>OX336388.2:1203789608-1206659608 GCA_946902985.2 Meconema thalassinum
TACTTACTTACTTACTTACTTACTTACTTACTTACTTACTTACTTACTTACTTACTTACTTACTTCCTTCCTTCCTTATTTACTTACTTATTTACTTACTTACGTACTTACTTACTTATTTACTTACTTACTTAGTTGCAGTACTTTCTTGCAGTACAGTAGGCCTACTTACTTATCTACTTACCTCTTCGTGGATTAGGCTATTAGCCTGTTCCGACCTCAGTTTTCTTGCCTTCTCTTTCTGGGTCGACCAATATTTCTTCTTCCAAGAGGATGGTATTGAAGGGATTATAACGTCTTCCAAACTTACAACGTGTTTATTTCCAATCTTCTCTGTTTTGAGAAATGCTATCATTCGATGAAAATACATAAATTCTACCTTTAACTCTGCCAATACTACTACTAGAATACTAATAATAATAATAATACTAATAATAACCACAGAAGAAAGAACATAGTGCACGAATGATAGATAGATAGATAGATAGATAGATTTATTTTGTCTGGCAATTGGGAAGAACGTCACCACAAAACTGGGTTGTAATGACAATTGTTCAAGTTCACACGTCTCTTAAAAGGGAATGTACGATAGTATTAGTAGTAATAATAATCAGAAGAAGAAACCCCACCGTCGGAGGTCAATAAAATATTTCCATGGTTTCCCAGTTTTGCTGTTGTTAATTCATTTTAGTTGCTTGCGACGTCTTAGTCATCAGCCCTGTTTACTTGGGTGTGTATACATTTTATCTGATAACCTGAGTTTCTGTGGTAACTGTAGCAGTGTGCATGACTATAATTATTAGGGTCTAGGTTTGGATTAGGTTGCCCGGAACTTAATCCCGTCATTTTCCTGGAGCGAATGTGGGAAAACAAGGATAAAAAACACACTCACGATAGCCTTTGCAAGCAACGCGATTCGAACCCCTGGCCTTCGGACTTCTCTAAACGTCAACAGGTGGCGTCTCAAAGGGTGGACCGTTACCCGATCTACGTGGACTAAACATGCAGATGCTATTCAGCATATTCCCACAAATGTTATTGGTGCTTGCTGGCGGAGAGCAAATTTCCCTCTCGATGACTCTGATTAGCACGTCAAAAGTCTTGCTGTTGTTCTTGTTTCATTTGAGGGGCTTGGACATGGTGCTTATTCATCCCCATATACTTGGGTGAGTGTTATTATGCTGAATGTATTAGTGTGTGTATTTGTAATTCAGGTGAAGATTGGAAAGTAGGCGGCCGTGGTCTAACGTTAGGAACCTTCCCGGTATTCACTTGGAGTAGAAGTGGGAAACTAAGGAAAGCCACATCCAGAACAGCTGAGGTGGGATTCGAACCCATATCTTCTCAGGTTTGCCTCACGAGGCAATTAAATTTCTTGGCAAAGCCGTGGATCGAACCCGGGCCTCCGGGGCAACAGCCGATACACACGAGATGGTCTATAGTATAAAAGTCTTATAATAAACTATGACTAGAGCCCTGCGCGGATAAACAAAATGTTTATTACATAAAGTATTAAAGCAACACATTTAGGCATTTGAGGAGAAAGCGATATATGTCATGTTCTATGTTTAGAATGAATGTTATGAAGCCAGAATTGCAACCCCTTTCAGTTCGGAGTGTTAATTATGCTTAGTGACATAATTTGGATGAAAAATGAAAATCCACAGCCTGCTTCCAGTTTCCGACTGGGTCAGGAATGGAATGAATGAAGCCCCCATCTAGCGGCGAGGATATTAACTGTGCCGGCTGCCGAGGCCTGACGCACTCCTCTGGGGCAATGATTAAATGAATGACAGATGAAATGATAGTGGAGAGTGTTGCTGGAATGAAATTTTGACAGGGGAAAACCGGAGTACCCGGAGAAAAACCTGTCTGCCTCTGCTTTGTCCAGCACAGATCTCACATGGAGTGACCGAGATTTGAACCACGGATCCAGCGGTGAGAGGCCGGCGTGCTGCCGCCTAAGCCACGGCGGCTGGATGAGATTGGCTTAAATCATCATGTTACATTTGTCATGGAAAAAATATGATATGTCATAAACACTCGGGTCCTTGTAATGATATTAAGCAAGTTTGGATTGTATTCTAAAAACTAATCGCAAATTTACTCGGAACATTATCCGCATCTTATCCGCTATCCGCAAAGCCATGCAGACTGTATCCACATGACGAAAGTTGTTGCGGATATCTGCATCCGCACTGGGCTTTAACTATGGCCACTTCATTCCAACTCATTGACTTCCAATGTCATTCAATATTATTTTATTTTACTTCTCAAGAACTCGTCCGATAGGGTTGCTGCTAGGAAGAGCATCCGGCCGCAGAAACCACCCACCATATCGAAACCTCGTCTCACCTTTATCATCATGTCCACCTTGTGGTGTAGTGGCTAGCATTATTGTCTGGCGCCCGGGAGGTCTGGGTTTGATTCCCGGCTCTGCCACGAAATCTAATTCTGGTCTGAGAGCTGGAACGGGGTACACTCAGCCTGAGGATAAACTGAGAGAGGATGTGGGTTCTATTTCCCCCTCAGCAATCCTGGAAATGGTTTTCCGTGATTTCCTAACTTAAGGCCACGACCGTCTCCTTCCCTGTTCTGACTTGAATTACAAATACACACACTATTACAGATACCACAATAACACAAGTTGCCAGACAAATTCTACATACACACACCCAAGTACACGGTGCTAAATGACCACACGAGTGTGAGTGTGTGTGCATGCAAGTGTGCGTGCGTGAGTGTGTAGCCTATATGCGTGTGTGCGTGTACCACCTGTATATGAGAGAGTGTGTGTGTGTGTGTGTGCGCGCGTGTGTTATCTTCCCTTTCATTTAAGAATTGTATATTATAGATGTCAAGCCTCCGTGGCTTAGGTGGCAGCACGCCGGCCTCTCACCGCTGGGTCCGTGGTTCAAATCCCGGTCACTCCATGTGAGATCTGTGCTGGACAGAACGGAGGCAGCCAGGTTTTTCTCCGGGTACTCCGGTTTTCCCTGTCAAAATTTCACTCCAGCAACACTCTCCACTATCATTTCATTTCATCAGTCATTCATTTAATCATTTCCCCAGAGGAGTGCGTCAGGCCTCGGCAGCCGGCACAGTCCTTATCCTCGCCGCTAGATGGGGCTTCATTCATTCCATTCCTGACCCGGTCGGAGACTGGAAGCAGGCTGTGGATTTTCATTTTTCATATTATAGATGTCATGTACAGATTATGTGTTTATAGCAATGTAAAGTTGTAAATTGTATATATGTAACATATTCAGATTTCTATGGGGGCTCATACACCGCCGGTTGTCAAAATTTAAGTTTTTTTTTCTTTTACGTTTAAATTAAAGACAATACCTTTCTCAATATATCTGTTAAGCTTTATAAGTAAATTCAGCGTTTTGGCAGAGATATAGCGATTTACGTGAGATCATGCGCCTATCTGTCAATGGAGTGTTGAATATTCAAAGCTGTTTACCCGAAAGGTTGCTTTATTGGTAGGAAAAACACAATATCTCATGAACTATGTGATGAAACTGGATGAAACTTGGCAGATACATTCCAACATATGATCCCTAGAGGATGAACCTCATTTATGAAATTATCTTAAAAAAAAGAGACATACTTGGAAAATTAAACAAAAAACTGTTCATTTTTGGAAAGACAAATTTAATATTTTTTTTTAAATATACTATTTGCAATATATCATTCATGGTGGTTCATCCTCGCTATTTATGCGTTTACTTTACATGAAAAAAATGCATTCTATTCAGACTGGTATTTCTTGTTAAATCGTGTTTTTTGTGATTCACGGAGTTTAAAATATCAAGAATATTATCCGTTCAATATATCACGAAATACTTTATATACTGCTCCTCTCTCTAAATTAGATGAAAGCTCTATGTATTTACTATACATATGTCAGTTTTCATAACTGTATGTTACATATTAGTGAAGCTATGATATGATTCGTAACTGTATGTGAAAATTCCCACCGGCGGTGTATGAGCCCCCTTAATGTAGGGAGATGGAGACACTGTTGTGTTTGTGGGGCTTGCCCTTTCTCTTTCTGTCGTCCATAAATTGGAGGCACAATTTTTGGAAATAAATAATAATAATAATAATAATGATGATGTTCCAGTGGCCTCCGGAGAGGCAGAGTGCAGGTTCTTCTAGTAGACGCCTTTGGCCGACCTGCTCGTCGTAATGAGGATGAAGTGATGATGAAGGCGTCACATATACCCAGTCCCCGAGCCGTGGGAATTAACCCCAGGAGAATAAAATCCCTAATGGCTCGGCCGGGAATCGAAACCGGGGCACTTCGGGCCAAAGCCTAGCACGCTAACCATTTAGCCAAGGATCCGGACTAATAATAATAATAATAATCCCATCAAATTAAACAACAACACAAACCTTTATCACCAGCCCAGGAACCGAAGTAGAAATGCACTGGCATCATTTGTTTCCACCGGTTGCGTGTTTTTGCCCGAGAGTCTACCTGGCACAGTAACCTCCGTAAGGCAGGAAGTGAGAAGGGTTTCACTCGTCACAGGATGGCCCTAATTGTTGGTATTGTGTCTTGGCGGGCTTCTTCGGCAGCCATCTGTTGCCGTGCAGAAACCTGGCGGAAGAGGAGGGCCGGATTCCGTAACATACAATCACTGCCAGTGTCATCCACAGCAGGATCAATACGATACAAATAAACTCCTAAACCAATAACACTTTTAAAATTGTATTTTGTTGCTGTTCCCTTTCCAATACCAATCATCAATCTCTAGCTTGCCACGGTGGGTGAGTGGATGGCGTGTCGGTCTACTAACCCCAAGATTGCAGGTTCGCTCCTGGCCGTGGTAAGTGATTTTTTTGAAAGGCGGCAAAAATACGATACGCATGTCATACGATGTTGGCATGTCAAAGGACCCTTTTGAATTCAGTAGGCCGAGTTCATAATGGCAAAATTAATCGCGGGAGTTTCCACCAACACAAAGTTCCTCATTTCTCTACTAGAGAGCGCTATGGTGTTCAAGAAGATTAGATGTCTAACCTCCTTGACTTTCATAGTGATTCAAGGAACAACGAAATTCGACATGCAAGCTACCCTCTGGGTGCAAATTACAAAGCTTGCACCCGGCACCCGAGGCCATACGATATGATTATTATTATCAATCTCTAGGAACCATCCACATATTACGTAACCACAAAGAGAAGAGGGTTCAAAGTTAATGATTACGTTGATGCGTAATCACTTGAAAAAAATCAAGTCATTTTACGCTCTACACGGCTTTGTTTTACTCATGAAATTAGCAGAAGCCTTTCCTTGGTCAAAGAATTAAAGAGGTAACAACATACAGTATAACCCCTGACACTACAGCCCATGAAGGGCCTATGTCTACCAAGCGACCGCTGCCCAGCCATTTGGCCTGCAGATATTGGGGTGACACGTGGTCAGCGCATCGGGTCCTCTCGGCCGTTAATCTTGGTTTTCGTGATCGGGGCGCTGTCTCACTGTCAGACAGCTACTCAATTGTCCTCACGAGGCTGAGTGCACCCCGTTCCAGCCCTCACGTCAGTTTCTAAAATCCCTCACGGAGCCTGGAATCGAACCCGGGGCCTCCGGGTGAGAGGCAGACGCGCTACCCCAACACCACGGGGACGGCTCATTAAAGAGGTACCGTACAAAAAAAATTGATGAAAAATAAAGTAGGACTGTCGTCAATTATTGTTCTTGTATATTTCTTGTGCTCCCCGCCCCGTAGCGCCTTAGGATGTCCCTGTGTTTCATGTTTCATTTATTTATATAGATAAATCGTGACGAAATCAGAAATATCTAGGTATTGCTTTGTGATTACATAATTTAAGGATGGGGAAGGGCGTGGGGGGGATTGATGCGATGATTACGCTTGATTACATGGGAGGAGGGGCTCCAAAACCGAGACAAAAGTGATATGTGGACGCCCCCCTAGTATAAGTTGCACCAGCCAACGGAGTCCCAGGTGGTCACAAACAAATCGGCATGCGTTTGATCCTAAGCCGTATGCAAAAGTTTCTCCTCCAGCAGGGGGCGGGTTTATGACGGTTTGGGGGTTTCAGGCGTAGTTGGCTGTCAAGATTCTCTATTCAAGACAATAGTTAGGCTACATAGTTCTATGATAGTACCTTTAAACGCGAGACATCTGTTGTCGAGAGAAACGAACCCACATAACTAGTTGGGCAGGACTGAGCGGTAACATTATGGGGATGAAAGAGCACTATACTTGAGTGTCAGTACAACCCCTCTGATAATTCCTATAACAATAATGGTATAAGTCTTGTCCCTATTAACTACTGCGACTTTATTGACGCCAGGGTACCAGAATGTTTCCTCTTAAGAGGACCTTGCAAACTTAGACACAGCAGGCCGCTGCATATGCAACCAGTCAATGCCTTGTGATTTGCGGAGGATCCACATGTAATTTGGAACCAAGGCTGGAATAGATATGACTGTAGTCTAGAGCACGGAAACTGCTTCCTGAAGTATTTAGTCAAAGAAAGTACCGTAGTTGTAGGATGGCCGAGATACAGTATAACTGGAACCCAATTGTTCTCACAAGACCATATGGGCCCGTCTTAACCACCACTTTAAGTTTAATATCGTTCTCAGAAGATCCACGATTCAAACCTTTGCCACAGAAGATTACTCATATTGCCGAAAGTTATTTTTTACTTTGATGATAATACTGAAGTTTGGGCTTCCAGATCGTTGTACTTTAATCCACCCTTTTAATTATTGTTCAATGTTATGACAAAGTCCAATATTATTTGAAGACGAGAAGTAAAGAGAATGGAGGAGGTAATGGTGCTACACAAGGAGTTGGTAACCCAGTAGTTTGGTCCTGAACACAACCACTACGGTAATACTTGATAAACTAAGTTTATATACTTTGCTCTATCTCTTTCCAACAGTTAACAGTAGTTTTTCTCAGTTCCTCCCTGCGCAATATGGGTTCAATGTTGGTGTGTGTGTGTGTAGAAAAAACACAGACTAGGTTTCTATACTGATCGTATTTTCTTCTCATTTCAGAACAAGACGGAAGAAGGTGACTTTGATGTCGGGTGTGGCAATGAGTGTAAGATAGAACAGGTAAGAATCAACATTCCTCTTTATGTAGGTGTTGAGGAGATATGAAGTTGTGTCACTGTAATCTGTCCATGCAGTAATGTTTGTTCACCAACGTTCTCAATGTCCCGTAACATTTCGTCTGTTACGTTGATTTCTTGAAGATCATTTCCAATTTCGATTATCTAGTTGTTGTTCACTTTTAGTGAGGAGGCATAATATTAATAATAATAATAATTATTATTATTACTATTATTACATAATTTTATTATTATATATAACTAGAAGACCCGTGCTGCTCCGCAGCATTCACTTCAACAATCCTACAGCACTTCTGTCCATATGACATTTGCATGTCTTCATGCTAGTGATCTGAACAGACATTTACGGTACCGTCGCTTTTAGGTAAATGATGAAGTAGACTTATGAGATCAAATTTGTGGGTGTCTGCCTGTCCTCTGTGTGTGTGTCCCACTATTTACCCTGCGTTAGCTTAAAAGGCGCACGAACGTCTGGCCGAGGTGAACAGCTAACTCCAAACACATAAGCTATACTCTTCTCTGAAGAATTAACTCGACACGACTCGGCAGTTTGATGCTGGCTGAAGCAAGGGTGATAGCTCGCTCGCAAGCTCGTAAACTCACTCTGAAGCTAGTAATTTAAATTTCCACTGAATGGAGATTGCTGGAAGAAATGAAAACGTAAAAACACTTACAGTGGTCGATGTGGGAGCTGTCGCGGGCTTTCTTGCAGAACTTTACATGCTGAACAATTCTCAGAGAATATCGATTTTATTTTAAGACACATGGACGTTAGGTTTTTCTTCAACTCAATTCACCGAAATCGTAAATGCTCGGCTTCTTTTGGTCATAAATAAATGTTTTTCTACCTAATCCTTCATCGAGAAATCCTTTACAGAATGGTGAAAACCGCATCAAAATCCATCAAATTGCTCTCGAGATTACCCGTTACATCCAAGAATTGGGAACTTTGTTTTACACTAAGTAGATAGAGATATCCACTCAATTTAAGGCTACAGCGGTACAATTTGGTGTTTTGTCTACTTATGAACAATGGTATAAATTTAAAATAAAAGATGGGTCTCTTATATTTGAATTTAGAGATGTAACTCTTGGTTAACATATAGAGGTGAGCAAATTAATAGAATTAAAAAAATAATTTTAATTAGTCGTAATGACTTTTGTTCAAAATCATTTTATTGACAAACTTCTTTTGTTGTCCTACTTAGTAGTGTTTCCTCTCCCGTGGAATTACACCTTTTCCCATAAAGAATTGCGTCTGGAAACTTTTCGATTATTGGATTCCGAGGGATATCTGAGCTGGGTCCATTTTCAATTTTTCATTGACTTTAGAATTCAAGTCAGGTGATTTCAATGCATAGTTCATGAATCTTTGAATAGTTCAATAGCGTTCATCAGTTAAAAGACCCCAAATCCCTCCGCTCTAAATTCACACGTAAAGTAGAGTCAAGTAATAAAAACGAAACGTGTGGCATTTTGCATTTGCAAGGCTCTTCTGTTAGTGGAAATTCTAAAAAATAATTTTAATTTGAGTTTCTTAAATGAAAATATAATTAGGAGTCTTGGTTAAACATTTGAAGTAATTTCATCGCCTTGTAAACATACTTAGTGCATTAAACCGTGAAAAGTAAAAATGCAATTTTGGAAAACTGACATCGAATCTAATAATTTGCACATCTCTGTAAAGACAGCTATCGCCTCCACCCCTACAGATAGAATAGTAAGTAAACGCGATTGATCAGAAATGAAAAGATAACTCACACAGAAGTAATTAATATTTATTAAGCTGTAAATTTGATTGAGTATATATTTGTTATAGAACTGAGGGAATGAAATAACAGGATGTAGGATAGTAATCACCGATGTAGGACAATAGTAAATTTTTTACCATTACCACAGGATAGTTATCGTATTAGGTATGCGGACGTCCTTGTATAATTGTTATTTAATCTGTGCCCCGTTTGCTGAGGTCTGTGCTCCTCCGCAACATTCGTTTCAAAATTCTAATAGTACTTCCTTCCATTCGACATTTGCTGTTCGCTTGCCTTTTGGTTCTATTTGAACTTTGACGTCATGAAAGGATTTTGCTCGCGATAGTGCGGCATACAGTAAAGTTGTCCGTGGCTAAACACCGGTTGAGGTAAATAAATGCCTACTTGATCTAGTGTTTGACCTTGAGCTTTATTGATTGTTATACAAAAAGCCAAACGTACTGGAAACTGCCTCCTTTTGAAGGAAAATGGCATAGAAGTATCTGATGGCGTAAGGTCAAGGCGAGGGAGTAGGACATTGTTTCCAACATTTACGCCAGTAATAATTTCCAGGTGTAAGCAATTGTCATGCATCTTCCAAACCAACAGTCTAGTACCGTTCAACAGACCTTGGGTAACATTAATATTTCTCAACAAAATCACAATTGAGCCTTCTTTTAGTCGAAGGATATGAGGTGGCAATCCACTTATGCCTATGCTGTCTAAAAATTCTATTGGGAATTGTAGAAGTTCACTCTCATCTTCAGTAATCAAATTATTCACACTGATGTAAGTTCTCGATGATCCTGAGATTAGGTCTAAACCTTTGTCATTGATTTCCTTACAATGTTCATTTTTAGGTGCTAAAATCGCTATTTTTGAAAAGCGTGAAATATTTTTCAGCGTGGGACTAATTCTGATTTTTTTCCATCGACGTGAGGGTATTCACCGTTACCAATTTCTATGAAGAAGTTTGCAAAGTCACGTTGATCTGTATCCGCTCGCATATTTTTGTTAAGTTTAAAAATTTTGAATAATGTCCACAAAGGAGAGAACCTTACTGACATTTGGACTGATGCTGCTTTAGATGCGTGAGGCACAACAGGCAATACCTGCCTAAAATCTCCACCTAATATGATAATTTTCCCTCCGAAAGGCACGTCGTTATGCATGATGTCCTTGAGCAACCGATTTACACACATCAACGCGTGCTTATTAGCCATAGAGGCTTCATCCCAGATGATAAGTTTTGCTGAACGAATATAAAATGCTTCCTTGCTGTTAACTTTTATTCCTGATACAGACCTTTCATGTAAATGTAGAGGTAACTTGAACTGGCTTTGTACAGTGCGCCCCTGAGGTAGTAACATTGCTGCAATACCAGTCCATGCAACAGAAACTACATTTAACCCCAAATTTCCGCAACTGTGAATCAAGCATTGGTAAAGAAATGTTTTCCCGGTGTCCCCTGGACCGTCAATGAAATATGCATTACTCTCCTTTCATTGCTGTTTTGTACTAACCCCAAAATTTCTGTAATTATAGCCGTTTGGTTTCCATTTGCTTGGTTTATCATCCGACTTAATTGATTCTCATTAAGTTTTGGATAATTCATTGGTAAATTTAGCGAAGCCTCCGTGGCTTAGGCGGCAGCACGCCGGCCTCTCACCGCTGGGTCCGTGGTTCAAATCCCGGTCACTCCATGTGAGATCTGTGCTGGACAAAATGGAGGCAGACAGGTTTTTCTCCGGGTACTCCGGTTTTCCCTGTCAAAATGTATTTCCGGCAACACTCTCCACTATCATTTCATTTCATCTGTCATTCATTTCATCATTGCCCCAGAGGAGTGCGTCAGGCCTTGGCAGCCGGCACAGTTCATATCCTCGCCGCTAGATGGGGGCTTCATTCATTCCATTCCTGACCCGGTCGGAGACTGGAAGCAGGCTGTGGATTTTCATTTCATTGGTAAATTTGTCTGAGGGAAATTATCAATAACAGCTGGCAATTCGAGAGAAGTAATGGGAAGACCATGGAGCTTTAATGTATTAGAAATATGTATAAGAGTGAACTGATATGCAATGTTAGGTTCATGAAACTGCAGATAATCTTCTGATAATGAATTCTTAAAAATGTCCCATAACTATCTTACATTTGAAGGGGTCTGAAAGATACATATGTAAGAAAACAGATGTCGTAACTGAGAAGGCATCTGAAATTGTGACGCTTCTGCCAAACAACTCTGCTATTCAGAATCATCAATCAGCCAACCTCGCTTCTTAGCTGTTTCTTTAAAAGTAGAATAGACAACTGCTTTGTATGTTCGTAGATCCTGGAAGCTGGTAGCACCTATGACGTGAAGCAATAACAGGCGTAAATAATACCTTTCTGTTTCTGTAGGCGAAACATTATACATTCTGCCTATAGTTTTTGAAACATTTTTTCTTTTTTGCCACTGGCAGTTGCTCTTATTCCAGACGTAATGTACTGGTGTTTCAGGATATATATATACGGACTTCTGGCTTGCGAATCTTGATTTAACTTGAACCACGCTTGTAATTCCGTGTTGCCCAACTGTGCTTGAAGTGGAATATCAGGAGCGTTATCATTTTTTAAATAGATATTTTGCAAGTTTGGCAAGTGAACTGGTAATCGCACGATAGAATGTGACTGTTCATGCATGTGAAATGAAAATATCCTAAATGCGGCTTCTATTGGACCAACATTTAGGAAAGAAGTAATTTCATCGTAGTTCACCGTTTCGCCTTCAGGACATAGTTTAACAATGCAGCAGTCATGACCTTTATACACATACTTGTGGATTTTAATATATAAGATATTTGTGGATGTATTTAACACTCCGAACACTTGGGCATATTACAACATTAATATGAGCTTGCACGTAAAGTAAAAGAAATGGATTGTAGGGAACAATGAATCGACTATCGACTTCGATGTCAATGCCTCGAATTGTTTTTATAATAATCCGTCCATTATTTCTTCTCCTATACGAAGGATAACCATTGGCATTATCTTTGGTCTCTTCCTGAAACTGTTTAGGGAAATCTTTCTTACATACGCCATCTTTCATACAGACTGAAGCAGGATTCAAAGATCCGCGAGGACCATGTACCGTACCATATGACGCCTTACCAACTCGTATAGCGCTTCATCCTCGAGATCTGGTATTTCGGCTGACACCACACTGTCAATGTCAGAAATTTCTCGAAACTTACAATCTTCCGTTAATGTTAAGAGTAAATGGATGTGCGGGAGACCTCGTTTTTGAAATTCCACTGTATATAGATATGCTTTTACCGAAAATTTCCTTAACATTAATCAATCGTAGCAATTCCTTTACTTTGCAATGAAAAACTCTCACTTCAATATCAGGCCTATTATTAGCCGTTTCCCAGAGATGAATGCTGTTAAGTATTTCTGGCCAGCCCGCATTATAGGTGAACATAATGAATAAATCTGGCTTTCCAAACTTCCTCACTATCACCATCGTATCCTGATAATTTTGCAATATTTTCCTTGGGCTACCTGTAAACGAAGATAGCAAAACTACAATACGACCGACTCTGAGATTTTCATTTCCTGCTCGTACATGCAAGGCGTCTGCTCCATACGACAGTAGTAATCCACGAATAAATATCCATTTTGCAAACTTGAGCAGCGACAACTAACTCAACATGACCTCCATGAACACCATTCATAGACATATATATTTTGTAATCATCGCTCGTATTGATAGCAGTTTCGTACATACCGCTGTTGCCAACAATAAAGGAACAATAATTATTCCACTTGTCTGTAACATGTTTTACAATTCGCTTTCTAACCTGTGTAAATAAACTCTGATTGTTGTACTCACAATATGCCAATGACCTGAACAGACAATTACCGTCACCTTTAATCTTAATAACATTTCTAATTGAGTGTCGCCTCTCATTCATCATAATATGATTCATTGTATTGATAGAGCACACAACCTATAAGGGCGAATGATGGAACGAAAAGAAGACAGTTTGTAGCTGGTGAGACCAAAGACTATATAACAGAAATATCGGATACACAATACAAAATGGCGGTTCCAACATTCGACTGTAGCGGCATCTTCGTGAAATTAGTTGTCTTTCGTATACAGTATTTGTTGTCATTCAAACGGAAGTTGACATGACAGTGTCATAAGCAAAATGACTGCTGATTGTGCATGAGCATTTCAGTCTCAAAGTAATCCATTCTTTGAGACGTTTTAATAAAATTATGTGCACAGAATCCCCTTCTACTTATTGTATGGATACATGCGACATTAGCGCCCGAGTGGAACAGGTAGAAGTTAACGATATAATGTATAGATACATGCGACATTAGCGCCGAGTGGAGCAGGTAGAAGTTAACGCTATCATGACGTAATAGGGAACAATCTGTTAATATCAAGTTAGATTTATTCTTGGCGCGGCGTTGAATATCATGATACAGTGTTAGTCGTTGTCGCCTAGCGACAATATGTCCGTCAAGTCATTCGATATTCTATTTTCGTGAGACTTGAAGGAAGTAATATTCGCAATTATTTTAATACTCGAATGATATAATCAAGTAAGGTGGATATCAATCGACGGTGCTTCACGGGCATTACATTTTAAGACAACAAACGTCGTCGTAGCGCAAATACTTCCCGAGATATTTCAGTTTTAGTAAAAGGTGAAATTTTTTGAAAACTATTTTAATATATAAGATTCGTTGAGGCCGCCTAGGAGCACGTTAAGTCTTGTTACACTTAGCAATTTGCTTCACTTTCCTCTGAGCCCAGAATTCCCTCATTCTCTGTGAGTGGGCCATCTTGCGCTCCGCTGTCCAGGTGGTACCTTGTCTTCTTTTCGGTTTCGGTGACTCATCTCGGTTTAGCCCATTAGTCAGTATCTTTTTGCGGAAGAGATCTCTATTGAAGGCGTCATCGGCTTTTAGATGCAGCATTTTGAGGTCGTCTCTGGTATTCATAAACCAGGGCATTGTGCTTTTGGGTTTGGAGTCATAAAAACTTAAAAATCTGTTTAGTCAGTCTGTTTCCGTCCAAATTATTATTATTATTATTATTGTTATTATTATTATTATTATTATTTTACAGAATAGGAGATTGTTTTCTTAAACGAGTGAAGAGAGAACGATGAGTGAACGAATGCACAGATCCAGAGCAAAACGTGGCTGCCTTACGCAGTTGGTAACCATACCCACACACAGTAGGCTATATTCATATTCCAGAAAGAGATATAGCTCAAGTAGGATGTCAGCACACATTAGACAAGCAATTACTACAGACAGAGATTTATTACAAGTTAACAAGAATTGAAACCTCAGTAATTCCACAATTTAAAAAAGTACCCAATTAAATAAGTTTTTGTTTGTTTGTTGGAATATTAATGAATCTTTGAACAAGAAAGAAATCTTCAACACAATCCGAGAGTAAGACTTGTAGAAATAGTAATCGCAAAGGCCCGAGAACGTTTTGAACTTTACGTTATACGTTGATTCATTTAGGGGCTTTCCGACATCATGTTCATTTAGCCCCATGTACTTGGGTGTGTGTGCGTGGAATCTGTCTGATAACCTGTGTCATTGCGATGGCTGTACGAATGTGTATATTTGTAATATGGGATGGAATTCGGGTAGGAGGTGGCCATGGCCTTAATTTAGGTACCATCCCGGCATACGCATAGAGTAGAAGTGGGGAAATTACAGACAGTATGACTGAATTGGAAATCGAACTCACCTCTTCACAGTTTTGCCTCACGAAGCTGAGAGTACCTCTTTCCAGCCCTCAAACTAGAATTATATTTCTTGACAGAGGCGGACCTCCGTTGTGACAGCCTAGACACTACGCCACCACTTTATACGTAGGCCATCCGCCTCGTTGCGTGGAGACCAGCATTCTTGACTGTCACCGTGGAGGCGCGGGTTTGATTCCCATCTCAGCCATCTTGGAAGTGGTTTCCCACATCTATTCCAGGCCGCAGCCGCTTCCTACCCAAATTCTACCCCAATTACAAATACACACAGTACTACACGATTTATCGAGCAGGTCTGTTCATTAGGAGACAGCGCAATCGTCTAATTATCTTCGGTTAATGAGACTGGTTGGTTCCTCAGTTTAGGGGCTGCGACAACGCGGTAATATAGCCCCGCGTACTTTGGGTGTGTGTAGAATCTGTCTGATAACCGGTGTTAATTGTGATGACTGTATTAGTGTGTGTTATCTGTGATTCAGGTAGAAGGACTGCAGACGATCAATTTCCAAGTAGCTCCTACTTTTGCTACCAAATGCTACCGTCCACGACACCTAGCTGCGAACTTGGATACTAGATGCCAGCACAGCCAGCACCTGGTGGCGAACGTTGGAACTAATATAGCGTTATCAAACTAACCTAGAAATTTTAGCTTCTACAAGTGTAGTTAGTGGAAGGTTCTTTTTCATCCTATGAATCTATGACATGGGCCCGCCTGCTTTACTTCCCCTCTAAAGGAAGACATACTGAGGGATTTTTAACGCTGGGTTTGAACCCGCGATCTTGGGCATAGAAGCTCAGCATGCTACCAACTACGCCACCGAAGCCGTCTAATATGTACGCTAAAGAGTGTAGATATAATCATTTGGGGCAGTGACTCAGAATCGTTGTTGTTTACTCATTTTAGGGGCTGGGGACATATTGGTCATTATCCCCATGTACTTCGATGTGTGTTTATATTTCTGATGGCCTGTGCTTCTGTGGTGACTATTATTAGGGCCAGGGTTGGCCGGTGTAGGTACCACGGGACTCGATATAAAATACTATCTCGGCATTTATCTTAAGGGAGACTGAAAAAAGTTGGAGATAAACCACACTCAGGATGGCCTCAGTTAGCGCTGGTATTCGAGCCACTGATTTCCGGACTTCCTACAACTCCCAATCGCAGTCGTGATGTACTATTTATCGCAGACGGCCTGGGCGATCGGCTTGTCACCATTCCTAGTTGCGTCTGCTGACAAAGTGTGTTAAGCTTCCAGACACCGTCCCTGGGACGGTAGAGGAATGATTCCTCACAGAGTGCGTGGGTGAAGCCGAGATGGGAGGATAAGCGGTTACATTATTATTATTATTATTATTATTATTATTAATAATAATAATAATAATAATATCCCCCTGTGTATAGAGTGTACTGCATTGTTGACACTTGGTTGCCCTTCATGTGTGTAAGAGCATGCCTATAGCCAGTAAGTGTGAGACACATGGCTACCAATGAACAGACAGCAGAGTCGCTGGTAATGCCAATTCAATTAAGTCAACTCGGGTTTTTGTTGCATTTCGAGTCATGTTATCTCGGAGCACTTGGCCTGCTGACCCGCCAATATTAAACACGCAGAGCAGACTGGAGTCGATACACACTGATCATATCAGCAGTACCCTCATAGTCTGGAGTAGAAACACGCACGCTCCAGTAAGTGGAGGCTGGCGACCTCTTTAACTTATTGTAGGCTACGTTTCTTGTCTGCACGCATCAGCGTTGCCAGACTTGAATGGAGCTATTATGAGAGTTTTAATCATGCTAGATTCCTACAAATTATGCTACATTTACAATTATTTCAGTTTTGTTACAGGCTTTCGTACCATCCCATAAATTTATAACATTTTTCGAAGATGTTAAAGAACTTTTAATTCCTTCCCATAAGATCCACTCTAAATTTTAAGTTTGACGAAATGTTTAAATGTAAAACGTTCTAAAGTAGGTAACGAATTCACGGTTGGCATAATTATGTGCGTTGAGATTGTTTGAATGTCAAGTAGTTGCATATGACATGTGTCGCCATCTCATCGACTGTCTCTTGGAATGAAAAGTCACGTGGGACATTCGTGTCTCTTCCCCTGTCTTCCAACACTGTGGTCGTCTTAAACATTGGAGTCACAGCGTAGTTTGAAATGGTGTCTACTTGTGCGCCGAAGTCCCTGCGCATGCGAATATATGGGATTTCATAATATATTAATGACGGCCCTTACTTAAAAATATCCTTGATATTGTCACAAAAGGTAATTAAAATCATGTAACATATAAAACATCTGTTCAGGTTTGATAGGCTACATTTTGTTGTCACTGTTTCCCCAGCAAGTGTAGCTGCCCGATGGCTTCATCACAGGTCTGTTTTTGTGTGTCCCGTAGTGATGAATGGAAGTTTATCAGCTGAGCTACACCAGTCTGTTATAAAAGAGAGTTTTCCCCACAAACATTGGGAGCCGCGGTATTTGGAAATCGTACTAAATTTCACCTGGAAACAATCAGGAGCAACCATTCTGTCATCTTAAAATTACCCTTCATATGGTCACAAAAGGTAAATGATGATGATGATGATAATTGTTGCTTTAAGGGTCCGAACATCTAGGTTATCGGCCCAGAAGGTAAATGAATAACATGTTACATGCTTAACAGTTGTTCATTGCAGTTTATCTCGATCACTCGGACCATTACTGCAGCATATGCAACTGCAGCATCATTTTAAAAGATTAATAGATAGAGAAGTCATTGACTTATAAATTAGCCGAGACTTCTCCTAACGCAATGTAGGACAAAATGGTTGTCTTGTTTGTCGGAAGCCGATTACTCTTTGATGCTCTCTGGGCCCTACGCGGAGTAGATATGATCACTTAATACCATAATATTACAATTTTTTCCCCTTCTATCATGCTCAATTTCCTATCCACACTTACATTATGTGTGTGATTGTTAGGATCCCTAATGTTTCATATGGATGTAACACAATGTTACCGGTCTTACTTAACTCAAGTATTAACAGTTTCTGAGCACTCCTGTAGGTGCAGTGCAGCGTGTCTCCTGCAATAGACTTGTGTTATGAACTGAGGTAAGATGATACGTTACAAAATTCTTCAGGTGGAACAGACCTTGAAGAGCAGGTTTGTCTGGAGGTCCTTCAGTCACTTGTGAACAACCTACATGGGATCATGATCACTGTGAACCTACAAAATGAACTTTCAGTGATTTTATTCCCTGTTCCATGAATCGTGACGTCACTTTAGTATCCGGCGATCACTCAGAATCAAGGAGCGCCACCATTGATTGTTTCACATTCTGTAACAGTTCAAAATCCCCGAATATATTCGTATATTAGAGCAGGCCTGGGTAATGCATTGATCGTTATTGACCGAACGATTGAGACATCATTTTTGGTCGATCGCAAACTTTGCTTGTGCAAGAAAAGTTCAAATTTTTGATACTCGAAAATTAGTGTCGCTTCCCTGGATATAGTCTCTGTTAAGAAAGAGATACTATGATGTGATCTTGAAGCCCCCTTATAAGAAGGCATTGTGTTCTATGCCAGTAATAAGCTTAATTACTGTGGAATGATCTTTTCTTGTTTTGATTAGGCTACACGTTCTTCAAATTTCCATACGTGTACGTATCTTTGCTCCAGTTTGACGAGGCTGATTCAGATTGGTCCTGGATGACTGGGAAGCACGTAGATCTATTTTAAAATGGTACTGCTCTCTATAGCAGTCATTATTCGAGTAATAGTTGAAACGTATGAAATACATTGTGTTGTTTTTGATTCATTTAGGGGCTTTACGACATCATGGTGGTCATGGTCCACTTGGGTGTGTGGAGTCTGTCTGATAACCTGTGTCTTTGTGTTGACTGTGATAATGCGTGTATTTGTAACTGATGCTAGGATTTGAAAGAGAAAGCCGTGACCTTACGTTAGGAACAATCCTGGTATTAGCCTGGATTAGAAGTGAGAAACCATGGACATTCACTTCTAGGGCAGCTGAAGTGAGAATCGAACCCATCTCTTCTCAGTTTTGACTTACGACACTGAGTGTACCCCGTTCCAAACTTCAGACCAGAATTCCATTTCTTGACAGAGCTGAAAATTGAACTCGGGACTTCTGGAACCAGAGTCTCAATGCGTACCCCGAGGCAACATAAGGCGCCTGGATTAAGATTTTGTTGTTTCCATCTATGAGTGGATGGTATTTACAATACTTTTGCTGTTGATTTTGTAAAACGGGGGAGTGACATAAGTGGATGTAATTTACTATGGGAATGACCGGGTGAGTTAGCCGTGATCGTCAGGCAGTCACTCACATCCAGGAGGCGAGGAGGTTCGAATCCCCCCGCCGCGCCGGGAACCTTGAAGATGGTCTTCTGTGGTTTCCCATCTTCCTTCCAGACAAATGCCGGGGTTGGTCCGTAACTATAGGCCACAGCCACTACATTCCAAATCCTCATCCTTACATTCACACTTCCCCCTCCCCAGACAACTTACCACATGCGATGGTACTTGTAGCTCACCCCATGGGTGTCCGCATAGAAGCAGCTACAAACTATGATGAGCCGATCGTGTCCTCGGACACTCCGGGCACCAAAAGCCATACGCTAAATAATAAGAAAAACAACTATGGGAATCATGGTACAAAACAAGTTGGTAATCCCTGATCTGGAAGGATGCCAGGATGAAGGTAAGTTAATCAGAAATCACATGCAGTACTATCCATGCTATTTATTGCACAGTGCTCTATTTCAGTTCTGTCTCTGAACAGAGCAGAGCACCTACTCGAGGGTTGCGTAACATACAGTTTCCAATGAATCTCCGGCCGCCAGTCAGTGTTGGTGAAACACGACCGAGGAGCCAATGATACAGTGGGAACTTCCTTTCTTCACTTGATTTGATTAAACTCTTCCTACCTACTGTACACAGTTTTACATCTCTTGTTTGACGCATCCATCAATATTTGATTATTATTACACTCGTACGAATTCACTCGACTATTGACCAGTGAGGAAGTTACTACACACTGAAACTAATGATTATTTACGCTGTGACAAGACTTCTTCAAGTCAATGAGTTAAAAAACTTCCTTAGAGACATTATGTCCAATTACAGTACATTAGGTGGGAAAACGAAATTTTAAATACCCTAGCCTGAAAGAAATATTATATGAGATATTTATCACAAAATATCACGCTTTTATGTACAAAAATGGAGGGAGGCCACATACTTGCCTTCCCACCTAATATGTAATTGAGCACAATTTGTGTTGACCGACTGAAAAGCTTTATAAAATAGAACTAGGCAACACTGAAGAATGGCTTCTATTACTTCAACCTTCCTTAGAAAGTTTGAATCTCCTTAAGCCAATATTATACCTTCCTAAACATTTCGCACATCACAAGAGAGCTCAGTGCAGCGTTTCATGACAGTTTATTGAAATATCTACCAATATTCCATTACTTTGATGTCATGATGATGTTGTTGTTGTTGTTGTTTAACATGTGCACGCAGCTGAATCCTTTTCTGAGCCCCTCGTCTCGCTAACAGATGTGTGTCTAGTAACATCATTAGAGAGATTGTGATCCCAGGTGAATGCTTTAGAATAGATGAAAGAATTCGGTCGAATGTGCGGCAAAAAAATCCAAAGAGCATAGGCTACGTGATTATTGGCTTCGAACAGATTCATTCAAATACAGTTTACAGGACTCTGCTTCCATTCTATGGATTATTATTTATCACATCCTGTTCTAAGTTCCAGTTCTTGATAAAGAGGTAAACAATAAGTACTAGACACAATGCAGTACACAAACACCAACTTACAGAGCACGCAAGTACGAAGTCAAGAAGCTATGAAAGTGTTAGTAAGTATTCACACACGAAATTCCCATCATCACGTTACCGACAAAGTCAGTCGATGAAGGTAATACAATACAATCAGCGTTTTATTGGCTTTGCTTTGAATGACATTCAGTTGTGGAGATTCTAGAACGATGACCACGTGATTTTTGAAATCAAATACCACACATGAGCACAATAACAACACAGCGGCGCCTGGAATCTGTCGACAGCCATTGTCTCTATTTCCGGCAGAGAGAGGAATCCCCGACCGGAAGGAAGTTCGACCCATTGCGTACCCTGTGTGGCCTCAATCCGGCCTAGGTAGAAGCGCTTCATGCCACCTCTCGCCCCATCTTAATGGGAGTCACAGGGGACCGCTGGACGCAGCCAATATCTTGCTTTCTATTAATATGATCAATAGTCGCCTCCATTCAATCGGACACGAATACTAAATCATATTTCAACAGCAGCGTTGTATGAGAGAACGTGTAAACGTGGCTGTATGCAACTACGTCAGATGTAATGTTGTTCCAGTGGTGCTGTTTTGTTGAATGATTCTATACAAAACCACAATGACCGAGCGCTGACTCTTCCATTTCACACCATCCTCCACACTTATGGATATAATAGAGGTCTTCGTTCATATACCAGAGTAACATAACTTATTGTGCGTTAAATTGTGGAGCCAAGTTTAGGTAATGCTCAATGTCAATGCTAGACTAACGTATTTTGCATTTTGTTAACATGGATATATTTTTGGGCTGTGGGTCAAGCCAAACTTTGTGTGAAACACAAGTAAGTGTGGCGGTCTACCGCGCACCTTGCCCCTAAGCGGGCACGCGCAGATACTACCCGCATGTCATCTTGTGCTGGATTTGTACTTGTCCCCGCAACTTCCATGAAAAATTAGCTAACTTTGTGTGTCAATATTAAAAAGAAACTAGTATACAGACCTATCCTAATGCAAATCGCAGGAGGTGTAAACACGTGCTCGCCTGTAATATAACCTTGTTATAAAGCTTCTTATGAAGGTTAACAGTTATTAATCATCTAGATCTGAAAGACATATCCATGAATCAATGTTCCTCAGTGTAGCGGAGGAACTCTCTTTTGTTCACAGATGCCAGACCATTCTACGCATGTTTCAAACCTTCAAATGCTATTGCCGCAATACGACTACTCTTGGTTTTGTATTAGTGTACGTGTTTTCAGGGGAGCTACGATGTGTCTCTTGATTGACATCAAACCTACTGTATAAGAGAACAGTTTGTGTTGGATCCTCCGCTGCATTAGGCCTACACTACATTTCGAAAGGACTGTATTAGGCCTATAAGAAGATTCAGTGCTATTCATCTCGCATCGTAGTTTTGAAGGGAAAGCATCTTGGAAGTAAGAGACAAGAATGAGCAATGCCCCTTTTCTCTCGTTGTTTTTTGTTGTTAATTCATGCTAGGGGCTTGAGACATCTCAGTCATCAGCCGTGTGTAGGCCTACTCGAATTTGTCTTATGACTCGTATTGCTGGGATGACTCAATTGCGTGTCTGACTGTATTAGGATCTGGGACTGGGGTAGGTGCGCAGAGGTTTGAAGTAAGGTAACATTCCAGCATTTGCCTCGCGGTGGCCCCTCTCAGTGCCGGGATGTAAACCTACGATATGCGGCTTGCAACTCCCACTTCCGACTATGCTGCGGGGTCTTGTATGTATGTGTGTATGTATGTATTCGTTTGTTTTCGATTGTTTAAGTAGGAAAGCCAATTTCTAGCCATCTGAACACAAAGTTGACAACAAATAGAAGGGAAGTCCACCTTCTCGCTTGAACTGGGCTTCCTGTTTCAAGATTGAACAACACAGCCAAGCTTCCTATGTCTAGGGTGCTGTTAAATACTAAACATAGGAATAGCTGGCTGGGAATCACTGAAGAATACGGCTTCAAAACTTTCAATAAGTGACATTTGTCCTTTCACAAATAAGTGTTCCACGTGATCCAAAGTTACCAACTCAAACTTATGAAAAATATCTAGTTAGCTTCCAAAACATTTTAGATCTCTGTCTTACCAGGAGAATTTTTATTTTGATATAGCCTAGGGATATCAAAAATCCCTATTTAAACCCTACTAAATGCAACCCTATAACAATATTATGACTACAAAAATTAGATACAAAATTGCTGATTTGGCAACATCGCTCTTCACACAGCATATTATTTTTCCAGAACAAAAGGAAAAGGTGTGACTTTGGTTAG
The DNA here is from genome assembly GCA_946902985.2 of Meconema thalassinum. Classification (NCBI taxonomy): domain Eukaryota; kingdom Metazoa; phylum Arthropoda; class Insecta; order Orthoptera; family Tettigoniidae; genus Meconema; species Meconema thalassinum. Next base: position 1,203,812,386 of record OX336388.2, read on the forward strand.
AAAGTCCTTTGCCTCTCAGTGTTTATGATCGCTGTACTCTAAACACATTTAGTACTTTCTTATCTGAGCAATGGCAGAATACTATGACTTACTGACTCAGATTCGAATGTTAGGGTACTCAATACAGTTTAGCAATTTTTTTTTTGTCGTGTAGCCTCCTGAGAGGCCGAGTGCAGGTCTTTATAGTCGACGCCCGTGGGCAACCTGCGCGTCGGGATGAGAAATGGAATGGATGAAGATGAATGAAACTGGGCAAGGATGTGGAAGGTAGCAGCCGTGGCCTGTCAGAAGGTACTGTCCCAGCAATTGCCTGGTGTTGAAAATGGGAAACCACGGAAAACCATATCAAGGACAGCCGACGGTGGGGCTCGAACCCACGCGTCTACCGAGTCAGCAGAGAGCTTGGCCCCTTGACCTAACGCAGCGAGTTTAGCAATAGATCATGGGGTTAATGAACTCAAACTGCTGAAATCCCTTATACTCCGGTATTCAAAGATTTGTTAAATGTCCGCTTCATCTTCCCAGTACGCTCAATAAGGTAAACAAACAACTTGTATCGAACCCATTCGAAGATATTTCCTTAAACCTCTCATCCCCACAACGTCCCCAGGGGATCATAACTAGTGGGAGTGAGTTGGTGACCACGGGACCCCAGCCGGATCTGGCATTGGTTCCACTTACTTGTGCCGGGCTCCTCTCTGTCATCTTTCCTGTCGACCTCCCTTGGTTAACTCTTGTTCTCTTCCGACCACAATGGTATCAGGGTATCCGAGGTCTAGAATGTCTTTCATTTTCCTGCCATAATTGGCCCTTGTCCTGATGCCTTCATTCTTCGAGGGGTCAGACCTCTTCTTTTCTTTTCCTGGTATCTCCTGCTTTCTGAACAAGGCCCTAAAGGAGGCATGGTGTATGTAGCCTCACCACTTATGGTGCACCCTGGTTGGTGCTATATCCTCAAGGTCTCACGGCTGGTGAGTGTGGGAGTTGGCGACCCCGAAGGATTCCTGAACTGGGTCCGTTTTTCCCTTTTTCCATTGACTTTGGTGCGGACACCCTCTTACCCCCTTCCCCCTTTTCCCTATCTGCCTTTCATGGCTCTACTTATTTTCGAGAACCTCAATCCTAATTCTTGGAGGGTTGAGGGCATTTATTTTCCCTGTTGTTTATTTATCTTATTCCATTATTTTGTATTTTTCTTCTTCAAGTAGCCTACGTAAGTTAGTAGTTAGCTTTAGTTGCAGTTATTTCTTGCATTGTCATTTTTCACAATCACCCATGCAATTAGATACTAGGACCCTTAAAACAATAATAATAATCCTCACAACAGATGACTAGTGGTTTTTCCCATTTTCACCACCAGGTAAGTGGCGCGACGGTTCCTTTCATCAGGTCCACTTCCGACTTCCTTTCAAAATCTGTTCCCTGGCCCGTCCTGGAAATGGCCATTGTCTGCATTAACAGTGGCAACATTTAAACACGTGGCGGACGAGGGATGACTCCAAGACCGTGCTGGCCGACAGGAAGGCGACCGACAGGTACTTAATGGAGGCCACTGCGTGTAGATCCTGTTCCGGCCGCACCTCTCATGCATTCTGGCTCTCCCTCTCATTCAAGTCTCCGCTCCGACACCAAATATTTCTCTGCTTCCGGTGTTTTGTTAATGTATTACCGTTTACACTCAAAATTTATACTCCATATTCATTATGTAGTTTAACATTTGTAGTTAGAATTCCCATATGCAACAGAGGGCTGTCATGCCTCAAAAATGCCGTTGTAATTCAACGCAATGGAGTCATGGCACAGCTGACGCAAATATGCAAATTCTGCACTTCACGGCTCAAGGAACATCAATATAAACGAATGCATATTCATTGCTGAATGCCCCTAGCTGATCCAAATGTTGCAGTGCTCCGGCAACCAAGCACAGCATTATCGTATTGCTACCAAGAATTGGATTTTCAAGACTACATTGGCTACAAAAACTGTACCATACAGTGAGGTGCTGAGATCAAGCTGCTTGCCTCTCACAAAGGAGGACCGGGCTCGATTCCCGGTAAGTGCACGTGAGATTTTCGTCCTGTGGTTCGGAATCCACGTAAAAATGGAGGTCCCATTGCTCATGATCGTGAGATTAACGGTCACGTATTGTGCCCGTTTAGACCGGAGTCCGCACGACCACATATGCATTTTACCAATAATCAGTCAGCACGAGAATCAAAATATCCCGGAGCGCCAGATGGGTTAAAGCAAATCGCAAAAACGACATCAAATTTATAAAAATGCTTTGCTGATTTTTGGCTCAATGCAACAATAAGGATAGAAGGAGATTTAATTGGGTGAAACACATCTGGTAAAATTATCTCAGTTTATTTAAAGTTAGAATCTGACTGCAAGAATAATGCTCAAAGCAGCATCATCCACGTGTGGCGATCCACACTCTTATTTACACACAATATACAGAATCTTCCAAACACATCTGACAATCTTTTTGAAAACACAAGTCCGATTGTTAGTCCTGTGGACTGTGTTCCAAAATTATTAACATTTTAACTCCAGTGCAAAATGAATTGTCCATACTGGAAATAACGTAGATCACTGTTTGACTATTTACATGGTATTAACACTCGTAGAATAAATGTTTATAGAATTTCTTAGACTTTCATTTGTTTTCCAGTTTTCCAAAATATATCGTTGAAACTATTATTATCATCGTAGCAACACAAATTATTAACACATATTAACAACATCTGAAAAATATTTGACCATTGAGCATAGCATCGAAGAACTGTGCGAAGCACAACAACAATTAATTGTTCTTCTGACATTAAATATTCGAGAAGTGACTCGATTATGAACTTCAAGTTCCAAACAAAACATATGATTTCTAAATCATTAACTTGATCAACAAATGGTTGAACCATTCAACTATTAGATTCTCCACTTGGAATTATTATGAAAAAAATATTTATATTTATGGCCATTTCTAGCAACTTTCACAACTTGCAATTCTTCGACAGAATGCGGAAATAAGAATTGTAGTCTTATAATGAATTCATTTGGTTCATGGCACTAGGATTGAAAATATCCTTCAAATTATTCGTGGTTAAAGAATTATTTTAAATTGGCAGTGGCCCATTCTACTATTTGTGTAAGGACACAATATTATAACAACAACAACAACGGCAAAGGTCTTCCTCTGAAGAAGAATAAACTACTATCATGACAAATCCGGGTTCTAGCAAAATCAAATTCTAAATGGAATTCGTAAACAAGGTTGAAATAAGAACTGATGGTTTCAAAGAAATAACCTTCGGGTTACTCATACGACGAAATGTGTGGCTCCAATACTCCAACTATAAACCTGAGCCATCGAACCTGCTATTTGATTGATGCTCGAAAAAACCTTCATTCCTGCGACTTAACATGCGCACCTGGGAATGGCATTACAACTATTCCACACACATAAATTATCTTCCCAAAATTTATACAATAAATCAAGCCTCTGCTTGTTATCAACACTGGAAGATTAATAAACTGACAAGTTTATTTTATTTTACCATTCAGTTCAACCCGTGAATTTACCATACTTATGAAAAGCATTATTTCACTTTCGAAGTGTATTTACGTCACGATTTTATATAAATACAAAAATCCTATTTGATACAAATATCAATTGCTTCCCGTTTCATGCCTCTCCGTGTTATATGAAACATATACTTTGCTCATAGCAAATATCAACTGTTCAACCAGAACTGAAATGTTGGTTGAATGCGGGCTTGCGCTAACCACTCTCCTTCGTAAAATCTCCTGTTCCATACTAGAAATGTTTCAACTACTTCATAGGCTCTTTCTCAATACATATGATTATTATAAAATATAATATCCAAGAATTATTTAGAAAAATTATGAAAATTATTATTATTATTATTAGTGGATTATTATTATTATTATTATTATTTCAAATATGTTTAATTATCATCTCATTATGTGAGAATCCACATGTTCGAACCTTCGAATATGGAAAAAATATCCATTCCTCAACAAAAATAAATTTAACTTTTACAGTTACATCGGCTGATTACCGTGATTTCCCAAAAATATGAAAAATTTAAATAAATGCTCAAAATGCTCGGTCATCGATCCTAAACTGTTCTGAGTGCTGAAAATGCTCAGAATAAATCTAACTAGTCTTGCGTAAATCATTACAAGCTTTAAATACGATAAAAAAAATGTGTTGGTCATCTGCAGAAAAATAGTTTGTTCCAATTAGCTAAGCATAAAATAATTCAAATGTGGCTTACATTTCTTGATGTTCTTGAAGTGTAGTAAACCTGGTCTATACCAGATTTATCCGTAGACATGCCCTAGCGGACAAGCACGTATAATCCTTGTATCGGCCGCCATTGTAGACCCACAAATCGTCTAGTCAGACATAGTGGTAGTATCTTTCGACGTTTTAAATGACTGTGGTTCCATTTTAATATGTGCTTCTAACAAAGCCATAACAGTTTGTTTGAAAAGGGTCAGATCTAAGCGATCTCTTCTTAAATGTGTCAGTTGTAACCTAACTCACTGTAATCTCATCAGTACAAGAAAAACGTTGACAGTCTAAGCAGTTAACGGCTGTTCTGAAGATCGTTCCCTGGGCATGGTTTGTATATCACCATCTGCCATGCGCTAGACAACTTGCAGTTTCCCTTGCGTAGACTAATGAACGCCACCGTTATAGACTATTCTTCAATGTACTGACGGATTGAAGTGGTTAAATAGTTACAAAATATGAAAACTGACTTTAAATGGATTTAAACATCCAAGTATTAATTTACTATTGGACTGTGACAAATACTACTTTCTAGACAGAGTCTAGCATATGTCCTTTAAGAAATATAAATATTTCCACCAATGTCTGTAGAAATACAATCACCTCAGTGATTCTCCTCACCAGAAACTTACTAAGTTCCAACTCGTTTGCGCAGCACTTCTCGTGACTATCACGATTTGAAAAGTACTTCTTCGTAGACGTGGCAACCATGTGCCTTGGCTCAGCGTAGACGCTACTTGTTCGCCAAGTGCTTGTGATGAATTGAGCTACCTAAGCTTGCTCCTGCTTGCTTTTATACAAAAAACGGTCAGGGTCACGCGTCATCGCCTGATATCTAAAAATCCTCATATCTCTTGAATCCCTGGTCCGATTTACTTGATACTAATTGCATTCTCTTTTATTTGGCCGTGCCAGTAATCTGATCCCAGTCTCAAGTCTCTGCTCCATAGTTAACTATTTAATCAATAAATAGTCTCCACCTCTGCTGTTACTCGCTACGTCATTTACCATCCAACTATCGGTAATTTCCTTCGAATGGCTTCGAGAAGCAATGTAGCGCGATATTCAAATATCCGAACTTTCAAACGCTGCTACAGCCTTTCCCTTGATATCTAGGTGTCTGAAACTTGGAATACCCATTCCTAGATTTGGGCACATCCACCCCACACCTAGCAAAAAATAAAAATTGAAAAATTTTTATTTTTCCTATCTACACATTAAATTATCTGGTTCTTGAATAATAGATCTTCAAATTCGAAGCATTATAAGTTCCCACGATGTTACCAGTTCGTGTATTAGCTACTTCATAGCTTCCATTATTGTTTACTTCCACAATATTCAAAATCCTTAATTTTACCATTCCCTCGGGATTGTTGTGTTCCCGATGGACCTGGATCATTGGGCCTCTGCTCCACAAATTGTAAGGTATCTTGGTGTCTCGCTTCCAAGTTTTTCCTCGTGTCCTTGTTAAACTCTTCATTGGACTGACGAGTATCTACATTCCCTCTGTTATTATAGTTATTACCATAGGATCTTCTTTCCTGGTACCTTCCTTGAGTATCACGTGGTCTTCTCCATCGAGTGTTGTATCGATTACCACCATCTGGTCTTGCATATGGTTTGTAACTGTATCTGTTACGGTATTGGTTCCATCCTCTTGTATTGGAATCTTCCCTCGGCGATTTCTCTTCTCGCTCCTCTCGAATCTCTCGAGGTGTCTGAGAATAACTGTCAGCCATAACAGCATACACAGCGTTATTACTCTTTACTCCCTTCTGATGGAAGAATTGAGCGTTTGTATGATCCAGCTTCTGCAATACTTCATCAAACTGTTCCATATTGTAGATGTCAGCAGCGATCAAAGTCCTCTGGACGTCTGCTGGAAATTGTCGTATCAAAGCAGTAATCAACTCGTTATCTGGCATTGGCGGATCTAAATGTTGGAGTTTAGACAGCTGTCCAGAAAAGTATGTAGAGTATCGAGTAGGTTGTGACGTCGAGAATCTCTTCGAATACAACTCTGCTCTAACTTGCTGTTGGGTTTCAGGGGACCAAAACTTCTTCAATAACCCACGAGAAAATTCCTCAAAAGTATTTAGAGTGGATCTAAATGCTCTAAACCACAAAAGTGCGGGACCTTCCAAGAACTTCCCTATTACCCTGATCTGTCTTTCTTTAGGGATCTTAGAATCTTTCAGGTAATCACCTGCTTCTCTCAGAAATTCCACGGGTGTTACAGAATCTCGCCCTGAAAATTTAGAAGGCTTATCTTCTATATTCTTAAATACAGTTATGGGGTTGGATTGAAATACTGTCCTGACCTCATCCTGTCTATCAGTCTCTCTAGCTCCTCCTAGGTTTATCTGTATCGGTTCCTTTCCCCTTACATTCGGCATTTTCAAAAGATGATCAGACTGTTTCTCATCCTTTATTTGAGTTTTCATAGCCTCAAGTTCCTTCTGGTTTTCTTCTGCCATCTTCTTGATTGCTTCAGTCTCTTTACTATTTTCTTTAACATCAATGGATATCTGGTTCATAACAGCCTCATGACTTTTCAATGACCCTGTCATATCTGATATGTCCTTCTGAGTTGTTTGAATATCCTTGGCAATTACTTCAATGTGGGATGACATAGATTCCCTAATCTCCTTGATTCCCTCTTGATTCTCCAGCTTGAGTGTGTCTTTTATTTCATTGACAACTGTGGTTTTAATCTCAGTTTGCAATTCATGAATCACTCCTTCTCTTATTTCTCCCATGACAAGTTCCTTGAATTGTTCCGTTAAACGCTGAACAACTAGAATTCCCATCTCGTTACTCTCCTTCTTCACTCTGACTTCCAGGTTGACCATGTCTTCACCAACTTTCCTAAGACCATGTTCTATCCTATCAGCTAAGCTTTGGGATCGAAGATCGGCATCGCGAAATTTATCGTCCATTATACTAGCGTTAGTAGCTAATGAAGTTTCGAGCTCATGTGTTTTGTCGCATAATTTATTCATTTTACTTTCAAGTGTCATTTTCAAAATTTCAGAATTCTCTTTAAATTTACTTTCCATTGAATTAAATTTACTGTTTAAATTTTCCTTTAAGTTATCTTTTAACCTGCTTTCTAACAAATCGGAATTTTCTTTGAGTTTATCAGAACTTTCTTTAAGTTTATTTTCCAAAGAATCAGAATTTTCTTTAAGTTTATCATTCAAATTTTCTTTCAAATTATCAGAATTTTCTTTAAGTTTATCATCTAAACTTTCTTTCAAATTATCAGAATTTTCTTTAAGTTTACTTTCTAAAGAATCAGAATTTTCTTTAAGTTTCTTTTCTAAAGCCTCTGTATTTTCTTTCATAATAGCGGCTACACGCCGTCCAGCCTCTTTCGAACTCTCCTCCAAACTCCTCATCATCCTCATCATTTCTTCCATATTTTCAATTAATATTCAAAACTTAGGGCTATACAACAGTGGCAAACACAAGCTTATAACTAGAACAAGAAATATGAATAGCTAATTGGAACACTATAATAAAATGAGATTTGTCCTAATATCGACGTTATGGAAAAACAAAATTCTCTACTTTTACGAATTACATTTACCACAATATCACAAGAAAAATATGCAAGTTCTCAAATATCCTCCACCTGGATTCTAATAATGTGTATCTCCAGTCATCGAACGTTTACTACTGAATTTACTTGACGCCCTAATGGTTAAGCCATTATCAAAATAATCAAACCCATTCTAATTATTAACCAGTTTAAATTTTTAATCTTCCCACTAATTGGGTTTCCTACTAATTTATTCATCCAAACCAGACATCTCTCAACTCCCAAAATATTTCTATAAAAATTATCACAATTTCAAATCGGCATGCGATTGACCATGTCTAAATCGGGACCCACGTTCGAAGCCATTTCTCTCTCTATCTTATTTTATGTGCCCGTTTAGACCGGAGTCCGCACGACCACATATGCATTTTACCAATAATCAGTCAGCACGAGAATCAAAATATCCCGGAGCGCCAGATGGGTTAAAGCAAATCGCAAAAACGACATCAAATTTATAAAAATGCTTTGCTGATTTTTGGCTCAATGCAACAATAAGGATAGAAGGAGATTTAATTGGGTGAAACACATCTGGTAAAATTATCTCAGTTTATTTAAAGTTAGAATCTGACTGCAAGAATAATGCTCAAAGCAGCATCATCCACGTGTGGCGATCCACACTCTTATTTACACACAATATACAGAATCTTCCAAACACATCTGACAATCTTTTTGAAAACACAAGTCCGATTGTTAGTCCTGTGGACTGTGTTCCAAAATTATTAACATTTTAACTCCAGTGCAAAATGAATTGTCCATACTGGAAATAACGTAGATCACTGTTTGACTATTTACATGGTATTAACACTCGTAGAATAAATGTTTATAGAATTTCTTAGACTTTCATTTGTTTTCCAGTTTTCCAAAATATATCGTTGAAACTATTATTATCATCGTAGCAACACAAATTATTAACACATATTAACAACATCTGAAAAATATTTGACCATTGAGCATAGCATCGAAGAACTGTGCGAAGCACAACAACAATTAATTGTTCTTCTGACATTAAATATTCGAGAAGTGACTCGATTATGAACTTCAAGTTCCAAACAAAACATATGATTTCTAAATCATTAACTTGATCAACAAATGGTTGAACCATTCAACTATTAGATTCTCCACTTGGAATTATTATGAAAAAAAATATTTATATTTATGGCCATTTCTAGCAACTTTCACAACTTGCAATTCTTCGACAGAATGCGGAAATAAGAATTGTAGTCTTATAATGAATTCATTTGGTTCATGGCACTAGGATTGAAAATATCCTTCAAATTATTCGTGGTTAAAGAATTATTTTAAATTGGCAGTGGCCCATTCTACTATTTGTGTAAGGACACAATATTATAACAACAACAACAACGGCAAAGGTCTTCCTCTGAAGAAGAATAAACTACTATCATGACAAATCCGGGTTCTAGCAAAATCAAATTCTAAATGGAATTCGTAAACAAGGTTGAAATAAGAACTGATGGTTTCAAAGAAATAACCTTCGGGTTACTCATACGACGAAATGTGTGGCTCCAATACTCCAACTATAAACCTGAGCCATCGAACCTGCTATTTGATTGATGCTCGAAAAAACCTTCATTCCTGCGACTTAACATGCGCACCTGGGAATGGCATTACAACTATTCCACACACATAAATTATCTTCCCAAAATTTATACAATAAATCAAGCCTCTGCTTGTTATCAACACTGGAAGATTAATAAACTGACAAGTTTATTTTATTTTACCATTCAGTTCAACCCGTGAATTTACCATACTTATGAAAAGCATTATTTCACTTTCGAAGTGTATTTACGTCACGATTTTATATAAATACAAAAATCCTATTTGATACAAATATCAATTGCTTCCCGTTTCATGCCTCTCCGTGTTATATGAAACATATACTTTGCTCATAGCAAATATCAACTGTTCAACCAGAACTGAAATGTTGGTTGAATGCGGGCTTGCGCTAACCACTCTCCTTCGTAAAATCTCCTGTTCCATACTAGAAATGTTTCAACTACTTCATAGGCTCTTTCTCAATACATATGATTATTATAAAATATAATATCCAAGAATTATTTAGAAAAATTATGAAAATTATTATTATTATTATTAGTGGATTATTATTATTATTATTATTATTTCAAATATGTTTAATTATCATCTCATTATGTGAGAATCCACATGTTCGAACCTTCGAATATGGAAAAAATATCCATTCCTCAACAAAAATAAATTTAACTTTTACAGTTACATCGGCTGATTACCGTGATTTCCCAAAAATATGAAAAATTTAAATAAATGCTCAAAATGCTCGGTCATCGATCCTAAACTGTTCTGAGTGCTGAAAATGCTCAGAATAAATCTAACTAGTCTTGCGTAAATCATTACAAGCTTTAAATACGATAAAAAAAATGTGTTGGTCATCTGCAGAAAAATAGTTTGTTCCAATTAGCTAAGCATAAAATAATTCAAATGTAGCTTACATTTCTTGATGTTCTTGAAGTGTAGTAAACCTGGTCTATACCAGATTTATCCGTAGACATGCCCTAGCGGACAAGCACGTATAATCCTTGTATCGGCCGCCATTGTAGACCCACAAATCGTCTAGTCAGACATAGTGGTAGTATCTTTCGACGTTTTAAATGACTGTGGTTCCATTTTAATATGTGCTTCTAACAAAGCCATAACAGTTTGTTTGAAAAGGGTCAGATCTAAGCGATCTCTTCTTAAATGTGTCAGTTGTAACCTAACTCACTGTAATCTCATCAGTACAAGAAAAACGTTGACAGTCTAAGCAGTTAACGGCTGTTCTGAAGATCGTTCCCTGGGCATGGTTTGTATATCACCATCTGCCATGCGCTAGACAACTTGCAGTTTCCCTTGCGTAGACTAATGAACGCCACCGTTATAGACTATTCTTCAATGTACTGACGGATTGAAGTGGTTAAATAGTTACAAAATATGAAAACTGACTTTAAATGGATTTAAACATCCAAGTATTAATTTACTATTGGACTGTGACAAATACTACTTTCTAGACAGAGTCTAGCATATGTCCTTTAAGAAATATAAATATTTCCACCAATGTCTGTAGAAATACAATCACCTCAGTGATTCTCCTCACCAGAAACTTACTAAGTTCCAACTCGTTTGCGCAGCACTTCTCGTGACTATCACGATTTGAAAAGTACTTCTTCGTAGACGTGGCAACCATGTGCCTTGGCTCAGCGTAGACGCAACTTGTTCGCCAAGTGCTTGTGATGAATTGAGCTACCTAAGCTTGCTCCTGCTTGCTTTTATACAAAAAACGGTCAGGGTCACGCGTCATCGCCTGATATCTAAAAATCCTCATATCTCTTGAATCCCTGGTCCGATTTACTTGATACTAATTGCATTCTCTTTTATTTGGCCGTGCCAGTAATCTGATCCCAGTCTCAAGTCTCTGCTCCATAGTTAACTATTTAATCAATAAATAGTCTCCACCTCTGCTGTTACTCGCTACGTCATTTACCATCCAACTATCGGTAATTTCCTTCGAATGGCTTCGAGAAGCAATGTAGCGCGATATTCAAATATCCGAACTTTCAAACGCTGCTACAGCCTTTCCCTTGATATCTAGGTGTCTGAAACTTGGAATACCCATTCCTAGATTTGGGCACAGTATAACTACAAACTTCCTTCCTTTTACCATCCAGTAAACTACCAACATGGTTATGAAAGTGGCACCATCTAGTTACGTGGACTGGAATTCACATATCAGCTGATTGACTGTATGGAGATATATTTGGATTTGTCCCAGTTTTAGGCTGTGATTTATGTTAACATTTGCAGTCAAAATTTGACTAAAAGCCTATTACTTATTCCGCTCTCCTTCCTATTGTTCTACCGTTTCGGACGATACAAATCATGTATCAAACTAGGCATACCGTACAATATTGTATGCTGAATCAATCGTCTCCATTCCACGCACGATGACCGCGATCAGGACCTGCAACAAGTCCGGAGCTCGGAGGTTCGAATCCTGCCACTGACACCGGCTATCCTGAATGTGTTTTCACACTCCCTCTAAGCAAATACCGGGTTAGTACCGAATGGTACGACTCAGGGCAACTACCCCATCCTAATACAGCTACATACTCACTACTACAGTTATCACAATAACTACAGGTAATAAGACAAGTTCAAGACACACCGAAATACACGGTGCTGATGACCAAGATATCCCAATCCCCTAAAATGTTGATAGCAACAATCAGTGTCTTCTTGCAGATAACCATGCTTTAAGCAGACAATCTCTTATACTCCTCCACATTCTTTTGAAGGGTTGCAGATACTATACGAGTCAATGAGGAGAAAGAGGCTATTTACCGACCATGCATACCTCACTTGAGTGAGAGCTATAATCTGCCTGAAAATGCATGGGAAGTGAAAGGCCTCCTTTTCGGGAATCGAGGAACAGCTTTCAAGTTCGTCGTGAACATCCTTAAAGAACTTGGCGTCACTGAAAGTGATATTGAAAACATAATCTGCTTTAGCATGTTGAGAGCCTCAATCCACATGCTAAATAACCATGTATATTGTGTATCATACTGTAGGACAAGAGCCAAAAATGTACGTTATTCTGGATCCTTATAGTCTCCCGGAATGCCACGCTGAATATATATATATTACGTTGCATACTCAAGTCAGCCCCAATAGAGGAATAACAATGATTGTGTTATGAGAGTTGCATTACTCAAATGAGCATTTTAAATACAGGGTGCTTCAAAAAAATGTATACACACTTTAAACTATCGTAGTTTTCCCGCTCTACAAGGCTAATGTTATATTTCTTCGCCAGGTGGCAGCATAATCGTCCCTCTATGTTATATTGTCAGTTGGAATTTGTAATATCAACATGGCGGACGTACGTTTGAGTTTTGAAGAACGTAAGCAGGTTATTAAGTGGTACTGGAAGTTTGAGAATGTAAATGAAGTTCAAAGACAGTGGAGAAGGGAGTATGATACAGAACCACCTTCAAGATTAACAATTACACGCATACGAGAAAAATTCGAAGTTCATGGAACAGTGTGTGATGTGCATAAAGGTCATTCAGGTCGACCTCGAACAGCTACAAGTGATGAGTCATCAACGGCAGTCTTGGAACTGTTTCAACGCTCTCCTAACAAATCTTCAAGGCAAGGGGCACGTGAAAGTGATGTAAGTGCTAGCAGCGTGCTACGCATTCTGAAGAGAGGCAAGTATCGTGTTTACATTCCAAGGCTGGTGCAACAGCTAAGTGACGACGATCCAGATCGAAGGTTGCAATTTTGTGAATGGGTTCAGGAGATGGTGATACGTGAACCGGGATTTATGGGTAGCATCATTTGGTCGGATGAAGCCCAATTCAAACTTAATGGAACTGTCAATAGGCACAATTGTGTTTACTGGGGTGAAGAAAATCCTCACATTACAATTGAAAAAGCTGTACATTTGCCTGGTGTAAATGTGTGGTGTGGTTTGTCTTCAAGGGGACTCTTTGGACCTTTTCGATTTGAAGGCACTGTAACTGGTATAACTTACCTAACAATGCTTGCTGATTCCATATTTCCTGCCATTCGTGCATTATACGGTGTTGATAATTTTTATTTTCAACAAGATGGTGCCCCGCCGCACTATCACAGGGACGTACGAGCTTACCTGGATCAAAATTTGCCGGGCCAGTGGATAGGACGCAGGGGGCCAATCGAGTTTCCAGCACGCTCTCCAGACCTTACACCACTGGATTTCTTCTTATGGGGCACAGTAAAAGATGAGGTGTACAAACGTAAACCACGTAACCTAGACATTCTTTGGAATGAGATTCAAGTCGTGTGTAGAGAAATCTCATTGGACGTTTTGAAACGATGTACAGAATCAGTGGTGACTCGTACTCAGAATTGTATTGATGCTGCAGGTCGCCAATTTGAACAGTATTAACATTTGTTATTTATGTTTCATTTACATTGGACTTTCAGCTTTCTAATTTCCTGAAATTTAACTTTGTAGAACGGTAAATAAATTTTCTATGGAAGTTCAAAGTGTGTATACATTTTTGAAGCACCCTGTATACTTAATGGTAATAAGTCCATCCCGCTTGATGGTATCCCGTACATCCTCCGTGCTTCTGGTATCGGTATTGAATGCTATTTGCTCGCACCAGTACATACACACAATAAATGGCATAATATTGCTCCATGGCATGTACAATCTGTCAAGCTGGGCCTATTTCGTCTGTAAAGGTTAATATTCCATCTTTTGGTACCTGTATAGCGAGGGAATAATGTTGAGGATTATCTCAGTTCTCCCGCCAAACAAGTGCTATATGCTTCATGTATGGGACGAGGTGCAAGGTTCATTAATTATCGCAGTGGGGTGTATAGCCGTGACGGCGAACGAATCGACATGCGATTGACCCTAAGCCTTATACAAGTGTTTCTCGTCCAGCAGGAGGTTATTGGCCTTAACCGGAATTTGTATCTTAGGTTTCTCTCTGCAAGCCAATTGTTGTACAGTCACAGTATCTTTAAATCACCAAGGTCATGTGTTGTCGAGAAAGAGGAAGCCGACACCGAACCCTCGCTACTAGTTGGGTGGGACTGGGCGGTAGGATTATGGAGACGGGTACGCGTTGGTCTTCACGACTATACCCTAAGCCTGCTGATCAGCCTGACTTGGTACATTTGATAAAACCCTCAACATACAAGGCTATAATCCAGAAGATTTGCTGGAGTGAGTAAGTTATGTTTATGACCGCGATTAGACTGAGTGGATGTCACTGGCCAGTATTTTGGTCATGTTATTAGAGCTCCACAATGGCTCACTTGGTGACAGAATAGACCAGCTGATAAGGCATTCAGCAGCCGGCGACAAAGAATAGACTGCTGCTCCAGATATAGACCTCAAGTACAAAGACTATATATTTAAACCTACACCTGCAGACCTCAGCTATCAGAGATATGATACAAAATATTGGGTGAGAAACACATAAACTTTGAGTGGCTATTCTACATACTACCTTATTCAAAAACGCCTTGTCAAACACTAAAGAATGTAGTTTAATCACTGCTTAAACGTACATGTTTCTGTGTTCAACGACACCTTCGTCAGCGCATATTGAATTAAAATAATCTTAAAACTAAGTTTACAAAGAGAAAAGAGAAAATGGGGATCCTTACCAAACACTATTAAAAATTTAAATAAAAAGAAAGCTCGCAAAAATAATTAAAAACCATAATATGAATGGTTCGATTACAGTGAATCGGAAGTCGCTATTATATTATGTATCTTCCAGTTATATCACGATCGGACGTAATCTGACTACAAATCAACCATAATGGAGACAGCAGTCTGAATCACATTGATGTGGTCTAACCTTGAAATTAATCAGAAGACTCTTACTAGTTGTTCTGTTGTGGTTAGCTGTCCAATTTGGTAATGCAGTACATAATCTTAATCCAAAGTGACCTAATAGTTTATATATGCAAGACGTATGAAACAATTTGGATTTTGCCAAGCCAAAATATAATGTATGGATATGGTGGGAAATAAAATAACCAACATTCATTAAACAGCAGGCAACAAATTGGAATATACAATGTAAATCTCGCATGTGTCACGAACAGTTGAACTTCGGGTCGGAGATGAAAGGGGCGAATGCTTCCTTGGATTCTTGTAATTTAATTAAGAAACCCCAGAAAAGTTTATTGAAATCAAAATTAAATCCGCAATTAATATCGTAGCTTTCAGTCGGTCAACATTCCAATTACTGGAATATGTGAAAAACAGCCTGAAATAAATTACATGTGATTAAGATTTATATTGTTAAGAAAACTAAGGGATGACATGTTTCGCTCGTCAAGCGAGCATCATCAGATCAGAATACGCAAAGAAATAGCTCTCCAAACACTACCAATCCTACAGTGACGCACACATACAGTCAAACAAAAACAAAATACAAGAAAACCCGTCAGCAAACTTGGTAAGTGTGTTACGGTTATTATTGCTGATAAGCACCGAAAAAAGAACTACTTGTTTTAATGTTGAAAAGCTTACAAATGACTATGCCATCAATAAACAAGTAGATCCGTGGAGAACTAAAGCCTATTTTCATATATGCTACTTATGTTAATTGCCTCTATCAACATACACAATTTCAGTTTGATTGCTGTAATAGATTCTTAGATATTTCGGATGGTCGCCATGTTGCATTTTATAAACGTAGGTCTTAGAGTAATGTACTATTACATGGAAATTAATTTTTAGGTGTAGTACTCAAACTTTAATCGCATGATTAGGACACAAGAAATAAAAACGAGATTTTAAAATTTCGCACAGCTTCCATCTTGTGGTTATGAAAGCAATTGAAATAAATTAAATGCCAGTAGATTTAAACTTGTATAAGCATTTACCGTACCAAGTTTCACTGCATTCGCATGGTTAAATCGCGAGAAACGTCCATTTAAATATTTATATTTCGCGTCACCGCCATGTTGGATTTGTGCTCACCAGGTTATTGAAAGTCCCATAGGTGAACTAATGTTCATAGCCTCTATGAACATAAAAGAATTCAGTTAGATTGCTGTATTATTTCGTAGATATTGAGAACCTACTAAATATTTCGGATGGTCGACATTATGGATTGTTATAATGTATAAGCCGTAGAGTTATGCACTATTAAATTAAAATTGTTGCGTAGGTTCATTATTCAAACTTTCACTTCGATCGCATGATTAGGACACAACAAATGAAAAATTATTTCAAAAACTTCGCACAGCCGCCATCTTGAGGTTATGTAAACAATTTGAACAAAATTAGATGCCAGTGAATTACAATGTGTATAAACATTTGCTGTACCAAGTTCCATTGCGGTTGGATGGTTAAATCGTGAGAAAAGTCTATTTAAAAGTCCCAACTTCGCCTGGCCGCCATGTTGGTTTTGCAGTTACAAGGTTTTTGAAAGTCTCATAGGTTAACGTCTAGTAGTGTCCTTTATCACCGTACAAAATTTCAGGGTGGTATCAGTAATAGTTTCGGAGATATAGAATGTCAGTGTAATATTTCGCACAGCCGCCATGTTGGATTGGTGAGACGTAATAAAATTTGAAGGGCACGGCCGGGGTCGGCCAAAATAGTGCTATGACCTTACCGAGTTTCATTGAAATCGCTCCTGCCGTTTAGAAGTTATTAGGGACACACACAGACACACATACATGGTCAGAAGGTGATGTCATAAGCCTATTTCTTTTTCATAAAATGAAAATAGGCTAAAACAGTCCTCCTCCCCTCCCCCAAACTAATCTACGAAGGTGGAGCTACTATTGCTGTGATCTAAAACTAGAGTAGAATTGTAAACTAGTTAGTTAGTTAGTTATTGTTGTTTTAAGGGCCGGAACTACGAGGTCATTTGCCCCTGAATTGTAAACTAATATGCGGAAATGAACTAGAGGTACTCTGTTGTGAAGATTAAAAGCAATAACTACAACATAATACAGTATATTGTTCGTGTACTAATAATGTGTCCCAAGATCTTCAGTCTGCTCAGACAACCAGTTATGGCGTATGCTTTAGTAAAATGTTTAATAATACTCTGAGTTCTTTTGTATTTGAGTAACTTTCATAATAGCATGTATTACTTGAAAAGTTTCCAGAATATGGCTATCATTAATTAAATCCGCTTCAGTTAACACAATTTATTTAAAAAATAAATGAGCACAAATTAGTACATATTTTAGTTTTCAGAGATACCTTCTTCAGCTAATAAGAAATTACTTATTGTGAATCCAAAATGAAATTTGTTTTGCCTAGTATCTCAGGCTAAATAAGCTAATATTTTACGCCGTACGTGGGGAAGAGGGAAAATGGAACACCTTCCACCTCAAACATAACCAAAGTACTGTAATGAGCTTTCAGTAAGTTCAATTACATAGGTAGGCTATTTATGATGATTTGTTAATGAAACAGTCTGTTCAGGTACATCTCACGAGAAGGACGGATCTTGACACTTGGCCAGTTAGAATGATCAGCTAATTGCTCCTAGGACTTGTCTTCGTGAGTGTAATTGTTCTATCCTTACACAATCCACTTGACTCCATGAAGCACGAAGCTTACTTCCGTAGCGGTCATATCTTCCCAGCCTCTGCCTTGTGATGTTATATATCAACAATTACTGTTATTGTTTTTACTGTGTTGCTGTTGTTTTAATTAGAACTAGGGGTATCTTGGCTATCAGCCCCTTGTGTTTAATCGCAGGTAAATATTGTGTGCCCCGCCGCGTAGCCGTGATGTTTAAATCATGCATCATGGACGCGAGGTCAGCTGCAGTAAGTCCGAAGTTCACAGGTTCGAATCCCAGTGCTAACAGCGGCTATCCTTACTGTGGTTTTCCCCGGGGGTTTCCACAGTCCCTCCAGGGAAATGCTGGGATAGTACCTCACTTCAAGTCCCAGGACGCCTATCCCGCCCCTGTCCCAAATACAGTTACACACACACTACAGTCATCACAGGAATACAGGTTATCAGATAAGTCCAACACACACCCAACTACATGGGGCTGATGACCAAGATGTCCGAGGGTCATCAAATGAATTATCAACAAAAGTAGTGTGTGGTTGCCCGTGTTATAGCACTGGCGTGATTAGTGTGTGGAATTTAATTATAATTATAAGATGTTTTAAGGTACCATCCCAGAATTTTAATGAAGTGAGGTAGGATGGGAAAATATACAAGTACTGATTTTGTAAGTGTGGCTAATTATTATTAAAGTTTGAAGTAATGGTAAACTACCTCACCTTCTCGCCTTGCCTATTTTTCTCCATTGGGTTTCTAACCACATGACGTACGGTGGTGGAATCAACCAGTCTTCGGGCTGATAACTCGAGAAACACATTAAGAGATTATGATACTCCTGGAATGCTCTTCATAGAGAAACTTATCCCGGCCTTAGAACTTGAGAAGGATATCAGTACTTTAAATACTGATAACAACTACAGGGTGATTTATATAATGAATGTAGTTTTCATAACAGCCCCACATCTGTACGATAGCAGATAGAAAGGTGCAAATATATTTTTTATCCCGGGCATAGCCAAAACTCACCACGACCACGGTGGGGAGTTTCAGCGAGTCCAGAGATCAGTGGTTAGAATTCCGATGCCGACAGGGTCTTCTCTGCGAGTGTTTTTCGGTCTCGTATTTTACACACTCCCTCCAGGCAAATGCCGGTATAATATTTTATGTCAAGTCCCGAGGCACCTACCCCATTCCTGTCCCTGATACAGCCCCACACACACACGCTACTACAGTCATCAAAGAAGCACAGGCTATCAAACAAATTGAGCTCACACCCAAGCAGATGGGTCTGATAACCAAAATGCCCCTAGAAGCAAATTAACAACAGCAACTAAATTTTAAATATTAATAAACTCTGGCGGCTTCGGTGGCGTAGTTAGTAGCTTGCTGAGTTTCCATGCCCAAGGTCGCAGGTTCAAACCCGGCCGAAGTCGGATTTTTTAAGAGCGTTGAAAATCCCTCAGTATGCCTTCCTTCGGAGGGGAAGTAAAGCCGGCGGGCCCATATCATAGAATTATGACATGCAAAGAACCTTCCCCTAACTACAATTGTGTGAAGCTAAATTTGTAGGTTAGATTTGATACGCTCTAAGTTCCATCGTTCGTCGCCAGGTGCTGGTTGCAAGGCATCTAGTAGCCAAGTTTGCAACTAGGTGTCGTGGACGGTAGCATTTGGTAGCAAAAGTGGGAACTACTTGAAAATTTATCGGCTGCAGTCCTTACCTGAATTACAATAGCTCACACTAATACAGCCATCACCATTAAAACTGGTTATCAGACAGATTATACACACACCCAAAGTACACGGGGCTACATGACCACGATGTCGCAGCCCCTAAACTAAGGATGATGATGATGATGATGATGATAATTGTTGTTTTAAGGTGCCTAACATCTAGGTTATCGGACCCTGATGGTTTGGGTGATCGTGAAGATGAAAATGAAATGCAAACATAAAACTAAAACCAACTACTAACCTACATACTAGAAGAAGAAATGGAAAACTAAAGGAGAATAAGGCAAATAAAGGACAGGAGGAAAAGAAATACCCTCAACCCTCGAAGAATGCGTATTGAGGGACTTTAAAGGAAGGAGAGCCATGAAAGGCAGATAGGAAAGTGAAAGAGGAGAGGGTCCGCCCCAAAGGTAAGGGACAAAAGGGGAAAATGGACCCAGCTCAGGAATCCCTCGGGGTCGCTAACTCCCGAACTCACCAGCCGTGAGCCCTTGTGGGTGTAGCATTATCTAGGGTGCACCAAACGTGGTGGGGCTACATACACCCGGCCTCCTTGAGGGCCTTGAGCAGAAGGCAGGATATAACATGAAAAGAAAAAGAAGGCTGACCCCTCACAGAAGGAGGGAATCAGAAAAGATGAGACAAGGGCCAATTAAGGCGGGAAAGGAAGAGACTCCCTAGGCCTCAGATACCCTAATACCGTCGGGGTCGGAAGAGAACAAGAGTTGACCAAGTGAGGTCGACAGGAAAGAAGACGGAGAGGAGCCCGGCACAAGTAAATGGAAGCAATGCCGGACTCAGCTGGAGCCCCGTGGTCGCCAACCCATGTCCCACTAGATGTGAGTCCCTGGGGGGCCTAAACTAAGGAACCAACCAACCTTTAATAAACCCTGGACAAACTTGTGTTGACCGACTGAAAAGAATTACAACTAACAGTAACATTATGAAAACACTCGGAAATACGCTCTTCAACAGCGGGTATTCTGAACACTGCCATGGCTACAGTTACTCGATCTGCGACGTGCCAATAATTTCAGTATGACTTTAGGAAATCCGTAACTCTTAAGCGATAGACCTCACGACGTTTTGTGTTGTACTACTGATTACGTTCCACTACTTTTTGAACATCTTATATATTTTTCTAGGCCACCACAACAGTTGAACTTCGGAACCTTTCAGCGATAATACGATTGGAGAGATGGACATAAACATGTAATCAGAAGACCTCAACAAGATTTGATTCGTACTTTATTCACTGGTTTGACACTGTTAGAAGTTTTGTCACTATTGTATTACAGTGTTATAAGGTGCTACTGTGACTTAGAGTGTTTTCTTTTCTTTTCAAGTTGGAGTGATTTTTTTAAAACTGACTATTTTCTTCTATATGTGGTCTTTAAATTTGTTTCATTTCTACCATAGGCAACACGGAAAACGGATATTACACAGAGTATCTCGAAACTATCTTTGTAAAATTGAGTGTTGTCAAAATTTGATTTTAATGAAGTAGTTTTAAAATAAAGTGTCCTGGAGAAAATAGTAAGAATTCGGAATCAAAAACTGAGGGAACACAAGATATCACCCATAACACTAGGGAATAAAAACAGAGGTATTGAAATAAACTGTCTAGCATTTGCAGATGATTTTGCCATACTTTCTGAAAATCTGACTGACGCAACAGTGAAAATTAATCTCTTAGAAGAGATAGCCAACAGAACAGGTTTAAGAATTTCTGTAGAAAAAAACAAATTTATGACAAATTTAAAAAATGCTCCAGAAATCCTAGTCACAGAAATTGGTAAAATTAAGAGGGTAAAGAAATTCAAATATTTGGGAGAAATCATTCAGGAAAATGGTTTAGAAAAATCTGCTGTAGAAGAAAGAGTACACAAGATGGAAGGAACACCTACAACAAAAAATGTTTATCAAGAAAGTTGAAAATACAGCACTACAGAACAGTAATCAAACCAGAATGTCTATACGCAAGCGAATGTCTAGCACTGAATTATAAGTTAGATAAATTGGAAGTATTAGAAAGACGAATTGTACGGAAAATATTAGGTCCATTAAGAATTACAGAATTCTGGAAATTAAGAAGTAATGTTAAAATATACCGCAACATTGAAAACATAACACACAATAAAAAAGAGGCGATTGCTATTTGTTGGACATTTATATAGAATGAATGACAACAGGTTAACCAAACAGATATTCAAATATCTTTGGAACAAGAAATTAACAACAACTTGGATTCAAGAAGTTAAAAAGGATTTAGAAAGAAACAAAATAAGAGAAGAAGATGCAATAGAGAAAGAAATGTTTAGGAAAAAAGTGTTGGGAATGGAAGGGTTCCAAGGAAGGAAGGAAGGAAAAGAAAAGAGGCTCAAAATGGTCCGAAGAGAGAAAGAAGATGCATAGTGTGAAGATGAAGGAGTCCTGGAGGAAGAAGAAGGAGACCTGGGGGAAGAAGAAGGAACACCAAAGGACTAAACATTGAAATTGGCTCGTGGTCCTTAGAAGACCGTAACGGAGAAAGAAAGAAGAAAGTCATATCAGCCACAAAAAATACAATCGAATTGGAATTTTAAATTACATAATGCATTCTACTACAGTTCAATGTG
Source organism: Meconema thalassinum (assembly GCA_946902985.2). NCBI lineage: Eukaryota > Metazoa > Arthropoda > Insecta > Orthoptera > Tettigoniidae > Meconema > Meconema thalassinum. The sequence continues at coordinate 1,203,834,753 of OX336388.2, forward strand.
AAATGAAAGTACAATCTAAGGCAATAAGCACACCCAAGGGCTCGAACCGGTAGTAGTTGGTCAGTATCGCAGCCTCACCTTCACAGTATACCTGAGCAACGCCTGCTGGATGAAAGCATCCTATACTCTAGGTATTAACACCCTCATAACCAGAAACCTCAACAAAGGTCAAGCAATGAAACAGGAAGTCATAAGATGTGCACTGACCTTCCTTAATGCTCGCTCCTCAATTGCTAATCTTGGCTAGGAACCAAAGACCCATGTTTGTTGACCCATACACCAGCACGGTGACTACACTACTCGATGAAGAATATGGCATTGTATTTTTACGATGTTCTCGATTCTTTTTGCGACATCGTGGTCATGTAGCCCGGTGTACTTAGGTATGTGAAATTTGTCTGTGTTTTTGTGATGGCTGTGTTAGTGTGAGTATTTGTAATTCAGATGAGGATTAGGAGGGAGGTGGCCGAGACCTTAATTTAGGAACCATCCCGGCATTCGCCTGGAGTAGAAGTGGGAAACCACGGAAAACCACTTACATGATGGATGAGATCCGGGTTTGATTCCTGGCTCTGAAAAGAAATGTAATTCTGGTTTGAGGACTGAAACGAGGTTCCCATGGTTTTCCACTTCTCCCGGCAAATGCCAAGATGGTAGGATCACGGCCGCCTCAAACCCAAATCCTAGCCCCAATTACAGATGCACACACTAGTACAGACTTCATACCAGTGGTTTCCAACTGGCGGTCCGCGAGGCAAGTTTTTGTTACCCGGGAAAGCTTTTGAAAAAAAAAAAAACAAGTTTAAAAAGTCAGTTTGTTTGATAGTTAGTTATTGTTGTTTTAAGGGGCGGAACTACGAGGTCATCTGCCTCTCTTAACACAGATTAAAGTATACACATTTTGAATGGAATTAATAATTTAGAGGTGGACACCTAAATATGAAAAGGTCGAAAATTAATAAACCAAAAAATTAAATACAAACTAATAATTATAAAAAGGGTTTCAGGAAAAACCAAGGTCATCTGATCTGAAGAACGAAGGAGGAGACAGAGCGAATGCATCAAGTAATTCGGGGAGGAGAAGAAGAGATTGGCAAGTCGGCCGATTATTCAACGCGGTCCACCGTAGGCCAAAATCGACAGAGGAAGAAGAATGATAAAAATAAACAAAAAATACGGAATAAACAAAAAAAATCTGAATTCAAAAAACAAGTCTTTGAGTCAATGTACACTGGAAAATTTAGATTGCTGGCCCCAGAATATACAAGCTGCGTTCAAAAAGTAACGAGCCGAAGGCATAATTACAGAAATCAGTACCTGTATGTTAGAAGTATTGGCCTTGGCTGTTGAGGCACTTGTCCCACGGTGACACGAGGCGGTGAATGGCTGTCTCATAAAATTCCCTGGGCTGCGATGTGAACCAGTTCCGCACGTACAGCTGGACGTCGGCGTCCGAGGTGAATCGTTGGCCCCGCAGAGCCCTTTTAAGGGGACCAAACATGGCGTAATCACAGTGAGAGAGGTCTGGACAGTATGGATGGTGGCCGAGAACCTCCCATTTGAATTTCTGCAGGAGTGCCGCGACTGTGTTGGCCGTATGAGGTCGTGCATTGTCGTGGAGCGACCACGGCGGCAATGGCGTTCACTGTCACTCGGCGGTCCTGGGTAATGAGTGCATCAACCAGCTGGACGTTGTCATCGGTAATGCAGGGGGGTGCCCCAGACCGGGCATCATCGGCTAACGACACCCGTCCTTCCCTGAAGCGCTTGTGCCACTCCTTGACCCTTGCAAGGGACATGCAGTGTTCGCCGTACATTTGTGACATTCGGCGATGAATGTCCGTTCCCTATACTCCTTCCGCTGTCAGAAACCGAACAACACCTCTCTGCTCTTCGGTTGACGCCTCCATGGCACTGTTTGCAATGCGACTGGCAGCGTTGGACAATTGATGCATGCTGCTGCTCGCTTTGTATCGTCACGTGACGTGCACGCGTGCCCTATAGCGACAGGCTGTGATCTTCCACGCTCTGGTTGGAACCACACCTCGTTACACACGCCACGATTAGCCGATGTCGTCACCGGTTTGCGCATTCCAGTCTCCGACTCGTTACTTTTGTAACGCACCTTCATGAAGTTCTGAGGAGAAAATCGTTTCCTTAGGCTTTGTATTGTACCCATGCGTATAATCTCGATGGAAAATATGCTTCTGCCTCCAGCTAGCTTCAGGACTCGAGGGTGTACCGTCCTCCCACTGAGCAGTTGCATACTTTGGATTTGAGGCTAAGAGGTATCAACTCTACAATGATAAAGCACAACTCTATTCTAAAACTTTAATTCAGTAAATAAAATCATGGCTTTAACAAATAAAACAATCCCCATAACCATAAAACAAAAGCAAACAAAAATTACTTTCCACAATCCACCAATATGAACATAACATAACATAATCATAATAAATCATATCATACCACAAACCTTTACCCTTATGTGAACATCAAAAGATATTCTAGTGCGCTGATGCACGTACAACTTCAGAAACAAACAGTACATTGACACTACTGTCATACAATGTGACTTCTGTAATATCACAACATTACTGATTCATAAAAACCTTCTTAATTTGACAATTATGTGTACCGTGTGTGTTTTGATCTTTCTTTTCCCACCAAATGCTTCACATGCATTAGCCTATTCTGGTGTTGCACAGCAAACTACGTGCAACACCACATTTATGTAAGCTACCCCTACTCCACTATTTATATAGTTCCACTGTTTATATAGTTCCACTGCATGCCGTTTTGTGATTTCATATAAAAACGTTATGTTATTGTTGTGTCGGATGGTATAATCAAACTACCTTGCGCGCGTATCCTGTGGAATCTGGTAACCAACTTCAGAAAAAGTTGTCAGTGACAGTATAAATGCAACGTCTAACCATTCGTTAGTTAGCTAAAATCATGAACCATCAGGGTAATATATAATTATCAATGTGTTCTTAAACCACATTGCTTCATTACTCCACATGACAATATTTTATTTCAAGTCATTAACAGGGTCTAAAATCTGTTCCTTTCAACTTGCCTTCACGGTTCGCCTTGACCGTCTCCAGACCCTCTCCTCGAGCGGTCGGTATACAATAGACTGTGGAATGGGGTTCCAACAATTATCTCGCCCCTCGCTTCAAGTTTGAATGCTTCCCTCACTAAGCAGTAAAGATTTACAAGACAAATACTGTTGTCCGATCGACACACATATCCCAAAGGATCTTAATTGAATAGTATGCAAACAGGTAGTGAATGAGCTTTATAATTATTCCTGCCCCGAGGATAAATAATTACTGGCACCAACAGGTCCATTCAACATGAAGGTACGGGGTTCGCAACACATTAGTCTCATAGGCAACCGTGGTCTCAAATAATATGCGGTCAGCCCAATGCTGCCGGTCTGAGGTTCGCTTCAATAAGCCGAATCACTCACAATGAGTTCTCGGGGAACCAATTAGAGTATTGAGGTGTCCTCGTTTGCCTCATACCTAATCAAGGGATTCCAACCCGGAACATTCACATCCTTCATCAGAGTTAGAGTCCAACACTAAAACTCTGGCACAAAGTATATCTCCGCTATGCCCCCGGCATAGGAGACTTCATACGTAGAATATACCACCTGGCTCCTTTAACTAATGTTACGACTTCGTCCTATAATATTAAGAGAAATCTATCAATTTACTCTATAAGCTTCTCACATAAGCTGCAAATTCAATTCACTAAAAGCTCTTTCATTCCTGGCCTAATTATTGAATATTAATACAATATTCTGATATAGAACTTCTTTCCTTAATTACCGTAATGTAATCTCACTGTATCATCTTACTGCTTAGATCGATAAGTCTTGCAATTAGCGTAACTATTTCTCGCTTACAACATTTATTGTTTCCTGATGCGTTCATTCATACTTTTAATATTCATTATTATTATTATCATTAATCTCACGGACATAAATTACCAAAATCATTCCTTATTATTATTATTTTTACATAGGTTACCAAAAATCCTTCCTTATTATTATATGATTTCTGACATACTTTACCAAAATCCGACACAACCAATCATCTTAAAACTCGAACAACTGTGCTCGTAACATTTACATAACTGATTGCCATCTTAATTAATAGTGGTAATGAATAATCCACTTATTGATGCACATTAACATCTCAACTTTATGAAAATCAACACAATAATGATTAAACCCGGAGGATCTACCTCCTAATCTGATTTTTACTGGCATCTTTACTGAAATCACCAACATGCAGTGTCCTATGTGCATTAATTAAACATAATTTGTGGGGTACTCACATCTCTCTATAGGCTCCTTATGGTGGCTCCAACCAATCATATTCTTCCAGTTTGCCTGCCATTTGCAGGTTTAACGTGACATATTTATCTTGAATACACACATTTTATGACACATATTTTCTGTTAACAACACGGCACGTTGCATTTCTCTAAGGAAGCTATCGCTCCCACACATGTGATACTTTATAACACTTATTCAATCACTACTTTAAAAGATATTTTACATATTCTTTACACATAACACACGACACTTTATACACTTTTCATTGTTGATATTCCCTAGCAAAGATCAAAATTGCAGGTGTCGATGGCATCTCCCGTGCTCCTATCAACTCCTGATTGAAAGTCTGGTTTACCTGCTCTCGGGATTCACCAACAGTTCTTATCCATACTCCTACGGTAAGCTCCCTGCGTCGCATAGATATGCTAACTTCCGTCCTGAGCGTTATTATTTGGTATCCTTATGACATTACCTACTGCTCCGTAACGTTTCTTTTAGCGCATTCCATCGTAATTACACATATACCATCAGTCAATATTTTACACATTGCGCTAACACTGTGCATAACTTTACATAGATTATTATTTACAATAGTTCTGCAACTTATCTCACACGTTGCTTCCTAAATGAACACACATTGTTCATACTGTTTACAAAACTGTGTAGCGATTACTATTTTCAACTCTCGGTGACAAACTATGTCCAACTTTGTAACCTGCGTTAAGACTGGCTGCAATACTGGCGTGCGCCTGGCATGATGACTGCGTAGGACTGAGTAAGACTGACTGCAAACTGAGCGCTCCGTCAAGGGTCGACTCCCTTATATTGGATTCCCACGAAAAGTAGGGCGAAATTTTCCCGCGTCATCCCGGCTCCTCTCACAGCGTGATTCTGGTCTCGAAACCATGATCATCGGCTTCCTTTTTCATCACAGATCCCAGAACTATCTGCGTGCAGAAGAATCGCTCGTCCAATTAATTAATATTAATTCCTTTCTCCATGGCTTGGGGACGCTATCTTACTGGGAATCCCAGGCAACCTTCTCAAAACTCGCCGCGAACAACGGGCGTTTTCCATCCTTCAGCGCTCCATTAAATATGCACCAATTACGCAGATTAAAGGCTCTAAAATTAGCCTTTTGGCAAAAGATTCACCTGTGGACAACTCTCAAGTCAATCCGTTACTCCAATCGCGAGTAATCAATGATTTTCCTGGCTATCTCTCCCCACCAAACTCAATGCTATTCTCCGTCGGGGAAGAACTGGGTCATTATTCAGGCCCTCACCCTCTCCCAGACGACATAACGAGGTCAGAGAGATGGACGTGGCTCCACTGAACACCTCCCACAATTCTGGGCTAATTTGTAAAAATGTCAACTCTGCACTAGCAGTGCTCCAAGCCCCATATAGCCTACACCAAGTAGTCTAACAATACTGTATTCTGCTCAATTTCCCTTCATTATTTTAATAAATAATGTCACTGCAACTGAAATCACACCAGTGATTTAATATACACTTCTCTCTAGGGGTTTTTACAATGACACTCCCTCCACAGACTTCGGGTTCGTTCCCTGGTGGAACCTTTATACTGAGATCACAGTCTCTGAGAACCACGTTCGATTCCAGTCAGCATAACCTCCTCGGGTTCAGTATGTCATGTGCTATGTTTAAAATATATGTTACACAACCAGAATTGCAACCCTTTTCAGTTCGGAGTGTTAATTGTGCTTATTGATACAATTTGAACTATGTATTTCAATTCGGCAAAAATGAACAAAGTAATTTGATAAAGAATTGATGGCGAACCGTTATACAACGCGCCGCATCACACAGCAGGTCACTGACCTCCCTCCCCTTTACTCACGGAATAATAAACCAATTTGTAATATTGATTCAAACAAAATTTATTACTACCAAATTGTCCTTTTGTAAGTATTGTTTTGATAACCTTATTAATTTCACTGTGTGTTTAGTTTTTTGGCTTTGTTTGCCATTTTTATATTAATTCAGGAAACTTGAAAAAATGATCGGAAAAGAACATTACCTTTTTGGGATACTACGGGACATTCTCCACAAAAACAGCCTACAAATAGACGACAGTATAGTTCAATCAGAACGAATAGAACAAACAAATGGTGTACTTCAGGATGACCCCTTGAGCCCGTTACTATTTAACATCGCTACAGCTGATGTCATTGAGGCTATTTACCTTGAGGGAGCTAAGATTTACATGTACGCGGATGATATGGTTGTGGCATCGACATCAAAGGAAACCTTGTAATCTTCCATTGATAAACTTACCACACGGACTCAACAAAACGATATGACGATAAACTGCACTAAGACAGTAATGCTGCCACTCCGTAAAGGCGGGAAACTATCCGCAGATGAGCATATACTACTAAATGGAGAACCCCTAATCAACGCAAATCATTTCAAATACCTAGGAGTAGTAATGCAAATGCAAGGGAACGTATTCACGCGACATGTCAGGGATAGAACAACATCCGCCATAAAAGCAATGCAAGACATAATGCAACTGGGAAATCTATCTTTACAAACCGCAATGAATTTATTCAGATCGAAAATAACTCCAATAGTGACATACGGCATTCAAATAACTTGGGATCATTTGACACAAAGTAACCTTCAAGAGATAGAGTTAAGTCTACTTTTCTAAAGAAAATTCTGCACTTATCAAAATACACGCCATCTCGTCTAACGTACGTACTAGCAAGGGAGACTTTCATCATAGAAGACCTGCGTTTGGAGAACTCCCTACCATCAACAGTGCAATACGGGAGACTGGTCGTAGAACTAAACTTCAAGCGTAATTACATATGGCCTGATTTCTATTCCACAGAAGCTCTTAAGTCGACGGACTGGATGAATGCCAACTTTGAACTACGGCATACGATCGCCCGTTTTGCAGTCCACGGTTTTCATTTTAATATATGCTCAACAAGAGGATTTCATGACCCAGACCCCCAATGCACCTGCTCTCTGTGTGGTAGTGCTTGTGACAGATATCACGCCATTTCCCGCGCCCAGAGGAAAGTATCGCTAACACGCTTCTGCTGAGAATAACTACAGCAAACAGAACCAGTCAGACACTTTATATATAGACACTTTGATGGATAAGATATGTTTAGTATTAATTTTGTATCTCGGCATGGCTATTAGCTGCAATAAATGATTATTAGTACATTAATTCAAATTAATTTACATTGTTGAGTGTTCTTCATCAAAACTATTTTTTCTTGGAATCTTGATATATTTAATTTCACTCCGTTATGGAATTGTAGGATAGATTTTGAACAATAAATTCGAATCCCACTGATTGCTGGGGTAGGATTTTCAGCTGAAAAAGTATGTTGCATTCGGCCTTAAGTGGCGCAGTGGCTTAGCTGCTCGTCTTTCACCCGGACGGCCGCAGTTTGAATCCCTGTGACAGCAGGGTGGAATTTTCACCTGAAGAATCACGTGGTGTCAGGAAGGGCATCCGGCCTTAAATCCCCGGCCAAATCCAAAATGAGCCTGGTTGGCTCCGGCGACCCCAATTAATTGGGAAAAGCCGAAGAAAGTTTTAGCCTATTATTAAAGTGCGGCCCGCAACCATACCCGAAGTTCCCATTTTATCCCTCAAGTCCTTACAAGTTGGGAACCACTGCTCTATAGGTAAAGCCCTACGAGGATGCGGATATCCGCGGATAAACCCGAGGATATCCGCAAAAGTTTTCGCCATGCGGATATAGTTTGCATGGCAGTGCGGATTAGCTGCGGATAATTTTTGGAGTAAATTTGGGGATAGATTTTAGAATACAATCCGAACTTGTTTAATATCATTACTAGGACCCGGATGCTTATGACATTATTTCTGTTATGTTATTTTTTTCATGACAAATGTATGATAATGATTTACGCTAATCTCATTCAAATTGTATCAATAAGCACAATTATTAACACTCCGAAATGGAAAGGATTGCAATTCTGGTTGTGTAACATATAATGTATTTTAAACAGAGAACATGACATACAAAGCCTAAGGAAACGATTTTCTCCTCAGAACTAAATGTGTTCCTTTAATATTTTGTTCAATTGAAAATATTTTCGTAATGCCAGTAGATTCGGATAACAGTCGTGCGGATGCGGGGCGGATGCGGATAACAGTCGTGCGGATGCGGGGCGGATGCGGATAACAGTCGTGCGGATGCGGGGCGGATGCGGAAAACAGTCGTGCGGATGCGGGGTGGATGCGGAAAACAGTCGTGCGGATGCGGGGCGGATGCGGAAAACAGTCGTGCGGATGCGGGGCGGATGCTGATAACAGTCGTGCGGATGCGGGGCGGATGCGGATAACAGTCGTGCGGATGCGGGGCGGATGCGGATAACAGTCGTGCAGATGCGGGGCGGATGCGGAAAACAGTCGTGCGGATGCGGGGCGGATGCGGATAAGGTTTAGTTTATCCGCGAAGGGCTCTATCTATAGCATGTTAAGTAGATTTCATTAGAAAGCTAACTATTGCAATGGGTACCATGTTTCGACTTCCGGAAAATTTCGACATATCTTTGCGTTTCACATCCCCTAGACCCCAAAACCACCGTCAGTTCAAAAGTTTATATATAATTTATGTATATATATATCAGTTTCTTGTGGACCCACCTATAAAATCTCGGTCGAGTTCGTTAATGGGCACAATCGGTCAAAGGGGGGTGAAAATCGGTTTTTTTTTTTCGAAAAAGTGAAATATTGCTATAATTCTCTTAATATGTGAAATATCGAATCCGTTCAAAGTTCATACTATGTGTCGGATAAGGGCCAAAAATTTATGTTTGAAAAGTTTTTTGATAGCACCAACTATTGACCAAAGGGGTGGGAAAAAGTGGTTTTCTTTGGGAAACATTAATCATATCTCTCTTAATAGGCAAAATATCAAAACCGTACAAAATGGACAATATTCCCCTCCCACAACTTACAAATAATACAACTTTTGTCTGAAAGAATTTTTGATATGACCCACTATTATGCCAAGGGATGAGCAAAATGATTTTGGAATTAAAGCAAAGGAAGCTTGTAGTTTAACGTGACCGTTAATCTTGAGATCATGAGCCACGGGACCTCCTTTTTACGTGGAATCCGAACCACAGGACATGGCATTTCACTTCGAAAATCTCACATGCATTGACCGGGAATCGAACCCGGACCGCCTTGGTGAGAGGCATACAGCTAGACCGCTGAGCCACCACGCCCCTTACGATTTTGGAATTAGAAAATGCCTAGAGCCATCAGAGGTTACCAAGACAACGCTACTAAATTGATAACGGATTAGCCATCAGAGGTTGCCATGACAACGCCATTGCACGAGATCACATTCAGTTTTCCATCTGACTCTGTGGGAAGCGGTTTCAGTGACGCAAATGGTAGCATGCTGAACTTCTATGCCCAAGGTCGCGGGTTCAAAGCCGGCCGAAGTCGTTGGATTTTCTAAGAGAGCTAAAAATCCCTCAGTATGCTTTCCTTCGGAGGGGAAGTTCCAACGTTCGTTGCTGGTTGCGGTGGCATCTAGTAGCCAAGTTCACAGCTAGGTGTCGTTGACAGTATTTTTGGTAGCAAAATTAGGAACTACTACTTGAAATTGACCGTCCGCAGTCCTTACCTGAATTACAGACTAATACAGCCATCACAATTAACACCGTTTTTCAGACAGATTCTACACACACCCAAAGTATACGGGGCTACATTACTTCGTTGTAGCAGCCCCTAAACTGAGGAACCAACCAACATCTCTGCGGGAGATAAAATTTTGCGTGAAGAAGTAACAGACCGTTAGATAGTTACACATCAGTGTCGAAACCTTGCATTAGGACAGTGTGACCACAAGTATGAAAATGGACCCCAAATGACGAGAAGGTTACCGTCCCCATAAGACAATAAAATGTTAAAAATATGCATAAAAAGACGAAAAACTAACTTAATTAAGCTCCAATTGTAAAATACTTTCTCGCAGTAAATGAGGTCTGATCCTTCTACGAAAACCTGCATATTCTGCATATTTTCGCCTATCCTCTAGTTTGCCCGGTGAAATCTACCTCCGCCTTCCGGCGTGCCGAGAGGAATTTTTAACTTATGAAAATGTTATCAATTTTAGGAGGTTCATTTAACCTGCTTTCATCTCCCTCCCACAACTTACAAACACCATAAGACGCATTTTCTTATTCTTTAAGAACAGTTATTTTCCTGAATATCACGCATGATAATTAATTATTAGTAGTAGTATTATTTATTAATGCTATAAAAGGGAGGGGGCATACCAACCTATCTTCAGCTGCTCGCAAAACACGTAGCATCGGTTAAGGGTGCATGACCACGATGCCTGTAGATGAATCAACATCAGTATTCACTTCACTGCCGTAGACATAGTGCACCAAATCTCGCGGTCATGATTAGGCAGAATCAAACATTTCGGCTCTAGCAAGGTAAAAATCTATCATCCGTGCGATATGTGTTGGTTCTTTGGGAGTTTTGCGATCGTGGTCATGTAGCCTCGTGATGTTTTAACAGGGCGAAACATTGAGTTCTTCTGCACCACGCACGAGGCTCTCGGAGTGGGATCGTAGATTGAAATCGCGCACTAAGTTGACAATCAAGTGACCCGGAATAGGCCTACTTGTGATACTTTAGATATTCGTGACCCGTTAAATTACCCGCGAGAGAGCGATACTCGCTGTGTATTCTGCAGTAATTAAAGCCCTATCTGTTTGGATAGACTCCAGGAGATTCTCAACAGATTCATGTAAAAGGATGCCGCTCACTCTTCTCTGTCTAGATACAGCGGCGCCTCGTCTTACCCTCAGCTGAGGATCACGATGTTTTGAAAGTTACTAAGTATGTGAATTCTCTGAGTGTCACACATATCCGTGGTCTGCTTCGTGGTGTAGGAGGCTGTCAGCGCTCACGTCCATCCTGGCTACTCCACCATCACAGGAGTTGTCCTTGCTATCTGACCATTACGTAGTGGCTAGCATTCTTGGCTGTCACCGCGGACGACCGGGGTCGATTCCTGGCTCTGCCCAGAACGGGGTACACTCAGCCTCGTGAGACAAAACTGAGATTCCTACCTTAGCCATCCTGAAAGTACTTTCCCGTGGTTTCCAGGCAAATGCCGGGATGGTACCTAACTTAAAGCCACAGTCGATTTTTACCCAAATCCTACCTCAATTACTTATACAGACATCACAGGTTATCAGACAAATTCAATACACATCCAAGCACACGGAACTGATGACCAACATGTCCCAAGCCCCTAAATTGAATTTACAACAACATTGCAGCTCTATGCCCCTAAAATCGATGACTTGTTAGAGTGATTTCCAGGAACAACCATTTTCTAGCAGTTTAGCTTGAAGGGCTTGCGCAGTGAGGGTATCTCTCCTCATGACATCACTGCTCCCAGGGTGCACCACGTGGAGACTCTCAATTACAAGTCCAGTAAGATGCGTTATTGAAGGAACAAAACAAACCGCTCCCACGCTTCCTATAAACTGCAGCGATCACACATTTCCGTTGTGAAACAGCCACCATAAAACTGCCCTGAGTGTTGGGTTTCACCGTTCCGGGATGTCCGCATACTTGGCAGGGACCAGGATTCCCACGGGATGCCAACTAAATACAAAGCGTTACGAGGAAGCTCAAAGATGTGGTGACATCATGGGTGGACCGGAACTGCCCGGCCCCAGTGGGGGATTAAGGACGTCATTATGGAGGGGGCTGTAACCCCTTTCAGGAAGAGTCTGCTGATAGTAGGGTCAACACACCTGGATTATTATTATTATTATTATTATTATTATTATTATTATTATTATTATTATTATCATCATCTTTAGGCCGCATTTATTTCGGTCTTCAATCAGTTTTGCGATATGACCTTCATTCTCTGGATACGAGTGTTTCTTCATTCCTCGACCATGATTGGGGGGCGTGGTGGTGCAACAGTCAATCTATTAGCTTCTCAACAAGGTGGACCGGATTCGATTCCTGGTCAATGCATGTGAGATTTTCGAAGTGAAATGCCATGTCCTGTGGTTCGGATTCCACATTTAAAAAAAGTGATTTTTTAATTATTACTTTTACTTTTGAGTCGCCTCCGTAGCGTAGCGGTCAGCATGGTTAGCTGCCGCCCCGGAGGTCCTGGGTTCGATTCCCGGCTCTGCCACGAAATTTGAACAGTGGTACGAGGACTGGAACGGGGTCTACTCAGCCTCGGGTGGCCCAAATGAGTAGAGGGGGTTCGATTCCTCCTCAGCCATCCTCGAAGTGGTTTTCCGTGGTTTCCCACTTCGTCTTCGGGCAAATGCCGGGATGGTTCCTTCTTCAAGGCCACGGCCGCCTCCTTCTTCCCTCATCCTTGCCTATCCATCCTCACCATCCCTTACCTTCCCTCATGAGGCCCCTGTTCGCTTTGCAGGTGAGGCCGCCTGGGCGAGGTGCCAATCCCACCTCACCAGTTGTATCCCTTCCGATTCGATGTTCCAGCTGTAGGACACTGCCCGTAGAGGCAGTAGTGGTGAGTTCCCTCGCTGAGTCCGTGGGTTCCACCAACCTGGAGGGTAAAACGACTAAAAAAACGTTTACTTTTGATGAAGAAATTAGTTAAAATGTTTTGGTCATCCAGAAGTTTATATTTTAATTTTACTAGGATTTGGTATAATTTCACATATTATTAGTCACGAAAGTGGAAAAAAGGAAGCATTTGGAGCATTAGGAATAATTTATGCTATACTTGCCATTGGAGTATTGCCTAGGCAGGAAGGTGTGAATGTAAGGACGAGGAATTAGAAGGTAGTGGCTGAGGCCTATAGTTAGGGATCAACCCCAAAAGAAGCGGCTTCGGTGGCGTAGTCGGTAGCATGCTGAACTGCTCTGCCCAAGATAGCGGGTTCAAACCCGGCCGAAGTCGTCAGATTTTTTAAGAGCGTTAAAAATCCTTCAGTATGCCTTCCTTCGGAGGGGAAGTAAAGCCGGTGGTCCCATGTCATAGATTTATGGCATGTAAAAGATCCTTTCACAGATTAAACTTGTGTAAAGCAAAATTGTTAGGTTAGATTTCGTCAGAACGCTCTATCAAAGTTCCATCGTTCACCACTAGGTATCATTGATATCTGGTGGCGAAAGTTGGAACTACTTGAAATTGAACGGAACTTGTAGCTCACCCTTTAGGGTGTCCGCTGGAAGCAGCTATAGACTCAGGCGAGCCGAACATGTCCTCGGACACTCCCATACGATAAATAAATAAATAAATAAATAAATAAATAAATAACCCCAGAAGAACATCTTCAGGGTTGCCGGTAGGGGGATTCGAACCTCCTCGCCTCCCGGATGTGAGCGACTGCCTGGAGCCATGCCGTAACGACCACGGCTAACTCACCCGGTATTATTATTATTATTATATTCAACTCCGAACAGAGTTGCTACGCGCCTTAAGACGCTATGGGGTCAGCCTATCCTCGGAAGTCGAAAGGGTTCGAGCCCCATGGCACTTGGGTTGGTTTTCGTGAATCCCCACTCTCAACTTATGCCGGGATGGTACCAATTAAGAAGCCACGGTCACTTTCTTTGTTATTGTTCCTTCATTGACAATCTTATACCTCGTGGCCAGTCCGGCCCCATGGCGAATTGGTTAGCGCGCTAGGCTTTGGCCCAAAGGATCCTGGGTTCAATTCCCGGCCAGGCCATCGGGAATTTTCATCTCCTGCAGTTGACTCCTCTGGCCAGGGGACAGGGTGTATGTGACGTCTTAACCATCACTTCATCATCATTAGGACGCGCAGGTCGCCCACGGGCGTACACTAGAAAGTCCTGCACTCGGCCTCCCAGGAGGCTACACGAAAAAATCACCTCGTGGTCATCCAGCCCCGCGTAGTTGGTTGTATGTAGAATGTGTCTGATAACTTGACTTATTGTGGTGTCTGTACAAGAGTGTATATTGAGGTGAGGATTGGAAGGAGGTGGCCGAGGTCTTAAGTTATGAACCATCCCGACATTAGCCTGGAGTAGAAGTAGGAAACGACCACTTCCAGGATGGCTGAGGTGGAAATCGAACCCACCTCTTCTAAGCTTTTCCTCAACGTGTCTAGTGGACCCCGTCCCAGCCCTCAGACCAGATTTAAATTTCTTGGCAGAGCTGGGAATTAGAACACCCACACGGGGCTGATGACCAATATGTCCCAAGCCGCTAAAATAAATAAATAAATAAATAAATAAATAAATAAATAAACAACAACTTTTTCCTCTAACTCATAGTTCATTTCATTTTATCAGGTGCCATTCATTAACTCCTCTGATGGCGTTGGAATCAGCAAGGACGTCCAGCCGTAAAAACCACTCACCACGTAGAAAGCTCCCTCATTTCATCTCCGACCCCGTAGAAACGGGAATGACAAGGGGTTTGAAATACATATGTCGTAGTCCATCCTTTCATGAAAATTAAAGGATCTTCATGTAAAGCCAGCATATGATGTAAAAAGGGATAGTTGCACTACCGTACTGTATCTAACGCGTTTCTTTGTGAACTGACGGACCGATTTAGGCAGATGGTGTAAGGAATGATTTTACATTATCAGCAGAGGCTCTTTATGAAGATCCGGTGTTTGTTGATTCATGAAATAGCTGACGTACATTAACTCTTCGCCCTCATACACGAGCTATTTCAAGAAATAAATTAATGCTTCTTTATTGTGGTTAAAAATATTTACAATAATTTAAAAAAACAATAAATGAACAACGGAACCATATTAAAATATGCAGGCTGAACAAAAAAAAACACAGAAATCGTTAATTGGCAAAAATACTTGTCTAACAACAGCCTTAGAACGGCCACGGTGACTTCCATACCGTATTTTGCCACTGTTAATTCCTGGTTTGTCTCACGAGGACACCGCTACGTCATGAAGTCAGATGATGTGCAAAACGTATTACACTAAGTGACGGCGAATTTTAGTCATATCATGAAACCTCGCACCAGATAGTGCATCTATCATATGCCCGTCATTTCATGAAGTGCCCAAGATTTTCATGAGATGACGGATTTCACTATCTGGCTACGACATATAGCCTACACATCACTATTAGGTTATACTCAAGGTACAAAATACGTGGTTAAACGGCATTTGACTTGGCGCGTGTTTTGTAGCTTGATTCAACAATTAACACTTGATACTTGCACTCTAGGGCTTCGATCTGTCGGAGCTCTAATTGGCCAAGTATGACACCATTTACTATACGTTCTCAAGTGATACTTGGTGTCCTCGGGTTTTGTTTCTCGTCCTCCGTTGAAAATTTGCCAAGTTGATCCATCAGCTACGTCGAACTCATGAACGCAAATTCAAACTACTATTCAGACGCTGAACACTGCAATATACACATCAGTGACATCACTAATAAACAGACTTTATTTAATTGCTAAGTAATGAGAGCGCAGTCAGGATTCGAGCCCAAATCTTCTGCATTTCGCGCAGGAACGCTTAGCTGCTTACACCACAGTGGCCACGCCACTCATTTCCAAGTCTCAGATGAAGAGTGCACTTCTTGTAAATCGTTGAGAAGCCCGTGATCTCAGAAGACGACACCAGTGCTACCTAGTTGCTATAGTCGGAAGCGCATTTAGGCTTTTTGGATCACATAGACTTTCACAGTGTGAACCCTGATGTTTGCCCAGAAATCGCGCATTCTCTGTCAGTGCTGTTTCGTCCACAGGGCGCTTGTCTTCTTGCTGGGTGCTTTATATTGGAACCTACTTTTGTATTGCTGGTGAGATACTTCTTATTTATTTATTACTAGGGCACAGCACCCAGGGGACAAAACCTGTAACTCAGCTTAAAATAAGCAGCGTAGTTGATAGCATGCTGAACTTCTAGGCCCAAGATCGCGGATTCAAACCCGGCCGAAGTCATCGGATTTTAATAGCGTTAAAAATCCCTCAGTATGCCTTCCTTCGGAGGGGAAGAAAAGCCGGCGGGCCCATGCTATAGATTTATGGCATGTAAAAGAACCTTCCACTACAATTGTGTGAAGCAAAAAAATCGTAGGTTAGATTTTATTAACACTCTATTAAGTTCCAACACTCGCCACCAGGTGCCGCTTGTGGTGGCATCTAGTAGCCAAGTTCACAGCTCAGTGTCGTTGACAGTAGCATTTGATAGCAAAAGTAGAAACTACTTGAAATTGATCGTCATCAGTCGTTACCTGAATTACAGATAACACACACACATACAGCCATCGCAATTTAACACCGGTTATCAGACTGATTCTACACACACCCAAAGTACACGGGGCTACATGACCACGTTGTCGCAGCCCCTAAACTGAGGAACCAATCAAGCTTAAAATTTCTAATACAATTAAATGTTCGATCCTGGAAATCGATGATACCGTTCACTACAAAGCCGGTGTATCGTGCAAATCCCGAAGGTCGATGGTACCGTGTACTGCAAAGCAGGTATATCGTATCGATGGTACCATGTACTTCAAAGCAAATGTATCGTGTCGATCCCGAAGGTCGATGGTACCGTGCACTTCAAAGCTAGTGTATCGTGTCGATGGTACCATGTACTTCAAAGCAAGTGTATCGTGTTGATGGTACCGTGCACTACAAAGCAAGTCTATCGTATCGATGGTACTTGCTATTGTGGAGCAGGTGTATCGTGTCGATCCCGAAGATCAATGGTACCGTGCACTTCAAAGCTAGTGTATCGTGTCGATGGTACCATGTACTTCAAAGCAAGTGTATCGTGTTGATGGTACCGTGCACTACAAAGCAAGTGTATCGTATCGATGGTACTTGCTATTGTGGAGCAGGTGTATCGTGTCGATCCCGAAGGTTGATGGTACCGTGCACTACAAAGCAAGTGTATCGAATCGATGGTACTTGCTATTGTGGATAAGGTGTATCGTGTCGATCCCGAAGATCAATGGTACCGTGCACTACAAAGCAGGTGTATTGTGTCGATCCCGAAGATCGATGGTACCTTAGGGGGCAGCAGGTGTATCCTATGCTGGTAATACCTCTATGTACCAGGCGGGGCGGAGCGCTGGCTGAGCCCAGCTAACCCCGGCTGGCTGCGACCGTTAATGAGGAAGTCGGGAATTAGCGGATAGCTCCCCGCCCCACTGGGCGTACAGCCAGCTCAAACGGGTCATCAGCCTCCTGTTTTGACAACCAGCCTTTAAGGAAATGTTAGATTTCTTCTTCGAATTGATTATTTTTACGGGAGAAATTAAGATTGGATACAAGAATACAAACTTATATCCATGAACATCAAGGAGTTGGGCCATTTAAGCCTGGAGGCGAATCAGGTCCATGTTACAGCTTATTATAGCCTACTTTATGTTTTACGTAAAACACTGACCTGCATTATTCCCTCTGTCGGTTCTTGGATACACTTGCAAATTCGTATCAATCATCTGTTTACCCTCTGATTCTAATGTCTCGTCGATGGAAATTCGAGCGATTGTTCACTCCTAAAAGGAACTATCACCACCACAATTTACAGTCGAATTTTACATCATGCCACCTTTAGACTTGGTTAGAGCTTCTGGTCCTCTTCGATTTACAATAAGTGAATACATTTGAAACTAAATCGTAGCTACTCACTCAACTTACGAAATGTTTAATGATTAAAATGTTGATTCTTCAATTGTAAAAAAATGCTATTTGGCATTCGTTTTCCATTTTTCCTTGGTGTATGAAGACAGGCTCACATTAATTCACGCTGGTCGCTGCCCAGTGACTCGGGAAACATGTGACTTCTGAAGTCACAATCAGCCATCCTTGAAATGACATGGTATGTATTTTAATTTTAATTTTAGCCCAATGATGGAATGATGCCTTTGTCAGAGACCTCAATTGATTTCTTCGCAATCATGTCATCGATATAATGAAAAAATACGCATCGTACTATAGACACAACATACAGAAAACACACTCGCACTACAACGCTGATGTCCATGATATCCCAAAATAAAACATAAGTAGGGGAACCTCAAGTGATTGCACTACATGCCCAAGTTGTAGGAGTGAGCATCGCTACAACCTCTTCGATGTGATCTCAATTCAACCAGGAGCTGATAAAGCAATACAATATCATCGTCCCATAGTCCACTTAAATCTCATCAACAACTTATTATTTTATAACAACGCCATTCGAATATTTTTCATGATGAAATTCTGAAAATTCCTTCCGCTATGAGCGGCAGTCATAGGCCCAGGCCTAATTGATATAAGTTAAAGTCCTTTCCAGGGAATAAAAATAAACTTGGAGTGCTTGGCCACCAACTCGATATCCACAAACCCCAGTATATGTGGTCCATTTTAAAACTCTTGTCCCGTGCATTGCTCAAAATCAGGAAATATTATCAAATTCTGCGTAAAATTAATGCATTGGTGAATCCCACTCCGTTTCTAAAATGGCCAGTGAGTCTTCATATGAAGTAATTTCAGTGATATTCTTGTTCCCATCATATTTTATGTACGTTCATATAATAGTACATTATGCAACGAGCCTATAATGGATATAATTAAGACACGAGTATGTTTATAAAACGAGCGTATGCGAGTTTTATAATTTCCATACGAGCGTCTTAATTACCATTATAGGCGAGTTGCATACGACTGTTTATGTTCGACGATAATTATAACTTTATTATATGTTTTAACATAAATATTCATAAATATCTGTTGAGATTGTCACTAGAATTTTGTGATCGGGTGCTGCGCTGGGTAGGATATCTCTGATTTCCAAGCTCTCTGACCGACCGACGCTTGCGCTCTGTGTGCTTCAATGCAATATGTGCAGATTGAGCACCAGTATTCAGTAAAAATGTCACCGTAGTCGTTTGCAAACAACGCGCTGTGTTGAAATTGGATTTGGGGATATTAAGGTACAGTGCTATTTCTTGTCTCATATCCACCAGTTTATTTACGCGAACATATGGACGGTGCACTTTCGGTAATTTATATAGACATGTTGGATTTTGAGCGCATGCGCGAAGGTATCCTTATCTAATTGGTCAAACAACTGTTTCTTGAGCTGTGATTGGTGGGAGAAACTGTTTCATAATGAAAAATAGTGTTATAATGACCATCATTATGATACAGTTTTCAGACATATAATAGTAAGGGTCGAACATAAAATAAACTATATTACATAGCTTCCAAAAATCCAACTGCAGATTGCACCAAAATCTGGGCAACAGTTGGTTCCAATTTGGTTAAAACCATTCTAGCGTGATAAGCTTTTATAGTTACAGATATCAACTCATCTCCATTAAAGTGATATAGGTACATTCTCTCCCTCAAGTTTGTCAACTTCACACTCCTTAGTGAAGATCGTTCAGGCACTTTGTACTAAGCATCTTGGTTACTAGGTTGCTCGTGGTCCAAGATAAGAACAGAAAAGATATCCATTCACGATTCTAAAGAATTTCGAAACCATTTAGGTAGGTGGTGTGATGAATGCTACTTTAACAAGCTAAACATCGAACTTTTCTGCCACACTATTCAGAGAGTGTGTAAGTACATCTTCCAAAATGATTAATGATCCTGTTCAGAGATGGGCCACCACTTTCTTGGATAATCCAAAACAGTAGGAATATGGTTTGGGTCGGAAAATGGCGTGTGTAGGTATAAGGTAGGACCAGTCTGAAATCTTTATTGAGAATATATGAACAAAGTAAACAATCCTCACTGAAAGAATCGGATAAATAGCACTGAGATTGCCATAGCTTTAAGACAACTCATAATTCTGATGGTAATTAGAAAAAAAACCAGAGTGCCAGTGTAATGGTTTCGCTAGCCCACACTGTTGGGTGAGAAATGTAACTGTTTACCTTTGCCTAAGCTATGTTGTTTTAATGGGCGCCAAGACCTCAATGCAATGTTGAAATCTAAATTTGTATTTAACAACGTCTAGCTCTGGCAGAACACCTTCAAGACTCTATTCACTCAGATCGTGGTATGATTTGATCATTAACCCAACAAACAATTGTATCAGGAGAAGGAATTGGTCTATATCTAATGCTACCTACTGAAAGCAAAGATTGCATTGTAAAAGAAATGAATTTATTATATAAAACAAGTATAGCAAAATTAATAATAATAATAAGTTTAAAATTTAAATTGGAGCGTTGTGATTTGAATATTACCGATAGAAAATTACGTGAAAACGGAGTCTGATAAATTGATTTTACTCTTATTTCCAAGCTATGAAGTTACTGAAATATGAAATATAAAACAAAGAAAATGAGAGATTGCGTATTCCTGCGTCATGTGCGCTTACCATTGGAAATTGCCAAAGCATCTCCCTCGTTCTTGATGATGCTGTGTGCTTCCCACAGTCTCCTGGACGTCGTCATCTCCGTCGAAATTTGATGATATCCTGGTAGATTATATAATTCTATGGTCCGTACCTCGGACCCAAACTCGCGTAAAACCGCACTGGTTACGTTTTACAAAAGTTCGTCGCTAACTCCACTGAACATCGGAGCGACACGCACTTGCGACCGTACACCGCAAGTTCTACACAGATAGTCCTAGTTTCACGGCGCGTCGAACGATATAACCACACGCCGGC
This sequence comes from Meconema thalassinum, assembly GCA_946902985.2. Taxonomy (NCBI): domain Eukaryota; kingdom Metazoa; phylum Arthropoda; class Insecta; order Orthoptera; family Tettigoniidae; genus Meconema; species Meconema thalassinum. The sequence goes on from OX336388.2 coordinate 1,203,855,732, forward strand.
TCCCCACTCTTCAGTCCCAACTAGCTTACGTCGTCTCCGCTGATTGGCTGTACCCCACCACGCGATCTTCTCCTCCTCCGGGTCATTACACTCGGCGGGAGGGTTCCGTTCCAACAATTCGTCTTTTCTAGACCTTGCGACCCAAGATTGCGTCATGCTTCTCGACAAGATTAAGCGTGTACTTGAAATCCCAGTGAGTCACGTCTCTCGATATACCCTAACTGACGAAAACTCCGTAAAATTCCGTAATCAGATAATTTTCTATGATATCGTCGTTCGTAATAATTTGCTGGATAGCGTTTTCTAAGACATAGAAAACCTATCTGAATGCTAATAATTTTTATAAAATGCTCCGAAAATACCTAAATAATAATTATAATAAATTAATAATAATAATAATAAATTAACATGAAAAATTCTCTTGGCTGAACAATTTGCCGCGTAAATAAATATAGAATGGCTTCCTACTGACTTATGCCAGTTGCATAAAACCCCTCGAAAAACACGTTACATATTCGCCTCGGATCATCGGATGATTTACCGTGACGACGGTCCATTATCCGATTATCCCAGACACGTTAATAAACCCCATCCAAAATACATATTACATAAATGAAATCACCCTAAATTACAGATATATACACTCATATTTTTTCTTCACGCACTTTGCGTCAAAGTTTGTTGTCACTATGGATTGCACTTTGCAACCAGTCCAATGTTTTACGTATAGAATATTGTTCCACGGATATTTCCGCCTCTCAAATTTCTCTATGTTGGAGAAATAGACATAATTAATGTGTGAGCACTATGTATTTATGATGTCATATCACACGCATTTAAGGTGTTCTGATATATTTATATCACCATAGAACTTCCTAATTTCACTGGAGGTCCCCTCCTTATGGTGACATTTAATTCCACTTATCACTGAGCACACGATCACACTATTGTGGCAGCGCCTCGTGACCATAATACTTAATCTCTCTTTAAAGTAGATTAAATTAATATTGACTTCTGAAAAAAAAACAGTAAATGCGCATTACATATAACACCAAATATTTCTGTGCCGTAATCGCCCTGTCTTGTTAAGTTCCCGTACACCATATTCTACTTAATACTAGTTCTCAACACAGACCATTTCTCCTCACACAAATAATACCATTGTACAAATTATCTTAAATTACACACTTACAAATCTTACATGGCGAGGCCGTAAACAGAAATCACGTGTGCTGATATGTATGAGTTTCATGAAGGACTGTCTCGCATTCTGATGGCCCATCTTTTATCTCGTGGACGCCTTAAGCTAACAAGCCCTATTCAAGCGCTCCCCCGTCTCTTGGAGATAAATGGGAACCCATCAGCGCTGCCAAAATGGCCTTGGTGCATCGAGACAATTTAGTGCTCAACAGCATCCGACAATCCCGTCATATTTCCCTGTACCTTAAAAACTCTCATTTACTTACATACTACCCCCCTGTGTGACTTCTGATACGCCTGCCTTAAGACCAGATCTTCCACGCACCAGACACCACACTTACTCATTTGATAGGCTGGCTCGCCAGCTAAACACACTCACTTTATGACACATATTTTCGTAGACTATGTATATTATACGTTCCGTATAATCTGTTTCCCTCACTATTCTCCAGCACATATGCTGTTTTCCCAATACGTTTGGAAACTATAAATGGGCCCTCGTAGAGATAAAAGAACTTGGACATGACTTTCTCTAGCTTATTTGACTGTTTCGGCACTCTAAGTAAGACTCTGTCTCCCGGCTCGAATAGGTCAAATTTAGTTTCTTTTTGTTGGCGAATTCTCTTTTGTGCTGACTTAGATAAATTCTGTTTCGCCAACTGGACAGTGTAATCCATCCCCGGTTGCTTACCCTCATTTAATCCCAACACCCTCGCTAGTTCATTTTGTGGTCTTTTTCCGAAGTGAACTTCGTATGGCGTCAATTTCGTGCTCTCATGCTGGACAGAATTCAGCCAAGTCTCGACCTTGGGAAGATGTCCAACCCAGGCCGCATGCTTGTCATGCACTAGAGTCCGAAAAAGACGAGCCACTTCCCTTAATGGACGCTCTGCAGAATTACCCTGAGGGTACCTTACAGAGGAATGAACGTGTGTTATACCAGCTTCCTGCATACTGGTTCTCCATTTCTTTGCAGTAAACTGTGGTCCACTGTCAGATAGTATCCTGAGAGGAATGCCAAACTCAGGTACATACTTATTAATGATCAGACGGCTACACGCTAGTCCCGTGGCTTTCCTTAGCGGATATAGCTTGACATACTTACTAAAAGCGTCAATAACTATAAAAATGTACTCGTAGCCGTACTGTCCTTTAACGATCGGGCCAAATAAATCCACACACAGTAGTTCGCCGGGACTACTGGTGAGAACTGCAGATCTCTCCCCCACTAAATATTTAACTGGATATTTACTCCTTTGACAGGTGTCACACTTAGCTAAAATCCTCCTAACGTCCCTTCCCATTTTACTCCAAATGAAGTCACGACCAATTTCATAGAAGACCTTGGCAGCACCAAAGTGTCCTAATTCCCTATGAATGAACCAAATTAGCTCCTCCCGCAAAGTGGCAGGAACACATATTGCCCACCGATTATTCCTACATTTCCTTGCAAGAAGCCCATCCTGCATCTTGTACGTGAACCGTCCTACTTTCACATACTCTTCTTCACCTATTTCCAACCTAGCCAGTGGCTCCTTTAACTTAACGTCATCACGTTGCTCCACTAGCATATTTCTCAGTGTCTGTAACGATGCCCTGTTGCTACTGTCCACACATGCACATATTACAATACCATCCTCTGCTTTAACCACAGGATAATCCCTACATAAATTAGTGTCCCTCGATAGCATGTCTGCAAGAATGTTATCTTTACCTTTAATATATTTTACTGTGAATTCGTATTCCTGCAGAGCAAGAATCCACCTACTAACTCTGTTAGAACTGAGTTTACAAGTCCTCATATACAGTAATGCATGGTGATCTGTGTGGATCTCAAATTTCCCCCCTACTAAATACATTCTAAATTTCCCTAAACTGAAAACAATACCTAAAAGCTCTAACTCAGTAATCGTGTATCTTTTCTCTGCTGCTGTCAGTCCTCGCGAGGCTAAAGATACAATGCACAGATTACCCTCATCATCTTTCTGACATAATACTCCAGCAATGCCTATATGTGAAGCATCTGTCATAACCACATATTCCTTATCTTTTAACGGATATTTCAGCACTACAGCTTTCTCAAAACCTTCCTTCAGCGCTCTAAAAGCCTGATCATGCTTGGACTCCCATCTCCACCGAGTCCCACTTTTAAGCAATTCCCTGAATGGTTCTACCAACCCTGAGTATTTAAGAACGAACCTCCTGAAAAAGTTGCAAATTCCCAGGTAAGTTTTTAACTGTTTAACATTCTGTGGCACCTCTGCGTTAAGTATCTTATTAACCCTACTTTCTTCTGGTGTTACACCTCTACTCGACACTCTATGACCTAAAAATGTCACTTCTGACTGACAGAATGACGACTTAGACAGCTTCAAAGTGAACCCTGCCTGATCTAACTTCTGAAAAACTATATTTAAATGATGTAGATGCTCCTCAAAACTGCGTGAACTAATTACCATATCATCTATGTAAATGGTTACAAACTCTCCTGTGTCATCCCCTAATGCGATGTTTAAAGCCCTAATTAAAGCAGCTGAACTACTCTTTAACCCATAAGGTGTTCTACAAAATTGATAAAGGTTATATTTATGACTAAAAGCTGTAAATGGTCTATCTTCGTACATAAGTGGCACTTGCCAAAAACTGGAACTCAAATCTACACAAGTGAAATACTTCTTCCCCTCAAATGTTTGCATTAATTCCTCTATTGACATAGATTTCAGCTGATCTGAACTAATTCTACTGTTAACCAAACGAGCGTCTAAACAAATACGAACAGTGCCGTCGGTCTTGGGTACCGTGATCAAAGAATTAACATATGGACTGTTCGAGTGCTCAATAATCCCATCTTCAAGCATCTGATTAATTTGTGCCTCAACTGCACTCTGATAAGCGAAAGGTACAGGATATCTATGTCCTGTGAATACTGACCTATCAATAACGTTCAATGAATGTGTATAGCAATTGGTCATACCAATGCGATCCTCAAAAACTCTCCTATTACACCATAACACATCATAGAGCCGAACACACTGTTCATCCTCTATATTTCCCTGAAATGCAGCCTCACGTAACGAGTCCTCTAGACTTCCGTTCGTAATCACACTGCCCACAAAACATGGAGAACCCCGCTCTACGGCTGGCGATATCTCATTTAAAGTACAAATCACACCTACAACACTACTTCTCTGAATTTGGTCATTGAACGCTACTTCTACTTCAGAATCTCCCCATTTAAATTTCAAACTCCCTACATCATAACATAAGTTACCAGACACTCTACTTAGCCACTCTGAACCCAAGATAACACTGAATACTAAATTTGGAATTACAAGGCAAATCTGCTTCTCTACATGATTATTAATTTTAATGTCTACTAAAACTTGCTTAGAAATTACTTTAGACCTCTTCCCAACAGCTGTGATAACAAAAGTGCTTTTAATTGGCATCTCCTCAAAATTTACTCCAGTTCCTTTCATTTTATCATAAAATGCACTACTTATGCAACTCTTCATACAACCACTATCAATTAAAACATCTGTGTACGCCTCGGACACGTTAAATTTAACTATGGGGCTCTTACTAACCACTTCCTGAATAGTACCTTCATCATTTAGTTCATGTAATAATTCATTTCTCACATTTAGGTCATAGGGTTCCTGTATAATTGTATGGACAGGGCATGCTACAGACTGAGATTCTGACCTTACTTCGCAGCCTGGTTCGCGTTTAAAGAACCGCTACAGCTGGCCGTAGTACTAGTTACTACTGCACTGGTCTGGTTGTTCTGAGTTGTGTTGTCATTGTTTGGCTGTATATTACTACCACTAGGCTGTCCTCTTCCTTGACCCCTATTCTGGTTGTAATTATTGTCATTATAATTTCTCCCTTGATTTCCCCTGAAATCATTGTTTCTCCCTTGATTTCCCCTGTAATCATTGTTCCTCCCTTGATACTGATTACCATAGCCATTTCCTCTGTTCTGATTTAGCTGATTATTATTATTTCTATTTTGAGCATTGGCCCCTTCGCCACCGTTCCCTTGAACTTCCTGATGCCTGGCTTCATTAGGTCTATTATTATTATTACCCTGGTTCCTATTGAAATTGTCCTCATAACCCCCTCTCCCTAGTGCATCAAATGTGCTTAACAAATTTTCTACTTGTGATATAGTCTTTACATTCTGGATACAAGCAGCCTCCTTGATCCTATAGGGAAAGTGCCTAAGTAGCAACCTTACCACATCACTTTCCTCCTTCAAGCCATCCAGATATTTACACACTAATACCTGCCCTAAAAAGTATTCGGTCATGGTGGAGCTTCCTTTAGGGTTATATTTACCACACACTACTCCCTCACGATGCTGCGACTGAATAACCTCATTCCAGAACTTTTCACAGAATTTCATTTTAAAATCATTGATATCAGTAAACTTGTCTCTGTAGACAGCAAACCAATTCCTCGTTTCCCCCACAAACACTTGTTCTAAAATTTCAACTACCTGGCACCACTCAATACTACCATTTTCCAACCTCTCCCCGAATTTATTTTCTATAGTGTTCATGAACTCCATTGGGCACCCCTGTCGATTGCTGAACTTACCCAGTTCTACCTCCCTGTGTGTGCTATTCACAAAAACTGGCCTATTCTGACTATTTTCTTGCCTGATCCTAGCTTTTAATTTTAATTCTAATTCTGCGATTTTCTCCTCAGCCTTCCTCTCAATACTGTTTACTGTTAATTTAATGTTTCCTTCTGATTCTTCTACTTTATCATATAGCTTTGCTTGTTTCTCCTCAATCTTGCTAATGCTTTCCCTATTACTCTCTCTTAAATCATTTACTTCTGCAACTACTTGTGAGTGGACTTTCTCAATTCTACCCCCCAGCTGTTCCTTAACCTCTTTAGTAGCTACCTGAATTTTGTCAATTTCTCCCCCCAATTGCTTTTTGACCTGCTGTGTTTCCAGTTGCACTAGTTCTTTTAAATTTTCAGCCTGTGTACTGATTCTAATTTCCAACTCCTCCTGTACTTTTCCTAATTTTCTGTCTACATCTGCAATAATCTCTTTAGCCTTTTCTTCCATCACCCCCCTGATCTCACCTCTAATCAGTTCGAATTTGTCACTCATTTCCCTACTGTTTTGTTCTAATTTAGCATTTAAAGTTTCATTACTCTCTCTATTTTCCCTACTGTTTTGTTCTAATTTTGCATTATTCTGTTCTAATTTTGCATTATTCTGTTCTAATTTTGCATTTAAAGCTTCTGTACTTTCTTTATTTTCCCTACTGTTTTGTTCTAATTTTGCATTATTCTGTTCTAATTTTGCATTTAAAGCATCTGTACTTTCTTTATTTTCCCTACTGTGTTGTTCTAATTTTGCATTATTCTGTTCTAATTTTGCATTTAAAGCATCACTACTAACTTTGTTCTGATACATGAACTCGAGAAGTAAAGTTTTTAATTCTGGTTGGCCGCCTACACTCCCTGTTTCAGTATCGGGATTTACCTCCGCTACCCCGGTACTACCATCACTCGACATACTGCTCGTATCATCATTCTCCAGTTGATGACCACTACGTAACCTCATCTGTCTTTCTTTCTCATCCCCCATAATGATATACACTGATAAAGACAAATAACCCCCAAAATACAGGCACAGAAATATATACCCTTCTCCTTCCACAAATGTTATTAGGTTTTCATCCCCACGTTGTCGGCGACAAATGTAATGGTTTCGCTAGCCCACACTGTTGGGTGAGAAATGTAACTGTTTACCTTTGCCTAAGCTATGTTGTTTTAATGGGCGCCAAGACCTCAATGCAATGTTGAAATCTAAATTTGTATTTAACAACGTCTAGCTCTGGCAGAACACCTTCAAGACTCTATTCACTCAGATCGTGGTATGATTTGATCATTAACCCAACAAACAATTGTATCAGGAGAAGGAATTGGTCTATATCTAATGCTACCTACTGAAAGCAAAGATTGCATTGTAAAAGAAATGAATTTATTATATAAAACAAGTATAGCAAAATTAATAATAATAATAAGTTTAAAATTTAAATTGGAGCGTTGTGATTTGAATATTACCGATAGAAAATTACGTGAAAACGGAGTCTGATAAATTGATTTTACTCTTATTTCCAAGCTATGAAGTTACTGAAATATGAAATATAAAACAAAGAAAATGAGAGATTGCGTATTTCTGCGTCATGTGCGCTTACCATTGGAAATTGCCAAAGCATCTCCCTCGTTCTTGATGATGCTGTGTGCTTCCCACAGTCTCCTGGACGTCGTCATCTCCGTCGAAATTTGATGATATCCTGGTAGATTATATAATTCTATGGTCCGTACCTCGGACCCAAACTCGCGTAAAACCGCACTGGTTACGTTTTACAAAAGTTCGTCGCTAACTCCACTGAACATCGGAGCGACACGCACTTGCGACCGTACACCGCAAGTTCTACACAGATAGTCCTAGTTTCACGGCGCGTCGAACGATATAACCACACGCCGGCTCCCCACTCTTCAGTCCCAACTAGCTTACGTCGTCTCCGCTGATTGGCTGTACCCCACCACGCGATCTTCTCCTCCTCCGGGTCATTACACTCGGCGGGAGGGTTCCGTTCCAACAATTCGTCTTTTCTAGACCTTGCGACCCAAGATTGCGTCATGCTTCTCGACAAGATTAAGCGTGTACTTGAAATCCCAGTGAGTCACGTCTCTCGATATACCCTAACTGACGAAAACTCCGTAAAATTCCGTAATCAGATAATTTTCTATGATATCGTCGTTCGTAATAATTTGCTGGATAGCGTTTTCTAAGACATAGAAAACCTATCTGAATGCTAATAATTTTTATAAAATGCTCCGAAAATACCTAAATAATAATTATAATAAATTAATAATAATAATAATAAATTAACATGAAAAATTCTCTTGGCTGAACAATTTGCCGCGTAAATAAATATAGAATGGCTTCCTACTGACTTATGCCAGTTGCATAAAACCCCTCGAAAAACACGTTACACCAGTATTTCTCCATTCAAATTCCATAATAGTACGCCTGGCTTCATTCAACAAAGTGAGGAACATTTTAGTATTTGTCAAAAAACTACGCAAGAATTGCAATCCTTTCATTCTACAGGTCACTGAACTCTTCTTAGGTAATTCCTGCTGCGGCTGGTTTTGATATGATCCTAAATTGATTTATCTTCCGTTAGCTTCCGTACAGAGAAAGAGGAATAGGTGGTCTGCAATTAGTACAGACGTCTGCGGATTTTTCAGCAACACATTTTACAAATTTTCTATCTCAATTCAATTTTCTCAGTATTCTACCGTACCACTCTCCTAAGTCACCTCCTGTAGATTCGTTCTAAACTTCACTTATTAAAACGAAAAAAAACTTGATTAACAATATGTTTCTATTGTATATCATATGCATTATCTTCAAATACAAATTAAAATAACATTCTTTAAAAATCCTACCGTATATATATATAATTTGTTACACACCAATCGTAGTGAAACAAGAGAATATTGACTCGAATTATAATATGATAATAATCCAAAGGAATACAATTATAGAATTATGGGTGTTCATTACTCACAAAGAAAGTGAACGATTTTGCATTACATTATGCATGCTGAGCCTGTGACAAGAGCTTGGATCGACAATCATGCATCACTCAACATAAAGCTGATTTCTAATGTATATTATCACTCATGTATTGATTTGTAGTGTAATCAGCAGATACGGCTAATAGCTACAATTTGAATTTCGGATTGAATTATGTGTGCGAAACGGTATTTTAGAAATGTATTCTCCACATATAAAAACAATGCGTTACCCAGCTTGGAAGTCAAGGACTCACGGTTGCTACATTTATAATTGGTGTGCACAACATCAATCAATCCGGCTTAACCAAGGCATGACGTATTTCGCAAAACAGCATCATTCACAATTGGGTTCAATAAACAAGTTAGTTGGAGTAATGAGGGGGAGAGAGGAGTCCTAGCTGATACAGCGAAACATAGCGACCGCCTAGCCCATCATTCTGCAGCCACTGCAGATATAGCCTATACTACTAACAAGCTACAGCACTGTCATACACAGCCACCAGCTAACAGTTACATAAACAGGCCAACAGCTACAATGACTTCCGGTAGACGTTGCTCAGGCCCAGTGTGTGAGACTGTAGAACTGTGTGATGTGTTCTGGGTTCAAGTATATACCGCGATACGTACGTGTCTAGGGGAATTGTTTAGTGTAGTCGATGATCCCATGGATGACGTACGGGCAGTGATGTTTGTTTATTTGTTTGATGTTGTGTCTTGAATTCCCGCCATATTACTCAATTGTATGAGGTTTCAAACAGTGCGTCGTCACATGGGGATGCAGTCACATGTGCTCAAGTGCGAAGTTTGGTCGTGAGTTATGAATGTTCATAAATCACTTTCAGTTGTTCAATTTAATTGAAAAGTTGCATTGTTCTCTTCTAAAGCCATTGTGAGACAAAGGCATTTGTCACTACGTCGTTACTTAGATAGACGACTGTCTAGACAAAACTATTTGCAGCCACTAGATTAGACGACTGTCTTGACGAAAATTATTGCTTATGCTGGGGCGCAATATTATGATACCATGATACCAACCTCCTCAGAGGAAAGATGAAATGAAGACGAATTAAACCGTGCAAAAAGTTGGAATGAAGCCTTATTATTTTTATTATTATTATTATTATTATTATTATTATTATTATTATTATTATTATTATTATTAACACATTGAAATTATTTATTTATTTATTTATTTATTTATTTATTTATTTATTTATTTTATGTTTCGAATGCATAGTTTAAATATTTCGTGTTGTCCATGACGTCATGGATACCGCCATTTTGTGTCTAAGGGAATGTTGTAGTGCAAGGTATTGCGATCTATACTACTTCCGTGTACTGGCTCAGGGCACGGATGTAGTGCTGTGTCTATCATTCATCATCGTTTTAGTTAATATAAACAATTACTGGCATGATCAATAGATCGAATGCCAAAAATATTCAAAATAATGAACTACTGCGATATTTGGAGCTACAAATAGGAATCAAGGGTCCAGAAGTTAAGGGGAAGCTGGGCCCTTCTCCTTGACATCCCAATAAAGTGGCCTGGGCTCTTATCAGCACAACACCAAGTAGTCTCACATGTTTTATGACTCAATAAACTGTTATCCACCACTTGCACCACCAACCCAGTGAGATGTGACGGTACACACAGGCTGACCCAAACTATCTTTGTACTGTACCCATTTCTATGGGATCCGGACTGAGGTGAGACGAATTTCAATGATACCATGATACCAACCTCATCAGAGGAAAGATGAAATGAAGACGAATGAAACCGGGCAAAAAGTTTGAAAGAAGCCTCTTGTCCGTAGAATTACTGGCACGTTAAATACCTTCAGGGCAAAGTTCTAGTATGCAAGTCTCTCTGAAACCATATTTCAAAGAAACAGTATCGTCAAATAATAATAATTATTATTATTGTATGGATACTGAACTATTAATAAAGTTGAGAAGCAATTTGAAGCATTACATAGAATTGTGTATAAGTTACTTATTTATTTCTTCTTCTTCTTCCTTCGTTACGGCCAACTAAGGACCACGTCATGTCAACTGTTTTTTCTGCATTTTAATGTTAGCCCAGTACTCCTTCATTCGCAATCGATGGTGCACCTTTCTCTCTGTCGTCCACGCCTTCCCGGTTTTTAGCTTCGGCTTAAGTTGAAAACTCCGATATTTCTGAAGTTTATCCCTAAGTGGGCCACGCTCCTGGATATCTTCACGTGTAATCCCAGTCTCCAACAGATCTTTCTCTACTTCAATGAACCAGGCCCCCTTTGTCTTTTTCTCACGGAGAAAAGCAAAAATTCTGTTGGATAGCCGTGTTGATTTCATTCGGGTTATATGTCCATAAAATCCTCCTTTTCCTCATCACGTCCGTTATTTTCTCTACGTAAGTGCTTGCCACGGTGGGTGAGTGGTTATAATGTCGGACTACCAACCTCAAGATTGCAGGTTCGCCCCTGGTCGTGGTAAGTGATTTTTGAAGGCGACAAAAATACGACACTCATGTCATACGTTGTTGGCATGTTAAAGAACCCATTTGAATTCAGTAGGCCGTGTTCAATGGCAAAATTAATCTCGGGATTTTCCGCCAACACAAAGTTCCTCCATTCTCTACTTGAAAGCGCTGTAGTGTCAAGGAGTTTAGATATCTAACCTCCTTGACTTTCATAGCGTTCAAAGGAACGACGAAATTCGACATGCAAGCTACCCTCTGGGTGTCAATTAACAAAGCTTGCACCAGGCACCCGAGGCCATACGATATTATTATTATTATTCTACGTAAGTGTACAACTCGTGGTTGTGGCGTCTTCGGAACTCGCCGTGTTCTTTGACTGGACCCAGGATTTTCCTCAATATCTTCCTTTCCTTGGTCTCCAGTTTTTCCATTATGCCTTTTCTATTCATGGAGAAACATTCCGCTGCATACAAAGCTTCTGGCCGGTTGACCGTGCAGTAGTGCTTCAGTTTTGCATTCAGGGATATAGATCTTTTGTTGTACACATTCTTAGTTAGATGGTAAGCCATTTCAATTTTATTCAAGCGTGACGCAAAAGCCTCGTTTTCGGACATTGTAGGGTCTATCCATTCTCCAAGATACTTAAATTTCACAACCCGCTTGATTTTCCCATGATTCACTTCAATATGTTTTGGAACCGTTTTGATGTTAGTAATAAATTCTGTTTTCTCGAAAGAGATCAGGAGGCCCGCCTTTGGAGCTTGTGTTTGAAGCTGGTTGATCTGTTTCCTGGCCGTATCCAACGAATCTGCAAAAGCCGCAAGGTCATCTGCAAAGGCTAGACAGTCAATTGATAGGTTCTTATTCTTGTGACCAAGTCTGATTCCATTTTGGACTCCTTCATCACTCATTGTTTTGTGCCACTCACAGATAACTTTCTCAAGAACGCAGTTGAATAGTAGAGGCGAGAGACCATCTCCCTGTCGAACTCCTGTCCTTATCTCGAAGGCATTGGAAATCTCGCCTCTAAACTTAACTTTTGAAGTGGTGTTGGTGAGAGTCTGTTGGATGATCGCTCTGGTTTTGTTGTCTAGGCCGAACTCCTTTAGTATCTTAAGTAGGGTAGTCCGATCAATGGAGTCATAAGCTTTTTTAAAATCTATGAAGGTTACTACAAATTTCTTGCTCCTTAGTTTCAGATATGAAAGGATAGATTTGAGATTCATGATTTATTTATTTATTTATTTATTTATTTATTTATTTATTTATTTATTTATTTATTTATTTATTTATTTATTTATTTATTTATTTATTTATTTATTTATTTATTTATTTATTTATTTATTTATTTATTTATTAATTTATTTATTTATTTATTGCTTCATTGATTACAAGACTGCCATTACTGACAGAACTTACTAAATTTCTAATAATTTAAAAAATATATTTCTTTGAAAAGGACAAAAACTCCAGAATGAATGATCATGTCTGGTGAGGTAAATAATGTCGCCAATTTTGAAAACAAAAATCACGATTAGTTTTGAAATGAGGAATAAATAGTTGAGTTGTGGCACGCGCTGTAGTCGGTCAAAGACCTCCAGACACCACGAGGACAGATAAAGATGTAGATGAGCCGCATCGCGTCGCAACCTGCTTAACTATAATAAGGAAGGAAGTTTTCCAGCAACATGGCGAGCAAAGGCTTCATACATCATGCATGCGATGTCTGTCCAGCTCTCTGAAGTGGACTTTCACGATCTCTCGCTGTATAGCACTTTCAATATAACAAGTGGCCTGCGGTGGCCGAGAGCGCTAACGCGCTCCCTCGTTCCTCGCTGGCATCGGGAGAGCGTGGGTTCGAATCCCACCTTGGCCGTCCTGAAGATTGTTTTCGTGGCTTCCCATTTTCACCTCCAGGCAAATACCGGGACGGTTCCTTTCTATAGGTCCACGGCCGATTTCTTTCCAATATCCCTTCACTGACCCGTCCTGAAAAGAAAAGTACATGGCCATTGGCTGCATTAATAAAATTATTTTAAATTAGAACTTTCAATCCGTCAACAAGGTCATAATAGATAGGAAATGTTAGTATCTACCTAAAAATAATTAATCACATGTAGATTTGTAGTTAGAAGTATTTACATATGCAGCAATCATTCTTCAATTTATTCAATATCGATATAGTAATATCGCCCATTTCCTTTTTACTATATGAGGTCGACATGTTGAAAAATGATTGTTATATGTGTAAATACTCGTGGCTTTCCACTTTGTCTCCGGGCAAATGACGGGATGGTTCCTACCGTAAGGCCACGGCCACCTCCTTCCCACTTCCTTGCCTAACCCTCCCACTATTCCCATCCCTTCATCAGGCCCCTGTTCGCTTTGCAGGTGAGGCCACCTGGGCGTAGTGCTGGTCACACACCCCAGTTGTATCTCCGACTCTAGAGTCTCAAGCTCCAGGACACTGCCCTCAGTGGCGGTAGAGGTGGGATTCCTCGCTTAGTCCGTGCGAAAAGCCAACCCTGGAGGGTAAAACGATAACGGAACGGTAAATACTCGTAGATAATGTTACTATGCAAAATATCACGTGTAGCTGGTAGCCTGTTGGGGTCAAGTTACTTCGTCCTCAAGTGCTAAGTCGTGACGTGTCTCCAAAGATACGGGCGTACTGTACTGTAACCAAGAAAGCTCTATTGTCGCTTCAATTTAGAGCCTAGGGACAGCTTCGTATACTTTTGTATGGTTTAAGGTCCCTTTTAATTGCTGTTGTCTTTATAGATCCCGAGGCGTCGGAATTTTACCGATGGAGGAAATGTTTAACATGTCATTAAATCTAAATGTATGATAACGGTTGGTTGGTTCCTCAGCTTAGGGGCTGCGACAAAGCGGTCATATAGCCCCGTCTACTTTGGGTGTGTATAGAATCTGTCTGTTAACCCACGTTAATTGTGATTGCTGTATTAGTGTGTGTAATCTCTTTTTAATTCAAGTAAGGACTGCAGACATTCAATTTTCAAGTAGTTCCTACTTTTGCTACCAAACGCCACCGTCAACGACAACTAGTTAACCTGGTTACTAGATGCCACCGCAGTCAGCTCCTGGCGACGAATGTTGGAACCTAAGAGCGTTAGTCAAATCTAACCTATAATTTAGCTTCACACAAGTGTAATTAGTGGAAGGTTCTTTTACATGCCATAAGTCTATGACCTGGGACCACCGGCTTTACTTCCCCTCCGGAGGAAGACATACTGAGGGATTCGTTCAACGCTCTTTAAAAATCTGACGACTTCGGCCGGGTTTGAATCCGCGATCTTGGGCATAGAAGCTCCGCATGCTACCAACTTTGCCACCGAAGCCGCCCTACATGATAACCTGTGTGTGTGAGACGGCAATTATTAGAATAAGGGATTGAGAAGGTGCCCCGGGACCATCTCAGCGTTTGTCCGGAGGGATTGTGGAGAAACCAAAGAAAACTCTAGTCAGGATGGTCGTTGTCAGTGTCGAAATTCGAATCTCCAACCTTAGAGCTAGTTGAAGCTCCCCACACCAGCCTTGGAGCGTGACTCAGCGTGCTCCACTACGCTGGACTTGTCACAGAGAAGCTAATTGCCTCGTTCCTCAACAGAAATATTGTATATCAACAACAATAATGATATTAATATGAAACAAAAACATTAACCATGATGGTTAATGTACTGATCGGATCCAAGCTCTGTGAACTTGCGGGGCGAGGGGAAAGAGCAGGGAAGGGTCAGACGAGAAGAGAAGGGTCTGTCAACAGCCCGCCGTGATATCTGGTATTCCTTTCTATTCCAATACTGCTAACATAGGGTTGTTGCTCAAACCACTGTGGTGTTACGAATGATTGAGTTACCGACTGGTTCTGTACTATGCACGGACCGAGAAACCTCATCACTCGTCAACACCACTTCTCATAGGCCGCGATGCACATTCCTCTCAGGTTCACGCAGCTTAGACCCGAGCAGTATAATAGACGTATTAAGTTTCGTATTAATTGAGTTTACTGAGAAACATCTGTTAATACGCTACTATAACGTTTATTGTAACATATTTCCAACCCTTCATCAGCATTGCTATAACATACTTATACTGTACACTAACATTATCGTGTTTGAAGCTTGCCTCGGTGAGTGAGTGGTTATCTTGTCAGACTACCAACCCCCAAGCTTGCAGGTTCGCTCCTGGCCGTGGTAAGTAATTCTTGAAAGGCGACAAAAATCACGGTACGCATTTCATACGTTGTTGGCATGTTAAAGAACCCATTTGAATTCAGTAGGCCGTGTTCATAATGGAAAAATTAATCTCGGGATTTTCCGCCAACACAAAAAGTTCTTCCTTTCTCTGCTGGAAAGCTCTATAGTGTCAAGGGGCTTAGATATCTAACCTCCGTGACTTTCATAGTACTCCAAGAAGCATTAAATTCGACATGCAAGCTGCCCTTTGGGCGTCAATTAACAAAGCTTGAACCCGGCACCAAGGCCTTACGATACTATATATTATATATCGTATTTGATGTCATTTTCAGCGTTGCCTTAATAATCGAAAGTTGATGTTTTCAGTCGGTCAACACGATTGGACCTAATTGTGATGGGTCATTCCCTAATCCTGAAAAAAATTGGATCCAAGTGTATTTATTCACATGTATTTTTTTAGGATTAGGGAATGACCCATCACAATTAGGTCCAATCGTGTTGACCGACTGAAAAACATCACCTTTTTGTACACTAAATAGGGCATTTTTTTACGAAAAAAATAATTAACACTTAACCCTATCAGTACAATTTTGAATATATAAGTCAAATGGAAATGTACGTCTTTACAAGAGTATTTATGAAAGTAGTATAACATGTTTCCAAACACATTACAGTATTAACAGGTGTCTCTCAGAAAACTCGAGTAATGATAATACAATAGTATTTGGCTTCAGCTACCTGGATTGGAGTCATTCAAGCAACTACTCTCCACTTTAGGAGTTCAGCTTGCACTGCCACCTAGCAGTGTAGCCAAAACGTAATTAATCTTGTCTTGATACCATCACATGTGATACAAGAGATTTTTTACGAGCGGCATCGTGCGACTCGGAGTGCCGAGGATTTTTACCACCCTAGAAAAAATCATCCGATAGGAATGGAACCCACGATATTGATATCAGGAGGCGGACACCAAGAAAGCTGATATCATGAATCCTAACTACAGTCTGGAAGGTAATAGAGATAGTGTAGGTGGGTATCGTTGTACAGGTGCGGTGCTCAGTGTGATGCGGGCGGGTATCCTACAGGTACAGTGCTCAGTGTGATGCGGGCGAGTATCTTGTGAGGCACCAGGAACACACAGTTGTATCAATCTAACTAGCAGTAGTGCCCGGCTTCGCCCGGTGGATTTATTTGTTTTATGGATGATAATGAATACTACTACAGAACTGGCACATGATACTTAAACTAACAGAAAACAATATTTTAAAAATATATATTTTTGAGGTGGTGGTGGTGGTGGTGGTGGTGGTGGTGGTGGTTGTAGTGGGGGTGATAAGTAGTACAGTATAATAGACGTAACATTCAGGTAATTTTCCCGTAATGATAATTATGAATAGGGAAACAGCTATTTACTAACTACAGCACTGACACATGTAATTTACAAACAAATTTACAAAAAAATAGAAAGAGGAGTAAGTGAAATAAAAGACACTGCCTAGGGCCTATATCTCATTGGCTGTTAGAAATGTAGAGACCAATAGTGTCGTCTTTTGTCGCATAGCGCCGTAGGAAAATAATCAGAACTCTTTGGAAACTTCGGCTGTCCCGAGCTACTGAGGTAGCAATAGTATCATTTATCGCCACAAAGCGCTTAACGATAAGTTTCGGAATAAATGAAGGATAATTTGAAAGCACCAACGCTTATTGCAGCTGATAACCCCAATGTACTGCACCAACACCATTGCACTTATACAGAGGCATAATATTATCATGATAACTGTTTAAAGGGGCCTAAGAAATCCTTTTGCACTAAATTGTGACTGCAATTCATAAACAGCGCAAGATGCAACTATTTTCGCAATTCTGTACCAGAACACTGGTAGGGGTGACGTGATGCAGCCCGAACTGCCCGTCAACAATAGACTTATTAAAATACTCTTACAGTTACACTACTACAGACATGAATGGTTCTGGGGCCTTAATACGTGGTTTTCAAATTCATTTTGTCTGTTATTCTAAATGCAGGGAATGGGGAGCGTGGTCCAAAATATCAAGTGGTCAGTGTTACCAGCAGGGTTTCAAAGTGTATGTAAAATTTGGTGCAATTAGGAGAAACTGTGTAGATTTGTGATGAAGGGCCTAAATGCAGGGAATGGAGTGGTCTGTCCGAAATTTCAAGCAGGCAGTGTTACTCGTCGGGTTCCAAAGGGTAAGTATGTACAATTGGTTCAGATCTGTGAAACGGTGTATATTTGTGCAAAAGGGCCTACATACAGAGAATGGAGGGGTCTGTCCGAAATTTCATGTAAACAGTGTTACTCGCAGGGTTCCAAAGAGTAAGTATACAAATGTTGGTTCAGATTGGTGAAAGGGTGTAGATTTGTACCAAAGGGCCTAAATGCAGGGAATGGACTGGTCTGTCATAAATTTCATGTAGGCAGTATTAATCGCAGGGTTCCAAAGGGTAAGTATACAAATTTTGGTTCAGATCGGTGAAACGGTGTAGATTTGTGCCAAAGGGCCTAAATGCAGGGAATGGAGTGATCTGTCCGAAATTTCATGCAGACTGTGTTACTCGCAGGGTTCCAAAGGGTAAGTATATAAATTTTGGTTCTGATCGGGGAAAAGGTGTAGATTTGAACCAAAGGGCCTAAATGCAGGGAATGGACTGGTCTGTCATAAATTTCACGTAGACAGTGTTACCATCAGGGTTCCAAAGGGTAATTATACAAATTTTGGTTCAGATAGGTGAAACGGTGTACGTATCACTGACCATAACGCCAGCGCATGCGGATAGAGCTGTTCGGGAGCGCTTGTTCTACCGACTTACTGAACAAAAATCATTCTTGAAGGTTACCTGAGAGATGTAGCCTAATGTTACATAGCCTAAACTATTCCTCTTGAATCTGGCTATCATATTTAAAAAAAGAATTCTTCGAATCGGACTGGTTGATCCAGAGATTAGCGCGTTTAAACACATAAACACACCAACACACAAACTCTTCAGCTTTATTATATTAGTAAAGATATACACAGTCGCGAAGTTCACCACGTTACAAAATTGCAACCTTTTTGCAGGTGGAGCGACACTAGTGCTCGTGGTGGCCAGCAATCTGACAACTGCCTTGAACACGTAATTTGCGGAACTGCTGATTTCACTGTAGCAGTCGAATTTTTAGTTCCAGATTTCAGTGCTGTATTTCCCCTAACAGGACCAAGGTGTGGGGAAAGGCAAGGGGATATAAGTACCTCCTATGCACTCCGTATCTTCACCAATACACAACAAACTTAGTTCAATGCCCCATGGTAATTTCAGTTATTTTCGTTGACACTAATATTATCTGTTGGTATAGGATGCATAACTCAAACTATCTTCATCAAATTGAAAACTCTGCATCTGTCAACCTTATCGGTCACATAATAACTATGTAATAAATTACGAAAAATTGTCGAGTGCGATGGCATTTACAAACAGATCTGCAACTTAGTAACTGAAAATATACTCGAGATAAGAGTGCATAAGTCACCGGCAGGTTATCAATGAAATAAATTACACGCATAAACAGAGTTCAAATGTCCCACGAGGACAAACATGGTTATATATTGATTATTAGAGGCTTTTCAGTCGGTCAACATGAATGTGCCGGGGAGTTACAATCAATTCCCTAGTGCCTAAATGGCGAAATAAAATGTTTAATTTCTCTGTTATTTAGGTTGACTTCTGGTTACGTCATCAACTGCCTTAAATAACAAAATATGTATATCTTTAATCAATAGTAGGCCTACCGTATGGAACTTGAACAACGTTGCATCGAGGGGAGATTCCTAGAAATTTTGAGCAATGTTGCTATCCAGTCTAATAATGATAATAAGGTTATGATACAACAAAGATCCCATGTGTTTGATTTGCTGACTGTGTTAGGTTAGTTATTGATTCTGTGTAAGATGTTTGGGCATTTAAATTTATATTAATATTCCCAAAAACGTTATATTTCATGTATACTGTACAAGGGTTCCCAACGTAAGTTGCGTTTGTAAATAGTGTAATAACTTTACTGTGTGCTGTATGGTAATATTCTTCTCTAGTGGTCAATCCGAGGATTGGTTTGCGGCAAATCTCCACTCTTCGCGTCTTTCCACTCTTCGCGTCTTTCCACTTTCCTCTTCACTTCTTTCTCCGTATATCTTGCATTCCACATCTTCCTTAATTTGATCCATATTCCTCAGGCGTGGTCTTCTTCTAGGTCTTTTTCCATCAACATAGCCCTCTCTGATTGTCTTCAGGATTCATTCATGTCTCAACAGATGGCCTGTAAGTTGTATTCTTCCTTTAACAATTGATTTTCAGAGACTTCTCTTCTCACCCACTCTTCTCAAGGCCTCTTCAATTGTAACCTTTACAATCCATTTTATTTTGAGCATTCGCCTATAGCACCACATCTCTCTTTTCTTCTACAGTCCCCAGAGTCACTCCAGACATATCCTTTCAGACGCTGATGTTCCTAGAAGTAATAATTTCTAGCATTTAAGTATGTCCATTATAGCCCAGGCATTATATGCAAAAAACACTGCCAACCTCAAAAAAAATAATGTAAAGCTGAAATTTGGCATAGATGTTCTCTAGTACCCTAGAAACAAATCCTGAAAAGTCCCCATCTCTGCGGTGTCCGCGTCATAGTTTTTGGAGGGTTCAAAAGGGCTTAAATGGGGCCTAAGTGCCAAAACCAGCATTTTTGCTTCCTGCGTTCAAAATATTGATCCAAATTTAGTTCTCGCGAGCTTTAGCAATTAATAAAAATGAACCAGTAGGATAACGGACTTATCAGGCATAATTATTGCTATTGATTAAGGTAAAAAAAAACTACTAATTTAACATTTTTAGCACAATTTTTACACGAAAATTTGGTTAATTTGTCATTAGCAGGTCATTATTTTTTAAACAACTGCTGATATTGACTAAAGACCCAGAATGAAAGTTATAAAGCACACTTTTAGCTTTACATTGGTACATTACCCATGTCTATGCGAGAAACGGTTACCTCGTTACGGTCCCAAAGCAAAACCGCTGTTGAAAGGGCAACCGATCGCGTTCCTAGGTGACAGCGCTCGGCCTGTCGGAGCAGGCCAACAATACTCGAAACAATTAATTCAGATTCTAAACAGTCTTGGATTTTCAGTAAATGTGGCGGAAGTCCACAGGTGCGAAGTTACAGCGCTTCGTGAAAAACGTCCAATCCCGAATGCTGGAGCGTTCACGCAGTTTTGCTTTGACAACGCTGACTTTAACATATATAAGGACATTGGACGGGAGAAACACATTTCACTGCATGGAAGCATCAAGTGCACAGGTGCAGTGCCTGACAGTGAAATATCTTCACTCCCACGTACACGAGAGGTTCCTAATGCTGGTGTGATTGAAGCGATGGGAAATTTGAACATTTCGTGGTATCGGAAGCCCTCTTCTCCTGGTTCAAAGGACGTCAAGATTAAGGAGTTAACTGTGGAAGACCCAAACTCTGTGGCTATTGCGTCGATGATGGACTCCTTGTGGTTATCTGGACGGTGGTCAGGTATTAATTTACCCGTTTCGTGGAACGGCTTTATGAAGACTTCACTGTCTGCTCATGCTCAACCAGCTCCCCAGAGGAAGTCAATTGATGCCCTGCCGTTCATTAACTTGGAACCGAGCAATCCATCAACTATATATTCCGCGTTGAAGTTTGCCGCAAGAGAGTGCGCGGAACTGAAACAAAGCACTTGTTTCGTAACCTTTGACCAGCCTCTATACGTGAAAGCTGCAGAGATAGTCGCATCGGACACTTCAGAGGAACTAAAAAACGTGGTTGTTCGTCTAGGCGGATTTCACCTTCTAATATCGCTTCTTGGGGCAATCGGCCATGTGATGAATGGAAGCGGTTTGGAGGAGCTCTGGACGGAAATATACGCTAAATCGTCAGTGACTCACATGATGTCTGGACACGCATATTCGATGTAGACTTGCAATTAGCTCGCTCTTAAAAATGATAACGTTATGCCTTCCATTTCAAATGTATCAATAACGCGAAACTGTGTATGTTCTAGGGCCCTCAGAGCGCATTTTCTGACAAAACAAGCTATCGGGACAATGTTACTCAACATGAACGATGGGCTGAAGGATGACTAGGACAAAATTCAGGCGCTTTTTACCGCATTCCAAGAAGGCACCGCCAACAACTTGCTATCATATCCTTGCCTTCAACGTCTCAAGGAGTCGCTTCATGACACATTTTCTTCAATGAGCCAGAAATCTTGCACAGGAAAGCTGTGGTTCGAGTACATCATACAGCAAGCCTGGAAAATATTGAAGGATTCCGCATCTTTACGCGAGGAAATGAAGGTATTCGTCTCTACGGCTCCAGATGAAAAGGCCATAATAGCAGCTGGAGAGAAGTTCGCCATTTGTCTCTACGACAGTGCCAAATCGGAGTGCAAAAGCCTCGACGAACTTCGGGTAGTGAAATACAGCCAAAAAATTGCCAAACATCCGGCCACAGCGTCGTTTCAGCTGGCTTCACTTCCGCCGTCTTCGGCGGCATGCAAACAACATTCACTGCGGGTATATTTGCAAGTTCAGGAATGGTTAGGATTTTCTTTGGACCCGACCCAATGGGGATGGAAAATCCAACACTCAGCTTTAGTACCAGTGACAACTCATCTTCCAGCTGCTCCAGATCATCTCAATTTGGTGTCCTGCAACTGCAAGAGCTCTTGTGTCAGCCAGTGTGAGTGTGTACGTTCCGGTTTAGAATGCTTAATGTGTGGGCACTGCAGTGGGAAAGCGTGTGGCAACGTCACATTTGATGGCTCAGACGATGAGGAGGACGATTGAGTCCGATGTAAGCTTTGTTTTGCAAGTTTTCTTTGTCTAAAGAAAGCTTTTTAAACTTTGTTTTGTTATTATTTGCATTATGCTTATTATGAATGTACGCTTAACTGCTAACTGCATTAAACTCGTTTTGTTCTATGCAAACTGTTTCTGCTAGTTTACCTGGATTCAAAGGAATACCATCCTAAAATCTCTTGAGCAAAGATACAAAATGGTGTCAGCAAAGGTGAATAGATGGAGCCCACCAGCGTAAATGGGCGCTCGTTCGGAAAGCGACTCCCACACTTCCACTTTTATATTTGTAACTGTATCTCTGCTGCTGTTTGTCGGATGAACATGGGTAAGGTATCGTTTTAAAGCTACAAGTGTGTTTTACAACTTTTACTTCAGGTCTTTAGTCGCTATCAGCAGCTGTTTGCTCGATAAGTCCCGGCTAATTACAAATTAGCTAAATTTTCGTGAGAAAAGTTGAGCTACAAATGTTTGATTACTCATCGGTTGAAATGTATGGCAATAATTACGACCAATAAGAGCGTTATATTTAACGAAGTCCTTCTCTTATTACTATCAAAGCTCATTAGAACTGATTTTGTATCAATATTTTGAACGCTGGAAGCAAAAATGCTGTTTTTGGCACTTAGGCCCCATTTAAGCCCTTTTGAACTCTCCAAAAACTATGACGCGGACACCGCAGAGATGGGGACTTTTCAGGATTTGTTACTAGGGTACTAGGGAACATCTATGCCAAATTTCAGCTTTACATTATTTTTTTGAGGCTAAAACTTAAAATGCCTGGGCTATTAGTAATTGAGGCAGGGAAATCAAAAACCTACTAACTCCAGTAAACCACATTTTACAGGAGACAGAAAAAAAAAATGATAATCTCACTTACTGATTTTAAATCTAGTGCGTTTATGTGCACATATTAAGTACAAGTATATTCTTTATCAATTAAATACTTCATAGCCATTTTTTGTATTATTTAATGCTACAATTCGAATTAAACAGTGGTGGAGTTAGGGGTTTTTGACTTCCGGAGTGAATGAAATACGAAATAGGCAATATATATTATAGAAAAGGTACTAATGTATCATAACTACCGTATGAAACGATAGAATATGAATGTTTATTATGAACATTCGTATTGTTACATTTTTAAATTTTAATTTCAAAGGGAATCCATTAAATACTCTAATCTAAATCATACCAATACAGAAATAAACCCACAAATGAACTTAATACTTTCATTACTCTGATTCGTGCTACAGCTACTCTGTTTCACTTTCACTCTCTTGTTCAGTCTGTGAATCAGGGATATTAATGTCAGCAAACAGTCTTGTAATACATCCTACTTTCCTCAGAAATGAACTTCATTAAATTTTGCAAGTCCTTTTGCTTTTCTATTTTCAGTGGCAAATGTGAGTTGTACTTTGGTTGAGTGGGATAAGATGCAGTTCTATTGGGTCTGTGGAAGTTAAATCGACTCTATATTGTACCTTTCATAGTTTTACTCGCATGGATTTCATTATTGTGGGATGCCGAATATCGTATCACTTTACTTTCTGGTATGAGGAATTTCTCGGTTGGATTATGCTTAATTTCTTTAGTACTTCAGTTTCTCTAGAATATTAACGCCGCAATCTCTGTTGGTTAACCTATGGTGTTGCCATCTACCGGGAAATAAAGCATGGAAAGCAAGAACTCTCTAATTCTATGGAATAAGAGGTGTATTGATTTCCATAGATTTTAAAACTACATCCTGTATGCAGACGAATGACAGAATTAGGGTATTCTTGCCTTCCATCCATGCAGAACAAACTAAAAATCCCCATCCAGCCAATAACTCAATTTCGCCAAAAATTGGAGTTAGTGGGTTTTTGATCTCCCTGCCTCAATTATACCTAACCGATTACCAACACTTTTTTCTCCTGAATATATACACAAAACAAGACACAAAACCCCACTTTCTGCTTTTTATATCAATACATACTTTACAAAAATTAAAACCATTTTCAAAGACCTCTATCAATGCTATCACTAAAAATGGTACCTTGACGAAACCTTTACATTAATAGCAAAAACATCAAAATGCACATCAAAGTCTTACACAAGAAATCTCCAAACTGCGATACCACAAGGACACATGTCTTCACCAAAATATTTCCAACAACTGGAATTGTTATGACTTTATAAAGTGCACTTCTAGGACACTTAAATCTCATAAGAAACTGCTCTTCTACATACGTCTCCAACATCACTAAGCTAGACAACATATTAACTTACTTTATCACTGCACTGTATGTCTTTGGAATATATTGTATTATTTAATGTTTATCTATCAATTTGTCCACCTATTCCTTTTAATTTTAATTCATTTAATTTTGTTGGTTGTTTGGTTCCTCAGTTTAGGGGCTGCGACAACGCGGTCATGTAGCCCCGAGTACTTTGGGTGTGTAGAATGTGTCTGATAACCGGTGTTAATTGTGATGACAGTATTAGTGTGTGTTTCTGTTTCTTAATTCAAGTAAGGACTGCAGACTTTGGATTTTTCATGTAGTTCCTACTTTTGTCGCCAAACGCCACCGTCAACAACCACTAGTTCAGAACTTGGCTACTAGAAGCCACCGCAGTCGGCTCCTGGCGACGAACGTAGGAACCTGAGCGTTGTTTACATTTTAACCTAATTTAGCTTCACACAGGTGTAATTAGTGGAAGGTTCCTTAACATGCCATAAATCTATGACATGGGACCGCCGGCTTTACTTCCCCTCCGAAGGAAAGCATACTGAGGGATTTTTAACGCTCTTAAAAAATCCGACAACTTCGGCCGGGTTTGAACCCGCGATCTTGGGCGTAGAAGCTCAGCATGCTACCAACTACGCTACCTTATTATTAAATTTTGTGCATGCTCGTTTATCAGTATAAGTTGCGCGCTTTGAGTAGAAGATTTTAACACTTGTACTATCCTATTAAAATACCGACAGCAGTGGCTACACTGGCCGAAGCGCAGCGTTAGGTCATGAGACCAAGCTCTCTGCTGACTCGGTAGACGCGTGGGTTCGATCCCCAGAATGGTTCTCCGTGGTTTCCCATTTTCAACACCAGGCAAATGCTGGGACGGTATCTTCTGACAGGCCACGGCCGCTTCCTTCAACATCTTGCCCTGTTTCATTCATCTCCATCCATTCCATCTCTCATCCCGACGCGCAGATCGCCCGCGGGCGTCGACTAGAAAGACCTTCACTTGGCCTCTCAGGAGGCCACACGACAAAAGAAATCCTATTAAAATATAGTAAATAATGAATAATAATTATTATATAATACAATCAAAAACATTATTCACATAACTTAGATATTTTCACTTTTTATTTCATTTTCATTGCTGTTTATTGCATTTTCTCCTCTTTTTCTTAATAATTTAGATATATCTAGCACTCGTATATGTAGTGTATAATAATCCCACAGATAATCAGCAAGGAATACCCGAGGACTCATGGGATGTATTGCCACTGTATTCAATGTAGGATACATACTTGAAGAACAATTTATTATTATTAGTATAAGTAGTAGTAGTAGTAGTATTAATATTATAATGAAAATGAAAATCCACATCCTGCTTCCAGTCTCCGACCGGGTCAGGAATGGAATGAATGAAGCCCCCAACTAGCGGCGAGGATATGAAATGTGCCGGTTGCCGAGGCCTGACGCACTCCTCTGGGGCAATGATTAAATGAATGACAGATGAAATGAAATGATAGTGGAGAGTGTTGCTGGAATGAAATGTTGACAGGGAAAACCGGAGTACCCGGAGAAAAACCTGTCTGCCTCCGTTTTGTCCAGCACAGATCTCACATGGAGTGACCGGGATTTGAACCACGGACCCAGCGGTGAGAGGCCGGCGTGCTGCCGCCTAAGCCACGGAGGCTTGCATTAATATTATAATCATTATTATTATTATTATTATTATTATTATTATTATTATTACCGACAGTAGTGGCTGCGCTCGCTAAAGCGCTGCGTTAGGTCATGGGGCCAAGCTCTCTGCTGACTCGGTAGACGCGTGGGTTCGAGCCCCACCGTCGGCCGTCCTTGAAATGGTTTTCCGTGATTTCCCATTTTCAACTCCAGGCAAATGCTGGGACGGTACCTCCTGACAGGCCACGGCCGCTTCCTTCCACATCCTTGCCCAGTTTCATTCACCATCATTCATTTCATCTCTCATTAACTCCTCTCATGAGGTTGATGTCAGGAAGGGCATCCGGCCGTAAAAATCTTCCGCCACAAAGACTTCCATCGCATCTCATTCCCGACCCCGTAGGAAAAACGGGAATAATAAGGGGTAGACATACAACATTATTATTATTATTATTATTATTATTATTGTTATTATTATTATTATTATTATTGGCATTCTGAGTCTGTCTCCTCAAAGCCCTCAGATATCATCCAATGTCTTTGGTGCAGAACCCGTTTGGAACCAAAATAGAAGCATGGGGAAAAGTGAGGCATTTATCAGCTGTGTTTACAATATATTATCACAATAAGAGTTTAAAAAGTGTGTCCACGGCTAGCAACTGCTGTTATCCTTGAAGTGTTGATATCTGGGCGAGGTCAGGGCACAGGGGCGCCATCAGCCTCTCTCCTGTCGCCACATCAGACGCAGCGCTGGTTTTGTTCCATTGGATGTACATCAACTGATCCACATGCTTTTGGTCCCAACTAAAGCAAAGTTGAATTGCACACCATATTTTTGTCTTGATAAAAACAGAGTTTAATTCCACATCAGATGATTTTTATATCGACGAAAAATAAAGTTAAATTCCATACTGGATGCTTTGTATCCTGACGAAAACGAAGTTAAATTCCGAACCAGATGTTTTTGATCTTGTTAAAGACTAAGTTAAATTCCACACCAAGAGCTTTTCGGTTGGTTGGTTCCTTAGTTTAGGGGCTGCGACAACGTGGTCATGTAGCCCCGTGTACTTTGGGTGTCTGTAGAATCTGTCTGATAACCGGTGTTAATTTGATGTCTGTATTAGTGTGTGTTATCTGTTTTTAAATCAAGTAAGGACTGCAGACATTGAATTTCAAGTTTTTCCTACTTTAGCCGCCAAACGCCACCGTCAACAACTACTAGTTCGGAACTTGGCTACTAGATGCCACCGCAGTCAGCTCCTGGCGACGAACGTAGGAACCCTAAGAGCGTTGTTTAACCTATAATTAATTTAGCTTCACACACAGTGGAAGATTCTTTAACATGCCATAAATCTATGATAAGGGACCGCCGGCTTTACTTCCCCTCCGAAGGAAGGCAGACTGAGGGATATTTAACGCTCTTAAAATCCGACGACTTCGGCCGGGCTTGAACCCGCGATCTCGGGCATTGAAGCTCAGCATGCTACCAACTACGCCACCGAAGCCGCTCCAAGAGCGTTTTATCTTGATACAAGCGAAATTACATTCCGCTACCGATGCTTCACTTCCTTTTATCAAGAAAAAGAAATAATTATACTGTGTTGTAGAATTCAACTTCGTTTCTATCTTGATAGATCAGCAAGTGGCGCAGCGGTATCGTTCTCGCCTACTGTGCCAGGGTTGCTGCATCGAATCCTGGCGCAGTCAGTTGGTATTTGAGGTTTCTGAAATGTGTGGAAGCCGTATCAGTATATTTACTGGCACGTTAAAGACCCCCTTTGGGGCAAAATTCTGGTATCCCGGCGTCTCTAAAACCCGCAGTAGTTAAATGGGACGTAAAACCATTATTACGAGAGCTGCTTTTCTTTCAACCTCCAATGGGCTATATAAAAATGACAGATTGACATGCCAAAATGATTTTATTACTAAATTTTACTTGGTTCCTACTTATGTTTCAACAATCGCCGAAACGATTGAAACATTAATTGTCGTATCGTTACTCCAGCTATCTGCAAAGAATTATGCCGCCAGTGGATAGTCTCATGAAGTTCTTCGCTTTTGGCGAGGCATTGCTGCCCAACCATACCTCCAATTCTCGAAACAGGTGAAAATCACTCAATGCTAGGTTTGGACTAAACGGCGGATGGTCGAAAACTTGCCACTTGAATTCTTTGAGAAGGTCTGTCGTCACGTTGGCACAGTGCGGCCGTGCATTGTCATGGATCAAAACACGCCGGACGAGAGCATGTTTCTCTGCTTGCAGAAAACGTATCACACTCCGCATCTCACACTTGGCGGGAGTATCGATAGTAGCGGCACGTAGCGGCCATGTTCAATTGCCCGTAGCTCCACTATGATTGGCGCTACAAGCCGGACGTTTGTTTTAGACGATTGCCCTTCACCTTGAAGCTTGCGGGTCAGCCTGTACAGTCAGTCGCTAGCCCTCTCGCTTCACGTTTGTCACTCCCGGTCTGATTTAATAGAATTCCAGACTTGAGCACGTGACGACATCACTGTGCAGAGAGTACAGTTCACGTCGAAGTATTGTGTGACGCGGAAGTACACGTTAGATAGTTACGAACAGAACGCCACTATATTTGTCAATGACTGTACTTCAGCAGTAGTGTGAGATAACATTGTAAATCATCTGACCACATGGGTCAGGTGACAACAACACAGGTACTGTAGTAACTCGCCTCCAGGCTTCCATTAAGATTTTTCACTCGTCTAAAACACGCGTCCGACCTGTAACAATGACACATGCTGTGGAGGGGACGTAGCGCACTCACTTGGCTCCCACTTATGTCTAGTTAACTTAGATGCATGATCGGAGGTTGAAAGAAAACAGCCCCCGTATCATTATTATTGTTGTTGTTCTTGATGATGAGGAGGAGGATGATTAAAAAGAGTTAAATTCCACACCAAATGTTTTTATGTTGAGAAAAACGAAGTTAAATTCCACACCAAACGTTTTTATCCTGATAAAAACAAAGTTAAATTCCACATTAAACTTTTTTGTCTTGATAAAAACGATTTTAAGCTACACAGCAAACGTTTTCTCTCTTGATAAAAACTAAATTTAATTCTGCAACAGTTGTTTTATCTTGGTAAAAACGAAGTTAAATTCCACACTAAAAGTTCTTTCATCACGAGAAAAACGAAGTTAAATTTTATTAATCATGACGAAGTCGATGTTAAATTCCATACTGGGTGTTTTTGAAAAATAAAAAGGTAAATTTCAATGGAGGAAATATTTGTGGCAGAACTGCTCATATTTGAATCCATTTTAATTCTGTTTTGCGAGATCTGTTATGATAGCCACAGTTCAACTAGCCCCTGTCACTAGTCACACGAATGCTATTGTTTTATACACCAGCAGCACAAACCCGTCAACGACGCGACGGACCAAAAAGCTAGCCAGTCATAATTTGTTAGCACAATAAAATATCATACATTTTCATCGTCAGTTTGTCACATCACGGTGATTTTGTTTTACTCAAATTGCAAGTCTGTGTACAAGTATCACACCAAACGATAATTCCCAAAACATGTCAATAGCTCTATAAAAACCCTTGCTACCGATATCTCAAAAATCGACATCATGTTGACGAGCTGAAAGAAGAATCATTTTGTGAATAGGGTCATCTTGTAGAGGAAACAACAGTGTCGGGGTAAGTGGTAACTTCTGCAGCTTCATACTAAGCTCTGCATTGAGTACGCACATAATCTCAACAGCCCAAAGCCGAGGTGAATTACGAAATCAAGCATGGTGAGGCCCAGTTGGGGTGGAAAGTTTGCTATCGTAGGGTCATGGCACACTGATGCCCATATTTGACAGCAACAGGTATGGAAACAGTTTATTGGTCTTCAACCCACATGCACTTCCAAGGACTTCACAATTTATGGGAGCAGAAGAGGTCACTATTTTCCACGCCCAAATAATGGCAAATAAGATGGTCAAGAACATTTTTCACGTCTGCCTTGTTACCCTCATTATGAATGCCAAATGTTGATGTTTTCCTTTCAGCAGGAGGGCTAGTAGGCCCACAATAAAGAAATAAAACACTCATCCAGTGTTGAATGAATTCTACGTGATGATTATAAAGTTCCTTCCCATCTCTGAACACAACGTCATGATGTCGTGCATAATCTCTCTGAAAAATGTAATGATTAAACAGACAATGGTCGTCGGCGAAAGTGATTAAAATTCGACACTTCGACAGGAGACATGTCGTGTGTTCGATATTTATTCTCCGTAACGATTAAACGAAAACAAAAAAAGTATGCGCAATATCGGGGTTGAAGAAACACGTGTGTTTCGGAATCCTTGATGGGCAGCAAAGAATTAAAATGATACTAGATCAGAGAAAGCGTTCATGTGGCTGAAGAAATTGTTTCAGATGGTGAAGGAGTAATAGAGCACACGTGAATGTGAAGGTTTGTGTAATCAGAGAAAAGGGAGAGGGTAAATAGGATGACCATTCTATCAAAAATGCATGAACCTTAGCTTAAAATAAAACATTAGTGTGACTGTTCAGTGAAATAAAAGATACCGCAATAAATAAGCCCACGTTATAAATGAATGTGCACTTGTTTCTTTACGATGTTCAGCACCCTGGGTAGATTATTGGCTGAGGAATAACCCACCCACCAAGGGAAGATGATTAAGAAAAGGAAGTGGGTTTCGGACTGGAGAAGAAGGATAGAGAAATAGGATGAGAGTTCCACAAAAGTTATAAATTTAACCTTTAATGCACTTAGAGGCGGTTTCCACTGAAAATCCGTTCTCTGATACCTAAAATGGGTAAGAGCTTGGTCCAAGCTGACGGGAAATACAGCTAGGACTTGGGCGGTTTGCAAGAGAGCGGCCTTAGTATATTCCCTCTCAAGCAGGCATAAGACTACTATGGGGAAGGGTGTTGGTCTGGCAAGACTGAGAGTAACAGATTTATTGTATGTCTTTTCAAAGAAATTCGTTTTTGCAAAGTAATTCGAAGAATGCCAATAATTGGAATCAAGTTTGGTATTTCCAGTTTTTGAAGTTATAGAGTTCCTGAAAAAGCGACCAAGTGCTTCCAGGAAGGATAGTGATAAAAAATTATACCTTGGAAAGTAATTCTGGTAAGTGAACCAATGGTTGCATTTGGAAATGGCTAAGCTTTTACTCAGCGAGAGGCCGGCTAAAAGTTTAGACAAAGAAAAACACTTATCTTTTGGAAAACTGACCATAAGTTTTCGGAGAGGATCTCCACAAGCAGGTAGCTGGCGTAGCGAGCTTTACTTGCCTTACTGACCAGTTAGAATTAGCTATTAAAGCTAAGAGAAACTTTAACGAGATTACTACTAAGAGTTCTTGCTCAAATGCAACGAGTGGTGAAAGCCCTATCAATAGATTTAATAGCATCGAGTAGGGAGAGCCAAGGAGGACAGGATCTTGCCTAACCGTTCCACTAGAAAAAATGAAAAGGCAAAAAGAAACGCTTAATTTATTTAACAATTCAAAAGAAGTTAATAACTTTAATAAACATATTTTCAATTTGGTTAACAATTTTGGGGTCACAGACCTCAGAAAACATTAAACGTTTGCTCCAGGCAATTGACAATTTATTAGGTTTCAAACCTTATATATGTTCTAAAATCTTTATAAGATTTTAAAAGACAAATGAAGTAATTAAAGTTTAAACATTAAATTGAGTACAAGGAGTGTACTATAAGAAATTTCTGAGAGAATATTCTAGAGAGAGTGACAACTTCGAAAATAACAATAAGAAAAATATGAAGAATAAGATAGAAGTTCCTACAACTTCTTATATTTGTGCAGAATTACTTTATAACAATTATACAAAAGAGAGCAGGTCACTTACGGTGAAACCTGAAGAGAAAAGTCAAAAGGAAAGTTCTAGACTTCCTATGTTTAAGTAGGAATCACGAGCCAAATGGGGCAGTTTCCATTTCGTGAGACCCAGAAATAACTCACTCAAGAGTTGAAAGTATTGTTTTCCCTGCTTATAGGGAAGAAACAATGTAAGCTTAAACCGTGTATAAAACACGTAGTTATACAGAGGTTAATTAATGATAAACAAGAAAAAATGGAAGGGCACTTCGTTATAATGACACCTTATAGAAAAGTTACAATTTTATTAATATGGTTTGTTAGTAGAAGGTTGAGGAAAGATCATTGGGAATTATGATCAATGTTCATGGCCTTATTTAATGTAAACGGACGATCGCGACGCGGTAGAAAAGTGGGACAAGCACTAGTTATCACTATAGTCTTTTAAATAGATGAAAAGTTCACTGTAGAGACACGAAAGTTTATGGGAAAGAAAGTTATTGCAATGATGAAAAGAACTGGTTGCACTAGGTAGGCGAGAGTCTATTTCTTGAGAAAGTTGTGAATTACAATTAAATGCGCCATAGAACATTCCAACGGTGGAAGAAAGTTCGCTATTGCAGTAATTTATAAGGAAGATTCCTCATTTTAAATAGTATTCTCACAAGTGAGTGAAAAATACCTGACGGCAAGACTTGCAGATAGAGTACAGGATCTGGAAGGTTCCAGAACGTTCTTAATAGAAAATTGGGGCCAAAGTTAATCCAGCGGAGGAACTTGCTTTGTAATTTATAGACAGCAGGTATTGGATAATATCCCACGTGGTGAGACGATTTCTCATTTAAATAGCTTAAGAAAAGCTCCTTTCTAGTAAGGTTGGCTTATACAAACAAAAGCTCAACATGGCAAATCTCGCGAAGAATGATTTTTGCCCCAAAATAAGTAATCTCACGCTGTCTATAAAATATCGTTAAAAGCATGTAGAAGTTAAAACCATGAAGATGAGGTTAAAACTTGATGTAGGTACTTATCTTTGTTTCATGTCGAAGGTGAAGTTTCCTTTGACGGATGCCTAATGTGCCAACATGGCGTAGAGCGTAGAGCGTAGAGAGTGTCTCTTGGTTTGAGGAGACTGGCTCGGGTTGAGCCTTGACTGACCGAGTCAACTGCCGACTTAGAAGTGAGACCTGCTCAGCGAAGCACACAGGGTCCTAGGAAGGGAAAAGAGTGGGGGTAGGAGACAAAAGGTATACATATCAGCATAACCAACTTAAGAAAATTAAATTCTCTTGAGGAGATGGTCTTCAAAGAGTTGATAGCAGGCGACAATAGCACAGCATGGTGAGTGAAAAAGTAAACGACGTCCTCTTGCTCATGGAGATAATAGCTGGCGATGGTACCGAGATCTGGTGGCCAGATGGAAAAAGAAGTCCTCTTGCACCAGGAAAAATTGAGGAGCTTCAGAGATTCGCTGCTAGATGACGCTAGGAGGGTCATGGAAGATATATATCTAGAACAGACTCACAAAAGATATAAGCGAAGTGATCACCACAGAGAAAATAGAAGATCACTGTTGGTGTTTCACTAAGAGGATGGAATGAACATGCAAAGAGCATTAAACTTTATATTCTCTCGTACCGTGTATTCCAAGAATACACCACACCCACCCTCTGAACTCAATTTCTGGAGCAAAGTGACACTCGTTACATCAGAGTATCCATAAAGCATGAGAAAGTTTCCAATTTAACCAAAGTATAATGAACTTATGTTGCCATGAAAAGATTATAATAAAGCAGAGATACTGATCGTTAATATTAGACTACCATATACTTAACTAACCATCACTTGACTGCTGGATCACATAGACCCTAATGAAAATGAAAATCCACAGCCTGCTTCCAGTCTCCGACCGGGTCAGGAATGGAATGAATGAAGACCCCATCTAGTGGCGAGGATATGAATTGTGCCGGCTGCCGAGGCCTGACGCACTCCTCTGGGGCAATGATTAAATGAATGACAGATGAAATGAAATGATATTGGGGAGTGTTGCTGGAATGAAATTTTGACAGGGAAAACCGGATTACCCGGAGAAAAACCTGTCTGCCACCGTTTTGTCCAGCACAGATCTCACATGGAGTGACCGGGATTTGAACCACGGACCCAGCGGTGAGAGGCCGGCGCGCTG
Source organism: Meconema thalassinum (assembly GCA_946902985.2). Lineage (NCBI taxonomy): Eukaryota > Metazoa > Arthropoda > Insecta > Orthoptera > Tettigoniidae > Meconema > Meconema thalassinum. The sequence continues at coordinate 1,203,890,030 of OX336388.2, forward strand.
CCGCCTAAGCCACGGAGGCTTCACATAGACCCTAATATAATATAAAAATGAGCAATTACAACATTGGGAAATCTCTACAGGTATCTATAATTAAATATTTACTAGCACAAACTAGCGCTTACTGTGCTATGCTCTGAGAGAGTTGCAGTCTCGTAATTTAAGTGACTTAGGCAATACTTACGTAATTGATTAAACATAACTCGCACTACTGACTCTATGCGTGAGATTTGTGTGTAGAAATCGGGAGACTGAGTGTTTGGGCCATGATTCTAATCACTGACAAAACAAACATAGCTTTATCCTACTCACTCAAGGCAAATGCTAGGATAGTACTCGTTTCAAGTCCCCCAAACCTAATAATCACATATTTACAGGCACTACAATAAAGCAATATGATATGAGTGTTCACTAGATTCATTTGAGTGATGACCGTGAAGTTTTTACGCCTAAATAAACAGGAAAGCTAAACAAAATAATAATAGAAGTTTCTAAGAGTTGAAATATTTAACTGTGCTATTACTGCAGCCACTGTTGTGTCAAGGTCTAACCCAAACTGTATTAAGTTAGAGTGGAAAATGTTTTTAAAGTACGATTCGCGCTTGAAGTTGAGCAAAGGAAGTCTTTGAGCATCCAGGGTGTATTTAAAACTTCACAGATCAGTGGAAACCAAGGTGTCCACTGTTTTTCCACAACTGTGACTAGTATGATCCTTTGAGACACTGCGCTGATAATTTGGTTCAACTTTTCGATGAATGCAATTTTCACAAAATTCCTAATAATTCTATGAACTGGAATTTTATTTTATTCTATTCTGTTTTATGCTATTTTTCTCTATTTTATTTTATTCTATTTTATTCTATTATTTAATGTAAACGGACGATCGCGACGCGGTAGAAAAGTGGGACAAGCACTAGTTATCACTATAGTCTTTTAAATAGATGAAAAGTTCACTGTAGAGACACGAAAGTTTATGGGAAAGAAAGTTATTGCAATGATGAAAAGAACTGGTTGCACTAGGTAGGCGAGAGTCTATTTCTTGAGAAAGTTGTGAATTACAATTAAATGCGCCATAGAACATTCCAACGGTGGAAGAAAGTTCGCTATTGCAGTAATTTATAAGGAAGATTCCTCATTTTAAATAGTATTCTCACAAGTGAGTGAAAAATACCTGACGGCAAGACTTGCAGATAGAGTACAGGATCTGGAAGGTTCCAGAACGTTCTTAATAGAAAATTGGGGCCAAAGTTAATCCAGCGGAGGAACTTGCTTTGTAATTTATAGACAGCAGGTATTGGATAATATCCCACGTGGTGAGAAGATTTCTCATTTAAATAGCTTAAGAAAAGCTCCTTTCTAGTAAGGTTGGCTTATACAAACAAAAGCTCAACATGGCAAATCTCGCGAAGAATGATTTTTGCCCCAAAATAAGTAATCTCACGCTGTCTATAAAATATCGTTAAAAGCATGTAGAAGTTAAAACCATGAAGATGAGGTTAAAATTTGAAGTAGGTACTTATCTTTGTTTCATGTCGAAGGTGAAGTTTCCTTTGACGGATGCCTAATGTGCCAACATGGCGTAGAGCGTAGAGCGTAGAGAGTGTCTCTTGGTTTGAGGAGACTGGCTCGGGTTGAGCCTTGACTGACCGAGTCAACTGCCGACTTAGAAGTGAGACCTGCTCAGCGAAGCACACAGGGTCCTAGGAAGGGAAAAGAGTGGGGGTAGGAGACAAAAGGTATACATATCAGCATAACCAACTTAAGAAAATTAAATTCTCTTGAGGAGATGGTCTTCAAAGAGTTGATAGCAGGCGACAATAGCACAGCATGGTGAGTGAAAAAGTAAACGACGTCCTCTTGCTCATGGAGATAATAGCTGGCGATGGTACCGAGATCTGGTGGCCAGATGGAAAAAGAAGTCCTCTTGCACCAGGAAAAATTGAGGAGCTTCAGAGATTCGCTGCTAGATGACGCTAGGAGGGTCATGGAAGATATATATCTAGAACAGACTCACAAAAGATATAAGCGAAGTGATCACCACAGAGAAAATAGAAGATCACTGTTGGTGTTTCACTAAGAGGATGGAATGAACATGCAAAGAGCATTAAACTTTATATTCTCTCGTACCGTGTATTCCAAGAATACACCACACCCACCCTCTGAACTCAATTTCTGGAGCAAAGTGACACTCGTTACATCAGAGTATCCATAAAGCATGAGAAAGTTTCCAATTTAACCAAAGTATAATGAACTTATGTTGCCATGAAAAGATTATAATAAAGCAGAGATACTGATCGTTAATATTAGACTACCATATACTTAACTAACCATCACTTGACTGCTGGATCACATAGACCCTAATGAAAATGAAAATCCACAGCCTGCTTCCAGTCTCCGACCGGGTCAGGAATGGAATGAATGAAGACCCCATCTAGTGGCGAGGATATGAATTGTGCCGGCTGCCGAGGCCTGACGCACTCCTCTGGGGCAATGATTAAATGAATGACAGATGAAATGAAATGATAGTGGGGAGTGTTGCTGGAATGAAATTTTGACAGGGAAAACCGGATTACCCGGAGAAAAACCTGTCTGCCTCCGTTTTGTCCAGCACAGATCTCACATGGAGTGACCGGGATTTGAACCACGGACCCAGCGGTGAGAGGCCGGCGCGCTGCCGCCTAAGCCACGGAGGCTTCACATAGACCCTAATATAATATAAAAATGAGCAATTACAACATTGGGAAATCTCTACAGGTATCTATAATTAAATATTTACTAGCACAAACTAGCGCTTACTGTGCTATGCTCTGAGAGAGTTGCAGTCTCGTAATTTAAGTGACTTAGGCAATACTTACGTAATTGATTAAACATAACTCGCACTACTGACTCTATGCGTGAGATTTGTGTGTAGAAATCGGGAGACTGAGTGTTTGGGCCATGATTCTAATCACTGACAAAACAAACATAGCTTTATCCTGCTCACTCAAGGCAAATGCTAGTATAGTACTCGTTTCAAGTCCCCCAAACCTAATAATCACATATTTACAGGCACTACAATAAAGCAATATGATATGAGTGTTCACTAGATTCATTTGAGTGATGACCGTGAAGTTTTTACGCCTAAATAAACAGGAAAGCTAAACAAAATAATAATAGAAGTTTCTAAGAGTTGAAATATTTAACTGTGCTATTACTGCAGCCACTGTTGTGTCAAGGTCTAACCCAAACTGTATTAAGTTAGAGTGGAAAATGTTTTTAAAGTACGATTCGCGCTTGAAGTTGAGCAAAGGAAGTCTTTGAGCATCCAGGGTGTATTTAAAACTTCACAGATCAGTGGAAACCAAGGTGTCCACTGTTTTTCCACAACTGTGACTAGTATGATCCTTTGAGACACTGCGCTGATAATTTGGTTCAACTTTTCGATGAATGCAATTTTCACAAAATTCCTAATAATTCTATGAACTGGAATTTTATTTTATTCTATTCTGTTTTATGCTATTTTTCTCTATTTTATTTTATTCTATTTTATTCTATTATTTAATGTAAACGGACGATCGCGACGCGGTAGAAAAGTGGGACAAGCACTAGTTATCACTATAGTCTTTTAAATAGATGAAAAGTTCACTGTAGAGACACGAAAGTTTATGGGAAAGAAAGTTATTGCAATGATGAAAAGAACTGGTTGCACTAGGTAGGCGAGAGTCTATTTCTTGAGAAAGTTGTGAATTACAATTAAATGCGCCATAGAACATTCCAACGGTGGAAGAAAGTTCGCTATTGCAGTAATTTATAAGGAAGATTCCTCATTTTAAATAGTATTCTCACAAGTGAGTGAAAAATACCTGACGGCAAGACTTGCAGATAGAGTACAGGATCTGGAAGGTTCCAGAACGTTCTTAATAGAAAATTGGGGCCAAAGTTAATCCAGCGGAGGAACTTGCTTTGTAATTTATAGACAGCAGGTATTGGATAATATCCCACGTGGTGAGAAGATTTCTCATTTAAATAGCTTAAGAAAAGCTCCTTTCTAGTAAGGTTGGCTTATACAAACAAAAGCTCAACATGGCAAATCCCGCGAAGAATGATTTTTGCCCCAAAATAAGTAATCTCACGCTGTCTATAAAATATCGTTAAAAGCATGTAGAAGTTAAAACCATGAAGATGAGGTTAAAACTTGAAGTAGGTACTTATCTTTGTTTCATGTCGAAGGTGAAGTTTCCTTTGACGGATGCCTAATGTGCCAACATGGCGTAGAGCGTAGAGCGTAGAGAGTGTCTCTTGGTTTGAGGAGACTGGCTCGGGTTGAGCCTTGACTGACCGAGTCAACTGCCGACTTAGAAGTGAGACCTGCTCAGCGAAGCACACAGGGTCCTAGGAAGGGAAAAGAGTGGGGGTAGGAGACAAAAGGTATACATATCAGCATAACCAACTTAAGAAAATTAAATTCTCTTGAGGAGATGGTCTTCAAAGAGTTGATAGCAGGCGACAATAGCACAGCATGGTGAGTGAAAAAGTAAACGACGTCCTCTTGCTCATGGAGATAATAGCTGGCGATGGTACCGAGATCTGGTGGCCAGATGGAAAAAGAAGTCCTCTTGCACCAGGAAAAATTGAGGAGCTTCAGAGATTCTCTGCTAGATGACGCTAGGAGGGTCATGGAAGATATATATCTAGAACAGACTCACAAAAGATATAAGCGAAGTGATCACCACAGAGAAAATAGAAGATCACTGTTGGTGTTTCACTAAGAGGATGGAATGAACATGCAAAGAGCATTAAACTTTATATTCTCTCGTACCGTGTATTCCAAGAATACACCACACCCACCCTCTGAACTCAATTTCTGGAGCAAAGTGACACTCGTTACATCAGAGTATCCATAAAGCATGAGAAAGTTTCCAATTTAACCAAAGTATAATGAACTTATGTTGCCATGAAAAGATTATAATAAAGCAGAGATACTGATCGTTAATATTAGACTACCATATACTTAACTAACCATCACTTGACTGCTGGATCACATAGACCCTAATGAAAATGAAAATCCACAGCCTGCTTCCGGTCAGGAATGGAATGAATGAAGACCCCATCTAGTGGCGAGGATATGAATTGTGCCGGCTGCCGAGGCCTGACGCACTCCTCTGGGGCAATGATTAAATGAATGACAGATGAAATGAAATGATAGTGGAAAGAGGCAATCGGCCCTGAGAGACATTGATTCCTGGAGAAAATTAACAAATATTATGAAGGGGGGGGAGAGAGAGAGAACTGAAAGAAACGTGTTTTCAAGAGAAAATGGTCGAGGTGACTTCAGAGGCTATGTTGGTCAGTGTGACTCTTCTGAACTTCTATATGTGAGTTATTTATTAAAAATTCTTAGTTGGGATGACTCTGATTGAGAATTTCTTGGTCACTTACTCAGTGAGTAATACACAAATCGTCCTGAATCAAGGTTAGTAAAATACGAAACTCATAAAATGACTAGACAGATGATGCACCATTAGCCTGAGACTATCTGTCACTTCACGGAAGAGCGTTTCTGATGGTGTGTCTACACTAGACGATGAATTTCCCTATCAGCCTACGGCATATCGATATATGTTTAGTCTACTTTTCACATTTTGCAAAAATGAGGAAAAAGTAGACTTATGAGATCGGGCAAATGTGTGTCTGTCTGTATGTCTTTCCTTCTGTCTGTCTGTCTGTCTGTCTGTCTGTCTGTCCTTCTGTCTGTCTGGCTGTGTGTGTGTGTGTGTGTCCCTATCAACTCCTAAACTGCTGCAGCAATCGAAACAAAATTTGGTAGGAGTAAAGATCTATACCTGAATATCTCACGGCCATATTTGAAAATGATGTCAGTGCTACCAACTGCTGAAAAATCGCAATTAAAATGTGAGCTCCATGTTGGATATCTTGGAAGGTATGAATGGGAGCTATTTCAAAATTGGCACACGTATAGATAATAATATTGCAGTTTAATTTCCAGGAGGTCATACATGACAGTGTTGCCAAGATGATTATAAGCCTGCTGATAGGTCCAAATTTTAAATGCATATAACTTCTACACTATCAATTGGATTTCAACCAAATTTCGTATGTGCTATGTGTACATAAACAGATATGACTGAGCGTATTCTTAAGAGCCACCAGGGCTGCCAACTGTTAATAAATGCTCTCAATTTTTTTAAATCCAAATACCCATATATCAGAAAGTATGCAAGCCGACAGCTTTAAACTATGCACACGTATAGTATCTGACATTCTATATTAATTTGGAGTAATTTATATACATCAGTGCTATCAACATAATTCTAAGCCTGCTGAGAGGTCCAACTTTAAATACATGTAACTCCTATACTATCATTTGGATTTCAACCAAATTTCGTGTGTGCTATGTGTACCATAACAGATATGACTATGCCGAATCTTAAGAGTAACCAGGGCTGCCAACTGTTAATAAATACTGTCTCTATTTTTGTTACCCTAATATCAATATATCAGAAAGTATGCAAGCCAATAGCTCTAAACGATGCACACGTATAGTACCTGGCATTCTAGATTAATTTGGAGTAACTAATATAGGCCTACGCCAGTGCTGCCTACATGATTTTAAGCCTGCTGATAGGTCCAATTTCAAAATGCATGTAACTTCTATACTAACTAATGGATTTCATTCAAAATTGACACAACAATAGATCATATTATTTCAGCTTATTTCTGACCAATACATGTATGTCATTGTTGCCAACATGATTTTACGCGCGCTGTTAGATCCAATATTTAACTGCATGTAACGTCCATGCTATCCATTGGACTTCAACCAAATTTTGTGTCCTGTACCTCAAGAGATGGAACTAAGAATATATTCAGTCACTAGGGCTGCCAACTGTAGTTCTCTATTAGGCTACATAATGCCAGGTGTACAGTATTTCGAACTAATTAGAAATTTCGATATTACCAACTTAATTTCGTCATTATTCTAGATAGATCCATATAGATTAATCATTGGCATGACTCTTAAGTTTTAAGAAAGGTAGGCTCTTTAGTTCGTCACGGAACTTCTTGTTATATACCAGTGCGAGTTGGAAAATCTGAAGGACATCCATAAATCCCTCTATAATTCCCTAAGAATAACCCCCGAATAGTAATGCTTGACAATCCCAGTACTGAGTCAAAACAAAAGACAAAATATAATACGTAATAATGATCAGACTGGACCCATCATGTCTATGGATATTCTGTATCATATAACTTGTAGCTGACAGCAGCTATCAATTCAGGAAGAATTAACAGATATTCCCAACACTTCATATCTGAGTTGTGGCCGACAAGTGCTATTATTTTGTTCGTTATCTAGAATATGGAGTCAACGTTCAAACTGTAGTGTACATCTCCTCAGTGTGTCTCCTGGGCGCACTTAACTCCAGACCTCTTCTTCAAGTGTTTTCGGCCACCACAACTGTTTTTGCTGAGGTCCACTTGATGTTATCGAGTGCTTAACATTCCTCGACTTGATGCGCACTGCTTTCTATTTAGGGGCTCTAATTGCTTCGTTCTGCCCAAAGTGCGTGTAGGCATACAGCAACATGAGTACACAACAGTTCATATTTCCACGCGTTGGAGCACCAGTGATACACCAGTATGACATGTTGTGTCTAATATTTTACAGTATTCGTTACAAATAATTCCATGAAACATACTGAATATAGATTTATAAAGGAATAGTAAGAGGGCTGCGTAAATATTAATTAGGGGAAATAGAAAAATAACAGTAATTCACTATTTGAATTCGTTATTTGATTGATTCATTAATTAATTGGGTTGAACATTCAAGTCACCGACCTCATTGGTCTCATGAGTTCGCTATATCCCCGGGGTTTGTCAGATGCTCTCCTACTCAAAGTCCCCGGGCACCTATCTCAATTAGAGTTACGCACATTGTTCACAGATTATCTGGTGGTTTGAATATTTACCAATGGCGTACCAAGAGAAAAACCACTGCCTGTATCCCCCCCCCCCCCCCCCCAAATATGCATATGACGATCAGCATCCACAGAACAGCGAACTTACTGTTATAGGAAGAAAGCTAATGAGCTTCTCCTATAAAATTATTGTTGCGACGAAACCCACAGAGTATTAATCCTTCGTAATATCATCTCGGAAGTAAACAAAACATCATTTACCCTTCGTATTAAGTTATTATAGCGGCAGAAACGAAACGTCATTTACCCTTTGTAATATTGTAGCGGCAGATACGAAACGTATTTTACCCTTCGTATTATTGTAGCGACAGAAAGACGTCATTTACCCTTCGTATTATTGTAGTGGAAGAAAGACGTCATTTACCCTACGTATTATTGTAGCGGCAGAAAGACGTCATTTACCCTTCGTATTATTGTAGCGGCAGAAAGACGTCATTTACCCTTCGTATTATTGTAGCGGCAGAAAGACGTCATTTACCCTTTGTATTATTGTAGCGACAGAAAGACGTCATTTACCCTTTGCATTATTGTAGCGGCAGAGATACGTAATTTACCCTCCGTATCATTGTAGCGGCAGAAAGACGTAATTTACCTTCCGTATTATTGTAGCGACAGAAACAATACGTCTTTTACCCTTCGTAAAATTGGCTTGGCAAAACAACAAAGCTTTCTTTTCATACTATTGGCTATAAAAGAACATTAAAACCACGGTTGCAGATGGACAAGCAGCACGCTAATACATGGGACCGATGACACTAAAAACACTCCTGAAGATGGCCACAATCACACGTGCTCTGAAGGTCCAGTAAGGCAGAAGAAGCATGGACTCGTTCAGTATAACTAGCACGTTCTATTTAACACCGATAACAGCTGACCTCCCCGTGGCCCTCTAGCCAGCTTCCTACTTGCTGCGAACAATGATCAGCACTCTCCACAGCTATTAAATTAAGACAAATTACCACTCATAATTTCACTGTCACTTCCCCGCTATTAGCAAGAGGATCGCGATACCAGAGGCGATAAAGGAAATCACTATCGGTCGAGTAGACCTACGTACTTTCCACTTACAGATATAAGGTTAACTTATCAGATTCTTTTCTGCTGAATCCGGAGAAACTTTTCGATAAAACTTAAGAAAGACAAGTAGTTCCGTGAAGAACTATATAGCCTATTTTCATATATCCTACTTATGTTAATTGCCTCTATCAACATACAAAATTTCAGTTTGATTGCTGTAATAGATTCGTAGATATTGAGAAACGGCTAAATATTGCGGATGGTCGCAATGTTGGATTTTTATATATGTAGATCTTAGAGTTATGTACTGTTACATGAAGATTATTGTGTACGTGTAGTATTCAAACTGCTATCGCATGATTAGGACACAAGAAGTAAAAACGAGATTTTAAAAATTCGCACTGCTGCCATCTTGTGGTTATGGAAACAACTGAAAAAATTGGCTGCCAGTGGATTAACATTTGTATAAGGATTTACTGTACCAAGTGTCACTGCACTCGGATGGTTAAATTGCGAGAAACGACCATGTGAATATGTATACTTCACGTCGCCGCCATGTTGGATTTGTGATCACCAGATCATTGAAAGTCCTGTAGGTGAACTTATGTCCATAGCCCCTATGAACATTAAAAAATTCAGTTTGATTGCTGTAATAGATTCGTAGATATTGAGATCTAAATATTTCGGATGGTCGCCATGTTGGATTGTTATATGTATATGTCATAGAGTCATGTACCATTAAAGGAAAATTATTGCGTAAGTTCATTATTCAAACTTTCACTTCGATCGCATGATTACGACACAAGAAATAAAAACTTACTTTTAAAATTCGCACAGCCGCCATCTTGAGGTTATGTAAACAATTGAACTAAATTAGATACCAGTGCATTACAATGTGTATCAACATTTCCTGTACCAAGTTTCATTGCGTTTGGTTCATTAAATCGCGAGAAAAGTCTATTTAAAATTTTCAAATTCGCTTGGCCGCCATATTTGTTTTTTAGTTAACTGGTTTTTGAAAGTCTTATAGATGAACTTCAAGTAGTGCCCTTTATCTCCGTACAAAATTTCAAGGTTATACCGCTAATAGTTTCAGAGATATAGAATGCCGGTAAAATATTTCGCACAGCCACCATCTTGAGGCTATGTAAACAATTGAACGAAGTTAGATGTCGGTGCATTACAATGTGTATAAACATATACTGTACCAGGTTTTATTGCGTTTGGTTGGTTAAATCGCGAGGAACGACTATTTAAAAGTTGCAACCTCACTTGTCCCCCATGTTGGTTTTGTAGTTACCAGGTTATCAAAAGTCACATAGATGAACTTCTAGTAGATCCCTTTATCACCGTAATAAATTACAGGGTGATATCGGTAATAGTTTCGGAGATATTGAATGCTGATGAAATATTTCGCACAGCCGCCATGTTCGATTGGTGTGACATAACAAAATTTGAAGGGCACGGTCGGGGTCGTTCGGAATAGTGCTATGAACTTACTGAGTTTCATTGAAATCGCTCCAGCCGTTTAGAAGTTATTAGGGGGACACACACCATCACACACGCACACACAGACAGACTCACGGACAAAATGTGATCTCATAAGCCTATTTTGTTCATAAATGAAAATAGGCTAAAACTGGGCGAGTTAGTTACACTTCTCTTCTTACAATACCAGCAGTTTATGAAACGTTAAAATACAAATCGCTAATGTTTCAAAAGTTTTATGCCAATAGAATTTTGATAAAAGACATAAAGAAGGCGGAAACGAGCGCAAATACAGCTCTTCCTAAGCCTGGGTATCAATTACGTTGGAAGTAAAAATTTCCCTTCTGAAGATAAAGCATGTTGAGTAAAACTTGAAAACATGTCCGCAGTCGGGATTCGAACCTGAATCTCCTGCTGTCCGAGCTGGTGCGTTTAGCCACTTACACCAACGTGGCAGCCTCCTCACCAATCTTCATCTGAATTACAAATACACACATTAACACAAGTTATCAGACACACGTAAGTGCACGGGGATGAAGGACCACGATTTTCAAGCCTCTCAAATGAATTAAACCAATGGGGCCACGCTCTGACCGCTCTGTTGCGGCGAATTCCGGAATCATGTAGAGATAGCTTTGATTTGCTAGACGACACTCACGGAGACACCTGTACACCAAGGTTTGAAAGTGCCTTTGGCCTACATTTTTTGATACATACGAAGTATAAATTACTTTAGGACATAAATTAAGAAGGATATTATTAATAATGTTGGGGGATATGTTGTAGGGGAGACAGTTAAAACCGCAATATTAAGGATTGATTGAAAACATGATAAATTACGGGAAAGGTTTGAAAAAAAACATACAAATCAAATTATGGTATTACTTATTTGTGATATAAATTCAGTTCTAAAAATTTCATCTGGCGTGGGTTGTCTAATTCATCTAATAAAACTAACACTTTCGAAGAAATCTGAATTTAGTACATTTTAGGGATTTTTGGTTGATACTAGTGGTACTAGTGATAAATCCGCGATACCTTGTCTAAATTCGCAATATGGTAAGTCTAATAATCTGCTTCACTATCTTATAGAGCGGGTTAGATTACTGGTCAATGAATATGAGATTTTCGAAGTGAAACATTACGAACTATGGTTCGGATTCCACATTAAGATGGCGGTCCCGTGGCCCATGACCGTGAGATTAACGGTCACGTAAAGCTACAAGCTTCCTTCCTTTTATTTTTCACTATCGTATTATTGAATCACTAAAGATTTTATAAATACTAAAAAACAAAACACAACACAGGTTTTCACGATTTTACCACCAAGTGGTAGCATTGTGTTTCGAAATCCATAGCCAAGAGAAATAAAATAATTGATTTAACACAACTGGCGAGATGAACTCATCTCTTGCTCTGGAGAATATCTGCAGAAAAAGTATACTTCAAGTATTGCGGAATTAGCTGTACTTCAGAGTTAATAGTCTCCCCTACAAGATGTTGCTTTAATTAATGGTTGTAAAATTCTTGGGGTTGCCACCCCTGCCTAATTGTCTCGCACCAAGGACATGGTTTACGCTGAGACTGTCTATGTTTGGTCTGATGAAGGAGGTAGACAGTATTCCCACGGCTCATTGAACACAATTAGTGTCGTCTAGCTCACTGGTCAATAAACAAACCTCGGCAGACACGATGTTAACCAGAGACTGCTACCCTCATCTCTCGACACCAGCCCCTAACAGCTTCATTACTCCTTCATCCCCTATCACACGAACGGATTGAAGGAGGGGTGATAGGGGTTGGGGAGACCCAACATAGCTCCCGACCACAAGGTTTGGGTTTGGTTCTCAGCTAAGCTATAAAGGATAATCTCAACTTTATGACACGAGCTAAGAACAGAAGTGAATTTTAATCCCACTCTTAGCCATTCTAGCATGGCTTCCTGGCTTCTACTCCGAGGAAATAGCCTTCAAACCCCAAGATAACGAGTTTACACCCTGGTCAATCCCATGACTTTTAAGAGTATTTAAATGCGGCAATCTCGTGTCGGTAGATTCCTAACGACACGTTAAATAGCCTTTCTCGGGCAAAGATCCTACACCTCGGCCACAGCAATTACAAGTCATGTTAAACTCGTGACATTATCCTTTATCAGCTACAGAAACTTAACGTAATATTTTTAATTTCCTAGCCAAGGCTTTGCTTAACTATGTTATTCCACCCTGTGGGGACCATCTGCCCTTGTAGCGGACAGTACAGTTCGTTTAAGTTATTTTCCAGCCAGTTGGTGACCACTGGTCTAGAACAAGCAACTGCTATTCTGCCCAGCTGGAAGATGGCTCGTGTCATGTGCTGGAGGAACAAAAACTACAGTATATTAGTGGAAAATGAACACCCTGAAACAATGGTCGAACTTGATTGCAGTTTTATGATCATAATCACAGGCTCTTACATCTATGGACAGACTGTTTTGTACGGTACAACAATTTCAGTTTCTTGTATAGCCTCCTATAGAAACAAGACGATCCCTCAAGTGTGCGTAGAGTCAATCATAGAGGTGTCTGATATCATCTTGGGAGATTGTGTTCCACGCTAATTCCACCTGTTGTTACAATGGGTCAAGGGACATTGCCGGTACTGCAGACCGTACCAGACGTCATTAAGTAATGCCCTATACGTGGTCAACAGTGATTGTGTTGGCCAGAGGAGTTGACGAACATCTTGGAGAGCAAGTCGGGTAACGTGAGGATTGTGTGGATAGTCATTGTCCTGCTGGAATACCACAATCCCTGACGGTTTAGGAACGTCAGCAGAATGGGCAGGATGATGTCCTAGATGTATCCTGCACTGTTCCGAGTTCCCTCAACAAACACCAAAGGCTATGGCTCTCCGCACCATGACTATATGTCACTGCTAGTTGCCGCTGTCCAGGTCAATATCGCACTCATAAACACGCGAAATCTCCTTTCATCACTAAATCAGTACAACCCTGGGTCATTCATCCCTCCAGTTGCGTCTTTCACGACTCCATCGGAGGCGGGCTGCGCGGTGATTAGGTCTGGCGAGCGCCACCCTTGATCATAGCCCATCTTCCAGTTGAACCTCGATATCTCAACTTATCGATAACTCGTCGTAATTGTTATTCCCCGAACAAACGTCCTATAATTTACATGATTGTTTGTTTTGTTTTTAATTAAAATTTCTACAACTCGAATTTTTCGATATATCGAAGCTAAATAATATGCTGGCACTAAAACTTGTTATTTATCTCGAACATTCATTTATGTTTACAATGCAACTTGTTTCATACATTGAGTAAATTAGAAGAAAAGCAATTGAAATGGAGAAACAGAATTGGGTGATTGTCTTCCGTTGGGTTATGGCGCATGACGGAAATGAGGACCAGCTGGCTAAAGAAAACACAAAGCGGTTTAAGTGTGTGCTATAATAGTATTCTAAAAAGTACTATGCTAAAAGATTTAAGTGTGTTTAGTTTGAGAAAGTGGCAGAATGAATGGGACAATACATCCAAGGGCGAAATTACAAAATCATTTTTCCCCAGTGTACAGGACAGACTAAAATTGAAAATGAACTTAACGCCCAATATTACGGTTACGACAACAGGATACGGCAATATTAAATCATACTTATACAGATTTAAAATTATAGATTGTCCAACATGTATATGCAATAACGGTCACCAGACGGTGGATCACTTACTATATGAGTGTAAGTTATTAGGGAAAGAAAGAGATATATTAATAGCACATGTTTTAAGATCAGGAAACTGGCCTATAAAGAAAGATGAACTTGTTAGAAACTACCTTAGGGAATGCATTAGTTTTGCAAACTCTATCTCTTGTTGTTGTTGTTGTTGTTTGAGTCTTCAGTCTTTTGACTGGTTTGATGCAGCTCTCCATGCGTCCCTGTCCTGAGCTAATCCGTTCACTGTATTGCTCATAATATTCTACCCGCTGTCCAAGTTTCCTACTCAATATGAGACCAACTCCTGCTTGGCCATTGAGACACTAAATAGATATTTTTTATTCATATTTTCTTAACTTGTAATGTTGGCAGGTATTATTTTAGTGACACAAATTTAATTCAACAGGCTATATATAAAATATTTATAATGTTAATTGTATAGTTTTGGTCTGAAATGCTTAATAAGTAATAATGAAGCATGTAGTATTACGGGCATTGTAATGGGGCATGCTGTAAATAAAATAAATTTAAAGAACAAAATACATCACTGAATGTGGTTGATAACTTTGTGGCGGAAGCTCGTGCACAGGAAATGAAGCAGAAGAAGATGGCGGATTTCTTCAAGTCATGCAAACGCATTTGGGATTTCTGACTCCCTTCCTTCTTGAGTGAAGACGTTCAGAGTAAGAATTGTCACTCCCTCATAGAATGAAGTTATCGAGAAAAGAAAGGTGAATTGAAAGGCGCCCTAGACCTCGAATGCCGTTGGGAAGAGAAGAAGAGTTGACCAATGGAGTTCGGATATAAAATGGGAATGAAGTGAAAGAAGCATGGCTACCAAGAAGTGGGGCCCTGAGGAAGGTAGGCTGCACCAGCTTGCCCACCCCTAAGTAGCCTGCAGCTCTTGAGACGGGAGCGATACAATGTTAGGGAGCTCAAGTCTTTCAACAAACATTACACACATTCGAGTCTTGTAGAACAACATAAACATGGACAACGCGTGCTAAAATATTTACTTCCACAGCTTATAGCTCTCACAAAGCACAGCGCTTATAAATCCTTAACGATGCAGTTCGGGTGTTCAATCCATCAATAACAATCTTAACCCAAAAGTTGACTGGATCCTCAAGACAAGGCGGTGCTATAATAAGGCGTAGGTTACCACTTGCCATTGACAAACCTTCATTGGGCCAGAGAGTGCTAATGCAGACGAAACTGGAAAGAGGTGAGTTCGATTCCCACCTCAACCATCCTACGTCCTACGAGCAGAAGTAGTTTGCCACTCCCCCTGTGGCACTACCGCCCTCGAAGGGTCTAGGCCAACCAAGCGACCACTGTCTAGCCTTATGGCCTGCAGATATTGGGGTGAGTCGTGGTCAGCACATCGGGTCCCCACGGCCGTTAATCTTGGTTTTCGTGACCGGGGAGCTGCCTCACTGCCAGACAGCTCACGATGCTGAGTGCACCCCGTTCCAGCTCTCACGTGAGTTTCTAAAATCCCCGACCGAGGCAGGAATCGAACCCGGGGTCTCCGGGTGAAAGGTAGGTGTGCTACCCCCAACACCACGGGGTAGTTCCTTACTGAACACCACGGCCACTTCCTTCCCAATTCTTGCCTCAATGACACTACTGAACACACCACGGTTATCCGACACACACACGCAAAGTACACGACGTCCAAGCCCCAAAATGAAACAACAGTAACAACAAAAGTGAGGCTAACATCAAGCTTTAGTTCTACAAAGATTTCCGGATAGGAGTTGTGCTTAAACCGCAGTTATTTCGTTCTTTTATCATCTTTATGGCATCGTTTGAGCAACGTGGTCCAACCCGCCGCCCTCGCACTGACCCGCGGCTCTCTAGTATTGTTAGGGCAGGTTTGTTGACACGGTGGTTGCCATTTCGTCATCTAGGACTAAATAAAAGTACATGATCCATTGGTTGGTTGGTTCTTAAGTTTAGGGGGGCTGCGACAACGCGGGCATGTAGCCCTGTGTATTTTGGGTGTGTGTAGAATCTGTCTGATAACCGGTGTTAATTGTGATGACTGTATGTGTTATCTGCTTTTAATTCAAGTTAAGACTGCAGACGATAATTTCATTTGGCTTCACACAAGTGTAGTTAACGGAAGGTTCTTTTTCATGTCCTAAATCTATGACATGGCACCACCAGCTTTACTTCCCCTCCAAAGGAAGGCATACTGAGGAATTGTTAACGCTTTTAAAAAATCCGACAACTTCGGCCGGGTTTAAACCCGCGACCTTGACCAGCATGGTACCAACTACGTCACCACCAAAGCCGCCCCTGCCAACTTTACGGTTTTTCCTGCTCACAACTCTGAATGAAGATTTAACTGTTTTCTCTGTTTGACTCTTCAAATTCATATCAGATATGATAGCTCTCGCCCTTTAAAAATATGATAGTGTATCAGAACCAAACCATAGAATCTGGTATGTTTTTATTTGTACTGTATATTCGTATTACAAGTATCGCACACGCTTCAACGAGTAGGAACTAAGAGGGCTTGTGTTGCCATCCAGATACAGTAGATTCCCAACCCAAATGCATATCCATGTTAAAAGCTTCCACTGGCCCTCAAGCAATGAAAGTTAAAAGGAATTCATCCTGCCTGTTTGCAAGTTATCGTGCATATGTGGAGTTAATCTCCTTCCCTTTTACCAACTGTTGCAGCTTAACAGTGGGCGTGCCCTGGACGGAAGTTCTCGTAGAGACTTTATAATAAAGGCACGCCACGTCCATGGGGGCATTTTAATTACTGTAACATGTGATGAGCGAGGTAGAGCGAGGACAGCTGTGTTCAACAATTGAGTTAAACCGTTCATCAACACCGCACCTACATGGAAACTGTAAGCTTAGCCCGAGAATCCGTTGACCTCTCATATCGCGCTCTTCAACTTGCTTTGTTGTTGTTGTCCTACTCAGCATTCCTGTATTTACGAAGTCGGGAGTGATATGAGATGAGATTTTATGTGGCAATATTTTTTACAGGTGGATGCCCTCGCCAACTTTCATGGGAAATGAAATGAATGGCACAGTGGTAGGCTATATTCTTAGAATATACCGGGAGGTGTTAGTTTTCCCCTTGTTCAGGACTTTCTTTATTTACACTCTTTACATTCTAAATTCCTTTATTAAAAAATAATAACCTTTGGCACTACAGCCCGTGACGGGCCTAGGCCTACCAAGCGACCGCCATTTGGTCTGCAGATATTGGGGTGACGCGTGATCAGCGCATCGGTTCCCCTCGCCGTTGATCTTGGTTTTCATGATCAGGGCGCTGCCTCACTGTCAGACAGCTACTCAATTGTCCTCACGAGGCTGAATGCATCCCGTTCCAGCCCTCACGTCAGTTTCTAAAATCCCTGCCGGAGCCGGGAATCGAACCCGGGGTCTTCGGGTGAGAGGCAGGTGCGCTACCCCAACACCACGGGGCCGGCCAAAATTCCTTTATAGTAACTTTCAATGTTATTACTCGTATTACAGCCACTGGTGGCTCATTAATCTTAAAACTTTTACTAGATTTTTTGTTATATTATTTTTGTTAAACTTGTATATCATTCTAAAATATACTTGAGTCTCTCCTGTTAATCATTTCTATTTTCTCTCCCACATTTATCTTTCCATACTTTTGACTTACATCTTCCCTATTGTAGTCGTTGCGCCTACCCAATCACCCCATACTGAACAATAAATTGGAAGGAAGGACGCTGTCTGGTTTGAAGGTCCGACATTTTCATGGAGTTGAAAATGGGGAAACCACGGAAAAGCCGGCGCGAGGTTCATACCTATTCGTCTTCCGATTCCGGAGATAGCCTGGCTTTGTGACATTGTGTTAACGTGCGTATTATTATTATCATTATCCGAAATTATCTACGACTGCGAAAAAGGCATTAGCATAAAACAAAAACTTAAAAGATGGTCTGGATTTGACCCTCTCAGTGACATCTCATCATTAGGGGTTATAGAGCTGAGCTTAGCCTAAAAATTGTAAAATATAAACTTAAAGAATGTAAAAGTAATTTAAAATAGTCACGGTATTCTTTTGGGTCTATGGTTAATAAGTAATCTCAATAAAAAGGGATTCTGCTTTGTTTGTTAATGGTTATTATTGATTATTCCATTGTGTTTGGTAAAATATTGCTTATCATTGAACCCAAAAGAAAATCTTCATCGATGTATCGGCAGTAGAGTGTCTGCTCCATGCGAGTTCGCTACTAAGCCGATGAAGTCAGATTTTTGAAGCGTAGGGAAAATCCACGGCAAACCGAATCGTACGATATTGCGTCGTCAAAAATCTCTTGCATCCCATTTGGTGACTTCAAAGACAAATTAATTAAACCTCAGCCTCAGGTGACCTAGTCGAGTTCCTGTTCGCATCTAGTTGGCAGCAGAAGCGTAACGATAAAATTAGAGAGTAGACCGCTCAAGTGATTCCAACTTAAAAGATCTACACCAGATAGCTTTCTTTTTTTTCGTGTGGCCTCCTGAGAGGCCGAGTGCAGGTCTTTCTAGTCGACACCCGTGGGTGACCTGCGCGTCGGAATGAGAGATGCGATGAATGGATGAAAGTGGACAAGGATATGGAAGGAAGCGGCCGTGGCCTATCAGAAGGTACCGTCCCAGCGTTTGCTTGGTGTTGAAAATGGAGAAACCACGGAAAACCATTTCAAGGACGGCGTACGGTGGGGATCGAACCCACGCGTCTACCAAGTCAGCAGAGAGCTTGGCCCCATGACCTAACGCTGCGCTTTAGCGAGCGTAGCCACCGTTGTCGGTATAGTTATTAGTTATTATTATTATTAGTAATAGCAGTAGTATCCCGTTGTATCCCCAAGATCTCTCTCGGGGAAGATGACCTACACATTTCGTGGTGTAGCGGCTAGCGTTCTTAGGTTCGATTCCCGGCTCTGCCAAGAAATCTTAATTCTGGTGTGAGGGCTGGAACGGGATACGCTACACTCAGCCTCCTGAGGCAAAACTGAGAAGAGGAGGGTTCGATTCCCACCTCAGCCATCCTAGAAGTGGTTTTCTGTGGTTTCCGCACTTCTACTCCAGGAAAATGCAGGGATGGTTCATAACTTAAGGCCACGGCCACCTCCTTCCCAATCCCATTCCAATTTATAAATATTATACACTCATTAATACATCCATCACAATAACACAGTTTATCCCCCAAATACACGGGGCTATATGACCACAATGTCGCAGCCCCTAAAATAAGCAACAACAACCTACATATTTTGCCCCCATAAAACAACAATCGCCACCACTATCTCTCCCTCTTGCATTTTTTCTTTCTCTCTGTCTCACGCACTTCGAAAGGCTATAAATTAACGCATGGAGAAGATTTACAATATTCATGTTTATTTGTTTGCTTAAATGTAAATTAAACGCATTTCCTTGGCACTTGGCAGTAATGCCATCTAACGGACTTCATTGAAGTAGATTAAAAGTCAGGGGCAGATGACCTCATAGTTCCGCCCCTTAAAACCGCAATTACTAACTAACTTAGATTAAAAGTTCGAAATTCGAACATGCTTGGAGTGTGCAAGTGTGCTCATTAGCTGTGACTGAAACCGCCACGTTCCTTCCGGTAGGACTACTCGTACATCACAAGGAAGTACGGGAAGTACGGTACTCAATCAGTTGATATTTTCTTGTTACGCCATATAAAAAAGGGCCATTTGTTAGTGGTGTGGAGTGCGTGGTGGGTCGCTCGCAGTAATTGACACGCGGAAGACAATGGACTGCGAGTGGACCACGAGTGGCCGCTTAAGAGTAAATTAGTGGCGGTGTGTTGGCGTGTGGAGGCGGGGCTATACGACAGGTGCCATCATATCTCCGGTAAATGCATGATATTAGCAAATGTCGGCCGGAAGCGCCCACTAAAGGCACAGTGCTGTACCGGCACTGCTCTCGGCAAAAGGGGCGGAGTTTCTGCACGCTTTCCTTTTTTTCTTTGCCGGCCACGGTGGCCGAGTGCGCCAACGCACCTCAGGAGAGCGTGGGTTCGAATCCGACCTCGGCCGTCCTAAAAATAGTTTTCGTGGTTTCCTATTTTCACAAAATGCCGGGACGGTTCATTTCAATGGCCATTTATCGGAGGCATTTCCACAGTATACAGTAGTTCACCAATTTCCGGACGCTGGTATTCTCTACACGGATGGTTCGAAGGTGGACGAGAAGGTGGGTTGTGCTTATGTTATTGATGGTGCAAATACAAAGATCTATTTGCCTGAGGCTTGTAGTGGCTTTACTGCGGAGGTCGTTGCCATCTGTGAAGCTCTGCAGTTTGCATTACAGGATGAACGAATCCACTTTCTCGTATGTACCGACTCCTTGAGTTCGCTGCAGTCAATTGCTACATGTTTCCCGCAACACCCCCTAGTGCAGCGAATCCACGACCGACTAGCCGGGTTGTGACACTCGAATCACCTTTCTGTGGCTTCCAAGCCACATGGGAATTGCGGGAAATGAGTTAGCGGTTGAAGCTGCAAAAGAGGCGGTATCTCTACCACCTCGACCAATGGAGGTACACACTAGTGATATTCGCTCTCAGTTATGCTCAGTGGCTAGCTGACCTAATGCCCAGTAAACTGAGAGCGATCAATGGAACTACTCGTGTGTGGCGGAGCTCTTTCCGGTCACGGAAACCCAGGTCCAGCCACCTAATCAGTCTCTCAAAATCTCTCCCTCTACCGCTAGTGTTAGCTGAGCCTCAGATGGTGTTGTGGGAATTAAAATCTCCCAGAAAGAGAAAAGGAGGGGGAAGCTGAGAGACTAGATCCACCAGCTGGTTGTAATCCAGTAACGAAGTACGAACTGCAACTGCTTCTAGCTGAGTACACATTGTTGGTTCGCCAGCCTGAACAACGCGCACCTCAGCATGTCCTGGACTCAATTGCAAGTCTATGAAAATAAAGCACTGGGGACAATGCTATGGTCCCAGAGCTATCTAGTTGTACTCAGATCTTGACTAAAGATTTGAATCATGCAGGAGATTCGGGTTCGAATCCCCACTGCGGTCTTATTTTCATGTCTTACTCAACAGATAAGACCGCTTCAATGAAAGCTATTCATTAATGCCATACCGACAGTAGTGGCTATGCTGGCTATATAGCACAGCGTTAGGCCATGGGGCCAAGCTCTTTGCTGACTCGGTAGACGCGTGGGTTCGAGCCCCACCGTCGGCCGTCCTTGAAATGGTTTTCCGTGGTTTCCCATTTTCAACACCGGGAAATTGCTGGGACGGTACCTTCTGACAGGCCACGGCCGCTTCCTTCCACATCCTTGCCCAATTTCATTCATCTTCCTCCATTCCATCTCTCATCCCGAAGCGCAGGTCGCCCACGGGCGTCGACTAGAAAGACCTGCACTCGGCCTCTCAGGAGGCCACTCGACAAAAAAAAAAATGCCATTTCTATGATTCAAAAATCCTAAGTCAGGTTCTAACTGTGACAACCAAGGAGATCTGGTGTCACCTTCTGGAGACACGGTTATCTCAACGATATCCAGGAAGTTGCTCCCAATGTCCTCTTCATTGAAGACTTAGAAACGAGGCTTGGTCGTGGTGTGTCGACAAGATGTAAGCGGTTAAACGCGTCCGCCCAGAATGCTAGAGATGGAGATGCTAAAATGTACACGTACTGTACAGAGGTGTGCAAATTATGAGGCTCTATGGCGGTTTTCAACTTTTACTTTGTATGTTTTGTGACTTCAGGGGCGGATCTAGGGGAGGGCGAGGAGGGCGACCGCCCAGGGCCCCGCGCCATGGATTGTTTTAAATGTAATTGATTAATTAATTATACTTTTCAAACTTTTCAAACTAATTTACAATTCATATTTTTATTTCAGTGCAGCTATGACCTCCCATGACCGTTTAGCAAGTTTAGATTTCAGTGAAATCATAGAAGATTTCAGCCGGGAAAAAAGTCACAACGTAATATTTTAATATTTCATAGTTTACATAATCTTCTTCAGGGGGGCCTTAAACGTTTCTTTCATATTATTAAAAAAATGTACTGTAGTGTATTCAAAATATTGTAACTATTCTTAATTTTATTTTACAAAACTATTTTCAATTTGATTTGAATTTTTTAAATTTCCTATTGTTGTGGGCCCCGCCGTATCATATCGCCCAGGGCCCCGCAAGGCCTGGATCCGCCACTGTGTGACTTAATACAGTAGAAATGTTTTCAAGGCGTGATGTGGTCGGTGGTCGAGCCCGGCAACGTCCGCAATGCGAGCGCTCAGACTACGCGTTTCGCTTTCTCAAACAGTTCGCAGTACTACAAGAATTATTATACAACAATACTATGAATTCCTTTGGCATGTAGAAAATTCATGACTTTTTATTGCTAAAAAATTGCTGTATTGCGATATTATTATTAGTTTTATTGAAAAATTCTGTTCGTTAAGCAACACTGCAAGCTTATTACCAGCCACCAATGATAATTGGTCCATTTTGTAATACAGGCACCAGCACATTGAGGAAAGGCAATCCATATTTTTTGAAGACTCACTCCAGTTAACAAGCCACAAGTGTTTAAAGTGCATTTATAGCAAGTAGAAGATGGGGTAGTAGCCATAAAAACGTCTCCTCCCAGACAGGCATATGACATCATCCATCAAGGGCTTAATTAGATATTGACGAGCCCGCGGGCTCACTCAAAGATAATGTTACACGGACATTGAACCACATGCACAAGGTATGTGCAAGGTGACCTTGAGACGCAATGAATGAACTAGATCTTAATTACTCTTCCCGCCAACTTCTCGGGTTTTCTTGTCATTGCCAACCATCTGCTTCCTTTCCTCTCCAGTCGCATGGCGCGTGGCAACTGTTTTCTTCGGAGTGGGGGCCGGAGTTAACAGATGATTAGCAGAGATATTCAACATCAATAAAATGCAGAATTATAGCCCACAACTCATTATGCCAACCCACGTTCGAGAACACATTCTATTTTCATTGGAGATGTTTCTACAATATACCCTACAATCTACCCTAGGTGCGGTACTTACAGAAAAAAATAGGGGAATCCCAGTCGGAGAAGGTTATCAGAATACCGCCAATGAGAACAGTGTTGCCAATTCACCGACTTTTCAGAAAATTTTGCGAAACTTGTATTTTATTTTATTTTTTAATTTAGTACCGGTAGCTTTATCGTGTTGTAAGGCAAGCATTTTTCAGAGTTATCTTAGTAATCAACATGTAATGTTTATCAGTCGGTCAACTAGATTGTAGGTAGGGTTGCCAGACGTTCCGTTTTAGCCGGAACAATTCCGTTTTTTCTTGTTTTGTTCCGCGTTCCGTTTTAATCTTTAACGGAGCGCCAAATATTCCGTTTTTTTTGTTAATTTTATAATATATTCAATTTCGCACCAATTTTCAAATGTCCCGATTCAGAACTGATTGTAGACTAATATCTAGCTTGTTTTCTGGTGATACAGGCGCAAGTTTGAAAGAGAAAATGATTTCTATGTCTGTGTCAGATATATGGGTGCATGTTATAGATTTAATAGGGGAAACAAAATTAAGGGATATCTTAGTCCTTGTGAAGTTAATACTCAGCATTTTCCCCTCCAATGCTTTTTTTTCTGTCATGAATATCAAATGGAGATATGATAGAAACACAAGCTCCATTAGTTTGATAAAACAAGAATTGTTCACATATAACAATTATGACGAAAATTGTAGGGAATTTTATCAGAAGGTGCTTACAAATAAAAAATCCTTGCAAAGGGTCGTTCAAATGAAAAGCATTTGTAAGTTGCTGGTGTCATAAGCCTATATGATATGTCAGCAATATCTAGTTTTAATTTTGTGTGTTTGATTATGTAAGTTAATGCTTATTTAGTACGTATGTGTTATGTTTAATACAACATTTGACAACCTTGATAAAAAAAACAATGTTTTGGGACTAGTGTTCTGTTTTTCCATTCCTGAAATCTGGCAACCCTAATGGTAGGCCTACCCAATTCTAACGGGTGTTTCCCTAATGTTCCCTAATCCACGTATAACTAACAAATCTTGTCTGGTTGCGCTATTTAATAACTACTGCACCTAAATAAGTGTACCCTATGTTACAAATCAATTCTTCAACTCATGTCTACAATTCAAGAACAATCACTTTTATTGTACACAACAAGGAGCATCACTATCCAGCCATTACATTCAGTTACTCAAGACCTGTTCCATCTTGCTCATCAACGCTCCAAGGGTGCCAACTTACAAAAACAAATTTAATTACAGAAATACATTCACAAATTACAGAAGCACATTCGCAACATTCTCCCACCTTGAAACGGTAGGTTTCAACTAAAAGCACAAAATAATACAAAACCTAGGAATAAACATGGAATTAACAAATATTTACAAATTCAGTTTGGTTGGCCTTTTAACAACCCTGCCCCTTCTTGTCAGAGAAACAGCTTCACTCTCAACTACTTGAGGGGGGTTACTAGAGTCACTATCAGGCACCAAGTCAACAGCATTGGGACCACACAAAGAACCATCACTATTTTCATAAGGAGATCCAATCTCCATCAAGTACAAACGTTGGACTGGTCGCAACAACTCACTCTTAACTGTTTTTACCTTTGCCACTCTAGTTACTCCATCTTTACCAGGGAAGATCTCAAGCACTCGAGCCAATTCCCAATCAATTCTTTTCTTTTGGTCAGACACAACCCATACAACATCTCCCACCCTGACATTCTTAGAAGACTTAGCAGTGTTTAACATCAGAGACCCTAGGTATTCCTGACGAAAACGTTCTTTCAGGTTTATCCTAACCTCAGCTACATATTTCACCCTAGCAGAAAGACCCTTTTCATCCACTTCGTCAAGATCAGGCACCTTTGTCTCAAACTGCTCCTGCAAAAACATAGCAGGCGTTATTGGTCTCAACTCATTAACATCTTCAGACATGTGGGTAATGGGACGCGCATTCATAACAGCCTCAATCTCGGTAATCAAGGTAATTAGTTCACAAAGATTTAATAACGCACGACCAAGGGATATTTTCAACAGTCTTTTCATCACCCCAATAAGCCGCTCAAAAAGTCCACCCCACCAAGCACCTGTGGGAACATTAAATAGCCACTGAATTTTCAATTCACGTTCAACTGTAGTCTGCTTAATGAGATTCCAAACTCCTACAAAGTTAGTACCGTTATCACTATACATAGTTGTGATTCTGCCTCGTCTGGCAATCATTCTTCGAAGAGCATGTAAAAACGATTCTGTAGAGAGCGACTCTACCACTTCAAGATGGACTGCACGGTATACAGCACAGGTGAACAAGGCAATCCAAACCCTAGAACCATCTTTTATGAAAAGAGGTCCAGCCAAATCGACTCCGCATACTTGGAACACCTTTCCAAGATTTACACGGTTATTAGGTAACCCGACAGGTGGCGTTCTCACTGGTTGGGCTTTGTGCCTAAGACAACGAACACATTTACTAACAACACGTCGGGCTAATCGTCTACCTCTGACTATCCAGTATTCTTCTCTCAGGGCTCCTAACACAGTACTTGCTCCAGCATGGTGCATTTTCTCATGACATTCTACCACCATGGACTCCACTAGTTCACACTGAGGTAGTAAAATGGGTTCCTTGAACATGGGTGTGAACTCATCAGATAATATTTTAGTACGAACTCGAATCAAGCCGTCATCATGAGTTTTAATGTTGAAATTATTTACATCTAGAGGGTGACTACTCTGAATCCACCGTACTAATTTTAATTCAGCATGTCGTACTTCTTTGCCAGTCAACTCCTCTCCGCAGTTTGAACTTTTCACACTAGCTTTCTCAAGAAATCGGTAGATCCAACCAACAACACGCACATTTTTCGAGAAAGAAGCAAAGTGTGTGAACATGTTTTCTCTTACATCGTTTGTGTTGTACAAACTAACAGCCGTTTTCTTCGATTCCTCTTCTGTAGGGGCTATTTTCACAGTTAACCACTTGTTCTCATTCTCTAGGAGCCACTGAGGACCCTCCCACCATTTTGATGCAACAAATTCGGACAACAAGCATCCTCGGCTGAGTATATCAGCAGGATTACAATCGCCAGGAACAAATCGCCACTGCTCGGGTGACGTCAACTGGTGGATTTCCTTTACCCGGTTTCCAACAAAGGTCTTCCATTCACCTTTCTTGATCCAGTAAAGAACAATCATAGAATCAGACCAGTACACAATGTTGGAAATATTAGTCGATTTACTAATAACAGAACCAAGCCTTGCTGCAAGTGTTGCCGCTACAAGCTCTTTACGAGGGATTGACATGTCTTCCATTGGTGCAACTCTGGACTTAGCTAAAACAAATCGAACATTAAAGCCATCTTTGTTTTCATACCTCATAAAGGCACAAGTGCCCAGTCCAAGGAGACTGGCATCACTGAATACATGTAAACAAGCTGTGTCAGAGACACCTCTTAAACATCTAGGCACCACAATGCTGTCAATCAAATCAACATCAGTAAGCCACTGCGAGCACTTCATTTGAATTTCTTTTGGAAGGGGTGTGTCCCAGTGTAGTTTGAGCTTAAATGCCATTTGCAATGCAATTTTCAGATGGAGTAAAGGTGCCGATAACAAACCCAATGGATCAAACACCCTGCTTATAATCGACAGCAATTTCTTCTTAGTTAATTCATTGATTTTCTCTTTTGGATCGAAGCTAAAGTTGCATCCCAACAGATCATCTAAAACATGCCATTTGACACCTAAGACATTTTGTGTCACATCATCTCCTGACAAAACCCACCCACGGAGTTGGAAACTGGCTTGAGACATCACATTTGTAGCTTCGGACACAAATTCCTTGGCATCACTCAGGGACTGAAATGAACAAAGGCAATCATCCATGTAAAAGGAATTTTTCAGTCTTTCAACTAAGTCACCACTTAGAGTATTCAAATGATGAGTGATGGTGGCATTCAGCAAAAATGGGCTACACACAACTCCAAAAACTACACGACAGTGACGCAGCGTTATAATATGCCCATCACGCCACCACAAGAATTTTAACATTTCTCGATCCTCAGGGTTTAGTCCAATCATTAAGAAAGCCTGTTTTATGTCTCCCACAACACCGACCTCCTGTAACCTGAAACGTAATAGGATAGGTACGATACTAGCAATCAAGTTGGGTCCCGTTGCTAAACAATCATTTAGAGAGACGTTTCCAATACTTTTCGCCGATGCATCAAAGACTGGGCGGATTTTAGTTGTTTTCCCATAATTTATAACTGGTCTGTGAGGTAGAAAGTGCCCTATGTTTTCATCAGATGTTATTTCAATAATCCCATCTGTTTCCCATTGTTTAAAAACAGTATCATACGCATCATAGAGTCCATTGTTATCTAAACGGCTTACTGTTGATTTCAGACGACTTTCAGCTATTTCACGATTAGTGGGAAGAGGGGGGTGCTCATCAATCCAGGGCAATGTTACAACATACCGACAGTTTTCACCTTCGAAACGAATTGTGTCTTCAAAATTTCGCAAACATCTATCATCTATGTCCGACCTTTTTGTTTCTGTCTGTTTCTCAATTCCAATAACTTCTAAGTCCCATAAAGGATGGTGAAAATTGAGCAAAGAGGTCACAAAGTTTGTCATACTGCTTACCTCTTGCCTCTCTGCGGTACCCAGGAGACACCATCCAAGCTTCGTCTCAAATGCTAACAGCTTAGAGTCAATACATTTCACCCCTGTAACAAGTTCGCCCATAACATCAGCTCCTAACAACACATCAATAGGTCGGTTAACTCCATCATCTGTCAATGTAATACCATGTGCAGCCACCTTCCGTAACAAATGCGGATCATTCACAGGTGGTATCAAACCACAAATCTTCTTCTCCCTAAGTGCCTTAAGAACAAAACTGTTATCACCCTGTAAGCTAGTTAGTTCAATTTCATGAATTGGATGTGATATTTCAGATGACACACTCCCACCAAACAGCATATGACAAATATTTTCACGACCACATTCGATCAAACCCAATTTTTCACAGATAGCTTCCGAAATATAACTGCGGTGTGAAGCAGTATCAAGTAATATTCGAACAGTGACACCACGCAATTGTGCTACTAATGTTTTTAAAATGACAGTTCCACTAGGCCCTGCAAATAACGATGCTGTTCTGCTGGGTTCACCAACACACATGATATCATAGTGCCTCCCTTTACATTTACCACAATCTATTCTTTTCCTACACTGCTGTCTCGAGTGACCTCCCTGCAAGCATGCAAAACAAGCTCGTTTTTCTTTTACAGTTTTACGACGGTCCTCAACCGACATTTCTTTAGAACACTTGTAAGAGGGATGATTCTCATTACAAAACAAACAGGTTAGGGTTACTTTGTGTGGCCGTCCTGTTTGCTGATAACTTACCCGATTCTGCCTGACAGTAGGAGTGAAAGAAATAGAGAGCTGCTGCTGTTGGCTCTGTTCTGGGCGCAGTGAATTTATCAACTTCATTCACCTTAGCATGATTACGCAGTCTTTGTTCACTCTCGGCTTCTTTACCCAGAAAACACAAAAGTTTATCAATTTTATTACCACCATCATCGTCCTCTTCTGCTGATCTTCTTTCCCATATTTTCAAAACATCAATGGGGAGACATTCTTCAATGAGTGGAACTAAGATTGCTGCCCTATCAGAATTCATGCCTAATGTTTCGAGGGATCTCAACTTAGTACTTATATTATCATACAAGTCAGTCACAGATAAATCTGAGCGAACCAATTGCAACAAATCTTTATACATACTATTTATAACCAACTCATCTTTACCAAAGCGATTCTTTAAATGTTCCAAGACTTTAACATAATTCTCACTTGTGTGTGGATAACTGTCAACTAACTTCCTAGCCTGTCCCTTCACTGACATTTTCAAGTAACTAAACTTATCAACATTCGTAATGTTAGAATCCTCATGAATCCTTTGAAATTGTGTCCAAAAATTTATCCAGTTACCTGGACCCAAGTCGAATACCTCAAGCGTGATTTTCGGCAGCCTTAACCTCTCTGACGACATGGATGACGACGCCGAAGCCACGTTGCTCTGTACGCTGAAATTATCTCCTGCATCAACACAACTGGAAACACTAGGTTTTAATCCTTCCACTTTATCCTCGGCTTCAAGAAGTGCTTGCAGAAGATCTTCTTGAACGGTAACACAGTGCATTGTTTCTTCGATACAGGCATCCTCGTTTCCGTCAGCATTCAACAACTCGTTCAAGATGCTTTCGTCCAATTCTTTTAAGGTATCCGCAATTGTTCGGAGAGTATTTATTTTCACACGTAATTTTTGGAAATCGGCTTCAACTCCGACCGCTCCAATAGCTTTCGTCGCACTTGCCCGATACGCACTTCTCTTCTTTTTCAACTTTTCAATCGTGGCCATTGCAAGGCAACAAATTCAAAACAAAACAGGGAAATTGTTTACCAAACCAACTTTTTCAATACAATCCTGTCAATGGTCGCCAAAATGTTACAAATCAATTCTTCAACTCATGTCTACAATTCAAGAACAATCACTTTTATTGTACACAACAAGGAGCATCACTATCCAGCCATTACATTCAGTTACTCAAGACCTGTTCCATCTTGCTCATCAACGCTCCAAGGGTGCCAACTTACAAAAAACAAATTTAATTACAGAAATACATTCACAAATTACAGAAGCACATTCGCAACACCCTATATGTTGTAACTTATGTGTATTATATAAGTGTATATCACCCAAAACTAACTTTTAGACATAGATTTAATACGGTAGCCTAAGTGTAAAGGGTTTGAGGATGATCGCTTGACGATCGAAACTGGTCATCCAAGTCATCCCTAATTATGAAAAAAAAAAGACATGGGAACCACCCATTACAATTGGGTAAAATCGTGTTGACCTACTGAAAAACATTAAATTTCTATGTAGTTAGTTAGTTATTGTCGTTTTAAGGGGCGGAACTACGAGGTCATCTGCCCGTAAATTTCGATGTTGTAGCCTATTGCTTAGATAGGGATTTAGCGTTATGTAAACCTCCTCTAGCAATAAAAATATGTTTTCTCTATTGATGACATGGGAATCGAGTGACTTTTGACTGCTACTTAGCGATATTTTTTTAACCTGAGTTGGCAATACTGAATGAGGGCGTTAAGAGTAGCGTGTATGAGCTCAGGGAGTGCCATGGATGGTGTATCGTGGAAATTTCAGCACAAAGAATTCACCGACATACAATGCCGGTGGGTAATCTAGTGGTGAGTGATAAAAAGGAGTATGCGGCTTACTGTCGTCTAAAAACGTCATTTATATACTACAGAATAAATCGCACTGTAAAATTGAACTCGGTCAACAAGCATCACTATAAAAGCGTACGGTATCTTATTCTTTCATAGAATTCGAGCAAACTTTTTACTAAGTAATACGGTATTATTATTATTATTA
The DNA here is from genome assembly GCA_946902985.2 of Meconema thalassinum. Classification (NCBI taxonomy): domain Eukaryota; kingdom Metazoa; phylum Arthropoda; class Insecta; order Orthoptera; family Tettigoniidae; genus Meconema; species Meconema thalassinum. The sequence continues at coordinate 1,203,920,706 of OX336388.2, forward strand.
TTATTATTATTATTATTATTATTATTATTATTATTATTATTATTATTATTATTATTATTATTATTATTATGATTTAGGTATTAGGAAGTAATTTTTGAAAGCCCTTGTCTGGAGCGTGGCACTTTATTGAAGTGAAACTTGGACTGTTGACGCAGCAGAAAAGACGACAATTGAAGCATTTGAAATGTGGTGTTACAGGAGAGTGATGAGGATCAGATGGGTAGATAGGGTTACGAATGAAGAGGTATTAAGACGAGTGGGAGAGGAGATACTGTATGTTTCTGGCGACTGCTAATGAAGAGAAGAGATAGGTTGGTAGGACACATACTAAGACACCCAGGAATTGCAAACTTAGTTACAGAAGGAAGGGTAGGGGTAGACCAAGGTTAGAATAATATTATGTTAAACAGATTGCCTCAGATGTACGGTGTGGTAGCTACTGTATGTAGAGATGAAACGATTAGCTCAGGACTGGGAAGCATAGCATGGAGGGCTGCATCAAACCAGTCGAAAGACTGAAGACCCAAACAACATTACTATTAATATTATTATTATTATTATTATTATTAACTTACTATTTGCAAAAAGTCAAAAGTTACATAAAAATATAAAATACAGTACAAATTTTAATTAGGTGATTGTAATGACACCTTTCATAAAGAATCCCAGCATTCTTGGTTGTCACCCCGGAGGTCCGGGTTCGATTACGGTTCTGCTAAAAAAAAACATTCTGGTCTGAGGACTGGATCGGGGCACACTCAGTCTCGTAAGGCAAAACTGAGAAGAGGTGGGTTCGATTCCCATCTCAGCCATCTTGGAAGTGGTTTTCTGTGGTTTGCCACTTCTACTCCAGGCGAATGCCGGGATGGTTCCTGACTTAACGCAATGGTCGCCTCCTTCCCAATCCTCACCTGAATTACAAATACACACACGAATACAGTCATCACAATAATACAAGTTATCAGGCAGACTCCCCCTCCACACACAAGTACATGGGGCTGAATGACCACGAGGTCCAAGCCCCTCAAATGTAACAACAAATCAAGAATCTGCAGACGCCCTTGAATAGCAGATCTACGTTAATCTTGCGATTGCAATGTATTGACTAGCTTCATCGTTAGCTTGTCGTTGATGTTGATTCATTTAAAGGCTTTGGGACATCTTGGTCATGTAGCCCAGTATACTTGGGAGTGTGTGGAATCTGTCTGATAACTTGTGTTATTGTGATGACTGTATTCATGTGTGCAATCGCTTAGCTTTTTCTTTCCAAGGCAGTCACGGTTCGAATTCCAGTATATGCAGTGAAATTGAAAATATTCTTCTCATTCGGGATATGTCCTGACGCCAACCTCATCAGAAGAGTTAATGATATATTAAATGAAACTGGGCAAGGAATAAAAGGAAGCGACCGTGGCCAATCAGGAGGTAACGTCCCGTCACTTACCTGGAGTTGAGAATAACAAACTACGGTACGGAAAACTATCTTGCCAATCGACCATGGTGACTTAGTGGTCAAGCTGCTTGAATCTCGCTGAGTTGCACCGGGTTTGATTCCTAGTTATCGTATGTGAGATTTTTGGGCTAAATAGCCAACAAACACTAAATACGGTAGTGGTTTGGGTTCTATATTAAAAAACAAAGGACCTGTGGTTTAGGATCATGATGTTAAGAGCCAGTTAAAACTGCAAGCTTACATAATTTTAATATGCCATAATATTTCCAGAAATACAGTATTTGGGTTCCAAGATTACTCACCTTAATCATTTTCTGAAATCTAGAAATCATTATTCCCACATGACCACAATGTCACAATGCACCTAAATGAATCAACAACAAGTAGGCTACACAAGTATTCCCATTCATGACAAATGTAAAATTGGACCTGGCCAGTTTTTTAAGGGTTGTACCAACCACTCTTAAGCATACTGAGGGAGAGATTAACTAATATTAGAGAATATAGGTTTGAACGATGCGTAAAACTAGGATGCAAATAAATCTGAATAATACGAACACTTATCGATCTCAATTACAACAAACCCTTCTATAGAACATATCATGCTGTGTGTTTCGCCCACATGTAGTGATTGGGCATATCAGCAGATGATTGGAACACCCTGTCTAGACCCGTTCTGGAATAACGACAACTTGCTACATTCCTTTTATGAAACACATTGTAGTGCTTCTTGACTAAGGAGCTAAAATGTATTTGAGTATTTCAAAAGTGAATACAGCACCAATGCGTTTGGTAATCTAAGTGTGTGTTACCTGTTACTTTCTGTAAGACATGCCTTATATACAAAGTCACTTCACCCATATTTCTGTGTTTGCAGTGTTCAAGAGGCTGCTCGTCTTGGCAAAGAGCCCTGGAGTCCAGCTGTCCTGGTGTCTGTGTAAGTAAGATTTTCAGTACTAAGCATTTTTTGTTCAAAAACCTCTCAAAGCATTAAAAAATATGTCGTCTACCATTATACTATCAAGTCGTAAACAACTAAATAGGACCATAATAGCCTACTTGATCATCTAATCAAAGCTGGCAAAACATGAACAAAATTATAACCATTGAAAAGGAAAAGAAACTTCAGGTGAAAATTACATCTTTCCAAAAGGGGCAGATGACCTCGCAGTTCCTCCCCTTAAAAACAACAATCTCTTCAAAATTTGAAGTAGGCTAGATTAGAGTATATAACCTGAGCAATGACTAAGTGACAGCCCCTGCGACCACCTTAGTGAGGGGGGATGGGGGCTCTGCATATCAAAGACCCCCCCCCCCAAATCTGTGTACATCATCAATACAGATCAAATACTGCATTATTTTGAGCTACAGTACCTTTGTTCCACAGAGATAAATGCACTTTACTTGAAATAACATGAAGCCCCTCACAAAATTATCAACTTATTTATTTTATTTTGTGTTCAGCTCATTATAAGTTAATTCTGATTTAGTTCCTTAAAGCTTCAAGAAATTAAATTTCCTTGGGAAGAGGAGTCCTCAATATTCCAGTTCATGAAGAAAAGGTAGCCTCATCTTTGTGAATAACGGTTGCGTAAAACTGCAAGCTTCCTTAAATAATTTCCAGTAAAAATTAAAGACTTTTTTGTTGGGACATTGCTTCTTCTCTATTGAAGACTATCTAATACACAGCCATTCTGTAACTCGCACACCCGGTGCAAGACTGCCACAACTCAAAAACATGAATTTTGAAGTATGTGGTATTTATAAATACCTATGATCAAGCCCGTGTCCTGTAAAACTGACACAACTCAGATCCTATAAATAGCAATTCTATGGCACCGGATAGAAAACTGCCATAACTCAAAATTATTATTAATTTTTATTAAAGCATATAATTATAATCCATTAAAGAACTCTGTATGTTATTGTATGTACTAGACAATGTTAGAAGTTAGTAGCCTAATACATTACTTTCACTTTAACTAAGTACGGTATATATGTATATTTTTCCTATTAGCTCAAAATCTTTAAATGCATCTCCTGAAAAAGTGTCCGTTTTGACTTGTGGCAGTCCTACACCGGGGGTGCGAACTGTTCTCTATCCATGGTGTGGATAGTCCTATGATACAATGTCTACCACTGTGTATGAGTAGACCTACCCAAATAAATGTAGTCTATGTAGGCCTATAAACGTTCTTACATCCTCAATCATTTAATTAAATATAAAATAAAATTCAAATTCAAATTTTGAAATAAAATAATGTAAAATAAATTTTTTTAAATAAATAAATTAAAATATAATACATGAATAAATTAATGAAAGAAAAATAAATAAATAAATAACATAGATAAAATAAATAATTAAATAAATAAATAAATAAATGAATGCATGAATGAATGAATGAATAAATAAATAAATGCATGAATGAATGAATGAATGAATGAATGAATGAATGAATGAATGAATGAATGAATAAACATATTTAAAAAATGGGACATTTTCAGTCCTTTGCAGCAGGCTCAAGGAGCTGGTCAGACAGGAGAAAGTGTTAATGGGGCATGAGAAGTCTTGATTGTGATTACTATTACTGTATTATCAGACTTTTATTTTTCATGCCCATGAACCTTTTTAGTTAAGGAGGTTATTTTCTTTTTTCACTAATCTTAAAAGATACCGTAGTGAGTAAACACTAAAATCAGCAATTAGTTTCCCAATTTTAAAAACTTATTAACTCAGCTTAAAAGTTACCCAAATATCATTCATTGTTCCTCTTATTTTGAGGTGGAGACCATCATAAGCAAAGCCTCCATGTTGTTCTTCAAAGGGAATGTTTCTTTCACCACACAACCAACCTAGGGTTGGATTTTCAGCACTAATGAAACGTGTCTTTTTGACATTTTGGGAGTTTCTGGCAAGGTTCTCTACTGTATTTCTTGCTTATTTGTAATTAGGAATCACCAACCAGTACAACCAGAATGTCCATTGTACTCTGAAATAGAACTATTCCATCCTTATTACATTTCAGATGTCTGTACAGCTATTACACCTTACAATCACAAACGTCTATAGCCTGCCTTAGCAGTTAGTAGAATACAGATAACAGGACATTCTCTGAAAAGATTTCAAATTAAAACCCATGATTGTCAAATATACATTTTTGAATAGGGTAGATTCATATGGTGTCATGTGGAATGCCTGACTGAGCATGGCTCCAGTGGGCAGTGTTTGATGTTTTAAGGGGTAGAACATGGAAGTAAACTGCCCCTGGTGGCCCTGAGGAGAGAGTTATCTGAAATGGTGGAGGGCCAGGGTGGTATAAACCTAAGATCAGAGTTATAAAAACTATATAGAAATGTACATCTTTATTGTATACTTACACTTAGAGATGCAAGTAGAAGTGGATTATGTAGGTCTCCTGTGCTGGTGGCTCTTGAAGCCAGTGTGTAACATTAATTAGTGCCCCATGTTGGTAGCGACAAGTGTAGCAGTCTCGCTAGCCCACACGTTGAACGACAAGTGTAACGGTTTGACTGCCCCTAACTGTTGGGTGATAAATGTAACCGTTTACCTTTGCCTAAGCTATGTTGTTTTAATGGGCGCCAAGACCTCAATGCAATGTTGAAATCTAAATTTGTATTTAACAACGTCTAGCTCTGGTAGAACACCTTCAAGAATCTAATCACTCAGATCGTGGTATGATTTGATCATTAACCCAACAAACAATTGTATCAGGAGAAGGAATTGGTCTATATCTAATGCTACCTACTGAAAGCAAAGATTGCATTGTAAAAGAAATGAATTTATTATATAAAACAAGTATAGCAAAATTAATAATAATAATAAGTTTAAAATTTAAATTGGAGCGTTGCGATTTTAATATTACCGATAGAAAATTACGTGAAAATGGAGTCTGATAAATTATTGATTTTACTCTTATTCCCAAGCTATGAAGTTACTGAAATATGAAATATAAAACAAAGAGAAATGAGAGATTGCGTATTTCTGCGTCATTCGCGCTTACCACTGGAAATTGCTAAAGCATTTCCCTCGTACTGGATGATGCTGTGTGCTTCCCACAGTCTCCTGGACGTCGTCATCTCCGTCGATATTTGATGATATACTTGTAGATTTGGTGACTTTATGGTCCTAACAACGGAGCCATACCCTCGTACAACCAAACTGGTTAAGTTTTAAACAAATAGTTCTCCACTCCACGGAACATTGGAGCGACACACACTTGCAACCGAACTAGTCAAGTCTTTCACAGATTGTCCTCGTTCCACGGCGCGCCCAACGATATATGCACACGTCGGCTCCCCACCTCGGTACCGACTTCCAGCTTACGTGGTCTCCACTGATTGGCTGCTCCCCACGTGCTACTACCCCTTCTCTGGCTCATTACACACGGCGCGCGGATGATGAAGTCGATTTCCGTTCCAACTATCCGCCTTTTCTTGACGCTGCGACCCAAGCTTGCGTAATACTTCTTGACAAGAATCAGCCTGTACCTGAATTTCCAGTGAGTCATGTCTCTCATAATATCCTAACTGACGAAACTCCGTAAAATTCCGTAATCATATAATTTTCTATGACATTGTCGTTCGTAATAATTTGCTTGATAGCGTTTTCTAAGACATAGAAAACCTATCTGTATGCTTATAATTTTTATAAAATGCTCCGAAAAATATCTTAATAATAATAATAAATTAACATGAAAAATTCTCTTGGCTGAACAATTTGCCGCGTAAATAAATATAGAATGGCTTCCTACTGACTTATGCCAGTGGCATAAAACCCCTCGAAAAACACGTTACATATTCGCCTCGGATCATCGGATGATTTACCGTGACGACGGTCCATTATCCGATTATCCCAGACACGTTAATAAACCCCATCCAAAATACATATTACATAAATGAAATCACCCTAAATTACAGATATATACACTCATAATTTTTCTTCACGCACTTTGCGTCAAAGTTTGTTGTCACTATGGATTGCACTTTGCAACCAGTCCAATGTTTTTCATATAGAATAGTGTTCCACGGATATTTCCGCCTCTCAAATTTCTCTATGTTGGAAAAATAGTCATAATTAATGTGTGAGCACTATGTATTTATGATGTCATATCACACGCATTGAAGGTGTTCTGATATATTTATATCACCATAGAACTTCCTAATTTCACTGGAGGTCCCTTACTTAATGTGAAATTTAATCTCACTTCTCACTGAGAACACGATCACACTATTTTGGCAGCGCATCATGACCATAATACTTAATCTCTCTTTATAAAAGATGAAATTAATATTGACTTCTGAAAAAAACAAACAGTAATTAAATGCGCATTACATATAACACCAAATATTTCTGTGCCGTAATCGCCCTGTCTTGTTAAGTTCCCGTAGACCATATTCTACTTAATACTAGTTCTCAACTCAGTAATCGTGTATCTTTTCTCTGCTGCTGTCAGTCCTCGCGAGACAAAAGATACAATGCACAGATTACCCTCATCATCTTCCTGACATAATACTCCAGCAATGCCTATATGTGAAGCATCTGTCATAACCACATATTACTTATCTTTTAACGGATATTTCAGCACTACAGCTTTCTCAAATCCTTCCTTCAGCGCTCTAAAAGCCTGATCATGCTTGGACTCCCATCTCCACCGAGTCCCACTTTTAAGCAATTCCCTGAATGGTTCTACCAACCCTGAGTATTTAAGAACGAACCTCCTGAAAAAGTTGCAAATTCCCAGGTAAGTTTTTAACTGCTTAACATTCTGTGGAACCTCTGCGTTAAGTATCTTATTAACCCTACTTTCTTCTGGTGTCACACCTCTACTCGACACTCTATGACCTAAAAATGTCACTTCTGACTGACAGAATGATGACTTAGACAGCTTCAAAGTGAACCCTGCCTGATCTAACTTCTGAAAAACTATATCTAAATGACGTAGATGCTCCTCAAAACTGCGTGAACTAATTACCATATCTATGTAAATGGTTACAAACTCTCCTGTGTCATCCCCTAATGCGATGTTTAAAGCCCTAATTAAAGCTGCTGCACTACTCTTTAACCCTTAAGGTGTTCTACAAAATTGATAAAGGTTATATTTATGACTAAAAGCTGTAAATGGTCTATCTTCGTACATAAGTGGCACTTGCCAAAAACTGGAACTCAAATCTACACAAGTGAAATACTTCTTCCCCTCAAATGTTTGCATTAATTCCTCTATTGACATAGATTTCAGCTGATCTGAACTAATTCTACTGTTAACCAAACGAGCGTCTAAACAAATACGAACTGTGCCGTCGGTCTTGGGTACCGTGATCAAAGAATTAACATACGGACTGTTAGAGTGCTCAATAATCCCATCTTCAAGCATCTGGTTAATTTGTGCCTCAACTGCACTCTGATAAGCGAAAGGTACAGGATATCTATGTCCTGTGAATACTGACCTATCAATAACGTTCAATGAATGTGTATAGCAATTGGCCATACCAATGCGATCCTCAAAATCTCTCCTATTACACCATAACACATCATAGAGCCGAACACATTGTTCCACCTCTATATTTCCCTGAAATGCAGCATCACGTAACGAGTCCTCTAGACTTCCGTTCGTAATCACACTGCCCACAAAACATGGAGAACCCCGCTCTACGGCTGGCGATATCTCATTTAAAGTTCAAATCACACCTACAATACTACTTCTCTGAATCTGGTCATTGAACGCTACTTCTAATTCAGAATCTCCCCATTTAAATTTCAAACTCCCTACATCATAACATAAGTTACCAGACACTCTACTTAGCCACTCTGAACCCAAGATAACACTGAATACTAAATTTGGAATTACAAGGCAAATCTGCTTCTCTACATGATTATTAATTTTAATGTCTACTAAAACTTGCTTAGAAATTACTTTAGACCTCTTCCCAACAGCTGTGATAACAAAAGTGCTTTTAATTGGCATCTCCTCAAAATTTACTCCAGTTCCTTTCATTTTATCATAAAATGCACTACTTATGCAACTCTTCATACAACCACTATCTATTAAAACATCTGTGTACGCCTCGGACACGTTAAATTTAACTATGGGGCTCTTACTAACCACTTCCTGAATAATACCTTCATCATTTAGTTCAGGTAATAATTCATTTCTTACATTTAGGTCATAGGGTTCCTGTATAATTTTATGGACAGGGCATGCTACAGACTGAGATTCTGACCTTACTTCGCAGCCTGGTTCGCGTTTAAAGAACCGCTACAGCTGGCCGTAGTACTACTAACTACTGAACTGGTCTGGTTGTTCTGGGCTGTGTTGTCATTGTTTGGCTGTATATTACTACCACTAGGCTGTCCTCTTCCTTGACCCCTATTCTTGTTGTAATTATTGTCATTATAATTTCTCCCTTGATTTCCCCTGAAATCATTGTTTCTCCCTTGATTTCCCCTGTAATCATTGTGGAGGACTGAGAAGATGGACATCTTTGGCTTATTTCATGTATTTCTACTTTGGTTTATTTCTTGTATTTATTCTTTATGTTTGAAGCTCTTTGATATAAGTTAGTGTAATAAAAGATGGCTGCTAAGTAAGATGTCCGTGTTTCACGGACATTATACGAATCCCAACAATCATTGTTCCTCCCTTGATTTCCCCTGAAATCATTGTTCCTCCCTTGATACTGATTACTATAGCCATTTCCTTTGTTCTGATATAGCTGATTATTATTAATTCTATTTTGAGCGTTGGCCCCTTCGCCACCGTTCCCTTGAACTTCTTGATGACTGGCTTCATTAGGTCTATTATTATTATTACCCTGGTTCCGATTGAAATTGTCCTCATAACCCCCTCTCCCTAGTGCATCAAATGTGCTTAACAAATTTTCTACTTGTGATATAGTCTTAACATTCTGGATACAAGCAGCCTCCTTGATCCTGTAGGGAAAGTGCCTAAGTAGCAACCTTACCACATCACTTTCCTCCTTCAAGCCATCCAGATATTTACACACTAATACCTGCCCTAAAAAGTATTCGGTCATGGTGGAGCTTCCTTTAGGGTTATATTTACCACACACTACTCCCTCACGATGCTGCGACTGAATAACCTCATTCCAGAACTTTTCACAGAATTTCATTTTAAAATCATTAATATCAGTAAACTTGTCTCTGTAGACAGCAAACCAATCCCTCGTTTCCCCCACAAACACTTGTTCTAAAATTTCAACTACCTGGCACCACTCAATACTACCATTTTCCAACCTCTCCCCGAATTTATTTTCTATAGTGTTCATGAACTCCATTGGGAACCCCTGTCGATTGCTGAACCTACCCAGTTCTACCTCCCTGTGTGTGCTATTCACAAAAACTGGCCTATTCTGACTATTTTCTTGCCTGATCCTAGCTTTTAATTTCAATTCTAACTCTGCGATTTTCTCCTCAGCCTTCCTCTCAATACTGTTTACCGTTAATTTAATGTTTCCTTCTGATTCTTCTACTTTATCATATAGCTTTGCTTGTTTCTCCTCAATCTTGCTAATGCTCTCTCTATTACTCTCTCTTAAATCATTTACTTCTGCAACTATTTGCGAGTGGACTTTCTCAATTCTACCCCCCAGCTGTTCCTTAACCTCTTTAGTTGATACTTGAATCTTGTCAATTTCTCCCCCCCAATTTCTTTTTAACCTGCAGTGTTTCTAATTTAACTAATTCCTTTAAATTTTCAGCCTGTGTGCTGATTCTACTTTCCAACTCCTCCTGTACTTTTCCTAATTTCTTGTCTACATCTGCAATGATCTCTTTAACCTTCTCTTCCATTACTCCTCTGATTTCTCCTCTAATCTGCTCCATTTTCACACTAATTTCCTTACTGTTTGTTCTAATTTAGCATTTAAAGTTTCAGTACTCTCTCTATTTTTCCTACTGTTTTGTTCTAGTTTAGCGTTGTTTTGTTCTAGTTTTGCATTTAAAGCGTCTGTACTTTCTTTATTTTCCCTACTGTTTTGTTCTAATTTGGCGTTTAAACTATCGCTCAATTCCCTATTACTCTCTTTATTTTCCCTACTGTTTTGTTCTAATTTTGCATTTAAGGCATCACTACTAACTTTGTTCTGATACATAAACTCGAGAAGTAAAGTTTTTAATTCTGGTTGGCCGCATACACTCCCTGTTTCAGTATCGGGATTTACCTCCGCTACCCCGGTGCTACCATCACTCGACATACTGCTCGTATCATCACTCTCCAGTTGATGACCACTCTCACCTCATCTGTTTTTCTTTCTCATCCCCCATAAGTGAAAAGTGCCTTTCCGAGTTCAAAAGTGTGTGTTAGTGGTGTATTACAAAGACGTGACATAGACCCACGATACATTAATGCCGTGAATTCAACACTGGATTGGTTGTGTAGTGAAAAAAACATTATTTTTTTAGAAGGGAACTCTTGGTTACAAGACAGGGACCTCGCGTATGATGGTCTACACCTCAATAGAAGAGGAACAATGAAATTTGGAAAACTTTTAAACAGAGTTGCCAAGTTTTTACTCTCGGAAAACTAATTGCTAGAACGAGTGATGATATCTTATTGTTTAGAGAGAAGAAAGCGCTGACTACAAGTGGACACCTAGGTGAAGTACAGTGCAGTGAACATAAGTACAACTGTTTGGATGAGTTCATGCAACAGGACTGTAATATAAGTGCATGCATAAACTCATTAGAATTAGGTGGAGAGGTTAGGTGTTTGTACATTAATAGCAGAAGTATTCGGAATAAGCTTGATGACATTGAAATTCTCTTGCAAATGATAGGCCAGATAGATGTATTGGTAGTTACAGAAACCTGGGTGAAAAGTAATGAGGCAGATTTTTATAACTTCAACAATTTCACAAGTGTGTTTGCTCATAGAGATGACAAAGTTGGTGGGGGTCTGGGTACTTATGTATCACACAAATGGAAAGTGAATGTTAAAAGAAAGTGTGAAATGAATCATAGTTTGATTTGGATTGAGGTATTCAGAGATGATGTTAAAAGTAATAGGCCAACATATAAAAGCGTTGATATTATTGCAGCATATAACCTAAATAGAAGCAATGCCATACCCTTCTTAAATTCATTTGAAAGTTTTCTTAGCCAGATAAACAATAAATTATGCATCTTCCTCGGGGATACCAACATTGATATCCTAGCTGATGATCAATTAAGAAGGAAATATCTTAATCTAATAGCATGCTATGGGTTTAAACAGTGCAACACTAAATATGCTACACGACTTTGTGACACTGCAGCTACCTTAATAGATCACGTGTCACTAAACAATTCAGAATTAAGTTATAAAATATCAAATGTCAGCAATGATATTAGTGATCACAGTATATTAATTCTTGATATTTCCAAGACCAATTATAGCACGTACACTCAGTCACATAACTCGACAAAATCAACAACACACGAGGACTCTTGGGATAGGCAACACACTCCTGAAACTAATATATCTATAAATGCTGATTCCCATAATGATGCAAACAGTACTGTTAACTCTCTATATAACTCTTTCATCAAACAATTGAATCTAAGGAACAGGCATAGCCAAAGAAAAATAACAAACAAAACTAACAATAAAAGACAGACTACTAACTTACCATGGGTCACAGCTGAACTCCTTACACTTATAAAACAACGAGACACTCTGCATGCAAAGCTCAAAAATCCCCTTCACAAAAATAATAATGATATGAACCAAGAATACTGTAGATGCAGGAATAGTGTAACAAACTTAAAAAGAAGACTAAAGTCAAATTACTACTCAGAAAAATTCAGAACATATGGAAACAATTCCAATAAAACTTGGGAGACTATCAAAGAAATCATACACAACAAAAAACCAACAGTTGAGACATGCACTTCACTTGAAATAGACAACAAAATTATCACAGACAATCAAGAGCTATGTGAATCATTTAACTTGTTCTTCACAAACATTGCTGGAAGTCTAGCAAAAGCTATTCCTGAACAGAAGGAAATCCTCAGTAAGGACCACAAGCAGTCAAATTCCCTCTACTTATATCCAACAGATGAAGCAGAGGTCAAGTCCATCATCACAAATTTAAAGAATAAAAAGAGCTGTGGCTTAGATAGGATCAAGACAAATTTCATTAAAAACAATATGCAATCATTTATTAAAATCTTGGTTGAAATGATTAATGAGTCCTTAGTTACTGGCATGATACCAGATGACTTAAAAGTGGCCAAAGTAGTTCCTATATTTAAGGGTGGTGACAAAAGAAATCCAAATAATTATAGACCTGTTTCTATTTTATCGGTAGTTTCAAAAATTCTGGAAGAAGTGGTAAAAACAAGATTGCTTTCATTTCTGAACAAGAATACATTCTTTCATAATATGCAATATGGATTCAGGGAAAAATCTAGTACTGAGGCAGCAACTATTGACCTAATAACAATGCTACAAGAAACTATTGACAAAAATAATATGGCAGTTGGGTTATTTATTGATCTCACAAAAGCCTTTGATACAGTAGATCATAAAATACTGTTGTCAAAATTAGAAAATGCTGGTGTCCGAGGTATAGCTCTAAAATGGTTCCATAGCTACCTTATTGGAAGAAAGCAGCATGTAGCTTTGAATAAATGCATAAGTTCAGGAAAATATATAACTCATGGCGTTCCACAAGGATCTATACTTGGACCTACATTATTCTTAATGTATATAAATGATATTGTGGAATGTAATTTGAGAGGGCATATCAAATTGTATGCAGATGATACAAATATCTTCTACACTGGGAAAGACATAATTGAAATCATACAAAATGTGCAACAAGATATAAATACTCTCTCACAATGGTTCCAGGCCAATAAATTAACAATGAACCTACAGAAGACCAATTACATGGTAATTTCAAAACAAAGCATGAAAGAAATCACACATGACAAAATATATATAAATAATATTGAAATAAAAGAGGTTAATCAGGCAAAGTATTTAGGTCTAATCATCGACAAACACCTGACCTGGATTGAACACGTTGAACGAATTGCTAAGAAACTCTCACCTGTAGTAGGGATCCTAAGGAAACTTCGGTATCTTATTCCCCTAAACCTTGTAAAACAAATCTACTATTCACTTGTACATAGCAAGCTCCAATATTTAAATGTTATTTGGGCTCACTGCAGGAAATCCACACTGAATGATTTAATGACTATTCAGAATAGGGCTATTAGAAACATATTTAACCTTCCTTACTACACTCCAGTAAAAGATCTGTACATCAGAAGTAAAATTCTACCCCTCAGCATAAGTGCAGAACTCCGAGCAGCTATGCTAATATACAAGATTAAACACAACACAATACTCTATAGCTCTCCCTACATCTTGAACTCGGACAATCATTCTTATGGAACTAGGCATGCGAAGGACGTAGCCTTATATATCATTCACTCTTCTAAATATGGTAGAAATAGTTTCAAGTTCTCTGCATCACAGTCATATAATAAACTTCCTGATGTAGTAAAAAGTGCACCAACTTTGTCGGTATTTAAGAGGAAAACTATGGAAGTATTGTGGGAAAAATTCGATGCATCTTAATACATCAAATAAGTTAAGTTATGTATTAGATTAAAAATCCTAAGTGCATATCATTTTAAGGGACCTTGGTCTAAACAATCTTAGATATGGTATCAACCTTATAATAGGCCTATGTCCTTATTCATCAATTTGTGTTTCCTTCAGAATTTTCTTCCTTGGTGTGTAAACACACATATTACTGTACAATTCCTTTGTACGAGCCTATGGCTCTTTGGAATTAATTGAATAAAAAAAAAAAATGATATACACTGATAAAGACAAAAAAAAACCAAAATACAGGCACAGAAATATATACCCTTCTCCTTCCACAAATGTTATTAGGTTTTCAGCCCCAAGTTGTCGGCGACAATTGTAACATTAATTAGTGCCCCGTGTTGGTAGCGATAAGTGTAGCAGTCTCGCTAGCCCACACGTTGAACGACAAGTGTAACGGTTTGACTGCCCCTAACTGTTGGGTGATAAATGTAACTGTTTACCTTTGCCTAAGCTATGTTGTTTTAATGGGCGCCAAGACCTCAACGCAATGTTGAAATCTAAATTTGTATTTAACAACGTCTAGCTCTGGTAGAACACCTTCAAGAATCTATTCACTCAGATCGTGGTATGATTTGATCATTAACCCAACAAACAATTGTATCAGGAGAAGGAATTGGTCTATATCTAATGCTACCTACTGAAAGCAAAGATTGCATTGTAAAAGAAATGAATTTATTATATAAAACAAGTATAGCAAAATTAATAATAATAATAAATTTAAAATTTAAATTGGAGCGTTGCGATTTTAATATTACCGATAGAAAATTACGTGAAAATGGAGTCTGATAAATTATTGATTTTACTCTTATTCCCAAGCTATGAAGTTACTGAAATATGAAATATAAAACAAAGAGAAATGAGAGATTGCGTATTTCTGCGTCATTCGCGCTTACCACTGGAAATTGCTAAAGCATTTCCCTCGTACTGGATGATGCTGTGTGCTTCCCACAGTCTCCTGGACGTCGTCATCTCCGTCGATATTTGATGATATACTTGTAGATTTGGTGACTTTATGGTCCTAACAACGGAGCCATACCCTCGTACAACCAAACTGGTTAAGTTTTAAACAGATAGTTCTCCACTCCACGGAACATTGGAGCGACACACACTTGCAACTGAACTAGTCAAGTCTTTCACAGATTGTCCTCGTTCCACGGCGCGCCCAACGATATATGCACACGTCGGCTCCCCACCTCGGTACCGACTTCCAGCTTACGTGGTCTCCACTGATTGGCTGCTCCCCACGTGCTACTACCCCTTCTCTGGCTCATTACACACGGCGCGCGGATGATGAAGTCGATTTCCGTTCCAACTATCCGCCTTTTCTTGACGCTGCGACCCAAGCTTGCGTAATACTTCTTGACAAGAATCAGCCTGTACCTGAATTTCCAGTGAGTCATGTCTCTCATAATATCCTAACTGACGAAACTCCGAAAAATTCCGTAATCATATAATTTTCTATGATATTGTCGTTCGTAATAATTTGCTTGATAGCGTTTTCTAAGACATAGAAAACCTATCTGTATGCTTATAATTTTTATAAAATGCTCCGAAAAATATCTTAATAATAATAATAATAAATTAACATGAAAAATTCTCTTGGCTGAACAATTTGCCGCGTAAATAAATATAGAATGGCTTCCTACTGACTTATGCCAGTGGCATAAAACCCCTCGAAAAACACGTTACAAGTGGGATCTGTTGCTTGAATTATACAGGGTGTCCGGGAATGTTCTCCGTAGTGCCTACAAGCTGCTGCGAGAGATTAGGTCACCAGTTACGTTGGCAGCATGGCTGTCGCTTGTATCATAACAAACAAACAGTAAACTTTATACTCACCACAGTCATTCATAACATAGTGTTGCACTCTTCCAATAATCTAACTGTACGCACTGACGAATTCGACAGCCCACACATGTGGCCTTCACTGTATCAAGGGCACTGTGCTGTCAACTAAACTATGACACAACCACTCGCAGCTTCACGTAGCCACTGCGTAGAACATTCCCGAACTCCCTGTATTTTTAGAATAATAGACCTGTGCTATAAAATCAACATTCAGTCTGTACATATTTTAAATAGAATGGGTATTCAGTCTAACATGCTGTCTAATGTAGTGAATTTCATTTCCAGAATGGCACTCAAGATGTTCTACCACCAAAGGAGATGTACTGCATTATGGGTTGCAATGATGCTTTGAACAGATACTTCCAGAGGCTTAAAGGTAAGATTAATTACATTTCATCCAATTTGTCATGTAAATAGTAAGCTTGAACACATACTGTGTAATTTCAAATAGGCTGTGCTAGAAATGCTAGCCTTCTCCAAGACCTGAACATCAATGCCCACTTTTGGATTCAAAAGTATGGATACTCAAGTTTAGGCGATAATAGAAAATGATCGAGTTGGCCAGTATCAAATTTAGTTGCATCACTACGCAGCTACATTATATCTGAATTCACCAGTGTTAAACAATATTTTTTTGAATGTTTAAACTATATTGAGGAATCTCAACTACTACTTTCAATGTATTGCAGCGGCAGCTGTGGATAAATTGTGGCATAATAGGCCGATAGCCTACCATACTCTAACATCTTCACTTATTGATAATGGTCCAAGACTGAGGGAATCCAATTCTTAACTCAATCTCTTTGAAATACAGTGTCAAAAGTTCATGTGAAGCTATTATAAAATTCCCTGAGACCTATTTTCATTTTCTATGTGCCTAGTAGGCTATCGTATCTGTTGTACTTTGGAGTTGTTTCACTTAGACTGAGATGCTACATGGATACCCATGATTCCACAGTTTGTAGGCATTCACAAACCCAAAATACTGCAAGAGATGTAATAATTTGGGCCATAAATCAAACCAGTACCGTACTCTAGCATGTAAAACAAACAGACAACATTAACTGCAAAAGCACACAAACCAAATTTGATGATTCCTAAATAATGATTGAATAGTTCTAATTTCCACTAAAAATATAAGATGATGTATGGTATCAACGTGGCCAACAGAAATTTTACAGGAGCAAAAATAATCATGAACCAAGCAACCAAAAATAAATTCTTTCAATCAGTTTGAATTTTTTGTGTACATTTTGGAATATATATTATGCAAGATCTCTGGGAACATAATTTTATGCATAATTCAATGAAATTAATGTAATTTTCTCGTACCTTCGTCCTTACTATTCTATTTGAAATAACATAGTTTATGCTGATTTTTTTCAGATGAGATAGGAACACCACCAGCTCCAGTGCTGGTAGCGGACTCGTTGACTGCCACATCCCTCAGCTTGGAGTGGGATGGCTTCAAGCTGAGTAACATCAGCTACCTGGTACAGTGGCGGTACGAGGAGCTAGCTGGGTCGTGGCAGTACTGTCGCAACCAGAGCTGGGGGCCTCACTCCACCGTGCGGGTCGAGAACCTGCAGCCATACACCAAGTACAGGGTAATCTCTCAGCACATTCGGTCAGAATGAATGAATAAAATTATATTCAAGCTACAATACTGAACATATCAGATTGCAAATTAAAGTGCTCTGTTTAGTAGGCTGCTTTCCAGTTGGTCAATAAGTTAACGAGAACACAATTACATTGAGCAGTAAATATTTACATTGAATACCCACCCGGAAATAATAAGTAAAACACATTAAATTCATTAATAGCACAAATGTAACATGCCTAAAGGTAGTGGCAGCTCATGCCTAAAAATAAGAGTATGTACAACTTTAAATAATACAATATCGTGTAGGCTTAGTTTACATATTTAATGGCATATAATGAACTTCTTTGATTTGAATCCTTCCATCTCTGCAACCATTTTCTTCTCTATTGACATCACAAGGGCAGTAAGTTGTTCCTGGCACATATTGTTCCTTGAAAAGGTTTTTATCCTTCTTAAACATGAAAATCAAATTTCTGGCTCCGCAGTTGTCATTGGCGTTGTGACAGTGATACTTAGAAGCTTTTTTAGATCCCAGGTTTCTTCCAGATTATTATTCAGGATAAGCTGGAGTAAATGCATGGCTCCTTCAGTTTTCCTGTACACACTTTCATTTAGTACACAAAACTATGATTTCAGCCTGTTTTTCTCCAGCATTTTATAATTTCGGATAGCAGCCTTGAGTTCCTTATCAGGAAAATTCATTGTGAAATTAGGGAAGCAAGATGAATTGATTGGAATTGATGCCTAGCTTCTTCTACGATCCTGTCACATACTTCCTTAGAATCAGAACTTCGGCATGAATGCTTCCTTCGCTTTCAGTCGCAACCTGGTGATTTACTTGCTTGTATTCTGGCTTTTTTTTTTCTTTTTTTTTTTTCTTTTACAACATCGGTAGTTTTGCCCTGCAGCTAGTGCATCTTCAATTGCCATTATTCTTTGAAAAATTAAAGCCAGAATAGGAATTCCTCATCTTCCAAATATATTTGAAGACCAGAACCTTCTTGTTCTGTACGGTCTTAACAGATCCTAAATCCAAGAAACGCTCAATCAGGCACCTTATGTTAGTACGCAATTCGCACGTTACATGCTTCTATAGAATACTTAATGTCTTTCCTAGTTAGTATATTGGCTTTTACAACCGGTGAATTAAAACTCAGCAATTTTTCTAGGTCTATGCTGTGTCTTGTGTGGGGTTTTTAATTCACTGGCCATGAAAGCCAATGTATCATATTTTTGGAAGCCTTTATAAAGTGGTGAAGAAAACTATCGCAGTAAAGAAGCACAGGTTCACTTCATAAAAAGGAAGGTAGCACGCAGTTTGCTACTCCTATGGTGGTCCGGCACGGACACCAAGAGCCCACTGATGAGCAACCTTGGTGTTCCAAAGCGAAACCCCACACAAGACACGGCATAGACCTAGAAAAATTGCTGAGTTTTAGTCCTTCTTAGTTGTTTAGAAATCCTGAATATTTGAATAAAGTGAATAGATAATATTAGGAGAACTATGCAAAAGTAGTTGACCCAGCCTCGAAATAGACCTCATGTTATTTTAATGCAGTGAATATTTGATTGTATACTGCAAGTGGTTTTCTTTTATTACCTACGGTATTCACTACCAAGGATAGTCATAGTCATTATGATAGTTCATGTCACAATGCAATAGAGCAACAAGTTCTGTTATAATTAGGGAGGAATGACAATGGAGCAAGTGTGTGGCACGGGAGGTTCGAACACTTTCACAACAGGGAGGGATCGACTGACAAGCAGACTCCAGTGAGCGTGATACATGCTGTCACAAGATTGATGGCATTTTGTTGACACGGTGGCAATCCAAGAAGCTTTATGAATGTTGTTAAAAGTGTGCTGTGGTGGATGGCAAATAAAGACCTTGTATATTTGGTTTTGTTTCTTTTTGATACTATTCACCGCACTTATTAGACTCACAACATACAGTACAGTACATTCAAATATTCACTCGCTAAACCTGATTTGTGCATCAAGTGAAAACCTCATGTTATTTGAATGCAGTGAATATTTTATTGTATACTGCAAGTGTTCTTCTTTTATTACCTAGGGTTATTCATTGGTGTGAGGAGTACAATACCTCATTTCTTTGTGGCCTTTTGGAAGTTCTTTGCCCTCATAAGAAGACTCATGTATTACATTGTCCTGGAAGGGATCAGGAACCACTGTTATCAGCCATGATAAGTTGTATTAATTCCATCGTATACTTTGACTATTGTACCGGTAAATTAAATTAAATTAACGGTATTCATACCATAGCTATATTATGCAGTGTGTCCGCAAAGTCTCGCCTTGCGGGACATGTTAGGTTGGCAGTACAGTCATGTTAAGTTGTTACAACAAAAACAATTACATTAAATTAAGTAATGCATATATATATATATATATATATGGCACTCACCACTATCACACTATGCTCCGTAATGCACGGAAAACCTCTCCCGCTAAAAACACACGCTGTTCAGTAGTAAGCATTCCCACTAGACTCAGCTTATACAAGAACTTGACAAGAACACAACTTACAGCGTCAACACTGTCACGCACAAGCACTCACTGTCGGCAATAATGTACCGGTATTCCCCACCCTATCACTCCAGTTGAAGGTCAACACGGAACAAGTGCATTCTTATGCCAACCCCAGCAGTGAGACCTTGAGTATACAACGACATGAATGTTCTGCCAACCTAACACATCCCGCAAGGCGAGACCCGCGTAATTCGCAGCTGTGGAGAGACTTTGTGGACGCTCTGTACAATAAGTATGCTTCGTTGTTTAGACAACCTATAGACTTGGGAAGCCTTTATTCATTTGAATAAATCTCACATAAGTTACTATTTTAAGAATTTTATGTGTTTTACTTCTTGAGTCTATTCAATTTGAACAACTACCCAAAATAATTATGTTCCCATCAACATGTTTTTCAAGAGCAACTTGCACAATGGATTCAGTGAGGCTATACTATATTATATTTGAGGAGGTGACACGCAAAGACGAACATGTCCACCTAATACAGTTTTTCACAATCAACAAAAAACGTATTTCAGCCATACATGATAATAAAAATAACATATTGAAATGCAAACAATTTAATTTTCATGCAAAAAGGGCAATTCATGACTGCAAATAAATCTACAATGAAAATATTTGTTTAAAAAGCACATTTAATTATGGACATGTTTTCTTTTGCATGAACCGTTTGGACAAGTTTGGCTTTGAATGATTTTCAAAAGGAAGGTGTTTTATTTTTTCATAATCGCTTACATTTTATTCATTAATGGTTGCCATAAGATACCAAAATAAAGTAATTGACATTAAATTTACGCGGTTTATTTCCACCTTCAATATTTCGGGTCGTGGGTTGGCGACCACGGGACCCCATCGGCATTGCTTCCACTTACTTGTGCCGGGCTCCTCTCCGTCTTCTCTCCTGTCGACCTTCCTTGGTCAACTCTTGTTCTTTTCCGACCCCGACGGCATCAGGGTATCCGAGGCCTAGGGAGTCTTTCACTTTCCCACCTTAATTGGCCCTTGTCTCATCTTTTATGATACCCTCATTCTTCGAGGGGTCAGCCTTCTTTTTCATTTCATGTTAACTCCTGCCTTCTGCACAAGGCCTTCAAGGAGGCAGGGTATATGTAGCCTCACCACTTCTGGTGCACCCTGGATAATGCTACACCCTCAGGAGCTCACGGCTGGTGAGTTTGGGAGTTGGCGACCCCGAGGGATTCCTGAGCTGGGTCCGTTTTTCCCGCTTTTTCCTCTGACCTTGGGGCAGGCCCTCTCCTCTTTCCTCCTTTCCTATCTGCCTTTCATGGCTCTCCTTCCTTCCAAGTCCCTCAATCCTCATTCTTCGAGGGTTGAGGGCATTTCTTTTCTTCCTGTCCTTTATTTAACTTATCCTTTATTTGTTTACCATCTCTTCTTCTAGTTTGCAAGTTTGTAGTTAGTATTAGTTATAGTTTTCATTCTCATCTCATCTTTCACTATCACCCTAACCATTAGGAGGCAATAACCTAGATGTTAGGCCCCTTAAAACAACAATTATCATCATCATCATCATTTTCCTCTTTCTGCTACTCTTGTTTGCCGTCTTCACACGAACACATTATTCATCCATTCTTCTACAACACTGACGTAATAATTTTAATAGCAATATGTATGTATTATTAAGCCAGAGCACAGAAGCACGGAGCTAATGCTAATGTCAGCTGCTCTGCGCGGGAACGTCTTGTGTAGCGCGGAATGGAAATCACGTGACATGAATCAGCACTTCCTACTGGCCGTATGGACTAGTTCGTCTTTGCAGGAAATGTAGATGTGGACAAGTTCGTGTTTGCGCTGAACCATGCATTTTCACAGGCTTGTATCATGGGACATATTCAAGTTTGCTTAAAAGGCACAATCTATTTACATTCCGCTCATCTTGTACGTCCCGTTCCATATTGTATCTCATTTTTTTCAATTGTGGACAAGTTCGTCTTTGCGTGTCACCTCCTCATTTGTGCCTTGAATGAAGTAGATTGATGCAGATGTGGTACGTTTCAGTTCCGGATTGCTCTGCTGCTGTCCCCACACCACACGGAACCCCTGGTGTCGCAGCCGAGCGTGGTGATCAGCACTCTGGCAAGTGGGACTCCTCAGTCTGCTCCCACGATAGTGAGAGCCACGGCAGTGGACTCGAGCCACATCTCTGTGTCCTGGATTCCTGGCCCCTTCCCCAATGGCCCCATTCTCTCCTATAAGCTCAAGATCATAGAGCTGCCCGAGGGCTACGTGGCCCTCAAGGTGAGACCACTGAGGACTACAGCACGTTTGCCAAACTCATATGTAACATGTGTATGTGAGACTAGTATGTGTTTAATATTTATTTATTTATCGTATGGCTTTTAGTGCCGGGAGTGTCCGAGGTCATGTTCGGCTCGCCAGAGGCTGTAGCTGCTTCAAGCGGACACCGATAGAGTGAGCTACAAGTTCCGTTCAATTTCAAGTATTTCCAACTTTTGCTACCAGATATCAATGATACCTAGTGGTGAACGTTGGAACTTTGATAGAGCGTTCCAACGAAACCTAACCTAGAAATTTAGCTTCACACAAGTTTAGTCTGCGGAAGGATCTTTTTCATGCCATAAATGTATGACATGGGACCGCCGGCTTCACTTCCCCTCCAAAGGAAGGCATATTGAAGTATTTTTACGCTCTTAAAAAAACCAACGACTTCAGCCGGGTTTGAACCCGCTATCTTGGGCATAGCAGTTCAGCAAGCTACCAACTACGCCACCGAAGCCACTTGTGTTTAATATATATACTGGTGAAGGCTCTTCTTGTTGTTGAGCTGGGTAGTGTTTTCATTGTTCCCTGGCACTTCCCCAACAAGTTCAGCTAGCATATTTACGAGTGTCTGCAATGGAGTGGGTTGGCAGCTAACACATGATGCCTTTCATAAAGTGGGTTGCTTAATTTCATGATAAGAAATAATGGCCAAATCTAGAGAAAAAGTTTCAGTGAAAATCTAGGTCCTGAGACAGCTGTTTATCATTACTATTGGAGGTGCTCAGATGAACTTCAAGGCTTTAAGGCTAAAATCATAAACATAATCATGACCAAAAGATAGTGTTATATGTTGCAAACACTTGAGAAGGAATTAGTTCTACCTCAATAAAGCATCAAATTCAGCAGCGTGTCCCGACTTTTCAAACTAGGGAAGCAATGTCGTAAATATTTATAATAATAATATGGGTTTAACATCCCCTTTAATTGCTGTGGCTTTTGAGATGCTGGGGGGGTTTCTTAAACATGCTGGTAAACCTATCAACACAAGGCTGTCACATTTAAGTGCCCTTAAATGTCATTGAACTGAGCTGTGATCGAACCCATAGGCTAATCTTAGATTTTGGAGGTCAACGCATAATCAACCATACCATTCAGTCCAACATGGTAACAGTATTCACGCACAACAACACGCAACAGCTGAACAGGCATAATTTCACGGAGTAGGCCTATACGTGACAAAAGCAAACACACCCGCATTTCATGGGCTATTAAATTCACAAATGTTAATATTTTAAAAATCACCCTAATGTTATATTAATAGTCTTTATGCAACTCAGTAAATGGCATCACAAAGAATTGGTGGTATATTTGAAAAATCATGGGTTATCAAGAACATCTACTCTCTGCCAAAATATGAACCACAACACACTACACTCCCGCCACCTTTACATTAACTCTGCTAGAGACTGGCTGCGTGGTGCAGCGGTAATGTGCTCACCTGCTGTGCCCAAGGTAGCAACATCGAATCCCGGCACAGTCAGTTGGCATTTGAGTGTGCGCAAATGCGAGGAGCCATGTCAGTACATTTACTGGCATGTTAAAGATCCCCTTTGGGGCACAAATCTGGTCCCCTGGCGAATCTAAAAGCCACAGTAGTTAAAAGGAATGTATAACCAATAACATTATTATTATTAACTCTGCTGGAACACTGCTTATACTTTTCTTGTTCATACACTAGAGTTGGCGGAAAGCTTAGTAGTTGGTGATCGATGAGTACTCACCTGCTGGCTAGAAGAGGACTTCTGTATCCATATTTTTCAATTGAGGGTTGACTGATTTCTCATTTTAAATAAGGACATTTTCAGGTGCATAAATTTGCAATTTTATTTAATTGACATAGGAAGTAGTGCTTTCATGGAATAATCATCTCTGATTACAAATGTATATGCATCACTGGTCTCACTTACAGATTCTTATATATGAGATGTTAGTAGTACAAAATATGTTATTGTTGTAATAAGCTAAAACCTATTATAATTTTCTTAATATAGCTTTTCTTTTGTGCTTTTGAAAGAGTAAAAATTATCATCTAGCCTTCTGTTGCAAAATTCTCGTATGGCTTTAAAATCTTCCTCTCAAACTTGAAAAAAAGAAATGCCTTCTGTAATATATTCTTTCACTTTGCAATAAGACTTCTATAGCTTGAATGTGCTGCATATATTTGCAAAACTGTAGTAAAATTACTTTTTCAGTGAAATTACTTTCTTTTATTTTTCATATATTTTGTAGTGGAGTGGTTCAAGTAGTGCTGTAAGTTCCCTTGCATGAACTAACCTCAGCATGCTATGGGCAAGTATCAACTAGGGTTAGCTCTTATGGTTAGAACTTATGTGAGTAAAGGTAGCCTTTTATCCTGTCCCAATCTTCTGTGTCAGTAATGCTATTCCTTACACTGCAGGGACATAGCCAAGAGGGTGCTAAGGGATACTTCCATACCTCCATCCCTCATATCTGCACCCTTCAGGTACCCCAATATTGAAGGAAAACAACAAGGGAATATTTTAAAATAGCCGAAATTCGTGTTTTTATAGCGAAGCAAGTCTGTGTTTACAAGCGTACAGTAGATGTACAAACTAGGAGCTCTCTATGATGAATCTTTCCACATCAATTAATGAATCAGACAATCCGTGTTACATGAGTTTCATTATCACAGTGCGTTCTTCAGTTTATACGGCTTGAATGAGAATGAAATTACTCTTTGACATCCTACTTTGCATGTACGCTGGGTGAAGCATGAAATAGTTCCTATTTCTAAAATGATGTTTTCAAATCCTCATGATGCCATTTGCACCCCCACACCCATCACAGGTCTATGAAAAAAGGAGGAGTACATTATTAAACATGTTGTCTGTAACAGATATGGAGAGCGAGCACAGGCAAAACTCAGAGGCCCCTCCATTTTCAGTCATCTCTTGACATCCTGGAAGTTTCAATTTTGCATTTCTATTTTAAAGCTCTACCCCAGAAAAATTAAATTCCTTTCTTCATACGTTTTAATATTGTACAATGTGGATTTTTAATGTCGTTTTCATTTTACCTGACCGAAGAGTTTACTCTACTCTCATCATGCGAACAGATGTGATGCCTTGGACAACAATATGAACTAGATATTAGACTTTGCAATAGTTATGTACAAAACACATGTTATGTTTTCTTTGTAGTCCAGTTACATTGAATATAACCCTATCAGAAATTTCACATTTGTTTGGAAATTAAATCAAGTGAAACTGTCTGACGACCTCCCTTGGTCCTGGAGTTTCAGGCTTTTGTCAGACTTGGAAGCCTTGATGGAACAGGAATCATGGTATTTCAGCAAAGAGCTTGTTAGGAGGTTTCTAGTATACAATAAAGAAAATTCCTTTCAAATAAAATGGTTGGCCTTGTAGATGGCAGATAACAATGTTGCAAAATGATGGGGATGCCAAAGGAGATCCTATTATTTACCTTCAAAGGTTACCCAGTGAGGATTAACAGAACCTAAATTTCTTGGACCATCTACAGTAAACCTGTACTAACACTAGTTATGCCAGATATGTTTACGCTGGGCTGGGGTTAACCCAGTGGGTGTTGCTCTATTTGAACCACTCTTCAACGTGCTTGTCCTCATCAGCTCTGATCTTGTTTTCATTGGCCTTGAGTTGTCTCAAGGTCTCAGTGGATTGGAGAATACTTTTGCTTATGCTTTATATGGGTTCTATTCTGCATGAATTATCAAATACCTATGTTTGCATTGGAAAACCATATTTCAAATATACCGGTACTCTACCAGTACATATACTGTGTTTCAGAATCAATAAAGTGTTACCTTAGTATGGAATGTCATTGGGTATTTTCATCCAAAGTCATTAGTTAAAATATTCACAATATAACTTATAGACTTTATTCAGGGTAAATTTATGGAGCATTGTTGTTTAATCATCCAAGTATAATTTGCATGTGAACGAAACGACTATAAGAGTTCATCCAGAAAATCCCAGACAATATATATATATTTTAACTGGCATCTGGTGGGAAGTTATGAAAACTTTCTGATGCCCTACATTGAGAAACAAACATTTATTAGTTTTCAGCTTCTTTGACAACAAGCAGTTGTTCCCCCCTTGAAGATATGATTTGTCTTGTAATGATAAGTTAGCTGAGTATTTCAGAGGTAGCAAGCATGAACACAGCCATGCTGCAGCTAGTGGAGTACTGTATTTTTTTTTTAATTTAATTTTTTCTATTCCTGTTGACAGATTTCCTCACAATGACAGTGCACTGGATCAATGAAAGAAACAGATCATTTTTGAGTGACTCTGTCAAAGAAACTGTTTTAGTGAAACATAATCATTAAAACTTCAGTTGTGCAGAGTTTCCTGAATACGGTATATTTCAAACAAGGCACAGCCACAGATTCTGCCAACAAACATTATACAGGGTCATCGAAAAATAATGCCAACATTTCAGAAAATTATAACACCGAAACCCTTTATGTTAAATGTGTAATTCTTTCACTGAACGCCAGCTGGTTAAAGTAAGTTTTGTTTTGGAGGGGACGTGACCTTGCTATGCGCACACTTGATGCACAGTAGCCAAAGTTGGCCAGGGGCGTGCGCGCCAATGAAGTCCTGACCTCAGGCCTTTGGATTTTTTTCTGGGGGTACATTAAGAACATTGTGTATGCAGAGAAAATTCGGGATTTGGAGCACCTGCAGAAGCGAATTTCTGCCGCCATCTTGACAGTTACTCCTGAAATGATTGCACGTACCAATCCAGCCTTTGGGAAAGCGTGCATTCAATGCTGATGTTGGTGGTCGGCCTGGCCTAGATTCTTTTCTCTTCAGTCCCTGTCTCCTTAAACTGATTAAACCATCGAATGACAGCTTTGTAATCAGGTGCAGTTTGTCGGGCGGTGCAGTCATTGGCGCGCACGCCCCCGGCCATCCTTGGTTACTGCGCATCTAGTGTGCGCATAGCAAGGGCTCGTCCCATCCAAAACAAAACTTACTTTAACCAGCTGGCGTTCAGTGAAAGAATTACACGTTTAACATAAAGGTGCTATAATTTTTTGAAATGTTGGCATTATTTTTTGATGAGCCTGTACTGTATGATGCACCATTAATAAGCAATGGTCCTCTGCCATCCAAAGGCAGTATTTAATTGATAGAAATAAAAGGTGCTCAAAAACAGAGGCAACATTCTAAATGATCAGACCACTTTCTTGGCTGTCACCCCACGGGTTCGGGTTTGATTGCCAAGAAATATAATTCTGGTCTGAGGGTTGGAGTGGGGAACACTTAGCCTTGTGAGTGAGAACTGAGAAAAGGCATGTTCAATTCCAATCTAAGCCATCCTAGAAATGGTTCTACTTCTACTCCAGGCAGATGCTGGGAGGATTCCTCATTCAAGGTCATGGCTGCCTCCTTCGCAATTCTCGTTTGAATTACAAATACACACAGTTCTATAGATACCAGTAACACAGGTTACCAAACAAATCCTGCACAGGGCTGAAATGACCCCTATATCAAATAACAACAACTAAATGATCAATATACTATAGGATTGGATCAACATGCGTTGTGTACTCTGTTCAGGATATTCCAGAATCTGAAAACACAGCATTCTACTTGGTCCGGAATCTGGTGGCTAGTAGAAACTACAACATCTCCGTCACCATGAGAAATAGTGTGGGAGAAGGACCAGCCGCCACAGCGGTTGTGATGACCCCTTCAGAGCCTGCAGGTAACTTTACAATCATTAATACCGTATGTTCTTAGATCATTCTTCACTGGTTGACAAATCCCCAAACAACCATAAGTACATGGGACTAGGTTTGCCAGACGTTCTGTTTTACCCTGGACAATTCCGTTATTTCTTGTTTTGTTCCGCGTTCCGTTTTAATCTTTCACGGAACGCCAAATATTCTGTTTTTGGTTAATTTGATAATATATTCAATTTCGCACCGATTTTCAAATGTCCCGCTTCAGAAGAATTGATTGTAATATCTAGCTTGTTCTCTGGTGATACAGATACAAGTTTGAAAGAGATAATGATTTCTATGTCTGTGCCAGATATATGGGTACATGTTATAGATTTATTAGGGGCAACAAAATTAAGGAATATCTTAGTCCTTGTGAAGTTAATACTCAGCATTTTCCCCTCCAATGCTTTTACAGAGAGAGTTTTTTTCTGTCATGAATATCAAATGGAGAGCTGATAGAAACAGAAGCTTCATTAGTTTGATAAAACAAGAATTGTTCACATATTACAATTATGACAAAAATTGTAGTGAATTTTATGAGAAGGTGCATCAAAATGACACGCTGTCCAGTCCATTGTCCGATATCTTCTATTTGAGCGAACACAAACTGTTCAAGCATGTCGAGGTAAATTAGGCTTGTAATTTTTTCTTCAGTGAAAAAGAAAGGTCCAATAACTTGGTCATGAAGTAACCCGCACCACACATTGACACACATAAGACGTCTGCAGAGTGACAAACAGAGCTTACACTGAAACTTACTAAGGTATGAAACAATGTTATCTTTTCCATGCATTTTAAGGCTAAAACCATTGCATTACCTATAATAGTTTATTTATAGCAATTATTTAAAATCTAGGCATTATTTTTCGATGACCCTGTAGTGTAAATTATTTATTTTATTTTATTTTATTTATTTATTTATGAAAGTACACAGGTCATTAACCCAATTAAGTACCTTCTTGACACAAATACAAAGTACATAATTGTAAATCTAAATAATTTTAGGAAAAGACAAGAAAAGGAAAAAGAATTAAACTTAAAACTACAAAATAAAATAACAATCTTTAAATACATAATTAGTAGGCCTAGCTAATGCTTAGTTATGAATAAAACGAACTAAAATTAATACAAATAAAACATAAACATGAACCCCTTGACGAAACATGGACAGTGCCTAATAAAAAGGTACAGCTCATAATTTAGACACAAAAGATTTGTAGTTTGTTATTGAACACAATGTCTGATTCAATAAATATATCTATGACTGTAGAAATTTTATTGTAGTTCGTTATTATTTTCATGAATGGTGAATTTAAGTGGTGGGTAGTTCTTGACCTTTGATGTGAAATAATGTATAGCTTCGCGATCTCACCTGTGGAACGCGAAAAGAGAGAAAATTCATTAATTCTATAGAATCATATTTACTTGTTATTATTTTCCACAATGTTTGCAATGAAATAAGCAGCCGTCTACTCTTCAGTGATGTGAAATTGAACATATGTCTTAACAGGTGCGTTGATGTATTGTAAGGACAAAATATATTTAATGTTCTGTAATACATGTACCTTATGAATTTGTTTTGCACAACCTCTATAGCATGTATATTTTCCTTTGAGTGTAGATCCCAAATTACCGATGCATATTCCAATTTATTTCTCAAAAGGCTCGTAAATAACTGGATAAGTGTTGAAGGCTGAATAAATAATTTAGAATGTCTTATTATGAACCCAAGCAACCGGTTTGTGTCGTTCGTTGTTTTCAAAAACCAAACTGGTACATTTAACTCGAAAGTATTCTATGATCGACCTTGTCAAATGCCTTCTCAAAGTCCATATAAATTATAACAGTTCTTCCGTTCACATTCAATGTATCGTACAATGTTTGACTAAACCCCATCAGATTTGTAAGAACAGATCTATTGGGCATGAAACCATGTTGAAATTCAGAAATGCCTAATTTGACATGATTATAAATTTTACAATATAGTATATGCTCGAATACCTTTGCAATAGCATCAATTACAGATACAGGACGATAATTAGAAATGTTTTCTTAAGTTCCTGATTTTAAAATTGGTGTAATTTTCGACAGCTTCCATTTTTCTGGAAAGCATGAGGTCCTTAATGATAAATTAAAAATATATGCTAATTGATTAGCCAATATGTCTCCACAGTCCTTTATTATGTAAAGTGGTTGCCATCAGGACCACTTGCCTTCTTAGGTTTTAACTTCCTTCGGATGACAGTTTTCACCTCATCAACTGATATGGAAATAATGTTAAGCATATCTACAGAAGGTTGTTACTCATCCAAAGCCAAATGATCTAAATTATAATTAAAGTCGGTGTTGGTATACACCAACGAGAAATACTGTGCAAAACCATGGGCGATATTACCACACACGTAACTGTTCTCATTATATATGTAAGTATTTTCCTCCGCTCGAGTCCCTCTTACTTTTAATATGTGTCCAAAATTGATTGATATTATGTTTCATTGTATTTTCTAAATCTTTAACGTACGTTCTATAAGCTATTTGTATTTTGAGTTCCAATTCATATCGAAGTTGTCTAAATCGGTCGACGTAATATCTAGAAAACTTTCACTTTCTAGCACATTTCTTTTTACGTATTATATCCTGTAAAATGTCATATGTAAACCAAACTGGATATCTGGACTCTTGGATGAGCTTTCTTTTGGGAATACATGTTTCAAAACATTTAAACAGTGACTTGACCATGAAACCCTTTTCAACTGCTATTAATACTCCTCCTTTAACCTTTCTTGCTGTACCAGATCCAAATCAAATGTGAACATGAGGGAGGAGCCAGATTCACTCGCTCACTCACGCCAGCCAATAGCATAGCGCGGCGTTGCCTAGTTAACTCAACTCGCTGGGCTCGCTGCGCCGTACGAAATCGTTATTTCTCTCCATGCACGAAAATAATTAATTCATCAATTATTTTGATGACCCTATGTTACAGAGCTAAAAATGTTGAAGCTGACTGTCCAAACCCTGTGCGCTATGACCAGCTGTCAGGAGATAATTAGATAGAAAATGATTTAGGTGTTGAAATATTTAAGTTCGGTGGGGAAGATAACAAAGAGTGACGGCAATGCTGTATCAATTCAGTGTACAGGAGTGAAGCTTTAAGAAGTGCTGTGAGCTGAAGTTTTGTATTGATAGGCTAACAATGTTCCTTAGCAAGCTGAGTGGCAGCCGAACAGTTTTACACAGCCAGGCAAGGAATATAATTTTCAGGGTATATGGTCTTTAAAAGAAGCTTTCGAATACAGAAGTATGTGAAAACACAAAATCTGATAATCTGTGTTATTGTGGTGTCGGCAATTTTATTTTTTTTAATTATTGAGCCGAATAAAACTCACCTCTTCACAGTTTTACCTCACGAGGCAAAGTGTACCCAGTGCTAATCCTGAGACCAGAACTAAATGTCTTGATTGAGCCATGAATCGAATCCGGACCTCATTGGTGAAAGCATGAGTTGTTGATGTTGATGATGATTGTTTTAGGGGCTTTGCGACATCGTGGTCATGTAGCCCCGTGTATTTGGGTGTGTGTAGAATTTGTCTGATAACCTGTGTCACTGTGATGTCTGTACTAGTGTGTGTATTTGTAATTGCGGTAGGATTTGGGTAGGAAGCGGCCGTGGCCTTATGTTAGGTACCATCCCGGCATTTGCCTGGAGTAGAAGTGCGAATCCACAGAAAAACCACTTCCAGGATGGCTGAGGTAGGAATCCAACCAACACCTTCCCAGTTTTGCATCACGAGGCTGAGTGTATCCTGTTCCAGCCCTCAGACCAGAATTACATTTCTTGGGAATCGTACCCGGGCCTCCGCAGTGACAGCCAAAAATGGACAGCAAGTGTGCTAGCCAGTACACCACAAGGTGGTCTCCAATAAACAAAAACCAATCCCAATCAATTGTTTTCTGTATTTCTATTACCTTATAAAGAGTCCACAAGCAATGTTACTCAGAATGACTTGGGGTGTAGGTTACGTAATGTGAAATAATAACGTTGTTGTCGTTGTTTCATTTGAGGGGCTAGGCATCTTGGTACTGAAGCCCTGTGGAGGACTGAGAAGATGGACATCTTTGCCTTATTTCATGTATTTCTTCTTTTGTTTATTTCATGTATTTATTCTTCATGTTTGAGGCTCTTTGATATAAGTTAGTGTAATAAAAGATGGCTGCTAAGTAAGACGTCCGTGTTTCACGATCACTGATTTATACATTATACGAATCCCAACAAGCCCTGTGTACTTGTCTGAAAATATGGGTTGCTGTGGTGTCTGTTTTAGAGTGTGTGTATTTGTATTCTGGTGAGGATTGGGAAGGAGGCAGCTATGGCTTTCAGTTAGGAACCATCCCGGTATTTGCCTGGAGTATAAATGAGAAACCACTTCCAGGATGGCTGAGGTAAGAATCTAACCCACATCTTCTCAGTTTTGCCTCACGAGGCTGAGTGGACCCTGTTCCAGCCCTCAGACTAGAATTAAATTGCTTGGCACAGCCGAGAATCGGACCTGGACCTCCTGGGCCACAGCCAAGAACTCTGGTCGCTACACCAGGAGTGCACGAATAATGTTTGTGTGATATCCTATATGTGCCTCAGATCACAATTATTATAAAAATGTGCGCACTCTGTTATGAGCATAGATATTCATAGGATTAGGCCCTCAATCTCGTACTCTTACATTCGAGTGCCTTGTGTTCACGGAAAAGGTCGTGCGTATACTGCGAGTGTAGAGCTGTGTCATCTCCCGCCAGTCTCACTGTGGCAACAGTGCTCAGCTGGACGCACGCTACTGGGCGAGCCCATGTTCACAGTTGTTTTGGATCTGGTATAGTGATAGGTCTCTGTCATTTCTAAATACTGTGTATCTGTCGTCAAATAATTCACTGTACCACATATCGTTTGTTAGGGAAGTCTCTGTCAATACAACTATATCAAATGAACAGCACAAAAGGTTTTGAAAAATGTGCCGGGCTTAGTTCTAAGGACGTTAACGTTTTGATAATAAATAGAAAATTGATGTGAAGACATCTCAAAAGTTATAAATGACTGTATATAAAATAATTACTAGTCTAGCAATTAAATCACGGTAATTGAATAAGCTATGCCAAGAATATATTATAGCTTACTTAAATCATCAACACAACTAATGGTGTGAACGAGAGTGCCATCTCCCTTCCTAATCATAATTTTGCCACTCTTGTTCACCCATAAGTACTTATAATCCTTGTCACGCTCTATTTGTTTAGCCTTAGCAAAAAGAACTCTTCTGGCAGGTGCTAGAGACTGGTTAACATAAACAGGATTAGATACAGTAAACCCAAGTTGAGTGGTGGACAGGTTTCTTTTCGCATTTTACCACTCGAGAAGCTGTTCTTTATGGCACCTACGAACAAATTTTACAATTATACCTGAAGTTAGATGATTGTTTACCTTTGGAAGCCTATGACATGCATCTATCATCTCTTCTTTAATTTCTATGTCCAGTGCTCTAGCGACATCAATACGGTAACTGTCGTGTTTTCATTTTTATTGGACATCTCGGGAACACCATACCAGCGTATTAATTCTAGAATACTGCTCACTATCATCGCATCTAACACAGTGAAGCGTGGCTAATTCGAACTTCTATAATTCGAAATCTTCTTTAATTCGAATTTTTCTCTTGGTCCCTAGCATTTTATTTACAATCAATGCTAAAAAATCGTGGTTAATTCAAAGCTTTTACTTGTAAAAAGCCGATCGGAAGCCAAACAGTTGGGTCAAGAATTCCCGAAAAACGACAAACCACATCCTTTGTTGATAGTAGAAATGACGGAAGTGATTCTGTTTTCCGTCTCTTAAATTTGTTGGATTCTTTTGTGATGGCTGAGAGACTTAATTGTAGGAAACAGGTAAAATTCTCAAACTTTTTTGAAAAAGATACAGTCAGTCTGAGAGACTAGACTATCATTTCAAATGATGCTTGCTACAAATGCTACACATGTTAGAAAGGCTCAGGAGGGCTCTTTCAACAGACTCCATTACCCATTAACTTGGGCTTCCCGCGCGGGGAACGAAGAGCGGGAGGGGCACTCTGCTGCATGACGTCACGCACTCGGCGTCTCCTTATCGCATAACGCCAGACCCCAGGATTAAACTCAGACTCAACAGACTCCATTACCCTTTAACTTAGGCTTCCCGCGTGGGGAACGGAGAGCGGGAGGTGCACTCTGCTGCATTACGTCACGCACTCGCCGTCTCCGTATCGCATAACGCCAGACCCCAGGAGTAAACTCAGACTCGGTGCATATGCACTGAACAACATGATGACGTCATACACGCCGTAACAGTGACGCATAACGGTAGACCAAAGCATAACGATGAAGTCGACAAGATCATTTGAAATGATAAAACTGTAGATTTCTCTAAGACTTAACTAGATTGCTGGATTACTACTGTCATTATATAGGTGAATAGTACATTTTGGTTTTATATTATCATTTGAAACTTTTGAGGTTATTCATGATACAGTCATTATACAGTACCGTTGTCTGTTAATCTGCCATGTTGAATGTAAATCATAATGTAAACATAATGCAATATATTTTTTCTACCATTTTCGAAGAACTTTCTTAATTCGAATTTTTGGATAATTCGAAATTTTACTTGTCCCTTGATGTTCCACTGTACTTAGATCACTGACGGTTTTCACTAGACGCTTATTCTCAGACAACAAGTTATCAATAATAGTTTGCTGCCTCTCTATTATTGCTTGCTGTTTGTCAGAAATGTTTTGCTCATCAAGTGAGCTTCTTCAAATTCTGACAACTTATATGCATAGAACTCTGTACCGTAATCTTATGAATATTTATAAACATATTAGCTAATTAATCAGTATCTGAAGTTCACCTGACAAACAAAACATATTATTATAGAAAGCTTTTCAGTCGGTCAACACAAAATGAGCCCAATTACCGTGGCCTGCATTAGGCGGGAAAACAAGTATTTAAACACCCTAACCTGAAAATTAATTTCACATGAGATATTTATCACAAATTAATATGCTTTTATGTACAAGAAAGGGAGAGGATACTTTTTTGTAAATAAAAGCATGTTATTTTGCGATAAATAAATATTTATTTCAGGTTGGTACTTGTTTTCCCACCTAATGTAATTGTGCACAATTTGTGTTGACCGACTGAAAAGCTTTCTATAATAGAACTGAAAAATAACTTCTAATACTCATTCGTCAATTGTGTTGTGAAGTGTAGGCCAGTGCTAGGGAAAGTACAGGGTCATTATCTATGTGCGCCCCGATAAACACGGCAAACTAAGCCGGCTATGACTGGCGCAGACCGCGGGCACGCGTATGCGGTTCAGCCGGTGGTTGGCGCGCTCCGTTGACTCATATCATTAGTTCACACGTGTTTTGTCATTTATATGGACATGTATCTGCAAAGCTTAGACATTAGTGTTGCATGTTTAGTGAGTATTGTGATTACTGTGATTGTTGGTCATGCCTAGACACCAATTCATATTGCGCAAAGGTGTGTATATCCATAATTCATATAGGAAAAGCAGAAGATCTTGTTTCGAAACAAGACGAAAATTTCGAATCACGTTTCCAGGAAGACCTGTGCCTAATGCCAGTACAATTAGGAGGCTCGCTAAACGATTCAAGGAAAGAAGGCTCCGTAAATAATAAGAGTTGACAGACATTCTTTCATCAGAAGATGACAGGTGTGTGGTACAAGAGAGGGAGGACATTTTCAGCATCGCCTATGAGCACTGTAAGTACACATTGAACATGTTTGGTAAAAGTGTGAAAGTGCGCGCCAACCACCAGCTGAACCAGTTACGCGCAGCTGCGATCTGCGCCAGTCACAGCCGGCTTTGCATGCCGTGTTTACTCGCGCACTCATAGATAATGACCCTGTATATTTATTAACTGTGTATTTCTTTCATGTTTCCTCCTTGTGCTCTAATCCTTGTTGTTGTTACAGTGAAGGACACCCAGCAACCCATCCTCATTCTGGGAGCTCCTCATGCTGTTATTCTACAGACTGCTGACATGCTCCATGAGCCATCCATCCTATACAACACTCCACACATCATTGAAGGTGAGTTACTTGTTACCCAAGCTATTGAGTTAAAACACAATGTTAAACCACATGGACCTCCCAATTCATAAGGTATCCAAACCACTGGATGTGGTGTTTCATTTTGAGAGTTTCAGAAGAAGAAAACAGCTAGACCACTGCTAGCACCTGCTAATAATCATAAAGAATTACCGGTATTCAATGTTATTTTTAATCTATTCAGAAGCGGCTTCGGTGGCATAGTTGGTAACATTCTGAGCTTCTGTGCCCAAGAACGCGGGTTCAAACCCGGCCGAAGTCGTCGGATTTTTTAAGAACGTTAAAAATCCCTCAGTATTCCTTCCTTTGGAGGGGAAGTAAAGCCGGCGGTCCCATGTCATAAATTTATGGCATGTTAAAGAACCTTCCACTAATTACACCTGTGTGAAGCTAAATTATATAGGTTAAACATTTTGACTAACATTCTTAGGTTCTTACGTTCGTCGTAAAGAGCCAACTGCGGTGGCATCTGGTAACTAAGTTCTGAACTAGTTGGGCGTTGATGGTGGCGTTTGGTGGCAAAAGTAGGAACTACTTGAAAAAAAATTCAAGTCTGCAGTCCTTCCTTGAATTAAAACAGATACACACACTAATACAGTCACCACAGTTATAGCAGCTTCGCTTGCCCCTAACTGTTGGGTGATAATTGTAACTGTTGACCTTTGCCTAAGCTATGTTGTTTTAATGGGCGCCAAGACCTCAATGCAATGCTGAAATCTAAATTTGTATTTAACAACGTCTAGCTCTGGGAGAACACCTTCAAGAATCTATTCACTCAGATCGTGGTATGATTTGATCATTAACCCAACAAACAATTGTATCAGGAGAAGGAGTTGGTCTATATCTAATGCTACCTACTGAAAGCAAAGATTGCATTGTAAAAGAAATGAATTTATTATATAAAACAAGTATAGCAAAATTAATAATAATAATAAGTTTAAAATTTAAATTGGAGCGTTGCGATTTTAATATTACCGATAGAAAATTACGTGAAAACGGAGTTTGATAAATTGATTTTACTCTTATTTCCAAGCTATGAAGTTACTGAAATATGAGATGTAAAACAAAGAAAAATGAGAGATTGCGTATTTCTGCGTCATTTGCGCTTACCACTGGAAATTGCTAAAGCATTTCCCTCGTACTGGATGATGCTGTGTGCTTCCCACAGTCTCCTGGACGTCGCCATCTTCTTCGTTATTTGATGATATTCTGGTAGATTAGATAATTCTATGGTCCGTACAATGGACCCAAACCGTACAACCACCACGGTTAAGTTTCACAAAGATAGTCGCTAACTCCACTGAACATCGGAGCGACACGCACTTGCAACCGTACTCGGCAAGTTCTACACAGATTCTTCTTGTTCCACGGCGCGTCGAACGATATATGCACACGTTGGCTCCCCACTCCGGAGCCGTCTTCCAGCTTACGTCGTCTCCACTGATTGGCTGCACCCCACGCGCTATACTCCCCTCCTCTGCCTCATTACACTCGGCGGTAAGGGGAAGTCGTATTCCGTTCCAACAATTCGCCTTTTCTTGACGATGCGACCCAAGCTTGCGTCATGCTTCCCGACAAGATTAAGCTTGTATTTGAATTTCCAGTGACTCATGTCTCTCATAATATACCCTAACTGACGAAACTCTGTTAAATTCCGTAATCACATAATTTCCTATGATATTGTCGTTCGTAATAATTTGCTTGATAGCGTTTTCTAAGACATAGAAAACCTATCTGTATGCTTATAATTTTTATAAAATGCTCCGAAAATATCTTAATAATAATTATAATAAATTAATAATAATAATAAATTAACATGAAAAATTCTCTTGGCCGAACAATTTGCCGCGTAAATAAATATAGAATGGCTTCCTACTGACTTATGCCAGTTGCACAAAAACCCCTCGAAAAACACGTTACATATTTGCCTCGGATCATCGGATGATTTACCGTGATAACGGTCCATTATCCGATTATCCCAGACACGTTAATAAACCCCATCCAAAATACATATTACATAAATGAAATCACCCTAAATTACAGATATATA
This sequence comes from Meconema thalassinum, assembly GCA_946902985.2. Classification (NCBI taxonomy): domain Eukaryota; kingdom Metazoa; phylum Arthropoda; class Insecta; order Orthoptera; family Tettigoniidae; genus Meconema; species Meconema thalassinum. Next base: position 1,203,959,055 of record OX336388.2, read on the forward strand.
CACTCATAATTTTTCTTCACGCACTTTGCGTCAAAGTTTGTTGTCACTATGGATTGCACTATGCAACCAGTCCAATGTTTTACATATAGAATAGTGTTCCACGGATATTTCCGCCTCTCAAATTTCTCTATGATGGAGAAATAGACATAATTAATGTGTGAGCACTATGTATTTATGATGTCATATCACACGCATTGAAGGTGTTCTGATATATTTATATCACCATAGAACTTCCAATTTCACTGGAGGTCCCCTCCTTATGGTGACATTTAATTCCACTTATCACTGAGCACACGATCACACTATTGTGGCAGCGCCTCGTGACCATAATACTTAATGTCTCTTTAAAGTAGATGAAATTAATATTGACTTCTGAAAAAAAAACAGTAAATGCGCATTAGATATAACACCAAATATTTCTGTGCCGTAATCGCCCTGTCTTGTTAAGTTCCCGTAGACCATATTCTACTTAGTACTAGTTCTCAACACAGACCAGTTCTCCTCACACAAATAATACCTTTGTACAAATTACCTTAAATTACACACTTACAAATCTTACATGGCGAGGCCGTAAACAGAAATCACGTGTGCTGATATGTATGAGTTTCATGAAGGACTGTCTCGCATTCTGATGGCCCATCTTTTGCCTCGTGGACGCCTTAAGCAAAAATACCCTGTTCAAGCGCTCACCCATCTCTTGGAGGCAAATGGGAATTCACCAGCGCTACCAAATTCTGGCCTTAGTGTATCGAGACATTTTAGTGCTCAAGAGCATCCGACAATCCCGTCATATTTCCCTGTACCTTAAAAACTCTCATTTACTTACATACTACCCCCCTGTGCGACTACTGATACGCCTGCCTTGAAGACCAGATCTTCCACGCACCAGACACCACACTTACTCATTTGATAGGCTGGCTCGCCAGCTAAACACACTCACTTTATGACACATATTTTCGTAGACTATGTATATTATACGTTCCGTATAATCTCTATCCCTCACTATTCTCCAGCACATATGCTGTTTTCCCAATACGTTTGGAAACTATAAATGTTTCTGTGTCACCTGCTTTCAACCTTGCAAGTGGCTCCCTTAAATGAACGTCATCACGTTGCTCTACCTAGCATATTTCTCAGTGTCTGTAACGATGCCCTGTTGCTACTGTCCACACATGCTAACCCTACTTTCCTACTACTCGACACTCTATGACCTAAAAATGTCACTTCTGACTGACAGAATGACGACTTAGACAGCTTCAAAGTGAACCCTGCCTGATCTAACTTCTGAAAAACTATATTTAAATGACATAGATGCTCCTCAAAACTGCGTGAACTAATTACCATATCATCTATGTAAATGGTTACAAACTCTCCTGTATCATCCCCTAATGCGATGTTTAAAGCCCTAATTAAAGCTGCTGAACTACTCTTTAACCCATAAGGTGTTCTACAAAATTGATAAAGGTTATATTTTATGACTAAAAGCTGTAAATGGTCTATCTTCGTACATAAGTGGCACTTGCCAAAAACTGGAACTCAAATCTACACAAGTGAAATACTTCTTCCCCTCAAATGTTTGCATTAATTCCTCTATTGACATAGATTTCAGCTGATCTGAACTAATTCTACTGTTAACCAAACGAGCGTCTAAACAAATACGAACCGTGCCGTCGGTCTTGGGTACCGTGATCAAAGAATTAACATATGGACTGTTAGAGTGCTCAATAATCCCATCTTCAAGCATCTGATTAATTTGTGCCTCAACTGCACTTTGATAAGCGAAAGGTACAGGATATCTATGTCCTGTGAATACTGACCTATCAATAACGTTCAATGAATGTGTATAGCAATTGGCCATACCAATGCGATCCTCAAAAACTCTCCTATTACACAATAACACATCATAGAGCCGAACACATTGTTCCACCTCTATATTACCCTGAAATGCAGCATCACGTAACAAGTCCTCTAGACTTCTGTTCGTAATCACACTGCCCACAAAACATGGAGAACCCCGCTCTATGGCTGGCGATATCTCATTTAAAGTACAAATCACACCTACAATACTACTCCTCTGAATATGGTCATTGAACGCTACTTCTACTTCAGAATCTCCCCATTTAAATTTCAAACTCCCTACATCATAACATAAGTTACCAGACACTCTACTTAGCCACTCTGAACCCAAGATAACACTGAATACTAAATTTGGAATTACAAGGCAAATCTGCTTCTCTACATGATTATTAATTTTAATGTCTACTAAAACTTGCTTAGAAATTACTTTAGACCTCTTCCCAACAGCTGTGATAACAAAAGTGCTTTTAATTGGCATCTCCTCAAAATTTACTCCAGTTCCTTTCATTTTATCATAAAATGCACTACTTATACAACTCTTCATACAACCACTATCAATTAAAACATCTGTGTACGCCTCGGACACGTTAAATTTAACTATGGGGCTCTTACTAACCACTTCCTGAATAATACCTTCATCATTTAGTTCATGTAATAATTCATTTCTTACATTTAGGTCAAAGGGTTCCTGTATAATTGTATGGACAGGGCATGCTACAGACTGAGATTCTGACCTCACTTCGCGGCCTGGTTCGCGTTTAAAGAACCGCTACAGCTGGCCATAGTACTACTAACTACTAAACTGGTCTGGTTGTTCTGGGCTGTGTTGTCATTGTTTGGCTGTATATTACTACCACTAAGCTGTCCTCTTCCTTGACCCCTATTCTGGTTGTAATTATTGTCATTATAATTTCTCCCTTGATTTCCCCTGAAATCATTGTTTCTCCCTTGATTTCCCCTGTAATCATTGTTCCTCCCTTGAATTCCCCTGAAATCATTGTTCCTCCCTTGATACTGATTATCATAGCCATTTCCTCTGTTCTGATTTAGCTGATTATTGTTATTTCTATTTTGAGCGTTGGCCCCTTCGCCACCGTTCCCTTGAACTTCTTGATGCCTGGCTTCATTAGGTCTATTATTATTATTACCCTGGTTCCGATTGAAATTGTCCTCATAACCCCCTCTCCCTAGTGCATCAAATGTGCTTAACAAATTTTCTACTTGTGATATAGTCTTTACATTCTGGATACAAGCAGCCTCTTTGATCCTATAGGGAAAGTGCCTAAGTAGCAACCTCACCACATCACTCTCCTCCTTCAAGCCATCCAGATATTTACACACTAATACCTGCCCTAAAAAGTATTCGGTCATGGTGGAGCTTCCTTTAGGGTTATATTTACCACACACTACTCCCTCACGATGCTGCGACTGAATAACCTCATTCCAGAACTTTTCACAGAATTTCATTTTAAAATCATTCATATCAGTAAACTTGTCTCTGTAGACAACAAACCAATTCCTCGTTTCCCCCACAAACACTTGTTCTAAAATTTCAACTACCTGGCACCACTCAATACCACCATTTTCCAACCTCTCCCCGAATTTATTTTCTATAGTGTTCATGAACTCCATTGGGCACCCCTGTCGATTGCTGAACTTACCCAGTTCTACCTCCCTGTGTGTGCTATTCACAAAAACTGGCCTATTCTGACTATTTTCTTGCCTGATCCTAGCTTTTAATTTTAACTCTAATTCTGCGATTTTCTCCTCAGCCTTCCTCTCAATACTGTTTACTGTTAATTTAATGTTTCCTTCTGATTCTTCTACTTTATCATATAGCTTTGCTTGTTTCTCCTCAATCTTGCTAATGCTCTCTCTATTACTCTCTCTTAAATCATTTACTTCTGCAACTATTTGTGAGTGGACTTTCTCAATTCTACCCCCCAGCTGTTCCTTAACCTCTTTAGTTGCTACCTGAATTTTGTCAATTTCTCCCCCCAATTGCTTTTTGGCCTGCTGTGTTTCCAGTTGCACTAGTTCTTTTAAATTTTCAGCCTGTGTACTGATTCTAATTTCCAACTCCTCCTGTACTTTTCCTAATTTTCTGTCTACATCTGCAATAATCTTTTTAGCCTTTTCTTCCATCACCCCCCTGATCTCACCTCTAATCAGTTCGAATTTGTCACTCATTTCCCTACTGTTTTGTTCTAATTTAGCATTTAAAGTTTCAGTACTCTCTCTATTTTCCTTACTGTTTTGTTCTAATCTGGCGTTTAAAGTTTCATTACTCTCTCTATTTTCCTTACTGTTTTGTTCTAATCTGGCGTTTAAAGTTTCATTACTCTCTCTATTTTCCCTACTGTTTTGTTCTAATTTAGCATTTAAGGCATCTGTACTTTCTTTATTTTCCCTACTGTTTTGTTCTAATTTAGCGTTGTTTTGTTCTAATTTTGCATTATTCTGTTCTAATTTTGCATTTAAGGCATCACTACTAACTTTGTTCTGATACATGAACTCGAGAAGTAAAGTTTTTAATTCTGGTTGGCCGCCTACACTCCCTGTTTCAGTATCGGGATTTACCTCCGCTACCCCGGTACTACCATCACTCGACATACTGCTCGTATCATCACTCTCCCGTTGATGTCCACTACGTAACCTCATCTGTCTTTCTTTCTCATCCCCCATAATGATATACACTGATACAGACAAATAACCCCCAAAATACAGGCACAGAAATATATACCCTTCTCCTTCCACAAATGTTATTAGGTTTTCAGCCCCAAGTTGTCGGCGACAAATGTAGCAGCTTCGCTTGCCCCTAACTGTTGGGTGATAATTGTAACTGTTGACCTTTGCCTAAGCTATGTTGTTTTAATGGGCGCCAAGACCTCAATGCAATGCTGAAATCTAAATTTGTATTTAACAACGTCTAGCTCTGGGAGAACACCTTCAAGAATCTATTCACTCAGATCGTGGTATGATTTGATCATTAACCCAACAAACAATTGTATCAGGAGAAGGAGTTGGTCTATATCTAATGCTACCTACTGAAAGCAAAGATTGCATTGTAAAAGAAATGAATTTATTATATAAAACAAGTATAGCAAAATTAATAATAATAATAAGTTTAAAATTTAAATTGGAGCGTTGCGATTTTAATATTACCGATAGAAAATTACGTGAAAACGGAGTTTGATAAATTGATTTTACTCTTATTTCCAAGCTATGAAGTTACTGAAATATGAGATGTAAAACAAAGAAAAATGAGAGATTGCGTATTTCTGCGTCATTTGCGCTTACCACTGGAAATTGCTAAAGCATTTCCCTCGTACTGGATGATGCTGTGTGCTTCCCACAGTCTCCTGGACGTCGCCATCTTCTTCGTTATTTGATGATATTTTGGTAGATTAGATAATTCTATGGTCCGTACATCGGACCCAAACCGTACAACCACCACGGTTAAGTTTCACAAAGATAGTCGCTAACTCCACTGAACATCGGAGCGACACGCACTTGCAACCGTACTCGGCAAGTTCTACACAGATTCTTCTTGTTCCACGGCGCGTCGAACGATATATGCACACGTTGGCTCCCCACTCCGGAGCCGTCTTCCAGCTTACGTCGTCTCCACTGATTGGCTGCACCCCACGCGCTATACTCCCCTCCTCTGCCTCATTACACTCGGCGGTAAGGGGAAGTCGTATTCCGTTCCAACAATTCGCCTTTTCTTGACGATGCGACCCAAGCTTGCGTCATGCTTCCCGACAAGATTAAGCTTGTATTTGAATTTCCAGTGACTCATGTCTCTCATAATATACCCTAACTGACGAAACTCTGTTAAATTCCGTAATCACATAATTTCCTATGATATTGTCGTTCGTAATAATTTGCTTGATAGCGTTTTCTAAGACATAGAAAACCTATCTGTATGCTTATAATTTTTATAAAATGCTCCGAAAATATCTTAATAATAATTATAATAAATTAATAATAATAATAATAAATTAACATGAAAAATTCTCTTGGCCGAACAATTTGCCGCGTAAATAAATATAGAATGGCTTCCTACTGACTTATGCCAGTTGCACAAAAACCCCTCGGAAAACACGTTACACAGTTAACACCGGTTATCAGACAGATTCTACACACACCCAAAGTACACAGGGCTACATGACCGCGTTGTCGCAGCCCCTAAACTGAGGAACCAACCAATCTATTCAGATCACTATTATTAGCAGTAATTGAATTCTCATTTTTAAACAGTATTGATATAAGTTTAGTAAGAAACTAAATATTGCATGATGATCACTTCTCTGTTCCCAGGAGTTGCAATTCATGTCAGCAAGCGTAAGTTGTTTGTGTCGGACTCACAAGGATATGTGTTATCTGTGGACTTGGGCCGTTATGGGGGTCGCAGCACAATCCTCACTCCATCCCACACTAACTTCAAACCGCTGGATCTCAGTGTCGACTGGCTCAATGATCAGTTGTACATGTTGGGACAGGTGAACCACTCTACAGGACCCATGTGGCAAGTGGCCCGCTGTGGATTGGACGGGCGGGGGCTCACCATCGCCATGGCTGGATTTCTAACTCGACCTCTTCACATCGAGGTTGACCCCTACAATGGGTAAGATTAATCGTACACAACTTATAAACTACCAGTAACCTGTTACCTCAAGTTATTTTCTAATGGTAAACATTTTCCTTTATTGTAACCCTCATAATTAAATTAAGAAATAAAACTTACTTTAGGTAAGAAAACTGATTAGGAATTCTCATAATCATGTCCACTTCTCCAAACTGAATGAACTAACCTTATCACATAACTACAGGCGATGGACTGCCACCAGGTTACATTACCGGTGGATATCAGCACCCTGGGCCATGCTCTGTGCCAAAGGTACACTAGCAAGGTATTTATTGGGCGATCACTATTCATTGTGCACTCGGTGTATTTAGCTATTTATTTTCTACATACTCTAAGCCAAGGCTTTTTTACTGGCAGAACATTCTGGGATCTCTTCATGGAAACAAAGTCTGAAAAAACATATTGGATAAAGTTTTAGAAGTTATGGAAATTTCACTATTCATTCATTACCTATATATGAGATTCTTGGATTAAAACATGCACTGCATAAATTATTACACAATCGGTGGAAAGGGAAGAACTGTTAAAAGCTGAGAAGTATTACGTTTGAGAATTGAGGTCCTTGAAGCTCTCCTTTTTAAATGTTTGTGCAAATATACAAACACTTTTTATGCTTAACTTCAATTCAATAAATTAACTAATAATCAACAATACTACTTTCTACATTTAAAAAAAAAAGAATCTTCCTAGTGAATGTGATTAGGGATTTTCCTCAAATTAATTGTTTTATCACTCTTATCAGTCTAGCTTCACTGTTTATAGAAATTGCTGAAACTCCCTTAAGATAGAAAAGTTAGAAGGCATTTCTTCAGTGCTGTCATTATAGAAACTTTTCTATTCCTTTCTATTCTATTCTAACTCCTTTAAGAGTGTTAAATCCTGGCTATTTCAAGCAATGACAAGAGAGAATAATTGAGAGGGCAAAGGCGACAAGCGTCTCAAGCAGGCTACCCATAATCTATTGTTACCGCCAAGCCAAGTCTGGCCATTTCCAACCATGTTAACCCTCTGTGTCTTCTGCAATTTGCAGTTGCGAATGACAAATTTCTGTGTGATCTGTGTTGAGTGGTGTGTGTTAACATGCCAGTTCTGCACAGATGAAAAGCTATTCAAGCTGGAGAAGCACTCAGGTTTAATAACTAAACCGATCAGAAAGCCAATGCTGGCGAACAAAGTGATCAACTCGTGTGTGTGCCACAGAAATCTCTTCAACCAGGATCATTTTCTTGAACATGACCTTGACGAAAAAACAATTTAAATGCTGTTGCTGAAAAATATCTCGACATTAGGTTATATCAAAATTCGAGATGTACTAATAGTGCAATGTGTGGAAAATATGTTCATCAGCTATATAACAAGCTCGCACTCTTCAAGGGCCAGTAAATGATCTGAAGGTTCATGGTCACATATGATATATTATACTGTCAATGTTTTTAAGATGACTTGCATATGATAAGAATAACATATGTTTAAAATGCAATTTCTGTGTGTAAAAAAAAAACCTTTATGTCGATTTTGTCAAGTGTTTTGGGATATTAGGGTAATTTGTCATATTGAGAATAATTCATGAACATGAGTACAAATACGAAAGGTACATTAAATATCTGCTGAGTTTTTGTAAGATATAAACAAAACCTCCAAGGCATTTTGGTTTAACTATAGAACTTGTTAGAGGCATGTGCCAGAGAAACAACCAACAAAGTCATTGTTTAATGCAGTATAACTATTCTTGAAAGGCAAAAGCATGTAGACAGTTGCATAATTTATGTTGATTACATTTCATTTCACGAATATACAGTATATACAGTGTACGTATTTTCGTATTACTATACTCCCTAATATCCATCGAATGCTAAGTCAGAGATTACTAAATGGAAAATATATCACTTAGAGTTTCATGCTTTGTTTTCTTAATGTATAGTTCACTCTCTCTCTTCAAACCCAATGGATTGAGCCATACATATGAAGTAGGCTAGTTATTAGTGACAATAAAGCTAACATATAACCACAATCTTAGCAGTAATACAGCATGAACTTGATCACGGACTATGCAGAATGTGATTAGCACTTCAATGCTTGGCCTCATAGTGGTGGGGGGAAACAGCCTTCTTGCTGCTTCACGTGCCACACAGGCACTCACTACATCTTGTCCTCTCTATTCTTCTCTGAGTTCAAGATAACATTTGGTGATGAAAATAAAAGCAGAGGATGTTGATGACATGTCTTAAGTCTAAGGAACATGAAAATGTATTAACCTCTAACCCCAACTTGTGAGTAATAGTAATGTTAAAAATGCTCTCCCCATAGCTATTTATATAGATTCTTAAAAGCAAAATACAACTGCATTGAGTTCGTCTTTAATATAACAGACATATGTATAAAAAGAACTCATTGTTAAATAAACTGAAGACGGAGGAATGAACTGTTTCCAGGTACCTGTTTTGGGTGATGCAGGGCTCTATAAGACCAGGCCTGTATCGACTCGATCTGGCTGACATCAGTAATGGAGTGAAACATGAGGTTCTGCCAGACATTATCCTGGAGGATCCTAACTTGGGAGCCTTCACTGTGGACCATACAAACTTCCGCCTGTTGGTGGCAAACCACACCAAGAACACTGTCATCTCTGTTTCACTCGATGGGTAGGTAGTTTAAAGTAGTGTGGTGTCTTTCAGGGAGTAACCCCTCCCTGATAAGTTGTACTTTACAGTAAAAATACGGTACCGTACCTTTGATTGGTTCAATCAATAGCAGTATTTCCATAAATCAAGTAACATTATCTTCTAGTGACAAGATAATACAAGATTCTTACAGTCAATTACATGATTTTTTAAACTAACTCTGCAAATAAAATAAATCTACTCATATGGAATTCATCGAATGCTAAGTCAGAGATTACTAAATGGAAAATATATCACTTAGAGTTTCATGCTTTGTTTTCTTAATGTATAGTTCACTCTCTCTCTCTTCAAACCCAATGGATTGAGCCATACATATGAAGTAGGCTAGTTATTAGTGACAATAAAGTTAACATATAACCACAATCTTAGCAGTAATACAGCATGAACTTGATCGCGGACTATGCAGAATGTGATTAGCACTTCAATGCTTGGCCTCATAGTGGTGGGGGGAAACAGCCTTCTTGCTGCTTCACGTGCCACACAGGCACTCACTACATCTTGTCCTCTCTATTCTTCTCTGAGTTCAAGATAACATTTGGTGATGAAAATAAAAGCAGAGGATGTTGATGACATGTCTTAAGTCTATGGAACATGAAAATTTATTAACCTCTAACTTAAGGTGTTTTATTTCCTTCGTTAGTAGAATTTTGGTATTTAATTGTTAGTAGAAGGTTAGTATTTTTGTTATTAGAATTGCTCTTTACTTATTCTGAAAGGGAGTAGCAGCCTTTCAGAATAAATCAATTCTTTACTAGTCTTATAGACGGTTAAGATATTGATAATATAAGCCAAATAGTGGCTACACTGCGTCCTGCTGCACGGCTGAAAGCAACGGGAAACTACAGCCGTAATGCTATTCCCGAGGATATGCACCTCTCTATGCATAATTACATCTGATGATGGCCTCCTCCCTTGTAAAATTTCAATCCGGAGGTAAACTAGTCCCCCGTTCGGATCTCCGGGTGGGGACTACTCGAGAGGGGGTTAACATCACAGAAGTGACAAAGAGGAAATCTGACATTCTATGGATCGGAGCGTGGAATGTTAGAAGTCTGCTATGAAGTGGAAGATTAGAAAACTTAGAAAGGGAAATGGATAGGTTAAGGTTGGATTTGGTTGGGATTAGTGAAATGCGCTGGCAGGAAGAACAGGACTTTTGGTCAGGAGACTATAGGGTCATAAGCACTAAATCAAACAATGGCCAAGCAGGGGTTGGTCTCATATTGAGTAGGAAACTTGGACAGCGGGTGGAATATTATGAGCAATATAGTGAACGGATTATTTTAGCAAAAATCAATACTAAACCTACGTGCACCACAGTGGTACAAGTCTATATGCCTACCAGTCAAGCTGATGATGAGGATGTTGAAAAGGTCTACGAAGAAATAGACGAAATTCTGAGGTATGTCAAGGGTGATGAAAATGTTATAGTAATGGGAGATTGGAATGCTGTGGTAGGAAAAGGGAGAGAAGGGAAGATAGTAGATTTCGGATTAGGTGAAAGGAATGATTGAGGAAGCAGGCTGATGGAATTCTGCACCGAGCATGAGTTGGTCATAGCTAACACCTTATTCAATAACCACAATAGAAGAATATACACGTGGATGAGACCAGGAGATACAGGGCGTTACCAAATCGACTTCATTATGGTCAAGCAGAGGTTTCGAAACCAGATTTTGGATTGTAAAACATATCCTGGTGCTGACATATACTCTGACCACAATCTGGTTGTTATGAAATGCAGATTAAATTTGAGGAAACTGAAGAAAAGTCAAAAGCCAAAAAGGTGGGCAATAGACAGACTGAATGTAAAGGATGTAAATGAAAGATTCAAGAAGAGTATAAAGGAAGGACTAATGAAAAACCCTAAACAAACTTCAATTGCAGACGAATGGGCACTTTTGAAGAATGAAATAACAAAATCCGCAGAAGAAATCATTGGTAGGAAAGAAAGAATAGGTAGAAAACCGTGGATCACTCAGGATATACTAGAATTGATGGATGAAAGGCGGAAACACAAGAATGTAAGAGATGAAAAGGGGAAAGCAGAATACAGACGTCTGAGAAATGAGGTCAACAAGAAGTGCAAGGAAGCGAAAGAATGGTTGAAAGAGAGATGTAGAAAATTGTCTGAAATTAGGAAAAGTAGACACAGCTTATCGAAGGATTAAGAATACATTTGGGGAAAAGAAGACTAAGTGCTGTAATATTAAGGACACAAATGGAAAGCCTCTATCAGATAGGGAAGAAAAGGTTGAGAGATGGAAAGCTTACATAGAGAGTTTGTATAAGGGAAAGGAGATTGAGAATCATGTAATGGAAAGGGAGGAGGAAATTGATGAGGATGCGAAAGGAGATTTAATATTGAGATCAGAATTTGATAGAGCTTTGGAAGACTTAAGCAGGAACAAAGCACCAGGTATAGATGATATACCGATTGAGTTGCTACGCTGCTTAGGAGATGAAGGTCTGATCAGGTTATTTCACTTGGTGTGTAGGATTTATGAGACAAGTGAGGTACCCCCTGATTTCAAGAAGAATGTAATCATCCCTATCCCAAAGAAAGTGGGAGCTGACAGATGTGAAGATTACTGTACAATCAGCTTGATTACTCATGCTTCAAAGATCCTGTCTAGAATAATTTACAAGAGGATTGAAAGCCAGATAGAAAGGGAGTTGGGTGAAGACCAGTTTGGTTTCAGGAGAAATGTAGAAACAAGGGAAGCTGTACTAAGTCTTAGGCTGATTTTGGAAGGTAGAATAAGGAAAGATAAGAGAACGTTCATGGCATTTGTAGACTTAGAAAAGGCTTTTGATAACGTTGATTGGACTAAATTGTTTGACATTTTGAAATCTATTGGAATAAAGTACAGGGATAGGAGGGTGATCTACAATCTATACAGAAACCAGACAGCAGTCATTCGAGCTGAAGGACATGAGAGAGAAGCTGATATTCAGAAAGGTGTTAGGCAAGGCTGCAACTTATCACCCATACTTTTCAATCTTTACATTGAACAAGCAATGAAGGAAATTAGAGAAAAATTTAAAGTGGGAGTGAAGATTCAAGGAGAAATAATTTCAACTCTGAGATTTGCTGATGACATCGTCATCTTGGCTGACAAGCCTGAGGATTTGAATGAGTTTTTGAATGGTATGGACTCCATCTTACGGAAAGAGTACATGATGAAAATTAATAATTGTAAAACAAAAATACTAGAATGCAGCCGAAATAAATCAGAAACCTCTATGGACATCAAATTGGCAGGTGAAAAGCTGAAGGAAGTAGGAAACTTCTGTTACTTAGGAAGCAAAATAACCAGTGATGGACGAAGCAAAGAGGATATCAAAAGTAGGTTGGCTCAGGTAAGGAAAGCATTTCTACAAAAAAGGAATCTGTTGACATCGAATATAGATTTAGGTATTAGGAAGTCATTTTTGAAAGCCTTTGTCTGGAGCGTGGCGCTCTATGGAAGTGAAACTTGGACTATTGGTGCAGCAGAAAAGAGGAGAATTGAAGCATTTGAAATGTGGTGTTACAGGAGAATGATGAAGATCAGATGGGTAGATAGGGTTACAAACGAAGAGGTATTAAGACGAGTGGGAGAGGGGAGATGTTTCTGGCGACTGCTAATGAAGAGAAGAGATAGGACACCCAGGAATAGCAAGCTTAGTTATGGAAGGAAGGGTCGAGGACAAGAACTGTAGGGGTAGACCAAGGTTAGAATATGTTAAACAGATTGCCTCGGATGTAGGGTGTGGTAGCTATGTAGAGATGAAACGATTAGCTCAGGACAGGGAGGCATGGAGAGCTGCATCAAACCAGTCAAAAGACTGAAGACTCAAACAAGGAATTCAGTAACTTTTGCAGTGAAATTAGTGTTTTCCATAAACTTAATCAACTGAACTGCTTCAAACATGCTACAATGTTTTATCTCATTCTCTGCTGATCAGGGGTCAATGTGACTTGCATACATGTAAAATAAAAATGAAAAGGCTAGAATTGGCAAAATGATGTTCAGTTATTAGTTCACTGAGTGTTGATAAAAGTGAAGTCTCTTTTATTGAAAAATTGGAGCCTAGAATTTCTAATTTTTTTTTTCTTTTTAAACCAGAAAATTTACATAAATGTTCTGTATTCTCTAAGAATACAAAATAAGCTGAGTATTTTTATTATTACCAGCATTATTTTCTATTATTTAAAATAGAATTGTCGTAAAGTAAGGCTGAAGTTTTAAAATAATGTAATATATTAATAAACTTCACCAAGCTATTTTCTTTCAGCCCCTACGTTGGGCGACAATGTAATATTTTATAAAACCTTCCCCTAGTTGGGCTACCATAACCACTTATCTCTGGTAGTGGGGCAATATTCTTGCTTGAATGCACACAAAGACTAGGACACCAACTTTACAAAATACACACAATTTATTTAATATAGGCAAGCTTCCAGTACCTATGCCTTGGCATCATACACCCAATCAACACTGTCACCATTTCACATTACATTTTCCACAAAAAAACTTCAGCTCCCGTCTTGCCTCAAATTCCACTGCAAACAACCCATGTCCATACTCCATATGCCAAAACTCAGAGTTATTCCTTCTTTCATTTATCAAAACAAACAAAAACTATGTTTCATTCACAAATATTCACCAACTGGCCTCCATCTTGACACAAAATCACCTATCAACAACCCATCACCATGGCAACGTCCATATGCCATCTTGACCTCCTAGATCAGTGTGGTCCAACCCATGGCCCGCCTGTTCATTTTTGTTGGCCCTTGCCCTTCTTACTGTCCTTCACTCTTCCACAGTTATAATCCGTGGCGTGCCTACTTTAATTTTCACTTTCATTCAGTAAAGTTACCAAGGAGCCAGGTGGGAAAGGAAAGATCCCGAAAAATACGCCAGTAATCAGAATTGTCTTTCCACGTGGTCTCTAAGCGACAACTAGTTGGCTGCCAGTGATTGGCTGCCGTTAAGTTCGCGATCGTTCGTGTGCTGCGGCGGAGCACAGGGCTGTTCGATGAGGTTGTTTTTGACGAGAGAGGTTGTTCGAGAGATATAGTACGACGAGAGTTTGTTGTCATCGTTGTTGCGAGAGCGGTACCTAATATGGCGGGACTTAATAAACAGCGTGTTGAAAATGAGAAATGACAATTTCAGTCAAAGTGGCAGGAAAGTTACTTTTTTGTTGAACATAATGGAAAACCACAGTACGTTATCTGTTCTCTAGTCTTAGGTGTTTCGAAGGAGTATAATGTGAATAGACACTATACCAGCTTGCATAAATCAAAATACGATCAATACCAAGGAAGTGCCAGAAGTTGTGTGTTTAATGATTTGCAGCTGAAACTAACAAGACAGAAGAATATATTTCAGCAACCATCAAACACTGCCGGTTTAAAGGCATCTTATGAGGTATGTTTAGAGCCACCGAAGCTAAAAGTAAAACGTCTTTTAGGGATGGTGAACTCATTAAGAGATATGTGCTGTAAAAATGGCATCTTCATTTGGAGATAATAGGATGGTTAAAAATTTTGAAACAGTTTCCTTGTCTCATCAGACAGTTAGTAGAAGAATTAATGATATGGCTGGTGAAGTTTCAGGTTCTCTCAAGAGCATTTTGGAAAAATATGAATTTTACTCTCTAGCTCTAGATGAGAGCACAGTTATTGCTGACATCGGCCAGCTCCTTATCTTTGTCAGAACAATAAACGAAGAATTTGAAATTCATGAAGAACTGTTGGAATTAAGATCATTAGAAACCAGCAAAAAAGGTACTGACATATTCAACGCACTGGATGATGTCGTTACTAAATATGGAGGTTTTGTGAAGTGCTATGGCATTGCAACAGATGAAGCTAAAGCAATGGTTGGTCCTAACATTGGTTTAGTAGGACTGTGCAAAGAAAAAGGATTGATTTGTTTGTTTTTCCACTGAATTATCCACCAGGAGGCTCTTTGTGAAAAAATTATAAGGCTCAGTGCACCAATGAAAACTGTTGTAAATACTGTACATTTAATAAGAGGAGGCAATAAAGCCTGTAGACACAGAGCATTTATTGCATTCCTGGACAATTTGGAAGCTGAGAATGGTTGGCTAAGTGCTGGAAATTGCTGGCAACAGATTTTTGGGTTGAGGAATGAAATTCTTGCTTTTCTCAAAAATGAAAACATTGGGCATGAGTATCAAGAAAAACTGGAAGAAATCCAGTTTTTAAATAATTTCGCTTTTCTGACAGATTTAACATCCCATCTAAATGCTTCAAACCTGAAACTACAAGGCAGAAAACAAAATATCTCCCAGCTTTATAGACATATTGAGGGCTTCTGCAAAAAAACTTGATGTAATGCAAATTGCATTGAAGGCAAATAATATGGCACACTTCCCATCTTGTCAGCAGTTGAAAGAAAAAACAAGTGACATAAATTTTAGTATGTTTCATGAAATAATAATAGATATCAAGAAAGAGTTCCAGAACAAATTCCAGGATTTTGACTCCCTAAAACCAAAACTTGCACTGTTCAATAACCCCATGGAAATTGAAGTGAGTGAGGTGCCCTGCGACCTTCAAATGGAAATTTGTGATCTTCAGTCAGACCCATTCTACCAGAATAAAAAGTGTGATGTCCCTGAAAATGTTTGGAAACTGATTTCTAAAGAACCTTTTCCTAAACTGCTTAAATTCTCTCTGCAAGTGTTATCGCTGTCTGGCAATACGTATGTGTGAAAAAGAGCTTTTTCTGCTCTCAAACAAATTAAATTAAAAAACGAGAAATCGAATTGAAAGTGCTTCGCTGGAATCGAGCCTGAGACTTTGCCTTACTGAACTTACAGTGGACATTGATACACTGGTATCAGGAAAGCAGTGCCAATCATCACATTGATTTCTCGACTGTAAAATGAAGTGGTATAATAAACTAGTAATATTATACTTCTTTCAATATAAATTTTAATTAATATTTTTGAGGAAAATATGTAATACGTTTTCTTTCTGGATTGTCTCTGGCCCTCGCAATCCTATACTAAAGTTTGATTGGCCCTCGGGTAACAAAAGGTTGGACCAGCCTGTCCTAGATCAAGGAAGCTATCATATGCAATAGCCAAGGCCAGACCACCACCAAGAATCTCAAAGGTGCTGAACTCATAAGACTCTCTGTGGTGGTCTACCAAATAAATGGCCATGGCTGGCAACCCGATAAAAATAAAACAAACTAAAATACCTAAAAGAAACTCTGTAACCTACAATTGTTAGGTTACAGAGACTTTGAGAGAGAATTTCTAAATGATGGTTAGAAATTCACTCTCAACCCTCAAAACAAAAACATAAATGAAATACATGAAGCAAACACTAACAAAAAAAACACAAAGTTACAAATATACATCATCTTCTATACAACAAAATAACAGGATCATATTCGCCAATAGTGGCATCACCAACTTCCATTTCAATGGCGACATCATCTTCAGAAAGACCATTGGCACCATCATCGCCGAAACAACCATTTCTAAGTTCACCAGAACCACCAGCACAAATATTCTCCTCCGATAGAGCAGCCGAAGCCATCTCATCGAGTCCGTCAGACACTCCCGCTCCATCGGAAAAATCCATCAACAATATCGTTGTCAGAAGAAACGGTAGAATCGTCATCAGATCTGTCTGTGCCGCCATCATAATCATCTTCGTCTTCACCATCTGCTTCACTGTCTTCCGACTGTGTCTCGCCTGCTCCTTCAGTCTTCTTGGCTGCCTCCTTCTTCTGTTCCAGTTTCTTCTGTGCCTCCTTTTCCTCCTTGTGTTCCATGCTTCCCTCTGACGGCAGGGGGACCTGGTCTGCAATCTCCACCTCCACCTTCTGTTCTTCTTGCTGCTGCTTGGTCTTGTTGCGCCGTATCCTGGTGCCGGGTCGAGGAAACTTGCGGTCGTCCACCGCAGGCAGTTCCATGCCGTGGGCCATGCAAACCTGTAGCAGGGCCTGAGCACGCACACGGTCTGTCTTCTGCTTGTGCGTCAGCCACTTGCCTTTCGCCTTCATTCTCTCCTTTCCCTTCTTTTTCTTCATCTGCCTTATCATGCGTAGCAATTCCTTTCTCCTCATCTTTTCTTTTCTCTTTGCCTTAATCCCTTTTATCTTCTCCTTTTTCTTCTTCTGATCCTTCAGTCTCTTATCTCGATCTGCCTGACACCCCTTCCTCTTCTTACTCCTTCTCTTTGCCTTCCATCTGGTCCATTTCTTCCTCCAACTTGTTCTCCTGCCTATCCTCATCTTTCTCCTCCTACGCTCCTTCACGTTATGTTCTATCTTATCTTCCTCCTTGTTTTCAGTTTTATTCCCTTCCTCCATTTGACGTCCTCTTCTTTTACGTCGGCGGCGACCTCTGAGTCTACCTCCACAACTGCTCTCTCTTGTTCGCTTGCTATTGTCTCTCCAATATATTCCTCTACAACCTCACCGTATCTTTACCACTTCTTGATTATTTTTCTCATGCCCCCAATCATCAAGTACTTCATAAATCTTCACCTGTTCCTCTGCAGACACACTCACAGATTCTACTATTTCAAGTTTCTCTTCCACAATGCATATGACCTCCACACTCTGTTCTTCCAACTTCCCTTTTTCTTCCTCCTGCTCCTTCTTCTCATTCTTCTCCTCCACAACCACACTCACAGGTTCTACCATCTCAACTTTCTCTTCCACAATGCATATGCTAGCCACCTGCTCTTTGACCTTGTCAAGCTTCTCTGACTTTCCTCTTTTAAACTCGTCATCTGGGAGGTAATCCTCTCCTTCATCCCTTCGTACTTTTCATAGCGGAGCAGAAGCGTCTTCAGCATGGACAACATTGAAAGTTCCTTATATCTACCACCTTCGGCCATCCCCACCCCTGTCTTTGTGTGATTCATATTCTTCTTGCTTACACGTTGGGCGCCATTGTAATATATTAATAAACTTCACCAAGCTATTTTCTTTCAGCCCCTACGTTGGGCGACAATGTAATATCTTATAAACCTTCCCCTAGTTGGGCTACCATAACCACTTATCTCAGGTAGTGGGGCAATATTCTTGCTTGAATGCACACAAAGACTAGGACACCAACTTTACAAAATACACACAATTTATTTAACCCTCCGTTACACGCATCCTGGAGTGTGAGTCCGCACTTTACTTTTTTTTGCTAACAGAAGGCTAAAAATGGAGTTGGAAGGGAGTGGCTTCTACTAGCTTCATTTTACAACAATATAAACACTCTGGTAAAGTGATATTGTGTCAATAATAATCGAGCTGTTGCTGGTGGAGGTTTATATCGTCAAGCGCAGACTTGCGGAGTCTCAGTCCGTAGCGTGTATTGGTGACTCATAAATCGTCCTCTCATTTTCGGTAAGTAATGCATTTTTCTGTTGTTTTATATTATAATAACTATATC
The DNA here is from genome assembly GCA_946902985.2 of Meconema thalassinum. NCBI lineage: Eukaryota > Metazoa > Arthropoda > Insecta > Orthoptera > Tettigoniidae > Meconema > Meconema thalassinum. The sequence continues at coordinate 1,203,977,676 of OX336388.2, forward strand.
ATATCAATCATATATTATACAATTACATAATATATTGGTTGCAAGTGCTGTAGTATGTGTATTTAGAAATAGTTTCTGTACTTCATTATCTGTAGTGGAGTATGGATGACAATAATGGCCTATGAATAATACCAGTGTGTCCTCTTATCAGATATTTTGATTTATTCCTGGAGAAATGGATCACATCGAACAGTGGTTGGACGACGATGAAATTAGAGTGAGTGATGACAGTGATTAGGATGCCGTGAATTATAGTGATCATAATTCTGACAGTGAGCAGTCTCAAGATAAGACGTGACTGAATGTGAATAATAATAATGTTATTGGTTTTACGTCCCTTTTAACTACACTGGCTTTTAGAGACGCCGGGGTGCCGGAATTTTGCCCCGAAGGGGATCTTAAACATGCCAGTAAATCTACTGACACGGCTCCCTCGCATTTGCGCACCCTCAAATGCCAGCTGACTGCGCCAGGTTTCGAACCTGAAACCTTGGGCTCAGCAAGCGAGAACGTTACCCTTGAGCCACGCAGCCAGACGAGGACTGAATGTGAGCAGCAAGAAATAGTCTATATTGTGAAACACTTGCCTGGAGTAGTAGGAGTCGCTAAGAATGCTAATACACCTGTTGAAGCACTGCAACTATTTTTTACCGATGAAATCGTAACATGCATAAATCGTTACATATCAAGAACCCGTCCAAAATGCTCTCGATCCCGAGATGCACCTTACACTGTTTCTTGGTGGGGCACTGAAAGTCTCCCACACCAATTTACAAGATCTCTGGCAAAATGATGGTACAAGTGTCGAATATTTCAGGCTATCAATGGGCATAAATCGTTTCCGTTTCTTGTTGAAGTGTTTGAAATTTGATGACATCAACTCCCGAGAGCATCGTAAACAGGCGGACAAACTCGCTGCTGTGCGGTATTTAGTAGACACGTTCATAGGTAACTGCAAGAAACACTACAGTTTGGCGGAACTAGTGACAATTAATAAAATGTTAGATGCATTTCGGGGAAGGTGCAGATTTCGACAATATATTCCGTCCAAGCCTGCTAAGTACGGTATAAAGATTTTTGCACTAACCGATTCCAAAATGTATTATTCAAGTAATATGGAGATATACTGCGGAAGACAACCTGAGGGCCCATACCAACGCGAAAACACGCCACACCAAATCGTAAAGAGATTGGTGAAACCAATATTAAAAACTGCTTGCAAATGATAAATTGACGCTTGGTGGAACGATTCGCAAGAATAAACGTGAAATCCCACCATTTATGACCACTACTAAGAACCGACCAGTGGAATCAAGCATATTTGCTTTTGTAGAATATTTTCACGTCAAGTAATTTTTATTATATAACGTAAAATTTATAATAAGAAATTTGCTAAATTCTGCGATAAGATATTTTGATGAAAATATCATTTTGTATCAATTTATGAACATATAGTCATTCGCTGGTCATCATACTGTAAACCAGATTGAGGAACGGAAGGAAAAAAGAACGAAAGGAACCACACAAACAGTTGCGGACTGTCAGTCCGCGTGCGTGTAGTGGTGTAACGGCTGGGCACGCGTGTAACGGAGGGTTAATATAGGCAAGCTTCCAGTACCTATGCCTTGGCATCATACACCCAATCAACACTGTCACCATTTCACATTACATTTTCCACAAAAAAACTTCAGCTCCCGTCTTGCCTCAAATTCCACTGCAAACAACCCATGTCCATACTCCATATGTCAAAACTCAGAGTTATTCCTTCTTTCATTTATCAAAACAAACAAAAACTATGTTTCATACACAAATATTCACCAACTGGCCTCCATCTTGACACAAAATCACCTATCAACAACCCATCACCATGGCAACGTCCACATGCCATCTTGACCTCCTAGATCAAGGAAGCTATCATATGCAATAGCCAAGGCCAGACCACCACCAAGAATCTCAAATGCGCTAAACTCATAAGACTCTCTGTGGTGGTCTACCAAATAAATGTCCATGGCTGGCAACGCGATAAAAATAAAACAAACTAAAATACCTAAAAGAAACTCTGTTACCTACAATTGTAAGGTTACAATAATGAAGGAGCATAATATGAAATTCTGTAAAGGATCAAGGACAAGGTTCAAAATGGAGCATTTGAACCCTAAACAGATGGATAAAAGTCATATCTCTCTCCAATATTTAAAATAATCCCCAGATCTTTTATTTTTCTAGCTTAAGCATAGCTAATGTTTAGGGGAGGATAAAAAGATAACTGTTTTAACCAACTCTCCCTGTTCCAGGCGTGAAGTAGTGGACTTCAGAGCTAATACCCAGCAGCCCATGTTTCGAGAAGTGCTCTCCATCGCTACAGCTAATGGTTTATTCTACTGGACCAATGGGAAGGAAGTTATGATGGAGGAATATCACAATTCTCGCTACTTCCATAACACACTTCCATCTCTGTCCGACAGATTCTTCACTAGTGTTAGCGTAAACTTGCCCACGTCCCAACCTGTGCCTATACCTGTCAACCCACCAATCAATGTGCAAGCCATCTTCGGAACTGAACTCGCCAAAACATCCTGGCAGGTGCCACATCTTGTAGGTGGCCAAGGTAATTACATCCTGTATCACTTCATTTTAATGTTATCAGTAAAGAAAAACTACAAACATTCCCCATCAGATTCTTCTGAATTGATCAAATAAAGCATCCAAGATACTAACTACTCTTTCATTCAAAAGGTTCAAAGTGAGCCAAATGTTCTTGGAACAATACATTTCATCATCATCATCATCATCATCATCATCATCACCATAATTGGGGGCAAATGACCTTGCTGTTGAACCCCTTAAAACAATAATAACTAATGAATCATCAACATCATTATTATTATTATCATTAGAAGGGACAGTCCAAGGGAAGATCCTAAGAGGAAGAAGAAGGTTTCAGATGCTGGATTCCATCAAGAGTATAAATCTTATGAGCTGATGAAACGTGCTGCTGAAGACTGGATATGGTGGAGAGACCAACTATGAGGAAACCTGCCATCAGGCAGATAAGCTTTGAGTTTAGAGCCATTTGGATAATCTATTCGGCAATTTGACATTCTGCTTAACATTGCCATCCTGACATCAAAGCCAGAATAATATTGTGGCTGGGAATTAAATAATAAAAGTCAATATGATACTGTACTGAAATAAATCCATGCACATTACAAATTAGCAAAACATATCTGATTCTTTCATTTAGATATGGAGAAAAATAATTTAAACACCACTTAGTAAGATTTTGCTACAGAATAACCCTAAAAAGTACTGCCAAACGAACCAACCAGTATTTCAAAAGTTCTTTAATAACAGAGCTAAATGAATATTTAATGTAGGAACATTCCTAACCTAACTACTAAAATATATTATGATTAAATTGAAAATTCTTCATTAAAACATAAGATAGCAGAATTAAATTCAAATGTATTCATTCAGAAGGTTCAAAGTGAGCCGAGTGCTCTTTTAGAACCATACAATTGAAATACTGTATACATATTTATTTTGTTGTTCATTCATTTTAGGGACCTGGGACATCTTGTCTTTAGCCCCGTATACTTGAGTGTTTGTTGAATTTGTCTGATGATAATTAATCTGTGTTTCTGTGGTGACCACAGTAGGTAATTATTAGGGTAAGAAATGGGGTAGGTGCCCCAGGACTTGAATTAAGGTACTTTCTCAGCACTTGCCTTGAGGGAGTGAGGGGGGAAAACTCAACGATAAACCACACTCAGCATAGCCACTGTCGGCGCCGGGATTTGAACCTTCAATCTCTAGACTTGCGGCACCCTCCCATTGTCGTGAGAGATTTAACACACTCAGCGATACAGTGGGATGAATATTAATGTGGGAATTGGAAGATGATGAACCGTTCGTGGGTTTCCCACCAGTCTCAGCACTACCCGGTGGTAGGTGCCGCGTAGAAGAACCGAGGGGAAGCTGTGAGAAAAAGAGGACGATCAGTGTGTCAGTTTTGTGTCGAGTGAAGTCACGCTAAGTTCTGTGCAATCTCATCTGTTGTGATCTTATGTGTAAATACAGTTTTTATACTTAAAATTGCTACAAGACGTGTTCAGTTTATTCGCTTGCCTAAATCCCTTCCCACATTAATATAGCCTACATCATCAGGGTCCAGTTTTATATTAATAGTTCTCATAAATGTTATTTTAATTTTCAACTTTTATCAACAATGTATGTTAAGTCAACAAAATATGTTTGCATTGCAAATGTTTTAAACTTGTGTATGTAACGTGTTTTTTTTAATTTATTTTTTTATTTTTTATTTTTATTATTTTTGAATAATGATTGTAATGAGTCTCACACTATAGTGCTCCATTTATTTATTTATTTATTTTTGCAGATTTTTTTACACCGATAAACTTGTACAGGACTATAAGACAAAACATTATGTTAACATTGTATAAAAATGTCTTATTCTAATGCTACTAAATCCCCTGTAAATTAACATTGTGCTGGAAACATCACTTCTTGTTCCTCTGTTTCTAAATACAGTAAAAACAATTCAAACTGTGTTTGAACAGGTAAAGGAGCATGGCAAAACTGGTCATATGAAGTTCGTGTACATGACGAGCAGGTTGGTGTCACCATTTATAAGCGTGATATCAATGCTTCATCCTACACTATCCAGAACTTGAAGGAGAACACAGAGTATGTGATCAAGGCAGCTGCCTACACCAGTTCAGGTATTGGCCCCTGGTCTTCTGAATTTCGGGGTAAGACATTGCGCATCCCTAGAGATGGAAAATATGCTTCCATTTTATGGTCTTCCTCTGAAGGACTGCTGAAATCAGACGTTACTGGAGAGAACGTTGAGACTCTCATTCACAAGTCCAATCTTAAGGTAAGCTGACTTCATTCATTATTTTGATACCTAGGGTGGCATTGTAATACCACTTAATGAATACCAAAGATCATGTAAGTATAAGAGATTCGTCACTTTTGGTCATAGAATTTCTGAGAGAGAACACCGCCTGAGGCTATGGATTGTACTGGCAAGTCTGGCAACATAAAAAGTAAAAAGCCATATGAATGTAGCCTTTATTACACGTAAATGAACAGTATGTTCTGCGATGAGTTATTGATTATTGATGAAAATAACACAAACATAACTGCGCCTTTCGCTAGGCGCTGAAATATACGTCCAGATAGGAAAATAATACATTTTGATATAATATCAAAGTTGGCAATAGATTTGTCACGAAGGACACAGTTATGCCGTCCTAGAGCTTAATTCACCTCTAGGCTAATTAAAAATGCTCTCATACTATACAGAATTGTTGGGATATTCGATGAATATAAAGAAAACTCTCCAAATGCACACACTACATTGCCATAACCTAACTTTTTGCCTGGCATGCCCTCTGCCACCCACCCCTCCCCATAGCTCTAAACCACACATTTTATTGCAATACAAAGGAGAATGGGTAAGAAAACAAACAAGAGATGAAATGCACATATTTATTCTCTATAGCCTATATTTTTATTCGAGAGTAGTTCATATTGCCCACTAGTTTTACACATGGCCAACACCAGGAAGATGAAAATTGCCGTATTGTTCTTACTATCATAATTCTTACATCCCGGTGCTTGGCAATATTTCCTCCCTTGCAGTGGCATGATTGACTCTCAATTCAATTCAAATAAACAATCAAAATACTGAACAAATCAAAACAACCAACAACACCACGAGGAAAATCAATCAAAACAGACTATTCCCGCTTCCGCCAGTCGGTTTGATGTGAACGTTCATGAGTGCCAACTACGGAACCATAGTGCTAAAATTAATTCTTCATTGGTTGGCAGAACATCCAGTACAGGGCCTTACCCCGACCCACGCGCTCCCTATGATCTGTCATCCCCCTGGTGAATACATTCATTACAACTGAGCAAGGCCTGCAACCTGTAGAATAATAGAAGCCATTATTATTTCAGTGTTGCCAACTAATCTATTATAATAGTACAAGCGGACCCGTGCGAGAACTCTCGCATAATGGGTTATGTGCGCCACATGTGTACAGACTACCCGGCCGGCCTACTGCGATGCGGGCTGTAGACGGCAGAGTTCTCGCAGGGGCTATCGTCTTGTTTATTGGGTTAAAAGCACTTTATATACAATTACATATATTTCCGTTGACTTTTCAACAAATGCAAGATTTTTCCTGTACTATTGAGACGATTTGGAAGGTTTTGGTACAAACCACAACTTCTAACTCCTTCTGGTTTATGAGCTTGAGTTTTGTGATACATACACCTTAGTCTTAGCGTATTATATAATTAGATACTTTTCAGTCGGTTAACACGATTGTGCCCAATTATATAGATTTGGCGGGGAGTACAAATATTTTAAAAAACCTTAACTTGTAAGAAATATTACATGAATTAACTATCACTTAATTAATGCACAAACAAGGAGGGGGCGGGGAGGTAATTAATTGGATCAATCATCAAGCGATCATCATCAGATCCTGTTCACCTAGGCTTAGATAAGGTACAGCAGATAATTATGTTTACATTTAACTACATATATATTTACAATTATCAAATTACACACATGTGTAATGTGTCATTCTTATTTACAGATATTATTGCTCACTTGGTCAATAGCACTACTTACTCCATTTTTTCTACAAGATATTTTGTTCAAATTGTTCCTTTGCAGGACTCAAGTGGAGACTACCACATCAGAGACATAGCATGGTACAAAGATAAGCTTTACTTGGTGACCAACTCAACACATGTGTACTGGTATAACCTGACCAATCATGATCGTGGCCAGCTGCATGAGATTGATTCCGTTGGCAGCATTGCAGTTGATTGGCTTGGCAAAAAGCTGTACTGGTCTAATCCCAAACAACAGCTGGTATGTAAATGTGATGTTACCAATCAGACGTATCTATCTATATATAAAAAGTAAAGTTTCTCTTTTATTGAAAAGGAGGATTACGGTACATACGGTAACACAAATATTTAAGTTACTGCCTATTTGTTTGTCTGGGATTGGCACCTAAATGGTGCAAACAAATTTAATGAAATTTTCAGTGAAGACCAATCAACACCTTAAGACCAGGGTGGGCTAGATGTTATTCCTCAATATGTCAGATTATCAGGGATACAGAGGGATTCATACTTCAATGACTGTCATGAAAGTGATCATGAATTGGAATATTGATATACACCTGATGTCATGACAACTAAAATAATGCGTGCAAGAATTTTGTTGTTGTTTATGAAATCAGGCATCAAGGGAAGGATGCAATTTTTAATGAATTGGTTCCAAATATCGTTATACAGTATATGTCAAAATGTTGAACCGTTCTTGAACAACATGGAAATTCAGATGGGCAAATAGCCTGGGTAGAGGGTAAATTACCTTACATTTGTTATATACAGAGTGTTCCGTCCCTTAAAACTCCATTAACTAACTTACTAGGGTGTTTGGGATATGAATGCAAATATTTCTTGTAGCAATCAAGAATCATCTGACAAACCAATCATACATAATATGCAAAAAATAGTTTCATACGATACAATATTTTCAGAGTAGGTACTAACCCTGATTGTTGTTTATGGATAGCTTTGCCTCAATAACAGCCATCTAGTGCACCATTTGTGCCAGACTAAGTTGGTTTATGTTTATGAGCATCTGTACCACGATAACAGCTGAAAGCTGTCTCTGTTTTATAAAGAAATTGCACATGAAGAAAATTGTTGGAAATAAAATATTATGCATTTCAAGTTCTATTTAGAGTGTCCCACTCGTCAGCTAATTCCTACTAACAACTAATACTTGAAATAACGATTTTCAGCTTCCTTTGGCTTAGTCAATCTTTCAAACAAATTGTTGATGTTTTGAAATGAGAAATTTATCCTGGAATTACTTACCTCCACTATTCCAGGTGGGGAGAGAGCGATGACCCTTGATTCATAATTTGTGAGGGCAGAAAGTGGTTTTGGTAAATGTCTGAAGATCTGTGCTCTAATCAACTATATGACGTGACTAGGAGCCTTGTGTTGCAGATCTACCGAGGTAATCTCAATGGGTCACAGCAGGAGCCTCTTATCCTCACAGTGGCCAAGGAGCTCAATGTTGACTCGATTCATGCATACATCTACTGGTCAACGGGCCACGCTGTGGAGTGTGCCCGGCTCAATGGAGCAGACAAGAGGAACTACTATCCAGAGGAGATCTTCTCGGGCAAGCAAGGTACACTAAGCTAACACTATTGAACAGTGGCGTATACTGGTCTGAAGATCTGGGCTACCACTGAGCTTAATATTACACAAATGATGCTTTTGAACTGCCGTGCGAAAAAAAAACCCTTCCTTTCACGGCTAAATAACAAACACGGCCAGCAATACAATTTAGACAGTTTAGAACTGCCAGATAACCTATTCCACCTAGCATGTAGATGATGTGAAATGACGTGTGTACATTGGCACACAATTGCAGTTCAGGTCATATGTATAATATGAACTTTCTCACTGTATAGACGACGGCAGAAAGGAACTTCTAACAAGCTCTCTATTATACAGTCATTGGCATTTAATGTCCCCGCATGTGTTAGTTCCATAATTGTCTTACAAAATCACAGCTGGCACAGTTAAAACAAAACACTACATAAAGATTATTCACACATCGAAAATACTACAACTTCTAAAACATATGCACATATATGCGCGCGATAATGTATATTTATTGTAGGCTATTTGTTCCTTTAAACGCTTTTAACTTCAAAGAAACCACTGGTACTCAATTAAATTAGCCTCTGGCTGCGCGAGCCAGCGGCGTGTGGTCCAGGTATGCGGTGCGACTAAGCGCTCCTTAGCCTGGGGTTTAACTTGAATCGGGATTAAAAATTGGCGAATTCTTGCTTGGTTTCAAGTTGTTAAGCGAATAATTTTTATTTGATGTTGTGTATGCAATCATTTAAATATTTGGTAGTTTGATGTTATTTTGCGTGGTATATGTTAGTACCTATTTCGCTCCGTGTTACTCAGACCATCGCCGCTCCAAGCTGTGTTTATTCTTGTTAGGCGCTGTCCAGTATGGTAAGAAACCGCTGGCCGTAGCGGCAACTCACTCGCTATGAACGATGGGCCTGCACGGAACAAGGGAGGGTGCGGAGAGACGGGGGTAGCGGCGTAAGGCTGCCGCTTTCTCGGTCGGTTTCTGCTGCGTTGCCGCATTGGCTACCCACTAACCATTATTTCTTTCGATAAAGAAGAATGTGCATGAAAGTCACGATTGTTTGAATGCTTTGTTGAACCAGTAATAAAGTGTTATTTATTTTTAATGTAATTTTCTTGGGCTACCGCCGGTAGCCCCGGTAGCCCTAAGAATACGCCCCTGCTAATGAATAATGATGACAACTTCTTTTAGTTGTTGTTTGTAACATCTCTTTCCATGAGATGTCTTAAAAAGGTGCCACTCAGTGGACATTCCATAGTCTTCCTTGCGCTTTATACTGTTCGCTGGTTCCATCTGAGAAGTAAAATATTTTCAAAATATCCTCAATGTCTTCTTTCAGAATATCAGTTAGCCTTATTTGGAACAAATGGACAACGTTTCTGTCATGATTTAGATTTTTGGAAGTGGTTACAATATTCTTCTGCAGGAGTGTATTTTTTTATTTTATCTTTGAAATATAAAATGTTGGGATGAATAGTTACCAGGTTGCTCCCATGGACACCCAGAACTGAATCCTGGATCACAATGCATAATTTTCAGTATAGTCCACCATAACGATGCAATTTTAAGGTTTTACTGTAATTTCTATTTCCATTCGGTCAGAAATTGGTCTGTTGTATTACAAATACATCGGGCAACAAGGTGCGTAATTTTTCAACCAATTAATTGAGAAAATCCTCCGCTGATGAATGTAAAGTTTCCAGGTTCATACAATCCACAGTAATCCACTGCTTATTTGAAACTTTTTGGATTGAATATTCCACAAATAATCTATAATCATGTTCAATTGAATGTCGAGTTCCTGGAGAGTTAGAAGACTGCATGAAGTAGCATTATGGTGAAGAAGGATTGCATAACATGTGAGCCATACAGTCCTTGTAGCATTTACTAACCAAGCTGGAAATTTACGTCAGATGTGCAATTGCTCATCAGTGTAACGTTTTTATGGTATGCACACACACTTTGAGTAACACTAGCTCCAGGCCGTACATACAATTTAATGTTGAGATATTTGTCCTTTAAAGCACCAATACGTTTCTTAAAAATTGCAAAGGAACAGATGCTTTTGTTTCTGAATTTCTTCCTCTCTCTCATTTACAGTAAGGTTTTTATAGCCCATTTTCCTTACATGAAAAATATAGGCTTATAAGATCACCTCTTTCCCCTTGGGCCAGTGTATAGTTCTGTTTTTTCCTTTCAGTGATGGGTCTGACTCTAGATATGGATCGACGCTCTGTGTATTGGATTGTACGAAGTTATGAAGGGTCAAAATTATTCCAAGCACCAATGGCAGAAGAGTTTTTTCCTCGTCAGAAAGAAAAGGCTGTGCAAACATTTAATCTCCAGCACCCTAATATTCAAGGTACAGTATGGAATTTAGAAAAATGCATGTCTTGTAGAAAAAGATGCAGCATATAAATAATACAAAACTGTGAAAGTGACTCACAGCATCAACCGCTGAAGTCACAAGTCAGCTAAGACCAACCAATTAAGCTTTTATAAAACCAGGGTTTGGGAAGTGACTTTCTGGTACTAGCTGAGTCATGAGTTATAAAAAGGATGCAATATTGTAGTACCTAAAATTATGCAAAAACTACATGCACCTATGACCTTAAATATGTTAAAATATGACATGAAAATTCTGATTCTATTTCAAATATTACAATCATTAGACAGTAAAAGAAAAAGAAAAATATGAGAAAAGGACACAATGCCAGGCAGATGGTTATGGTGGTGGAGGATAAATAAAACAACCTTGACAACCTGCAGGATATCAAAGAATAAAAAGTGAAACACACATTAGGATTGATCTTCAACATGTTAGCATTACCCATATTAAACAATTTTTGACAAAGTGACCAATAATGTTTAAATGGCCCCAGAAGAGTGCGTCAGGCCTCGGCAGCCGGCACAGTCCATATCCTCACCGCTAGATGGGGGCTTCATTCCTTCCATTTCTGACCCGGTCGGAGACTGGAAGCAGGCTGTGGATTTTCATTTTCAATGTTTAAATGGAAGCACTCAGAAAAAATAGAAAAAATACAAAATAAGATAGGGAATAAAAAATAAAAGATAGAAAATAAAAGTTACTAAAAGGGTAAAATAAATAAATAAATGAATAGGTAGTTTGAAAACGTTTTGCATGTAGATTACTTGTCCATTAAGGGTAGCCATTAGAATTGAATAGTGTTTATGTATTGTACATAAAGTACAAGCCATTTAAATATAAGACCTGCAACCTTAGACATTTCAATTATCGACCTTCCATCTAAATAGCTTCTACTTTCGATACCTAACATAACATGTAATCTTCCATTTCTCATCATTATGGTCATAAAAAAAATTCTATTAGATAATTTAAAGTATACAAATAACTGCTTTATTAAATTTAAATATCCTACCACAAACACAAATGATATATCCACAGTTGAATCCTTATTTGAAATGACACAACTTAATTCACAAAAATCATCCAATGTCTGAGCAATGACGGACGGTAATAAGGTTGCAGTGTTGCACAACGACCAGATTAATTCATGAAAAACAATTAATACTGTCAAAATATTTTTAGTAATAAAAGTTGTATGTTTCCTTTTATATGTATAGGAATTCATAATTCTGTTCTTTAATAATTCAGGAAATCTTATGGTAAGTTACTGTGAACAGTCTGAGATAGCGAAGCACGCTCTCTGGGAGCGCTCGTCCGTTTGGTCAATGCCAGGCCCAAGCACAGACCAGATCTCAATAGTGAAGGGTATGGCAGTGATGCTAGACCGGGTAAGCCCTATCCCAACAGTTAACACGGCTGGTCGTTGCCCGCCGACTGCAACCAGAGAGCCAAGGCGCGGCCGGAGACATCCGACTTTTTGGCTGTTTAAAAGAAATGAACATTATGACGATGATTCACAAAGAAAAGCGAACTTCTATCGTACTTGTGTCACTCGCAATTCCCGCCCTCGTATATAACTTACGTTGTTTTGTTCTCGTGAAGGTTTTCATGTAGACTAATTTATAATCCATTTAATCCGATGTAAATGTGATGTCTCTGAACTGCGGCATTCGTTATGAATGAGGTACATCCGTTTTACCGCGCAATTGAATACAGTTTTCTCCGATATCAAGCAGTCTTTTACCCTATCACCTCATGGGTGGGAGGCAACGAGGGGCCACGCCCCCACCCCCTGAAATCCCGAGAATATTTCGATTGTTCAATGTCACACCAGTTTATTTCATCGATTGAAGTTACTGATGGTTAACTGATTTAGATGTAGGAATAATTCCACAGTTTTATTTAACTTAGTAATTTGGGATTATTCTAGAATATCTTCAGTTATTTAAAAATCGGCGAACAGTATTAACATTCCAATTTTAATAAACTGCTTGATTTTTATGTTTGTCGATACATTGCGATACAACTACTTTTTGGCTGTTTAAAAGAAATGAACATTATGACGATGATTCACAAAGAAAAGCGAACTTCTATCGACAAAAACTATGAACTAAAAAAAGTTACGAGCCTTACAGTAGTCGCATATGATGTGTAACATCTGACATGGAAGAAACCTCACGTGAAATTGTTGATACACCGGTATTTTATAGTATTATTGCCACAAATATTAATCTATTGTAAAAGGGAGTGTTTTACAGATATTGTAGTTTATAATACGGAATTCATTTTATTAGATGATTTGTAGCTTCCACCAGCACTAGCCTAAATAAAGAATACGATATGGATCAACTAGATTAATAGACGCGACACCGCTCATAACCTTACATTCCTTATAAACAGGTCCTCTTGATTCACAGACCAACACGTAATTTCATATGGATTCTGTTAAAATGAGTCATATTGATCTGATAAATATCGTTTAAAATGATAATCTGGTAGCAAAAATATCTACCCCGCCCAGGATTGGAACCCAAGATCTCTAGATTCACAGTCATACGCAATAACCCCACGGCTATTTCGACTACGCAAATATGGTGCAAAAGATGGTGTCTTATTTCCACGTTCCAATAATACTGCATTACGGAATTAAGTTTCATTTATATTTTGCTTGTTTCGATAATGTTCCTGAGTGACATTGAGTTTAAAATGCCTTATGCCAATGCAATGCCGACTACTTACAATGTTTGATATTAAGGCATTTTACCATTTAAATACTGATACGAAGACTTCGAACATGTACCATGTCATTTGTTTAAATCACTTGACACCAGAGTTCGCATGAACGTTTTCCGTTCAGTATGTCATACATTCCACATGGCCAAGAGTGCGTCATGGTATCAATTTTCGACACCGCGCGCTGATTGTTTCTCTTACCAGTGCCAGCTGGATCGATCGAGTTGGCAGTGCGTCTTATACTTCCGTTCGATCCACCACTGCCAGCTAGGGCACACTTCCATTCGATCGATCGAGCGGGCAGTGCATACTTCCGTTGTCCACCACTGCCAGCTAGTACACTTCCGTTTGATCGATCGAGCGGGCAGTGCATACTTCCGTTGTCCACCACTGCCAGCTAGTACACTTCCGTTTGATCGATCGAGCGGGCAGTGCATACTTCCTTTTGATCCACCACTGCCAGCTCGATCGTTCCGATCCACTTCAGTCCCCAATTTTCAAAATCACTCCCACAAAACTATCCAGCAACCGAGCGGAAAGATGTTACACATCAAAAATCCTCCCATTCATGCCATAAACAACATGTAACTTACCCAACGGTTTCAGAGCAGCTAAATAATGAATGTCACAAAGCAAGTAAGAAAGGAAACGAAAATTACGGGGGGAGTACATCTCATCATCACCTAGTGACATGTAGGTAATGAAATAAAAAAGTGACAGTCAGTCTGAAAGACTAGACTTTGTATCATTTTAAATGCTACAAATGCTGAAAAATGTTAGAAAGGCTGGTTCAAATTAATCGCGAACGGCAAATGCAAACCAAGGGCAAAGCAAGGTCAAGTGCGCAGGATGCCGCCTCGCTCACCAGAGCGCGTGGGGACGTGCCCCTTCCATCCAGTCTAAAAACACTTATAGTGGGTGATGTATTGAAGATAGAGATATGCTCTCGTGGACTTTTTTGTAGAATTTTTCATGCTGACCAATTCTTACGCTCATAGTATACTCATATGTTTAACGGTTTGCCCAGCGTAAGCTTAAGAAGTGCACGGCGCCAAGTTTGTTTTCGACTTTTTCACTGAAATCGTTACTGCTTGGATTCCTTTGATCATACATAAATTATTTTCTACAGAATCTTTCCTCGAAATATCCTTTACAGAATGGTGAAAACCGCATCAAAATCCATCCAGTGGTTCTCGAGATTACCCGTGACATCCAAGAATCGGGAATTTTTGTCTTATACTAACGAAGCAGAGATTGTCGGGGACATATACACCAAGCGGTGCTGTGACGTCACACACCTCAGTGCATCTGGGTACATTTCGCCCCGTCACCGTAATGTAATGCCAGACCCTAGCGTAATGACGAAGTCGACAAGATCATTTAAAATGATGAAAAAATAATACATGCCCCCCCTAGACAAAATCTTGCGGGTGCCCATGTACCACCTTGATGAAAATAGTGCAACACCCAGAACTATTATCCGCCACTGCGTCTGAGCACTTCCTGAGCAAGTGAATATGATATATACTCACAATTTTAAAATAAAGCTGTTCAGCCTCTCTTTGTAGACCATGCAAACAAGGCTGTTAGGAGGACCACTTTTGGATAACATAGTCATGCAAATAGAGGAACAGTGGAAATCGAATGCAAGATGTGTAGTAGTAGGATATTTTCCAACTTGCACTGCTGCTACAAGATGCTCATTATTTTACTGTAACACTGTTAAGGTCCCCTGAGTTACTTCAGTGACCACCTTCTGTGGCTACAAGATGACCGCAATGCAGTCATTGGTGACATGAGTGGCCAGAATACAGCCCTTATCAGCAAGATGAGCCTGTCTGGACTCAACATGGCAGCAGTGGTGGATCCTGCCTTACATCACACACCCAGTAAGTATGGTATTTAGTAACTCCATTTAATGTCAAAGAGAATTAGAGTCCTTAGAGCATTATTCTCCATTTTAGGTCCATATTGAATATATTCACTAACAAAACTATTAATAATTTCCGTCTTTTCAATACAATTGTATTGAACAACATTGTATTAAAAGACAGAAATTATTAATAATTTTGTTAGTTGTTAGTAATTAGAGTCCTGCCCAATTAACATTCTGCTTTATGTGACATGTTCGTAAAAAAAAAAAAAAAAAAAAGTGACAGTGAGAAAAAAGATACTTAGCAGGCAAGTAAAAGTCTATTGCAAACTCTTTTGAGGGACAGATGACCTTGCTGTTCTACCTCTTAAAGCAATAATAACTAGCTAAACTCTTTTTTAAACTAATTTCAATCCGTATCAATATTTCTCTTTACACTCCAACTACGTACAGTGAATAATAATATCAACTGCATCAATAATAATGATGATGATGATAATTATATTGATCTTTCCACTTTTCCTCCTCAACATCATCATCATCATCAGGTCTTCACTCCAGCAAGCCGGGTGCGGTAGTGCAGAAGCCTCCTCCAATTAGTTTTATCCATCCATAGCTATTCTTCGGTTATAGCATGACGAATAGAAATAAACAGTGTCATCACTCCGCTACTTAAGCATTGTAGTTCATGGTCCAGCCAGTGTGTGGCGCGGAAGTCGCGACGAACCATAAGCACGTATGACAGTAACCCACGAGGTTAGTACTGTAATATCCTGTGCGCGAGAAGTCATATTATTCGAGGGAATTTGTTTCTTTGTAATAATTTACGAATGTCTGTGCAGTGCTTTGTGTGTGCAAACAACTAAGTTTTCTGCTGTTTCGGGAAAATGTCGTAATGTTTTGTTCCGGGAAGTAAATCGGGTTACGAAGAAAATCTGATGGTCGACATTTTTTCACACCGCCAAAAGAAACAAATCTGTTTTCGAAATGGGCGAGAGTTTTTCCGTGGAAGGATAAGCAATTGTCGATTAAAATTAGAATCTGTGACGAGCGTTTTTCGGAAGATTTAATTATTATTAAGGAGGACTGTTTCATAGTGAACTATGAGAACGTGAAACTTCCTCGCGTGAAGTGGAAATTAAAACCAGGATCAGTACCTCAAATTTTTCAAAATTTACCGAAATATCTATCCACTGATGTAAAATCACGAAAGCCGCCCAGTAGGATACGGAATGAAGGCTGGTTACTTGTTCTATTTCGTGCCATCCTTACCTAAAACGAAAAAAAATCCGTCTCAATAATAATAGGCCTAAAATAATAATAGTTGTTGATTCTTTAGGCACTTAACGACATCGTGGTCACGTATCCCCGTGTGTTTGGGTTTGTTTAGATTTCGTCTGATAACCTGTGTCATTATGATGTCTGTAGTAGTGTGTGTATTTGGAATTGAGGTCGGATTTGGGTAGAAAGCGGCCGTGTCCTTCAGTTAGGTACCATCCTGGCATTTGCCTGGAGAAGAAGTGGGAAACTACGGAAATCCACTTCCAGGATAGCTGAGGTAGAAATCGAACGCGCCTCTTAACATTTTTGCCTCACGAGGCTGAGTGAACACCGTTCCAGCCCTCAGACCAGTATTAAATTTATTGGCAGAGCTGGGAATCGAACCCGGACTTCCGTGGTGATAGCCAAGTGGCCAAGAATGAGTCGGACATATAATAATGGCCAACCTGCCAATAAAATAAACGGTCATCCAATACTTCGCTTCCGTTACCGTCCTCTTCAGATCTTGTTTCAACTTTGTCTTCAGTATCAGTGTCACAAATTCCTTTGAAATTACTGAATCAAGAACTAGCTATTCGTTATCTTTCAGCAGAAGGTGACACGCTTCATCTGCATCCTTAGGTTTTCGTAAGGCGCAGTCTCCTTACTGATATTAACTAAGGCAACATACTAAGCCAAATAATCGTTATAACAGCACACCTGCCACTCATTAACAGAATGTAACATCATTGGGAGCGCTGGTACTATCAATCTCATGCTGACGAAATGTTACACGTGCTAAAGTTATTTTTAGGCACGCTATTTCACAACTCCAGAAAAATGCTTACTATGGTTTGGTGTAAGATGTCACGAGACGATAAGATCATAACTTGAACTGTTGGCTTGATATTAAAACTAATATAACGAACCATGGAGCTGTCAGACCAATGCACGACTAATGGAGGGTTTTAAACGATAGTTCTACATGGGGACTGAGAATATTAATGCTAACTTTTGGCTTGATATTAAAACTAATATAACAAACCATGGAGCTGTCAGACTAATGCACGACTAACGGAGGGTTTTAAACGATAGTTCTACATGGGGACTGAGAATATTAATGCTAACTTTTTGACAGTATTATTCATAAGTCTAAACACACAATTTGTTGTAATCAGCGTAACTGCAGGCTTCGTAAAGAGGTTTACGTAGCCCAGCGCGTATCCCACTATTGAACAGCTGACTGTGTAGCGTTGGGGATCAGCGCCGCTAGCGCTAGCAGAGCGGGGCGCGGTTGAACTCGGTGAGTGATATCACTATTTATTTCTATTCGTCATGGTTATAGTATGCCAGTTTACCCCTCTCTTCTCTACATCCTTCAAAACTTGTTTCACCCATAAGTCTCGAGGTCGTCCTCGGGGTCTTTTGCCAGGAACTACCCTTTTAAAATAAGCTCTAGGAGTTCTTTCTGGAACCATTCTTTTCATATGGCCATACCACCGTAGTCTGTCGAGTTCCATTAATTCCAAAAGGCTTCTTTCCAATCCAAGCTCTTCTCGGATATTAACATCCCTTATTTTATCCTTCCTTGTCTTTTGTAAGAAGGAACGGAGAAACTTCATTTCAGCAGCCTGTAGACGGCTGTTTGCTGGACCTGTCAGTGTCGCTGCTTCAAGTCCGTATGTTAGAATTTACAGAGTAGGTTTTGTACATGGTAATCTTAGAAGCTAGTGGGAATGTTGGATCCCAAAGTAGTGAATGCACAGAGTGAGAACATTTTGAAGCTTCCTGTAGTCTGTTGTTGATTTCTCGCTTCATGGTGTTGTCAGAAGAAACAAAACTGCCGAGATATTTGAAGTTGTCAACAATATCCACTTCTTCATTTTTAATTTTAAGATTGGCTCTTCCAGCATTCCTACTAATTACCAAGCCAACTGACTTGGATTTGCTAACCTTTAGCCCCATTTCTTCAAGTTCTTCCTGCCACAGATCTAATTTGGCCTGCACTTCCGTTTCTGTCTCTCCCCATACCATAATATCATCAGCCAAGACTAAAGCATTTGTTGTTTGAGCCCTTCTTTTGACAGCTTTCATAACTTCATTCATTACAACAACGAAGAGAAACGGTGACAGGCAACTTCCTTGTTGGACTCCATTCTTCGTGGCAAAATAGTGTGATCTTTCTCCCTGGGCATGCACACAGCTCATCGTTTCTCGGTACAGTTCTTTTACACGAGATATAATCTCTTCTGGTACCATACTCCCTTTCGCCATAGACATTCCCAGATATGCCTGCATGGTATAGGGTCATACACCTTTTCATTATCCCGGAACACAGTTATAACTGTCTTATTCTTCTCCCAGTACTTTTCAAGGAGGGTCCTGGTAGCAAAAATGAGATCTGTGTTTGATCGATTAGGCCTAAATCCATGTTGTCCATCTTCAAGGGTAGGTTCCACTAATTTCCTTAATCTTTTCTCAAGAATAAACTCATACAGTTTTAACCCATGAGATAGAAGGGTTATACCCCTGTAGTTAGTGCATTTCTTGCGGTCTCCTTTCTTGAACAATGGTATGATGACTCCCATCTACCAGTCATGTGGTATTTCGTTGTCTTCCCATATTTTGTTTAAAACTCTGTAAAGCCATTGTTTGCCAAATTGGTCTGAAACCATTATCATATCCACACTTAAATCATCTGCACCAGTGGATTTGTTGCTTTTAAGTTTCATGATAGCTGTTTGCACTTCCAACCAAGTGAGTTTTCCTGCAGCTTGTCTTCCGGGATTTGGAGGGTTATCATCCAATGGAACTGCACTGTCTTGGAGTTCAGTAAAGCATCAAAATATCTCCTTAATTCATGCAATACTCCTTCTTCACTTCTGGTTACCCCTCCGTTTGGTAACTCTATGGAGTTGATAGACACACATTCATTTCTCTTGTTTCTCACAATGCTGTAAAGAAGCTTCTCATTGACCCTCCAATATTTTATTTGCAAGATCTTCATTGCATTTCTGTTTTGCAGATTGAACAGTTTCCTTGACTTTCAACCTTTTTTCCCTATAACCTGAAAGCTTGGACTGTATTCCACTTGGATTTCCGTGTTGTCTTGCTCGATATAGAGCTCTTCTTGCTGCATTCTTTTCTTTGAAAGCAGTCTTCACCTCGTCGTTCTACCGTGCAGTTTCCTTGGGGTTCCTTAGTTTGTTTTGTGTCCCACGTATCTTCTCTGCTGTTGTTCCCATTGCTATTTTTAGGGCATCCCATTCTTCATTTGCTGATCTTAGCTCTTCCTTCGTCAGGATTCTACAGATATTTTGTTTGAAATCCTCTTTCACGCTTGGCTCAGAATGTCGCCATAGATTTATTTTTGAGACTCTTCTGTTATAGATACGGAAGGGGCATTTCTTAACCATATCTGCTATTAACAGACGATGGTCTCCTTCAAGATTTTCACTAGGAATCACTTTTACATCACACACAATTTTCCAAACCTCTTGATCTGTTAGTATGTAGTCAATCATCGCACCTCATTTATCATCCCAGCTGTATCTTGTGAATTTATGAGAGTCTCTCTTCTTGAGCCAAGTGTTTGTTACAACCAGATTGCTCCTCAGACATAAATCTAGGAGATGGTCACCCTCCACATTTTTGTCGCCTATCCCATGAGGACCCAAAGTGGGTTCATAACCTGTTCTATTTGACCCAACCTGAGCGTTAAAATCTCCCATTACAATCAGATTTTCACAATCCAGATGTTCTTCTAAGTTGTTAAGGAAGTCCATTTTTTCTTCTTTTGGGCAACCCTCTTGTGGAGCATAAATTTGTATAAGATTGTATTTCTGACCATCCCAATTTACTGATAGTTTAATTATTCTGTCACTGACAAACTCAATTTGACTGCAAGCATCTACATCCTTATGAAGTACAAATTACACTCTGTTCTCCATTTCTAATGCATTCCCAGACCAATACTACTTATAATTCAACCGAAGGATTTTAGTTCCTTGTTTCTTCCATTTCGTTTCACTAATTCCTAGGATCAAGATCTTTCTCCTTTCCATAATATCTACCAGCTCTTCAGTTTTGTTGGACAGTGTTAGTATACTCAAAGT
Organism: Meconema thalassinum; assembly: GCA_946902985.2. Taxonomy (NCBI): domain Eukaryota; kingdom Metazoa; phylum Arthropoda; class Insecta; order Orthoptera; family Tettigoniidae; genus Meconema; species Meconema thalassinum. The sequence continues at coordinate 1,203,998,294 of OX336388.2, forward strand.
TCCAATCCGGGAAGAGTGTCTTGTCTGGTTTGGGGTAGTTGGTATAGCATCGGGCTTCATGCCGTCATTCGAACCAAACTAAATTTGTTTCCGTTTTAAGTTTCTTCCGAGGCTCTTGTTTATCTTGAAAGCAATATAACACATATTCTCCAACTGGCTTGCTAGGCCTAACATTGGAGAAGATTTTCTTTCGAGGTTGATCTCCATTAGCCTTTGTGGATCCCTCCACATCCCACATCCCTCTGTACTACCCCCAGAGGGGTGGGATTGCCTCATCCGCCAGCTCCGCCCTACCGAATTCCATCTTTTCCACCTTTGCTGCCGTTAAGGTCTTCGCACGTATCCCTGTGCAAGGGGCCTATGCGATACCCCATAGGACTGGGTCCTCATCAGAACATAGCCGCTACTATAGCTTCGACTATAGAAGCGTTGCCCACCCCTGCTACGCGGAAGCGTCTGATGAGATTTATCCATGTAGACAAGGAGTCTCATGGTCCGGGTTAATGAGACAATCTGATTTGCCTTCAAGGCAATATTCCCACTATTCTGATGCATTGGATAAGCAAGACTCTACTGAACTTTGATGCACATTCACAAATAGCTTCCCCATAAACAGCAATTTTTTTAAATGCATCTGAGATGGATTTAAAAATTTTCCCTCAGTTAGGGGTTTTCTGTAAAAAATGTATCTCCAAAATTACATCATATTCTTCATGCTGAGGAGCTAAATTTGTGTGATAACAGAGGATGGAAGGAGGAAATTGGAAGGAGAATACAAAATGTAAGAAATTTTTATCAGAGTGTAAGGGCTATTCTTTGGAACCGAGACGTCCCAAAGAAATGTAAAAGGGTACTATATTCAACCTATTATGAGCATATACTAACAAATGCAGCTGGAACATGGACTACTACAAAAAGAGAGAAGAGTAGAATTCAAGCAGCGGAGATAAATTTTCTAAGAGACATAGAGGGCAAGACCAGAAGAGATAGAGTTAGAAATGAAGACATAAGAAAAAGGACAGGAATCTTGAAGCTGCAGGACAGGATAGAAACAACAAAGTTAAAGTGGTATGGTCACATGATGAGGATGGAAGAAGAGAGAGTACCAAAGACACGAGGAAACCCCGAAAGAGATGGACGGATACAGTCTGGGAGTGCATAGAGAAGAGGGGAAGAAAACCTGAAGATGAATTTTTAAAAGGAGAGGAGTGGTGGAGAGACAGGCAAAGATGGTGGTCTTTAATTCACAACCCGACCCAGGAAGCTGGAAACGAGACATGAAGATGATGATGACTAATTTATTGGTGAGAATTAATAACATTACATGTTACTATCCACCTAAAATAAGTTCAAAAGTTTAAATGTACAAAATATTGAATCAAAGTCCAAGTATAATACTAATAATATCCAGTTTTCAAAATAAAGGGCAAATATTTACAATATATTCAAAAACAAATAAATTTCACAAATTCAAAAAATTAGTAGGCCTATGTTCAAAAGTTGGAAAAATTGAAAGGAGGAACCACAAAACATAAAAATCAAACAATTAAATAATGTAATATATTGTCAGATAACCAACAGACACACAATCATGACAAATAAACTTGTGGCATAAGTCTATTATTACAAGTAGCCTACAGGATACAGCGAGAAGTTAGGTTATTTCTAGAGATTTAAAATGCTATCACTTGCAATAATTTGGTTATCAATCAGTTCATCATTATAAATGAATGTGAAGGAGATATTGTTCGACAGTCAAAATGTGGAAGTAAAGTACGGTAATAATAATAAGTTACTTAAGTTACTGCGAGTAATTTCAAAATCGGTGAACATTTTTAACTGTTGTTGGTGAAATGTGGCAGGTAAATCGTCACTGTATTTTCATACTGTGTTAAGAAAACATTTAAGCACCTTTGTCAGGTTATCGTATTTCAATTATTAGTGTGCATATGAATTTTTCTTGAAGAAAACAAGGTGGGTCAATATAGAATCATAATTCACATGAAAAGTTACAGCATCCAGTATTATGAATTTCCTGTTCCTCAAAATTTTACTCCCGATCAATGGCCAATAACAAGGCATCTTCTTACGGATGTTGACAAGTACAATGTTAAGATGGGCATCAATGAGGTGTAAGTAATATATAAAAACTATTTCATACAATTATTTCCAGACTCCAGCAACTTTAACGAGGTAAATGTAATACCTGAGCCAGTGAATCCAGCCTCCATCAGAATAACTGGCACATGGAATTCCTTCCTCATTGTGTGGGACTCTGTTACCAATGTCAATTATGACCAGATCTTCTATGAAGTAACCATTGAGGACTTCAATAAGAGAGACCTACTGGTAAGAGCTATATGTAAGTTTTGGAGGGATACTAAACTCAATTTTCCCATCTTCAATCCAAAGTTTGTTGAGTGTTTATAAGAGGGTGTTAGTGATGCCGTTAGCATAATGCTTCAGCTGTCCTTAACTTCTGAGAACATCTTTTTAGATTCCATTTATATAGCAAGCTGAGGGGGCCTAGAGCCACCTTGAAGATACGAGACACATAAAAACCCTTGCACCACTGTTACACCACCACAGTTCACCCTGTACACTTGCTCAACCAAAGAAAGAACAGTCTCTTGGTAATTGTTATGGCAAAGTTCCAATGGTGGGTTTACAATGGAGCCAGGGATTTTACCGGTATGTTACGAGGTTACTATACTCATTCACCCCGAGTTATGGTGCTGGGCTCAATAATTTAGCAAGAAAGAAAAACTGTGCAGTAAGCAAGAGTATATTCATTCTTTGTTTGAGTGACTCGACAATGGGTATAAGTGTTATAGTATTTAATGCCATTTTAAAAATGTTTTCCTCATCAACTTCATCACCACCAGGCACAGTGAGTTGAGAAATTCTCATCAAAAGTTAAGGAACTCGTGTAGTATACGTTGCCCGGCGCCATTAAAATCCGAAAAATTTTCTATAGAAATGGCCAATGTTACTAATATACAGGAGTTGATTATTTTATCGCTAGAGAGTGTTACTGTATTTTTTCAGAGTGCCAACATTATTGTTTCCAGACCAATATTTTCATCCAGACCAATGGTCTTCGTCCAAGCCAATAAAGGTTAGGTAGCGCGGCCCTTCGGGCCGCGTTATAGGCCAATATAAACACCCCTGGATTTTGTCACGCACAGTGGGTGTAGTCACGCATCAATAATCTTTATCCAGGCCAATGGTTTTGCCTAGTAGTGCAATCAGTAAGTTGGCAGCATTACGTAATGAAACATGGCGACGTGCTTTTTGATAAGTTTATTACTTGAAACTTAATGTTGACAATTTCCTTATTTTGGAAGTGTTTACGCGGCGTTTGTTAATGGAAAATGGCTTAAATAACTTGGCAGAGTAATTAAAAACCGTTTTCAGAGCGCTACTAAGTAAAATAACGCACTTTCGAAACGGGCAACGTATACTACACGAGAGTCAAAGTTAAAAAGTAAGTTCGCTAATATCGAACAGAATGTTCCTCCATGACTGTACTAGTGATCATCATCATCATTCATTACAGTTCCAGTTTCCCGGGTACTATTGTCAAGTCTCTTCCACTCTCCTCTGTCCATGTACGTCTTGTTCTTTATGACATCATCTAGTGTCCTTCCCTTGGTTGCAATGTCTGTCTTGACCGTGACCATCCAACGAGTTCTTGGTCTTCCCACCCTTCGTTTACCATCCACCTCTCTTTCTTGCTGTATTCTCGCTGACCTCGTAGGTTTCATTCTCATCACGTGTCCAAACCACTGAAGTCGTGATGAGGTGACTCTCACAAGTAGACATGTCTTGATCCCAGCTTCCCTCCTTGCCACTTCACTCCTTAACTTATCCATCTTGGTTCTCTGGATGGTGGACCTCAGGAATTTCATCTCTGATGCTTGAAGTCTTGATGAGTCTCGCTTTGTGAGGCTGCATGTTTCGATACCATACGTCAAGATTGGTACACTTCATATTTTCTTATGCTGAATGAACTTCGTAAATAGCATCAAGGATACTAAAATAGCTCCAGAAATGTTTCAAGTTGTGTCCTTTGTCGATGCTTCTCTGCAGCAATCACAAGCTACATGGAAAACAATATGCCTTGGTCCATTCGCTGAATCAAGGATGTTACATTCAGAGGTAAATACTGTACCTACTTGACAAATATCTTCCCGTCTTCCGATTTCAGTATGGTTTCAGAGGGAACATCATTGTCAAGTAATAATATGGCTTTATTCATCACATGCCCTTCACATTTAGCTGACACATCCTCTCCATTCAGACAACACAGCAGAACACCAACAATGTGCAATGGTTTAAAACTAGCATTCTTATACTGCTCTAGCCAAGTCTCTTCCTATTGGCTGTTGCACTCAAAAGCTAGAGTCAATATTCCAATATTTCTCTGGTAGTACTCTTGACCTCTGGTATTCTTGAGCTTGTGCCACAAATATATCATGAACCCCCTTTTAAAATTGTCTCTATACATCCAAGTGCCCTGCCGATTATAATAATCCACTGAGAGCGATTTTCCTTCTGTGCCACAGAACGAACGGGATTTTTTTCACCTTACTTATCACCAGTAATTTCAGCTTATGGTCACCAGTAGCATTTGAGCATGTCATGACCTTGGCATGTCATGTAGGCCTTTCTTTATTTGATTTTTGCTCTGGCGTACACCGTTCATTATTAAGGCAAGAAGACAGACATTTCCAATATAAGCCAGTTTCATCTGTGTTGTAAATGAGTTCCGCAGTTAAATTTTCAAGAAGCATGATTTCTGGAAATTCCTTACAAAATTCAGCAGCAGCTTCTTTGTTTCCGACTCTCCCTGAATACTAACTTCACAGGTGCCGTGCCCCTTTATGAAGCGAGTGAACCAACTCGACAAAGAATCAAATTCACCCTCTATACCACGAACTTCGTGAAAATATTTGGCTTTGCTTCGTACAGATCAGCCCAGAGAGGGGAGTCCCCCTAATTGCTGGGAAAACCACTACATCATCGCCTTGTCCAGCTGCTCAAAAGTAGACTTTATCATTGTTTCACAGTTTCCCATGCTACTTGATCGATCTGAAGCAGCTGCGAAAGAAAGTAATTTGTCTTTCCTCTTTACAAGATTGCACACTGTTGAGTCACCAACCTCATATTGTAAGGCTATTTGTTTCATAGAACAGCCACTGACAGAGGTGGTTACGCTCGCTAAAACGCAGCGTGAGGTCATGGGGCCAAGCTCTCTGCTGACTCGGTCGACGCGTGGGTTCGAGCCCCATCGTCAGCCGTCCATGATATGGTTTTCCGTGATTTCCCACTTTCAACACCAGGCAAATGCTGGGAAGGTACCTTCTGACAGGCCACAGCCGCTTCTTTCCACATCCTTGCCCAGTTTCATTCACCTTCATCCATTCCATCTCTCACCCTGGCGTGCAGGTCGCCCACGGGCGTCGATTTGAAAGACCTGCACTTGGCCTCTCAGGAGGCCACACAACAACAAAAACACAACGGCCTTCTGCAATTTTGTTAACGATCTCCATATTGTTTTATAGGCAACACAACTCGTTTACACTACTGTCACTCCCTTTGACTTTGAAATCGCAATTGGAATTCGTACAACAATACAGACATACAAATGCACAACCAAAACAATAATATTGTGGGTCACACATTTTTCATTGTTGCAACTACAGTATGGCAGTAATTCAATATGTATATTAATCAAAGAGTAAAGAATCTGATCATACCATACTGCAATGTTTATTTGCAGCCAATAACCACTCTGGACCACTACGTTGTCTATGAGGAACCTGAGATGTTACAACCACATTCTAAGCTGCAGGTCACCATCAATGCTTACACCTACTGGGGGACCTCACCCCAGGTGCGTGTGCTCTTACACTCTCCACCATCAGTTCCCTCGCCACCAACCAACCCCAGAGTCTTTGTGTCCTACGTCAGGAATCCTGTCAAAGGAGACCAGGTAAGTTAATGATATGCTTTCAAATGGTTTTTGAAATCTATTTCAGTATGCATTATATATATTATAACTTAAAATGGTTCATATAGTATCAATGAGTACAAAATACAGAAGTAAGTTATTCAAATTAATTAGAACTCCCAAACTCCCACTTACATCGGAATAAGTTATACTACTCTATAATATAATGGAAAGTACTGTAAATAGATGTAAAGCTATCAGGAAAACCTCACCTAACGGACCCATTTTAATTTTTATTGCTGTGACTGTGTTGGAAGGACAGATTTTTATAAAAAATCTATGATTCTAGGATGAATTTAATAATACATTTTATTGTATTTTGGGACATTTTTTCCAGCATTTATATTACATTTCATTATAAGTTCAACATACAATAAAACATATAAAAATCTAACTACCGGCTTCTTTATGAGTTTTACATTGTTAACTTGAAGAAGGGCACAATTTTGTTTGGGTGACAATATAATTTATTTTCAACAAATTTGACTCATTTTATTAGCCTACTTTCGATTTTTGCAAAAAATGAAAGTAGACTTATGAGATCAACACAGGGCGAAAAAAGTGTGTCTGTCTGTGTGTGTGTCTGTGTGTGTGTGTGTGTGTGTGTGTGTGAGTGAGTGTGTGTACTCTGAATGTCTGTCCCCCCCTATCAATTCGAACACGGTGAACGTGAATTGAACGAAGTTTGGTACAAAGGTAGCACTAGCAAAGGACACCTCAGTGTCATGGTTTATATCGCCGCCATCTTGACGGAAACGTAATGGCGGCCACACAAATGTTCAAAGCTTAAATCAAATAACGACTAACATAATCATCTGATCTCTACCAAATTTTGCAAAAACATACCTTTATGGGGGGAGCATCCTTTGACCAAACTAATAGGTCATCAGCCTAATAGTTTGCGGATGGCGGCCATCTTTGTGTGAAAAACGATTCCCACTATTAATTCGAACACGGTCAAACCGAATGGAACGAAATTTGGTACAGAGGTAGTACCAGCAAAGGGCACCTCAGTGTCATGTTTTATATCGCCGCCATCTTGACAGAAACGTAATGGCGGCCACACAAATGTTCAAAGCTTAAATCAAATTACGACTAACCTAATCATCCGATCTCTACCAAATTTTGCAACATACCTTTATGGAGGAAGCATCCTTTGACCAAATTAATAGGTCATTAGCCTAATAGTTTGCGGATGGCGGCCATAATTGTGTCAAAATCGATTCCCCCTATTAATTCAAACACGGTGAAACCGAATGGAACGAAATTTGGTACAGAGGTAGCACTAGCAAAGGGCACCTCAGTGTCATGTTTTATATCGCCGCCATCTTGACGGAAACGTAATGGCGGCCACACAAATGTTCAAAGCTTAAATCAAATTACGATTAACCTAATCATCCGATCTCTACCAAATTTTGCAACAACATACCTTTAAGGAGGGAGCATCCTTTGACCAAACTAATAGGTCATTAGCCTAATATTTTGTGGATGGTGGCCATCTTTGTGTGAAAATCGATTCCCCCTATCAATTCGAACACGGTGAAACCGAATGGAACGAAATTTGGTACAGAGGTAGCACTAGCAAAGGGCACCTCAGTGTCATGTTTTATATCACTGCCATCTTGACGGAAACGTAATCGCTGCCACCCAAATGTTAAAAGCTAAAATGTAATTTCGACCAACCTAATAATCTAGTCTCTACCAAATTTTGCAACAACATATCTTTATGTGGGAAGCATATTCTGCTAATAAAACTATCAATATTCTCCGTCTTTTCAATACAATATTAATAGTCTATTTATACAATTGGGTACATGTTTCACACAAACGTTAGTGCTTCCTCAGCCCAAATATACATAAAGACATAAACAAATATTACGCACTTATCAAATACATACAATGAAAAATGTATTTGATAAGTGCGTAATATTTGTTTATGACTTTATGTATATTTGGGCTGAGGAAGCACTAACGTTTGTGTGAAACATGTACCCAATTGTATAAATAGACTATTAATATTGTATTGAAAAGACGGAGAATATTGATAGTTTTATTAGTAAACATATTCAATACGGACCTGAAATGGATAATATTATTCTGAAGCATATTCTGACCAAACTGCAAGATCATCAGCCCAATAATTTGCAGATTGTGGCCAAGTATGTGTGCAAATCGATTCCCCCTATCAATTCAAACACGGTGAAACCGAATTGAACGAAAGGGCACCTCAGTGTCATGTTTTATATTGCCGCCATCTTGACGGAAACGGAATGACGGCCACCCAAATGTTAAAAGCTTAAATCAAATTACGACCATCTTAATCATTTGATCTCTACCAGATTTTGCAACAACATGCCTTTTTGTGGAAAGCATCCTATGACTGACTACAAGGTCATCAGCCCAATAGTTTGCAAATAGCGGCCATGTATGTGTGCAAATCCTTTCCCCATATCAATTCAAACACGGTGAAACCGAATGAATGATTTTTTTTACAGAGGTAGCACTAGCAAAGGGCACGTCATATTCATGTTTAATATCCCTATAGCACGTTGTATTTCAACAAGCTACTACAACCAACATTCAATTATACTCCTTGAAAAGGACAAAGAGTTATAACAATACCCATGCATTTAGGAGAAAGTAGGCTATATGTTCTTTATTGAACATCTTGTTTTTATTTTGCTCTACTGAAAAATGTCATAAGCAAAAACATGTAACATTAACAAACTAAGAAGGGAAAAATAGAAAGGAAGTTAGACTTATCCATGTAAGAAGATGATAAATTCTCACATAGAACAGCAACATGAACACAAACAAATTTTTCGACCTATGTCGACCTGTGATTGAGAGAAGGATCTATCATCTACTTGCCCTGCACACATTTATATATTAGTGCGATACTGAATGTGGCCTTCCTTCATCTGGATCAATATCCTGACAACTTAAAGACTGATTTTGAGTTAAGTTTTTCATGCACCTACTTTATCATCATCATCATATAACCAAATTTTAATCATGATCTCAATCATCAGCTTTTCTCTACCATACAGATTTTTCTTATAGGACATACAAGCTGCATTCCGTTGGGATCCTCCTGTACATCCTAATGGAGTCATAGAAGGATATCATGTCAACTGCTGGTACGTTTCACAAGACCACACACAACATTCCTGTGACTCATACCACCTGGACTTGAAGAAATTGGAGTATACTGCCAATAATCTGCAGAGGAACTCCACCTATTACTTCCAGGTAAAGGAAAAGTGAATCTTGCTAATAGAGGAATATACTCGTACCACTTTGTGAATCAAATAATCATTGGGGAGGAATAGGCAGATAGAAATGACCACCTCGTGGCACCGCGGCTAGCATTCTTGGCTGTTACCCCCTGAGGTCCAGGTTTGATTCCCAGCTCTGCCAAGAAATGTAATTCTGGTCTGAGTGCTGGAATGGGGAACATTCAGGATCATGAGGCAAAAACTGAGATTCCAACCTTAGTCATCCTAGAAGTGGTTTCCCCACTTCTACTCCAGGCAAATGCTGGGATTGTGCCTAAATTAAGGCCAAGGTCACTTTCTTCCCAAATCCTAGTTTCAATTATCAATGCACACCCTAATACAGCCATCACAATAAATCAGGTTACCACACACACCCGCACCCAAGTACACGGGGCTACATGACCTCAACATCACAAAGCTCCTAAATACAGTACGATATAATGCAATACTCTTCATTTCCAGAACCTGTAGATCTTACAGAATTGGATACATAATTATCTTACACAACATATTCACATTTAAATTGACATTTACAACATTTAGATGTTTCATTAAAATTCAAAGGAATATAACACTTTCTGGGCTAGATATACCTTGAGTGAAGTTCTGAACGCAGCTCCAGTCAATGATTTTAAGTAGTTTGGTAATTTATTGTGGTATATAGCTCCTTTCTTGAAAGGATCTTTTCTGCATGAATCAACAACAACAGACGGAGAGAATAAGGTCAAAAACAACAGGTGAGGGGAGAGATAAAAAGGAACAAGGACAATCTCCAAAGCTGGACACACTGCCATATAATTTCTTATGACGCTGCCATTTCTGAACATAATTGAACGTCAACTTATTACAAATTACATACTTTTATTGGAAACCGTTAATGTTTCATGAGCAAAGAATTGTTATTCACAACAAATTCACCTGTAGTCTTTAAGACTCGCAAATCGTGCACTGCAGTGCCCTCTAAAGTTAGATTTCTGCACAGGGTAACCAACATAGACTTGTTATTTACTGGAAACATAAACTCAGTGTCCATGTAATGTATGCGTAGAAATCTCTAAATTTTGAACCAAACATTTATATATGGTATTGAATTAATTATTATAATGTGTATACTCGATAAAGCCAAGAAGAGGGGGTTAAATATACAATATTGGCAACATTGTAACATGCTTGACATTTCCTGGCTAGATTCTTTATGGTAGGGCCAAGTGTTTGCTTAGTTAGCTGGTATAACTTGTATCGTCACCTATCCCTTGCTAGTCGATTCAGACACATTTAACTCACCCTCAACACAGTAATGCTGTCAAGGAGTGTGATGCTCATGCGTCTACTACACAGGTTTTGACCAGTCCGCCTCATTGTTTAGTGGTTAGCATTCTTGACTGTCACTGCAGAGGCCCGGGTTCTATTCCTGGCTCTTCCAAGAAATCTAATTCTAGTCTTAGGGCTGGAACGGGGTACATACAGCCTTGTGAGGCAAAACTGATAAGAGGCAGGTTGAATTCCCACCACAGCCATCCTTGAAGTGGTTTTCCGTGGTTTCAAACTTCTACTCCAGGTAATTGCTGGGATGGTACCTAACTTAAAATCACGGCCACTTCCTACCCAAATCCAATCTCAATTACAAATACACACACTAGTGCAAACATCACAATGACACAGGTTATCAGACAAATTCTACACACATCCAAGAACACGGCGCTACAAGACCATGATGTTGCAAAGCCCCTAAAGAATATACAACTACTCCATGGTTTGAAATGCAGCATAGTCGAAGTGCCACGATACATAGCCTAGCTAGCTGTGTCCTTACAGTTAGTGGCGATAAATTAAGATCTTTCATGCGCCCGTTTTTGAATGTGTTTAGTTAGTTGCCACAAGTAATAATTTGATAAAAAATACTTTCCCCTGCACTGCTGGGATGGAATGCTTGCCACTGTCTGTAACGTTCTCCCACCAGTGTTCTTTAAGTTTAGTACAGTACAGCAATCTTCCAGTATCCATTCTTTCAATGTGACTTATAATTTCTCATACAGACAGAGTTTGTCTCATTTCAGGTTCAAGCTCACACTCAGGTTGGTCGAGGGAGCATGACAGATCTCGTTCGGGCTGACACAGATGTTGAGATGCCAGTTCCAAAGCTTCTTCTGTCCACAGCAGATGCTGTTAAAATCACAGATTGTGATAAACACGATAACCAAACCCTGTCGCGAAGTGCTGGACCCCCAGTGGACTTGGCGTTCATGAGTCATGAAAACCGTGTCTTCTGGCTCAGTGAGATGAAAGAATTGCTGGGCTCCAATTTGGATGGACACAATCGAACAAAGGTATGAGGTTTCTTTACTCACAGACATTCTTTATAAAAGAGCTATAACCAACAGAAACGTAGGCAGCTGGTGTTCATGGTCCTTCTACATGAAATCCAAGTTCATAAAATCCTATGTTTTATTTAGGCTACTTTGTGCCTCTCAGTATATAGTGAATACAAAATATAAACAGTGCGTGAAGTGGGTTGAAAAAGGAAAAGGTTTGGTCAATAAGGTGACCATATGTCCCAATTTTGTCCGTGACAGCCACAAATGTTGTTGCTCTGATTATTATTATTATTATTATTATTATTATTAAAGGGAGTTTTGGATATCTATTTGTCCTGAACTTAACCAACAAGTCACAATTTATCATAAAGTGGATATTCATTTCATCTACATAGACCTCCTGGTCTCATCAGGAAGGCTAACAGCAACCAGTTCTTCTGTCATTCAAAATAATGCATAGTTGGGAGTAGTCTTGTGCCTTGAAGAGAATGGTGTGGATTGGAATGAAAAATGGAGAACTGCATGAAGCACTATTTATGATGTGAGTAACCACCTTTGAAGGCAGCAGTGCGTCTGACTAGTCCGTTTGTCTCTCCCTCGAGCCTAACCCTTTTCCATGTTTCTGTAACGTGTTTTTCGAGGGTTTTTTATGCAACTGGCATAAGTCAGTAGGAAGCCATTCTATATTTATTTACGCGGCAAATTGTTCAGCCAAGAGAATTTTTCATGTTAATTTATTATTATTATTAATTTATTATAATTATTATTAAGATATTTTCGGAGCATTTTATAAAAATTATAAGCATACAGATAGGTTTTCTATGTCTTAGAAAACGCTAACAAGCAAATTATTACGAACGACGATATCATAGAAAATTATCTGATTACGGAATTTTACGGAGTTTTGTCAGTTAGGGTATTTGAGAGACATGACTCACTGGGAATTCTAATACAAGCTGATTCCTGTCGAGAAGCATGACGCAATCTTGGGTCGCATCGTCAAGAAGAGGCGAATTGTTGAAACAGAAAACGACTTCTCCCTCTCGCCCGCGGAGTGTAATGAACCGGAGGAGGGGAAGTGGCGGCGTGCTCAGCCAATCAGCGGAGACAACGTAAGCTGGAAGTTGAGACTGGAGTGGGGGAACCGACAGGTGAATATATCGTTCGACGCGCCGTGAGACGAGAACTATCTGTATAGAATTTAACGAGTACGGTTGTACGCGGGAGTGGCTCCGATGTTCCGTGAAACGCGGACAATCTGTGTAGGACTTGCAGTGTACGGTCGCAAGTGCGTGACGCTCCGATGTTCAGTGGAGTTAGCGACGAACTTTTGTAAAACGTAACCAGTGCGGTTTTACGAGAGTTTGGGTCCGATGTACGGACCATAGAATTATCTAATCTACCAGAATATCATCAAATTTCGACGGAGATGACGATGTCCAGGAGACTGTGGGAAGCACACAGCATCATCAAGAACGAGGGAAATGCTTTGGCAATTTCCAGGGGTAAGCGCTAATGACGCAGAAATACGCAATCTCTCATTTTTCTTTGTTTTATATTTCATAATTCAGTAACTTCATAGCTTGGAAATAAGAGTAAAATCAATTTATCAGACTCCGTTTTCACGTAATTTTCTATCGGTAATATTCAAATCACAACGCTCCAATTTAAATTTTAAACTTATTATTATTATTAATTTTGCTATACTTGTTTTATATAATAAATTCATTTCTTTTACAATGCAATCTTTGCTTTCAGTAGGTAGCATTAGATATAGACCAATTCCTTCTCCTGATACAATTGTTTGTTGGGTTAATGATCAAATCATACCACGATCTGAGTGAATAGAGTCTTGAATGTGTTCTGCCAGAGCTAGACGTTGTTAAATACAAATTTAGATTTCAACATTGCATTGAGGTCTTGGCGCCCATTAAAACAACATAGCTTAGGCAAAGGTAAACAGTTACATTTCTCTCCCAACAGTGTGGGCTAGAGAAACCATTACATTTGTCGCTACCAACATGGGGCACTAACTAATTAAACATTACATTTGTCGCCGACAACTTGGGGCTGAAAACCTAATAACATTTGTGGAAGGAGAAGGGTATATATTTCTGTGCCTGTATTTTGGGGGTTATTTGTCTTTATCAGTGTATATCATTATGGGGGATGAGAAAGAAAGACAGATGAGGTTACGTAGTGGTCATCAACTGGAGAATGATGATACGAGCAGTATGTCGAGTGATGGTAGTACCGGGGTAGCGGAGGTAAATCCCGATACTGAAACAGGGAGTGTAGGCGGCCAACCAGAATTAAAAACTTTACTTCTCGAGTTCATGTATCAGAACAAAGTTAGTAGTGATGCTTTAAATGCAAAATTAGAACAGAATAATGCAAAATTAGAACAAAACAGTAGGGAAAATAAAGAAAGTACAGAAGCTTTAAATGCAAAATTAGAACAGAATAATGCAAAATTAGAACAAAACAGTAAGGAAAATAGAGAGAGTACTGAAACTTTAAATGCTAAATTAGAACAAAACAGTAGGGTAATGAGTGACAAATTTGAACTGATTAGAGGTGAGATCAGGGGGGTGATGGAAGAAAAGGCTAAAGAGATTATTGCAGATGTAGACAGAAAATTAGGAAAAGTACAGGAGGAGTTGGAAATTAGAATCAGTACACAGGCTGAAAATTTAAAAGAACTAGTGCAACTGGAAACACAGCAGGTCAAAAAGCAATTGGGGGGAGAAATTGACAAAATTCAGGTAGCTACTAAAGAGGTTAAGGAACAGCTGGGGGGTAGAATTGAGAAAGTCCACTCACAAATAGTTGCAGAAGTAAATGATTTAAGAGAGAGTAATAGAGAGAGCATTAGCAAGATTGAGGAGAAACAAGCAAAGCTATATGATAAAGTAGAAGAATCAGAAGGAAACATTAAATTAACAGTAAACAGTATTGAGAGGAAGGCTGAGGAGAAAATCGCAGAATTAGAATTAAAATTAAAAGCTAGGATCAGGCAAGAAAATAGTCAGAATAGGCCAGTTTTGGTGAATAGCACACACAGGGAGGTAGAACTGGGTAAGTTCAGCAATCGACAGGGGTGCCCAATGGAGTTCATGAACACTATAGAAAATAAATTCGGGGAGAGGTTGGAAAATGGTAGTATTGAGTGGTGCCAGGTAGTTGAAATTTTAGAACAAGTGTTTGTGGGGGAAACGAGGAATTGGTTTGCTGTCTACAGAGACAAGTTTACTAATATCAATGATTTTAAAATGAAATTCTATGAAAAGTTCTGGAATGAGGTTATTCAGTCGCAGCATCGTGAGGGAGTAGTGTGTGGTAAATATAACCCTAAAGGAAGCTCCACCATGACCGAATACTTTTTAGGGCAGGTATTAGTGTGTAAATATCTGGATGGCTTGAAGGAGGAAAGTGATGTGGTAAGGTTGCTACTTAGGCACTTTCCCTATAGGATCAAGGAGGCTGCTTGTATCCAGAATGTAAAGACTATATCACAAGTAGAAAATTTGTTAAGCACATTTGATGCACTAGGGAGAGGGGGTTATGAGGACAATTTCAATCGGAACCAGGGTAATAATAATAATAGACCTAATGAAGCCAGGCATCAAGAAGTTCAAGGGAACGGTGGCGAAGGGGCCAACGCTCAAAATAGAAATAATAATAATCAGCTATATCAGAACAGAGGAAATGGCTATGGTAATCAGTATCAAGGGAGGAACAATGATTTCAGGGGAAATCAAGGGAGGAACAATGATTACAGGGGAAATCAAGGGAGAAACAATGATTTCAGGGGAAATCAAGGGAGAAATTATAATGACAATAATTACAACCAGAATAGGGGTCAAGGAAGAGGACAGCCTAGTGGTAGTAATATACAGCCAAACAATGACAACACAGCCCAGAACAACCAGACCAGTTTAGTAGTTAGTAGTACTACGGCCAGCTGTAGCGGTTCTTTAAACGCGAACCAGGCTGCGAAGTAAGGTCAGAATCTCAGTCTGTAGCATGCCCTGTCCATACAATTATACAGGAACCCTATGACCTAAATGTAAGAAATGAATTATTACATGAACTAAATGATGAAGGTATTATTCAGGAAGTGGTTAGTAAGAGCCCCATAGTTAAATTTAACGTGTCCGAGGCGTACACAGATGTTTTAATTGATAGTGGTTGTATGAAGAGTTGCATACGTAGTGCATTTTATGATAAAATGAAAGGAACTGGTGTAAATTTTGAGGAGATGCCAATTAAAAGCACTTTTGTTATCACAGCTGTTGGGAAGAGGTCTAAAGTAATTTCTAAGCAAGTTTTAGTAGACATTAAAATTAATAATCATGTAGAGAAGCAGATTTGCCTTGTAATTCCAAATTTAGTATTCAGTGTTATCTTGGGTTCAGAGTGGCTAAGTAGAGTGTCTGGTAACTTATGTTATGATGTAGGGAGTTTGAAATTTAAATGGGGAGATTCTGAAGTAGAAGTAGCGTTCAATGACCAAATTCAGAGAAGTAGTGTTGTAGGTGTGATTTGTACTTTAAATGAGATATCGCCAGCCGTAGAGCGGGGTTCTCCATGTTTTGTGGGCAGTGTGATTACGAACGGAAGTCTAGAGGACTCGTTACGTGAGGCTGCATTTCAGGGAAATATAGAGGATGAACAGTGTGTTCGGCTCTATGATGTGTTATGGTGTAATAGGAGAGTTTTTGAGGATCGCATTGGTATGACCAATTGCTATACACATTCATTGAACGTTATTGATAGGTCAGTATTCACAGGACATAGATATCCTGTACCTTTCGCTTATCAGAGTGCAGTTGAGGCACAAATTAATCAGATGCTTGAAGATGGGATTATTGAGCACTCTAACAGTCCATATGTTAATTCTTTGATCACGGTACCCAAGACCGACGGCACTGTTCGTATTTGTTTAGACGCTCGTTTGGTTAACAGTAGAATTAGTTCAGATCAGCTGAAATCTATGTCAATAGAGGAATTAATGCAAACATTTGAGGGGAAGAAGTATTTCACTTGTGTAGATTTGAGTTCCAGTTTTTGGCAAGTGCCACTTATGTACGAAGATAGACCATTTACAGCTTTTAGTCATAAATATAATCTTTATCAATTTTGTAGAACACCTTATGGGTTAAAGAGTAGTTCAGCTGCTTTAATTAGGGCTTTAAACATCGCATTAGGGGATGACACAGGAGAGTTTGTAACCATTTACATAGATGATATGGTAATTAGTTCACGCAGTTTTGAGGAGCATCTACATCATTTAGATATAGTTTTTCAGAAGTTAGATCAGGCAGGGTTCACTTTGAAGCTGTCTAAGTCGTCATTCTGTCAGTCAGAAGTGACATTTTTAGGTCATAGTTTGTCAAGTAGAGGTGTTACACCAGAGGAAAGTAGGGTTAGCATGTGTGGACAGTAGCAACAGGGCATCGTTACAGACACTGAGAAATATGTTAGTGGAGCAACGTGATGACGTTCATTTAAAGGGAGCCACTTGCAAGGGTGGAAGCAGGTGACGCAGAAACATTTATAGTTTCCAAACGTATTGGAAAAACAGCATATGTGCTGGAGAATAGTGAGGGAAACAGATTATACGGGACGTATAATATACATAGTCTACGAAAATATGTGTCATAAAGTGAGTGTGTTTAGCTGGCGAGCCAGCCTATCAAATGAGTAAGTGTGGTATCTGGTGCGTGGAGGATCTGGTCTTAAGGCAGGCGTATCGGAAGTCACACAGGGGGGTAGTATGTAAGTAAATGAGAGTTTTTAAGGTACAGGGAAATATGACGGGATTGTCGGATGCTGTTGAGCACTAAATTGTCTCGATGCACCAAGGCCATTTTGGCAGCGCTGATGGGTTCCCATTTATCTCCAAGAGATGGGGGAGCGCTTGTATAGGGCTTGTTAGCTTAAGGCGTCCACGAGATAAAAGATGGGCCATCAGAATGCGAGACAGTCCTTCATGAAACTCATACATATCAGCACACGTGATTTCTGTTTACGGCCTCGCCATGTAAGATTTGTAAGTGTGTAATTTAAGATAATTTGTACAATGGTATTATTTGTGTGAGGAGAAATGGTCTGTGTTGAGAACTAGTATTAAGTAGAATATGGTGTACGGGAACTTAACAAGACAGGGCGATTACGGCACAGAAATATTTGGTGTTATATGTAATGCGCATTTACTGTTTTTTTTCAGAAGTCAATATTAATTTAATCTTCTTTAAAGAGAGATTAAGTATTATGGTCACGAGGCGCTGCCACAATAGTGTGATCGTGTGCTCAGTGATAAGTGAGATTAAATTTCACCATAAGGAAGGGACCTCCAGTGAAATTAGGAAGTTCAATGATGATATAAATATATCAGAACACCTTCAATGCGTGTGATATGACATCATAAATACATAGTGCTCACACATTAATTATGTCTATTTCTCCAACATAGAGCAATTTGAGAGGCGGAAATATCCATGGAACACTATTCTATATGTAAAACATTGGACTGGTTGCAAAGTGCAATCCATAGTGACAACAAACTTTGACGCAAAGTGCGTGAAGAAAAATTATGAGTGTACATATCTGTAATTTAGGGTGATTTCATTTATGTAATATGTATTTTGGATGGGTTTTATTAACGTGTCTGGGATAATCGGATAATGGACCGTCGTCACGGTAAATCATCCGATGATCCGAGGCGAATATGTAACGTGTTTTTCGAGGGTTTTTTATGCAACTGGCATAAGTCAGTAGGAAGCCATTCTATATTTATTTACGCGGCAAATTGTTCAGCCAAGAGAATTTTTCATGTTAATTTATTATTATTATTAATTTATTATAATTATTATTAAGGTATTTTCGGAGCATTTTATAAAAATTATAAGCATACAGATAGGTTTTCTATGTCTTAGAAAACGCTAACAAGCAAATTATTACGAACGACGATATCATAGAAAATTATCTGATTACGGAATTTTACGGAGTTTTGTCAGTTAGGGTATTTGAGAGACATGACTCACTGGGAATTCTAATACAAGCTGATTCCTGTCGAGAAGCATGACGCAATCTTGGGTCGCATCGTCAAGAAGAGGCGAATTGTTGAAACGGAAAACGACTTCTCCCTCTCGCCCGCGGAGTGTAATGAACCGGAGGAGGGGAAGTGGCGGCGTGCTCAGCCAATCAGCGGAGACAACGTAAGCTGGAAGTTGAGACTGGAGTGGGGGAACCGACAGGTGAATATATCGTTCGACGCGCCGTGAGACGAGAACTATCTGTATAGAATTTAACGAGTACGGTTGTACGCGGGAGTGGCTCCGATGTTCCGTGAAACGCGGACAATCTGTGTAGGACTTGCAGTGTACGGTCGCAAGTGCGTGACGCTCCGATGTTCAGTGGAGTTAGCGACGAACTTTTGTAAAACGTAACCAGTGCGGTTTTACGAGAGTTTGGGTCCGATGTACGGACCATAGAATTATCTAATCTACCAGAATATCATCAAATTTCGACGGAGATGACGACGTCCAGGAGACTGTGGGAAGCACACAGCATCATCAAGAACGAGGGAAATGCTTTGGCAATTTCCAGGGGTAAGCGCTAATGACGCAGAAATACGCAATCTCTCATTTTTCTTTGTTTTATATTTCATAATTCAGTAACTTCATAGCTTGGAAATAAGAGTAAAATCAATTTATCAGACTCCGTTTTCACGTAATTTTCTATCGGTAATATTCAAATCACAACGCTCCAATTTAAATTTTAAACTTATTATTATTATTAATTTTGCTATACTTGTTTTATATAATAAATTCATTTCTTTTACAATGCAATCTTTGCTTTCAGTAGGTAGCATTAGATATAGACCAATTCCTTCTCCTGATACAATTGTTTGTTGGGTTAATGATCAAATCATACCACGATCTGAGTGAATAGAGTCTTGAATGTGTTCTGCCAGAGCTAGACGTTGTTAAATACAAATTTAGATTTCAACATTGCATTGAGGTCTTGGCGCCCATTAAAACAACATAGCTTAGGCAAAGGTAAACAGTTACATTTCTCTCCCAACAGTGTGGGCTAGAGAAACCATTACATTTGTCGCTACCAACATGGGGCACTAACTAATTAAACATTACATTTCTATCCTTTATTCTACAGTTCAATGGTTTTGTTTATAGTCAACAAGTGGGACTGAAATTCATCTATCCCTGCTTAATTAAATGTATTGAGGTTTATATCCTACCTGTCCTCAGATTCTCACTCTCAATGGCAGTGGACTGAGCATCACCGTGGACTGGGTTGGTCGCTACATCTATTGGGCCGAGAGTGACGATAAGATTGCAGGTTCTGCCGTGTATCGTCTGGATCTGAACCAAGCAGAGAGGGGTCGCATCTACTCCACCAAGGTGCTCCACAGACCCAACCTCATCTACACACTAAACATATCCCCATTCAGAAGGTGAAATACATCACATATTTTTAAAATTGTTCTGTACGAAGTAACTTTTAGAATGTTAGAAAGGCTCTCTTGAAGTGGATGATTCTATATGGCACCATTTCCCAACCTGTGGAAGTGATGAAAGAGGTCCATCAAACTTGAGGGAATATTTTCCTTCCTCTAATGAAAAAAATCAATCGGATGAAGAATCCTATTCTGATGACCAAAAATGATTTGTGCATTAGCTGAGAATCAAACCCTGAAAACACATTTGCAACAAAGTCACACAACTTGCCTGGTGAATGAAGCTTGAAGATAGTGTTTTCTTTAATTAATCTGTTTTAGTTTCGGTTACATGGACAAAACTTGTATCCTGAAGCTAATGCCATTTGTGTCCATGTACTTGTGCAAGTCAGCATTTTAAACTCTTGTGTTCATGAACAAGAACACAAACAATAAAATTTACAATTACCATTGAGTCCAATCTCCAGAAATTGTCAAGTTCAGTACAGGCAAAACCCTCATATTGGCTGTTTTAAGCAAGTCATACATATTTTCATTAATTCTCTTTTTATGAGAAGGATTTCATATAATTTAAAATACAGGGGTACCTTATAAAACATTAACATAATATCTAAAAGAAAGTTTTTTTTTAATGTGAAGCGTTTCAATCATAAGCCATGGGCTCTATTTTTTTTTACAAGGAATCCCAACTGTTTTAATATCTTAAATGCATTCATTGTGAATCAAACCCTGAAAACACATTTGCAACAAAGGCACATAACTTGGAAATTTTTTCTTTCTTGCAGTAGCTTTGATTTTTAGCCTATTATCATCTTATGAGACTCTACTCTTATGTAAGCAGTTTCTGAATTGAGAAGGAACAATCATTATACTGTAAGTTCTAAATACAGCAATGCATTTTCCACAGCACACTGTTCTGGAGTGAAGTGAGTGCTACCAATGGCCTGAGCTACCTGATGACCAGCCACTCTGATGGTACAGACATTCGGCGATTCTTTGCAACAGGTTTAATGAAAAGGAGAAGGTATGTGTCAGTGACTGGATCGCTGTATATGGACCAATCACCGCTTTTCATCTATCTTCTCCATCTAACTACAGTTGTGGGCAATCTTACAAGCACAGCTCTTTGACAGACAAGAAGAGGGGGTTAAATATAAAAGACATAGCTATGTTATCCTTTGATAGATGTTATTTTCCCAAATGGAAGCCTTGAAGTATTTCAAGATGAAAACATCTCATTCCTAAAAGAGCCTTCACTTCCCGTGGAAAACACATTCTACACTCCACGCCCATTTGACCATCTTTATCCAACATTAAGAATATGGACATAGTTTTAGTCATAAGGATTTTCCATAAGTTTTATCAAGGCACATTTTAGATTAATTTAAAGG
The DNA here is from genome assembly GCA_946902985.2 of Meconema thalassinum. Lineage (NCBI taxonomy): Eukaryota > Metazoa > Arthropoda > Insecta > Orthoptera > Tettigoniidae > Meconema > Meconema thalassinum. The sequence goes on from OX336388.2 coordinate 1,204,019,779, forward strand.
AATACAATATAATTCCAATTAACATTCCACAAAATTCAAGTTAACAGATCTGTGTTTTACTAATTTTATAAGGTATTTTCCCTAGATTATTATTTAATATATAGATCAATTTTAGGAGATTAAATTTAAGTTTCAACTCTTTTCCATGACGTTCTTTTCTAAAATAGTAATATTTTATTACCCCAATTCCATGGCGCTACAGCCTATGAAAGGCCTACCAAGCGACTGCTGCCCAGTCATTAAGCCTGCAGATTATAGGGTGACGCGTGGTTAGCACGTCGGGTCCCCTCGGCCGTTAATCTTGGTCTCCATGACCGGAGCACTGCCTCAGTGTCAGAAAGCTACTCAATTGTCCTCATGAGGCTGAGTGCAGCCCAATCTAGCCCTCACGTAAATTTCTAAAATCCCTGGCAGAGCCAGAAATCGAACCCAGGGCCTCTTTGTTTACTATTTCTTCTTCTAGTCTGTAAGTTTGTAGTTAGTATTAGATTTAGTTTTCATTGTCATCTCATCTTTCGTTATCATCCACACCATTAGGGGCCTATAACCTAAATGTTAGGCCCCTTAAAACAACAATCATCATCATCATCATTTCTTGTTGTGTTTTCAAAATAATGGTTTACTCGCAATTATATTAATGCTGAAGAAGACCATAATATGGTTGAAACTGATTTGTTTAAGTAATTAATTTACATTAGCTGAATTATTGTTGACTGAAGAAATATCTGTTTGCTCTGTGTGTGCAGGCGGGAAAGTTTCATGATGGAGTATTGCACATGTCCTGAAAACCCTCCTGTGGGACAAGCAATGACCATCGATCATACAGACCCAACTAATCCTAAGATCCTCTGGGTGGATGGATGGCAGAACCACGTCTTATCAGCAGATGCCATTGGCTGCAATTGCAATTTGCTTGTCAATGCATCTATCAATGGTGATGCAGGTAGGGTTCTCTTATACTTAACTAGAAAGTGGAAAATGGAAATATATATTGTCTCTGAAGACCTATGTCATACATTGTCATGAAAAAGAATTTTACTCCCCTCTTCTCCTACCACATCCTAAGTGAGTAACTACTACAGTAATTAATGGCAATTCCATGTAATATAAGACAAGGCCAGGATTACTTACTTATCTAGTTATTTATTCATTCATTCATTCATTCATTCATTCATTCATTAAATCAATGTTTCAAATGAAGACTGTAGTTGATTAAAACATTCATTTGAATATTGTGCTGCTACCTGTTGGCAAGAAAATTATTAAATTATAGATACCTGACAACAAGTGTCTTTATATATTGTTTGAGTCTTCAGTCTTTTGACTGGATTGATGCCTCCCTGTCCTGAGCTAATCGTTTCATCTCTACATACCTACGACACCCTACATCCAAGGCAATCTTTTTAACAAATTCTAACCTTGGTCTACACCTACAGTTCCTGTCCTCGACCCTTCCTTCCATAACTAAGCTTACTATTCCTGGGTGTCTTAGTATGTGTCCTACCAACCTATCTCTTCTCTTCATTAGCAGTCGCCAGATACATCTATCCTCTTCCACTCGTCATAATACCTCTTCGTTTGTAACCCTATCTACCCATCTGATCTTCATCATTCTCCTGTAACACCACATTTCAAATGCTGCAATTCTCCTCTTTTCTGCTGCTCTAATAGTCCAAGTTTCACTTCCATAGAGTGCCACTCTCCAGACAAAGGCTTTCAAAAATTACTTCCTAATACCTAAATCTATATTCGATATCAACAGATTCCTTTTTGTAGAAATGCTTTCCTTGCCTGAGCCAACCTACTTTTTATATCCTCTTTGCTTCGTCCATCACTGGTTATTTTGCTTCCTAAGTAACAGAAGTCTCCTACTTCCTTCAGATTTTCACCTGCCAATTTGATGTCCATAGAGGTTCCTGATTTATTTCGGCTGCATTCCAATATTTTTGTTTTACATTTATTAATTTTCATCATAAATTCTTTCCTTAAGACGGAGTTCATACCATTCAAAAACTCATTCAAATCCTCATTCAAATGACGATGTCATCAGCAAATCTCAGAGTTGAAATTATTTCTCCTTGAATCTTCACTCCCACTTTTAAATTTTTCTCCAATTTCCTTCCTTGCTTGTTCAATGTAAAGATTGAAAAGTATGGGTGATAAGTTGCAGCCTTGCCTTATACCTTTCTGAATACCAGCTTCTCTCTCATGTCTTTCAGCTCGAATGACTGCTGTCTGGTTTCTGTATAGATTGTTTATTACCCTCCTATCCCTGTACTTTATTCCAATCGATTTCAAAATGTCAAACAATTTAGTCCAATCAACGTTATCAAAAGCCTTTTCTAAGTCTACAAATGCCATGAACGCTCTCTTATCTTTCCTTATTCTACCTTCCAAAATCAGCCTAAGATATGATATGTGTCAGAGGTCAAAAGAAATAAAAGTGAATGGGATGCATAAGTGTGTAGGTGGATTTTTGTGGCCAGAGACAAATGATGACATGTAATACACCATTGAGAAAATCTTGGCTTAACTAGATCCACCACTTTGTGCGTTCTGTGGATATATGTATTTTTTGTAATTAATGAACAAATCAAATTGTTATATGTATGGTACCTACCATTGTACTAAGATAAGAGCTGCTATATTTGTGTTACATCAGTTACAATGATTCTTTTTCTACAATTTGTAGTTATTTTTCATAATCATTATGCACCTTATGCAAAAAGCAAGCATCTGAAGTCAAAATTTATTAAATTCATAACCTCAAGAGAATTTTCATGTTTTATTCATCATCATATTGTTGTCCCATTAGTATCACATCAGTTACCCCATATAGAAAATTGTGCATATTTTGCTCACTTTAACTATAGAACAATTCAGTATTTTATTCTCTGAATTGAGGCACAATAGCACAGTAGTCAAGCTCCTTACCTCAGCCAAGGCAAACCAGGCTCAATGGATACCGTATAGAATTTTCAAGGTGGAATGTGGTTTGGATTCCATGTAAAAAAGGAGATCCCATGGTTTATGATCACAAGATTATGTAATGGTCACTTAAAACTACCAACTTATTCTCTATGAAACCATCTTGTATTTCAGATAAGTATTGCTATGCTCCCAACATCACAAAAGAACTTCTGAAAATTTTCACCAATGTTAAGTCAGTTACCATGGAATTGCCTTTGAATAGGCAATAGAAAGTGCTCCAAGCATATATCCAATTGTGTAGAAAATTTTATGATTATCAGTGACACTGTATATACTGTTTAATCAAAACAAATTGAGATTCCAAAAAGCTACAAAAAATTAAGAAAATGTATGATTTATAGTGGCATTTGAAGTTATGTATTGTGCCCATGTGCACATTGAGCTTAGAAGCACATGCACACAGTAATGATAATAATAATAATAATAATTAGAAATTGCTGTTTATTTAAGATGATAAGAACAATACCGGGAACTGAACCCCCATAATGGAGACATGAGCAAAATTGTGATAATAGTACAATTCATGCCAAGGAATATAGTATTTAATACTGGCAAATGAATTCAGTTAGTTGCTGACACAAAGCATGCGAGAGCCATTGAGAATTCAAAATTTTAGAGCACAATGGAACCCGCACCTGTCAGCATGACCAAATCCATCAGTGAGGGAAATCACATTAATTGTCAGGGTCAACTGACTGTGTGTGACTGAGAGGGAAATATTGCAGGGGATTTATTGGCATATCCCCTCATTAAAGCTATTCTGGGTTATAAGAGAAGACCAGATTGTAAGATTAATGTATGGCCTAAAAATAATTCATGCATTAAAAGATCTGAAGAATTTATCACTCCATGAGAACCTCGCTCATTGGAGAACTCAAAAGAATTCAAATGGAACAGGATGGGAAATCCCTGTACTAAAAGATCGCATCCTCCACACCAGATCAATTAAGAGAAATCCAACGATCAGATTAGATCAAGATTACCACTGTTGAATCGATAAGAATTTTTGCTCCAAGGGAAGTTGGATCAGACCCCAGTGAGAAAATGTCTACTACAAGCGGAGGATTTACCGAAGTCAGCCCATTGTGTTACGAAGGGACAGCTATAAATTATCCACCTGCCGAGGGTCAGTAGTCAGTTGAGAGCCGCTAGTGAAGCACTCTCCACGTCGGTCACCAGGCTGTTACTTTGATAAAGAATTGTGAAACTCAGTGAATATTTGAAATACAATTACAAGAATCAGTTACAGCCGATAGTAAGGCTCACACCACAAGTCTCGTGAGCCTGATTTAAATATCCAAGTGTGCAAGAACTTTTCATTATGCATTTGTATAGCACCAGGCTACACACAAACATTTTCCTAGAAAGCTGCACATGTTAAGGCATGCAAGAGGACTTGATTTTGAACTATTCAATAAGGCCTATGCTGCCGAATTAAATTTTGATCTTTACTCTCAAAAGATTGAATTAAGCAGTGAAAAATTAATTTTTCTTCTTACCTCAAATAACTTTATTTTCGGATTACATTTATACTCAAGACCACTGGAAAGTACTATTATGACATAAATATTTCTAGTGGGTGCACATACACTGCAAAAAAAAAAGGGCTACACAAAAATGAAAAAGTGGAAGTTTTTTGAATGTATGTAGGCCCATATGACTGTATTTCATTTTTTTCCTTCTAATTGATGACTTTAGTCATAATCACCTTTCTTCCTTCTAATTGATCCCAATTTTTAGCCTATTTAAAAAAAAAATAGCCTTATGAAATCACCTTTTGTCCGTGTGTGTGTGTGTCGCCTCCTCCCTAATAAAATCTAAACGGCTGGAGCGATTTCAATGAAACTCGGTAAGGTCATAGTACTATTTTGTCCGACCTCGACCGTGCCCTTGAAATTTTATTTCGTCGCACCAATCCAACATGGCGTCTGTGCGAAATATTTCACCAGCATTCTATATTTCCGAAACTATTACCGATATCACCCTGAAATTTTGCACGGTGATAAAGGGCACTACTAGAAGTTCACCTATGACGTCAGAAGAAAGTTGTATCAAGCAGTTTTAAAATTCTGAAGCCGTGGACTAAAGTCGAATACGGCAGCGGACGGAGTGTGATTGCCATTCGACTACAGTCGAACATGGCAGCATAGGGGTTAAACTAGCTAGGCTAAATCGTTGGCCAAAATTCATATAAAGACAGTATCCTATTTAACAAAGGGTAGATACGGGTTTGGTCCATCAGGATCAAAAGTAGTGAGCATTGTGCCACACACTCACTAATGACACCTTCTCCTTCTACTTCACAAATTCTTTGAGCCGCGGCAGCAGCTTTCTAATCTTGTTTCCAGTAGTCTTTTAGAAGGACCCTAACCTCCAATTTTGTCAGTTCCATTTGTGATTGTGTATCAACAACTGACGACTGATACATTCTCGCAATATACGCATTTCTAGTCTTGGCCTCCTGTAAATAGATTTGGCGAAGCAAAGAAAACCAATTCTATCTTATATGACATCAAACATTAAAAAACTACGTTACTTATGAGACATCCTAATATTATGTTTAGATTACAAGAAAATATGTCTTTTGATAAGCTTTTGGAGGACATAAGTTCTCTTCCATTAAGAATATACAATTCTTTCAGGACTACCTCCAACATCAATAACCACAGATCAACGGCTGGTCTACTGGTCTAATGCTACAGAAGGCCGAGTGTATTCTGTAGCAAAGTCCTCTGAAGATTCGGAGATAGCTAGTTTCACAAAAGGAGTTACATCTGTTGACATCTCCGGAGTACAGCGTATTACTGCCCTGGGACCTCATCTACAGCCATTCCCAGGTATTAGCTCTCTATCAATCTTCCTCACTAATGAATGAAAAGCAATTATTATACAATAAGGAATATGTACCATACAATAAAACTTTTTTTCTTTTTGTCCTATGGACTCCTTTATCTTATAATAAGTTATAAAATTTCAATGTACAGTCCAGGAAAAAAGGTTATTTTGTTTAGTTGGCAAGGATTTTCAGATAAATATAACATATTTTGTGAGTACTGAATCAAAATGACACTGGTTTCTCCAAATTGTATCTAGTCCTTGAGATAGTAACTATCCTTCAAATTATGATTTTACCTCAATATCACCTGTAGTTGCTTACGTATACTGTAATCGTGACCTTTAACTGTCATTTTAACTCTTTTAAATGCTTTCAATGAAATCATTAAACTAGTTTTGAATATTTACCCATTGCACGTAACCCGCCTGTGAAATCTAAGAAAATAAGAAAGTTGGAGACATTGTTCAACTGTTTGAAAAAGCTTATCTATGTTGGGAGTATGGTACCATAACTTACAGAGATGTTGGTTCTGGTTCTTGATATTGGACACCACTCATATTATCCATAAGTTAAAAATTAGAATCAATCTAGCTAAGCAAATACTGCAGTATATTCACAACCAGCACCACTCCAAGAAAAATAAGGTATATCACTGTTGACCTACAGTATGTTATCATTGATGTCCTAAACATGATTGCAGAGCCCCGTTGTCTGTCACCTCAGCAAGTGGTTGGTGAACCTCGCCTGGTAAGTCATACGGCACAGTCAGTCACCTTAGAACTGCCACCACCCACGAGACTGCCAGAATGTGATGAAATTTCACTGGCCTCAGTCCAGTACACCATCTACTACAGCTTGCTCTGGGAAGATGGGACTGCAGACTGCAGCATTAGTACTCAACTCTGCTCCACGATGGTTAGTTACGGTACTCTTCTAATCGTACAACATTCAAATTATGTAACTTAGGTCTATATATTTGTTTTTTGTGATATTCTGCTAGACTATTTGCATATCTTTCAACTACCGGTACTTAGACCAATAAGGTGCTCTTCCTCTCTACAGTTTCCTTCTAGCTTGATAATGTTGCCTATATAGTCTTTTTAATAAGTCATTATGGAAAAAGTCTCCAAAGCAAGTTTCAAGAGTTGGAATTCGAGCATGATTTGTTGTATGTCCTAATGATTAGCTTTGTTAAATTGTTTCTACAGAAGAATGCCTTGTAGTAAAATTATTTCTTTGATGCTAAGAAATTCTGAGAACCTCTGAGGCACACTATATTGGTTTTAAAAATGGTGCATATATTGGACATCTAAGGTCCAAGCCAGGGTAATATTTCAATTGTTACCTCAAACATTATCAGATTGCCTAGTGTAGTACAGTATTAGAAATTAGTCTTGAAAATAATTTGTATAACCTTGTTTTCACCCATCTTCATGAAGTATTACTGAATGTCAGAATGTAATTTCAACATGTATCTTTCAGGTGACATATGACCAAATTGTTGAAATTCCTGACTTGAAGCCATATTCCAACTATGTGTTCTACGTCTCACTGAGGAATTACTACAGTGAAATGGAGGGTATCCAAGCAGAACTTGGTCCACGCTCTGTCTTTCAGACAGCTGCTGGAGGTACTTGAAATTTTCATACAAAATATGAATGACAAAAGTCCATCCCTTTCTTTTTCTAAATGTTGCTACTTTTATATAGCCAGTGATATTTGTTTCATGCTTCAAGGATCATAGTGTTTTATCACTCCATGAGGTGAGGACAAACTTCAGTTGGTGAAAATACAAATGTTTCTTTATTAAATTAAAAAAAAGGTAATTTCTTACTGATCAGCTCGATACTTGTTCATTTTAGATAACTTACAGTAAGTGTATAGTCTAGAATAACAGTTACATTACAGTATACAGTGGGGAAGCTCTGAGTTTGAACTTCTATAATGAGTACGAGTATATTAGTTTCCTTGAGGCATAACTAAGTCTTCCTTGAAGAAAATCTTTGAATGTGCTTCTCTTGTTGATAGATGCTATTACCTTTGGAAAGTATAATGGTTGTAATATCTTCCAGTAGTGAACAAACGACATCGAAATTCATGACTGTAAAATACTCATATAAAAACCATCTCAATGCTGAACTTTAAGCCTATAGATATCTGAAAATCAGAACCATTTGATGTTGTCTCATTGGCATTATGTTTATCATCCTAGCTCAATAACCAATTAGTGTGGGCTGCATAACATCAAACCCCTGATACTGGCATATTTATTTCCATCAAATCATGATGTCTTGATCATGTCAAGTGCATGTTAATTCCGGCATAAAGTAAGGCAGCCTTCATGTCTCAGGCTCAGCACAGGAGATTCTGAAAATAATGAAAGTTGTGCTTGAATATTTAATACTCCATTTCTTGAAAATGATTAATTGGGGTTTAAGGTTTGATGCAACCAAACATTTTGACGACAGATACAGCAAAATTACACTTACGAAAATGATCTATGCAGATTATTTTAATCCAAGTTGAATACGAATTTGAATGGTGAATCAGGGTATTCAATACTTATGGGGCTTCATTATATTTGTATTTGTTTGTTTGAATGTAGTGAAATGCATGTTCCACCTCCTTTAAGTTTTGGTTTCCATCAAACCAGCCAGAATGAAATCGTGTCTTTATTGTACTCTATTATATTAGTACGCTATTAGCTGTGGGTCATCTTTATGTTGATGGTTGAGCATATATTTTTAAAGGCAGAAGGGCTGTAAATTCCAAAATTCTTGAACAATATGAGCAAAAGATTAAGCTTTCCCCTATAGCTGCATAGCCCAGTCGGTAGAGGCACTGAATTGTAACTGAAAGGGAGTGGGTTCGGTTCCCACCCATGTAGTGGATTTTAGAAACAAAACTACCACTTTCAGAAAAGCAAATGGCCCTGGAGTTCACTCAGCCTACAACAGAAATGAGTACGGTACCAGAATAATTCCTGGGAGCAAAGGTGGCCGGACATGGAGCTGACAACTCCATCCCATCTAGTGCCAATGTCACGAAAGGTGGAAGGAAGCCCCTACCTTGCACTGCTCCATGGCCTGTTCAAAGTTGTCTTTGCTTTCTTTTACATACTTGTTAAAAAGAGACATTTAGGAGAATTCCCCATGTGGTTTGAAACCCTTCTCGCTGGCAGAAAACTTGGCTGAGTTTCCATACAGTATAGTACATAATATGTTACAGCACCATCACCACCACAGAGTGTGCGAGCACTAGTGCTGAGTCCCCACTCCGTGGAGCTGCACTGGTTACCGCCAAGCGAGTTCAACGATGAGACCATCCACTACGAGGTACACTGGCGCACCGAGGGAATGGTCAGTGGTTTGCGCCACACAGGGGAGCTACTCATAGAGCTAGCAGCATCTCCCCACATGGAACAGAAAGCAGAGCTTCACAAACTGCTAGCAGATCAGACCTACTCCATCTGGGTTAGTCATCTCAAGGATTCTTAACTTTTATCAAATTGGAAATATAGGTTGGACAAAGTGTGTATTATTGGGGCAGATAACCTCGCTGTTCTCCCCTTAAAGGAACAATAACTATATACTAAAAAGTGTTTAATACAGTATCAACACAGTTGATTGTGACTTTCATGGATTATATATATATATATATATACAGGGTGTATCTTAATTATACCGACAAAAAATTCAGGGACTCTCTGCGTGTTATGTAAAAGACGATGCCGCAATCGGATTGTCGGAGAAAATTTTTCCTTTCGAGAAAATTAGGTTACTTTGTTACTTCCGGGCGCGCGATTCAAATCTACGAACTCGACGTATTTGCTGAGCCAGAGAGTAAGCCGCTGGCTACTGCTGTGCTTCAAGCAAGGGAAGGGAGTGTGATAGAAGGAGACAGAGATATGCTGGCGGGAATCTGCAAGTTTCCTCGTTCACCTCAGCTTGCACTCTGGCTCAGCAAATACGGCGAGCCTATCAATTTGAATCGCGTGCCCGGAAGTAACAAAGTAACCTCATTTACTCAAAGGGAAAAATTTTCTTCGCCAATCCGATTGCCGCATCGTCTTTTACATAACACGCAGAGCGTCTCTGATTTTTTGTCGGTATAATTAAGATACACCCTATATTTGTTTTTCTTAATTTTCAAAGTGAGAGAAACAACTAAAAAATTCTTGAAGTATTAGAAGCCATTTTTCAGTGTTGCCTAGTTCTATTTTATAAAGCTTTTCAATCGGTCAACACAAATTGTGCCCAATTACATTAGGTGGGAAGACAAGTATTTATACACCCTAACCTAAAAGAAATATTACATGAAATATGTACCTACAAAAAAAGGGGGGCTACTAAATTGGATGACATGTTTCAATTGTCACATGATCATCATCAGATCCTGGTCACTTAGGCTGTATTAAGGTACGATGTTTATGCTTTACACTTACACTTGTGTACAAATATTACCGGTATATACAATCTTTAGATTATAAAAGTTTGTAATAACTAGTGTAACATGTCAATCTTATGTACACATATTATTACTCAGTTGGTCTAAAGCACTTCTATAGTTGTTGCATTAATATTAATATAGTTCAAGTATGTTAATAATAATGCAACACAAGTGTGGAGTAGGAGTAGGAGTAGAAGAACTGTTCTGATTTAAAACTCAATGGTGATGAACTATACGGCAAATACGTTCAACATTACTATGTGGGCACTGTGGTGGCTTACTAATAAAACCAAGCAAAGTCCCGAAAGATTATCCAGTGATTTTTTTTTAAATATTTTCTCAGATTCTTACACAAAAAGATGCATTATGTCTAATAATCCTCCAACAGATTAAGATTGTATTTCTGTTTCAGGTTCGTGCCTGCTCTGAAAACAGCAAGACTTGCAGCAACAGTAACCAAGTTGTTGTAACTTCATTCCCTGAACCCAATAACATCACTGTACTCAGCACTACAGCATATAGTGCCAACATCTCTTGGAGTCCATCACCCAACTTTGAGAGGTAAACTCCTCCTCACAAGAACCATCTCTCAATGGAGGAATTTGCTATATAGGAAGACATCTTCTGGAGAAAGAAAGTGGCCATTTTAGGCATGCTAAGTAGATGATAATAGTAAGATTTGTCGATCCTTAGAATAAACTTTTCCTTGTAAAGTTTCTCTCAATCAATTTTAGGCATGCTAAGTAGATTTATGGAGGGAAACTTTAAAAAGAAAAAGCATTCTAAGGATCGACAAATCTTAATAAAGTCGACGTCTTCTTCTTTAGCTAGACCTTTTCCCCATTAAGTGGGGTCAGCATTTCCATCTTTCATTCTTTTCCGCCATTCCTTTCTGTTTAGGGATTCTCCTCTCGTCCAACCATTTTCCCTCAGGTCTTTGGCAACCTTATCTCTCCACCTTAGCTTAGATCTCCCAACCCTCCCCCTTCCAGGGACCTTCATCCTGTGCACTCTCTCCCACATAGTCAAATCTTAATAAAGTACGCCTGTGAAATACTAAAGGAGGGTTGGTGTTTGAGGTTATATTTGTTCATGGTTGACTTGGTAGGCTTTGGTAGTATATTTTATCTTGTAGATTTAACCTTTTAGGATCTGGCGATGCTCGCTTAATGAGCGAAACATGTCATCCTTTTAATCCACCTCTTCTTGTAATTTGTGCAATAACTTTTTCAGGTTGTATCATGCTTCCCCATAATTGGGATTGTCCTTCTGTTGACAAACTGAAAAGATTCTCTTAGGGGCTTTGTAACATCGTGGTCATGTAGCCCTGTGTACTTGGGTGTGTGTACAATTTGTCTGAGAACCTGTGGCACTGTGATGTCTGTACTACTGTGTGTATATTGTAATTGAGGTAGGATTTGGGTAGGAAGTGGCCGTGGCCTTTAGTTAGGAACCATCCCGGCCTTTGCCAGAATGGCTCGGATGGAAATCGAACCCGCTTCTTCTTAGTTCTGCTTCAGGAGGCTGAGTGTATCCCGTTCTAGCCCTCAGACCAGAATTACATTTCTTTGCAATCCCAGGAATTGAACTCGGGCCATCGTAGTGACAGCCACTATGCAACGAGACAGACAAGTTCAGTTGGAAACCAACTGGGAATGCAGAATATGACATAACACAACCTGTATAGCGAATTGGATGATTTTCTGTATTAAAAAAGAATTAGCTGTTTCGTCAGGAGTTATCGGCAACATTTGTCTTGAATATGTATGCTCATTCAATGGAATGCTACTGTCAGGAACACTGACCCAGCTAGTACCATACCTGACCATTGCCGCTTTTATCCCCTACGAGAGTCTATACCACTCTTTCCACATAGTTCCAAACCATGCTAGCCAGTTTGAACACTGGACTCACATCAAGTTGAACTTCATAACACGAGGGTATTAATTAACAGGCTAATTTCATAACAGTCTACATCAGTACATGCCCTACTATGGCCTTCACACCCGTATTATTACATGCAAAAATAGTTAAATGGACGATTTTTTTAGTATATTAATAACACATAAATTTCGTAGGAAAAGAGGTGACCACCAAGTCCACAATGACGTACCAGTAGTAGTCTCAAAGATCAAATATGTTTGCTCGTGTAATTATTTACCTCCTACAGACACTGCTAAATTCTAGAAATCTTCAGACAAGGCCCCACCCAGAACTACTGTACCTACTGAAAATTGGAATACTATCAATCTGAATAGCTCAATAATATCGAACTCTACCCAAGTCTCTGTTAGAAAGCATCAATTGAAGTACAGATTATTGTAGGTTTCTTGGGATGAAAACAAAAATATGAGGTAGGAAATTGGAATCAATGCATTCTCAAAACCAATGGCACAACTCCAATAGTGTTCAATATTTAGTTTCACCACAAGAGGATGCAGAATAAAACTTCATAATTAAACCAGTATAAACCTCAGCTCTTTATTAACCCTTACCCATCGTCTGTCTTCTCTGCGCAGACAAATTATCCAATCCTATTCGGTGCTACTATCTGTTGGTTGTGTGACGAACGTCGTGGAATTTTGATAATATTTAGAAGGCCGTGCAGCCTGTCAGCTGTTCCTCAGCGATCATCAGAATGGTAGTAAACAGACATAGCGGATTGGATATTGACAGCTGTAGGGAAAGTTAAGAGATTTTAAGTCGAGGGGTAAGGGTTAAGTAAGTAATTAGTTGTGACAAGCCAAGATTTCTGATATCTTTCTGTTATGTTGTTGAAACTGTAGCAGTTTTGCTAGCCCTATGTTGGTAGCGACAAGTGTAACGGTTTGGCTGCCCCTAACTGTTGGGTGATAAATGTACCTGTTTACCTTTGCCTAAGCTATGTTGTTTTAATGGGCGCCATGACCTCAACGCAATGCTGAAATCTAAATTTGTATTTAACAACGTCTAGCTCTGGTAGAACACCTTCAAGAATCTATTCACTCAGATCGTGGTATGATTTCATCATTAACCCAACAAACAATTGTATCAGGAGAAGGAATTGGTCTATATCTAATGCTACCTACTGAAAGCAAAGATTGCATTGTAAAAGAAATGAATTTATTATATAAAACAAGAATAGCAAAATTAATAATAATTATAAGTTTAAAATTTAAATTGGAGCGTTGCGATTTTAATATTACCGATAGAAAATTACGTGAAAACGGAGTCTGATAGATTATTGATTTTACTCTTATTCCCAAGCTATGAAGTTACTGAAATATGAAATATAAAACAAAGAGAAATGAGAGATTGCGTATTTCTGCGTCATTCGCGCTTACCACTGGAAATGGCCGAAGCCTTTCCCTCGTACTGGATGATGCTGTGAGCTTCCCACAGTCTCCTGGACGTCGTCATCTTTGTCGATATTTGATGATATTCTGGTAGATTAGTTAATTCTATGGTCCGTACATCGGACCCAAACACTCGTACAACCACACTGGTTAGGTTTTACAAAAGTTAGTCCTCCACTCCACGGAACATCGGAGCGACTCCCGCGTGCAACCGTACTCGTTAAGTTCTACACAGATTGTATTCGTTCCACGGAACATCGGAGCGACTCCCGCGTATAACCATACTCGGCAAGTTCTACACAGATAGTCTTCGTTCCACGGAACATCGGAGCGACTCCCGCGTATAACCATACTCGGCAAGTTCTACACAGATAGTCCTCATTCCACGGCGCGCTGAACGATATATCCACACGTCGGCTCCCCACACTTCATCCGACTTCTAGCTTACGTGGTCTCCACTGATTGGCTGCACCCCACGCGCTATACTCCCCTCCTCTGGCTCATTACACTCGGCGGGAGGGTTCCGTTCCAACTATGCGCCTTTTCTTGACGCTGCAACCCCGCTTGCGTAATACTTCCCGACAAGATTAAGCGTGTACTTGAATTCCCAGTGAGTCACGTCTCTCGATATACCCTAACTGACGAAACTCCGTTAAATTCCGTAATCACATAACTTTCTATGATATTGTCGTTCGTAATAATTTGCTTGATAGCGTTTTCTAAGACATAGAAAACCTATCTGTATGCTTATAAGTTTTATAAAATGCTCCGAAAATATCTTAATAATAATTATAATAAATTAATAATAATAATAAATTAACATGAAAAATTCTCTTGGCTGAACAATTTGCCGCGTAAATAAATATAGAATGGCTTCCTACTGACTTATGCCAGTTGCATAAAAACCCCTCGAAAAACACGTTACAAAACCTGAATAAAGTGAAGGGCTAAGAACCAAATTTGGTTAGGGGCTGTTAACCTAGAAGTTAGGCTTCTAAGAACAACAATCTTGATCATCCTTATCCTTAATGTAGTTTTTTTTTTTTTTTTTTTTTTTTCCCGTATGGCTTACAGTGCCGGGAGTGTCCGAGGACATATTCGGCTCGCCAGTTGTGTAGTGCTTCGAGACGGACACCCAATGGGTGAGCTACAAGTACCGTTGGGGAGAGAAGTTGGACGAGGAGTTGGAAGGTAGCGGCTGTGGCCTATAGTTAGGGACCAACCCCGGCATTTGCCTGGAAGGAAGATGGTAAACCACAGAATACCATCTTCAAGGTTGCCGGCGGGGGGATTCGAACCTCCTCGCCTCCCGGATGTGAGCGACTGCCAGCAGTCATGCCGTAACGACCACGGCTAACTCACCCGGTGTTAATGTAGTGTCAACACCATTCTCACAATTAAAACATTCCTTTTTTTTAATCATTCTCATGAACCTTTAAATACAATTTCTCACCACATAGGGTTTTTCAAACTGTGGCATTGTTCTTGAGAAGTTCTTGATGCCTTTCCTGGTAAGGAATAATGGTAGATTTGCCATTAGCTATCAATAGCAGTCCTTAAAGTTTCCATTAGTATTTTGAGACACCATTTATATTCATAAGTTATGTAGATTCTTAGGGCTAATTTTAATATAAATTATTTTTATTTTCAGCACCCTTGCAAATCAAAGAGGCATATCAAATAAAAAATACCCTAAAATCCAGGATAAATATCCCTACTGTTGATACTCAAATTCTTTATTTATTTCTACTTGAATTATTTTATGGTACTAATTTCAATTGTTTCTTAACAATGTTTCAGATTTGATATCCTGTGCATTGAAATATCAACAGCAAGAGTGGTGGCAGCAATATCATCAGAGGCCTTTCCAAATGAGACAAAAATATTTTCTCTCCTTAATTTGAGCCCTAAGAAACTCTATGCATTGAAAGTGTCAGTTCTCTACCCATTGTCTACTCAACCATACATCTGGCCTTCAGATGACAGATTTGTTTTTGAAACACAGGGTAAGTTTTAAATTATTCTTTTGTCTTCACATTTTACCACATTTTGACATAAAAGTTCTAAACTCTAACTCTTTCTACCGCCTCTGGCCCCTCAGCAAATCCGGGCTCCGGGGCTACAGACCCTCTCGTTGGGCCTAATAACAGTGTCTGTCTGGCTTTTAGTTTGACTGGAGATGATGAGTGTTTCTATTCTATTGTCTGCTGCTTTGATTCTGGAGTCATGTGAGAATTCCATGTCTCATCCCCTCTTAGAGTGTTCATCTCCTTCCTCACTGGTATCACCCCTAGCCATTCTTCTTTTTTGCTGTTCCCCAGAAAGCAGCCAGGCAACCTATCACAAGCAGGTTTTCAGAACTGCACGATTTCAGAAACGATTTTGTACAGCACTGACCTTGAAACTTAAAATTAATATCACTGGCAAAGTAGAAATCATGCACCAAATCATCTGTGAATATCAAAAGTTCATCATGGACATTATTTCGCCTGTCCTTGAACAATTTCACCCATTTACATAGTTTGCTGTCACTCATTGCATTGGGTCCATACACCTCACTGCTGATATGTACCTTGTCAAATGTTTGGCCCTCCACCAATGGATAGATTTAATACACATAAAAATAACTGAACTTTATTTATCTTGCATTACATGCTGTCCGTTCCATTGGACGCCATTTTGTTTACTCCTTGAGCCAATGTCCTCTAGATCCTAGGGGCTACTTAATTTATAAAATAAACAAAAACATCTCATTCAGTGTTCCCAACATTCTCCCACCAAGTTAACGGATGTGGCACAGTTAACTTAATATAGTCCTGGGGACATCATAGCCTACATTCTGCTCACACCTGAAACAAATTGACACAAAACAGACAAGTTAATCAATATATCTATGTGGCACTTTTACAATCCTTCCACTCCTTGTCCTGTTTTCTTCCCCTACGTCACTCACACTACCACATGAAATATCACTATCTTCTTTAACAGTCAGTTCACTGTCTGAAGTAGAAGGTTCACTACCTTGGGCTTCTAGGAGGAGGTAGAATCTTTAAACTGGGCGCAGAAGTTCTCCAGATGTAGCCTTCAGGCGAACAAGACGGTTGACTCCATCCTTTCCGGGCAAAAGTTCTAGGACCTTTCCTAAAGGCCACTCCAGTCTCCTTGAGTTTTCATTGCCAATGAGGACAACATCATCAACCTGAATATTTTTTTGCTGCTTGACATCCATCTGCTGTCGCAGTACTTGCTACGGAACCTCTTCCTCAGATTCTCCTTAAGTCTTAATCTGTACTTCAACCTCTTGTTCAAACTGGAGGACTCGATGACATCAATCTCAGGCACAGCAGCTTCACGAATATCCTGAAGAAACACGGCAGGCGTTATTGCTCCTGGTTCATTGGAATTATCAGCTGTATATGTCAGAGGTCTCGAGTTTACTACACTTTCACAGTCACATAGCACTGTTTCCATCTCCGAGTATGTCGTCGTCGTCGTAGTCGGCTTTAACTCGTTTCCGAGTATACATCTTCTTCCAAAACAGGCTAAAATAATCTAAGGTTGAGGTCTGTGGGCATGTTTGCAGTGACTGAACAGCCCAATGCGTGCATGAAACAAACGTCCACACAGATCACACAGAACTGTTGGTGGAGGGCGTGGCTGTGCTGCACGGAGCTTTCGTGCTTGTCGCTTGGCCTTAACAATTCTACGACGTTCTTCTTCAAACATTTTGACAGCAGCCGGGATGGTCTGGCGCCAAGTTGAACGGTCTTTACCAAGCTGGTCCCAGGTTTGTGGATTGAGTCCTGTCAACTTCATATTCTGCTTAAATTGGTCCTTGTATCGTCTCTTAGGGCCTCCATGAGGTCTGGTGCCGGAGGTGAGTTCACCATACAGAACCTGGCGTGGTAGTCTCGTATCATCCATCCGATGGACATGTCCAATCCATCTAAGTTGATGACCAATGATGGATGATTCTATACTGTTAGCAAGCGCTTTCTCAAGAACATCTAGATTGGTGATGTGGTCTTCCCACTTTATCTTAAGGATGGATCGAAGTTTCTGTTGATGGAAGCGCTCAAGCTTTCGGAAGTCATGTCGATAGAGGGTCCAGGTTTCACAGCCATACAACAATGTTGAGATGACAACAGCTTGGTACACCATGAGCTTCGTCTTCACGGTCAGATCTTTATTCAAGAAGACCCGGTGCGATAGTCGCCCAAATGCCGCATGGGCAGCACCGATTCTCTTCTCAACAACCTGCCCACAATTGCCGTGTACAGATAGCAGACTGCCCAGATACGAGAAGTGGTCTACCTGCTCCAATGGAGTATCTGAGATAGAAATGTTGAAGTGCGGAAGGGAAGTGCCTGGTGAGGGTTGTGCCAGAACCTTGGTCTTCTGAACATTAATGGTGAGACCAAAACGTTCACATGCATTCTTGTAGCAATTAACAGTCTGTTGCAACTCCACTGGCGTGAGTGTAGGCGATGCCACATCATCTGCGTACAACATATTGGTTATCTTCGTAACCTGAGTTAGCTTCTTGGAGCGAAATCGAGCTAGGTTGAAGAGCCCTCCATCAAATCGGTACCTGACATCTACACCTGGGATGTTTGTGGGCGATTTATAGAGCATTGCAGCCAAATACAATGCAAATAGTGTTCGAGCAAGTACGCAGCCTTGTTTCAGTCCATGAGTGATAGGAAATTCGTCAGAGATCTTATTTTGCTGACAAACCTGACCGGTCATGCCATCATGGAGAGCTTGGATTAGATCAACAAAGCGTTGAGGACAGCCAAAGCGTTGTAGCACCGCCCACATAGCAGATCTTGGAACTGAGTCAAAGGCCTTTTCCAGATCATAAAAGACTAAGAAGAGTGGATTCTGTTGCTCACTACATTTTTCTTGTAGTTGTCTTACGCAGAAAATCAAGTCAGTTGTGCTTCTGGAAGATCGAAATCCACACTGGGACTCGGGGAGGATCTTTTCTGAGATAACCTGAAGGCGGTTAAATAAAATTCTGGCGAGAATTTTACCCACAGTAGATAGTAGCGATATACCGCGATAGTTGCCACAAACACTACGATCACCTTTCTTGAAGATTGTGATGATAGTGGCATTCTTTAGGTCACCAGGTACTTCTCCTAATTCCCAAATTTTGAGAATAAGAGTGAAAATCCGCGTTTTGAGGGACTGACCTCCAGCTTGAATTAATTCCAGTGGGATGTTATCTGGGCCAGGTGCCTTTCTTGGTTTCATTTGATTGAGAGTCCGAGTATGTAAGATATGAACGTCCAAGTGTTCTCTGAAGTAATCTTTTCACAAGTCCTATCAACCTCTCCCACCGACCTCCCCACCAGGCAGCAGTGGATGGGTTGAACTTCCACTTTATTCTCTCCACTGAACAGTACTCGTGTACCTTTGACCACTCGATTCGACTGAAGGCAGTTTCAGTACCAGAAAAGTTAGTCCTGTTATCACAGAAAATTACAGCTGGTCGTCCTATCCTAGCTACAAATCTCCAAAATGCTTGCAAAAAAGCATCTGTTGACAATGACAGGAGTAGCTCCAAGTGAACAGCTCTGGTGACTCCACACTTGAACAAGCAAATCCACACCTTTTCATGGTTTTTCAGATGAAGAGGTCCAGCCAGGTCAACACGAAACTTCAAAGGCAGCAGCATCTCTTGCAAGTTCTGCTGGAAGTGGTGGAGTGGATACTACGAAAGGTTTAGCTTCCTGGCGCTTGCAGAGTGCACACTTATTTAACACTGACTGTAGAGTTCTTCTTCCTCCCATCACCCAGAATCTTTCCCTCATAATTGAAAGCAGACCTTGTATGCCAACATGACACCTTCGAACATGAACATCTATAAACAGCCGTGACACAAAGGGATGATTTTTGGGCAAAAGTACAGGATACCAAACGTCATGGTTGTCAGGTCTATTGGAGATCTTTGTTTGCAAGCGGAGGAGACCGTCATGATCTTCAAAGGGTTGTAGGCTGGAGATTCTGGGGTCCGTGGTACTGGGAAATGCATCTTTCTGAACTAGTTTCAAAACCCTTATCTCATCAGAAGTGACTTCTTCAGTAGAAAGTGGTCCCGTCTTCTTCAGAACCAGCAGCTCTGCAATTGTTTACAAAACGGCACATCCAAGCAACCATTCTAATAATTTTCTCACTCTTTGCAAAAAACCTATAGTACCAGTCACTTGGAAGAGAATCAGCATCTGCACAAATCATAGAGGAAACAACATAACTCTTTCTTTCTTCAATGATAACATCCTCTTCAAACTTGACTTCAGCCGAAGGCCAACAGCTACGTTTTTGGTGCAACCATTCAGGTCCCTCCCACCATTGTAGCCGTTTCGCTAGCCCCCCCTTTGCCTAAGCTATGTTGTTTTAATGGGCGCCAAGACCTCAATGCAATGTTGAAATCTAAATTTGTATTTAACAACGTCTAGCTCTGGCAGAACACCTTCAAGACTCTATTCACTCAGATCGTGGTATGATTTGATCATTAACCCAACAAACAATTGTATCAGGAGAAGGAATTGGTCTATATCTAATGCTACCTACTGAAAGCAAAGATTGCATTGTAAAAGAAATGAATTTATTATATAAAAGAAGAATAGCAAAATTAATAATAATAATAAGTTTAAAATTTAAATAGGAGCGTTGTGATTTTAATATTACCGATAGAAAATTACGTGAAAACGGAGTCTGATAAATTATTGATTTTACTCTTATTCCCAAGCTATGAAGTTACTGAAATATGAAATATAAAACCAAGAGAAATGAGAGATTGCGTATTTCTGCGTCATTCGCGCTTACCACTGGAAATGCCCGAAGCCTTTCCCTCGTACTGGATGATGCTGTGAGCTTCCCACCGTCTCCTGGACGTCGACATCTTTGTCGATATTTGATGAGATTCTGGTAGATTAGATAATTCTATGGTCCGTACATCGGACCCAAACACTCGTACAACCGCACTGGTTAAGTTTTACAAAAGTTAGTCCTCCAATCCACGGAACATCGGAGCGACTCCCGCGTACAACCGTACTCGTTAAGTTCTATACCAGATAGTCCTCGTTCCACGGAACACTGAACGATATATGCACCCGTCGCATCCCCACTCTTCATCCGACTTCAGCTTACGTGGTCTCCACTGATTGGCTGCACCCCGCTACTTCCCCTCCTCTTGTTCATTACACTCGGCGGGAGGGAGAAGTCGTTTTCCGTACCATAAATTCGCCTTTTCATGACGCTGCGACCCAGGATTGCGTCATGCTTCCCGACAAGATTAAGCGTGTACTTGAATTCCCAGTGAGTCACGTCTCTCGATATACCCTAACTGACGAAAACTCCGTAAAATCCCGTAATCACATAACTTTCTATGATATTGTCGTTCGTAATAATTTGCTTGATAGCGTTTTCTAAGACATAGAAAACCTATCTGTATGCTTATAATTTTTATAAAATGCTCTGAAAATATCTTAATAATAATTACAATAAATTAATAATAATAATAAATTAACATGAAAAATTCTCTTGGCTGAACAATTTGCCGCGTAAATAAATATAGAATGGCTTCCTACTGACTTATGCCAGTTGCATAAAAACCCCTCGAAAAACACGTTACATATTCGCCTCGGATCATCGGATGATTTACCGTGACGATGGTCCATTATCCGATTATCCCAGACACGTTAATAAACCCCATCCAAAATACCTATTACATAAATGAGATCACCCTAAATTACAGATATATACACTCATAATTTTTCTTCACGCACTTTGCGTCAAAGTTTGTTGTCACTATGGATTGCACTTTGCAACCAGTCCAATGTTTTACATATAGAACAGTGTTCCACGGATATTTCCACCTCTCAAATTTCTCTATGTTGGAGAAATAGACATAATTAATGTGTGAGCACTATGTATTTATGATGTCATATCACACGCATTGAAGGTGTTCTGATATATTTATATCACCATAGAACTTCCTAATTTCACTGGAGGTCCCTTCCTTATGGTGAAATTTAATCTCACTTATCACTGAGCACACGATCACACTATTGTGGCAGCGCCTCGTGACCATAATACTTAATCTCTCTTTAAGTAGATTAAATTAATATTGACTTCTGAAAAAAAAAACAGTAAATGCGCATTACATATAACACCAAATATTTCTGTGCCGTCTTGTGTCTTGTTAAGTTCCCGTAGACCATATTCTACTTAATACTAGTTCTCAACACAGACCATTTCTCCTGACACAAATAATACCTTGGTACAAATTACCTTAATTTACACACTTACAAATCTTACATGGCGAGGCCGTAAACAGAAATCACGTTGCTGATATGTATGAGTTTCATGAAGGACTGTCTCTCCTTCTGATGGCCCATCTTTTGCCTCGTGGACGCCTTAAGCAAAAATACCCTGTTCAAGCGCTCACCCATCTCTTGGAGGCAAATGGGAATTCACCAGCGCTACCAAATTCTGGCCTTGGTGTATCGAGACATTTTAGTGCTCAAGAGCATCCGACAATCCCGTCATATTTCCCTGTACCTTAAAAACTCTCATTTACTTACATACTACCCCCCTGTGTGACTTCTGATACGCCTGCCTGGAAGACCATCTCCTCCCACGCACCAAATACCACACTTACTCATTTGATAGGCTGGCTCGCCAGCTAAACACACTCACTTTATGACATATTTTCATAGACTATGTATATTATACGTCCTGTATAATCTGCTTCCCTTACTATCCTCCAGCACATATGCTGTTTTTCCAATACGTTTGGAAACTATAAATGTTACTGCGTCACCTGCTTCCAACCTTGCCAGTGGCTCCCTTAAATGAACGTCATCACGTTGCTCTACTAGCATATTTCTCAGTGTCTGTAACGATGCCCTGTTGCTACTGTCCACACATGCTAACCCTACTTTCCTCTGGTGTTACACCTCTACTCGACACTCTATGACCTAAAAATGTCACTTCTGACTGACAGAATGACGACTTAGACAGCTTCAAAGTGAACCCTGCCTGATCTAACTTCTGAAAAACTATATCTAAATGACGTATATGCTCCTCAAAACTGCGTGAACTAATTACCATATCATCTATGTAAATGGTTACAAACTTTCCTGTGTCATCCCCTAATGCGATGTTTAAAGCCCTAATTAAAGCTGCTGAACTACTCTTTAACCCATAAGGTGTTCTACAAAATTGATAAAGGTTATATTTATGACTAAAAGCTGTAAATGGTCTATCTTCGTACATAAGTGGCACTTGCCAAAAACTGGAACTCAAATCTACACAAGTGAAATACTTCTTCCCCTCAAATGTTTGCATTAATTCCTCTATTGACATAGATTTCAGCTGATCTGAACTAATTCTACTGTTAACCAAACAAGCGTCTAAACAAATACGAACCGTGCCGTCGGTTTTGGGTACCGTGATCAAAGAATTAACATACGGACTGTTAGAGTGCTCAATAATCCCATCTTCAAGCATCTGGTTAATTTGTGCCTCAACTGCACTCTGATAAGCGAAAGGTACAGGATATCTATGTCCTGTGAATACTGACCTATCAATAACGTTCAATGAATGTGTATAGCAATTGGCCATACCAATGCGATCCTCAAAAACTCTCCTATTACACCATAACACATCATTGAGCCGAACACATTGTTCCACCTCTATATTTCCCTGAAATGCAGCATCACGTAACGAGTCCTCTAGACTTCCGTTCGTAATCACACTGCCCACAAAACATGGAGAACCCCGCTCTACGGCTGGCGATATCTCATTTAAAGTACAAATCACACCTACAATACTACTCCTCTGAATATGCTCATTGAACGTTACTTCTACTTCAGAATCACCCCATTTAAATTTCAAACTCCCTACATCATAACATAAGTTACCCGACACTCTACTTAGCCACTCTGAACCCAAGATAACACTGAATACTAAATTTGGAATTACAAGGCAAATCTGCTTCTCTACATGATTATTAATTTTAATGTCTACTAAAACTTGCTTAGAAATTACTTTAGACCTCTTCCCAACAGCTGTGATAACAAAAGTGCTTTTAATTGGCATCTCCTCAAAATTTACTCCAGTTCCTTTCATTTTATCATAAAATGCACTACTTATGCAACTCTTCATACAACCACTATCAATTAAAACATCTGTGTACGCCTCGGACACGTTAAATTTAACTATGGGGCTCTTACTAACCACTTCCTGAATAATACCTTCATCATTTAGTTCATGTAATAATTCATTTCTTACATTTAGGTCATAGGGTTCCTGTATAATTGTATGGACAGGGCATGCTACAGACTGAGATTCTGACCTCACTTCGCAGCCTGGTTCGCGTTTAAAGAACCGCTACAGCTGGCCGTAGTACTACTAACTACTGAACTGGTCTGGTTGTTCTGGGCTGTGTTGTCATTGTTTGGCTGTATATTACTACCACTAGGCTGTCCTCTTCCTTGACCCCTATTCTGGTTGTAATTATTGTCATTATAATTTCTCCCTTGATTTCCCCTGAAATCATTGTTTCTCCTTTGATTTCCCCTGTAATCATTGTTCCTCCCTTGATTTCCCCTGAAATCATTGTTCCTCCCTTGATACTGATTACCATAGCCATTTCCTCTCTACTGATTTAGATGATTATTATTATTTCTATTTTGAGCGTTGGCTCCTTCGCCACCGTTCCCTTGAACTTCTTGATGCCTGGTTTCATTAGGTCTATTATTATTATTATTCTGGTTCCGATTGAAATTGTCCTGATAACCCACTCTCCCTAGTGCATCAAATGTGCTTAACAAATTTTCTACTTGTGATATAGTCTTTACATTCTGGATACAAGCAGCCTCCTTGATCCTATAGGGAAAGTGCCTAAGTAGCAACCTCACTACATCACTTTCCTCCTTCAACCCATCCAGATATTTACACACTAATACCTGCCCTAAAAAGTATTCGGTCATGGTGGAGCTTCCTTTAGGGTTATATTTACCACACACTACTCCCTCACGATGCTGCGACTGAATAACCTCATTCCAGAACTTTTCACAGAATTTCATTTTAAAATCATTAATATCAGTAAACTTGTCTCTGTAGACAGCAAACCAATTCCTCGTTTCCCCCACAAACACTTGTTCTAAAATTTCAACTACCTGGCACCACTCAATACTACCATTTTCCAACCTCTCCCCGAATTTATTTTCTATAGTGTTCACGAACTCCATTGGGCACTCCTGTCGATTGCTGAACTTCCCCAGTTCTACTTCCCTGTGTGTGCTATTCACAAAAACTGGCCTATTCTGACTATTTTCTTGCCTGATCCTAGCTTTTAATTTTAACTCTAATTCTGCGATTTTCTCCTCAGCCTTCCTCTCAATACTGTTTACTGTTAATTTAATGTTTCCTTCTGATTCTTCTACTTTATCATATAGCTTTGCTTATTTCTCCTCAATCTTGCTAATGCTCTCTCTATTACTCTCTCTTAAATCATTTACTTCTGCAACTATTTGTGAGTGGACTTTCTCAATTCTACCCCCCAGCTGTTCCTTAACCTCTTTAGTAGATACCTGAATTTTGTCAATTTCTCCCCCCAATTGCTTTTTGACCTGCTGTGTTTCCAGTTGCACTAGTTCTTTTAAATTTTCAGCCTGTGTACTGATTCTAATTTCCAACTCCTCCTGTACTTTTCCTAATTTTCTGTCTACATCTGCAATAATCTCTTTAGCCTTTTCTTCCATCACCCCCCTGATTTCACCTCTAATCAGTTCGAATTTGACACTCATTTCCCTACTGTTTTGTTCTAATTTAGCATTTAAAGTTTCAGTACTCTCTCTATTTTCCTTACTGTTTTGTTCTAATCTGGCGTTTAAAGTTTCATTACTCTCTCTATTTTCCCTACTGTTTTGTTCTAATTTTGCATTATTCTGTTCTAATTTTGCATTTAAAGCTTCTGTACTTTCTTTATTTTCCCTACTGTTTTGTTCTAATTTTGCATTATTCTGTTCTAATTTTGCATTTAAAGCTTCTGTACTTTCTTTATTTTCCCTACTGTTTTGTTCTAATTTTGCATTATTCTGTTCTAATTTTGCATTATTCTGTTCTAATTTTGCATTTAAGGCATCACTACTAACTTTGTTCTGATACATGAACTCGAGAAGTAAAGTTTTTAATTCTGGTTGGCCGCCTACACTCCCTGTTTCAGTATCGGGATTTACCTCCGCTACCCCGGTACTACCATCACTCGACATACTGCTCGTATCATCACTCTCCAGTTGATGACCACTACGTAACCTCATCTGTCTTTCTTTCTCATCCCCCATAATGATATACACTGATAAAGACAAATCACCCCCAAAATACAGGCACAGAAATATATACCCTTCTCCTTCCACAAATGTTATTAGGTTTTCATCCCCACGTTGGGCGCCAATTGTAGCCGTTTCGCTAGCCCCCCCTTTGCCTAAGCTATGTTGTTTTAATGGGCGCCAAGACCTCAATGCAATGTTGAAATCTAAATTTGTATTTAACAACGTCTAGCTCTGGCCGAACACCTTCAAGACTCTATTCACTCAGATTGTGGTATGATTTGATCATTAACCCAACAAACAATTGTATCAGGAGAAGGAATTGGTCTATATCTAATGCTACCTACTGAAAGCAAAGATTGCATTGTAAAAGAAATGAATTTATTATATAAAAGAAGAATAGCAAAATTAATAATAATAATAAGTTTAAAATTTAAATAGGAGCGTTGTGATTTTAATATTACCGATAGAAAATTACGTGAAAACGGAGTCTGATAAATTATTGATTTTACTCTTATTCCCAAGCTATGAAGTTACTGAAATATGAAATATAAAACCAAGAGAAATGAGAGATTGCGTATTTCTGCGTCATTCGCGCTTACCACTGGAAATGCCCGAAGCCTTTCCCTCGTACTGGATGATGCTGTGAGCTTCCCACCGTCTCCTGGACGTCGACATCTTTGTCGATATTTGATGAGATTCTGGTAGATTAGATAATTCTATGGTCCGTACATCGGACCCAAACACTCGTACAACCGCACTGGTTAAGTTTTACAAAAGTTAGTCCTCCAATCCACGGAACATCGGAGCGACTCCCGCGTACAACCGTACTCGTTAAGTTCTATACCAGATAGTCCTCGTTCCACGGAACACTGAACGATATATGCACCCGTCGCATCCCCACTCTTCATCCGACTTCAGCTTACGTGGTCTCCACTGATTGGCTGCACCCCGCTACTTCCCCTCCTCTTGTTCATTACACTCGGCGGGAGGGAGAAGTCGTTTTCCGTACCATAAATTCGCCTTTTCATGACGCTGCGACCCAGGATTGCGTCATGCTTCCCGACAAGATTAAGCGTGTACTTGAATTCCCAGTGAGTCACGTCTCTCGATATACCCTAACTGACGAAAACTCCGTAAAATCCCGTAATCACATAACTTTCTATGATATTGTCGTTCGTAATAATTTGCTTGATAGCGTTTTCTAAGACATAGAAAACCTATCTGTATGCTTATAATTTTTATAAAATGCTCTGAAAATATCTTAATAATAATTACAATAAATTAATAATAATAATAAATTAACATGAAAAATTCTCTTGGCTGAACAATTTGCCGCGTAAATAAATATAGAATGGCTTCCTACTGACTTATGCCAGTTGCATAAAAACCCCTCGAAAAACACGTTACATATTCGCCTCGGATCATCGGATGATTTACCGTGACGATGGTCCATTATCCGATTATCCCAGACACGTTAATAAACCCCATCCAAAATACCTATTACATAAATGAGATCACCCTAAATTACAGATATATACACTCATAATTTTTCTTCACGCACTTTGCGTCAAAGTTTGTTGTCACTATGGATTGCACTTTGCAACCAGTCCAATGTTTTACATATAGAACAGTGTTCCACGGATATTTCCACCTCTCAAATTTCTCTATGTTGGAGAAATAGACATAATTAATGTGTGAGCACTATGTATTTATGATGTCATATCACACGCATTGAAGGTGTTCTGATATATTTATATCACCATAGAACTTCCTAATTTCACTGGAGGTCCCTTCCTTATGGTGAAATTTAATCTCACTTATCACTGAGCACACGATCACACTATTGTGGCAGCGCCTCGTGACCATAATACTTAATCTCTCTTTAAGTAGATTAAATTAATATTGACTTCTGAAAAAAAAAACAGTAAATGCGCATTACATATAACACCAAATATTTCTGTGCCGTCTTGTGTCTTGTTAAGTTCCCGTAGACCATATTCTACTTAATACTAGTTCTCAACACAGACCATTTCTCCTGACACAAATAATACCTTGGTACAAATTACCTTAATTTACACACTTACAAATCTTACATGGCGAGGCCGTAAACAGAAATCACGTTGCTGATATGTATGAGTTTCATGAAGGACTGTCTCTCCTTCTGATGGCCCATCTTTTGCCTCGTGGACGCCTTAAGCAAAAATACCCTGTTCAAGCGCTCACCCATCTCTTGGAGGCAAATGGGAATTCACCAGCGCTACCAAATTCTGGCCTTGGTGTATCGAGACATTTTAGTGCTCAAGAGCATCCGACAATCCCGTCATATTTCCCTGTACCTTAAAAACTCTCATTTACTTACATACTACCCCCCTGTGTGACTTCTGATACGCCTGCCTGGAAGACCATCTCCTCCCACGCACCAAATACCACACTTACTCATTTGATAGGCTGGCTCGCCAGCTAAACACACTCACTTTATGACATATTTTCATAGACTATGTATATTATACGTCCTGTATAATCTGCTTCCCTTACTATCCTCCAGCACATATGCTGTTTTTCCAATACGTTTGGAAACTATAAATGTTACTGCGTCACCTGCTTCCAACCTTGCCAGTGGCTCCCTTAAATGAACGTCATCACGTTGCTCTACTAGCATATTTCTCAGTGTCTGTAACGATGCCCTGTTGCTACTGTCCACACATGCTAACCCTACTTTCCTCTGGTGTTACACCTCTACTCGACACTCTATGACCTAAAAATGTCACTTCTGACTGACAGAATGACGACTTAGACAGCTTCAAAGTGAACCCTGCCTGATCTAACTTCTGAAAAACTATATCTAAATGACGTAGATGCTCCTCAAAACTGCGTGAACTAATTACCATATCATCTATGTAAATGGTTACAAACTTTCCTGTGTCATCCCCTAATGCGATGTTTAAAGCCCTAATTAAAGCTGCTGAACTACTCTTTAACCCATAAGGTGTTCTACAAAATTGATAAAGGTTATATTTATGACTAAAAGCTGTAAATGGTCTATCTTCGTACATAAGTGGCACTTGCCAAAAACTGGAACTCAAATCTACACAAGTGAAATACTTCTTCCCCTCAAATGTTTGCATTAATTCCTCTATTGACATAGATTTCAGCTGATCTGAACTAATTCTACTGTTAACCAAACAAGCGTCTAAACAAATACGAACCGTGCCGTCGGTTTTGGGTACCGTGATCAAAGAATTAACATACGGACTGTTAGAGTGCTCAATAATCCCATCTTCAAGCATCTGGTTAATTTGTGCCTCAACTGCACTCTGATAAGCGAAAGGTACAGGATATCTATGTCCTGTGAATACTGACCTATCAATAACGTTCAATGAATGTGTATAGCAATTGGCCATACCAATGCGATCCTCAAAAACTCTCCTATTACACCATAACACATCATTGAGCCGAACACATTGTTCCACCTCTATATTTCCCTGAAATGCAGCATCACGTAACGAGTCCTCTAGACTTCCGTTCGTAATCACACTGCCCACAAAACATGGAGAACCCCGCTCTACGGCTGGCGATATCTCATTTAAAGTACAAATCACACCTACAATACTACTCCTCTGAATATGCTCATTGAACGTTACTTCTACTTCAGAATCACCCCATTTAAATTTCAAACTCCCTACATCATAACATAAGTTACCCGACACTCTACTTAGCCACTCTGAACCCAAGATAACACTGAATACTAAATTTGGAATTACAAGGCAAATCTGCTTCTCTACATGATTATTAATTTTAATGTCTACTAAAACTTGCTTAGAAATTACTTTAGACCTCTTCCCAACAGCTGTGATAACAAAAGTGCTTTTAATTGGCATCTCCTCAAAATTTACTCCAGTTCCTTTCATTTTATCATAAAATGCACTACTTATGCAACTCTTCATACAACCACTATCAATTAAAACATCTGTGTACGCCTCGGACACGTTAAATTTAACTATGGGGCTCTTACTAACCACTTCCTGAATAATACCTTCATCATTTAGTTCATGTAATAATTCATTTCTTACATTTAGGTCATAGGGTTCCTGTATAATTGTATGGACAGGGCATGCTACAGACTGAGATTCTGACCTCACTTCGCAGCCTGGTTCGCGTTTAAAGAACCGCTACAGCTGGCCGTAGTACTACTAACTACTGAACTGGTCTGGTTGTTCTGGGCTGTGTTGTCATTGTTTGGCTGTATATTACTACCACTAGGCTGTCCTCTTCCTTGACCCCTATTCTGGTTGTAATTATTGTCATTATAATTTCTCCCTTGATTTCCCCTGAAATCATTGTTTCTCCTTTGATTTCCCCTGTAATCATTGTTCCTCCCTTGATTTCCCCTGAAATCATTGTTCCTCCCTTGATACTGATTACCATAGCCATTTCCTCTCTACTGATTTAGATGATTATTATTATTTCTATTTTGAGCGTTGGCTCCTTCGCCACCGTTCCCTTGAACTTCTTGATGCCTGGTTTCATTAGGTCTATTATTATTATTATTCTGGTTCCGATTGAAATTGTCCTGATAACCCACTCTCCCTAGTGCATCAAATGTGCTTAACAAATTTTCTACTTGTGATATAGTCTTTACATTCTGGATACAAGCAGCCTCCTTGATCCTATAGGGAAAGTGCCTAAGTAGCAACCTCACTACATCACTTTCCTCCTTCAACCCATCCAGATATTTACACACTAATACCTGCCCTAAAAAGTATTCGGTCATGGTGGAGCTTCCTTTAGGGTTATATTTACCACACACTACTCCCTCACGATGCTGCGACTGAATAACCTCATTCCAGAACTTTTCACAGAATTTCATTTTAAAATCATTAATATCAGTAAACTTGTCTCTGTAGACAGCAAACCAATTCCTCGTTTCCCCCACAAACACTTGTTCTAAAATTTCAACTACCTGGCACCACTCAATACTACCATTTTCCAACCTCTCCCCGAATTTATTTTCTATAGTGTTCACGAACTCCATTGGGCACTCCTGTCGATTGCTGAACTTCCCCAGTTCTACTTCCCTGTGTGTGCTATTCACAAAAACTGGCCTATTCTGACTATTTTCTTGCCTGATCCTAGCTTTTAATTTTAACTCTAATTCTGCGATTTTCTCCTCAGCCTTCCTCTCAATACTGTTTACTGTTAATTTAATGTTTCCTTCTGATTCTTCTACTTTATCATATAGCTTTGCTTATTTCTCCTCAATCTTGCTAATGCTCTCTCTATTACTCTCTCTTAAATCATTTACTTCTGCAACTATTTGTGAGTGGACTTTCTCAATTCTACCCCCCAGCTGTTCCTTAACCTCTTTAGTAGATACCTGAATTTTGTCAATTTCTGCCCCCAATTGCTTTTTGACCTGCTGTGTTTCCAGTTGCACTAGTTCTTTTAAATTTTCAGCCTGTGTACTGATTCTAATTTCCAACTCCTCCTGTACTTTTCCTAATTTTCTGTCTACATCTGCAATAATCTCTTTAGCCTTTTCTTCCATCACCCCCCTGATTTCACCTCTAATCAGTTCGAATTTGACACTCATTTCCCTACTGTTTTGTTCTAATTTAGCATTTAAAGTTTCAGTACTCTCTCTATTTTCCTTACTGTTTTGTTCTAATCTGGCGTTTAAAGTTTCATTACTCTCTCTATTTTCCCTACTGTTTTGTTCTAATTTTGCATTATTCTGTTCTAATTTTGCATTTAAAGCTTCTGTACTTTCTTTATTTTCCCTACTGTTTTGTTCTAATTTTGCATTATTCTGTTCTAATTTTGCATTTAAAGCTTCTGTACTTTCTTTATTTTCCCTACTGTTTTGTTCTAATTTTGCATTATTCTGTTCTAATTTTGCATTATTCTGTTCTAATTTTGCATTTAAGGCATCACTACTAACTTTGTTCTGATACATGAACTCGAGAAGTAAAGTTTTTAATTCTGGTTGGCCGCCTACACTCCCTGTTTCAGTATCGGGATTTACCTCCGCTACCCCGGTACTACCATCACTCGACATACTGCTCGTATCATCACTCTCCAGTTGATGACCACTACGTAACCTCATCTGTCTTTCTTTCTCATCCCCCATAATGATATACACTGATAAAGACAAATCACCCCCAAAATACAGGCACAGAAATATATACCCTTCTCCTTCCACAAATGTTATTAGGTTTTCATCCCCACGTTGGGCGCCAATTGTAGCCGTTTCGCTAGCCCCCCCTTTGCCTAAGCTATGTTGTTTTAATGGGCGCCAAGACCTCAATGCAATGTTGAAATCTAAATTTGTATTTAACAACGTCTAGCTCTGGCCGAACACCTTCAAGACTCTATTCACTCAGATTGTGATATGATTTGATCATTAACCCAACAAACAATTGTATCAGGAGAAGGAATTGGTCTATATCTAATGCTACCTACTGAAAGCAAAGATTGCATTGTAAAAGAAATGAATTTATTATATAAAAGAAGAATAGCAAAATTAATAATAATAATAAGTTTAAAATTTAAATAGGAGCGTTGTGATTTTAATATTACCGATAGAAAATTACGTGAAAACGGAGTCTGATAAATTATTGATTTTACTCTTATTCCCAAGCTATGAAGTTACTGAAATATGAAATATAAAACCAAGAGAAATGAGAGATTGCGTATTTCTGCGTCATTCGCGCTTACCACTGGAAATGCCCGAAGCCTTTCCCTCGTACTGGATGATGCTGTGTGCTTCCCACAGTCTTCTGGACGTCGTCATCTCGTCGATGTTTGATGATATACTGCTAGATTTGAAGATTCTCTGGTCCGTACATCGTACCCAAACACTCGTACAACCGCACTGGTTAAGTTTTACAAAAGTTAGTCCTCCAATCCACGGAACATCAGAGCGACTCCCGCGTACAACCGTACTCGTTAAGTTCTATACAGATAGTCCTCGTTCCACGGAACACTGAACGATATATGCACCCGTCGCATCCCCACTCTTCATCCGACTTCAGCTTACGTGGTCTCCACTGATTGGCTGCACCCCGCTACTTCCCCTCCTCTAGTTCATTACACTCGGCGGGAGGGAGAAGTCGTTTTCCGTACCATACATTCGCCTTTTCATGACGCTGCGACCCAGGATTGCGTCATGCTTCCCGACAAGATTAAGCGTGTACTTGAATTCCCAGTGAGTCACGTCTCTCGATATACCCTAACTGACGAAAACTCCGTAAAATCCCGTAATCACATAACTTTCTATGATATTGTCGTTCGTAATAATTTGCTTGATAGCGTTTTCTAAGACATAGAAAACCTATCTGTATGCTTATAATTTTTATAAAATGCTCCGAAAATATCTTAATAATAATTACAATAAATTAATAATAATAATAAATTAACATGAAAAATTCTCTTGGCTGAACAATTTGCCGCGTAAATAAATATAGAATGGCTTCCTACTGACTTATGCCAGTTGCATAAAAACCCCTCGAAAAACACGTTACACCATGATGACTGAAGCAACCTTTTACCTGAACAGCCTCTAGATGGCAGGTCAGCTGGATTACAAATACCTGGAACATGATGCCATTGCTCTGGTTGAGTCAGCTTCCTTATCTCATTCACCCGGTTTCCCACAAAGGTAGCCCACTGATCATCTCTCCTAATCTATGCTAAGACTGTGGATGAATCACTCCAGAAATATGACTCACAGCTTTTGGGAAGATCTTCAATTATTGCTACATAGAGCCTAGCGCCTATCAATGCAGCAAGCCGTTCTAGGCGAGGTATCGTGACTGTATTGTTTGTGGGGGAAACTCTTGTTTTTGCCTGAACCAACTGTACATTTACGTGCTGAGTCGTCTCCACCCTCAGGAACACAGCTGCAGTGTAGGCATCCTTGCTGGCATCACAAAATGTATGCACACTCCATTCAGCAGGTCCACTGTTAGAAGGTAACCATCTTGGGCTCTTCAAGTCTTTCAAGCATGAGACATTGTAACGTGTTTTTCGAGGGGTTTTATGCAACTGGCATAAGTCAGTAGGAAGCCATTCTATATTTATTTACGCGGCAAATTGTTCAGCCAAGAGAATTTTTCATGTTAATTTATTATTATTATTAATTTATTATAATTATTATTTAGATATTTTCGGAGCATTTTATAAAAATTATTAGCATTCAGATAGGTTTTCTATGTATTAGAAAACGCTATCAAGCAAATTATTACGAACGACGATATCATAGAAAATTATCTGATTACGGAATTTTACGGAGTTTTGTCAGTTAGGGTATTTGTGAGAGATGACTCACTGGGATTTCAAATACAAGCTGATTCCTGTCGAGAAGCATGACGCAATCTTGGGTCGCAAGGTCTAGAAAAGGCGAATTGTCGAAACGGAACTCTCGCGCGCCGAGGGTAATGAACCGGAGGAGGGGAAGTGGCGGCGTGCTCAGCCAATCAGCGGAGACGACGTAAGCTAGTTGGGACTGAAGAGTGGGGGAGCCGACAGGTGAATATATCGTTCGACGCGCCGTGAGACGAGGACTATCTGTGAAATACTTGACGAGTATGGATGCGCGTGCGAGTGGCTCCGATGTTCGGTGGAGTTAAGGACAATCTGTGTAGAACTTGCAGTGTACGGTCGCAAGTGCGTGTCGCTCCGATGTTCAGTGGAGTTAGCGACGAACTTTTGTAAAACGTAACCAGTGCGGTTTTACGAGAGTTTGGGTCCGATGTACGGACCATAGAATTATCTAATCTACCAGAATATCAACATATAACGAAGAAGATGGCGACGTCCAGGAGACTGTGGGAAGCACACAGCATCATCAAGAACGAGGGAAATGCTTTGGCAATTTCCAGGGGTAAGCGCTAATGACGCAGAAATACGCAATCTCTCATTTTCTTTGTTTTATATTTCATAATTCAGTAACTTCATAGCTTGGAAATAAGAGTAAAATCAATTTATCAGACTCCGTTTTCACGTAATTTTCTATCGGTAATATTCAAATCACAACGCTCCAATTTAAATTTTAAACTTATTATTATTAATTTTGCTATACTTGTTTTATATAATAAATTCATTTCTTTTACAATGCAATCTTTGCTTTCAGTAGGTAGCATTAGATATAGACCAATTCCTTCTCCTGATACAATTGTTTGTTGGGTTAATGATCAAATCATACCACGATCTGAGTGAATAGATTCTTGACGGTGTTCTACCAGAGCTAGACGTTGTTAAATACAAATTTAGATTTCAGCATTGCATTGAGGTCTTGGCGCCCATTAAAACAACATAGCTTAGGCAAAGGTAAACAGTTACATTTTTCACCCAACAGTGTGGGCTAGCAAAACCATTACATTTGTACGCTCAACGTGTGGGCTGTCGAAAGGTTACATTTGTCGCTACCAATATGGGGCGCTAACTAATTACCATTACATTTGTCGCCGACAACTTGGGGCTGAAAACCTAATAACATTTGTGGAAGGAGAAGGGTATATATTTCTGTGCCTGTATTTTGGGGGTTATTTGTCTGTATCAGTGTATATCATTATGGGGGATGAGAAAGAAAGACAGATGAGGTTACGTAGTGGTCATCAACGGGAGAATGATGATACGAGCAGTATGTCGAGTGATGGTAGTACCGGGGTAGCGGAGGTAAATCCCGATACTGAAACAGGGAGTGTAGGGGGTCAACCAGAATTAAAAACTTTACTTCTCGAGTTCATGTATCAGAACAAAGTTAGTAGTGATGCCTTAAATGCAAAATTAGAACAAAACAGTAGGGAAAATAAAGAAAGTACAGATGCCTTAAATGCTAAATTAGAACAAAACAACGCAAAACTGGAACAAAACAACGCTAAATTAGAACAAAACAGTAAGGAAAATAGAGAGAGTACTGAAACTTTAAATGCTAAATTAGAACAAAACAGTAGGGAAATGAGTGACAAATTCGAACTGATTAGAGGCGAGATCAGGGGGGTGATGGAAGAAAAGGCTAAAGAGATTATTGCAGATGTAGACAGAAAATTAGGAAAAGTACAGGAGGAGTTGGAAATTAGAATCAGTACACAGGCTGAAAATTTAAAAGAACTAGTGCAACTGGAAACACAGCAGGTCAAAAAGCAATTGGGGGGAGAAATTGACAAAATTCAGGTAGCTACTAAAGAGGTTAAGGAACAGCTGGGGGGTAGAATTGAGAAAGTCCACTCGCAAATAGTTGCAGAAGTAAATGATTTAAGAGAGAGTAATAGAGAGAGCATTAGCAAGATTGAGGAGAAACAAGCAAAGCTATATGATAAAGTAGAAGAATCAGAAGGAAACATTAAATTAACAGTAAACAGTATTGAGAGGAAGGCTGAGGAGAAAATCGCAGAATTAGAATTAAAATTAAAAGCTAGGATCAGGCAAGAAAATAGTCAGAATAGGCCAGTTTTTGTGAATAGCACACACAGGGAGGTAGAACTGGGTAAGTTCAGCAATCGACAGGGGTGCCCAATGGAGTTCATGAACACTATAGAAAATAAATTCGGGGAGAGGTTGGAAAATGGTAGTATTGAGTGGTGCCAGGTAGTTGAAATTTTAGAACAAGTGTTTGTGGGGGAAACGAGGAATTGGTTTGCTGTCTACAGAGACAAGTTTACTAATATCAATGATTTTAAAATGAAATTCTGTGAAAAGTTCTGGAATGAGGTTATTCAGTCGCAGCATCGTGAGGGAGTAGTGTGTGGTAAATATAACCCTAAAGGAAGCTCCACCATGACCGAATACTTTTTAGGGCAGGTATTAGTGTGTAAATATCTGGATGGCTTGAAGGAGGAAAGTGATGTGGTAAGGTTGCTACTTAGGCACTTTCCCTATAGGATCAAGGAGGCTGCTTGTATCCAGAATGTAAAGACTATATCACAAGGAGAAAATTTGTTAAGCACATTTGATGCACTAGGGAGAGGGGGTTATGAGGACAATTTCAACCGGAACCATGGTAATAATAATAATAGACCTAATGAAGCCAGGCATCAAGAAGTTCAAGGGAACGGTGGCGAAGGGGCCAACGCTCAAAATAGAAATAATAATAATCAGCTATATCAGAACAGAGGAAATGGCTATATTAATCAGTATCAAGGGAGGAACAATGATTTCAGGGGAAATCAAGGGAGGAACAATGATTACAGGGGAAATCAAGGGAGAAACAATGATTTCAGGGGAAATCAAGGGAGAAATTATAATGACAATAATTACAACCAGAATAGGGGTCAAGGAAGAGGACAGCCTAGTGGTAGTAATATACAGCCAAACAATGACAACACAGCCCAGAACAACCAGACCAGTTTAGTAGTTAGTAGTACTACGGCCAGCTGTAGCGGTTCTTTAAACGCGAACCAGGCTGCGAAGTAAGGTCAGAATCTCAGTCTGTAGCATGCCCTGTCCATACAATTATACAGGAACCCTATGACCTAAATGTAAGAAATGAATTATTACATGAACTAAATGATGAAGGTATTATTCAAGAAGTGGTTAGTAAGAGCCCCATAGTTAAATTTAACGTGTCCGAGGCGTACACAGATGTTTTAATTGATAGTGGTTGTATGAAGAGTTGCATAAGTAGTGCATTTTATGATAAAATGAAAGGAACTGGAGTAAATTTTGAGGAGATGCCAATTAAAAGCACTTTTGTTATCACAGCTGTTGGGAAGAGGTCTAAAGTAATTTCTAAGCAAGTTTTAGTAGACATTAAAATTAATAATCATGTAGAGAAGCAGATTTGCCTTGTAATTCCAAATTTAGTATTCAGTATTATCTTGGGTTCAGAGTGGCTAAGTAGAGTGTCTGGTAACTTATGTTATGATGTAGGGAGTTTGAAATTTAAATGGGGAGATTCTGAAGTAGAAGTAGCGTTCAATGACCAAATTCAGAGAAGTGGTGTTGTAGGTGTGATTTGTACTTTAAATGAGATATCGCCAGCCGTAGAGCGGGGTTCTCCATGTTTTGTGGGCAGTGTGATTACGAACGGAAGTCTAGAGGACTCGTTACGTGAAGCTGCATTTCAGGGAAATATAGAGGATGAACAGTGTGTTCGGCTCTATGATGTGTTATGGTGTAATAGGAGAGTTTTTGAGGATCGCATTGGTATGGCCAATTGCTATACACATTCATTGAACGTTATTGATAGGTCAGTATTCACAGGACATAGATATCCTGTACCTTTCGCTTATCAGAGTGCAGTTGAGGCACAAATTAACCAGATGCTTGAAGATGGGATTATTGAGCACTCTAACAGTCCATATGTTAATTCTTTGATCACGGTACCCAAGACCGACGGCACTGTTCGTATTTGTTTAGACGCTCGTTTGGTTAACAGTAGAATTAGTTCAGATCAGCTGAAATCTATGTCAATAGAGGAATTAATGCAAACATTTGAGGGGAAGAAGTATTTCACTTGTGTAGATTTCAGTTCCAGTTTTTGGCAAGTGCCACTTATGTACGAAGATAGACCATTTACAGCTTTTAGTCATAAATATAACCTTTATCAATTTTGTAGAACACCTTATGGGTTAAAGAGTAGTTCAGCAGCTTTAATTAGGGCTTTAAACATCGCATTAGGGGATGACACAGGAGAGTTTGTAACCATTTACATAGATGATATGGTAATTAGTTCACGCAGTTTTGAGGAGCATCTACTTCATTTAGATATAGTTTTTCAGAAGTTAGATCAGGCAGGGTTCACTTTGAAGCTCTCTAAGTCGTCATTCTGTCAGTCAGAAGTGACATTTTTAGGTCATAGAGTGTCAAGTAGAGGTGTAACACCAGAAGAAAGTAGGGTTAATAAGATACTTAACGCAGAGGTGCCACAGAATGTTAAACAATTAAAAACTTACCTGGGAATTTGCAACTTTTTCAGGAGGTTCGTTCTTAAATACTCAGGGTTGGTAGAACCATTCAGGGAATTGCTTAAAAGTGGGACTCGGTGGAGATGGGAGTCCAAGCATGAACAGGCTTTTAGAGCGCTGAAGGAAGGTTTTGAGAAAGCTGTAGTGCTGAAATATCCGTTAAAAGATAAGGAATATGTGGTTATGACAGATGCCTCACATATAGGCATTGCTGGAGTATTATGTCAGAAAGATGAGGAGGGTAATCTGTGCATTGTATCTTTAGCCTCGCGAGGACTGACAGCAGCGGAGAAAAGATACACGATTACTGAGTTAGAGCTTTTAGGTATTGTTTTCAGTTTAGGAAAATTTAGAATGTATTTAGTAGGGGGGAAATTTGAGATCCACACAGATCACCATGCATTACTGTATATGAGGACTTGTAAACTCAGTTCTAACAGAGTTAGTAGGTGGATTCTTGCTCTGCAGGAATACGAATTCACAGTAAAATATATTAAAGGTAAAGATAACATTCTTGCAGACATGCTATCGAGGGACACTAATTTATGTAGGGATTATCCTGTGGTTAAAGCAGAGGACGGTATTTTAATATGTGCATGTGTGGACAGTAGCAACAGGGCATCGTTACAGACACTGAGTAATATGCTAGTGGAGCAACGTGATGACGTTAAGTTAAAGGAGCCACTGGCTAGGTTGGAAATAGGTGAAGAAGAGTATGTGAAAGTAGGACGGTTCACGTACAAGATGCAGGATGGGCTTCTTGCAAGGAAATGTAGGAATAATCGGTGGGCAATATGTGTTCCTGCCACTTTGCGGGAGGAGCTAATTTGGTTCATTCATAGGGAATTAGGACACTTTGGTGCTGCCAAGGTCTTCTATGAAATTGGTCGTGACTTCATTTGGAGTAAAATGGGAAGGGACGTTAGGAGGATTTTAGCTAAGTGTGACACCTGTCAAAGGAGTAAATATCCAGTTAAATATTTAGTGGGGGAGAGATCTGCAGTTCTCACCAGTAGTCCCGGCGAACTACTGTGTGTGGATTTATTTGGCCCGATCGTTAAAGGACAGTACGGCTACGAGTACATTTTTATAGTTATTGACGCTTTTAGTAAGTATGTCAAGCTATATCCGCTAAGGAAAGCCACGGGACTAGCGTGTAGCCGTCTGATCATTAATAAGTATATACCTGAGTTTGGCATTCCTCTCAGGATACTATCTGACAGTGGACCACAGTTTACTGCAAAGAAATGGAGAACCAGTATGCAGGAAGCTGGTATAACACACGTTCATTCCTCTGTAAGGTACCCTCAGGGTAATTCTGCAGAGCGTCCATTAAGGGAAGTGGCTCGTCTTTTTCGGACTCTAGTGCATGACAAGCATGCGGCCTGGGTTGGACATCTTCCCAAGGTCGAGACTTGGCTGAATTCTGTCCAGCATGAGAGCACGAAATTGACGCCATACGAAGTTCACTTCGGAAAAAGACCACAAAATGAACTAGCGAGGGTGTTGGGATTAAATGAGGGTAAGCAACCGGGGATGGATTACATTGTCCAGTTGGCGAAACAGAATTTATCTAAGTCAGCACAAAAGAGAATTCGCCAACAAAAAGAAACTAAATTTGACCTATTCGAGCCGGGAGACAGAGTCTTACTTAGAGTGCCGAAACAGTCAAATAAGCTAGAGAAAGTCATGTCCAAGTTCTTTTATCTCTACGAGGGCCCATTTATAGTTTCCAAACGTATTGGCAAAACAGCATATGTGCTGGAGAATAGTGAGGGAAACAGATTATACGGAACGTATAATATACATAGTCTACGAAAATATGTGTCATGAAGTGAGTGTGTTTAGCTGGCGAGCCAGCCTATCAAATGAGTAAGTGTGGTATCTGGTGCGTGGAGGATCTGGTCTTAAGGCAGGCGTATCGGAAGTCACACAGGGGGGTAGTATGTAAGTAAATGAGAGTTTTTAAGGTACAGGGAAATATGACGGGATTGTCGGATGCTGTTGAGCACTAAATTGTCTCGATGCACCAAGGCCATTTTGGCAGCGCTGATGGGTTCCCATTTATCTCCAAGAGATGGGGGAGCGCTTGTATAGGGCTTGTTAGCTTAAGGCGTCCACGAGATAAAAGATGGGCCATCAGAATGCGAGACAGTCCTTCATGAAACTCATACATATCAGCACACGTGATTTCTGTTTACGGCCTCGCCATGTAAGATTTGTAAGTGTGTAATTTAAGATAATTTGTACAATGGTATTATTTGTGTGAGGAGAAATGGTCTGTGTTGAGAACTAGTATTAAGTAGAATATGGTGTACGGGAACTTAACAAGACAGGGCGATTACGGCACAGAAATATTTGGTGTTATATGTAATGCGCATTTACTGTATTTTTTTTTCAGAAGTCAATATTAATTTAATCTACTTTAAAGAGAGATTAAGTATTATGGTCACGAGGCGCTGCCACAATAGTGTGATCGTGTGCTCAGTGATATGTGGAATTAAATGTCACCATAAGGAGGGGACCTCCAGTGAAATTAGGAAGTTCTATGGTGATATAAATATATCAGAACACCTTCAATGCGTGTGATATGACATCATAAATACATAGTGCTCACACATTAATTATGTCTATTTCTCCAACATAGAGAAATTTGAGAGGCGGAAATATCCGTGGAACACTTCTATATGTAAAACATTGGACTGGTTGCAAAGTGCAATCCATAGTGACAACAAACTTTGACGCAAAGTGCGTGAAGAAAAATTATGAGTGTACATATCTGTAATTTAGGGTGATTTCATTTATGTAATATGTATTTTGGATGGGGTTTATTAACGTGTCTGGGATAATCGGATAATGGACCGTCGTCACGGTAAATCATCCGATGATCCGAGGCGAATATGTAACGTGTTTTTCGAGGGGTTTTATGCAACTGGCATAAGTCAGTAGGAAGCCATTCTATATTTATTTACGCGGCAAATTGTTCAGCCAAGAGAATTTTTCATGTTAATTTATTATTATTATTAATTTATTATAATTATTATTTAGATATTTTCGGAGCATTTTATAAAAATTATTAGCATTCAGATAGGTTTTCTATGTATTAGAAAACGCTATCAAGCAAATTATTACGAACGACGATATCATAGAAAATTATCTGATTACGGAATTTTACGGAGTTTTGTCAGTTAGGGTATTTGAGAGAGATGACTCACTGGGATTTCAAATACAAGCTGATTCCTGTCGAGAAGCATGACGCAATCTTGGGTCGCAAGGTCTAGAAAAGGCGAATTGTCGAAACGGAACTCTCGCGCGCCGAGGGTAATGAACCGGAGGAGGGGAAGTGGCGGCGTGCTCAGCCAATCAGCGGAGACGACGTAAGCTAGTTGGGACTGAAGAGTGGGGGAGCCGACAGGTGAATATATCGTTCGACGCGCCGTGAGACGAGGACTATCTGTGAAATACTTGACGAGTATGGATGCGCGTGCGAGTGGCTCCGATGTTCGGTGGAGTTAAGGACAATCTGTGTAGAACTTGCAGTGTACGGTCGCAAGTGCGTGTCGCTCCGATGTTCAGTGGAGTTAGCGACGAACTTTTGTAAAACGTAACCAGTGCGGTTTTACGAGAGTTTGGGTCCGATGTACGGACCATAGAATTATCTAATCTACCAGAATATCAACATATAACGAAGAAGATGGCGA
This sequence comes from Meconema thalassinum, assembly GCA_946902985.2. Taxonomy (NCBI): domain Eukaryota; kingdom Metazoa; phylum Arthropoda; class Insecta; order Orthoptera; family Tettigoniidae; genus Meconema; species Meconema thalassinum. Next base: position 1,204,062,346 of record OX336388.2, read on the forward strand.
CGTCCAGGAGACTGTGGGAAGCACACAGCATCATCAAGAACGAGGGAAATGCTTTGGCAATTTCCAGGGGTAAGCGCTAATGACGCAGAAATACGCAATCTCTCATTTTCTTTGTTTTATATTTCATAATTCAGTAACTTCATAGCTTGGAAATAAGAGTAAAATCAATTTATCAGACTCCGTTTTCACGTAATTTTCTATCGGTAATATTCAAATCACAACGCTCCAATTTAAATTTTAAACTTATTATTATTAATTTTGCTATACTTGTTTTATATAATAAATTCATTTCTTTTACAATGCAATCTTTGCTTTCAGTAGGTAGCATTAGATATAGACCAATTCCTTCTCCTGATACAATTGTTTGTTGGGTTAATGATCAAATCATACCACGATCTGAGTGAATAGATTCTTGACGGTGTTCTACCAGAGCTAGACGTTGTTAAATACAAATTTAGATTTCAGCATTGCATTGAGGTCTTGGCGCCCATTAAAACAACATAGCTTAGGCAAAGGTAAACAGTTACATTTTTCACCCAACAGTGTGGGCTAGCAAAACCATTACAACATCATCTGCCCATTTCACAAATCTGGTGGCAATCCCTTGATCCACCTCTTCATCCCACCCAATGTTTACACTCCATAATTCTCTTAAGTTAAGTTTTGGTTCTAGGGTCACAGGAGATGAAAAACCAATTGGATCAAACACCTTATGGGCAGTGGAAAGGATAGTCCTTTTTGGTAATTTTCTCTGGATAATTCTGGAAACAGTCTGGGCTTATGGCCAGAGTGTCATGCTTTCTGTCCCAGATTAAACCAAGTACATTAGTGAGACAAGCCCCTATAAGTATATCTGGATCTGAGAACTCCCATCCATGCAATTTTACCTTGCCATCAGCCATGATAGAGGTGGCTTCGTGAATGAAGGCTAGTGACTACATTATCAACATAGAAACAATCCAAATGACTTTTAATAATTGTGGTCTCAGAGTATGCAGAAATTCCCTCATGTCATTCATCTAGAATCCCATGAAGTCTGATAACTGCATTTAACAGATAAGGACTACAAAGAACATCAAACACAACTCTCCTGAGTCGATAAACAATTATATTCCCCAAATCATCCTTCCATAAAAAATGTAGGAAGTTCCTGTCATTTGCATGTATGCTAATCTGCAAGAAAGTTCACCTGATGTCAGCCACAACTCCTACTAGCTTCAGACGGAATCTTAAAAGAAGTGGAGGTATCTGTTCTATCAATGATCTCCCTTTCTCCGAGCACGAATTCAATGATGGACTATTCTTTTCACGAGCTGATGCATCGAACACAGGTCTAATTTTAGTGGTGCTATTTTCATTCACTACTTGTCTGTGTGGAAGATAATGACAGCTATCACTAACAATCTCTGAGTCAGGAACCCGTTCAATGACACCTTATTCAAGCCATTCCTCAAAAACATGTCCATAATCTGGGTACAGGGTATTAGCCTTCAACTTCTTTATAGTAGAATCCAGTCGTTTTTCAGCCAGGATTTAATTCGTTGGAAGAGGGGGGTGCCTATCCTTCCAGGGAAGGTGGACTTCATATCGACCTTCACCATTCACCCTTACAGTCTCTTGAAAATGCTTGTCAACTTCCAACTGCAATTCAAGCTTAGTTTTCCGATCAACAGGATCCGTAATGCCAATCAACTCCAATTTCCAAAGATCTGAGATGTTTAAATCATTAATAACATTGATGTGACAATCATAGCAATTGTAACTCTGGTTGTTCACTGGGATATTTACCAAAAAATGGTCCAACCTAACCTGGTCTCCATAGCTATCAAACCACATGATACACTTTTAACATTACCCGTGAAGAGTCTGGCAGCAATGTCAGCACCAATCAGAATTTCGACAGGACCTACAGTACCTATGGCTTCCTGTATATTGTTGGTATTATCAAGTATTTCATTAACCAAGGCACTATTCTGAATATGAGGTACATTATCACAAATATTGTCTTGGCCCAAGAGCTCAAAATAGCACGAATAATCATTATTGAGACTGGCAAGATGAATTCTATATTTATTGTGCTCACAAATACCGGTTTTCTGACCTCCAAACAGTGAATGGACAATAGTTTCTCTCCCAACAGGAGAATAATTCATTTCCCGCGCTGTTCCCTTCAAGACATATGACCGTTGTGACCCTGTATCAAGAACTGCCTTCACAGTACGTTCACATCCATTCCCTCGAACCTCCACCAGAAGCGTAGGAAGCAGCACACTATTATCACACGTTAGATTGACAAGGGCTTCATCATTCTGTACAGTCATGACGTCAGGCCTAGGGGAGTCAGTACTGTTAACTACATTCTTACTTCTCTTAAAATCTGGACACAACACCATTACATGGCGCTTATCACAAATCAAACACTTCTGCTTGAAGGTGCACTTTTTAGATACATGATTTGGTTTAATGCAAATAAAACAATATTTCCTATCTTTAATAATTTCAAGTTTTTCCGAGAGAGGCATATCACGTGCTTTATAGCAGTCAGCGCAGCACTGTTCATTACTGCAAAAAATACAAGCAGAACGCTTATTTTCCTATAACGAGAGAAAACCCATTCCTGTAGGCACATCATGCCTAGAACATGATTTAGGACTGCTATCTTTCTGCACTTTCTTTACCCTATCAGCTGACTGTTTAAACCAAGACATGGCCACATAGATCCTTTCCTCATTTTGCACTTCAGCCTTCATGAAGGACATGAACTTATTAAGTCGTTGTTCTGCATTAGATATATCATTATATAAAGAACTTCGCTGCCATACTCTTAAAAAGTCTTCAGTCACGCACGATTCTAACAAAGGACAAAGGATTGCTGCACATTTCCCAGTTGTGACACCAAGATATTCAAGTGCCCTTAAATGACACTCCAGCTTATCATACATCTCCGTGAGTGAACGGCATGTTTTACTAGCAGGCAGGGTCAAACTGAGAAGATCCCTGATGTATACTTCAGTTAGAAGATCTTCCCTACCAAAAGGTTCCTGAAGTGCTTCTATCACTAACATATAATTATCATCTGAGGCTGGAAAACTGTCTACAACAGACCTAACTCTGGAGTTGGGTAACGTAGCTTGTATAAGATAATATAATTTATTAACTGGTGCAACCCCTACATTCTCATGAATACGCTGGAATTGGTTCCAAAACTGCAACCAATCTCTGAGTTCACCACCGAACTTACGAAATTCTGGTTGGAAGCTTTATTTTCCTATTTACTTGAGAATTTTTTGAATCTTCACTTGCGATAGATAGTCGGTCTAGGCAATCAATTTTTAAACGCCGCACTTTCAACAGTTCGTACTTACTGCGATACTGGTCAGCCGCCAGCGCTTCTTGATCTAGTTCTTGTTCACTAGCACCGTTTTCCAACATCCATTCCATAACCTCTTCATTCTGGGCATTGATATTCTCGAAGTACTGTTCCAAAGAAGCAAATGATGCTCGAGCTTCTTCATACTTTTGTTCTTCAAGAAACTTATCAAGTGCAACGGAATGCCGCGTAAACAATGCTCTGTCGATTCTTCTTCTACTTTTAACCTTCTCCATTGCGGAAGTAATCACAAAACACTGACGAGAAGAACTATCGTGCCGTTACGCTGGGCGCCAAATGTCAAATGTTCAGCCCTCCACCAGTGGATAGATTTAATACACATAAAAATAACTGAACTTTATTTATCTTGCATTGCATGCTGTCTGTTCCATTGGACGCCATTTTACTTACTCCTTGAGTCAATGCCCTCTTTGATCCTAGGGGCTACTTAATTTATAAAATAAACAAAAACATCTCATTCAGTGTTCCCAACATACCTTGTTGTCAGAAATTGAATCACAGTCTGTATTTCACAATCGGCAGGCTGCTCATTTATTTCACAATTTAACTGTACAAAGTGATGCTACGACTGCAAATCGCATCTGCTTCTGTGCAAGGCATGTGTTTCAGTAGGTGCACAAAATGTACATAGCTATAGCCGCCAGTCGGACCTTAATGGCACTGGTATTTTATAAAAAGATTATAGCAGTAAAGAAATTAAGAGGGAGAAAAAAGAGGTATTTTTATATTCTATTGAAAGAATATAGATATTAAATTGATAGCTCAGATATTGAAATACACTTTAAAACAAGAAAAACGACGCACCGGGAAGGCGTTGTCCGATTGTAAGGAAATTACGTATGCAAAGACATTCGGACCGAACATGCAACTGATTAAAGCTTCGTGTCCAATGAATGAATAGCGGGAGCTCCCGCACATCCGAACTGCGCATGCATCAGGTGTATATAAGGCGCGGTTCTGAAGCGTATGCTGAAAGTAGCTATTGCATTTGACTGCGATATCTGAACGTCCTCTGTAAGAATGCCACGACGAAGGATTCGTGCTCATTACGAGCAGATGTCAAGAGTTTGAAAGAGGTCGTGCGATCGGATTGAAAGAAGCTGGTCGGTCGAACCGAGCTGTCACTGGACATTTGGGTCGAAGTGATGCGGCGATCAGACGATGCTGGCAAGCGTGGGTCAGCAACGGCAGGCATCAGCGTCAGGACGGCAGTGTCAAATATAAAGGGACAGGAATTCCGCCTGATCAATACAAAACTTTTCAGTCAAGGGGCTATATTATACCCATTTGGATGGTACATGTTTCGAAGCCTTCAATGGCCCCTTCATCAGCCATACACAAAAACATATTGTCAGTACAATCTTGGAAAAACATTGAAAAGGTTAAAACTAACATGAGAAAACTTGATGAAAATGAGACATAAAAACCATGAGGACAGTTGTGGTACGAACACATTGAGGCAAACTTATCCTAAGAAAACCTTACCTTACGAACAGCCACTGTTCACTTTCACTCGTTTAAGCTGGCCAGATTCTCTACGTTTTCCTGCGTCGAAGTCACGTTCCCTCTGCTATGACGTTGCCCTTAAAGCCCATATGTCTACTAGAAGAAATTTTGGATTTCCAATACACAAGATGCTCAACTTTCCTTTCGTCTCCATTTCAAGAGGCTTTCATCAAGCTTGGCCGATATGACTTTCATGCATGGCAATGTATTGTTCTTTCTACTAACGATCCTTCGTATGAAGTCAACAAAGTCTTTATATGACTATCAGTTTTTAACATACTTTTAACTCTTTCTATGGGTCGAATTCCCTAGATTTTCGGACATGGATTCCTGCTATTATATTTTATCAAGATTATTACAAGAGTCATATAAATTGCATTTTAAGTTTGCATTTTAACATACACTATTTTGAATGTGTTTTTCCATTTCTTTGTAATATTCGTAAGGTTTTCTTAGGATAAGTTTTACTCAATGTATTTGTACCACAACTGTCCTCATGGTTTTTATGTCTCATTTTCATCAAGTTTTCTCATGTTAGTTTTAACCTTTTCAATGTTATTCCAAGATTGTACTGACAATATGTTTATGTGTATGGCTGATGAAGGGGCCATGAAAGGCTTCGAAACATGTACCATCCAAATGGGTATAATATAGCCCCTTGACTGAAAAGTTTTGTATTGATCAGGCGGAATTCCTGTCCCTTTATATTTGACTTTTAATCAATACGGAACCATGAGTGATTGTACGAGGACGGCAGTGGTCGACCGAGGGCCACAACAGCACGGGCAGACAGAGCGACTGTCAGAATAGCTGTCACAGCACCGGAGTCGTTGTTATCAACGATCCAGCATGTGACCCGCACACATGTGTCCACCATGACCATCAACAGACGCCTGAGCGACAGGAATTTGCGTTTGCGCTGCCCGTTACACCGCTTACCACTCACGCCTGTTCACCGTCAAGTCAGATTACAGTGGTGCCGTGTTCGAGCAACGTGGAACTGCGCTGCCTTGGGACGTATAGTCTTTAGTGACGAGTCCTGTTTCCAACGGTGCCCTGACGACAACCGCAGACGTGTTTGGAGACGTCCAGGCGAGCGTGGGTATCCTGCCTTGACTATCGCACGCCACACAGCCCCACAACAGGGGGTGATGGTCTGAGGTGCCATATCCTTTGATAGCCGGACCCCTCTGGTAGTCATTCCTGGCACACTGACAGCACAGTGGTATGTTGATGACATTGTACGGCCGGTTGTGTTACCGTTCCATCAGCAACATCCAGGCCTTACTTTCCAACACGATAATGTCCGGCCGCACACGGCACGTGTTGCTATGGACTGTCTTCAAGCTTGCCCTATCGTTCCTTGGCCACCTCGGTCGCTCCCATAGAGCACATTTGGGACATCACGGGAAGGCGATTGCGAACATCCCAGAATGTCGCCGATTTAGCCCAACAGTTGGAGACCATTTGGCACAAAATTCCGCAGGACACCTCCGGGAACTTTATCAGTTCATGCCACGTCGAGTGACAGCTTGCATCCAGGCCAGGGATGGACCAACACCTTATTGACGTCCTCACTTTGTAACACTCTAACCTGCAATAAATCATTCGATTGTTGTTCTGCACTTTTGATCGTTTGTTTTTCTATGTCTGTTCCTCACATCCACCGATTTTTATCACCATCGGACAATTCCTTCCTGGTGCATAATTTTTTATTTTTTTTTGTTATACAATGTAATACAATGTGTTGTAGGATTTCAGATAATTTGTACATTTGCTTATGTGATCAAGTTAGACTCATCAGGTTCTACTGCAGAGTCTTTAAAATGAGCTCTCTCTATACAGGTGATCGTCCTAGTCCTCCTGGGATGCCAGTTGTACAGCATCTCCGCTGGGATGTGTATCAGGTAACCTGGGAACAATCAGCTGATAATGGGGCACACCTTGAATTATACAGTCTCGAGGCTCGATTCGCAGACAACCAACGTGAACACAGGGAGACAAATGTCACTTCAGAAGAAGATGCTACCAGCATCAATGAGGTGCATTCACCAGAGGAATGGGTGACATATTACAATGGCACAGGTGAGGGCTGAATCAATCAGATATCTTTATTGTGCATACACTTGCTAAAAAAAATACATTTTCTATCTGGCACCTTTTCTATACAATAGCTCATGATCTTGTATAATATATTACAGATAACTATTGGATAATTTCTGAACTGAGTCCCAGCATGAAGTACATTTTTCGTGTTCGATCTAAGAACAAGTATGGCTGGAGCGAGTTCAGTGAAACAAGTGAATCATTTGACTTCACTGCAGCAGCCAAGTTGGCTGAGCAACAAGAACTGGGGATTGTCTTGGGAATCTCCATCCCAATAGTAATCTTCGTTCTCTGTGTTGTTGTCATTCTTGCCTTCATGTATGGTGAGTATCATTGAACACCTTAATTTCACAATCACTTAGAAATAAGTTTCTTGCTCTAGCCAGTTCGCTTATTCTGATGACCTATCTTATGCATATCCTCATAATCTTTCTACTTCAATTTAAATTAAAGCTATCACTGGGAAGTTCCTAGGACAAATTATAAATCTAACCATATCTAGCAATTTTTGGCCACACTACTATGGAATTCTTGAATGGAGAAAATATACCTGATTCATTCAAAATAGTCTCCATCTGCAGCAACACACCTCTGTCAATGATTCACAAGCCTCTCAATTTCATCCTTAAAGAAACCTGGCTACTGCCAGACAACAAATCCCAAAATGGCACTTTCCCTGCATCATCTTTTTTTTTTGAATAGGCCTACCTGTCTTTTAGCAAGCGACTTACTGAACATGCATCAAAATGTGGCAGTCTGTTGGTGCTAAGTCAGAGTGTGAGAGGACACTCAGCTTCTGTCTTGAAATATTGTCTCATGGGATTAAGTGCTGTCTGTTAAGATCAGAGAATTGCTGATGCATTTAATTTTCTGCGCAGTATGCAGCAACGGCAATCACCTAGAGGAAAGAACTTGTAATGCAAAATATCATATGCAAAACAAAACCTTGTGTGTTGGCTGAGCGGTTTTACAAAATATTTGGAGGTTAAACTAAGATCAGTCGCAATTATCGTACATATCCACTTTTAGTTGCACATCACTGTACAAGCGAGTAGGGGCTCATTCTGGTGAAAAAACAAATTCCTAAATGTTAATAAAAGCTATGGATTTCAGATGTATAGGCAAAGAAATGTTTGCTATTGCAAATTGGGAATTTGAAAGTGATTCTATAAATTATAACCCTACATTTGAAAATGAAAAGTTTGTCATACAGTTACCAATACCAATCCAACACGACATACTTTGGAATCTAAAGTCATTCTTCATCAATTTACCACTCTTTCAACACTGTTGTAAATTTATTTTCAATATATAGCCTATATTGAAAAAATATCTGTCTCTCTCCCTTTCATTTTCTTTCTTGCTCATTTCTCCATTCTCTAAACTTTCTCCTGATTTCTTCAATCATTTCACATATTATATTTTGTATGCAGTGTTCCGTCGTCGCGAAAAGGAGAAGAAGGCTCTGCAAGTGATGAACCTGGCAAGCGTAACACGTGGGCCAGATGTGGAGTTAGCAACATTAAGGGAACTGCCAAGAAGGGGAAATTTTGTACATCATACAAATGTCCTGTACACCACAGCTGACATTCCAACAGATGAAGAGATAGCCCTATTGCCACACATCCGTCGTGACCAAATCACGCTGACAAAGTTCCTAGGCAGTGGTGCTTTTGGAGAAGTCTTTGAAGGAAATGCAAAGAGCCTGGCTAACTCTAATGGCACAGTGACCAGAGTTGCTATCAAGGTAAATATAACAACCTTCAGCTCTCAATCCACACATCATTGCCTATCATCCATAAATTACTAACTTGTGTGGTATCCCCAATGATAATGTCCTTCACATTCTTCTACTGAACTGAATGCCTTTATCATTCAGTCTACCCAGCAGCTTAGCCAAACCTCACAAGACTGCTATGAAGACTGTAGACAGAGGTTTAAATCCCGGCATTGACTGCAGCCATCCTGAGTGTGGTTTTCCCCAGGGTTTTTCCATACTCTCTCCAGGCAGATTCCAGGATAGCATCTTATTTCAAGTCCCAGGGCATCTACGCAATCCTAGATCATAATTAACAGTACCGGTAACACACACAAATACAGTCTTCACAATAGACACAAATACACACACAAGTACATGATGCTGATGACCCCTAAATTATAACAAGATACATTTCGAAACATTGTTTTCAGTTGTCCAGCATTTCTGAATCCAAAAATGACTTTAGTTTCGCTCAAGTGTGCCTGTACTCATTCTGTTCACAATGTCTGCATGCATCGTCACTCAGCTGTTTGAATCCCATGCCTCACTGTACAGCCACGCAAATGTTTTATCAGTTTTTACACCAATTCGCCCATTTCGAACATATATTTTTAATTTCTTCACTATAAATAGAAAAACACGTTTACACTTTTCAGTCACATCTTGTTACTGGTAACTTGAGTCACAATAAGTACGGTACTGCAATACTGAATAACATCCATGGCAACTTCTATCAAACCTGCCAATGTTCCAAAAAATACTTCTGCACAAATACAGTAATAATCCATTCAAAATTTTTTGCACCAACATCATATAGAAACCTGCAATCACACCCAATATTGATTTCTTGGTGATGGTGGTGATTGATGTTTTAAGGGGATACTGCATAATGTTCGTGACGACAACTTACAATTAGCAGACCGCCTGACATGTCGAGCATACCTATCGGCACCATTTAGCTATAAGCCTATGTTTAGCTCAGAACAGGTGTTTTGTTTGCCAAACTACACACTAATCTACAAAGCAGACAATCCATGCCCAGATAATCGACAGTTTACGGTATATATAAATGGCTGGCATTTCAAAATGGTTGAATATATCAAAATTGGAATAGGCATGTGTTAGGTTAGCCAACCATATAAACTACACCCATGCAAAATTTCAGTTTAATTGGCGGAGTAGTTTTTGCATGAAAGAAACACAAAACAGACCAACTTTCAGGTTTAACTTATATATTAGTTATCATAAGAGAAGGGGTAGAAATACAAAAGTACCATAATCTCAATAACTTCAATTGAGATACCAGCCATTAGCTTAGAGATATCTGGTTTCCAATCATTAAGACTATTGGAAGGTAGTTCTCCATACCTCTCTCTTTCTTTCTTTCTATCTTCCTCTCATCCATCTTTAAAAAAAAAAAAAAAAAAATCCCATCATTTATTGCATTCTTTGTCCACACTGAAGACAGTCACATCATACTGCTCTTTTCTGTTGTTAACAATTTGATGATTTACAGCACAGATCTGCACAAAAGCTAAAGCTACCTGATTTTCAAATGATATAATTGGCAATACAATTAGTGTTTACCTATAACTACCGTATGAAAGATGTATGGAAATGCTGGATGTGTTCTCCACAGACATTACGTAAAGGAGCCACAGAGCAGGAGAAAGCCGAGTTTCTGAAGGAGGCTCAGCTGATGAGCAACTTCAAACATGAGCACATACTGCAGCTGTTGGGAGTTTGTCTGGACAATGATCCCAACTTCATCATCATGGAGCTCATGGAGAGTGGAGATCTGCTCAGCTACTTACGCTCAAGTCGCCCACATATAGTAAGTCTTCTTAAACATGAGAATTATTTGCAAATGAATTTGTAATGACACAGCATATCTTATTGAAACTTTGTAATTACATGTTTCATATATAATTACGATCCTTGGTGAATTTTTGTTAGTACATATACGAGAGAAGTTCCAAAAATAAGTTTCGTCATTCTTTTACCACCGTCCACAACCTCCCTCATTTGAACAATCTTTATATGCAAAAGCACATGAAATGGTACATCAAAAAATAATTTTTGTTCTATGTGTCACAAGGATTATACTGTGTGCCAAGTTTTTCATATATCAACTCTATTATTCATTAGGCTCTCTCTCTTATTTTGCAGTACTCAAGTAATGCATTAACCCTGCTTGATCTGATGGCCATGTGTGTGGATGTGGCGAGAGGTTGCAGATATCTTGAAGAGATGCACTTTGTCCATCGTGATTTAGCCTGTAGGAACTGCCTCGTGTCATCTAGTGATCCACGCACAAGGGTAGTCAAGATTGGTGACTTTGGTCTGGCCAGGGACATCTACAAGAATGATTACTACCGGAAAGAAGGAGAGGGACTCTTACCTGTTCGGTATGAAACAATAAATACATTACCCCTTCATTCTGTATCTGACCCTTATTGAATATTGTATACCTATTTGGAGCCCCTTCAGCAAATCACAACTTGAAGGATAAGAGAAACTATAACACACTAGGGGCAGATGACCTTGCTGTTCTCCCCTTAAAAGAATCATCATCATCATCATCATCATCAAAGTAAAACACTGATTCCTTTGAATTTATGCTTATGTTTTATCCACTCAATAATGAATCATAACTAATCTCAAGTAATGACTTAGTTAAAACTTCTAACTCTAAAACTTGAAAAATTGTACGTGTACTCTCAGATAGACTTCCCAAAATGTAAATTATCGATTATTCGGGTGCAGCTTATCCGGTTTGTGGATTATTCGTGCATAATTCGGCATAAAAGAAAAACTCTTAGATGTAGTCGCGAACTCTATTCAGTATCACAGTGCTTTATTGTGACAAAAGTTGCTGGTAGCAAGACGTGGTCTATAGCGTAAAAGTCTTGATCTATATAGAGAAGAAACTAGAAATGACAAATACGGTACGGTAAGTTAGAAACGGGTGAATCGGCATGAAAATTAGAAAGAAAAAAAACATTCGTGCAGCTGTACAATGCTGCATGGGAATCGAAAACTAGCTGAGTGACGTGCACGCGGGTATTGTGTACAGAGTGAGCCCAGGCGCACCGGGGTAAAATGATCAAGTGAAAATGATGCGATGGAAAAATCACGCAATACTCACACTAAGGAATTGAAATGTATTTTGATGGCGTCATTTGCTCGCCACACGCTGCATATAAAAACACGCTAACCGCACCTCCGAGAATGCACATACAGAACATTGCGATAATGGCTCCCACAGACCATGGTAAAGATGGCCTGTGGAGCCTATATCTTACCGCCAACCTACTAGGTTCGTGGTATAAGAATCACAGTCGGCACGTGAGTGATCCTAACTTTATTTCCGTCTGTGCACGCTTTGTAATACCTTGATATCGACTCTCATGTCTGTCGAAATTCAATCCTAATGATGCCCAGTGGAATGCATATCATAACGTGAATACCATACGCAAATTCAGCGGTGGTGAGAATCACAATCAGCTCGTGAGTTGGGTTAATCTAATCCCCGTGAATGCGTCATGATATCTCGATGTCGTATTCCACGGCCAACAAAAAATTAAGGTGCAGTGATTATTATTTGATGGGCGGGTTGCATTTCCATATATACAGTATTTCCCAAAAGTGAACTGAGAGAAATTGGTAACACAATGGGTTTTGTATTTCATATGTTGCATGTTTAGTAAATAAAATTTTGTTTTCAGGTGATTATGTTTGTATTATCCATGTTTTTCAGTTATCCATGCAATCGCAAGTTCACATTAACGCAGATATTCGAGAGTTCTGTAGCTCTAATATCTGGGCAGTTCATAATGTTTATAAAAGTTGTATGGTTATAATATTCAACATACTGAATATAGAAATGATGCTCCATACTTAAGCCTATTTTTCCACATAGTCACATTGCACATTTAGCACATGTCATTACCTGGAGACCAGTTTAAGTATTCCTTCGTCATTGAAAGTAGGTGCCTACAATCCATGACAGCATCTCCAAGAAGACCATTAGAGCAGTTATATGTTCATCTGTAAACATCCACTGTACCTTGAACACATTTCCCTTACTGCAAATGTTTAGAGACAATTTTGAATACAACTGTATGAGGCATGTCCAGGCATTGAGCATCCACCTAACAAATCGTAAAGATCTTACTTGTTTGAACAATGCAATAACCATTTGTTTCAGTTCATTCGTGATGACAGAGGGTCGATCTGATCCCTCAGTGTCATGAATGTTTGTTTTCCCATTTCCGAATAGTGTGCACCACTTCATTCGTAATACCTTCTCCATACACTTCAATGATTCTCCGGTAAATATCACAGGGTTTAACATTTTCAGCCAGCAAAAACACAAATAACTGACTGATCTTCACAGTCGGTAGGATCATCATCATCTTGCACAGTTTCCAGCCACTGGCCGGGTCTGTTTGGAACACAAGCCTCTCCAACGTCTTCTGTCTTCCCACCATCTCTCAGCCTCCATCCTTGTCCAGTCTTCTCCTCTCTTCGTCACGCTTTTTTCCACCCCCTTCAGCCACCTGTCTCTCGGTCTTCCTCTTGGTCTCTTTCCTTCCCACTTCGTCTCGTGTACTCTCCTGGGTATCCTCCTCTCCTCCATTCGTTTTACATGTCCATACCATCTAAGTCTAGATTTCTCTATACCATCCTGTAATGGTTCCTCCTTCATTAATTCTCTGGTCCTCTCATTTCTTATTCTGTCCATCTTTGTAGCTCCAATACTGCTTCTCAAGAACCTCATCTCACTGGCCTGTATTTTGCTCTTCTCCCTTCCTTTCATAACCCAGGTCTCCGAGGCATACGTCAGGATAGGGACATAGTACGTCCGATATATGATCTTTTTGCTGTTCTGGGGGACATCCTTGCTCCATAACATGCTTCTCACACTCCTCCGAAATGCTTCTGCCTGCCTCCCCCGCTCATTTATTTCTCTATCGTTTCTTCCATTATCTTGTATCAGGCTTCCCAGATACTTGAAACTCTCCACTTTCTTCAGCTGTTCCCCACCAATTGTTATTTCCGTTGTGGTTCTTTCCTTCTTCCTTGTTGTGGTCACCATCTCACTCTTATTTATGCTAAATTTCATCCCATATCCTTGTAATATTCCTTCCCACACGTCCAACTGTTCCTGTACCTCCTCCTCCTTGTTTCCCCAAATCATCAAATCATCTGCAAACACCACTGCTTTCATCTTTCCTTCCCCAATTACTTGTGCCACTCGGGTCATTATGTCATCCATCACCACAATGAAAAGTAACGGTGACAGTGCACTTCCTTGTTTCAGGCCGTTTCTCTGTTCCAACCAGTCTGATCTCTCTCCTCCCACTTTCACACAGCTCACGCTTCCCTTGTACATCTCCTTTATCCTCTTTATAGTCCATTTCTCTACTCCTCTATCCTCCAGGGACTTCCATACTTTGTTTCTGCATACACTGTCATATGCTTTCTCAATGTCCAGGAAGGCCATCAGTAGATCTGTTCCATACTCATAGTGCTGTTCTTGTAACTGCCTTACAGCAAAAATCAAATCCACTGTGGACCTTCCTGCTCTGAAGCCATGTTGTTCTTCCCTCATCCCTCCTTCTATCCTTGTCCTAATTCTCTTTTCCAAAACTTTCTCGAAGATCTTTGCACAATGACTCATCAGTGTTATTCCCCGATAGTTTCTGCAATCTGTTCTACTACCTTTCTTGAAGATCGGGACGATTATTCCTTTTTTCCAGTCCTCTGGGGTCTTCCTTTCCTTCCATGCTGTCCTCATCACGCGGTACAACCACTGATTCCCCACCTCTCCTGCTGCTCTCACCATCTCCACACCCGGTGCCTTCCCTCCTTTCATCTTGTTCACTGCATCTTCCACTTCTTTCCATGTTAAGACCTTTTCTGTTTGCAGTTCATCTTCCTCTTCCCCGATTTCTTCCTCCTCACCATCTTTTCCATTTGGGTTCAGAAGTTCTTCAAAATATTCTTTCCACATTTTCTTCAGTTCTTTCCTATTTTCTATCTCTTGTCCCCTTTTGTTCACCATTCTAACATAATCCGTAGGATCCTTCCGCCTCTTATTCTTTACCATCCCATACAGGACCTTTTTTGTACCTTCACTATCCTCCTTCATCATCTTTGTCCACTCTTCCATCCACTTTCTTCTCTCCTCAGCCACTACTCTCTTCGCCTCCTTCTTTCTTTCGTGGTACTCTTCCCTTGTCTCTACCGTCCTATTTTGATACCACCTCCTAAAGGCTCTATTCTTTTCCCTTACTATATCTTTTGTCTTCTCATTCCACCATGGTGTTTCCTTCCACCTCTTCTTACTACTTGTCCTCCCACATACTGCTTCTGCTGCACCTATTAGTGTCTTCTTAAATCTAGCCCATTCCTCTTCCACCCCTCTTTCTTCATCCGTTGGAATTCCTTCCTTTACCATTTTGAGGTACTCGACCTTTCTATCCCCTTCTTTCAGTTTTCATATCCTTATACGTCTTTCCTGGTAGGATCATCAACATGTTAATTGTTGAGGGTTGCTACACTTAACAAGCCAACAGTCAACATCACATTGAACACAGCTCACACACGCTCAGCTGCCTCAACGTATACACAAACGTTCTTTAATTTCCAAACCGCCTGGGTTAAAGTAAATACAGTATTAAACTGGAATCGTTAAAGGATAGAGCATATTGTAGACAACCATTCTATATCTAAGAGTTAAAAATTTGCTCCCCTTCGGTATGGATAGTCCAAAGCCAAACTTATCCAGACTGCAGAAGATTTGGTTTCAAGTCTCAAAAACAGTCTCATTTTCGACTTTCCACTTCAAAAATAAACTTGAAAAATCTTAATTGGAAGAAAATCTATATGAATATTTTAAAAAATAGCATAGATATTTTTGTGTTTTCTAAGCTTTGTATTTAATAAGATTGACAATTCCATGAACCGATCAACCATATCACAGTTTATTATGAGAGAACCAAACAATGTACAGATCAGTGCGCAACAATGACGGCTCTCGTGAGATCGAGTCTCTGGTGGTGTGTATGTGTTACCAACTGTTGAGGGTGAAATTCCTTTGGAACATACATTTCTGTGAGTTCGAATACACAACAGATATACAAGAAACTAAGTGCTAAATGCCTGGAATATATATCAAAGAGATGTCTTCAGATGGCCTATGTATCTTTTACCAGCAGGTCCTATGATGTTTTCAGGTGGATGGCTCCTGAATCCTTGGTGGATGGGGTTTTCACCAGTCAGTCTGATGTGTGGGCGTTTGGTGTACTCATCTGGGAAATCATGACCCTAGGTCAGCAGCCCTATCCAGCACGAACCAACCTTGAGGTTCTGCACTATGTTAGGAATGGTGGACGTCTCGGAAGACCAAACAACAGTCCTGAAGAATTGTAAGTCAATGAAAACTTCAACTTCACAAATGATCACAATTTACGAGTATTCTTATAAAAAGGTAGCCTATAGTTGATGTCCAGTAATGGAATACCCTACAAGTAAAAATGAATTATCTTCATCCCTACACCAGGAGTCATATTTCAAAAAAGTGGTAGGCCTACTTCCATTTCTTCTAGTATTTGAAATAACCTCTACATGATACAGTAAGTTACATATCAAGAGAGATTCAGAAGGCAAAGATGAGTAGCTCAAATCCAGGTCACATCTGCTTTAGGCATAAATCTGGAGTGTATTTAACCACAGAACAAATGCATCTCACCATGATACCTTATGTCAGGTGCAGAGAGATGAGCATAATGCTTCTAGCTCCTAAAATCAAACAACAGCATCAACTACTAGGTTTAGGAGATCCATTTGGGAGAAGCCTATGTATTTTTATTTTTTTATTTTAGATAGATATTTTATTCAATTAATTCCAAAGAGCCATAGGCTCGTACAGAGGAATTGTACAGTAATATGTGTGTTTACACACCAAGGAAGAAAATTCTTAAGGTAACACAAATTGATGAATAAGGACATAGGCCTATTATAAGGTTGATACCATATCTAAGATTGTTTAGACCAAGGTCCCTTAAAATGATAAGCACTTACGATTTTTAATCTTATACATAACTTAACTTATTTGATGTATTAAGATGCATCGAATTTTTCCCACAATACTTCCATAGTTTTTCTCTTAAATACCGACAAAGTTGGTGCACTTTTTACTTCATCAGGAAGTTTATTATATGACTGTGATGCAGAGAACTTGAAACTATTTCTACCATATTTAGAAGAGTGAATGATATATAAGGCTACGTCCTTCGCATGCCTAGTTCCATAAGAATGATTGTCTGAGTTCAAGATGTAGGGAGAGCTATAGAGTATTGTGTTGTGTTTAATCTTGTATATTAGCATAGCTGCTCGGAGTTCTGCACTTAAGCTGAGGGGTAGAATTTTACTTTTGATGTACAGATCTTTTACTGGAGTGCAGTAAGGAAGGTTAAATATGTTTCTAATAGCCCTATTCTGAATAGTCATTAAATCATTCAGTGTGGATTTCCTGCAGTGAGCCCAAATAACATTTAAATATTGGAGCTTGCTATGTACAAGTGAATAGTAGATTTGTTTTACAAGGTTTAGGGGAATAAGATACCGAAGTTTCCTTAGGATCCCTACTACAGGTGAGAGTTTCTTAGCAATTCGTTCAACGTGTTCAATCCAGGTCAGGTGTTTGTCGATGATTAGACCTAAATACTTTGCCTGATTAACCTCTTTTATTTCAATATTATTTATATATATTTTGTCATGTGTGATTTCTTTCATGCTTTGTTTTGAAATTACCATGTAATTGGTCTTCTGTAGGTTCATTGTTAATTTATTGGCCTGGAACCATTGTGAGAGAGTATTTATATCTTGTTGCACATTTTGTATGATTTCAATTATGTCTTTCCCAGTGTAGAAGACATTTGTATCATCTGCATACAATTTGATATGCCCTCTCAAATTACATTCCACAATATCATTTATATACATTAAGAATAATGTAGGTCCAAGTATAGATCCTTGTGGAATGCCATGAGTTATATATTTTCCTGAACTTATGCATTTATTCAAAGCTACATGCTGCTTTCTTCCAATAAGGTAGCTTTGGAACCATTTTAGAGCTATACCTTGGACACCAGCATTTTCTAATTTTGACAACAGTATTTTATGATCTACTGTATCAAAGGCTTTTGTGAGATCAATAAATAACCCAACTGCAATATTATTTTTGTCAATAGTTTCTTGTAGCATTGTTATTAGGTCAATAGTTGCTGCCTCAGTACTAGATTTTTCCCTGAATCCATATTGCATATTATGAAAGAATGTATTCTTGTTCAGAAATGAAAGCAATCTTGTTTTTACCACTTCTTCCAGAATTTTTGAAACTACCGATAAAATAGAAACAGGTCTATAATTATTTGGATTTCTTTTGTCACCACCCTTAAATATAGGAACTACTTTGGCCACTTTTAAGTCATCTGGTATCATGCCAGTAACTAAGGACTCATTAATCATTTCAACCAAGATTTTAATAAATGATTGCATATTGTTTTTAATGAAATTTGTCTTGATCCTATCTAAGCCACAGCTCTTTTTATTCTGTAAATTTGTGATGATGGACTTGACCTCGGCTTCATCTGTCGGATATAAGTAGAGGGAATTTGACTGCTTGTGGTCCTTACTGAGGATTTCCTTCTGTTCAGGAATAGCTTTTGCTAGACTTCCAGCAATGTTTGTGAAGAACAAGTTAAATGATTCACATAGCTCTTGATTGTCTGTGATAATTTTGTTGTCTATTTCAAGTGAAGTGCATGTCTCAACTGTTGGCTTTTTGTTGTGTATGATTTCTTTGATAGTCTCCCAAGTTTTATTGGAATTGTTTCCATATGTTCTGAATTTTTCTGAGTAGTAATTTGACTTTAGTCTTCTTTTTAAGTTTGTTACACTATTCCTGCATCTACAGTATTCTTGGTTCATATCATTATTATTTTTGTGAAGGGGATTTTTGAGCTTTGCATGCAGAGTGTCTCGTTGTTTTATAAGTGTAAGGAGTTCAGCTGTGACCCATGGTAAGTTAGTAGTCTGTCTTTTATTGTTAGTTTTGTTTGTTATTATTCTTTGACTATGGCTGTTCCTTAGATTCAATTGTTTGATGAAAGAGTTATATAGAGAGTTAACAGTACTGTTTGCATCATTATGGGAATCAGCGTTTATAGATATATTAGTTTCAGGAGTGTGTTGCCTATCCCAAGAGTCCTCGTGTGTTGTTGATTTTGTCGAGTTATGTGACTGAGTGTACGTGCTATAATTGGTCTTGGAAATATCAAGAATTAATATACTGTGATCACTAATATCATTGCTGACATTTGATATTTTATAACTTAATTCTGAATTGTTTAGTGACACGTGATCTATTAAGGTAGCTGCAGTGTCACAAAGTCGTGTAGCATATTTAGTGTTGCACTGTTTAAACCCATAGCATGCTATTAGATTTAGATATTTCCTTCTTAATTGATCATCAGCTAGGATATCAATGTTGGTATCTCCGAGGAAGATGCATAATTTATTGTTTATCTGGCTAAGAAAACTTTCAAATGAATTTAAGAAGGGTATGGCATTGCTTCTATTGGGGTTATATGCTGCAATAATATCAATGCTTTTATATGTTGGCCTATTACTTTTAACATCATCTCTGAATACCTCAATCCACATCAAACTATGATTCATTTCACACTTTCTTTTAACATTCACTTTCCATTTGTGTGATACATAAATACCCAGACCCCCACCAACTTTGTCATCTCTATGAGCAAACACACTTGTGAAATTGTTGAAGTTATAAAAATCTGCCTCATTACTTTTCACCCAGGTTTCTGTAACTACCAATACATCTATCTGGCCTATCATTTGCAAGAGAATTTCAATGTCATCAAGCTTATTCCGAATACTTCTGCTATTAATGTACAAACACCTAACCTCTCCACCTAATTCTAATGAGTTTATGCATGCACTTATATTACAGTCCTGTTGCATGAACTCATCCAAACAGTTGTACTTATGTTCACTGCACTGTACTTCACCTAGGTGTCCACTTGTAGTCAGCGCTTTCTTCTCTCTAAACAATAAGATATCATCACTCGTTCTAGCAATTAGTTTTCCAAGAGTAAAAACTTGGCAACTCTGTTTAAAAGTTTTCCAAATTTCATTGTTCCTCTGCTATTGAGGTGGAGACCATCATAAGCAAGGTCCCTGTCTTGTAACCAAGAGTTCCCTTCTAAAAAAATAATGTGTTTTTCACTACACAACCAATCCAGTGTTGAATTCACTGCATTAATGTATCGTGGGTCTATGTCACGTCTTTGTAATACACCACTAACACACACTTTTGAACTCGGAAAGGCACTTTTCACTTCGTCCACGAGCTTGTCCATGTCATTCATAATGTGAGTTGGTGTTGGAGAACTGTTCATTTTTCACTCGGATTAATGATATAGACAATGTTCTGGATCAGAACTTGTCAAAAAGTTTGTAATTAAATTGGTGCTTAGTCTAATGGGTGGATTCTCAAAATGCACCACCATAGGCTATGTGCTTATAATTTAAGATACAACTGCACTTCCTTCGAAAAATTTTGTCTGAAAACCTGTGCTATTGCAATGGCTGTATTAGTGAGCGTATATGCATTTCGGATGAGGATTGGGAATGAGGCAGCCGTAGACTTAAGTTAGGAACCATTATCATCATCATCTTCGTATCCTTTCAGCGAGCCGGGTAGGATGTTTATGAACGATTTGCCTCCATTTTGCTCTATCTTGGTACACTTCCTGTCTTGTTATTGTTTCCTAGTTTTCTCCTCTAGTTTCCAGATCCTCCTTAATCTGGTCCAGCCATCTCTTCCTGGGTCGTGCTATTGGTATTTTCTCCTGCACATTTCTATTAGGAACCATCCCAGCATTTGTGTGGTGTAGAACTGGGGAAAACCACGGAAAACTACTTCCAGGAAGGCTGAGGCAGGAATCGAACTCACCTCTTCTCAGTTTTGCCTCACGAGGCTGAGTGTCCCCCATTCCAGACTTCAGACTAGAATTTAATTTCTTGGCAAAACTAGGAATCGAACCTGGACTACTGGGGCGATAGCCAAGAATGCTAGCCACTACACCACAAGGTGGTCATTTAATATTGACTATTCAGTAAAATTGTACTCCCATAGACATGTTGACCAAATTAAGAGAAATCTACACGGACAACACTAAAAAACATAACGTAATAGAATTGCTGTTAGCTGTAGTTATGTCACAGGCTGTCTTGCTATGTCCTAAGGTTCTTAGTAGCCGACTTTTCATCTTCATCTTCATCGAAGTTGACTTAATCATGAAGCATCAGCAACCAAGAAACTTGTGACATGACAGCAAACAGCATCAGCTCCCACCATGGAATTCATTAAACATGATAGTAGAATTGCTAAGTGAAATAATATGTTTATATTTGGAGTAGCTCGAGTGAACAATTCTCCTCCCCAAGTTCGCTTCCATTGATCATGGTTGCTGTCTCACATTTGTATTTTTATATTTTTACAGAGGAACACTAAAGTAAATCATCAGTCGCTAGACAACAGTGCACAGACAATGTTAAAGTCATAGTAAATGTCAGGAAATGTAACTTGTCAACTAGTCTATGTAGCAAGCACACGTGCCGGATGTTCTCCAGAACGTGGCCTTAGGCCAGAATGGTTAAAATCTCTGGTTTTCAGGATCTTTCTGACATCAAGTTTTGTTTCTCTCATAGAGCAGCTTATTTAGCATAACAAATAGAAGAACAAGTAGTTACGTAAAGAACTATATAGCCTATTTACATCCTACTTATGTTAATTACCTCGATGAACATACAGTTCCGTTAAGAACTATATAGCCTATTTTTGTATATCCTACTTTGTTAATTGCCTCTATCAACATACAAAATTTCAGGTTGATTGCTGTAATAGATTCATAGATATTGAGAACCGTCTAAATATTTTGGATGGTCGACATGTTGGATTTTTATATATGTAGGCCTTAGAGTTATATACTATTACATGAAGATTATTGTGTAGGTGTATTATTCAAACTTCAATCGCATGATTAGGCCATGTCTCCCCCATGGCAGTATCACAATCAACAGAAATCTGAAATTAGACACGCTTCTGTACGCTGATGACCAAGTACTATTCGCCAGCACAGAGGACGACTTACAATATTCCTTACATCATCTAAGTAGAATAGCCACTGAATATGACATGGAAATATCTTCAGAAAAAGCAAAAGTACTCGCTTTCAAGGGCAAAGAACCAATTCCGAGTAAGATCTGCTTCAACAACAAACTGTTGGAAAGAGTAAACACCTTCAACTACCTAGGCTACTCTTTATCATTCAACAATGATGCAGATATTTCTAATAAGATCATAAATAAGATCAGTAATGAAACCATCATTAGTCCAAAGGGATACAAGACTGCGAGTCTAAAAAACACTACCTAGACCTGTCCTTACATATGGAAGTGAAGCATGGACAATCCGAAAAAGAGATGAAACTGCTGCTGAGATGAAGTTTATGAGATGCACAGCAGGATGCATACGTTGGGACCACTAAAGGAATGAGGACATGATGAAGGAACTAAAGACAGAACCTGTATTAAACTACAAAGGAACCTATAGGAAGAACTGGAGAGACCACGTCAACAGAATGCCTAGGGAACGAGTCCCGAAGCAGATTGTACGATACAAATCCAAAAGGGGTTTGATCTGTTGGACGCCCAGCTAAAAGATGGAATGAGACCATAACAGGCCACCTGGCCTAATACTTGACTGGCAGATGATGATGAAATAATAAAAACGAGATTTTAAAATGTTGCATAGCCGCCATCTTGTGATTATGAAAACAATTGAAATAATTAAATGCCAGTGGATTAAAATTTGTATAAGCATTTACCCAACCAAGTTTCACTGGGCTTGGATGGTTAAATCACGAGAAACGTCCATTTAAATATTTAAATTTCGCATCGCCGCCATGTTGAATTTGTGCTCATCAGGATATTGTAAGTCCCCTAGGTGAACCCTGTTAGTAGCCTTTATCAACATACATAATTTCAGTTTGATTGCTGTCATAGATTAGTAGATATTGAGAACTGTCTAAATATTTCAGATGCTCGTCATGTTGGATTTTTATATTTGTAGGCCATATATGTAGTTATGGACTATTATACAGGGTGTATCAACATGAATATCGGGCTTTTAAGGCTTTGTAGTATTTATTACAGTTAACTTACGATTATAAATAATATATCAAATAAAAGAGCAACTCAAACAGTTTGGCAAGTTTTTATGCCTGTGCGCGTGCGCATGCACTGGTTCCTCCGTCTTCCATTAGAAGCGCTAGTAGCCAAGATGACGACTAGGTAGCAGAAAGCTTTTTGTGTTTTACAGTTTGCAAGGACTGAATCTGTAGTTACAGTGCAACATGTGTTCTGTATTAAGTTCCATTGTAATCCTCCAAGTGATAATAACATCCGTAGATGGTATCATCAGTTTGAAGACACTGGCTGCCTTTGTACAGGCAGACCATCAAAGAATGAAGAACGTGTTGAACAAGTGAGAGAGTCTTTCACGCGTAGCCCCAAGAAATCAATTCGGAGGGCTAGTCATGAATTAGCAGTTCCAGTGATGTCGGTGTGGAGAGTTTTACGGAGACTCTTACAAATATGTTCTTATCGTTTGCATTTGTTACAAGCTCTAAAGCCTACAGCACGCAAACGATATGTTGCTGCATGAAGATGACAATTTTCTGGATCGTGTCGTCGTCAGTGATGAATCGACATTTCACCTAAGTGGACATGTGAACACTCATAATGTGCATATTTGGGGGTAAGCAAATCCCCTCGAGATGGTACAGTTGCAACGAGACTCCCCTAAATTAAAAGTTTTTTGTGTCATATCTTGGCGGAAAGTTTATGGGCCTTTCTTTTACGCTGAAGCAAATGTAACTGTTTTTTTTTATCTTGATGCACTAAAACTATGGCTCTTTCCTCAATTACAAGAAGCTGAACCAGAAACTTTATTTGGCAGCAAAATGGTGCGCCGCCTCATTGGCATACCTTAGTACACAATTGGTAAAACGAAGTTGTACCCGACCGCTGGATTAGCCGCAAGGGGCCAGATAACAGAGCTTGTTTCGCATGGCCTCCACGTTCACCCGAACTGGAATTCCCTCTGCATTGTTTTAATCTTTTTTTTTATATTACTGTTGAGCAAGCCTTTAAAATGAGGCCACCATCAGAATTTAAACCTAAATCTCGACCGACACAAAGCTGACCAACTTTGGGGGTTCGTAAAGGATCATAGTATATAAATCAAATCCAACATGTTGGATTAGTGGGATGTAATACAATTTGAAGGGCACGGTCGAGGTCAGACAAAATAGTACTACGACCTTACCGAGTTTCATTGAAATCGCTCCAGCCGTTTAGATTTGATAGGAAGGGGACATACACACGGGCACACACACACACATATGTGAACAAAAGGTGATCTCATAAGCCAATTTTTTCATAAATGAAAATAGGGTAAAAATGAAACAACATTCCCATAATCCCCCTTCCGAAAAGTGGTACAGTGAAAAGTTATAGCAATAATAAGAACCATGCTATTCATGGATACAGGTTCATGTTCATCCACTCAGTCATTCTCATGTTATAAGTGTGCAAACAGACTAACGAACAGGTAAAAAAAATATTCTTGCACACATTCATCAATCAGTCTCAAACACATTACATAAACACAAATCTCTGGAAAAATTCTCAAAATACAGGCAATCTTTTGTCATATTTATAGATAGATTTGTCAAAAATCAATACCATGGCAACTGCATCTCCTCAGAATACACTGCTATAGCGGCTTTGGTGGTATAGTCGGTAGCATGCTGAGCTTCTATGCCCAAGATAGCGGGTTCAAACCCGGCCGAAGCCGTCTGATTTTTTAAGAGCGTTAAAAATCCCTCACTATGCCTTCCTTCGGAGGGGAAGTAAAGCCGGCGGTCCCATGTCATAGATTTATGGCATGTTAAAGAACCTTCCACTAATTACACCTGTGTGAAGCTAAATTGGATAGGTTAAGAATGTAAACAACACTCTTAGGTTTCTACATTCGTTGCCAAGAGCCGACTGTGGTGACGTCTAGTAGCTAAGTTCTGAACTTGGCCTAGTAGTCATTGACGGGGGCGCTTGGCGCCAAAAGTAGGAACTATTTGAAAAATTCTAAGTTGCAGTCTGTACTTAAATTAAAAAACAGATAACACACACTAATACAGTCATCACAATTAACACCGGTTATCAGACAGATTCTACACACACACAAAGTACACGGGATTACATGACCGCGTTGTCGCAGCCCCTAAACTTAAGAACCAACCAACACTGCTATAAAAGTGTTATCTCACTCTGGCAGAATGTAATAACAAACTAGAAATTAAGTGATACCAGATACATGGTGGTAATTTTGAAAGGTTTGATGTGTACATACAGGCCTGAACATGGAGCTTGCTCACCCTGTTAAAGTAGTTGTTTTTATTTTTCCAGACATCATTTAATGCTGAAGACCTGGAGTTATAATCCAGAACATAGGCCAACATTTAAATACTGCCTGGATGTCCTGGAAGAACTGAAAAACAAAAGTACAGACATCCACCTGAGTGCAATTCAGAACGGCCACTACGTGCGCCAAACACGAAATGGTAAGTTCTTTGAAACAGAGACTATTACTCACAGTGATGCATGGTGGTGATTAAAAACATGTAACTGAACATTAATGATTCATGGGTTCATATTCATAATCAGTGCTGTTAAATAGTGTATACAGCAGGATACTTCTCCTGGAAATAGAAACTAGAATATCAAAATCAGAGAATAAATCAGTTATTGCTAGGTGTTACTGACTTGGGGCAGAACATCAAGGCCATCTGCCCCAATTTATTGCTAGTATTTCTTGTGTGATTCAAGTCAATGGCTGGATATGTGTACTAAATGATACATATTTTCTCCTCCATTTATGAAATACGTTTTACAGAAATACAAACCATTGGAATTTCCTCTGCATTGTTTTAATCTTTTTTTTAATATTACTGTTGAGCAAGCCTTTAAAATGAGGCCACCATCAGAATTTAAACCTAAATCTCGACCGACACAAAGCTGACCAACGTGAGGATCCCTAATGTAAAGGAATGTTTGAGTAGTAACACAGGCTATGAGCCGGGCACCAAAAAGAGCAAGCAAGCCTCACTCGCCCGGCAAGGTTGAGACAAGCACTGAGATTGCAGAAGATTGGAGAGGTACAGATCACACTACCATGGCCTCCACTCGGACATAAATATGTCGTAATCTTAAATAACTGATTTACTGGACATTGAAGACCTGAACAAATTACAAGCGTGTGAGATGAAGTTTCTGCGGTCAGCCTTGCAGAAGAGACAAAATTAGGAACAAGGTCATCAGAGAAGAGATGCAGGTGGGTCTATCGATGGCACAGAGGCTGAGTACTGTATGGCTCAAGTGGTTTGGATATGTGAAGAGGATGAAGGATAGCTGCATGCCAAAGCAATACTTCGATAGAAATGTGCAGGGGAAAAGACCAATAGAACAATCCAGGAAGAGATGGCTGGAACAGATTAAGGAGGATATGGAAACTAGAGGAGAAAACTGGGAAACAATAACAAGACAGGAAGTGTACCAAGATAGAGCAAAATGGAGGTACATCGTTCTTAAAACATCCTACCCGGCTCACTGGAAGGATATGAAGACGATGATGATGATGATGATGATGATGAAGAGATAACTGTGACCTCAATAGGCAATACCAGAGTCAGAACCTGACTTTAAAGCTTTTTAGAATCATAGACCTTACTTAAGAGAAAAACTCCCTTTAGAGCAGTAAGAGTACGACTATTGCGATTCAAATTTGAATCTTCAGGATTGTAGACAAGTCTTAGATGAGCCAATGCAACAAAAATGGTTTGATATTTCAATTTCTTCTTCCTCGAGAAAACCTTTAAGTTACAGTATTTTGTTTTAAGCTCTATACACGGCCACACGTGTATGGTGTGATCCTTTTACTCCCTTGTATATTTTAATTTAATGAGTAGGCCTATATTCTTTGTATAACTATCAGAAGTAATTCGAGCACTCTGCTGATTTTGATCTTTAGAAATAAATAATAGTAATGTCTACTATACTATTATATCACTCATTGGCTGCAACAGTGCCATAACTCAAAATGTGATGTTTATGGGAAACTGCATTTAAAGATTTAAAGGCAGTTATTAAACTGTAGCTTAATTTTAAAATGTCAAGATTTTGACGCCATATTGAATTGGGGATTTATTACTGTGCTTCAAATAAGTGTAACAGACACTAACGCATCTAAGAAGTATCAGTGTCCTTGGTGTAATTTTAATATATTCGGAAACTGACACAACAAATTTTGTAGCCTCACGTTGCCAAGAGTAGTGTCGATTTAATCAATCGATAAAGAATGTTTTCCAGAATACTGAGGTAATGGCTAAAAAAGTGCAGATTTCTAGTTATGCCACTGTTGCATTAAATACCCTCTTCATTGCATTTTGCATCTTCTCCATAGGACAGTATTTTTATTCAAATAATGATATGAGTGATTAATGTCAATTATCCACACCAAGGCTTCCTGTGCACTTGCCACTAAAAGATGGTAAAATGACAGATGTTTGAACCATCAAATAAACTACATTAATTACCATAACTTCCTAGCACCATTGTCACAAAGTAAAACTGCAATCATAAAATAATATTACTTTCTGTAACAGTCCTTACTTTTTTATTTTATTTTAAATCTTCCTAGGGCGTAAGAAACTGAATAATATTATACTATAACAGCACTGATTACATTATCAATGCATTTAATATTTGTAATATCCCAATAATTATTAAAAATACATATAAATACAAACTAATAACTGCATGTGTAAAACTGTGATGCTTTCTCATTTTATTAGGTGGGATTGATAACCGAGGCTTCTTTGAAGATGAAAACCATAATAATAGTTCAGGTATTACCTTAGATCTCATTGCATGATTAAATGGGATGCATGTGTCACTGACTATGGAAGAGAGCTTGTATATGCACTTTTAGATATTGAACAGATCACCATCCATCTAAATATATTTACTGCATGCACTGACTTTATGGTTTTAAATACCAGCATTCTTTTTAATCTTCTTATCTCTCTGTATGTTAATCATTGGCTCCTCTACCAATTAATATATAATCTTGTAATGAACATACAATACAATAATATCCACCTAAGTCATCTTGAAATTAATACAATTTCTTAATCTTAGTTGAATAGCATGCAAGCATTTTTATTGGGGAAAGGAGACCAATAAAATATTTTAGAAGTCTCTACTACACTGTATTCAATTGGGCTAAATACACTCTGGTGCACATTGAGAGGCAGAGAGGCTGTTCCACCCTTTAAAACAATACTTTGGTGCACTGGTCTAGAACTGTATCTGCTTTCTAATGACTCAGTAGAATAGACTTTAACCTATATAAAACTCATTCCAATGTAAATAACTTTAAAAATATGGTCTATACATACAAATCTTTTACAATGAATAGCAGGGGTGAGGGACCAGTCAGAAAGCACTGTAACATACAACACAATTACAATCAAAAAGTTTAGAGAGAGAAAAAAAACACACTAATCTTCTAATCTGAGTGTTGATGTATTTCACATCATTATTGTTATTTAATAACTCTGATATTTAACTACACTAGCGCCATATGTGAGAACACCCACTCACTAAAGCTGGAGTAATCACTCTTATCTTTTTATCTTCTTTGATCCTACAATAATACTATTCAGTCGCCTTTTTGAATAAAAACAAAGATCGCTTTCAAAGTTTATTCATTTATGTTTGTTAATTTATTTCAAATAAACCAACAGGTTATGGGTTCAGTCACGCATTGAGATAAAGTGCGTAATTAGACGAAATAAAAAACAAAGTATTTTGTGCGCAATATTTTGACGTAAACTCCGAGAAGCCAATCTTGAGGTTAGGACCAAGTGCTCACACAATGGATTCAACTAGGATAATCAACGTTGGCCTTCTGGAAGGAAAAGCAAACTGGAACACATGGAGATACAAAATAAGTATTTGCCTACGAGGGATCACCGGAGCTATAGACGTAATTAAAGGCAGGTTAGTGAAGCCAACCTCACTTTCTGAGGACGCAACTACTGAAGCAAAGGCGGCGTATCAGAGTAAGCTTGATGTTTTTAATAAGGCGGATAGCCACACATTGATTGTATTAACCACTAACATGTCAGAAGAGACGTTACAAAAAATCATGCGTCTCACGTCAGCTCGTGAAGTGTGGTTAGAACTCCACAAACTATTTGACGGTGTCTCAGAAGATAAAGTTTACAACTTATGCCTGCAATTCTTCAGCTACAAAAAGGCAAATGAGGATGACATCGCAACGCACGTTTCAAAATTAAAGAATCTGTGGAGCGAACTAAAGCAGGAAATGTCCAGAGATGCCGAAATTAACTCTGATCTGCCAGATGTATTTATGATATGTAAAATTCTAGGTACACTGCCAGAAGAATATTTTTCGTTCAAGTCTAGCTGGATGTTGATGTCAAAAAGGGACAGGACAGTCTACAACCTGACCAATCAGCTGTGTGCGTACGAGAGGGCGCTCAGAGGCAAAGGAGAATCACCTCAACAAGAAGCACTCTACTCGGATTCATCCAAACAGAAAACCAAGCAGCAGAACTCTTCGCAAAACTATCTCCAAAAGAGCAACAAAAAGAAAATATTCTGTCCTTACTGCAGGAGACCTAACCACACTATCAAACAGTGTAGGAAGTGGATCGCCGATGGAAGACCGCCCAAGCCCAGCAACTCAGGAACATCAGAAAGCGGTACCAACATGATTTTGGTCGCTATAACCTCGACTGTGATGAACTCAGAATGCAACTCTGACGACTGGTTTGTAGATAACGGAGCAACGAGCCATGTTTCTAATAACAGGAACATTTTTAGGACATTTGAACCATTTTCTACGGAACACTCAGTGACCACAGCGAACGGTGTGAAGGTTGCGGCCATTGGAAAAGGTGATGTCGACATCGAAGCAGTGGTTAACGGCGAGTGGCACAAGCTCACGTTGGCCGATGTATGGTGCGTTCCTGGGATCAAAAGAAATCTATTCTCAGTCCTTGCAGCCCAAGACAGAAACAAGGACAGCAGGTTCGTCTCGTCAAGAGAGGTCTGCAATTTCGTCGTCAACGGCGAAGTGAGATTAATTGGCGTTCGTGAGCGGTTCGGTGGACTCTACAAGCTGAGAGTGAGGAGCGTAAACAACACTGCATTCAAGGAAGTCAACGCAACAGAAAAGGACAACCTTCTCCAACTTTACCATAACGATTCGGACATCAGAACAAGCAACACGTGAGATCCCTCCTGAACAAAGAGCTGGGAATCCGCGTTGAGGTGGACAGCGAACTGTGTGAAGGCTGCATCTACGGCAAGGCGCATCGTCTGCCTTTCGGAACGAGGTCTGGAACTACGAAACCGGGAGAGCGGATTCACACAGATGTCTGCGGCCAATTCGACGAGTCGATGTCAGGATACAAGTATTTCATCCTCTTCAAGGATGATTTCACGAAGTTCAGGACTATTTACTTTATCAGAGAAAAGTCTGAAGTTCCAGAGAAATTAGCCCAATTCGTTGCAGAAGCTAAGACTCTCGGACACAATCAGGGAGCTGCTGAGTGACAATGGCAAAGAATTCGACAACCAGTATGTCAGAAAAATCTTGCAGAAAGAAGGAATTGTTCAACGACTCGTCACGCCATACACTCCGGAACAAAATGGATCCAGCGAAAGAGAGAACCGCACCGTGGTCGAATCTGCTCGAGCAATGATGCATGCTCATGGAAAACTTCCACAAAAAGTTTGGGCTGAGATGATCCAGACAGCAGCCTACGTCCTTAATAGGACTGGACCTTCCCACGCTGAGGGAACATCTCCCTACGAGCTATGGTACGGCAGGAAACCAGGTCTGATGCATCTTCGAGTGATCGGGTCTACCTGCTATGTGCATGTTCCCAAGCAGCAAAGGAAGAAGATGGATCCCAAGGCCACCAAAGGAATTCTCATCGGATACAACAACGATGACGGTTACAGGATCTTTTGTGAAGAGGAAGGTAAACTAATTCGATCGAGAGATGTCACCTTCGATGAGAAAGTATTGCAGCACAAGAACGATGTCAATCTTCCGGGAAGCTTAGACTCCTCTGTTCAACCAGAACAAGATTCGATCCCTGAAGAATATCAAGCTGACGACGAAACGCAGAGCGAAGAGGAGGAAGATGAATTCTGGGACCTGAATAATGAAGACGAAGCTGAAAGTCAACCAGAACAAAAAGGTACTCCGATCTCAGATGAAACCATCGTTCGACGACTTCGTGAGCATTCGTCTCTCAATCCTCCATCAAAGTATCAAGACTTCGTGATGTATCTCTCAAGCCTTCAACAAGAACCTGAATCCTACAGTGAAGCCATGAGATCAGATCAACAGGACCAGTGGAAGGAGGCCATGGGTCGTGAGATGAAAGCTCTTGAAGAGAACAAAACTTGGAAACTGGTTGAACTGACTCCAGGAAAAAGAGCCATTTCAAACAAATGGGTCTACCGAGTTAAAACGAACGCCGATGGATCGGTCGATAAATTCAAAGCCAGATTGGTCATCAAAGGCTATTCACAGCGGAAAGGAGTAGATTATAATCAAACCTTCAGTCCAGTGGCCAGGACATCAACCATCAGAACATTGCTCAGTGTTGCTGCAAAAGAGAAAATGAAACTAGCACAGATCGACGTTTCAACGACATTTCTCTATGGTGACCTCCAGGAAACTATATATATGCAACAACCTGAAGGATATGGTGATGGATCTGCCAGGGTATGTCGCCTGAAGAAAAGCTTGTATGGACTGAAGCAAGCTCCTAGATGCTGGAATGAGAAGTTCAGCAGCTACATCGTCAGCCTGGGATTTCGGCGAAGTGAAGCGGATCCTTGTCTCTTCGTGAGGCAAAAAGGATGAAAGAAGATGTTCTTCGTCCTCTACGTTGACGAAGGAATGATTGCAGCTGAAGATGAGCAGGAACTCCATAAATTTATCGACAATCTGAAACGGGAGTTTAAAATCACCTCTATGCCAGCATCGTACTACCTAGGATTGGAAATCAACCAAGGAAAAGATGGGTCAATACGTTTGAGTCAAGCACATTACACGGAAACCATACTGGAGAGATTCAACATGAGTAGTTGCAAGGCTGTGACTACTCCAATCACCAAGGACAACGATACAGAAGAGAGCCCTCAGAACTTCGAGTTTCCATACAGACAAACTGTTGGAGCACTCATGTTTCTCATGTGCGGGACACGACCAGACATAGCGTATGCTGTCAGCGTGGCCTCCAGGAACCTCGACAAACCAACCGAACGAGACGTGATCAGAGTGAAGAGGATCCTGCGGTACTTGAGAGGTACAACAGATCTTGGACTGTTCTACAAAGCCAACCTGGGAGAGGAGGCTTTTGATTGTTTCAGTGATGCAGATCACGGTGGTGTCTTCAGTACGGGTCGCTCAACCTCAGGGGTCCTGTGCCTGTACTCTGGATCGCCTATCTCGTGGATGAGCCAGAGACAACCCTCTGTTGCCATATCCACAACCGAAGCTGAAATCGTGGCTGCCAGTGAAGCCGCAAGAGAGATCATCTGGATCAAGAGGCTTCTGACTGAACTAGGCCAGTTGAAGTCTACGCCCATTCTGCAAGTCGACAACGAAGCAGCCATCCGGCTAGCACAAAATCCTGTGTTTCATCGGAGAACGAAACACATTCGTATCAGACATTTCTTTGTTTGCGAATTGGTCACAGCAGGAGAAATAGACATTTCAAGAGTTGACACACAAAATCAGCTCGCGGATATTTTGACCAAACCTTTGTTTTCAATTCGTTTTTGAAAATTATGTAACGACATGGGGGTCTATAAAGTTATTAAATAAGGGAGAGTGTTGATGTATTTCACATCATTATTGTTATTTAATAACTCTGATATTTAAATACACTAGCGCCATATGTGAGAACACCCACTCACAAAAGCTGGAGTAATCACTCTTATCTTTTTATCTTCTTTGATCCTACAATAATACTATTCAGTCGCCTTTTTGAATAAAAACAAAGATCGCTTTCAAAGTTTATTCATTTATGTTTGTTAATTTATTTCAAATAAACCAACACTGAGTAAACAGAAACGCAACTCACTTCCACATTTACATCTCAATGACTATTGTATCTCCAGTCATGTGCTTGCCCCAATTCTACAAGCAGCAAACTAGGAACAGTCCCTAAACTGCTCCTGTTAATCCACCATCCTTCTTTGCTGTATTTCAACCACCCAGCAGGTTGTGTATATCCATGACATCAGATTGCGGCTGAAAATGTTTTCCTACTATAGATGACTCAGCGTACAACTGGCTGATTAAAGACTGTGTAGTTGAAAGGGGAGGAGAATGACACTCCCATGCATGAGCAGTGTGCTTCTTTCTCTTCATTATTATGCTTCCTTTCTTTCCACTTCCCTCCGCTATGCACTCATCCGGCTTGGAATATTTGTGAGAGCAAAACTCAGGTAGATAGAAGGTTAGATGGATGAGAGAATAGGTAGAAGTTGCCAAGTTTGACGATAATGAAGGATGGAGAAAAATAGGAATCAGCTGTCGAACACAATATTTCTTGAATATTTTATAAATTGAGACTTTAAAACAATGCATAGAAAATACAGACTTTGATACCTGCTTATAGTTTGCTAAAGGTTTGAGAATGCAATAAACAATCTAATGGACAAAATATATATATACGGTATATATATAATGGCATTCGGTTAGGCAGAAATAGAAGATTTACAGAAAATTAAATAGCCTCGAACAGGACCCTGAATAAAAGTTTATAAACTGGCTTCAGCGGCTTTGGTGGCATGTTGAACTGCTATGCCCATGATCGCGGATTCAACCCAGCGGAAGTCGCCGGATTTTTAAGGGCATTAAAATCCTTCCTTCGGAGGGGAAGTAAAGCCAGCGGCCCATGTCATAGATTTATGGGATTTAAAAGAACCTACCACTACAATTGGTAGTGTGTAGCAAAATTTGTAGGTTATATTTGGTTGGTCAGAAACGCACCATCAAGTTCTAGTGTTCGCCACTAGGTGTCAGTGATAGTGGCATCTGGTAGCCAAAGTGAACTACTTGAAATTGAACTTGCTGGGAGCCTAAGGGCACTCAATCAAAATACCCTGCTATGGCCATTGACTACAATTCATAGGCCAATTTGTATAAACTGGCTTTATTTCATGTTGCACAATTGTTGTATCTTGAATTAAGTATTCATTTTAATTTTGTAGGTTCATTCGAAAGTATGTAGGCCTACTTAACTTTATTGATCTTCCAATAGCTGTGGTGAATGATGTGTTGTTGTTGACTCCGATTAGTTTGATGCAGTCCTCTATAGCCTACTCCCTGTTCTTAGCTAATTGTTTCATCAGTGCATAAGAGTACCCTATATTACAGGCTAATAAATGACTGCTCCGATAACCCAGTGCTCAAATTAACTGGATTCTAATGTACTTGGAAATTTTTGGGGCACACCTAAAAACTATCTTAAGCTCGCCACACACTACAGAGAAGATCAACAGTTTTTCCAAACAAAACTCTGTTCATACAAATGCTTGAATTGACAAAATGAAGGCTAAAGGAAGTCAGAAAACTCTGTTATTTTGGAAGTTAATGATCAGTGATGGTTAAAGCAAATAGGATATAAAAAAGTAGGTTAGAACAGGCAAAACTTTTACCTGTACATGGTGCTCTCTGGAAGTGGAACTCGGACTGGTTGAGCAGCATAAAAGAGGACAACAAAAGCACATTACAGTTTCACGACCGCTGTACTCACAGCAACACCTCAAAAGCTTGCGGCTTGCGTGTGTGATCCGTTGGAGTGTACTTTTCGTTTTGTGTTTCGTTCGTGATTGGTGTTGATGTTTTGTGACATTGTATTATAGGGCTGTTAATAAGTTTTATATACTAATTGTGTGGGGTCGGGATGGCGGCTCAGAGTGATGGGACGTTAATGGGCCAACCCCCAGACAATACAGGGAATATTATCGTGGATGGTATTATCCCTATGGAGGGTATGTCAATCGTTCATGAGCAACCGATTATTACAAACCAGGAGATAACGAAACCGATGATGGGATCCTCAACTGACCCAGTACGAACTCTGGCCACGGACTATCGTTATCCTAGCCATCATACTGGACCATATATTGTTTTTGTTCAGGGGGAAGGCGCTCAGGCGATTGGAAATTTACATCCGATGGCCTTGGGTCGGCTTTTCTATGAAAGGAAAATCCCGGGAATACGAGAAATTCAGAAAAAGGGACGAAATAGAGTACAAATCCAATTCGCAAATTATCGCTATGCAAATGCTTTTTTGGAAAATACGATACTAAGGGAGAGGAATTTGACAGCTTTTATCCCCTCCTCTAATGTCCAACGGGTTGGACTTGTTCGAGGGGTGGACACGTCTCTTACGAATGAGGAACTAATCAAGTATATAGAGGCTCCCGTCCCCATTTTACGGGTACAGCGCTTCTTTCGAAACAGAACTGTGGAAGGAAAAACGGAACGCATAGCTACGGGGACTGTGAAAATCTTTTTTGAGACTCAGAACTTACCACCTTATGTCAGCATTTTTAATGTTATGCTAGAAGTTAATTTGTATATTTTCTCGCCTTTACGATGCACCAAGTGTCAACGTTATGGACATGTGCAGTTGCATTGCCGGGCTCGAGCCCCTCGCTGTGGCAATTGTGCCGCTGAACACCTCACCTCGGAATGTAAGGAAGTTTTATCTAAATGTGCCAATTGTGCAGAGAATCACCCGGCAGGTGCCATTCGTTGCGAAATACATCAACAGCAAATTGAAATTAAAAGAAGGATGTGTGTGGAAAACAAATCGTATAATGAGATTATGAAAAGTCAAATGGGGCCCACATTTAATCCATTAACTTTACCACAACAATTTCCGCCCTTAAGTTCAGCTCCAAGTGTCAGGCAGAATGAGCCGGCCCGAAAGCGCAAGTTTACGGAAATCGTTCATGCGGCCCCTAAAGTGGTTCAACCTTTGGGATATGATAGGAGTGCTTATTGCCAGCTTTTTAACCAACCGAGATTGGACAAGACCCCACCGGTCTTCTCAGCCAAGATGTCGGAGACAAGTAATCTACACAGTTACGGGCCTGGTTCAGGGTCTCCTGGATTGGAACCAACAAAAACTATTTTGGGAGAATTTACTAACCTTATGGAGTTGTTAGGGCATAATGCGCAATGGGCGCATTGTGTTAAAAATTTGTTAGGTAGGGTATTACCTTTGTTACCCCCGTTGGAAAAATCAACACAGCATGACAACCAGACCCTGGGTCACTAGTTTAACTGATTTTCTCTTTCTGTTTTTGAATAGACGTGTGGATCCTCCAATGGAATTGCAGGAGTATAGTCAACAAGAGGCATGAATTACTTCAATTAATTGATGACTTCCATCCGGATGTTTTTTTTTTACAAGAAACTTGGCTATCGCCCCAATATCGTTTTACGATCCCACTGTATAATATTGTGAGAGAAGATGGTCATGGTTATGGCGGTATAAGCACCCTTATTCGAAATGATATCCCTTTTTCAGTGATCCCAATTTCTTATCTTTTACCACGTAGTTTTCATCAGTGTTTTCAGATCGGCAATACTATTTTTAGTAATTTATATTGCCCTCCCCAAGTTCAGGGATCGCAACGTCAATGGTCGATGTATTTCAAATATATTGTACAATTTTCTAAACATATAGTTCTCGGGGATTTTAATGCCCATCATGGACTTTGGGGCAGTGAGCGTGTCAATCCTAAAGGTCGCCATATTGTGCATGCACTTCAAACTTATGCCTTGAATATTCTGAATGATGGGTCGCCTACGCGCATAAAACCACCGGGACGTCCAAAGAGTGCGGTAGATTTAACTATTACAACAGCGGATATTGCCCATCAATTGGAATGGCGAACACTTGGGGACACTCATCAGAGCGATCATTTTCCAATCCTTATATATTATGCGAAAACGGGTGAGAAGCTTGATCGTCCATGTCTTTTTACCATCAAAAGGAATTTACGGCATTTCGATTATGACTTTTTTCAACACTTTATAAATGATGGTTTGGGGACTTCGAGAACATCGCCGTATCAACGGTATTATTCTTTATTACAACTGATACAACGATTTCTTGATCGGTATCACCCCCAACGCGCGATAGCATCGTATTCGTCACAGCATCTGGGTGCGGTCCATTGTTGGGACGCAGAGTGTGCTTTGCTTGTTCGTCGGAGAAAGGCATGTTTAAAAAGATATCGCGTACATGGGACGGTTGATAATTATCTACGTTACAAAAGTCTCACTGCTCAGCTTCAGAAGATATTTAATGAAAAACGACGTTTGGCGTGGCAAACTCATATTAGTACATTCAATTCCCATACGTCTTTGAGCACCTTATGGTCTTTGATAAAACAATTATCGAATACTCGTCGTACTCGTCCTAGTACGGGACTCACTCAGACAGGTTTTCAAATGTTTTATCATTCTCTAACGCCAGATTCAGTTTCCGGACACGCCTTTGTACCACCTTATTTGACTTCGGATAAGTTTCAGGTTTTACAGCAAACAATCACGCGCCATGATATCTCGACTGCTTTGCGTCACACTAAATCCACGAGTCCGGGTATGGATTACATTACATATGGGATGATTGCTCATTTCCCGGACCGAGCGCTGACGGTCTTGATTGCGCTTTACAATACGGTACTGACAAATGGTGCGTATCCTGTGGAATGGAATAATTTTGAAATTCTGCCGATATTAAAACCCATGAAAGATGCCAGAGACCCCCTAAGCTATCGAGGCATCAATCTTGGTTCGTGTCTCAGAAAATTATTTCAAAAAATTTTATTACGTAGATTGCAATGGTGTTTGGAGTACTATAATTTATTTTTGAGGTCACAATTTGCATTCCGTAAACGGTTAGGTACAATCGACGCTCTTACGATTTTTTTTACGGATATCTTATTAGCGAAAGCTCGCAAACAACACACGGTTGCCGTATGTGTGGATATTCAGGGGGCCTATGAAGCGGTGGATCCAGTTATATTACAACATCGTCTAGGGGAGCTGCTTTTCCCATTACCTTTCATATGTTTAATACGGAATTTTTTACACCATCGTCGACTATTTTTACACACCCCCACTGGTGTACTTGATAACCGTCAGACTTCTCGTGGATTGCCTCAAGGTGATATTTTAAGCGGTATTCTTTTTTCAATTTATACTCAGACATTAGAATCGGTCATCCTTCCTTATGCACGGATCATTCAATACGCAGATGATTTTATTATTTATTGTTCGCGTGATACTATTCAGCTCTGTCGTCAGGATATATATGATGCATTGACTGCTGCTCATACATGGTTCCATAATCACGCATTTGACACGTCGGCGAGGAAAAATTCTGCCATAATTATAACTCATCAAAGGCAGGTTGATCGCTCTCCAATTTTATTTAGACAGGGAGCCATAGAAGTGGTTCGTAGCATCAAATATTTGGGATTACATATTGGTGACCAATTACTGTGTTCGCGACAGGTTCAAACACTCACTGTTCGAATTGAAAAAAGACTACACGTTCTCCGAGCGCTAGCACGCTGGAGCTGGGGGGCGGATCCTCATTTATTACTTACGGTATATAAGAAAATCATTCGTGCTCAGATGGATTATGGTTGCTTTTTCTACGACATGATGGCGAGTAGTAGGTTGGTCACTTTTGACAGGTTGCAGTATCGGGCCTTACGTATTATTTTGGGGGCGCTTTCGTCCAGTCCCACCTGTGCATTATTAGTTGAATCTGGGGAATTACCTTTACACTTACGACGGAAATTTTTAGCCTGTAAGTACCTGGCTTCTAAAATGTCATTGTCGGCGTCACCGATTCTCAATAAAGTACAGTTGCTTGTGGAGTATTATGCGCGAAAGCGATTTACACGTCCGCATAAGCCGGCTTTGGTATTGGCATATGAAATCTTGCAAGCTTTTCGGTCAGATATACTACAGACGCTCAAACCTTTACCATACACGGTTTCATATAGGGTTTTACAATCCCAGCCAAATATATTGCACACTTCCTTACCGGCGCTATTCCGGATGTATCAGCGTTTTCCGCAAGTAATTTCACGATGCTTTCGGTATATTGTCAATTCCTATTCCCATGATACTTTTTTTTTATACAGATGGTTCAAGAATGTTGTCACCAGATGGAGTGGGGGCGGCTTTGTATGCTCCGGATCGACAGATTATACGAACATATAGTTTGCCAAAATATCTAACGATTTTTACAGCTGAAGTATTTGCCATTCGTCAAACTTGTCAGTATATACGTACACACAGAGTTTCCCCTGCAATGATTTGCACGGATTCAATGAGTGTCATCCAGGCTTTATCCAATCCGAGTAGTTCTGACAATTGGTATGTGTACCAAGTTGCGCAAATGTTGTATGATTTTCAGACCATGGATCTGGAGGTTATGCTCACTTGGATCCCGGGGCATTCGGGTATCCAAGGAAACGAGGATGTCGACCGCATGGCCAAGTGGGCAGCACAGGGATATGGGGTCGTTTATAATATCGCTGTACCTTATACGGACTTCCTGCCTGTTATCTATTCCCAGCTTCTCGATGAATGGCAAACTGAATGGTCTAATATCGCGCCCGTTAAGGCTCGTAATTATTTCATGGTACAACCCACTATCAGAACAACACCATGGTTTCGGGTAGGCAAATATACGAGACGCCACATTATTACTATAATACGTTTACATTTTCAGCATGCTCTGACACCGGTGTATATGGCACGCATGAACCTTCGCGAGAATGCTCGGTGTGTGTGTGTGTGGTAGAATGAGGGGTACACTTAGCCATCTGATGTTTCAGTGTGATGTTTTTAATGCACTGAGGATAGTGATGCTCAGAAAGTTAAGATCGTTAGGTTATACATTGCCCTTAAATATGTCCACTATGTTGCATAATCCTGTAATTCCATTGGTCGAGGCCAAAATGGAGTATTTGGACCATCTCTCTTTTACGTTATAATTTCTGGTCCCCTCTTTTGTTTGCTGTATTTTTCTACGTTGTACGATTTGACACGAAGTATGTGTGTACTGTTTTATTCTTAACCCTTCCAAGAGTATAGTGCATACCTTTGTGCTACGGACCATATGGATAGTTTTTATAGTGAATGGTTAGGTCAGCAAATTTCTGTCTGTGTTTACAAACATGAAGTGTGACGGGTATGTGCTACAGTGGTGAAATCTGTACAGAAGCTATTGGGCGAAGAGGCAACTGTGTCCATCAATCTTACCACAACAACAACAACAAAGCACATTATTATTGTGGGAAGAGGGGCAGGAATTTCGAGGTTTTGCCGCGAGTGATATAGAGGGCGCGCGGACATAGAGAAAACAGCGCCCATGGACTTGATTGTTGTTCTTTTGAGCTGGGAAGGCATCAACGTATTCTGTATTGATAATGTATCGGTAATCTATTTTATTTCCATATGTTAAGTAAAATATTCTTTTTCAACAAATCAAACGTGAGTGTTTTTGACACCGGTTCCCACAAATTAGGGGCACGTCCTGGATTGAATCAACGACGCATTTCTGAGGTTATGTTCACTTGCCAATTTTGCTAACGGCAAAACGACGAAAGGCCAACAACGAATTCAGCTCGAATTGACGACGGATGTTCGAGACTGAAGGCTTATCTCATCAGTGAAAGGTTTGCAGCTGGACAAAGACGTAAAGAAGTTGAAGACGATTTGAGGAAAACGACAAAAGAGCTTTGGGATCGGTGTTGACGCAGATAAGTACCGTAGCTTAATATTTCCAAAATGATGACGTTAGGAGAGATTGATCTCATAAACAAAAGCATTTCAACTGTTCCAGTGGCAGCTGTAAAAGCTTTACATAAGATTATATTTGAAGACGCTCCAAATGATCGAAACAATAGAAAGAGGTTGCGAGAATTTTCAGGGTTTGCTTTCGAACCTGATTCAGAGGATTATGTGGCCAAGGTCGAGTTTATAACAAAAGAATTGACGGAAGAGGAACTGCAAGCAACTTGCGCAATTCTGCGCTTAGACGAGGGCACCCCGGAGGAAATGGCAATGACGATTTGTCACCACCTGATGCATTTTTCAGAGTACATTGAGATGATTGAGTAATCTTTGGACGACGAGCACAATGACGAACAAGTGCAAAAGAAGGCACAAGCTAAAGCTGCAGCGCTCTCCAAAGCGGATCTAGAGGAGACAAAGAGGTTATGTGGCACTATTAAGAGGGAATTGACAGTGGCGAAAAGAAAAAAGAAGCTAAATCGAATGAAACTCGACGACGAGGAGAGTGAACCAGGGGACAGCTCAAGTGACGGTAGCGAAGCTTCGAGGTATTCCCAGAAGTTTGCTTTGACGTTTCACGACATTGAAGGTTTGGTCAGGTCATTTGATGGTAGCAGTGGATATCCAGTCAACCGATGGATCACCGAATTTGAGGAAACAGCTGCGTTGATGGGATGGAACAAACAGCAGAAGTTGATCTTCGCTAAGATATCTCTAACTGGCTTGGCAAAACTCTTCATCCAGGGTGAGAAGGGAATTACCAGCTGGACGGCGTTGAAGAAATCTCTTCGAGAGGAATTTTACGTGCAGACGAGTACAGTAGAGTTCCATTCGACGCTGTTTAGGCGAAGGAAAAAAATGGACGAGTCGCTCCAGGAATATTACCTTACAATGAAGGAGATAGCAAGTAGAGGAGATATAGACAATGACTCACTCATGCAGTATGTGATAGACGGAATAGAGGATGACTCTGGCTCCAAGCTGTTATTGTACGGCGCTCAGTCACTTAGAGACTTCAAAGAGAAAATACGTCAGTATGAACGTGCCGCAGGAAGGATTACTTCAAAGAGGTCTTCCACGTCGTCGCAGCACAACAAGAAGAAATCCGGTGGAGCAGATTCAAATAAACAGATGGATGACGATGAAGGCAAGGATAAGGGCAAGGCGCAGAGGTGTTACAACTGTGGCAAGTCAAGTCACAAATCCAGCGAGTGTAAGGATAAGGACAAGGGTCCGAAGTGTTTCCAGTGTAACAAATTCGGACACATCTCCGCAGATTGTACCAATCCAAAGAAAGACGAAGAATTAAAGAAACAGACAGTGGCCTTGAACACATCGAAGGAAGCAGTCAGTAATTACAAATACAAGACGTCAAAATCTGCAACCACAATTTATCAGCCCTGGTAGATAGTGCTTGTCATTTCAACTTGTTGAGGCAGGACGCTTACAAGGACATGGAAAACAACATCCCAGAGCTGAAACCAAGCAACCGGATCCTGACTCGCTTGGGCGCAAGCAAAGCGTCCGTGCTGGGATGGTTCAACACGACGATCACTGTTGACGACCAGGATTTTTGTGTCGAAGTCCATGTTGTTCCCGACGAAGCTATTCCAGTTTCTATGATTATTGGAATCGACTTACTGGATCAGGCTGAGGTGTTGATTTCTAGAGAGGGCGTTCAGTTGAAGAAGAGAGTAGAGACGTTGGTCATGTGCATTGACGCTGGTGAAGACGAGCTGGACATTGAGAAGACTGTATCTGACGAGGCCAAAGCAACAGTCGAGCACATTGTGGCGAGTTACACCCTAATGAAAATCAAATCCACGAATATCCAGATGAAGATAGTTGTGAAGACCGAAGAACCAATATGTAGCAGACCGAGACGATTGGCACCGAGAGGAAAAGAGGTGGTTGAGAAGCAGATTCAGATATGGCTGAAAGATGGAATTGTGCAACCAAGTGCATCCGAGTACGCCAGTCCTGTTGTAGTCGTGAAAAAGAAGGATGGTTCACATCGTGTCTGCGTGGACTACAGACCACTAAATAGGATCATCGTCAAGGATCACTACCCCCTCCCTCTCATCGAAGACTTGCTTGACAAACTCCAAGATGCTCGTGTATTCTCTACTCTTGACTTGAAGAATGGTTTTTTCCATGTAGACGTTGAAGAAGAGAGTAGAAAGTATACATCGTTTGTTACCCACTCAGGTCAGTACGCGTTCAAGAAAGTCCCCTTTGGTCTCACTAACAGCCCGTCTGTCTTTCAACGATTTATTAACGCTGTGTTTTGGGAGCTGACAAAGAGAGGACTCATCTTCATCTACATGGACGATTTGATAATTCCAGCGAAAACTGTACTGGAAGCTATTCAATTGTTAATTGAAGTACTTGACATTGCATGGGACTACGGATTGCTGATAAATTTCAAGAAGTGTCAATTCTTG
The DNA here is from genome assembly GCA_946902985.2 of Meconema thalassinum. Lineage (NCBI taxonomy): Eukaryota > Metazoa > Arthropoda > Insecta > Orthoptera > Tettigoniidae > Meconema > Meconema thalassinum. The sequence goes on from OX336388.2 coordinate 1,204,105,737, forward strand.
AAAAGGAAGGTTCATTTTTTGGGCTTCCAAATCCAGGAAGGAAAGATTCAACAGTCAAATGAGAAGACAGCAGCTGTACAAAACTTCCCGGTGCCGAAGACGATCACAGCTCTCCAAAGCTTCTTGGGTTTGACTGGGTACTTCCGGAAATTTATTTCAGGCTACGCTTCAATCGCCAAACCTTTGAGCGATATGCTCAGAACCGGCCATGACTTCCGGTTTGGAGACAAGGAGAGAGAGGCATTCGAGGAGTTGAAAAGAATCTTGTCATCCAGTCCTGTGTTGATAATCTACAACCCCAGATATGAGACTGAGCTTCATACAGACGCTAGCAAGTTCGGTTATGGCGCCGTGCTCCTGCAGAAGGTACCCGAGGATGGTCTACTTCACCTGGTCTCACACATGAGCAAGAAGACTACGCCGCAAGAAGAAAAATATTGCAGTTACGAGCTCGAAGTCCTCGCCTTTGTTCGAGCCTTGAACAAGTTCAGAATCTACCTTTTGGGAGTGGATTTTAAAATAGTGACAGATTGCTCGGCGTTCCAAAAGACTATGCAAAAGAAAGATCTAACACCCAGAGTCGCTCGATGGGCCCTGACGTTGGAAGAATTCTCCTACACCATCGAACATCGTTCTGGAACGAAGATGCGACATGCTGATACCATGAGTAGGTGTACCGCAGCTCCATTCGGATTCGCTGATAGTCTGATTGCTAGAATCAAGAGGATTCAAAACAAGGACGAAGGACTACTCGCCATCAAAACTATCCTGAAGGAAGGACCATATGAAGATTACGTGTTGAGAGACCAGATGTTATTCAAGTTTGTAGATGGCCGAGAACTTCTAGTAGTACCAAAGTCGATGCAGCAAGAGATCATCAGATCAATTCATAAAAAAGGACACTATGCGGTGAAGAGAACAGAGGAGGAGATAAAAAGGCAGTACTACGTTCCAGGATTGACAGAGAAGGTGAAGAAAGTGATCGGAAGCTGTGTGAAATGCCTGATTGTAAACAGAAAGTCTGGGAACCAGGAAGGATTACTTCACCCGCTGTTCAAGGAAAGTCAGCCGTTACACACCTATCATCTGGATCATGTAGGACCGCTGGAATCAACGCATAAAGGCTACAACCACATCCGTGTGGTCGTGGACAGCTTGCCCAAGTACACCTGGTTGTATCCAGCCAAGACCACCAAGTCGAGCGAAACCATCAGCAAGCTGGAGCTGCAGAGGATCCTCGTTGGAAACCCTGCTCAGATGATCACGGTCTGAGGGCCATCTTTTACCTCAAAAGAATTTGAAGAGTACTGTGAGGACCAAGGGATCAAGCACTGCTTGGTGACCACCGGGTTACCCAGAGCCAACGGCCAGGTGGAGCGCATCAACGCGATTGTGACATCCATCATAGCCAAGCTGTCCGCCGAAGATCCAACCAAATGGTACAAAGTCGTTCCGTCGGTTCAACTGGCACTGAACTCGACTTATCAGAGAAGTATAGGTCGAACACCGTTTGAACTCTTGACCGGGGTCAAGATGCGAAACAAAACAGATCTTCAGATCATGGAGATGTTGGAAGAAGAAGCCATTAACAATTTAGAGGATAAACGCGACCAGATCAGGCAGGAGGCAAAACTGCAGATTCTCAAGACTCAAGAGGAGAACCGCAAGAACTTCAACAAAAAAACGCAAAGAAGCTTCGATTTACAACATCGGAAACTTAGTGAATGTCAAGAGGACTCAATTCGGACCAGGTATGAAATTGAAGGCCAAGTACCTGGGGCCCTATCAAGTCACGAAGGTCAAACCCAATGATACGTACGATGTCGAAAGACGAGGAAGCAACGAAGGACCCAAGACCACCACCACCTGTGCGGAATACATGAAGCCCTGGCCTGAGGAAGGCTTATCGTCCGGGTCGGACAATGATGATCAGGACGGCCGAATGTGGGAAGACGGGCAGGAATTTCGAGGTTTTGCCGCAAGTGATATAGAGGTCGCGCGGACATAGAGAAAACAGTGGCCATAGACTTGATTGTTGTTGTTCTTTTGAGCTGGGAAGCCATCAACGTATTTTGTATTGATAATATATCGGTAATCTATTTTATTTCCATTTGTTAAGTAAAATATTCTTTTTCAACAAATCAAACGTGAGTGTTTTTGACACCGGTTCCCACATTATTATATATGAATTGCAGCCGAATGGCCATAGCTGGGTATTTTTGATTGAACGCCCGAGGACTCCCAACAAGTTCAATTTCAAGCAGTTCCAACTTTGGCCACCAGATGCTACTGTCACTAATACCTAACGGCGAACTTTGTACTTGATAGAGCATTTCTAAATTTTGCTAGACACTACCAATTGCAGTGGTAGTTTCTTTTACGTGCCATAAATCTATGACATGGGCCCGCCGGCTTTACTTCCCCTCCGAAGGAAGGCATACTGAAGGATTTTAACGCTCCTAAAAATTCAACGACTTCGGCCGGGTTTGAACCCGCAATCTTGGGCATAGCAGTTCAGCATGCTACCGACAACGCCACCGAAGCCGCACATTAAATGGGCAGATACAGTAACAAATAGAGAGGTATCAAGACGAGTGGGAGAGGAGGGATTCTTCTGGCGAGTGCAATTGAAAAGAAGACATAGGTTGGTAGGGCTAAGCTAAGGAAAGGTGGAGGATAAAAGCTGTAGGTAAATGCCCAGGTTAGAATATGTCAAACAGATTGTCTATAATGTAGGGTACATTAACTTTGCACAGATGAAACAATTAGCTAAGGACAGGGAATATGGATAGCTGCATCAGGTCAATCTTAGTCAACAACACAAATTTTTGTATGTATGGTGAAGCTCTGGAGGTTTTGTCAGTTGTTGATTTCTGGCTGGGTTCCACCAATACAGAACAAGCAAAACTGTAGTGAATGACCTTATCCACTGTTCATTTTCAGAACATGTTTTGTTTTCCACCTTCTTTGTCTCTGCACTTCAGTATTCAGCAATTGACTATTGAGTACGGCATTCCAGCACTCTTTCCCACACTTCTAATCAAAATTATTAATCAATACAGTCACAGTTGATTTGGAAACAGAATTCGATATTTCTACAACATACGAGTATTTGCAAGTTTGTGGAAATTTAATCTACTAGTTTACTGCAAAAATGAACACAAAAATTATGCTTATGACCTAAATGTCCATCTTTTATCACAGTGAGTAACAAGAGATCAAGATACATTTTTTCCTTCATTGACAAATAGTTAAGATAATTATCTCAAACCTTACAACAAACTTAAAACAAGAACTTTTCTAGCAAAAAAAGTTTTGGACAAATTTGTATGATTATTATCATCGTCTTAACTGCTATTACATAGGAACAGTAAACACTGCAGTGCGATTCGTATTTCAACAAGCATTGGTGCTCATAGCAGTATCTTCTTAGAGAAGTCAAACATTTTCCAGGGAGAAGGATTCCCAAAAAAAGGCCTCTAGATATGGTTCTTGGGGTCAGGTGTTCATTGATATTGATTAATATTTTAATAGAGACAGGAAAATAACCATGTCTTGAACATGATCCTTATTGACGAGAGTATTGAGAGATAATGATAAGATTTTTTAAAATCATTATATCTGATATTTTAATATTATTTTATAATATTGTGTATTCTAAACCCACAAATTTAAGTAGAGATGGAACTTTCTAATGGGGGGATCTACTTTTCTACAAACTAATAAGTAAAATAAATTACAAATCCAATAAGTATCATTTACTATGTGAAATAAAATACAGAATTGCATCTTAGGGACCATACCATCATTTTCCTCCCCGCAAAAGACGACTGATGGAGTTTAACAGCGAGCTTGGGTGGCTGGGTTGAGAACAGAAGTTGAAGTCCTATACAGTTCTGACAAATTCTTGATGTATAAAGTACCCTATACATAATCACATAAAATTACAGCTTTCCTGACATCCTGCATGTTGAAGCAAACAACTTTATGTCAGTGCTGTACTGAATTTCAATTCAGCCACTCAGCTTCCAATTGTACCTGTGAACTCTAGATCATAGGTGCAGCAGGAATCTCATCACGTAGCTGGAGAGCAGTGCTGACTGTGTTATACTGTAGTCCTTGCCTCCTCTATCTGCCCATATCTCCTATGATGACTGACAGAGTATACAAAAGTCGCGAACTGAGAATCATGCCAGCTGACCAAGTGGAACTGACCTGTATCCATAATGCCTACAATATCACCAGTCACCACTCTTTATATAAGATTATTTTAGAGGGAGTGAGATGCAGGTTTCCAAATGAGACTTCAGCTATGGCCAAACCTTCCTAATCAGCATCAATATTGACTTCCGAGTTTGACAGGCAAATTGACATTTACATACAGTACACAAATAATCTGGTTATAATATATAATACATTCCTCAGGTGGATCTAGTCAAATATTCAAACTGAGAAAGCCATCACTGTCCTTTTTCCCCATTCAGTACACAATTGCAATTCTTTTAAGAATCATAAAATCTGTTCCTTTATAATATTGTAGAGGCATCTTACCAAAGCACTGAAAAAAATAACATGCTATAAGCTTTTCCATTATGGTACTGTGCAAAATTAGATTTAAATTATATTTGTAAATTGTAGTGACATAGTTTATCAAAGAAACATGTGAGTTTAATGGGCAGATTACCTCACTGTTCCTCCCCTTAAAATAACAATCATCATCATCATGTGAGTTTAGGATTATCAATTATGATGTATTCAACAGTCAAGTGTTAATATAAGATGAAGGGGTATATAACTATAATCCAATAACCTCCCTATGGACTGTGAATATTTTCCTACAAATAAAATTAATCATAGGAAAAAAAAAACAGTTTTATATTTTCATAAAATGTATCTCTAGATGGATGGACAGAGTTATTTCCGATATCCTTGCACATTTCTTTCTTTAGATAATGCCAATTATGTACCAGGCACTGCTGAAATGCTTCTCTTGCATAAATAATGCACTTGGGAGCTTAGGTATACACTGAGTGGTCAAAAGCCACGGGAAGGGTAGTCCCATGAGAAAATGTGGGCGTTGCGGCTAGCTGCAGCGGAGCAGAGCAGTCTGTCATAGACACGAGTGTAGTGAAGATGGCAACACATTGCAAGTTAACTGACTTTGAACGTGAGATGATCATCGACGCACAGCGCATGAGTCATAGCATTACGGAGATTACACGCAAATTCGGGTTTCTGAGGTCAATAGTGTTGAGGGTAGATCTTCAATATCACAGAGATAATGTTACCTTCCGCATAAACCGCCGCACAGGACGATCAAGGGTGTTTAACGAACGGACATCACGTCAGCTCAGCAGATCTATACAGGGCGATCAAAGGGCTACTGTGAGTCAGATCACCGCCCAGTTGAATGTTGGGAGTCAGGAACCCATTTCTTCTCGAGTCAAAGCCTCGCCCTATTGCTGCCATTTCGAGGCTCGCAGAGGAGCAACTCGTTATTAATATCATTTTCCGTGTCTCCCCATGACTTTTAGCCACTTAGTGCATGTACACTAAAAAGAAAACAAAAATTGAAACATACCTTGTAATTTACAGTTTAAAAATAATTTTAAGTGTTGGTTGGTTCCTCAGTTTAGGAGCTGAGACAACGCGGTCATGTAGCCCCATGTACTTTGGGTGTGTGGGGAATCTGTCTGATAACCGGTGGTAATTGTGATGGCTGTATTAGTGTGAGTTATCTGTTTTTAATTCAAGTAAGGACTGCAAACATTGAATTTTCAAGTAGTTCCTACTTTTGCCGTCAAACACCACTGTCAACGACTACTGGGTCAGAACTTGGTTACTAGATGCCACCTCAGTCAGCTCTTGGTAACGAACGTTGGAATATAAGAGCGTTGGTCAAATTTAACCTATAATTTAGCTTCTCACAAGTGTAATTAGTGGCAGGTTCTTTAACATGCCATAAATCTAGGACATGGGACCGCCGGCTTTACTTCCCCTATAGTTCTTTGTTTTAAGGGATAGGCCTACATTAGCTAGAATTTGAATATTAGGTCCCTTCCCCTCGTTATCATTTTGCAGAAATAATACCTCTTATAGCAACTAAGAATAAATTCCTCTAAATATTTATCCTATGTATATCCATGTATTAAAAGAAACGTGAGATAAGATGTCGCAGTGAACACTTCGGACATTAAAACGAAATGTTAGCTTACTCGTCGCAAGAAAAAATGTACTGTGAGCAATATATGGAAACGGCCACTTATAGCCAAGTCGCCAGATCACGAGGGAGAGAGACAGTATTGCCAGTTCTGAATCGTGAAATACATAGGTTGCTTTTTTAGTTTTGGCAACTATGTTATAAATTGATAAATAACACACCTACATGGTTCCAAATTTCATAGGTCCTCGATGTCGTCTCCAGCACTGCGTACGTGTTCCCAGCGGTGCGAAGAGAGCGCTCGGCAGCCTGCACAACATCTCCAATTGCAGGGTAGCGGTTCCCGCGCAGTGGCTCCTTCATCTTCGGGATAAGATCCAAGTCGCAGGGACTTAAGTCGGAAGAGTAGGGGGGATGATAGAGCCCCTCCCAGTTCCAGCGATTCAACAATGCAGACACAACAACTGCTGTGTGTGCCCTAGCATTGTCATGCAGAACGATGGGCGGAGTGTCCATGTGGAGTCGCAGTTTCCTTCTCCGAGCTGCTAGGAGATGGTCTTGCAGAAATGAACAATAGTACACCGCATTAACGGTTTGCCCTGGGGGAACGGTATGTTTTATGATCACACCATCCCAATCATAGGCAAGAATCAACATTTCCTTCACATTGGTGGGGGTTTGTCGAACTGTTTGTTTCCGTGGTGATCCGTGGTGCCGCCACTCATTCGATTGGCGTTTCAACTGTGGCTCAGAAGATTTGGCCCACGTCTCATCAATGGTTATGATGCGCCGTAAGAAGTCCTCTCCTTCGCGCTCATAACGCTGCAAGTGCATACGAGAAGCGTCATATCACAGCCATTTCTGCATGTTGGTTAAGTCGTGCCCATTTTGACGCAATTTTTCTCATTTTCAGGCAGTCCTTCAGGATGTGAAGGACAGTCGAATTCGCCAGTCCTGTATCTTGCGCTAATTCACGAAGCGTTACATTCCGATCCGCCTCCACTAACGCGGACACTATCTATACATTTTCATCACTTACTGGTGGATGACCAGATCGAAGCATGTGCTCCACACATTCGCCCCCATCTCGAAAGGTTGCAACCCATCTTGCTACCATTCTGTAAGGTAACGCAGCTGCACCGCACGCCTCGTGCAGTCCTTGGTGGCACTCTCGAGCCATGCGACCCCTAGTACACTGAATTTTTATCCACATTCTCTGCTCCTGCTTCGAAAACATTGCGACCGTCTTGCGCGAGCACTTGCCCACAACTACTCATCTAATAGGCGCCACTACATACAAATGGGGGAGGGGACGGACGAGGTCATGTGCTCTGAGGGAGGGGATACAGGTTAGCAACTTTTGGTGCACCGTTGCAACATAAAGCAGCAGCATCGATGCCAAAACTAAAAAAGCAACCCTTGTATAAAGAACACGGAACACTCAAAATATTTTACATGTTTGAAAATGAGATCCTGCATTACTGTACACACATACAGTACATATATGCCTTTATGTTACCACACCATATTAAAACAGGGGAATAGTTGTGATAGCATCAATAGTAAATATATATAAAATAAAGAAATTGGATTAAGTCACATTTTGACATTTTGTTAATCAAGTGGAGACATGCCAATGTCCTCATAAATATCAGTTTCTTCATCCTCTAGCACTGGAGATGATGTACCAAGTTCAACTAGACATTTTTCTTTAGTCACGCTTTTTATGTCCCCCCCTCCACCAATACCAACAACTTCAAAGACTTCAAAGTGTCAAGGACTATCACTTTTGTAACAGGAATGAAGGGTCCTTCATTGTCTTGCCTCTTCTCAAAGTATTCATGCAGCCTATAAATGAATTCACAACTTTGGCTCATCTAAGAGCCGATTGTTTTTTCTTCTATTCTGAGAAACTGCTGGCCATATTACAAAAGTAATAGGCTAATAGAGCTTACACACAATTAACTGTTAATCATGCAGACACGAAATAATGAACTTAACGTGACCTGCACTAAAGCAAAGAGCAACTGGACTACAATAAAGAGACTTTGCACTAACTTCAAAGACCCTCTTACCAGCAAAACCCCTGATTGGCAGTAGGTGACAACTGTCTCCATAGGAGTACGACCGTCTCCCAGCTTCGCCAACATAGGCGGAATTTCACTGCGATCAAAAAATGTAGGTCTTATAACAGCAAACCGTCAGAATAACAATATAATGCACAAAATTGGAAACGAGGTGTGAGATTTTAATATTACATAGTTAAGATGTTAGAGAAGAATTGCAATCATAGCAAGTTTCAAGGCTCTATTAACAGCTTCTCACTACCATAGGTTGGCTATTTTGGAGCCTTTTCCCGCTTCTCCCACCGTCACCAAACATCAGGTCTGGAGACTCAGTGGCTGCCAAGAAATATATCACCTGCTACAGGAAACAATGTAATATTAACATGCGCCCACATATTGGCCAAGTGCGCGATAGCACCTACAGAGTGCAGTTTTCTCCAGCCCATTTGGCAAGATTCTCACAACCATTACAGATTAGAGTTTGCAGCTGGGAACAGAAAATGATTTTATGCAATCAGACCATTCTCTGCCAATATGACAGAACTTCCACCACCCTTAAAATCTTGAGTTCGCAGCCGGGCATGGAAAAATGTGTTTAAGCAATCAGCATTGCTTAACGGACCTGTTTAATGATATCTCTTGCTGCACTCACAGTCATGCACGAAGAGATATTGCTATGTTACACAATCGACGCAATCTGTCCATTTGACATTGTTCACACAGTCCTAGTGGAGTGGCAGTCACAAGTTCACGGTCTGTTACAGGGAAAAGTTGTGAGTTGGTTGCACGATTGGCGCTGCACACATCATTCCCACTGACTTTTGCTGTGGAAGTAAGTCATAGGTACAGGGAGCAGACCGCTGGCTGATTTTAAGGTGTCATTTCAGTGGATAGACCCAATATTTCTATTCTAGAGAATGAATTGAATGATTATTACCACAAAATGAATTTGTATGACAAATATAAATATTCTACCTGATCAATACTTTTATTATCACAAATTGACAAAGTAAACACTTATAAAACCTATGGAATGACGGTAGTGATGGAATTATGAGAAATAAGGTACGAGATATATACAGTGCGAAATATGTGAACATTGTTGGAAGACACATAAAAATGCTAAATATTAGGGAAAAAATATTAAAAAAAACACTTTAAAATGCTCATAATGTGTGGAGCAATCACTTTGTAGGAAACTCGAGTGTGATAACAGTAAAATTTTGTTTGTCAATTTTCTGATGTCTTTTGTTCATGCTGTAGTAGTGTCTAACGGATGTAATGGTTGAAGAAGGGTGCCAATAGTGATAGGCCCCGAACATGTGCCAAAAGACTATATAGTGATCTGTGTTAATAAAAGTATTGATCAGGCGGAATATTTATATTTGTCATACAAATTAGGTATATCAATACAGAACCATGATGAACTCGCAAAGTTCTTTAACAAAATGAATGACGAATTATCGGTATGGAGGTTTTCAAAACAACCAGGTATCATCTTGGCTTACAGGATTGAGCCGCGTCGCATATCGGTTATTATTTCCCGACGTTTCGGCTGACATTGCAGCAGCCTTAATCATGGGTAGGTAAGAGTTGGTGTCCGTACTCAAACTAACGGTTATTGCCAGTCAGATGTGCTTGCTTGCCCTGCATTGACGTCACGCTGCTCGCTGATTGGTCCCCGCCCCTGGCAGTCGCACGCTAGGAGAACTTTCCAAATGTTGCTGAGTTTGAACCCATCTTGACGATTGAAATTATAGGGATGCTTCACGGATGCTTCTTTAGGGAAATAATAACCGATATGCAACGCGGCTCAATCCTGTAAGCCAAGATGATAAACTTGACACCAGCCGCGAAAGCCTACGATCTAAACCAGGTTATTGTAGATGGTCTGTTTTCAAAGAAAATTAGATTGTATATTGTGATTGAGCTGATCAATATCAGTTCAATTTCAGATCCTTTGAAAATTGATTTGATATTAACCAGGTTATTTTATTAGCGTGTAACATAAAAATATTGTTCCGAGCTTGACTGTTGGTTGGTTCCTCAGTTTAGGGGCTGCGCGTGTGCATGACTGTGAGTGCAGCGGGAGATATCATCAAAGGACCAAAGTACGGTTTAAAATTCAAAATTATGAATTATAGATGTTTGAATTAAACAGGTGATAAGAACTCCATGTGTAAATTAGCCATTTTACCAAAACTTTTATAAAAACAAAAACAAAACAAAACAAAAAAAAAAGTGTTTTGTTTAAAGATTGTGCTGAAACATTTGGTAATAAGTAAAAATACATTTGTGATTTAGCATTTTTTTTTCTCTTGTGGAAATTTGCTATCAAATTATTTTATAACTCTGAACGATGAAAAAAGAGAATAACATTTTGTTTAAAGAAACAATGTGTTTAGACATTCAACATTTTGGTAACAAATACACACCAATTTCTGATTTTCTTTTTAATATTTGTATTGATGTGTCTTGCTTCATAAATTCATTATTTTTGAAGATTTTCACAGATTTTTAAGATACTAGACCTGGTTAATTTATATTGGTGGCAGCCCTGCTCTTAAGTTAGACTGATTGATGTTTGAACCACAAATTTAAGAAAATATTATTGATTAAACTGAACTATCTTCCTTCCACAAATCTATGAAAAATTGGTTTTTGCTTTCAATACAGATCATAGAAATAATAAAATAAAATATATAAATACCACCTTGCAATGAAGTAAATACTGTGTTCATTGGCCACCAATCCACTCACTGAAGACTTTTATTCCCACAGGAAGTTCATGGAAAACTGGAAGTGATGAAGGAAGCAGAGACCACATACCATTTCTGCAATCCTCACCAGAGACCACTGCTACCCCACCACCACCTCTGCAAGGGGTGCCTACAGAATGCCAAAACACCAGTCCTTTGAGCACTGAACCTCACAGGTACCTCGAGCTCATCTACGACAGTGATACTGCCACCACTCTAAGTGATGGTTACGAAATACCGCGCCTTATACCGACAGCAACGCTTGCCAGGTCAACTCCCGACAGGCCTCGGACGTTCTCCACCTCCTCGACGATGAGCGATGGCAGCACCTCGACTTCCTTGTCCTGTCAACATGCCCCCTCGATTTGCAGCACAATAGATGAAGTCATACCTCCATTAGAGAAACCAGAAAGTGTTTTTGTGATAAGTGACATTAAAAGCAATGGTTGTATTGGTGGAGGAAAGAAAAATACTGTGGAACTTAGGAGAAATGGGGAGAAGGACCTATCTACATTAGAACAGTTGCTCCCTGCCATGCAGAAATGCAACAATGTAATAAATGGACAATCTAATGGAGAGGAGAAGAGTAGTTCAATAAGCAATTTGCAAGTGCCAATGCCATACAGTAACATATCTAAACAGCCATTACTGCAAGGGGGACAGACTGTGAACAGTGGTAACTGTTTACCACCACAGGTTAATTCAACCGTGTCCTGAAACAAGTGCAAATGTCAACAAAAATATTTTCAAAAGCAAGTACCAAGGAGCTAGTCGTTTAATCCAAGGTACCAAAAATCATTTTTGAATAGTCAGTTGTATCTATTTAATACTCCAGTAAGTAGCTGTTTTAAATATCCGCGAGTGTATCGAGTGATTATGCGTAACATTTTATCATTATTTAAGGTCGTATCGAAAATAAATAAACTTTGTGAACAAAGCAAGATGCGGATAAGAAACATTTCCTGCACTTTGCACACAAAAAAGTGCCTTATCAGAGAATGAGTGATGTTACGGAAAGCGTCACTACCTCGCTGAGCGCCTGACAGGAAGACAACACAAAAATTTCTCCAACATCAGTGCTGAAATGCTGCATCCTGTTAGCAGTTAAATTAAATCACCATTATCAACAAGTGATCGCACAAAGCTATGCTATCCCAAGTCAATCCTTGATACAGAAAATCATCATTGAAGTCTGGCTTAGCTCAAGAGCTATAAGTCAGTTCCGCATTGCTAAATACTGAGTCAGGACAGGGAGGCATGGAGAGCTGCATCAAACCAGTCAAAAGACTGAAGACTCAAACAACAACAAATACTGAGTATTGAAAATAACTTTTATTGTCTAATATATTCATTCCTAAACAGAAACAGTCTGAACCTGTGACCACCTCACTCTCACAGTTGATGAAATGTTTAGAAGTCACATTTCTCATTGTAGCCTTCCCACAGTCCTAAACCACCATTTGATGTAAGTGTACCTCAGGTTCTAGCTTTCTCACAAGGGCATGAGGCTTGTTCCTTAACTATCAAAACCATCAAATACATGCATTCTTAATGTGACAATCATGGATTCTGAATAGTCATCATCATCATCATCATTTATTTCACTTATGGGCCTTTAAGGCCTACAGCAGAAGAACAAAAGAAAGAAAAAGAGAAAAAGTTATAACAAAGAAATCAGTCACAAAGGAGGAGGTATCTACTGCAGATAGCATTATGAATAGTAGAGAAGTATTCCAGCAGTTCTAGAAACCAGTTTCAAACTCGCTGCAAACTATCAAAACACTTTTAGGACTGTTCTTGGAGACATGCAAAATAAAATTGGACACAATAATTATTGTTCCTCAAATATCTGATTTAAGTGAAACAAAAGAAAAGAATTGGATTGGTTAATTTATTCATTTAACAATACAATAGTCACTGATTTTCAAGCCATTTAGGTGTCTTAACTACACCTTGGAATAAATGTATTGATTAGATTTTCGACTTAATTTTACAGTTGTTAATTGTCATAATACTACAGGCTTGATGTATGAGTCAATGAAAAAACTATTCTTGATGTGATGTGAATAACAATTATTGGCAAATAATGTTTTCCATTCAGTCGTGAAGTGAATGTTTTAGTATTTTAGTATACAGGGTCTTTCATATAAAGTAAGAACAGCAAGCGACAGTTTTGTTATTCGCTGCTCCGATGGCCTTGGCCGAACTTGTGGCACGGCATGGCTCTCTGCTATACTATTTAAAGCGTGCGCGTAATACATACGAGAGCTGTTTTTTTTTTTTTTTTCTTTCAAGTTTCGATGGGCTGAATAAAAATAACAGATTGACATACCAAACTGATTTTACTACTAAATGTTTGCTTGTTTTATTCGTATGTCTCAACATAATCGCCCAAACGATTGAAACATTTGTAGTATCGTTACACCAGCTTTCCAATGCCCTCGGCAAAATATTCTGCCGCCACTGAGGTGGGTAAGTCTGGACAGCCTCCTGAAGTTTTTCCTTTTTGACGAGGCGTTGCTGCCCAACCATACCTTCAATTCTCGAAAGAGTGAAAATATTCAGTGCTGGTTTGGACTAAACGGCAGATGGTCCAAAACTTCACACTTGAATTCTTTGTAAAAGTCTATCATAACGTTGGTACAGTATGGTCGTGAATGATTTTTACCTTTCTCGAGAATTGAAGGTATGGTTGGGCGGCAACGCCTCGCAAAAAAGGAAAAACTTCATGAGACTCACCAGACGTACCCGCCAAAGTGGCGGCAGAATATTTTGCCGAGGGCATTGGATAGCTGGTTTAACGATACAACAAATGTTTCAATCGTTTTGGCGATTATGTTGAGACATACAACAAGCAAACATTTAGTAGTAAAATCAGTTTGGTATCTCAATCTGTAATTTTTGTACAGCCCATCATAACTTATCAATGTTCTAGTTTCCAGCTTAATGACATGAATAAAATATTACTTGAATGAATCATTAGATAATTTACAGTACCGGTATGTATCTTATATTAAGTCAGTTGTACAAATTAATAATAATAATAATACTGTATATGAAATATATAAACAAATTGCTGTTTCCTACAACTACAGTTATGTAAACATGATGTGGCCATATGGTTCAAGAATAGCCTTAACTTCAATAAATTGCAGTGACAAATAGATCTAACTAGGAAACATCACCAAAAACAAATGAAAGGTAATTTATTCATATATTCATAATATTACCATAACACCCATCACATGAGCTTTCGACCTAAGTTTTACTGAATTTTGAGTTATCTGTTTAACCCCTCAAGCGTGATATTGTGAAACTCTGGGCTGCACCCACAACGTGCATTATTTCTAGCCTACTCCCAATGGTAAGCGCGGTGTCATATGCATTTCGCTATAATTTCCAAACGCACTGGCAAAAGTTTTCAAAAAACACACACAATAAGAACAACATATAACATAATATTATAAACTATTAATAACCTGGTTATCCCTGGTCAGCGGCACGTCAATACTGGGACAATATCACAGCCGCCTAATGTGTTCGTATTTCTTGGCGTTCTATCACGAATTACATCGTCAGCATCACTATCTTCTTTGGAAGTTATAGCGAACGCATCCTCTATATCGCTGTCACACTCTGATTCACTTTCGTTTGCACTAATATCGAGCAAATTAGCTATTTCTTTGTCATCAATATCTGTGCCACGACCTGCCATGTTTACAAGCAAACTCACGGTCCGCAAAAGCGGAAACACGTGTGCAGAGATCTGAAAAATAAATGACTGTGAAGATATGCGACACCTCCTGGCAATAATAAGTAGCTCGAAGTGTAGTCAAAAGTTGCCTCTTCCTGCCATCTTACGACCAAATAAATAACTATTACGAAGTCCACGTAGCGGGCGTTTCAAATTCGACGGCGCACCATTGCGCCGTTCACGCTAAGGGGGTTAATACATGCTTACTACAGATTATTTGAAGCAACTTCACCAACTATTGCAAAAATCGTAAGTCGAGCGCTTCAATGAGGGTACCTAAGTAGTTTTTTGCAATACAACCCTTAAGAGTGATAGCAGGTTGAACAAATGAATTTAAGAGGTAAGAGGCCCATCCAGAAATATTGTTTCCCTGTATTTTAAACAAAAAGAAAACATAATTACATGAAAAACTTTATTGGCACCAGATATAGCAATGTTTGAGCTATTTTTCGACATAATCACCACCAGAATTGAGACACCTGTCATATTGTGAGATTATTTTTTGTATACCAGTACAGTACCTGTGTCATAGAAGTCTGCCACTTGGGAATGGAACCAACATGAGACAGTCATCTTCAACTCTTCACCTTTTTCCGCAAATATTGCGATCATTGTTGCATGCAATTGTCACTAAACACCTGCTGTTCAAGAAAGTGTGTGCCAGGTGGGTGCTGACAAACCTGACACCTGACCACAAAATGTAGCACCCAAGAAGTTCCTGTCCTCCAGTCAGCATTTTCACACTGATGAAGAGCTGAAGACGAATATCACACGCTGGTTCCATTCCCAGACGGCAGACTTCTACGACACAGGAATACAAAAGTTGATCCCATGATATGACAGGTGTCTCAATTCTGGAGGTGATTCTTTCGGAAAAATATCTCAAACATTGCTGTATCTGGTGCCAATAAAGTTTCTCATGTAACATTATTGGTTTTTTATTTTAAAAAAAATAGGGAAACTTAATTTCTGAATGGACCTTGTAGAAGTCAAAAGTGCTGAAATACTTACATTTCTAGTCAAATATAACATTTTACTTGACCTAAAAAGAATTATCAATCCCCCTCCTCTTTGTTGAGATACCGAGGCTCCTGTTATATTCCTTGCTTTTATTCTGGTGTATGTGGAGGAAGTCATAGGTAAGCTAATATTGTCTCAAATGCCTAAATTATCAGCTTTTATTCATGAACATCAGTATCATTTTCATAAGTTATCTGCTTTCTCCAGCAGGACATATTGTTCTACAGGTCAATTTGGTTGATTTATTACCTGTCAAGTCTTCCTTCATCAACAAGGATAGGACTCTCATAAATTATTTTAATTTATTATAGTAATAGTACATACTTTACAATAACAATAAAAACACACAATTTTTTAAACATAGGAATATACTTTTAGCTTACAGTAAACTACAGTACTCTCTCGACTATCCAGCCTACTTAATACTGTACCCATACTTTTCCAAAGCTTTAACAAGCAGTCTCCTGCTAGAACCCTTTGTGGTATTTCAAAATATTTTATGCATATCTTGTACTTCTGGCACATGTGGAGCCACAATTATAAGGTGCAGTACAGTATTGTTAATACATATGTATTGAATACCTTATCAGAAAAAACTCGTTAACAAATGGGACACAGAAGCATTCTTTCAGCGCTCACAAACAACAATGAACACACGTAGAGAGCAGCTCTGTTGGCAACTCTGTGTTCTTTGTTCAGTCAGTTGTTTGTCGGAAGTTCAAAGTGAGCACTTTCCTATGTAGTTGTTTTGTGCGCTCCATTGTACAGTACAGTATTTTAATGAAAGATTGCAGAATGGGTGATATACGAATAAAAGGTGTAGTGACTATAGATAGAGCCCTGCGTGGATAAACAAAACGTTATCCGCATGACTGTTATCCGCCCCGCATTCGCATGTCTTTTATCCGCATCCTCCCCGCATCAGCATGACTTTTATCCAAATCCGCTGATATTTCAATATTATGTTTAATTTATTACATAAAGCATGAAGTGTTAAATCAACACATTCAGACATTTGAGGAGAAAGTCGTTCCTGACAATTTGCTTCATTGCAAGGGACTTATAGTTGGATGAAACTTCTGGTACCTTGACCTCCGCTTTAGACAAAAAACTGGCTATACTTTTTTGGCTACTTTCGCACTTGTGCCTCAGTAGGTTTGATGTGTCTGATTTGATTCCTGAGTATGAATACACCTTTTTTTTATAGGTAAAACATCCTACTATATCGTTCACCTTTTCGTTTCCATTGAAAACGTAACAAAGTGTCTGCCATATCGTTGACTTGAGCTTTGTTTCACGCGCTATTGAATATTCACCTTGTTTTATTTTAATAGATAGTTTATCCATGTTGGTGAAATGATGTTCATACTCACGTTCGCGGTAACATTCACTAAGTGAACTTCTCTTTATGCTTGGTGAAAGGGATTGACATTTGGCCGGAAATTCCAAGTCAGTCATCATCCTTCTGCTTCTTGACCCATCCATGTTCGCATAGTTGATGTCATAACTCTCTCCGTTGCAATATCACAGCCCACGTGCTTCAGTGCCAAGTTGGAAATAAATCTACAGATAAACCTGGAACCAGATCTTCCAGGATAGCTTAGACGGCAAAGTAGCTGACTTGAGGAATGTTAATGACGTCACCACGATGAACTAACAAGCTTAATGACAGCATTATATCTCATTCGTATAGTAATAATGGCAATGAGAATTGATGATGAGATGTCAAGACCATCTACTACAAACATACGGTACTTAATAAAATGTAGTTGAAAGCATATGAGTATAATAATCTTCTCGTGCAATACATGCCTGAATATTTCGTATGCAATATGCTATAGGAGTATTCCTCCTTTAAGCATGAAGCTGTAGATTGGCATATCAAATATGTAATATTATCGTAAGTTTGTATTCTAAAAACTATCCGCAAATTTACTCGAAACATTATCCGCAGTTTATCCGTACAGCCATGCAAACTATATCCGCGTGGCGAAAATATTTGCGGATATCCGCGGGTTTATCCGTGGATATCCGCATCTACGCAGGGCTTTAACTATAGATGAGAAACTATGTGCTATAAAGCGACTAGATTCTGGAGTAACAGCCAAAATTATTGCTTTGGAGTTAGAGGTAGGAAGAAGTACAGTTGGAAACTGGAAGAAAAGTCGAGCAGAAATTGAAAAGTGGTGTGCTGCCCAAAGTAGTGGAAGTGGAATGAAAGTAAGATAAACGATGTTGGATTGGAAGAGAGAATATAGAACTCCGGTCTATCTGGCTCTTTGTTAACCAGCTTGACTTTCCGCCATATTAGGCCGGATAGATGAGAGTCTACTGAATTACTTATTTTTGTTTTGATTTGTTTAAGGTCAAATAGTTTAGTGGAAAGATAATAAAAATACCAGAACTATCCAAAATATGAATATGTCACTGCAGGCTGTTTCTTGCATTGCATTGAAGGTTA
This sequence comes from Meconema thalassinum, assembly GCA_946902985.2. NCBI lineage: Eukaryota > Metazoa > Arthropoda > Insecta > Orthoptera > Tettigoniidae > Meconema > Meconema thalassinum. Next base: position 1,204,123,957 of record OX336388.2, read on the forward strand.
CAATCTGGAGAATACTTATAACTTGACACTGCAGCATTAGCTGCCATTGTACATAAGAAAGCTGAATGTGCGAGATTTGTAAATACAGTATATATATATAAATGTGATGTAAGGTTATATTAAGCTTTACTGTATAGTCCCTTTACATGTTGTAAATAATAAATTTTAATACTGTATTATCCTATTCTTATTTGACTTCTATTGTATGTTCCTCCCTTCAATATATCCTGTACACAGATGATGTTGAGAGAATTATTCTCTGATTATAGTGAAGTATATATCCTATGTTCTTCTAAGACGATGGTATGAGAGCTGTAATATTGCTAAAATGCATGCGATTCCATGAAATGCATGTACTTTTCAAACCCACATGTAATTTAGCGTGATAATGCCCATTTGCATGAATCTTAATAGGTTGCTGTTTTAAGGTATAGAACTCCAAGGTCATCTATCCCATGCTAAGCATCATAAATATACCCCATATTCTTTGCATTGTACAAAACTTGCGAGCCAACATTTGCCAATTGGGTTTTACTAATCAGTCTGTTGGTGATTAATTATTCGTAGTGTGAGACAAGTTCATCTGAAGCCCCAGAAAATATGCTAACTACTGGGCTTCCCCTTGCTCCATCCCGCTCCCCCAGAACAACAGCGCGCTCACTCAGGGCTTCAGTTGAACTTGCTGAGCTATAAGTTTTGTTACATAATTATTACAAAGATACTTTCATAATGGGCAAATGGCTTATTAAAAAGAACTATTGTTGCACTTATTCACTAAAATGTTGGCATCAGCAAAAAAGGGTGTGTGTTTATTCTTTCAAGAATCAACCCTGATGAAGAGGATTTTGAGAAGGATATAGGGTTAGAAAATTGCCATTATAATAAAATATTAAAAGATGTGTATGAGAAAGGCAGCATTAAACAACCATTAAAGGTTGCAATTGCAAGCTATGCCAAAATACTGAATCAGCAATCCACAACCAAAATATTGGTAAATAGAGTAACAGTACTTGATCTAGAATGCTTCTAAGATTAGCCATTAATCATTCTATACATTTTATTATCTTTTAAGTAGCATAAATAATAATTTGGATAGGATACCGGTACAACTAACTTAATATTTTATATTATAATAAATTGAAGTCATAGTAGTCTCTCTCTCAGTTCAGCCCTCCAAAAGGGTATGGTGGCATTATGCATCAAGATGTCGTATGACCCATTTCTAAGCATTCAGGCCCATCTTCATTTGGTCCACCCATTGAGTTGGTGCACATCTTCTTGTTCCACGACCATCAACATTTCCTTCCACAAAAAATTTCTCAAAGACCTCTGATTTTCTGGCCAAACTACCTCAAGTATCATTGTCTAACACTTGTCAACTATCTCTGGTTGGCGTACCTCTGGTGGTACTGGGTACTAAAGATAGCTCGATAGCTCGGATGATGCAGTACTTGACGCACACTGGCAGCATGTACTGGCGTCTATAATTGAGAGGTGGAACACCAGATTCGGCGAGTAGGCTGGGAATCAGACTGGTCCAGAAGGCACCGGTAACCATTCTAACATCACTGTGGTGGATAATGCCCAGCATTTTCAAGGTTACCGGCCTTACAGAACCATAGTCAAGCCGGGACAGGATGAGGGCTTGGTAAAACCGTAGCTCCATCGCACGGTCAGCCCGCCATATAGTGCCACTAAGGAACTTCAGCATATTCAGTTTTCTTAGACACGCCATTTTTAGTTGCCGTATATGGTGCTGCCACATTAATTTGCTGTCAAAATGCAGCCCCAGGAAGCGATAAGTGTCAACCACCAGCAACACAACATCTTTGAGATGTAGTTCAGGGTATAAATGTAGCCTTAGGAGAAGACAAAAATGGACGACTGAGGTTTTTGCTGCTGGAAAAACAAAAACCTCTGTCGTGAGCCCACCTGACAACCCGGTTAATAGCTAGCTGCAATTGCCGTTCCAAGATTGCCATACTTCCAGAGCTGTAATGCAGAGCTAAATCGTCTACATACAGCGATGGAACTACCGTGGACCCGGCGGCGGCAACAATGCCGTTTATGGCAATCGCGAACAAAGTGACACTCAAAACAGAACTCTGAGGAACTCCATTTTCTTGAGTGTAATATTGCGATAATGTCTGACCGACACTTACTCGCAAGAGTCGTACGGACATAAAATTCGCAGTGAAAATCGGTAAATTTCCATGGAGTCCCCACTCATGAAGGGTGGAGAAGATCCCATAGCGCCATGTGGTGTCATACGCTTTATCAAGATCAAAGAAAACCGTGACTAGTTGCTCCTTTCGGAGAGAAGCCTCCTTTAATGTACTCTCAAGTCTCACCAGATGGTCGGTGGTTGACCTATGAGAGTGGAACCCACACTGGTACTCGGACAGGAGGCCTCTCTCCTCCAAGAACCACACCAGCCGACGATTTACCATTTTCTCCAGCAGCTTACATACGCCATTCAACATCAGGCCGAAACTCGGCTGACATAATCCAATGGCTTACATGTTGAGATCTTACATCCAATTTAAATAATATATATCCTGACTGAGTCCACGCTTTATCCAATATACACTAAATAAAATGAAATCCTATAACCTAAATGATGATGATGATGATGAACATAGAAAAAATAATGGTATGAAACAAATTGCCCTCACCTGACATATCACCAAGTCAACCAAATAAGGATTTGGGAACGTTATTGTGACCTGAACAGTCACAGAGTTTTAGGAGATGTCTAGAGTTTGTGGTTTACGATATTCAAAAATCAAACATTTAGCACATTGAACTGGAAACTTAGATTTTGTAGCAACATAATTTTACAGATTCACCATTTGTAACAAATTGAAAGAAACAAGAGTTTTGATTAATATTATTAACAAGTAACTGCATGACAAAGTTTAGAGCCTACTTTTCTTAACATTTAATATTTACACCAATGATTGATCTATTACGAACTGTCTAGAATAATGACGGAATTAAGTTGGTAATACTGGCTTTTATGATTCATTCAATATATACCTGAAACATTGTAGCCTAATCAAGCACTACAGTTTGTTTGAAATTGTTTCCTTCCATGGATTCTGAGATACTGAGAGCCTACGACTCAAATGCTCAGAGAGAGTTATTAGATAGCTGGTAGATCAGATGCTGCTGAAAATGCACACAAAATATACCTTATGGCATATACACAATATATAAATTAAATGTTACATGCAGTTAAACATTGATTCTATCAGCACACGTAGAATTATATTGGCAACACTGCCATGTATGGGTTGCTCAAAATAAATGTGCAAAATTATCGTCTAAACATATGTGCCAAATTAGGAAATGTTTGTCTGCTTACATTGAAACTAGGGTAAAAGATTATGGAAAGCATTTAGCAACCGTTGGTAGCCTTGATGACCCCAAAAATATGCCGAGTTATATCTCTTGAAATATACATTACACATACAAAATTTGGTTGAAATCCATTTTGTTATTATGGATGTTACATGCTGTTGAACATTGATCCTATATGCTTGCATAGAATTATGTTGGTAGCACTAACTTACATCATTTACTCTAAATATGTCTGAAATATCTTGGGCTTACAGTTTGTTAAATTTGAAATGTGTCCATACACATATTCTGAGATATTGAATCTGAATTTACGGAGCCAAGACCGACGAAATCAAAAGAACACATTAAGGTTGCTTAAAGTTAAAAAAGACTTGAGATTATTATACATAGTTGGTAGCCCTGCTGACTCTTATATTAAGGATAATATATGTCCTAAAACATGCATTGAATGTACAAAATTAGTATGATTCATTCGTTAGTATGAAAGTTTCGTGCAGTTATTGAATCTATCAACAAGCGTAGATTCATGTTGACAACATTGCTCCGTCTGGATTACTAAAAATTAATCTGTAATATTGTGTTCTGTAAGTTTGCAAAATTTAGATCTGTTGGTCTGCATACTTTTCCTGACAAGCAGGCAAGAGAGTAGAATCCAAGCCAGTGAAATGAAATTCCTAAGAAGTATGATAGGAAAGACAAGGAAAGACAGAGTGAGGAATGAAGATGTTTGGAAGGAAGTTGGGATGGGAAAACTAAATGAGAGAATTGAGAAGAATAAACTAAGGTGGTTTGGACATGTAAAGGGATGGAGGAAAATAGAATACCAAGACAGATGCTGGAGGCAAAGTGCAAGGGTAAGAGAGCAAGAGGAAGACCCAGAACAAGGTGGATTGATTCAGTGAAGAACAGCGTAAGAAAAATAAATCTGGACTGGGACAAGATCGTGGAAGAAGAATGGTGGAAGGAAAGAAGAAAGTGGAGAAGTGCCATAAATACCCCGACCCGGCAGGAGCTGGATAAGGGGAAATGATGATGATGATGATGGTCTGCATACTTTCTAATCTACTGAGACTAGGGTTCAAAATTATAGAGGGTATTTATCAACAGTTGGCAGCCCTGATGACTGAGTATATTCTTAGTTCCATCCCTCAAGTTTCAATAGCCATGCATCATCCATAATAACATCTATCAACATGCATGTATGGGTTGCTCAAAATTAACCTGAAATATTATGATCTATAAATATGCCAATTTTGGAAGATCCCCTTTCCTTAGTATGGAAGGAATATGCAGTTAAATATTGATCCTATCAGCATGAACAGAATCATGTTGGCAGCACTGTCATATATCAGTTACTCAAAACGTATCTACAATTTTAGGTACTATGCAAAATTTTAAAAGTATGTGTGCCAATTTTGGAACAGATCCCATGCATACCTTCCAAGATATCCAACACAGAGCTAAAATTCCAATTGTGATTTTTCAGCAGTTGGTAGCACTGACATAATTTTCAAATGTGGCCACGAGATGTCATAGTATAGATCTTTACTCATACCAGATCTGATTTTGATAGCTTTACCTGTTTGCAAATTGAAAGGGGGAAAAACACACAGACAGAAGGACAGACACACACACATCTACCCGGGTGATCTCATAAGACTACTTTTTCATCATTTTTGCAAAATTTTTGGAATTAAAATAATATAATTTAAACAGCTCGTCACATAATTTATAAAATGCAGAATTGTGGAAAATAAAGATAGCAGCAAGTAACAAAACAACCAAAGAAAGGCCACAGAAAACGCACAAACATCAACATCATTATCAAGTGCCATCAAGCCGACTGCATGGATGGAGTGCCTCCAGGTGTTTCTATTTTCCATGAAGTCTCTCAAATCTTCCAGGAAATACAGTGTTTATTGCATCTTAGATCTAGTCGATCCACCTTGGTGTTGGCCATGCATGTCTCCAAGTCCTCTCCACCTTTCCAAGCATCTGTTTCTTTCTTTCAAGGAAACAGATCATCCCATGATATGACAACTGTAATCTGGTCAAGAATGCCTCAAGAGACAGACCTGAGTTGATTTTCTGAATTACCCACTTGTTTGTCTCTTTGACTGTCCACGGTATACATAAAATTCTTCACCAGCACCATAGCTTGAATGCATGAATATGTTTCCTATCTCACTTTGTAATGGTCCAGCTTTCACAACTGTACTTCACAATGGAAAAGATTAGGCCAGAGGACTGCCATTTTAACAGATTTTTATGAAAGTTGAAGTGGATTTACAGATTCCATTTTGATAAGTGTTCCAAGCAAAGAGTACTCAGGCATCGTAGAAAGGAAAGTTTGTTCATTGGCCGAGAGTAAGTTGGATGAAAATTGTAAACACTTGCCGACTTCCTGTTATAACTGTATGTTTCCAACTCCTCAGATTAGTTGCAGATTTGTGGATTTTTTAAATTTTATTTATCTAACGTATTTGATTATTGTATAGTCATGTCCTAGTTCGTAAATCATAGGCAATGGCCAAGTGGTCTAGTAAGTGGTCCTCACAGTCTGGATAACAGTTGATATGGAATAGGAGTGGGCATCTTGGCTCTCCTTGATATCAGGCAGCTAGGACTACCCAACTCACTTATTTGTTCCCTAAGGTGAAACTCATGCAGCCCTGTGTAAGTAAAGCTAGCAACTTACTTCACTTGTGCTTTCTAAACCTGCTAAAAATGTCTTGAGCAAGCCTTGGACTTATGGGACTGAAGGTGTCCCACTCTCACCTTGCAGATCAGGAACTCCTTGGAGAGGATGGGGTATTATTAATATCAAGGGAGGTTATGTGAGGAAGAAAGTAGAAATAGCTGCGCCAGCAAGGAATGGATAATCTAGGTTTTAGTGAAGTTCATATCAAGGGATATAGAGAGTAGGAAGGAGGAGGTTACAAGATGCATCTGTTAGGTATAAAATGAGGCAGGGCCAAGTGGGGAGTAGGGCTGTATGTCAAGAGAACTTCAGAACATAATATTATATTTCTGTGAGGCACGAAAATGAGAGATCAATGTAGATATATTTGGGAATGTCAGTAAACCAGGATGAAATAGACAGATTTTATGAGGCACTGAGTGATGTGGTAGTGAGAGTGAACAACAAAGAATGTGTGATGCTGATGAGGAATTTCAATTCTAGAATAGGAAATAGAATTGAGGCATGATGAATAGAAGGACCTAGTGTGAGGACTCCGCCATTATAGCACGGTAGTTTGTGGTCCCGCCGCTACAAGCACTGCAAGCGATTATGTCCAACAACGTGTACCAGGGTTGTAGGCACTACAAGCACGCCATCAAAAAACAGCAGTTGAAAAACAAACAACAACAGCAAGAACTCCATAAACCCATCCCCTCACTCCTCTCCTCTCACCAACACTTCCCCCAAGTAATCCTAGCACTCTACATCAAATCCTACAGCTTTTAATCACGCCAGCTGCACAATAAACTTAATAAATCCAGGCTACAGAACAGACCAAAAAACTACACTTTAAGCTAAACCAAATTCACTTCTCAGCTTGACATAAGCCATAATACAAGTTAAAACCTATACAAAATATACTCTCCCTACTGTTTTACAACTATTAAACTAACTATTCGCACTCAAAACCTAAAAACCCTGAAACGGGAGCTAATTTAAAAATGCAATATCCTAACCCGATTACGTCTCCGGCAGTGCTACCGCAAATGCATTCATAACTTCACAATAACTTCCAAATTACGGCTAAGTGACCGGGGGCGAATATAGAGTTTTATTTGAGGGGGGGGCAGGGGTTAGGGGACATGGTATAGGCCCAAAGAATAGGGGGTCCGGGGTACTCCCCGGAAAACTTTTGTATAATTTGGTGCAAAATGATGAGTTTTAAAGCTATCTGGATTCAGTTTTTCAACCAATTTATTGTGATGTTTTATGTACGGTATGGTTAATGTCAAACGCAACTAAGTTAATACCATTTTATCCATAATGTAGAATTTTGGGCTTATGCCGTGTTTTATTTATTCAAACTCGACGCGTTTCGAAATAAACCATGTCTTTCTTCATCAGGAATAAACGGAAATACGACTAAATTGTTGCTAAGAGAAAGCAACAAAGAAACTAAAAAAGGTGCACTAAGATGAACAATGAAGTGTATTTAACACGTCCTTCGAGAAGTGTATGTGGCATTTTTTCCAGGCCGAGAAAGTAATTACCGGAAAATTAAACTCAAAATCGATGTGGAGCGAAATATTTATGATTGTATCGATTCCAAAGAAACAATTTCAGTTGATCGTTCAGGAGCTGGCTGCTGTCTTCAGCGTGTCATGAATATTATCCCCAGACTTGTTTATTTTGGGTGCCGATTCTTCTTCAGAACGAAGGAAATCCGCAGAGATTTGCAATCTCGAACATCCGCCAAGTCTTCACGCAAGCTTTCGAAAGTCCAGTACCGTAGTCGACAAAATGAATTGGTAGGTCGAGTGTTACTTTAAATAGTTTATGTGTGCTTGTTTTAATATGCTGGGGATTAGCCTATGTTATTTTTTTATCTGTCTCTGTATACTCCAGGAATCTGTGCGTTCCGTAACATGTAATGAAGACCGTAGTTCTTATTTCCATGAATTATATTTTCCATTGTGCCCTGCCGTGCTATTTTAATTGTAACCTCTAATTTCTTTTTAAAAGATTATTAGTTACAAAGTAATTCGTTTCCCTTAGCACCATTCCTAAGACCAGCTGACGACGGCACTGTGGAACTTACCCACTCTAGTGCTGCCTGGCGGGGCGCGCTTGAACTTCAGGAGTCTTCTCACTTTCTCCTTCTATTCGTCATGATTGAGGGGTATGAGAAGGTAATGGGTAAGTGGGACGAGGATAGGGAAGTGAACACCAAATGTTTACAGGATTTCTGTGCAAGCATGGGATTAGCTGTTGCAAACTCATTCTCGAAAAGCATAAGGAGATTCACAGATACACATGGGAGGCTAGAGAACCAAGGTCAAGAATAGACTTACGGTAATCATTACTAACTTGCAATTTAGGAAATTGATGAGGAATTTCAGGGAATTAAGGGGCTTCTTTTTTATAAAACAGACCACAAACTGATCTGCTCTGAGCATAGTTCGACCTTAAGTGCAGACAGTGAAATTTGTTTGCAGACGGATTAGGTTAGAAAATCTTCAGGATAAGGAACTAGGCAGAAATACGTGAAAATGATTGGTGAGAAATTCCAAAGAGTAGATAAAGAACTGCAAGACAATGTAACAGAGTGGTCAGGATACAGGGATGCAGCACTATAAGTAATAAAGGCATGCCTTGGGACAACAGTGTGTAAAGCCAGGAAAAGCATACATCCTGGTGGAATGACATTGTTAAGTCGGCTTGTAAAAAAAAAAAAAAAAAAAACATACAAAAAGTGTCTCCAAACAAAGAATTCAGCAGACATAGAGCTTTATGTAGTGGACAGAACCAAACAAATAATATTAGAGTTATGGTGTTTGAAGCCATTTTCAGTGTTTGATTTTTTGCAGTCGGTCAACACGATTGTACCCAATTGTGTTGACCGACTGAAAAATATCAAACTTTGTTAATAGTAGAGTCCAAGAGGAAATCATGGGAGGAATTTGGAAATAAATTGGAAACATTAGGTCAGGCGGCAGAAATACATTTTGGAGAGTCATAAAGAATCTTAGAAATGGAGGAAAAAGAGGAATTGTGTTTTGGGTAATTCTGAGAAACTCATGTAATTGGAAAACTTCCTAGCAATGTGGCAGATTTTCAGTTTATGCAAGAGCAGAATGAGTACAGGATCAGGATCACGGTTGAGGAAGTAGAAAGGGTGGTAAATAAACTATAGTGTCACAAAGTGGCAGGTGTAGATGAAATTCAGGCAGAAATGGTAAAGTATAGTGGGAAGGCAGGGATGAAATGGTCGCATGGGATAATCGAACTGGCATGGGATTTACTGTAGGATAGATACCCTCTGTGAGGAAAGCAATGGCAAACTACCTCACTCCTCTTCTTGCCTAGAACGCCTCAAAATAGCGCTGCCTTGGGTTTTTGTGGGTATCTACTCGCGTAACGTAACGGCGGTGCTTTTTGAGGATCCAACCAGCCTTCGGGCTGACTACCTAACAGACAGACAGATACCCTCTGACTGGACAAATGCAGTAATCGCCCCAATTTATAAGCAAGGTAGCAGGAAAGATTGCAACAATACAAGTGTACCGGGCAAAGACAGTAACGTAGCCAAGATCGGCCATTGGGGGGAGATTATAGTTACAACATAATGTGTGGTGCGCGCATGCATGAGATTATTTCTATTATTAATTATTTATCGTCATTTATCATTTTTCTTTTGGCATAGTTCATTAGTTAAAATCTCTTGCACCACTCTGGGCTTGGTCGAAATTAATATATGTACTTGGCTACATACCATTATTTTATTTAATTTCACATTTCCGCTTGCCACAAGGTTCGGATACTCGAAGCTGGTTGCCGAGAGCACTAGCATAGCCTAATCACCATGGGTTACAAGGCAAGGCAAGAGAGTGTGTACACTCTGTGGAAACAAACTCTACCATCTCCCATGCCTGTGTTGGGCTTAGAGCACTTGTGTTATGTCATAACACTTCAAATAAAAGCACTCAAGTGTGACAGTACATCGCTCGTTGTTATTTGTCATAAGCTGCTATTTTATCAGGTTATGGGCCTAGTCTACAGCAAACTGCGCGTAAGTGAATTACAAGTCTGTTTAACTAACGATCGTGTGCTTTTAGTGTGTGGGGTTACAAAATGGCCCAAGAAAGTGTCAAGTTGAATATTCCAATGTTAAATGGTGGAAATTTTATATTTTGGAAAACTAAGTTGCGAGCTGTATTAGTGCGTGATGATTTGTGGGAAGTTGTCAGTGAACCAAAGCCTGAAATAATTAACGCAGTGTGGCAGAAGAAAAATAATAAAGCCTTAGCGTACATTACATTGAGTGTTGAGGACAGTCAACTTATTCATTTTGCACATTTGTACGATGCATGGCAGGCTCTGTCAAGAAAGTACGATAGATCCACGTTCGGAAAGAGGTTATATTTACGACTTAAACTGTACGGAATAAATTACTGTGGTGGACCAATGAGCAGTCACATCGGTGCAATTATGGAAGTAGTGGGTTTGCTGCGTGGATCTGGTAGGCCACTTTAAAATGACGAGATTGTTGCGGTTTTGCTGGTGAGTCTTCCAGAAGGTTATTCAGGGCTTGTCACAGCGCTCGAGGGCCGTGGTGAGGCAGATCTAACGGTGGAATATGTAACTGGGAAAATGCTTGACGAATACCAAAGGCATGCCGAAACTGGTGCATCTGGAAATTGTGATTCAGACGTTGCACTACAGTCGGCAGTCGCAAGCTCAAGTAAGGTTAGTCGTGCTCATCAAAATGGAACAATTAAAAATTCAAGTGGAAAACCTAATAAGGGTGGCAAAGAGACATGTGCATGTTACTTCTGTAATAAACTGTAATAAAAGCAGATTGCTATCGATTAAAGAAAAGTCAACAGCTGAGGTCAGCAGGTTCAGAATCGGCAAAATCATCGGTTGAGGTTAAGGTACGCAATACACAGAACTATGCCACATTTAAGGCACTGGATCAACAACATGCTGCAAGTAGGCCTACTGAAGGATGGTGCATAGATTCAGGAGCAACCAGTCATATGACCAATGATAGACAATTTTCATGACACAAGAGCTACAGTCTTTCTTGCTGATGGTTCATCCATGGTAGCTGCTGGAATTGGAGATGGACAATTTTACTGTGAGTTACCTGACGGGCACCTCCAAGAAGTACTATTGAAAAATGTGCTGTTTATTCCACAATTGGATGATATCTACTTTCGGTGAGGCGCATAACAGACCAAGGTCACCGAGTGATGTTCGAGAATGACACGTGCAGCATCTACAAAGAACATCAGGTCATTGCAGAAGCAAGGAACGATGGGAATTTATTCAGACTTCAGACTTTGGTACCAAGTTCGTCAGTTCATGTGGCGAGAGAAGCTGTATGCCTACACCAGCAGTGGCATCGCCTATTGGGACATCAGGATCCGATTGCAATCAAGCGTCTAATCAATTAGGAATTGGCCACAGGAATCTAAAGTGTCTACATGTTCGGAGAAGACTGCATCAAGGGAAAACTAACCGAAGCAAAATTTTCTGAGTACATCCAGAGAGAAGGAGCCCATGCAACTCATTCATTCTGATCTTTGTGGGCCCATGCAAACTGCAAAGCCAAGTAGAAATAGGTATTTTCTATCACTCATTGACGATTACTCCCGTTTTAATGTGGTGAGGCTGGTAAAATCCAAGGATGAGGTGGCAGGGGTCGTAGAAGACTACATTGCTGAAATGCATAGTAGATTTGGAAGGAAGCCGATTGCCATTTGTACAGACAATGGCAAGGAATTTGTTTCTCAAAAACTGGAGAACTTTCTGTGGAAGGAGGGGATCCAACATCAGCTCATTGTCCCCTACACTCCACAACAAAATGGTGTAGCAGAGAGAAAGAATCGGTCATTGACATAATCTGCAAAGTGCGTGTTGTTGGATGCTGATCTGAACAACTGCTTCTGTGGAGAAGCAGTTTTGACCGTAGCTTATTTGCAGAATCGATCAACGAGCCGGAGTATCAACAAACTCCAGTTGAATTGTTTACAGAAGTGAAGCCAGATCTGGGTCATTTACTTGTGTTTCGCCTGTACCCAAACAAAAGCGAAAGAAATGGGACAACAAAGCAATAAAGGGCGTCCTGATTGGCTATGATGGAAACACCAAAGGCTATCGGATTCTGAATCCAAAGACAGCCAAGGTTTGGATCAGCAGATTAGTGCGGGAAATTGAGTGTGTTGTCAAACATCCAGCTTCGGTAGGCAGTGCACCGGAAGAAGGGGCTAATGAAATCACACGCAGCATTTAGAGACATTGGAACATGTTTCGACACAGACGGAATCAGCTGGAAACTCAACACTGAATCCTAGAGGTAATAACATGGTGACTTTCAACAGAGGAGAGACTGTAAGCATAAGAGATGAATGTGAGACTGAACCACAAACTCCACAATTTCCACGAAGAGTTTCTGAACGGTCAAATAAGGGTGTACCAGCAAAGACGCTAACATACAAGGTGCCGACGAATCACACCAGAGCGCCAGTCTCGTGGAACGAAATGCTCAAAATGTCACCTCGTGAACAAAAATTATGGAACAGCCACAGGGTTTTGAGAAACCAGGCCAAGAGAGCCAAGTTCTGAAATTGCGGAAAAGTCTCTATGGTTTAAAGCAATCGGCCAGAACAAGACGGCTACAGACACATTATCCAAGTTAGGCTTTCAACAAGGAAATACAGATGTGTCTTTATTCAAGAAAGGAAGAAGATGGAAGCATCACTTACATTCTGTTGTATGTCGATGATATACTGGTAGCCGGTCAGTCTGCAAACTTAACTGATAAAGTTGGTTATGAAATATAAGAATTTCCAAAATTTTCCGCCTATTCAACACATTTTTAATTGTTATTTTAGTGTCCTTGAGGGTACATGTTTCGGAATTCTCTCAATTCCTTCTTCAGCCCATCACACTTAAGAGCCGGCCGGAGTCAAATCCTATTTCACCTTTCATTTCAAAACGTTGCCACTAGTTTCGTTGTAGTCGCTGTCCCCTAGTAGTTACATGGCCCGTACATAGGTATCAGCACTGATTACCCCCTACTGTGAGGGTGGTTCAAGGTCGCGTGTGCGAGAAAGTTCAAACTGCTCCTGGGTCCAAACACTGGGGAAATGCAATCTCGTGGCAATGCGCTTCAAGAATATCGAGACCAGAAAGTTCCAAGTGATAGTCTGTATAGGCTACTTCCAATTGAATGGCCGAAATATTTTGCTATAGATAAGCTAATAGTTAAACTATGGATTACGGAATTCACAAGTGACTGAAATATCCTTGGCCTTCCTCGTGATGTAGCAGCTAGTATTCTTGGCTGACGCCCCAGAGGTTCGGGTTCGATTCCCGGCGCCGATAAGAAATTCGATTCATTCTTGTCTGAGGGCTGGAATGCCCCGTGAGGCAAAACTGAAAAGATGTGGTTTTGATTCCCATCTCAGCCATCTTAGAAGTGGTTTTCCGTGGTTTCTCACTTCTACTCTGGCTGCGTGGCTCGGGGGCAACGTTCTTGCTTGCTGTGCCCAAGATTGCAGGATCGAATCCTGGCTCAGCCAGCTGGCATTTGAGGGTGCGCAAATGCGAGGGAGCCGTGTCAGTGAATTTACTGGCAGGTTAAAGATCCCCTTTGGGGCAAACTTCCAACACCCCGGCGTCTCCTAAAGCCGCAGATGTTTAAAGGGACGTAAAGCAATAACATTAGTATTATTACTATTATTATTATTATCACTTCTACTCCAGGCAAATGCAGCCGACTCCTTCACAATCCTCATCTGAATCACAAATATACACACTAAATCACTACATCGTGCCACGCTGGTATCGAGAGAACGTGGGTTTGAATTAATAATAATAATTAAAATATTTTCCGGATCTTGCATGGGGGGGGGGGGGGGAGGGGGAGGAGCGCCTGTTCAACCCTCTACCACCGGCGGCTTCTATTACTATTATTATTATTATTAATATTAATAATAATATTTCTAAAATTATTATCAGTTTCTGCAAATTCAGGAGGATTATAAATTAATATTACATAATTTGGCAATAGAGGTGAGGGAGTGCAGGATTCTCCAGCCCCAGGGCCCATCACCACTCACTAACGCCTTGCATCCGGGGGTGACACACAAGAACGCTACACCACGAGATGGTCTTTAAAACAGTATGTTATACATAATGTGATAACGCAGAAAGAAATGAAATGTTATTCTTCAAGCTCTACCATTTCCTTACAGACCTTCCTTACATAAAACTGCCTATGTTGCGAAGTTCGAAACCGAACCACAATAAGGTTTCACGCCGTCGTTGTTGTTGCTCATGCTCCATTAGATTGTGTACATTCAATCATTTACTTTCATAAACATCTTCATACTGACATTATGGGGTTTGAAGCCATTTTTCAGTGTTCCCTTAGTAAACAAAAGTTTGGTGCTTTTCGGTCGGTCAACACGAATGTACCCAAAAGAGTTGGGTTATACCCTAATCCTGAAAAAATTACAACTCTTTTGGGTACATTCATGTTGACCGGCTGAAAAGCACCTAACTTTTGTATTATCTTCATAATAACCTTCATTGTGATAAAGAATCGTTCAGACTAAACTAATTCCTGAAAAGAGTTGAAAGGTAAATTTTCAACACTTTTGTTTGAATATTTCAAAATATAACTCATCGTGTTTACGATAACATTGAAAAGATACGTAAGGAAGCCTACTCCCTAGTATACCTGTAACTTAGTAGTATGGTGAAAAACTGCTGTTTATTTCCTAGAATTATATTTACGTGTTTTTGTAAGTAACCATGACAAGTTATTTTTTCTTTTATTCTTAACAAAGGAGATATTTAAAAAAATGTAGAATACCTTTTTTGAAATTACATTTCTCATCACACAGGATTAACTTCAACGATAAGCTATAGCATATTATTATCAGGACTGAGTTGCTTCAGCTCTTCCTTTCGCATTGCCTTTTCCTCATCAACAACCAAGAAATGTCCAGAAACTACAAATTCAGTTGCTCAAGGGAAAGGAAACTAAGATCCGTTTCCCACGATTATCACATCACTATTCATGAACAAATATGGTGCAATTATATGGGGCAATTGTGATAATTAACTAATGCATATAACTTTTTCCAGGAGTGTATTTACATATTTATATCTTGTACCCATTCATTGGGCACAGTCGTGTTGACCGACTGAAAAGCTACAAAAGACAATATTATAGCCTATATAAAAAATCAGTAGTAGTGGTGAAAGATTTCAGCCTATTCCTGTAACAACTTAGACCAGGAACTCATCCTAGCATCAACTCTTACCGCAACTTCATTATAAACACAAATACGGTACTTTTGATTGCCTGTAGCAGCCTTCCCTGGATACCATAATACTGTACTTCAGAATCCTCAGTTTCTTTTCCCTTGGTACTCTTCCGTACGCATACATAATCATGGAATTTATTTAAATTTGCTATAATATGAACATGCTTAATTAATTAGTGTACCACCCTTTATTTTGCAAAAAATATAATGAATAAAATGAAGAATCTTCAAGCAATATCATGTGTAATGTATATGATTTATATAAAAATTAAATCAATATTACATATTTCAAATTTTTTAATGTAATATTACATAGAAGAAATGGAAGGAACGCAGATGCCCCACGTGGAACAATCTGTCATCACTGCGGCAAATTGTGTGCCTCCCGCATTGGGCTGTATAGTCACCTCCAAACTCACCAATGAGAGACATTCCGGATTGAAAGGCCAATCTACTCGATACTGAGTTCTGGTAATACATGGCATTTAAGTCTCTGAAATGTTGAGGCATTGTGTCAACCATCAGCACATTTGACAATGCCTCAACACTTCAGAGACTTAAATGCCATGTATTACCAGAACTCAGCTGTCAACATCACAAGTTTAAGAAAGTGATTTCGTTCAAGGACACGAATTGCATCTTAGATAATTTTTAATTTCCTTTCCAAAATTTATATTTTTATTTATTCACACCTAAGGCCTTTATTCGTTATATACGAAATAGTGCAATGGATGTCAATATGACATTCATGTAGGAAAGGTTGTAACAAGTCATGAAGTGTCTTGTATTTATAAATTGCATGTGTTATTTTAAAATTTTTAACAATTTTGATGTGCTTTCGTTGTTGTATAAATATGTGTTTTTGACATTTGAAAGGATTTATAACATTGTCTTTTATGGACGATTCCTAACAATAAGTGTGATGGGCTGAAGAAGGAATTGAGAGAATTCCGAAACATGCACCCTCAAGGACAGTAAAATAACAATAAAAAATGTGTTGATTAAGCGAAAATTTTGGAAATTCTTATATTTCATAATCAAACTGTCAACACGGAACCTGAAATAGATACTTCTTTGATACAGTTGGTACAGAATTGTAAAATTAATTTGACATCAAAGACTTGTGTGATATTAGTTACTATTTGGGAATTCAGGTGGAACGACAGATAAATAGAACATTTTTGCTAAACCAAAAGGCAAAGATCGCAGCATTGTTGGGGGGATCATGGATTATCGGAGCCAAAACCAGCTGCGACTCCAAAGGAAACCTATTTCTTGTCAGGTGAAGCGACTGCAAGTCAGTTACCAAATAACACGCTGTACAGGAAAGCCATAGGGTCTCTACTATACTGTACATAGACACAGTATCGCAGTCACAGCAAGTCTACTTAGCCGTCGAGTGGAGAAGCTTACTCAACAGGACTGGAATGCTGTAAAGTGAGTGATGTGGTATCTCGCATTTACAATACACAAGACACTGCGTTTATCTTCAACTGAAAACACAGAGCTCAAATGTTATGTGGATGCTGACTGGGCTGATGACAAGACCAACAGAAAATCTACAAGTGGTTATGTTTTCTTTCTTGGCAAAGGAAATGTAGCATGGTCAAGCCGGAAGCAAACATCAGTTGCCATGTCGTCTACAGAGGCAGAATACATTGCAGCATCATTTGCCAGTCGAAAGCTGCTGTGGCTCAGACAATTACTTATGGACATGAGTTTACCGATTGTTGGTTCAGCAACCATGTATGAAGATAACCAAGGTTGTATTCAATTGATTGAGTCAAATGGGTTTGGGGCTTGCATCAAACACATTGATGTACAGCAGGTGTGTCCAACCCGTGGCCCTCGATCCCTTCACATGCGGTCCGCAGTGATATTTTCTCTATCACATCGCTTGCGGCCCGCAGTGACATTTGTAAGTTTTTATGAAATAAGTAATTCTATTTGGAATAAGATAAACTTGAAAGAGCAAGATTTTTCCGTTCACAACACATGTGTTTGTGAAAGTTCATTTTACTCAAAACATGGAGAAATATATCCATTTTAAGAAATACCCAGCCCAGAGTTTTATTTATGATCCTACCTGCCGCGCATCGGTTTGAAGTCTCCGTGCATTGTTGACCGCGCAGTAACGCTACTACTTTCAAAGGCGAGTGTGTGCCAGATGTTTTATTGTCATTATATTGTAGAACTTCGAGCCTCCGTGGCTTAGGCGGCAGCACGCCGGCCTCTCACAGCTGGGTCCGTGGTTCAAATCCCAGTCACTCCATGTGAGATCTGTGCTGGACAAAACGGAGGCAGACAGGTTTTTCTCCGGGTACTCCGGTTTTCCCTGTCACAATTTCATTCCAGCAACACTCTCCACTATCATTTCATTTCATCTGTCATTCATTTAATCATTGCCCCAGAGGAGTGCGACAGGCTTCGGCAGCCGGCACATTTCATATCCTCGCCGCTAGATGGGGGCTTCATTCATTCCATTCCTGACCCGGTCGGAGACTGGAAGCAGGCTGTGGATTTTCATTTCATATTGTAGAACTTCAAAGTTAGTTTACTGTTTGCAGTTGTTCGCTCACATTGTAGTGAGTGGTTTGAAGAATATAATTAATTCTGTGATTTGAGGGTCAATTTCGTAAAGACAAGGTATCTGAACTTAAAATTAAACTCTTGGGACAGCAGTTATTCATTATTAATGTGTCACTACAAACTTAATCTCTGATAAAAGCCAGTTACGCAGTAGCAGAAATTATTGCAAAAAAATCTAAACCATTTTCAGATGGCGAGTTTGTTAAAGAATGCATTGAGAGTGTTGCTGATATTATATGTCCTGACAAAAAAGTGCAATTTGCAAAATTAAGCTTGTCGCGACAGACTGTAGCTCACCGTATTAGCGACCATAAAATACTGAGCCACAAATTACCAGTTCTATTCTCTGGCACTTGAGAGCAGTGATGCGATACTGCCCAATTAGTAACTTTCGTAAGGGGAGTTAATTAATATTTCAATATTACAGAAGAATTAGCTGGACTTGTGCCTCTTAAAGGCACCACTAAAGCCAATGATTTAATGAGGGGTGTAACTGAAACCTTGAACCGGCTTGGCTTCAAAATATACAAATCTATCAGGTGTAACATTCCTGCTTTTGCAGGAAAATGAGAAGGGTTAGTTAAATTACTACAAGCAGAGGCAGCTAAAGTAGGAAGCATTTCTGTAATGCAATATCACTGCTTAATACACCAAGAAAACCTTTGTGCTAAATCCCTAAATTTAGATAGTGATTTGAAGGTCGTTATAAAAGTAGTGAATTTCATTCGTTCACATGGTTTACGACATAGAGAATTTCAAAATTTCTTACACAATTTCGATTCAGAATTTGAAGATATTGTTTATCATACTGAAATAAGATTGCTGAGCCGTGACAAAATGTTGAAGCGAGTGTTTAACCTAAAAACCGAAATACAAACATTTATGGAGGAGAAGGGCAAACTTAGAGTTAGTTATTGTTGTTTTATGTTGAATTTAAAGACTCAGAATGGATGTGTGATTTTGCCTTTTTGGATGATATAACAATACAACTGAACAAACGTAATTCATGTCTCCAAGGTAAGGACCAATATTGATCACTACTATGTTTGATCACGTGAGGGCCTTTGAAACAAAATTGCGACTTTGGGAATCACAGATAAAAAACAACAACTTTGTGCATTTCCTAGTCCTACAAGCTGTAATAATCAAAATTCTTGAAAGTACGCAGAATCATATCAGAATTAAGATCCGAATTCCGCGTTGGATTTCAACACTTCAAGGAAATTGTTATAAGTTTCAATATGTTTTCTTACCCTTTCTCCAATAACATAGACGAGGTTCTCGAGGATCTGCAAATGGACTGCGTTGATTTTCAATGTGCGTCAGACCTAAAGAATAAGTTTAACAATGTCCCCTTACTACAATTCTATCGCGACTTCTTTCCCAGAGAAAAATATCCGGGCATTAATAGACACGCACTTCCTTTTGCATCACTTTTCGATAGCACATACATAATAATGTAAACAAGTGTTCTCCAGGATGAAACATGTGAAATGCGCAACGAGATCACGAATCACTGACAATCATCTGGAGAGTTCACTTCGAGTTGCTACATCAATCAAACCAGATATTGGATTCCTTGTTCGTGAGAAGCAGTGTCGCATCGACAGGTAAAATATTAATTCTATCATTGATGTGTAACATCTTCCCTCTCGGTTGCTGGATATTTTTTGTGGGAGTGATTTTGGAAAAGGGACGGAAATGTGTAACAGGAAACCAGGGAAGCGCGCGCTATTTGATTTGACCAATAAGCACGCGCGGCGGCAAAGAGATGGCTATGAGATGGTGCCACCCCATTTTGCGTGAGGTGACGCCCCCTCTTTTCCTATAGCCCCTTTAATTAAACCAAAGGACCCAAAACTAATAGGTCATCGGTTTTTTAATATCTCGCGAACCAATAATGCTAGGGACTTGTATGAGGTGTCCTAGGACTCGGAGTGATGCCCCCTATTTTCCTATACCCCCTTTAATTTAACCAAAGGACCCAAAACTAATAGGTCATTGGCTTTTTAATATCTCGCAAACCAATAATGCTAGGGGCTTGTATGAGGTTTCCTAGGACTCGAGGGGGGGGCGCCCCCTATTTTTCTATAGCCCCCTTAATTTAACCAAAGGACCCAAAACTAATAGGTCATCGGCTTTTTAATACCTCGCGAACCAATAATGCTAGGGACTTGTATGAGGTGTCCTAGGAGTAGGGGTGATGCGCCCCCCCCCCCCCCGTTTTTCTATCCCCCTCTCAATTTAACCAAAGGACCGAAAACTAAAGGGTCATCGGCTTTTTAATAATTCGCGAACCAATAATGCTAGGGACTTGTATGAGGTGTTGTAGGACTCAGGGTGACTTTGTGATTTGCAGAGATGGGTAAATCCAGAGCAGAATATATGCGAAATTATCGACAAAAGAAACGTGAGAAAAAAATAAAAACTGGAGGAGTACAGCCGAAAAAAATTGACTTCACATACAGTATATTTCATCTCAATTTCATAGTAGGATAACATGTCAGATGTTACACATCATTTATGCGACTACTGTAAGGCTCGTTTTATTTTAATATAACATTTATATATATTTAATTTAAGTTTAAAAATAACTTATCTAATATATGATTAATATTTTAATAAAAATAACATATCAATATATTAGCTATTTTTTTAAATTAATTGGTTTATCTTAGAATTTTGATCCTATTTAATACGGTAGAAAAAATCGAATCATGTGACCCGCAAACCAATTCACCTTAACGACAGGGGCCCCTTTCCAAAAAAGGTTGGACATGCCTGATGTACAGTATGTCATCACCAGCTTCGGGATCTTCGAGAAAAGGACATCATATAAGTGCTGTATTGTCCAGCCAACAAGATGCTGGCAGATGCCTATTCACGAAGCCTTTGGCTAGAGAACCATTCCAGAACTTTGTGGAAAAACTGGGTCTACAATGATACAAACCTATGACAGCAAGAAGGGGTGTTGGAGAGCGCTTGCCACAAGGTTCGGATACTCCAAGCTGGTTGCCGAGAGCGCTTGCATAGCCTAATCACCATGGGTTGCAAGGCAGTGTCTAGTCTTGTGTATACACTCTGTGGAAACGAACACTACCATCCCCCATGCCTGAGTTCGGCTTAGAGCATATGTGTTATGTCATAATGTAGGCTACTGTATTCAACTTCAAATAAAAGCACTCAAGTATTACAGTAAATCGATCGTTATTTGTCTTAAGCTGCTATTTCATCACATACAGATATGTGGACCTTTCAATTAACATTCAACAAGGGGAAACAAATTGACGACCAACTTAATTGATACTTCAAACAGAAGATCCGCCGTACATTTTGTCAAATTGACACATCAAACTCGTTATGAGCTGTTTTCAACTAGAACAAAGCACCACAAATGTTGCTCCATGTCAATAACAACATCCAAGTTTTAACATGATAGTTTTGTGAACGCATTAATGCACAAAACCCCGATTGTTTTAATAGTTTACAATGTACCACATATTCTATTAATCTTTTTAATATGGCTTTGAGATAATTAATCTTTAGGGGGTTTTCAATGTGTTTTTTAGCAAATGTTTTCATCCATTTCACCTATTTTTATGCATGCACACCATAATCATTCTATCATGTCAAATATTTTAAGGTTTTTATGTTTATGTTAATTGTAGATATATTTTTGGATGTTTGTTCACACAATTGACAGGCTGATGAAGGGGACAATTGTAAATGAGCCTCGGAACATGTACCTAAGTTTCGTTTGAACTAAGAATTGAACCAAGTATTGACTAGGCGGAAATTTTCCTCAATTTTCTTTGAAAATTCTTTCTTGCATGAGTTTCGTCATAAGGGCAGTAAGGTTCTGTACCCGTATTCTCGTGGACAGAACCTGTTGAATCCGATGACAAAGCTGGATCGAAGAATCTGGAAGTACCTGGCTAGAAAAACCCCCAAAATCCTACCAACAAGATCAACCAGGAATAGGGATACACAAAGATGTAAGAATGCATTAAGAGAAACCAATGGAAACAACAAAAAAAAAACTCTAAACGAAGAACTCGAGAATCAAAAAGAAAATCTCGTGGTGAAAGTCTTACGTTGGGAAAATATCAAACACTGGCCTTCCTAACACATCCTGAACATCACCACATCGGAAAAATTTAAAATAAAATTATAATTATCTCATAAGCGTTAATTTCATACACTGACCGGCATGAAAAACGCAATACTTCAATTTCTTACAAAAACTGAAATTTATTTTAAATTTATGACACTCTTATGACACTAATCTACTATATGATGATGAAATATTGTGTCCCATGTAGGTGTCTAACAATGAAGAAAATGACAATAATAAACAAATTTAACAAATTAAGCCAGAGATACACACTTCAAGGAAAGAGCGCTATAAGCGCGGGAAATTTTGAGTAAGCTCTGCTTCGATTTTATACACCTCACACTTTACTTCACAGACCTCGGAGATGATCTCGGAGACCTCTGTTCGAAGCTTCAAAAGAGCATATTGCCACCTCTTGCACCAATGATGGCATTCAACCTTTCAGGGATGCTCCTGATTAATGCTGTTGAGGAATCATGTCCCATTCTTCCAGGAGGGCATTCCGCAGGTCCTGTAAGGTTCTGTATGGTCTCTGGATAGTGCTGACGGGCTCCTCTCCCCAACCGGTCCCAAACGTGCTCAATAGGATTCAAATCAGGGCTTCGAGCAGGCCAAGCCATAGCATGAATCCCTGCTTCATCCAAGAACTCGCACAACATGTGGGCGTGCATTGTCTTGCATTGGTGTGAAATCGTCACCAATAAATGGAGCGAAAGGCACAACATGCTCCAGAAGGATTTCCTCCACATACCATGTACGGTAAAACTCCCATTCTCCACGATTACCAAATCCATCCTTGCAGCCATACTGATTCCTGCCCACACCATCACAGAACCACCCTGAAAAGGCGTCCTGGATGAGAATGTGCTAGGGGAATACCTTTCCCCTGGCCTTCTCCAGACCCTCTCTCTTCCACCAGGTGATCGGACGCCAAATCGCGACTCATCGGTGAACAACACTTGTTCCCATTGTTGTACTGTCCAGCCATGATGTTTCCTCCTACTTTAGATTCCGCCATGGTCCGTATTGACAAGAGATCATAAACCAATATAGTACAATATATTTATTTATTTATTTATTTACATAGGTCCCAATGAGCCTGAGCTCGTGTTAGGGGCAATCAAGTAACATAGTTACAGCATGGCATATATATAATTTTTGTAACATTATTGTTTAGTTTAATAGTAACTTAGATTGCTAGTGACTAACTTTACAGAGATAATTCGATATGATACATTGCATTGCTTAAGGCTATTGTACATGGGCTATTCATTCCTTAATAGGAAGTCTTTTGTTTTCCTCTTAAATGTTTTTATAGAGAAACTTTCCCTTATGCCTAATGGTAGCGAGTTGTATTCTTTTATTATAGAGGACATAATTCCTTTAGTTCCAAATTTAATGGATTGGGAATGGCTGGTGAATATTTGATTTACTCCTCTTGTTGCATAATGATGAATGTCATTAGCATGGGTAAAATGGATGTGTGTGTGTATCAATTTGTTTTCTAATTTGTATACAAATACTGTTGCTGACATAGCTATTTGTTTTTGCAGTGGCATAATTTTAGTTCTTGAGTATAATTCATTTGAGGGTGTGAGCCAAGGAAGTCCAAAGATAGATTTTATAGCACGTTTCTGGAGTATCTCAAGTTCTTTTATCAGCTCCTTCTTACAATACCCCCATATGAAATTCATGTACATTAGATGTGAATGTATCAGAGCAAAGTATATATTTTTCAATTGTTGGCTAGTAAGACAGCTATATCTTAATCTGAAAATAATACCAATTAAAGGGCTGATTTTATGTTTTACATTTTCTACATGATTTTCCCAGGTTAGTGTACTATCTAGTGTGATACCTAAGTATGTTGCCGATTTAACCCTTTCTATTTCTTTGTTGGCTATGTTGACTATGTTTGTGGTCTCAATCTTGTATGATGGTTTATGGAAGCATAAATATTTTGTTTTAGTGATATTGATAACCATTTTGTGTGCTCTCAACCAATCCACCAGCTTATTGAGATCATAATTAATATTTAGCATAATTTCCTGTTCAGATGTTCCCAGATAGAGTATAAAAATATCATCTGCAAATAGTCTAAGCTTGCCTTTCAATTCTAATAATACTATATCATTAATATAGGCCAAGAAAAGAATTGGTCCTAAGACAGAACCTTGAGGTACTCCTGTGTCAATTCTCATTTGAGATCCTTTTACATTATTGATTGCAACATATTGTTTTCTGTTAGTGAGGTAGTTCTTGAACCAATCATGTGCCACTCCTCTGATGCCTACAAATTCTAGTTTATTAAGGAGAATCTTATGGTTAACCAGATCGAATGCTTTTTGAAGGTCAATTAGTACACCAGCAGCTAGTTTGTTTTCATCTAATGCCTTTTCTACATCAGTTACTACTTCAAATATAGCACTATCAGCTCCTCTATTTGGAATAAACCCATATTGGCAGTTTGCAAAGTAATCATTTTTCATGAAGAAATTCATAAGTCTTCGTTTAACAACGCTTTCTAGAACCTTGCTGATGGCAGATATAATACTAATGGGTCTGTAATTTGATGGGTGGGTTTTGTCTCCTTTTTTGTAGATCGGGACCACCCTAGAGACTTTACAGGCATCGGGGAATATACCAGTCATCAGTGAAAGATTTATTATTTTGACAAGATATGGTGTAAGGCCCTCAAGACACAATTGTAGCAGGACATTAGTAGTGTTGTCCTCACTTATATTGTTTTTGTGTTTTAGGGAGTTTATAATTGATTGTATTTCATTAGCATCAGTAGGTAACATAAAGATTGTCTTAGTGCTAGTAGTATTTTTATAGCTTGTAATGTCAGAGGTAGAACCGTTTCCTTGATTTTCCCATATACTGTTAGCAATAATGACATAATATTTATTAATTTCATCACATATATTTTCCTTTTTTTCGACATTTGTGCCGTCGACTATAAGTTTGACAATTTCATTTTTCCCCTTCTTTGGCCTATTTAACATCTCATTAACAACACTCCACACTTCCCTCTGATTATTTGCATTTTGAATTTTTTTGGTCAAAGTAGTTTCTTTGTAGGTTTCTCTTAAGTTTTGTAACTTGGTTGCTAATAATTTTATATTCTTCTAAAATTTCTGCAGATGGATTTTTAACTTTGGTTTTTGTATATATCTTATCTTTCCTGTGTATTAGTGCTAAAAGATCTTGTGTGATCCAGGGTTTTATTGGTGGGGCACTTGGCTCCTTATTCGTATATTTCATAGTACAGGCTTCTATTCCTTTATTAATAAAATCACAGAATTTATTGTAGTAGTCATTGATGTTAGTTTCATTGCATACAAATTCTTGAGTTATTAAATATTTATTAAGTTTTTTGTAGTTTATTTTATCCTTTTCTATTGGCCTATCATCACATATTGAGTTCCTGTTTATCTTTTTGTTTCTCATTTCACAGATTAGTAAATGGTGATCACTCAAATCATTATCAATATTATAGACATTACATATTTTGTCACAGTCGTTCACCAATACATGATCAATTAGAGTAGAGCTAGTTTGTGTTACACGAGTTGGATATTTTGTATTACATAAGACTAGACCGTATGATTTGACTAGGTTAATATAACTACTAGTATATCTGTCCCCAAATAATAGATCAATATTCATATCACCTAGTATTATACCAGGATTCGTTGAGTAAGAACTAATAATTACTTCGAGATCAGTTAGAAAGTGTGGAATGTTGCTTTTATGAGGGTTATAAGCAATGATTATATTGTATTCTTGATGGCCTTTTCTCACAGTAATGTGCAGTATGCTGTGGGTGGAATTTATTTCCTTTACAAGGGTACTGCTACATTTGTTTGAAATATACAAAGATACTCCCCCTCCAGTTTGCTTTCTAACTATGTGATATGCAACATATTTCTTAATATTGAAAAACATTTTTGTTTGTTCTGTCAACCAATTTTCTGAGATTGCTAGGACATCTACACCTTTGATTCTGTCTAACATTATTTGGATATCATCGAACTTGTTTTTTATGCTATGTGCATTTATGTGTATGCATTTTAGTGTACTGGTATCGGTTATTATCTGTTTACTGTCCTTAATTTTATAATAGTCGCTAAGTGTATTACAGTTACACTCGGTTAATTCTAGTGTATTATTATTTGCATTACCTAAAAAATTTAATTTCTGTAATTCTAGTTCCATATGGGATAATACTTAGTAGATATCTTACTATTACATAGATTTTAGTTTGAGAGGGCGAGTTCATCCAGTATTTCAGCACTTGATATAAGCTTTGAGGGTCCATTTTGATTTTTCCGAATGTATATTTTGCAGTCTCTGACCCAAGTTGCAAAGATTTTTCCCTGTTGTCTCAATTCACGGCACTTTTTGGCGATGGTTTCATTTCTTGGGGTCAGGTGTTCATTGATATATATATTACCACCATCACTGTAACCAATTTCCGTCAATCAATACCAAACAAATTAAGTTAAACTGTATTAACACTCACATTCGTGGGACATGTTTTAGGGCCATGCTGCTCCCTTCTTCAGCCACTTCATCTCCTCAATGTGTTCTCAAAGATATCTCATTATAAAAGATGCTCACACAAGCAAACATTAAAACAATCTAAAAACACTATACTAAAAATACACATACGTATAAACTTATACAAATATATTGAAACTCAGAATGTCTGTCACCATGTCCATGTAAAATAAAAATTCCTCTTCTACGTTGAAGTTGGTCCTATCGACTGTTTTGGCCTTAGGTATTAATCACAGTACATATTACGGAGTGACCAGTCCTTTTAATTATAGTGCTTGATACGAAAAATGGAACATGAACCAGTCAATGCAGACCATGATAGATATCGTAAATTATCTGTCACGTAGATGTCATTGGAAAAGCTGTGTAGAACAGAAGAAAACCCATGTCAACAGAGTAAAATTGATTTGAAATTATTTCAAAAAATCCATAAAAACGGCTAAAACAATACTCACACAAATCAAGGTAACTATGTGTACACATCCAGATCAGTTGTGTCTCCGTAACCAGAAAGTAAAGGTTGAAAACTGTGAAAAGAAAAACAGATGTTAAAACTAGAACCTGTGTATTTAAAAGAAAATATAAGTTAGTAAACCAACCTCTTGTCCTGTACCGTGGGTCGTAAGCAACTGGACTGTTCTTAATTCGGGCAGCGTGTGTGCTTGTATGCTCGGCTGAAGGTTATATGACGTAACACGTGAAGGGAGAAGAGAGGCAGCGATTGTTTACATAGCGATACCAGAGTGTTTAGCTAGCAGAAAAATAAAAATAACTGACTTATGTAGGTTGTATGGAAGCCTAAGATATCATCATTTTATGGTGGTTTCCTTGCTGCCATATCCTTTACATGCCCAGTGAGAATATCATACAATACGTTGTTCTCATAAAAAACCGACAGTAGTGGCTGCGCTCTCTAAAGCGCTGCGTTAGGCCATGGGGCCAAGCTCTCTGCTGACTCGGTAGACGCGTGGGTTCGAGCCCCACCGTCGGCTGTCCTTGAAATGGTTTTCCGTGGTTTCCCATTTTCAACTCCAGGCAAATGCTGGGACGGTACCTTCTGACAGGCCACGGCCGCTTCCTTCCACATCCTTGCCCAGTTTCATTCACCATCATTCATTTCATCTCTCATTAACTCCTCTCATGAGGTTGGTGGCAGGAAGGGCATCCGGCCGTAAAAATCATCCGCCACAAAGACTTCCATCGCATCTCATCCCCGACCCCGTTGGAAAACGGGAATAATAAGGGGTAGACATACAATTACATGTTGTTCTGATGAATGAAAATCCACAGCCTGCTTCCAGTCTCCGACCGGGTCAGGAATGGAATGAATGAAGCCCCCATCTAGCGGCGAGGATATGAACTGTGCCGGCTGCCGAGGCCTGACGCACTCCTCTGGGGCAATGATTAAATGAATGACAGATGCAATGAAATGATAGTGGAGAGTGTTGCTGGAATGAAATTGTGACAGGGAAAACCGGAGAACCCGGAGAAAAACCTGTCTGCCTCCGTTTTGTCCAGCACAGATCTCACATGGAGTGACGGGGATTTGAACCACGGACCCAGCGGTGAGAGGCCGGCGTGCTGCCGCCTAAGCCACGGAGGCTTGTTGTTCTCATAATGTATTTCATTTAAATTGAGTTCCGGGTTCATTCTTTGTGACAGTTCTATCTCTATCTCTACTGGCGCGAATCATATGAAAATGTGATTGTGCAACACTATTGATAATAATCACTCCACACAGATTTTACCCCAATATGATAAAATATGAATAAATAATTGTCAAGTGTCTGAAAGCAACAAAACCCAAGGGTGAGAACCAGTATTAGGATGAATCCCGTTACACATGATCCATCTAATATCACTTTTGCTGTTTCATGATTTTTCTAATATTCTCTCAATGATTCTACCCTCTGGTATCCTAATTAAATGTCCAAAGAATATGCATTTCTTCCTCCTCATCATCATCATCTTGTACAGTTTCCAGCCCAGGCAGCTTCGGTGGCGTAGTCGGTAGCATGCTGAGCTTCTATGCCCAAGATAGCGGGTTCAAACCCGGCCGAAGCCGTCGGATTTTTTAAGAGCGTTAAAAATCCCTCAGTATGCCTTCCTTCGGAGGGGAAGTAAAGCCGGCGGTCCCATGTCATAGATATATGTCATGTTAAAGAACCTTCCACTAATTGCACCTGTGTGAAGCTAAATTGGATAGGTTAAGAATGTAAACAACGCTCTTAGGTTTCTACGTTCGTTGCCAAGAGTCGACTGCGGTGGAGTCTAGTAGCTAAGTTCTGAACTTGGCCTAGTAGTTGTTGACGGTGGCGCTTGGAGGCAAAAGTAGGAACTATTTGAAAAATTCAAAGTTGCAGTACTTAAATTAAAAAAACAGATAACACACACTAATACAGTCATCACAATTAACACCGGTTATCAGACAGATTCTACACACACCCAAAGTACACGGGGCTACATGACCGCGTTGTCACAGCCCCTAAACTTAAGAACCAACAAACCAGTTTCCAGCCCCAGGCTGTGCTAATTATCGGTTACATCTGCTTGTAGACTGACTGTTTTATTAGAAGCTAGTCTCCAATGTCCATCGACTTAATATTGTTTGTTCAAGCACGATTCTTTCTATTTTGAGTATTTTGTATATTTCTGCAGTGTTAGTTGTTTTGAAGATGGTTTCACTTGATATGCAATATCAATGGCCAATAAGGCAACACTGAAAAATTACTTTAAACCTATCAACAGTATATTATGTAATTTCTGGTTGAGTGACTTTTGTAGTGCTTTAATTTTGTAGCTATTGAAAGATTCCTTTTTGTTATGTATGCTCTTGGTGATATATTGTGCTTTAGTTAATTTATTCTATTATGCGAGATTGGCTTTTCGTTATCTATCTATAAAGCTCAATATTGGTTGGTTTGTTATTTAAACAAATCTACTCTGTTTCACCGATCTGAACCAAATTTTACATACCGGTACTTACCCTTTGGAACCCGAAGAGTAATACTGTCTACTTGAAATTTTGGACAGACCACTCCATTCCTTGCCTTTTTGCTCTTTGGCACATATCTACAAAGTTTCACCGATCTAAATCAAATTTTACGTACCCACTCTTTGGAACCCGACAAATAACACTGTCCACTTGAAATTTTGGACAGCCCTCACCATTCCCTACATTTAGGCCCTTTGGAACAAATCTACACCTTTCCCTTTACATCATTCCCACTCCTATGTGGGGTCGATGTTTCTGACAGCTCTCCTCCATTTAACCCGGTCATGCACATCCTCTTCTGACAACTGTTTTTCTCTGAGGTCCTCCCGTACACAATCCATCCATCTTCGTTTTGGTCTGCCTCACATTCTCACTCCCTGTATTTGCATGTCTAGCATCTTCCTCCCCACATAGGATTCCTCCCTTCTTCTCACATGCCCGTACCATTGAAGTCGCTTTTCTTGTATCTTCTTAGATATTTCCACAACCTTCAATGTTCCTCTTATTTTGACATTTTCCACTCTATCAAGCTTAGTCACTCCACTCATCCACCTGAGCATTTTCATTTCCGTGACGTCAAGCCTGTTTGTGTGCGTTTTGCGTGCAGGCCATGTTTCAGAGCCATACAGCAATGCAGGTCTTACAACAGTTTTATCTATTTTCCCCTTAACCTTAGGCTTGATCCTGCGGTCACAGAGCACTCCTGACATTTTCCTCCAGTTCATCCATCCTACCTGAATCCTGTGTGACACTTCCACATCCAGATTTCCATCTCCAGTCACCACCGAACCCAGGTATTTGAACTCATCCACTCTATTTAACGTTTCCCCTTGCATTCTGATCTTACAGTCTTGATCTGTATTGAACCTCATATACTCTGTCTTCTTCCTGCTAATCCTGAGTCCTCTGTCTTCCAAGGCTGCCCTCCACTGTTCCAGTTTTTCCTCTATGACATCTTTGGTGGTACTACACAACACAATGTCGTCCGCAAATATCATGCACCAGGGGGATTGGTCTCTTAATCCACAAGACATTTCGTCCAGAATTAGGTCAAACAGATATGGACTTGAAGCGGAACCTTGGTGTAAACCTACTCGAACCGGAATCCAATCTGTAAGTCCAATGCTGCTTCTAACCTGTGTTCTTGCTTCTTTGTACATTTCATGAACCAACTGCACGTACTTCTCTGGGACTCCCTTCGCTCGTAAACATCTCCAGGCTTCTCCCCGGGGCACCCGGTCATACGCTTTCTCTAGGTCCATGAATGCGAAGTGTAATCCCTTCTGTCTTTCACGATACTTTTCCATTAATTGTCTCAGGGAAAATACTGCGTCTGTGGTCCCTTTTCCTGGCATGAAGCCAAATTGTTCCTCGCCAATGCTAGTCTCATCCCAGATCCTCTTGTCTATCACTCTTTCCCAGATTTTCATGGTATGGGACATTAACTTAATGCCCCTGTAGTTAGCACAGTCCTGAATTTCCCCCTTCTCTTTGTATATAGGCACTAAAATACTTTCTCTCCATTCATCAGGTATTATTTCCTGAGAGTACATTTTTTGCATTAAATCCAGCAACATGTCGATCCCATCTTTCTCCAGATATTTCCACACTTCAACTGGAATTTCGTCGGGCCCTGTTGCCTTTCCGTTTTTCATTTTCCTAAGCGCTAATGTTACTTGAGTAGCCCAGATGCAAAGGCCGCTAAGTGCACTTTTTGTCGATTTTGAGTTGGGCACACCGTCACGTTTGTCTTTTAACTGGCTACACGATGGAATAAGTTTCAGGGTGCATATCCCGCTCTAAACCATTGAAAATGGCCAACAAAAATCGCATTTTTTTCATAAACCGCTAAGTGCATGTTGGCTACGGTTGCAAAGCCAGTTTAATGTTACACGTGTCCAAAGACTGCTAAGTTCCATAAGTATGGCGTCTGCCTTGCCACATGCGGCTGCAAAACACGCTAACTGGTACAAGAACTGCCAATATTCCTCCCACAGAATTACTTTACAATAAATAATTATTTATTTCCATCGGGGAGGATAGTTTCGTGTTTCAGATTTGAGTTGGCTGCACTATCGAGGAAGCGTACGCAACAATGGCACGCTGCCTTATCGAAATACACCGTTTAAAGCTCATTTGATCGACAGGTTGTTTCTTGGTTGTGGGCATTTCAAGCCATAAAAATGAGCGACCTTGTTGATTTAAGTGAAGCAGTTATTGCATTTGTGGACTGTAATACTATTGTGGTTTCTTGGTTCCAAATACGGTGGGAAGAACAGAAACGGCAGAAGTAGTGGGACAAAAAGTCCAAGTTGAAGTATTTGAACCCGTTGATATTGGAGTTGAGATTAACTTCTTACGTCTGGTTAGAACATCAACATGCCAAAGGATCAAACCAAATAGCATCGACACTTCTTCACAAACTGGCATACATTTTTAAGGTGCAAAATATTTCGGTTACTCTCCGATGGCTGTGGGGGTCAGAACAAAAACAAGACTATGATCAGCATGCTATCTCACTGGTTACTGCTAGAAGCTCCCGCATGTCTAAAGGAAATGCAGCCATGGTTCCCAATTGTGGGCCGCTCATTTATCTCATTTGACAGAGTTTTTGGAAATGTTGAACGGCAACTTCGCAAAGTTAGTGTCTTTGAAATTCCTTCCGGATACATCAAGCACATTGAGAAATTTGCGACAGTTGTTCGCCTGGAACAAGATGAATGTCTTGTTAGGGATTAGAAAGCGTATATGGATAGCATGATAAAAAAAATCCGGGTAGTAAGCATTTCCAATTCCAAAAAGGGAAGAAAATCGTGTTCAGAATTGGCAAAACAAAAAAAATAACATGTCTGGTCCGAGGGGAGCCGTTCTATTATTTTGAGGTTGGTGAGGAAAAGAGCATCATAAAAAGTGGAGCGAATATTAACAAACATCCGGGTCCCTCACCAATTCAAGTAGGTGTTGCACTCAAAGAAACTAACTACAAGACGTCTGACAGCTTTCAGAGCTGTATTTCGGTGAAACTGGCCAGCGAATGGCAACCTAAAATTCTTCAGTGAGGTTTTCCAGGAGAAAGAAGCCATTTGCAACAATATCGTCCGACCTCAAGAGGAAGAAGACGAAGAACCAGCAGATTTTGAGCTCATGGACATCGAGGATGACCTGACCTAACTTAAGTGCTATTTTTTCTTGTTTTATGCACTTTCTTAATTTGTAAATTTTTATGCTGTCTAAATGACGTTTCACGGTGTTTAAGATGTATTTTTTAATATTTTTTTCTCGCACCAGACATGGTCTATTTTTTCAAAATATATTTTTCCTAATAAACCAAATTGAAACTAAAATAGTTCTCTATTAAAAATCTCATCCAAATGGCATTCGTAAAAAAATAAAACAGCGGGTTTTGCAACCTAAGTTTCATTAACGACTCTCGTCGTCACGGGTGCAAATGTCGTTAACTGCACAAAACGTGTGCAAAAACCGGTAAGTCAATATTTTAATGTATGTTTTGGGACAGAAGATCCAACCGTAGGTTTCACAGATTTAACTGAATGATAAATGTTTTTATGTTGATTTTCAGGCGTAAGAAATATGGTATTAGCTTAAATAGTTTGGTCGTAGCAGATTTTCGTCACTTACTCAGTTTCGTTTATAATGCACTTAGCGGCCTTTGCAAACGGACTACTCACTTCTTCTCTTCTAATATCTATTGTCAGACCCTGGTGTTGTTCTCCTTCTCCTAAATATACCCTTGGGTTCTCTTCATTGAGAAGTTTTCCATAGTAGTTTCTCCATCTGCACTTGATGTCGGAATGGTCCGTTAATACTAGATCATTTTCATCTTCGATCTGCTTTATTTGGGTGTAGTCCTTCTTGTCTTTATCTCTCG
This sequence comes from Meconema thalassinum, assembly GCA_946902985.2. NCBI lineage: Eukaryota > Metazoa > Arthropoda > Insecta > Orthoptera > Tettigoniidae > Meconema > Meconema thalassinum. The sequence goes on from OX336388.2 coordinate 1,204,157,500, forward strand.
CCTGCACTATTCTGAAATTTTTCTTTCACCTTCTGTAGTTTCCAATTCTTCGTACAGCCAATCCATCATTTGTGCCTTTGACTGTGGCACTACCTTCTTTGCTTCCTTATTACATCTTGTGTAGTTCTCTTTATCCTCTTGTCTACCTGACTTATCCCATAACTTCTTTGCATCACTTTTGGCTTTCACGATCTTCTGTACCTCTTCATTCCACCACCATGTTTCTTTGTCAGCTTCTTGCCAGAAGTTCTCCCTAGCACTTCAGTTCCTACCCTCCTTATCAAACTACTGTTGTGCGCCCACCACTCCTGCACATCGTTGCAAAGAACCACTTCATTGAGTACTTTCTCTTTAAACTGGTCCTTCAACGCCTCTTCATTTAATCTCCACCACTTAATTTTTGTTAAGACTCGCACAGGTCTGCCTTTCTTCCTAATCCTCCTTTTCCAGTCCATGACTACCGTCCTATGCTGTGCTGCCACTGCTTCACCATTAAAAACTTTACAGTTTTGGATTTCCCTTAATTGAGACCTTTTACACATTAAGAAGTCAATCTGGCTTTCTCTGGTCCCACTTTTGTAAGTCATATATTGACACAAATCTACACCGTTTCACCTAATTGCACCAAATATTACATACTTAGACTTAGGAACCATGTCCACTTTAAATTTTGGACAACCCTCTCCATTCCCTACATTCAGAATAACAAAGGGACCTGAAAACCACGTTTTAAGGCTCTAGAACCATTCATGTCCATAGTAGTGTAGCTGTAAGAGTATTTTAATAAGTGTATTGTTGGCTGGCAATGCGGGTTGCATCACGCCACCCCTACCGTGTTCTGGTGCAGAATTACGAAAGTAGTTACATCTTGCACTGCTTATAAATTGCACTCACAGAGAGTAATTAGTGCAAAAGATTTCTTCGGCCCCTTAACCCTTTTTTTTTTATATATATACCAAAGGGCCCGTCAGCTATGCTCCGGATGTACTGCAGCCTTAAGGCTTTTTGTACTGCCCTGTGTACTCAGCACCAGTCCATTATCCCTGTGTCTTGAATAAGATAATACAGTCCCATGATGGACTCTCTTTTAATTTCTTTTGGTTCAATTATCGATCTCCCAAAAAGATCGAATCTTCTGCGATCTAGAGCTTTGCAAGAACAGATTATGTGATGGGCTGTCTCCGTTTCCTTCCCACATAGTCTGCAGTCTAGGTTTCCTTTGATTATGCCCATTTTGTTTAGGTGCTTTTTCACGGGAGCATGGCCTGTGAGAAGAGCCACTATGTATCTTGCCTGAATTTCCTTACATTTAGAATAATTTTTCAGCTATTTTCTTACATGGTTCGTTGATAAACATTTCCCCATGTTTAATGCCAGGGTTGGTTTTCCATGTATTCCTATGTTCCTTATTGATCCAGTCTTTAATAGCTTCTCTTATGGAGCATTTGGATACTCCTAGAGCCGGCTCTGGTCCAGGAAAGATTGTGGCCGATCCCTTTTTAGCGAGTTTATTGGCTTTTTCATTTCCTTCAATATCCTTGTGTCCTGGGACCCACACCAATTTGACGTTGTTATGTTCCACCAGTTTAGTTAGGGCATTAAGACATTCTTCCGCCCGAGCGGCTTTGGTGGCGTAGTTGGTAGCGGGTTCAAACCCGGCCGAAGTCGTCTGATTTTTTAAGAGCGTTAAAAATCCCTCAGTATGCCTTCCTTCGGAGGCATGTTAAAGAACGTTCCACTAATTACACCTGTGTGAAGCTAAATTAGGTTAGGTTAAACATTTGACAAACGCTCTTAGGTTCCGACGTTCATCACCAGGAGCCGACTGCGGTGGCGTCTAGTAGCCAAGTTCTGAACTAGTTAGTCGTTGACGGTGGCGGAAAAAGGAGGAACTACTTGAAATTCAATGTCTGCAGTCCTTACTTGAATTAAAAACAGATAACTCACACTTATACAGACATCACAATTAACACTGGTTATCAGACAGATTCTACACACACCCAAAGTGCACAGGGCTACATGACCGCGTTGTCGCAGCCCCTAAACTAAGGAACCAACCAAAACCATTCTTCCAACAGTCTTGAGTTCACTTTACGGCTTATTAAAGCCTTCAGTGCTGCCTGGCTGTTTGAGTATATAATCATCTTCTTATTGGTATAAGATTTTTTTATATTTTCATATATGCATAGTAGTATTGCATAAACTTCTGCCTGAAATACCGTGGGATATTTTCCCAGGGGAAGGCTAATGCTTTTTCCTGGTCTCATTCTGTATACTCCTGAGCCTACCCCTGAGTCGTCTCTTGACCCGTCTGTGAACCAGATCAAAGTTTCCTCAGGACGCTCGGGTTCTGTCTTCCAGGAGTCTGTTTCAATTATTACTTCAAATGTTTTGTTGAAGTTATATTGTATAGGAGTGTAGTCTGATCGCATATCAAGTATGGAGTCTTCTACAGTTTTTATTATTGATGAAATTCCTGGTTGTGAGTCAGCAATACTTCCAATTTAACCCCTTAATCCTACGCAGGCGGATGCGTTTTGTGTGTGTACGCGGACCGAAAATACGGCAAATTATAACTCGTCCCGAATTATCGAACACTAGCTACAAACTTGCATATGTACGTAATATTAATGGCTTACCTTGATTATTGGATGTACTCCGTCTCAGAAGTGCATAGGATATTATCAAAATTTTTAGTACATAATGGGCATAAGAGACACTACTTGAATATCCATCTTCGGACTCTTCAAATGAAAAATCACTTTCATCTACATCTGTGGAGTCCAAAATTGAAGCAATCTCTTGCTCACTGACCCTCATTTTACTGCACATGTTGCAAAATAGTTATATAAATCACAAAAAGTCGTTCTTAGATTTCGCGACACAAGTTCGAGTGAACACGATAATCTCTCAGAGCTTGTGAGAAGCTAGCAAGGAGATAACACCACTCAATTCGGGGATTCCCTGTTAGGCCAGACCTAAAAGTGTAGTTTACTGCCATCTGTTGAGTTTTAAGCGTACCACTTGCGCCCGTTTCAGCGGATCTCTGACGATTTAACATTTTAAATTCAGCCCACTGAGGGTTAAAACAGTTTTCACCATGAAAATATTACGCCTCTGTATAAGTGCGATAGTGTTGGTGCAGTACATTGAGGTTATCAGTTGCAATAAGCGTCGGTTTCAAATTTACTTTCATGTACTCCATTCCTTACCCTACAGCGCTATGTGGCGATAAATGACACTATTGTTACCTTAGGAGCTCGGGACAGCCGAACTTTCCTGAAGTGTTCCGATCATTTTCCTATGGCGCTATGTGGCAAAAGAAGACACTATTGCTCTCTAATTTTCACAGCCAATGAAATATAGGCCCTAGGCAGTGTCTTTTATTTCACTTACTCTTTCTGATAGTATTTTTCAATTCGTTTGTAAATTACATGTGTCACTACTGTAGTTAGTAAATAGCCGCTTTCCCATTCATTATCATCATCATTTGGGGAAAATGACCTGGATATTACGGCCTTTATACTGTACTTCTTATCACCACCACTACAAAAAGTTTTTTTTTTAAATATTGTTTTCTGTTAGTTTGAAAGTTTCATGTGTTAGTATTCATTATCATCCATAAAACAAATAAATCCACTGGGCGAAGCCAGGCACACTGCTAGTAGGTTATAATTTCTCCTCTATACTGTATTTAAATTTGACTACAATTTTAATTTGTTGTTCATCTATTGAGATTTTGTTTGCAAGTGGTGGATCAGTTAACACAACTTTCTGATTATGAAAAAATTACTCCCCAGAGAAAGGGTTTTTTCTACCAACATCAGGCAATCCAAAATTAAATTCTTAATCTGTTTTAATCATCTGTGTTGTGATAGGTTTTACATCTGCAATAATACAGATTCACACCAAAAGAACATAATTGTGAAAATTGGGTCATGTATTAATTCTATATGACTTAATTTCACAGTATCAGAAAGAGGAAAATTCTCTGTAAGGCCACGCAATAACTTTATTAGAAGTATCATCTCTTTGCATTACTGAGAAGTAAGCAACATCGCAGGGGTAGAAGAGGATGAAGCTACAGAGAGTTGCCCCAGTTAAGCTTGGATGATTTGGACGTACCTTTTGCCCTAGGAGATTCCTTTTCTCCAGGCTTGGTTGTGCTTGATGTGATAGCCACGGGCACGGACTTTTGCTTTACATCTCAGTTTCCACTGTAGATGACTTCGACGGATTACAGGAAGAGGAATATTGTCCCATACCTCCTTGCACACTTCCCAGAGACCCTCAATAGTGACGGGACGCCTGGAGAAAAGTCCTCTTTTCAGGAGACCGAAGGCACGGAAAACCATCGGCGAGGCATCCGGGGATTTGACAGGGATGTCACTAAATGGCATGACATGGACAGCCGTCTCTGCTTCTTTTCTCTCGTAGTAGGTGCCTGATTATCTTGCAGTATGACTGGATGCTTTACCCATTGTAACGTGTTTTTCGAGGGTTTTTTATGCAACTGGCATAAGTCAGTAGGAAGCCATTCTATATTTATTTACGCGGCAAATTGTTCAGCCAAGAGAATTTTTCATGTTAATTTATTATTATTATTAATTTATTATAAGGGGCCGATAACCTAGATGTTAGGCCCCTTAAAACAACAATTATCATCACCATCAATTTATTATAATTATTATTAAGATATTTTCGGAGCATTTTATAAAAATTATAAGCATACAGATAGGTTTTCTATGTCTTAGAAAACGCTATCAAGCAAATTATTACGAACGACAATATCACAGAAAATTATGTGATTGCGGAATTTTACGGAGTTTCGTCAGTTAGGATATATTGAGAGACATGACTCACTGGGAATTCAAATACAAGCTGATTCCTGTCGAGAAGTATTACGCAAGCGGAGTTGCAGCGTCATGAAAAGGCGAATGGTTGGAACGGAAAACGACTTCTCCCTCCCGCGGAGTGTAATGAGCCAGAGTGGGGATGTAGCACATGGGGTGCAGCCAATCAGTGGAGACCACGTAAGCTGGAAGACGGTACCGTGGTGGGGGAGCCAACGTGTGCATATATCGTTCGGCGCGGCGTGGAACGAGGACTATCTGTGTAGAACTTAACGAGTACGGTGGCACGCGGAAGTCGCTCCGATGTTCCGTGGATTGGAGGACTAACTTTTGTAAAACTTAACCAGTGCGGTTGTACGAGTGTTTGGGTCCGATGTACGGACCATAGAATTATCTAATCTACTAGAATATCATCAAATAACGAAGAAGATGGCGACGTCCAGGAGACTGTGGGAAGCACACAGCATCATCCAGTACGAGGGAAATGCTTTAGCAATTTCCAGTGGTAAGCGCAAATGACGCAGAAATACGCAATCTCTCATTTTTCTTTGTTTTATATTTCATATTTCAGTAACTTCATAGCTTGGGAATAAGAGTAAAATCTATAATTTATCAGACTCCGTTTTCACGTAATTTTCTATCGGTAATATTAAAATCGCAACGCTCCAATTTAAATTTTATACTTATTATTATTAATTTTGCAATACTTGTTTTATATAATAAATTCATTTCTTTTACAATGCAATCTTTGCTTTCAGTAGGTAGCATTAGATATAGACCAATTCCTTCTCCTGATACAATTGTTTGTTGGGTTAATGATCAAATCATACCACGATCAGAGTGAATAGATTCTTGAAGGTGTTCTACCAGAGTTAGACGTTGTTAAATACAAATTTAGATTTCAGCATTGCATTGAGGTCTTGGCGCCCATTAAAACAACATAGATTAGGCATAGGTAAACTGCTACAATTATCACCCAACAGTGAGGGCAATAGAATACATTACATTTGTCGCCGACAACTTGGGGCTGAAAACCTAATAACATTTGTGGAAGGAGAAGGGTATATATTTCTGTGCCTGTATTTTGGGGGTTATTTGTCTGTATCAGTGTATATCATTATGGGGGATGAGAAAGAAAGACAGATGAGGTTACGCAGTGGTCATCAACTGGAGTGTGATGATACGAGCAGTATGTCGAGTGATGGTAGTACCGGGGTAGCGGAGGTAAATCCCGATACTGAAACAGGGAGTGTAGGCGGCCAACCAGAATTAAAAACTTTACTTCTCTAGTTCATGTATCAGAACAAACTTAGTAGTGATGCCTTAAATGCAAAATTAGAACAAAACAGTAGGGAAAATAAAGAAAGTACAGATGCCTTAAATGCTAAATTAGAACAAAACAACGCAAAACTGGAACAAAACAACGCTAAATTAGAACAAAACAGTAGGGAAAATAGAGAGAGTAATGAAACTTTAAACGCCAGATTAGAACAAAACAGTAGGGAAAATAGAGAGAGTAATGAAACTTTAAACGCCAGATTAGAACAAAACAGTAAGGAAAATAGAGAGAGTATTGAAACTTTAAATGCTAAATTAGAACAAAACAGTAGGGAAATGAGTGACAAATTCGAACTGATTAGAGGCGAGATCAGGGGGGTGATGGAAGAAAAGGCTAAAGAGATTATTGCAGATGTAGACAGAAAATTAGGAAAAGTACAGGAGGAGTTGGAAATTAGAATCAGTACACAGGCTGAAAATTTAAAAGAACTAGTGCAACTGGAAACACAGCAGGTCAAAAAGCAATTGGGGGGAGAAATTGACAAAATTCAGGTAGCTACTAAAGAGGTTAAGGAACAGCTGGGGGGTAGAATTGAGAAAGTCCACTCACAAATAGTTGCAGAAGTAAATGATTTAAGAGAGAGTAATAGAGAGAGCATTAGCAAGATTGAGGAGAAACAAGCAAAGCTATATGATAAAGTAGAAGAATCAGAAGGAAACATTAAATTAACAGTAAATAGTATTGAGAGGAAGGCTGAAGAGAAAATCGCAGAATTAGAGTTAAAATTAAAAGCTTGTATCAGGCAAGAAAATAGTCAGAATAGGCCAGTTTTTGTGAATAGCACACACAGGGAGGTAGAACTGGGTAAGTTCAGCAATCGACAGGGGTGCCCAATGGAGTTCATGAACACTATAGAAAATAAATTCGGGGAGAGGTTGGAAAATGGTAGTATTGAGTGGTGCCAGGTAGTTGAAATTTTAGAACAAGTGCTTGTGGGGGAAACGAGGAATTGGTTTGCTGTCTACAGAGACAAGTTTACTGATATCAATGATTTTAAAATGAAATTCTGTGAAAAGTTCTGGAATGAGGTTATTCAGTCACAGCATCGTGAGGGAGTAGTGTGTGGTAAATATAACCCTAAAGGAAGCTCCACCATGACCGAATACTTTTTAGGGCAGGTATTAGTGTGTAAATATCTGGATGGCTTGAAGGAGGAAAGTGATGTGGTGAGGTTGCTACTTAGGCACTTTCCCTATAGGATCAAGGAGGCTGCTTGTATCCAGAATGTAAAGACTATATCACAAGTAGAAAATTTGTTAAGCACATTTGATGCACTAGGGAGAGGGGGTTATGAGGACAATTTCAATCGGAACCAGGGTAATAATAATAATAGACCTAACGAGGCCAGGCATCAAGAAGTTCAAGGGAACGGTGGCGAAGGGGCCAACGCTCAAAATAGAAATAACAATAATCAGCTAAATCAGAACAGAGGAAATGGCTATGGTAATCAGTATCAAGGGAGGAACAATGATTTCAGGGGAAATCAAGGGAGGAACAATGATTACAGGGGAAATCAAGGGAGAAACAATGATTTCAGGGGAAATCAAGGGAGAAATTATAATGACAATAATTACAACCAGAATAGGGGTCAAGGAAGAGGACAGCCTAGTGGTAGTAATATACAGCCAAAAAATGACAACAGCCCAGAACAACCAGACCAGTTTAGTAGTTAGTAGTACTACGGCCAGCTGTAGCGGTTCTTTAAAAGCGAACCAGGCTGCGAAGTAAGGTCAGAATCTCAGTCTGTAGCATGCCCTGTCCATACAATTATACAGGAACCCTATGACCTAAATGTAAGAAATGAATTATTACATGAACTAAATGATGAAGGTATTATTCAGGAAGTGGTTAGTAAGAGCCCCATAGTTAAATTTAACGTGTCCGAGGCGTACACAGATGTTTTAATTGATAGTGGTTGTATGAAGAGTTGCATAAGTAGTGCATTTTATGATAAAATGAAAGGAACTGGAGTAAATTTTGAGGAGATGCCAATTAAAAGCACTTTTGTTATCACAGCTGTTGGGAAGAGGGTTAAAGTAATTTCTAAGCAAGTTTTAGTAGACATTAAAATTAATAATCATGTAGAGAAGCAGATTTGCCTTGTAATTCCAAATTTAGTATTCAGTGTTATCTTGGGTTCAGAGTGGCTAAGTAGAGTGTCTGGTAACTTATGTTATGATGTAGGGAGTTTGAAATTTAAATGGGGAGATTCTGAAGTAGAAGTAGCGTTCAATGACCATATTCAGAGGAGTAGTATTGTAGGTGTGATTTGTACTTTAAATGAGATATTGCCAGCCGTAGAGCGGGGTTCTCCATGTTTTGTGGGCAGTGTGATTACGAACGGTAGTCTAAAGGACTCGTTACGTGATGCTGCATTTCAGGGAAATATAGAGGATGAACAGTGTGTTCGGCTCTATGATGTGTTATTGTGTAATAGGAGAGTTTTTGAGGATCGCATTGGTATGGCCAATTGCTATACACATTCATTGAACGTTATTGATAGGTCAGTATTCACAGGACATAGATATCCTGTACCTTTCGCTTATCAGAGTGCAGTTGAGGCACAAATTAACCAGATGCTTGAAGATGGGATAATTGAGCACTCTAACAGTCCATATGTTAATTCTTTGATCACGGTACCCAAGACCGACGGCACAGTTCGTATTTGTTTAGACGCTCGTTTGGTTAACAGTAGAATTAGTTCAGATCAGCTGAAATCTATGTCAATAGAGGAATTAATGCAAACATTTGAGGGGAAGAAGTATTTCACTTGTGTAGATTTGAGTTCCAGTTTTTGGCAAGTGCCACTTATGTACGAAGATAGACCATTTACAGCTTTTAGTCATAAATATAACCTTTATCAATTTTGTAGAACACCTTATGGGTTAAAGAGTAGTTCAGCAGCTTTAATTAGGGCTTTAAACATCGCATTAGGGGATGACACAGGAGAGTTTGTAACCATTTACATAGATGATATGGTAATTAGTTCACGCAGTTTTGAGGAGCATCTACGTCATTTAGATATAGTTTTTCAGAAGTTAGATCAGGCAGGGTTCACTTTGAAGCTGTCTAAGTCGTCATTCTGTCAGTCAGAAGTGACATTTTTAGGTCATAGAGTGTCGAGTAGAGGTGTAACACCAGAAGAAAGTAGGGTTAATAAGATACTTCACGCAGAGGTGCCACAGAATGTTAAACAGTTAAAAACTTACCTGGGAATTTGCAACTTTTTCAGGAGGTTCGTTCTTAAATACTCAGGGTTGGTAGAACCATTCAGGGAATTGCTTAAAAGTGGGACTCGGTGGAGATGGGAATCCAAGCATGATCAGGCTTTTAGAGTGCTAAAGGAAGGTTTTGAGAAAGCTGTAGTGCTGAAATATTCTTTAAAAGATAAGGAATATGTGGTTATGACAGATGCTTCACATATAGGCATTGCTGGAGTATTATGTCAGAAAGATGATGAGGGTAATCTGTGCATTGTATCTTCAGCCTCGCGAGGACTGACTGCAGCAGAGAAAAAATACACGATTACTGAGTTAGAGCTTTTAGGTATTGTTTTCAGTTTAGGGAAATTTAGAATGTATTTAGTAGGGGGGAAATTTGAGATCCATACGGATCACCATGCACTACTGTATATGAGGACTTGTAAACTCAGTTCTAACAGAGTTAGTAGGTGGACTCTTGCTCTGCAGGAATACGAATTCACAGTAAAATATATTAAAGGTAAAGATAACATTCTTGCAGACATGCTATCAAGGGACACTAATTTATGTAGGGATTATCCTGTGGTTAAAGCAGAGGACGGTATTTTAATATGTGCATGTGTGGACAGTAGCAACAGGGCATCGTTACAGACACTGAGAAATAGGTAGGTAGAGCAACGTGAGGACGTTCATTTAAGGGAGCCACTTGCAAGGTTGGAAGCAGGTGACGCAGAAACATTTATGGTTTCCAAACGTATTGGGAAAACAGCATATGTGCTGGAGAATAATGAGGGAAACAGTTATACGGGACGTATAATATACATAGTCTACGAAAATATGTGTCATAAAGCGAGTGTGTTTAGCTGGCGAGCCAGCCTATCAAATGAGTAAGTGTGGTATTTGGTGCGTGGGAGGAGTTGGTCTTCCAGGCAGGCGTATCAGAAGTCACACAGGGGGGTAGTATGTAAGTAAATGGGAGATTTAAGGTACAGGGTAATATGACGGGATTGTCGGATGCTCTTGAGCACTAAAATGTCTCGATACACCTAGGCCAGAATTTGGTAGCGCTGGTGAATTCCCATTTGCCTCCAAGAGATGGGTGAGCGCTTGGACAGGGTATTTTTGCTTAAGGCGTCCCCGAGGCAAAACATGGGCCATCAGAATGCGAGACAGTCCTTCATGAAACTCATACATATCAGCACACGTGATTTCTGTTTACGGCCTCGCCATGTAAGATTTGTAAGTGTGTAATTTAGGTAATTTGTACAAAGGTTTCATTTGTTTGAGGAGAACTGGTCTGTGTTGAGAACTAATATTAAGTAGAATATGGTCTACGGGAACTTAACAAGACAGGGCGATTACGGCACAGAAATATTTGGTGTTATATCTAATGCGCATTTACTGTTTTTTTTTCAGAAGTCAATATTAATTTCATCTACTTTAAAGAGACATTAAGTATTATGGTCACGAGGCGCTGCCACAATAGTGTGATCGTGTGCTCAGTGATAAGTGGGATTAATTTCACAATAAGGAAGGAACCTCCAGTGAAATTAGAAAGTTCTAGGGAGATATAAATATATCAGAACACCTTCAATGCGTGTGATATGACATCGTAAATACATAGTGCTCACACAGTAAATATGTCTATTTCTCCAACATAGAGAAATTTGAGAGGCGGAAATATCCGTGGAACACTATTCCATATGTAAAACATTGGACTGGTTGCAAAGTGCAATCCATAGTGACAACAAACTTTGACGCAAAGTGCGTGAAGAAAAATTATGAGTGTATATATCTGTAATTTAGGGTGATTTCATTTATGTGATATGTATTTTGGATGGGGTTTATTAACGTGTCTGGGATAATCGGATAATGGACCGTCGTCACGGTAAATCATCCGATGATCCGAGGCGAATATGTAACGTGTTTTTCGAGGGGTTTTTATGCAACTGGCATAAGTCAGTAGGAAGCCATTCTATATTTATTTACGCGGCAAATTGTTCAGCCAAGAGAATTTTTCATGTTAATTTATTATTATTATTAATTTATTATAATTATTATTAAGATATTTTCGGAGCATTTTATAAAAATTATAAGCATACAGATAGGTTTTCTATGTCTTAGAAAACGCTATCAAGCAAATTATTACGAACGACAATATCACAGAAAATTATGTGATTGCGGAATTTTACGGAGTTTCGTCAGTTAGGATATATTGAGAGACATGACTCACTGGGAATTCAAATACAAGCTGATTCCTGTCGAGAAGTATTACGCAAGCGGAGTTGCAGCGTCATGAAAAGGCGAATGGTTGGAACGGAAAACGACTTCTCCCTCCCGCGGAGTGTAATGAGCCAGAGTGGGGATGTAGCACATGGGGTGCAGCCAATCAGTGGAGACCACGTAAGCTGGAAGACGGTACCGTGGTGGGGGAGCCAACGTGTGCATATATCGTTCGGCGCGGCGTGGAACGAGGACTATCTGTGTAGAACTTAACGAGTACGGTGGCATGCGGAAGTCGCTCCGATATTCCGTGGATTGGAGGACTAACTTTTGTAAAACTTAACCAGTGCGGTTGTACGAGTGTTTGGGTCCGATGTACGGACCATAGAATTATCTAATCTACCAGAATATCATCAAATAACGAAGAAGATGGCGACGTCCAGGAGACTGTGGGAAGCACACAGCATCATCCAGTACGAAGGAAATGCTTTAGCAATTTCCAGTGGTAAGCGCAAATGACGCAGAAATACGCAATCTCTCATTTTTCTTTGTTTTATATTTCATATTTCAGTAACTTCATAGCTTGGGAATAAGAGTAAAATCTATAATTTATCAGACTCCGTTTTCACGTAATTTTCTATCGGTAATATTAAAATCGCAACGCTCCAATTTAAATTTTATACTTATTATTATTATTAATTTTGCAATACTTGTTTTATATAATAAATTCATTTCTTTTACAATGCAATCTTTGCTTTCAGTAGGTAGCATTAGATATAGACCAATTCCTTCTCCTGATACAATTGTTTGTTGGGTTAATGATCAAATCATACCACGATCTGAGTGAATAGATTCTTGAAGGTGTTCTACCAGAGCTAGACGTTGTTAAATACAAATTTAGATTTCAGCATTGCATTGAGGTCTTGGCGCCCATTAAAACAACATAGCTTAGGCATAGGTAAACTGCTACAATTATCACCCAACAGTGAGGGCTATAGAATCCATTACACCATGTGGACCTAGACATTTGAAGCATCCTCACCGTACAGTCGAGGGATATCTTCATCGAAATAGGGGTCCATGACATTTTTCTGGAAGTAGGTAGCATTGATCTTCACATTTTTTGGAACTCTGAGGATTCTGAGTTACCCCAGCCACAATAACCTGCCACTACCATGAACCCCCTAGAACACTTTTCTTTGTTTCCCTTGATGAAGTTTGAGTGCCCCTTTTGGCCTTTCGGGCGATAGTAAATTGCCCGGGGCTTATTGGTGTCATCGAAATAAGCCAAAGCTTCATCCAGAGTAACAACTGACTGCCATTTATCCCCTGCTAGATACTTTTCTGGCATTAGTGAACCATTCTTTAATATGCCTTGCTTTCAAAGCATGTCCACGTCCCTTATGCCTCTTTACCAGATCTTCTTTAATTATACGGTCGACTGTACTTTTAGATGTGCTAGTTTGGCTGGCATGGTGTCTTCGAGTTGGTGGATTTTCCTTCAGGACAGCAGTCTATACCTTCGTAATGATGTCCGGAGATCTGAACTCTCTTCCGCGACAGTTTTTTCAAAGTAGTTGTTTCTGGCGGGAAGCCATTCTGATTTAATTTAATCACATTGCCTAATGTTGAGATCTTTCATTTTACACTGTTTGACAATCCTCGACAATGAGAAAATAGCGTCGGAAAGACCAACAATGTATCTGCGATTCGGCAGGCCAAGAGGCAAAATATTAAGATCTGACTGTATGCAGCGCTTCTCAAACTCACACTGAGTGGACAGAATAACAAAAAACGACATGCAGATGGTTTCACAAGTGGCATGTGTGCTTAAGGTCGCGTCCAGTATTAACTGGGGACTACCCTCCGTAATTACAGGACATACAAGTGCTACAGTAGGCATTTAGTTAATTATGTTTGTTTTAGGGAGTGGAACAGTGTGTTCATCTGCCACTCTTAACACAGATAAATTGTACAAAATTTGATTCCTTAAAATTTAGAGGTGGATGCCGTAATATGAAAAGAACCTAATAACAATAATAATAAACAAACAAAAAATTAAATGAAACTAATAATTATTCATTCAAGTTCTCAATCCGTCGATTGGTCGGCAGCAATCCTCCTCTTCTATTCTTCCGTCGCCAGTCAGTCACTTCATTTCACTGTATGAATGGACATCAACATCTGTTTTGATCTGTTTGATGTATTGCAGTCTCGGTCGCCCTCTTCGTCTCTTGCCCCGAATTATGCCATCTAACACAGTTACCACAAAGTTATTGTGGCAATAGACATGTCCTATCAGTTGGTCTCGTCATTTCCGTATTGTTTTGAGAAATGCTCCTTTTTCATTAATGGTTTAGAGCACTTCGTCGTTCGTCACTCTTGCGGTCCATGGAATTTTTCCCATCCGCCGCCAACATCACATTTCAAAAGCTGCAAGTCTTCTTTTATCAGCACATCCCATTGTCCAGGCTTCTGAGGCATACAAGGCTACACTCCACACATAACATTTTATAAATTTAATCCTGGTCTTGATAGATATATTCTTTGAAGTCAGAAGGGATTTTTGCTGTAAAATGCAATTTTGGCTTGGGCAATTCTAGCTTGAATATCAGTTGAACTTTTTCCAGTGGAAGTAATTTTACTCCCTAGATAGGTGAAAGTGATAACTTGCTTAAGTGGAATACCAGCTACTGTATACTCTCGATTATCTATGCGTGGATTATCCGGTTTGCGGATTAACCGTGCAAGTTGTCACTTAATAATAATTCAGAATACAGCACAGTACAAAAATTTCACTGTAATTGATACTGTACTGTAAATTGAATAACTTTGAAATTATTTTTCGTAGCCTACACGTTTTTGCAGTGTAGTCCCGGTGGGGGCAAGTTATTTTTAGTACGGTACTTTGTGACAGGTCGACGACTTAATGCTTTGTCCAGTCTTGTTTAGTAATAGCGAAGTGTAAGTTCCGTAAAGAGGTGGGGGTAGGCTTATTTCAAGGTTGCTGGAAGGCAAGTTCTGGTTTCCAGGACTGCTATGTTATCAGCAAACCTTATTGTCTTGACTGCTACTCTGTTGATCTTAACTCCTCTCATAACTGTCTTACATTCCTCAATGCCTTTCTCAATATACAAGTTGAAGAGTGCAGGCGATAAGCTGCATCCCTGTCTAACTCCTTTATGAATACAAGCTCTTTGCACTACTCCGCATATGTCCAAAATGCATTTTTGCTTTTTATAAATTTCATAGATTATTCGTCTATCTCTGTAATCCAAGCCAACATTAGTCATGATTTCCATGAGAATATTCCAATTCACTTTATCGAATGCTTTTTCAAGGTCCACAAAGACAATGTAAAGTGATTTCCTTATCCATCATTTTATCAAGAATTTCTTGAAGCAGTAATATGGCATCCCTTGATCCTCTGTTCTGCCTAAAGCCAAATTGATCTTCATTCAGATTTTCTTCTATTTTGATTTTTATCAGTCTGTAAATTATTTCAGTCAATATTTTTGATGCATGCGATGGGATGCTAGGGGTACGATGTTCCTCACATTTCAGTGTTCCCTGTTTCCTTGGTATTGGTATCAGGAGACTTTTTGCAAAGTCGTCTGGGACCTCTCCATTTTTATTTATTTCACTGATCAACCCAAACTGATATTATAATTATAGTAAAAAACAAAAGCGTTATCGTGTCGGAGGCAATTTTTTAGTGTTGCCTTAGTAAATGAAACTTAAATGCTTTTCAGTCGGTCAACACGATTCTACCCAAAATGTAATAGGTGGTGAACCCTAAACATGAAAGAAATTACCTTGGGACCTTGGTGTATATCTGACCAAATTTCTGGACGCAGGTCTTGCCATGGAGGCACCTTGCTAGGTGTCTGGATCATACAGGGACCTACAGCCTCTCCTATTTCATTACACAAGCTATGATAGCTTGGATAAGGCGGTATTTGACGCACATTGGCAGCTAAAGCTGGCGTCTGTAATTAAGAGGTAGAATACACGATTTGGCGAGTAGGCTGGGAATCGGGGTGGTCTGGAATGCACCGGTTGCCTGCCTAATGCCACCCTGGTGGACATTGTCCATAATTTCAAAGTGGGAGGCCTTGCTGAACCACATGCTGCCATACCTTAGTCAACCCAGGACAGGATGAGGGCTTGGTAAAATCATAGTAGAACCACCCCCAAGCAGTGCCACTAAGAAACTTAAGGATGTTCAGTTTCCTGAGACATGATATTTTTAGTTGCCATATATGGTGCTGCCACTTTAATTTGCTGTCTAACTAGAGCCCCAGGAGGTGATAAGTGTCAACCACTGGCAATTCTGCGCCGACTCCGTGGTGTTGGGGTAGCGCGCGCCTGCCTCTCACCCGGAGGCCCCGGGTTCGATTCCCGGCTCCGTCAGGGATTTTAGAAACTGATGCGAGGGCTGGAATGGGGTGCACTCAGCCTCGTAAGGACAATTGAGTAGCTGCCTGACAGTGAGGCAGCGCCCCGATCACGAAAACCAAGTTTAACGACCGAGGGGACTCGATGCGCTGATCACGTGTCACCCCAATATCTGCAGGCCAAATGGCTGAGCAACGGTCGCTTGGTAGGCCTAGGCCCTTCACGGGCTGTAGTGCCAGGAGTTATATATTGCTACGTGTCTATACAGGCATTAAGCAGCACTTTAAGCGGTGGGGTGAGGAAACTGTTAATTAAATCACAAAAGACGAGATTGTCAAGGCAGTGGAAGATGAAGGGAAGAGACGGGTCGAGTCGGCTGTGGTGGTGTGTGATTGTTGAGACTCTGTGAAGACATAAAATGTAGCGATTGTATTAGAAAGTGTGGTGAATAAATATCAGATTTAGGAAGAGATAAAATTAATTTATAATTTTACCCACGGAACGTAACAATTGGCGTCAGAAGCGGGATAGAAATTGGCCGTGAGTGTGACTTTTATTTTTGAAACTTGTAACTGTTTTCGTTCTAGGGATTATGGCTACTGTGAGAGTAAAATTAAGTGAAATGAAGGTTATAGAACTGAAACAGGAGCTAGAAGAACGCAATCTAGACACTACTGGAAACAAGGCCGCTTTGCAGGTGCGACTTCGCTTGGCCTTGGAGGCTGAAGGTAAGGATCCAGAGGCCCCCTGTTCGAAAGAGCCATAAGCATGAAGGACCTTGCCGAGATGATGAAGAACCAAGCTGAAAGCTCCAGACTGCTAGAAGAAAAGATAAGTGAAATATCCAGAAACCAAACTGAAACTTCACGGTTATTCGAAGGAAATATGGTGGAGATGCACCAGAGGTTGGAAAACAAGTTAAAAGAAAGAATTCACGAAAATTCTAGGGCGTTCAGAGAGGAACTTGAGAAAGTTGAAAAGGATGTCCAGTTAAGAATTACCACCATCGAAGAAAAATTTGATTCACCCAGAAGATCATGGAAACAGGTACCAACGAAATTATACCAACAACTGGAGCCAATGTTAGGAGCGTCCATGTAAAGCCACCCACGTAAGACGGGGAAGCCCTATGGTCCACGTACATGAAGCAGTTCGAGGCGGCAGCTACTGCCAACAGATGGACAGAAGCAGAAAGTCGTTAGCCTAGTAACTGCTCTCCGAGGAGACGCTCTGAGCATACTACAGACCATTCCAGACAACGAGCAAAAGGATTACACATCCCTGGTGGCAAGATTGGACATGAGGTATGGGGACAAACATCTACAGCAAGTCTATCATAGCCAGCTGATTAACAGACAACAGAAAAGCGGAGAGACACTGCAGGAATTCGAGGCGGATATCGCGCGTCTTGTTCGGGTGGCATACCCTTCTGCCCCGAATGATTTCATCAAGCGGCTGTCTGTGGGAACCTTCCTCATGGGCGTGGAAGACCCGGAACTGCAACGAGACCTCCGTCTTGCTCATCCTCAGACACTAGTGGACGCGTTGGCATGTGCATTGGAGTTCGAGGCTGCCACGAAGACGTCAAGGGCGAACGCACGGCTACGATGCATAGTCGAGGAAGGGTCCCTGGACAAGAAGGTTGAACGGATCGTCTCGAAACTTCTGCAGAGCAACGTCGGTCCGCGCTGGAGAAGGGAAATACGCTGCTGGAACTGTGGTGAGTTAGGTCATGTGAGAAACCGCTGCCAGAATGAAACCAAGAACCAGGTAAACTAGATTGGGCCGGTGCTGAGGGGCAAGCATCAAGGAATGGCCCTCTGGCACCTAAAGGGCATGTGCAGGTTATCTCCCTAATGCATCAGACACAGAGTTTCTTCGTGGATGGAACCATCAATGGTATGGAAAGTGACATGCTCCTTGATACCGGGGCTACTATCAAGTTTGTGAGGAAAGGCACTATTAAAGGAGCCCTCCAGCCGACGATAAAACGTCAACATCGGACTGGGCAGCAAGAAGATCAACCACCGAGTGATAGTGGCCGATATCACTGAAGATGTCATCCTTGGTATGGACCTGATGATTAAATTAGGACTAACCCTGGATTTAAGGAAGGAAGGAAGCTTGTAGTTTAACGTGACCGTTAATCTCGAGATCATGAGCCACGGAACCTCCTTTTTACGTGGAATCCGAACCACAGGACATGGCATTTCACTTCGAAAATCTCACATGCATTGACCGGGAATCGAACCCGGACCGCCTTGGTGAAAGGCATACAGCTAGACCGCTGAGCCACCACGCCCCTAACCCTGGATTTAAAACATAGAAGCCTCAGATTCGCTGATGAAGAAATCATCCTTCATGGACGAGGTGATGGAGTGGTGCGAATGGTCCTGAACACGGATCAAGTTCTTCCTTCCAGAAGCGACGTGACCATGGTTCGACCGGACAGCGATAATCAGGAGGCTACTGGGATCATCGAAGCTGTTAGAGGAGAAGAGATTTGTCGAGGGGTTTTACTGGGAAGAGCTGCTGTCAATGCCACGGGACCGGAGCCGGTTCGAATGATGAACCTGAATGAGTACCCAGTCACCCTGAAGAAAGGCACTCAGGTCGCTTGGTGTAGCCCGGTATCAATGATTGTGCATGGAAAAACTCCGAATGACGTCCGGAGAGACATCGGAGGCGTCGAGGTGCTGACGGAAGCTCTACAACTTGAACGAGCAATGCTAACCGAAGATCAAAGAACCAGGATCGAGGCACTTCTGACAAAATATCTGGATGTCTTCGCCATCGAAAAAAAACCAGCTCGGCAGGACGAATGCGGTGAAGCATTGGATTAACATCGGAGATGCTCAGCCAATCCGACAGCACCCTCGACGTTTGCCACGCCCAAGAGGGAAGAAGCCGAGAAGATAATCTCCGACATGTGCCAACAGGGTGTCATTGAGCCTTCTACTAGCCCTTAGACTACACCAGTTGTGCTCGTAAAGAAAAAGGACGGCTCAAACAGGTTCTGTGTGGACTACCGACAGCTCAACAGCAAGACCGTCAAGGACAGCTATCCACTGCCCAGGATTGACGACACTTTGGATACCTTATCCGGGTCCCAAGTGTTCTCCACATTGGACCTGAAGAGTGGATACTGGCAGGTTGAAATGGAACCCCAGGATAAAGAGAAGACGGCTTTCTCCATTGGGTCGGGGGTCTGGCATTTCACTGTGATGCCCTTTGGATTATGTAATGCGCCAGCTACGTTCGAGAGGTTGATGGAGACGGTGCTACGAGGCCTTTCATGGAAGACTTGCTTAATCTACCTGGACGACGTCATAGTTATTGGGAAGACCTTCGACGAACAACTGTCGAACCTGGAGGTGGTTTTCAAGCGACTGCAGAACGCCAACTTGAAGTTGAACCCGAAGAAATGCCAGCTCTTTCAGGAGGACGTCAAGTACCTGGGACCGTCGTATCTAGGAATGGTGTAGCCGTAGATCCTGAGGTCAGTGCGGTGAGAGAATGGCCAATCCCCAAGGACGTACATAAACTACGGAGCTTCTTGGGGTTATGCTCCTACTACAGGCGTTTCGTACCCGGATTCGCCAGCATAGCCAAGCCGTTGGCGACGCTCACCGAGGAAGGACGAGTCTACTGTTGGGACGAACACTGCCAATCATCTTTTGAACAGCTGAAGATGTTCCTGGTTACTGCACCTATCCTTAGTCATCCGTGCACCATTGGCATGTTTATACTAGACACTGATGCTAGCAACAAAGGCATTTGTGGAGTTCTGTCACAGATACAGGATGGCCGGGAGAAAGTAATCGCCTACTTCATCGAGGTACTCTCCAAGCCCAAGAGGAACTACTGCGTCACTCGACGGGAGTTACTGGCTGTGGTGAAGTCTGTGGAACACTTCTATAAGTACCTGTATGGACGACGCTTTCTACTGAGAATGGATCATGGAGCCCTGAAATGGCTTATGAGGTTCAAGAACCCCGAGGGACAGATTGCTCGATGGATTGAACGCCTACAGGAGTACGACTTTCACATTGAGCATCGAACCGGGATCAGCCACAAGAACGCGGACGCACTCTCAAGAAGACCATACCCTGCGGACTGCAGCCACTGTGCTCGGCAAGAATCGAAGGCTGGTCTGGTCAGACGACTGACAGTCTTTAGAGACTCATGGCAACCTGCGGAACTTCAGAAGGCTCAGAGTGAGGACGCAGATCTTGGCCATATCATTCAGTGGCTCAAGAGATGACGCCGGCCTTCGTGGGAAGGAGTCGCTCCATGTAGCCCCAAAGCTAAATCTTATTGTGCCCAATGGGACTCGTTACATCTGGAAGATGGAGTACTGAAGCGCATCGTCGAAGACTCGAATGGGACATAAACCAGGACACAGATCGTCGCTCCTCAGAAGAAGACTTCGTATGTACTGCACAACGAGAGTTCTGGAGGACATCTTGGCGTGAACAGGACCCTTGCGAAAGTCAGAGAAAGATTCTACTGGGTAGGTTGCAAGGAAGGCGTCAAAAATTGGTGCAGGAAATGTGAGGTCTGTGCTGCTGGAATTGGTCCGAGAGGAAGGCAGAAGGCACCCATGCGCCAGTACAATGATAGAAGCCCATTCGAACGGATTGCGATCGACATGACAGGACCATTCCCCGACACAGACGCCGGGAACAGGTACATTTTGGTGGCCATGGATTACTTTTCAAAATGGGTGGAAGCTTACACAATCCCCAACCAGGAATCGGTCACCGTCGCCAAGATCCTAGCGAACGAGTTGTTCTCACGGTTTGGTGCTCCTTTGGAATTACACTCGGACCAAGGGAGGAACTTTGAGTCGGCAGTGTTCCAGCAAATCTGTCAAATCAAGGGAATTCGGAAGACCAGAACGACGCCACTACACCCACAGTCGGATGGAATGGCCGAGCGGATGATTCGGACAGTCGGGAAGCATCTCTCTAAGGTGGTGGCAGAGAACCAACGCGATTGGGACGAACATCTCCCCCTGTTCTTGATGGCATACCAATCTTCGGTCCACGAGACAGACACCGGCTTCTGTACTTTTCGGGAGGGAACTGCGATTACCCTGTGATTTGGCATTCGTCGAAAAACTTGTGGCAGGAGACGATTACATCATCTGCCTGAAGGAGAAGATGAACCAGATCCACAACCTCGTCCGAAAGAACCTCGGAAATGCTAGCGACCGGATGAAGCACACCAATGATGTACGGGCACGAGGAGGTGGCTTTAACGTGAAGGATCTGGTATGGCTGTTCAACCCACAACGAAGACCCAAGCTGCAGCGATCCTGGGATGGACCGTACGAGGTGATCAAGAGGATCAACGACGTCATCTACCGGATACGAAGACTTCCACACGGGAAGCCTAAGGAGGTCCATTTCAACCGACTAGCACCTTATGAGGGAGCTAATCCGACGGGTGACAACGGTTCCGTAATGACCTTGGACTGTTCCGGGACGGAACAGGCTTAAGGAGGGGGCAGTGCTACGTGTCTATACAGGCATTAAGCAGCGCTTTAAGCGGTGGGGTGAGGGAACTGTTGATTAAATCACAAAAGACGAGATTGTCAAGGCAGTGGAAGATGAAGGGAAGAGACTGGTCGAGTCGGCTGTGGTGGTGTGTGAAGACATAAAATGTAGCGATTGTATTAGAAAGTGTGGTGAATAAATGTCAGATTTAGGAAGAAATAAAATTAATTTTACCCACGGAACATAACTATATACTGGCAATTCTGCATCCCTGTGGTGTAATTCAATGTGTATGTAGCTTCCCGAGCTAACAAAAATGGACAACAAAGGTTTTCGAGCAAAACAAAAACCTTGGACATGAACCCACCTATCGACTCTGTTTATAGCTAGCTGCAATTGCCGTTCCACGATTGCCATACCTCCAGAGCTGTAATGTACAGCTCATCATCATCATCTACAAAACGCTGAGGGCAACCAAACCGCTTCAGCACTGCCCACATGGCTGGTCTTGGCACCGAATCAAATGCCTTTTCCAAGTCATAAAAGACTAAGAAGAGTGGATTCTGTTGTTCTCTACATTTTTCTTGTAGCTGTCTCACACAGAAAATCAAGTCAATTGTGCTTCTGGAAGTTCTAAATCCGCATTGTGACTTTGGGAGGATCCTCTCAGAGATAACCTTGAGGCGGTTAAGTAGAATTCTTGCAAGAATCTTCCCCACAATTGATAGCAGTGATATACCACGGTAGTTGCCACAAACACTGCGATCACCCTTTTTAAAGATAGTGACGATAGTGGCATTCTTTAGGTCTCCAGGTACCTTTCTTGAGTCCCATATTCTGAGGATAAGGATGAAAATTCTTGTAATGTCTATAATACTGAGCTAGCCACCTCAGGATAGTGGGGCAATATACTTGCTTAAATATCCACACAAAGACACAGGACACCAACTTCTATTAAACATACACATTTATTAATAATAATTATTTTGCACATCTGAGCAGGCCTCCATTTCCCTTGCCTGGCATTATCCCAACAAAGCAAAAAAAAAACAACCACCTCACCATGGTTACCTGACCACGTCATCTTTTTTTTTCAACAAGCTGAAATCTGAACAACCGACTATCATAAAAGGAACATATATCCTGCAATGAAACTTCATTGGGCAAAGCCCCCTATTACCTCACTGCTAGGACACCACAAATAATCCAATAAGCACAAGTATAAGACTCCTTGCAGTGCCCAGCAAGAGGTAGCCATTTCCGAACCTAAATACAGGGTGGGGCAGAAACAATGACCCATTTTAAATTGCCAGCCATTGTTGCACACGGCTTTCTAGAGAGTTGATATTGGTACCAGTGTGTAGTGCAGTTCAAAGCATTGCCAGTCAGTATGGAGCGTTGGTCAAACGAACACCGTGCGTTTGCAATAGAAACTTTTTTCAAATGTGGTGACACTGTCGTACGAACACAGCGTTTGTTCCGGCAACACTTTGACATTGGTCGGAATGATCAAGTTCCGTCTCGGAAGTCGATTACGATATGGGTCCAGCAGTTCAGAGCAACAGCATCTGCAACAAACAAGAAACCGTCTGGTAGGCCACGTACAGTTCGCACCCCGGACAACATTGCACGCGTGCGAGCTGCTGTCGAGTCAAGTCCAACGCGATCATTTCGTCGGCATTCACAAGTTCTTAACATCTCGGCCAGAAGTGTGCGACGGATGTTGCATCTGGATATGAAGTTCCATCCCTACAAACTCCAAGTGGTGCAGCAATTATTGCCCAGAGATCTCCAGGCACGTCAAACATTCTGTACACAGCTTCTGGAGATGATAAACACTCAACCCGACTTTCTCAACAATTTCATGATGTCTGACGAGACCCATTTTCACTTATCGGGCTATGTAAACAAACAAAACTGTAGGAACAGGGCGCCTACCAATCATCATCAGATGCACGAAAGACCACTTCATAGCGCAAAAGTTACTGTGTGGTGTGGTGTGTGTCTGCAGGGTATTATTGGTCCGTATTTTTTCGAAAATGATGCAGGTGACGCTGTCACAGTAACATCAGATCGATATGTTGTTATGTTGCAACAGTTTGTAATGCAGGAAATGCGCCATAAGAATATCAATTTGCGGTCTTTATGGTTCCAACAAGATGGTGCAACCGCTCACATGGCCAGAACATCCATGACAGTCTTACGCAGAATGTTTCCAGATCATCTTGTATCCCGCTTTGACAATGTCAACTGGCCAGCCCGTTCGCCCGATTTATCGACTTGTGATTTTTTTCTGTGGGGATTCCTAAAATCCAAAGTGTATGCTAACAGGCCAACAACTACTGAAGAATTGAAAAACAACATTCAAGCCGAAATCGAGGCTATAACAGGTGACACTCTTCGTAAGGTTATGGAGAATTTGCGTGTTCGTGCAGAAGATTGCATCGCCAACAATTGTGGACACCTGAAGGACATAAATTTACAAAAAGTGACATGTGTAATTAATGGTAGGAAGTGTTCTTTTGAACAGTGTACAGTAATAATATGTAGTTGTATTTATTCATGGTTAAATAATATGTTTAAAATGGGTCATTGTTTCTGCCCCACCCTGTACAACATTAAACAAACCGAAATCTTGAGGGTGAACGCTGTAACCAAATAAATTCGGTTACAGAACGCCCCCTCGAGGATAAATCTCTAACTCAGGGTTATAGATTCATCCTCGACCCTCATACAAGTACATAACACTAAAGCAAATGCACACCAAACATAAATTAAAAAGGAATACAAAAAAAAAAGCAAACACTAAGACAAAAATCACAAACTGAACAAATGTACATGATAGCCAGAAAAACCATTGACACCATCATCGCAGAAACAATTATTCTAGGTTCACCAGAAACACCAGCATGAATATTTTCTTCTGACAGAGTATTATCAATAAATCCAATAAGCACAAGTATAAGACTCCTTGCAGTGCCCAGCAAGAGGTAGCCATGAATTTATTGATAATTCATCCGCTCAAATGGAAACTACATCATATTCCCTTCGGGAATATTCAAAACCTTATCTGACAGAGTAGCCGAAGCTATCTGATCGAGTCTATCAGACCTTCCTGCAGCATCGGAAAAAAACGACAACAATATCATGGTCAGAAGAAATAGCAGAATCGTCATCAGACCTGTCTGTGCCGTCATCATAATCATCTTCGTCTTCATCATCATCGAGTTTTTTCCTTCTTCTATCTCTTCTTTTGGTCTGTCTCCTTCCGCATCGTCTCCTTCTGCAGGTGCTTCTCCTGCTTCAATCTTGGCTGCCTCTTTCTTCTGTTCCAGTTTCTTCTGCTTCTTCCTTTCCTTTTTGTGTTCCATGCTGCCCTCTGACGGCAGGGGGACCTTATCCACAATCTCCTCCTCCACCTTCCGTTCTCCTTGGTCGGCAATAGCTAGCTGCTGCTTGGTCTTGTTAGACCGTATCCTGGTGCCAGGTCGAGGAAACATGCGGTCGTCCGCCGCAGGCAGCTCCATGCCATGGGCCATGCGAGCCCGAGCACGCTCACGGTCGTCTTCTGCATGTGCATCAGCCACTTGCCTTCAGCCTTCATTCTCTCCTTCTCCTTTCCCTTCTTTTTCTTCATCTGCCTTATCTTGCTCAGCAATTCTTTTCTTCTCATCTTTTCTTTTCTCTTTGCCTTGATCCCTTTTATCTTCTCCTTTTTCTTCTTCTGATCCTTCACTCTCTCGATCTGCCTGACATCTCTTCCTCTTATTACTCCTTCTCTTTGCCTTCCATCTGGTCCATTTCTTTCTCCAACTTGTTCTCCTGCGTATCCTCATCTTTCTCCTCCTACGCTTCTTCACGTTATTTTCTATCTCATCTTTCTTTTGACGTCCTCTTCTGTTACGTTGGTGGCGACCTCTGTGTATACCCCCATAACTGCTCTCTCTTCTTGGCCTGCTATGGTCTCTCCGATATATACCTCTACAACCTCGCCTCATCTTTTCCACTTCTTGATTATTTTTCATACGCCCCCATTCATCAAGTACTTCATAGATCTTCTCCTCTTCCTCAAGAGACACACTCACAGATTCTACTCTTTCAACTTTCTCTTCCACAATGCATATGACCTCCACTCTCTGTTCTTCTAACTTCCCTCTTTCTTCCTCCTGCTCCTTCTTCGCCTCCACAACTACACTCACAGGTTCTACCATCTCAACTTTCTCTTCCACAATGCATATGACCTCCACTCTCTGTTCTTCCAACTTCCCTTTTTCTTCCTCCTGCTCCTTCACAACTACACTCACAGGTTCTACCATCTCAACTTTCTCTTCCACAATGCATATGACCTCCACTCTCTGATCTTCCAACTTGCCTTCTCCTTCTCCTCCTGAACCAACTTCTCTTTCTCCTTCGCAGCCTTCTGCCGGTTGATCATCCTATCCAGCACCTCTAAGATCTTCTTCATTATGGCTATCATCACAGCTTCAAAACTTAACTTGTTTTCCCCCACATTTCTTATTTCGTTATTCGTGCTCCTGTCTTTGTGTGGTTCATAAATTCTTGCTCAAACGTTGGGCACCAATGTAATGTCCATAATACTGAGCTAGCCACCTCAGGATAGTGGGGCAATATACTTGCTTAAATATCCACACAAAGACACAGGACACCAACTTCTAATAAACATACACATTTATTAATAATAATTATTTTACACATCTGAGCAGACCTCCATTTTCCTTGCCTGGCATTATCCCAACAACAACAACAACAAACAAAAAAACAAAAAAACCAACCTCACCATGGTTACCTGACCAGGTCATCTTTTTTTTCAACAAGCTGAAATCTGAACAACCGACTACCATAAAAGGAACATATATCCTGCAATGAAACTTCATTGGGCAAAGCCCCGTATTACCTCATTGCTAGGACACCACAAATAATCCAATAAGCACAAGTATAAGACTCCTTGCAGTGCCCAGCAGAGGTAGCCATTTCCGAACCTAAATACAGCATTAAACAAACCGAAATTGTGAGGGTGAATGTTGTAACCAAATTTTACAGTAATCAAACTACTGTGGGCCCAGTGGCGGACACTGTGCCATTTATGGCAACCGCGAACCAGGTGACACCTAACAACGAACCCATTTCTGGGTGTAATATTGCGACTTTGTCCTACCGGCTATCACATGGAAGAGTCGAAGGGACTTAAAGTTTGCAATGAAAGTCTGGAGATTACCACTGAGTGCCCATTCATGTAGGGTGGTGGAAAGGACTCAAAGTGCTATGTGGTGTCATAGACTTTTTCAAGATGGAAAAAACCCGTGACTAGGTGTTCCCTTTGGAGAAATGCACCAAGTCTCACTAGATGGTCGGTGGTGGACTTGAGCAACATCCACACTGGTACTCAGACAAGAGGCCTCTCTTCTCCAAGAACCACACAAACCGACGGTTAACCATCTTCTATAGCAGCTTACATAGGCCATTTGTAAGACAAATTAGCCTATAGCTGTCAACAAGCTTGGGATCCTATTCAGACTTGGGAATTGGTACCAAGATCCCCTCTTACCACTGAGATGGAAACTCCCCTTCAATCCATATACGGTTGAGGGATAACATTTGTCTGATACTGGAATTACTAAGATGTTTCAGCATTGATTATGGATGCTATCCGGTCCAAGAGCCGTCAAGCGCACTGCACAGTTCCCATTCTGAGAATAGTACATTGTAGAACTCCAATGTCTTTTAGGTAGAGACGTACTGTAGATTTAACATAATTCACTACTTGGAATCGGAGAACCTGGATAGCGACCATCGATTGCTGGTAATGAACCTGAGAGGGAGTAAGGAGAAGAAAGGGACTGAGAACCAGGAAAGACGTATAAGGATATGGCAACTGAAAGAAGGGTATAGAAGGGTCGAGTACCTTAAAATGGTAAAGGAAGGAATTCCAACAGATGATGAAAGAGGGGTGGAAGAGGAATGGGATAGATTTAAGAAGACACTAGTAGGTGCAGCAGAAGCAGTATGTGGGAGGACAAGTAGTAAGAAGAGGTGGAAGGAAACACCATGGTGGAATGAGAAGACAAAAGATATAGTAAGGGAAAAGAATAGAGCCTTTAGGAGGTGGTATCAAAATAGGACGGTAGAGACAAGGGAAGAGTACCAGGAAAGAAAGAAGGAGGCGAAGAGAGTAGTGGCTGAGGAGAGAAGAAAGTGGATGGAAGAGTGGACAAAGATGATGAAGGAGGATAGTGAAGGTACAATAAAGGTCCTGTATGGGATGGTAAAAAATAAGAGGCGGAAGGATTATGTTAGAATGGTGAACAAAAGGGGACAAGAGATAGAACGTAGTGTAACGTGTTTTTCGAGGGTTTTTTATGCAACTGGCATAAGTCAGTTGGAAGCCATTCTATAATTATTTACGCGGCAAATTGTTCAGCCAAGAGAATTGTTCATGTTAATTTATTATTATTATTAATTTATTATAATTATTATTAAGGTATTTTCGGAGCATTTTATAAAAATTATTAGCATTCAGATAGGTTTTCTATGTCTTAGAAAACGCTATCAAGCAAATTATTACGAACGACAATATCATAGAAAATTATCTGATTACGGAATTTTACGGTGTTTTCGTCAGTTAGGATATATTGAGAGGCATGAGTCACTGGGAATTCAAATACAAGCTGATTCCTGTCGAGAAGCATGACGCAAGCTTGGGTCGCATCGTCAAGAAAAGGCGAATTGTTGGAACAGAAATCGACTTCTCCCTCTCGCGCGCCGGGTGTAATGAACCAGAGGAGGGGAAGTAGCGGCGTGCTCAACCAATCAGTGGAGACAACGTAAGCTGGAAGACGGTACCATGGTGGGGGAGCCAACGTGTGGATATATCGTTCGACGCGCCGTGAAACGAGGACAATCTGTATAGAACTTGCCGAGTACGGTTGCAAGTGCGTGTCGCTCCGATGTTCAGTGGAGTTAGCGACTATCTTTGTGAAACTTAACCAGTGTAGTTATACGAGTGTTTGGGTCCGAGGTACGGACCATAGAATTATCTAATCTACCAGAATATCATCAAATAACGAAGAAGATGGCGACGTCCAGGAGACTGTGGGAAGCACACAGCATCATCCAGTACGAGGGAAATGCTTTAGCAATTTCCAGTGGTAAGCGCAAATGACGCGGAAATACGCAATCTCTCATTTTTCTTTGTTTTATATTTCATAATTCAGTAACTTCATAGCTTGGAAATAAGAGTAAAATCAATTTATCAGACTCCGTTTTCACGTAATTTTCTATCGGTAATATTAAAATCGCAACGCTCCAATTTAAATTTTAAACTTATTATTATTATTAATTTTGATATACTTGTTTTATATAATAAATTCATTTCTTTTACAATGCAATCTTTGCTTTCAGTAGGTAGCATTAGATATAGACCAATTCCTTCTCCTGATACAATTGTTTGTTGGGTTAATGATCAAATCATACCACGATGTGAGTGTATAGAGTCTTGAAGGTGTTCTGCCTGAGCTAGACGTTGTTAAATACAAATTTAGATTTCAGCATTGCGTTGAAGTCTTGGCGCCCATTAAAACAACATAGCTTAGGCAAAGGTAAACAGTTACATTTATCTCCCAACAGTTAGGGGCTAGCAAAACGTTACACTTGTCGCTCAAAGTGAGGGCTGTAGAAACCATTACATTTGTACGCTCAACGTGTGGGCTAGCAAAACCATTACAATTGTCGCCGACAACTTGGGGCTGAAAACCTAATAACATTTGTGGAAGGAGAAGGGTATATATTTCTGTGCCTGTATTTTGGGGGTTATTTGTCTTTATCAGTGTATATCATTATGGGGGATGAGAAAGAAAGACAGATGAGGTTACGTAGTGGTCATCAACTGGAGAGTGATGATACGAGCAGTATGTCGAGTGATGGTAGTACCGGGGTAGCGGATGTAAATCCCGATACTGAAACAGGGAGTGTAGGCGGCCAACCAGAATTAAAAACTTTACTTCTCGAGTTCATGTATCAGAACAAAGTTAGTAGTGATGCCTTAAATGCAAAATTAGAACAGAATAATGCAAAATTAGAACAAAACAGTAGGGAAAATAAAGAAAGTACAGAAGCCTTAAATGCAAAATTAGAACAGAATAATGCAAAATTAGAACAGATAATGCAAAATTAGAACAGAATAATGCAAAATTAGAACAAAACAGTAGGGAAAATAAAGAAAGTACAGAAGCTTTAAATAAAAAATTAGAACAGAATAATGCAAAATTAGATAAGAACAACAAGGAAATTAGTGTGAAAATGGAGCAGATTAGAGGAGAAATCAGAGGAGTAATGGAAGAGAAGGTTAAAGAGATCATTGCAGATGTAGACAAGAAATTAGGAAAAGTACAGGAGGAGTTAGAAATTAGAATCAGTACACAGGCTGAAAATTTAAAAGAACTAGTGCAACTGGAAACACAGCAGGTCAAAAAGCAATTGGGGGGAGAAATTGACAAAATTCAGGTAGCAACTAAAGAGGTTAAGGAACAGCTGGGGGGTAGAATTGAGAAAGTCAACTCGCAAATAGTTGCAGAAGTAAATGATTTAAGAGAGAGTAATAGAGAGAGCATTAGCAAGATTGAGGAGAAACAAGCAAAGCTATATGATAAAGTAGAAGAATCAGAAGGAAACATTAAATTAACAGTAAACAGTATTGAGAGGAAGGCTGAGGAGAAAATAGCAGAATTAGAATTAAAATTAAAAGCTAGGATCAGGCAAGAAAATAGTTAGAATAGGCCAGTTTTTGTGAATAGCACACACAGGGAGGTAGGACTGGGTAAGTTCAGCAATCGACAGGGGTGCCCAATGGAGTTCATGAACACTATAGAAAATAAATTCGGGGAGAGGTTGGAAAATGGTAGTATTGAGTGGTGCCAGGTAGTTGAAATTTTAGAACAAGTGTTTGTGGGGGAAACGAGGAATTGGTTTGCTGTCTACAGAGACAAGTTTACTGATATTAATGATTTTAAAATGAAATTCTGTGAAAAGTTCTGGAATGAGGTTATTCAGTCGCAGCATCGTGAGGGAGTAGTGTGTGGTAAATATAACCCTAAAGGAAGCTCCACCATGACCGAATACTTTTTAGGGCAGGTATTAGTGTGTAAATATCTGGATGGCTTGAAGGAGGAAAGTGATGTGGTGAGGTTGCTACTTAGGCACTTTCCCTATAGGATCAAGGAGGCTGCTTGTATCCAGAATGTAAAGACAATATCACAAGTAGAAAATTTGTTAAGCACATTTGATGCACTAGGGAGAGGGGGTTATGAGGACAATTTCAATCGGAACCAGGGTAATAATAATAATAGACCTAACGAAGCCAGGCATCAGGAAGTTCAAGGGAACGGTGGCGAAGGGGCCAACGCTCAAAATAGAAATAATAATAATCAGCTAAATCAGAAGAGAGGAAATGGCTATGGTAATCAGTATCAAGGGAGGAACAATGATTTCAGGGGAAATCAAGGGAGGAACAATGATTACAGGGGAAATCAAGGGAGAAACAATGATTTCAGGGGAAATCAAGGGAGAAATTATAATGACAATAATTACAACCAGAATAGGGGTCAAGGAAGAGGACAGCCTAGTGGTAGTAATATACAGCCAAACAATGACAACACAGCCCAGAACAACCAGACCAGTTCAGTAGTTAGTAGTACTACGGCCAGCTGTAGCTGTTCTTTAAACGCAAACCAGGCTGCGAAGTAAGGTCAGAATCTCAGTCTGTAGCATGCCCTGTCCATACAATTATACAGGAACCCTATGACCTAAATGTAAGAAATGAATTATTACATGAACTAAATGATGAAGGTATTATTCAGGAAGTGGTTAGTAAGAGCCCCATAGTTAAATTTAACGTGTCCGAGGCGTACACAGATGTTTTAATTGATAGTGGTTGTATGAAGAGTTGCATAAGTAGTGCATTTTATGATAAAATGAAAGGAACTGGAGTAAATTTTGAGGAGATGCCAATTAAAAGCACTTTTGTTATCACAGCTGTTGGGAAGAGGGTTAAAGTAATTTCTAAGCAAGTTTTAGTAGACATTAAAATTAATAATCATGTAGAGAAGCAGATTTGCCTTGTAATTCCAAATTTAGTATTCAGTGTTATCTTGGGTTCAGAGTGGCTAAGTAGAGTGTCTGGTAACTTATGTTATGATGTAGGGAGTTTGAAATTTAAATGGGGAGATTCTGAAGTAGAAGTAGCGTTCAATGACCATATTCAGAGGAGTAGTATTGTAGGTGTGATTTGTACTTTAAATGAGATATTGCCAGCCGTAGAGCGGGGTTCTCCATGTTTTGTGGGCAGTGTGATTACGAACGGTAGTCTAAAGGACTCGTTACGTGATGCTGCATTTCAGGGAAATATAGAGGATGAACAGTGTGTTCGGCTCTATGATGTGTTATTGTGTAATAGGAGAGTTTTTGAGGATCGCATTGGTATGGCCAATTGCTATACACATTGATTGAACGTTATTGATAGGTCAGTATTCACAGGACATAGATATCCTGTACCTTTCGCTTATCAGAGTGCAGTTGAGGCACAAATTAACCAGATGCTTGAAGATGGGATTATTGAGCACTCTAACAGTCCATATGTTAATTCTTTGATCACGGTACCCAAGACCGACGGCACTGTTCGTATTTGTTTAGACGCTCGTTTGGTTAACAGTAGAATTAGTTCAGATCAGCTGAAATCTATGTCAATAGAGGAATTAATGCAAACATTTGAGGGGAAGAAGTATTTCACTTGTGTAGTTTTGAGTTCCAGTTTTTGGCAAGTGCCACTTATGTACGAAGATAGACCATTTACAGCTTTTAGTCATAAATATAACCTTTATCAATTTTGTAGAACACCTTATGGGTTAAAGAGTAGTTCAGCAGCTTTAATTAGGGCTTTAAACATCGCATTAGGGGATGACACAGGAGAGTTTGTATCCATTTACATTGATGATATGGTAATTAGTTCACGCAGTTTTGAGGAGCATCTACGTCATTTAGATATAGTTTTTCAGAAGTTAGATCAGGCAGGGTTCACTTTGAAGCTGTCTAAGTCGTCATTCTGTCAGTCGGAAGTGACATTTTTAGGTCATAGAGTGTCGAGTAGAGGTGTAACACCAGAAGAAAGTAGGGTTAATAAGATACTTAACGCAGAGGTGCCACAGAATGTTAAACAGTTAAAAACTTACCTGGGAATTTGCAACTTTTTCAGGAGGTTCGTTCTTAAATACTCAGGGATGGTAGAACCATTCAGGGAATTGCTTAAAAGTGGGACTCGGTGGAGATGGGAGTCCAAGCATGATCAGGCTTTTAGAGCGCTGAAGGAAGGTTTTGAGAAAGCTGTAGTGCTGAAATATCCGTTAAAAGATAAGGAATATGTGGTTATGACAGATGCTTCACATATAGGCATTGCTGGAGTTTTATGTCAGAAAGATGATGAGGGTAATCTGTGCATTGTATCTTTAGCCTCGCGAGGACTGACTGCAGCAGAGAAAAGATACACGATTACTGAGTTAGAGCTTTTAGGTATTGTTTTCAGTTTAGGGAAATTTAGAATGTATTTAGTAGGGGGGAAATTTGAGATCCACACAGATCACCATGCATTACTGTATATGAGGACTTGTAAACTCAGTTCTAACAGAGTTAGTAGGTGGATTCTTGCTCTGCAGGAATACGAATTCACAGTAAAATATATTAAAGGTAAAGATAACATTCTTGCAGACATGCTATCGAGGGACACTAATTTATGTAGGGATTATCCTGTGGTTAAAGCAGAGGACGGTATTTTAATATGTGCATGTATGGACAGTAGCAACAGGGCATCGTTACAGACACTGAGAAATATGCTAGTGGAGCAACGTGATGACGTTAAGTTAAAGGAGCCACTGGCTAGGTTGGAAATAGGTGAAGAAGAGTATGTGAAAGTAGGACGGTTCACGTACAAGATGCAGGATGGGCTTCTTGCAAGGAAATGTAGGAATAATCGGTGGGCAATATGTGTTCCTGCCACTTTGAGGGAGGAGCTAATTTGGTTCATTCATAGGGAATTAGGACACTTTGGTGCTGCCAAGGTCTTCTATGAAATTGGTCGTGACTTCATTTGGAGTAAAATGGGAAGGGACGTTAGGAGGATTTTAGCTAAGTGTGACACCTGTCAAAGGAGTAAATATCCAGTTAAATATTTAGTGGGGGAGAGATCTGCAGTTCTCACCAGTAGTCCCGGCGAACTACTGTGTGTGGATTTATTTGGCCCGATCGTTAAAGGACAGTACGGCTACGAGTACATTTTTATAGTTATTGACGCTTTTAGTAAGTATGTCAAGCTATATCCGCTAAGGAAAGCCACGGGACTAGCGTGTAGCCGTCTGATCATTAATAAGTATGTACCTGAGTTTGGCCTTCCTCTCAGGATACTATCTGACAGTGGACCACAGTTTACTGCAAAGAAATGGAGAACCAGTATGCAGGAAGCTGGTATAACACACGTTCATTCCTCTGTAAGGTACCCTCAGGGTAATTCTGCAGAGCGTCCATTAAGGGAAGTGGCTCGTCTTTTTCGGACCCTAGTGCATGACAAGCATGCGGCCTGGGTTGGACATCTTCCCAAGGTCGAGACTTGGCTGAATTCTGTCCAGCATGAGAGCACGAAATTGACGCCATACGAAGTTCACTTCGGAGAAAGACAACAAAATGAACTAGCGAGGGTGTTGGGATTAAATGAGGGTAAGCAACCGGGGATGGATTACATTGTCCAGTTGGCGAAACAGAATTTATCTAAATCAGCACAAAAGAGAATTCGCCAACAAAAAGAAACTAAATTTGACCTATTCGAGCCGGGAGACAGAGTCTTACTTAGAGTGCCGAAACAGTCAAATAAGCTAGAGAAAGTCATGTCCAAGTTCTTTTATCTCTACGAGGGCCCATTTATAGTTTCCAAACGTATTGGAAAAACAGCATATGTGCTGGAGAATAGTGAGGGAAACAGATTATACGGGACGTATAATATACATAGACTACGAAAATATGTGTCATAAAGCGAGTGTGTTTAGCTGGCGAGCCAGCCTATCAAATGAGTAAGTGTGCTATTTGGTGCGTGGGAGGAGATGGTCTTCCAGGCAGGCGTATCAGAAGTCACACAGGGGGGTAGTATGTAAGTAAATGAGAGTTTTTAAGGTACAGGGAAATATGAAGGGATTGTCGGATGCTCTTGAGCACTAAAATGTCTCGATACACCAAGGCCAGAATTTGGTAGCACTGGTGAATTCCCATTTGCCTCCAAGAGATGGGTGAGCGCTTGAACAGGGTATTTTTGCTTAAGGCGTCCACGAGGCAAAAGATGGGCCATCAGAATGCGAGACAGTCCTTCATGAAACTCATACATATCAGCACACGTGATTTCTGTTTACGGCCTCGCCATGTAAGATTTGTAAGTGTGTAATTTAAGGTAATTTGTACAAAGGTATTATTTGTGTGAGGTGAAATGGTCTGTGTTGAGAACTAGTATTAAGTAGAATATGGTCTACGGGAACTTAACAAGGCAGGGCGATTACGGCACAGAAATATTTGGTGTTATATGTAATGCGCATTTACTGTTTTTTTTTCAGAAGTCAATATTAATTTCATCTTTTATAAAGAGAGATTAAGTATTATGGTCACGAGGTGCTGCCACAATAGTGTGATCGTGTGCTCAGTGATAAGTGGGATTAATTTCACAATAAGGAAGGAACCTCCAGTGAAATTAGGAAGTTCTATGGTGATATAAATATATCAGAACACCTTCAATGCGTGTGATATGACATCATAAATACATAGTGCTCACACATTAATTATGTCTATTTCTCCAACATAGAGAAATTTGAGAGGCGGAAATATCCGTGGAACACTACTCTATATGTAAAACATTGGACTGGTTGCAAAGTGCAATCCATAGTGACAACAAACTTTGACGCAAAGTGCGTGAAGAAAAATTATGAGTGTATATATCTGTAATTTAGGGTGATTTCATTTATGTAATATGTATTTTGGATGGGGTTTATTAACGTGTCTGGGATAATCGGATAATGGACCGTCGTCAAGGTAAATCATCCGATGATCCGAGGCGAATATGTAACGTGTTTTTCGAGGGTTTTTTATGCAACTGGCATAAGTCAGTTGGAAGCCATTCTACAATTATTTACGCGGCAAATTGTTCAGCCAAGAGAATTGTTCAAGTTAATTTATTACTATTATTAATTTATTATAATTATTATTAAGGTATTTTCGGAGCATTTTATAAAAATTATTAGCATTCAGATAGGTTTTCTATGTCTTAGAAAACGCTATCAAGCAAATTATTACGAACGACAATATCATAGAAAATTATCTGATTACGGAATTTTACGGTGTTTTCGTCAGTTAGGATATATTGAGAGGCATGAGTCACTGGGAATTCAAATACAAGCTGATTCCTGTCGAGAAGCATGACGCAAGCTTGGGTCGCATCGTCAAGAAAAGGCGAATTGTTGGAACGGAAATCGACTTCTCCCTCTCGCGCGCCGTGTGTAATGAACCAGAGGAGGGGAAGTAGCGGCGTGCTCAGCCAATCAGTGGAGACAACGTAAGCTGGAAGACGGTACCATGGTGGGGGAGCCAACGTGTGGATATATTGTTCGACGCACCGTGAAACGAGGACAATCTGTATAGAACTTGCCGAGTACGGTTGCAAGTGCGTGTCGCTCCGATGTTCAGTGGAGTTAGCGACTATCTTTGTGAAACTTAACCAGTGTAGTTATACGAGTGTTTGGGTCCGAGGTACGGACCATAGAATTATCTAATCTACCAGAATAACATCAAATAACGAAGAAGATGGCGACGTCCAGGAGACTGTGGGAAGCACACAGCATCATCCAGTACGAGGGAAATGCTTTAGCAATTTCCAGTGGTAAGCGCAAATGACGCGGAAATACGCAATCTCTCATTTTTCTTTGTTTTATATTTCATAATTCAGTAACTTCACAGCTTGGAAATAAGAGTAAATTCAATGTATCAGACTCCGTTTTCACGTAATTTTCTATCGGTAATATTAAAATCGCAACGCTCCAATTTAAATTTTAAACTTATTATTATTATTAATTTTGATATACTTGTTTTATATAATAAATTCATTTCTTTTACAATGCAATCTTTGCTTTCAGCAGGTAGCATTAGATATAGACCAATTCCTTCTCCTGATACAATTGTTTGTTGGGTTAATGATCAAATCATACCACGATCTGAGTGTATAGAGTCTTGAAGGTGTTCTGCCTGAGCTAGACGTTGTTAAATACAAATTTAGATTTCAGCATTGCGTTGAAGTCTTGGCGCCCATTAAAACAACATAGCTTAGGCAAAGGTAAACAGTTACATTTATCTCCCAACAGTTAGGGGCTAGCAAAACGTTACACTTGTCGCTCAAAGTGAGGGCTGTAGAAACCATTACATTTGTACGCTCAACGTGTGGGCTAGCAAAACCATTACAGTAGGTGGTGTAAAGTATACACCACTGGATCAACTAATTAAAGGTCTCCATTATTGAGAGAATTCTGAGTGTGTTCAGAATTAATAAAGTTTGAGCGTTAAAGTATGTAGGGTGGAACATGATATGAGCAAACACAAAAAACCAAAGAAAAAGATAGAGAACAAGTAGCTTTAACATAAATATGGATTTTCATTTCAAATGTACAAGTTTAGTTACAGAGAAAAACAAGGTTAATTTCTTAAAAATAAATAAACCAAAGTTATAAATCTTGTGCATATGTAAATGCTGGAAAGCATGAATAGAGTTGCTTTTGACTGGCTGACAGGGAGCAAATCCTGTCAAACCGAAAGAAAAGAAAAGAAAAGAAAAGAAAAGGGAAAACTATAGAAGTTAACAAGAGACATGACCTATGAAGGGGGCCAGTAACTGACAGGGGTCCAGTCCTGCAGCACCCTATAAGAAATGTAATATGTAAGCAGTTGCCAAGATGCAACAAAAGCAATAATGTAATGGCAGAAACAAAATATTTGAGCTGCATACAAAATTTACTGAAACTGTGCTATGGCAGAAGCAGTTGGGCAAGTAGCCTTTTACCTGAACGTAAATCATGAAAGTTATGGTGCACAGACAAAGTGCAAAGAAAGTTACAGATATGCATAAACAATGCTTAGATGGTTCTTACAAAAAAACATAAAATATCCAAAGCAAGCTGGTATGTAATTCCTCCTAATGGGGAATGGAGAGAAGTTCACACAGACATTAAGATTGAGGAATCTTTTAAACCATGTTTGATTAAGATTAACAGAAAGAACATAGGTAGTGCACAAAGCAGGGACGGTGCGTCATTAAGGGCCATATGGGCCCTGCCCACCCAAGGCCGTCAGGCAGCATTGCAAATAATTTGTTTAATTAATGTCTTTTAAAATTATTTTATATTACAGATACTCAACTTAAAATAAGTGTTTTACCCTTCTAGAATCTCTAAAGAGAATTCAATATAAATAACTCATCCCTAACTTAAGATCCTAACAGTCTCGTACGGTGTATTGTCATAGCGAGGGCCGGTCCACAGCAAGTCCCATGTAAAGTATATGGCTACATGGGCCGGGCGAGGAAACAGTAGACATAGCACTGTCTTGCACGCGAATTCTGCAGTGCTAAGAAGGGAATTTTCTCTCTCTTCAAGGGCCAGCAGATTGGGCCCATAGCGTTGCTTTGAAGCTTCCTGCTTCTGTCTCTGTCAAACAGGATTACGGTAGAAGGGTTCACCCCACCCCACGTTCTTAAACAGGTATTCAGCTATTGTTCGCAGATTGCTGACATAAGAGAAATATATAATTATACATTTTCAGTTGTCTGATATTCCAAGTACAGTACAAATGTGTTAGTGAGTTCTGTCGATGAAGCTGTAATTTCTACTGTATAAATGTTTTTTTTTAATTTGTGGCACGGTACGTAGTTATTTAATATGTCGATTGTATGCTGAAATAGGAAAATGAAAGTGGAATTTTTAAACAAATCCATTTTCGTCTATAGCTCAGAACACAAAGTTAGAAATTAAATAATTATGACCTCATCAACCAAGCTGATGAATAAATTTGCTTCATCCAAGTACAGGAGAGAATATATGTATTAATAGAGAGCCATGTGGGTACAGTTTTTAATCCATCAACTATTTATTAAAACTTGTGACAAATTTTGTGTTGTGTGGAATTATGATAATGGCAATATTGGCAAATTTTGCCAAAAGACATTAGCACCTAGCAAAATGTCAAGTGGAGCACTCTGATGAAAGTAGGGATCAGCTAATTTCAGATCAGAGGGGAAATGCCAAGTATCAATAGAAAATGAATGACTAGGAGTCGGGGCTCCAATAACAGGGATTGACAAACAATTTAAACTAAGGTTAGTGCCAGATTGCACCGAATCCTTAATATTGAGCTTTACGAACTGTAAGGAAGTAGACTTACTGATATTGATACCATTTACTTCTATCGAAGTAGTACGGGGCTTTAAGTTTAATTTCTTAACCAAAGAAGAGGTTATGAAATCGTGTGTGGCAGCATTGTCAAGAAGAGCTCGGACAGAATGCCATTTGCCCTTAAGAGTCTTGGACCTGAAGTCTCACCGTGCATAACAAAACCTGAGTACTTCGCCAAGAATTAGCAGTCTGACTATACGACTGAGCGCTATAGTCAGCATGAGTGCCAGAAGTAAGGTACGACTTACTACTGGATGCCACGTTGGATTGAGAAGTCGTAGAAACAACACTTTCCAAAGGCTTATTTTTGGGATGCTTAAATTTTGGTTTTTCAAACCAGTGTAACGAAGAATGGTGGCGTAGTTTGCAATGTGTGCAGACACCTTTAGACGAACAGTTTGAAACAGCATGTTTGGTAGACAAACAATTATAGCAACATTTGTGCTCGACAACAGCTTTCCTACGTTCGACAGTCATAGCTTTGAACACAGAACAAGTGTAGAGCGGATGCAAATTGTTGCAGAGAAAGCAGGTTTGTACAGTGCTCTGAACTGTAAGTACCTGAGAGCGAACAGATTTCTTATTAGAAGAAGTCTTAGAGAAAGCACCTTTGCTCGAGCTAGGTAGCTCGGCTTGTTGAGCAACGGCTGAAAGGATTTGGCAACGGTTTTTGATAAACGTGACCAGAAAGGTGGGATCAGGCTGATCTATTAACTCTGATTCCCAGGCCTTTAACGTTTGAGAATCGAACTTGGAAGTAGTTAGATATATATCAAACAAGTCCCAATGCTGGACGGGTTGCTTGAAGTACTCGAGAGCTCGAACATGAAGCTCGACAGTATCACCTAACTGACGTATAGAGAAAAGATTGTCGGGGCGACAAGAAGGGAGATTAAATAAAGCAGTAATATGTCTGCGGATGTGAAGCTTGAGGTTACCAAAACGTTGTTGAAGCAGATTGAAAGCAACGGAGTAATTATCTGCTGTGAGAGGAAGTGCCTCTATCAGTTTAAGCGGGGGGCTATGCAATGCAGATTTTAAATAATAATTTTTCTAAATAACGGGTACTGCAGAATTACTATGCACTAATGAAATGTACAGTTCCTTGAAGGAATCGCATTCCTTCTCGTTGCCAGAAAAGGTTGGCAAGGAAATCCGGGGTAAGATAGGTTTCGAGGGAGTGACAGGTTGGTCCCTATGCTTTATGGTTAACGTTCTGATTAAATTCTCGGCTTCAGCAAAGCCTTCATAATAACTTTCCTCCACCTCATCTCGATCCTGCTCGTGAGTTGAGTCGAGGAGCTCAAGCTCTATTTGCAAAGAGGAATATGATGCGAAGTCATTTTAGTACAATTTGAACCGTTCGACCAAAATGCTCAATGAATGATCATCTAAACTTTTGTCGGTTAAGAAAGAGCGAAACCTAGACAGTTGCTTATTTGAGAATGGCACGAGTGCCCATTAACTTTTCAGCTTTGGCCATTATGGAGACTGAAGCACTTACCCCAACCTCAACAGAACCTGCTGGTGGCAAGACAACGTCAGACTTGACAGGAGAGGGCTGCGGCTGCGCGTCAGGAGTGAAACTATTTCCAAGGGTTTCTTGCACCACAAGAATGTGGTGTAAAGTATACACCACTGGATCAACCAATTAAAGGTCTCCATTATCTGAGAGAATTCTGAGTGTGTTCAGAATTAATAAAGTTTGAGCGTATGTATGTAGGGTGGAACATGGTAAGAGCAAACACAAAAAAACAAAGAAAAGATAGAGAGCAAGTAGCTTTAACATAAATATGTATTTTCACACAATAAATGTACAAGTTTAGTTACAGAGAAAAACAAGGTTAATTTCTTAAAAATAAATAAACCAAAGTTATAAATCTTGTGCATATGTAAATGCTGGAAAGCATGAATAGAGTTGCTTTTGACTGGCTGACAGGGAGCAAATCCTGGCAAACCAAAAGAAAAGAAAAGAAAAGAAAAGGGAAAACTATAGAAGTTAACAAGAGACATTATAACGTTTTCTATTGCCCTC
The DNA here is from genome assembly GCA_946902985.2 of Meconema thalassinum. Lineage (NCBI taxonomy): Eukaryota > Metazoa > Arthropoda > Insecta > Orthoptera > Tettigoniidae > Meconema > Meconema thalassinum. Next base: position 1,204,198,577 of record OX336388.2, read on the forward strand.
ACGTAGGTAGACAAATGTAACGGGTTGGCTGCCCCAAACTGTTGGGTGATAAATGTAACTGTTTACCTTTGCCAAAGCTATGTTGTTTTAATGGGCACCAAGACTTCAACGCAATGCTGAAATCTAAATTTGTATTTAACAACGTCTAGCTCTGGTAGAACACCTTCAAGAATCTATTCACTCAGATCGTGGTATGATTTGATCAATAACCCAACAAACAATTGTATCAGGAGAAGGAATTGGTCTATATCTAATGCTACCTACTGAAAGCAAAGATTGCATTGTAAAAGAAATGAATTTATTATATAAAACAAGTATATCAAAATTAATAATAATAATAAGTTTAAAATTTAAATTGGAGCGTTGCGATTTTAATATTACCGATAGAAAATTACGTGAAAACGGAGTCTGATACATTGAATTTACTCTTATTTCCAAGCTATGAAGTTACTGAATTATGAAATATAAAACAAAGAGAATTGAGAGATTGCGTAATTCTGCGTCATTCGCGCTTACCACTGGAAATTGCCAAAGCATTTCCCTCATACTGGATGATGCTGTGAGCTTCCCACAGTCTCCTGGACGTCGTCATCTCGGTCGATATTTGATGATATTCTGGTAGATTAGATAATTCTATGGTCCGTACATCGGACCCAAACACTCGTACAACCACACTGGTTAAGTTTTACAAAAGTTAGTCCTCCACTCCACGGAACATCGGAGCGACTCCCGCGTCCAACCGTACTGCTTTCGTCTTACACAGAATGTCCTCCACTCCACGCCGCGCCGAACGATATATGCACACGTCGCATCCCCACTCCAGTCCCAACTTCCAGCTTACGTGGTCTCCACTGATTGGCTGAGAACGCCGCTACTTCCCCTCCTCTGGTTCATTACACACGGCGCGCGAATGAAGAAGTCGATTTCCGTTCCATATATTCGCCTTTTCTTGACGCTGCGACCCAAGCTTGCGTAATACTTCCTGACAAGATTAAGCTTGTATTTGAATTCCGCGTGACTCATTTCTCTCAAATACCCTAACTGACAAAACTCCGTAAAATTCCGTAATCATATAATTTTCTATGATATTGTCGTTCGTAATAATTTGCATGATAGCGTTTTCTAAGACATAGAAAACCTATCTGTATGCTTATAATTTTTATAAAATGCTCCGAAAATATCTAAATAATAATTATAATAAATTAATAATAATAATAAATTAACATGAAAAATTCTCTTGGCTGAACAATTTGCCGCGTAACTAAATATAGAATGGCTTCCTACTGACTTATGCCAGTGGCATAAAAACCCCTCGAAAAACACGTTACATATTCGCCTCGGATCATCGGATGATTTACCGTGACGACGGTCCATTATCCAATTATCCCAGACACGTTAATAAACCCCATCCAAAATACATATTACATAAATGAAATCACCCTAAATTACAGATATATACACTCATAATTTTTCTTCACTCACTTTGCGTCAAAGTTTGTTGTCACTATGGATTGCACTTTGCAACCAGTCCAATGTTTTACATATATAATAGTGTTCCACGGATATTTCCGCCTCTCAAATTTCTCTATGTTGGAAAAATAGACATAATTACAGTGTGAGCACAATGTATTTATGATTTCATATCACACGCATTGAAGGTGTTCTGATATATTTATATCACCATAGAACTTCCTAATTTCACTGGAGGTCCCTTCCTTATGGTGAAATATAATCTCACTTATCACTGAGCACACGATCACACTATTGTGGCAGCGCCTCGTGACCATAATACTTAATCTCTCTTTATAAAAGATGAGATTAATATTGACTTCTGAAAAAAAAAACCAGTAAATGCGCATTACATATAACACCAAATATTTCTGTGCCGTAATCGCCCTGCCTTGTTAAGTTCCCGTAGACCATATTCTACTTAATACTAGTTCTCAACACAGACCAGTTCTCCTCACACAAATAATACCATTGTACAAATTACACACTTACAAATCCTACATGGCGAGGCCGTGAACAGAAATCACTTGTGCTGTATGTATGAGTTTCATGAAGAACTGTCTCGCATTCTGATGGCCCATCTTTTGCCTCGTGGACGCCTTAAGCAAAAATACCCTGTACAAGCGCTCATCCATCTCTTGGAGGCAAATGGGAATTCACCAGCGCTACCAAATTCTGGCCTTGGTGTATCGAGACATTTTAGTGCTCAAGAGCATCCGACAATCCCGTCATATTTCCCTGTACCTTAAAAACTCTCATTTATTTACATACTACCCCCCTGTGTGACTTCTGATACGCCTGCCTGGAAGACCAACTCCTCCATGCACCAAATACCACACTTACTCATTTGATAGGCTGGCTCGCCAGCTAAACACACTCACTTTATGACACATATTTTCGTAGTCTATGTATATTATACGTCCCGTATAATCTGTTTCCCTCACTATTCTCCAGCACATATGCTGTTTTCCCAATACGTTTGGAAACTATAAATGGGCCCTCGTAGAGATAAAATAACTTGGACAAGACTTTCTCTAGCTTATTTGACTGTTTCGGCACTCTAAGTAAGACTCTGTCTCCCGGCTCGAATAGGTCAAATTTAGTTTCTCTTTGTTGGCGAATTCTCTTTTGTGCTGACTTAGATAAATTCTGTTTCGCCAGCTGGACAATGTAATCCAACCCCGGTTGCTTACCCTCATTTAATCCCAACACCCTCGCTAGTTCATTTTGTGGCCTTTTTCCGAAGTAAACTTCGTATGGCGTAAATTTCGTGCTCTCATGCTGGACAGAATTCAGCCAAGTCTCGACCTTGGGAAGATGTCCAACCCAGGCCGCATGCTTGTCATGCACTAGAGTCCGAAAAAGACGAGCCACTTCCCTTAATGGGCGCTCTGCAGAATTACCCTGAGGGTACCTTACAGAGGAATGAAGGTGTGTTATACCAGCTTCCTGCATACTGGTTCTCCATTTCTTTGCAGTAAACTGTGGATCACTGTCAGATAGTATCCTGAGAGGAATGCCAAACTCAGGTACACACTTATTAATGATCAGACGGCTACACGCTAGTCCCATGGCTTTCCTTAGCGGATATAGCTTGACATACTTACTAAAAGCGTCAATAACTATAAAAATGTACTCGTAGCCGTACTGTCCTTTAACGATCGGGCCAAATAAATCCACACACAGTAGTTCGCCGGGACTACTGGTGAGAACTGCAGATCTCTCCCCCACTAAATATTTAACTGGATATTTACTCCTTTGACAGGTGTCACACTTAGCTAAGATCCTCCTAACATCCCTTCCCATTTTACTCCAAATGAAGTCACGACCAATTTCATAGAAGACCTTGGCAGCACCAAAGTGTCCTAATTCCCTATGAATGAACCAAATTAGCTCCTCCCGCCAAGTGGCAGGAACACATATTGCCCACCGATTATTCCTACATTTCCTTGCAAGAAGCCCATCCTGCATCTTGTACGTGAACCGTCCTACTTTCACATACTCTTCTTCACCTATTTCCAACCTATCCAGTGGCTCCTTTAACTTAACGTCATCACTTTGCTCCACTAGCATACTTCTCAGTGTCTGTAACGATGCCCTGTTGCTACTGTCCACACATGCACATATTAAAATACCGTCCTCTGCTTTAACCACAGGATAATCCCTACATAAATTAGTGTCCCTCGATAGCATGTCTGCAAGAATGTTATCTTTACCTTTAATATATTTTACTGTGAATTCGTATTCCTGCAGAGCAAGAATCCACCTACTAACTCTGTTAGAACTGAGTTTACAAGTCCTCATATACAGTAATGCATGGTGATCTGTGTGGATCTCAAATTTCCCCCCTACTAAATACATTCTAAATTTCCCTAAACTGAAAACAATACCTAAAAGCTCTAACTCAGTAATCGTGTATCTTTTCTCTGCTGCTGTCAGTCCTCGCGAGGTTAAAGATACAATGCACAGATTACCCTCATCATCTTTCTGACATAATACTCCAGCAATGCCCATATGTGAAGCATCTGTCATAACCACATATTCCTTATCTTTTAAAGGATATTTCAGCACTACAGCTTTCTCAAAACCTTCCTTTAGCGCTCTAAAAGCCTGATCATGCTTGGACTCCCATCTCCACCGAGTCCCACTTTTAAGCAATTCCCTGAATGGTTCTACCAACTCTGAGTATTTAAGAACGAACCTCCTGAAAAAGTTGCAAATTCCCAGGTAAGTTTTTAACTGTTTAACATTCTGTGGCACCTCGGCGTTATCTTATTAACCCTACTTTCTTCTGGTGTTACACCTCTACTCGACACTCTATGACCTAAAAATGTCACTTCTGACTGACAGAATGACGACTTAGACAGCTTCAAAGTGAACCCTGCCTGATCTAACTTCTGAAAAACTATATCTAAATGACGTAGATGCTCCTCAAAACTACGTGAACTAATTACCATATCATCAATGTAAATGGTTACAAACTCTCCTGTGTCATCCCCTAATGCGATGTTTAAAGCCCTAATTAAAGCTGCTGAACTACTCTTTAACCCATAAGGTGTTCTACAAAATTGATAAAGGTTATATTTATGACTAAAAGCTGTAAATGGTCTATCTTCGTACATAAGTGGCACTTGCCAAAAACTGGAACTCAAATCTACACAAGTGAAATACTTCTTCCCCTCAAATGTTTGCATTAATTCCTCTATTGACATAGATTTCAGCTGATCTGAACTAATTCTACTGTTAACCAAACGAGCGTCTAAACAAATACGAACTGTGCCGTCGGTCTTGGGTATCGTGATCAAAGAATTAACATATGGACTGTTAGAGTGCTCAATAATCCCATCTTCAAGCATCTGGTTAATTTGTGCCTCAACTGCACTCTGATAAGCGAAAGGTACAGGATATCTATGTCCTGTGAATACTGACCTATCAATAACGTTCAATCAATGTGTATAGCAATTGGCCATACCAATGCGATCCTCAAAAACTCTCCTATTACACAATAACACATCTTAGAGCCGAACACATTGTTCCACCTCTATATTTCCCTGAAATGCAGCATCACGTAACGAGTCCTCTAGACTTCCGTTCGTAATCACACTGCCCACAAAACATGGAGAACCCCGCTCTACGGCTGGCGATATCTCATTTAAAGTACAAATTACACCTACAATACTACTCCTCTGAATATGGTCATTGAATGCTACTTCTACTTCAGAATCTCCCCATTTAAATTTCAAACTCCCTACATCATAACATAAGTTACCAGACACTCTACGTAGCCACTCTGAACCCAAGATAACACTGAATATTGTGGTGTTTGAAGCCATATATAACACTGAATACTAAATTTGGAATTACAAGGCAAATCTGCTTCTCTACATGATTATTAATTTTAATGTCTACTAAAACTTGCTTAGAAATTACTTTAGACCTCTTCCCAACAGCAGTGATAAAAGTGCTTTTAATTGCCATCTCCTCAAAATTTACTCCAGTTCCTTTCATTTTAACATAAAATGCACTACTTATGCAACTCTTCATACAACCACTATCAATTAAAACATCTGTGTACGCCTCGGACACGTTAATTTTAACTATGGGGCTCTTACTAACCACTTCCTGAATAATACCTTCATCATTTAGTTCATGTAATAATTCATTTCTTACATTTAGGTCATAGGGTTCCTGTATAATTGTATGGACAGGGCATGCTACAGACTGAGATTCTGACCTTACTTCGCAGCCTGGTTCCCGTTTAAAGAACCGCTACAGCTGGCCGTAGTACTACTAACTACCGAACTGGTCTGGTTGCTCTGGGCTGTGTTGTCATTTTTTGGCTGTATATTACTACCACTAGGCTGTCCTCTTCCTTGACCCCTATTCTGGTTGTAATTATTGTCATTATAATTTCTCCCTTGATTTCCCCTGAAATCATTGTTTCTCCCTTGATTTCCCCTGTAATCATTGTTCCTCCCTTGATTTCCCCTGAAATCATTGTTCCTCCCTTGATACTGATTACCATAGCCATTTCCTCTGTTCTGATTTAGCTGATTATTATTATTTCTATTTTGAGCGTTGGCCCCTTCGCCACCGTTCCCTTGAACTTCTTGATGCCTGGCTTCATTAGGTCTATTATTATTATTACCCTGGTTCCGATTGAAATTGTCCTCATAACCCCCTCTCCCTAGTGCATCAAATGTGCTTAACAAATTTTCTACTTGTGATATTGTCTTTACATTCTGGATACAAGCAGCCTCCTTGATCCTATAGGGAAAGTGCCTAAGTAGCAACCTCACCACATCACTTTCCTCCTTCAAGCCATCCAGATATTTACACACTAATACCTGCCCTAAAAAGTATTCGGTCATGGTGGAGCTTCCTTTAGGGTTATATTTACCACACACTACTCCCTCACGATGCTGCGACTGAATAACTTCATTCCAGAACTTTTCACAGAATTTCATTTTAAAATCATTAATATCAGTAAACTTGTCTCTATAGACAGCAAACCAATTCCTCGTTTCCCCCACAAACACTTGTTCTAAAATTTCAACTACCTGGCACCACTCAATACTACCATTTTCCAACCTCTCCCCGAATTTATTTTCTATAGTGTTCATGAACTCCATTGGGCACCCCTGTCGATTGCTGAACTTACCCAGTTCTACCTCCCTGTGTGTGCTATTCACAAAAACTGGCCTATTCTGACTATTTTCTTGCCTGATTCTAGCTTTTAATTTTAACTCTAATTCTGCGATTTTCTCCTCAGCCTTCCTCTCAATACTGTTTACTGTTAATTTAATGTTTCCTTCTGATTCTTCTACTTTATCATATAGCTTTGCTTGTTTCTCCTCAATCTTGCTAATGCTCTCTCTATTACTCTCTCTTAAATCATTTACTTCTGCAACTATTTGTGAGTGGACTTTCTCAATTTTACCCCCCAGCTGTTCCTTAACCTCTTTAGTAGCTACCTGAATTTTGTCATTTTCTCCCCCCAATTGCTTTTTGACCTGCTGTGTTTCCAGTTGCACTAGTTCTTTTAAATTTTCAGCCTGTGTACTGAATCTAATTTCTAACTCCTCCTGTACTTTTCCTAATTTTCTGTCTACATCTGCAATAATCTCTTTAGCCTTTTCTTCCATCACCCCCCTGATCTCACCTCTAATCAGTTCGAATTTGTCACTCATTTCCCTACTGTTTTGTTCTAATTTAGCATTTAAAGTTTCATTACTCTCTCTATTTTCCCTACTGTTTTGTTCTAATTTAGCGTTGTTTTGTTCCAGTTTAGCATTTAAAGTTTCAGTACCCTCTCTATTTTCCTTACTGTTTTGTTCTAATCTGGCGTTGTTTTGTTCCAGTTTAGCATTTAAAGCGTCTGTACTTTCTTTATTTTCCCTACTGTTTTGTTCTAATCTTGCATTATTCTGTTCTAACTTTGCATTTAAGGCATCACTACTAACTTTGTTCTGATACATAAACTCGAGAAGTAAAGTTTTTAATTCTGGTTGGCCGCCTACACTCCCTGTTTTAGTATAGGGATTTACCTCCGGCACCCCGGTACTACCATCACTCGACATACTGCTCGTATCATCACTCTCCCGTTGATGACCACTACGTAACCTCGTCTTTCTTTCTCATCCCCCATAATGATATACACTGACACAGACAAATAACCACCAAAATACAGGCACAGAAATATATACCCTTCTCCTTCCACAAATGTTATTATGTTTTCAGCCCCAAGTTGTCGGCGACAATTGTAGCAGTTTTGCTAGCCCACATGCTGAGCGACAAATGTAATGTTTTCTATTGCCCTCACGTTGGTAGACAAATGTAACGGGTTGGCTGCACCAAACTGTTGTGTGATAAATGTAACTGTTTACCTTTGCCATAGCTATGTTGTTTTAATGGGCGCCAAGACTTCAACGCAATGCTGAAATCTAAATTTGTATTTAACAACGTCTAGCTCTGGTGGAACACCTTCAAGAATCTATTCACTCAGATCGTGGTATGATTTGATCATTAACCCAACAAACAATTGTATCAGGAGAAGGAATTGGTCTATATCTAATGCTACCTACTGAAAGCAAAGATTGCATTGTAAAAGAAATGAATTTATTATATAAAACAAGTATAGCAAAATTAATAATAATAATAATAATAAGTATAAAATTTAAATTGGAGCGTTGCGATTTTAATATTACCGATAGAAAATTACGTGAAAACGGAGTCTGATAAATTGATTTTACTCTTATTTCCAAGCTATGAAGTTACTGAAATATGAAATATAAAACAAAGAGAAATGAGAGATTGCGTATTTCTGCGTCATTCGCGCTTACCACTGGAAATTGCCAAAGCATTTCCCTCGTACTGGATGATGCTGTGAGCTTCCCACAGTCTCCTGGACGTCGTCATCTTGGTCGATATTTGATGATATTCTGGTAGATTAGATAAATCTATGGTCCGTACATCGGACCCAAACACTCGTACAACCACACTGGTTAAGTTTTACAAAAGTTAGTCCTCCACTCCACGGAACATTGGAGCGACTCCCGCGTCCAACCGTACTGCTTTCGTCTTACACAGAATGTCCTCCACTCCACGCCGTGCCGAACGATATATGCACACGTCGCATCCCCACTCCAGTCCCAACTTCCAGCTTACGTGGTCTCCACTGATTGGCTGAGCACGCCGCTACTTCCCCTCCTCTGGTTCATTACACACGGCGCGCGAATGAAGAAGTCGATTTCCGTTCCATATATTCGCCTTTTCTTGACGCTGCGACCCAAGCTTGCGTAATACTTCCTGACAAGATTAAGCTTGTATTTGAATTCCCCGTGACTCATCTCTCTCAAATACCCTAACTGACAAAACTCCGTAAAATTCCGTAATCATATAATTTTCTATGATATTGCCGTTCATAATAATTTGCATGATAGCGTTTTCTAAGACATAGAAAACCTATCTGTATGCTTATAATTTTTATAAAATGCTCCGAAAATATCTAAATAATAATTATAATAAATTAACATGAAAAATTATCTTGGCTGAACAATTTGCCGCGTAACTAAATATAGAATGGCTTCCTACTGACTTATGCCAGTGGCATAAAAACCCCTCGAAAAACAAGTTACAACATGACCTATGAAGGGGGCCAGTAACTGACAGGGGGCCAGTCCTGCAGCACCCTATAAGAAATGTAATATGTAAGCAGTTGCCAAGATGCAACAAAAGCAATAATGTAATGGTAGAAACAAAATATTTGAGCTGCATACAAAATTTACTGAAACTGTGCTATGGCAGAAGCAGTTGGGCAAGTAGCCTTTTACCTGAACGTAAATCATGAAAGTTATGGTGCACAGACAAAGTGCAAAGAAAGTTACAGATATGCATGAACAATGCTTAGAGGGTTCTCACAAAAAAACTTAAAATAGCTAAAGCAAGCTGGTATGTAATTCCGCCTAGTGGGGAATGGAGAGAAGTTCACACAGACATTAAGATTGAGGAATCTTTTAAACCATGTTTGCTTAAGATTAACAGAAAAACATAGGTTGTGCACAAAGACGGTGCAATGGCTGAATCTGGTCTGCTGTAGAATACACAGGAAAAAGCATTAAATACCTTATACATTTGAGTACTTAACTTGTTGCTGATAATCCAGTTTTGCGTAGAACAAGAGAGACATAAGTTATGTCCAGTTTGAAATGGAGTAGCACAAAGTATTTCACTTAAGAGAGTGCGGTACCAAATTCCACAAGTGTGCGTAGAACTAAAGTTGAGGTTACTTTCACAAAATATGTGACGGAGCTGAAACACTCGTAGAATAGTAAGGTAGTCCTTAGCTATTATAAAGACGAAGTGACGATGTTCACTTAAGTCTAAGTAGATTTTCTTGGTACATGAAGATGTACCCTCGAATTTGTGTCGCAGGAACACTTTAAAGTTCAATCCAAGTTGGGTTAGTTGAAACATGTCTAGACGACATGGCGAAGGTTGAAGTAACACTTCTTGATTCAGAATTACGATGCGAAGTTTGCAATGATGAAGTTTTTCGTCCGGTTTCTTCAAGACGGGTGGTTGGTGCCATACCAACAGGAAATCACAAGGAATATGTGTCGGTCTGCATGTTAAATAGCAGACAGCACTGAAGTCTGGAATATTCCATGTCCGGCCATTGGCGAGCTCCAAACATGTGGCGGGAAGAAGCGTGCTGAATGGCTGGAGAGAAGCGACGTCATAGAGACGGCCAATGAGCGCGTAGTAAACTGAGATCCGGTAGACGAACCAAGAATGCCACGAGGAAAAGTAGTGACCTAATTAACACTATTCACAAAAACTGGCCTATTCTGACTATTTTCTTGCCTGATTCTAGCTTTTAATTTTAACTCTAATTCTGCGATTTTCTCCTCAGCCTTCCTCTCAATACTGTTTACTGCTAATTTAATGTTTCCTTCCGATTCTTCTACTTTATCATATAGCTTAGAGGAGAGATAGATAATATAATATAACAGGTGAGTACAAAATAACTTCAAATATAACTGAATTAAACAATAAAGTGAAACAAAGATGATTTGTCACAAACACAAATACATAGTGCTCACACATTAATTATGTCTATTTCTCCAACATAGAGCAATTTGAGAGGTGGAAATATCCGTGGAACACTACTCTATATGTAAAACATTGGACTGGTTGCAAAGTGCAATCCATAGTGACAACAAACTTTGACGCAAAGTGCGTGAAGAAAAATTATGAGTGTATATATCTGTAATTTAGGGTGATTTCATTTATGTAATATGTATTTTGGATGGGGTTTATTAACGTGTCTGGGATAATCGGATAATGGACCGTCGTCACGGTAAATCATCCGATGATCCGAGGCGAATATGTAACGTGTTTTTCGAGGGGTTTTTATGCAACTGGCATAAGTCAGAAGGAAGCCATTCTATAATTATTTACGCGGCAAATTGTTCAGCCAAGAGAATTTTTCATGTTAATTTATTATTATTATTAATTTATTATAATTATTATTTAGATATTTTCGGAGCATTTTATAAAAATTATAAGCATACAGATAGGTTTTCTATGTCTTAGAAAACACTATCAAGCAAATTATTACGAACGACAATATCATAGAAAATTATCTGATTACGGAATTTTACGGAGTTTCGTCAGTTAGGGTGTATCGAGAGACGTGACTCACTGGGAATTCAAATACAAGCTGATTCCTGTCGAGAAGTATTACGCATCCGGGGTCGCATCGTCAAGAAAAGACGAATATATGGAACGGAATACGACTTCCCCTTACCGCCGAGTGTAATGAGGCAGAGGAGGGGAGTATAGCGCGTAGGGAGCAGCCAATCAGTGGAGACCACGCAAGCTAGAAGACGGTACCGTGGTGGGGGAGCCAACGTTTACATATATCGTTCGACGCGCCGTGGAACGTGGACAATCTGTGTAGTTCTTGCCGAGTGTGGTTATACGCGGGAGTCGCTCCGATGTTCCGTGGAACGTGGACAATCTGTATAGTTCTTGCCGAGTACGCTTGCACGCGGGAGTCGCTCCGATGTTCCGTGGAGTGGAGGACTAACTTTTGTAAAACTTAACCAGTGTGGTTATACGAGTGTTTGGGTCCGATGTACGGACCATAGAATTATCTAATCTACCAGAATATCATCATATAACGAAGAAGATGGCGACGTCCAGGAGACTGTGGGAAGCACACAGCATCATCCAGTACGAGGGAAATGCTTTGGCAATTTCCAGTGGTAAGCGCAAATGACGCAGAAATACGCAATCTCTCATTTCTCTTTGTTTTACATTTCATATTTCAGTAACTTCATAGCTTGGAAATAAGAGTAAAATCAATTTATCAGACTCCGTTTTCACGTAATTTTCTATCGGTGATATTAAAATCGCAAAGCTCCAATTTAAATTTTAAACTTATTATTATCATTATTAATTTTGCTATACTTGTTTGATATAATAAATTCATTTCTTTTACAATGCAATCTTTGCTTTCAGTAGGTAGCATTAGATATAGACCAATTCCTTCTCCTGATACAATTGTTTGTTGGGTTAATGATCAAATCATACCACGATCTGAGTGAATAGATTCTTGAAGGTGTTCTACCAGAGCTAGACGTTGTTAAATACAAATTTAGATTTCAGCATTGCGTTGAAGTCTTGGCGCCCATTAAAACAACATAGCTTAGGCAAAGGTAGACAGTTACATTTATCACCCAACAGTTAGGGGCTAGCAAAACTGCTACACTGGTCGCTACCAACATGGGGCACTAAATAAAGTTACACTTGTCGCTACCAACAGTGAGGGCTATAGAAACCGCTACATTTGTCGCTCAAAGTGAGGGCATTAGAAACCATTACATTTGTCGCCGACAACTTGGGGCTGAATACCTAATTACATTTGTGGAAGGAGAAGGGTATATATTTCTGTGCCTGTATTTTGGGGGTTATTTGTCTGTATCAGTGTATATCATTATGGGGGATGAGAAAGAAAGACAGATGAGGTTACGTAGTGGTCATCAACGGGAGAGTGATGATACGAGCAGTATGTCGAGTGATGGTAGTACCGGGGTAGCGGAGGTAAATCCCGATACTGAAACAGGGAGTGTAGGCGGCCAACCAGAATTAAAAACTTTACTTCTCGAGTTCATGTATCGGAACAAAGTTAGTAGTGATGCCTTAAATGCAAAATTAGAACAGAATAATGCAAAATTAGAACAAAACAGTAGGGAAAATAAAGAAAGTACAGAAGCCTTAAATGCAAAATTAGAACAGAATAATGCAAAATTAGAACAAAACAGTAGGGAAAATAAAGAAAGTACGGGAGTTTTAAATGCAAAATTAGAACAGAATAATGCAAAATTAGAACAAAACAGTAGGGAAAATAAAGAAAGTACAGAAGCTTTAAATAAAAAATTAGAACAGAATAATGCAAAATTAGATAAGAACAACAAGGAAATTAGTGTGAAAATGGAGCAGATTAGAGGAGAAATCAGAGGAGTAATGGAAGAGAAGGTTAAAGAGATCATTGCAGATGTAGACAAGAAATTAGGAAAAGTACAGGAGGAGTTAGAAATTAGAATCAGTACACAGGCTGAAAATTTAAAAGAACTAGTGCAACTGGAAACACAGCAGGTCAAAAAGCAATTGGGGGGAGAAATTGACAAAATTCAGGTAGCAACTAAAGAGGTTAAGGAACAGCTGGGGGGTAGAATTGAGAAAGTCCACTCACAAATAGTTGCAGAAGTAAATGATTTAAGAGAGAGTAATAGAGAGAGCATTAGCAAGATTGAGGAGAAACAAGCAAAGCTATATGATAAAGTAGAAGAATCAGAAGGAAACATTAAATTAACAGTAAACAGTATTGAGAGGAAGGCTGAGGAGAAAATCGCAGAATTAGAATTAAAATTAAAAGCTAGGATCAGGCAAGAAAATAGTCAGAATAGGCCAGTTTTTGTGAATAGCACACACAGGGAGGTAGAACTGGGTAAGTTCAGCAATCGACAGGGGTGCCCAATGGAGTTCATGAACACTATAGAAAATAAATTCGGGGAGAGGTTGGAAAATGGTAGTATTGAGTGGTGCCAGGTAGTTGAAATTTTAGAACAAGTGTTTGTGGGGGAAACGAGGAATTAGTTTGCTGTCTACAGAGACAAGTTTACTGATATTAATGATTTTAAAATGAAATTCTGTGAAAAGTTCTGGAATGAGGTTATTCAGTCGCAGCATCGTGAGGGAGTAGTGTGTGGTAAATATAACCCTAAAGGAAGCTCCACCATGACCGAATACTTTTTAGGGCAGGTATTAGTGTGTAAATAACTGGATGGCTTGAAGGAGGCAAGTGATGTGGTAAGGTTGCTACTTAGGCACTTTCCCTATAGGATCAAGGAGGCTGCTTGTATCCAGAATGTAAAGACTATATCACAAGTAGAAAATTTGTTAAGCACATTTGATGCACTAGGGAGAGGGGGTTATGAGGACAATTTCAATCGGAACCAGGGTAATAATAATAATAGACCTAACGAGGCCTGGCATCAAGAAGTTCAAGGAAACGGTGGCGAAGGGGCTAACGCTCAAAATAGAAATAATAATAATCAGCTAAATCAGAAGAGAGGAAATGGCTATGGTAACCAGTATCAAGGGAGGAACAATGATATCAGGGGAAATCAAGGGAGGAACTATGATTACAGGGGAAATCAAGGGAGAAACAATGATTTCAGGGGAAATCAAGGGAGAAATTATAATGACAATAATTACAACCAGAATAGGGGTCAAGGAAGAGGACAGCCTAGTGGTAGTAATATACAGCCAAACCTTGACAACACAGCCCAGAACAACCAGACCAGTTTAGTAGTTAGTAGTACTACGGCCAGCTGTAGCGGTTCTTTAAACGCGAACCAGGCTGCGAAGTAAGGTCAGAATCTCAGTCTGTAGCATGCCCTGTCCATACAATTATACAGGAACCCTATGACCTAAATGTAAGAAATGAATTATTACATGAACTAAATGATGAAGGTATTATTCAGGAAGTGGTTAGTAAGAGCCCCATAGTTAAATTTAACGTGTCCGAGGCGTACACAGATGTTTTAATTGATAGTGGTTGTATGAAGAGTTGCATAAGTAGTGCATTTTATGATAAAATGAAAGGAACTGGAGTAAATTTTGAGGAGATGCCAATTAAAAGCACTTTTGTTATCACAGCTGTTGGGAAGAGGGTTAAAGTAATTTCTAAGCAAGTTTTAGTAGACATTAAAATTAATAATCATGTAGAGAAGCAGATTTGCCTTGTAATTCCAAATTTAGTATTCAGTGTTATCTTGGGTTCAGAGTGGCTAAGTAGAGTGTCTGGTAACTTATGTTATGATGTAGGGAGTTTGAAATTTAAATGGGGAGATTCTGAAGTAGAAGTAGCGTTCAATGACCATATTCAGAGGAGTAGTATTGTAGGTGTGATTTGTACTTTAAATGAGATATTGCCAGCCGTAGAGCGGGGTTCTCCATGTTTTGTGGGCAGTGTGATTACGAACGGTAGTCTAAAGGACTCGTTACGTGATGCTGCATTTCAGGGAAATATAGAGGATGAACAGTGTGTTCGGCTCTATGATGTGTTATTGTGTAATAGGAGAGTTTTTGAGGATCGCATTGGTATGGCCAATTGCTATACACATTCATTGAACGTTATTGATAGGTCAGTATTCACAGGACATAGATATCCTGTACCTTTCGCTTATCAGAGTGCAGTTGAGGCACAAATTAATCAGATGCTTGAAGATGGGATTATTGAGCACTCTAACAGTCCATATGTTAATTCTTTGATCACGGTACCCAAGACCGACGGCACTGTTCGTATTTGTTTAGACGCTCGTATGGTTAACAGTAGAATTAGTTCAGATCAGCTGAAATCTATGTCAATAGAAGAATTAATGCAAACATTTGAGGGGAAGAAGTATTTCACTTGTGTAGATTTGAGTTCCAGTTTTTGGCAAGTGCCACTTATGTACGAAGATAGACCATTTACAGCTTTTAGTCATAAATATAATCTTATCAATTTTGTAGAACACCTTATGGGTTAAAGAGTAGTTCAGCAGCTTTAATTAGGGCTTTAAACATCGCATTAGGGGATGACACAGGAGAGTTTGTAACCATTTACATAGATGATATGGTAATTAGTTCACGCAGTTTTGAGGAGCATCTACGTCATTTAGATATAGTTTTTCAGAAGTTAGATCAGGCAGGGTTCACTTTGAAGCTGTCTAAGTCGTCATTCTGTCAGTCAGAAGTGACATTTTTAGGTCATCGAGTGTCGAGTAGAGGTGTGACACCATAGGAAGGTAGGGTTATCATGTGTGGACAGTAGCAACAGGACATCGTTACAGACACTGAGTAATACGCTAGGTAGAGCAACGTGATGACGTTCAGTTTAGAGAGCCACTTGCAAGGTTGGAAGCAGGTGACGCAGTAACATTTATAGTTTCCAAACGTATTGGGAAAACAGCATATGTGCTGGAGAATAGTGAGGGAAACAGATTATACGGGACGTATAATATACATAGTCAACGAAAATATGTGTCATAAAGTGAGTGTGTTTAGCTGGGGAGCCAGCCTATCAAATGAGTAAGTGTGGTATTTGGTGCGTGGGAGGAGTTGGTCTTCCAGGCAGGCGTATCAGAAGTCACACAGGGGGGTAGTATGTAAGTAAATGAGAGTTTTTAAGGTACAGGGAAATATGACGGGATTGTCGGATGCTCTTGAGCACTAAAATGTCTCGATACACCAAGGCCAGAATTAGGTAGCGCTGGTGAATTCCCATTTGCCTCCTAGAGATGGGTGAGCGCTTGGACAGGGTATTTTTGCTTAAGGCGTCCACGAGGCAAAAGATGGGCCATCAGAATGCGAGACAGTCCTTCAAGAAACTCATACATAACAGCACACGTGATTTCTGTTTACGGCCTCGCCATGTAAGATTTGTAAGTTTGTAATTTAAGGCATTTTGTATAATGGTATTATTTGTGTGAGGAGAACGGGTCTGTGTTGAGAACTAGTACTAAGTAGAATATAGTCTACGGGAACTTAACAAGACAGGGCGATTACGGCACAGAAATATTTGGTGTTATATGTAATGCGCATTTACTGTTTTTTTTTTTCAGAAGTCAATATTAATTTAATCTACTTTAAAGAGAGATTAAGTATTATGGTCACGAGGCGCTGCCACAATAGTGTGATCGTGTGCTCAGTGATAAGTGGAATTAAATGTCACCATAAGGAGGGGACCTCCAGTGAAATTAGGAAGTTCTATGGTGATATAAATATATCAGAACACCTTCAATGCGTGTGATATGACATCATACATACATAGTGCTCACACATTAATTATGTCTATTTTTCCAACATAGAGAAATTTGAGAGGCGGAAATATCCGTGGAACACTACTCTATATGTAAAACATTGGACTGGTTGCAAAGTGCAATCCATAGTGACAACAAACTTTGACGCAAAGTGCGTGAAGAAAAATTATGAGTGTATATATCTGTAATTTAGGGTGATTTCATTAATGTAATATGTATTTTGGATGGGGTTTATTAACGTGTCTGGGATAATCGGATAATGGACCGTCGTCACGGTAAATCATCCGATGATCCGAGGCGAATATGTAACGTGTTTTTCGAGGGGTTTTTATGCAACTGGCATAAGTCAGAAGGAAGCCATTCTATAATTATTTACGCGGCAAATTGTTCAGCCAAGAGAATTTTTCATGTTAATTTATTATTATTATTAATTTATTATAATTATTATTTAGATATTTTCGGAGCATTTTATAAAAATTATAAGCATACTGATAGGTTTTCTATGTCTTAGAAAACACTATCAAGCAAATTATGACGAACGACAATATCATAGAAAATTATCTGATTACGGAATTTTACGGAGTTTCGTCAGTTAGGGTATATCGAGAGACGTCACTCACTGGGAATTCAAATACAAGCTGATTCCTGTCGAGAAGTATTACGCATCCGGGGTCGCATCGTCAAGAAAAGACGAATATATGGAACGGAATAAGACTTCCCCTTACCGCCGAGTGTAATGAGGCAGAGGAGGGGAGTATAGCGCGTAGGGAGCAGCCAATCAGTGGAGATCACGCAAGCCAGAAGACGGTAGCGTGGTGGGGGAGCCAACGTGTGCATATATCGTTCGACGCGCCGTGGAACGTGGACAATCTGTGTAGTTCTTGCCGAGTGTGGTTATACGCGGGAGTCGCTCCGATGTTCCGTGGACAATCTGTATAGTTCTTGCCGAGTACGCTTGCACGCGGGAGTCGCTCCGATGTTCCGTGGAGTGGAGGACTAACTTTTGTAAAACTTAACCAGTGTGGTTATATGAGTGTTTGGGTCCGATGTACGGACCATAGAATTATCTAATCTACCAGAATATCATCATATAACGAAGAAGATGGCGACGTCCAGGAGACTGTGGGAAGGACACAGCATCATCCAGTACGAGGGAAATGCTTTGGCAATTTCCAGTGGTAAGCGCAAATGACGCAGAAATACGCAATCTCTCATTTCTCTTTGTTTTACATTTCATATTTCAGTAACTTCATAGCTTGGAAATAAGAGTAAAATCAATTTATCAGACTCCGTTTTCACGTAATTTTCTATCGGTAATATTAAAATCGCAACGCTCCAATTTAAATTTTAAACTTATTATTATCATTATTAATTTTGCTATACTTGTTTTATATAATAAATTCATTTCTTTTACAATGCAATCTTTGCTTTCAGTAGGTAGCATTAGATATAGACCAATTCCTTCTCCTGATACAATTGTTTGTTGGGTTAATGATCAAATCATACCACGATCTGAGTGAATAGATTCTTGAAGGTGTTCTACCAGAGCTAGACGTTGTTAAATACAAATTTAGATTTCAGCATTGCGTCGAAGTCTTGGCGCCCATTAAAACAACATAGCTTAGGCAAAGGTAGACAGTCACATATATCACCCAACAGTTAGGGGCTAGCAAAACTGCTACACTGGTCGCTACAAACATGGGGCACTAAATAAAGTTACACTTGTCGCTACCAACAGTGAGGGCTATAGAAACCGCTACATTTGTCGCTCAAAGTGAGGGCATTAGAAACCATTACAACGTGGTGACGAAAAAATGAGGTTATAAGTCAAATACTCATCTGACTTTTGCCGTGACAAAAAACCTACAAAATTTAACCAGTTAAATATTCGCAAATGCGAACAGTAGGGAAGAACTGAAGAAAATGTGGAAAGAATATTTTGAAGAACTTCTGAACCCAAATGGAAACCACGGCGAGAAGGAAGAAATCGGGGAAGAGGAAGATGAACTGCAAACAGAAAAGGACTTAACATGGAAAGAAGTGGAAGATGCAGTGAGGAAGATGAAAGGAGGGAAGGCACTGGGGGTGGATGAGTTGAGTGTGGAGATGGTGAGAGCAGCAGGAGAGGTGGGGATACAATGGTTGTACCGCGAGATGAGGACAGCATGGAAGGAAAGGAAGACCCCCAGAGGACTGGAAAAAAGGAATAATTGTCCCGATCTTCAAGAAAGGTAGTAGAACAGAATGCAGAAACTACCGGGGAATAACACTGATGAGTCATTGTGCAAAGATCTTCGAGAAAGTTTTGGAAAGGAGGAATAGGACAAGGATAGAAGGAGGGATGAGGGAAGAACAACAAGGCTTCAGAGCAGGAAGGTCCACAGTGGATTTGATTTTTGCTGTAAGGCAGTTACAAGAACAGCACTATTGAGTATGGAACAGATCTACTGATGGCCTTCCTGGACATTGAGAAAGCATATGACAATGTATGCAGAAACAAAGGATGGAAGTCCCTGGAGGATAGAGGAGTAGAGAAATGGACTATAAAGAGGATAAAGGAGATGTACAAGGGAAGTGTGAGCTGTGTGAAAGTGGGAGGAGAGAGATCAGACTGGTTGGAACAGAGAAACGGCCTGAAACAAGGAAGTGCACTGTCACAGTTACTTTTCATTGTGGTGATGGATGACATAATGTCCCAAGTGGCACAAGTAATTGGGGAAGGAAAGATGAAAGCAATGGTGTTTGCAGATGATTTGATGATTTGGGGAAACAAGGAGGAGGTGGTACAGGAACAGTTGGACATGTGGGAAGGAATAATACAAGGATATGGGATGAAATTTAGCATAAATGAGAGTGAGATGGTGATCACAACAAGGAAGAAGGAAAGAACCACAACAGGAATAACAATTGGTGGGGAACAGCTGAAGAAAGTGGAGAGTTTCAAGTATCTGGGAAGGCTGATACAAGATAATGGAAGAAACGATAGAGAAATAAATGAGCGGGGGAGACAGGCAGAAGCATTCCGGAGGAGTGTGAGAAACATGTTTTGGAGCAAGGATGTCCCTCAGAACAGCAAAAAGATCATATATCGGACGTACTATGTCCCTATGCTGACGTATGCCTCGGAGACCTGGGTTATGAAAGGAAGGGAGAAGAGCAAAATACAGGCCAGTGAGATGAGGTTCTTGAGAAGCAGTATTGGAGCTACAAAGATGGACAGAATAAGAAATGAGAGGACCAGAGAATTAATGAAGGAGGAACCATTACAGGATGATATAGAGAAATCTAGACTTAGATGGTATGGACATTTAAAACGAATGGAGGAGAAGAGGATACCCAGGAGGGTACACGAGACGAAGTGGGAAGGAAAGAGACCGAGAGACAGGTGGCTGAAGGGGGTGGAAGAAAGCGTGAAGAAGAGAGGAGAAGACTGGACAAGGGTGGAGGCTGAGAGATGGTGGGAAGACAGAAGACGTTGGAGAGGCTTGTGTTCCAAACAGACCCAGCCAGTGGGTGGAAACTGTGCAAGATGATGATGATGACTACTTGGAATTTTATAATTAATTTTTTGGTTCCGTATTGACGCATACTATAATAGGGTGAAACGCGAAGTGTTGAAGATATTCCGTCTAGTCAATACTATTGTTTATAGAAGATTATTATTTAACTAATAATTCACTACTTCGAGAGATTGACCCAGTTACCAGCACAATGAAGAAGAAAATCTCTTATTTCTTTCACATCCTACGATTACCAGAAAACAGGATTTTACGACAACTAGTGATGAGAAATCTGGGAAAGAAGACTTGAGGGCATTGGATCAAAGAAATTCAAGAGGATCTCAAAACAGTTGGATTCGAAATTACAGATGCAGAGAACAAGAATAAAATTACCACTCTTCTTAAGAATCACAATTTTTCAGCAGAAATGATGCACAGACGGCCTGTAGAGATTTCAGACAAATTAAGAACACTGCGATCAGAACGAATGAAGAAGTACTGCGTAGATAAGAAGAATCAAACAAAACAACCTTCAAAGAAAAAGTGTACATGGAAGATGATGTGATGATGATAATTGTTGTTTTAAGGGGCCTAACATCTAGGTTATCGGCCCCACTATACATGGAAGACTCAAGTGGTCCAATGTGGCCAATAAAGTTAATAATAATAATAATCATCATCTTCTATTTGGTAAATGCTTTGGGGCTTACAAATCCTGCTCCCTTCATCAGCCATAAGTAGATACACCAAGCTCTATACTAGAGCTTTAGGTATGGACTAGGCGGAATATCTTCAACGCTTTGCGTTTCACCCTATGATAATTCACTAATTCGGTTACGAACTGCAAAACAATTGTAAGCGTTTCAGGCAGAGTCTTACAAGCTAAAGCGTGTTTTGTGTATGATGTAATGAGAGCCAATGATGTTAGGGTTCCGATTTATTTTTAAAAACATATTTTTCAAGCTGAACAAATCCAGAACGGCAACCTGTAATGGCTTGCGTGTCATCAGTACATATTCCAACAACGTTCTCTCAAGGACGATTGTTAGCTGACAAATAGTTACACAGAGCAGGATAAAAAATCCTCAGATTTTGTGGCTGTCAAAAGAGATTTGGAAAATAATATTTCCCCTATGAAGCATTTTCCATCCACCTATCTACGATAAAACAGAGCGCTTTGAAATTGCAGAGAATTTAACTTTTCTAATGCTTTTTCTTGTAAATCTTGTACCATTTCGTCAATTATACATTTTACTGAGTGCTATTTTTTTGCAATTTTTCTCTGCAATTAACGTACTGTATGCAGTTAATAAACATGTTTTTATAAGTGACTTGCCAATGGTGTGTGATTTCTTGTCTTTTGCTATATGCAAAGTGAACTTCTGAGATGCTTCAATGGCCTTTTCGTTCTCCACTTGAAAACTTCCAGTTGAATCAAGTTTTATTCATTTGAATGAATTTTTCTTTCCATCAAAAAACTTGCGTGGTTTCTCTTTCAAGCCAAGACGATTGCAAATCAACTAGTATTCTAAATGTCATTATTCAGAACATAGTGACAAATAACACACTAATCTAAATGTTTCTCTCAATGTATGTAAAGTCGAATCTTATATGCTAATCACTGTACCATCTTTTCTTTGGTAATGATTTAGGCATGTTAGCACTATTATGCACAAAAACCGCTCGCTCAAATGACTGGAACAAAATGACGAACATCAATCGCCTGTTCTGTCCATGCAATGAGTAGCCATCAACTGGTAGTAAAATTACCCTAGCTACGGTAAAAGTTTTCCCTAGGAGCACTTCTCGTCTGCTTGCACCAGAAATACAGAGGGATCTAGTGGTATCAGGGAAAATACTTAGGTAGGGCAGTGTCTACATACAGTTAGATGCAGCGACAAAGAAACGATTTGCAGTCGATTCTTTTCCGAGATCTACATGACAGAATTGTGTTACAACTTTTTACTGTTTGGCAAATTCATGTATACCGTATTATTCATTGCTCACCAGACCGCTCCTGACATTCTCCGTCTTCTCAAGTTGAGAACCATTGATCGAGACTATTGTACACGAGTCATTCAAGATTCACCATTTTTTTAAATTTGAAAATTCAAAATGAGGCACGTTATTCATGGTATTGTTTGGTTTTCCTAAGCCAAGTTTTCAAAAATGATGAGTCAGAAATTTCCCAAAATTTATTTCTAGCAATTGCTAGTTATCATCCAGTTAAATAATAATTATAATAATATGCCAATAATATCAATGATACAGAAACCTTGGAAAACAGGATCGTCTTATCCATGTAAAAAATGAGAATAGTAGGACTCAACAATGCAATTCCAAGATGGAATACACACTGTAAAGAAAAAAACATCCAGCTCTTTTAAAGTTATTTCAAGGATGAGAGTGTTTAAGACTTCCAGTAGTAAAAATAATTCACAATGATATTCGGAGTTCACTAACCAATGAATGTAATTGAATACAAGATGTTCAGTCAAGGACATATAGCCTACTTTCTCCCTTTCAAGGAGTATGATTGAATTTGGTTGTAGTAGTTTGATGAAATATAACGTGCTATATTATACGATGGTTGATTGAATCCTCACCTGAATTTTAAACAAGAAGTTCCGTGACGAACTAAAGAGCCTACCGGTACTTTTCTTAAAATTTAAGATTCATTCCAATGATTAATCTATATGGATCTATCTAGACTAATGACGAAATTAAGTTGGTAATATCGAAATTTCTAATTAGTTCGAAATACTGTATACCTGGCATAATGTAGCCTAATAGAGAACTACATTTGGCAGCCCTGGTAACTGACTATATTCTTAGTTCCATCTCTTAAGGTACAGAATAAAAAATTTGGTTGAAGTCCAATGGTTAGCATGGACGTTACATGCAGTTAAACATTGGATCTAACAGCAAGCGTAAAATCATGTTGGCAACAATGACATACATGTATTGGTCGGAAATAATCTGATCTATTGTTGTGTGAATTTTGAATGAAATCCATTAGTTAGTATAGAAGTTAAATGCATTTTAAAATTGGACCTATCAGCAGGCTTAGAATCATGTTGGCAGCACCGGCGTAGGCCTATATTAATCCAAATTAATCTAGAATGCCAGGTACTATACGTGTGCAAAGTTTAGATCTATTGGCTTGCATACTTTCAGTTATATTGATAGTAGGTTAACAAAAATAGAGACAGAATTTATTAACAGTTGGCAGCCCTGGTTACTCTTAAGAATCGGCATAATCATATCTGTTATGGTACACAGAGCACACACGAAATTTGGTTGAAATCCAAATGATAGTATAGAAGTTGCATGTATTTAAAGTTGGACCTCTCAGCAGGCTTAGAGTCATGTTGGTAGCACTGACGTATATAAGTTACTCCAAATTAATATAAAATGTCAGGTACTATACATGTGCATAGATTGAAGCTGTCGGCTTGCATACTTTCTGATATATGGCTATTTGGATTTTAAAAAATGGGAGCATTTTTTAACAGTTGGCAGCCCTGGTGGCTCTTAAGAATACGCTCAGTCGTATTTGTTTATGTGCACATAGCACATACGAAATTTGGTTGAATTCCAATTGATAGGTCCAAATTTTAAATGCATACAAATTCTACACTATCACCAGGTTTTGGCAACACTGCCATGTATGGCCTCCTGGAAATTAAACTGCAATATTATTATCTATACGTGTGCCAATTTTTGAAATTGCTCCCATTCATACCTTCCAAGCTCAAATTTCAATTGCTGTTGTTCAGCAGTTGGTAGCACTGATATCATTTTCAAATATGGCCGTGAGATATTCAGGTATAGATCTTTACTCCTACCAAATTTTGTTTCGATTGCTGCAGCTGTTTAGGAGTTGATAGGGGGACACACACGCACACAACCAGACAGACAGACACACACACATTTGCCCGATCTCAAAGGCTACTTTTTCCTCATTTTTGCAAAATGTGAAAAGTAGGCTAAAAATACACACACTAATAGAGCCATCACAATAACACTGGTTATCAGAAAAAAGTCAACACTTGCCTAAGTACACGGGGCTAAATGTCCATGATATCCAAGCATCTCAATTGAAACAACAACTTCCTACCCAAATCCTTCCACGTATATAAGTATACACACTAGTACAGACATCACAGTGACACAGTTTATCAGACAATTTCTACACTGCAGTATGCCGATGACACCGCTCTCCTGCTCCTACACCTGCAGACCTTCAACAACAGACTCTACCGCAGATGAAGGACAGCTTCCTACACAAATTCTACCTCATTTACAGGTTATCAGACAACTTCTACACATACCCAAGTACAGGAGGCTACATGACCATAATGCCACAAAGCTCCTAAAGAATCAACAACAACAACAGACTGTACCGCGGATCAAGGACAACAAATTTTAATCACTGTAGTCGAGTGGTGAAATATGTGATGTTACAAGTATATATAATATTTTCGATTGCAAATACACACTATATATGCTTAACATTATAACGTGTGAGTAGTTACAAAAAAAAAAAAAAAAAAAAAAAAAAAAAAAAGAGCCTTACAGTAGTCGCATATGATGTGTAACATCTGACATAGAAGAAACCTCACGTGAAATTGTTGATACACCGGTTATTTATACCATTATTGGCACAAATATTAATCTATTGTAAAAGGGAGTGTTTTACAGATATTGTAGTTTATAATACGGAACTCATTTATTAGATGATTTGTAGCTTCCACCAACACTAGCCTAAATAAAGAATACGATATGGATCAACTAGATTAATAGACGCGACACCGCTTATAACCTTAAATTCCTTATAAACAGGTCCTCTTCATTCACAGACCAACATGTAATTTCATATGGATTCTGTTAAAATGGAGTCATATTGATATGATAAATATCGTTTAAAATGATAATCTGGTAGCAAAAATATCTACTCCGTCCAGGATTCGAACCCAAGATCTCTAGATTCACAGTCATAAGCACTAACCCCACGGCTATTTCGACTACGCAAATTTTATGCACAAGATGGTGACTTATTTCCACGTTCCAATAATACTGCATTACGGAATTAAGTTTCATTTACATTTTGCTTGTTTCGATAATGTTCCTACCCGAAATTGAGTTTAAAATGCCTTATGAATAGACCCTCTTGTGAGTAAAGAGAATGTATTCAGTAATAGTTCATGAAGGCTGGCTCAATTCTCGTACAACCAAAACGATTATACTATATTGATGACTGCATTACCATTATGTGGGTTAATATTTGAATAGCCATTGTGCAGAAACATAATACCGGCAATGCCGACTACTTACAATGTTTGATATTAAGGCATTTTACCATTTAACTACTGATACGAAGACTTCGAACATGTACCATGTCATTTGTTTCAATCACTTGACACCAGAGTTCGCATGAGCGTTTTCCGTTCAGTATGTCATATACATTCCACATGGCCGAGAGTACGTCTGACACCACACGCTCATTGTTTCTCGTACCACTGCGCGCTGGATCGATCAAGTTGGCAGTGCATCTTATACTTCCGTTCGTTCCACCACAGCCAGCTAGTACACTTCTGTTCGATCGGGCAGTGCATACTTCAGTTTTCCACCACTGCCAGCTAGTATACTTCCATTCGATTAATCGAGCGGGCAGTGCATACTTCCGTTTTCCACCACTGCCAGCTAATACACTTCCGTTCGATCTCGATCCACCACTGCCAGCTCGATCGTTCCCATCCACTTCCGTCCCCAATTTTCAAAATCACTCCCACAAAACTATCCAGCAACCGAGCAGAAAGTTGTTACACATTAAAAAAAAAAACAGGTAAAAAAATTTGAACTCGCTTGGATTCAATCCACGAACCTCGAGGTTGAGAGTCAAAGACGCTAGCCCGCTGCGAAACATGGCCAATGCTAGTAATGCGTTAACAACTGGTTTAGAATAACTGTATACCATGATTCCAACTCCGTCTTTGTCCGGTCCCAAGTTCGAAATGCGAAAGGAGGAGAGTTTTTACAGTTGGTTGCTAAACCAGCTAACGTAGAGTGTTGGGCGGCGGTAAATAACTCGACCCCTTGAAGGGGCCAATGGCTTCTGGCGGATGAGCCCCTTTAGGTGGGGGTGAGGGTCCCCTCAGTGTAGGAAATGACACTGAAACCCATTACGTATATTTTGGCCCAATGGCAAAATGGACGGAGGAGGAACTTCCCTCGTGGTTCTCAACGGCCGTGGAGGCGGATGAGGTCATGCCAGATGGACTGGCTGTAAAGGCGCAACTCAATGGAATTTTGAGTCTGCGGCAGTCCGTTGGTCATGGTGCTAGAACCTACACGTCTCATTTCATTTGTGCCTCAGGGTATAGTTCTGAGATTATAGTGGGCCACTTCCTTGCAAGCTGCGATCCACCTTAAACAAAATCTCGCTTGTGGCACCTTTTTCTTGGTGTCACATCTTTCAACTCAAATCCAGCGGCCATGGGATAAGGATGGTGGAGGCAGGTTGAAACTGGAAGCCTCTAGTTCGGACCTGCACGTTGTCAGCAATGTGCAAGGGTCGTCTTTCTAAGACTTCATGACTACTCGGGAGTTTGGTCCTGCATCTGTGTTTGGGCAGGCCTAATTAGGATCACCGCTGCCCACCCCGAACGGGGAAGGCCTTAGAAAATGTAGGCTGAACATCGGTAGTCACACTTTTAGTTAGTTAGTTATTGTTGTTTCAAGGGGCGGAACTACGAGGTTATCTGCCCCTCTTAACACAGACTAAAGAATACAAATTTGGATTTGAATTTAAAATTTTGAGGTGGATGCCTGAATTTAAAAAGACCAAAAAATAATCAAACAAAAACAAAAACATTAAATAAAAAATAAAAAATTATAAATATAAACAAAAATTACGGAAAAACAAAACATTATCATTCAAAAACAAACAAGTCGTTGATTCAATTTGTACTGGAAAATTTAGATTGCTGGCCCTAACCCACTCTCGCTTATAAAGCGGATAACGCGATCAGCTGCCACCGCGTCATCGGCTAATATTAGTTTGAGTGTCATCTGCAATCCAAGGTTTCTTTGTACGTCAACAAGATCCACACACTCGGTGAAAATGTGGGCCACGGTGAAAACGGCTCCACAGGTACAAAGTGGGGGGGTCTTCCCTTCTCATCAGATACGAGTGGGTGGATCTTGTATGATCTATCCTTAGCCTACACAAAATAACGGACTCTCTCCGTGACCGGAAAGAGCTCCGCCACACGCGAGTAGTTACCTTGATCGCTCTCAGTTTACTGGGCAGTGGGTCAGCTAGCCACTGACTCTCCCAAAAAGCCTGAACTTGTAGGCGTAACTGAGATCGAATATCTCTAGCAGGTACCTCCATTGGTCGAGGTGGTAGTGATACCGCCTCTTTTGCAGCTTGATCAGCTAACTCATTTCCCGCAATTCGCATGTGGCTTGGAAGCCACAGAAAGGTGATTCGAGTGTCAGCGTGACACAACCCGGCTAGTAGGTCGTGGATTCGCTGCACTAGGGGGTGTTGCGGGAAACATGTAGCAATTGACTGCAACGAATTCAAAGAGTCGGTACACACGAGAAAGTGGATTCGTGCAACATGTAGTGCAAACTGGAGAGCTTCATAGATGGCAACGAGCTCCGCAGTAAACACAGTACAGGCCTCAGGCAAAGAGATCTTGGTATATGCACCATCAATAACGTAAGCACAACCCACTTTCTCGTCCACCTTTGAACCATCCGTGTAGAGAATGCCAGCGTCCGGAAATTGGTGAACTATGCTGTGGAATTGCCTCCGGTAAACGGAGGCATCCGTGTTCACCTTAGGACCTCGGTGAAGATCTAACCGAATTTCCGGACGCGGGACTTGCCACGGAGGCACCTCGCTAGATGACCGGATCATTCAGGGACCTACAGCCACTCCTATTTCAGTACACGAGCTATCGAGTCTAATACCAACCGGCCGAGTGGGACGAGGCCGGTTGGCGTACCCCTGGTGGTTTTGGATACCGAAGAGAGCTTGATAGGTCGGGTGTTGCGGCATTTGACGCACATTGGCAGAATATGCTAAAAGCATATGTTGGCGTCTATAATTTAAAGGTGGAACACCCGATTCAGCGAGTAGGCTGGGTATCGGGCTGGACCGGAAGGCACCGGTAGCCAGCCTAACGCCACTATGGTGGATACTGTCCAGCATTTTCAAGGTTGCCGGCCTTGCTGAACCGTATGCCGCAGAACCATAGTCTAGCCGGGACAGGACGAGAGCTTGGTAGAACCGTAGCAGCACCGCACGATCAGCCCCCCACGTAGTGCCACTAAGAAACTTGGGCATGTTCAGTTTCCTGAGACATGTCATTTTTAATTGCCGTATATGGGGCTGCCAAGTTAATTTGCTAACAAAATGGAGCCCCCAGGAAGCGATAAGTGTCAACCAACGGCAACGCAGCATCCCTGAGATGTAGTTCAGGGTGTAAATGTAGCCTCCGGAGCCGACAAAAATGGACGACGGAGGTTTTTGCTGCTGAAAAACGAAAACCCCGGTCGTGAGCCCACCTGTCGACCCGGTTGATAGCTAGCTGCAATTGCCGTTCCACGACTGCCATACTTCCAGAGCTGTAATGCAGAGCTAAATCGTCTACACACAGCGATGGAACTACCGCGGACCCAGCGGCGGCAACAATGCCATTTATGGCAATCCCGAACAAGGTGACACTCAGCACTGAAACCTGAGGAACTCCATTTTCTTGAATATAGTATTGTGATAATATCCTACTGACCCTTACACGGAAGAGTGGGACGGACATGAAATTCGCAATGAAAGTCGGTAGGTTACCACAGAGTCCCCACTTGTGAAGGGTGGAAAGGATCCCGTAGCGCCATGTGGTGTCGTAGGCTTTCTCGAGGTCAAAGAAAACCGTGACTAGGTGCTGCTTTCGGAAAAATGCCTCCTGTATGGCACTCTCAAGTCGCACCAGATGGTCAGTGGTGGACCTATGAGAGCGAAATCCACATTGGTACTCAGACAGGAGACCTTTCTCCTCCAAGAACCACACCAGTTGAAGATTCACCATCTTTTCGAGCAGCTTACATAGGCCATTTGTCAAACAAATGGGCCTATAGCTGCTTACAAACTTGGGATCCTTTTCAGCCTTAGGAATCGGTATCACGATCCCCTCTCGCCATTGAGATGGAAAACTCCCCTTCAATCCATGTACGATTGAAGAGGATCAACAGTTTTTTTTATACTGGATTCGCACAGATGTTTTAACATTGATTATGTATGTTATCCGGTCCAGGAGCCGTATCCCTGCACAGTGCAAGTGCACTGCACAGTTCCCATTCAGAGAATGGTACATTATAGGACTCCGAAGCAGCAGTGGCAAAGGACAAGGGGTGAGTCTCTGCCTCCCGCTTCAGAGTCAGAAATGTAGGATCGTAACTCCCGGAGCAGGATACATCGGAGAAGTGCGAGCCAATGCTGTTGGCAATGGCGAGATGGTCTGTGAAGATGTGTCCATTGATGGACACTCCGGGTATCGACAGTGATGTCGGGAGTCCGGAGATCCGACGAAGCTTAGTCCACACTTGAGATGAAGGAGTATGCGCCGTCATAGACGACACATACTTTTCCCACGTCGTTTTCTTACTCTCCCAAATCAGATATCGGGCTCTAGCACGCATCCTTCTGAAGGTGATAAGGTTGGCCATAGTGTTTTGCCTCCGATAGCATATGAAAGCACGTCGACGATCTTTAATGGCTGCTGCAATCTCGGCTGTCCACCAACGGACAAGCTTCCGGCGTGAGTTGCCGGATGAGGAAGGTATTGTTTCCTCAGCAGCAGCCAAAATACCATTCGTTATGTGAATGGTATGATCGTCGACATTCTCAAAGGTATCTCCGGCAAACACCGCACGTGCCGTGAAAGTTGGCCAATCAGCACGACGGAGAAGCCATAGACTTGGTAACTCGACAAAATGACAGTGTTTCGCCCCGGGAACATTTAGCACAATTTGTGTTTAAATATATAATGGCTCAACGGACAATACATATTTTTCTTTTGAAAATTATATATTCAATGCCAAGGTAAGGTTATAATTGCTTTGGAATGGAGTTTCGACTCCCATAGTACACTGGCTTTGCTCGTGATGTGGTTACACATGTATCAAATACGTCTTGCAATGGCCTTCCCAGTGTGTACTAGACAGTGTCTTGCACACCGGGGCGAAACACTGTCATTTTGTTGAGTTATGCCGGAACATTTAGCACAATGTGTGTTTAAATGGAGAGACCAAGTGACAAGCCAGAAAGCTTTGTGTAGAACCCCACCCTCCCCGACCATTCAGTGCAATTTATGTGGGCGCATGTTTAATGCCAGAGTTGGCCTATTTAGTCATCAGAAACACACCCACAAGCTGGTTTGAAAACTCTATGCAGGAAGAAGTATGCTTACTCTGAATCGAGTTACAGCCGACGACAACATACCATATTTCCATTTGTCTTGAGAAGAACTAATTCATTCCAGTTCTCTGCCATTTTTATAAACCATTTGATACTAAATTTGTATGATTTTGTCCATTAGATTCCTAAAAGGATATCAATCTACTGAAATATGGACTAAGCAAGCAATAGCGCTCATTTTGACCCAAAGGCGTGGCGCGGCACGGCCCAGCATGATACGGCACGGTCAGCCTGAACTATCAGTCACTACTGCGGATTTATATTCTATTTTTTAAATGTTAATATCCTACAGATAACCTCCTTGAGGACAACTTAAACCACCCTCTGTACGATAAGCGGATTTAGTGAGGCAGGGCCTTGTTGAATCGTAAGTTACGCTTAGGTTATAATAATTGCATGATTCATACATCCGCCATCTTGAAACTATTCAGCTGATGACCTTGTAATTTGGGCAAAAGACGCCCACAGTAAGGTATATTGTTTCAAAATTTGGTAGAGATCGGATAATTAGGTTAGTCATAATTTGATAACAGCTTAGAACATTTGGGTGGGCGCCATTCCTTTTTCGTTATGATAGCAGCAATATACAACATGACACCGAGTTGTAAGTTGCTAGTGCTACCTCTGTACCAAGTTGGTTCGATTTGGTTTCGTCGGGTTTGAATTGATGGGGAGGATCGGTTTGCACATATACGGCCTCCATCTTCAAACTATTTGATGACCTTGTAGTTTACGCAAAGATGCTTCCCACATAAATGTATAGTGTTGCAAACTTTGGTAGAGATCAGATGATTAGGTTAGTCGTAATTTGATTTAATCTTTGAACATTTGAGAGGCCGCCATTATGTTTCCATCAAGATGGCGGTGATATAAAACATACACTGAGGTGCCCTTTGCTAGTGCCAAATTTGGTTCAATTAGGTTTTGTCATGTTTGAATTGATGGGGGGGGGGGAGAGAGAGAGACAGATACACACACACACACACAAAGACTGACAACTTTTGGCCCGTGTAGGAATATGTATAAGTCTACTTTCAATTTTTGCAAAAATTGAAAGTAGGCTAAAAATAGTATATCAGAAAATACTGCTCTACAAGACACAATACAATCTTAAATATGCATTTAGGAGAGTTAATAAGAGATACAACAATAAAAATCCTTAATAGAAATACCAATTTTATTTAAAAAAATACTTGCAGTATTATGAAGAATCTCAAAATACACAAATGAATATAACACCATTGGTATATTTAACCGTCAATGCTATGTGAAAATGTGCTAGATGCAGCCAGACTAAAGAAATAATATTCTCTTAATTCGAGGAAAACGAACACAAGAATTGGATCAAAGTTAGATTCATAATTATATTAAAACGAAACAATATTAAAAAAATAAATACGTATATGGTTTTATACAATGTTACAAAATGAAACCAGTGCATCCCATACAGTGTAAGGATGAAAGAAGAAAACCACCAACTGCTTTCTGTCATTGGTTACTGTATCACAGACTGTGGAATCTAGCTATAAAAAAACATACATAATGCCCGTTGCTCACGGTAAAATTTTCCTTCAAATTTATTGTACAATAATTTAATTTTATAAAATTTCTGTTGCTCACAGTCAAATTCAAGTTTTATAGAACCTTTGATAAAACTTTCCATAAAATAGGACATGTTATATTCCATAAAATTAATTTTACGAAACGAACCAATCAGGGAAGCTGACATGAAGATGATGCTGGCGCCACGTGGTGAGAAGATTGTGAAGCTCGCTTGTAAACAAACACTTCGAAAATGGCAGGCTCGGCTGGACTAAGGAAGCTGTTAGTGTTTTACTGGACGAGTACCAGAAATATCAGTGTTTGTATGAGGTTAAAACGCCTGTATACCACAATAGAAATGCAAAAAGGGAGGCAGAAATCTTCCTTTATACCACTGTGCGATATAAATTGTAGCTAAAGCAGCAATTTTTGCTTTGTTTGTTGGAGCCATACTCTCAAACCAATGTGTGTTGAACAGCTGATTCTTGGTTCAGATGTTTATCGGTAGATGGCGATCCTGATACATCCACGGATTTTATAAAATAATTTTACCGTGAACAACACAGCTTGCTTTCGTCAAAATTTTATAAAATTAGTTGTAAAATAAATTTTAAGAAACATTTTACCGTGAGCAACGGGCTTAAGAATAAAATGAAAAACCAGAATCTGCTGAATAATTCCACTGGAATTTGATATATTATGTACTTGTTTTAATTATCATCTAAACAAAGAACAATAAATACACAGAGAATCTGGATGTAACCATTCACCTATTACCAAATAGTTTCCTCCAACTCTCATCTACATACAGTAATTGTATACACACACATAAGCAGCTGTGAGTCAAACATCTCCGGTTTCTAATAACCTACCTCAATTCTTTTTTGAACCCAGCACATTTAGAATATACAAAGAATTGTGTTCTGAAGACATACATTCCAAGATAACCACAGTTTGAAAAATTCCTGTTAAAGGATTCTTACTCTGCTGGCAAAGACAGAGAATTAAATGTGTTCATGAACATCAAAAGACCAAAGTCATTTTCTCTCCACTCTATTTGGTTGAAAATAACATTTTTACAATCCTAAACCACTGGACTTGCATCATCATTAGCTGGAACATCATCATCAGCTTCTTCATCCTTACTTTGTTCATGAAGTAATACATATTCCCTGGAACTATACCCAAACTTAATAACATCTTTCTCCAATAATTCAACATATTTCTTGGGGTCAACTTTTACATTATTCACAAAGGTCCCATTGGAAGATTCTAAATCAATTATGTAAGGCCTAACCCGTCTACCTCTGGTCCCGTCATCTCGTTGATATGGCGTTAAGCGGTACTGAAGTGCAGCATGCTGCTTTGAACAAGACGGATGGTCAATGGGAATATCGGCCACCTTCCGTTCTCGCCCAATCAGGTAACAACTCTGTCTATATATGTACAATGCAGGTAAACCTTGATCACCTTTGAAAGGATACAGTCTCCATCTTCGCCTAGGTTTACGAGCTTCAGGGGGTTCACTGTATTTTATTACCACACCATTGAAAGTGTTTGAATCTTCAGTCAGCTTTCCAGACAAACCAAAATTAGGTTTAGCTTTATTGTCTTCAGGACCCTTCTTATCATCTTTTGGTTGATCTGCCTTTTTACCCCACTCAAAATTTGGTTCATCATCACTCGCAGGCTCCTCTTTGATAGGACGGCTGCTTTCTTGAGAACTAATACTCTCGCATTTGACTTGACGACGTCTCCCATCACGCTCGTTACTATAAAAAGATAAAAGTAGATAGATATTAGAAACATTAAATAAAATAAAAAAACAAAGCAAGCTTCTAGTTTCGTATGGCTCACAATCATAAGTCATATGTGGAATCTAAACTACTAGACATGTCTTTTCAATTTGAAAATCTCACCTGCTTTAACAGGGAAACAAACCTGGCCAGCTTAGGTGAGGGGCCACATTATTTTTTTTAAATACTGCTTCGTTTTATTGATTACAATTCAGTGGAAAAAAAAAAAAACAGAAACTGACCTTTCAAAGTAGCAATGGGTCAAATTTCTAGAATTGCTACTGTCCGCCAGTCTCTTGATTAAGACTACAGTGCAGCAGAACCCCTGGGCACTTAATATTTAAGCTAGCATTTAGTAGAAAAGAATAAAAATACAGTGCATTGTACATTAAATTCTAGTACAGCTATAATACCAGTGTTTAAGAAGGGGGACAAGAAGGTGTGTGATAACTATAGAGGGATCACCCTCTTATCACAGATAGTAAAAATACTGGAAAGGATATTAGAAAGAAGAATGAGAAGAAAGGTGGAAGGAGAGTTGCAAGAGGAACAGTATGGCTTCAGGAGTGGAAGATCCACAGTGGACCCAATCTTTAGCTTGAGGCAGATGATGGAAAAGAACTGAGAATATGGAGAGGATTTGATCATGACTTTCATAGATCTAGAAAAGGCATATGATAGTGTCCCCAGAGAGAAGGTATGGAAAACCATGGTTAAGAAGAGACTGGGAAGAGAAATGTTGGAAATGGTGCAAGCAATGTACAACAACTGTGTTAGCAGGGTACTGACCCCAGTTGGAAAGACAGATTGGTTTAGGAACAAGACTGGACTACGACAGGGGAGTGTGCTGTCACCTCTCTTGTTCATAATGGTGATGGATGAAATTGTAAAGGAAACAAAGGAAGCATATGGACATACAGAAATGAAGTTACTATTATTTGCAGACAATATTGTGGTCTGGGGAAGGAACACCGAAGAAGTGCAAAAACAACTAGATGCACTGAACGAAAATATTCAGAAGTATGGCCTGAAAATCAGTATAGAGAAAAGCAAGACCATGGTGATGACAAGAGGGCACTGTGAAAATTGGAAGTCAGAGTTTGGAAATTGTGGACACGTTCAAATACCTAGGAAGTGAATTGATGCAAACTGGTAGGTTGGACATTGAGATTGGCAGGAGGGTACAGCAGAGCAATGCATTCTATCAAAGTGTAAGAAAACTTGTTTGGGATAAGGAAGTACCAAGGAAAAGCAAGGAGGTAATGTATAAAGTGTACTATGTTCCCATATTAACTTATGCAGCTGAGACTTGGACCCTGACAAGCAGGCAAGAGAGTAGAATCCAAGCCAGTGAAATGAAATTCCTAAGAAGTATGATAGGAAAGACAGAGTGAGGATGTTAGGAAGGAAGTTGGGATGGGAAAACTAAATGAGAGAATTGAGAAGAATAAACTAAGGTGGTTTGGACATGTAAAGAGGATGGAGAAAAATAGAATACCAAGACAGATGCTGGAGGCGAAGTGCAAGGGTAAGAGAGCAAGAGGAAGACCTAGAACAAGGTGGATTGATTCAGTGAAGA
This sequence comes from Meconema thalassinum, assembly GCA_946902985.2. Classification (NCBI taxonomy): domain Eukaryota; kingdom Metazoa; phylum Arthropoda; class Insecta; order Orthoptera; family Tettigoniidae; genus Meconema; species Meconema thalassinum. The sequence continues at coordinate 1,204,234,366 of OX336388.2, forward strand.
ACAGCGTAAGAAAAAGAAATCTGGACTGGGACAAGATCGTGGAAGAAGAATGGTGGAAGGAAAGAGGAAAGTGGAGAAGTGCCATAAACCCGGCAGGAGCTGGATAAGGGGAAATGATGATGATGATGATGACAGTTATAATCATCAGTTTATTGTTCCTGCGTACCGGATACAATTAGTTAACATTCAATATTTATTTTAGATACAGTACATATTTATGGTCTTCCTTCACACTGCATTTTGGTGTGCTGGGTATGGTGGTTATAAACTTATCTTCTTCCAATGTATCCTGTCTAGAAAAAGGGTTTATTGTTTTATCACAGATTCCCAATTCCATCCTCTGCTTTCCACATACACCTTCCATCCATCTTCGTCTTGGTCTTCCAACTGGTCTCTTACCGGAGAGTCTTTTTCCATATATGAACTTGGTAATCTTGTGCTATTCACCCACTTAACATGTCCAAACTATTGAAGTCTAGTTGACCTAAGTCTTTCCTCAATAGGTTCATTTAAACCTACGTTTAAACAGATCTCTTAATTCCTTATATGGTCCAGTCGTGTTTTTTGGAGGGCAGTTCTAAGAAACTTCATTTCACAGGCTTGTATCTTACTAAGGTGCTTGATAATGTGCATGTTTCCAAAGAATATGTAAGGATAGGAAAGAGATATGACTGGTACAGTGTGGTTTTGGTTCTTCTAGGGACTCTCATCCCATAGTAAGTGCCATACAATCTGTAAAAGTTTGACCCTTTGGTTACTCTGTTCGTTATTTTTGATTCAACCCTGCCATTACTAGATATTAAGCTCCTCAGGTATCTGAATTGTTGAACAACTACAATCTGATAGTCTTGTAATTTTATGTTGCAGCCTGAATTATTTCTGCTGATTCTTAATGCGACTGTTTTTGTTGGGTTAAATGTCATTCCATATTCTTCAAATTATTTTTCCACATGTAGTTAGTACAGTTCTAAAAGCTACAAAATAGAAATTACAAACAACAAACTTCGCACTGTAATCTGTACTGTACACTTACAGAGCTCCTAGATGCAAAAAAAAGTAATTACTCTATTTTAATGAAAACGCAGTTGAACTATAAAAATTGGCAATATTCTTTTGATGAGAGGAATTAAACCTACTTAATGATACTGTAGCTAGAAGTGTTTACAATACTGTATTACACTGTACAGTATTATATGTATTTTCATTTTTCTTTCAAATAATATGAACATTTCTTAATTTGCACAGATCCCAACTTCTATTAGTTCAGATTACTGGAGTTCTACTGCATATATTTTGGTAAATTCCCAATCCAACAATGCTTCAGCTCTCTTACAATACCTTCCCCAAATAACTATTCTATGATTGAAAAGTATTCTACAAGAGATTTAGAAGTGAAAAGCATTATAACGTGAATTCACTATCTTCATAGTTATAAAAGGTAAAATTCAGCAAATTTCAGCGAAGGCTACCAGCCTCTGGGAGTTGCAGGTTAAAAAATGCTAGTCCACCCTACGAATTGCGACCCTCAACATTCAAGCGAAGATTGGAATAAGCGAGAGTCAGCTACCATTCTGAATGAACATTGTCTCTCCAAGAGACGAAGTGTGAAGGCTCGGGAGATCAGCGAAGGATACAAGTTATACTAAAATGGTGAAACAGCACTCTAAATGGTTTTGACACAATGGTCAGTCAGAAGAATAAAGACACCGTTGTCGAGGTTCACAAAAGGGATGTCCGGATAAGGAGGATGAATTTTAAGAATAACTGGATACCCATCAATAAACAGTTGGGCCTGAAAAACATCTAGTATTGAGAAGGGTTTCAGTCTGAAGGCTGATTTGTACCTCCGAAGAGACGGTCCCAAGCCAGCGTTTACTTGCAATAGGGTGGTCAGTTCCTTTCCGCTCCTCTAGAACCAGATACCCATACAAGTTCTATCCACACCCAATGTGCAGATATCTCACGGGATCTGGGGTTCAAACATTGCCAAGCCGTTGTGACCTCAATGGTCATGATGAATTGGCGAGAGATGGTTACACCTAATGACATACCATAGTTCAAATAGGTTTGGCACTTGCAATGATAACAGAATACAGATTTTGACTTGTGCCAAAGCACATGGGTTTGTGGTTATCAACACAATCTTCAAGAACTAGCCATATAATCTGTCAAAAGAACAGTAAGGATTCAGGAAGTTCTAATATTTAGTACGTGTTGACTGAAAATAAATAAATTACAGTATCCATGCAAAGGATGAATAGCATGGGTGAAAGCACTGATCCTTGGTGTACTTTTGGCAAAGGGAGGTGATGTTCCCAGATTGTGGTGATGACATAGCAGTTGAATCCACTGGACATATGTCGTGGGAACATTGTGTGATCGCAGGGCATACCAAATGGAATTGAGCGGCACATGATCAAGGACCTTTTCCAATTCAAAAAATGCCATGTGAATAGGTTTGGTCTTCTGAAGATGCTTTTTCAGAAGTAATCTAGCAGCCTGAATACGATCCATCGCATCACTCCCTTTGACAACACAGCACTGGTTTGGAGTGATGGAGACAATCATGTGAAGTCTGGCTTTGATGATCCGTTCAAATACTTTCATAGCATGGCATAGGAGTTATAAGTCGTACATGCAGCCACATCACCCTTGCCCTTCCAAATTAGCCCTGTTGTACAAGCTGTTAGGGCTGCACCCTCATCGATGATTCTGTAGAAGAGATTAGTAAGAATTATGGCCTCTTGGAGGCTGAGGATCTTCCACACTTCAGGTGAGATGTTGTGCGATCCAGTTGCTTGCTAGTTCTTTATCTTCGTCTCTTCTTCGATCTTCTTGATGGTAAATGGTTGGTCAGGTCCAGAGATCGCATCTGCAGTTTGGATTCACAGGACGGTCAAATTCCTCATTACTGATTTTGTAGAAATAATTGCTCAATTGGTACAGGACGGCGGGTGGATCTTGGAGTAGTCAATGGCCTTTGTCCTTGATTACTTCATGAGTGGATTGGTTAAGCAGTACATTCTATTTTCTTCTTCAGGTGTGTCCAATTTGTCATATAGGTGCTCATAATAAGCAGCACTGACTGTTGCTACTGCTCACTTGGCAGTTGATTTTTGCAACTTGTAATGCTGACATCCCTCACGATGGTATCCTCATCTTGACGTGATGTGGGGGCTTGAGAGCCCAAATGATCCTGCAAGCTATGCTGGCGGGAGCAATAAGCTCCTGGTATGGCCTCCCATGCCGGACAGGTCAAAGGTCATGGGTCAGACAAAGAGGGATACCCTGGTCCTCCAGGTTGGGGGTTGATCATGTGGATAACAACCCCATATCGAAAAAAATAGCCTGTTATGAAACTCCAATACAATAATAGCCGGTCTGATGATAATGATAAAGACCTATGCAAGGAAAATGTAAACGGAAAAATGATATGTACATAGCAACCTGGAATGTGAGAACATTGAACAAATCTGGAGCGTTAAAGGGCCTTAAGGAAGAGATGGAGAAATATAGTATAGGAGTGGCAGCGATCCAAGAGATCAAATGGAGAGGAGATGATATATTGAGAAGTGATAACCATACAATAATGTATAGTGGGGGCGGGGCGACAGTGGAAGAATAGGTGGCACAGGTTTCCTCGTGGATAATAGATCATCATCAACATCGGCTTTAACTCGAATCCGAGTATAAACCTTCTTCCTTCAGTCCAGTTTGTGGATGTGTTTACGGTGACTAAAGAGTCCAATCCTGGCATGGAACAAGCGTCCACACAAGTCACAAAGTATTGCTGGAGGAGGACGTGGTTGGGCTGCTCGAAGTTTCTTACCTTGACGCTTGGCCTCTTCATGTGTGCGTCGATCCCTTTCAAACGTCTTTACAGTTTCCGAGATGGAACGGCGCCAAGTTGAGCGGTCTTCAGCCAGCGTGTCCCAGGTTTGTGAATCAAGACCTGTCAATTTTAGGGTCTGCTTAAATTGGTCCTTGTAGCGCCTCTTAGGACCACCATGAGGTCTGGTGCCATAGCATATCTCACCATATAGCATTTGACGAGGTAATCTCACATCATCCATCCGATGGACATGACCAATCCATCTAAATTGGTGACCTATTATGGATGATTCTATGCTGTTGATTTGAGCCTTTTCCAGAACAGCAATATTGGTAATGCGGTCTTAGCATTTAATCCTCAGGATCGATCGAAGTTTTTGTAGGTGGAAAAGCTCAAGCTTCCTAAGATCACGTCGGTAAAGGGTCCACGTTTCACAGCCATACAACAAAGTAGAAATGACTACTGCTTTGTACACCATAAGCTTTGTACTCACGGACAGATTCATGAAGACCCGGTGCGCTAATCATCCATATGCTGCATGGGCTGCGCCAATTCTCTTATCCACATCCTGCTCACAGGTACAGCTCACAGAAATGGTACTGCCCAGGTACGAGAAGTGGTCTACCTGTTCTAATTGCAAATTTGAGATGGAGATATTGAACTGAGGAAGAGGTGTGCCAAGACTTTAGTCTTATTGACATTTATGGTAAGACCAAAGCGATCACATGCACTTTTGTAACAATTAACTGACTCTTGCAGCTCTTCTGGTGTGAGAGTAGGCGACGCAGCATCATCTGCATACAACATGTTAATAACCTTAGTAACCTGAGTTTTCCTCAAGGAGCGGAGACGAGTTAGGTTTAAAAGCCCTCCATCAAAACGATACTAGACCTCCACATCTGGGATGTTTGTGGGTGAATCACAAAGCATGCAGCCAAGTACAGCGCGAAAAGCATTGGAGCCAGAACACATCCTTGTTTCAGTCCATGGGTAATAGGAAATTCATCGGACATCTTATTCTGATGGCGAACCTGACCTGTCATGCCATCATGGAGAGCCTTGATTAGATCTACAAAACGCTGAGGGCAACCAAACCGCTTCAGCACCACCCACATGGCTGGTCTTGGAACCGAATCAAATGCCTTTTCCAAGTCATAAAAGACTAAGAAGAGTGGATTCTGTTGTTCTCTACATTTTTCTTGTAGCTGTCTCACACAGAAAATCAAGTCAATTGTGCTTCTGGAAGCTCTAAATCCACATTGTGACTCTGGGAGGATCTTCTCAGAGATAACCTTGAGGCGGTTAAGTAGAATTCTTGCAAGAATCTTTCTTCCCCACAATTGATAGCAGTGATATGCCACGGTAGTTGCCACAAACACTGCGATCACCCTTTTTAAAGATAGTGACGAAAGTGGCATTCTTTAGGTCTCCAAGTACCTTTCTTGATTCCCATATTCTGAGGATAAGGGTGAAAATCCTTGTTTGAGGGAATGACCTCCGGCTTGAATTAGTTCCAGAGGGATGTTATCTGGGCCAGGTGCTTTTCTGGGTTTCAATTGGGTGAGAGCTGCACTGAATTCATGATAAGTACGAGGTTCTGCCAACCAGGTTGTGCAGGTTGTTGCGGCACACCACAAAGGAAGTCTTCAGCAGCTGCTGATGGACGATTTAGGAGATTGGCGAAGTGCTCCTTCCAGCGTTCCAAGATTTCTTGACTATCAGTAAAGGTAGTAGAATTATCAGCGCTTTTCAGTGTACCTAATGATGAGCGAGATGGTCCATATATTTTCTTGAGTACTGCATAGAAGTTCTTCAAGTCTCGAGCATCCCGTAGTCTCTGCAGTTCCTGAGCCTTCTGTTGCCACCAAGTATTTTCAATCTGCCTTATCAGCGTCTGGCATTTACCCTTGAGTTCCAGTAGTTTATCTCTCTTTGTGTTGGAAGTTGGGTCTTGAAGACGGGCAAGATAGGCATTCCTTTAGGCATTGATGAGAGACAGAATTTCTTCATTGTTGTCATCAAACCATTCTTGTCTTTTCCGCACTATAAAACCAATGGTTTCCTCAGCTGACTGTATGATAATCTTCTGTAGTGTGGCCCATTCTTGCTGAATGTCATTTGTTACTGGATTTTCTGATAACTGGGTGACGATCCTGTTTCCAAAATGTTTATACATAGATTCATCCTGAAGTTTGGATGTATTAAACTTCTTTCTTGGCAAATTTTTGATGTTCCTAGGTGGTTTAGGTCTGATGGATATCCTGAGCTTACATATAAGAAGTTTATGATCTGTCCAACAATCGTCTATATTCCTTGCTGTTCTGGTAATAAGAGTGTCCTTCTTATCACATTGCCGGGTAATGATATAATCAAGAATGTGCCAATGTTTGGAACGAGGATGCATCCACGTGGTTTTGAAGCGGTTAGGTAGCCGGAACTGAGTGTTGGTAATGAAAAGTTCGTGTTCTGCACGAAGACCATGAAGCAACAGTCCATTGGGATTACATTTTCAAAGTCCCTGTTTGCCCATCACATTATTCCATAGCCTGTGATCTTTCCCAACCCTGGCATTGAAGTCACCGAGGAGCAAGAGTTTATCTGCAGATGGTACCTTGGAGATGATTTCACTTAGTTGATTATAGAACTGAGCCTTTACTTCATCATCATAATCTTAGGAAGGAGCATAGTCAGAGATGAGAGTCATAATGGAACCTCCTGAGAGTGGTATGCGGAGAGTCATGAGCCTTTCGCTGATTGCAATGGGCATAAGTCGGTGATAATTTACCAGTTTGGTCTTCACAGCGAAGCCCACACCATGAATACGACATTCACCCTCCTCCTGTCCTTTCCAGAAGATGGTATTTCCTGTTCCAGATTCAGTAATCTTGCCTTCAGAAGACAGCCTAGTTTCACTGAGAGCAGCAATGTCAACGTTGAGTCTCGATATAAAACAGCAGTACGGAATTTTAAGCCTGTAAACTAAAGGATATGTACTTTGAGGATGAAGGCACGATTCTTTAATATCACCTTTTTATGTGTATATGCTCCCACAGAAGAGGATGAGGTGAAAGACACGTTCTACTGTCAGCTTGAAAAGGAACTCGAGGGTATAGCAAGGCAAGATGTAAAAATCGTGTGAAGTGATTTCAATGCGAAGGTGGGAAAAGAAGAAGCATTTAGAGAGACGTTAGGATAGAAAAGTCTGCATGAGGTATCAAATAATAATGGACAGAGACTCATCGACTTTGTCATGGGAAATGAAATGATGGTGAAAAGTACATGGCTTCAGAGAAAGAATATAAGGAAAGTAACGTGGTGCTCACCAGATGGAATCACATTCAACCACATTGACCATGTGGTAATTGATAGAAGACACACGCATCTGATATACTCGAAGTTGATAGTTGAAGAAGAGCGTATTGTGACTCAGACCATTTCATGGTAAGAGTAAAATATAGACAGCATATAGCAGTGTACAGATCTGGAAAGATGAGGAAAGACCCTAGAAGGTATAATGTCTTAAAACTAAAAGAAAAGGAAACTGTCGAACAATATGAAACACATTTACGGAAGAAGTTGGAGACTAAATCAAATTGGGATTTAGAGGGAGTAGACGGAAAATGGAGTATAATGAGGGACGCACTACACGAAGCTGCAGAAGTAGTACTGGGGACAGAAGAAAGGATTAAAAGACAAATCTGGTTCGATGAAGAATGTAAAATAGCTATAATGGAGAGGAATGCTGCAAGGGAGAAAATGATAAGTAGACCAACGAGAAACAATACAGAAGAAAAGAAAAGAAAATGAAAGAGGCAGATAGAATTTGTAGAAGTAAGAAACAGGAATCAGAGAACAAATGGATTGAAGAGCTAGAAGAAGAATACAATAATCAAGAAGTAAGAAAGTACTATAAAAGAATACAGGAAGTGAAGAAGGGCTTTCAACCCCATGCAGTTTTCTGCAGAGATAAAGAAGGAAATTTCATAGGAGGAGAAGAACAGATTTTAGATCGATGGGCTGAATATTTCAGCGAGCTGCTCAATGCTGCTGCAGAGAAGGTATTGCTAGAACAGGAGGATCAAGAGAATGACCAACCATGGTGCAAGGATAACACTGATGCAATGCCAGTACCCGTGCCGACGCTGGAGTAGGTTAATTTGGCAATTAAAAGCTTGAGGAATAACAAAGCCCCAGGAGGTGATAATATTTCAGCAGAGATGATTAAGTGTGGTGGGGAACAGTTGGCAAAGCTGGTACAGCAGTTGATTGTGGAGATATGGGAGAAGAAGGTGATGCCAGAACAGTGGAACACGACCATTATTAGCCTAATCCATAAGAAGAATGATAAAGCAAAGTGTGAAAATTATTGTGGCATAGCACTGCTTAGTGTGGTGTATAAAATCCTTGCCAAGGTAATGGCTATGGGACTTACACCTCTTGTTGAAGAGAGACTTGGAGAATACCAGTGTGGATTCCGACAGGGTAGATTGACGACGGACCATATCTTCACAATGGCAAATAATGGAAAAGTGTTACGAATATAATGTGGATGTGCACCAACTATATGTGGATTTCAAACAGTGTAAGAAGGAAAACTCTGTATCAGACTTTGATGGACATGGGATTCCCACTCAAACTAATCAGATTGGTGCAAATGACTCTTACTGGCACAAAATGTCGAATTAAAGTTGAAGGAAGACTCAAAAGTTTTTGAGGTAAACCAAGGCTTACGACAGGGAGACGTACTGTCCACGCTGCTATTCAATATAGTAATAGAGAGAGTAATGAGGAAGGTAGATATCAGCAATACAGGAGGCATGCTATTAAACCGTGTGAGCCAAAATCTAGCGTATGCTGATGATGTAGGTATGCTGTCACGAAGACTGAAGGATCTTGAAGGGATGGGACGGCTAGAAAAAGAATCAGAAGAAGTAGGATTACGAGTGAACTATAAGGTGCGTTCAAAATGTAACGAGCCGGAGGCTGGAATGCGCAAACTGGTGACGACCTCCGCTAATCGTGACGTGTGTAACGAGGTGTGGTTCCGACCAGAGCGTGGAAGGTCACGCGTCGCTAGAGGGCACGTGACGATACAAAGCGAGCAGCAGCATGCATCAATCGTCCAACGCTGCCAGTCGCATAGCAAACAGTGACATGCAGGCATCAACCGAAGAGCAAAGAGGTTTACTTCGGTTTCTGAGAGCGGAAGGAGTAGGGGGAACGGACATTTATTGCCGAATGTCACAAGTGTACGGCGAACACTGCATGTCCCTTGCAAGGGTCAAGGCGTGGCACAAGCGCTTCAGGGAAGGACGGGTGTCGTTAGCCAATGATGCCCGGTCTGGGGCACCCCCCTGCATTACCGATGACAACGTCCAGCTGGTTGATGCACTCATTACCCAGGACCGCCGAGTGACAGTGAACGCCATAGCCGCCGTGGTCGCTCCATGACCTCATACGGCCAACACAGTCGCGGCACTCCAGCAGAAATTCAAATCACAACAAGGATGCTGACCATCCTGAGAGTTTATGACATCAAGGAAGGCAGCTACAGGCAATCAAAAGTATTTACCGTATTGGCCCGAAAATAAGCTGCACTTTTTATTAAAATTATTTGGGTAAAAACTCGGGGTGCAGCTTATATTCGATACCTACAATTTTATGTCATGTATTGTTTAAAACGGAATGCTCATTAGCAAGAACACAGCAACAATACAGTCTGTAAGAGAAACTAGCAGCATTTAATGACAACAATGCAAACTTTTGTTTTGGCGGTGACATTGTTATTGGTAACATTGTATTGTTTCGTAAGGTGAATAATCTACAGTAGCTCAAGTCAGATCTATAGCGGCTTCGGTGGCGTAGTCGGTACCATGCTGAACTGCTGTGCCTATGATAGAGGGTTAAAACCCGGCCGAAGTCGTCGGATTTTTTAAGAGCGTTAAAAATCCTTCAGTATGCCTTCCTTCGGAGGGGATGTAAAGCCGGCGGTCCCATGTCATAGATTTATGGCATGTAAAAGATCCTTCCACAGACTAAAGTTGTGTGCAGCTAAATTGTTAGGTTAGATTTTGTCGGAACGCTCTATCAAAGTTCCAGCGTTCACCACTAGGTATCATAGATATCTGGTAGCGAAAGTTGGAACTACTTGAAATTCAACGGAACTTGTAGCTTACCCTAAGGGTGTCCGCTGGAAGCAACTCCAGACTCAGGCGAGCCCAACATGTCCTCGGACACTCCCGGCACTAAAAGCCATACGATAAATAAATAATAAGTAAGATCTGTAAGAAAGCCTGTTTAACGCAAAAATGAGCGAACATTTACCGGTAGAACGAAAAGCTTCATAAAGCGAAGGAATTCGGCATGCATATGCGGCAGCCTTCAAACTTGATGTTGTGCCTTATGCCAAAAGTACAACCAAGAGAGAGGCTGTAAGAAAATACAGATGTCAGAAAAAAATGTCTACATGTTGGTAAGTACAAGAAAATAAATGTGCCTTCCCTTAATCTGGATACGGCTTATTTTTGGGCAAAAACTTTTTTTTCCTTTTTCCGTTTCGAATGTTAAGTGAGCAACTCATATGCGGGAACGGCTTATTTTTGGGGAAATATGTTATGTAGATTTTTAGAATAGATGGTAAAGTGAGTTTTTGATTTTAAGTTGTTACAGGAAAGACAGATGTGAAGATTACCGTACAATCAGCTTGATTACTCATGCTTCAAAGATCCTGTCTAGAATAATTTACAAGAGGATGGAACGCCAGATAGAAATGGAGTTGGGTGAAGACCAGTTTGGTTTCAGGAGAAATGTAGGAACAAGGGAAGCTGTACTAAGCCTTAGGCTGATTTTGGAAGGTAGAATAAGGAAAAATCTTGGCCGACTTGCCTGAGGATTTGAATGAGTTTTTGAATGGTATGGAATGAATACATGATGAAAATTAATAAATGTAAAACAAAAATACTGGAATGCAGCCGAAATAAATCAGAAACCTCTATGGACATCAAATTGGCAGGTGAAAAGCTGAAGGAAGTAGGAGACTTCTGTTACTTAGGAAGCAAAATAACCAATGATGGAAAAGCAAAGAGGATATAAAAAGTAGGTTAGCTCAAGCAAGGAAAGCCTTTCTACAAAAAAGGAATCTGTTGACATCGAATATAGATTTAGGTATTAGGAAGTCATTTTTGAAAACCTTTGTCTGGAGCATGGCGCTCTATGGAAGTGAAACTTGGAATATTGGTGCAGCAGAAAAGAGGAGAATTGAAGCATTTGAAATGTGGTGTTACAGGAGAATGATGAAGATCAGATGGGTAGATAGGGTTACAAACGAAGAGGTATTAAGACGAGTGGGAGAGGAGAGTTGTTTCTGGAGACTGCTAATGAAGAGAAGAGATAGGTTAGTAGGACACATACTAAGACACCCAGGAATAGCAAGCTTAGTTATGGAAGGAAGGGTCGAGGACAAGAACTGTAGGTGTAGACCAAGGTTAGAATATGTTAAACAGATTGCTTTGGATGTAGGGTGTGGTAGCTATGTAGAGATGAAACGATTAGCTCAAGACAGGGAGGCATGGAGATCTGCATCAAGCCAGTCAAAAGACTGGAGACTCAAACAACAACAAACAGGAGTGAGGCAGGATTGTAAACTTTTACTGTTACTGTTTATTTTATATATATAGTAGGCCATTCAAAGAAGGAAATAAAACTTGCTGGGTGGAATTCAATTAGGTTGATACCAGGTAAGCAGTCTGTCTTATGCTGATGGCCTGGTAGTAATGACAGACTGTTGAAAGCTTACAAGCTAACACGTAAGAACTTGAACAGAACTGTAAGGAATATAGTATAAAATCATCATTTCAAAATCTAAGGTTATGTCAGTAGGGAAGTAACACATGAAAAATAGAATGCCAGATAGTAGAAACTAAATTGGAGCAGGTGGAACATTTTAAGTACTTAGGCTGTGTATTCTCTCAGGATGGTAGTATGGGGAAAAAGAGAGAGAGAGTCGAAACGCAACATACCCAAAGCAGCGAGTTCTCACTTGTGATCTGTATTCTCCAAGAAAGAAGTTAGTGTAGCAACAAAGCTCTCTCTACATCGCTCGGTATTTAGACCAACCTTGCTGTATGGAAGTATGGGTAGATTCAGGATATTTGATACACAAGCTGGAGATAACTGATATGAGCGTAGCTCGAACGATTGCTGGGATAAATAGATAAGAGCATTAAAGATAAAGGCTAAGTTCATAATGTCGCTTATTATAGTCCGTATTGACGTAAGTAGTAATTAATAAATAGTATTAAAAGGTATATATTTTAATATTCATTCAAAAAAAAGGCTAAGTTTGAAATGAAAATGTGAGATGAGGCAATCTTATAAGCCAACTCACATGGTGGGGTCATGTGATGGGATTGGGGGAGGAGAAAATTACCTAGAGGTTAACGAGCTTGGCTATAGAGGTTACGAGAAGCAGAAATAGACCTACGAAGTGATGATTAAATTCGGCGTTCAATGATTTCAAAATGAAAGGAGGTTGCAGTACTAACCGCTAACAGGGGAGCATGGAGGCAACTTGTTCACAAACAGAAGCTTGCAAACTAGACTGGACACTCAAACGCAAAACAGCTTCAAATGAAAATGAACGAGTAGGCAGAAAGCATTAAATTTTATTTCACAGTTGTCTAGCTGAATGCAAATTGGTTATACAGCAAATTATATAATTAATTGAAACCTACTGTTCTCATGTATTAATTGTGTTATGGACAAAATTATACCAAAGTTCTTGGTGGCCTTTAAAGGAGTAACATCACAAAGGGTAACTTATATACTTCAACTCTCAGAATTACATGTATTCGAGGTCCTGGCCACAACTATATGCCTGTCTCGCACTCCCATAGATCTATCATAGCAATGAGATCCTAAATGACACCTCATCGAATAAATGTACAACAAAAGATTTCAATATTCACCAAAAATTAAAACTGTAAATCAATAAGCTTTCCAGCTAACAAGAAAATGATGACACCACCACAACACTTTTAAACAAGTCACCATTTCTCACCTTACTCTGATTTCATCAATTTCTCTCCTGTCTCTATCAACCCGTTCAGGACTCGATCTTCTCCTGTGAGATGTCTCGCCTCTGTGCAAAGCATCATCTCGGCTTCTGTGGTGTCTACTACCATCATCTCGGTGATGTTTATGTCTTAAACATTCAAACATCAGAGAGACTGAAACTGACAGCTGAAGAAAACTTCATAGGGTGAGGCATTAAATCCAAAGATTATCCTTCCTTACACCTGAAATATATTTTATACTTCAGTAAACATTCTAATGATAAACAAAGGCAAGTAAAGAAAGCAAAGTAATAAAGTTGTTAACAGAATTACTTGCCTCACTCCTGCAAGTAATTTTCTTAACATTAAATACATATGATTCTACATCCACTCCTCAGTAGAATGACAGCGCATATATACATCAACTTTCCAGTGACTGGTCTAGAAAATATAAAGGTCAAGCTTGGATCTCCCATGTGGCACTATCTTTCAATATTCTGGATGAACTTCAGTGAGTATTGTATGAGGAAAAGGGCAGAATAGCATTATTGTAGATGTGGTGCTGCAATATGGCCTCAGAGTCAGCAATGATATTTTCAGCAAGAGTGTCCAGGAGATTCTTTTCTAAACTGAGCTTCTGAAAGAGTTCCGCAACTTATCAATAGTAATCCTAAGTGACCTCACATCCTGTATTTAAAGTTAGAAAGCCTGCAACAGACTTAAATACTGCCAGGCCAAAATTTCCAAATAAACAACATAATATTTTTGTTATTCCGATTGATTGCAATTTGGAAACTCTTAACTCTTTCCACTCGTGTGTGGGCCTGAGGTCGACAGCCTTCACTTAGCGTCGACACAATGTTTCGTAGCTCGTTTCTACGTTACGTGGCATGCCAGGGCTTTTGTACTCCATTTGGTAAGTCCTGGTCCCTTCTGGAAACTGAAAGAAACGTAACAGGAGTGTTTTAGTTTCTCTTTGCTCGGCAAATCTGCTCGGTTTCCTTGACATGGAAAGCAGTCGCGGTGAAGCAACATGGCGGCGCGGCGCCTCGTTTCTAGGTTACCTGGCATGCCAGGGCTATTGTACTTCGTTTGGTAAGTGCTGGTCCCGCAAACCGAAATAAACCAAACAGGAGTGTTTTAGTTTCTCTTTGCTCGGCAAAACAGCTCCGTTTTCTTGACATGGAAAGCAGTCGCGGTGAAGCAACGTGGCGGCGCACAGTCTGACCGAAGCTGAGATTCTGGAGTCTATTTCAGACGATTTTGATGATAGTGACCATAAAGGTGATTAAATTTTTGAATCTGGCGATGAAAGTGATATATCCATGAGTGATTCAAGTAACGATAATGACATCAGCGTCGCAAGAAATCATGGAAGAAGCGATAACCTTATGAGAAGCAATCAGGGCTCCATCCTGGCATTTGCTTTGAACGCTTCCACACACGCAAGACATACCGTTAAGAAAGTTAAAAGCATTATTTTGTGCCATGTAAATACCATACATTCATTAATTTTGTAGTTCCTTCCTGTATACAGTATATTGTTACAACCAGTATATAATATCAGGTTTTAAAATATGAAGAATGCTGACAGAAATAAATAAGAGTTGGGAGAAATCAGGGACTTACAATAATTAGAGTGGAAAGGGTTAATTATGCAAATTAACTATCAACAATCCTCTAGTGTAGGCACTATGTAATAAGGGAGCTTTTTAAACTCATTCAACAAAGTTGAAGTTTAAAGATGAATATTTTTTTGTTTAAAAATTAGCATAAATAATAAAAACAAGAAGTTCCGTGAAGAACTATACAGCCTACTTTTCATGCCAATGATTATTCTACAGAATATGAACCTATCTAGAATAATGACGAAATTAAGGTGGTAATATCGAAATATCTAATTAGTTCAAAATATACCTGGTATAATGTAGCCTAATAGAGCACTACAGTTGGCAGCCCTGGTGACTGAATATATTCTTAGTTCCATATTCATTTTCTTAGTCTTAAGGTACAGAATACAAAATTTGGTTGAAGTCCAATGGACGTTACATGCAGTTAGACATTGGATCTATCAGCACGCGTAAAAGCATGCTGCCAACAATGTCATGCGTGTGCTGGTCAGAAATAATCTGAAATATTATGATATCTTGTTGTGCCAATTTTAGATGAAATACATTTGTTAGTATAGAAGTTACATGTATTTTAAAATTGGACATATCAGCAGGCATAGAATCATGTTGGCAGCACTGCCTTGTATTAATTACTCCAAATTAATCTAGAATGTCAGGTGCTATACGTGTGCAAAGTATAGAGCTGTTGGCTTGCATACTTTCTGATATATTGATATTAGGTTAAAAAATATAGACAGCATTTATTAACAGTTGGCAGCCCTGATTGCTCTTAACAATACTAATAGTAATATCTGTTATGGTACACATAGCACATACGAAATTTGGTTGAAATCCAACTGATAGTATAGAAGTTGTGTGTATTTAAAATTGGTACTATCAGCAGGTTTATAATCATGTTGGTAGAACTGACGTATATAAGTTACTCCAAATTAATCTAAAATGTCAGAATATACGTGTGCGTAGTTTAAAGCTGTTGGCTTGCATACTTTCTGATATATAGGTATTTGGATGAAAAAAATAGAGATAGCAATTATTAACAGTTGGCAGCCCTGGTGGCCTTAAGAATATGCTCAGTCATATCTGTTTATGTACAGATATTGCATACAAAATTTGGTTGAAATCCAATTGATAGTGTAGAAGTTATATGCATTTAAACATTGGACCTATCAGAAGGCTTAAAATTAGTTTGGCAACACTGTCATGGTTGGCCTCCTGGAAATTAAACTGAAATAGTCTTATCTACATGTGTGCCAATTTGGGAATAGCTCCCATGCATACCTTGCAAGATATCCAACATGGAGCTCAATTTTCTAGTGCGTTTTTTCAGCAGTTGGTAGCACTGACATCATTTTCAAATATGGACGTGAGATATTCCGGTGCACATCTTTACTCATACTAAATTTGGTTTTGATTGCTGCAGCCGTTTAGGAGTTGATAGGGGGGGACACACACACAGCCAGACAGACAGACAAGACAGGCAGGCAGGCAGGCAGGCAGGCCGGACAGACAGACAGACAGACAGACATTTTCCCGGATCGATCTCATAAGTCTACTTTTTCCTCATTTTTGCAAAATGTGAAAAGTAGGCTAATAATCAACACTCTTCTAACTTTGATTAAGAGTAGAGCTTCTCAGGCCGATTGAACAATAAACATTAACTATAGTGATAGTGGCAATTAAAAGACTTACCTACAATGCACATCATTTTTTAATTTAACATACTAACTTAATTCAAACTAGAAATTTAGAAGCTTTTCTAAGGACACCGGAGGGTAAAGGCTGTCATCTTTAGCCCTTTCTACCTCATGACTGTTGAATCTCATAGAATGCTCGTAGAAAGCCTGCAACGGACTTGGATACTGCCAGGCTAAATTTTCCAAGTACACATATCAGGGATTATAAGCAACTGGGCTCATGACCAAGGATGTCCCAACATTGGCAACATTAACAACATATATGCACATGCTGAAAGGATGAGAGTCAAGACATTCAATATCATTGAGACACGCTTTAAGAAAAATATTTCCTTATTAGTACCTAGAAAAAAGAAATAAAAAATAAAAATAATAATAAGGAACTGATTAGAAACTATTCCATTTTGTATGTGCTCGCCAAATGTTGATCCAACATAGTGTCCCTAACATTGTGTGTGTACTTTTGCGTCAAGATTTGTGGTGTGGGTGCAGTGTATTTTTTACTAGTTACCTTATAACTATGGTTCGGATGTTTAAGACCTAAAGAAGTACAAAATATGCAAGCAAATATGCCCTAAAAACAGTGTCATGGCGGCTGGCATAGGAAGCCTGTAGGAGTGCTCCGCTTTATCCCGCGCAAACCGCAGTTTTTAACCGCAATTTCCGGCCCGAAAGTGAGTGACCAAGTAACATAGTGTGTGAAGTACGTGCCTGAACATTTTCTACATCATTATGTCAATACAAAAGGTGAACAAACGTGTAAATGTTGTTGAGGCAACGATGGTAGACTTTGAAGCACGCCTTCAGTTGTTGAACAGTGCTGCCAACCCGGGTCAAGACTCCCTAGAGTCGCTTACTCGTGATTTTCGCGAGTTCCGAAGCACTGTTACCTCCGAACTCGCTGTGCTTAAAGAAGAACTGAGCAAGCTGGAGAGGAGACTTGACCACCACGAGGAGCTGCTGGTCGAAGGAGAGCAATACAGCCGGAGAAACTGCCTTCTCATCCACGGGATCGTCGAGGACCCTGAGGAAGATGTGTACGAGAAGGTGAGGGACACAATCAAGACGAAGTTGAACGTGGACCTCCCTATGGAGAGCCTGGATAGATGTCACAGGATTGGGCGGCCGCAGCGAACAGCAGCTGAAGTGGTAGCCACTGGGAAACGCCCTATTATTGTAAAATTCCTCCGCTACCACGAGCGTGATCGCATCTGGAAGTCCAAGCGCCTCCTAAAGGGAACCAAGATTCTAATTACTGAATCCCTCACAAAAACCCGGAAAACTATCCTAAATGCAGCGAGAGACCACTTCGGACCCACCCGAGTCTGGACCCAGGACGGCCGCGTTTTAATACACCTCCCTGATGGAACTAAGAAGACCGTCACCACATTTAGGGAGCTGGAAAACGTTGAGCTAATGCGGGATATTAGAGTGAAGTGAAATGAACATGTGCATAATGTTTATATTAGACAAGTTTAGTAATAAGTGTGTGTGTGTATGTGTGTGTGCGTTGGTTGCGGTCGGCAGTGTGCAGCGGGAGGTCCAGGTAGGTTTCTTCTATTTTAAGATATATCTCCCGTTACCCAGCTGAGCTATTGTATGAATGAGCTAACTGACCTTGGCCAGCCTAGCCCACACCAACCCCCTCCCTCCCCTTACACCACTGGCTTTCTTCTAAAACAGGCACTTTCCTCATCCAAACATTCATTACAATGTTGCCATATTAATGCTCTGTCGCTGGTTGCGCATCACGACGAAATACAGGCAATAATAAACGAAAACAATATCCACATCCTCTGCATAAGTGAAAGTTGGTTAAAACCTGACATCCTGTCTAGCATGGTGGAACTAAATCGGTACTCGCTGGAACGTCATGACAGAAATGATGGGAGGCGAGCAGGCGGGGTTGCCATGTACTGTAGAAGCGACTTAAAAAGACGGGTAATATGTGTATCAACACTTAGCACACAACCAGGACCGGAATTCATGTTTGTTGAAGTAATTGTTGGCCAACAAAAGACTCTGGTAGCTGTTGTATATAAGCCGCCAAGAATAACAAACATGAGTGAATTTGAAAACCGCTTGCTCGACTTACTTCCAAGCTACGAACACGTAATAGCCGTGGGTGACTACAATACCAATTTACTGACACAGACGTATGAGACCAAACAATTAAAAAACCTGTTCGCTTCCTGCGACATGACTATTCTTCCCCTAGAACCTACAAACCACATTTACTCTGATAAATACGAATCACATACATTGATTGACCATCTTGTGACAAGCAATCTCGACAGAGTTGAAACTTTCGGGCAAATACCCGTACCATCTATCTCCACCCATGACCTAATTTACCTATCGTACTCCCTACGTGTGCCTAAGTACACACCTAAATATATTATCACTAGAAACATGAAAAATATTAATATGGATGACTTAAAACATGACGCATACAACCTTCCCTGGAATGACATATTACTCTTAGATAACATTGACGCAAAAGTAAACAAGTTAAATTCTCTTATTATTAGTCTGTATGACAAACATGCCCCTAAACATTCGATCAAAGTTACTCGCCCAGCATGCCCATGGTTAAATGATAACATTAAAAGTATGATGGCACAGCGTGATGCACTATTCCGGCATTTCAAACGTACCCGTGACGAAACTGATTTTGAAAATTATCGTGTACTCAGAAATCGTATTAAGCAGCTCGTAAGAAACGCCAAATTCTCCTACATACAAAACGTGACAAAGAAGATGAATACAAGGAATGCCTGGAATAATATGCGTTCTCTAGGTATAGGCAAACAGCAGCAACAGACACATGTACCAGACATACCGCTTGATGAGTTAAATGAATATTTCACTGAAGAGAGAGTACCAACTAATTCAACACCCCATGATTCTTTTCACCCACTACCTGACCACCCGCTCTTTACTTTCCATCCGGTTACGGCAGACAAAGTAAAAAAGGTACTATATTCCATAAAATCAAAAGCGAGAGGAGTTGATGATATTCCCATATCCTTCATACATAATATCATCGGTGCCGTTCTACCAATTATTACTCACATATTCAACCATAGTCTTACAACTAACACCTTTCCCTCCCTATGGAAACAAGCCAATGTCATCCCTATTCCTAAGAAAACCGAACCTTTATCTCCATCTGACTATCGGCCAATATCCATTCTACCTGCACTTTCAAAAGCCCTCGAGCGTCTGGTTCATGAGCAAGTACTTGAATATTTGAATAGCCGTTCTCTTTTAGACCCTCTGCAATCAGGTTTCAAGAAGGGACATAGCACCGCAACAGCATTACTCAAAGTGACTGACGACATTAGACACGCAATGGACCAAAAACTGGTGACAATCCTCACCCTTCTCGACTTCAGCAGTGCTTTTGACACCATAAATACTCAGACACTATTGAAAAAGATGGAATTTTATTACTTCGACCAGCAGACAATTAACTTTTTCGCATCATACCTGAATAATCGCCAGCAACGTGTTGTAACCCAGGATAAAACTTCTCAGTGGCTAAGCAGAAAGTGAGGCGCCCCACAGGGTAGTGTATTAGGGCCCTTGCTTTTTGTACTATATATCAATGACATCTCATCTAATTTGAAAAAATTGCAAATATCACCTATATGCAGATGATTTGCAAATATACTCCCACTGCAAGACAAATGACATTCCATTGACAATTGAAACTATCAACGCTGACCTTCAACGACTTGGAAAATATTCTCAGGAAAATTCCCTTCTTCTGAATCCATCCAAAACACAAGTTATCATAATTGGCTCTCAAAAACTATTGACGTCACTCCGAGATCAAATTATTCCCCCAATTGTACTGAACAACAATGAAATTCCATACTGTCCTACAGTGAAAAATCTAGGTGTGATAATAAATCAGACTCTTAACTGGTCTGAACATGTACAGAATGTATGCAAGAAGATTTTCGCAACGCTCCACTCCCTCAAAAGAAAAAAAGATATTTTACCATTCAAAGTAAGAATCCTACTCATACAGACACTAATACTTCCTATTCTTGACTACTGTGACGTTATTCTTGTAGACGCAACCAAAACATTAACTTTGAAACTTCAACGAGCTCTGAACTCTTGCATACGATTTATCTACGATCTGAGCTATGATAAACATATTACTCCCTATTATTGCGCTCTTTCCTGGCTGAAACCTGAACTACGTCGATCATATCACATTCTTGTCCAGATTTTCCGATTATTGTCTGACGATAGACCACTATACTTATCAAATAAATTCAAGTACTTGTCTTCTTTCCATGGTAATAATACACGCTCTGGTTCTTCCCTCTCCATTCCTATTCATCGCTCCTCTATATACAATAACTCTTTTCATGTGGTGGGGTCTAGGCTGTGGAATACCCTTCCAGCCAGTGTCAGGGGTACCACCTCACTATCTAAATTCAAGACCACCTGCTGGGGCAGCCTGCTGAACATTGCTGACCGACAACAAGTATGACTGGATGAGTGAATGAGAGTGTGCAAGTCATGATTAATGTCAATTATTATAGTTTAATTTTGTCGCCATAATATGTTTATTGTATTGTATTAATGTGGTTAAGTGTAAGAGAGGGCCAAGAGCCCTAACTGCGCCACCAATAAAGGCAATAATAATAATAATAATAATAAAACTAGCTAAATATGACCTAAAAACTATAAAAGATGACCTAAAAAACTATGAAATATGACATGAAATTTTGGGATAGGTAGAGTATCACTAACATACAGTAAACGTCTTAAGTGCCAAAACGTAATCAGCGATAATTCACCAGACATATTTAATCATACAAACTGACAGAGAGCTCACGACATTAAAATTTTCAACATTCATTCAGTATGTTGAATGAACTTGAGATGCAGTTCTTGCTCGGTTTTCCTAAAAGACATAGCATGGCATTTCCTTGTTTGCTAATTGCTTCTGAGCTAAATATATCTACTGGAGTGACATCCTATTGAAAGGCGGAAGCACACTATCACCATGTTCCGTGACCCCATGCGTTCAGTGTCGCAATCTAACTTGTCCAGAAAGATGTGCTAAAAGACGTCCGTAGAGGAGCGCCTTCTTGGAATCAGGTCTTCTAAACCTGCTATCTGCCTGTTCTGGGAAAAGAAAGAAAAATATACTGTATTCACTACACTATTCAGAAATCCTGTGTTTGAAACTCGACGCAGATAACACGTACCTTGTTAATGACGCCTATATTTAAACAAAAATGCTGAAATTATAACCAAATATGACCTTATATCACTAAAATATGACCAAATATGACCAACACAATAAAAATGGCCGAAATATGCATTTATATGCAACATCAAATTGCTTTAAACATGGTCAGTTCAGATTTCAGGTAAAAAGAGCTCAGGAAAAAAATATGACTTTTCCTTAACATCCGAACCTTACTTATAACATTAATTTTTTTCATGAATAATGACAACATTGTGTGTTTCGCCATCGTCAGACCAGGTTAAATATAATAGTTATCTCAAGGATGCACTGGGTAGGGAGAAATATAATGGTATACTATAGAAGAAATCAAATGTTTAAGTGGCATACAGGGTTTGTCCTGAAAGTAGTGAGACGGAGTCAATTTAAAAAAAATTGACAAATGATACATACGCTCAATATTATTCAAAGTAGGACCCTTCTGCGTCCATACACCGCTGTCAGCGGGATTTCCTACCCTCGTACGCTTTCTCGAATGTGGCAACCGGAATGCTGTCGAGCTCCCTCGTCACGGTCTGTTGCATCGCTTCCACAGAGCCATGACGATGACCTTTTAGGGTAGTTTTGAGGTGGGGGGAAGAGGAAAACGTCTGCTGGGGACTTAGGGTGGCTAAGGCAGGGTTGCGATGTTGCGTTGGATCAGGTACGCCAGGACGTGGAAGGCTGTATGGCGCGGCTCATTGTCGTGATGGAACCGCCAGGAGTTAGCGATCGCTGGGCGGACACAGACGATGCGTTTTCTCAGCCGTTTAAGGACCTCCACGTAAAATCCTTACTCTGCGGTCATTGTCCAAACAATTCTTCACTCTTGCCACATTTTCATCCGTTTTGGAGCTCGAAGGTCGTCTTGAACGTGCACCGTCTTCAACTTCCTCTCCCCCTCCCGAAACAGCTTGTGTCAGTCAAAAACACTCAATCTGCCCATGGCGTTATCACCGTAAGCCATCTTTATCATATCCATTGCTCCCAGTGATCTGTACTGACAAAAATATGTGAATTATGGACCTGGGACTTCAAAAATATGGACCTTCTATGGACCACTAAGGGCATGAATTATAAGACCGATAGTTATATTATGGGTTAGGCCAGTATTTATGGGTTCTTTGGTACGGAAATTTAATTTTAGCTCCAGAAGAACTGATTTTAGAATCCAGCAATTTATTTTTAGCTTTAGACTAATAAGATGTAGGATCAAGTAACTCGACTTAAATAATTCAGAAAAAAAATGTGAGATTTATGATACAAAATTTTCAAGTAAATTAATTTTTAAGCTAAAAATTAAATCCTGGAGAAAAGGCAGAGGAAAAAAATATTTTTACCAAACGCATGTTAGAGAAAAATGAACATATTATTTATAAAATATGAAACACTCATGAATAAATATTTGAACATTTCACAAAGTTACTCCGTGATATCTTAGTAATGCTGTGATATAGCGTATTTCCTCTATCACGATGAAGGTTCAATTCCGAAAGTCCTAATTTTTTACCAACAGATGGCAGTAGAAACTAGGAATCCAGGAAGACCTTGCGTTCTCACTTAGGCCCAGTCAAAGAAGATAAAAAATATTAAGAGAGAGTTGACATTCGAACAAGTGATGCGCATCCAGTGAAATCTGTGGTGAGGATTTTAATTTTTTATAAACTGCTGTTTCATTGTAAAAGTTTCATTTTAACACCAGTCAGAAGTAAGATACAGACCATTCGCATAAGAAACTTACATGCATGTAGTGTTACGCATGGAAGGTGTGTGATCTTAGCAATGGGTTCGTTTTTCTTAGGTTGGACGCTGAAATGGCGTCAAAACAAAATAAAGAGACTCGCCTCTACACAGCTGAAACACTTAAAGAAGCATTGCGGTTGGTGAAGGATGGACTTTATACAAGGCCAGTAGACATTTTAGTAACCCGTGGAGTACACTAAAGGATTATTGCACAACATATTTAGCCAATCCAAGAACTGCAACCCTTGCAAAAACTGGAAAGCCATTCGTTATGCCACCTGAATTTGAAGTGAAGACAGTGTGTCAAGACAGACACAATAGATCGGTCTAGGCCTAATTCCAGACCCCAGGACAATGATGATGGTTGTGATAAGTGCGGTGGCTCCCCTTGCGGATGGTGCTATGTGGAAGAATTGAGCCGAATGGATTGAGTGCCAGTTTTGTAATGTGTGGAACCTGCAATGTCTATCTTATGTGTGATAGGTGCGAGGGATCAGATAGCGACTAAGAAGAACCAGTAGACTTAAAATATTTTTAATGGAATATTTTTTTCTATTTTTTTTTTTTAATATTTTGTGTAGTGAAATGTTTCAATATGGGATAACAGAAACTTATACATATAATTTGAATACTTTCATTACATTAAACATTAGTCTACACACATAAAATGTACACTGAATGGTGAACACATTGCTATCACGACGTTACCTACTTCTACTACCGAAATTTGTTAGTTAATAACTTGAAATAACTTATGGATATTTGTAAGATACTGTATATGCTAGAAATGATCCGTAGGGTAACCCTCTTAAACATGAAACCAATCGAAATGACTGAAATCTAAAATTTCTGAAATAGTAACAGGAAAAGCTTAGTATCACGGAGTTACTTAACTTTACCCTATATAAATCTTGGTTACAAGTTATGACTAGCTTGTAAGTCTTGTATACGGTAGTACTTAATTTTAAGAAAAGTCAATTATATTTAATTACATTTTGGATATACTCTTGAAAAAATATTTGAACATTTCACATACAAAAATCTTGGTTACAAGTTATGACTAGCTTGTAAGTCTTGTTACTTAATTTTAAGATTTTACTTAATTTACATTCAATAACATTATTCCAAGTAGAAAATTAACTTTTGTTAGGATGACTTTAACAAAGTTATTTGGCTTGGTTGGGTTTCAATTCCGCACTCATATTATCGATCAATTTGGATTTTCTGTTATCGATAGATTTCTGCATTTTGTCGCACTCAACTCTTTTCCGATCCGCTTCTTTACGGAACGTATCAGAGCCCATCGGCATCCCATGGGCCAGCTGAATTTCGTCCATGACCTTCGCGTCTGTGGCTTCTCAGCCTTTCTTGAGCTTCTGAAACCATTTTTCGACCATCTTTCTCTTGCTCCACTCTTCTGTCTTCAGTTTTGTAAGCAAATCTTCCTCCTCATCAAGTTTTCTTTTCTCTGGCGTTCTTTCCTCGCGTTTCCGCTCTTCATTCCTCTCAAGCTCTTCTTCTGCCTTCTTCTTTGCAGCAGCTTCTATGACCATTCTTTCTTCCTCTAAATAATTTGCGTAACTTCTGTACGCAACATGCACTATCGAAATAAGCGATCGGGTGATTGGGACTTTCGAGACGTCTGATTGGTACAGCTTCAACCCGGCTGAGCCAGTCATGAGAGCGTTGAGTGTCCACTCCTTCATCGACGCTCAATTTTCTGTCAAGACATTGGCGGACTCGGAAAAGCCCCTTTCGACGTGAGCGTTTCCATGTGGGAGAGAATGTGGCTTTGACGACCTTGCTCAACGGAAAAAATAAAATCACAATTAATGAAAACAAACTTGCACATTCGATGACTATAAAATAATTAACTAACCTACTGACGATGACAAACTTGTTAACCTTCCAGCCACATCGCGACTAAACCACCACTCCACACCCTGCTTTGACGACCTGCCGATCACTCTTCTAGTGGCCGTGTCAGCGTGTCATAACTTGTCGCTGCACGCAACCTCCCACCTCCCCGTCCCTAGCACGCTGTGCGGAAATGAACGAACGTTTCCGGACTTTACCGAAAGATGCTTTAAGCGATTCTTTCCGAACACCTCCCGCGCGTCCCAACCACCCCTATCTACACTTATTCTTTTTCTCCTTGTGCATCTCTCTCGCTCTTCTAATACCTTCTTGATAGAAAGCAAAAACAGAGCGGAATCACAAAAAAAAAAAAAAAAAAAACTGACGAGTATGGTTTTGACAAATAGAGGGCCACTGCAACAAATATATGGACTTATGGACCAAATGGAGAAAAGTATGAACTTTTTACGGACTTAGCTGAAAATATGGACCAAATACATAATTATGGACCTGCTGGGAGTCCTGCATATCATGAGTCTCTTTCCCGGTTTTGCCAAGCCTAACACAAAATTTGATGGCATAGCAAGCTGTTTCAACAGACGAACCATGACGAGTGCACTTGCAGAGGTTATGGAGATGAGTCATTTACACTCCACTACAGCTGGGAACCGACTGTGTGGCTGGCTCCCAACCTTCCTTACACCCCCCTCCACCAACCCCAGGGGGAGAAAACGCAGGCAGTCTGTCCGTCTGTGCAGGAAAAATCCAATCCGGCTACTTGCAGCCCGGTGGAATTATTTATTTGTTTTATGGATGATAATGAATGCTACTACTGAAGTTACATATCAAACTAACAGAAATAAGTTGGTTCTAGGGTCATAAAATGTGTTTTTGGGCCCATTTGTAAGTCTGTTGTGTATACAAATCTACACCGTTTCAGCAAACTGGGAAAATTATACATCCAGTATTTGGTTTTTGTGTTGCGAGGCTTAATTTGAGCCTTATTTATTCAAAACTACACCATTTCACCGAAATGAGAACAAATTTTAAGTTGCGAATTTTGTTTTATGCATTGAAAGGCTTAAAATGTGCCCTGATTGGTCCTTCCACAAATTCGATATTTCGTCTAAACTGCCTAAATGAAGAGGTATGTCTTAAATTTCACGTGGACAGTATTACCCGCAGGGTTTCGAAGGGTAAGTACGTAAAATTTGGTTCAGATCGGTGAAACAGTATAGATTTGTATAAATAACAGATAAACATTGAGCTTTATGTACATAGAATTGTTGTTTGTTATTGTTTTAAGGGGCAGAACTACGAGGTCATCTGCCATATACTGTATAGAATAAAATATGTTAAACTAATCTAGTAAACAAAAGAATTGCTTACACCGTAAAGCGCTAATGACCCTCCATAATTCGACACACTGCTCGGCACGAACAAAACATGACTACAGGCGCTCCAGGCAAAGTCGCCTCATGTAAGGAACAGCAGGAATTGAGCAAGCGGGCGCGGAAGCAGTCTGCGTTGAATCAGTACGCTATATTTACGGCAGATGGCCTAGCTATTCCGCCCCTTAAAGCAACACTACTAAGTAACCAACACTTCGTGTAGTGTTCAGTGCAAGTGACGGTTTCCACCCTTGTTCCCGTCAGTTATCAAAAGTAAACAGAAATGTGCAGTATTTACATGAATTTACCGGTGCTGGCAGAAATACATGCACATCGAACATGGAACGAATCGGAATATCTTTGAATATTTTTGAAAATAATGTTGCTATGAAGAGATACAAGAGACCTAAAAAGATCCTAGAGTACCTCCTGACCCCCTTAAGCACAGCTTAAGTTGGTTCCATAATAACCTTATAGCTATTTGCAACCTTTCACATAAATAATTGGAAAGTTGGATGTCACCTCTTGATATACTGTTGCCATGGTAACGGGCTTGTATTGTGTCATTAGTTTCATGAAATTAGATTTCTGGGAATATCTCGGAAACTGTTGATTTTAGGTCCCCAAAAAGTGCCCCCCCCCCCCCCCTAAAGTTTTGTTTCTCACATTGAGGGGCTGATAATGAGCTTTGTCTCGCCTTTTATGCCAATTTCAGCATGCATTTTAAGAGGGTAGCTCCTCATTTATGAGAGGTATGGAGAAGAGTTGAATCAATAATTAGTGCCTTGCCGCTGATGACCTATCTGTACAAAATTTTACATCTATCCACCCAGCTGTTCACGAGTTAAAGGCGTACAACGTTGTACACAGACAGACAAAAATTTTGTTTTGGCATGCAACGGTCATAAAACAGCCTGAAAGGCGTTAATAACGCAAGTTTCCGTGGAAATTCAGAAAAAACAGACTAATTTTCATTTTCATATTTATAGAGATTTTATTTCAGACAGTGACATGATTGTGCTACCCTTCTAGGTAATGAAGCCATGAAACAACAATTAATCTGATATTTCACCATCAAACATTTGGAGTTAGTGAATACACATATTGGGTTTCTTTGCGAGTAAAGGAATCAACTACAGGCTACCATGGCACCATAAAACTTGGGAAGGCTATTCATACACTACTTCAAACGTAAATGTTACTAGAAAGATTGTTTTGTTGGGTCATATTGGTCATCAGCCCAGTGTAGTTGGGTGTGAGTTGAACTTGTCTGATAACCTGTGCGTGTAGCTGTATTTGAGACAGGGAGGGGGTAGTTGCCCCAGGAATTGAAATAAGGTACCTTCCCGACATTTGCTGGAAGTTGAGTGGAAAAAACCTGCGGTAAAACCACTCAGGATAGCCGCTGTCAGCGCCAGGAATCGAACCTACGATCTCCAGGCTTGCTGCAGCTGCCCTCGTGGTCGCGGTACATGATTAGCCATATTGAACCTGTAGTAATGTATAAAAATGCTAACCAGGCATATAAAAACACCAATAACTACTGTAACCTCAAGATAAAGATAGCTAGCAACCGCAAAGATATACAATTTCTGAAAACCTCATACCAAAACACCTTTTAAAATTTCAAAACAGAAACAAAATCTGACAGGAGACAAACTCAGCACATTATAAATAACACTTAAATCAGGCGTGAAATTACTTTCCTACAAAGCCAAAAAAAAATCCTTAACAATAAGCTACACTGTCCAGTCACATCAATGTGACCACCGCCTAAATTCGACGTGTACATGCAATAATCACTCACAGATAGCACTAGCAGTGGAGGGTACATAAAGCGTGTCGATGGAAGCAAAAGGCTTTCAGGCCAAGGGTGGAAATGCATTTTTGAAACGGCCATGTTTGTAAACTGTTTGCATGCCGATGTGGTTAAAGTGTACCGTGCATGGCAAAATGGCGCTATTCATAACTGGCGCCGAGGCAACTGCGTTGCACTACAGGCCATAGATGAGAGGGGTAAACAACGGCTGTGGAGATGTGTACAGGCGAAAAGACGTGCAACTGTAGAGCAACTGACAGCCCAGATGAACCACGGGGCTACCAACCGTGTCTCCTCAACAACGTTCAGCGAACGATGTTGCTATGGGCCTCCGAAACAGACGCATAGTTTATGCATCCATGCCGACTGCTGTTCATCGGCGACAAAGGCTGGAATTCACTTGCCAATACTGTATACGGCATGAAACCTGAATGCAAACACCCTGCAACAATCGCTGAACGGGTCCAGGGCGGAGGAGGAAGCGTTATGGTGAGGGGAATATTTTCATGGCATTTCCTGGGTGATCTCTTTATTGTGGAAGGCACAATGGATCAAAAAAAGTATGCAGCCATCACAATGCAACATGTCATATACTGGTATCTCGCAGTGTACGTGCCTGGTTCGAAGAGCACCAGGATGTTTACAGCACTTCCCTGGCCAACCCCATACAAATGCAATCGAGAATCTGTGGGATCACCTCGATCAGTCTGTTTGAGCCATGGATCCACAACCGAGAAACCTAGTGCAGGTGGTCGGCATGGCTCCACATTCCTGCCGGTACCTTCCACAACCTCACTGACTCTCTCCCCTGCACGTCTCACAGCAGTCTGCACTGCAAAATGTTGATATGCAGGCTATTGACGGGTAGTCACATTGATGTCACTGGACAGTATATATGACTGAGTAATTTG
This sequence comes from Meconema thalassinum, assembly GCA_946902985.2. Classification (NCBI taxonomy): domain Eukaryota; kingdom Metazoa; phylum Arthropoda; class Insecta; order Orthoptera; family Tettigoniidae; genus Meconema; species Meconema thalassinum. The sequence goes on from OX336388.2 coordinate 1,204,263,554, forward strand.
AAAGCAGCTAAAGAATTACCAACATTTAAATAACAATTACTTCAGCAAAAATTGACCAAAAAATGCTAATTACATTGACAACTAAGCAAAACACACTAGATAATAAAACCAACAAACTAAAGGAATCAACACAAAAAAAAAAAAAAAATCATAAGTCAAACTCACAGGACATGAGCACGTTTTCCAACCACAAACAAAAAATTTTGAACAGTAATTTTAACAGAAGAAGAATCAAAAGTTTTATTTGAATGACCAAAGCACAATTTGACAGAGAATATCAACAATAACAATTTAACAAACCTAATAGCAAAAATGGAGCAAGCAATTCATCAATTACTGGCTGAAGAACAGAATATATGAGGCCTAGAAGAATATAAATCAGCTAATAAAAAACAACTAAAGAAAACACACAACAAATTAAAAACCTAAAAGAGACAGTTAAAGACAATGAAATCACCATAACAAAAGCCGAAAGGCAACACTATGAAGTAGTCCATTAGGGGAAAATCAATACATAGAAAAAAAAAGAAAAAAAACTGTAAAAATCAACTAATATTATCTCTATGTGACAGCAATAACACACCAAATCTAATAAATGTGAAACCTATTTTACTAACAGCTAGGGCACTATCAAATATTCATACAGAATACTAGGGCACTACCAAATATTCATAAAGAAAAGATACCTATAAAACCCCCACACACAAGTTAGCAAAGTACTGTACAAACAAGATTATTTTAAAAATAATATCAAATATCTAGTTAACACTATCCTCATACACTGAGTGGCCAAAAGTCACAGGAAAGGTGATCGCATGAGAAAATGTGCCGTGTATGACACCTAGCTGTGTTGGAGCAGAGCATTCTGTCACAGACACAAGTGTATTGAAGTTGGCAGCACGTCGCGAGTTAACTGACTCTGAACGTGGGATGATCATCGGCACATGGGTCATAGCATTTTGGAGATCACACGCAAATTTGGGTTTCCAAGTCAACAGTCAAGGGTGGATCTTCAATATCGCAGAGATAATGTTACCAACTAACTTTCACTGTATTGTTTCAGTCTTTCCAATACAATTTATTATTATTGTTATTTTATTTTAACTTGGGACATATTTGAATGGTCATGGTTCTTCTTCAGCCAATATACAATCAAATAAAACATGGATAAAACACGCCCAGTTAACTCATGAAAGACGATTTTCTGTTTTTAATGAATTCAGTTAGATTTCGAGCTGAAGATTGGAATGTCGAAATCGGAAATTAAAAATCTCGATTAGCTTGCACGATACGAAGATTCAAAGTTTTAGGTAGGGGACAGCGTGATGTCATTGGAGCCTTATGACACGGTATTGCGTGCCACTTCCGTCTGTCTACTAGTGATTGTCAGAGTGCAGAGTGAGCATGTTGTTTGGAATAAGTAGTCATGTCCAGAAAAGTGAAGCCTTATCAGTTTGAACCAAAGTGCACAACATCTGGAGTAGAAAATGAACCATCAGCATCTGTTATATCGGAAAGAGACTGGGGAACACCGACTGGTGTAAGTGTGATGCGATGCCCACTGCTGCTGGAAGTTTCTGCTGTACGAACAGTGAAACAATGAATGAAATACGTGGAAGTGTGACGTGTATTGTTTGGCACGAGGACTTTTCTAATGTTGTATTAAATTGCAATGTGTTAAATACTGCACAATGTCTTCATATGGACAAAACTAATATTCCCTTCGTGAGGGACAGACTGGCTATGAAAACCAACGCTACCTGGCGGTCTGTGGCCTATCGCCAGTTTGTGTACTGGGTCAACTCATGGACTCCTTTAGGAAGAAGAAGAGGAAAGTTATACCGTCTTGTGTCGTGAAGGCAATCCGACAATATCCCGATGAAGGAGATACATACGTAGGATTCCAGGCTGCTTAGAACCAGAATACTTTGATTAATAAATTTGAAACTATATTTAGAATATTTTATGGCAGTCTTTTCTGAAGATGTGATGAAACAGTTCTTTAACAATTGAATACTTGAAGTATAAAATAAATACTGATATTAAATTATATATTTTACACACAGTTATTTTAACAAGTGGGAGCATTAGATACAGTTTATAGCTGATGAAAGCGGGTGAAATGCGAGAACACTCCATCCAAGGGCTTAGGGTCAGAAGCAATCGGATCTTCTTCTAAGGGAGTGATGTGCTTTTGTCCATTTGCCATTCCAATTTCTTCGAGAAGTATATCTATCCTCCATTCGTATTCTTTCTCCTTATAGACCTTACTGTTAATCCACTTTTTTGATGATTTTGAATATCTAAGTGTTTCACCCATTTGATCACGTTTTACATTGTTATTGTGATTCGTAATTGCTAACATAGATCGATTTACCATTCCGTGAAATGAGAAACTGGATCTTTTAGGCATGTATTTCAGTCGGACTTTATGGTAAGATTCAAGGGACCCAGTGTGACAGTAATGTTTTATACTTTGCAAGTCTTTTATAAAGTGCTTGTCTTTGAGAACCATAGTCTAGAGAATTTCTATTGAGTCATTTTGTTTTTTGCATTGGATTTTCGATTATTTTTTCGTGCTCACATTGGTGAAAGTGAGTGTTCCCTAACCATGAATGTGTGTCACAAATATGATTAAGAACAGACAAAAATTTCTCAACAAGTAGCTCCTCATTGTTCGCAAATGTCATAGCTGACCACCAAAGATGATTAATAATGCTGTGTCTCCATTCTAATATTGCGGGTGCATTGGTCGCTACTGCTTTCAGCTTTTTGGCAAGGTGCCACACATCAAACTCATGAATGATTCCAGGGTACTTGGTTCGTAAAAGCTTTTGAAAGCTCTGATGCCGGTCGGATAAGAATAGTTCTGTATTTAGTCCTTCTGATGATAGTTTTGATAGCACTTTTTTCCAACTCGCCGAAAACTTGGCCTGGTTGTAGAACAAAGTCAATAATTTCCTCTGAGCTGATGTCCATCATAGAATATTTTACATATTTTGCACAAAAACCTGGACTGTCAAATTGACCATCACCTGCAATCCACACCCTCCTACCGGATGACATGAGATTCTTGACGGTGTTACCACGATGCAGAGCCCATGTATGCCTAATAGCTGGGATAACGATTCGTTTCACAATTTTGTAAAATGTTGTGTGGCTCATGAAACATAAATCAATACAGTCTGTCAGCGATTTCAGTAACGCAAAACCCACTCCCGTTATGTACATACCAGTAGCCAAGGTGACTGATAACATGGAGAATTTGTTAACATTTTTTTGAGATGTCCATACGACAGTATGGCCTACTAGACAGGTCATTTGGACACTCACAGCAGGTCCTTTAGTAGAAGGAATAGTTTGAATTACTTTCTTGCCGCAGGTAAGGCACCTAGCAGAGAGAAGTAGCAGGTTCTGCTACATTACGAACAGCAACATAGTCTCCCTGAAATGCCATGCTTTATATTTTCAACTCACCACCTCCGGCTGTACTGTTTCATCTCCTTCCCTGTCATAGTTATCATCATCATCCGAGGTAGTATCACTCACTTCATCTGCTTCATATATTGCATCACGAACACCAGGATCACTGTCACTATCGTAACACTTTGCGTTTCTAAATGTTTCTCCTCCTAATTAGCACTGTACTCTAACTGTACTGGAATTTTCAGACATGCTGGATTCATCATGGATAACACTCTCATTATCACTGCAAACACTTGGGGCAATACTTGAAACACTCGCAGAGGTACATTCTATCGCTTCAGTTAAAATTTTATTTCTAATATATGTAGATGTACGCCTTGTCACCGGAACAAGTTTTATTCTTTTCAAATCTAGCGCGAGCACAGCACCTTTTCTTAACACAAGTTTCCTTTTTTGCTTCAGGAGTTCTGCTTTGTATCTGCTCGATAATTCATAGTCCTGCTCTCTGAAATGTGTAGAGCATACGCGACTACTGGGTATTTCGGGTTGGTGAGAAATCAGCGTGACTGATTCTAGATAACCAAGATCGGTATCTCTCTGGAGATTTCTCTCGACTAGGGAATCTGTGAAAACCTACATCGTTTTCCTTCGATGTTTTCGAAGTGGTTGCGTGCTTGCAACCATACACAACGCAGTATACCATGTTTTCACTTAGGTATCATTTACAGTACTTGAATATGCCAAAACAACAGCTGCACTGTCTAATTCTGCTATGCCTACTGTAAGCGCGCGGAAGGGGGGTCGGCTCCAGTGACGTCACACGTTCAAGCATTGTCGCGGTTTTCCGCTTTTACCACCTGAACAAAATAAAATAACGCGGTAGGGTTTTCAGTACGTTGATTAAAATTTAATAATGGAATCAGTGAGTTAGGAAACTAAAACTCGAAAATAAGTTGCCTGGGCCTTTAAATATAAAATTGACACTAACTTAATTATAAAAATTGACATTGTTAAAATTAACTTGCTAAATACAGTAAAACTTCGTTTAACCGTCATTCTTTAAAACGCCAATTTCTGTTAACCGCCATTGCTGTAATAGCATAATAATACTGCAATAACAAAGTGCTTTGAGGTGCAGTGACACGTTAGTTTTGTTTACTTACTCTATTTTAGTGGAAACTGGGTGTAGCTGCCCGCCATAGAATGGTACATGACGAAAAACAAACTATTAGCCACTCAGAGGCTGAAACACTGCTGTCCAAGTGTATAGAATGGTTTGAAAGTCAAGAAGAGGCCAATGCAACGCAGACAATACTGCTCCGAAAAATACGAAATATTGCCGCTGTAAAAGCTCGAGCATCAAAGAGATAGACGAAAATGACTGACTATTTTCAAGCTACATGAACTATTTCACCTGTAAGTTTATATTATGTACTGTACATTATTTTGCCACATTTGTAGCTACTGTACGAATGTTCTTATCATGTAATAAATAGTTTTATTTGGTATTACAATGGTGTTTAATTTCTTTATGCTCAGAAATATATTACATTACTCTGAGAGTTATATCTATAATATAATTGATTGAGGTCATGTTTTGAAGTATTAATATAGTGTTTCTGTTATCCGTCTATCCGCTTAACCGTCACGACCACTGTCCCGGCGTAGTCGGTTAATCGAGTTTTTACCGTATTAAAATATACACTTAAAAAACATGTTAAAAACTTTGAACCATTTGTCCATTGATTCATGTCTGTTGATCTACTGTGCCCTGAGGCACCTCTTTCTTGTCGATTTAAAAACTGTTAAAATTTGCAAATATTCCTTTTTATTGTTGTTGATGAGACGGAAACTGTAATTAGTAGTGTGCAGAATTCTTCTTTAATAAAACTGGGCGTCTTACTGCTTTATAGTTCGAAACATCTTAAATGAAAAATAAGGCTTGTACTATAAAATGAACCCAAAACACATTTGAATTTGTAATATCTATTTCTGCAAATCATCTTACTTTATTATAATCTGATAATAATAATATCGTATGGCCTCGGGTGCCGAGTGCAAGCTTTGTAATTTGACACCCATCGGGTAGCTTGCATGTCGAATTTCGTTGTTCCTTGAATCACCATGAAAGTCAGGGAGGTTAGATATCTAAGCTCCTAGAACACTATAGCGCTTTCTAGTAGAGAAATGAGGAACTTCGTGTTGGCGGAACCTCCCGAGATTAATTTTGCCATTATGAACTCGGCCTACTGAATTCAAATAGGTTCTTTGACATGCCAACATCGTATGACATGCGTGTCGTATTTTTGCCGCTTTTCAAAAATCACTTACCACAGCCAGGGGCGAACCTGCAATCTTGGGGTAAGTAGACCGACACGCTATCCACTCACCCACCGTGGCAAGCTTATAATCTGATGAACGATGCATTCCTATTTGGTATGTCATCATTTGAACAGCGTGCATACCGGGTGAGTTAGCCGTGGTCGTTACGGCATGACTGCTGGCAGTCGCTCACATCCAGGAGGCGAGGTGGTTCGAATCCCCCCGCCGGCAACCTTGAAGAAGGTCTTCTGTGGTTTCCCATCTTCCTTCCAGGCAAATGCCGGGGTTGGTCCCTAACTATAGGCCACAGCCGCTACCTTCCAACTCCTCGTCCTTACATTCCAACTTCCCTCCCCAACGGAACTTGTAGCTCACCCGTGTGGGTGGGTGTCCGTCTCGAAGCAGCTACAAAACTGGCGAGCCGAACATGTCCTCGGGCACTCCCGACTCTAAAAGCCATACGCTAAAAAAAAAAAAAAAAAAGCGTTCATTTCTATGAAAAATACAAGGTTATTAATTATGGTATTTTAATTAATCCTAAACTTGATATCAAAATTGACTTCTTACGTCTTCTCGCATACCTTTCAAATCTGAGTTGGTTAAGATGCACGCGATATGTGAACACACCGCAGCCTTGAGCTGTACTGTCACTTGTTGAGCGGGCATATCCTATACAGACTGAGCAGCGGGGAGGTCTAAGAGGAAGGCGGGGGCAGCTGTCTTGTGTACTGGTGACTCAACTCTACCGGTTGCAACGCGGAAATACATGCTAGCCCCTAGTGTTGACTACTAATAACTTGATTCATAATATTATATTTATCATACTATAGAAAACCCAACCGTTATCTTTAATTAATTTTGCTTATAATTATATCAAGGTGTCAAATAGGATGTTTGTTTCGAAATTAATTTCATTGAGATTATGAGCCGGATTGATTCTTTGAGCGGTGCTTATTTCCAATTGTTCCAGAATGTTCATAATGGATCCTTTATTCTCATAATGTAACGTTTTCAATATTAATGAATTTATGGCCCCTTTCCTCCATGTGTTTCCATGGCCGAAAATTTCCTATGTTTAATTGCATTTAAATGTTCTGCGTAACGAATGATGAAATACGGCCTGTTTGACGGATGTAATCAGATTCGCATTCATTACATTCCAATCTATATATTCCTGATCTGCTATGCTTATTCGACTAATTAATCTGTTTGGAATTGAAAAACTTGTTGTAGTTATCGGTTTTATGCACAACATTTACGCTGTATTTCTTTAATAATGGACTACTACTTCACATTTAACAACACCATTTAGAATACGCGCAAGAAGAGCTTGCCACAGAATCCTGTGCAGATCTTCGGCGATGTTTGGGTGGGCTCGGTCGTAGCAGAACACGCCCTCTCCCACTTCGTTGCAGTAGCTCGCTGGCAGCAATTCTGAACGGACCGTCTGCTCAGGCTAACTGTGACTGGGGTTCAAGCGAGATCTCAGCGTGTGCATGCAATGGCTTACACAGTAGTTATTACCTGAGCCTGGACACAGTAACCTATAGCCTAATTATGATGTTTGCTGCTTCCTTGCACTCGACGCTTGATTTAAAGCTGTAGGCCGCATCTTGCCGAGAGCAGGCAGGGTTGAAGAATGCAGTGAGCAGTGAGCCCGGTAATCAGTATTTGGGGGACACACAGGAGCCCCGCAATGAGCATTAAACTATGCCAATCAATATTGGTGTCTGCACATCGTGGAGTTTTCGGCAAAGTCTTCTTACGGGTAATCTACCAGCAAAAAGATGGCCTGGCAATGGGTTCCCCAGCATTGGGTATACTAGCGAACATTTTCATGGATTGCCTTGAAAACACAAAAATAGTCAACCAGATTTATGGAATAAAATACTGGGGAAGGTACGTGGACAATGTTTTAGTTATCATAGAAGAAAACATGATCACTGCCAATCAACTTTTAGAAAAACTCAACAAACATGATCACTGCCAATCAACTTTTAGAAAAACTCAACAACATGGATTTTAAAAAATAAACGTAATGCTAGTCAGAAATAAGCAATACAATAAATTATCTAGATATAAGAATCACAAGAAATGGAAACAGACTACAATACAACATTTTCAGGAAACCAACACAGACAGACACAATTATAAGAAAAATTAATCTGCACATCCAGGCAGTAAAAAAATGCCACTTTCAATAGTTTAATAAACAGAGCTATTAAGATTCTATTAAAACCAGAAGATTACAGAAAAGAAATGAACCTAATACATTAAAATTGCAAAGAACGGTTATAAACCATCTGATGTAAACAACACAGTAAACAAATTTAAAAACAATTCCACAGCCACAGAAAAAAAGAGACTGATAAAAAAAATGGTTTTACATTCATAAACACCAACATCCCCGATGTAACTGATGTTTAAAACAATGCAACATAAAAATAGCTCTCAAAACATGAATGAAATACCAACATTCTTTATCACTACTCCAAAAACGCCGACAAAATATCACATAACAAATAGGTGTCCCGTATATAATTTAAACTGCAAAGACCTGCAGTGCAACATACTTGGGCAGGTAGATATTTAAAAACTTAAAATAAAATAAAAAACACAACAGAGCCCACCAAATGGAAGAAGAAGACCACAATTTTGCAAACATAAAAACAGATATGAAAATATTACAACGTAGGAGAAACTTATATACGACAGAACGATGAGCATATAACAATCTTCTTGATATGCCAGGAAGATCTTTTTGGATGGCCCATATAAATTTCTTTGCAGGCTACATAATACCAATTCTATTATGCTCTTTGCAGGCTACGTAATACCCATTCCATCATGCTTGAAATTGGATAAGAATTGTGTGCAACATACACATGTAACACCGTACATTAACTTACATCACAACAAACTAGTTACCTGGAGGAATGAGAATGATGGCTACGGTCTGCTACCTCTTCTCTCTCTCTCTCCCTCGCCTCTTCTCTCTCTCTCTCCCTCGGTCTGTCGTCATGCCGCTTATGTGAGGAATGAACATATCTCGAGTGATAGTCGGAAGAGTCTACCTTGAGTTTCGTTACTTCTTCATGCCTTCTTCTAGACTCTCCATCCTTTCTCCTGTGGTGCCTTTTATGTTCATAATGATGCTGGCTCCTCATCTTTTGAGTAATATATCCATTTCCAACAGTTACTGTCTCTTTATGTTTGCACTTGAGTCGTCTTTTCTTAGCCTTCACAATTACTCTCTCATTGGAACTATCACTAGATAACGAAATTTCTTCAGATTCATCTGAATCTTTTGAAGCCGAGGATTCCTCACTTTCAGATTCACTTGATATGACACACACTTCTTCAGGTGAAGGATGGTGGCTTTTCCTCTTATGTCTAGTAGACTTAGCATCCATGTTGAGATTCTTCATTATATGGTAAGAACTATAAAAAACAAAACAAACAAAAACATTGCATGATACAACGTGAGCTATCACTCAAGTACAGTTTACCTATAAATTACAATTGTTATCCACAGATCAGGAATTATAAAACTATATAGCAAGTATAACTACTGTCGGGGAAATAAGTTTAGATACTCGAGTTTAGAGGTCAATAAAACCTTTTCCCTTAGTGTTACATAACAACAACCTACACCAAAATTTTCCTTGTTTTATTTGTCGTTTAACGATATAGAGTAAATATTTGCATTGTATCTTGTTAAAATTTTATAGCAGATTGAACAAGAAAAGTACCTGTTTTTCTTTTCAAGTTCACGGAGCGCTGACTTAGAAGGATCATTACGTTAAAAGTATTGATCGGATCGTAACTAAACTCTAATAGGTCTTAACAGAACTTATTGTTAACGTGTATATTAAGTTTTAATCTGATCTGACGTTTCTTTAAATAGTTGTTGTGAATTTTGTAAAACAACTTTTTCTCGGGCCTGGCTGGTCATAGCTTGTTATGAAGCTCATAGCAATGCAAGGCTTAACCATGACGAATAGAAGGACCTAGTGTGAGGACTCCGCCATTATAGCACGGTAGTTTGTGGTCCCGCCGCTACAAGCACTGCAAGCGATAATGTCCAACAACGTGTCCTGTTGTTGGGTCGAGCCGGGTCTTAGAAAAGTGTGAGAGAAGTTACTGTGTGTGATATTTGTGTGAATTAAATTGAATTTTCTTTGCATTCAGTTCTTAAATTCAGTTCATTGTGTCTTGTGTACATCAGCGTTTTGTGTTGTGAACTTCAAACATATTTCTTATGCGGCTTTGTTAATTTAATAGTTCAACATGCCGTACTGGTTTTTGCCTGGCTGTAAGTCAGGATATGGTAGAGTAGTTGACGATATACGATCTTTTTCACCACCGAAGAATACAAATCAATTTGAAAAATGGGCCAGAGCTATTCCACGAAAGGATACGGAGTTAACGCGAAGTATTAGAATTTGTCAAATTCATTTCTCTGATGATTTGATAGTAAAATCAGGTAATTTTATAGTGAATGGTGAAGAAGTGGAAATCTCTAGTGTGTGGTGGAAGTTACGACCTGGAGCAGTGCCTCATTTCCCCCCTAATTTACCGAAGTAGTGAGAATAAGTCCCGTAAAGCTCCCAACAGGAAAAAGAATCTCGACACCACCAGTAAAAGAAGAAAGAAGATTGAAGATGGGAGTGGAGCAACGAATGAGGCATTAAAAGGTCAATCCAGTGTTGATAAGAATTTGGGTCATTCTAGTGTACTTACTGATGCTGAAAAGACTATAATATTGTTCAAAAGGCGCCTTAAGAATGCTAACCGTAATTTAATTCGCGTTAGATCCTGCCTTAACTCAGCAAAATCGAGAATTAATTTGCTGGAGAAGCAGGTTCGAAATTCACAGGCATTTAATTACAAAGATAACGATTACAGTGGCGGATCCAGGCCTTGCGAGGCCCTGGGCGATATGATAAGGTGGGGCCCACAACAATAGAAAAAAATCGAATCAAATGGAAAATAGTTTGGTAATAATAATAATAACAATAATAAAATAAAGAATAGTTACAATATTTTGAATACACTACAGTACATTATTTTAATAATATGAAAGAAACCTTTATGTCCCTTTGAATAAGATTATGTAAACAATGAAATATTAAAATATTACTTTGCGACTTTTTTCCCGGCTGAAGTCTTCTATTATTTCACTGAAATCTTAACTTGCTAAACGGTCACGAGAGGTCATAGCTACACTGAAGAAAGGAATATGAATTATAAATTAGTTTGAAAAGTATACTTTAGTGTAGAAAAATCCATGACGCGGGGCCCCTAGGACCGCGGAGCCCTGGGCGGTCGCCCTCCTCAACCTTTCCTGGATCCGCCCCTGATAACGAACACCTTAGCAAGAAGGAAAAGATGATAATAGACACTATGCTCAAGAAATGCCAGGAAAATCTCGCAATGGAATGAGGTACAGCAATGAATTAATTTAAGAGTGTTTATTGTTGAGAATAAAATCACCGAAAGGATTCCGTCATTGTCGGCGACATAATCTCTTGCCTCTGCCTTCAGAAAGTCACTTGAGAAAACTTTGTAAAGGACTAAAGTGCCCTTGTGGAGTTAATGCGCATAGTATAAATGCTATTTCAGACTATTCTAAGGAAGAAAAGAATGATAATTCACGTTACGGTGTTGTAATTTACGAAGAAGAGAAGCTAAGAGAAGAAATCGAGTTAAATAGCTTTTCTGATTAAGTAGATGGATTAGTTGATTTAGGTGAACACACACCTGACCTCCAGAAGAACGTACTTGCAAATCACGCTCTAGTGTTCATGTTCGTACCTTTCATGCATATATTGGGTGCAGCCAGTTGCTGTTTATGCAAGCGGAAATGCTACTCCAGGGGACATTCTAGCAAAAATTCTAAGTCTAGGTGATTTTGCAGTTAGAAGAGGCTGGGGCGAGGGTGGCTGGCTTTACTTGTGATGGTAGTCAATCAAATAAAAAGGCCAGGAATTCGTTAGGAGTCAGTGGCAAGACAAGCTCTCTACAACCTCACATCCTTAATCCTGCAGATGTTACGAGAAAGATCTGGGCTTTCTCCGACTGTATATTCCAGGAATCTGTGTGTTCCGTAACATGTAATGAAGACCGTAGTTCTTATTTCCGTGAATTATATTTTCCAATGTGCCCTGCCATGCTATTTGAATTGTAACCGCTAATTACTTTTTAAAAGAGTATTAGTTACAAAGTAATTAGTTTCCCTTAGCACCATCCCTAAGACCAGCTGACCCTGGCTGTGTGGAACTTGTCCACTCTAGCGCTGCCTGGCGGGGCACGCTTGAACTTCAGGAGTCTTCTCACTTTCTCCTTCTATTCGTCATGGCTTAACATAAAATTATATTTTATCTACTTTTGATAATTGCTTTTATATCGATTGATATTTAATCAGGTGGTTGTGTGAGAAGAATGTATCGCAGCTAGCGACGGGAACAATGCGCTCGGTCGAGGAAACTCGTGCGACGTTGCCCTGTGAAACATTATACGCGCGCGTTCCAAGCCGTAAGGTCTGTGAATTTCTGTTGTTGTTGTTTTGTAATTTGTGTTAGGCCGGTATTACACTACCAAAGAAATTTGTCAAATAAATTTTATCAAATATTTTATAAAACTGAACTTTTATCAAAGTTATACAAAGCAATAATCACACCATTACACTACATCAAATATTTTATCATAGATCAGCAAAATGGATGAAGGACAGTTCCTTGTTCACTTATTATGGTAGTTGAAAATCGGTGGTGGCAATACTGGTATATAAAAGAAACGGAATGATAAAGTGAATGTTTATGGGTTAAACCATGGGTCGCTCACGTGACAAGGAATATATTATTTTATACGAGTAAAATCTTGGTGAAGGAGCTGCAGTACGAGGACTTGAAAAATGACATTAATTAATATAAATTAAAACCCATAAGTGAAATTGACGAATTATAATACAAATATTATAATATATATTCGCCTCCGTGGTGTAGTGGTCAGCGTGCTTAGCTGCCACCCCGGAGGTCTGTGGTTCGATTCCCGGCTCTGCCACGAAATTTGAAAAGTGGTATGAGGATTTGAACGGGGTCTACTCAGCATTGGGTTGTCCAAATGAGTAGAGGGGGGTTCGATTCCCACCTCGGCCATCCTCGAAGTGGTTTTCGTGGTTTCCCACTTCGTCTCCAGGCAAATGCCGGGATGATACCTAACGTAAGGCCACGGCCGCCTCATTCCCTCTTCCTTGCCTATCCCTCCCAATCTTCCCATCCCTTATAAGGTCCCTGTTCGCTTTGCAGGTGAGGCCGCCTGGGCGAGTTGCTGGTCACACACCCCAGTTGTATCCCCAATCCCGAAGTTTCAAAATGGAGTCGGTTAATATGGGATCCATCGCTGAGTCCGAGGGAATAGCCAACCCTGGAGGGTAATACGACTAAGAAAAAAATAAATTAAAAAATAAAATAAATTATCATTCACGTCTATTTAACTTAACTATTTAATTCTTCTTTATATCCTGGAATATGCGTCCCTTATGTACAGCGCTAATATCCTCTGCTAATTTTACCTACAAGTTAGAGAAACGTGTCTTATTTCATTTCCACAAGAAGTTAAACATTTCCCAACACCTTTTTTAATGAGGGCTTTGGACCTCCATTGGCCGGTTTAAAAATGGTGTGTCAGCTGAAAAGCTATTATTATAAGATCAATTGTTTGAAGTAATTTACACTTTGAGATTATAAGATTATAAAACTGCTCCCTTATTAACCGTCTGAAAAATCACTGCCCGATGAATCGGATGAACTGTCATTTAAGTTTATAACAAGTGGCTCAACAACGAGGACGTCTTCTCTTAGACCATCCTTTTCCAAGTAATGTTTCTCTATTTTTTTGGTGTGTTCGATGCATTTTTTCCATAGCTCCGGTGTTACGGACCTCAAGGCTTCTTTACAGAGATCTCGCATCACCTCCATTGTTCTTACTCTCTCCGCCTGGTCACTCATATTCGCTTTAGCTATTTTATTTTTCACGTAGGACCAAACCAGCTCTATGGGGTTGAGCTCACAATGAGCAACTGGCAGCCAGACGAGTTTGACGTCAGGACGAACATTCTTGATTATCTGTTTCAGCTTCTTTTTACGTGCCCCGAAGTGAGGTTTGGCGTGAACAACTAGCTCTGCTTTCGTCATACTTTCATACATGTGCAGAGGCACATCTCTTCACCGTGGCTATCGACCATCCAATACACTTGGATACGTTTTGCTAAACCCTCTTATCATTATTACTTTCTCTCTCGCATCTAAAAACATATTGCACTTATAATCGTGGCAAATTCTCCCTCCGTTAACTGCGGTTTAGCTGGCACCTTGATCGATGTGCAAACAATAGGTAATACAGACTGATAGCTGCTGCTTGTTGCTAATGACTCAACGAAGAAGAAAGGTCAGAGTTGGGTGTGCGTAGGAACGAGCGTGCAGAGAGTTCGAAATACGGTAGTCAACTGGCAACATTGCCAGGCTGCTACGGTACTATCGCTGCCCACAATGGTCCGATTACATATCAATCCATATAAAATCGATAATCACAAGTAGATAAAATGTAGTTTTACGTTAAGCCTTGCATTGCTATGAGCCTCATAACAAGCCATATTTCATACTGCTATGACCACCCAGGCCCAAGAAAAAGTTATTTTACAAAATTCACAACAACTATTTTAAGAAACGTCAGATCAGATTAAAACTTCATATACGCGTTAACAATAAGTTCCTTTAAGACGTGTTAAAGTTTCGTTACGATCAGATCAATACTTTTAACGTAATGATCTATCTAAGTGAGGGCTCCATAAACTTGGTGAGAAAAACCGGTACTTTTTTTGTTCAATCTGCTATAAAATTTTAACGAGATACAATGCAAATATTTACTCTATATCGTTAAACGACAAATAAAACAAGGAAAATTTGGGTGTAGGTTGTTGTTATATAAGACTAAGGGTAAAGGTTTTATTGACCTCTAAACTCTAGTATCTATACTTATTTCCCCGACAGAAGGGTTGTCCACTCTCCCCAATTTCTCAAGATCTGAGCCGGATTACCTCCCTCACTCGCCCCAACCAATAGCATAGCGCGGCGTTGCCTAGATAAAAGAAGTTTTCGAATACAGAAGTATGTGAAAACAAAAAATCTGATAACCTATGTTATTGTGGTGTCAGCAATTGTTTTTTGTTGTAGTAATTGAGTCGAATAAAACTCACCTCTTCACAGTTTTACCTCACGAGGCATAGCGTACCCAGTTCTAACCCTGAGACCAGAACTAAATGTCTTGATTGAGCCGTGAATCGAACCCGGACCTCACGGGTTGTTGTTGTTGATCATTTTAGGAGCTTTGCGACATCGTGGTCATGTAGCCCCGTGTATTTGGGTGTGTGTGGAATTTGTCTGATAACCTGTGTCACTTTGATGTCTGTACTAGTGTGTGTATTTGTAATTCAGGTAGGATTTGGGTAGGAAGCGGCCGTGGCACGTTAGGTACCATCCCGGCATTTGCCTGGAATAGAGGTGCGAATCCACAGAGAAACCACTTCCATGATGGCTGAGGTAGGAATCCAACCCACATCTTCCCAGTTTTGCATCACGAGGCTGAGTGTACCCTGTTCCAGCCCTCAGACTAGAGTTACATTTCTTGGGAATCGAACCCGGGCTTCCGCGGTGACAGCCAAGAATGGACAGCAAGTGTGCCAGTACACCACAAGGTGGTCTCCAATAAACAAAACTGATCCCAATAAATTGTTTCCTGTATTTCTATTACCTTATAGAGGGTCCATAAGCAATGTTAATCAGAATGACTTGGGGTGTAGATTACGTCATGTGAAATAATAACGTCGTTGTTGTTTCATTTGAGGGGCTAGGACAGCTTCGTACTTTAGCCCCGTGTACTTGTCTGAAAATCTGGGTTATTGTGGTGTCTGTATTAGAGTGTGTGTATTTGTATGCTTGTGAGGATTGGGAAAGAGGCGACCGTGGCCTTATGTTAGGAACCATCCCGGTATTTGCCTGGAGTATAAATGAGAAACCTCTTCCAGGATGGCTGAGGTAGGAATCTAACCCACATCTTCTCTGTTTTGCCTCACGAGGCTGAGTGTACCCTGTTCTAGCCCTCAGAGTAGAATTAAATTGCTTGGCAGAGCCGGAAATCGAACCCGGACCTCCTGGGCCACAGCCAAGAATGCTGGTCGCTACACCAGGAGTGCACGAATAAAGTTTGAGTGATATCTTATATCTGCCTCATATCACAATTATAAAAATGTGCGCACTCCGTTGTGAGCATAGATATTCGTAGGATTATGCCCCCCAGCTCGTACATGTTCTTACATTCGGAGCGCCTTGTGTTCACGGAGAAGGTCGTGCGTATACTGCGAGTGTAGAGCTGTGTCATCTCCACCAGTCTCACTGTGGCAACAGCGCTCAGCAGGACGCACGCTACTGGGCGAGCCCATGTTCACAGTTGTTTTGGGTCTGGTATAATTACTATTACTTAAGATGTAATGTAACTGGCAACTGATTACAGTATTTCAAAGATGATTATTAAGGCTAGGATTTTAATGCCCTACAATAAAATGGAATAAGCCGTTATAAAATGCAGTTATTACCAAAAAATCTCCAAAAAATGCCCTCTAAAATGTACAAAATGACCTTAAAATTGCAAACATCTCACTCTGATTTCTGAATATAAATTCAAAATCACATACAATAAATTAGTACAGAACAGTTTATTTAATGAAGTTACCCAAGTTAAGAACGAAGCGAAGTAAATAACGTATTATGAAATGAAATTTTAAACCGAAAATATCCCTCTTGAAAAGACGAAACTGGTCGAGGTAACTATGCACGCTTAGGCATAAGGCCATGACTCCAGGTTGCTCCGGACTCTATAGACAAATGGGTTTGAACCCTACTATTGACCGTCATTGAAATGGATTTTTATGATTTCCCATTTTCAGATCAACTCAAATGCCAAGGCCAAACCTTCTAATAGACCACGGTCATGTCCTTCCAACTCCTCGCCCAGTTACATTCATCCCGTCACAAGATTGGTGTCAGGAAGGGCCTCTGGCTTTAAAAACCATCCACCACACACACACTGGTGTCCAAAATTAAAGCAACAAACTGCTATTTCTCCATCCTACGGCTAATTCACGATATAATCAGACAAACAGTGAACAAATGTCCGTACAATCGTGTTCTGCACGGAAGATGGCATTCCTGTCATCATACAACCATGCCAACGATGATGTCAGAGCACCTGTCAAACGAGGTGGTGTTTACTGGGTCATCATCATCGGCTTTAACTCGAATCCGAGTATAAATCTTCTTCCTTCAGTCCAGTTTGTGGATGTGTTTACGGTGACTAAAGAGTCCAATCCTGGCATGGAACAAGCGACAGTGTGGCACAGAGAATACACCTAGAAGACCCTCTGCAGTAGAGGGCCATAGGAAGAATGGAAGCAGGACAGTCGCCAAGTGCTGTGGCCCGATGGCTTAATGTGAATCGTTCTGTTTGTCGGATGTGGTGAGTTTGTAGAGTCCGAAAATGTATCCCGAAGACCAGGGCAGGGCCGACTATGTGCGACATCAGAACGAGAGGACAGTTATTTGGCTGTAAGGGCACGACAGTACCGTCGTAGTTCTGCATGGCAATTGGCATCTAACCTCACAGCATCCACTGGAACAGTTGTATTGAGGCAAACAGTGTACAGAAGGCTTCGGCAGAGTGGACTCGATTGTCAGAGACCTGCTGTATGAGTACCCCTGACGCGTCTGCAAAGAGGGGAACATCTATAGAGTGGAGTTGTCAACATGCCAAACAGACGGTCGAACAGTGGGCCAATATTCTTTTCACAGATGAGTTTGGGACGCACTAGGGAGACGAATTGTGATCACCTTTCTTCCCTGCCTCTTTAACACTTTTAGAAGGAACAACAGGCGAACTCCTGGCCCTGGTCGATGATGCCGCCGGCAGTGGCACGGCTTTCGCCAACCATTTGTGCGGGGAGGAAGTCTTAAGACTCACCCTCTGCTGTGTAGGTAGAATGATCAATGGCCACACAGGCATTTTGGTGGCCGGAGGTGTGGGAGAACCCACGTTAAGGCTTTTGGTTTGTGGCAATGTCACGGTTGGTTTGGACACAAGTGATTGGCTCGCTGGGACAAACGATGAACTTGAGTGTATCAAAGTCTGTATAATTTGACCCACCCGCCATCCCTGTTTTACATCACGACTTATATGGATAAAATTCCAGATGAGCCCGCCATTATAAACGTGAATTATACAAAAGTACAGTACTGCTAACCCCATACAAACGGTATGTCTGTACAATCGTGTTCTGCACGGAAGATGGCATTCCTGTCATCATACAACCATGCCGACGATGACATCAGCGCACCTGTCAAACCAATGGTTTTTGCTTAAACCAATAATTGCTAGGTAGCTAATATATACACCCCAGGTTTTTGTCACGCACGGTGGGGATACTCAGGCATCAATAATAATCTTTATCCAGGTAAATGGTTTTGCCAATTAAAGCTTTTTCACATAATTACAATATTATGTGTCTCTTTATTATGTACTGTATGTTGTGTGTGGGTAGATTATAGGTTAGGGAATAACCCACCCACCAAGGGAAGATGATGAAGAGAAGGAAGTAGATTTTGGAATTGGAAAAGAAGGATAGAAGAATAGGAGGAGAGTCCCACAAAATTAATGAGTTCAGTGTTAAACACACTTAAAGGTAGTTGCCAATGGAAATTAACTCTCGGATACCTAAAGTAGGTACGAGCTTGGTCGAGGCTAACGGGAGCCGCAGATAAGGCTTGGGCAGTTTGCCAGAGAGAACCTGTAGTGTATTTCCTCCCAAGCACGAATGAAAGTACTATAGGGAAGGGTGATGATCTGGCCAGACAAATAGTAAGAGCTTTATTAAGCATTAACGAGGGCATAAACCTAGGAAGAGCTAGGAAAGCCAGGATCCTGCCTAACTGTAGTATCAAAGAAATGATGAATCCAAAACCAAATATTTAATTTATTTAACAATGCAGGAAGTTTGAGGCAATTAACAATTATGTAATATAATTTTAATTAACATAGTTAATTTGAACTTTTTAATAAATAGGGTCGCAGACCTCTCCACATCAAACAGTTGCTCCAGGCAATTGACAATTTTTAAGGTTTTTTAACCGTGTATTAAAATCTTGGTAAGATTTCATAAATAGGCAAATTGGAATAATTAAAGTTTTAACATTTACAGGAGTACAAGCAGTGTACTATATGAAACCTCTGAAAGAACATTCTAACGAGAATAACAACTTCGAAGATAACAAAATGGAAAACATAAAGAATAAAAAGGAAGTTCCTACAACTTCTTATATTTATACAGAATTACTTTGTGAGATTGATACAAAGAGAGCAGGTCACTTACTGTGAACCTGAAAAGTTAATCAGAAGGAAGGTTCTAGACCTCTTATACTTTGAATAAGACTCGCCAGTCAAATGAGGCAGTTTTCATTTAGCGAGACCAAAAAATAACTCACTCAAGAGTTGAGAGAATTGTTTTCCCCGCTTTCGAAGGGAGGAACAATGTAAATTTAAAACTTGTATCACACAAGAAATTATGCAGAATTTAATTAATGTTAAACTAGCAAAGTTGGAAGGGTACTTCGTGAGTAACACCTTATAGACAGTTACAATTTTATAAATAATGGTTGTTAGTAGAAGGTTAAGGAAAGATCATGGGGATATAGGATCAATGTTCATGGCCGTATTTAATATAACCGGACGATCGCGACGCGGTAGAAAAGTGGAGAAAGCACTGATTATCACTATTGTCTGTAAAGATGGATGCAAAGTTCACCAGAGAAACACTGAAGCTCATGAGAAAAAAAGTTATTGCAATTATGGAGATAACTGATTGCACTATGTAGGTGAAAGTCTATTTCTCGAAAAAGTCGTGATTCACAATTAAATGCGCCAGAGAAAGTTCTAGAAGTTCCAACGGTGGAGGAAGTTAGCTATTGCAAAATTTTATAAGGAAGATTCCTCATTTTAACTAGTAGTTTCACAAGTGCGTGTCAATACTTGACGGCAAGACTCGCAGATAGAGAACAAGATCTCGAAGGTTCCAGAACGACCTTAGCAGAAAATGGGGTTGAGAAAATCCAACGGAGGAAATAACTTTGTAATTATAGACAGCGGGTATTAGATAATATCCCACGTAGCGAGAGGGTTTCTCGTTTAAATAGCTTAAGAAAAGCTCCTTTTAGTAAGGTTTGGCTTACAAGAAAAAGCTCAACATTGCAAATCCCACGAAGAGTGATTATTGCCCCAAAGTAAATAGTTTCACACTGCCTATAAATTATAATTAAAATCACTTGGAAGTTAAAACCATGAAGATGAGGTTAAAACTTTTTAAAAAGGTACTTATCTTGATTTCATGTTGAAGTCGAAGATTTCGATGATGATTACTTAGCCAACATGGCGTAGAAGAGGTTGTGCCTCTTGGTTTGAGGAGGCTAAGCTCGAGCGGAGCTTTGACTGTACGAGTCAACTGCAGACGAAGAAGTGAGAGCAGCTCAGCGGAGCACGGAGGGTCCAAGAAAAAGGGGAAAGAGAGGGGGGTAGGAGACAAAAGGAGAACATATAAGCATTGCCAACTTAGCAAAACATAATTGATTTCTTGGTGAGCTGGTCTTCAAGGAGTTGATAGATGATACTAGCGCAGCATGGTGAGTAAAGAAGTAGACGTAGTCCTCTTGCTCAAGGAGAAAATAGCTGACGATGGTAACGAAATCTGGTAGCCAAATAGATAAGTAAGTCCTCTTGCACGATGAGGAATTGAGTAGCTTCAGAGGCTCGCTACTAGATGACGCTAGGTGGATCACAGAAGTTATATATCTGAAACATACTTATGAAGACATAAGAAACATGCCCAACAAGGAGAAAACAGATGATCACTGTTGGTGTTTGGCAAAGAGGAAGGAAGAAATGAACATGCAAAGAGCAATAGAAATTATAACTCAGGTACCGTGTATTCAAAGAATACACCATACTGGGGGGACAAACACCAACAGAGAGCAAATAAGCAGTTACACATCTATTGGAAGCGGAGCGATCAAAGACAGTGGTCTTGTGATCGGTCCATTTGTAGTCAAGATTCTGGCCACCCTGACTCTCCCATCTCTTCCAGGGTAGCAATCGGTCACCCTACCAGAAATCCATACTAGGGGGGGTGAAATATCCCTAACCAAGACCAAGTCCCCTACTTTAATGTCGGGACTGGAAAGAAACCACTTCTGCCTCCGTTGCAAGGAAGTTAAATATTCCAAGTTCCACCTTTTCCAAAAGGAATTACGGAGGGCTTCAAGTTTCCGCCAAGCGATAGGTAGATTAGAATCCCTGTAAGAATTAGGAAGAGGAGGAGGGGCAGAAAGAGAAGTGCCGATAAGGAAGTGACCAGGGGTGAGTGGAAGTAGGTCATCAGGGTCATTGGAAAGTGGAGTTAAAGGGCGAGAGTTAACAACACCTTCAATCAAAACAGACAGTGAATTGAATTCTTCGTAAGTCAGAATTCGATTACCTAAGACTTTTCTTAAATGACGTTTAGTGAGCTTTACGCAGGATTCCCACCTACCACCATGATGCGGAGCGTAAGGAGGTATGAAGCGCCATTTGAAACCTTTTGAATAGGAAAAATTAGAGATTTGTTCCATGGCAGGAGAGGAAGTGAGAGCTTTCTTCCACAGGGAAGCTGCGCCCTGAAAGGTGGAAGCGTTATCAGAGAACATCTCAGAAGGAACACCACGCCTAGCGGTGAAACGAGAGACAGCTGATAAAAAATAAGAAGTAGAAGCATTCGTCACGAGTTCCAAGTGGATTGCGCCGGTAACCATGCAAACAAAGAGAGAAACATAAAGCTTACCAAACAATTTGCGTTTAGCTTCAGGAGAGTTTTGTTGATATTGGAACGGACCCATATAGTCCACGCCAGTTAAAGCAAATGGGCGTATAGGAGAAGAACGAAAAGAGGGCAGATCGCTCATTAATTGAGTGTTGATTTTAGGTTTCGCTTTGAAACAAGGAATGCACTTATGAATTACAGAAGAAACTTCATGAATTCCATTTATAATCCAGTACTTTTCTCTTAAGAGACAGAGCAGAGTACGTGTACCAACATGAAGATTACGATAATGAAAGTCACGTATAATTAAAGAAGTAACGTGATGTTTGGAAGGCAAAATAACGGGATGCTTTTTGTCCTCAGAGAGTAAAGATTGCGAGAGCCTTCCACCTACCCTAAGTAATCCATGATCATCAAGGAACGGGGCTAAAGCACGAAGACGGCTGGATTTGGGAAGATCTCTTTTAGAAGAAAGCAATGACAATTCAGAAGAAAAGGCTTCTTGCTGTGTCAGTTGTAAAATCTTAATGGTAGCAAGATTCAATTCATGATTGGTAAGGTGTGGTTTAGGGAGAAGAGGTTGGTCAACCACAAGATATTTCCATCTAAGAAGATAGGCAACAATCCGTAGTAATTTATGGAAGGAAGAATAGCGTGACAATAAAGGATGAGATGCGTTGGAAACAAGACACGAAGCAATGGGTAGAGGTGCTTTAGCGTCAGGCAAGTTGGAGTTTGTAGCTGGGGGTTTAGAAGGCCATGAGGAAGATTCGTCGATTAACCACGAGGGCCCATGCCAGTACAATTGGGAAGCTGCCAATTGAGAGGGTAAACAACCACGAGAGATGATATCAGCTGGATTATCCGCACTAGGAACATGCCTCCATTGACATCCAGAAGAAAGAGTTTGAATTTTGGAAACCCTGTTTGCGACAAAAGTTTGCCAGTGAGAGGGGTTTTTGGCGATCCAAGAAAGGGTGATCATAGAATCGCTCCAGAGATAGATTTGCGAGAATTCGACCTTTAATACTTCCCGTAATTTCTTGACAAGTTCTGCAGCCATTAGTGCAGCGCACAGTTCGAGCCTAGGTAAAGTGATAGTTTTAAGAGGAGCGACCTTCGATTTGGCACAAACAAGGTTAGAAACTGGAGATCCATAAAGTGAATCGTGATAAACTAAATATGCACAGCAACCATAAGCTTTTTCGGAACTGTCCGCGAACACATGAAGGAAAAAAGATGCATTAGAATGAGAGCTGATTAAATTCCTGGGAATTTCAATGAGGGAAAGATCCAGCAAATTGCTGCGAAACGAGAGCCAACGATTCAGAAAAGAAAGAGGGACAGCGTCATCCCATTCACATTTAAGTGACCACAGCTCTTGCATGAAGAGTTTGGCTATGACAATAACTGGGGCAAGAAATTGAAGCGGATCAAAAATTTTTGCAATTTCAGAGAGGATTTGTCTTTTTGTATTAGGAAGCTCTTCTGCGAGCGTAACTTTATAGATAAGAGTGTCAGTGCTAGTGCACCAATGAACTCCTAAAGTTTTTATAGATTCGGAGTTTCCACAAATTTCAACAGAAGAGGGATCTACGTCTTCGATGGGAAATTGGGCGAGAAACTCAGGGGAGTTGGAGTTCCACTTATGAAGTGGGAAACCTCCATTCCTTAGTAATGCTTGAAGTTCTAAAGACACAAAAGAAGCTTCTTCCAAAGTAGAGAAGGACTGCAAGTAATCGTCAACATAGAATGACGTAGTTAGTGCTTCAGAGGCTTTGGGGTTAAATAAATGACCATCTTGTGAGGCAAGCAAGTGTAGGGATCGGATAGCAAGGAAAGCAGAGGGTTTTAAGCCATAAGTAACCGTTTTCAAGCGAAATACCTTAATGGGCTTACTGGTTTCATCACGCCACAAGATTCTTTGAAGATCTCGTTGTTCTGGTTGAATTAACACTTGACGGTACATCTGTTTTATGTCGGCTATGACAGCTATGGGAAATAATCGAAAGTTTAAAAGTATAGCAGATAAATCTGATTGAATAGCAGGACCAGAATAAAGAGTGTCATTAAGGCTGTTGCCGTTAACGTCGGGTGATGAACCATTGAAAACAACTCGGATTTTATCTTTTACAAGAGGGTTTTTCCACACAGGATGATGATTTAAATAAACCGTTTCGATTGGGGGGTGCAATTCATCATCGGATTTGTTAACAACCTCCATATGATCTGAGCTTTCATACTCATCCATGAACTCAGTGTATTGCTTTTTAACAAGAGGTTCCTTCTTGAATTTGCTCTCGATAGCAAAGAGAGCTTTTCGAGCTTTGGGCTGAGAATTGATAAGTTTTGGAGGATTATTTAATCTTGGCATTTGAACGACGAACCGGCCATCAGTAGAACGAATGGTGGTGTTTAAAAAAAGTTGCTCACAGAATTCATTTTCTGAAGAAGTTACATGAGGAGAGTCAACATTTTCAAGCCTCCAAAACTGTTCCAGGTCAGTATTGGAGAAGTAACATTGCGATGCAGGTTGGGGTGAATAATGGGGAAGTTGCCCTGTGACAATCCATCCAAAATTAGTGTCTCTAACGACCACGTTTGAGGATAGCTTGCGAACCTGTTTCCGAAGGCAGTTCCAAAAGACATTGGCACTAAAGAGTATGTCAATGGGATTTTGTATGTTAAACGAAGGATCGGCTAACCTTAAATGCGAGGGAATGTTTAACCCCGAAATATCAACCGAGTGACTAGGAGTGTCTTCTCCAATGCTATTGAGAATTAGACAATTAAGTTTAAGAAAGTTGTTTCTATGACAAGTATCTCTTATGGTTAGTTTTGAGAATTGTAAAGCTTGCGATTTTGAGCTGTTAATGCCTGACACATTGATAGAAGTGGGGTTTACGGGTAGGCCTAGTTTTCTAATCAGAGAATTAGATACAAAATCATGAGTTGCCGCTGAGTCTAGAAGACCGCGTGCACGGACCCAGTTGCCAAAGTTATCCTGAACGTCAATTTGGACAGTAGACAACAATACTTGAGCACTGCGAATAGACTTAGCATTTTGAATGTATGATGAAGCATTAGAACTGTTAACACTATCATTTTTCGGCGAAGTAGATGCTGTCGATGACCTTGCCTGATCATGACGATGTAGCAGAGTATGATGTAAATATAGCTGAAAGATCCAAAGGAGATATTAAAAATTTGCAAAGTATTGTCAAATGACACTTGACAAACAATAGAAATAACAAATGGACTCTCCCGGGTTTCTGGTACCAAATTTTGGGTAGATTATAGGTTAGGGAATAACCCACCCACCAAGGGAAGATGATGAAGAGAAGGAAGTAGATTTTGGAATTGGAAAAGAAGGATAGAAGAATAGGAGGAGAGTCCCACAAAATTAATGAGTTCAGTGTTAAACACACTTAAAGGTAGTTGCCAATGGAAATTAACTCTCGGATACCTAAAGTAGGTACGAGCTTGGTCGAGGCTAACGGGAGCCGCAGATAAGGCTTGGGCAGTTTGCCAGAGAGAACCTGTAGTGTATTTCCTCCCAAGCACGAATGAAAGTACTATAGGGAAGGGTGATGATCTGGCCAGACAAATAGTAAGAGCTTTATTAAGCATTAACGAGGGCATAAACCTAGGAAGAGCTAGGAAAGCCAGGATCCTGCCTAACTGTAGTATCAAAGAAATGATGAATCCAAAACCAAATATTTAATTTATTTAACAATGCAGGAAGTTTGAGGCAATTAACAATTATGTAATATAATTTTAATTAACATAGTTAATTTGAACTTTTTAATAAATAGGGTCGCAGACCTCTCCACATCAAACAGTTGCTCCAGGCAATTGACAATTTTTAAGGTTTTTTAACCGTGTATTAAAATCTTGGTAAGATTTCATAAATAGGCAAATTGGAATAATTAAAGTTTTAACATTTACAGGAGTACAAGCAGTGTACTATATGAAACCTCTGAAAGAACATTCTAACGAGAATAACAACTTCGAAGATAACAAAATGGAAAACATAAAGAATAAAAAGGAAGTTCCTACAACTTCTTATATTTATACAGAATTACTTTGTGAGATTGATACAAAGAGAGCAGGTCACTTACTGTGAACCTGAAAAGTTAATCAGAAGGAAGGTTCTAGACCTCTTATACTTTGAATAAGACTCGCCAGTCAAATGAGGCAGTTTTCATTTAGCGAGACCAAAAAATAACTCACTCAAGAGTTGAGAGAATTGTTTTCCCCGCTTTCGAAGGGAGGAACAATGTAAATTTAAAACTTGTATCACACAAGAAATTATGCAGAATTTAATTAATGTTAAACTAGCAAAGTTGGAAGGGTACTTCGTGAGTAACACCTTATAGACAGTTACAATTTTATAAATAATGGTTGTTAGTAGAAGGTTAAGGAAAGATCATGGGGATATAGGATCAATGTTCATGGCCGTATTTAATATAACCGGACGATCGCGACGCGGTAGAAAAGTGGAGAAAGCACTGATTATCACTATTGTCTGTAAAGATGGATGCAAAGTTCACCAGAGAAACACTGAAGCTCATGAGAAAAAAAGTTATTGCAATTATGGAGATAACTGATTGCACTATGTAGGTGAAAGTCTATTTCTCGAAAAAGTCGTGATTCACAATTAAATGCGCCAGAGAAAGTTCTAGAAGTTCCAACGGTGGAGGAAGTTAGCTATTGCAAAATTTTATAAGGAAGATTCCTCATTTTAACTAGTAGTTTCACAAGTGCGTGTCAATACTTGACGGCAAGACTCGCAGATAGAGAACAAGATCTCGAAGGTTCCAGAACGACCTTAGCAGAAAATGGGGTTGAGAAAATCCAACGGAGGAAATAACTTTGTAATTATAGACAGCGGGTATTAGATAATATCCCACGTAGCGAGAGGGTTTCTCGTTTAAATAGCTTAAGAAAAGCTCCTTTTAGTAAGGTTTGGCTTACAAGAAAAAGCTCAACATTGCAAATCCCACGAAGAGTGATTATTGCCCCAAAGTAAATAGTTTCACACTGCCTATAAATTATAATTAAAATCACTTGGAAGTTAAAACCATGAAGATGAGGTTAAAACTTTTTAAAAAGGTACTTATCTTGATTTCATGTTGAAGTCGAAGATTTCGATGATGATTACTTAGCCAACATGGCGTAGAAGAGGTTGTGCCTCTTGGTTTGAGGAGGCTAAGCTCGAGCGGAGCTTTGACTGTACGAGTCAACTGCAGACGAAGAAGTGAGAGCAGCTCAGCGGAGCACGGAGGGTCCAAGAAAAAGGGGAAAGAGAGGGGGGTAGGAGACAAAAGGAGAACATATAAGCATTGCCAACTTAGCAAAACATAATTGATTTCTTGGTGAGCTGGTCTTCAAGGAGTTGATAGATGATACTAGCGCAGCATGGTGAGTAAAGAAGTAGACGTAGTCCTCTTGCTCAAGGAGAAAATAGCTGACGATGGTAACGAAATCTGGTAGCCAAATAGATAAGTAAGTCCTCTTGCACGATGAGGAATTGAGTAGCTTCAGAGGCTCGCTACTAGATGACGCTAGGTGGATCACAGAAGTTATATATCTGAAACATACTTATGAAGACATAAGAAACATGCCCAACAAGGAGAAAACAGATGATCACTGTTGGTGTTTGGCAAAGAGGAAGGAAGAAATGAACATGCAAAGAGCAATAGAAATTATAACTCAGGTACCGTGTATTCAAAGAATACACCAGTGTGGAGTATTTTGTATCCCAAGTGTTGGCAGCAGTAAAGTGACAATGTGTGCGCTGGAGTAACAGTTCAAGAGACCTCATGCGCATGAGAAATATGGCTGCCAATGTTGAATGAGCAAGAAATAAAAACATATTTACGTAATTTAGCACATCTTACTGGCACAGTAGTGATAATTGACAGTAAATTCAATTCCCAGAAAAGTATGAAAATGATAGCCTATATTATCAATAATTAGCCAAGTAGAAATGTAAAAGTCAGGATTTGGTCTCCTCCAGAATTAATCAAATTAAGAGGTATTAAGATGAATGGGAGAGGGGAGATGTTTCTGGCGACTGCTAATGAAGAGAAGAGATAGGTTGGTAGGATACATATTAAGACATCCAGGAATAGCAAGCTTAGTTATGGAAGGTAGGGTCGAGGACAAGAAATGTTGGGGTAGGCCAAGGTTAGAATATGTTAAACAGATAGCCTCGGATGTAGGGTGTGGTAGCTATGTAGAGATGAAACGATTAGCTCATGACAGGGAGGCATGGAGAGCTGCATCAAACCAGTCAATAGACTGAAGACTTAAACAACAACGCGTGTGACCATCACCAACAAGGTGAATACTTTGGACTGTAACTTTACTGAACTTGGCTGAAGAAGGACTGCTTGAGAGTCTGGAACATGTCCCTGAAGAGGAGTTAGCACCTCACGCAGAGTATGTTGTACTGTACAGTGGACATAATAAGTAAAGTAGATATATAAGTAGTGATCAAATTTGGGTCGGCTGGTGGGTTATAGACAGTGGAGGAGTAAACATCTATTGCTACATCGTCTAAGGATTTTTTCCCCGACCATTACCACAGGTATTTTGACTAATTTCAGTAGTTCAAGAATTTTCTCCCAAGGATTAGGTAATTTCAAGTTCTACCTTTATTTTTTACCCTATCTGCCCATCTGATGTTGCTAAAAATGGCAGAGTCAGATGGAAATTCATTTATATAAGTCGCGATTGAATTTGGGAAGGTGAGTGGGTTATAGACAGTGGAGGAGTAAACATCTATTACTACTGTACATCATCTTCAGATTTTTCCTGACCAGTAACTAGTGATGTAAAATACCCAGGTATTTATAAATCGGGGTAAATACCCAGGTAAATACCCAATTTGGGTAAATACCCGGGTATTATAGATTTTTCATTAAAAATCCTGTGTCGTGGTAAGTTGAACCTTAAAAAAGGGTACCGGTATGCAAACTATTCTACGTTCACTTTTTAGAAATGTAACAACATTAGATAGTTAATAAAATTAAATTTAATTAGAATTGGGAATTAGATCAGGAGATAAAATGCAATAGTTATAACCTGAAAAACTCAGGGTTAGAATTGAACTAGGCTTTTTTGCAAACATTGAGATAAAAGTTGGGGGAAATTTGTTCAGAGCATTGGCCAAGTTCTACTACTTGGTATAATGTACAGTTTTTCAGAACAGTTTGTAAAATCATCTGTACTTAGTATAAAACAAAGTCCCCGATTCTTGGATGTCACGGGTAATCTCGAGAACCTCTAGATAGATTTTGATGCGGTTTTCACAATTCTGTAAAGGATATCTCGAAGATGATTTCTGTAGAAAATAATTTATTTATGATCAAAGGAAGCAGAGCAGTAAAGATTTCAGTGACAAAATAAAAAAAACTGGCGTCCGAGTGCTTTTTCAGTTTATTTTGGGCAAACCGTTAAAACATATCTAAATACTGTGAGTGTAAGAATTGTTCAGCATATAAAGTTCTACATAAAATCCAGGAGAGCATATCTCTTCAATACATCGCCCACTAGTTAAGTTTTCATTTCTTCCAACCATGTCCATTCTAATATTGAGGCGACAGTTTACGAGCTAGCTAAGGGCGAGTCTTATCACCCGTTACAGCCTAACTAGCTGGCGAACCAATTACCCCAGCTACAGCCAGCAGCAAACCGTCGAGTCGTGTTGAGTTAAGACTTCAGAGAAGGCTGGTTGTGTTTGGAGTTTCCCTGGAAGTTCAACTCGGTTTTCCTTCATTTCGCCTGTGAACTTTCCGTTCCGCAAAATACACAGTCAAGTTAAGATTGGACGGAAGAGGGATTTGTGTTTCATGCAACTCGCCATTCCCTGGAAGTGCAACTCGGCTTATCTTCATTTCGTCTGTGAACTTTTCGTTCCACAAAATACACAGTCAATTTAAGATTGGACGGAAGGGGGATTTGTGTTTCATGCACCTCGCGATTCTTAAATTACGTCTGACAAGAATTTGTTATAATTAATAGTCCAGTCAGTGATGTTAAGCCATCATGCCGAGATGTAAAATGGATACAGGTCATAGTTCATTGACATCGCAAAAAAAAGTGCTTATCACGTAACAATGAAACAGAGCAACAAATAATTTCTAGATTGCCACAAGAGAAAGAAAGACTTCCTTCTCGGCACCTTCAAACTGTTGATCAAGAAGAACACCGTCTGAACCACGATCAGAAACAAGCTTATAACACTAAGAAGGAAGGTAAGATATTTTTTCTCAATGCTCCTGTAGGCACAGGCAAAACGTTCTTGATTTATGTGTTGCTCGCCAAAGTGAGGTCTGGTGGTAATATTGCTCTTGCCGTCGCATCATCTGGAACTGCAGCCACTCTTTTGGAAGGAGGAAGAACAGCACAGGCAACATTTAAACTTCCTTTGAAAGTCAGCAGTAATGATGGGAATGTATGTAATATTTCAAAACAAAGTAACACTGCCAGTTTAATCCAAAATTGTTCTTTAGTTGTATGAGATGAGGCTACAATGTCGCACAAAACTTCCGTTGAAGCTGTAGAGAGGACCTTGCGTGATCTAAGAAATCGGAACACACCTATGGGTGGCTGCACAGTTTTGATCGCCGGAGATTTTCGTCAAATCTTACCAGTTTTTACCAGAGGAACGAGAGCCGACGAAGTGAACGCTTCATTAAAAATATCTTACATCTGGCCAGATATAACAAATTGGCACTCAAAACTAACATGAGAGTAGGCTACTCTTATCTTCAGAAGATAATAGTTTGTTTGCTAATTTGTTACTTAGTCGGAAATGGAGATTTACCAATCATTGACGGTAAAATTACCCTCAGTGACGATTTCTGTGCTTTAGTAAGCAGTATTCAAGAATTGATTGATAGCGTTTATCCTCAAATCCATGGCCTATCTAACAAGTCTCATTCATGGTTTAAAGAAAGAGCAATATTATCGCCGACAAACGAACAAGTGGTGAAAACTAATGACTTGGTGTTCTCCAAATTCACTGCCCAGGCTCTAGTATATTACTCAGTAGGCTAGACGCAGTAGTCGATAGTGAAGAAGCTGTTCATTACCCCACAGAATTCCTAAATTCTTTATTTCCTTCTGGCTTGCCACCACACAAGCTTATTTTGAAAGTAGGAGTGCCTATTATATTGCTACGTAATTTACAACCACCAAAGTTATGCAATGGGATGAGATTGGTAGTGAAAACTTTGAAAAACTGTTTCATTGAAGCAACTATCTTAACTAGCTGTGGTACAGGAGAAACAGTCTTAGTACCGAGAATCCCTATGATTCCTTCAGATTTGCCTTATCGTTTCAAACGAGTACAATTTCCAGTAAGAGTCTGCTTTGGCATGACTATAAACAAAGCACAGGATCAGACACTTAGCGTGACTGGAGTTGATCTTAATGGAAAATGTTTTTCTCATGGACAGCTTTACGTGGCTCTATCGCTTCTTACATCAAACCGAAATCTTTTCATGTTCACTGCTGGAGGGAAAACGACTAATGTTGTATACAAGGATATCTTATAAGACCTCCGTTAGAAGTAGCCTACCACCTTGCATTCATAACTGTTCCCGGGCGAAGCCGGGGTGGGTTGCTAGTTCATATATTTAAATAAATAATCGAATAACCAAAAAGGCTAGTAAATAGTAAATAGAAAATCAAACAAAGAATAGAAAATGGGAGGGAAGTACAGTGTCAGTTTGAATTCTGGGTAGGATGAGCTAAGCAGTGTTGCCAACCCATATGCTTGCTGGCATACAGTACATCTTTACCCATTATAGAGCCCACATATTACAAAAACTTCCTGACATGCATTTGTGTTATTTAGAGTATGATTTAAAAAATGAATATTTCTTTAATATTTAAAATTGAATGAAAAATAACTTAAAAGCACTTTTACTAAGCATTTTGATTTTCTTTCAAATGTCCTTTCTATTGAATATATTTTATTACCTTTTGAGTTTTGGCATACACTTTCAATTAATATGCAAATAGCTTACTCTTATTACTACAAAAGTTGCTTTTCCCTCACACATCTTTGTTGCTAATTTCCAGTATCGTAATAAAACTCGACCTTCTCAATATCTTGGTATTTATTAAAAATGTAAAACACAAAACAACCAAAAGGTTTTATTCAATATTTTACTTTAGTTTAAGGAAAAAAAAAACAATTAAAGACAAGGTTACAGTGTCAAAACATAACATATAAATACCCAAAAATACCTGGACATCAATTTTCCTTTTTTTTTAATTTTGGAGGATCAATATTGTTCCTGATTTCAATTTAAGGCATCAAATACCTGTGTTTCAGTCCTTGTTTGTCCAACACTTCATCAACACATCAAAAAGTGTTGTATAAAGCTAAAAAACTGAAAATACCCAATTTATATTTACCTTCTCACTGGGTATTTACCCATCCCACATCACTACCAGTAACAGTACAGAACACCAGAACCGAAGGAAAAAAAGTTTTAAACTACTGAAATTAGCCAAAATAATTGTGGTAATGGTAGGGAAAAAATCTGGAGATGATATAGTAATAGATGTTTACTCCTCTGCTGTCTGTAACCCACCCGTCCCAAATAGAATCACGACTTATATAGATGAAATTCCAGCTGACTGCCATTTTTAGCATCATGTACAGTATTGCCAACACCACACATTCCGTACTACTGTATTTCGCATCAGGCAGACCAATGGTTTTTGCCTGAACCAATAATTGTTAGGTAGCATGTACCTGACACCCTTGGTTTTTGTCACACATCAATAATCTTTATCAGCGCCAATGGTTTTGCCAATTTCTTTTTTTCCCCCCCACATAATTACTAAGGTGCGTGTGTCGTGTGGTGTATTTTGTATCGGACATGTTGGCAACGCAATATGACGTCAAAGTGTCTGTCACAAACATCTGCCGTCATTGAACAAGCTACAAATAAAAACCTTCATTTAAGCAATATTAGTGATATTTGACAGTGTTTACAATGTGCAGCCGTGATATTTGACAGTATTTTCAATTCCTAATGACTCCCAGAAAGGTACAGGGTCATTATATATGTGCGGACGAGTAAACACGGCAAGCTAAGCCAGCTGTGACTGACGCCGATTGCGGGTGTGCGTACCCGATTCAGCCGGTGGTTGGCGCGCACTTTCACCAAACATGTTCAATAATGTGTGCTTACAGTGCTCATAGGTGATGGTAAACATGTCCTCCCTCTCTTGCAACACACACCTGACATCTTCTGAAGAAAGAATGTAGTCAACCCTTTTATGGAGCCTGTTTCCTTGAATCGTTTAGCAAGCCTCCTAATTGTACTGGCATTAGGCACAGGTCTTCCTGGAAACTTAATTCGAAAATCTCGTCTCGTCTCAGAACAAGATTTTCTGCTTTTCATATACGAATTATGAATACACACACGTTCGCGCAATGTGAATTTGTGTCTAGGCAAGACTAGTGATTTAAAATACCCAGGTATTTATAAATCGGGGTAAATACCCAGGGTATATACTCGGGTAAATACCCAATTTGGGTAAATACCCGGTTATTTTAGATTTCTCATTAAAAATCCTGTGTCCTGGTAAGTTGAACCTAAAAAAGGGTACCGGTATGCAAACTATTGTGCATTAACTTTTTAGAAATGTATCAACATTAGATAAATCATCATCATCATCTTGTACAGTTTCCTGCCCCAGGCTGGGTCTGTTTGGAACATAAGCCTCGCCACTTAGTCCTTTCTCCCCACCACCTCTCCGCTGTCACTCTGGTCCAGTCCTCGCCTCTCTTCTTGACGCATTCCTCCACTCCTTTCAGCCATCTATCTCTTGGTCTTCCCCTTGGTCATTTCTTCTGCATCTACATCTCATGTATCCTCTTGGGAATCTTCTTCTCCTCCATTCTCTTTAAGTGGCCATACCACCTCAGTCTTGATGTCTCAATCCTACCTTGCAAGGGCTTCTCTTTCACTATTTCCCTGACCTTTTCATTCCTCACCCTGTCTTTTCTTGTTACGCCGATCCTTCTTCGCAGGAACTTCATTTCACTTGCCTGTATTCTGCTTATATATGTCTCTTTTCTTCATTGTCCACAACATTAAGATAATTAATAAAATTAAATTTAATTAGAATTGGGAATTAGATCAGGAGATATAAACTAACAACTCCATTACACTGAAAAAGTTAGGTTAAGTACAGTAGGCATCAAACAAAGAATAGAGAATGGGAGGTAACTACAGTGTCAGTTTGAATTCTGGGTAGGATGAGCTAAGCAGTGTTGCCAACTCACAAGCTTGCTGGCATACTTCATCACCCGTTATAGAGTCCACATAGTACAAAAACTTCCTGACATGCATTTATATTATTTAGAGTATGATTTAAAAAATCAATATTTTTTTAATATTTAAAATTGAATGAAAAATAAGTTAAAGCACTTTTACTATGCATTTTTCGGTAGCGCTGCACACCGTGAGAACATGGGTTGTAGTATATATCGCGAGTCCCGGGGTCTAGTGGGATGTTAGTGACATCCATGACGTCACCTATGACGCATTTGTGTTGACGCTCATTTGTTGTCGATGATACTTGACCTGATTGGTCAGGAGACGATCATTGCCTTGAATTGTGATTGGCCAGCTGATGTGCGCTGTGATTGGTCAGCGCCATCTTGGATTGTGTGACATGTGAAATTACTTCATAAATTCTTTCTTATTAATGTTTTACATACAAAAACAAACCTAACCTGGGGCTTACGCCCCAGACCCCCTTGCTTGTTGTACTAGCAGTAATTTTCGGCTAGGCAGTACCTAACCTAGTAATGGACATAAATTCTATTTTATTAATGTTTTTACATACAAAAACAAACCTAACCTGGGGCTTAAGCCCCAGACCCCCTTGCTTGTGGTACTAGCAGTAATTTTCGGCCACGTCTTTACATGTGAAATGGTGAATGGTGAATTTTGTGTGCAACATGTTGGCAGCGTAGTCACATGTCCGTCTGTTGAGTGTCCAAGATGGCGTCCGTAGTGAAACGAACACTATAAAAATTCTTTATTTTCGTAAAAATAAAACATTATTGAGTTGCGGCAGTTGTAGTTGAGATTGTGAAACGACTCCCAACAACTCCGAGAAAGGTATGTAAATCATAAATCCTATTTTTTCAATAATATACCTCGTTGAAAGTTACGAAAAGGCATGTTCTCACGGCGTGCAGAATTACCCATTTTCCCCCCTTTTCAAATGTCCTTTCTATTGAATATTTTATTACCTTTGAGTTTTGGCATACACATTTCAATTAATATGCATATAGCCTACTCTTATTACTACAAAAGTAGCTTTTACCACCCACATCTTTGTTGCTCATTTCCAGTATCGTAATGAAACTCGACCTTCTCAATATCTTGGTATTTATTAAAAATTTAAAACACAAAACAACCAAAAGGTTTTATCCGATATTTTACTTTAGTTTAAAGAAAAAACACACATAGACAAGGTTACAGTGCCAAAACATATAAATACTCAAAAATACCCGGACGTCCATTTTCCTTTTCTTTTAGTTTTGAAGGATCAATATTTTTCCTGATTTCAATTTAAGGCATGAAATACCTGTGTTTCAGTCCTTGTTTGTCCAACACTTCATCAACACATCAAAAAATGTTGTACAAAGCTCAAAAAACTGAAAATACCCTCATTTTGGGTATTTAAATGACCATTGGGTAAATACCCAATTTATATTTACCTTCCCACTGGGTATTTACCCGGCCCACATCACTAGGCATGACCAACAATCACAGTAGTCACAATACTCACTGTGCAACACTAATATCTAAGCTTTGCATATACACGCCCATATGAATGACAAAACACATGTGAACTAACGATATGGGTCAGCCGAGCGCACCAACCACCAGCTGAACCGCCTATGCACGCCCGTGATCTGTGCCAGTGACAGCCGGCTTAGCTTGCTGTGTTTACTTGCGCGCACTTCGATAATGACCCTGCATGTGAATGAATGTTCAATAATCTATCACGTTCTTGTTTGGTTCCGGTAACCGAATTTTGGTGGTAGCGCTACAGGAGAGGAGACCAAAGGTATAAAAAAATTTAGGAAATGAAATTTGCCAAAGTACCTTTAGTAATGGTATCCGGAGACGTTAATATAATAGATGTTGACTCGTCCGCTGCCATAAACCCACCCAACCGTCCCAAATAGATACACGACTTATATAGCAGAAATGAAGTCTTTCGGCGCCATGTTGCTCACTAATTCCGGAATGCCAACCCCACGCATTTGGTACTATTTCACATCGGGTATAGAACGAGTAAACAAAAGAGCATCGATAAAGTAATGTAATGAAAAATTATGTATTTATGATGTTTTACATACAAAAACAGACCTAACCTGGGGCTTATGCCCCAGACCCCCTTGCTTGTGGTACTAGCAGTAATTTTCGACCAGGCAGTACCTAACCTAGTAGCGGACATAAATTCTATCTTATTAATGTTTTACATACAAAAACAAACCTAACCTGGGGCTTACGCCCTAGACCCCCCCTTGCTTGTGGTACTAGCAGTAATTTTCCGCAAGACAGTGCTTAACTTAGTGGAAATTTGTAACAATTTCAAACTTTACGTGTCATATGGTGAATTTTGTATTTGACATGTTGGTAACGTACTCAGATGTTCGTTTCTCGGGTGTCACTTGACGTATGACGTAGTGTCCAAGATGGCGTCCATAGTATAATGAAGACAATGCTAAAAGCATTATTTTCGTAAATAATCAATTAAAAGGAATTATTCCGGTGCAGCAGTGGCAATTGAGAAAGTAAAACGACTCCCAACATCTCCGAGAAAGGTTTGTCAATCATAAATACTATATTTTCAGTAATATACCTTGTTGAATGTTACGACGGCTCGGTCTCCTCTCCTGTAGTTTTAATATTTTGGTTACTGTCTCCTTCACAATTAATGAGTTTTGTTGATGCACCAACTTCTTTCTTATAGAATACAATAATCTGTAACTGAGAACTCGCTGCATTGGCTTTCCTGCACAACTCTTTCCCCATACTACCATGCTGAGAGAATATACAGCCTAAGTACTCAAAGTGATCCACCTGCTTCGATGTATTGTATACATGTACTTTATTAAATGGAATTAATAAAACTATCTATCTTCCTCATATCTGACATTCTATTTTGTCAGACGTTTCTCCCCTACAGACACCTAACCTTCGTTTTTGAAATAGGCCTACTGATCCTGATACCATATTCCCTACATTTCTGTTCAAGTTCCAAAATGTTCACTTGTAAGCTTTCGACCGAGTCTGCTACACGCACCAATTCAATACTAAATTATAAGAACATTTCACAAGCATCTTTAATATATATTTTGTAATCAAAGCTTTGTTTACAGACTGCAACCATTATTTCACCCAGGCATCTGAAACACTCCGGTAGTATGCCATTGCTTTTATTAGTAACGTGCAGAATACAGTCATCCACAATGCTTTACATCCTCAAAGGGCACCCCACTTACCAATAGTCGATATCTATTCTACACCTCAACTAAGTAATATACTGTGCATACCTCCGAGAGTAAAACGAGGCAAATAGAAATGCTTACCTCTTGCTCAGCTGCCTCGGCAAGAAACTAGGACAAATACGTGCATTAAAATCTACAACTCACTTCACTTTAGGCCTATACACTTATTCGGACATGATGTCGGCGACATTACTAGTTTGGGTTCTGTTACAGTACGTCTATACCAAATCAACTCTCTTCATAATAAGCTTTTCATCCACAATTTAATATCTACATCTAGCCTACTATTATATTTACAAGTAACGACAAACTTTCATAACAGGACCTCCATTCAAGGATCATAGGAAAAACGTCACACAAGGGAATAATTCAAAGAAGCTACACAGAGAATCATAGTTACATCATCCTTGCAAAGAATGATGTTGCAGTGTTGCATACATAATTTAATGAGACCTTCGATTTACTACTCCATGTAGTTGACATGACAACTCATGCAATCACTAAAGGAGTTGCAGTTGCCCAACGAGCTAGAGAAAGGTATATAGAGAGGCAAGGAGCCGCGTAGCAGCGCTCTGGGCGGAGGCAACCTGAGTTAAGGCGGCCATGATTCAGAACGTCGTCTGACAAGAGCTTGTTGTGATTGTTCGCGTTGAGCGGGAACATGTGTTGAATGAAATGTATTTAAAAATACATTGACCATGCCATCAGTGTGATCGTCATTCAATTGTACGAATAGAAGTTATAAGACAACAGGAGTGTTGTATTTCAGGTAAGAAATGTCATCCAAATTCATAAATTAATGAGATAGACCCTTTACGAAAACGTGATGCAGCAGTTTAAGTTTGTGTGATATTTACATTTCAGATTCCCTCTGCATAACCAGGAACTAACAAAACAATGGGTTGTCAACATGAAAAGCAATAAATGGCACCCCACGAGATACAGCTTAATTTGTTCTCTACACTTTGAAGATAAATATATGTATGTAGCAAATGAAAGGCGAAGTCTACTAGCCAATGCAGTACCTACAATTTTCAATTTTCCTGCACATCTGCAGAAGAAGCAGGCCTGTAGATCATCGCCGAAGAAGCGTAGTTTCCAGGAAACTACAGAACAATCGCATTCAGATACGGTAGCATTGTTGCAGAAGACCTTGATATCAGTAGGTAAATATATTAGGATGTCTTAAAATTTAAGCAAAGATAGTTGTGAGCCATAATCATAATTACGGTAATAATAATATCGTATGGCCTCGGGTGCCGGGTGCAAGCTTTGTTTTTTGACACCCAGAGGGTAGCTTGCATGTCGAATTTTGTTGTTCCTTGAAGCACGATGAAAGTCAGGGAGGTTAGATAACTAAGCTCCTTGACATTATAGCGCTTTCTAGTAGAGAAATGAGGAACTTTGTGTTGCCGGAAAATCCCGATATTAATTATACCATTATGAACACGGCCTACTGAATTCAAATGGGTTCTTTAACATGCCAACATCGTATGACATGCGTATCGTGATTTTTGCCCCCTTAAAAAAACACTTACCACGGCCAGGAGCGAACCTGCAAGCTTGGGGGGTTAGTAATCCGACACGATAACCACTCACCCACCGTGGCAAGCTATAAAATAAAATATATTGTTCAAATATCAATCTTCGTAAGCCAACGAGGTATACTTTCTCTAGTTCGTTGTTTTGAACTAATTATGGGAAACATAACAGGATTTACTAATCTTTCTTTCTTTCTTTCTTTCTTACTTTCTTCTCAGAAATTTTAGATGGAAAGCTTATTTGGGATTCCAGCAGAAAGATGCCAATATACGGTTTGATTATTGATCTCTTAAGTGTGATACAACTAGCAGAAACATACGTGTGGGGACAAAGTTCTGTATTGAGATACTTATTAACACGCAGATTGAGTCAGGATCACTTAGAGCTATTTTTTTCTTCTATTCGCTCCAGAAGTGGGAATAGAAATAATCCAAATGCAGTACAATTTAATTCAGCTAATAGGACGTGTTTAATTGCGAGGGTACGCCCATCCATGAATTCCAACTGTAAGCCTATTGAGTGTGACCTACTTGTGACAACTGCAACAGCAAATATTCATGGTGTCAATGGGAAGGACGATACTCTGCTGACAGACAGATCATGGTTACTGTGCACATTATAATTCACCGAGTTTGTATGTAGGAAATGTTGTTCATTACATAGCAGGAAGTGTCGTTCGCCAAGTGTCTAAAAAAATTTACTTGTATTGAATGCCTAGAAGTACTTTTATCAGGTCAAGATGTTCAGAAAGAAAGAGTGATTAAAGAGAAAGACGTGAAAGAATGCCCTTTGAATCCATCAAATGATGTAGTGAAATTATGTAAAACAGCTGAGTGTCATCAGGAAGAATGAGTGTATGTTGCGAAAGAACACGAATAATCTCATGCTGAAGTTGAAGACAGATGTCTATGATATGCTGCCGGGTTATCTGTTTCTGACATCTGACCATCTATTTACAGCTACTGAACCTGGGGAAAAGCCTCACTATGCTTCACTCAACAAGCGAATTGTGAAACAGTATTATAAATGCAGGCTTCACACTTCATCAGAAATACAGCTCAACGTGAGAGGTCAACAGGTGCGTCAGTTGTACACAAAACGTTATATTTTTAAAGGAGAATGGAATCATGCAATGTACTGTGCATAAGCAACGTAGCTTATTGTCTTGTAAGATGATTGTGTTAGTTTTCGTTCAATGTACAAATTAAATTATCAGGCCTTACGTAGGCCTAATCTTACGCCTCGTTAGTCACGCCTCTCCCTCCCTGCCTCCCACCTTCTTGACAGGGTATATCATGGCGGCTGCCAGTTCAACCTTCTTCAAACATGGCGGCGCCATTTCCACTCTATATACCTTTCTCTAGCTCGTTGCAGTTGCCTAATAATTCGGCTGTTCGTTGCCCACTGATTGCAACAAGGGAACCAAGGCGCGGTCCGAGACATCCGAGATGCTTCGTCAACATCCGTTCGCGTACTTGTGACACTTGCGGCTCTTTCTCGCCCTCGTTTATAACTTGTTCTCGTGGAGGTTTTCATGTAGACTAACTTATAATACAATTAACCCGATGACAATGTGATGTTCTCTGAACTGCGGTATACGTGATGAATGGGGGAGGCCTATATCCGTTTTACCGCGCAATTGAATAGTTTTCTCTGATACCAAACAGTCTTTTACCCCGCCCCTTAATGAAATTAGTGCAACACCCAGAACAATTTTAGATCGTAGGCTTTCGCGGCCGGTGTCTAGTTTACTATCTAGGCTTACAGGATGGAGCCGCGTTTGAGTACAGACACCAACTCGTACCTACCCATGATTAAGGCTGCTGCAATGTCAGCCGAAACGTCGGAAATAATCACCTAAATACGACGCGGCTCCATCCTGTAAGCCTATAAGATAAACCCTGAACAATTATCCGCCAGGCGCCACTGATCGACACAACATCACTGCGTTCTTATTTATTATCATAAACTGCTAAGAAGTTGGGTTATCAACCACGTAGGCATGAAATGATACAGCATTCATTATTTGGCGGCAGCAAAACTGATGTAATTATGCATGATATATTCAGACTTGCGTCTAGCTACCGAGATGTTAGCGGGTCTTCGGGGCCATTCGCCTGCTATCGGTAAACCTCGCGTTAGCTCGGGGTTTCCCTCCATTATCAGTTAAACACGTGCTACTGAGCCATGATTCACCATGCTAGTGGAATGCAGTAAGTCTGAAGTTCTGTTCCGACGGGAAGGAGTGCGATGTTATAAAAACTTTATTAATAGAAACGGCTCATATCTCTACTTAGTATAAAACAAAGTCCCCGATTCTTGGATGCCACGGGTAATCTCGAGACCCACTGGATGGATTTTGATGCGGTTTTCACCATTCTGTAAAGGATATCTTGAGGAAGGTTTCTGTAGAAAACTATTTATTTATGATCAAAGGAAGCCAAGCAGTAACGATTTCAGTGAAAAATTTGAAAAGAAAATCTGGCGTTCGTGCGCTTTATAGCTTACGCTGGGCAAACCGTTAAAAGTATCAATATACTATGAGTGTAAGAATTGTTCAGCATGAAAAGTTCTACAAAAAAGTCGGGGAGAGCATATCTCTATCTTCAATACATCGCCCACGTTAAGTGTTTTTACGTGTTCATTTCTTCCAACAGTCTCCATTCAATTACTGAGGCGACAGTTTACGAGCCAGCTAGAGAACAAAAGCGCTTATCACGTAATACCTGCATAACTGTTCCCAGGCGAAGCAGGGGCTGGTTGCTAGTGTCCCTATAAAGCACACCAAGACTCATTTTGGTACATATTGTATTCATTCATGACTTGTCTTATGAAAAATAGTGTTAAATTTATAATTTTTCTGTGATTTAACTGTTTAGTTAACGAACTACCGTTTTAATTGATGTAATGGAAAATTATTATTAGCCTATTCATGTCTTTACAGAATGTTATGAATGTAGTTTTAATGTAGTGTGCTAAACCTAAAATAAAAGTGTAACTGAAATTTTGTTAGGTTACAGAGACTGTTATTATTTTTTTATTTTTTATCGGGTTGCCAGTCATGGACATTTATTGGTTGGCCACCACAGAGACATATTGAAAAAAAGGTTCCTTGATCTTAAGGCAAGGTTGCCATGGAAATCAGCTCTTGGTAGGTAGAATAGCATGCAAGATGGTAGCTGTTTTTTTTTTATATATAAAATGTGATGTGGAATTGGTCTCTGGACTGGAGATTGGTGTTGGAAATGTTGATAGATAGATAGATAGATTTTTATTAATTCCATTTGATCAAATACATGCATTCAATACATTTTTGATATAGGACACGTCAGAATTTAAATCTATAAAATAAAAGAACTAACAGGTATATATTACTAAGAGTGTGTTTCTATCTCCCAAAATTTTAATAATGGCACCCCGTGGCGTTAACGAACAGCTGATTCCTCACCTCAAGTTAAAACGCAATGAGAG
The DNA here is from genome assembly GCA_946902985.2 of Meconema thalassinum. Lineage (NCBI taxonomy): Eukaryota > Metazoa > Arthropoda > Insecta > Orthoptera > Tettigoniidae > Meconema > Meconema thalassinum. Next base: position 1,204,305,844 of record OX336388.2, read on the forward strand.
TGAAACGCGAATTATGATCCGCATCATCCTGGCTTGTTATTGGCTGGCAATTATTACCAGCCATTGGCTGCCCGCGGGTTTGTTTACAATTATCACCAATATGGTGGCGAGAGGAATAGATTTCTACATCAATTAAATTGCTAGAAATCTATTCCAGTTCATGACAGTATGATGTGCAAATCACTTATTGATGAGGAATTGTATGTGCGTTTATATTTAAATTGAAGCGTGACACTGTTCATCAAAATTTGTGAAAATAAAAGTACAAATCAACACTCTTGCCAATCAACTGAAAGTTTCTACTACTTTGGATGTAATGGATGTAAATCAATTGGCTGTCGTTTCCACCAGTTTTATTCATCAGTTCGAAATACATTCAGTACAATAATCTTTTGTGCACTATAAAACTACATTATAGACCATTGCATATTGATGTTGCTGTCTGCTTATATTTACCAATTTCATGACATGTAATTTGTAGGTTATGCCTAATAAGGCATAGAATTTAAGTGGCCGTTTGTAATGTGAATTCCTTACTGTATTTATGTACAAATATTATGGTTTAACTAATGAAGCAAGGATTAAAATTGCAGTTTGCACTGCCACCTTTTTTTTTGTTTAAATATTGATATGTAGTTTCTCAGTCTGGTAACTTCTAGGATTTGCTTGAGATAGATTTATAGTAATATAATACCTTATTAACCTGCAGGCTGAGGTTTTTTTAAACATGCCCAGGTGCATACAGTAGCACAAGACCTACTGCAGGCTATGTCGATCCTAAATGTAGGCCTATTATAGTGCTCATGTCAAAGGTCCTGAAGTTTTAACTATTGAGACTTGATTTGCATCGAAGATAATTTCAGCCGAGTCTGGCAAGGCTTCATAAACTTGGGCGTAACTTCACATTTTCATTTTTCCTATACAGCTTTTGATACCTACCACTTAAATCACAGTATTTCAAGATTTGCTCTCATTAAACATCGCCAACACTTTTTTTTGCCCTGGTGGTGGGCTGTGTTGGAGTCTACAGAAAATAAAGTTGAGAAATAAAAATACACCTTAAGTTTCCATGACACAGTTGCATTTTATCCTACTATATCTCCACTCAATATACCAATCCTACCAATGTTTCCTAATTCCTCATGCTGCATAAATAAACATGACAGATTACAGCATTAGCAATGATGACAGTAATATATGAATTGTTAAAATGTTTTTAAAAGATGCATAGAAAAGGGCTTGATAAATCCTGTATCATCAAACCATTTAAATATTCCCACAGAGCTCATTTTATGTGCAACAGGTATGTAAAATAAACCTCCCTCCCAATAACTTGTAGGCCTAACCTGAACATAATCCATGTTAAGAGCTGGTTTTTGGTTCACAGGAAAACCTACCATTTAAAATCTTGCACATACCGGTAGGCTACTAATCATATTAAGGTGCAATTAACCAGGGTAATTTTAAAAATCATGGCTATCAACTACTGATTTAAATATTCCAGACATCTTTCTTAACTCCACTTTTACTGACAGCATGTAAGTCCTTACTACTGTCTTTCAAGCCATTGACCAGTTGTTTTTTTCATGAGGAACCATTTTAGTCATTCTTCTCTATGTGAAATACAGTTGATGACAACTGCCTGGAAGACTCAGGTGTTTTTTCTTGTGTCGCTTCTCTGGTTGCCTACGACACTTCCTAATTATTAACAGAATGTTTCATTGAATTGTTGTATCCAATTGACCAACTGGTAATATTTTATGGTTTGCTTTAATATTCCTATGATACACTTCATATTTTAAGGGGTTGGGGTACATGCCCTATTCTTAATTAGTTCAGCATAAGATCATTGAATCCCCTTAAGAAAAGAAAAATAGGGAACTTCCATGTGTTATTTGACCATAGGAAAGGGAGAATTTAAAAAACTGAACCTCTAGGGACATTGATGCAGATGACTCCGAGTAAGTAGGCTAGATCAAAATGAACATTTTCCAGTGTTGCCTTAATAAAGGTTGATAACTTTCTACCGTTCAACATGAATAGGCCTATATTGGATGGGAAATATTTTTATTATTTGCAGAGATTACAAGGATGACTTGTTGACGTATCGTTATTTTGTTAAGTGAACATAAGTTCCAAGTCCATATCGTGTTGCAACCCATATTTCAGTGCTGCCTTAGTAAACGAAATATTCAATGTCTTTCAGTCGGTCAACACGGTTGCACTTAATGGTAATGAGAATGAGCATTATTCCAAAAACCAGAAAAAAACTGTAGGCTACATGCAGACCTAACATGTCAAATCAATCATGCCTACAAGACAACAAAAATGCTCTATGAAAAACTATTAAAACCCCATAATGGTAGTCAAAAATAATCTCAAAGCACCGCCACTATTTCGCGAAGGTGCAGAAAAATCTTACTATAGTAGAATAGTACAGCTATTCGTAATAGTTGCTACTGTTGTGATCCGCCCCCGAAATATAACTATTTATCTTAATGTCTACAAGATAACGAGATTGCCAAAAAAACACAAATCTATAGAAGGCAACACTAAAAATGGCTTATCTAATCCACAAGTCACCCACCCTTCACCAACATCATTAATATTTGTAATTTAAGTAACTTAGGTTATGTTAAATTGAGGTTAATGGCGGATTTGATTGCGGCTGTGTGGCGGGAAGGACCCAATAAGTGCTCAGCCAATCAGGGACGTTTTGATTGGAGACCATGCTCGGAAAAATTTTAGATCGTTTTGATTCTCATGGCTTCGTTAAGCCCCCACCCTAGGCCGTCATCGTGTCCAAAATGGCGGATTAACGAACACGACGGGGTGCCATTATTAAAATTTTGGGAGATAGAAACACAGCCTAATATTATAACTATTTAACTTATTATAATAGCAAATCTTAATAGATACAATCTTATTGCACAACTATTTACACCTCACTCTATTATCATAATATGAAAACTTAATTCTATAAATACAACAACATACAGCTAGGTATTACAATGAAATTAAAAAAGTAAAATATAATTATAGATTTCATCGCTCCTATACGCTAAGATATTCAACTACTGAGTAAAAACAATGGCACTGCAGATAAGCTTTCAACATTTTATCAAAGGTTTTTATTTTTGGGGCCAGTTTTATATACTGGGGTAGTTTATTGTATAATTTAACTCCAGTGTGAAAAGTTCCTTTTTGATATATGCTTGTGTGTGTGTGTGTGTGTGTGTGAAATATGAATGTTTTGATTTTGTCTTGTGTTATGCCTATGAACATCTTTGTTTTAAGAAAAACATCTTTATTCATTAAATTCTTTTTTAAAAACATAATACTTTCAAAGATATATATGCAGGGCAGTGGGAGAATGTTTAAATCTTTCAACAGAGGTCTACATGATTCTCTAGAGTTTACATTTGCCATAATTCTAATCGCCCTCTTTTGTATCCTAAACGTGCTTAGTACATCTGGCGACATACCCCAAAATATGATCCCATATCTTAAGTATGAATGGAAATAAGCAAAATAAGTATTTCTTAATGTGTGCATGCTAGTGCAGGTTTTCAAAACACGTAACGCAAAGCACATCGAGTTCAGTTTAGTATTCAGATATTGTATATGTTTATTCCATTTCAAGTCTTGTTGTAACCATAGTCCTAAAAATTTTGTTTCTGATTTACTTTCTATTTGATGACCATTTAATGTTATATTGGGTTTCGCAGGATTCCTATTCTGTATAGTGTGGAAATTTAGACATACTGTATTTTTATAGTTTATTATGAGGTGATTATCTTGTGACCATTTGGTTAACTCTCCTGTAACGGAGTCAGCAGACTGCTGTATGACCTGTTTAGTTTCACCTTTTATTACGAGTGTTGTATCGTCCGCAAACAAAATTTCCTTATGTGAATGAACGTTCTGTGTTATATCATTGATATATAGAAGAAAGAGTAGTGGGCCCAAAACCGATCCCTGGGGTACTCCAAATTCAATAATTCCCTCATTGGACAATGTTTCATTAAGTAATTTGGTTCCATCATCCTTGTGTCTCAAGCTTACTATTTGTGTACGCCTTGTTAAGTAAGACTCGATCCATTTATTAGCTAGACCTCTAATACAATATTGATTTAGTTTGGTAAGGAGGATTTTATGGTCAACAACATCAAATGCTTTCGATAAATCCAAGAATAGGCCAGTTACATGTTCCTTATTGTCAATTAATTTCAGTATATAATTACTAAATTCGTAAATTGCTGTCTGTGTAGATTTTTCCGTTCTGAATCCATGTTGTGAGTTTGCTAATATTTTATTTTTTCTATGAAACTTATCAGTCTCTTATACATATTTTTTTCCACAATTTTTGCAATACCAGTTGGTAAGGTAATAGGACGATTAGTTATCTAATTCATCTTTTGAACCGATTTTGTGCACTGGAATTACTTTTGATAACTTCAAAATATCCGGGTAAGTTCCTGAGAGAATTGAACTGTTTACTAAATGCGTAAGTGGATTTATTATATTTTCTGCACATTTCTTTAAAATTGCATTAGGGATGCCATCAATGCCAGCACAGAATTTATTTTTTAGCTCTTTTATAACTATTCTTACCTCTTCACTTCTGACATGATTTATAAATAAAGAATCACTGCATATATTTATTTTATTATTAGAATTTAGTGTATTTACCTGTGATTTATTTAATATTTTTGTGGAATTTCCAGAAAATAGTCATTAAAAGTGTTTGCTATTTCCTCTGGATTATTAATCACTTTATTATTTCTGGTCAGTCTAATGTTCCTTTGTATTTTAGCAGATTTTCCAGTTTCTTTCTTTATCACGGACCACATAGCCCGGTTTTTATTAGATGATTGGGAAATAAAATTATCATTATGCATTTTCTTCGCTAGTCTTATTACCTTATTTAATATGCTAGTGTATTTTTTGTAGTATAAATTGAATTCAGGTGTTGTGTGGTATTGTTTATATAATTTGTGTAGAAATTTCTTTCTTTGACATGAATTTATAATCCCTGTTGTTATCCAATTGCTAGTTTTGTTATTTTGAACAGTTCTTCGTTTAAAGGGGAATGCTATTTCAAAATAGTGTTTTAGGGTACTGTTAAATGCATTAAATTTATCATTTACATTTTCTAGTTCATAAATATCTGACCATGTTTCCTTATTTAATAAGTCATTGAAATATGTAACATTTGATTCAGTGAATGACCTGCACTTGGATTTTACTCCATTATCATTATTATTGATTGTTTCGGATACTTCAAAACTCAGTATTTGTCCATGGTGGTCACTAAAACCCGGACAATGGACTTCTATTGAATGGTGATATTTATCTGTATTTATAAACATTTGATTTGGAGTGGTTTTACTAATTGTTGTTATTCTTGTTGGGGTATTTACTGTAGGGTTCAGTCCATAGGAAATTAGTAACTGTGTTAATAATTCACAATTTCTATCAAATTTTAAGAAATCCACATTTACATCCCCACAAATTATTATATCGAAATTTACTTTGCTCATGTTATTGAGTAACAATTCTAATTTATCTATAAATAAAGGAAACTTTCCTGACGGAGAACGGTATACGCATACAATTATTAACTTAAACTGCTGTATTTTTACGGCAGAGAATTCAAAATCCTGTTCCATTCTTAGATAATCATAAGCTGTTATCTGTTCATGATCTAAATTATTTCTTAAGAAGATGCAAGTACCACCATGGCTAATATTAGATCTAGAGTATTTACTAGCTAGTATAAACCCTGGGAATTGAATTAATTCGAGTTGTTCCTCTTTCAGCCAATGTTCTGAAATACATATTGCTGAGATGTCTTTAAGTTCATTTTTAAGCATTAGATTTATGTAATCAATTTTATTATAAAGAGACTGGACATTCTGGTGGTAAATTTTAAATTTGTTACTTTTGCAAGCTTTTGTTGGTGATTTATTTACATTATTATTATCATAATTGTTATTATTATTGTTGCTAGACAAATCCGAAATACCATTGTTACACCCGTTAAATTTGACTTCAAAAGATCTGATTGCCAAACCTCACGTTTGGCTTCTTCTACCAGTTTCCCTGCTTCCACTCTAATGATATTACTGTTGAATTATTCTTACCGCTTGAATTTACAATTTTGCAGATTTCATCACTAAGATACTCTTTTCCTAATCTATTTAAGTGTAGGCCATGCCGAGTGTGGAACTTCCTGTCTAATTTACTTACATCTACAATTTGGACATTTGGAAAACTCTTACAAATTTTATGAATTTTTCCATTTGTAGCCTCTATTTCTACATTTACACATGATGTGGGAATTAAATCGTATCTCTGCGGAATGTTTACAATAATGACATTTGTTTTTTGCATGGATGGCAATGTACCCTTTAAATCTTTGATTACCTTTTTACTCTCATTTCTATAGACGTCGTTTGCTCCAGCGATGATCACTGCGTAGTCCTTTGCAGTAAGGGACGCACACTCTCCTATCATTCCGTTCGTGACCTCAGCAATTTGAGCTCCTGGCTTTACTGTCGAAGTGACCTCCATTTCTCTGCTTCTCTCCAATACGCTTGCTGCTACATCTCGCCCGTGGCTATCCGCAAATATCCGCATCTTCCTGGATTTTCTCTTTATCACTTTCTTCTTTTCTTCTTGAGGAAAGTCATCATTTTCTTCGACAAGCACTCCAAATGAATTTGAGACGGGAATTTCAGTTACATATACTCCATTTATAGGCCTAGGCTTATTCAATCTTACCTTACCAGCAATCACTGTCGACCAAGTTTCCTTGCTTTCCTCTCTGTTTCCTTTTAATTTATTCATCTCTTCCATTAACTTAGCAATATCTTCCTTTAGCAGCTTTATAATTTCGTCTTTTGAGGACAGTTCGTTTCTCAGTTTATGACATTCGCAGGACGGTAGCGGTAGGCCTACATTACGGCAATTGGTTTCACTTTTCTCCTCATTCAATTTCACCTGAGATCTTGTGATGATTTTATTTGCATTTTTTACTTTTATTTTGCATGACGAGCATAAATCCGTCACGGTTACACTACCTGACGAGACACTAACACTGTTTACTGTCGTCATACTAGAGATCTAAGTTAGCCTAGATGTTTACACCAATTACACTAAATTTATTTTAATTATTACTACCTAATAGAATTAATCTAATTTCCTACCAATAAAGAAGAATGTGAAATACGTATATCTTCCAATCGGGTGAAGTCTCGTAAAAGCGCCACTGCTCTACTTGGTTCAAACAGTGATTGAAGAAGTCACCGAATCTTTGGATACACGTTCCCACAACTTAGTTTAAGTTTAATAAATTATCAATAAGAATTTCTAAATACTATCAATATTCCGTATTACACTTGATCTAAGGAAAGTAACTTTATAGATTTTAAACCTCTGTTATAATATTTTACCACTTTTATCAAATATTTACACTAGCTGCTATTTCACTACACTTTCACTGTGACGCCATCTTGCAAGGCTGCTTGAAATGCAATCCGCACACCTTGGAATATTTAGAAGGAATAAGATTCTTGCGAGGAATGGCATGTAACCATTTCGATTTTTCTACTGCATCCTTAGGGAAAGAGAACACACTCACTTTTGGTCCCGTTTTATAGTTGCCTTTACATTTTGGTACACAGCACTTCTGCGGCATAACTTAACACCGCTCTGACATCCGCACAGTATCGAAATAACCTAACAATATACCTCTCAACCAAAGAGTATTGGGTATCTCTGGTTCTCGCAACACAGTACGAAAGCACAGTACACAACAAATCGCAACACCATGCTGAATGGTATCTAGTTTGTTAGAGAAGGGAATGAAGGAGTAAGAAGAGGAAGAGATGTCAGGCAGATCGGGATAAGAGAGTGAAGGGTCAGAAGAAGAAAAGGAGAAGATAAAAGGGATAAAGGCAAAGAGAAAAGAAAAGATGAGAAGAAAAGAATTGCTGAGCAAAATAAGGCACATGAAGAAAAAGAAGGGAAAGGAGAAGAAGGAGAGAATGAAGGCGGAGGGCAAGTGGCTGACGCTCAAGCACAAAGCAGACCGTGCGCGTGCTCAGGCCCTGCTGCAGGCTCGCATGGCCCATGGCATGGAGCTGCCTGCGTCAGACGACCGCAAGCCTTCTCGATCCGGCACCAGGATACGGCTCAACAAGACCAAGCAGCAGCAAGCTACTGCCGACCAAGAAGAACAAAAGGTGGAGGTGGAGATTGTAGACCAGGTCCCCCTGCCGTCAGAGGGCAGCACGGAACACAAGAAGGGTGAGGAAGTGGAAGGAAGTAACATGAAATCTGCAGCGCAGAAGAAGAGAGAGAAGGAGGAAAGAGAGGAGCAGAAGAAGGAGGCAGCCAAGAAGACTGAAGGAGCAGGCGAGACACAGCCGGAAGACAGTGAAGCACATGAGGACCGAAAGCATCAGAGAAAGAAGAAGAAAGGGAAAGACTTGATGATGATGATGATGATGATGAAGAAGACGAAGATGTTTATGAAAACGGCACAGACAGATCCGATGATGATTCTGCTGTTCCTTCTGACTACGATATTGTTGTCGGATTTTTCTGATGGTGCAGGAATGTCTGATAGACGCGATGAGATAGCTTCGGCTACTCGGTCAGAAGAATATATTAATGCTGGTGATTCTTGTGAACTTAGAATCATTGTTGCTGCGATGATAGTGCCAATGGTTTTTCTGACTATGATGTATAATTTGTTTCAGTTCGAATTTTTGTCTTAGTGTTTGTTCCATGTATTTTAATTTATGTATTTGTTTCGAGTGTCGAGAGTAAATTTCTAACCTTCAGTTAGAAAGTCGCTCTCAAAGGGGGCGTTTCTGTAACCGAACTTTTGTTAGGTTACAGAGACTGTTATTTTTTTATCGAGTTGCCAGTCATGGACATTTATTGGTTGGCCACCACAGAGAATCTTATGAGATGTGCCTTGATATTCTTTGCTGGCAGGCAGCCATTGGATGGACCAGGTGGCTTTGACATATTGGAAAAGGGTTCCTTGATCTTGCCATGGAAATGTTGTTGATAGTTGCTGCCAGGAGAAATGGAGGCTGTCTTATTTTTGCTGTTTAAAAATGATGCTCTCTGGTCCAGATATTAATAGTTGTTGATGAAGAAATAAGGAGGTTTTCTGTGAAAAGTGAATGGAGAAGAATGATCATTGTAGTTAATGCTGCACAACAGATGCAGGTAATGGAAGCTTGTCTTTTATAAATAAATAGTGTGTGAATATAGAGAAGTTGGTGTCCTGTGTGAATGTCATTAAAGCAAGTATATTGCCCCACTACCTGAGGTGGCTAGCTCAGTATTTATATTTCAATATCGCCCAACTGTGGGAAATGTTGTTGTTGTTGTTGTTGTTGGACTAAGACAACATCGACAGGTGGATCATATTAATAGTTACAAAAGATTTAAGCTCAATGCACAATTCCACAGCCTGCTGTTTATCTGCACTCTGAGCGCTGAGAGTTCCAAGCTAACGTGAGATTAGCAGGCGATTAGGTCAGGCAACAATAAGCGAAGACATCCCGTCAGTCAGACAGGGTCCTTGGATCAAAGAATTAGAAAGTCAACATATTAAGTTAACAGATACCGACTCTTCTAAACTCATAGAGATACTGATAGGTGCTGATATAGCTGGAAAGTTACTAACTGGCAGGAAGATTAACCCGACTTGCGGACTAGTAGCCGTTGAGACTAAGTAAGGCTGGAATCTTATGGGGAAAATCCCTAAAACACAAGGTGTTGAATACAACCTGGCTATAGTGGTCACAAGCATGTTTGTGCGAGACACCAACTTCTTCTATCTGTAGATTCTGGATACAAATCTTTCTGAGAAAATCACAAAACGGAACTTGAAGCTGCTACAGAGCAACATTTCGTACAAACTATGTCTATAAATGCTGAAGGGCAATTTGAGGTACCGTAAGCTAAATTCACATAGCCACCACCTATTATCCGAAGGATGGAAAGGATCGCAAGGGACGCTGATACCCAGCCAGATAAACCAACAAATCCCCGCTAGATGGGGAGATAGGAACTTCTCGATACAAAGATATTTATTAAAATACAATATTAGTACTACCTAGATACGTACAACAATTCCTACGACAAAGTATGGTAGGACGAGATTCTCGGAATCTCGAGGGTGAACGGTTTAGAATGTGGGTGACAGTACCTAACTAGTAGCACCACCGCAAGTAATTATTAAATGAAGAGATCGTAAAGTTCTATAAAAAGGAACAGGCAAACTAACTAGTGCATGCTAGTATTTATTCAGGGACAATACATATAACGATGTCCAATAACAATTAATCAGATCACACGTTGAAAATAAAAACTTAAATAATAATATTAACTTCTTCTAGCAGCAATATATACCGTGAATTTCGGTGTTAGGACGTCTCTCTGTCCTCATTAAGGAGAAAATAAAATATTGTTAATAGACGTCTTGTCTTAGCAATGTATAAAAATATCAACCACTTGTTGATCATACAGTACTTCGAGGCTCGAATAAATCTCGTAAAAATACGCTGTTATATACATCTTCTACCCTGCATGATGCATAAACTCCTTAATACATCGTTTCTTAATACACTACATTTTAATAAAGTATTTTAAAGTATGTTATTATTATTATTAATATTTACAACAATGTTCAATTTTTTTGTGTCCCTCACTATAGTCCTTCTTCCTACACGATCTTTCTAGAACACATCTATGTTTCTTTACTTCTTTCTCGTTGTAAGATTACACAACTATCCAGTTTACAACCGCTTCATTCGTCATTTCCTTGAGAACATATGTAACGAACAATTAAGCTAATTACTGTTCAGGGTGTCACAATCAAAACTATAAAAATACCGGTATTGAATTATACGACAGACCATCTTTGTGGTTATTTACATACTCGATTAGCGACTTACGGTACTCGACATTACATTATACACATCGCATTATTCATTCATTATTTTTCACATTGACAGCATTGTCGTCTTATACATTTTACAGATCGCTATTCCACGTCGTAAACATTTGAAATATTCATGCATTGTTTTTACCGAACAAGTTCCTCATTTTTGTTACCTTATACGCACATATTTTATTATTTACATTTCTCCACATCGCAACTTACTGTGACCGATCCAGTCAAGGTCAATTACTGGCCCCGGTTTATGGGAGATTGAGAGGAGATCGGAGGGTCAGAATGACGTCATGGCATGACGCAGCGAGGTAACCGCTAGAGTGGGGGAATGCTCCAGAAGCTTCCGACCCCTCCGCCCCTTTTTCTCGAGAGGAGGTCAACTCGAATCTGGAAGGTTCAGTGATACGGTGTGGCCCGGACGAGGAAGTCTTATGCGACACGGCTAGGACGAGTGAGTGATATGGTGGTCAGTGATGTAAGCCACGTGAGTTACATTCCACATCGGGCACTGGATTGTTTTTATGTGCATGCTTAATACTCGTCGTCGCATGTTGGGAGAAATCATTCGTGAAGCGCGGTGGAGTTGTGTTTGGGTGAAGTGTCGCCATCGCGATATCCATATATCGGCACGCCGGCACGTGAAGGAAGGACCACAACTGATTGACGGAGGTATGTGTAGATTTATGCCAGTGCCGCGATTGGGTTATGCAGAGTGCGTAAGATCACAGAATTCTTCGCCGTTCTTTGTACTATGAAGTTTTACGCCCGTGATCCGGGTCAGCTAACGGACAAAAACGTGGAAGGAAGGTACTGTGGCAATAATCTGATAAAGTTATGTACGCCTAAACATTTGAACATCTGAACATTTGAGCGAAGGCCGGAGAGAAACCTGAATTATAACGCCGACCGGTTACGTCATTTAAAGGTGAACAGCCAAGCTGGCATTCAAGAGACACGGTGTGCGCATGAGGAAAGGGATATATCTGCTTTAAGCTTGCGTTGATGGTTGCAGGTTGCGCAGGCGAGGCGAACAGTCTAAACATAGAGTGTGAGACGTGAGCAGGTCAAGTTGAATGAACTAAGAAGCGGATACTGTAGAGTGCAGATGTGAAAGTGTTACGGCGTAGTGGAATGCAATGTGGTCACACAGCAATGTAAACAATATGAACGCAGACTCGGACATGTTGGGATCTACACGGACCTCAATACCCAAAGTATGTTTCAGTAAACCCATTAGGGGTTGCCAGGGGATGAACGGTCGCGAGGAAATGGATGCGTAGACATGGAACGAGATGATAAGAGACGCCGACGCCAACGCCGTTGGTGGAGAGGTGCAGTCGGGGGCGGTCATGGTCGTCGCCTGGAGATTGACAGATGTAGGGGACGCATGCTTACACTGGAGCGCCGGGAGACGCGGGTGGAACGACGCTGTACGCATGACCAGGAAACATCGACGTCTCTTATTCCCAAGGACCAGGATTCATCACGACGCCGGATCCAAAGTAAGATATCTTTTTCTCACTCCTGTTCATCGTAAAGAAGAGAATCTCCATTTTTGAATAGCCATGCCATAAGATGACTTGGGGTCGTGTAATTTAATCCCATTCACATAGTTTAACGCTATTAACAATCAATGATTCTAGGTTAAATAAGAGCATCACTCTCGTTTTCCTGAGGTTGTGCAGAGTTTTTTTTAACTTCGAGTCGTTTTGACTTTTACGAACAGCATCAATGTCAATGTTATGTTTTGAAATATAATTATATAATAGTAAGATTAATAATAATAATAATAATAATAATAATAATCATAGTTAAATGTTGATAAATATTGCTATAATCAACACCGAAATATAGTTGGAGATAATCACGCATGGCCATGAAAAAGAAATATCGCTCGAGATAATTGGGCATGAAAATCATGGAACAAGGGTCTCTTATGAAATTCAGAAATGTGATATGAAATAAGACGCTGGTTTTGGTCAATTGTTGTCTGGTATGATATGGTTCCTTGGGAAAAGTGTCATGTTATCGTACGACTTCATTGTAAGGTTGAATTACTGTGTTAAGTGTGGGTTCGAGGTATGCTATTAAGCGCAATTTTTTGTAATGAGATTAATATGGTATTCCGTCATATGTGACGAGGTAGATTAATGTGGTGATATTCAGTTATGTGTAACAAGGTTATTCAGGGGGCTATGTATGACCCTGAAAATTTGTAGTTGTACGGACAGGTTCCTCACTAGATGGATGGATGTGCTGCATTTCCTCATAGGGTTGAGTGTGGAACAGAGCTATGATGTACTTGAGGGTACGCTCTGCAGTAAGGTTTCTCAGATCCTCACACATAGTGGTTGACTGAATGGCTATGATTAAATGTTGGTCACGAAAATGAAACACACTGAGGTATACTATTATGAAAGTTTTGAACCAGTTCTAGACGTCAGCATATGACATATCTGCAACTTACTTATGCAAGTGGGTATATTAATGAGGACCAAGGTAATTGGGACGGTCATGCCTGTAGACCAGATAGAACAATAAGAATGCGCTGTGTAAATATTTAAACACTAGTTGTAAATGTAAATGATTTATATTTCGGTTGGTTATCGAATTCCACATTAGGTGACGTCCAGTTGATGTTGGGAAAATTTATGATGTGATTTTGTTTGATGCTCTTTAGATGGTAAATTTCAATTCGATACAGGAGGCCGTCCATCGATGTATAAAGGTAGATTGTCATGTTATGATATGTGTTTTCTTTATCTGAGCACATGCCACAGGTAAACTTTGGACTAAGTGGCCAGTAATTTTATTATTATTATTATGCGTGTGCACTAATGGAATAATAGTTGTGTTAATTTTGGCTGGGCAGTCTCCTGGTCGAATTTCTAAGTAGGCAGGTAGCATGTTTGGTTGTCCTTTGGCCAATAAAGGAGCAGATGTGATTTTACGAGGGCTGTTTCTTTTTTTATCTGTTTGTTAATTCGAATTAGGGGGTTTGCTTTTGAATCCTGGTTCATTTTGTTTGCCATCCCAACCCGTAAACGACCCGAGACCCTTTGTCTCTAGCTCGCTGGAGCTTTGATTTTATTCTTGTCTGTATGAACCAAGATTCACGCCCTAATTCTCTTTTCACCCACTCCCTTGGCCGTTTCTTCTGATGGGGCCGGGATGTTGGCCGGGTGATCGTCTGTCTCATTGGAGAAGCGGGCACGGGGGGGGGGGGGGGGAGTGGCGCCGCTAACGTGTTGGCTCGACGACGATGGTGCGTGTCGTCTCCGTCATGGGCATGCTTTTTACTCAATCATTTGTTGTGGTGATGGGAGTATACTGATTGGTCAGATTCGTGCCTTTGATGGGGGCGAGATGCTTGCCAGGTGTAATTCTTTCGTGTAAAATTAACCTCGTATCACACTGAGTCTTTAGTGAACCCTTTGATAGGGTTGGTACACGACCTTAAGTCATGGCTAAACTCGACGACCTACATTCCCTTGTAGGCCCCTATATTTAAGTTGTATTGTAAGATGTCACAAGTAGTAACCGCAGAAAATATAGCTGATATATTGAAACAAATCCAAGATGTATTAAATGGTTTAACCACTGAAATGAATAATGTTAAGGATAGTATTGTATCAATTAAGACAAACATGAGGAGCGATATGGATCGCTTACAGACGGCACAAGAGGGTGTCGGTATTCAGATAGCAGAGGTACAGAGGACACAAGAGGGTGTCGGTACTCAAATAGCAGATAAAGTTGATGATCTCAGAACCGACTTATTAGAAGTCATGGGATCTAATCGTAAGAGTTTAGAATCTCATTTTCAGAAAAACATTGATGCCGTAGAACGTAATCTTAGGCTATCAGGAAAGGCTATAAATAATAAGATTAATCTACTCGATAAGAAGGTAGAAACTACATTTCAAGTGCTCACCGCGGAGCTCAAAGATTCTATGGCACGGCAAATCAGGGATACTCAGAGTTCGCTTCGGGGGAATATTGAAGGACTTGAGGAGAAGTTGAACAGTAATATTAAAGGCATGGGACAAGATTTGACGGCAAAAATTGAGCAAATTGGTCAATCTAACGAGGAAACCCTGGATAAGTTGAAACAGGACGTGTCAGGTTGGAAAGAAGAGGTCGCGAAAGACGTGAAAAACATGCAGATACAGGTTGAATCATTCCAGGACACGTATGACAGGAAAATCACTCATTCCCAAACGACGTTATTCGAACATGTGAGAGAATCTATCCACACTTCCATTGTTGAGTTGGAGGAGAAGATCATTATCCAACAGGGAAGGCAACTCACTCGATTAGGCAACTTAGAGGCGGAAATGACGCAGATAAAAGACAAATCGGAGTCAGAAAGGGTTAGATGGTCCGAAATTGAAAACACGCCACCTCTTAACGGGACAGAAAGTGAAAACACCCCATCTTCTAGAAAGGCGGGAGAGGTAGTTGCAACGTCGAGAATACAGAGTACAAACCACGCGGGACACCTGACTATCATTAGAAGTATAGACCACCAGCCGAGGAAATTCTCGGGGAACAATGGGACTAACAATGTCACACCCATCGAATTTATGAGGGAGGTCCGTGAATATATGGCAGAAAATAAGGTACCACGTGAGAGGGAACTAAGAGTTATTGAGAGGTCCCTGGAATCGACAGCATTAACTTGGTTTCGCGCATTTCGATACACGTTCACGAGCACGGACGAGTTCGAATGACTATTGATCAAACGCTTTTGGAGCCCTGAAGAACAATTGAACATACGGGCGGAACTATACGCTAAATGGTATGCGACATCCAATCCGACTAGGTACGCGGGGTATTTCGCATCGCAACTCGCCAGGCTGCAGTATTTGACTCCACCAGTGCCGGAGGACGAATTGGTCCAAGCCATTATACGACAATTACCTGTGAAGGTCCAGAAGAGTGTAATAGCGTCAGGAGCCGAGACTTTAGAGGGATGTGAAGAGATTCTTCGAAAACTTGACCACACTAGCGCACAGTTACAGGCGAGGTCCGGACGACAGGAAAATAGAGATGTAAACACGGTCGTGATTGACAAAATTGTGCAGACGGAAGAGCGAACGCCGCGGGAGACGGACAGGCCAAGAGACACAGGGTACTATCGGAGTCGAGATAGGAGCTACGGTGGAACAGACGAGCGACCCAGGTGGAGGAATAAACCGTACGAAGAGCGTAGGAGATCCCGATTCAACAATACGAAGGGACGATATGGTGAATATCAGCGAAGGCAGTCAAACCAATATTATCAGAGACAGAATGCCGATAGGGATTCTCGTTCGCAGGGAACGCGGCCGAGCTATACGGAAATACATCGAGAGAGCCAGGAATATTTACAACAATTACGGAGTAATCCATCCGCACCACCGGGGGAAGCTGACCGACCACCTGACACAAGTCTGTCAGATCAACAAAAAAAACTTCAAATTAAGAAATTCCTCAAACCTTGGTCCTCCCGAACTGATTAAAATGCAAGAGATATTTCAGGCTACCGACGAAGACTTGATTAATGAGGAAGACGTTATCCGCCGCGGGAAAGTGTATCCTTTGCCAATCATAACAGTAGAGGTGCTCGGTAAACAAGTAAAAACCCTGATTGACACCGGAGCGATGATTAGTGTGGTGTCTCAGTCATGTTTGGACGAGATAATGGAGGCAGGACCCGTATATACTCTACCAGTAGCGAATGTAAAGGTTAGAGGTGTAATTCCCGATCGCTCAGTGAGATGCAAGCTGCAGGCCCTGTTGACGATCAAGATTGCGGGGAGGTTTTATGAGCACGTGTTCGTGGCCATCTCCAACATCAATTTTCAAATAATCCTGGGTGTTGACTTCATTTCGGAGTACGGCTGGATTATAAATATGCAAGAGGGTGTTATGTATGTCGGAAACGAATCGCCGAGCAGAGGATCGAAAGAGTATATCAATGCCAACTCGAGCACGCTCTTCTTGGAGAACACACTTGAGAATATCGTGGAACGTGAAGAAGAGACGATCACCCACATGCCCGTTGGTGTAAAGGAGATTTTGGATCCAACTGTCCAGAAACAGTTTGATGATCTAATACAGGAGTTTCGGGAGGTATTTAGCGACAAACCTGGAGTTATCAAGAACTTTCAGTACGATATCAAGTTGAGTGATGATTCACCATACAGGAAACACGTATATCCAGTCCCAGAGAAATGGAAGGAGGAGGTAAAGGCCATGATAAACGCCATGGAGAAGGATGGCATAATAAAGAAGGCTCCGACTTCTTTCCTAAACCCTTTAGCGGTTGTAAGGAAGCCAAATGGTCGCCTGAGGATTTGTCTGGATGCACGTGGAATAAATGCACGCATTTTGCCAGAGTACGACCGCCCACCACAAATTAGAGAGCTGCTGAGGCGCTTTAAGGGAAAAAAATATTTCTCAACCGTGGATCTCACAAATTCCTATTATCATGTCGAGTTAACCGAGAACAGCAAGCAATACACTGGCTTCCTGCATGAGCAGAAGACCCACGTCTTTAACCGCCTTCCCTTCGGTTTGAAAAACAGTGGCCCTGTGCTGATTCGAGCGGTGGACAGCAACATGAGTGAAGAAGTCAAGAAACACGTACTAAGTTATGTGGACGATTTGATCTTGGCATCCACGTCAGTAGAGGAGCACCTGAAACACTTGAGATTGTTGTTTGAGAACTTGCTTACGGCCGGATTTAAGGCAAACCTGGAGAAATGCAATTTCTTTCATCGAGAAATTCGGTTTTTGGGACATCTCATTGACGAACATGGATATCGGCCGAACCCGGAGAAAATTGAGGCGATAGCTAAGTTTCCCAGACCAGAAAGGGTGAAACAAGTGAGGCAGTTCCTGGGAATGACTTTATTCTTCTCTAGTCATTGCCCCCGTTACACGGATGTAGTTGCCCCTCCGCAGGGCATGCTCAGGAAAAACAATCGGTGGAAGTGGGATCAGGCGTGTGAAGAGGCCTTCATGCAAGCTAAACACAT
The DNA here is from genome assembly GCA_946902985.2 of Meconema thalassinum. Classification (NCBI taxonomy): domain Eukaryota; kingdom Metazoa; phylum Arthropoda; class Insecta; order Orthoptera; family Tettigoniidae; genus Meconema; species Meconema thalassinum. The sequence goes on from OX336388.2 coordinate 1,204,323,853, forward strand.
GCTCCTTAACAACGTTAAACTGGAGTACCCAGACTTCACCAAAACATTTTATATTGACACCGATGCTTCAAAGGTAGGAGTGAGCGCTGTGTTGTACCAGTTGGATGACGAGAAGAAACAACATTATCTGGAATTTGTTGTTGTTTGAGTCTTCAGTCTTTTGACTGGTTTGATGCAGCTCTCCATGCCTCCCTGTCCTGAGCTAATCGTTTCATCTCTACATAGCTACCACACCCTACACCCGAGGCAATCTGTTTAACATATTCTAACCTTGGTCTACCCCTACAGTTCTTGTCCTCGACCCTTCCTTCCATAACTAAGCTTGCTATTCCTGGGTGTCTTAGTATGTGTCCTACCAACCTATCTCTTCTCTTCATTAGCAGTCGCCAGAAACATCTCTCCTCTCCCACTCGTCTTAATACCTCTTTGTTTGTAACCCTATCTACCCATCTGATCTTCATCATTCTCCTGTAACACCACATTTCAAATGCTTCAATTCTCCTCTTTTCTGCTGCACCAATAGTCCAAGTTTCACTTCCATAGAGCGCCACGCTCCAGACAAAGGCTTTCAAAAATGACTTCCTAATACCTAAATCTATATTCGATGTCAGCAGATTCCTTTTTTGTAGAAATGCTTTTCTTGCCTGAGCCAACCTACTTTTTATATCCTCTTTGCTTCGTCCATCACTGGTTATTCTGCTTCCTAAGTAACAGAAATCTCCTACTTCCTTCAGCTTTTCATCTGCCAATTTGATCTCCATAGAGGTTTCTGATTTATTTCGGCTGCATTCCAGTATTTTTGTTTTACATTTATTAATTTTCATCATGAATTCTTTCCGTAATACGGAGTCCATACCATTCAAAAACTCATTCAAATCCTCAGGCTTGTTGGCCAAGATGACGATGTCATTAGCAAATCTCAGAGTTGAAATTATTTCTCCTTGAATCTTCACTCCCACTTTAAATTTTTCTCTAATTTCCTTCATTGCTTGTTCAATGTAAAGATTGAAAAGTAGGAAATTGCTACAGCCTGAGCTTAACTCCTTTGCCACGGAATTGGAGGCGCTGGCTATAATTTATGCTCTAACGATGTGGAAGAAGATTCTTTTAGGGCATACGGTCGTGAATGTGACGGACCATCGCGCGTTACAGTTTATGTTAAAGTCTGACATTTCAAGCGAAAGAGTCACGCGCTGGACCCTTTTCCTACAGCAATTCGATGGAGAAGTTGTTCATAGGCCCGGAAAGCAAAACTTTCTAGCGGATGTTTTGAGCAGAAACCCACGTGAGGAGGCTGTTTTGCACCAGGTACAGCTAATACCGGATGATCAGGAAACGGTGGAGCGTTTGTAACGCCTGAGCCAGGCGCAACGGCGATATACTCCGTTAAGACGGATATACCGGTATTTGAAGAATCGTATGGGTGCAGATGACCCCGATTATGCTGGAACGGCAAAGATTGCTCACTTTTATCACATTGTTGGTGACGTTTTCACAAGTTTGTCGATAGAGACCACACAAGGCTACGTATTGTAATACCGCCGAAGTTGATTTCAGCAGTGGTTTGGTTGGCTCACCGATCTATTGGGCATGGAGGATGTGATAAAACCTTACATGCCATAAGAGAAACATTTACCTGGGAGTATATGGGAAAAACCATGCGAGCGGTAATCAGGACATGCGACATCTGTCAGAGGTGCAAGTTCCCATCGGACGTATCTAAGGAGAAACCGAGGGCTATTATAGCGACCCGTCCGAATGAATTAATGGCTACGGACCTGTATGGCCCCCTTCCGAGGTCCACCAGGGGTAACCAATACATCTTGGTGACGATGGATGTGTTTACCAAATTAGTCATGTTGCACCCTATCCAGAAGGCTACATCCCGGTACGTAATTCGCAGGATTAAAACTGGCGTGATTCCAACTGCAGGGAAGCCAGAGTTCCTCCTGAGCGATCACGGAACGCAGTTCACGAGCGCCGAATTCCAAGAGGCAATGGCACGACTCGGCATAAGGCGTATCTTGAGCTCCATAAGATACCCAGAAGGAAATCCAGTTGAAAGGGTAAATGCTGAGATTGGAAAATACTTCCGGATTTACTGTCATGAACAGCATCATAGATGGATGGAAGTGGTACCCATATTTGAACGTTGCTTGAACTCTACAACTCATGAAAGTACCAGACAAATTCCTTGTCTTCTGCACCATGGACGAAAACCAAGTAGACCTTGGCATGCTGTTATACAGGCACCCCCAGAGATTGAGCCGTCGGCGCAAAGGAGAAACGAACTGGCTCGGGAGAGGATGCAGCTACAGGCGCAGAAACGGGAGAGAAGGAAGGCTGGCCGCCGTTTTCGCCAACCACTTCGAGTCAATGACCTGGTGCTGATTCGGAAACCTACGTCATCAAACCTACCACTCAGAGTGTATGGGAAATTTTTGCGCCCATTCTCGGGACCCCATAGGATTGCCAGAGTGACGGATAACAATTGCTATAGGGTGGTTGACAACGTCACGAATGCACTTGTTGGAAACTTCAATGCCGCGAATCTGCGGAAGTATCACGAGCAAGCCCGTTAGTCAACATTGAGGAGATGACTGACAGGATCGTTCACATGCATCATTTAAAGGAAAATATAAGCTATGTTCCCACCGCTTATATTTTGAAGGCCGCGGGAGAGATGTGACCGATCCAGTCAAGGTCAATTACCGGCCCCGGTTTATGGGAGATTGAGAGGAGACCGGAGGGTCAGTATGACATCATGGCATGACGCAGCGAGGTAACCGCTAGAGTGGGGGAATGCTCCAGAAGCTTCCGACCCCTCCGCCCCTTTTTCTCGAGAGGAGGTCAACTCGGTTCTGGAAGGTTCAGTGATACGGTGTGGCCCGGACGAGGAAGTCTTATGCGACACGGCTAGGACGAGTGAGTGATATGGTGGTCAGTGATGTGAGCCATGTTTAACATATCTCTTTATTTATTTTCTTTGGCGGCCGTCCCGGTTGACTCAGACGCCATGTGAGATGCTTTCTGTCCGGACGTGCCTTGAGGCTCTCCGCCTTATTATTTAAAATGTAATGTTTTCCCTTTTTATTTAACATTGTTATTATGTCGAAGCCTTCCATTTACTCATGTAAGTAACACATCTAACCTTGTGTCCACTATGCTCATTTCCTAAATTTAACTTTTCTTTTTGATCTTCGTCGTGTGCTTGGATTTGCTGTGGAACCAATCGAAATGGCGGTCTCCTGTTTTATTTTGTTTGAGTCTTCGTTTAACCTTTTATTTGTGCCGTGAAATATATCTGCGAGTGATTTTGTGGGTGTATGTTTTTCTTGCTGCCAGGTGCATTGATGTTGTTTTGATTTGGGCATATCTTCGAATGGGTCTCCCGTTGTTTGTGGACGTTGGCGTTTCGACCACTCTCCCAACACGAGACATGACACCATATAATTTAGCCCTTATGTATTCCCTTCATTCCATGCTTCGTGCAACTGAATCACGGCGGTAACTTTAAGTAGGCCTTACCGTATTCAGCTCGAACTCGGAACGTAAGTTGGGGACCATATAGGTTTAGCATGTTTTGCTAGACTACCTACAAGCACGAGTTGCTTTGAGTTTTATTTCTGCATCGTCGGCTGTCATTTTGTGTGTTTGATTGCGTGTATGTATCTTGATATATTTCACGGACACCTGACGTCATTTGTTTCTCCTTGTAGTATCTTTGGTTTTTGCTTTTCTTTTCTCTGGGGACTGCCAGCTCGATCGCATCCCCATTGTTCGCCACAGCCTATGCGACACGCACACAGCCTCTTGTTTTATCTTTGCTATGCTTGTTATTTGTGGTCGTCATGACAACCATCCATCTCTAGGCTGAAAAGTGATTGTTGTTGACCAGCGACCGGCTCGATTGCCTCTTGATCATTTACTTCCTCCCTTTTTACATCGTTTTCACGGAAGTGAGCACAGGTATGAAGTTAATTTGTTAACGTTATTTACTATCGTAAGTTATTTATTATTATTTATATTTATCTTCCCCGTTTGAAAGTGACTTTATTTGACCCCTAGGTGAAGGGTATTCTTTTTGTGTGTGTTATTCTGGCCGGGTTTCTTTGTGTGTTCGGTTTCAATTCATTAAATTTCCATTTCTTTATCCATGTGTCTTATTTAGTAGTGTTTGGCGATCGAGCTGCTCGCTCTCTTCAAACATAGTCCTAACTTATTCTAGCTTTCTAGCACCAGGAGGGTATTCCTACCACTCGTCGTGGGACCACCTTCACGGAGTCTGGAGTCGCTCGGCACATCTGGCCTGCATGTACGGGCCCAGCACAGGTCAGAAATTAACATCCATTTCCACTGCGTACTCCTTTCTTTTCTAGTTGGTTCCAGTGATGTAGCTAGGAGGCACGCCAAGAGTATGTTTATTTTAATAGGGCGGTGCAGATGTAAGCCACGTGAGTTAAATTCCGCATCGGGCACTGGATTGTTTTTATGTGCATGCTTAATACTCGTCGTCGCATGTTGGAAGAAATCATTCGTGAAGCGCGGTGGAGTTGTGTTTGGGTGAAGTGTCGCCATCGCGATATCCATATATCGGCACGCCGGTACGTGAAGGAAGGACCACAACTGATTGACGGAGGTATGTTTAGATTTATGCCAGTGCCGCGATTGGGTTATGCAGAGTGCGTAAGATCACAGAATTCTTCACCGTTCTTTGTATTATGAAGTTTTACGCCCGTGATCCGGGTCAGCTAACGGACAAAAACGCGGAAGGAAGGTACTGTGGCAATAATCTGATAAAGTTGTGTACGCCTAAACATTTGAACATCTGAACATTTGAGCGAAGGCCGGAGAGAAACCTGAATTATAACGCCGACCAGTTACGTCATTTAAAGGTGAGCAGCCAAGCTGGCATTCAAGAGACACGGTGTGCGCATGAGGAAAGGGATATATCTGCTTTAAGCTTGCGTTGATGGTTGCAGGTTGCGCAGGCGAGGCGAACAGTCTAAACATAGAGTGTGAGACGTGAGCAGGTCAAGTTGAATGAACTAAGAAGCGGATACTGTAGCGTGCAGATGTGAAAGTGTTACGGCGTAGTGGAATGCAATGTGGTCACACAGCAATGTAGGTGCAGTCGGGGGCGGTCATGGTCGTCGCCTGGAGATTGACAGATGTAGGGGACGCATGCTTACACTGGAGCGCCGGGAGACGCGGGTGGAACGACGCTGTACGCATGACCAGGAAACATCGACGTCTCTTATTCCCAAGGACCAGGATTCATCACGACGCCGGATCCAAAGTAAGATATCTTTTTCTCACTCCTGTTCATCGTAAAGAAGAGAATCTCCATTTTTGAATAGCCATGCCATAAGATGACTTGGGGTCGTGTAATTTAATCCCATTCACATAGTTTAACGCTATTAACAATCAATGATTCTAGGTTAAATAAGAGCATCACTCTCGTTTTCCTGAGGTTGTGCAGAGTTTTTTTTACTTCCAGTCGTTTTGACTTTTACGAACAGCATCAATGTCAATGTTATGCTTTGAAATATAATTATATAATAGTAAGATTAATAATAATAATAATAATAATAATAATCATAGTTAAATGTTGATAAATATTGCTATAATCAACACCGAAATATAGTTGTAGATAATCACGCATGGCCATGAAAAAGAAATATCGCTCGAGATAATTGGGCATGAAAATCATGGGACAAGGGTCTCTTATGAAATTCAGAAATGAGATATGAAATAAGACGCTGGTTTTGGTCAATTGTTGTCTGGTATGATATGGTTCCTTGGGAAAAGTGTCATGTTATCGTACGACTTCATTGTAAGGTTGAATTACTGTGTTAAGTGTGGGTTCGAGGTATGCTATTAAGCGCAATTTTTCGTAATGAGATTAATATGGTATTCCGTCGTATGTGACGAGGTAGATTAATGTGGTGATATTCAGTTATGTGTAACAAGGTTATTCAGGGGGCTATGTATGACCCTGAAAATTTGTAGTTGTACGGACAGGTTCCTCACTAGATGGATGGATGTGCTGCATTTCCTCATAGGGTTGAGTGTGGAACAGAGCTATGATGTACTTGAGGGTACGCTCTGCAGTAAGGTTACTCAGATCCTCACACATAGAGGTTGACTGAATGGCTATGATTAAATGTTGGTCACGAAAGTGAAACACACTGAGGTATACTATTATGAAAGTTGTGAACCAATTCTAGACGTAAGCATATGACATATCGGCAACTTACTTATGCAAGTGGGTATATTAATGAGGACCAAGGTAATTGGGACGGTCATGCCTGTAGACCAGATAGAACAGTAAGAATGCACTGTGTAAATATTTAAACACTAGTTGTAAATGTAAATGATTTATATTTCGGTTGGTTATCGAATTCCACATTAGGTGACGTCCAGTTGATGTTGGGAAAATTTATGATGTGGTTTTTTTTTATGCTCTTTAGATGGTAAATTTCAATTCGATACAGGAGGCCGTCCATCGATGTATAAAGGTAGATTGTCATGTTATGATATGTGTTTTTTTTTCTGAGCACATGCCACAGGTAAACTTTGGACTAAGTGGCCAGTAATTTTATTATTATTATTATTATTATGCGTGTGCTCTAATGGAATAATAGTTGTGTTAATTTTGGCTGGGCAGTCTCCTGGTCGAATTTCTAAGTAGGCAGGTAGCATGTTTGGCTGTCCTTTGGCCAATTAAGGAGCAGATGTGATTTTACGAGGGCTGTTTCTTTTTTATCTGTTTGTTAATTCGAATTAGGGGGTTTGCTTTTCAATCCTGGTTCATTTTGTTTGCCATCCCAACCCGTAAACGACCCGAGACCCTTTGTCTCTAGCTCGCTGGAGCTTTGGTATTATTCTTGTCTGTATGAACCAAGATTCACGCCCTAATTCTCTTTTCACCCACTCCCTTGGTCGTTTCTTCTGATGGGGCCGGGATGTTGGCCGGGTGATCGCCTGTCTCATTGGAGAAGCGGGCACATTACGAAAGCACGGAATTTCAGTAATTCTACTCTAACTTCAGATTACAGTAATCACTAACGATTATACATTCCATATCGTGTTCGTAATACACTTAACTTGTTCCAACTTCTACGCATTATCATTTCTCATAAAACATTTCATCCCATTATACTCTGTAGCGATTCATTTGCGATATTACCTTGTCATCGTTTACTTATTAAAACACGTGTATTTAACTATTATATTGTAAGATACGTCTGCATATAATCATTGGATTAATACAAATAAATTCCATATCCTCACAATTCTTGTTATATTCACAGAACAAATGTTAATGTCAACGTTATCAAACCTCTCATAAAAATGGGTCAGTGTCTTTCAATTACATCTCGTTATTTCCTATTTTACCGCTAGCTTAGCGTTGTCATATTTCCGCTCTTACAAATGAGCTATTAATTCCTCTTTCAAAATATACATAGCCAACAACCTGTTGCTTTCATCCTAATAAATGCACTGACATTCGGTATTGAACTCAGTTGCATTAATAAATCCTCAGATTTAAATAACTTGTAAATGTGATCAAAGTCATAAAATAATGACATAGTCCTTAAATTCGGCGAATAAAATACAATGAAGTATTTATGATATTCTTATGCTTTCCAAAGCATTGCACAACCTTATCGATGAGTAATTGAAACATTATGCTGAAGCATAATCAGACAGGTTCGATCCTCGTCTCACGTCATTCATTGGGCTCTTTTAAATACGGGTTCAGTACATTTACCCTGGGTCAACAACTATGCTCCTCTTCATGACAATTACCAGTTGGCGCTGAAGAGAACGAAATCCACGGTCAAGAAAATGAAAACAGAAGAACTGCTTAATGATTACAAAGAAGTTTTCATTCAATGGGAGGCTGAAGGTGTCATTGAAGAGGATTCGTCGCATGATTTAGGGTCACCATGTCACTATCTTCCCCCATCGACATGTGGTGAAGCCTGGTGGTACCACACCAGTTAGTTCCGTATTTGATTAGTCTGCCAGTAAAAATAATGCTCCTGGCCTCAGTCAGTGTTTGGAAAAGGGACCAAACCTCATTGAAAAGTTTCCTTCTATCTTGGCCCGTTCTGGATTGAGTGAGATCGGAGTGGTGCAGCTTGGTTGATTGTCGCCACTGTCGGGATTTACGGTGATTGTGTGTCTGTGCGAGAGCAGAGATATAGATTGTAAGTGGTAGTATTGGGGAACAGTCGAGGGTTGTTTGATAGTTGCTCTTTGTTTTCTTCTTTTTGTCATATTAGCGAGTGTTTAGAAGATCAACCGCTTTGTCATAAAGAAGGCAAAACTGGATACATCTTCGGTAAGTTATGAAAGGGTATTATTGAAGGTGTAGAAAATTGAGGCCCCCATTTCATTATATAGGCACAGCTTTTTCAAATAATTTTCTCTCCACGAGAAAGATGCATTGCTCACGGATAGAATGTAAAGTTATTCGATTTTTTTAAAGGTTCGTATTTATGTATTGTTTAGTCCCTTTACAAGGGAGGGGGGGTTTGAACTGGGGGATGAGGGTGTGTGGAGAGGTTGGTGTTGAACTAGGGGAAGTTCAGATGGAGGTGTGGAAACTCCGGACGAGTGTTGGAAAGTGTAATAGAGGATCGAATGGAGCTCTATGCCACGAGGGTTGTAAATCGATGGGGTGTGCTTTAAGGCGAAAGCTGACGCCTGCAGAGTGAGTGTTGCGATGAGTAATCTAAGTATCTGCTGACCGTGCACCACCGCGGTCTGCGTGCGTGCGACCAAGAAATCAAGGCTACTGGTAATGAAAGTATTGCTATCGCTGGCACAGAGGTTTTGGGGAACAATGTGATGACAGGTCAAGGTGTAGGTAGGGAAGCTAGCAGTAAAGACAGTGATGGCAAACAATGATTACAACTTGTTTGTAGTAATGGTGATCACTTATTTAATGGAACCAAAGTGTAATGTACGTTTCCCTGGATTCAGGGCTAGTATAACAAAGTGTGAATGGTACAATAAATTTGGGTGTGGCGACAGGAAGGATGTATAACCTGTGTGTGGAATCTGAGAATCACACTTTCTTGATGTACCATGTCAGCTGGCATTCGGGCAGAGTCTCCGACCGTAACAGATGACCTCCCTCAGATTGGGGGCCTTTTTATGTATTTGCATACTGCTGCTTTTGCACATAGCTGTTTAGATGAGCAGTGCTTGTGTATTTGTTTGGGTGTGATCCAAGCGCTTGGGTAATAGCTGTGGTTTCAGCTCAACTGGCTTGCGTGTTAGGAAATGTGTAGTTGCTGTTGTTGATTCCAGCTTGAGGGTGTTTAAGGGGTGAAATCCGTGTAGGGCGTTGGGCAGATGGTTTAATAAATGTAGTTGTTGGTGGAGTAGCTGTAGACGTGGGTGATCTTGTAGACCAGTAGGTGTATGTGTGTACACTTCTTAAGGGTGCTATGCGCCCTTAGATGTGTAACAACACGTCGACCCGATTTAGCTTGCGTCCTTGCAAGCTGGACTAGACGTAAGGGTGGTATTCAACTTCTTCATCCCTCTTCTTCAATCTTCTTTCTTCATCCCTCTTCTTCAATCTTCTTTGGTCGTGGCGGCGTAGATGATGTATCCGGTGTAGTTATGTGTGTGCACCTCAGTGTCGTCGAAGTGTGTGTTCTCAGTCAGGGTAGTTTTTTTGGAGGGTTGGAACATTATGTTTACACGTGTGAAATTGGTTATGCAATATAAAATACAGTGGGTTATAAATCATAAATACAAAATATAATATCAAAGTCATAGGTGTCATCACAATTCATAATTATAAGTTGGTTCCTGCGCAGAAAGAAAAAAAACATCTGGTGGGTTGGTAAACATTTGTTCGATGAAAAAATTGCTTTCTGCAGTTACAATGTGTAAGTATAAAGTATAAGGTGAGTTAGGGTGAAAAAAATGAAGAATAAGCAAAAGTAAATGTCCTGTGGTGTAGGTTTTAAGGGTGTCGTCACAATGTTTTTAATGTGGGGTGAAAATAGGGCATTTTTACATATTTTGTCGTTAAAAGAGTGAAAAGGAAAGAGGTGTGTTTAGTGTGTATAATGTGATACATTGTATGTGCATACATTGGAAATAATGGCGGTGGTACTCGTGGTAATCATGGTCACCATGAGGATTAATAATAATAATAATAATAATAATAATAATCACAAGGATAATAATAATAATAATCACATGAATAATAATAATTACAGGAATAATAATAATCACAATAATAATAATAATAATAATCACAAAAATAATAATAATCATACTCAGAAGGATAATAATAATAATACTCATAATAATCATGTACCTGGTACCTTGTTTCTTTCGTATACGAATAATATATATTGTGTGGCGGAGCTCTGTCCTCGCCATGTATATATATTGAACCCGCTGAGCTAAGGTTCATGTGATATTTTTCATGACAACATATTTATGATGGGATGTACTACCTTTGAACACACCCAGAAAGCTACGAGAAGCTGAGAGCTTATACAATTCTCTTTGGAGTAGCGGAGAATCGCACTTTTGACTTTGGTGAAGTCTGCTAATTATTTATCTGAGGTCTTATTAATCAATTTTATCTTTCTACGAGACTCAGAATATTCCATTTCGTCATTCAGTATTTTTGAAACATTTTGGAGAATGTTTTTTTCACTTTAAGAGCCGGCCGGATTGGGAATGGCCGACCGCCAGCCCAGCACTTGTTGTAACATGGGTGAAAAGTTTGTGAAACGTTTTATAAAGAAACGGGACAAGGTAAAATTATTTTGTTTCTATAGCCCGCTGTAGTATTTTATACACTTTTCATCGGTGCAAAAGCATATCGAACAGGAATACAAAGATAGTTATAAAAAGTGTAGTTAAAATCACAATTCTCCATATAAAATAGAGTTCTGAACTGCAATTTTCCTAACCTCTTCAATGCCTTCAGATGATGTTGAAAACAGAAACAAACTCCACTGCCAGACAGCTTATAGTTTTCTCTATTGTGCTACTGAAACATATTTTCAAATTAAGAACTCTGTATATGTTTAATCGTGATTTTAGAAAATGTCATCATATTGAGTTGCTAATGCTAGCCGTGTCGAGGTGCTGGTAGTTCAGGCAGTTACCGTCAGATACCGCATCGTCGCAAAGTCATGTCCTTGAAACAGGGTGAAGGAAGACAGAGCCGACTTCTGAGAGATTGTAATCTCATGCCAGGAAGTGATGAAATCAGCTCATGTCCAGGTGCTGTCAGTCGCTTCATTACAATCAGTGCCGGATCCAGGCTTTGCGGTGCCCTGGGCGATATGATACGGTCGGGCCCTCAACAATAGAAAATATAAAAAATATCAAATCAAATGGAAAATAGTTTTGTAATAATAATAAAATAAAGAATAGTTACAATATTTTGAATACACTACGGTACATTCTTTTAATAATATGAAAGAAACCCTTAAGTCCCCTTGAAGAAGATTATGTAAACTATGAAATATTAAAATATTACTTTGCGACTCTTTTTCTCGGATGAAGTCTTCCATCATTTCACTGAAATCTATACTTGCTAAACGGTCACGGGAGGTCATAGCTGCACTGAAAAAAGAATATGAATTATAAATTAGTTTGAAAAGTATAATTAATTAATCAATTAGACTTAGACAACAGATGTTTGAGCAGACTCCCAAAGAGAGACAACCGGGAAAGAAGTGGAGGGAGGAGAGACAGAGGAAGCATAGTGTGTGTGTATGAGAGGTTTTTGGGAAAAAAAGAAGGGCCAGAATTAAACATGAAAATTGATTGTGTTATAACGCTCTCCTTATGGGGAATTAACGAATAAATAAATAATTAATCAATTAAATTTAAAACAATCCATGACCCCTCCCTGGACCGCGGGGCCCTGGGCGGTCGCCCTCCCCTAGATCCACCCCCGATTACAATCGGCTGCTTTCTAGATCATCATATTATGGTGTGTGGCCTACAGGTCTTTTGCAGTTCCAGTGTTTATTATGAGCTTTTTAGTTCTTTCTAACATGTCTGTAATATAGTATAGGCTACTTTCAAGATTATGCCATTGTTGTACTGTAAATAGAGTTGTTGTTGTTGTTGGAGGTGGTGATTCGTTTAGGAGCTTTGGGACATGGTGGTCATGTAGCCGCGTGCACTTGGGTGTATGTATAATGTGTCTAATAACCTGTGTTATTGTGATGGTTGTATTAGGGTGTGTATTTGTATTTGGGACGGGTTTTGTATATGCGGCGGCCGTGGCCTTAAGTAGATACCATCCCAGCATTTGCCTGAAGCATAAGTGATGAAACAACTTCCAGGATGGCTGAAGTAAGAATGTAACCCTTCTCTTCCCAGTTCTGCCTCACAAGCCTCAGTGTATCCCATTCCAGCCCTCAGCTCCCAAACCTGGACCTCTGCGTTGACAGCTAAGAAAACTAGCCACTACGCCACGAGGTGGATTGTAAATAAAATGTTGCTTTGTCAGTCTAAATATGATGTAGCGACTACTGGCCTTTTGAAGTTACAGTAATTATTATGTGAGTAGCAAGCAATCACTAGTTAGTAATCATCACTAAAGTGGGCCTGAATTTCATTAAACTAATTTATTTATTTATAATTATTTGTTTATTTATAGTTCTTCTAACAGTTTACAACCTAATTATGAGAAATAACAATATGAATTACACTTAATATTTTTAATATTTTTCTTACACAAATATAAAATGATACTTATAATAGGTGTGGCTAAATATTATTCTAGTAAGTATCGTACTTGAAATTATGTTACAAGTCACTGATAAGGAGTGTATGATATTAAGTGATTTCTCTACAATACAAATGAACAAAAGGTGCTGTCTGATATATTGAAATGTGTGCATGTGTTTTTTTTTTGTTTTTTTTTTAAGATATTGAATGTGTTCGATACAGGCGAATGTTTATGTTACTCTGTATTGGTTCTTGGACAGTGGGATGTTATACGTTTCGGTCTTATTGATCGCGAAGGAACATATAGTTCAAATTCAGATGACAAATAAGGTCTATCAAAGATGTTATCAAATTATTTAAATGTAATAACCTGCCTACTTTTCTCTAAAGTCTTTAAAGAAAAAGTTCCAGTAGGAAATTATGCTTAGCATATTTAAAAGAAATGTGTAGTTCATGTTACCATCAATCTCGCGATCAATAGCCACGGGACCTCCTTTTTACGTGGAATCCGAACCACTGGACATGACGTTTCACTTTGAAAATCTCACATGCATTGACCGTGAACCGAACCCGGTCCGCTGTGGTGAGAGGCCAACAGCTTGGCCACACCACTGGGCCACCACATTCCCGCTTAGCATATTTAGGATATGCATTTGTCCTTTTGTATTCCAAGAATATAGGGAATTTATTTTTTATCGATTCAACTCTATCGTTAGCATTCGCACATCTTGGGTTCCAAACTATTGAGCCAAATTCAAGTCTACTTCACACGAATGCATTATATATTATTTAGCAATGTACAGGTTCCTAAAATAAAATGTGCATCTTCTTATATATCCCAGCATTTTGAATATATCTCAAAATTTTTATCAATACGGTGAGAAAAGGATAACTTTTTTTAAATCAAAGTATAACCTACCATAAACCTTGATGACTTGAGATGGGAACTACATAGGAAATGGTGGTGTTTTCTATCAAAATTTGTGTGTTTTCGTGTAAATGCAATCGGATGACACTTATAAATCTAAACAATTTGTTTTGTTCCAATTTATTTTTTCTTCATCTTTTGGAGCAGCATACAATCCCATAACGAATAAATGTATTTAAACGATTACACGTCAATTGCAAATAATAATATATTGGCATCCCGGAGATGGTTAATTAAGATAAAAATTACAGAGGCACAAGATTCGATCCCAGGGTAACACCAAAGGGTGAATGGAGCTTTTCTCTATGATACAAAGTGTTGCCTCTTACATACTGTAAGTATGATCCGTAATATGACATTTTCGTAAGTTGTAGGCTACGTGATGGTTAACTCTGCCAATAATCTGTATATATTACATCGGCTCGTTATCCTTTAATCTAGACCAGATGACTCCTGATTCGTGAAAATTGGTTATTGTTGATCATCGAGGGATGAATCCGTGTTATGAATCGTGAATAAAATGTCATGTATGCCTGAATAATTATGTGTTCATGCAGTGTTTGCTCGTAAAGTTTGTTTGGGGAAAACATAGTAACTACCGGTACTGTTCGATAGTTAAGAATTAGTGAGATCTTACCCGACTTGTGGATATGACTGACTTTAGTAAGTTTCCATTTCTCTGAAAATATCGAAGACTTGATCGATAAATTAAATTTAATATCAAGAGGATAAGCTATTTTTTCCGGATCTTTTTGTCAAATATGGAAAAATAACGTCAGGATCTGCTACCCTCTTGTGTCCCATATATTCATCGTAAGTATAGAAGTGAGAATGTCACTACGGGTTACCTCATAATTAATAAGATGTCAATTTCGAGATGACTTTCTAGGTTATCATGCGTTAAAATGTCATAGTTGGATCCATTTTGGCAATATACTGATGAGTAAGGCTAGGATTTTAATGTAATATCTATCATCATCATAGCAAACATTCGTATCGAGTAGATTGGCATTTCAATCCGGAATGTCTCTCATTGGTGAGTTCGGAGGTGACTATACAGCCCAATGTGGGAGGCACACAATTTGCCGCAGTGATGACAGGTGGTTCCACATGGGGCATCTGCGTTCCTTCCATTTCTTCTATGTAATAATACATTAAAAATTTGAAATACCGGTATGTAATATTGATTTAATTTTTATATAAATCATATACATTGCACATGATATTGCTTGTAGATTCATTTTATTCTTTTTTTTTTTTGCAAAATAAAGGGTGGTACACTAATTAATTAATTAAGCATGTTCATATTACAGCAAATTTAAATAAATTCCATGAATATGTATGAGAAAATGCGTTCGAACTCCACAATAAGTATTGTCAGAGTCACTTTTTGTTTGCGAGGTGGGAGGAAATATAGGCTAGTAGCCTTTATGATCAACGTTGAAAAGTTGAGTCTCAGGCATTCACGGGACAATTGAAATGAACCAAGTCCCGCCGATGAGTCTCCGGCAATGTGTGATGCGAATTCCCATCCCCTTATCTTCACTAATATCTTACTTGGAATTCTTCCCTTGCCCTTTCTCAGCAGGTTATGAATAGCTTGGAAAATCCGTTTCATGTACCTGAGTTTCTAGTGGACAAATATTGTTATACCTAACTGTTTTGAATTACCGTTTATTTCATTTGCCAAAAAATACTTTTTTTCAATCACAGTAAGAGACGGTATATGTAATTTTACATAAAAAGTAAAAAATGCTATTATGATAAAATATACCAACACGTATATAGCCACCACGGCTACGCTCGTTTGCTGTTGGGCCAAGCTCTCTGCTGACTTCGTAGACGTGGGTTCGAGCCCCACCGTCGGCCGTACTTGAATGGTTTTCCGTGGTTCCCCATTTTCAACTCCACAAATGCTGGGACGGTACTTTCTACAGGCCATGGCCGCTTCCTTCCACATCCTTGCCCACTTTCATCCATTCATCTCATCTTTCATTCCGACACGCAGGTCACCCACGGGCGTCGACTGGAAAGACCTGCACTCGGCCGCTCCTCAGGCCACACGACAAAAAAGAAAATGATCAAATATGTAAAACATATAACAACATATAATTATATTATAGCTAAGGTTCTAATCCATGGACATTTATCATTTTTAGTTGTGTATAAGGAAAGGGAAACAATATGTACTTACATAAAAATCCTAGCCCAAATCATGAGAAATAGTTCGGAAACCAGGCACGGCTAATTTGGACCGGGGAGATGATTTCGGGGTTCCCCAATTACGAAAATTGATGTTTTTAAGTCTTTCAAAAATGTCAAAATGAGTTTTATATATCGTTTCATCACATTTACCCGCGTACACACAGTCTGTCGATGACTATAAGTTAGACTAAATTCAGCTGACCAGCTTAGGAAAATGTATGTATGTATGTATGTATGTATGTATGTAGATCTGATTACTAATTCAGTGTCTATTTAAAATAAATAAAAAATTTGTGGCTATAAGTTGTGTTTATATTAATATGATATCCTTATTTCTTCTCCCAGTCGTCATTTAAAACTACTATGAACAATACTTTACGCACTATCGTTCTTTGAAGGTAATATATATAATGCATAATAATGGGGTTGAAAATAGGAAATCACTCAAAACCTTTTGAAGGACGACCGACAGAGGGGTTCGAACCCACTCGCTCACTGAATCCGGGGATACCTTGACCGTTCAGTTGATTGTATACAGACTTCCGCTTAGTACATTCTGGTCGCAATGTTCTGAAGGTACTTTGGCGTGACACAGACACTGGAGCATGAAGAATAATAGAAATAATATTTCTATTCGTCATGACTGGAGGAGAGGATAGGATCGAATCGAACGGCCTTGAGCCTCCCTCACTGCCCTCTAGGCACCCTCGATGAAACTACCAGTGGAGCTAGCTGCAGTCGACAGCAACAGCGAACCTAGTGGCGAGCTTTTGAAATGAAAGGCGAAATCCGTTCCCACTCCGGCCGGCTCTTAAGGTATGGTAATATCGTTGCAGATACGCAAATAGGAATGTAAGTAGTCGCTCAACGACTTAGTTTGACGACTTGATTCCACGAGGAAATCAGTTCCGTGCACTGCGTCTTGAGAATCCGCCCTGTTGAGGCGTGTTATAATACCCGTCGTGTTAGACGTGGGAAATGTCCGCTTTTTAGCGAGGAATCTTTATCAAGTGCCATCGAGCACCATTGTATTACGAATCACAGTTGTTAACGTGTAGTGATTAGCACGAATAGTAAAGTGAACTTATTTGGCAAATATTGTGAATTTTCGACAATTCTGTCGCACCACATTTTTATACCCACGTGATTTGTGGAGGGCCAAGAGCCTGGTGCGAAATATACAGGTAAATGTGATATTGTTACTTTAGACAGGTGTTATACTAAAAATACATTGTATATACATTGCTACGGTGGATTTATCCACAAGAAAACGACGCCTATTTCGCGGATGCCACGCGATTGCCAAAGTAGCGTCTGTGCACGTGTGAAACCGCAGATCAGTGCATGGCCATCAGTGCAAAGTGTAGAGGCTGTGTTACCAGATATATGTTTAAAGCCTGTGATATCTACGAAGCATACCGTAATTTTCAAATAATAATGCACTACATGATGTCTAATATTATCGACCACGTGTTCGACATTTACAACACCATGTTCGAGTCGGAGATAATGGGCTAATTACCATTATGGTATGAGGGAGATGTCTCGGACGGAACGAGCATGATTATGGAACTTCAAGAACGTCGAACGAGAAGGAAGGAATCGAGGATGCCTTTCCTAGGCATGTCCAACCCATTCACGATGTCAACTACAGGGACAGACTGAACCCTGGTCTTTGGAAGAGCCAAGATGGAAGTTCTGATAAGGACGATGCCGATCCTGAAAGCCAGAGGTGCTTTTGTTCAACCCTTGTCTTTGGACAGAGAGCTAAGTGTGGGCTCCTTCATATCGTGAGTTTGTACAACCCTTCTTTGTTCTAGTCATTGGTGGTATAGTTAGATTAGTGTAGATTGTAAATCAGCCGAACTTAGTGACAGCCATTTCATAGCTAGGGAATGTAATTAGTTTAATTAGATGTCATTTATTTACAGTGATTGTGAGTCACCCTTGGGTTTGATATTTTGTTCAACCCTGGTGCAACCTGATGGACGTCATAGGACGCCGATTTCTGTCTATTGCTAAACGTGACTGTAGTCATTTCTAGGCTACTTTGTTTAACCCTCTCTGGGGTGATTTTCAAGTCTTAGCAGACTCTTGTTATGGCAATCTGATGCCATGGTCATGATTCTTTAACTGCACTTTTTGCAGCCAGTCAATGTTACGCCCCTGACTTCATTAGAGTAGTCGTATCATTTGGGTAATCGACTGTAATTACCAGTTTTGTAACTGCATTTATATTTCATTCGAGATGTGCTCAGAAGCCATCCAGGTCAAGTGTGGACCTTACAAGTAAAAGGGATGTTTCGTTGCCTAGCATCGAACCCAGTTCCCAACGTATCATTAAGCAGATCCATCAGAGTGGTGTTTGCGCCATATTATTATTTTTGTTAGTGTCAAGTGTGATGACACGTGATTTATTTGATGTTTGATACAAGTAACAAATGAAGTATTTTATCTTTGAGAGCAGAGAGCTCCAGCAATGAGTGACATTGCTACCTTTTAAACGTCTTTGCTATGAAAGACAGAGTTATATATTTATATTCAGCTTTATAGCGTGCTTTTAATGTACATATTCTTCGAGGTTTATAACCTATGGTAAAGGTATTATTATGAGGCCAGTTTTACAGTTATTTTCTTGCTTAAACTGCCGGCCCAGTCAATGTGTTGTGTCTAATAC
This sequence comes from Meconema thalassinum, assembly GCA_946902985.2. Classification (NCBI taxonomy): domain Eukaryota; kingdom Metazoa; phylum Arthropoda; class Insecta; order Orthoptera; family Tettigoniidae; genus Meconema; species Meconema thalassinum. The sequence continues at coordinate 1,204,342,404 of OX336388.2, forward strand.
TGTACAGGGAGCTTGTAGCCCGCTGTGACACACGAACAGGTTTTTGAAGACTACCCAGCGCCCGACTGAGAGCGCTTGCTTCTAAGTGAGACAGACTGATGTTAACACAGGACAGAATGCTTGTAGCATTCATTTGTTTTTCATTGCATTGATAGCTCATGGAATCCAGTGTCCACTTCTGTGTCTGAGCATATGTTCTTTAGATTGTCATTTGTTAGTTAAACGCCTTTTGCGTGTACCGTTGTTTTGACGAGTACAGTTATGTCGGGTTTCTTATAGTATGTTGTAGGCTAGCCCCGTGAAGGAGGTTTTTCATGTATGAAGTTATTTTGTGTACCATGTCCGGGATTGTTCCCGTGGACCAGATATTTAAGGAGGGTAACTGATGTGTCCAGGCCCGTCCCAGAGTTATTGAACGCGAGCTGTGCGCCGCTGGTAACTTGTGTTATTGTGTGTCCGAGTTGTTATTGCTCGTTGATTGTATTCCGACTTTTGAGTCGAGGCTTTTTGGCAGAGATGATCTCAGGGAGACGCTCCGTGCCAAGGCTTGTCAGCTATTATTCGCCATAAACCAACGTTAATCTAAACCGACATCTTAATATAAAACGCATAATTTTGATAAACAAAATATAACTAACGAATCCTTTCTATTTAACCTTGTTCATTTGCATTTGGAACCTGCTGACATAGCCGTGCTAATGAAGGTATTTCCTGGAGGAAATGACTTGAGGACAGCTGACACTTTTTGTAGCGACTGAAGCTTGCTCGAACCTTTAGTTCGTAGCTTGTGGAGCGCAGGCCATACGATGTTAGACGTAGTCTTCACTACGCAGTCGTCACCGTAATTACACATGTTAAATGACTATGGCTTACAAACAGTAAACCAAGGTGCAGGCAGGCTTTGAATAAAACTGTGGTCTTGTATTTATTTATTTGTTGATGTAAAAGTGTACGAATCCTCTATGTTACCCTTTTGTGTGCTGATTAGCACCTAGTTCGTAAGAATGTCTTAGATGTTTTTTAAGGCCTGTCACATAGCTTTGATTGTAATTGTTTGATATTACGGACGTCACCGCCGTAAATTTTGTAATTAATTGATAGGACTTAGCTAGATGAATTAATATTAAATGTAAATGTGGAGATGGTATCATCCTAACTTAGATTTGTTTTGCTACCCTGTTAAATGTAAATTCCGATATTAGCTTGATCTTGTAACTTGACCTAGGGTTTTTCGTCGTACCATTTTCCTAGTGTTGCTGTTGTTGCTTTATTATTGTGAGACAGATATTTCGCGAGGGTTTACTGTAACTTCTCAGGTAGGGACCTGCTCTTTATTTTGATTATTTATTAGCTTGCGGATTAGCCGATAGAAACCCTCCGAACTAGGATAGGGGTTTGTCAATTTTACAATAAATTTTCACGAAGTTTTACATAAGTCTGGATGTTTCTTTTCTCAGTCTAGCTTTTAGGTGAACCTTTCCTTAGGCAGTCTATGACCTTTCGTCACCATGTACCACGATCCCCGTGGACTACAGTTTCTCGTGCCGCTTTGGCCTGTTTGGAAGTTCACCTGATCCTCTCGGCAGTTAGGTCCGGCGGATGAGATGTTAGGGAAGTCATTGCGGTTGTTGGCTGTCCTGGCAGCTCCTCTGACGGGCTCAATATATATATATATATATATATATATATATATATATATATATATATATATAACCCTTCTATGCCGGCTGGCCTATGTCGTCTAATTTATAATCATCTTAGGTCTATACGGCCGTCCTTATATTAGCTTATTGGTTAGGTCGCTATTCTATACCAACCTGTGAGTTACCCTCCGTGGGTGGGAAAATTCACCTTGGTAGCGAAGATTGGCGCTTACAAGTTTGGCTATCGTATGTTACGCCTCATCTGTGGCGTTATATATCTGCGTCAACAGCTCTCAACGCCCCACGGGCGCTGTTCACCGTTGAACGCTATTATTGTCGCCTTATTGGCGCAACCGAAAGTGGAGAATAGTGTATTTGTGTGAAAGCAGGCGTGAGTGTATTGTTTTTGGGAAGAGGGAGGGGTGTGTAATTTTTTCATGCTAAAAGATATATATACAGAGTATATTTACATGAGCACCATCTGAAAATAGAAATGGATATTGTATATGTTAATTGTAATGCCCTCCTTTCTGCTGCTCTGCAAGGGAACGCATGGTTATTATTATGGTCAATAGATTAAACCCTCAAACAACAACAACATTATTATTATCATGTATCCATATATCAGCCAATCGTCATTTGTGCATTTAGATAATAACTCCCTTTGGCGCCTTATGTTCTATCTTAGCCTATGCCGGCTGGAATCTTAGATTAGCCTACTTATAGCTATTGTGTCCCTCTTGTTTATTTGTGTATAAGTGTGCATCTAGTGTGAGAATGTGTTTTATTGTATGTGACCTTGGTCTACATTATTACCTTGTCTGCCATGATCATTCGTTGTTGGTCGCTGCCATGTTGGAGCTCTTGGCTGGAATAAAATGTACATGGATTGCATGCCCTTGGCCAAAATATATATTCATTATATCTAACGCGCAGCGCCGTGGTAAGTCAGCTGCGGTTGCTGCTGTCTTGGAGATATCTCTTCGACGTCTCCTCTATTAACGTTTCCGTGTGCAAGTGGATAGTCTAGTACCCAATGCACTTCTACGCTCTATCCGTATTTGATTATCGCATTGTCGGGCTTACGATGCCATCATCATCATCATCATCATCATCATCAATGTCCCACTCCAGTCGCCCGGGTGTGGTTAACAAGCCTCTTCCACTCCTTTCTGTCCTTCCACTTTTCCTGCTCCATTACTTCCTCCACATCCAATCCAGCTTCTCCGATGTCCTTCCGAATCTGATCCATCCATCTTCTTCTTGGTCTTCCAACTGATCGCTTACCCTTAACCTCTCTCTCCAACTCCCTTCTTGCCGCTCGTTCCTTTCCCATTCTCTTCACATGTCCGAACCATCTCAGTCTTGCTTTCCGTATCTTTTGTACTAACGGTTCCACATTCAGCTCTTCTCTGATTTTAACATTTTGAATTCTATCTCTTCTTGTCTTTTTTACAGATGTTCTTAAAAATTTCATTTCTGCTGCTTGGATCTTACGATCTTGTCTCTTGTTAGTTACCAGCGTTTCCAGTCCGTATGTTACAATTGGTATGAAGTACTGTTTATATAGTGTTAATTTCGTTCTCCTGGGCACTTTGTCATCCCATAAAAGCTCTCTGACTTGGTGATAGAATGTTGTGCTTTTACTTAGTCTGTTGTTAATTTCAGGGTTGATTTCATTACCTCCGTTAACAATGCTACCCAGATATGGGAACTGTTCCACATTCTCTAACCATTCTCCATCTATGTTCACTTGGCTTCTCTTTTCCTCTTTTCCACAGTGCAGGACTACAGTTTTCTTTTTATTAATTACCATTCCAAACTCCTTCAGCTTTTCATTCCAAATGTCCAATCTCCTTTGCACTTCCTTTTCTCCCTCTCCCCAAATCACCACATCATCTGCAAATACCAAGGCCTTCACTTCATCACTACTGATACTCTGTTTTACACGTTTTATGATTTCATCCATCAATATAACAAATAATAACGGTGACAGTGCACTTCCTTGCTTGAGGCCTTTTTTGTATAGAATGATTCAGAATCACCACTACCCACTTGTACACTGCTCTTACTCTCATAATACAACATTTTTATCTTGTTAATTAGTGATTTTGGTACATTCCTTTTCAGTAGGCATTCCCATACATATTTTCTTTTAACTGTATCATAGGCTTTTTCCAGATCCAAAAATATAAAGATGATTTCCTTGTTCATTTCTAGATGCTTTTCCATTATCTATCGCACTGCAAATATCAAGTATATTGTTGATCTATTCGGTCTAAAGCCATACTGTTCTTCCTCTAACTGAGGTTCTATTATATCCCTCAGTCTCTTGCCTATGACTTTCTCCATTATTTTTAGCCCATGAGATAACAATGTTATACCTCTATAATTTTCACATTTCTTCCTATTTCCTTTCTTGAACAGTGGTACAATGCTTCCTTGTTGCCAATCTTCAGGTATCCTTTCATCCTTCCATATGGCATTGAGGGTTCGGTATAGCCACTGTAGTCCAATGCTTCCTGCTGCCTTAATCATATCAGCATTGAATTCGTCTTTTCCACTTGCTTTACCTTTGCTCATTGCTTTCACTGTCCTTTCAAGTTCCAACCATGTTATTGGGTTCTCTTCTTTTTCTCCATCTATTTCCATTTTCTTATCTCGTTCTTCCTCTGGGAAGTCATCCCCATTATAAAGCTTTTCAAAATACTTAGACATCACCTTCTGAAGACCTTTTTCATCATGTACTATGGAACCATCTTCTCTCTCTAATGCCTTGATTTTTTCTTGGTCTGCTCTTTTCGATTTTATTACTCTATACAGTAGTTTCTGATTTCCTCTACTATCTTGCTCAATTTTGTTGGTGAACTCTCCCCAGCATTTCTCTTTTTCTTTCCTGATACTCCTTTTTACTTGTAGTTTTAATCTTTTGTATTCCACATGTAACCTCTATCTTATCCTCATCTTTCTGATACGTTTTTTGCTTTTCCTTATCCATTTCTTTCTTCACCTTGTTCCTTTCTTTTATTTCTTGCTTTATTTTGTCTGTCCACCACCGGGTCTCCTTTTCCTTAACATTTGCTTTTGTTTTCCCACATACCTCAACTGCTGCTTCAACAAATGTCTGTCTGAAATTGTTCCACTCTTCTTCTCCACTTTGTGTTTCTGTGTTAGGCAGCATCATTTTTATCCTATCGTGGAATGCTATCCTTTTGTCCTCCTCCTCCAATTCCCAAATCCTGATCTTTGGTTTTTTCTTAAGTACAATTTTAGGGATTTTTACTCGTTTTAAATCCACTATTAATAACCTGTGATCACCTCCCATACTTTCACTGGGGATTATCTTCGCATCCATGACGTATCTTCCCCATTCTCGGTCTGTTATCACAAAATCGATGAGAGTACCATACTGTCCATCCCAACTATACCGGCTGATCTTATGGCTATTCCTCTTCTTGAACCACGTGTTCTTTATTATCAGGTTATTTCTGACACAAAAATCCAACAGTTTCTCTCCATCTTCATTTCGATCGCCATACCCATGTGGACCCAAAACATTCTCATATCCCATTCTATCAGTTCCTACATGAGCATTTAGATCTCCCATTATCATGATCCCATCGCCAACAATATGTGATTCCAGTTCACTGAGGAAATCTTCTTTTTCTTCCAAGCTACATCCTGTCTGTGGAGCATACACTTGTATTATCTTCAGTAGTTCCTTATTTACGTGTATTTGCATTATTATAATTCTTTCAGTTACATACTCAACTTCAGCTATTGGTCCAACATTTTGATTCACTATAAAGCCCACTCCATTTCTTTTCTCTTTACGGTTACCCATCCAGTACAAGGTGTACCCCTTACTTAGTTTCTTCATTCCTTTTCCCTTCCGTTTCACTTCACTTAATCCCAGGATGTCGAGTTTTCGTGTCTCCATTAGGTCAATCAATTCATTTTCCTTGTCATTCAGTGTTAAAATATTTATTGTTCCAAATCGGGTTTTGTTCTCTGATCTAACACTTGCACAAACATCAGCATTACCATCATACGCTGCAACTGTAGTCAGAGTCATGTCAATTCCGTTTTTCTTCGATCCGAGGCTTGTATTATAATTGAAAGCAACTACAAATTTACTCGTCTGCTGGCTTGCTAAGCCTAACGCATCTGAGGATTTTCTTTTGGGGTTTACTCCCTTAGCCTTTGAAGATCCCTCTTCTCCACAAGGCAGTGGTTTCCTCTTCTAATTTCCCCCAGAGAGGATGGGTTGCCTCATCCACCATCTTCGCCATTCTGAAGGTCTCCTTCTCTGCCTAAGATGCTGTTAAGGTCTTCACCCGTACCCTGGGCATGGGTTTCACGTTATACCCCGTGAGACTGGGTCCCTGTCTGAACTTAGCTCTCCTTCACACCGGCCTACTGATGTGGAGGATACCCACCCCCGCAGCGTGGATGCGCCAAACAAGAATTACTCAAGTGGAGGATAGGGAAGGTGACCCTATCTCCCTTGAGCCGGGTTAATGGTTGCGTATGATGCCACAACCAAAGGCAACCTATGTGTGCCTTGAGATCTAATTATATCTAATCTATTCCTAGAAATATAAAATTGCCAAATACCCGCCTTACAGGTTACTGTTTTGAGACAGTAAACTTTTTAAATTTTCTTATATCTAAGTTACCTCTGAAATAGGTAACTATTTCCTTATATACTAAAAATTCTGGGTTGAGGGCTTGTCCGGACGGTGTCCCTCCCGGACGTTACGTGGTCCCCGCCGTACTGGTACCGGAAACGAGTAGGTTTACCCAGCTGATGGTGCCCCATCGCATTCACGAGGCCGTCTTATACTAATGTACTAAATACTAATGGTGTGTTAGTGTTGGCCTTTGCGCTTATTTGCTGCTAAAATAGTATTTAATTCGCTCTGGTCGGTCTATCAATGCCTTTTTCGCTATTGATCAATTATTTCTTTATTCGCCTTTAAATCGCCTGGATGGACGTCCCCATAATAACATTTATGATCTTATTTGGGAGCCTACCACCCACGACGGCCGATTGCCGAACATGAAATATTTTAGGGGCCGCCACCTCGCTATTTAATAAGGCTATATTATATTCATTATTGCCATATATTATTTATTCATATTTCTTCGCGGAATAATTCATCGCGGCATAATTCATTTTATAAATCCCGTTTCCTCACCCCGCACGAGTGGGGGACTTACCCTCACGCATTGAGAGTTTGGACTTACTTATATACTAGCTAAGAAGTCTTAGTCCTGGTGGGTTGTCGAGATCCCTTACTGCCGTATGAACCTCTGCTCTTCTGTGCAATTCTGTCATTATTTTACTTATGCCATTACCTCGTGTTATCTCAGTTTTCTCTAGTGTTCGGGGGTGTTTTTTTTGTGGGAAAATGTAATTAGTAGTGTAATTAGGGTGTTAACTTTTTAGGGTGTGTTGGATAATGAAGGGCATTATGGGGTAGTCACATGGACTGCTTAGCATCTATTGCTTCAATGGATTTTCCACGCTGACAATTTGTATGTATTTTAGAGGTTGTCAGTAGAGTATTTTGTGGATTCATGCAAGGTATATTACTGGGGTGCGAGGGTGTGTTATTGTTAATATTATGTGGTATCGCATTGGGTGGGATGGTACGCAATATCGGGCTTTCCATTTTATATTTGCCCTAGCCAATATTGATCAAGGATATATTGTTTGTCTGGAGTACATGCGTGTAGGATAGAGGTTTCCCCAGGTGGTTTTCCCATGCTGGCTGTGAAAATTAAAAATATTGCATGCAGGTATATTAATTGTGCTGGCCCCGTGGTGTTGGGGTAGCGTGCCTGCCTCTCGCCCGGAGGCCCCGGGTTCGATCTCCGGCTCCGTCAGGGATTTTAAAACTGACGTGAGGGTTGGAACGGGGTGCACTCAGCCTCGTGAGGACAATTGAGTAGCTGTCTGACAGTGAGACAGCGCCCCGATCACGAATACCAAGATTAACGGCCGAGGGGACTCGACGCGCTGATCACGCGTCACCCCAATATCTGCAGGCCAAATGGCTGGGCAGCGGTCGCTTGGTCAGCCTTAGCCCGTCATGGGCTGGATAGTGCCATGGGTTGACTTTTTTTGTTGGTATATTAATTAAGAACCTGGGTGTGTAAGGATAGGATTTGCATGCTTACAGATGGATTTGGAACGTGTTTTGGTTAATGCTCAGGTGAGGGGGTGCTTACATGCTGGTCGTGTAAATTACAACTTTCTCATGCACGAATATTAATCAAAATAATTTGTTAGCACTTCTCTGACCATTGTCTATATATATAGATATATCAAGCGTTTATTATTGGTTTCCATACGCCTCTTATCTTCAAGCGTGAAGCTGTGTGCTTTGGGGGTGCAGTTAACCCTATGTTTGTTATTTAAAAAGTGCCCTTTTTAATTGTTTTTAGTGATTATTAAGGGAAGTGTATTATGGATTTGTGCATGTATGGGGATTTTGGGAGCTGTGAATATTGTATTTCTTGTGCCTTCTCTTAAGTGACTGTCCTCACTTGGTCATACCTCGGTTACTCCGGGCGTAATCGCTATGTGGATGCGTGTTTACTGGGTAACTGTGTTTAATGGCTCTACATTGTGGCTGGTATTATTACTCAGGGTTATTATTCAGTGTCGCCTTCGTAAAAGTACCCCTTAGTATTAATATGGTAAGATTAACGGTCATGGCGCTCTCTTATATTCCTTTATGCAGTATTCAATTAATGCAGTATCGCACTGTTATATTTGTCTCTTATCTCGTTGGTATCGCTGTGTGTATTGTTTAAATTGCTCGTAGCAAAAATCCCTGTGAATTATTAGTGTTTTTACCGCCCTAGTGGGGGGGGGGGGGTAGTATTATCTGCTATTGTGAATAGTTTCTGCCGCTTATTGCAGGCATCCCTTTGTTGGCAACCTAGCCGAAATCTTTTATGGGAGTAGAGTTTTTCACTTTCTAGTCGGCCGTGGCCGGGTGCTAATTGTCACTATGCCCGTTCACGCTGACCCCGCATGGCAGCTAGGCGTCGTGCCGTCTGTCAGCTCGTTCCTTGTTTGCGATATCTGAGTACGCTGTGGGCGGATCACGTGCCGTACATCTCCGCTCGCCAATCATGTACTGGCATAATAATGGCCTCCGTCTGTGCGCCTTGTGTAGGTGTCGGGAGAAATAGTGGGTGATCATAGTAAATGTCGGCATTGTATTATCTGTTGTCAATTGTGCTAATTATCATAATGGGGATATAGTCATCATCATCGGCTTTAACTCGAATCCGAGTATAAATCTTCTTCCTTCAGTCCAGTTTGTGGATGTGTTTACGGTGACTAAAGAGTCCAATCCTGGCATGGAACAAGCGACCACACAAGTCACATAGTATTGCTGGAGGAGGACGTGGTTGGCTGCTCAAAGTTTCCTAGCTTGACGCTTGGCCTCTTCATGTATGCGTCGATCCCTTTCAAACGCGTTTACAGTATCTGAGATGGTACGGCGCCAAGTTGAGCGGTCTTCAGCCAGCATGTCCCAGGTTTGTGAATCAAGACCTGTCAATTTCAGGGTCTGCTTAAACTGGTCCTTGTAGCGCCTCTTAGAACCACCATGAGGTCTGGTGCCATAGCATAACTCACCATATAGCATTTGACGAGGTAATCTCACATCATCCATCCGATGGACATGACCAATCCATCTAAATTGGTGTCCTATTATGGATGATTCTATGCTGTTGATTTGAGCCTTTTCCAGAACAGCAATATTAGTAATGCGGTCTTCCCATTTAATCCTCAGGATTGATCGAAGTTTTTGTAGGTGGAAACGCTCAAGCTTCCTAATATCACCTCGGTAAAGGGTCCACGTTTCACAGTCATACAACAATGTAGAAATGACTACTGCTTTGTACACCATCAGCTTTGTACTCATGGACAGATCTTTATTCATGAAGACACGGTGCGCTAATCGTCCAAATGCTGTATGGGCTGCGCCAATTCTCTTATCCACATCCTGCTCACAGGTACAGCTCACAGAAATGGCACTGCCCAGATACGAGAAGTGGTCAACCTGTTCTAATGGCAAATTTGAGATGGAGATATTGAACTGAGGAAGAGGTGTGCCTTGTGAAGGTTGTGCCAAGACTTTAGTCTTAAAGACATTTATGGTAAGACCAAAGCGATCACATGCACTTTTGTAACAGTTAACTGACTCTTGCAGCTCTTCTGGTTTGAGAGTTGGCGACGCAGCATCATCTGCATACAACATGTTAGTAACCTTAGTAACCTGAGTTTTCCTCAAGGAGACGAGTTAGGTTGAAAAGCCCTCCATCAAAACGGTACTTGACCTCCACACCTGGGATGTTTGTGCGTGAATCATAAAGCATTGCAGCAAGTACAGCGCAAAAAGCGTTGGATCCAGTACACATCCTTGTTTCAGTCCATGGGTAATGGGAAATTCATTGGACATCTTATTCTGATGGCAAACCTGACCTGTCATGCCATCATGGAGAGCCTTGATTAGATCTACAAAACGCTGAGGGCAACCAAACCGCTTCAGCACTGCCCACATGGCTGGTCTTGGAACCGAATCAAATGCCTTTTCCAAGTCATAAAAGACTAAGAAGAGTGGATTCTGTTGTTCTCTACATTTTTCTTGTAGCTGTCTCACACAGAAAATCAAGTCAATTTTGCTTCTGGAAGTTCTAAATCCGCATTGTGACTCTGGGAGGATCCTCTCAGAGATAACCTTGAGGCGGTTAAGTAGAATTCTTGCAAGAACCTTCCCCACAATTGAAAGCAGTGATATACCACGGTAGTTGCCACAAACAGTGCGATCACCCTTTTTAAAGATAGTGACGATAGTGGCATTCTTTAGGTCTCCAGGTACCTTTCTTGATTCCCATATTCTGAGGATAAGGATGAAAATCCTTGTTTTGAGGTGCTTTTCTGGGTTTCAATTGGGTGAGAGCTGCACTGAATTCATGATAAGTAGGAGGTACTGCCAACCACAGTTGTTCAGGTTGTTGCGGCACATCACAGAGGAAGTCTTCAGCAGCTTCTGATGGACGATTTAGGAGATTGGAGAAGTGCTCCTTCCAGCGTTCCAAGATTTCTTGACTATCAGTAAAGGTAGTAGAATTATCAGCGCTTTTCAGTGTACCTGATGATGAGCGAGATGGTCCATATATTTCCTTGAGTAGGGGAAGGGGGGGAAAGATGGAAAGGTGAACATTTCATATAAATAAAATGATATAATAATGTCATTATGTTTCTAGGAACTACAATTTATTAAAGTAATATCTTTATACAATACACAAATTCATTATATAAAGAAGAAACGTTGCTGAAAATGAATACATAATGATATTTGCCAAAGCCTGTAATTTTCCATTTTGCCTGCTCATAGGGGGCAAGATGGAACGATAATGGGGGCAAGATGGAAATGCTTCAACTAATTGATATGATGAATGAAAAATGGACCGTGCTGTGCTATATTAGATGGCAAAATGCTCAGCAAAGTTTCTAAATAATTTCCTTTGATGATACATGTAAAATCCAAGCAAAGCATAGTTCCATGTGGCAATGCACTATCGGCAGTGATCACAAATGTAAAATGATTGCTTTATGTTATAATCAGTGCACTGCTGATGGGCCCACAGCTGGCAAAAATTACACTGTATCCACTTTTCTTTCAATTGACTGTTACAGTAGTCTTCACTGCATATGACACACACTACATCTTCCTCAGGGGCAGGGTTATCAGTAGGTGGCTGTGGTAACTTCACTTGCTTCCTGTTCAATGTGTTTCTTGCTTCTGTAGACTTAGGCCTTCCAGTTTTGTTAGAGCTTAAATGTTCAAAGTTCAGGGTTCTTTTCATGCTTTTTTGCTTTAGTTGAAGTTGATTTTTAAAGGGTGAACTTGTCAGTATCTCTGATTTTTGACAACGCTGACGTCGTTTCTCACTGATTTCCCTGACCTTGGGAAGTGGCCACACATCATTAGGCGAAACAGAACATTGAGAGCTGGAAGAGGATTGGATACATGAACTCGGTGTAGGTAGGCTTACATGCTCTTTATGTGAACTGCTGGAAGGTCTACTGGTATTGGAAGAACAGTTTTCAGTGGATATACAATCTGAATCAAGAGGACCATCACATGCAGCAATATTAGCACCAACAAGAGAACATGATTCTGACTGGTTAACATTAGTGGTCATCGGTGGCCAGGTAGAGGTAGGCCTATTATTCAGTATACTTGAGGAAGCTACAGAATTCTCATTAGATGAAGTTAAGATATTCTCCGGTTCGTCACATGGCAATGATGAATGCACATACGAGGGAGCAAAATCCTCTTCTGAAAAGATGTGTCTATTGAAGGGCCAGATTCCTGATTTCCTAAAGCCTGATGATGCACTGGAAAGAGTTGCGCTCTTTATGAAAGCACTTTTTACTAATCCAGGAATATCATACGCTGTGATCCTACGCCCTGGATGCTGCTTCTGATAGGTATCCACAGAAACTTCAAACCCATCTTTGAAAGATTTGAAAAAGCTGACGTCCAATGGCTGCAGCTTATGCGTTGTGTGCGGAGGTACAGAAAGCATGACAACTCCATTCTCTCGAGCATAGTCAACTGCAGACAAGTTAACGTGAGCTGCATGATTATCAACTATCAATAGCACAGGGTGGTCACAAGAAGATCTGACTGAATCTACAAAAAATGTCAACCACTTAAGAAAAATATCTGAATTAATCCAGCCAGAGTCTGAACACCAAGCAACACTTCCATGAGGACCACCATCCAGCATTCGTTCTCCTACCCTTTTCCTGTGGCCAAATACAAAGCACGGTGGAAGAAAATTTCCAGCAGCATTGCAGCAAGCAATAACTGTGGTCAGTTGGCCCCTCTCAGCTGAACTGATAACACCTACTTGTCTTTTCCCTGTAACAGAAATAACTTTAGGTGGTCTGGATGTTGAAGATTTCACACCTGTTTCATCCATGTTGTACACATTGAGTGGTCTTTCTGAAAAGCCATTTTTTTCATAGATTTCCCATAAGTTGTCAAAGAATTTGGAAACCATTTCTTTATTAAAACCTGCACATCTAGCTATACTTGTTGGTTCAGGTGTTCTGAACGACAGTTCAGAGTGTCTTGCCATAAAACCCTCCATCCATGCTCTGCCTGCTTTCCCATGGCTGAAAGGATGAGCTACGTGGTTTCGTTCAGCCAACAGATATGCCAGTTCTTTAAGAGATTCCTTCGTCAAACCAAAAAATTTACTATCCAGTTCTTTGGCATAGCTTACAATTTCCAGCTCCAGCTCATGAGAAAACACTGGTTTGTACCTGCCCAACACTTTCTTAGCAGTCCCCTTCTTTATATGTCTATGTAATGTTCCCAATGGAATGCTGTATCGTCTTGATGCCTCTGCTAGGCTTGAATGTTTTGCTACTTCCAAAGCTCGCTCCATGTCCCTCTCTGTCCAACTTGCACGATTGGTTTTGCGCTTGTAGTGATGAACCATCTAAAAAATGAAAAACTATTATATCATTTGTAAACTCTACGGCATGAAATTTTACTCAAAATAATGTCCTTGTAATATCACTTCCGCCTAACAGAGAAAGTCTCTAAATATTAAAATTACCGAACCCTGGGGGCAAAATGGAAAGCATTCCATTTTACCCGCATTCTCATATTTCCATTTTGCCCCCCTAACCTATAACATCAATCCACCCGGGAAAAATATTAACTGAAAAATACTCCAATGTAACTGTTTAAAACTGTCCTTTCATTCTACAAGCTTAAGAATCACGCAATGTAATAACAAACACTAATGTTTAAAAACATGATACACGAATCAAGAATGAATAGAATATTACTTACCTTGAAATCAAATCCATGCACGCCTTCGAGCTTCACTACTCTTAACCGCCATAAGGTTGGCCAACATAACTTGATGTTCTATTTATCTTTAGACTCTTCCTGTTCCCTTTGCAGTCTCAGAGATCATATATATCAAGGCAACTATAGATTTAAGATATTACACATTTCCGTTTTGCCCGCTATTTCCATCTTGCCCCCCTTTCCCCTACGGCATAGAAGTTCCTCAAGTCTCGAGCATCCGATAATCTCTGCAGTTCCTGAGCCTTCTGTTGCCACCAAGTATTTTTAATCTGCCTTATCTGCGTCTGGCATTTACCCTTGAGTTCCAGTAGTTTATCTCTCTTTGTGTTGGAAGTTGGGTCTTGAAGATGGGCAAGATAAGCATTCCTTTTGGCATTGATGAGAGACAGCATTTCCTCATTGTTGTCATCAAACCAGTCTTGTCTTTTCCGCACTATAAAACCAATGGTTTCCTCAGCTGACTGTGTGATATTCTTTTGTAATGTGGCCCATTCTTGCTGAATATCATTTGTTACTGGGTTTTCTGATACGAAGACTCGTAATGATGTAAGTATTGCTCCGTTGAAATTGTGTATATTTAATGAGCCGGTCTGTTATTGAGTGTCAGCATTTTTGTAATGTTTTGTTTATAAACGAGCCTGGAACCTGTTCCGGTATTTCACGTGCGCTTAGGCTAAGAATTTGTTCATGTGTTGTGTACATGCAGTTGGAAATGCTGTTGTTGCAACATTACGGCTGGCTCTTGTGTAGCAATTGTTTATAAAGTGAAGCATCCGTACTTTCACTGGTTTGTGTATATATTTTGCCATATATTGGTCTGAGTTATGCTCTCATACTGAAAAAATCCTTCCGCTGTCCTATTATGTATGCCTTTGCGTATATCCTAGCTTCTGTCCTGGTGTCTACTTTTCTAGTAAATGCTAAGCTGTGCTATTCTGTGTCCTCCTATTTTCCTGATTGACAACCTGTGTAATTGGAGTGTCTCTAAATGTGTGTGGTTGTATTGTGTGTAACTCCATTCCCTAGCAGCTATAGTTTGTGTAATGTGTACATCACCCTGTGATAATGGCACTTATCTATCGAGGGTGTCGTCAAAATTATAAAGAATACTAATATTTATGGGTAAATAAGACAATGATACCTGCCTATGACTATATAATATAGAGTACCGTCTTAAAACATTATCTGCCTACAAATATTGTTGTATCCTGCCGCTATACTCTCTTTAAAGGACAATTTGTGTGTTTTGTTGGTGAAATTTCTTGTTTTACCGATAATGTAGGCTGTACTCTACACCTGCTATTACTGTTTGCCCTGTTATGTGCGTGTGACCTGTGAATGTCGGCCATTTTGTAGCTGTACGCAGTTTAAAGACGTGCCCGGGTCTATGTTTTGTATATTGGAGCTGTTTTTCAGTAGGTCAACTGTTTGCCTCCTATGTATAAACGTGTACAAAGAAAAATCCCATGTTTTTAGAGTGGAATTTGCTATATTATTGGCTTTCTAGACCTCCTATGTAGATGCCTGTAGTATTCCTATTGTCTGGCCCTTGAATGTGTGTTGGCACCGAATGTACTTCGTGTGTAACATGTACTTCTTGTATTGCTGTACTGTAATGCTTTTGCTCCACGTAGAGCGTACAAATGTAATGGTTTCACTGGGGTGATTGATGCTAAACCACAACAAGTCCCACGTTAGAACGGTACATGTAATTAAAACTCAGCAATTCTTCTAGGTTTGTGCCGTGTCTTGTGTGGGGTTTCGCCTAGGACACCAAGCTAGGCTCATCGGCGGGCTCTTGGTGTCCCCGCCCGGACCCCCACAGGAGTGACGAACTGCGCGCCACCTCCCTTTATATAAGGTGCAACTGCACCACTTGACTACGAGAACTAAAAGTTCAAGCAGCCTTAACCTCCCTATGAAGGCTTCCAAAACGATGGTATATTGGCTTTCACGGCCGGTGAATTAAAACTCAGCAATTCTTCTAGGTTTGTGCCGTGTCTTGTGTGGGGTTTCGCCTAGGACACCAAGCTAGGCTCATCGGCGGGCTCTTGGTGTCCCCGCCCGGACCCCCACAGGAGTGACGAACTTCGCGCCACCTCCCTTTATATAAGGTGCAACTGCACCACTTGACTACGAGAACTAAAAGTTCAAGCAGCCTTAACCTCCCTATGAAGGCTTCCAAAACGATGGTATATTGGCTTTCACGGCCGGTGAATTAAAACTCAGCAATTCTTCTAGGTTTGTGCCGTGTCTTGTGTGGGGTTTCGCCTAGGACACCAAGCTAGGCTCATCGGCGGGCTCTTGGTGTCCCCGCCCGGACCCCCACAGGAGTGACGAACTGCCTGACTAAGATACGTTGAATTAATGGGCGCCAAGACCTCAACACTAAGTTGAAATCTAAATTTATATTATCAACGCCTAGCTCGGGCAGAACACCTTTAAGAATCTTCACACTCAGACCGTGGCATGATTTGATCATTAACCCAACTAACACTTGTATCAGGAGAAGGAATTTGGCCTATATCTAATGCTACCTACTGAAAGCAAAGATTTCATAGTATAAGAAATGAATTTATTATATAAAAAACAAGTAGTGACAATTTTAATAATAATAATAATAATAATAATAATAATAATTTAAAATGGAGCATTACGATTTGAATTTTACCACTAGAAAAATACGTGAAAACGGAGTCGGATGCATTACTGAATTTACTATTACGACCAAGCTAAGTAGTTACTGAAATTCTGATTATGAAACAATGAAGAGAGAGAGATTACGTAATTCTGAGTCATTCGCGCTTACCATTGGAAATAGCAGTAGCATTTCCCTTGTACGCGATGAATCGCGAGAACTTCCATCAGCCTTTTGGACGTCGCCATTTTCTTCGTTACTTGCGGAGATCGTCGTTAATATGTTGAAGTTAAATGCTAGATAGTGGTGGATCAAAATCCGTTAGCCACTTACGCTGACTCCCTGTTCACAAGAGCTCGCGTATTTCTCATGACTAATGTGTCAGTTGAGAATAGCAGTACTGAAAAGTTCGCCATCGAACACGAGTACGAAGTCCGTAGACTATGCAAATACAATGTTCAAGTTACGGCCCGATCACAACGGAACCAACCTAAAGAGCGTCCACTTTGGACAAGTTTTACAATGTTAATAGCCCTCTCTTCACGGCGCGCGAACACTATAATGACTCGCCGGTATCCCCACCAAAGTTCCACTCCTCAGCTACTCGCCTCACCTGTAGACCAATCACCGTGCGTCACGTCTCCCCTCCTTGGCTTGAGACCGGCACGCGGGACCTCCCGCCACAACTACATCGCCCTCGGTAAATTTACCGTTCCAGTCCAATTCGCCTTTTCTTGAAACAACCAGTTGTAAATGTTCCTCGATGTCGTCATCGCTTCACGACAAGATTATTCCTGTAGCGGAAATTTCCGATGACTCAACTCTCTCGCAATAAACCATTAACTGAATAAAAATCCGTAAATCTCCGCAATCATATAATTTACCGTGATAATGTTGTTTGTAATAAATCGCTTGATAGTGTTTTCTATAAAATCGAAAGCCTATCTGTATAGTTATAATCTTTAAAGAAAAAGCTCCAAAAAAGGACATTAATAATAATAATAAGTTAAATGAAAATTATCTTGGCTGAACAAGTTGCCGCGTAAACAAACAATGAATGACTTCCATCGGAATTATTTCAGTGGCATAAAATACCCTCGAAAAACACGTTACATATTCGCCTCGGATCATCAGATGATTTACCGTGACCACGGTACATCGTGTGATTATACCAGACACTTTCATAAAAGTCCCCATCCAAAATTCATATTACACAAATTAAATCACCCTAAATTACATATATACTCATAATTTTTCTTCACGCACTTTGCGTTAAAGTCTGTTGTTATATTGGATTGCGCTTATGCAATCCGTCCAATGTTTTTCATTTCGATTAATGTTCCACGGATATTTCCGCCTCTCAAATATCTCTATTTTGGGAAAAAATATACATAAATAATGTGTGAACACTGTGTATACATGATGTCACATCACACGCATCAAAGGTGTTCTGATATATACAGTATATCACCACAGAACTTCCTAATATCAGTGGTTGTCGATATCTTCTGGTGTAACTTAATCTCACTGATCACACGAACACACGATCACACTATTTTGGCTGCGCATCGTGACCATAATACATAATCTCTCAGTGTATTAGATAAAATTAATATTGACTTCTGAAAAAAAACCCAGTAAGTGTGCTTTACATATAAAACCAAATATTTATGTGCCATAATCGCCCTGTCTTACTAAGTTCCCATAGACCATATTTTACTTAATACTAGTTCACCTAATTTTCCTTAAATTCACACCTACAGCTCTTCATGGCGAGGTCGTAAACAGAAATTACGTGTGCTGTTATGTATGAGTTTCATGAAGGACTGTCTCGCATTCTGGTGGCCCATCTCTTGTCTCGTGGACGCATAAGCAAACATACCCTGTACAAGCGCTCACCCATCTCTTGGAGACAAATGGGAATTCACCAGCGCTACCAAATTCTGGCCTTGGTGTATCGAAACATTTTAGTGCTCAACAGCATCCGACAATCCCGTCATATTCCCTGTACCTTAAAACTCTCAATTGCTTATATACTACCCCCCCTTTGTGACCCCTGATACGCCTGCCTGGAAGACCAGATCTCCCACGCACCAAATACCACACTTACTCATTTGATAGGCTGGCTCGCCAGCTAAACACACTCACTTTATGACACTTTCGTAGACTATGTATATTATACGTCCCGTGTAATCTGTTTCCCTTACCATCCTCCAGCACATATGCTGTTTTGCCAATACGTTTGGAAACTATAAATGTTTCTGTGTCACCTGCTTCCAACCTTGCAAGTGGCTCCCTTCATTGAACGTCTTCACGTTGCTCTACTAACATATTTCTCAGTGTCTGTAACGATGCCCTGTTGCCTAACTGTCCACACATGCTAACCCTACTTTCCTCAGGTGTCACACCTCTACTCGACACTCTATGACCTAAAATGTCACTTCTGACGGACAGAATGACGACTTAGACAGTTTCAAAGTGAACCCTGCCTGATCTAACTTCTGAAAAACCATATTTAAATGACGTAGATGCTCCTGAAAACTGCGTGAACTAATTACCATATCATCAATGTAAATGGTTACAAACTCTCCTGTGTCATCCCCTAATGGGATATTTAATGCTCTAATTAAAGCAGCTGAACTACTCTTTAATCCGTAAGGTGTTCTACAAAATTGATAAAGGTTATATTTATGACTAAAAGCTGTAAATGGTCTATCTTCGTACATAAGTGGCACTTGCCAAAAACTGGAACACAAATCTACACAAGTGAAATACTTCTTCCCCTCAAATGTTTGCATTAATTCCTCTATAGACAAGGATTTCAGCTGGTCTGAACTAATTCTACTGTTAACCAAACGAGCGTCTAAACAAATACGGACTGTGCCATCTACCTTCGGCCCGGTGATCAAAAAATTAACATATGGACTGTTGGATTGTTCAATAATGCCATCTTCAAGCATCTGGATAATTTGTGCCTCAACTGTACTCAGATAAGCAAAAGGTACAGGATATCTATGCTATCAATAACGTTTAATGAATGTGTATGGCAATTGGCCATACCAATGCGATTCTCAAAAACTCTCTTATTACACAATAACACATCATAGAGCAGAACACACTGTTCTTCCTCTATATTTCCCTGAAATGCAGCATCACGTAACGAGTCCTCTAGACTACCGTTCGTAATCACACTGCCCACAAAACATGGAGAATCCCGCTCTACGGCTGGCGATATCTCATTCAAAGTACAAATTACACCTACAACACTACTTCTCTGAACATGGTCGTTGAACGCTACTTCTACTTCAGAATCATCCCATTTAAATTTCAAAATTCCTACCTCATAACATAAGTTACCAGACACTCTACTTAGCCAATCTGAACCCAAAATAACACTAAATACTAAATTTGGAATTACAACACAAATCTGCTTTTCTACATGATTACTAATTTTAATGTCTACTAAAACTTGCTTAGAAATTACTTTAGACCTCTTCCCAACAGCTGTAATAACAAAAGTGCTTTTAATTGGCATCTCCTCAAAATTTACTCCAGTTCCTTTCATTTTATCATAAAATGCACTACTTATGCAACTCTTCATGCAACCACTATCAATTAAAACATCTGTGTACGCCTCGGACACGTTAAATTTAACTATGGGGCTCTTACTAGCCACCTCCTGAATAATACCTTCATCATTTAGTTCACGTAATAATTCATTTCTTACATTTATGTCATAGGGTTCCTGTATAAGTGTATGGACAGGGCATGTTACAGACTGAGATTCTGACCTTACATCGCAGCCTCGTTCGTGTTTAAAGTACCGCTACCGCTTGGTGTAGTACTACTCACTACTGCACTGGTCTGGTCGTTCTGGGCTGTGTTAACGGTATTTCTCTGCCCGTTATTACCATTGGTCTGATCCCTTCCTTGACCCCTGCTCTGGTTATAATAATTATTATTATAATTCCTCCCTTGGTTACCCCTAAAATCATTATTTATACCTTGATTTCTCCTGAACTCATTATAACTACCTTGGTACTGCGTACCATACCCATTTCCTCTGTACTTATTTTGCTGGTTGTTATTCTGATTTTGTTTCCCCCTATTTTGGATATTGGCTCCTTCGCCACTGTTCCCCTGAACATCCTGATTCCTATTCTCATTAGGCCTGTTATTATGGTTACCCTGGTTCCTACCGAAATTCTCCTCGTAACCACCTCTTCCCAGAGCATCGAATGTACTTAATAGATTTTCCACTTGCGAAATAGATTTCACATTTTGGATACAGGCAGCTTCCTTGATTCTATATGGAAAATGTCTTAGTAATAGCCTGACTACATCACTTTCCTCCCTCAAACCATCGATATATTTACACGTCAATACCTGTCCTAAAAAGTATTCTGTCATAGTGTAGTTTCCTCTCGGGTTATATTTCCCACACACAATTCCCTCACGATGCTGAGACTGAATAACTTTATTCCAAAACTTCTCACAAAATTTAACTTTAAAATCTGAAATGTCCTCGAAATTGTCTCTGTAGACAGCAAACCAGTTTCGTGTCTCCCCTACAAACGCTTCCTCTAAAATCTCAACTACCTGGCACCACTCAATACTACCATCTTCCAACCTCTCCTTGAATTTATTTTCTATTGCATTCATAAATTCCATGGGACAACCCCGTCGATTGCTGAACTTTCCCAACTCTATCTACCTGTGTGTGCTATTCACATAAACTGGCCTACTCTGACTATTTTCCTGCCTAATTCTAGCTTTCAACTTCTGTTCTAATTCAGCAATTTTCTCCTCCGATTTTCTTTCAATACTAGTAACAGTTAACCTAATGCTCCCTTCCGATGCTTCAACTTTCTCACTTTACTTAGCTTGTTTCTCCTGAATCTTACTATTGCTTTCCTTATTCCTCTCCCTTAAATCATTAACTTCAGTGATTATTTCTGCATGAACTTTATCAATTCTTCCCCCCAGCTGTTCTTTAACCTCTTTAGTTGCTACCTGAATCTTATCAATTTCTCCCCCCAATTGCGTTTTAACCTGATTTGTTTCTAGTGGAACTAATTCTTTCAAATTCTCAGCCTGTGTACTGATTCTACTTTCCAGCTCTTCCTGTACTTTTCCCAATTTTCTATCTACATCTGCAATAATCTCTTTAGCTTTTTCTTCCATCACCCCTTTGATCTCACCCCTAATCAGCTCAAATTTATCACTAATTTCCCTACTGTTTTGTTCAAGTTTAGCATTATTCTGTTCAAGTTTAGCATTTAAAGTTTCAGTACTCTCTTTATTTTCCCTACTGTTTTGATCAAATTTAGCGTTTAAAGCATCAATACTCTCTTTATTTTCCCTACTGTTTTGTTCGAGTCTAGCGTTTAAACTATCGCTCAGTTCCCTATTACTCTCTTTATTTTCCCTACTATTTTGTTCAAGTTTGGCATTATTCTGTTCAAGTTTAGCATTTAAAGCGTCTGTACTTATTTTATTTTGTTGCATAAACTGGAGAAGCAAACTCTCTAACCCTGCTTGACCGTTATGATTATCCCCCTCACTATCGGAATTTACCTCCGACATCCTGTACTGCTTTCATTCTCAAGACTAGCCATACTGCTCGTATCTTCACCATCCAACTGGTGCCCACTGCGCAACTTCATCTCTTCCTCAACACTACCCATGCTGATACACACCGATAAATGAAAAAAAAATACAGGCACAGAAATATATACCCTTCTCCTTCCACAAATGTTATTAGGTTTTCGGCCTCACATTGGTAGCGACAAATGTAATGTTTTTACTCCACGTTGAGCGCACAAATGTAATGGTTTCTCTGGGGTGATTGATGCTAAACCACAACAAGTCCCACGTTAGAACGGTACATGTAATGTTCATTCTGACTAAGATACGTTGAATTAATGGGCGCCAAGACCTCAACACTAAGTTGAAATCTAAATTTATATTATCAACGCCTAGCTCGGGAAGAACACCTTTAAGAATCTTCACACTCAGACCGTGGCATGATTTGATCATTAACCCAACTAACACTTGTATCAGGAGAAGGAATTTGGTCTATATCTAATGCTACCTACTGAAAGCAAAGATTTCATAGTATAAGGAATGAATTTATTATATAAAAAACAAGTAGTGGCAATTTTAATAATAATAATAATAATAATACTAATAATTTAAAATGGAGCATTACGATTTGAATTTTACCACTAGAAAATTACGTGAAAACGGAGTCGGATGCATTACTGAATATACTATTACGACCAAGCTAAGTAGTTACTGAAATTCTGATTATGAAACAATGAAGAGAGAGAGATTACGTAGTTCTGAGTCATTCGCGCTTACCATTGGAAATAGCAGTAGCATTTCCCTCGTACGTGATGAATCGCGAGAACTTCCATCAGCCTTTTGGACGTCGCTATCTTCTTCGTTACTTGCGGAGAACGTCGTTAATATGTTGAAGTTAAATGCTAGATAGTGGTGGATCAAAATCCGTTAGCCACTTACGCTGACTCCCTGTTCACAAGAGCTCGCGTATTTCTCATGACTAATGTGTCAGTTGAGAATAGCAGTACTGAAAAGTTCGCCATCGAACACGAGTACGAAGTCCGTAGACTATGCAAATACAATGTTCAAGTTACGGCCCGATCACAACGGAACCAACCTAAAGAGCGTCCACTTTGGACAAGTTTTACAATGTTAATAGCCCTCTCTTCACGGCGCGCGAACACTATAATGACTCGCCGGTATCCCCACCAAAGTTCCACTCCTCAGCTACTCGCCTCGCCTGTAGACCAATAACCGTGCGTCACGTCTCCCCTCCTTGGCTTGAGACCGGCACGCGGGACCTCCCGCCACAACTACATCGCCCTCGGTAAATTTACCGTTCCAGTCCAATTCGCCTTTTCTTGAAACAGCCAGTTGTAAATGTTCCTCGATGTCGTCATCGCTTCACGACAAGATTATTCCTGTAGCGGAAATTTCCGATGACTCAACTCTCTCGCAATAAACCATTAACTGAATAAAAATCCGTAAATCTCCGCAATCATATAATTTACCGTGATAATGTTGATTGTAATAAATCGCTTGATAGTGTTTTCTATAAAATCGAAAGCCTATCTGTATAGTTATAATCTTTAAAGAAAAAGCTCCAAAAAAGGACATTAATAATAATAATTGTGCCGTTTCTTTTAGGCACGCTGTACCCAGTATTCTTCTAAAGTACGCATTCCGTCTCGAGCGATGACAGTGAGTTGAAGTTACAACGATTCTCACTAGGTGGCAGCTCCTTCCAGCGTGAAAAGATGTATTTGTACAAATGCTCACTATAGGGTAGCATAGTTCTGAGAGAGAAAGAAGATATTTGTCGTCGTCCTGTAATTAGCGCGCTGCGTTCCTCAACTGTCTTTGTGTAGAGTTGTCTACGAATCGTGTTTGCCAACTGAATGGAAACACTTGTGCAGACCTTATTATGTATTGCACCGAGATGTAGCAAAAGTTAGAAAGTATTTGGTTTCTTTTGCGTTCTAATTCCTTATGTCTGCACTTACGTTAGTTTATTTAGTACGTCAACATTTAGTCTGGGATTCACTTGATAGTATTTAATTTAGTTGTGTATGGCATCAGTGCGATTGGCTACCACGAGATGTTCTGATTGGTTGCGGATTAAACATGGTTTCCCCGATGATGAACATGCCGAGAATATTCTATTTATTATTTCTAGTTGTCGTTTCTGTAAGTTGTCGTTTGTTTGTCGTTGCCGTATTATGTAAGTTTGTATTTTTCTGTTTGTTCATTTGGGGAGATTATGATATATCTGGTACTAGTTACGAGCATCTCGGGTCAGCTATGCTCCTTGTTATTCCTTGATGTTTTTCATGTCTGTTTTGTCTGATGTGATGGGCAGAGATGATTATTGTCCAACTATGGTTGAAGATCAGATGTTTTTTAATAAAAGAGAGATTTTTGGGATCCATTAAGACGTGATAGACGTATTTTCTGGAGTGGTCCGTATTTAAAGATAGTCGACGATTGATGTTTAATTATGAAGCCTATTTGATGATGTCGAAGTCGTGTGACGTTGTTTGGGAATTTATAATAAGTTGACTTCTTAATATTTTCTATAAATATGTGCGGACCGAAACTCTTATGTATGCTACGAGATACTTGTCTTCAATCTGTAAAATGGAATGCTGATCTCCTTAAATAATTATTTATATTTGATTGTACGACGTTTTTAAGAATATTAGTTGGATGTTTGAAGTTGTTCTGCCGAATTGCATGAAGACGTACGTTATAAATATTTTAACTATTGCATGTTGGATTTGTCGAGCAATGGAGCATGAATCAGGTTTTGATTTATTTAAAGGATGCATGTTGGGATTTTGACGATGCAGAATGGGACTTCAGGAATGCATGTAAGTTTAAGTTTCACATCTTAAGTTTTAAATGTGCATGTTAATTAGGTTATGTGCATGTGTTTTTAATTATTGTAAAATATGTTTGTCAGAATAGATGATGTCGCAATTGGTATAAGTGTATCATTTCTGAGTACTAGTTCTCGATGACATTTCCAAAGATATTCCTCGGGTATGGTTTGCAAAAAGCTCAGTGGCTCCACACACACACATGATTATTTTACTTTAAGTAGTAAAAAAGGGGGGTGTCAAATTGTATCGAGAGCGTGGTTTCGTGTTTAAACCACAATTAATTGATTTTGGAAGTGTCATTGAAGCTGTATTTGGGAATGGTACCAAACTTAAACTATAAAGAGGTGACTGTGCACTTATATATATGTTCTAATGAAATTGTACTTGTTTGTTTCATGTTCCTGTTTTATTTGAATGGAGGAGAGATCTTTGAAGGCTATCTCTTATTTAAAGAAAGATGAAGTTTCCTATGAGGTCATTATACGTGGAAAAGTACCATTTTTTCACCGAGATTTGGATTTGAATGTATTGAAAGACTTGAGAGCTGCCCCTATAATTTTACCTACTGAGGACAATTCTTATTGGATGCTAGGTAAGTTCACCATTGTACCTACTGTCTCCGATTTATTAAATATTTGTTCTTCGAGTGATGTTGGTAGTACTTCTGCGTCCAAGTTGAACAGAATCAGGTACCGTTCGTTACATTGGATCAATCGTTTGGATGATTTGGTAAAGGTCTGGTCAAATAGTGATGCTGAATTTTCTGAGAGATTATTTAACCTGCGTTGTAAGTTGGCCGAACTATACTCTAGGCTTTTCCCTCGTGTGACTAATGATAATCCTGTGGAGGCTGTCGTGTGTTGTGATAGTGTTAGTGCTGAATCTTGTAATTCGTGTGAATTGGGTGTAGAGGATAACCTTATTAATGATTTAGAATCTGTATCGTTGAAGAGTATTGGATCGATCATGAATAGTTCTCAAGTTGTGCATGATTCTGATGTAGTCGGTCGAGCAGTGTCGTCAGTAATGTCACTAGGGGGTATTTCGATCTCAGATAATTTAGGTATTAACGACCAAGCAGGTAATGCTAATGAAAGATGTATCGTGATACCTGCGTCCAATGTTAATGTAAGTGTGGGTCACGTCTCGAATAACTTAGTGCCAGTTTCTTCACTATGTTCTAGGTCTGTACAGACAGATAGGTGTTCATTTCAACCATTTAATGAGGTTGGCAGCAATGATGTGAGTGTTAGATTGAATAATGATGCCTCGTCTAATGTTGTTTGGCCTACTAATATCATGTCAGACTGTAATATCAAGTTTTCTACTGTACAGAATCCTCTAAATTTGATACTTAAGGATTTTAATCGGTGTAACGGTTCGGATAATGATCTTTTGGTCAAGTTTTTAAGGAAATTGATAGAAATAAGGGATTGTGCTACTGTGTTCGGTCTATCTGAATTGCAAATTTGTAGGATTGTGTTTCCGTGTACTGAGGGCATGTTACGGGAGAGACTGTTAGTTTGTTTGAATGAGCATAATTCTCTGGAATGGTTTCATAAAGACATATTGAATTTCTTTTTCACTCCTTATGCTCTGTCAGACATGCATCGTATGTATGTATATCGACCGCAGCGTATGAATGAAACGTTGAATGAATATTTTCTTGACATCAAAGTGTATGTTAAGGTCTTCGCGGTGCATCTGTCTGAGAAACAAATTGTAGCTTCGTTGGTGGAAGGAATTAATCCCATTTACCGTTCATTATTAACTATGCAAGCCAAACCGAAAAGTTACATTGAATTTAATGATTTGATTCTGACAGCAGAAAAGGTTAAGAAAGCCGATTCAGTCCGAATTTATGATTCTGCTCCAACTCGTAGTACTACTCAATATCCTCTAGGTTATGTTTCTTTGCCTAACGTTTTACAGTGGGGAGCAGCAGATCAGTTGAGGAATCAGCATCAAGGTCCTATGAATGATGGAAATGTTTTATTAGGAAATGTATTACAGGGTAGGCCTGCTTTTGTTCCTGATTATGTGCCAGCTGATGCTTGTCAGGGGCGTGAGATCCAGCGATACACAGGAGGTATCACTAAGAAAGGTAAGAGGTGTGACTTGTGTGGATCATATGATCATATACGTCGTTGGTGTGATGCTGATCTGTATAGGAAATATTAGTTGCTCGTTTGGTTGGTAATAATCTTCAAAATTGTGTATGATAATTTACTGTACTTTAGTGTGCATATTGTGTGTATGCTGTTGGTACGTTCTTTGTCTGCACGTGTGATGCATTTTCTGTCGTGATGTGCATAATCTTCAAAATTGTGTATGATAATTGCATTACTTCTGGCGTGCATATTGTGTGCGTGCTGTGAGTGTGTATTTGTCTGCACGTGTGATGCATTCTCTGTCCTGAGGTGCATATCTTCAATATTGTGTATGATTATTGCCGTACTTCTAGTGTGCATATTGTGTGCGTGCTGTGAGTGTGTTTTGTCTGCACGAGTGATACTCAATCTTCTTGGTTGTGTAGTGACTCTGGGAGTTTGTGTTTGTGATTTTGGTGTAATTGTGTATTTTGGAGTGATTGTGAGTATTTAGCTTTGTTTTGTTATTGGGTGGGAGTTAGTTGTTTTCTTGTTTTGAAATAAGGTTAGGTTTATATGTTATTAATTTGTAATATTATTTAAAACGAGTAGCCGAGTATATAATTGGGGTTTTCGTTAGAATGTCTATCTTCGACTTACGATCCTATTATATCAAGGTATGGGACTTGCGTTCTAGGTGACAGAAGTTGATTATGTAATTTGTGGTAAGTATTTACAAACAAGTTCCTTGTTTCTCCCTGTGGTGGATGATTACTGGAAAGTAAGTACTTATATTTGTGTTGGGATGGAGATCATGCTCGTGTTGAATTGCCAAACGAGTATGACATGGATTTCAGGTAGTATGTAGTTTGTGGTAAGTATTTACAAACAAGTTCCTTGTTTCTCCCTGTGGTGGATGATTACTGGAAAGTAAGTACTTATATTTTTTTTGGTGATGGAGATCATGCTCGTGTTGAATTGCCAAACGAGTATGACATGGATTTCAGGTGTTGTTGTTGTCGTCGTCGTTGTCGAAGTGTTTATTTTAAGGGTATATGTGTGTTTGTGTATGTCGATGTTTTAACGAGCTCTAATTATGTTCTGGCAATTTTGGGAATTTATGGGTGGTACGTGTGACTATTTTTATGTGGGATTTTGTGGTTATGAATGGAGGTTATGAATGTTTGTGTTTTTTGGGGTGGTTGGCTCATTTTATCTGGTATTGTTGGACTTTGTTTCGGTATGTTCTTTGTTTTATTTCTTGGCTGTTATTTTTAGTAGTCGAGTTGTTTCTGGGATGATATTTTTCGTGTATTTCTTAGGATTTTCTGGTTTTCTCGTTAGTCTTCTTAGTAATGTGGAACAGAGGTACTGTGTTGAACAAATGCCTGCATTCACTGAGAATATTTTATTTTATTTTTCTTCATTGAGTTAATAAGAGAGATAGTTTTCTGTTCAGTTAGTTATTTTCTAATTTAAATATGAAGTATGGGATTGATTTGTAAATTTATGATCTTTCTGTCGAATAATCGAGATATTGTAATGCTGTAACATTATGGTTTAAATAATTATATTTTTGCTTTGTAAAGGTGTGAAACTTGAACGTGGGGTAATATTTAATTAAAAAAACGTAGCTGATGCCATATTTAGTGAATTTTTGGTCATGTTTCTTGTTATTTTACTTGTTAGATATTAAGTGAATCCAAAACAAAATGCTTTCGGAGATGTGATTGTTCACAGCTCGATTTTCTACGTGGTGTTGTCTACATTGAGGTTACTGGCTGGGAGTGAAGATTTCTTGGAATGGAATTTGAAACGATCTACTTGACCCTTGTTGGATTGGAACTCTGCTGCGCACATCAAGATGACGTTGAAAAATAATTGTGGAAAACTCTGTATTGCTACCTGATTGTATTGTATACTGAAGTATGTGTTGAACTTGTATAAGCATGTGTGTCTTACGCTGTTGTGACATGGACTCCTATTGTTTGGAAAAGGTGGTGTGACTAGCATGTGTACTATGGTTTTTGGAATCGGAGATGAACTTTAAGAAGTGGGTCTGTTCTAAAAAAAAACTAATTGATGCATGCTTAAGAGAAACTTTATACTGAAGTATTATGGAGTGCATGAACTTTCTTTCCACATGTCACGTCGTCTTGGTCTTCAACCATCGACGAATTTCAGGAGGGGGTGATTTGTGCCGTTTCTTTTAGGCACGCTGTACCCAGTATTCTTCTAAAGTACGCATTCCGTCTCGAGCGATGACAGTGAGTTGAAGTTACAACGATTCTCACTAGGTGGCAGCTCCTTCCAGCGTGAAAAGATGTATTTGTACAAATGCTCACTAGAGGGTAGCATAGTTCTGAGAGAGAAAGAAGATATTTGTCGTCGTCCTGTAATTAGCGTGCTGCGTTCCTCAACTGTCTTTGTGTAGAGTTGTCTACGAATCGTGTTTGCCAACTGAATGGAAACACTTGTGCAGACCTTATTATGTATTGCACCGAGATGTAGCAAAAGTTAGAAAGTATTTGGTTTCTTTTGCGTTCTAATTCCTTATGTCTGCACTTACGTTAGTTTATTTAGTACGTCAACATTTAGTCTGGGATTCACTTGATAGTATTTAATTTAGTTGTGTATGGCATCAGTGCGATTGGCAGACACGAGATGTTCTGATTGGTTGCGGATTAAACATGGTTTCCCCGATGATGAACATGCCGAGAATATTCTATTTATTATTTCTAGTTGTCGTTTCTGTAAGTTGTCGTTTGTTTGTCGTTGCCGTATTATGTAAGTTTGTATTTTTCTGTTTGTTCATTTGGGGAGATTATGATATATCTGGTACTAGTTACGAGCATCTCGGGTCAGCTATGCTCCTTGTTATTCCTTGATGTTTTTCATGTCTGTTTTGTCTGATGTGATGGGCAGAGATGATTATTGTCCAACTATGGTTGAAGATCAGATGTTTTTTAATAAAAGAGAGATTTTTGGGATCCATTAAGACGTGATAGACGTATTTTATGGAGTGGTCCGTATTTAAAGATAGTCGACGATTGATGTTTAATTATGAAGCCTATTTGATGATGTCGAAGTCGTGTGACGTTGTTTGGGAATTTATAATAAGTTGACTTCTTAATATTTTCTATAAATATGTGCGGACCGAAACTCTTATGTATGCTACGAGATACTTGTCTTCAATCTGTAAAATGGAATGCTGATCTCCTTAAATAATTATTTATATTTGATTGTACGACGTTTTTAAGAATATTAGTTGGATGTTTGAAGTTATTCTGCCGAATTGCATGAAGACGTACGTTATAAATATTTTAACTATTGCATGTTGGATTTGTCGAGCAATGGAGCATGAATCAGGTTTTGATTTATTTAAAGGATGCATGTTGGGATTTTGACGATGCAGAATGGGACTTCAGGAATGCATGTAAGTTTAAGTTTCACATCTTAAGTTTTAAATGTGCATGTTAATTAGGTTATGTGCATGTGTTTTTAATTATTGTAAAATATGTTTGTCAGAATAGATGATGTCGCAATTGGTATAAGTGTATCATTTCTGAGTACTAGTTCTCGATGACATTTCCAAAGATATTCCTCGGGTATGGTTTGCAAAAAGCTCAGTGGCTCCACACACACACATGATTATTTTACTTTAAGTAGTAAAAAAGGGGGGGTGTCAAATTGTATCGAGAGCGTGGTTTCGTGTTTAAACCACAATTAATTGATTTTGGAAGTGTCATTGAAGCTGTATTTGGGAATGGTACCAAACTTAAACTATAAAGAGGTGACTGTGCACTTATATATATGTTCTAATGAAATTGTACTTGTTTGTTTCATGTTCCTGTTTTATTTGAATGGAGGAGAGATCTTTGAAGGCTATCTCTTATTTAAAGAAAGATGAAGTTTCCTATGAGGTCATTATACGTGGAAAAGTACCATTTTTTCACCGAGATTTGGATTTGAATGTATTGAAAGACTTGAGAGCTGCCCCTATAATTTTACCTACTGAGGACAATTCTTATTGGATGCTAGGTAAGTTCACCATTGTACCTACTGTCTCCGATTTATTAAATATTTGTTCTTCGAGTGATGTTGGTAGTACTTCTGCGTCCAAGTTGAACAGAATCAGGTACCGTTCGTTACATTGGATCAATCGTTTGGATGATTTGGTAAAGGTCTGGTCAAATAGTGATGCTGAATTTTCTGAGAGATTATTTAACCTGCGTTGTAAGTTGGCCGAACTATACTCTAGGCTTTTCCCTCGTGTGACTAATGATAATCCTGTGGAGGCTGTCGTGTGTTGTGATAGTGTTAGTGCTGAATCTTGTAATTCGTGTGAATTGGGTGTAGAGGATAACCTTATTAATGATTTAGAATCTGTATCGTTGAAGAGTATTGGATCGATCATGAATAGTTCTCAAGTTGTGCATGATTCTGATGTAGTCGGTCGAGCAGTGTCGTCAGTAATGTCACTAAGGGGTATTTCGATCTCAGATAATTTAGGTATTAACGACCAAGCAGGTAATGCTAATGAAAGATGTATCGTGATACCTGCGTCCAATGTTAATGTAAGTGTGGGTCACGTCTCGAATAACTTAGTGCCAGTTTCTTCACTATGTTCTAGGTCTGTACAGACAGATAGGTGTTCATTTCAACCATTTAATGAGGTTGGCAGCAATGATGTGAGTGTTAGATTGAATAATGATGCCTCGTCTAATGTTGTTTGGCCTACTAATATCATGTCAGACTGTAATATCAAGTTTTCTACTGTACAGAATCCTCTAAATTTGATACTTAAGGATTCTAATCGGTGTAACGGTTCGGATAATGATCTTTTGGTCAAGTTTTTAAGGAAATTGATAGAAATAAAGGATTGTGCTACTGTGTTCGGTCTATCTGAATTGCAAATTTGTAGGATTGTGTTTCCGTGTACTGAGGGCATGTTACGGGAGAGACTGTTAGTTTGTTTGAATGAGCATAATTCTCTGGAATGGTTTCATAAAGACATATTGAATTTCTTTTTCACTCCTTATGCTCTGTCAGACATGCATCGTATGTATGTATATCGACCGCAGCGTATGAATGAAACGTTGAATGAATATTTTCTTGACATCAAAGTGTATGTTAAGGTCTTCGCGGTGCATCTGTCTGAGAAACAAATTGTAGCTTCGTTGGTGGAAGGAATTAATCCCATTTACCGTTCATTATTAACTATGCAAGCCAAACCGAAAAGTTACATTGAATTTAATGATTTGATTCTGACAGCAGAAAAGGTTAAGAAAGCCGATTCAGTCCGAATTTATGATTCTGCTCCAACTCGTAGTACTACTCAATATCCTCTAGGTTATGTTTCTTTGCCTAACGTTTTACAGTGGGGAGCAGCAGATCAGTTGAGGAATCAGCATCAAGGTCCTATGAATGATGGAAATGTTTTATTAGGAAATGTATTACAGGGTAGGCCTGCTTTTGTTCCTGATTATGTGCCAGCTGATGCTTGTCAGGGGCGTGAGATCCAGCGATACACAGGAGGTATCACTAAGAAAGGTAAGAGGTGTGACTTGTGTGGATCATATGATCATATACGTCGTTGGTGTGATGCTGATCTGTATAGGAAATATTAGTTGCTCGTTTGGTTGGTAATAATCTTCAAAATTGTGTATGATAATTTACTGTACTTTAGTGTGCATATTGTGTGTATGCTGTTGGTACGTTCTTTGTCTGCACGTGTGATGCATTTTCTGTCGTGATGTGCATAATCTTCAAAATTGTGTATGATAATTGCATTACTTCTGGCGTGCATATTGTGTGCGTGCTGTGAGTGTGTATTTGTCTGCACGTGTGATGCATTCTCTGTCCTGAGGTGCATATCTTCAATATTGTGTATGATTATTGCCGTACTTCTAGTGTGCATATTGTGTGCGTGCTGTGAGTGTGTTTTGTCTGCACGAGTGATACTCAATCTTCTTGGTTGTGTAGTGACTCTGGGAGTTTGTGTTTGTGATTTTGGTGTAATTGTGTATTTTGGAGTGATTGTGAGTATTTAGCTTTGTTTTGTTATTGGGTGGGAGTTAGTTGTTTTCTTGTTTTGAAATAAGGTTAGGTTTATATGTTATTAATTTGTAATATTATTTAAAACGAGTAGCCGAGTATATAATTGGGGTTTTCGTTAGAATGTCTATCTTCGACTTACGATCCTATTATATCAAGGTATGGGACTTGCGTTCTAGGTGACAGAAGTTGATTATGTAATTTGTGGTAAGTATTTACAAACAAGTTCCTTGTTTCTCCCTGTGGTGGATGATTACTGGAAAGTAAGTACTTATATTTGTGTTGGGATGGAGATCATGCTCGTGTTGAATTGCCAAACGAGTATGACATGGATTTCAGGTAGTATGTAGTTTGTGGTAAGTATTTACAAACAAGTTCCTTGTTTCTCCCTGTGGTGGATGATTACTGGAAAGTAAGTACTTATATTTTTTTGGTGATGGAGATCATGCTCGTGTTGAATTGCCAAACGAGTATGACATGGATTTCAGGTGTTGTTGTTGCCGTCGTCGTTGTCGAAGTGTTTATTTTAAGGGTATATGTGTGTTTGTGTATGTCGATGTTTTAACGAGCTCTAATTATGTTCTGGCAATTTTGGGAATTTATGGGTGGTACGTGTGACTATTTTTATGTGGGATTTTGTGGTTATGAATGGAGGTTATGAATGTTTGTGTTTTTTGGGGTGGTTGGCTCATTTTATCTGGTATTGTTGGACTTTGTTTCGGTATGTTCTTTGTTTTATTTCTTGGCTGTTATTTTTAGTAGTCGAGTTGTTTCTGGGATGATATTTTTCGTGTATTTCTTAGGATTTTCTGGTTTTCTCGTTAGTCTTCTTAGTAATGTGGAACAGAGGTACTGTGTTGAACAAATGCCTGCATTCACTGAGAATATTTTATTTTATTTTTCTTCATTGAGTTAATAAGAGAGATAGTTTTCTGTTCAGTTAGTTATTTTCTAATTTAAATATGAAGTATGGGATTGATTTGTAAATTTATGATCTTTCTGTCGAATAATCGAGATATTGTAATGCTGTAACATTATGGTTTAAATAATTATATTTTTGCTTTGTAAAGGTGTGAAACTTGAACGTGGGGTAATATTTAATTAAAAAAACGTAGCTGATGCCATATTTAGTGAATTTTTGGTCATGTTTCTTGTTATTTTACTTGTTAGATATTAAGTGAATCCAAAACAAAATGCTTTCGGAGATGTGATTGTTCACAGCTCGATTTTCTACGTGGTGTTGTCTACATTGAGGTTACTGGCTGGGAGTGAAGATTTCTTGGAATGGAATTTGAAACGATCTACTTGACCCTTGTTGGATTGGAACTCTGCTGCGCACATCAAGATGACGTTGAAAAATAATTGTGGAAAACTCTGTATTGCTACCTGATTGTATTGTATACTGAAGTATGTGTTGAACTTGTATAAGCATGTGTGTCTTACGCTGTTGTGACATGGACTCCTATTGTTTGGAAAAGGTGGTGTGACTAGCATGTGTACTATGGTTTTTGGAATCGGAGATGAACTTTAAGAAGTGGGTCTGTTCTAAAAAAAAAACTAATTGATGCATGCTTAAGAGAAACTTTATACTGAAGTATTATGGAGTGCATGAACTTTCTTTCCACATGTCACGTCGTCTTGGTCTTCAACCATCGACGAATTTCAGGAGGGGGTGATTTGTGCCGTTTCTTTTAGGCACGCTGTACCCAGTATTCTTCTAAAGTACGCATTCCGTCTCGAGCGATGACAGTGAGTTGAAGTTACAACGATTCTCACTAGGTGGCAGCTCCTTCCAGCGTGAAAAGATGTATTTGTACAAATGCTCACTAGAGGGTAGCATAGTTCTGAGAGAGAAAGAAGATATTTGTCGTCGTCCTGTAATTAGCGTGCTGCGTTCCTCAACTGTCTTTGTGTAGAGTTGTCTACGAATCGTGTTTGCCAACTGAATGGAAACACTTGTGCAGACCTTATTATGTATTGCACCGAGATGTAGCAAAAGTTAGAAAGTATTTGGTTTCTTTTGCGTTCTAATTCCTTATGTCTGCACTTACGTTAGTTTATTTAGTACGTCAACATTTAGTCTGGGATTCACTTGATAGTATTTAATTTAGTTGTGTATGGCATCAGTGCGATTGGCAGACACGAGATGTTCTGATTGGTTGCGGATTAAACATGGTTTCCCCGATGATGAACATGCCGAGAATATTCTATTTATTATTTCTAGTTGTCGTTTCTGTAAGTTGTCGTTTGTTTGTCGTTGCCGTATTATGTAAGTTTGTATTTTTCTGTTTGTTCATTTGGGGAGATTATGATATATCTGGTACTAGTTACGAGCATCTCGGGTCAGCTATGATCCTTGTTATTCCTTGATGTTTTTCATGTCTGTTTTGTCTGATGTGATGGGCAGAGATGATTATTGTCCAACTATGGTTGAAGATCAGATGTTTTTTAATAAAAGAGAGATTTTTGGGATCCATTAAGACGTGATAGACGTATTTTCTGGAGTGGTCCGTATTTAAAGATAGTCGACGATTGATGTTTAATTATGAAGCCTATTTGATGATGTCGAAGTCGTGTGACGTTGTTTGGGAATTTATAATGAGTTGACTTCTTAATATTTTCTATAAATATGTGCGGACCGAAACTCTTATGTATGCTACGAGATACTTGTCTTCAATCTGTAAAATGGAATGCTGATCTCCTTAAATAATTATTTATATTTGATTGTACGACGTTTTTAAGAATATTAGTTGGATGTTTGAAGTTGTTCTGCCGAATTGCATGAAGACGTACGTTATAAATATTTTAACTATTGCATGTTGGATTTGTCGAGCAATGGAGCATGAATCAGGTTTTGATTTATTTAAAGGATGCATGTTGGGATTTTGACGATGCAGAATGGGACTTCAGGAATGCATGTAAGTTTAAGTTTCACATCTTAAGTTTTAAATGTGCATGTTAATTAGGTTATGTGCATGTGTTTTTAATTATTGTAAAATATGTTTGTCAGAATAGATGATGTCGCAATTGGTATAAGTGTATCATTTCTGAGTACTAGTTCTCGATGACATTTCCAAAGATATTCCTCGGGTATGGTTTGCAAAAAGCTCAGTGGCTCCACACACACACATGATTATTTTACTTTAAGTAGTAAAAAAGGGGGGTGTCAATAATAATAAGTTAAATGAAAATTATCTTGGCTGAACAAGTTGCCGCGTTAACAAACATTGAATGGCTTCCAGCGGAATTATTTCAGTGGCATAAAATACCCTCGAAAAACACGTTACAGTACCGCCCTGTCTCGTAAAAATGCGTTTTCCATGGTAATGGAAACTGGCGCGAGTGTGGTTGTAACGCGAATCGTGTACGGTAAAGCCGTCTTGCACCTATATCTGACGTTAACGGTCTATAGCCATATTGGTCTGTTATCTGTGTGTTGATGACGGGTTATATAAGTATATGAATGTGTAAATGTGTTTTGTGGGCGATCTAGAGGTTTCTTTCCGTGGTTTCTCACTTCCCCTTCAGGAGAATACTGGACCTTCGCGTTCTGTCTACCGCACTTGTCGAAAGAATTTGCAATTCATCAGAGCACTGGCTTCTTGCCGGCACGCGCTACCTGTTACGTCATGCGTATCGCTGATATTGCATTGTCGGCCTAGTGGCACTGTGAGACTTCCAGCCCGGTATAATATTATCTGACTACAATTACATTCATGTCCCCTTATACATTACAATATGTGCTTTTCTAGTCTGCATGGACAGGGTGGCGTATATAATATGAATGTCCCCCTGTCTGTATTACAAATAGTGGCCGTTAAAATCCTGTCTTCGCATGTGAGAGTATTTTGGATCGATTGTGAGTGTGCTGGCGCCTAAAGAGGCATTCCGAGTTCGCATAATAGGTGTTGCCCTTGTATTGAATGCATATGCCCTGTTCTAGTGATTTGGGATCCCTGTGTTCAAACGTGTGCTGAGAAAATCCCGTATTTTTGGTGTGGAGTTGTTTATGTTATTATTCCTCTCGTATTTCTATGTAAATGACTGTGATAGCCTCCTAACTATGTGTTCAGTGGTGCAGAACGTGTAAGAAAAAGTGCCCCGTAATTCTAGGGTGAAAGTTGCAAACATGTCCGTGTATTAAAATTTTACTGTAAAAGAACTTTCTCCTACCAAATATATTGTGGTGTGTCAGTAATATTGTGCATGGAAACATATAAAATTCTTAAACACTGGCAGTACATATAACATTGCATCATAAATCACTGATTATCCTTACCGTTTGTGCACCCATGTGCAAATGATCTTATGCCATAGTACTGCTTCTATGTCTAGAACACATGATTCTCCTATTACATGGAATATCATATTGCAAGCTATTATCTTGCGCCTATCTGGATGGCCTTAGTTTATAAATATGTATATACGTGTGTTTAGCGAACGCGTTTAGGGGTTGGCCACTATTGTATCGATTATGTGTAGGTGTATGGATATGTTGGCCGTGAAACGCCGCATGTGTTAGTGTCTGTTGTTTTCCTGTACGGTCCTGGCTTCGATCTTGTCGTCCCATGCCTAGTTAAGCTTGATTGGGCTATGTCCGTGTATATTTTGATCATTTTAACGTTAAGATGTGCATGTTCGCGAATAATTTCCCTATCATTTGGCCTACATGTAATATGGCAGGTAGCGCCATTGTCTATCGTCTAATTGCGATCGCTCGACGGTGTATCTGGGATTGACTCGTGATCTTGGCGTAGGTTTCTGGTATCCACCGGGGTGGATCCCTGCTCCCTTCCAGGGGTGTTTGTAGCAGGGTTACCTTCCGCCGTGCCTCTATTATGTTTTTCCTCGCATCCATTCGTGCTATCTGTAGGTGTTCTAATCGTGTCGCATTGTCCCGATATCCCTGAGCAATGAGCGCTATTTGTCGTTTCTATACCTCGCTGCTATTGTAATTATTCGTTTAAGACTAATAAAATATGACCCTATGTGACGTATATATGTCTGTTGAGATGTGGTGTTCCCCATTCTCTGCGATTTATGGGTTTAATAGAAATATGTCCCTGTTTGCCAGTAGTCTGTTAATTGGTTGCGTTATCTGTGATTTTCCTGCACGGTCCTGGCTTCGATCTTGCCGTCCCATGCCTAGTTAAGCTTGTGTGATTGTATGTATTCATTCCGGACCTCCCCTAACTGTAGACTTATAGCAAAGTGTTGTTGGCTAATTCAACCTTAAGCTATCCCCTGCTCCCTGTAGTGTAAGAATTCATGTGTGGTTCATCCGGTCAAAATGTGTCTCGAGTGTCAACCCCTGTTACTGTATTGGCGTCCGTGGTTCGAGTTTTGCTGTCTGTGGCATTTAACCCTATTCGGACCGTTGGTGATATGTATTTAAATGCACCCTGGCGTTGTATGTGTCTTGAAAATGAAAATCCACAGCCTGGTTCCAGTCTCCGACCGGGTCAGGAATGGAATGAATGAAGCCCCCATCTAGCGGCGAGGATATGAACTGTGCCGGCTGCCGAGGCCTGACGCACTCCTCTGGGGCAATGATTAAATGAATGACAGATGAAATGAAATGATAGTGGAGAGTGTTGCTGGAATGAAATGTTGACAGGGAAAACCGGAGTACCCGGAGAAAAACCTGTCTGCCTCCGTTTTGTCCAGCACAGATCTCACATGGAGTGACCGGGATTTGAACCACAGACCCAGCGGTGAGAGGCCGGCGTGCTGCCGCCTAAGCCACGGAGGCTTCTTGTATGTGTCTTATGGCGTGTATATTCAACTGCGGGTTTCGTATATATGTCCCTGAAATTTTGAACATCTCCTCTATCTCTCCTGTAAGGTCTGCAGGCCTATTTGCTGCTAGTTCTACAATAAAAATAGTCCTCTCATGAAATACCTTATGGCGTGTCCGTACCTTGTCCGCCTTATCTGGTTATTAATAAATATGAATTGTTTCCTTACTGCCTGTATTGCTTTGTACTGTTGCTCTGAGAAAATACTAAACTATCTCGAACTGACTTTTATCGATTATGTGTATGTTGGTATAGAAGTGTGCGTTATGTTTCTCAACACACCCAGTTGAAGCATGGAACATGGTTGAAGCTTAGGTTAATGTAATGTTTGTATGTGAATAAATTGTGGTGCAATGTCTCATTAGAAAGAGTCTTCTCGTTATGTAATTGTTTAGTGTATTCCCACATTTGGCGATCAGTGACAAGACGAAATTTACACCAGCAATGGATAAGTTAATTAAAGTTCGCGCGGTACGCCGGCGTGTTTACACGCGAATTTTTAAGAAGATCGTCGACGGCCTAGAAAGTGTAGAACTTGATCCAGTTGCTATTGAAGCAGAATTTAAATTACTTCGGGAAAAGTGGGAAGACCTACGAGTGTTGGACAACCAGATATTCGATTTAATGCTGGAAGCGGTCGAAGATGAGGATAACCTAGAAAAGGAGGTTAGTGTCACCGCTGATTATTCAAGTAAATTCAACAATCTTCAGATTAACGTTGCTACATTGCAGAGAGAGAAAGAACAGCAGAATGTTATCAGTGAAAGTCCTTCAAGTGTTGGTTCATTCGCTCAGCGAAAGTATAAGCTTCCATTGCTCGAACTTACGAAATTCAGTGGTAATCCAAAAGAATGGCTACAATTTTGGGCTCAGTTTGGTAAAATTGATGAAGATAACAGTTTAGATCCCTCGGATAAGTATCAGTATATTCTTCAAGCCACTACTGAAGGTTCTCGTGCCAGAGAAGTAGTCAGTAGTTATCCTGCTACTTCTGAAAACTACCCCCAAGGCCGTAGAAGCATTAAAGTGTCGTTTTGGTAGAGAGGATGTACTAGTTGAAGTATATGTTAGAGAATTACTTAGGCTCTTACTGCAAGCTAGCAATCCTTCTTTTGGTATGATTTTATGCTCATTGTATGATCGGCTTGAAAGTTATTTAAGAGCTCTGGAATCTTTAAAGGTTACCACTGATAAGTGTAAAGCAATGCTTTTTCCGCTTATGGAATCTTGTTTGCCAGAAGAACTTTTAAGAGCATGGCAAAGATCTCTAGCTTCATATTATGTTTGAATAAAGAACATTATAGCTATTATGTTTTGGATAACGGATATTATAACTCTTTAATATGCACACACATCTGAATCTACATCTTAACACAATGAACAACTTACAACTAACATTGTCACAGAGTAAAAGCATATATACACTCCGACCAAGTTCCATAGAGGACATAAACTAGATACATAATAGTCTCCCCCACTTATATAAAAACAAATAAAAGGAACTATTCATATTCATTTGGGCACATAGTCTTGCAGATACTGAGGAGGTCGCCTGTCTCTGGCTGATCTTCTTAAATAATTATCAGCAGGTGGTGGAAGGCTGTTTCGATCAGGGCGTTCATCTGGTTGCACGATGGTCTGCCTTGTATCATCTGAAGTGTGGGTTGCAGGAGGAATATCCTCATTTTCTAGTCTTGACTGGGTTGGTGTTGGTATGTTTGGAACACCACGCACAGGAGGATTTGTTGGAGCAAAAGTGACATGCTTATCTTTCTTTGGCACGAGAGTCGATAATAACTGGTCAACATGCCGCTTTAAAATTCGTCCCGAATCCAATTTCACATCATAGTGACGCTGGCCGAGTTTAGTTTGTATAACACCAAACTGCCAAATATCATGGTTTTTCTGGTGAATCCGGACTTGCACTCTCTCTCCCACTTTGAAAGAGCGAACAGGGGGTGAGAAACTGGATGTAGTCAAGCTCTTTTGGTTTGGACGTAGAGCATCCAACCGGATACGTAGCCGACGTTTCAAATATAGTTCAGCTGGAGACTGTCCACATGCCAATGGCGTTGCTCTGTATTGAAACAAGATGTTCTGTAACTTAGTCGATAATGGTGCCGGGTCATTTACAGCAGCACGAAGTCGCCTCTTCAAAGTTTGGATGTTTCTCTCAGCTAGCCCATTGGTTGCTGGGTGCCCTGGTGCAATATATTTCTGAAAAATCCCTCTCTCCTTGCAATAGGATCTGAATACATCACTCGTGAAGATAGTGGCATTATCTGACACAAGGACATTCGGGTACCCATGTACGGTGAAGATATTGTCAAGCAGACTGATAGTAGTTGCAGTGGATGGAGCGTCTTTCACCATTCGTACTTCGACCCACTTGGATTTCGCGTCAACACACATCAAGAAATGGTGGTTATCAAATGGCCCCGCATAGTCAATGTGTATGCGTTCCCAATTTTCTTCTGGTTCATCCCAGGGGTGTATTGGAGCTTTTGGTGGATTTGAACGAGTCTGTGCGCACTCTTCACAAGATTTGATAAGCTTCTCAATGTCTTTGTCTAATTGCGGCCAGTAGACATATCGTCTTGCTAACTGTTTTGTTTTCACAATGCCGAGGTGTGTTAAATGTAACTCTTCCAATATTTTTCTTTGTAGTTTCTTTGGGATAACAATTCGGTCTTGACGGAATAGAATACCATTTTCAACTGTATATGGTTCATCCAAGGATTGAGTTTGAAGACGTTGCAGGGTGGCACTAAGTTCTGGGTCTAACATAGTCTCATCACGGATAGTTTCGTACGTAATGGCTTCACTTGACACTTGAAGAATCGTTTCAGCACAGAGTTGTGAAACTTCTGCATTTATTGATGTTTCAATGTTTGGCGAGGTAGATGCAACAGGGGCTCGGGATAGGCAGTCAACATTTTCGTTATCTTTCCCTTTTTTCACTCTTA
Source organism: Meconema thalassinum (assembly GCA_946902985.2). NCBI lineage: Eukaryota > Metazoa > Arthropoda > Insecta > Orthoptera > Tettigoniidae > Meconema > Meconema thalassinum. The sequence continues at coordinate 1,204,383,970 of OX336388.2, forward strand.
CCGTGTAGTCAAACCCGGAGAGAAACGATGCATATCTTAGGAGCCTTGCGGATGTCATTTGTGGCAGGCCCTTGTTCTGATGAAAAATACGAGACAGAGGTTCATTGTCTGTCACAAGAATGAAATTTCTTGCAAAAATATAGTTGTAGAAGTGTGTTGTGGCGAAAATTATTGCCAGCGCTTCCCGGTCAAGCTGACTGTAATTACATTCTGCTGGTGTTAGGGCACGAGATGCATAGGCGATGGGTCTTTCTTGGCCATCCATCTCATGACTTAATACTGCTCCAACACCAGTAGGACTGGCATCGGTTGACAAGATGATAGGCAGTGATGGGTTGAATGGGGGTAAGGACACGTTCACTACATAACTCGGACTTGAGATTCAAGAAAGCTGCTTCACAGGCTGCAGACCAGAAAAACCGTTCACCTTTCCGCAATAACTGCCGTAATGGGTGGGACTTCGTTGAAAAATTAGGAATGAACTTTGCATAATAAGTCACCATACCAAGGAAGCGTCTCACTTCTTCATTGTTTTTAGGGCGTGGCATTTGTGACACAGCTTGAACTTTCTCTGGTGACTTGCGGATCTCATTATATGATACAATATGCCCTAGGTAGTCTATGTTTTCCTTGAAAAATGAGCATTTGCTTTTGTTCAAATGCAAATTATTTTTCGGAAGCCGTTCTAGACAGGCTATTAAGTTCTTGGTGCACTCCTCCTTCGTTGTACCATGTATTATGATGTCGTCAAAATAAGCTTCAGCTTTTGGAAGACCATGAAGGATCTGTGATAATATCCTATTAAATTCTGAGGGGGCAGTTTTGATGCCAAAACTCAGTCGGTGCATCCTGAAGGTTCCTTTGTGAGTGGATATAGTTTGAATCATACTACCTTCTTCATCAACCTTCAGATGTAGATATGCCTGGTATAAGTCTAACTTGCAGAAAAATTTTGAGTTTCTAAGACTATGTAGAACATCATTAACTGGTCTTATGGGATGGTTTGCAGAAATCAACCTTGAATTTACTCCACATTTGTAGTCAACACATAACCTAACTCCCCCATCTGGTTTTGGGATAACAACAAGAGGCGATCCCCAATCACTTAAAGCTGTGGGAGAAATAACTCCTTCTGATTCCAATGAAGCGAGTTCCTTTTCAACGCGTTCCCGAAGAGCAAAAGGGACATCACGTTCACGATTGAAGACAGGTTTCACCCCCTCTCTGAGTTGCAGTTTTACTTCAATATTGGGAACGCATCCAATTTTTTCTTCAAAGATTGTACTATACTGATGTAAAATATCCTGAATTGACTGCACTGAGTTGACAGATTCAGTGTGAAGTGATTGATTTGTGTCCTTGTCAATTTCCTTCAGATCAAGGCCGAGGCCCCTGATCCAAACACGACCAAGCAATGCGGCATGACCTTGCGGAACTACAAAAAGATCTGCAACAATTTCTTTCCCTTTGTATGATACTGTGACAACAATTTTTCCTCTGGGTTTGATAACATGATCAGAATATGATCGAAAACAGACATTTGTTGGCTGCAATGGCAAACCAAGACCCAATGTTGAACATTCGTTCTCTGAGATGAGTGAATATTTTGCTCCCGTGTCGACTTCAAATCTTTGTGATTTATTGTTGAGTTTAACACTGATAAAATATTTATCTGATTCTTGTCCTACTTCAAAGAGATCTTCGATGCATTCCAGTTGTCCTATCCCGAAATTGGTTTCAGGGTGGTCATGCAAGTTGTCATCTATGTTCTCAGTTGCAATGTTGTGTGTATTTGACTGTTGAAGAAGTGTAGTGATACAAACTTTTGCAACATGTCCCACTTTCCTACATGACCTACATTTAAGAGAGTTTCTGTTTGTGCGACAATCTCTTGACCTGTGGTTTGAATTTCCACAATTCAGGCATAATCCATCAATACCTAGTGCTCTATAATTGACAGAACTACGGCGGCCCCTGGACTGTGAACGTGAGTGAGAGCCTGGGCTAGGCTGTTGAACAAAACGTGACTGAGTATCACTGCTATATTGATTCCTACTTCGGTCATTATATGAACTTGTGGCTTTTGTTACTTTGTTTGTGTCCTCTATAGTGTCTGACGGTGCAGTGAGCTGTTTTGACAGCTGATTACTCTCATACCGCGATGCTTCCAAGGTTATAGCCTTCTTCAGGAGATCATCAAATTTCGTGTCATTAGACTGGAGAAGTTTCTCTCTGATCCAATTATCTCGCAAGCCACGTATAAATTGTGCTCGAAGAAAAACATCCGCGATTGAAATTCTGGCGTCACATGTACACTGAATATAAAAGTCACAGTCTAGTAAGTGGCTTCTAAGAGTGGCAACAAATCCTGCAATATTTTGACTTTCTTTTTGATTGACGTTCAAAAAATAGTGTTGGGAAACTACGGTTGAGACTTGGGGTGACAGTATTTGCTTGAAATGCTTTACTAGGTCATTATAACCAAGAGACTTGATTGGTTTATCAGGGCCTAAAAATGCAGAGAGATTGTTATAATGAATTGCCCCTATTGATGTACACAAGAGCTGAGCTTTCTTTGTTGGATCGGTGGCATTGTTGAAGTTTGCGTAATTTTCAAATCGTTCTAAATACGACACGAATTTTTCCTTTTCAGAATCAAATTTTTCAAAAGGTGTGATGTTAGTGGCTTGTGGGGTTGTGACGGGCTGGTGAGCTTGATACCTTTCAAGTAACTTCTCTTGAGAATCAGTAAAAATGTTCAGTAATTGTTGAAACTGATTTGCGTCCATCTTGACGGAACTTAGAAATAATTTTAAAAGTCACAGTTCAAATATAATAAAATGTTTCAAGATAACAGATTTAAAACACACTGGGTAGTGATCGATGACCGAATATTGTCCTGGGCTTGAGAGAAAAGAAAAAAAAACATTGCATAACCTCAAAGTTCGAACTGCGATAAATATTATTTTGAATATGTGGCATGCAGGCACACGTAGCTGAATATACGATGAGTTGCTTAGGATTGTTTACAAGTACTCTGTGTACATTTCATGTCGATTTGCCTGATTCTTGATTTTACTCACGTGGCCGTTGAAACAGACGACGTAAATACCGTACTTCATTGATGTAGGCTATATCTGTACCGGAGAATCAAGTCTCAATTCCTCGTCGCCAACTATTATGTTTGAATAAAGAACATTATAGCTATTATGTTTTGGATAACGGATATTATAACTCTTTAATATGCACACACATCTGAATCTACATCTTAACACAATGAACAACTTACAACTAACATTGTCACAGAGTAAAAGCATATATACACTCCGACCAAGTTCCATAGAGGACATAAACTAGATACATAATACTTCACATGCACGAGATGCCAATGCATCCAGTGGAGACATGGGAAAGGCTCGGCTAACACAACTCATGGAATTTTTAAGGTCGGAGGTCGAAAGTGAACAAAGAATTTCTATGGCAATGTCAGGTTTAGGTCTTAGAGATGCAGATAAATCTAGAAGGAAAGACACGAAGCATGAAGCAAAAGGTGGAGGGAATTAACCCACATCTGTCTCAAATGAAATCCCTACTGCCACAGGGTTGTTCACCGCCTCTAAAGATAGTAAGAAATGTAAATTTTGCTCTTCTAGTCACAATCCTCAGGACTGTATTAAAGCTCAGGACTTGTCCTTACTAGAAAGAAAACAAGTGGGAGAGAAAAGTAGGGCCTGTTTCTGCTGTCTGCAAGTTGGTCACCCTGCTAAGAAATGTAGGAATCGTCCCAAGTGTATCGTCTGTGGAAAGGGGCATTTTGCATTAATGTGCGGAGAGATACAGACAGAGCGACATAGGAAAAGAGCTGAAGTTCATCAACCAGTTAGCCAAAATAAGTTACCGGGTAATGCTTGTAAAGACGAGGCCCTTGCAGCAGTAGGAAATCATTGCTATGTCCTGATGCAAACGCTGGTAGTCTATGTGAAGGGCAACAATGTTTGAATACGTAAGGCGAGACTTTTGATTGACTCAGCGTCCCACCGTTCATATATATTGGCTAGTACTGCTCATGAAATGGGGTACGTTCCACGTTCTCAGGAATTAATTCAGCATGCACTTTTTGGAGGAACAACAACTGGAGTGGTGCAACATGATGTATTCACACTTCACCTTTCTAAATTGGACAAGTCATACCATTGTCATTTTGATGTACTTGGTCAACAGAAGATTTGTGGACAGATTTCTTCTGTTATTGATGCCCCTTGGATACAGGATCTTGTTTTGCATGACATTGAATTAAGGGATGTTGGCTCTTCAGCAGATATTGAAATTTTGGTCGGCGCTGATTATGCTGCTAAACATTGGACTGGAAAAAGAGTGAAACTTAGTTCGGGACTAGTAGAGATGGAGACAATATTTGGTTGGACACTGTCAGGGAAAGTTCCAAGTATCTTGCCCAGTAATGAGAGTCTAGCCATTGTTGTGTCAAGCATGCTGACCAAGGAAGAAACCATTACAGATTTGTGGACTTTGGATACACTTGGCATACTGGACCCTGCTGAGAAGAAAAGTAAGCTACAATTGCAAGAGACTGTTCATCAACATTTCTTGGATACTGTAAGGATCAATGAAGATGAGAGATTTGAGTGCTGCCTGCCATGGGTAGAAAATCATCCTCCACTTCCTAACAACTATAATATGGCTATGAAAAGAGTTCATTCTACAATTAAAAGATTACAGTCTGAAGGTTATGATCATGATTATCAGTCTGTTTTGGATGAGTGGTTACAAGAAGGTGTAATAGAGGAGGTAACGGCTGAAACAATGAGTTCTCCTTGCTATTATTTACCACATCGTCATGTCGTGAAGCAGAACAGTACCACACCTATTCGCCCAGTGTTCGATGCGTCCGCATGTGAAAATAAGAATCCCAGTCTCAACAATTGCATTGAAAAGGGACCAAATCTTATTGAACTACTTCCTTCCGTATTGTCTCACTTTCGGTTGAAAGAAATTGGAGTGATGGCTGACATCCGCCGTGCATTCTTACAGATCAGTCTCTCTAAAGGGGACCGACCATTTTTGAGATTCTTGTGGATTGACCGACAGGATACCTTAAAGATTTATTAGCATTGTCGAGTGGTTTTTGGAGTGTCATGTAGTCCATACCTACTAGGAGCAGTGATCAAGTACCATATAGAGACTGTCCTTAGTCAGTGCAAGGAGGGAAAATCATCATATTCTCAAGATTTGGTAGAATTGCTATCCCGTAGTTTTTATGTTGACAACTGTTTGACCAGTGTACATGATGTAAAACAGTTGCAGCAGTTTTATTGAAGCAACTTCTATCATGGGTGAGAGAAAGTTCGAGCTTCGAGGGTGGGAGTACACCAACCCCCTTTTAAACCCCGAAAAACCTGTCAATGTTTTAGGACTGCTTTGGGATAAATCTGAAGATACTTTGAGAATTAACACAGAAAATTTAAATACCCTTTGTCTGGAGAAAATAACTAAGAAGGTCATTCTCTCGGCAGCTCTTCGGATATTTGATCCCATTGGAATAGCTTGCAGTGACACTTTACTTCCTAAACTACTCTTACAGCAAACCTGGGAATCAGGCATAAGTTGGGATCAGGAAGTACATGATGATATTAAATCTCAGTTCTTGGCCTGGGTGAGAGAATTGCTGTACTTACGAGAAATCAAAATTCCTAGGTGGCTACCTGGGACAGACTGTCAAGAAAACTGGACGGTTCATATTTTTTGTGATGCAAGCCAACTTGCTTATGCTGCTGTGGCCTACTTACGTGTGGAACAACCGAATCATGTTCGTGTCCAGCTTATTCTCGCTAAAGCAAGAGTCTCTCCAATAAGTAAGTCCAACAAGAAAATGACGATCCGGAGGCTGGAATTGTTGGCTGCAACAATTGGCTCTAGGATTTACTCTAATATTGTTCATGATTACAACATCCCTGGTGTTAAGACGATTTTCTGGAGTGACGCAACAACTGTTTTAGCATGGATTCAAAGAGAAGACCAGTGGGATGTTGTCGTATCCAAGAGAGTGAAAGAAATCAGGAAACTGACCGAAGGACAGAAATGGCGATATGTTCCCGGCAGTAGGAATCGTGCAGATCTCCCATCCCTGGGCACTACTGCTAAGAAATTGTTGGAATCAAGATGGTGGGAGGGGCCTGACTGGCTTCGAGAATCACCAGACTCATGGTCCTGCGTAAATGTTAAGTTTGATGAAGAAGAGATAACTAGTGGTAAAAAAAAGTGTTGTTTTTTCCACGGTTGAACCTGATTGGTTTTATGCCCGTGCTTCTACTTTCAAGAAAAGTGTACGTTTATTTGGTTGGACATGTCGTTTTGGGAAGAAATGTCGAATAAAAGAACAAGACAGATTCCATGATAACTTGACTACCGAAGAAATAATCGCTGCAGAGCTTAAAGTGGTGAATTTAGTTCAGAGACAAGTATTCTCGGGAGTGAATGACCCAAAATTATCTAGTTTGATGCCATTTGCTGACAGTAATGGAATTCTACGCCTAAGGACGAAAATCTCACACAGGAAGGATCTAAATGAATTTTGTCACCCAGCTGTTCTCCCTAGTTGTGATCATCCTGTTGTATTTCACCTGATGATGGACTTGCACAAAGAATCATGTCATGCAGGCACACAGATGATGATGACTATTCTTAGAGAGAGATTTTGGATTCTTGGTGGAAGACGGACAGTTCGATCTGTGCTGGATAAATGCCTTCATTGCAAGAAGCAAACAGCGAAATATATAGAAGTAAATCCACCACCTCTTCCTGAAGATCGAGTACGAAATGTTGAGATATTTGAAGTTACTGGCGTAATTTTGCTGGTCCGCTGTATCTGAAAAAGGAGAGTGGCGGCAGGGAGAAGGTGTGGGTGTGTTAATCCGGATTGGTGCAACCAATCGTGACTGAGATTTAAAGCAGTAGTCATGTTGGATACATTACAATATACTGCCTTCCGTATTATTTCCGGCGCTCTTCAATCAACTCCCACTGGTGCGCTTTTACTTGAAACTGCTGAATTTCCCCTCGTCTTAAGACGTCGATATTTATCGCTTACGTATCTTCTCGGTAAGATGGCTCCAACCCATTTTTCTCTCATACCTGAATTGCAATTATTACATACCTATACTCATAATTTGCTTTGTTTTCGGTCTTTTTACCCCTCCCTCTTAGTTGCTTATCGTTTCCTGCAACCCCATTGGTGTTCCATTTTACAAACACGGAAACCCCTCTGTTATACGGTCCCTTACTCCGTTATTTTTTATTCCCCAGATTCTCACCTGCATTTTGCCAACTCCCCACTTACCGACCTATGTCATAATTCTCTTATTACTAATTCCTTGTTATCAAATTTCCTTTCTACCCACCCTCATCACATCGTCCTCTATATTGATGGATCCAAATTTTTCAATCCTATTCGTGTTGGTGCTGCCGTTTATTCTCCCCAACTAAATATTTCCCTACAATATTGTATATCTCCCTCGAATTCCATCTTTACGGCCGAAGTCTTTGCCATCCGACAAGCCTTACTTCATATTAAACAACTTCATATTCGCCAGTTCCTTCTTTGTACTGATTCCCTTAGCGTGCTAAGGGCTTTTTCAAACATCTCAAGCACTGATAATTGGCACCTTATGCAAATTCTCCATTTAACTTTTGAACTTTCTAATCTTGATTTTGATGTTATCTTTTTATGGCCCCCTAGTCACTCTCATATTCCTGGTAATGAATTGGTTGATACCATGGCTAAAAACGCTGCACAAGGACACGGGGACACGTATGATTTAGCCATACCATACCTTGACCTGCTCCCCGAAATTCAAACTCACTTACGTCAAGAGTGGCAACAATGGTGGAATTCCTATTCGCATTCCAAGGCAACCTTTTATCATCGTTTACAGCCCATACCTCCCATCAAGCCGTGGTTCTCCACCAGTCAATATACTCACCGTCATATCACAACCAGTATTCGCCTCCGTTTTAATCATGCTTTATCCCCTGTAGCGCGACTCCGTTTCCGCCCCTCCCCTATGTGCGATTGTGGGCAGTCATTAGGCACTATCACATATTATTTCAATGTTCCCTTTATGATTCTCACAGACCTCAATTGTTTCATACCTTATTCAACCAAGGCCTTCAACTTCCCTTAACTATTGAAACCATTTCTTACCGATCCAACCGACCCAGTCGTTACTTCGCTCTTAACCTTTATTGATGCTTGTCACCTTACATTTTAACTTTCGAACCTTTGCGTGTGACCCGGTTGTGTTTACGTTTTAGAAGTCGTCATTGTGGGTCAATTGACGTGAAGAATAGTTCCCCTGTCTCCTTGGTTTCTCTTCCTTTTATTCTATCTTTCTTGTCAGCCACATTCCTTCGTTTAGTGGATGGTCCTTAAAACCTTGGTTACATTCCGAACCTCGCTATTGGGTAAAAAGCTTTACGCTATGCCTATCCACCCCCATCCCTCCCCTCCTTATACGAAGGAGAAGAAGAAGAAGAAGAAGAAGAAAACTTAGCATATGGTCTTACATGTTTATAGAACATACGGACTCTACTAAACACTAGCGCTTAGAGACAGCCCAGTGGGCTAACGAAGCGACCCGAATACTCACGACCGCAACCGATCATCCATCCCCCTTCACGATCTTTTGACACGCACCGAGACAGACCAGCGCAGCGGGGCAATAACCTAAACACCGATCATTTTATATAAATACATATTCCTTCCCCTTGCTTATACATAACTAAAAATGATAAATGTCCATAAATTAGAACCTTAGCTATCATCTAATTACATTTTATTGCTACATATTTTACATATTTGATCATAATGACATTTGTTTTAGATATTTTTACTTTAAAATCAATATTCTGTGTTTTTATTTTACATATTTGATGAAAATGACATTTTTAAACATAACTTTGTTTGATTTAATTAAAATTACATATTCTGTCTCTTACTGTAAAAGAAAAATATTTTTTCGCAAGTGAAATATATTTGTTCACTAGAAACTCGGGTACAAAATCGGAATTTCCAAGCAATTCATAAGCTGTTGAGAAAGGGCAAGGGAAGATATTAGTGGATGGACACCCTGCCGGAGACTCAGCGGCTGGACTTGAGTTTATTTCAGCTGTCCAGTGAGTGCCTGAGACTCTAAGAATTAACGCACAGAACAAAAAGCCAGTCGATAAACAAAAGAAAAATGGCTCCCCAAGGACCATGTCCCTCTTGGTCTGTCTTATATAGTACGTGGAAGAGATTGGCTGATCGGTTATATTCGTGAGCATTCGGTTACTTCGTTAGCCCCGCTGGGCTGTCTCTAAGCGCAAGTTACTAAACGTTGCCAATTCTACCAATAGCACGGCTTGAGAATTATAGACGGCGATGGAACTGCGCATTGGTGAAATTGTTCTCGTAGGTAGTGACAATATATAGAAGCTAAATTGGCCTCTAGCACGAGTGATGGAGCTTATCAAGAGGAAGGATGGGCACGTGAGAGTAGTGAAAGTAAAGTCTGTGACTGGTGATCAAGTGAGGTCAGTTCAAAGGACCCTCTGGAATTGGAGTTGATACCCATGGTTGTATATTCTTCTAATATACGTACAAAGTAGTTGTCCCCATATTGGGATTTATTATTATTATTCTCCTTAATTTTGGTCGTTTGAAAACCACCAACAGAGGCTCTCGTTTATGTTTAATTTCTTCTTGTGCCCTTCATTTACTCGTACTTTAGTATGTTTCAGAGATTTCCATGTTTTCTTCAGTTTAACTTCGAAGTCATGCCCTGCTATTTCTCGGCTAAGTGTCGAATTTCGTCTTTGCACTCAACACGAGCGGTGCTGGGAATTCACCCACTTGACGAAAGATGTCGCCCATGGACGTTCAACAGATACCACCGATTACTATATTCATCAGATCCTGCCTGTTACCCACTTTCATCAGATCACGCCGAATACTATATTCATCGGCTCCATTCGGCTACGCATGAAGAAAGAAGATATTTCTTGCTTTAAGTGTATTTAATTTTTTCGATGCTGTATGCTCAGTGCTCGTATGTCACTTACCTCTCCATACCTTCCCTTCGGCTTGCTTTGCCGACAGCTGGCTCGTATGTCACTCTACTTCAATGAGCAGTTCTGTAGTGGCACCCACACGGAAGTTTCATGCGCTGTCTTCTGATACAACAAGTGTTTGGGAGTATTCATTTCTCAGCAATATCTTTTTTTAAGTGTACATTTGTCCCTACTTTTTATTTCTACTTGAGATAAGAACCTTGTGAGTGATTCGTATTTTCCAATGGAGCAGGGTAGTGTGAGGAGTCGTCACACACGTCCTCCGGATGCCTCCCCCCAGATCCTATCACCACTGAAATTGTTCTCGTGGACGATCCTCTACATTCCATGTCCAAGATATCAGACACGTCACCGACCTTGGTTTCCCCATCTGACCCACATGGTACGAAGCTTACAAATCTTACAAACTATATCCTAGGCTACATACTGGTCCTTATAATATTCAGGTTGAATCAAATTATAGTACATGGTTAGGTAATTTACACCCTACGGGGTTAGGACGTCTCTTTTACGAGCGTCATATCGGAGGTATTAAATCTATCCAAAGAAAGGGTCGCAATAAAATTCAGGCCACTTTTAACACTGCCCAAGAGGCTAATGCTTTCCTACAGCATCGCCTACTTCATGAAAAAAATCTTAAGGCCTATATTCCACCATCCAATATTTATCGAAATGGTGTCATTCGGGGTGTGGACCTTTCCCTCACCTTTGAAGATATCAAACAATATATTTAATCTCCTGTCCCCGTAATTAAGGTAGGCTACAAAGAACGAATCACAAAAAATCACAGATGGCAAAGCAGGATATCTTCCCACCGGCGCTGTTAAAATAGCGTTCGAAACCCAAAAACTACCCACTCATGTTGCCATTTTTAGTGTCCTCTAAAGGTACGTCCACACCAAGATGTTTTCGTTAACTTTGTTAATGAACACTGTTCATGAACAATGTTCATGAACATTTTTGACTGTTCATTAACAAAATAGCGTGTTCGTTAACTTTTCGAGCATGTTCATGAACAAAATATCTTTAACTTTTGTGAATGAAACTTTTCATTAACTTTTCGTGTTTTCGTTAACATTTTGATTCGCGCATGCGTAAAGACGCAATTAAGGTTGTAAATTCGTAGGGCGGAATACGATGCTCTTTTACTTCTCTAAAAATCGACTATCGAATCGTAAGCGACTCGTATATTGCGCGGAATTATGAAATACCAGGAAGCACATGAGAATATTAATTAACTTAATTCTAAACGTCTTTCCAATATTTTTCTTTTCCACATCTTGCGTCTGCGCTTTCCTCTAATTTTGTACGCATTAAGATAATGAAAGATGCAGCTGTAAGTAGTTTCTTCTTCCTGACCCTATCCATTGTAACCTCACAAACAGTTTATTTAATGTTGAAGATGTTTGTTAACAAAAGTTTATTTGGTGTGGACATAATGTTGAAGAAGTTTGTTAACAAATGTTTATTAAACATGTTGAGAAATGTTTTCATTAACATTGTTCATTAACATTGTTCATGAACATTGTTCATTAACTTTGGTGTGGACTAGCCTTAGAAGTACAGGTATTTATATTCAACCCCATAATTTGCCAACGATGTCACAGGTATGGACATATAGGTTTAAATATTTTTGAGCTCGTGCCCCCCGATGTGGAAAATGTGCCCAGGGCCATCTTACTACAGAGTGTACACAAACACTTTCCGGTTGTGCTCATTGTTTAGAAAACCACCCGGGTGGCTCTCCACGCTGTAGTTATCATCAACGCCAGATTGCGATCAAGAAGCAAATGTGTGTCGAAAACAAGTCATATCACGAAGTCTTTAAATCATCCACTTCTAACCCCTTTCAACCGCTTAATATCACTCAACAATTCCCTCCACTTTCTTCGACCAATGTGGAACCCCTTTGGGTTATGATAAACAAGTCTATATCAATGTTCTCTGTGGGCATCAACCTTCTCCTTCCTCTTCACAACCAACAACCCCATTATTAAAATTCGCACCAAAATTCCTTTCAACCACTCCCCAGTGCCATCCACCTCGGGTGTGCCAAGTGTTATTACACAAGAGTTTTCGCAATTAATGGAACTCCTTGGTACTAATGCTGAATGGCAACACCTCTCAAAACGTATCCAGGATAAAATTACCCTTCTGGTTCAACATCACCCCCCCCCCCCCTCCTTATATTAACTCAACTCCCGACAGATCCCTTACCTAATCCCCGACTTTTCTCATGATACTTTTCCAATGGGATTGTAGTATCCTTAACCTACGAAGACTGGCGCATGGGTATTTTTGACCCGATTCTTAAATAATGCTTTATACTATTTTCGTTTTGGTCAGCCCTTATTTCCTATCGCTTACTGTACCTTCCTTCCTAGCCTTGAACTTCACCCAGCAAAAGAAACATGTCCATAGCTTTTTGAACACTCAAGTTATTTCTATATTATTTACGGTCGGGTCAGATTTACCCATGGTGCCAGTCCACGCGTGACAATTTTTGGCTTACGTTAGATGGAACAATCTGTAAAAAGATGAGGGGGAAAATCTACCTATTTTGGTGCAGCACAATAACATAGCTCACGTTCTTGTTGATCCATGTTTAGGGTCTGGGGACACCTTGGCCATCAGCTCCTTTATTCGAAAAAAACTGAGATGACTGCTTTGGCGCCATTATCAAGGCCAATTATACAGTTACGAAAATTGTAATTTGTCTGCACGTTAAATCTGAAAAATATAAATAAACCTCATTTGATATTGGGAGTAGTTCATAGGCAGACACCAGGGGTAAAATTACTTCATTAAAATCTATACGTCTACGAAAAGGGAGTGACACACTACGGGTCAAATGTCCCGGCGCCTGTCCTCATGTTATATTTTTCACGACAGTTCTCAAGGTTTAATAAGAAACATGAATTGTTACAATTAATTAATTAATTACAATTAATCCAGGAAACCAATCCTAATGTAATACTCATCCAAGAATCGTGGTTGTCCTCCACATATCGTTTTTTAAAACAAATTATCTGGTGGAAAGACTAGATGGCCCACAATGTGGTGGTCTTATTGCTTAATTGCCTTAATTCGATCAAACCTTACATATAATGTTATACATTTTCTCTTCCCTATACGCCGAACATATACCCTCACAATTCAACTAGCCCACCTTATCATAACTAATGTCTATTGCCCACCGTGATTCCCTCTGTTTATCGGCTCCACCTTTACGTACGTCTTATTCTCGTCTTCTGACCATCATACATCAATATTTTGATATTTATCATCCCCTCGAATTGCGTACACACAATCTAAGAGCTACAAGTCCTACAACGTATCATGGTGGGATGAAGAATGTCAGCGGCTTGTCAAACGACGAGAAATCCTACTCAGATTATTTAGAATTTATCATACTCCCTACACTTACAACCACTATAAAACATTCCTTGATCAAGTCCAACGGATCTTTAATGATACACGACGTCATGCCTGGCAAGTTTATATCACTAATCTTCATTGGCAGACCCCAATACAACATATTTGGTCAGTCATTAAAAAATTAACTGGACGTCCAGTACAATCTAATATTTCTAGACTTAACTATGATGGGTTTATTTTTATTTTTACAGTATTCTCACTCCCGCCTTTGTTGAACAAGAATACCACTTCCCCTACCGAGTACATGATATTAAATTTACATGCCTTGTCCACCACTTCCCCTACCGAGAACCTGATATTAAATGTACATGCCTTGTCCAATCCATTGGTTTTGACGAACTTATTACGGCATTGGCTCACAAAAGATCCAAACCCCCAGGTCCCAATTATAAATCTTATCAGATCCGGAACAGCTTCCCGGGTGCTGCCAAACGAGTCATCCTTGATTACTTTAATACTATTCTTCTCACGGATGTGGTACCGTTAGATTGGATGTTTTCACCATATTACCCATCTTAAAACCAAGTAAAAATCCTTCTGACCATATGAATTATCGTGGCATTAATTTAGGGTCTTGTGTTCGCAAAACCTTCCAACGTATTTTAATATTCCTATGTCCTGCGGATCAGATAGCAGTGTTTTTATCCGAATTCCGCCATATTTAAAGCCCTAGCGTAGCTTTAAAATGCATGGTGTGTCCTTTAAACGCCCCAGCACAGTAAGTGTTCTGAAGGTTCTGAGTCTTGGTGCTTCTACAATCGAAGTATCGCAGCTGGTAAAACACCACAGAGTCATGACAAAATGGCTGTAGAACTTTAAGAACCCTTAGTTGTCAAGATTATGCCTGTTTATCAAAGGCTGACATTAGATGAGCTAATATCCAGATGCATCTGGGGTGCTACTGAAAATCAGAATGAGTATCTGCATTCTGTTATCTGGAGGAAGTGCCCAAAAGAGATTTTTATTTCACGGAGGATACTTGAAATTGCTGTTTGTAATTCTGTAGCAGAATTCAACATGGGGTGTAGTGCAACAACAGAGTTGAAATCAGGAATAAGACTAACTTCAGTATCTCATGTCACAGCACTAACACTTGAAAGATGAGATAGTCGCAGGAAGTATATAAGTCCGCGGTTATAATTGGAGAAGCGAAAAACATGTCGACGGAAGGTGAAACTGACAGAAATGAAGGAGGAGGCTGCCAAACAGAAGAAGGAGGGTGTCACCTATGCTGCAGTACAGTCCTATGTCCTTGGTAAGCTGAAATCTTGTAAAATGTGCATCATTTTAGAAAATTGCTGTTTTCACGGATTCACTTTTTCAGGCATTCAAAATGTTACTCGCGTCATAAATCTTATGATATTGCTTTCAAAATGGGAATTTATTATCTTCATTGCATTGACTATAGACCTGCGGATCGTTTTTAGATTGCACTTTTGGTCTGGCTGCAAAAAAAAATCAAACTGAAAAAATTCAAGATTTTTTGTAGAAAAAAACTTGGATATGAAAAAAAATTATTTCTTGACACTCATTAATGCAATTCAAAATCGGATCCATAGGTTTCTTCCAATTGTTATAGTGCAATAGAATATTACCTAAAAGTTACACTATCTTTTTTTTTTAACGCGGCTGACCTTTATAAAACTTGAATAATTGGCACAATAAATGTACAAAATAATTAATATCTGGAGAACTAATCAACTTAAAATGCTCACGTTTCCCACGAATAAAACATGGTTTATAACATGACTATCCATAACCATATAAAATTTCAAAGCTGTAACTTACCTCAGTTTATATAGAATTTGAAAATTTCAGTCCCAGTGCCTCTTACATCTTCCTTCTCGATACTATTTTGTCGCACAACTCTTGCCGTCTTCCTAGATATTAAAGGTACATATGGTAATGTCAATTTATACGTATTTAACACTACAAATCTTACAAAATTGGGATTTCCCATAAGTTTTTATTAATCTTAGTTCTGTTTTTTTACGTAATAGACGACGTATTCTTTCCACCCGCCCTACGATTCTTAAACACGTAAGACCACATGCTAAGTTTTATTCATAAATATCGTTTATTTTGATATAACAGCATCTAAAAGCAGTTCATACTAACTATTTCAACACCCATGAAATTCCTCGAGGTAAATCAGACTTACTGAAAGTTGTAGAAGTGAGTATTTCCCGTTTTGAGTTGTTTGTGTAATCAATGCCTTGTAATGAATTTAACCAACAAATTCTTCACTAATATTTCATTAAACTATTTCAGATGCCTATAAAGTTTTGTGTGCCTGGCTGTAAGTCAAATTATGGCAGCACTATTAAAATAACTGGTTATATTACAACATTTTGATCACTACAGCGAGGAGGACTTTCTGTATCTAGCAGGTCTAATTTAGTTTAGGTATATATCTTCATGTGCCCTACATTTGCGAAAATACAATGGGCAACATTAACACAACCATTAACATGTTCAGTTACACACATACTACTATGCCATATTATCTAAAGAACAATAAGTTAATTCATCCAGAACTAACCATGATCAGAAAATGAGAACCGAAAGTTAGTTACCATAGACAGAGATGAGACCACAACAGTCATAAATACCCTGCATATTATAACTACTGTATGTATGCATTATAAGATAATATTGAGCAATAATATTCTTCTGTTTCCACCCTGGGCAAACTGGTTCACTATATCTGAAGGGTCTTGAAGTAATGGTATTTTACGCAAGTCTTTTCGTGGTAATTACCATCAAACTAATCAACTGTTGTTAAAATTCACAGATTTACCATACGTTAATATATTTATACAGGCCAGTAATTAAAAAACTATCATTGGTAAAAAAAAAGCACATTTCACTGTCTCATAAATGTATTCTTCTATTTCCACTCTTGGCAAACTGGTTCACTATATCAGAAGGGTCTTGAAGTAATTTTCCACTTAATTCTCTTTCAATTGAAAGAATTGCGTGATTGGAAAGCCTCGTTGTTGCCATTGTTGCTGTAAATAGGATTTTATTCGTTTCATAACAGAGAAATTGCGCTCAGCAGACGCAGATGACACAGGAAGAGTCAGCATCAACTTGAAAAATAATAGTAGCTGTAGAAAAGCAACTTCCATTTTCAGAAGTTCAGAGAAAAAGAATGAGGAAGTGTTTGGATATTTGCCTCTAAATACATTCTTAGGTAAACTGATTTCAGTCTGTAGCACCTTACGGTCTGTGAAGATTAGATTATACTTTTCACTGAACGTGAGAATAGGCCTATATTCAAAATTTAAAAAGTTTTCAGTTCTCGGGTTACAGGCATCCATTGCATTGCACACAAAACCATTTTCAATAAATATACGCTGGAACTCTTCTACCATGTTGTCTAATATTTCAAAAAGATTTCTTTTACATGTCTTGATAATGTGACATTTTCCTCTTCTTTCTCCGCAGAGACTGGCATTAATAAAACGTAGTCTGAAAAGTTCTTTGGAATACTTAAGCCTCTAGATTGTTTATAAACTTTCACGCCTAACGACTGAGCAGAGTTACATGTAACCGCCCATAGTTCCTTAAAATAATCATCATTTCGTTTTCCTTGCAACAATTTTTCAAGACCATTGATCAATCTATGTGCCCCTCTGAAGTCCACATGTTTTTTTTTGTAAGAACGTAGAGACTCCATTGGCAAGCTTAAGAATATCAGAAAAGATTTGTAACAGAAACATCACCTTCACTGTACAAAGCTGTTTCAACAAACCTTTTGCTTCTGCTGCCTCTTTCTTGTTAACTGACTTTGAAAAATACTCTAGAGCTGCTTTAACTGAAACAAAACATTTCTGAAAATACATTACGGTACTCCTCTATATTTACATGCCCATCGCGTGTCACTTTGAAGAGGTATCTCTAAATCACGTTCTCCTGGATAAAGATCACTCTGTATCTCAACAAACTTTTGGTGTCTTACAGTAGATACAAACTGAAAAGCATAAATTGCTTCCAGTAAACCAAAAGTGTCCCCTGTGACGGCGCGTTCTATATGTTCAGTGGTTCAGTGAACCCCCTGGAAATATATAACTCTTAGTAAAATGGTTAATCAAGTGCGTAATTCTTTAATTACTTATGTAAATTTGCGCTCGGAGGGATAATTTTCACATCAACACTCGGTTACTCTCCGGAACCAGTGAAAAGGTTCAATTTCTGGATCACCGGCGCGTGGCGGTGGGACGTAAGGTGGGAGCGATGGGTGCGGAGGCGTGTGAGGCAAGGGGGTAAGCCGAGAACAAAGTTAAACTATCGCTGGTGAAAGGACCAGTTCAAGCCAGCGCTAGACACGATCTACCTCGAACCACCCCGAAGTTAGCGAATGCAGCCCTGGGTGATGTATTGTCTCCAAGCGTGCGGTTTAAAATTTGTCTGTTATGGTACGTTTTGAAGGGACTTTAATTTCACGATTTTGCGTTTTAGATATAATTAACTTCAATGAACCAGAATATTTTTGTAACTACTATTTGTATAACATCAATAGGCGTACGTAGCCTATGTTTATGTAATTAATGTAAACTTTTAATTATTTAGAAGTGCTCATAAAGGCAAAATACGTCAAGATAAGAACATAAATAACAGTCTGCCTAACACGTTCTTGAAGCAGTGTTTATTTCCGACCCGTCAGTTCAACCACCTCCGGACAGTACCTTAGCGAATATCTTCTCAAGTCTGTGTTTATCGAAGTGCTCTATTGTATCTGACGTTCGTTATCACGGTGTGTGGTGGTGTCTTGATGCGTGTGTCCTGTATTCATCAGTGTGAACATGAATACCGTTCGGTTTCTTCTAGAGCAGGGGTCTCCAAACTTTCCAGCCTTAGGGCCATACTGATTACTCCAGTAAGTTCCGAGGGCCAAAACTATATTATCATTGTTGCCGGTGGTAAAAAGTGAAATAGTCCACTGATGAAAAAAAAAAGTCCGAAAAAGTACGCAACGTTGAAAAAAGGCTGCAAATCGGACTAAAGTCCGCAAAACGGCAACACTGCATATTATTAATTTTCCTGTCATTATCTGTAATTTCTAGATTAGTCGTAGAGTACGAGCCATGAGGAGTAACGTGACACGACATCTGGTGGACACAAGCGGAAATTGACAGTACCTTCTATCGCTAACAGATGGCGCTAATAGCACGTACAGAGTAATCTCGTTGGTTCGAGAGAGTTCTGGTGTCTTCCACTCACTTCTAGATGGCAGTAATTGGAATATATAAGAAGGCTAGTTGCGCAACCACAAGTCAGTTTCTATGACACTGTTGTGAAATAAAATAGTGCGTACCTCCTTAAAACGTGTTTGTGAGTGTTTAAGTTTAAGACATCTTTGTAACAGTATTTTGATTTGAATTGTTGCTTTTGTGTGTGATTTAGTAGTATGGAAAAGAAGCGAAAAATTTATAGTGAATGCAGAAAATTCAAAGATGAGTGGAACATTCAGTATTTCGTATTGAGTCCAGTAACAAGGCGCTATGTTTGATTTGCAATGAAAGCATAGCCGTTCTCAAGGAATATAACATTAAACGTCATTATGAAACAAAACATTTTCAAAATTACTCAAAATATACAGGAAGTTTGCGGACAGAAAAATTCGAAGCTATGAAGCGCGGATTGAAATCGCAGCAATCTTCATTTACAAAACTCAAAACCGAACAAGAGGCTGCAACTCGTGCCAGCTTTCGTGTGGCTCTTGAAATTGCAAAACGTGGAAAACCATTCACCGATGGAGAAATGATCAAAGAATGCATAATTGTAGCAGCCGAAGAAATGTGCCCTGAAAAGGTAAATTTATTAAAAACTGTCAGTATGTCAGCAAACACTGTGGCTCGAAGGGTAGAAAACATCGCTGAAAATATATCCTCTCAACTGTTCGACAAAAATGGAGATGTTGAGTGGTTTTCTTTGGCCTTGGATGAGTCAACGGATGTGTCAGATACTGCTCAGGTGTTGATTTATATTAGAGGAGTAGATAAAAACTATGAAGTGCATGAAGAACTTCTTGATATGTATAGTATTCATGGCACAACTACTGGTACAGATATTTTTAAAGGAGTTGAAATGGCCATTAATCAAAAGAACCTTCGATGGAAAAACTTGAAATGTATTACAACTGATGGAGGCAAAAACATGAGTGGGAAAGATAAAGGAGTGGTCGCTCTTGTGTCAAAGGCTGTAGAAAATGACGGTGGTTCAAAACCATTAGTCTTACATTGTATCATTCATCAACAGTCTTTGTGCGGAAAATGTTTGGATATGTCTGAAGTTCTGAAACCAGTCATATCAACTGTTAATTTTATGAGATCTTTTGGGCTGAATCACCGACAATTCCGACAATTTATTGAAGAGATTGGAGAAAATGACTTACTTTATCATACTGCCGTACGTTGGCTTAGTTGTGGGAAAGTCCTTCAGCGCTTTTTTGAACTTCGAGCAGTGATCGAAATTTTTTTGAATGAAAAGCATCGCCCTCTTACTGAATTACAAAACAACGCATGGCTGTGGAAGTTAGCATTCTATGTTGATTTGACAAAACATGTGAACGAACTGAATTTGAGAATGCAAGGAGAAAACCAGCATCTTCCTGATTTATACACTAATATCAAATCATTCCGGAAGAAATTGATACTGTTTCAATCACAACTACGAAGTAAATGTTTTTCACATTTTAAAACATGGGAAATATTCAGCCACACCACTGAGACTGAGTTTCCTATCGATTTTGCAATCGAAACTTTGAGTGCTTTGAAAATAAATTTTGATACTCGTTTCTCGGACTTCGATGCCTTTGCGAATCAAATTAAGATTTTTCAGGATCCTTTTGATACTGACATTGAAACCCTAGCCCCGGAACTTCAAATGGAAATGATTGAACTACAGTGCAGTGATATAATTAAGAACAAATATCAAAACTCATCTTTGTTGGAATTTTATAAGAGTCTTCCACTGACACAATTTGATAATTTGCATAAATTTGCTCGTGGGCTGTTTTCTGTTTTTGGTACTACTTATTTGTGTGAGAAGACCTTCTCCAAAATGAAGTACACAAAAAATGTTTACAGATCTAAATTAACTGATGAGCATCTTAAATCTCTTTTAATAATTGGTACAAGTAAAATTAGTCCACAACTACAAACTATTGTCAGTGGAAAATCTCAATTACATAAATCTCATTAGTATTTCATATGTCTGCATGTTATACATGTCTTTACTCATTACAATTCTGTGTTTCTTTATCAAACTTATCACAAAAACAATAACAATAAGCCTACAACAATGTTATGAGTAGTTAGCCCATGACCATATCAATGTAGATGTCATATTAATAATTATTCCACATAAAATTAGAATACTTCAGTAAACTAAATTTAATTTGCTATAAAAAAAATATGTTCTCTAAAAGGAGTTTTCAAGTATGCTAGCTCTCCGCGGGCCGGACAAAATCTGTCCGCGGGCCGGATGTGGCCCTCGGGCCGTAGTTTGGAGACCCCTGTTCTAGAGAATACCTTTCCAACACTTAGTATAGAAGAAAAGTGCAAACTAAAGCATCTTGGCAGGCCTCTTCCCTCCCTGAATATTATTCAGAAGCAAACTAGTAGAGGTAAGGATTTTTGTAGAACATTTAAGACACAGATTTACGAGAGGAATACTTGGCTATGTGGTTGTGATACCATTAATAGGCTTTTCTGTTTCCCGTGCTTGCTTTTTGCTAAGGGTAAGGACACGAATTGGACAAAATCAGGGGTATCAGATCTCAGCCATTTAACACAAAAGATCAATAAGCACGAAGTATCTATTATGCATAAGAGTGCATGTTTAGATCTTTCAGTTCTGGGGAAAACAGATATTAGGCAGCAGCTAAGTAGCGCTTTCAGAAGGAATATTGAGAGGCATAATGATAGTGTCAGAAAAAATAGGTACGTGCTCTCGAAGATCATTGACTGCGTGAACATCTGTGGTGAATTTTAACTTGCTTTGAGAGGTCATGACGAAATACTCGATTCAAACCATCCAGGCGTATTCAGAGGACTCATTAATTTTACTTCGGCATTGGATACCGTCGTTAGGGGTCATTTCAACAGTGCTACAGTCTTCAAGGGTACGTCGAAGGACATTCAAAATGACATTCTGGAATGTATGTTGCATGTGTGTCGCGAGAATATTTTAGCTGAAGTAGCTACTGCAGACTTCGTCTCCCTGTTAGCAGATGAAACATCTGATGTGTCCTCAAAGTGTCAGTTAGTCATTGTACTTCGTTCGATATGTATTAGCTAATGGGATTCCTGTTGAAAGGTTCTGGACTTTCTTAAACCCAGCAGGAAACGACGCCTGCTCATTAGCCGATTGTATAAAAGGGGTCCTCACTCACGTAGTTGGAGAGCACAAAGAAAAAGTAGTCTCCCAAAGTTACGATGGTGCCAATGTTATGAGTGGCCGACACTCCGGAGTACAAACAATTGTAAGACAAGACTACCCATTTGCTTACTTTGTGCATTGTTACGCCCATCAATTGAATTTAATTCTGGCTCAGGCTGCTAGCCACAACAAAGAAATGTGATTGTTCTTTGCCACCATTGGAGAGATTCCAGCATTGTTTTCTCATTCGCCTCAGAGAGTGGGCAATCTTGATGAGGTTGTGGGCAGAAGAGTTCCGCAGGGCTCAGCTACGAAATGGAACTTTAAATCAAGATGCGTTCTTACATTGCATGAGTATAAGGATGCAATTCTGGAATGCTTGGAGAAAATCGAAGACACGAGCAGACAAACAGCTACTATGAACCAAGCACGTGGACTACGTCTGAAAATACAACAGTGTTATGCCTCACGTGGACATTCTATACAACCAATTAAAAAGCATTCTGCTAACCCTGTATCAGTGCGAAGTGCAGTAAGCTCCTTCGAAACTGCAATTTTGAAAGTAAGGGACAATGTTGACAGCATCGTTGTGGAGAAAAATGTAGAAGACAACAGAGGGAAAAGAAGATGCGAAAATAGTTATTACTTGAGAAACATTGCGGCGAAGGAGGTGTGAGACGTGATTATAAATCACAGCAACCACCTTCTTTGACCACCAATTCTTCCCATCCTTCCAAAATAATTTTCCAGAGGAGAATCTTACGTATGTTATAGAATCATATCCTTTTCTTGCTAAATATAAACTGAAAACCGAACTGCAGGTGATTTATTCAAGAAGTGATTTTAAAGAAATGAAAGATGCAACTGACTTCCTTGCTGTTTTGATAGAGAACAATCTCAAGGAACCTTTCAGAGAAGTGATGAAACTTTTGAAATTAATTATTACTGTCCCAGTTACTGTTACTTCTAAAACAGAAATATGTTTTTCCACTTTAAAGCGCATTAAGACATTCCTGAGGAGTACAATGCATTAAGATAGATTGTCTGCTCTCGCTATGTTGTCCATCGAGAAGGAGATGACTCACAAATTAGTCGATTTTAATGAGAAGGTAATTGACTTATTCGCCGCCAGGAAGGAAAGGAGGATGGATTTCCTGTACACACAGACGACAGCTGTTATACCAACGCCAGCAACGTCTTCAACATCAGACGAAACTGGATCAGCTAAAGGTAATTACACCTTATATTCTCTGTCTTTCATTTCTCATAGTTTTGGTAACTTCTTCGAGCTGCAATCGTGTGTCTTCAAAGGAAAGCCACCTTTCTAGTCATGCAATGTCACTATTTTACGTCTATGTAAACATCAAGTAACATTAAATTTGGCCACGTTATTTTTCAAAGTAGTGAACGCCCAGATGTTTCATCCACGCGCCGCCACTGCACCACGTCTACTGCCTTTGAAACGTCCACCAAAACTAAATTTGAGCGATGTGCTTAACAATGCACATAAACACACGGATTATTGACCATTTGTCGCAATAAACTTTGCAAACCGTTTATCTTCCCTGACATAACCACGGCTCCATCATATACTTGTCCAATGCACTTACATGGATCGAAATCCATAGAAACAAGGTCCTATAAAGCTGAATTTGCTATGCTTTCTGCATTGAGTTCAGACAAATGTATAAAACCAATAAACGCTCCTCGATAGAATTTTCTCCTACATATCTGACACATACGGACACCTGTTCCACTTTACTAACATCTCTAGCTTCATCCAGGATTAAGGAAAAATAACCATTGTTATATTTTTTCGTCTCTCCTCCAATATGTACAACTATTATATTAGCTGAGATATCAAGAAATTCATTTTGAGAATCTTTAGATGAGTAAGTTGCATTCTTTGGTAGACTGTTTACATTCTCCCTTGTGCTTTCACTTTCTAGTTTAATTACATTTAAAATTTCAACAAAATTCCCTTCATTATTACCACTATCGTCATCCGAACTGTTTCGCGATTGCCTCTAAGCCCAATGTCTTGCCGAGCACAAATTAATGCGACTCGGGCCATTGTTGCCACAGCTGAGTGGTTACGCAATACGTCATCTTTGTGTTGCTCGCTTAGCTTTGAAATCACTGTGCCGCTAGGTTAACTTTCCAGAAACCTGTTTCACTTTATGGCATGTTAAAGAACCTTCCACTAATTACACCTGAGTGAAGCTAAATTGTATAGGTTAAGAATGTAAACAACGCTCTTAGGTTCCTACCTTCGTTGCAAAGAGACGACTGTGGTGGCTTCTGGTAGCTAAGTTTGGCATTTGGCGGCAAAAGTAGGAACTATTTGAAAAATTCAAAAGTCTGCATCCTTACTAGAATTAAAAAAAACAGATAACACACACTAATACAGTCATCACAATTAACACCGGTTATCAGACAGATTCTACACATACCCAAAGTACACGGGACTACATGACCGCGTTGTGGCAGCCCCTAAACTTAAGAACCAACCAACCAAACTGATTTACGTGGTTGGCATGGACTATCATAGATCGATGCACTGATATCAAATGGTACTGGTTCGTCTATATTAGAAACAGTAGCACTCACATTTTTGTCACAGAGTTGGGGAGATATCGATTCACTTGTATCGCATGGAGGTTTGTCTACATTGGAAACTTCTGAACTTGCATTTAAGTCACAAAGTTGGGAAAAGAGTTTAATACTCTTCGGTTCATTGGGTTCACATGCACTTTCATTGCACTTCCGCTTGTCACGGGAAAATAACTTCAAAATATTACTCTGTTTAGACATACCGTAACTAATACAAGAACACGTCTACTCAAGCATAGCGACTGATCATCTGCTACTGATTACTGTTGCGAAACGATAAATCCTTTCTGTGATTGTTAGAATAACGAGCAGTCAGCACTGTCGTCTGTCCGACTTTGAATGCAGACCGCTTTGACTGATTGTTGTTGTAAAGAAATATCTAAACATGTTGATCTTGGTGTATGCACTACGCATTTTCAAAATATAATATTTATACACGATTTCAATTGTGTGTTTAAATTACATATAATAAAATAAATAAATCTTGAAATTGAAAGAAAAATTAACGTAATTAAACTCATTAGTTTGTTTTATATCAGATAAATCATATCTGAAAATTATCAATTTATTTAGTAACCAAGGAATTTTAAAATAATTATTTCACTAAAACTGGGGGGGGGGGCAGGGCTACGTCAATTTCGGGTACATAAGAGCAGGGCTAGATTTGTGACGGTACGCCGTACCGAAACCTCTGATCGGGGGAAAAGTCGATAATTTTTAGAACTGTGGAACGTTAGTTATAAGTCAAGGTCAACTTGGTCTTTGACTGGATAATTATTTCAGAAAACTGTAAAGAGAATATTATAAAACAAGAAATACAATATTGTTGGTTAACTTGTGAGTATTTTCAAACCGACTGTATTTAATTTCTTAAATTACGTAAAAATCTATTGAAATAATGTGCATTATTTGAATGGTAGCCTAGTTAGATTACATTAAAATTTAATATAGGCGAACGGCTGTGGTAAGAAAAATGTTGCTACAGCAGTCTCAATTTAATTTAAAATTGCGATCATAAGCTATTTTGCCCAGATTAATTTTTAAAGGTGTTCAGAAAAGCGTAAACATATCGTTTTTAGAACCCTATATCCCCCCCTCACCCCCTCCCACCACCCTCCGGTAGCCCACAGTACCGGAACCTCTTTCCCTACAATTCAAGCACTGCATAAGAGTATAATTAATTGGCTTTCCCGGAACGTGGGGCGTCGAAGATGTCGATTGCAAGCCGACCGATTATTTAACTGGTTACTCAGATTTGAGGGGAAATATTTGATGAAAGATTATTGTTTCCCGATCCCGATTATGGTGTATGTTGAAGTGAATTGACGTAACCGTTATTGAGGAATACTGTAAAGTTATGAGGCATATTTGTTAAACCATGTTTGGTCATAGTAAAAATAAAAGTAAAGTCATAGTTAACTTGATGGTTATTATAAGTTATGAAAGGATTGTTAAATGAGGACATTCGGAGTGTTAATACGATTTCGAGATATCGACGTAGCAACATAATTATAGGGATAGTATTTTTATATGTATATAGGCTATAGTATTTTAAAAAATACCAATGTCAATGATGATACAAAATTATGGTCACTCAAGGTATCCACAGTGTTGTAAATGTTGTTCCCCTAGTTCTCCAAGAAAGAAGAATGTCGACAAAGGACATGGATACTATTAAGGGTATGTTTGGGAAGCTGCAAGAGGCGCAGACCCAAATCTCTTTAGATTTGGAAACACTACACAAATGCACTCATGACAATTCAAAGAAGGTACTGCAGGAGATAAAGCAGTCTGCTGACACTGTGAAATCTAATTTAAAAGCAGAGCTTACACTTGCACAAACACGCACTATAGAGAATATTGCAGAAGTACATAAGGAATGTAGAGTAGCCCAGGAAGAAAATAAGAAAGCTCAGGAAGATATTCGATTAGCTCTAGAAAAAGCCCAGAATGAAGGATGAGTAGCTAAGGAACAGAGTAAACTAGCACAGGAAGAAAGTAGGTTAGCCCATGAACAAAGTAGAAAGGCCCTAGAAGAGACTAGAATTACTCTAGAACAAGCCCAGACAATTAGTCGAAGTAGTAGTGAGAAAATAGATCAGGTTTCCACAGATTTAGGTACACTCAAAGAAGAGGTAACTCAGAGAGTAGTTGCTGTACAAGTTGAAAATAGTGAAAACATTCTTAACCTCCAAGACAAATTACAGAAAAGTTTAGAAGAGGTAAAACACGAAAACAAATCACACTATGACAAAATTACAGAGTCACATGCTGCATTGAGTGTAATTGTTCATGGTTTAAATAATAATGTTAGTGATTTACAATATAAACTTGAAGATCAAAAAGGTTGTTCGAAGAAGGCATAAATGTAGATATAACAGGTACCGTAATACAAGGGTTGGAACTTAAGTAATGGCAACTATTTATTATCAAGAGGTTCAAATGTGGTACATGTTAGCAACTTTTACAGTCCTACAAAGTAGTCACCAGTGTGGTGTAGAACCAGTTGCCAGCGATATTGAAGTCGTAGTATACCTTTCACCGAGCCCGTTCTGTCGATGGAGTGCATGGAGCGGTCTACAGCCTGTCGAATCTCTGCAACAGTCCGGAAGCGAGTGCCACGAAGTGGTTCCTTCAGCTTAGGGATTAAATCGAAGTCACAAGGACTTAAGTCAGGGGAGTATGGTGGATGGTACAGTACTTCCCAGCCCCATCGACCGAACAAATCTGCCATAGCAGCGCTGTATGCGCCCGAGCATTGTCGTGCAACATGATGGGTGGTTGCCGCAGAAAGTGAGACCGCTTCTTTCGCAATGCTGGGCGAAGGAGGTGCTCCAAAAACGAATAGTAATACTGTGCATTTACGGTTTGCCGTGGAGGAACGTAATGCGTTAGGATCACGCCATCACAATCGTACACGAGGATCGCCATCACCTTCACCGCACTGGGGGTCTGACGGACTCTCGACTTTCAGGGTGACCCATGATGCCGCCATTCATTCGATTGGCGTTTCAGTTTGGGCTCGTAGGATCTGCCCCATGTCTCATCCAGGGTGACGATATGGCGTAGGAACGTCTCTCCTTCGCGCTCTTAGCGCTCCAAGTGAGTTTTGGCAGCGTCGAAGCGCAACCATTTGTTCATTTCCGTCAACTCATGCGGCACCCATCGTGATGAAATTTTCCCAACGCCCAGGCGTTCCTTCAGGATGTTTAGCACAATCGTATGCGCCCATCTGGTTTCATGGGTGAGCTCACGAATCGTCTGGTTTAGATCACCGTCCAGTAACGCGGCAAGAGCATGCACGTCTTCTTCACTGACGATCGTAGGACGACCTGCGCGATGCATGTATGCCACAGTTTGCCGACTATCGTTGAAGGCCTTACCCAACGTGCCACTGTTCTGTACGGCAATGCAGCCTCCCCGCACGTCTCTTGCAGACCCTGATGACACTGGCGTGCTTTACGACCTCGAGCACATTCAATCTTGATCTAACTCCGTTGGTCCTGTTTGGAAAACAAGGCGTCCACGTTCTGTCAGACCGCTAGCTCACAAGTGACGGTATTCCTCTCGAGTGTGCGTACGCAGGTGCTCTGTGAAGGGAGAGTCCACTTGCTCAGATATAAGGTAGGAATGTCATCAAGGCGTACTCTCCGGGACAATAGGCAATTCCGGTGCATAGCGTCTCCACCGCCGTGTTGCCACTACTTAAGTTCCAACCTTCGTATTATAAAAGCTGTTGATACAATGAAAGAGGATGTACTTAGATCTAACAAAGAATATATACATTAAATGCATGCTTAAGTTCTTAAAGATATGGGAAAATTTGAATTAGATGCAAATAATAGTATTACGGGTTTGCGTGCGGAGTTAAATAAACGTATAGATGAAGTACAGCAATCTAGCGTTAATGGGATATCAGAGTTAACTAGCAATTCAGATACTAATTGATCAAATGAACTCGGTAATATCAGAAAGGCAGTAGATGAGGTAACGACCGAGCTTGCCAAAATTAAGTCAGGTCAAGAATCGGAACTATCTGCACTAACTGAACAAATGAAAAACGTACGCTTTAGGGAAACTGGTTATCTCGAAAATTTAAGAACGGATGTACGGAAGGATCTTAGAGAAGATTTACAGAAGTTCGTTCAGGACCGCGAAGATAAATCACGAGAAGAACGTGTTATACCAGAAGTCAGGAGAGATAGAACTGAGGGAAATGATATACGTGACGAAGAAGATAGAGAAAGCTTCTATAGTCAGGAACTTAAAGACGAAGGAGAAGCACAGCCTAATGTTGAACGTATCTGGAGGGAATACAACGAAGCGGGAAGATATTTTGAACCAAGTGAAAATAGAACGACTCAAAATACAGTGTTTTTGAAGAGTATAGAAGACAAACCGATTCGCTTCAGTGGTAATGGAAATGTGACAGCAATATAATTCCTAAGAGATATGAGATGTTATTTGGACGACAATCGCATTCCTAAAGAGAGAGAAATGAGGATTGTCGAGAAATATCTTGAACAAGAAGCACCTGTATGGCATCGAGCATTCTGCTACACGTATGCTAGTTTTGAACCGTTCGCAGAAGCTTTTCAAAAGAGAATTTGGAGTTTAGAAACTCAACAGGATATACGAGCGGAAATTTATTCGAAGAAATATGCATTCTCGACCCCAACAAGATACGCTAGTTTCTTCACAAATCAGTTTGCCCGTCTGCAGTACCTTCAGCCACCATTAGCTGAAGGGGAGCTAGTTCATGCAATTTCAAGGCAACTTCCGATGGATGTACGTCGCCATTTAATATCAGCAAATGTAAAACTCTAGAAGCAATGGCTGAAATGTTGAGACAGCTAGACCATACGAGTTTGAGTACAAATACGCCGAATGTAAGGAGCAGGCATGAGAATCGTGTTATACACATGGTACTCATAGACCAAACTCAGCAAACAGAGGTGGATCGAACCAATGTAGGTCCAACACGAACGCCGTATTTAAGACATAACCGGTATGAACCAGGTTATAGGCACACAAGAGAGGGAAGACCATACCAGAACAGGTATTGGAACAATAATCAACGTAGAACAGGGTTCCACAGAAATAACAATTTCCCAAGAAATAGCTATTATAATCGCGATAATAGACAGAACGGAGGAGGATACCGTCGCTACAAAAATTGCAACGACAATAATTTCAATCGTCAGAGACAACAACAGCAATCAAGTAATAGAGTTTGGAAGAATTATGAAAATGTCAGGCAGTTCTACAATGAGTGGGAACGTGAAAGTCAGGAATATTTAGATGGTATAAGACATAAAGAGAATGGAAATGTTGAAAATCAGGAAAGTAATGATCCTGAACCACACCTTCGTCGAGTCGACAAAACTATGGTAAAGACTCTAAGAAGGGGGTACAAAAAACTTCATTTTCGAGACGAAATTAGAGGACATTGAAATCCCTACTTCAAACCACATTGCCATAAACGAATTATATCAAGTTACGGACGAATGAGAGAGAAACCCATCCGACCTTGGAACGGGAATTTTAACGTACCGGATGATATTGATCTGCCGAGGAAAAGAAGAATAGAAATAGCAAGAGAACACCTGAATAAGCAAGCAGAGAAAAGGTTGAAGAGAGTAAGAGGGAAGCGGTACAGTCTACCGTTGAAAGTAGGAGAAGTTGTCTTAATAAGATCTAATGTAAAGGCTGATGTTTCCAGGAAGATCTTTACAAAGTTCTCAAGTATTTACAAAGGACCCTTCAAGGTTGATAAAGTATACGGAAATAATTGCTATAGAATAGTAAGAGTTGACGATAATCACCAAATGGGAAATTTCAACCATTCTAAGTTGAAACGCTTTTTCCCAGAGATCCATTAAAGCTTTAAATTAGTGTTCTGATATGTAATATATGAAGAATAGTAAATAAAGTACATTCTATATTTTATTTATGGAGTCAACGAAGAGCTGAATCCATAATTTAAAGGACCAAGAACATGTTATGTGACGGGAATTGAACCGCCAGCTCTTGAGAACACAAGCGCCGATGTTATGAATATAGTTAGGCAACCTGCAGCATTGTATGAAGTATAATTACTGTAGCTAACTCTAGAGTTGAATTCGATGCTTTTCGTATACATTTAGCACGGCGAGAAGAAGAAATGTGAAATGATATTTTATTAACACGGTGATAAATGAGAATCATTCTAGTCTGGAAATTGGCGAGTTAGCATGATTGTCAGTGTTGGCTCATGGGAAAAACCAGTTAAGTTGAGCCACGAGCCAAGGTGACATTGACACGTGCGAGGAAATGAATACATGCCGCGAAAAGGAAGGATTTTCATTACGTGACCGGATCAGAACCAATAGGAATATTATATATTGGCGGTCTCGATTATGTTAATGATTATTAAAAATCATAGCTAGAAGAAATTAAATGGCAGAAATATGAAGGAAATAAGAAATGAAAGCCAATGATTTAAATTTTATAAAAAGGTGAATGCAGATGAGAAATATATTTACAGATGAAGATTATTCAAGGTCAAATGCCATGAACGCCATTTTTATTAGCTACCAGAGAGGGAAGACAGCGTCAGTGAGAGTGCGCATTGCCACACTGCGCCTGTACTGTGACGTGAGACCAACATCTCGATCAGCTGACTAAAGGGTAAACAGAGTAACTCGTAATGGAAGGTGATAGGAGTAGGCGGGGAAATGCTTTTTAATGAGGGTTTAAACACACATTTTCGTAATTTGTACGACATTGGGAAAAGCATCGCATGTTTCTTTACGTACCGGAAGGTAGCAAAGGCTAAGAATGTAACATATTTGGTGTTATAAGTGGCTGTCGTGTTCCGTAACACTCACAATTAATACCAAATCCAACTCTGAATTAGGCCTACTGATTTTTGAACAGAATTGTGTTTGTGTAGCCGGTCATTTTTTATTGTACGCCCGAGGGCTCCCAACGAGTTCAATCTATTAATACATCATTCCCTAATTTATTTTTCATCATTATAAAATGTATTTTGGCTAATTTCAGTACCGGTACTATAGAAAATTTTATCTTACGATGAGCTCTCATTCAGCGTTACCTTCCACTTCAGTATTTTATGAAAGTGAACAAAACAACATAGGCAAATGGAAATAAAAAAGTATATTGATTTAGTAAGCGTTGCTTTTAACAACTATGTATTACATTTGCTACAAAGGAAAACATTATGAGCAATGAACTGTTTCCTTTTAAATTCCATTTTCCATGAATCATAGAAACCTTCGCAAAAATAACCCAGAAGTTTGAAATTCTACGAAGAATAGACTATTTAGGGATGCAATGTATCCTAGAAGAATCTCAAAATTTCCTCAACCAAACGCACTGTCCATACGTTTAATAAGATGACAAATATTACCTCAGCGTATTTATTATCGATGACTACACCGTCACATCTATAGTATAACCTGCAATTTGATACAGAACATGATTGACGACTGCATTGCGTACATTTAATTTAGCATAGGGACATAAAAGCATTTTATTTTCATAGATGCATTTACTAGCAGTCTCGACAAAACACCAAGAAAAAGTATAAAATGGGCCACTGCCGGCTGGATCGCAACACTCCTGGTTGCTTTAAAGCAACGCTTAACGCTCGAAATACTGGCCGATTTGTGCGCTCCTCACTATGAAAATGCCCCAGCGTGTTTGAATAACGCGCCACATATCTTGTCACGGAGTTCGCCTTGCTGCGGGCTACTCGGGGCCCAGGCCTTAGTGGGCCCAAGACTCAATTCAACTACACACAAGGATAGGTATATTGCGCGTGCGCGCAGACGCTGTTCTAACGTCGGCTATGGGCCCAGAGTTTGCGAGCCCACGGTTGCTTTAAAGCAACCAGGAGTGTTGCGATCCAGCCGGCAGTGATATGGGCATGTAAATACTGATATGGCTTTTCCTTTTTATCAGGGGCGGCTGGCTCTATCGGGACAGTGGGCCAGGGCCCTCCCTACCATTAACCTACATTAGTAATTCATTTTTTAATCCTTAACGCTCGAAATACTGGTCGATTTGTGCGCTCCTCACTATGAAAATGCCCCAGCGTGTTTGAATAACGCGCCACATATCTTGTCACGGAGTTCGCCTTGCTGCGGGCTACTCGGGGCCCAGGCCTTAGTGGGCCCAAGACTCAATTCAACTACAAACAAGGACAGGTATATTGCGCGTGCGCGCAGACGCTGTTCTAACGTCGGCTATGGGCCCAGAGTATGCGAGCCCACGGTTACAAGGACGAATAACAATAGGAACAGTTGTATGGGCTCTGGAGAGAACGTTGGATTGCTGAACTGATACGTTGAACTCAAACTTACAACATCTATGGCCATACCCTGCCCCTTACCACAGATTCCCCTTACCATCCCTTCTTCCGATGCGGTTTGAAATGATTCGCAAGACGGCCACTAGATGGCAAACAGGGCACCACCTTGGTGTCATTAGTTCCAAGGTTACGTAAAACGAAAACGAATGGAAGAATATATCTCCCCCTTCTCAAATCTCAATTGCTTAATGTTTGGTTACAACAATGGCAGGATTATACACGCACGAAAGCCAGGTTATATTATGGAATTCCACCCACCATCCCTAGACACCCATGGTTTTATAATGGATCTTACACTCGACATCATATTATTACGATTATCCGTTGACGTTTTCATCATGCATTAACTCCGATATATATGTCCCGCTGTAAGCTTCGTCCTTCGGATCTCTGCGACTGTTCTATGGCAATCGGTACTATTAATCATTTAATTTTTTCAATGCCCTATTTATGACACTCAACGTGCCCCCTTTCTATACACGTTACATTCGTTAGGTTTCCCCTCCCTCTCAATATTTCTGTTCTCCTTCATTCTACTATTCCTTCTGTTATTCATGCCTTCCTCAGATTTCTGCAAGAATGCTCCCTTAAGTTTTAAATTCCAAACCCTTAAGTGTGACGATATCATGTTTGTGTTAAAGTAGTAAGCCACTAAGGTACGTCGCTTGGTGTGAAGATTAGAACCTTTCTGTGTCCTTGTATGTATGTGTTACATTTTTCCAGTAGTTTTAGTTCAAATTAATATTGGATACTCTTCACGTGTAACAGTATTTTTCGGGCTGTGACTGGGTTCAGAGCACGAGCGCTATGCCCATTACCTAACCTACAAAAAAAATGGAAGAATACTTCAAATGGTGCAGTGACAAAAAATCATGCATCTAGTGTCAAGGATAGGTTAAAAAGAACTTCCCATTAACTAGCAATGTAAATACTTTCTTAACAGGACATGTTAAGATAAAATCGTATTTCTTTCGTTTCAAAATAAAGACAGTCCATTGTGGGCGTGTGGCAATGAAGAACGAACGAACAGTTTATCATTTGTTATTTACATGCGTGAAACTGGAAAAAGAAAGACAGTTGTTTAAGGACAATATGGTAAATAATAACATTGAAAATGGACGTTCGAAAAAATTAAGCTAATGAAGCATTATATAATTAATTTTATATTTTAATTTAATAGATTAAGAAAAAAATGTCAAGCAGTTGAAAAGATTCTTAATATTGGTGTAGCTCATAAAAACAATAAGTTAATAGATATAGACAGTTCCTAGAACAATATATCACCAAACAAATAGCTATAGAACAATAATGAATAATACATAGGTAAATGTATGTTATTAAAATTGTAAACATTTTGTAAACATAGTATGTAGTATTACCTTCATTGTAATGGAACATACCGTTAAAAATAAATAAATAAATAAATAAATAAATAAATAAATAAATAAATAAAAAAGGTTACGTAAAGAGGTCTCTTCTGGAATTCTGTGACAAGTGTTACCAATTAAATAATTTTGTTTTTCACATAGGCCTAGAGTTTTTGACAAATGTCTTAGTGATAGGCTATTATAAATTTCGAATTATATTATATTATATTAAACGTACAACATAACTTTTCCCTAATGAGACAAAATTTAATGATATTGGCAAACACCTAGCGTGCTAGCGAGTAATTTTTACTGTGCATGATAATTTATTGTTTGTGCTCTCTCAAGCTCTAAGACCACCAGCCGCCGCTGCTTTTTATAGACTCCTTGATCTCTATGGATCAGCCATAGTTAATTGTCTTTGTTTCTTCTGTATTCTTTGGTAGATGTCTGATACGCATCTTGTACCGGTATGTGTTAAGTTAAGATTAATAAAACCTAACAAACAGGTTTATCAAAGTGTTCATATTTATTACAATTTATTAATCTCAACTAAGAATGAATCGTCTACTAAGACCCGAGCGTCTGAACATCGACCCAGAATCTAGCAACGCACAACAAGAATGGAATCACTGGTACAGCACGTTCAGGAACTTCATAGGGCCGGTTTTACAATGTCCAAATATCTCTTAGATAACTCTCAGTCACGGATAAATCATGCTATCTGCCACTTCGTGCGTTCTACAATGTTGCTGATACGCCATTCCTATGGATATGTCTAGGGATAAACTATCCCGTGCTGTTAGGTGGGTATAACTCTATATCTAGCAGATAAATATGGCATATGGTGAAATGTATTTAATGACGCGAACACTGCTGTCCATATCTAATTAATTTCTTTCTTTATTATAAGTAATTGCGGACCATTTCAGAATCTTTTTTCGTTAGTACCGGTGCAATTCATTGCATTCTGCTTTTTAGGTAGTTTATCGCTCTACTTCAGACGAGGTGTATATTACGTGGTCATGAATCCATAACCTATAGGCCTACTTGATCGGATACTGCAAGGTAAGAAATGTTTACTGCTGGATCTCGTAAGTTAATGTTTGTATATATTTACGTGATGTGAAACTAATCTATCAATGGATTTATTTTGTCGCAGTATACCGGTACGTCGTCTTTAGTGTTTTACAACATGTATGAAGTGGATATTTTCGAGTCGTCGGATGATGAAGATTTGCCAATAGTTAGACGGAGGAGAAATATTAGAGGACGTCCGGATTATATGAATACACTCGACGAGGAAGATTTCTTCACACGTTTCAGGATGAAAAAAGTAACTGTACAGCAATTATTGTACTATGAAATTGGGCATAGCCTACTCAGGAATCCCAAACAAGGAGGTATGTGGTGAATATAAGATTAGATTGATATCCTCTTATCATTAGGTATGTTCATCAAAATCTTAATAGGCCTAAGCCTATACCGCACATGCCGATCAGTCTGACAGATTTTAAGAATAAAGCCTTAAATCTATACTATACGAAGTGTGTTAAAAAGAAAAACAATTACAGTACATTGATGTAGCCTACAAGTGGAGTTGAGTTTTGCATAACCTAATCCGAGGAGGATTGATTGCACCCTTTACTGTCTGATAGCCAATATTTTCTTTAATTTTAACTAGCCTAAACAATATAATGATTATGCACTTTAATAGAAAACTTCATTTTCTTTTGTGTACCCATGTTAGATTCTATGTAAAAATGTTCTTCAGTCGGTCAACATGTACAAGGAAGCCTCATTGTCTTGGACGGTTAAACTTAATATGATCTAGGCCAACCTGAAATAAAATACACACTTCCAAAGTAACTTATACAGTTATTAGCCTAAAGTTGTAAAGTGTATATTTTGTACTGTATTTATTTCAGGTATTTGTGTAGAATATATTAACATTAACCGACCAAGATAATCACGCTTCTGTATGCCATAGCCTACATGTTGATCGACTGGAGAACATCTTTAAATGGTACGATATGTAGCCTATATTGAGGGGAATAAAGGTTAGGTTCTAAAGAATTACATAGTTCTAAGTCTTATTGGTAACAGTGTAGGAGACGGGAACCTATGAAGAAAAAATTCCAAACTACTGAAATTAGCTATAAATACCCTCTGTAATGATTCAAAAATGGATAACAGTGAAGGAGACAAGAACCCACGATAAAATTTCCTATACTGAAATTAGCCATAAACCTTCTGTAATGAATCAAAATAGATCTGGAAATGATGTAGTTTAATCATCCGCTGTCTAAAACACACCCGCCTTTCCTGTTTAGATCACAACTTGTATAGTAAAATTCCAGCCGTGTCAACTATTATCTGCGTGAATTATGCACAAGTACAGTATATTGCCAACTCCATGCATATGGTACTTATTGTTTTGGTGGTTTCTTATTATGTAGCATGGCCCATGCCATATTTGCACCCCTGGTTTTTGTCACACAATCTTTCTCTAAGAGCATTGGATTTTACCTAGATCACAGAGCCGCATTAACCATATATGCACTACTGGTTTTTGCACCCATATGACCGACCTCATGTGGTTGTATTTTATATCTTACATGTTGGCAACAACACTAACGTGTCATCGATGTGTTCTCCTACGTAACGGATGAAGAGACCTCATGTGCTTGAGGAACATGGCTGCCATCGTTCAATTAGCAGGAAACAAAAGCACATATTTAGGCTATGTAATTTAGCCCATATTTCCAGTGTACTAGTGATAATGGGTGGCAATCTCAATTGGTATTGTCCCCTACATTTATTATGCACTAGTAGCGTACAGCATTGCCGACCCCTTATCTACTTACTTTGTATATGCACGGTACCGTGAAACAAAACAGCATTGAGTTCACTTGACAGTGCGCTGAGTTTGAACCAGTTCGCAATGAATTGTGCAAGCTGTCTCATTACTATTTTCTCCACAACCAATGTGTGTTTTGTTGTTGTTGTTTTTTCCCACTTTAATACAGTAGTGTTCTTTCAATAATAATTTTCATCCAAACCAATACTGTTCTACATACAAAACAAACCTAACCTGGGGCTTACGCCTCAGACCCCCTTGCTTGTAGTGCAGTCAGTAGTTTTTGTCCAGATAGTCTAACCAAGTGGCGACCAATGCTTTAGTCCAGACACCTATTTTAGTTGATCAGTATTTTTCGTCCTCGCTAGAGGGAATTGCGGTAAAGTGACAAGCATTATTTACAAATACAAATACTACACACAAGCCCAATTATTTCTTTTCTCACATAATTACACGTCAATGTGAGCGCTCGCTGCGGCAGTTTCACATACTAAATAAGCTGACGATCATTGCTCCGGTTGTTAAATAAACACACATATTTACGTGATTTAGCACATATATCCGGTGCAGAAGTGATCAAGGTTAGGAGTTACTATATATTGATAAATGTTCCCCCATAAGATGAAATAAGGTACGAAAATGATATATTGTCAAAATGAAAGTGAAAAGGAAATGAGTGATA
This sequence comes from Meconema thalassinum, assembly GCA_946902985.2. Classification (NCBI taxonomy): domain Eukaryota; kingdom Metazoa; phylum Arthropoda; class Insecta; order Orthoptera; family Tettigoniidae; genus Meconema; species Meconema thalassinum. Next base: position 1,204,421,817 of record OX336388.2, read on the forward strand.
CGTCGTGCACAATTAAGCAATCACCTTCCTGTAGTTGCCAAACCACATGGGAATTGCGGGGAACGAGCTAGAGGATCAAGCTGAAAAAGAGGCGGTATCACTACCACCTCAACCAATGGACTACCAGCTCAAGATATTTGCTCTTATTAATGCAACCAAGTACTGGCACTTTGGGATACTCGGTGGCTAGCTGATCTGAAACGCAGTGAGCTGATCTACATGGAAACCATGGTCTGCAGAATCACTCGATCTTATATTAGCAAATGATGTGGTGGCTGTTGATCGTGCCCTGCTTTATAGGACAGAGTGGGTTAGGGCCAGAAAATTTCAATTTACAAATAGGTCTGTTGGGTGACTCAAAGGTAACTTATTTTTTGTGATTTAGAACTAATGACACTTCATGCTATACGTTCCTATACCAATGTTAAAAAACTCACTTCTGGTGGTGGTGGTTGTTTAAGGAGACCCTGATCAGTGTTTCTAACAAACACTCAAATATCAACGGCATGTTTCTCAGAAGTTAATTGTTAATGATTAGTAATATTAAAATAATACTCCCGCATACCAATTACTGTTCGAGTCTAAGCTGAGTGAACCTGAGAGGAATGTGCATCTTGGACTATGAGTAGTGGTGTTGACGAGTGATGAGGTTTCTCGGTCCGTGCATAGTACAGAATCACTGATGGTGGACCCTAATCCTTTTTCCTCTCTACCCTTCATATATTTTTATATATAACCAAAATATGTGTTTTAAACTGTATGAGGGGCCAATGACCTTGCTGTTCTGCTCCTTTAAACAATAATCATCAATACCCTGATAATCGTGTGGAATACTTGGTGTAAATAGTAAATGAATTGCTCGAAATACATGATGTTCATGCCCGAAGCATGACGTCTGTGCGAAAGTTCCAAAAATTGTCCATTGATGCCCAAACTACTATAGATGTCTCATATATGTTATCTACTTACGATTTCAGATTATGAGCCAAGAAATTGACTGTTCTGGCTCACTTTCATTTTCTCTGGGGAATTTGAGACGTCCTCTGCATGTAGCACTACGTAGCCCGACTGAGATTTCACTCGGTGCTTCGAGTGTCACCCAATCGCAGACCCAGTCTGTCATCGAAGAAGTACCTGCCCATCCCGGTTCTTCTCCTGAAAATATGCCAGGTACAGTATTTACATTTGTTCAATTACATGCTCTGTATCATTGCTTGTACCCACGTTTTGAAATGGAAGAACTCTTGGTAACGCTGAACAACGTATCACTCCTTCATAACTTTTCTCAAGTACAAAAATTTCCCAAAATACTTGTAGTAATGGCCAGGAAAAAATCTGGAGATGATGTAGTAATAGATGTTTACTCCTCCACCGTCTATAAACCACGCACCATCCCAAATAGGATCACGACTTATATAGATGCAATTCCAGCTGAATCCACCATTTTCACAGTAAAACGTAGTAAGTTATATGTAATATTGGTTGGCGCTGGTTTTGCCGCTTAGTTCGAAACTGGAATCCTTGTGATCAGCGTTCATAACAGTGGTGAATACTGTTCTACATACAAAACAAACCTAACCTGGGGCAACAGGCTCCCTTGCTTGTAGTACAATCAGTAATTTTCGTCCAGACAGTCATCTAACCAAGTAGCAACCAATGATTTCGTCCATACACCCTTTTTACTTCATCTGTATTTTTTGTCCAGACAGTCGCCAAACCTTGCTACAGGTGATAACCAAAATATGTGTTGTAACTGTAGTGAAGTGAAGTTGGCACAGGCTGGACGTTTGTTTTAGACGAGTGAAAATTCTTAATGGAAGCCTGGAGGCGAGTTACTACAGTTTCTGTGTTGTTATCAGCTGCCCCAAGCGGTCCGATGATTGACTAAGCCGTTTCACACTACTGCTAGGAGTACAGTCATTGGCAAATATAATGACATTCTGTTCGTAACTACGTAACGTGCACTTCCGCGACACACAATACTTCGATGTGGACTGTACTGTCTGCTCAAGTCTGGAATTCCATTACATCAGATCGGTGGTGACAAGTGTGAAGCGATAGGGTGAGAGAGTGAGTGTGTGTAGGCTCACCCACAGGCTTCAAGGTCAAGGGCAATCGTCTAAAACAAACGTCCGGCCTGCACCAATGTGTGTGCCTTGGTCCAATTTTGAACTACAGTGTTCAAGTGCGATAGACCACACGAAGCAGGTATTGCCACAAGCAGCATAGCCACCCCTTGTGTGATTACCAGTCTAGTGCCTGTTGAATTCTTTCGTGATCAATTCCATTATGATAACATATTTGGATACCGAGTGTGCCGAGATTGAATTTTAGCCCCATAACAATGTGCAATGCTTGACGAGTGTTCCCGTATGTAGTATGTCTAGTGCTTTTGATCATGCATCGACTGTGCTAAAAATTAACATTAAATAACATTACATTGTCTTTGATATGAAACCACACAACAACACTATTTCTTCAAGCTGTGGCTTAGAGGTTTTTCTGCAGTGAATTTCCCAGCTTGTATCAGACACAAGTGTGGCAATAGCCTGACAAAACATATCGGACCCAGACATTCAACGTTATGATTCCACTATCTGGAGCGTGGCGCTCTCTGTAAGTGAATCTTGGTCTGTGGCGCAGCAGAAAAGAGGAGAATTGAAGCAAACACCCTGTGAACATTAATAGACTTTTGGTCGATATGATTATCTTATTTCCTTAATAGGCCTACTAAGGAAGTAAATCCTGTCATTGTGTTTATCCTTTATCCGGGGCTCTATTCTCATTTTTGTGTGCAATGATGGAGTATAAATTATTATTCTGTAATGCCTCTTAGTAATTTAATTCACACTATGTTAAATGTATTCCTCGCCTTCCGAAAGGTATTAGAACTGAGTATTTAATTATTAGTTATTGTTGCTGAACAGCGAGGTCATCTGCCCCTAATTTAATTATTGTCATGTTCTGTGAAAGTAACGTACTGTTCTTCTGATTATGCATCGACTGTGGTAAAAATTAACATTAAATAACATTACAGTGATATCAAACCACATAACAGACTTTTAAGCAAAGTATTGTGTATTTAAATTTTTTTCTATCTTATTTACAGTTCCAATTGTAACACCTAGGCGATTGAAGAGGCAACGCCGCCCAACCCAGAACAACAACAACAACAACAACAAAGAAGTTCGGCAGTTATTAGAGGCCAAAACAAAGCTAGTGGAACTTCAAATTAAAGTTACTCAGCAAGAGTGGAAAGGAAAAAGAAAGAGGAATGCAGAAGAAACTGAAAAAAATAAGAGAGACCGGGAATGGAAGAGAAAGATGGCGGAAGAAGAGTGGGAAGACAGAATGAGGAAAAAGGCAAGAAACACAGAGGAACATCAGCTAAGAATAGAGATTTTGGAGCTGTAAAAAGCCAGTTTGAATGCTCAATTGAAAAATTAAGTTATGCTTATGAAATGAATAAATAAATTATTAATTAAACTGTTATAAATATCTCTTTTACGCAGGGTTATTAAAAAAATAGTTAAACATTGAAGAGCGTGCTCGGCTGTCGCAGTCACTACATTGCTGTAGTTTGAAGTTGTTGATATCCTCATAGTCATATCGCGTTTTTTTTACTGTTTCGACCTGCATTAAGAATGAAAGTGAAAACAAGATGCATTATTAGAGCTTCATGCACTATTTCATGTTTGGGCTATGATGTCAACAAAAACTCGTGACATAAACTTTTCATACTAAGTTTCAATTTTTTGAGATACTACTAAAACCGTGACAAGTGTATCAATGCAACAACTTAGCGCAGAAAGCAATGTACTCCTACCTGTTTCTGTTTACGAAGCACACCTTTCAGATTGTCAGTTAAATATGTGAAATCCTGTATGTTACCCTGTACGGTATTCCTGAAACTAGACCTATCAGCTCAGCAACCATATTGTGGTGTAGTGATCAGCATTATTTGCAGTTTTATTCCTGACTTTCATATATTTAATTCTGGAACAGGGTTTACTCAGCTTCACAAGACAGAACTGAGAAGAGGCTAGCTCAATTCCCACCTTAGCCATTCTGCAGTTTCCCACTTCTATGCCAGGATGATTCCAAACTTACAGCCATGGCTGCCTCCTTCCCAATCCTAGTTGCACAACTCTCATTAAATATGTTTTACGCACGTAAATTTTTAAATTTGTTTTTAGAACTGTAAGATAGTCAAATCTATTTGGTGTTTTGCCTAAATAAACAGAATTTTCAAAAATAATTTGTCGGAATGAATCGGATATCAAATGCTTAATTTCATTTTCTGTGACATGGCAACTTCTGAGTTATGACATTATATTTGAGTGAAATACATGCACTACTATATATGCCATAACACAGGTTAGCAGACAATATACAGGGTTAAATGACCACGTAGCTAGCCACGGTGGGTGAGTGGTTAACGTGTCGGATTATTAACCGCAAGCTTGCAGGTACTCCCCTGGCCATGGTAAGTGATTTTTGAAAGGTGGCAAAAATATGATACGCATGTCATACGGTGTTGGCATGTTAAAGAACCCATTTAAATTCAGTAGGCCGTGTTCATAATGGCAAAATTAATCTCGGAAGTTTCCGCCAACACAAAGTTCCTCATTTCTCTACTAGAAAGCGCTGTAGTGTTGAAGGAGCTTAGATATCTAACCTCCTTGACTTTCATAGTGCTTCAAGGAACAACGAAATTCGATGTGCAAGCTACCCTCTGGGTGTCAAATAACAAAGCTTGCACCCAGCAGCCGAGGCCATACGATATTATATTATTATTATTATTATGACCACGTGTAACAACCTAAAATGAAACAATATCCTGTCCAGGGCGTATCATTGAACCTTAACTAAGGCTATACAATACATTTATTTTGATATGGACATGGCTGTCCATCAAGTTCTGATAATATAAATCTATCTCTGGGTGTACATTCAATACTTGAATTTTTGTTCAGGTAACTGATTAAAGCCAACAGGTATGAAATTGGCAAAAATCAACACTATATTTCTACATCAAGAGTGTGGCTAAATAATAATAATAATAATAATAACCCCTGGCACTACAGCCGATGAAGGGCCTAGGCTTACCAAGCGACCGCTGTCCAGCCATTTGTCCTGCAGATATTGGGGTGACGCATCGTCAACGCATCGGGTCCCCTTGGCCGTTAATCTTTGTTTTCGTGACAAGGGCGCTGCCTCACTGCCAGACAGCTACTCAATTGTCCTCACAAGGCTGAGTGCATCCCGTTCCAGCCATCACGCAAGTTTTTAAAATCCCTGACGGAGCCGGGAATCGAACCCGGACCTTCCGGTGGAGAGGCAGGCGCGCTACCCCCAACACCACGGGGCCGGCACAGTGTGGCAGAAGGTCTTCAATAAAGAGTAATGAATAAAACCATTTTGGTGGATCTGCAAATAAGGTTCAATATAAAACTCAGCAATTTTTCTAGGTTTGTGCCGTGGGGGATCCGGGTGCCGACACCAAGAGCCCGCTGATGAGCCAGCCTGGTGTTCCTAGACGTAACCCCACACAAGACACCGCATAAACTTAGAAAAATTGCTGAGTTTTAATACACTTGCTGTGAAAGCCAAGGTTTTTTTTTTTTTTATTGCTTCAACAAAAAATCATTATATTCCCGGATGTTAATATTGTGCTTGAGTTGAGGCTGTTTGTCTCTTACTAAGGCGTGCCAGGTTCAATGCACGTGGGATTTTCTAAGTGAAATGATATGTCCTGTGGTTCGGAGATCCCGTGCCTCATGATCACAAGATTTACAGTCAGGTAAAACTACAAGCTTCCTTCCTTAAAACAAGGCGACACCAACTGATCCCCCCATTTCTGCTGGTGTGCCGAGAGAGTTCGTGTAAGTAAATCTAGTAGTCTTGTAATAGCCCTCCGGAGATGCTGCTGGCCAACAGCGCAGCATACAGCTCTTGGTTTACCCATAATTGTGGTCCGCCCAAGCTGTCTGCGTGATTGACAATTTACGTATCAACATGCATGCTCCAGAATTTTAGGCTCGCAGACTGTATGGTATCTCGATGCGTATTCTAGGCCCATCGGTAGAAGACTGTGGAGTGAACTGTAAGTTATCCATCCTTGCATTATAAAATATATTCAAGAAGCTGTTGTGGGATTGAAAGGCATAAATATCGTTAGTACCTATCTTAACCACCTCCACTTCGTTTATGATGGGGCAGGTGACCTCAAAACAACAACTATAAAATTCTTTTACGATATTCTTCTCATTGGTACCCATCCTAAAGAATTCAAAGCGGCCTCCCAAGCTGTGGTTGAGGATGAACCTCTGGAAAACAACAGTGATGAGTTGGGACAGAGTATGTGCATACTACGAAGGACGAAACTGCACGAAACTTGAGAGCGTAGAGGGGAAAGGTGGAGAAGGATGGTAGTGAAGGGGGTCACTGCTGTTGTGCTCCGGAGAAACCATCTAGCATTTGTTAGAAGAGAAGCGTGTCATAAATAATTCATGAAAAATTTATTTCATGTAATGGGGTGATAAATTAATTGTTATTCCTGCCCAATTCCTACTTCAGAAGAAACGTAGGAACAAAGGAAGCTGTACTAAGTCTTAGGCTGATTTTGAAAGCTAGAATAAGGAAGGAAAAGAGAACATTCATGGCATTAGTAGACTTAGAAAAGGCTTTTGATAACGTTGATTGGAGCAAGTTATTTGACATTTTGAAAACGTTTGGAAAAATACAGGTATAGGAGGGTGCTCGACAATCTATACAGAAACCAGACTGCAGTTATTGGAGCCGAAGGACAGGAGACAGAAGCTGGTATTCAGAAAGGTGTAAGGCCAGGCTGCAACTTATCACCCACACCTTTCAATCTATAAGTTACATTGAACAAGCAATGAAGGAAATTGGAGAAAAATTCAAAGTAAGAGTCAAGATTCAAGGAGAAATAATTTCAACTCTGAGATTTGCTGATGACATCGTCATCTTAGCTGACACACCCGAGGATTTGAATGAGTTTTTAATAAATGGTATGGATTTTGTCTTAAGGAAAAAAATTCATGACTGAAATTAATAAATGTGAAACAAAAATATTGCTACTCTAACCAAAAAAATAAAACTGAAATAAATTATCTAACCCACAATAGAATTACGTTTACATGTGGGTTTCTTTGGCAACAGACTAATCAAACTTGAAATAATAATACACAATAATTTTTTCGAGATGAATTATTAATTTAAAACACGTAGGATATGTAAATGAAATATATATATAATAAATTAAAATGTCAGAATAACGATGAAATAAACTATTCTAACCTCCAATAAAATTACAAGTTAACACGTAATTGCTCCGAGATGCGATTGTTTACAACGCGAAATTTATGCTCTCTTCAGGGCCTTTTTCGATGTTTTCAACTGTTTCATTGCCAACTTCACCTGAATTTCTTGCTTCCATCAGATAAGTTGCAGATAGATATCTGAGAGAAAAAAAAAGTTTTGTAGAACGCGTCATCAAACTATCTTCTAGATAACTGAGGGAATAACGCTATCTAATAGATAGCTATCTGAGACTTTATCAGGACATTGTAAAACCGGCCCATAATGTCTTACCAAGCAAGTGACGCCGACAAATTTAGAATCCTGATAAATCATGTCTCACCTTCAGTATACGAATATTTCAATGAAGCTAAAACGTTCAATGACGCAATAAGCATTTTGGTTAGCACGTTCACAAAAACAGTGAATTAAATATTTGCGCGTCACAAATTAGCAACCAGAAAGCAGCTAGCTGGAGAAACAGTGTCGAGATATATAGAATCTTTGAAGCTTCTGAGCAAAGATTGTAACTTTAAGGCTGTAACAGCGGAAGTAAATAGAGATGATTGTATTCGCGACGCTTTCATTGCCGGTCTTCATAACTCCAATATTCGTCAGAGACTATTAGAAAATCTTAACCTCACTCTTGAGGAGGCTTCAATAAAGGCAAAGGCTTTAGAGTCAGCGATGGAACAGTCCCTTCAGTATCAAGAGCCTGTTTCAGTCTGTTCAGAACAGTCGTGCTAGTTCACCCAGGCCACCCTCAATTACTTATGCCAGCCGTGACAGCTGCTCAGGGAATAGTGAAGCCTCGTGTGAAGTTGTTACAGTGACAAACAGGAAGTGCTATTTTTGTGCACTTGCCTATCACAAGAGGAATGAATGCCCAGCAAGGGAAGCTATTTGTATAGCATGCTCGAAAACTGGTCACTACGCCAAAGTTTGTAGAAGTGCCAAACCGAATAGTTCCCAAAAATCTTACCATTGCCATACTGCAGTCTTATCTTCTGCCTCTTCCACACCAACTTGTCTGGCAAAAGCAATAATTCCCATTCACTTAAATGGAACGAAAGCCAATGCTCTGGTAGACACTGGTAGTTCTACAAGTTTTATATCTGAGAGGTTGGTCCGGAAGCTCCGACTCCCCATGTGTGCTAGTAGTCTCACAGTAACAAGGGCCTCAACATCTCTTAGCTCATCTGTTAAGGGATTTTGCTCAGTCAATCTAAAAGTCAAAGTCATGTATATGAAGACGTTCAGCTAAATATACTGACAGATCTGTGCTCGGACGTTATTTTAGGTCACGACATTCTTGGTCGCCATTCATCCATAGAAATAAAGTTTGGTGGTAGCAAAGAACCGTTGAATATCTGCGGATTGACAGTGCTAATGTAGAACCTGTCCAACTTTTTCGCAACATCCCTCCAGACTGTGAACCTATCGCTGTTAAATCTCGCCGTCACACAGCTTCAGATGCCAAGTTCATTGATCAAGAAATTCAACGACTCTTAAAGGAAGATGTCATAGAAGAAAGCTTTTCTCCATGGCGTGCACAGGTTCATGTTACCCACACCGAGAACCATAAGCGCCGCATGGTTGTCGACTATTCTCGGACAGTAAATTAGTACACCCAACTAGATGCATATCCACTTCCACACATTGAGGGTATCGTAAACAAAGTGGCAAATTATGAAGTGTTCAGTGCTATCGACTTAAAGAGCGCCTATAATCAAATCCCTATCTGCGAATAGGACCGTCCGTACCCAGCATTTGAAGCTAATGGTAAACTTTGGCAGTATAAACGAATTCCATTTGGCCCAACTAAAGGTGTGCCCTGTTTCCAAAGAAATATCGAATCGATCATCCAGAAAGAGGAACTCACTGGGGTAGCAGCTTACCTAGATGATGTCATAGTAGGAGGCAAGAATGAGCAAGAACATGACATGAATCTGAAGAAGTTCCTAAAAGCCGTAGACAAGTATCGCTTGACAATTAATGATAAGAAGAGTGTATTCTCAGCTGATACAATAAAGCTGTTGGGTTATATAATCTCCAATCATGAAATTTGTCCAGATCCTGACAGACTCACATCCTTGAGAGAACTTCCAGTTCCATCTGATACTGCTTCTCTTCGAAGAGCAGTGAGCATGTTCACACATTTTTCAAACTTCATTCCCAGATTTTCACAGAAAATACATATCCTTTCGAGTGGTCACTTTCCATTAAACGAAAAGGCTGTTGAAGCGTTCAATACTCTGAAAGAAGATGTGGAAAACGCACTCGTCTCAGCTATAGATGAGAAGGGTATGTTCACCGTGGAGACTGATGCTTCCGAACATTCTATTGGAGCCACCCTGTCACAAAATGGGCGGCCTGTAGCTTTTTTTCACAAACCCTCAACAAGTCAGAACAAAGACATTCATCTGTGGAAAAGGAAGCTCAGGTTGTTATCCAAGCTGTCAGGAAATGGAGGCATTATTTACCAGGAAGACATTTCCGCCTCATCACCGATCAGAAGTCAGTGGCATTCATGTTCGACAGCAGGCGTCATGGCAGGGTAAAGAATGAGAAGATACTGCGTTGGAGATTGGAACTTTCATGTTTTGACTATGAAAGCATTTACAGACCTGGACAACTCAACGAAGCAACTGATGCTTTATCCAGAATCTGTTCGGCTACCCAGTGCTATGGATTACGACTTAAGAACATTCATGAAGCCTTATGTCGTCCGGGATTGACGAGAATGAATCACTTCGTTAAGTCAAAGAATTTGCCCTATTCGTTGGAGGATATAAAGAAGGTTTTATCAGCGTGTAAAGTCTGTGCTGAGCTAAAACCCAGATTTATCCAACACGAGGGAAGTCTCATCAAAGCTATCCATCCATTTGAACGAATAAACATGGATTTCAAGGGACCTCTCCCATCCACTTCCAGAAACCGATACCTCCTCATCTTAGTAGATGAATATTCCAGATATCATTTTGCTTTTCCCTTTACGGATGTTACTTCCTCCACCGTTATATCAAAACTGAAAGTCCTTTTTTCAATTTTTGGATTTTCTTCCTATATTCATTCAGATCGAGGTTCTGCCTTCATGTCCCAAGAATTGAAGGCATATCTCACGACTGCTGGGGTAGCGACGAGCAGAATGACACCGTATAATCCCAGAGGCAATGGTCAGGCAGAAAAATACGTAGGCATTGTCTGGAAAACTATACAGCTTGCCATAAAATCAAGACAATTGGATATCCGACAGTGGGAAAAAGTTTTAGATGATAGCCTCGATTCTATCAGGTCATTACTTTGTACCGCAACAAACAAAACTCCCCATGAGAATATGTTTAAACACCAACGGAGATCGATTTACGGACAAGCAACTCCTTCATGGTTATTGACTCCAGGACCTGTATTTCTGCGGAATCATACCAGGCATTCAAAGTATGAACCATTTGTCCAAGAGGTCACTCTTGTTTACGCGAACCCCGAGTACGCTCACGTACAACTTGCTGATGGACGGGAGAGTACCGTTTAAACTAGAGACTTGGCTCCAGTACCTTCTCCAGGCAACATTTCTCAAGAATGGGAAGAAGAAAGGGAGGTAACAGAAGAGCTGCATTCCAACAGATCTCTTGGACATCACTGGCCTTCAACATCAATGGTCCCTCCTCGACTATCGGAATCTTCGACTCTGGATCCCCAGAATCCCAGAGGTCGTTAGGAAGTCCAGTTGCGACTTCTCCTCCTGACCAGCAACCTAGGCGAAGCACCTGATTCCTAACTTCTCAAGAATCTCAGGGGTCGACAGAGAGTCCAGTTACACTTCCTCCAGGCTAACAACCTAGGCGGAGTACTAGAATCCGTCGCCCTCCCCCTTACCTCAAGGACTATACTTATCAATTAGGTGGGGGTGAATGATATGGCTTTTCCTCTTTATAGACTCCTTGATCTCTATGGATCAGCCATAGTTAATTGTCTTTGTTTCTTATGTATTCTTTGGTAGATATCTGATACGCATCTTGTACGGGTATGTGTTAATTTAAGATTAATAAAACCTAACAAACAGGTTTATCAAAGTGTTCATATATACTTGATACCTTCGAGCATAAATACAGCCCCGTTCAGTGGAGTAAGGGATAGGGTAAATTACAATAATTTATAATAAATGCTAGCATTTACATGTTATTATTTTTCTTTCATGTTTCGGAGTTAAGAGGAAACGTAGGCTAAAGAAATGCAAGTAGTTAAGTCGAGAATGTTAGGGTTATTTTACAATGAATTAGTTTACCTATGGAAAGAATTCCCGATCGTTTTTTAAACGTCTCCTTACATCCATACGCGACACAGTAATAAACCATTCTGGCTTAGTAATGAATCGAACTCACTTTAAATAGCCCGATTCCATCATCACGTGTAGTATTTCAGTGTTCCAAACTACCAAAGTTCCCTTTAGTCAGCTGATCGAGATGTTGGTTTCAACCGCGGCCAACGAGAAATACTGGCCCTGGTGCGCTTTCTTGACGTCAGCAATGTAGTGCTGTTACACCACTTCCGGTAGGGTTATGTATGACGGGAACATAAACCGTATTGTCTACAAGATACTGAAATCACAGAATCAGTACATCGTAATTAACCCATATCATAATACATGTTGTAAGAAGCGTTGACCCAATATAACCATGGCTTCTGGCAAAACATACAGTACTTGGTAATTACAACTCAAGTCTTACACTGATCAATCTTATGATGTCCAATACTGAGCCACAATTTACTTATTTATTCATTACTCTAAGTAGAACCAGTAGATCACTTATCTTTAATCGTTGTAGTTGATCACAAGGTAATACTTTACAGGGTTATGTTACATTTCCCTGGCGGTTGCTTGTTAATTATGTAGAATTACTTGATGGGTAGAATGCGTTCAGTAAGGTTATGAAAAGCTATGAATAGTGCCGGGCAATGTATGCATATAACTCTTATAGTTGAACGATATACATAAATGTATCAAACGTTTTTGTAATAGAAAGATATTCACGAACATAATATTCTATGGTCTTCGTTTTACTGCCGGTGTGGTAGTCATCTTGTCTGCATTTCTGAACTTTTATAAATGTTGGTATTCATTTACAACTTTCTTCATAGAAGGTATTGATATGAGTCGATAATCGGTGGCGAGTGTAGGCTATTCCTCAGATCTCTTCTATAAACGTATTAATTTCTGTTCCGCCCCTTCAAACAACGGTAACTAAGTAATACGTTCACTGCAAGATTCTTTGATCTAATTATACTCATGTGCACATAAGTTAATTCACAACGAAGTTCACAGGCTCTTCAGCTCAACTTACTGTACTCGTTGCAGCTATTAAAGGCACAACAAACACTCGAATCCTTGTTCACGTGGATTTTTGTTCCGAGTAACTTCAACATGTAAATAGGCTATATATAGTTGGCATAGTTTTGTAAACCTATACAGTATAATTTACCGTGATTGAAAACACACGGAACATCTAAACTGGGTCCATTTTACGATTATTGATATAAAATATCGCATTTCTGCTGCTCATGAATTGCTCTCGACTTAAACGTACAAGCACCATCAAGCACTACATTGCCTACGTCACAAAAGGATTAGGTTTACGCACCATGGCCTGTCTTTCTCGTTGGCCGTGGTTTCAACAATGTGACGTCATCAGCCATCTATTGGATTTATGATCGAAGGTGAGATCATTGCATATTTGACTTCGAAAGTAGGGATGTAGCCGGAGAATGTTCGCGCCAGATAGCGCTCGTGTAGTACTGGGTAAGCGCAAGGCGATTGTCTTATGTTTCTCTCAGTCAGCTGCGAGGAATGTATAGATTGTGACCGAGATTTCTAAGCTAAAGTAAATTATATCTTCTCTAATTTTACTCCAAGACTATATTAATTAATTCTATAGGTATATACCCTAATATATTATGGTCGATTTTTAGCGTTTAAGCGTTAAACATCTGCAAAATGAGCTACGGACCAGAGGCACTAAAACTAGCGGGAGGAAGGAAGAATTAATACAGCGCTAATTACAAAATTCTAACACGCTTTATTATTCAGCATGCTTTCTCCTAAAGATTACAATTACTTGAGCATTGTAGGCCTATATTGAGAAATATATCTCAATAAGACTTAAATCATAAATAGAGATTTAAATAATAACTTGCTCCCCTTGCTTATAGACCTCGATTCATGTCTCTTCTTAGGTTGATAGCTTACATGAAAATGTCGTGTTTTAAGGTAAACATAATCAAAGAAAGTTGATACCGGTAATGTAGGCCTATACCTCAAAAATTCATTGCAACGTTTGGTTCTTATGTCATTTTGTCAATTTCTCAATAAGAATCGTCCCCGTAGGCTACCCCTTGGAAATGACTATAAGGGGTACAATTTTTAAAAAGTTTCAGAATCCCTGCTTTAAGGCCACCAACTGTTTCCATTCATCTGACTATGTCTCAAGTATGTACAGTAGAAGTCAGTCGCTACCACATTCTCCGTCGGGCAGATGGAAGTTGACGATTAATTCAGATTTCAAGAAACCAACCATAGTACGTTAGTGACTTAATGTTGCGACATTTATTCTTGAAGTATTTGTCCGAGCATCGTATTGATGTCTTTGAAAATGGGAGTCACAAATGTTACATTCACTTCTTCGTGTATATTGACGATTTCTTCCCGTACTTCAATGGAGATGATATCTGTAGATTCCGATATTGTAGGCTTATCGTGGTAATCCGGCAATTTTCTTGTGTATGGCCTCTTCCTTTTTTGTTGTGTTCGTGGTCCCACGGAAAAAGCGACGGAACAGCGGCCGGTTTTAACCTTGCTGTCTCACCTTCAAATACAAACGCATAAATTCAGTGGTTGTTCTCGAAATGTCTAATCAGTTTATAGGTACAAACTAGAAATTATTTCCCTTTGCACATCACACTTACCCAACACAGTTTTCGTGAAGTCATGGGGTTGAAAATGATGGGAACACATTTTAATATTTTCGGTCAGATTTTTTCACCGAAATTTTCCCTTCTAATAGCATGTAACCATTTCTTTATTTTGTGGAAATTGGTGAAACGAAAACGGGATTCCCTGATTTTTGCAAAGAGGAACACTGCAATAGCTCGGCATAGTCACGAAAATAACCATTTAAACAACTTAAATTCGGGGATATTAGTGGCATGAGAACACAGGAGACAACTGAAGAGCGTCATGCGCTTACCCAGTACAACAGCAGTGCGCTCTATCGGTGCTAGTTCTATACATCCCTAATTCAGTTAAAGTTAGCTCTTGCTGCTCTTTGCCTTTTTCCTTAGTTTCATTTATTTAATTTCCTTTCTTACAGACACCATCAGTGACCCTCTGTATTCTACCTTTCTCAAACCATGTGCCTAAGTTTTTTAGTGTGTTCTAGATGTGTATCTTCTATGAAATCTACCTAGCGGCATCTCGCGGCAACCTGCCTAAGTTCTTCGGATTTACCGAGCTCAAGAGGACTTTCATACCGCTCCAACAGGCGTCGTCCTAATCGCCAGCTATCATTTCCATGAAGAGCCTACTCCATGAAGAAATAATTTTATGTACAGAGTTTTTATTGTTTACATGTTTCCCTCAGATATATGCTCCTTTGTCTACTTCCCCCTCCTCTTTGCCATCCTAGTTCCCTCGTGTGCTGATTTTGCTCGCTCTCAATTCTAGTCTACTGTCGACCAAAATATTATGTGCAGTTGAGTTTGAAGGTTGTTTGTGAAGTAAAAAATAGGCCTACATAAAATACAATACCATCATCATTTTTGTCGTTCTATTTTACGTTAGTTCATGTAGGTTTGGAATTTTTAATTTATATTTTAATATTTTTAATCCCAGTTGGAACACAAAACGAGCCCGTTTTTGAGCGTGTTTCAACCATGCGTCAAATTTAAGAGTCAGTTTCTCATAAACCCGTCATCAGATCGAATCCAAATTTTAACACAGTATACATTAGAATGTTTTATAACTAGTTTATAAATTTCAAAATGTTGCGTCTCCAAGAAACAAAGTTGTTATCACTTTTGTAAGGTAACGTTTTCTCGGCTCGTGGTGGTTGGGAAATTTTGTTCTTAGTCGCGTTGTAACCCTTAAATAACAAAGGGTTATGCTGTATGACTGTGAAATACGCAAATGATTTCACTAATTTGATATCGGTTTGTATTTGTACGTGATAAAATGACAAGGCTCAGCTGCTAGCCGATGCGGTGAAAGTTGCACAGCGTTGCCGTGACGGCACACATCCGCGTAGCATGCTGCGCCTCGCTCGAAATTCATGGGCAGATTCCTTCACTATTTACGATTGACTGTCTGTTAGATTTAGTGATAGATTAAAGATTTCCTTCAGGGCAAAATTCAGGCAACTCTGCGACTCTAAAAGCCACAGTACTTAGAAGGGATGTGAAACCAATATTATAAATGCCGGACCCCGTGGTGTTGGGGGTAATTCGTCTGCCTCACACCCGGAGGTCCTGAGTTCGATTCTCGGCTCCCTTAGGGAATTTTAAAAACTGACGTGAGGGCTAGTAGGGTTGCACTCAGCCTCGAGAGGACAATTGAGTAGCTGTCTGACAGTGAGGCAGCGCACCGGTCACGGAGACCAAGATTAACGGATGAGGGGACCCGACATGCTGACCACGCGTCACCCCATAATCTGCAGGCCAAATGGCTGGGCAGCGTTCCCTTGGTAGGCCTAGGCCTTTCATGGGCTGTAGTGCTACGGGGTTTGGTTTATTATTATTATTATTATTATTATTATTATTATTATTATTATTATTATTATGACCTAACGTTAAACAGAAGTAGGAAAATGGTAGTATGATTGGATTATCTGTACGTCTATTGGCTATTTCATAAACAACCACAAACTCAAGTTCTCATAATATATTGGTCGACAGTTCGACACTAACATGCAGTTGTCCAGAAACACGTCGATGCTTTATATATCTCGACCTAATGCACTCAAAGCCATGTTATGGATTTAAAATTGTCGTAAAAATGTGTCACAGCATAACCTACAGATGCGTGAATTGGGCGATAGGATGAAAATAAATATTCAGAACAGAACTCGATTGCTTTAAATAACCATCCGCCAAGAAAATCTGTAAAATTTACTCTACGAATAGGTAATCTCGCAAATACAGAAGTCAAGGCAAAAGATATAAATGTGGCAAGAGACCGATGACGAGAAACAGTAGGGGCGCAAAGGGGTTCTAACCCACAAGGTGCTCAAAAATTTAGTACACACTTTTTGCTTATTCATATCTCGCGAACCCATGGTCGGATTTTAACAAATGAGGTGTCGTTGGACTCGGGCTGATGAGGGCTTTGCTATGGACCATTTATTATATTAAAAAAAATTGAAAATTTTGTTTTTGAAAGTAGGCTATAGTTTGAAAACAAAACTTGATAGAACGTTGTACCATGGTGCAAACGAACTGTCTCTGACCTTTATTTTTTATAATAAAACTTTATTATTTTTCATGTTTGTTGAAAACAGTCCAATTTTGAAATTCTTATATTTTGGAAACTAGGAAGTTTACAAAAACGTTTGTTTGACATAAATGAAAGGTCCCTTCCCCCTCTACTCCCAAAATAAATGTCATATCTCTAGGACACAAACTATGCATTTTCAAACTTATTCCCTGATTTTTTTTTATGAAAAGTAGTGGTAGACGGAGAGAGAGACGGTACGGCTGGGGCGTGTGTTGCAACGAGGCTATCACTGGCCATGTTGAATACAGCAAATTGCTATTTCGACAGGGCGATCTATGACAGAACGACAGGACGAGGGGTCGCTTTACAGATATTTCCCATGACGGATGAATGAAGGCGAATATTTCAAAATTCCTAAAGAGATCTTTAAACATGTTACTAAACGGGTCGTGAGTAACCTCACAAATTCATTATGGTATGAGGTGAATGGTAGTGGGACGCTTGGATGTTGAAAAAAAAATGACCTGTTTAAATTTTAATTAAGAGTGGTCGTTGAGAGAGATGATACTGCTGTTATGTGTCGCAACGAGCCTGTTGTCTACCACGGTGAGCTTGCCCGGAAGAAATGAATTGCTATTTTGGCGGGATGGCGGGGCGGCTTATTACGGTTGGTTTTGTGATATTTCCTATGACGGATGGAGGCGAATATTTGAAAATGTGTTAAGTGTGCTAGAATTCTTTACCCTGAAGGGGATCTTTAACGTTTAAGTCAGCGGTGATGAGCGAGACCGCTCTCTGACACAGCAGACGGTTGCAGGATATGACCAAGTGATTCTTGAACGTGGTGAAAGTATGTGGTTAGCATGGTCATGTATTGAGGATGGCCGCTTGCTAATGATTATTATTATTATTATTATTATTATTACAGTAAAATGTTTAAGACGCACACGTTTCATTGCTAACACACACAGTCCTGCTTGCTGGACACTGAATACCTAGCCAGAGGCCTTGTCAGAGCTGCTAATGCTGATAAGAGAGAAATGTGCATTCAGGCAGGAAATGCAGTGTCAGGTTACTTGTCTGGTAGAGGCTAGCAGGTCTGGTGTTTAAACAGAGACCACCATTTTGGTTCCTAGACAGTCGTACTACCGATGTATAACAGGCAGCAAATTTGGTTCTTTATTAAAAACATGAAACTAGTATAAGGTATGTGAATCTTATCGCGCTTGAGGAATGTGTCGAGGCGTGGAAACATGTGAGACAGACAACAGTTCAAAGTCAAAACTCTGTGAAAATGCAACTCTCTCTGTTGCAAAGCAGACTGATAAGGATTGCGTTAGTAATGCACTTGTCGTTTTAGCAAACGGATGTATACAGTAGAGCTGTGGAAGAAAAATCCTTTTATTTTTGGTAAGTGCCTATTAATGATTATTTCAATATTGTAATGCTAATGAACCTTACATTTGTAGTTATTGATAAGGTAATTAATGGGTTTTTATTTATTTGTTTGGAGATAACCGGTATACCTCATATGTCTGAGAGAGAACAAACCATTGCACTTTTGAGCCCACTAGAAGGAAACAGCAAGAAGCCAGTACAAGTCAAGGTGAGATTTTTTTTAAAACTAACTTGTTTCATTTTTTGTTTAATATTTTTATTTTATTTTATGAAATGCATGTATTAACCTGAATTTTGGTATTTATGACGGTTTATTTTATTTATTTTTAGAAACTTGGAAAGAAATGCTTTACCGCCCTAGCACTCACAGAAAACCCGAGACGTACTAGAGTGCAACCATTGTTTCCAGGCAGTGAACTATTGAAAACTCAGGTAAGCCAAACTTAAAACAATGTCCCATTTTACCGCTATTGAAACCCGTACACAAAACTTTCATTGCCTGTACATGACTGGGACGATGATTGCTTTCTTCATTAATGGCTATTTATTGGCAACCGGCACAAGACCATTATGGTTGTTGACCGGGAAAGTACAAGGCCATATGGGATTTTCTAAAAACAAAATTTTAAATTTAATTTATGGGCGGTTCCCTATGGACACAACGAATATCCACAGGTTTGAACAAGATAATCTGGACAAAACGACATGACATTCATTTTTTGTTTATATATTGGTTTCAAGGGGGATGTAAATGACTGCAGCTTTATAAAAAGAAAATAAGTAGATGGGTTACTGTTCATGACAACATACAGTTTATTTTTTAATGGTGTTTTGATTTTTATAATGCTAATTAACGTTAAAGTTTTATTTACAAGTATTGATTGATTGATTGAGTGTTGGGTTATTTTGTTTGTTTTTAAGTGTGGTCATGCGCCATTAACGTAGTGAACAGACAGTGAACAAGCATACATTATGCTTTAAAAGTACTCTGTGCTCTTATCCAACGTTAAATACTTACAATAAAAATAAAGTTTTATTATAACACATGGCTTTAGTACAAAATACAACAAGGGATGGTTGGTTGGTTCTTAAGTTTAGGGGCTGCGACAACGCGGTCATGTAGCCCCGTGTACTTTGGGTGTGTTTAGAATCTGTCTGATAACCGGTGTTAATTGTGATGGCTGTATTAGTGTATGTTATCTGTGTTTAGTTTACGTACTGCAACTTAGAATTTTTCAAATAGTTCCTACTTTTGCCACCAAGCGCCACCGTCAACGACTACTAGGCCAAGTTCAGAACTTAGCTACTAGACTCCACCGCAGTCGGCTCTTGGCAACGAACGTAAAACCTAAGAGCGTTGTTTACATTCTTAACCTATCCAATTTAGCTTCACACAGGTGCAATTAGTGGAAGGTCCTTTAACATGCCATAAATCTATGACATGGGACCGCCGGCTTTACTTCCCCTCCGAAGGAAGACATAATGAGAGATTTTTAACGCTCTTAAAAAATCCGACGGCTTCGGCCGGGTTTGAACCCGCTATCTTGGGCATAGAAGCTGGGCATGCTACCGACTACGGCACCGAAGCCGTCAACATTTTAACAAACAAAAATATTTTCCTTTTTCACCAGCCTTCCACCGCTATTCATATGTGACGTCATAACCAGTCTCAAAGCAAGTCACAACTTGCATAACATTAGTTTAGGTGAAGCCAATGATTAAACTTGAAGTACTCTAGCATTCTCTGAATCTGTTTCATGTAATTTTTATTCTTGACAGTACTTTGAAAATTCCATCTTGAAAAATATCAATACACTTCAATTTGTTTAACTGTTGTTATTATTATTATTATTATTATTATTATTATTATTATTATTATTATTATTATTATTATTATTACTATTATTATTACCCAGATTACCCTAATAAAATGTAATTCATGTGTATTGGTCGATATGAAGGTTTCAACAACCAGTCATGGTTGCTCCCACTTTTGCCCCATATTTGCTGTCATATTTGCTGCCATATTTGCTCCCACATTTGCTCACACGTTTGCACCCACTTTTTGCTCCCCTCTTTTTTCTCACATATTTGATCCCACTGTTTGCTCTCACTTTTTTGCTCCCAAATTTTGCTCACACTTTGTGCTCCCAATTTCTAATCTCCCACATTTGCTTCCACATGTGCTCCCACATTTGCTTCCTCTTTTTGCTCCCACATTTTGCTGCCACATTTCCTCCCACTTTTTGGTCCCACTTTTTGGCTCCCACGTTTTTGCTCCCACTTGTTGCTCCCACTTTTTGCTCCCCACATTTGCCCCCAATTTTTTGATTCCACATTTGCTCCCACTTTAAGTTAGGTTAGGTTAAGTTAGGATAAGTTAGGTTAGGATAGGTTATAACTAATTTTATTATTTGTGCTCTCATATTTGCTCCCACGTTTTGCTTTCATATTTGCTACCACTTTTTTGCTCCCACTTTCTGCTCCCACTTTTTTTTATTCTCACGTTTTGCTACCACTTTTTGCTCATACTTTTGCCTCCACATTTGCACTCATATATGCTCCCACATTAAACTATTGTTCTTAATGCCAAGCTGTCTTTACTAGAGCTTAGTCTATGCTTGACAGTTGACATGGAAGTATCAGTGCCGAGGTATGGCAAGCCTTATGCATACTATAAAGGATACCGTATTCATATATTGTGAAACGAACCAATAAAAATAGAACTGTTATTTGGCGTTGTTCAAAACAACGTTCAAAACAATGTCGCGGTGACCTAAAAAGTAAAAATAGTGTGGTTTTAAGTGTCAGTGATCATCAATGTAGTGCTCGAAACGAACCACTATTGCTGTTTAAGGAAAATCATAAGAATGCTAAAAAGCGAGTGCAAGAAAAGAATATTGCTGCTCAAGATAGTTCAACGTTCAAAAAAACTTAACATTATCAAAAGCCACGCAGACTCTACACGAGGACACTGTAGAGGAAGAGCAAGAGGAACAGGAAGAGGACCAGGAAGATTTGACTGGTTTTAGTGATGTTGAGAATAATGTTGAGAATGATAATGGTGATTATAATAATAGTGATACAGATCATGCTGCTTATGATTATGATAGTGATAATGATCAAAAACAAGACAATGACGTTTTCATGCCTATTGTTCACCGTGGAAAAAAGATCTACAACAAGCTTTGTTTTTAAAACTATAGCACATTATCGTAATGGCAAAGACTTGTATTAAGTGTGCATTTATTGTCATAATCTTGTATACTCTGCAATGTTAAATATTCTAACCTTGTAGAAAATAAAACAGCATTGTACCATCATTTACATTTATTTACAAACTTTATATACATTTTTAGTTGGTTTCATGATAATATTTTTAAAGACAATACTAAAAACTAAAACATTATTATTCTATAAAAATATTTCTTGTCATCACTTATATTTTCGATTATTATTTCACATTTGTTTTTTATTTAATTAAAACGAACCATGCAACTATTGTTTTTAAAACCTTCATAAATTAAGTGTACAGGTTGTACAACATTATTCATTTCGTCAAAAACACTCTCCGACATATCATTAAACCGTGTAGGCAGAAATGTCTCAAAGTTTTCACATACACAAAGTACACGATCACCATATGCTGTTTTCAATTTCCGAATCTTGATAATGCGGAATGGAATATGCGTTGGCAATTCATTGAGCTTCTTTGTCTCTAAGCCACATGCTTGTCCCACAGCATTCAAAACATCCATTCTAGTAGTCTATAAACAAAACAAAAGCATATCTATTACACACTAAAACAGCTTGTAATAATATTGTGCATATAGGTATTTTGCACTACATATTGCTAATAAATCATACTATTCATGCAACAAATGCCCTAACTGTAGCAGATACTACTTTTCTGCATATAGCGCAAATGTTAAGTGCTAATGCACACTTGACACAGGCTATCAAGTGTCCACAAGGCAAAAATACAACACCTAGTTCTTCTTATAACAAATTTTACATAATTGTTGGTAACACTTTTGTGTTTGTTGGTCAGACACATCTTATTTTTCACCCTCATGTATTTGTACCACGTGTTCTAACTCCAAAGGCACTTTTATCTCTTGTTCTGCTATCACGTTTTGTTCACAAATAGTGTTCACAAATTCCTGACCTTGACGCAACACCATGTATCTACAGTTAGGTAACCAACGAGCGTGTTCCACAAAAGGGTCATCAGTCATCTGCCAATCCTTTAAAGCAAATCCACAATGAAAACATATTTTTTATCCCCTTCACCGGTATAAATAATCCAGCTTCATTTAGCTCTTTTGTAAAGTGTTTTAATATTAATGGCCATACATTTTTATAAGATTCTAAACGATTTTCAACAGAGCTGTACTCTGGGTGTGCTAGTGCTTTGGACTTGCAAACTCCCAATTCTTCAAAAGCACATGGCAATTCAACACTGTTTATGGCATATGGACCACATATATCGACACTACCGTTGGCCGGTAATACATCGTTATTATTATTTATTTTTGATTCAACAACGTAAGTAGTAGCGAATGGCCTTGTGGTTCGGTAAAATAGATACACTGGTATGCTACCCACTTCTTTTCCAAGCATGTAAGGACACTGAGGAGACCATCGCGAATGGTCTCTAAAGGGATCATCAACCTTCTTCCCAGTGTGCAAGTTCAACATGACAAAAACACAACGCACAACATCTTCTCGGTTCAAGTAATAAAAACCGGCTCCAGCAATTTTATGTGCTGACAAAAAGCCTACAGGCCAGGATTCAAATGTTAGGCAACGATCGTTTTCTGATTTTAATTTAACCCACGTAGTAAACCGACTTGCTCACTTGTTGTATTTGGTACTAACGCCATGTGTTATAATAAAATATTTTTTATTTTTATTGTAAGTTATTAACGTTGCACAAGAGCACAGAGTACTTTTAAAGCATAATGTATGCCTGTTCACTGTCTGTTCACTACGTTAATGGCGCATGACCACACCTAAAAACAAACAAAATAACCCATCAATCAATCAATCAATCAATACTTATAAATAAAAATTTAACGTTAATTAGCATAAAAAAATCAAAACACCATTAAAAAATAAACTGTATGTTGTCATGAACAGTAACCCATCTACTTATTTTCTTTTTATAAAGCTGCAGGCATTTACATTCCCCTTTAACCAATATATAAACTAATAATGAATGTCATGTCGTTTTGTCCAAATTATCTTGTTCTAACCTGTGGATATTCGTTGAGTCCAAAGGGAACCGCCCATAAATTAAATTTAAAATTTTGTTTTTATAAATCCGATATGGCCTTGTACATTCCGGGTCAACAACCATTATGATCTTGTGCCGGTTGCCAGTACATAGCCATTAATGAAGAAAGCAATCATCGTCCCAGTCATGTACAGGCAATGATTTTTTTGTGTACGGGATTCACTAGTGGTAAGATGGGATAGCGTTTTAAGTTAGGCTTACTTGAGTTTTCAATAGTTCACTGCCTGGGAACAATGGTTGCACTCTAGTACGTCTCGGGTTTTCAGTGACTGCTAGGGCGGTAAAGCATTTATTTCCAAGTTTCAAAAAATAAATAAAATAAACCGTCATAAATACTTAAATTCAGGTTAATACATGTATTTCATAAAATAAAATTAAAAATATCAAACAAAAATGAAACAAGTTAGTTTAAAAAAAATCTCACCATGACTTGTACTGGCTTCTTGCTATTTCCTTCTAGTGGGCTCAAAAGTGCAATGGTTTGTTCTCTCTAAGATATGTGAGGTATACCGGTTAACTGCAAAAAATAAATTTAAAAAATCATTAATTACCTTATCAATAACCACAAATTTGAGGTTCATTAGCATTATATTATTAAAATAATCATTAATAGGTACTGTGCCCGAATCTCGCATAGCCACCAGCTATATCCGCAGAGATGGAAAGGATTGTAAGGACGTCGATACCCAGCCAGATAAATCAACACTTCCCTACAAGGCGTGTGACTAGAAGACCCTCGGCGCATACCGGTCATGCAATAACACTACTAATTGGTTACACATTTACTAACAAAATAAATATCCATAACAATATGGTAGGACGAGAATCTCGGATCTCGAGCGTGAACGGTGAAGTTGAGACTAAGTGAGTTCTAGTAACTAACTGGCAGTATTATCGCACGTCGATTGCGAAATGAAAAGATGATCAGTTTCTATAAAAATGGGCAGGCAAACCAAATAGTGCCTCTGAATTTATTAACTAAAATGATTACATGACATTAAAAAATCTCCCTATCACAAATAAAATAATTGAAGATTGAAAATAAAATATTTACATCCGTAGATAATCCGTCTATCTATTTAACAACTTTCTGTGAATGTTCTAGTTGCACAAAAGTAATAATTCATGAATAAGAATTATGAAGTTATGCTTGATAGTCACACTGTGACTCGGTTACTCTAAGCAGTCTGATAAAATCAGCTGTTCTTAAAAGGAATGTACTTAACAATAAACACTGCCCTAAATGATATACTTACTGATTTAAAAATATTAACGTTGTAAGCATAACATTTTTAAACTATTAAAATTATTAAAATATTTATTCGAGTTGAAATTACCATGTCCAGCACGGTATTCAAAGAACATATTTACAAGATCCTTCGAGATCTGACAATCTTACTGCGTTTCTGTTTCCCTTAAACAATTCTTTAACACTAGTTCACAAACAATGTCTTTACTGGTATATTCTGGTTTCTTTCATAATAAATAGAACTCTGGTAACGAACAATCAAGTTAATTACAGCTATGAAATGCCATATCAATGAATAAATTACAATAAACTTGAAGAACGATGCGGGACAACTCTGTCACTTTCAATTAACTTCGTGGATTTCGTAATAACACTTTCTGACATGTACAATACAAATGCAAACCCTAATGTCAGTTACTTCTTTGATATACTGTATCAAATACTTTGCTCCAATCGGTAATAAACTTATTACCTTTCGTATACGGTGAACAAATTCTTAAAATAGCATTAGCTACACTTCCATATCTCGACACATACCTTTCCTTTCCTTTCCACAATAATAACAATAAATATGCACGGTATTCCTTCAATAACGCCCATCTTAATACACTCCAAACGTGTATAAGAATTTGTGACCCTACTAGGTAAACACGAACCTGTGAAATACTGTTTATGGTGCACTCCTAACGAACTCCTCTCCAAACTAATTATCTTCGTGCTCCTTAAATAACAATAACATTTTTGTTCACTTCAATTCACCTTGTACAATATTCCACTTTAATTTAATTAACAAATTTCGTTAATAAACTATCACAACATAATGTTTTTCCACGTTACAATACAATATTAGTATTAATAGACCATAATCCGCTCGTCTTCGCTTTTAATAACAATAATGCATTTCCTCCCTTTCTGGTATACTTTAATGAATCATATTCATTTATAAACGTGCTTCATTTCATACAAAACCTCAGGTCGATCTGCAAATCACCTGGTCTGTGGTTTCGTTATAACCAATTATTTTAATATAAATGTTGCTAATTATAGGCATCATTTGACATTTACCGTCAACAATATGATCCTATTTTATGTATAAATCCGTTATAAATAATTATCAATGACTACATTAACGTCATATTACAGTAACATTCCGAAATTGGAATTGTTATACTCCATGAATATTTTTATAAATGTTGCATTTATATTCTGACACAATAACATATTTTAAACAATGTTTTAGCATTTTACAATAATGCTATCTCTTTGTAACAATGCAATCTAGAAATATTGACGCATTATGTCGCTTGTTACGCATTTTTGTCAATCGAAGCTTTCCAATTATAAAACAGTTTCGTTTTAAAGTGAGCATAATTAAAATGTTTCCTTAAAAATTCAAATACGGAATATCAAAAATCCAAATCCAAATTAAATTACGTCAAAAAAGACACACGCTGACGTATAATAAAATTTAGAGTTAAATCTCTAAAATTGACAATATAATAGCATGTGTTATGAGTAAAGAAAATCTACATATAAGTTGGTCACATCTGAAATACCATCAAAAATACATCAAACTACTGAGATATTAGAACAATCAATTTTCTACCTTTCTCAAGAGCTGCTGTCGTGATACCTGGTCTAATATTCAAGATCTTCCTCTCCCGGATTGGCACGCGCTCGACGCCTGCCTCAAAACGAGTTCCTGCTGGCTGCTTGACAATCAGCTGAGCGGCTTCTTCCCGTGTCGTGCTGCGAACACCTGGGCTTGCTGGCTCGCATCCTTCTAACGGCTCTTCTCGCTTCTTGACATATAGTCTGGCATCCCGTATCCGGAACAAACGAACTCCCCTGACGGATGGCCTCGTGCAGCATCTCGTCATCATGGTAGTTTTGAAAGTCTCTGGTTGACATCTCCCAAGTTGGTAGCGGACATTTGAATAGTATTGTTGTAGGCAAATTCAGAATACTGCATGATGGACTAGCAGTTGTAGAATCATCGATCCATGGTTGTCAAGATCACTCTGAATTCCCACTCCTTGAGTGTAGATTACCCTCCTTCCATTGTTTAGTGCTTCATGACAATCTCCTTAATAATTGTAGAATGGGAACATCCCCCCTGATTCGTAGACTTTATCATCGTATTTGCGTGATGAATATTCTTTAGAAATAACGTTTCGTTGTAGTAGCCGGTGTATACTATGCTACTAGTGGTTTTGTAGAAGTATAAAGCTGTAGTGTTGAAGTCTTCTTCTAATAAACGTTGAATTATAAAGTGCTGCTTGTAGTTGCAAGTTAATGCTTTTCGTGGTTTTCCGGCTTCTCCTATTCTTCCTCGGCGATAGCGGTGTCTCCTCTCGGTCCAGTCCAAGCCTCCTGGCCGTACTTCAAATACAATGGTGAGCTCCTCTGGGACGCTCTGTAATACAGGTCTCCTCTCTACACGTCGCTAAGAAGGAATGAATTCTGCGCTCTTGACAGTCAAGCGCGTTCCAGACTAGAATGGCGTTCTAGCCTCGCACAGAGTCCTAATAAACTGTATTTCGCTTATATTTTCTCTCCTGTCCATAAAAATATAATTCTGTTTTGATAATAAAAATTCATTTTCTCTTCTGCAACTATGGAAGTGCTATTATCGCTTTATATGTGCAAATTTAATATAAGAGCGATTCCCTCAAAAATGTTATGGTTCATTCTGATTGGCTGTTGAGTTATCAAGAAAAACTCATTGTACTAGCCTCTTATCAGCGTGTCGTGTGCACGATTTTCTTATTGTCACATTGGCCAACCAAAACCTGTCCTAGGCTTGGTCATATTCCAGTGTTTGAAGATTGGACACTCCCTTGGTTAAAAAATCATTCACTGTCAAGTCCGGGCAGGGACACCAAGAGCCTGCCGATGAGCCTAGCTTGGTGTCCTAGGCGAAACCCCACACAAGACACGGCACAAACCTAGAAGAATTGCTGAGATTTAATTTACCGGCCGTGAAAGCCAATATACCATCTTTTTGGAAGCCTTCATAGGGAGGTTAAAGCTACTTGAGGTTTTAGTTCTCGTAGTCAAGTGGTGCAGTTGCACCTTATATAAAGGGAGGTGGCGCGCAGTTCGTCACTCCTGTGGGGGTCCGGGCAGGGACACCAAGAGCCCGCCGATGAGCCTAGCTTGGTGTCCTAGGCGAAACCCCACACAAGACACGGCACAAACCTAGAAGAATTGCTGAGATTTAATTTACCGGCCGTGAAAGCCAATATACCATCTTTTGGAAGCCTTCATAGGGAGGTTAAGGCTACTTGAGCTTTTAGTTCTCGTAGTCAAGTGGTGCAGTTGCACCTTATATAAAGGGAGGTGGCGCGCAGTTCGTCACTCCTGTGGGGGTCCGGGCAGGGACACCAAGAGCCCGCCGATGAGTCTAGCTTGGTGTCCTAGGCGAAACCCCACACAAGACACGGCACAAACCTAGAAGAATTGCTGAGATTTAATTTACCGGCCGTGAAAGCCAATATACCATCTTTTTGGAAGCCTTCATAGGGAGGTTAAGGCTACTTGAGCTTTTAGTTCTCGTAGTCAAGTGGTGCAGTTGCACCTTATATAAAGGGAGGTGGCGCGCAGTTCGTCACTCCTGTGGGGGTCCGGGCAGGGACACCAAGAGCCCGCCGATGAGCCTAGCTTGGTGTCCTAGGCGAAACCCCACACAAGACACGGCACAAACCTAGAAGAATTGCTGAGATTTAATTTACCGGCCGTGAAAGCCAATATACCATCTTTTTGGAAGCCTTCATAGGGAGGTTAAGGCTACTTGAGCTTTTAGTTCTCGTAGTCAAGTGGTGCAGTTGCACCTTATATAAAGGGAGGTGGCGCGCAGTTCGTCACTCCTGTGGGGGTCCGGGCAGGGACACCAAGAGCCCGCCGATGAGCCTAGCTTGGTGTCCTAGGCGAAACCCCACACAAGACACGGCACAAACCTAGAAGAATTGCTGAGATTTAATTTACCGGCCGTGAAAGCCAATATACCATCTTTTTGGAAGCCTTCATAGGGAGGTTAAGGCTACTTGAGCTTTTAGTTCTCGTAGTCAAGTGGTGCAGTTGCACCTTATATAAAGGGAGGTGGCGCGCAGTTCGTCACTCCTGTGGGGGTCCGGGCAGGGACACCAAGAGCCCGCCGATGAGCCTAGCTTGGTGTCCTAGGCGAAACCCCACACAAGACACGGCACAAACCTAGAAGAATTGCTGAGATTTAATTTACCGGCCGTGAAAGCCAATATACCATCTTTTGGAAGCCTTCATAGGGAGGTTAAGGCTACTTGAGCTTTTAGTTCTCGTAGTCAAGTGGTGCAGTTGCACCTTATATAAAGGGAGGTGGCGCGCAGTTCGTCACTCCTGTGGGGGTCCGGGCAGGGACACCAAGTGCCCGCCGATGAGTCTAGCTTGGTGTCGTAGGCGAAACCCCACACAAGACACGGCACAAACCTAGAAGAATTGCTGAGATTTAATTTACCGGTCGTGAAAGCCAATATACCATCTTTTTGGAAGCCTTCATAGGGAGGTTAAGGCTACTTGAGCTTTTAGTTCTCGTAGTCAAGTGGTGCAGTTGCACCTTATATAAAGGGAGGTGGCGCGCAGTTCGTCACTCCTGTGGGGGTCCGGGCAGGGACACCAAGAGCCCGCCGATGAGCCTAGCTTGGTGTCCTAGGCGAAACCCCACACAAGACACGGCACAAACCTAGAAGAATTGCTGAGATTTAATTTACCGGCCGTGAAAGCCAATATACCATCTTTTTGGAAGCCTTCATAGGGAGGTTAAGGCTACTTGAGCTTTTAGTTCTCGTAGTCAAGTGGTGCAGTTGCACCTTATATAAAGGGAGGTGGCGCGCAGTTCGTCACTCCTGTGGGGGTCCGGGCAGGGACACCAAGAGCCCGCCGATGAGCCTAGCTTGGTGTCCTAGGCGAAACCCCACACAAGACACGGCACAAACCTAGAAGAATTGCTGAGATTTAATTTACCGGCCGTGAAAGCCAATATACCATCTTTTTGGAAGCCTTCATAGGGAGGTTAAGGCTACTTGAGCTTTTAGTTCTCGTAGTCAAGTGGTGCAGTTGCACCTTATATAAAGGGAGGTGGCGCGCAGTTCGTCACTCCTGTGGGGGTCCGGGCAGGGACACCAAGAGCCCGCCGATGAGCCTAGCTTGGTGTCCTAGGCGAAACCCCACACAAGACACGGCACAAACCTAGAAGAATTGCTGAGATTTAATTTACCGGCCGTGAAAGCCAATATACCATCTTTTTGGAAGCCTTCATAGGGAGGTTAAGGCTACTTGAGCTTTTAGTTCTCGTAGTCAAGTGGTGCAGTTGCACCTTATATAGAGGGAGGTGGCGCGCAGTTCGTCACTCCTGTGGGGGTCCGGGCAGGGACACCAAGAGCCCGCCGATGAGCCTAGCTTGGTGTCCTAGGCGAAACCCCACACAAGACACGGCACAAACCTAGAAGAATTGCTGAGATTTAATTTACCGGCCGTGAAAGCCAATATACCATCTTTTTGGAAGCCTTCATAGGGAGGTTAAGGCTACTTGAGCTCTTAGTTCTCGTAGTCCCTTATATAAAGGGAGGTGGCGCGCAGTTCGTCACTCCTGTGGGGGTCCGGGCAGGGACACCAAGAGCCCGCCGATGAGCCTAGCTTGGTGTCCTAGGCGAAACCCCACACAAGACACGGCACAAGCCTAGAAGAATTGCTGAGATTTAATTTACCGGCCGTGAAAGCCAATATACCATCTTTTTGGAAGCCTTCATAGGGAGGTTAAGGCTACTTGAGCTTTTAGTTCTCGTAGTCAAGTGGTGCAGTTGCACCTTATATAAAGGGAGGTGGCGCTCAGTTCGTCACTCCTGTGGGGGTCCGGGCAGGGACACCAAGAGCCCGCCGATGAAAGGAAGGAAGATTGTAGTTTTACGTGACCGTGAATCTGGTGATTATGAGCCACGGGACCTCCTTTTCACGTGGAATCCGAACCACAGGACATGGCATTTCACATCGAAAATCTCACATGCATTGACCGGGAATCGAACCCGGACCGCCTTGGTGAGAGGAATACAGCTAGACCGCTGAGTCACCACGCCCCCCCCCCCCCCGCCGATGAGCCTAGCTTGGTGTCCTAGGCGAAACCCCACACAAGACACGGCACAAACCTAGAAGAATTGCTGAGATTTAATTTACCGGCCGTGAAAGCCAATATACCATCTTTTTGGAAGCCTTCATAGGGAGGTTAAGGCTACTTGAGCTTTTAGTTCTCGTAGTCAAGTGGTGCAGTTGCACCTTATATAAAGGGAGGTGGCGCGCAGTTCGTCACTCCTGTGGGGGTCCGGGCAGGGACACCAAGAGCCCGCTGATGAGCCTAGCCTGGTGTCCTAGGCGAAACCCCACACAAGACATGGCACAAACCTAGAAGAATTGCTGAGTTTTAATTTACCGGCCGTGAAAGCCAATATACCATCTTTTTGGAAGCCTTCATAGGGAGGTTAAGGCTACTTGAGCTTTTAGTTCTCGTAGTCAAGTGGTGCAGTTGCACCTTATATAAAGGGAGGTGGCGCGCAGTTCGTCACTCCTGTGGGGGTCCGGGCAGGGACACCAAGAGCCCGCCGATGAGCCTAGCTTGGTGTCCTAGGCGAAACCCCACACAAGACATGGCACAAACCTAGAAGAATTGCTGAGATTTAATTTACCGGCCGTGAGAGCCAATATACCATCTTTTTGGAAGCCTTCATAGGGAGGTTAAGTCTACTTGAGCTTTTAGTTCTCGTAGTCAAGTGGTGCAGTTGCACCTTATATAAAGGGAGGTGGCGCGCAGTTCGTCACTCCTGTGGGGGTCCGGGCATGGACACCAAGAGCCCGCCGATGAGCCTAGCTGGGTGTCCTAGGCGAAACCCCACACAAGACACGCCACAAACCTAGAAGAATTGCTGAGATTTAATTCACCGGCCGTGAAAGCCAATATACCATCTTTTTGGAAGCCTTCATAGGGAGGTTAAGGCTACTTGAGCTTTTAGTTCTCGTAGTCAAGTGGTGCAGTTGCACCTTATATAAAGGGAGGTGGCGCGTAGTTCGATACTCCTGTGGGGGTCCGGGCAGGGACACCAAGAGCCCGCTGATGAGCCTAGCCTGGTGTCCTAGGCGAAACCCCACACAAGACATGGCACAAACCTAGAAGAATTGCTGAGATTTAATTTACCGGCCGTGAAAGCCAATATACCATCTTTTTGGAAGCCTTCATAGGGAGGTTAAGGCTACTTGAGCTTTTAGTTCTCGTAGTCAAGTGGTGCAGTTGCACCTTATATAAAGGGAGGTGGCGCGCAGTTCGTCACTCCTGTGGGGGTCCGGCAGGGACACCAAGAGCCCGCCGATGAGCCTAGCTTGGTGTCCTGGGCGAAACCCCACACAAGACACGGCACAAACCTAGAAGAATTGCTGAGATTTAATTTACCGGCCGTGAAAGCCAATATACCATCTTTTTGGAAGCCTTCATAGGGAGGTTAAGGCTACTTGAGCTTTTAGTTCTCGTAGTCAAGTGGTGCAGTTGCACCTTATATAAAGGGAGGTGGCGCGCAGTTCGTCACTCCTGTGGGGGTCCGGGCAGGGACACCAAGAGCCCGCCGATGAGCCTAGCTTGGTGTCCTAGGCGAAACCCCACACAGGACACGGCACAAACCTAGAAGAATTGCTGAGATTTAATTTACCGGCCGTGGAAGCCAATATACCATCTTTTTGGAAGCCTTCATAGGGAGGTTAAGGCTACTTGAGCTTTTAGTTCTCGTAGTCAAGTGGTGCAGTTGCACCTTATATAAAGGGAGGTGGCGCGCAGTTCGTCACTCCTGTGGGGGTCCGGGCAGGGACACCAAGAGCCCGCCGATGAGCCTAGCTTGGTGTCCTAGGCGAAACCCCACACAAGACACGGCACAAACCTAGAAGAATTGCTGAGATTTAATTTACCGGCCGTGAAAGCCAATATACCATCTTTTTGGAAGCCTTCATAGGGAGGTTAAGGCTACTTGAGCTTTTAGTTCTCGTAGTCAAGTGGTGCAGTTGCACCTTATATAAAGGGAGGTGGCGCGCAGTTCGTCACTCCTGTGGGGGTCCGGGCAGGGACACCAAGAGCCCGCCGATGAGCCTAGCTTGGTGTCCTAGGCGAAACCCCACACAAGACACGGCACAAACCTAGAAGAATTGCTGAGATTTAATTTACCGGCCGTGAAAGCCAATATACCATCTTTTTGGAAGCCTTCATAGGGAGGTTAAGGCTACTTGAGCTTTTAGTTCTCGTAGTCAAGTGGTGCAGTTGCACCTTATATAAAGGGAGGTGGCGCGCAGTTCGTCACTCCTGTGGGGGTCCGGGCAGGGACACCAAGAGCCCGCCGATGAGCCTAGCTTGGTGTCCTAGGCGAAACCCCACACAAGACACGGCACAAACCTAGAAGAATTGCTGAGATTTAATTTACCGGCCGTGAAAGCCAATATACCATCTTTTTGGAAGCCTTCATAGGGAGGTTAAGGCTACTTGAGCTTTTAGTTCTCGTAGTCAAGTGGTGCAGTTGCACCTTATATAAAGGGAGGTGGCGCGCAGTTCGTCACTCCTGTGGGGGTCCGGGCAGGGACGCCAAGAGCCCGCCGATGAAAGGAGGGAAGATTGTAGTTTTACGTGACCGTGAATCTGGTGATTATGAGCCACGGGACCTCCTTTTTACGTGGAATCCGAACCACAGGACTTGGCATTTCACATCGAAAATCTCACATGCATTGACCGGGAATCGAACCCGGACCGCCTTGGTGAGAGGAATACAGCTAGACCGCTGAGCCACCACGCCCCCCCCCCGCCGATGAGCCTAGCTTGGTGTCCTAGGCGAAACCCCACACAAGACACGGCACAAACCTAGAAGAATTGCTGAGATTTAATTTACCGGCCGTGAAAGCCAATATACCATCTTTTTGGAAGCCTTCATAGGGAGGTTAAGGCTACTTGAGCTTTTAGTTCTCGTAGTCAAGTGGTGCAGTTGCACCTTATATAAAGGGAGGTGGCGCGCAGTTCGTCACTCCTGTGGGGGTCCGGGCAGGGACACCAAGAGCCCGCTGATGAGCCTAGCCTGGTGTCCTAGGCGAAACCCCACACAAGACATGGCACAAACCTAGAAGAATTGCTGAGATTTAATTTACCGGCCGTGAAAGCCAATATACCATCTTTTTGGAAGCCTTCATAGGGAGGTTAAAGCTACTTGAGCTTTTAGTTCTCGTAGTCAAGTGGTGCAGTTGCACCTTATATAAAGGGAGGTGGCGCGCAGTTCGTCACTCCTGTGGGGGTCCGGGCAGGGACACCAAGAGCCCGCCGATGAGCCTAGCTTGGTGTCCTAGGCGAAACCCCACACAAGACACGGCACAAACCTAGAAGAATTGCTGAGATTTAATTTACCGGCCGTGAAAGCCAATATACCATCTTTTTGGAAGCCTTCATAGGGAGGTTAAGGCTACTTGAGCTTTTAGTTCTCGTAGTCAAGTGGTGCAGTTGCACCTTATATAAAGGGAGGTGGCGCGCAGTTCGTCACTCCTGTGGGGGTCCGGGCAGGGACACCAAGAGCCCGCCGATGAGCCTAGCTTGGTGTCCTAGGCGAAACCCCACACAAGACACGGCACAAACCTAGAAGAATTGCTGAGATTTAATTTACCGGCCGTGAAAGCCAATATACCATCTTTTTGGAAGCCTTCATAGGGAGGTTAAGGCTACTTGAGCTTTTAGTTCTCGTAGTCCCTTATATAAAGGGAGGTGGCGCGCAGTTCGTCACTCCTGTGGGGGTCCGGGCAGGGACACCAAGAGCCCGCCGATGAGCCTAGCTTGGTGTCCTAGGCGAAACCCCACACAAGACACGGCACAAACCTAGAAGAATTGCTGAGATTTAATTTACCGGCCGTGAAAGCCAATATACCATCTTTTTGGAAGCCTTCATAGGGAGGTTAAGTCTACTTGAGCTTTTAGTTCTCGTAGTCAAGTGGTGCAGTTGCACCTTATATAAAGGGAGGTGGCGCGCAGTTCGTCACTCCTGTGGGGGTCCGGGCAGGGACACCAAGAGCCCGCCGATGAGCCTAGCTTGGTGTCCTAGGCGAAACCCCACACAAGACACGGCACAAACCTAGAAGAATTGCTGAGATTTAATTTACCGGCCGTGAAAGCCAATATACCATCTTTTTGGAAGCCTTCATAGGGAGGTTATGGCTACTTGAGCTTTTAGTTCTCGTAGTCAAGTGGTGCAGTTGCACCTTATATATAGGGAGGTGGCGCGCAGTTCGTCACTCCTGTGGGGGTCCGGGCAGGGACACCAAGAGCCCGCCGATGAGCCTAGCTTGGTGTCCTAGGCGAAACCCCACACAAGACACGGCACAAACCTAGAAGAATTGCTGAGATTTAATTTACCGGCCGTGAAAGCCAATATACCATCTTTTTGGAAGCCTTCATAGGGAGGTTAAGGCTACTTGAGCTTTTAGTTCTCGTAGTCAAGTGGTGCAGTTGCACCTTATATAAAGGGAGGTGGCGCGCAGTTCGTCACTCCTGTGGGGGTCCGGGCAGGGACACCAAGAGCCCGCCAATGAGCCTAGCTTGGTGTCCTAGGCGAAACCCCACACAAGACACGGCACAAACCTAGAAGAATTGCTGAGATTTAATTTACCGGCCGTGAAAGCCAATATACCATCTTTTTGGAAGCCTTCATAGGGAGGTTAAGGCTACTTGAGCTTTTAGTTCTCGTAGTCAAGTGGTGCAGTTGCACCTTATATAAAGGGAGGTGGCGCGCAGTTCGTCACTCCTGTGGGGGTCCGGGCAGGGACACCAAGAGCCCGCCGATGAGCCTAGCTTGGTGTCCTAGGCGAAACCCCCCACAAGACACGGCACAAACCTAGATGAATTGCTGAGATTTAATTTACCGGCCGTGAAAGCCAATATACCATCTTTTTGGAATCCTTCATAGGGAGGTTAAGGCTACTTGAGCTTTTAGTTCTCGTAGTCAAGTGGTGCAGTTGCACCTTATATAAAGGGAGGTGGCGCGCCGTTCGTCACTCCTGTGGGGGTCCGGGCAGGGACACCAAGAGCCCGCCGATGAGCCTAGCTTGGTGTCCTAGGCGAAACCCCACACAAGACACGGCACAAACCTAGAAGAATTGCTGAGATTTAATTTACCGGCCGTGAAAGCCAATATACCATCTTTTTGGAAGCCTTCATAGGGAGGTTAAGGCTACTTGAGCTTTTAGTTCTCGTAGTCCCTTATATAAAGGGAGGTGGCGCGCAGTTCGTCACTCCTGTGGGGGTCCGGGCAGGGACACCAAGAGCCCGCCGATGAGCCTAGCTTGGTGTCCTAGGCGAAACCCCACACAAGACACGGCACAAACCTAGAAGAATTGCTGAGATTTAATTTACCGGCCGTGAAAGCCAATATACCATCTTTTTGGAAGCCTTCATAGGGAGGTTAAGGCTACTTGAGCTTTTAGTTCTCGTAGTCAAGTGGTGCAGTTGCACCTTATATAAAGGGAGGTGGCGCGCAGTTCGTCACTCCTGTGGGGGTCCGGGCAGGGACACCAAGAGCCCGCCGATGAGCCTAGCTTGGTGTCCTAGGCGAAACCCCACACAAGACACGGCACAAACCTAGAAGAATTGCTGAGATTTAATTTACCGGCCGTGAAAGCCAATATACCATCTTTTTGGAATCCTTCATAGGGAGGTTAAGGCTACTTGAGCTTTTAGTTCTCGTAGTCAAGTGGTGCAGTTGCACCTTATATAAAGGGAGGTGGCGCGCCGTTCGTCACTCCTGTGGGGGTCCGGGCAGGGACACCAAGAGCCCGCCGATGAGCCTAGCTTGGTGTCCTAGGCGAAACCCCACACAAGACACGGCACAAACCTAGAAGAATTGCTGAGATTTAATTTACCGGCCGTGAAAGCCAATATACCATCTTTTTGGAAGCCTTCATAGGGAGGTTAAGGCTACTTGAGCTTTTAGTTCTCGTAGTCCCTAATATAAAGGGAGGTGGCGCGCAGTTCGTCTCTCCTGTGGGGGTCCGGGCAGGGACACCAAGAGCCCGCCGATGAGCCTAGCTTGGTGTCCTAGGCGAAACCCCACACAAGACACGGCACAAACCTAGAAGAATTGCTGAGATTTAATTTACCGGCCGTGAAAGCCAATATACCATCTTTTTGGAAGCCTTCATAGGGAGGTTAAGGCTACTTGAGCTTTTAGTTCTCGTAGTCAAGTGGTGCAGTTGCACCTTATATAAAGGGAGGTGGCGCGCAGTTCGTCACTCCTGTGGGGGTCCGGGCAGGGACACCAAGAGCCCGCCGATGAGCCTAGCTTGGTGTCCTAGGCGAAACCCCACACAAGACACGGCACAAACCTAGAAGAATTGCTGAGATTTAATTTACCGGCCGTGAAAGCCAATATACCATCTTTTTGGAAGCCTTCATAGGGAGGTTAAGGCTACTTGAGCTTTTAGTTCTCGTAGTCAAGTGGTGCAGTTGCACCTTATATAAAGGGAGGTGGCGCGCAGTTCGTCACTCCTGTGGGGGTCCGGGCAGGGACACCAAGAGCCCGCCGATGAGCCTAGCTTGGTGTCCTAGGCGAAACCCCACACAAGACACGGCACAAACCTAGAAGAATTGCTGAGATTTAATTTACCGGCCGTGAAAGCCAATATACCATCTTTTTGGAAGCCTTCATAGGGAGGTTAGGGCTACTTGAGCTTTTAGTTCTCGTAGTCAAGTGGTGCAGTTGCACCTTATATAAAGGGAGGTGGCGCGCAGTTCGTCACTCCTGTGGGGGTCCGGGCAGGGACACCAAGAGCCCGCCGATGAGCCTAGCTTGGTGTCCTAGGCGAAACCCCACACTAGACACGGCAGAAACCTAGAAGAATTGCTGAGATTTAATTTACCGGCCGTGAAAGCCAATATACCATCTTTTTGGAAGCCTTCATAGGGAGGTTAAGGCTACTTGAGCTTTTAGTTCTCGTAGTCAAGTGGTGCAGTTGCACCTTATATAAAGGGAGGTGGCGCGCAGTTCGTCACTCCTGTGGGGGTCCGGGCAGGGACACCAAGAGCCCGCCGATGAGCCTAGCTTGGTGTCCTAGGCGAAACCCCACACAAGACACGGCACAAACCTAGAAGAATTGCTGAGATTTAATTTACCGGCCGTGAAAGCCAATATACCATCTTTTTGGAAGCCTTCATAGGGAGGTTAAGGCTACTTGAGCTTTTAGTTCTCGTAGTCAAGTGGTGCAGTTGCACCTTATATAAAGGGAGGTGGCGCGCAGTTCGTCACTCCTGTGGGGGTCCGGGCAGGGACACCAAGAGCCCGCCGATGAGCCTAGCTTGGTGTCCTAGGCGAAACCCCACACAAGACACGGCACAAACCTAGAAGAATTGCTGAGATTTAATTTACCGGCCGTGAAAGCCAATATACCATCTTTTTGGAAGCCTTCATAGGGAGGTTAGGGCTACTTGAGCTTTTAGTTCTCGTAGTCAAGTGGTGCAGTTGCACCTTATATAAAGGGAGGTGGCGCGCAGTTCGTCACTCCTGTGGGGGTCCGGGCAGGGACACCAAGAGCCCGCCGATGAGCCTAGCTTGGTGTCCTAGGCGAAACCCCACACTAGACACGGCAGAAACCTAGAAGAATTGCTGAGATTTAATTTACCGGCCGTGAAAGCCAATATACCATCTTTTTGGAAGCCTTCATAGGGAGGTTAAGGCTACTTGAGCTTTTAGTTCTCGTAGTCAAGTGGTGCAGTTGCACCTTATATAAAGGGAGGTGGCGCGCAGTTCGTCACTCCTGTGGGGGTCCGGGCAGGGACACCAAGAGCCCGCCGATGAGCCTAGCTTGGTGTCCTAGGCGAAACCCCACACAAGACACGGCACAAACCTAGAAGAATTGCTGAGATTTAATTTACCGGCCGTGAAAGCCAATATACCATCTTTTATAAGAAATGCTGCTTTCACGAAGGTTGGCTTAATTGGACAGAAGCCCCACATGGAAAATCCAACGAAGAATGATTATTGCCACAAATAAATATCTCACACTGCCTATAAAATAATCGTTAAAGGCATGAAGACAGTAAAACCGATGAAGATGAGGTTAAAACCTGCAAGTATGTACTTATCTTTGTTGCATGGCGAAGGTGAAGTTCCCTTTGACGTATAAACTTAATGTGCCAACATGGCGTAGAATGTAGAGAGTGCCTCTTGGTTTGAGGAGACTGGCTCTAGTTGAGCCTTGACTGACTAAGTCAACTGCCGACGTACAAGTGAGACATACTCAGTGAAGCGCGGAGGGACCAAGGAAGGAAAAAAAGTGGGGGTAGGAGACAAAAGGAGAACATAACAGAATAGACAACTTTATAAAACTAAAAGTTCTTCTTGATGAATGATCTTCAAAGAGATGATAGCAGGCGATACTAGCACAGCATGGTGGGTGAAAAGGTAGACGAAGTTCTCTTGATCACAGAGATGATAGCTGGCGATGGCGACGAGATCTGATGGCCAAATTGATAAGTAAGTCCTCTTGTACAGGGAAGAATTGAGGAACTTCTGAGATTCGCTGCTAGATGACGCTAGGTGGGTCATGGAAGATATATATCTAGAACAGACTCACAAAGAACATAAGAGACATGACCACCAAAGAGAAACTAGAAGATCGCTGTTGGTGTTTGATAAAAAGGAAAAATGAACATGCAAAGAGCATTAAAAATTATATTCTCTCTTACCGTGTATTCCAAGAATACACCAGGGCTTTGCTATGGACCACTCATTTCAACCCTAAAATAAAACCTACCCCTACTAGGGGGTGAAAAATTTAATTTGTTAGTAAAAGTCGCTTTCCGTGTGATACATGTATGCATGTCAATGCTAATATGAAATTAAACGTTTTTGCACATCAACAACACAAAAATGGGTCAACGCCATAATAAATTAGATTTTTGTTTTTGTTTTGCACGCATGCGCACTTGGGGATTTTGTAATAGGGTGGGCTTTTTAAATAATTATTTATAAATGAGTTTATTTATTTATTTATTTATTTATTTATTAAGAAAAAACTAATAGGTTATCGGCTTTTTACTATCTCGCTAACGAATAATCGGATTTAAACCTATGATGTGTCGTAGGACTCGTGGTGAACCCCCCTTTAGTATGGACGGGGTATATACACCCCAAAATAAAAACTACCCTTACCCGGGGGGGATGAAATAGTATTTTTTGTATGCCTACGAACTTGGCGGTTTTTGTAAGAGAGTGGGCTTTTTAAATGATGGTTTATAGAGGAGTTTTTTAAAATATGTATTAAGAACCATAAAAACTAATAGGTCATCGGATTTTTAGTATCTCGCTAACCAACAATGCGATTTAAACATATGGGGTGTCGTAGGACTCGTGGTGAACTCCCCTTTTCTATGGACGGGGTATACTTACTTACTTACTTACTTAATTCCTGCCGCTCCTTCCGGAGCATAGGGCCTTGGCGAAATTTCTCCACGCAGTACGGTTCCTGGCCATTCTCTTCACTTGACTCCAGTTCTTGTCCACCTCTGCAATTTCATTTTCGATCGTCCTATTCCAGGTCTTCTTAGGTCGACCTCGCTTCCTGGCGCCTTGAGGAATCCAGTCTAGCGCCGCCCTCTCAATAGCTCCGTCCGGCTTCCTTAGTGTGTGACCAATCCAGCGCTATTTCCTCTGGATGCTAATCGGTTGTTGATTGGTGATGGTCCAAAGATCTTCATTTGAGATTATGTCCGGCCACCTCACATTCATGATGCGACGCAGACATCTGTTAATGAACACCTGTAGCTGGTTGTTGATCGGTTTTGTGACTTCCCATGTTTCACAGCCGTAGAGAAGAATCGACTTTACGTTGCTATTGAAAAGGCGGAGCTTGGTATTCCTGGAAATGTTTCTATTTCTCCAGATGGGGTAGAGCTGGACAAAGGCACCATTTGCCTTCCTGATACGGCTTCGAACATCTTCCTCTGCTCCCCCATCATTTGTGACTATACTTCCAAGGTAGAGGAAGGACTCAACTCGCTCAATGTCCTTTCCGTTGACTGTCAAACTAGTCGTGATGTCAGAATTTATCCTCATCTCTTTGGTCTTGTTGGTGTTGATCATCAGTCCTGCACGTTCTGCTTCTCTCTGCAACCTCCCCAGCTTATCGTCTATGTCTCGGTACCGTGTGCCATAAGACAAATGTCGTCTGCGAAATTCAGATCTTCAAGCCTGTCATTTATATCCCATTGAATACCCCCCTTCCGTCCTCCCATTACCTTCTTCATCACACTATCCAGGACCAACAGGAACAGAGTGGGGGAAAGGACACACCCCTGTCTCACTCCGGAACTGACCTTTATCTTTTCTGTTAATTTGCTTTCGTGAAGAACCTGGCACTCATACCCTTAGTACATCTCTTCCATGATTCTGATGATCTTTGTTGCAATTTCATATTCCTCGAGGGTCTTCCACATGATTCTTTGATTTACGGAGTCGAAGGCTTTCTCGAAGTCAACAAATGTGAGGTAAAGGGTATTCCGCCACTCCACACTCTGCTCCAGGATGATTCGGAGGGTGTTGATGAGATCCACACATCTGCGATGTTGTCGAAATCCAGCCTGTTCCTTCTGAAGCTTTTTTTCTACGCAGTCTTTTATACGATTCAGGATGACTCTCGCCAGCACTTTGCTCACGGACGGGGTATATCCACCCCAAAATAAAAACAACCCTTACCCAGGGGGGGTAAATAATATGTTTTGTATGTGCGCACACGGACGGCTTTTGTCAAAAGGACCTAACTACACGTTTGTTAATATTTTCTGAACCCCTGATGGGATTTTGCCATAGGCAGTATCCTAACATTTTTGAATGTACGATTCATTTTTGTCGAAAGGTCCTAACTACACTTTTGTTCATATCTCGTGAACCAATCATGCTAGGGACTTGTATGAGGGGTCCTAGCACTTGGGGCGACGGCACCCTTTTCCGGGTGAAACTACCCCCCCAAATTGAAAAATCCATATCTTGGAAACGAAGAAGCCTAAAATTAGGTGTGATAGCTTAAAAATAGGGGATGATATGGGCTTTTACATCGATTGGTCATTTCACCCCTAAAACAGTAAATAGACATTTTACGAGAAAAAACTTGTAAAACACTTAGAAATGATAAATGACCATAAGATTTTTTATTTTTGATTAAAAAAATAGCAGGGGAGTGAAAACAACCCCCAAATTGAAAAATTGACACCTTGGAAACGAAGAACCCTAAAATAGGTGTGATAGCTTTAAAAAAATAGGCCATGACATACGCTTTTGCATGGATAGGACATTTCACCCCTAAAACGCCACATAGTCATGTTATGGGGGAAAACGTGTTAAACACCTAAAAATAATAAATGAACTTAAGATCTTTTGTTTTTGATGAAAAATAGCAGGGGGGGGGGTGAAAACTACCTCCAAATAGAAAAATCAATACCTTGGAAACGAAGAACCCTAAAATTAGGTGTGATAACTTAAAAAAATGGCCATGACATACGCTTTTACCTGGATAGGTCATTTCACCCCTAAAACAGTAAATAGTCATGTTACGAGAAGAAAAAAAACGTGTTAAACGGGTAAAAATGATAATTGAACCTAATATCTTTTGTTTTTGATGAAAAATAGCAGGGGGTAAAAACTACCCCAAATTGAAAAATCAATATCTTGAAAACGAAGAGCCCTAAAATTAGGCGTGACAGCTTAAAAATAGGGGATGATATAGGCTTTTACCTCGATTGGTCATTTCACCCCTAAAACGCCACATAGTCATGTTATGGGGGAAAACCTGTTAAACACCTAAAATAATAAAAGAACCTAAGATCTTTTGTTTTTGATGAAAAATAGCAGGGGGGTGAAAACTACCCCCAAATTGAAAAATCAATATCTTGGAAACGAAGAAACCTAAAATTAGGTGTGATAGCTTAAAAATAGGCCATGACATACGCTTTTACCTGGATAGGTCATTTCACCCCTAAAACAGTAAATAGTCATGTTATGGAAAAAATGTGTTAAACCCCTAAAAGCATAAGCGTTTTGTGAAACCATGCTTTAATGGACATGTGTATGGAGGATGATGGTTATTATTATCATGTATTATTATTAGGTAATTATGGATTAATGTGTGTATAGATAACTAGCCAGTGGGGAGCGTGATGGCGCAGGTGCTTAGCTGCTCGTCTTAACCCGGACAGCTGGGGTTCAAATCTCGGTGACAGCGGGGGTTGGAATTTTCACTTGAAAGATCACGTGGCGTCAGGAAGGGCATTCGGCCTTAAATCCCCGGCCAAAACCAAAATGAGCCTGGTTGGCTCCGGCGACTCAAAATAATTGGGAAAAGCCGAAGAAAGAAAGGTAACTCACCAGTAATAATAAACATTTGTTTGAGGTGTTGAAAAAGTCAGGATGGCCAACCCTTTGTTATGGTTCACGAATGGACCCCAAAAATTTTACCTGTCAAAACTCAGTGTACCCTCTTGCAGCCTTTAGAAAAAAAAGGACCGGGTCCTCTGTGTTGACAGTGGACTTATATTCATGATGCTTTTTAAACAAACATACGCTTGCATACTACCGCTGGGTTGAATCTGCACAGAGACACTGGCTTTGGTTTGTGTAGTGAGCCTTGGTGATAACAGCACGGCGATCTCGTCAGCAAGTTTCATATTACTCTTCTGCTTGATAGTGGACGTGCTCTGCACCGTGTTATCATACAGGACATGACTAGATAGTGGTTAGGTAAAGGTTTGACAAAGGCTTAGTG
Organism: Meconema thalassinum; assembly: GCA_946902985.2. Lineage (NCBI taxonomy): Eukaryota > Metazoa > Arthropoda > Insecta > Orthoptera > Tettigoniidae > Meconema > Meconema thalassinum. The sequence goes on from OX336388.2 coordinate 1,204,465,401, forward strand.
AACCTTATTGCAACCTTGAAATGAATGTCTTGGTATAGTCGGGGTTGGAGCCATGACCTTAGGGTTGACAACCAAGTAGGATAGCCACTACACGGTGAGATGGTCAAATAATAATGTAACAGAACATATAGAAAAGTTTTCTATAGTTGAACGAATTGACTAAGAGCCATACCATGAGAGGTGTAGGTAATGGAAATTGAATCCTTAGCTAATGACCCTACTACATGTAAGCTATAACCATGCCCGCCTATAAACTAACATGTTAGAAAAAGAAATGAATGGCTTGTATTAAACGGAGAATAATTGTGTTTACTGTGAAACACAAATCTGAATTTAAAAATAGTTTATGTCCCACATGATGTTTCAACTCATTTTTTATTTATACTTTAGACAAACGCTAAAATAGTTGTCATTCAGAAGCCATGGCCGCCTCTTTTCCAATCCTACACCGTACGCTGACGTTAAAATGAATAATGATCACGTTACAGACAGCCAGTTTCAAAGCCATGAGAACTAAGTGAACAGAGAATAAAATTCATGAGCCAGTGAGGAATTCAACATGCTGTCCTCTGGAAAAAAGAGAAGCGTTCTACAAACTTAACCACCAAGGTGTCCTATCGACCCTCAATGGTTTGGGTCATCGTAAAGATGAAAATTAAATCTAAGCTATAACTAAAACTAACTACACTCTTATATATTAGAAGAAGAAATGGAAAACAAAAGGACAATAGGCCAAATAAAGGACAGAAGGAATAAAAATGGCCCTCAACCCTCAAGCATGTTGATTGAGGGAGTTGGAAGGAAGGAGAGCCACGAAAGGCAGATAGAAAAGTATAATAGTAGAGGCTCTGCCCCAGAGGTAATGGATAAAGAGGAGGAAAACTGGACTCAGCTCAGAAATCCCTTGGGGTTGCCAACTTCCAAACTGATCAGCCGTAAGCCCCTTGAGGGCGTAGCCATATGCAGAGTGCACTGCAAGTGGTGGGGCTATATACACCCTACCTTCTTGAGGGGGCTTGAGCAAAAGACAGGAAATAACATGAAAATAAAAACAAGGCTGTCTCCTCACACTAGTAGGATATCAGAAAAAATCAATAAACAAGGGCCAATTAAGTTGCAAAAGGAAGAGACTCCCTAGGCCTCGGATACCCTAATCATGTTGGGGTCGGTAGAGAACAAGAATTGAGCAAGTGTGGTCGACAGGAAAGAAGACAGAGAGGAGCGTAGCACAAGTTCGTGAAAGCAATGACGGAATCAGCTGGGACTCCATGATCGTCAACCTACATACACTAGATATGACGCCCAGGGGTGGAATTAAAGACCTCTTTTGTTTTATATCACTGGCTTTTAAGGACGGTAACACATGGCATGCCTTATAATGCAATACTGGTCCTAGGTTATGCAAAATTGAATTAGAAACACAGCTAATAGTAGTGTGCATGACCATGATTATTTTCCCAAGTATAGTACATGGGACTGATAACCATGATTTCCAAGCCCCTAAGTAAGACAAAAACAAATGATTTTCATTTTTCCAATGAGTTGGGGTGAGGTGTGGTGAGATTTCTATACACCAAACTGATGTGGTTTCCCACTTCTACTCCAGGCAAATGCACATTTGATGTTAAGAATAGTGAAATGGTTTGCAACTGTCCGATGCTAGGACCTGATTAGTGGCTTTTAAAATGGAATGGAATGGAGTACACTCCCCCAAAACCATCAACAGGAGTGTTCGATCCCCCACAACAACCATTCTTTAAGTCAATATAAATGACTATGCACTTCAGGTCATGACGGTCTCCTCTCTCCAATCCTACCCCCTTGGTGGTGAAAGGCACACACTAATACAACCATCATAGTGACAGGTTATCTGTTAAATACCTAACTATCCCCAGATTTACCTTGAATTTTCCTAAAATCCACTAAATTTTCCGCAAATTGACCGTATGACACAAAATTCCAGCAAAATTCAACAAATGACTACCAGATTTATTGAAATTCCATTGATTTACCTAAGCATGGTTTAAACTACCTCAAATTCATATAAAACTATACGAATATAGATGAAAATTCACTAAAATTCACCAAACTTACCCAAAGTGGGCTACAAACCATGAAATTTATCCATTTTTTGTAAATTCACTATATGTACTCGAAAATTCCATAATATTGCCTTTACATGTATGCTTTTATTGTTGTTGTTGTTTCGTTTACCACACTCCCTGCAGACAAATACCTCAACATGACTTTCTCCTAGACTAGGAGCTCCACATTCGACATGATAGCTGAGTTTTATTTCCCATAAACTTGTCTCTGAGGTGGGTGTCATGAAAAGGCATCCAGCTGTAAAAACCACACCCTCACATAGACTTTCATAACCTCTTACGTTGAGGTTCCTAACGCTAACGACATTGAATGATTGAACGGTTTCCTTTTCACAATTCCTGTCTATACTTTCCACTTTAAGATTGCAAGATGTTTGCAAGATTCCTAAAATGCAATTAAACTTAATAAATACCTTAAGATGGTTTGATTTGTTTAGTGATAATGGTGTTGATGATTGTTATATACGTTAAGACTAATTTGTTAGGTCTTGACTGGCCTTGCAATAAGAATTGTTTAACCAAACATGAGTTACCTATGAGGGAAACATTTTAGCCCACTATGTTGGTTATTGACCAGTGAGTACAGTTGTAGAAAGCTGTTTATTATTTCTTGAAATCATATACAACAGAGGCTTAAACCTATAGACAAACCGTGTGACCATGTTTGTTAAACATGACATTATACCAGAGACAATTAGGATACATATGTAGAGCTTACCAAAAATAATGTTGTGTAACAGTAAATGCCAGTCAACAGTTATGCCGTACTAAAAAAAACATCATACAATACCTGAGAGAGATCTTCTAAAATTATTGATGCGTAACATGTTGCCTCTCGCTTGCTATATATTTTTCGGCGTGGGGATGATTCTCAAGAAATGAAATGCAACACAAACAAACAATGAGCGCGTGCGGTGACTGAGATTGATAACATGACGTACTGTCGGTTATGTAGCTATGTGGAATGTTTATCACATATGGTTTACTTTAAGGTTTGGAGATCCCCTTTAAAGATATTCCTACAATAAATGATCTTGAAATGGTCATTCTTTGGTGTGAAAATATGTATTATATGATATTTAATGAAAACAATTATGATTTATTAAATGTTTATACGTTTACTGTATTCTTATTTAATGTAAGCACTCGAGGCACTATCGACCAAAATACGGCACAATCAGGAATATATATTGCATACTTGAAGGTTTGGTGATCCCATTAAAGGCATTCCTACAATAAATGATTTTTAAGTTCTCGTTTTATGGCGTGAAAATATTTAATATATGATATTTGCTAACAGGATTTACCACTGGAATTACTTTACAAGTAGTTATTTTAATGACCAACAGAGTTCACTGTTAAGAAGGTAGAGCCCTAAGTGGAATGTAGGATAACATGTAACATGTTATACATGATACGTGGCAACTGTAAGGCTTGTGATTTTTAAGATGCCTTCATCCCTATATTAATCACCCAGTTTACAAGACTCATAACTGTAATGTTCCGAATAAATTGAAACAAAACAAAAAACTGCATTGAAAAATCAAAAATTGGCTGAGCAAATATATACTGGGGAATAGAAAAGTTTTGTAAACATTGATGTCCAACAAGACTAACTAAATCAGTAACTGTCAGGGTGGCCGAGGGGTTAAGGCGTTTGACTTAAGATCAAATTTCCAAATATATAAGGAAGCAAGGGTTCGAAACCCTTCCCTGACATAACTATTGCTTGAACATGCAAGAAAACAAGAAATATACACAAACTATGTTTATCAATTTAATAAAAAAAAAATATTTACAAGAGATAGATACACAGAATACAGCTCTTTTTGTTTATCATTTCTTTTAAACATAACACTTGTTGAAAATTCTTTAGGGGATGGTGGTGTTGCTACGTTGACCCATTACACAATAATAGCAGCTTTACGAAGTTCATTTTCTATATTAAATAGTTCTTTCTCATAACCAATATGACCAACCTGTTTACAGGCATGCAAGAGCTGTAGACGTTCGACTAATATATTAGGATCATTCCATTTGCTATTTTTTATGAATGGTTTCAAAAACTCGGGAAGCAGTTCATTATTATCACCATTATCTTGATTATCATCCTCATCATTATAACCATTTTCATAATGATCATCATCATTAATATCATTGCATTAATAATTTCCACCTGTGTCCACAGTCTGTTCAATGGTTTGAGTTGCCTTTGATAGTGTTGAAAGCTTATTTTTAGATATGCTAGAATGCTTTATTATTGTTATGTTATTGCTATCACCATTACCTTTCCCCACTAACTTTTTGATGGGGTATATTGTCTCTGATAGGGTTGAGGGCCTTTGAGATGTGGGTGCGTGTCTGAACATGGGTTTCACAGGAGGTGTTAAAGGTTTCTCATTAAACAACTCGCTAACAGCATGAGTGCGATGTAGTGTATTAAAATTGTGGTTAATATTATCTTGAGCAGGATTATCTTTTACTTGGACTTGGTTTTTGCTTTGGGTTGAGTTTTCCTCACATTTAGACTAGCGTGATTATTAAGTTTACAATCATGATTGTTTGAAGAAAGTATGTCCAATTGTTTTGTCTTAAGCATTCCTCGACACTGTTTCGATCGTTGCTTTGAACAGCGCCAAATAACAGTTCCATTTTTATTGCTTCGTTTCACAATATATGAATATCCTTTATAGTATGCATAAGGCTTACCATACCTAGTCACTGAAACTTCCATATCAACTGTCAAACACAAACTAATCTCTAGTAAATACAACTTGGTAATGACAACAATAGTTTAATGTGGGAGCATATATACATGCAAAAAGTGGGAGCAAAGGTGGGGGGTAAAAAGTGGGAGCAAAAGTGGCAGCAAATGTGGGAGCAAAAACTGTGAACAAAAAAGAAGTGGGAGCAAATATGCGATCAAATGTGGGAGCAAAGCAAATATAAAAAGTGGGAGCAAATATGCTAACAAATATGTCAACGAATATGCCAGCAAAGGTAAATACACAAGTCAAGATAGTTTAAAGTCCAAAGAAAATATGAAGCAAATATGAGAGCAAAAGTGTTGTTTTTCTAAAACAACTAGACATAACAAACTTAGTCATAACCTAACCTAACCTAACCTCACCTAACCTCACCTCACCTAACCTCAACTAACTAACCTAACCTAACCTAACTTCACCTAACCTAACTTGACTGAACTATACCTAACCTAACCTATCATAACTTCACCTAACCTAAATTTACCTAATCTAACTTCACCTAACCTAACCTTTCACCTCTCAGAGAAAAGTAAAATTCTAGGCATAGTTGAGTTGGAACCCAAGACTTCAGGGATAACACCCAAGTATACTAGCCACTATACCGCAAGATGGGCAAATTATCATGCAACACAACATAAAAATTTCCTGTAGTGTAACTCATTGGCTGACAACCATAGTTGGGAATTCAAACCCAAGACCTCAGGACTTTTGTTTTGAACATTATCAGAAATATTATTCCATTTACATTTTGCTGCTGCTTATAGTTATAAGAGTTGGCATTAATATGGGGAAGTAAAAACGTGGGAGCAAATGTGGGAGCCAATATGGAAGCCAATGTGGAAGCAAATGTGGGAGTCAATAAGGGGGCAAAAGTGGGAGCAAATATGGGAGCAAATGTGGGAGCCAATATGAGAGCAAATGTGGGAGCCAATATGGGAGTCAATATGGGGGCAAATATTGGGAGCAAGTGTGTGGGCAAATCAGCTCACCTCGGATATCACCAGTGAGTACTCATATCCACCGCTAGATAGCGGAAACATACTTTGTGTGTTGTATGTAACTATCTTACAATGTTTGACTGCATGCAAAACGTGCTTGTATAAGCTGTGCATATAATTTTAATGTACAATTAACATTAAGTGTTGAGGTATATAGAGGATCCTTAGCACCGACAGTAGTGGCTACGCTGGCTAAAGTGCAGCATTAGGTCATGGGGCCAAGCTCTCTGCTGACTCGGTAGACGCGTGGGTTCGAGCCCCACCGTCGGCCGTCCTTGAAATGGTTTTCCGTGGTTTCCCATTTTCAACACCAGGCAAATGCTGGGACGGTACCTTCTGGCAGGCCACGGCTGCTTCCTTCCACATCCTTGCCCAGCTTCATTCACCATAATTCATTTCATCTCTCATTAACTCCTCTCGTGAGGTTAGCGTCAGGAAGGGCATCCGGCCGTAAAAACCATCGCCACAATGACTTCCATCGCATCTCATCCCCGACCCCGTTGGAAAACGGGAATAATAAGGGGTAGACATACATACATACAGAGGATCCTTAGCAAGAAAGACTGACTAACCCAGGAGTGTAAAGCCTTGCCATGTGCAGTAAGCACTTGTTGGCAGAAAATGGTTCCTAATAATAACGGACTTAATGAATATGAGACGTTTGTGTCGTCTTAAATCCTTACACGTGTCACAACGAATAAAATAGGATTTAAGACGACACAAACATCCCCTTCACCAGTATAAAAAAAATCCAGCTTCACTTGGCTGTTTTGTAAAGTGTTTTAATATTAATGGCCAAACATTTTTATAAGATTCTAAACGTTTTTCAACAGGGCTGTACTCTGGGTGTGGCCTGTAATACATTATTATTATTATTATTATTATTTATTTGTGATTCAGCAACGTAAGTAGTAACCAATGGCCTTGTGGTTCGGTAAAATGGATACACAGGTAGGTTACCCACTTGTTTTCCAAGCATGTAAGGACAACAAGGAGACCATCGCAAATGGTCTCTAAAGGGATCATCCCCTTCTTACCAGTGTGAAAGTTCAATACTACAAAACACGCAGCGCACCACATCTTCTCGGTTCAAGTAAAAAAGGTTTATGTGTTGACAAAAAGCCTACAGGCCAGGATTCAAATGTTAACCAACGATCATGTTCTGATTTTTAATTTAACCCACGTGTTAAACCAACTTGCTCACTTGTTGTATTTGGTACTAACGCCATGTGTTATAATAAAACTTTTTCTTATTGTAAGTTATTAACGTTGCACAAGAGCACATCGTACTTTAAAGCATAATGCATGCTTGTCCACTGTCTGTTCATTACGTTAATGGCACATGACGACACCTAAAAGCAAACAAAATAACCCATCACTCAATCAATCAATCAATCAATCAACCAATCAATCAATCAATCAATACTTGTAAATAAAACGTTAAGGTTAATTGGCATTAATATATCAAAACACCATTAAAAATAAACTGTATGTTGGCACTAACAGTAACCCATGTACTTATTTTCTTTTTATAAAGCTACAGTCATTTACATCCCCCCTTTAACCAATATATAAACAAAAATGAATGGCATGTCATTTTGTTCACATTATCATGTTCAAACCTGTGGATATTCGTTGAGTCCATAGGGAACCACCCATAAATTAAATTATTTTTTTTGTTCTTAGAAAATCTAACATGGCCTTGTACTTTTCCCAGTCAACAACAACATAGCTATTAATCAAGAAAGCAATCATTGTCCCAGTCATGTACAGGTAATAATTTTTTTGGAAGAGTTTTTTTCAGTAGTGGTAAAATGCAATAGCATTTTAAGTTAGGCTTACCTGAGTTTTAAATAGTTCACTGCCTGGAAACAATGGTTTCGCTCTACTGCGTCTCGGGTTTTCAGCAACTGCTACGGCTGTAAGGCTTTTCTTTCCAAGTTTCTAAAAAAAAAATTGAACCGCTATAAATACCTAAATTTAGGTTAATACATGCATTTCATAAAATAAAATATAAAACAAAAAAATGAAACAAGTTAGATTAAAAAATAATCTCACCTTCACTTGCAGTGGCTTGTTGCTGTTTCCTTCTAGTGGGCTCAAAATTGCAATGGTTTCATCTCTCTCAGACATGTAAGGTATACCGGTTATCTGCAAACGAATAAATAAAATCATTAATTACCTAATCAATAAATAATTGCTTGTAAATATATATAAATCAATAAATATATAAATAAATAACTACCCCACAACAAGGTTAAGTATTTTCCACCAACACAAAAAATGTTAAACAAGACCATGTGTTTCACGCAGCGCAGTGTGTTCAAAGGTAGTAACATAAGTGAGAGTGGAAATGATAACGACATGTCTATGTTACGTTGCATGTATAATCATTTTTCCCACGCTTGAACATTCTGTTATCGAACACGTGGACAGCTAACGTCCAAGGTGAACACCTGTGCCAGGTCAAATTTCACATGAACTTGCATTTTGTCACGTACGAAGCAAGACAGGATGTGACTTGTTTAGCCGTCATGTGGGTTCACACGTGTATGCATGCATTTCGCTCTACCCTGCCACCACGGTTGTCAGATTATTTAACCTTCAAGCGTCTTTGTCATTTTCCATTGCACCTGTCGTCAAGTCAGATCAGCGCATTCCAATAAGCTCAAATGACATTCACATCCTGCTAGTCTGCTCCTCTGCAAGTTTGTTTTCTTTACTAGCTTCGACCAACATAGAACCAAGTTCTCATAACCGTTTACACGTTAAAGGCTCTCTTCGGGGTAAAAAAATCTTATCATGCTTCACACATTTTCAAATATTAGCCTCCATCCATCTGCCATAGGAAAGATTACAAAAACGAACCCTCGCTCTGTCATAAACCGACCCGCCGAAATATCGATTGTTCTATTAAGCATGGTCATTGTGGTCAGCGACAGGTTCGTTGAAACACACGAAACACACACCCCCAGCAGTATCGTCTCTCTCAACGACCACGCTTCATGAACATTTTAAACACGTAAAGAAAAAAAGTTTTTTCAACATGTATGGCATTGGGCCCTTTATGAATTATTTTTTGGAAAAAATATATATCTACCACATTCGAAAGGGGGCGTTATTCCGAGTCCTATGACACCTCGTACACGTCTCTAGCGCTATTGGTTTGCGAGATATACAAAAAGTCTAAAATCACGGTTTTACTTCAAAATGGTTTTTCATTCCTGCTCAACACGAACATCCTCGGCAAGAGGACAACGCGGCGAAAAAAATGGCATCTCGTACAAGTCTCTAGGCTTATTGGTTCGTCATATATCAGCAAAAATCACAAAAAACACTTGTTTACCCCAAAATCGAGTTTCCATTTTTTTAAATAACGAGTGATCCATAGCAAAGAGGACGTCACTCCGAGTCCTTGGACCCCTCGTACACGCCTCTAGCATGATTGGTTCGCGAGATATAACAAAAAGTCTAAAATCACGTTTTTACCCCAAAAAACCCATGTTTCCAGCTTTTTACCTTTTCAATTCTTACATCCCCGTAAAGAGGACAACGACATGAAAAAAGTAACATGATACATGTCAACATCACTTTTTCGGATTTCCAAAAATTAGCAAAAATGTGAAAAACGCATTTTTAGTCCCAAAACACTATTTTCACCTTTTCGACACCTACATTCCCGTAAAGAGCACAACGAGACGAAAAAACCGAATCCAAGCACGCCCTCCTAGCACTAATCCTTCCATTCCAAGGTCGCCAGGGGCTCACAACTTCCTAAATGTAGCAGAACGAACAAGCTGGCACTACTTACAAAACACAAATTTTTGCCCTAGAGACTTGAAATTTATTTTAGGGGTAAAGGGGTAGGGACCTTTCATTTATGTCAAACAAACTTTTTTGTATAATTCCTAGTTTCCAAAATATAGGAATTTCAAAATTCGATTGTTTTCAAAAAACATAAAAAATAAAAAAGTTTTATTATAGAAAATAAAGGTCATAAAGACCTTTCGTTTGAACCATGGCACAACATTCTATCATGTTTGTTTTTCAAACTATCGCCTATTTTCGAAAACAAACATTTTCAAAGAGTTTTAAAAATATAACGAGTGGTCCATAGCAAAGAAGACGTCAGCTAGTGTCGTAGGACACCTCATTTGTTAAAATCCGACCATGGGTTGGCTAGATATTAATTATTTAATATGAACTCCGCCCGAGCAACGCCGAGTGCGTTTAAACTCTCACTACTAACCTACTAATACCATTTGCTTGAATTAATGAAGATAATCGAAAGTTAATCGTAAATAGTGAAGGAAACTGCCCATGCAATTTTGAGCGATGCGCGGCATGCGACGTGGATGTGAGCCGTCACGGCAACGCTGTACAACTTTCACTGCATTGGCTAGCAGATGAGCCATGTCATTTTATCACGTACAAATACAAACCGATATAAAATTAGTGAAATCATTTGCGTATTTCACCCTTTGTTATATAAGGATTGCAACGCGACTAAGAACGCTAAATTCCAACCACCACGATCCGAATACAGTTACCTTAAAAACATGATAACAACTTTCTTCGTTAGACACGCAACATTTTAAAATATATAAACTAGCTATAAAACATTCTCGTGTATACTGTGTTAAAAATTTGGATTCGAGCTGATGACGGGTTTTTGAGAAACTGATTCTTAAATATGACGCATGGTTGAAACACGCTCAAAAACGGGCTCTTTTTGTGTTCCAACTACGATAAAAAATATTAAAATATAAATTAAAAATGCCAAACTTACAGAACTAACGTAAAATTGAACGAAAAAATGTAGATGGTATTGGATTTTATGTAGACATATTAGTTACTTCACAAACCACCTTCAAACTCGAGTGCACATAATATTTTGGTCGACATTAGTCGTCAAGTGAACAGTTTGGTGCTCCCTCTTAAGGGCCTCTCTCCATGAGGCAATTTTAAAATCGACGCCATGTCTGAATTTTAATAACGGTTACAAGGAACCATCGCCTGCTCAACATGCAAAGTTAAGTACAATGATTTTAAACAATTTTAATTAGTTTTTAATATAAACTGCAAAGCTTCAATGGATTTATAAGAAATATTTTGATTTTCTAATATTGTGCAATAACTGCCACCGCGGGATTTTCTGTAATGCTCAAGTTAACTAAAGCTTATTTCCGAACATGAAATTTAGTACTTCTTGTACGATATAAAAGAGATTCTTTTTCTCACCGTGAGATTTTTGTCAAAACTCATTAATAACTACCTAAAACTTAATTTGCCTTCGAGGGATTTTTACCTCTCCATCTGTCATTACAGTTCTGGAATTTTCCATAAAACTTCAAACCGTGAACTACGCTCAATACAGTCAAATTGCTGAAAACCTGAAGTTAGCTGGAACTATGAATTGCAACTTAAAACTTGCACAACGCACAAAATATGTTCAAATTCAACCAAGTATTTCCATAAACTGCAATAACTTTTCTCTTGTTCTATGAACCTTCAGTGCTACAATAGTAAAATCTTAACACCTATGAACAAACTTTAGTGCAAAACAGTGTCCGTTCAAATATCTAACGCACCGCGTTCGATGGAGAGCAATAAAAAATGGCCACAAATATAATCCCTATCTCCTTTTTCCCAAATACCTTTTACTAACAAATTTAACTATTTAGTCATTTACAACGAGACCTCGCTTAAAATTAAGCGCACTCCCAACCTAGCTCCATGTCCCATTTATTCACTCTGCATAGATATGTAATCTTTCCTCTTGTAATCAGGAACCTCTAGTTTTCTAATTGTTAAATTGCTTAATCCAGGTTTCACAAAAGGTGACATGCCCCACTTAAATGTATCACATATTCAATTCTGTTTAAATGCTAGAGGTTATAGAAACCTCTTATTAATCTCTTTCTTTTATCCTGCCTGCTCAGGAATTTACAGCTCTTTTGCTCAAAAGAGTGTATTTTCTAAGTAATTGGACCAATACAAAGATATATTAATCTAATGTTTAATACATCTACTATTCTCCTTATATGCTTTAATTTTTCAATTGTAAGCACATCCTTTTAAAATCCTTGTGTGATTTTAGTGCTCGTAAAAGGTTTAAAACCTGGGATTGATTTAAAATTGTTCATTTTGAACTTTCTTTTTTATTAGGTCGGAGATCTTTAATATTTGAAACCGAACCAAAAGTTGTTCTTACGCTTAAAATAAGATCACATATCTAAGTATTGTTAATTTTTCTAATTGTATCATCTGTTAAAAAAACAAGTTGTTTTCTTTGTTGCTATCTCTATTACTAGAACAGAGGTTAGGCAGGACCTTCCCTTCCCTGATTCTTCTCCCAAAATCATTTCATCTTTCAAAATAAAAAAGGCACTCACTGATTCAATAAAAACTTTACCACTTGTTGCGTTTAACACGAAACTTCAAATAACAACATTTATAAAGTTTCTTTTAGCTATCTTGGCTAATTCTAGTAAACCATTGAGGCAAGTATAGCTTGCTCCGCCATCTTCCTACTTGTAGAGATTTTCTCTCTGACTTATGGTCTACTTTCAAAATTTTGGTTTTGTTTAAGCTACGCCTGAGGTTTTCCTCTGTTCTAAACTTTTAGTCAGCACCCTGCTGGGTACGAGTTTAGCATGCTTTGGATGCAACAATTGGTACTTTCTTGAAGTTTCCATTGATAATAATAAAAAAGATTTCTAAAAGCAATATAGTTGCTTTATCGCTTCCCACTCTGGGGCATTCGGCCGTTCTGTCGGAGGTCCAACAGTGTCTAGAAACAAAATTATCACGACAAATTCAAATTCTTCTAGCATTTCGAAAGGCTTTCTAAAATCTTACCCTTTTAAAGTAAAAGTGTCTAGGTCCTTTCCTTTTGGCATACCTGGCCTTGCTAGAGTATCACCCTTCCCCATAGTAACGGAATATCTGCTCGGGAGGGAAAGAGCACTTGGCGAATGCTCGCAGGCGACCCCAGCTCTCGCTGCATTCCCCGTTAGCCGTACACAGATCCCCACACATTTTAGGTACTTCACTAGCTCTGCTCAATCCGTCTTTTCTTTCTGTTTTGTGTTGGATTCTCTTCCTCTCTACCAATACTTGCTTTCACTCCTAAACCCACCTCCTTTTCCCTCTCATCATCTTCCCTTCGGTAGGGTTAGTACTCAGTAATAACCTACCAACTAGTCGAATAAGTGAAAATAGAGACCGAGGAATCTAAAGAAGACTTGGTGGAGAGAACGGCATCGCCAGCGGCCAAGCTGAGTACGAGCATCGATGAGAGATGTAACAGCAGAAAGTTAAAGCTCTAGTTCAACGCAAACAAGCATTATAAATAGAATAAATACAACGAGGATTCATCGTAGTATCCACAAGATAATAAACCTACAGTTTGGCGCTACTAATGAAAAGCGAGAGCAACATTTCCCAAAAGTACAACAGTTGTTGTAAAACTAAGCGGATTATACCAATCTTTACTCAACGACGTATTTCCGATTGCTATTTCGAAATACAAACATGATTATCAAACTGGAGTCAACGAGGAAGTATAAAATGACTTACAACTTGGATGTCATGAAGTCCTACTAAACTATGGAGGGGAAATAACCATTTTCGACATGTGGGTTCCATCAGTGACTTAGCCGCATATCATCGCCTAGTCAATGAGGGTGTAAGCCTACCATCATGCTTCACCAAAAACCACAACTGCGCCTACAGCTGCGAGGTATTTCTATGCCATCTTAAGAAATACTAAATAACTGCAACAACAACTTCTAGTCTGGTGTTCGTTTGAAGATGTCTGTCAGAAACGCTCTTAGTTTCCGAAACGTACGAGTGTGTTCGAGTCCAGGATTGGCGAGGGATAAGCTGCACTCGCTATTAGCTGATATGAAGACAGGGGGAGAGCAGGCGCGTGGCCGACCTGCTGGCTGGCGCGCGACCAACCCAAGTCCCGTTAACCAGCTGTGCTGCACGCCTCACTCTGCGGGCAATGGCATATATTCTTCAGTTTCATCTTGTTATTAGAAGAAATATTCGGGCAGAAGGTAAAGGAAACTCATCGAATAATATAGTAGTTAGTTGTGCAATAATGTAGATACTCTTGACATGCCCAATTATGTGTGGCAAATTCGATATTTCTATTGTTTAATTGTATTGATAACGAGCATAGCATCGTATATTTTGTTTTAACGTTCGAGTAATTGCATTCGAGACGTCGTCAATTTAATTTTGACGTGTTGTAAATTCTTAGTCGCCGATTTTCGATATTGCGAGATTTTATTTGAATTTATTGATGTTACTGTATGCTAGATTAATAATGGAATATTATAAAATGCGTTAGCTTGTATTTATTGGTGAGGAAGTATATTATATACGAGGCACGTCCAGAAAGTAAGATCCGTTTGGTAATAAAATTAAATTGTGTATAGATACGGAAAAATTATTTATTGCACAACATTCTACACCTCTTGAACTACTTTTTCACATAACTGCCGAACTTTTGCAGGCATTTGTCATAGCGTGGCACTAGTTTTTGGATACCTTCTTTATAGAAGTTTGCCGCCGACCATAAACGAGAGTGAAGACTCCCCTGAAAGATATCCCACTGTTTGTCCAACACTGTTAGGCAAATTGCGTGCTTACCAGGAGAACTGCGTATGTTTAGGAGTTCTCCTGACCACATACGCTTATTTGCCTAACAGTGGTGGCCAAACAGTAGGATATCTTACAGGGGAGTCTTCACTCTCGTTTACGGTTGGCGGCAAACTTCTATGAAGAAGGTATCCAGAAACTTGTGCCACGCTATGACAAATGCCTGCAAAAGTTCGGCAGTTATGTGGAAAAGTAGTTTAAGAGGTGTAGAATGTTGTGCAATAAAAACATTTTCTGTATCTGTACACAATTTAATTTTATTACCAAACAGAACTTACTTTCTGGTCGTGCCTCGTATATACTTGATGAGAATGATAATTCTTGTCAGATAATTTATTTAAATTCATGAATAGACCAATAAGTTATTGCTCAGTTCTGATGAGAACGACAATAAACGTATTTCCTTGGAACAGCGCATAATTGAAGCTTGATGCTTTATTTAAAGATCTGATGTAGTAACACAGATTATAAAACGCCATATTGCGGTACGACAGATTCGAAATGTTCAGAATAATAACAAATGTAACTAAAATGTTATAAGAAACTTAGGAAAGGTATAAGTTAAATAAATAACCACGAAATACAAGAAAGGGAGAACATGCAATGTATTTATATTTTACTAAGACGAGACAGTTATCTTAATAGGTGAAGTTCAATGAACTATATATCCATATAATAATCGGAAGTGGATAATATCGCAATTGAATCACTCGAGAGGAGTGTATGACATAAAATTTATAAGTATAATAACAGGACCGGTTAAACAACTCATAAATATTTAAGTACGAGAAAGAAAGGATGTATAATCAATAGATGAATTGTAATTTGAACTACATGAGAAGGATTACTGATTTTCATGGACACCTGGAGTGTGCATAGAAATGGGATTATTTATTATTATTATTGCGTGTACAGAGAAAGAATTGTGGAGGCCATGAGCGAAGAGCTCTTTGGAGGCTTTAAGATACCTTGATTGATTCTTTACTCTGTGCGAGTTTTGTGTGCTTTTCTTTCTGTTGGCATAAAACGATTGCAAGAGAAAATAAAAGTTTTCATAGTCACCAGCATCAAATATAATTTATTATATTAAAGTACCTAATCCCAGTACCTAAATTGGTGACCCTGACGTGATGTCGTGCAACGGAGAAAAAATACCAGGTCAGTCATTACAGATACGACCAGTGTCTCAAAACGACCCGGAGATAGCCCGTGCCGCCGTAAAAATTCCTCCTATCTGGCGAGGGAACGTTAAGGTTTGGGCCATGCAAATAGAAGCGCAGTTTGCTTTAGCAGGGATAACGGCCGAACTCACCAAGTTCAATCATGTGCTAGGTACGTTAGATACCGATGTAGCTGAATTAATATCTGATTTTCTCTGCAAGCCCCTGTCCAATACGCCTTTCTCCGACTTGAAAAAACGGCTTGTCCAAGAGTTCGAAGAATCGGAGGGCCGTAAAGTTAACAAGCTTCTGACGGAATTAGACTTAGGAGACAAGAAACCGACCCAATTGCTTAGGGAAATGAGAAATTTGACTGGAACACAAGTTAAGGACGATTTCTTACGCACGATATTTATCCAGCGGCTACCCGTCAATCTGCATTCTATATTAGCGTCAAGTAGTGATATGTTGGACAATTTGGCAATAATGGCCGACAAAATAATGGAATTTTCAGCTCCCACACACAATATATACAGTACCCAAGCCACGCAGCAAAGCTTTAGAGACCAACCTAACCTCAACTTAGAATCAGACAGACTTTCACGCCTTGAAGCGCAAATTGCTCAGTTAATTTTAAGTTTCAACGAAATGAGAACCAGATCTCATTCTAGATCGCGAGACTCAAGGTCACGTTCCAAGACACCAACAAGTAGATATAACCCAAACAAATCATTTTAAGTTTGGAGATAGTGCTAAGAAATGCACTAGCCCTTGCTCCTATTGTTGCAACGTCAGTGTGCCGGAAAACTAGCTCGCTCCTTACTGAACGCGGCATGTGATCGGAGCTTGGTATCGCGCCGCTTGTTTATTATTGATAAATTAACTGATAACTAATTCCTCATAGATTCAGGAGCTGATATCTCCGTACTCCCTACTTCTTTCAAGGAACAAGGGCAAGTGTACAAAAAGGCAACTGTATGCCGCCAATGGCAGTCCAATCAAAACGTATGGTGAACGACTTCTCAAACTAGATGTAGGTTTACGCAGACATTTCTGTTGGAATTTTCTGATAGCGAATACAATTGGTATTGATTTTATCCACAATTTCAACCTGCTAATCGATCTGAAAAACAGATTTGTCATAGACAGTACAACTAACCTCTCCACACCAGCTACCTTGATCAAAACAGAAGTGATCGAATCACTTCAGATCAAAAGTACGCCGGAATTATAAAAAAGAGTCCCCTGATCTTCTGAAAGAACGATTCAATTTTTCAAGTCCTCATTCCAGTGTGATGCACCCCATCATAACAACTGGACATCCAGTCTCAGCTAAGGCACGGCGATTACCACCAAAGAAACTTGCAGCTGCCAAGGCAGAATTTCAGCAGATGATCGATATGGGAATCTGTCGACCTTCGAACAGCTGTTGGGCAAGTCCTCTCCACCTTGTGCCCAAAAGAGATGGATCTTGGCGTCCTTGTGGTGATTATCGGGCATTGAACAACATCACTCAACCTGATCGCTACCCAATTGGAATACCCAATATACAGTCAACAGTCAGCTGGATGGAAGAAAAGTATTTTCCAAGATCTCCTACGCGCATACCATCACATACCAGTTCATCCTGACGATATTCCGAAGACTGCAGTAATAACCCCCTTCGGACTGTTTGAATTTATTTCCCTACCGTATGGATTACGCAATGCAGCACAGACCTTTCAGAGATATATGGATAACATTCTACGAGATTTTGATTTCACCTATTGCTACATCGATGATATACTCATAGTTTCCTCCAGTGAAGATGAACATAAACGGCACCTGTATTTATTATTTGAGCGCCTCAGTCTGTTCAATATTAACATCAATATTAGCAAATGCATCTTTGGAGTGACAGAAGTGCCATTTCTTGGTTACCTGATCTCTGCCGATGGTATCCTTCCATTGCCAGATCGTGTACAAACAATCAAAGACTATCCACTACCGGAAACAATCCAAGACTTGCGTCGTTTCTTAGGACTAATCAACTTCTATCGTCGAGCGCTTCCTCATGCAGCCAATATGCAGGTAAAATCTTTGACATCACTCACGGAGCAAAGAGGAACGACAAAATAAAAATTACTTGGACAAATGAACTTCGAAAGATATACATAGATTTGAAGACCAGTCTTGTTAATGCAGCTCTTCTCGCACGTCCTTCCTATGAACTACCGTTGGTTTTGATGGCCGAAGCTTCTGACTTTGCTATGGGTACTTCACTTCACCAAGTTAGAGGAGATAATCTCCAACTCTTATCGTTCTTTTCGAAGAAACTCAGCGACACACAGAAGAACTACTCGACTTATGACAGAGAACTTCTTGCTGTGTATTCAGCTTTCAAACATTTCAAACATATGCTAGAATGTAGAGAATTCCCAATCTACACGGATCATAAACCTTTGACGTTTATGTTTAATCAACGACCCGATGAAGCTACCCCTCGGCAACTACGCTTTATAGTGCAGTTCACCACTGACAGTATGTATGTGGAAGGAACAAATAACTAGGCTGCTGATGCTTGTTCTCGAATTTTTCCATCAGTATTCCTTTACGCTTTACTACGGAGGAGATTGCCAAAGCTCAAGCTACAGATGAGGAATTGAAACATCTGCAGCAATCAAGCGCATGATCTCTGAAATCCCAGGTGTTTCCTTCACCCAATAACCATGAACTTATCTGTGACAATTCCATCGGCAAGCTCAGACCAATCATCCCTACTGCATTTCGTCATCGCATATTTGAGTCCATCCACAACCAGTCACATCCTGGGGTAAAATGATCGATCAAACTCATCCAACAACGATACGTATGGCCGTCGATGAAAAAGGATATCAAGTTAAGGGCATCATCATGCGTCCCTTGTCAGCGAGCAAAAGTCTGGCGTCATACACACAGGCTATCGGCCTGTATGAGCAAGTCACAGAACGATTCAGCCATGTCAACATTGACATTGTTGGACCTCTTCCATCATCCCAAGGTTACTCATATGTACTCACCATGATCGACCGGTCCTCACGGTGGCCTGAAGCAGTTCCAATAAAAGACATTACCGCAGAAACAATTGCATCCACAGTACTCTTAAACTGGATTGCCTGCTTCGGAGTTCCCAATACAATCACTACATATCTTGGACGACAATTTGACTGTGAACTCTTCAGATGTCTTACGCAATCACTTGGTGTCCAACATATCAAAACTACAGCATACCACCTGGCAGCAAACGGGATGATTGAACGCTGGCATCGGCAATTGAAATCATCTCTGAAAGCTCACCTAACATGCGACTGGGTCCCCAAACTTCCATTAGTTCTGCTAGGACTGAGATCCTACATCATCCCCAATCACAACACAACTCCAGCAGAGATGACCTATGGAACACCAATAAACTACCTTCAGACTTCTTCAATGGACCTTCAAATACAGAAGATATTCCAACTGTCTTATACAAGCTGAAAGAACAAACCAGGACACTTCAACCTGTGCAATCAGAGCACCACTCTGGCAACAAGATATTTGTTCACCCAGAACTAATGAAGTGTGAATACGTGTTTATTCGGCATGATGGATACCGACACCCTCTGCAACCAGTGTACAACGGACCGTATCGTGTTCAGTCAAGGAATAACAAACATTTCAATATCGAGACCCCATCAGGCTCACAAATAGTGCCCATAGATCGACTTGAGCCAGCTTTCCTTCTTAAGGAACCCCAATCCACGTCAACGGACACTGCCGCAACATCTCAACCTCCAGATCCAGCTACTCCTCTGTAACATCCTGAGCCTCGTCCCAGTGTCACCACTAGAGTTGGCAGACGAGTGACATTCCCTCGTCGCTTCCTTAGCGTTAGCACTGGGGAGGGAGTGTGAGGAGGCCACGAGCGAAGAGCTCTTTGGAGGCTTTAAGATTCTTTGATTGATTCTTTACCATGTGTGATTTTTGTGTGCTTTTCTTTCTGTTGGCATAAAAAGGTTGCAAGAGAGAATAAACGTTTTCATAGTCGCCAGCATCAAATATAACTTATTATATTAAAGTACCTAATCCCAGTACCTAAAGGATCTATTAGCGTATGTGTTAATGCTGACTTGTGTTAAGGTAAAGATAATGTTCCTATGGATTTAACGAAATCAGAGCAATATAAATAATGAAGTTCCGACCGTGTTGTCGATGTATTGTATGTGTGAATTTGCGATTAAGGTATTTTTGAAACGGAAGAAATGAAATATACAAAGTATTTGGAATGAACCATAAAAGATAGTCTGATATATATCCGTCTTGTTTATTAATTTTAACAAGGATATGTATATTCCGAGCAGTTCTAACCTTCATTGCTCGCACCATTATGCTCATTTATTATGAAAATATAAATCCAAATATGACACTGAAATAGGCGATTTCATTGAATGTAGACGAAAGGAGTAAGCAGGGAGTATGATCAGTGGAGCAACATATTTTCGCCTGGCTAACGATAATATTGTAAATAGATTATATTTATGAGTATTTAACGGTTAATAGATGTAAAATTTAGGTTTGTGTAAATGGAATTAAGTATGTATCACGCAGGGGAAAATTTGTAAAATGTTTTAGCGTGTGGAAAGTTTAACATTTAACAAGTACAGTATGATTAAAAAGTGTGTGTACAGTTTATAGATATTTCTAGGCGAGGTGTCACTTTATTTTTATTAGTCAACAAGGACTTGTAAAGTTGTGAAGTGGAGTTCACTATTATAATTTGCATATAGAAATGCTAAACTTTATAATAAAGTTTCTTTAAAGTTTTATGTAACGTGTGAAAGTATGAGTTGTTTGGACATGTAATGTCAATGATATTTTTGAATAAATATTAGCAGGTACTTGTTCGTATGCCTGTCCGATTTTTTTTATAGAACATCACGATCTCCTTATTTAACGATCTAATTACGATAGTACTACTGGTTAGGTACTGGCGCTCGTTACATTTTTAAAACCGTTCACCCCTGAGATTCCATGAATCTCGGCCTACCATACTTTATTGCAGGAGGTTATTATGTAACTAAGTAGGAGTACTATCGTGGTTTTTAGATATATACCTGTATCGAGAGATTAGTAGCCTTTTACCTAGCGAGGTACAGTTGGTTTATCTATCTGGGTATCAATGTCCTTAGCGATCCCTTCCATCTCTAGGATAATAGGTGAGGGCTACCTCAATTTTGAATACAGTACGAAAGTCGATGCAGCAAGAGATCATCAGATCAATTCATGACAAAGGACACTACGCGGTGAAAAGAACAGAGGAGATAAAACAGCAGTACTGCGTTCCAGGAATGACAGAGAAGGTGAAGAAAGTGATCGGAAGCTGTATGAAATGCCTGATTGTGAACAGAGAGTCTGGAAACCAGGAAGGATTACTTCACCCGCTGTTCAAGGAAAGTCAACCTTTACACACCTATCATCTGGATCATGGATCATGTGGGACCGCTGGAATCAAACGCATAAAGGCTACAACCACATCCTTGTGGTCGTGGACAGCTTTATCAAGTACACCAGGTTGTATCCAGTCAAGGCCACCAAGTCGAGCGAAACCATCAGTAAGCTGGAGCTGCAGAGTAACCTCGTCGGAAACCCTGCTCAGATGATCACGGACCTAGGGTCATCTTTTACCTCAAAGGAATTTGTAGAGTACTCTGAGGACCAAGGGATCAAACACTGCTTGGTGACCACCGGGTTACCCAAAGCCAACGGCCAAGTGGAGCGCATCAACGCGATTGTGACGTCAAACATAGCTAAGCTGTCCGCCGAAGATCCAACCAAATGGTACAAAGTCGTCCCGTCGTGTCAACTGGCACTGAACTCGACTTATCAGAGAAGTATAGGTCGAACACCGCTTGAACTCTTGACCGGGGTCAAGATACGAAACAAATCAGATCTTCAGATCGTGGAGATGTTGGAAGAAGAAGCCATTAACAATTTTGAGGATCAACGTGACCAGATCAGGTGGGAGGCAAAACTGCAGATTCTCAAGACTCAAGAGGAGAACCGCAAGAACTTCAACAAAAACAGCAAAGAAGCCTCGACTTACAAACTCGGAGAGTTAATTGCTGTCAAGAGGACTCAATTCGGACCAGGTATGAAATTGAAGGCCAAGTACCTGGGGCCCTATCAAGTCACGAAGGTCAAACCCAATGACACGTACGATGTCGAAAGACGAGGAAGCAACGAAGGACCGAAGATCCCCGCCACCTGTGCGGAACACATGAAGCCCTGGCCTGAGGGAGGCTTATCGTCTGGGTCGGACGATGATGATCAGGACGGCCGAATGTGGGAAGACGGACAGGAGTATCGAGGTTTTGCCGCGAGTGATTCGCGAACTCAATAGAATGTAGGTAGCATGTCGGTCGCGACAAAATGTTGGACGCAAGAGTGATCGATTTCATGATGTACGCTACCGTATTGAATCAAGACCAACTACAATACTCAGACCTTAATGCAGGACTCGAAAGTGTGAAAATGGCGCATGCTGAAGCCCCGGCATATTGTTTGTTTACACTCGTTGCTGGGATACACTATTTAGCTTTAATTAGCTTCGTTTGATAAAAGTTGGGATAAACTGTCGCTCATCTGTAATTTTTAGTGTCTTCTGTATGTCTGTAAAGTCCAGTTCACGTTAATGTACTGCAATCGTATGTAAATATGTGATAATGCGCATAATATGGACTGGTTCGTTTGTGTGATGATTGTCCAGTCAACCGATGGCATTGAGTCATTTACTTCGGATGTTGAAGTACCTAAGACTAAAGCATAATAGAAGTGTCTCAAGAATATACACCGCAATGATTTGCTAGTTAGTGACAATATAATAATAGCTTAGTACACTCCAATAGTGTCGAACATAAGTACGTAAAGGGAAAATGCAATGAGCATCTACGGCTAGACCAAACCCTTGACGTTATCTTGAACGCTCAGCAATATCTGCCTCCGTGAATCATTACCAGTCTGGCAGATGTTCTACACTGCCTTGTATACACGCCAAATAATACAGTGAACTTCTGTTTTATTGGTTAAGGAAGATGTTCCCCCTGTGCCAAACAGTGAACTCATTGTGTTCCGTTATTATTCATACTTTTGTGATTCTTACAGCTTGCAAGTTATTTTTTATTACGATGTGTGTAATAAAGTATTGTGAGTACCTTGCTAATTATGTACTTATATTGCGAGACTGTGTGCCGCGATAATTCCGTGAGAGGAAGATGGTGCTTTCCTACCTATAGTACTTTACTAAATCAACTATTTCCAGCGTACTATTCCCAACGGTAACAGCGAATGTTTAATAGGTTAGATGGTAACATATTATCGCGTCCCTTGTGTATTATTCTCTATAATTATGTTCTAATATCCACACGACGACTTCATTGTATATTTCAATCAACTAATTCAGTGTGATGTTTTACCCGAGATTTTAGACAATTCCACGGGAGGTCTTAATTCAGTTGTAACTCTATGGCGTTGGTTCGATTATTTCAGGCAACTATTCTCATTACGATTGTGTACACAAATACTCTGCATGTGCTGGGACAGCACTTCAGTAACTGGGTACTTTCTTCTCTCGTACTTCAGAATCTGTTTGATTTTTTCCTAATAATATTAATCTATAATTTCTGAACTTAAATACAAATCGTGATAACTCGCCAAAAAGCTTCTTATTCAACCTCAGAAACAGTGATACTATTGTAGCTGCCCCTTGGGTGAAGACGAAGAAACCTATAATTCGAGATAAATTAATTCAGAAAAGTCTAAATAATTGATGCATGTTTCTTCGGAACCTAGTCTCGACTTGTAATATCTTTTATGCTCTTAGGTGAGTAATAATAATAATTTACACGAACTGTGACAAGCCCGATGACATGATCTTAGCTATTGGTAGGGCAACCATCGCCGCCATGTTTTTTCTACATTAAGGTCTGAGGATTGTAGTTGGTCTTGATTGAATGTTGTTGGCAATTCTAGACGGGCTCTCGATGAAGGACAGGCAATTTTAGATGCCAAACACATAATTATGTGCGGGAAAGTCCAAGAAATGGAAGATTTTATGGGACTTGAAGCTTTATGGTTACAAACTAGTAATTTGAAAGGGGTACCACATCTGATTCAAAATGAAATTCGGTCACCCGTTGCCGAGAAAAAAATAATTTGTTCAGGAATATGTAATACGCGTAGCCTATAGTCGGTACATTGCTTTACATACTTCAGTAAGTAGATACATTTGAATTTGTACGATATAGCCTAATACTGTTGAAGTCGATAAATCAAAGTCTGTATAAGCTGGCTACAAAGATTTTTAATGTTTAATAAGCACATGATTGAAAACTTAGAAGACCTGAGCTTCACATATTTGAAGTAGCAATGGGGCAAATTAAAGGAGGACAACCACATGTAGGCCTACGATAAAGCGACTCCTAAAAGTAATATTTGGCACATGGGAACAACAGCTGTCAATTCGACCTTGCAGTCGCCTAGTTTGTAGTGCAGGGGAGAATGTAGGGTACTGGATAATGTAAGAAATTCATTAGTAATTATAATAATAAATTTTAGTTCAGCCAATGGCCATAATAATAGGTACACCATACAAGCTCATTCGGTACAAAACTTTGTAAGAGACATCTGACGTTCACTGCACGTTAATACATGATATCTTACATAAAATAAACACGCCGTTTAAGTTTGACTGACGATACTTCTTTTCTGTGTAAACTTTATAGAGAAAACCGCGCACTGCCATTCGTGTCATCATATGACGCAGTTTATAATTTGAGTTCATCCACTCACAAGTCGTCATGGCATCTGTACAGTAGAAGTCACTCCAAATATATTTCCTTTGTAAAATGCCAGCCGCATAGGATCATATACTTCGAAATCGGCTTTGCAACGCGAAGTAATCGACTCCATTCCGTCTCAAAAGCTTTCTTTTTCTGAAAGGAATGCTTTGATATCGCAATTGTTGAATTCGAAGAGCACAGCGGAACTGAGCAATTATATAAGTCATCTTTTAGCCTCAATTCTTATGAAAATAACTCAAAAAACGAGAGAAGAGCACACCCATCAACTCAAATCACATGTTATAGCATCTATTTGTTTAAGTTTCCATCACCCTTACGCTAGTTCCAGATAACGGCAGCACTGGCGTTTGAGTTCGGGAATCAAAAGGGCGCGCGGACATAGAGAAAAGAGTTGCTATGGAGTTCATTCTTCATTGATTATCGTTCTTTGGGGCTGAGAAGGCATTGGTGTTCACCACAACGTATGCTTTATTTCCATAATGTAAT
Source organism: Meconema thalassinum (assembly GCA_946902985.2). Lineage (NCBI taxonomy): Eukaryota > Metazoa > Arthropoda > Insecta > Orthoptera > Tettigoniidae > Meconema > Meconema thalassinum. The sequence goes on from OX336388.2 coordinate 1,204,490,443, forward strand.
CTACCTTATTTTCAAAGCCTCCGTGGCTTAGGCGGCAGCACGCCGGCCTCTCACCGCTGGGTCCGTGGTTCAAATCCCGGTCACTCCATGCGAGATCTGTGCTGGACAAAATGGAGGCAGACAGGTTTTTCTCCGGGTACTCCAGTTTTCCCTGTCAACATTTAATTCCAGCAACACTCTCCACTATCATTTCATTTGTCATTCATTTAATCATTGCCCCAGAGGAGTTCGTCAGGCCTCGGCAGCCGGCACAGTTCATATCCTCGCCGCTAGATGGGGGCTTCATTCATTCCTGACCAGGTCGGAGACTGGAAGCAGGCTGTGGATTTTCAATATATCTTATTTTCATTCGAAAACCCCCTACACACTATCAGACCAGACCAGCAGACGGTCGGAAAAAGTAGCTGATGGGCGGGCAGTTCGATAGTGTGTAGGCCTGTCTGCCGACCAATTCGGTCTGCGCAGACCGTCTGACGGTCTGGCTGGAAAACCTTCAGACCACCAGACTGCCTCTCGCCTGTCTGGTCTGGTCTGACAGTGTGTAGCGCTGTCTGGCCGACTGGCGGACTCCGTCGCGATCTGCAGCAGTTTCAATACGTATTCTACTGCGTACACAAATACTCTGCATGTGCTGGGACAGCATTCAGTAACCGAGTACTTTCTTCTCTCCTACTTCAGAATCTGTTTGATTTTTTGCTAATAATATTAATCTATAATTACTGAACTTAAATATGAATCGTGATGACTCGCCAAAAAGCTTCTTATTCAACCACAGAAACAGTGAGACTATTGTAGCTTCCCCATGGGTGAAGACGAAGAAACCTATAATTCAAGGTCAGTACTATATAGATAAATTAATTCAGGTAAGTCTATATTATTGATGCATATTTCTTTCGGAACCTAGTCTCGTCTTGTGATATCTTTTATGCTCTTAGGTGAGTAAAATAATAATTTACACGAACTGTGTTAAGCCCGATGACATGATCTTAGCTATTGGTAGGGCATCCATCGCCGCCATGTTTTTTCTACATTAAGGTCTGAGGATTGTAGTTGGTCTTGGTTTCAGTACGTATTCTATTGTTGAACAGAGAGGCACTACGTCTTATTACAGGATTCTGTCGTCATGTCGCAATATTCCCAGCAAAGAAACAACGCGATTGCCGATGATAATGAAGTAGTAGGCGATCATGAGGCGTATACTATCATGCAAATGCTAGAAGTGTATCGGGAGCATAGATGTTTGTGGGACATTAGAAGTGATAGTTACTCAAATAAAATTGCAAAACATGAAGGCTTCAACGCTTTGTTGGCAATTTATAAAACTATCAAACCTAATGCAACTTCAGGGGATGTTAAGAAAAGAATTGAGAATATGCGGAATGCCTACAGAAGGGAACGGAGGAAGGTGAGTTTTAATCAAACATTTCTCTCATGCGTGACGTTTCATTCGGAACGTTTTACATGACTATTTTACTTGATAACTATGAGTACTTATTTTACAAGTAGTTTCCTATAATAGGTATAAATTACAATGTTATACTAGGTAATATTTACATTTACATTAATTACATTAATATTCCATAAATTCATAAGGTAGGTACCTCATATCTAACTTTATTTCTAACTTTATTGTAATTATAGTAGGTAGATGGTCAATGATAACAGAGTTAAAAATCAAATCTATTGATTTGTGATTTTTAGGTAAAGGCTAGTGAAATTACAGGGACTGGCAGTGACCAAGTTTATACACCACGATTGTGGTACCGTACTACGAATACGTGACCTTCTTAGACGAAAAGGAACACGCCAAAAGTGGCACTGACACATTGGACGAACAGGAAGATATTGTAAGTATAATCATTGTACATTTCTCGCCATACAATCTTGGAAGGACACTTGACCCTCATTGTTGTAATAGTTGGTAAATATGTTTCGAACAGTTTTCCCCCCTTCATATACAGTTCTGGATTATGTTTGCCCGAATGAAACCAATGGGTTTGTTTCCCTCCATTCTCCAGGAGTAAACTGCATGTTCTCAGTATCCTCTCGGTCAACAACATGAGCAGTAATGTAACATTTATTTTTGCTAGCTAGAAAATTATGTAGTGCATAACATGCCAATACTATAATATTCACTCTGTCAACGTGTACTGAGAACGGTTGCCTGAACAATCGAAATCTGGCGGGTAAAATTCCAAATGCGTTTTCTACGACCCTTCGTGCTCGGGACAATCTGTAATTAAATATGCGTTCTTCTTTTGAAATTTGTTTCAAAGGGTAAGGCTTCATGAAGAATGATTTCAGTTCAAAAGCGCTGTCACCAAGAAATACATACGGGGCACACACATTACTACCTGGGAGTAGTGAAGGAGCAGGTAGGCCAAGTTCTGAGTCTATCAATTTCTGATGAAATATTGTGTTTTGGAGAACGGTGGCATCAGAAACACATCCATTGGTACCAACATGAACGTACATAAACTCGAAATCAGCATTGACTATAGCAAATAGAATAATACTGAAAAACTTTTTATAGTTATAGTATAGCGATCCACTGTGAGATGGTTTTTGAATGGCAACGTGCTTGCCGTCCACAGCTCCTACTGCATGGTTGAAATTCCATTTCTGTTCAAACTGAGCAGCTACTGCTTTCCACTCTTGCTCATTGGCTGGAAGCTGAAACACGCAACGTAACAAATGTTTTCATTGTTTCAGGGGAATGTTGCCACGCAGGCTTGTGAAACAGACAATGTTGCGCAAAGTAATACACAGGAAGCCATTGCATCAACACGTGAAGATTGTGAGGCAACTGTGAAAGAAACACCGGTTTCTCGACCTCAGAAGAAACCACGTCTCTCTTTGATTGAAAAGAAGAAACAAAATCTAATCGATTCCGCATTACAACTGGTGTCAAAGAAGGAGGATGATTGGGAGAAAGTTCAATAGTTGCTAGGGCATGGGGGTACTGTACAAGGAACTGAGTGATAGTCAGCGACCTGTCGCCCAGAAGCTCATTTCGGACATTTTGTACTATGGGAAACGGGAGCTATTGACAGATGATTCATCTATCGCATTAGCTCGCCAGTCACAAACCAACTGTAGCAATTCGGACCCACATGCAGTTTCCCCCTACATGTATTGGGGTTATCCACCTACCCACGCGTCAACGCACTCATCTTCATTTTCAGGTTTCCAGTCAAACTCAACATTTTCATACACCAGTGATTCATCGAATCAGACCTCATACTCTCGTCATCAAATGTACAACACGCGGGGTTGAATGTGAGCTACGAGGAAAATCAACCTATGTATTAATGAGAAAATGATAATAGTTTTGAGAAAGTGTTCTACAATAATCTGTTGTACAATGTTCCTGTTGGATAATTCCTATTGTACTATTTCTATAATAATAAAAAGCAAATAAAAGTACCATGCGTGATATTTTTAAACTTACCTTAATAAACTGCTTCAGACAGTTATAGATAGCTCTACACGTTTTAGGAATGAGAGTTGACAGCAGCTGGGGAGAAATTGCCGAACTAAACTTCAGGTCTTGATACGACATCCCCGTAGCTAGGTAGCGCAGTGTCACAATTAGTCTTTGTTCAGCACTCACAGATTCCCGAAAACTAGTATTTTTCTTCTCGATGTATGGCCGGACCATACAGAGTAATTCAGTAAAACACAGCTCATCCATTAGTAGAAAAGTGCGGAAATCATCTAACTCCCTCATCAAGTTGGCATGAGTGAACCTGTGCCTTTCTTTATACATCATCTTCATCCATACTCTTCTCTTCTTCCGCGTATCCTCATCACTGATCAATGCAACACACAATGAAGGTCCTATTTTCTGTTGCTTTGAAAGATGCGGTGCCATCACAATACCGTATTTATCAAATACTCAACAAAATAACAATAACATAACCTAACCTTCTTACTTATTACTGGGCTGACGACTCAATACAACCAAGACCAACTGCAATCCTCAGACCTTAATGTAGAAAAAACATGGCGGCGATAGTTGTCCTCCCAATAGCTAAGATCATGACATCGGGCTTGTCACAGTTGGAGTAAATTATTATTTTAACTCGCCTAAGAGCATACAAGATATCACAAGACGAGACTAGGTTCCGAAAGAAATATGCATCAATAATATAGACTTACCTGAATTAATTTATCTATATAGTGCTGACCTTGAATTATAGGTTTCTTCGTCTTCACCCAAGGGACAGCTACATTAGTCTCACTCTTTTTGAGGTTGGATAAGAAGCTTTTTGGCGAGTTATCAGGATTTGTATTTAAGTTCAGTAATTATGGGTAAATATTATTAGCAAGAACTCACAGATTCCGAAGTAGGAGAGAAGAAAGTACCCGGTTACTTCCCAGCACATAAAGAGTATTTGTGTACACAATCGGAATGAGAATAGTTGCCTGAAATAATCAAACCAACGCCATATAGATACAACTCAATTAAGACCTCTCACGGACTTGTCTAAAATCTCGGGTAAAACATCACACCGAGGGCCGGTTTCATCAACCTTCGTTAAAATTTTAACGACACGTTAAGGTAATTTAACGGAAATGTTAGCAAAATGGTGTTCCATCAACCAACATTACTGCTAACAAATCGTTAAACTATCCGTTAGTTTAACATCCCATTCTTGCTCAGTTACGTAGTTTAACATAGTGTTAAGAATGGTTACAAGCAAATACAGCATGCCTTTCGTGCTCAGTTATTGTATCATTTATTTTTGATTACCGTATTTGAATAATGCTACAGAAAAAGAATTCTTGCCAAGGTCTAATGACAAGTTTCAATTGTCTGAAAATAAGTTTTTGGAGAGATATAGGTTGTCCAAATGTGTTGTGCATAAATACAGTAAGGACTTTACCTTACAACCGGCCACTTAAATGATATGCCTAGGCCTAACCTACAAATTAGCCTACATGTAATGGAATTTGGTAACTATAGCCTATTCTGACAGCAACATCAATACGTAATGGTCAATAATGCAGTTTTATAGTGCACAAAAGGAATAATAATAATGTTATTGGTTTTACGTCCCCTTTAACTACACTGGCTTTTAGAGACGCCGGGGTGCCGGAATTTTGCCCCGAAGGGGATCTTTAACGTGCCAGTAAATCTACGGACACGGCTCCCTCGCATTTGCGCACCCTCAAATGCCAGCTGACTGCGCCAGGATACGAACCTGCGACTTTGGGTCCAGCAAGCGAGAACGTTACCCCTGAGCCACGCAGCCAGCCGGCACAAAAGGTTATTGTACTGAATGTATTATCAAATGATGAATAAAACTAGTGGAAACGACAGCCATTCGATTTGCATCCAAAGCTTTCAGTTGATCAGCATGAGTGTTGATTTGTAGTTTTCATTTTCACATAGTTTAGATAAACAGTGTCACAATGCAATTTAAATATAAACGCACACACAATGTTTGATCTATGAATAGCCTACAAGTTGACCATAAAGATTTTTAAAATTTTTAATAGGCACCTGATTAATGGAAAAAGTGAGCTTCACAGATTTGAAGCAGCAATGGGGCAAGTTAAAAAAAAAAAGACAACCACATGTAGGCCTACGATAAAGCGACCCCTAAAAAGCAATTTTTGTCACATGGGAAGAACAGCTGTCAAATCGACCCTGCTAAAAGTCGCCAGCTTGTAATGCAGGGTAGAATGTAGGGTACTGGTTATTTTAAGAAATTCATTACCGGTAGTATTTATTAATAAATAATTCTCCTTTGTAAAATGGCAGCCGCATACGATCATATACAGTACTTTGAAATCGGCTTTGCGACGCGAAGTTGGCCTAATTTACTCCATTCCGTCTGAAAAGCTCTTTTTTTTTTTTTTTTTTTTTTTTTTTTTTTTGTGGAAGTAAAGCATTGATATGGCAATTGGTGAATTTGAAGAGCACAGTGGAACTGAGCAATTAAATTACTCATCTCTTTGCCTCAATTATTATAAAAATAACTGAAAATATGAGAAAAGAGCACACCCATCTACTCAAATCACAATCATGTTATAGCATTTGTTTGTTTGTTTGTTGTTTGTTTGTTTATGTTTCCATCGCCCTTACGCTAGTTCCAGATTACGGCAGCACCGTCGCTTGAGTATGAGAATAGCAAACAAATGAATACAAGTTGACTAGACACAGTTCAGAAGTCTGACAAACCATCCATGCCGTTCACTGCTTCCTTGATCCTTACAGCAAGTGACATTTAACGCATCGTTTGTTAACCGACTTGTTAAAAAGTTTTGTGGAACACGTAATCTTTAACAGAATGTTAAAATTATAACGATTTGTTAACTAACGTTTTGTTAGCCAAATTTAACGCAAGGTTGATGGAACCGGTCCCGAATTAGTTAAGACACGCAAAGACGTCGTCGTGTGGATATCAGGACATAATTACTGTATTTAGATTACTACACACAAGGGACACAATGATACGTTACCGTTGAACCTATTAAACATTCGCTTTTACCGTTTGGAATAGTTGTACGTTGGAAATAGTTGATTTAGGGCCGGTTCCATCAACCTTGCGTTAAATTTGGCTAACACACCGTTAGTTAACAGATCGTTATAATTTTAACATTCTGTTATAGATTACGTGTTCCACAAAACGTTTTAACATGTCGGTTAACAAACGATGCGTTAAATGTCACTTGCTGTAAGGATCAAGGAAGCAGTGAACGGCAAGGATGTTTTTTCAGACTTCTGAACTGTGTCTAGTCAACTTGTATTCATTTGTTTGCTATCCTCGAACTCAAACGTCGGTGCTGCCGTTATCTGGAACTAGCGTAAGGGCCAGGGGGATGACAGCACAGATTACCTATTACTACAGATAGCCGACAGCCATGCTAATATTTGGCACCTAAGACTTCAGCGCTGTCTGGTGTTTGACCGCGGTACTAGTTGACGTGTAGCACGGCCGTGCGGGTAGCCTACCCCACCCCTTCCCCTCATTCCGCTAAATATTCTCGTCCTAAATGCTCTGCCCACTTCAATGTTCCGAAAATCACAATCTTCCCAATACTTGAGGCGTCTAATTTCAAAACAGGACAAGTCCATCTAAACAGATTTGAAGAAATCGCAAAAAAATTGCTAGAGATGGGTAGATTATAGGTTAGGGAATAACCCACCCACCAAGGGAAGATGATGAAAAGAAGGAAGTAGATTTTGGAATTGGAAAAGAAGGATAGAAGAATAGGAGGAGAGTCCCACAAAGTAATAAGTTGAAGTTTAAATACACTTAGAAGAAGTCGCCAATAGAAATTAACTCTCGGATACCTAAAGTAGGTACGAGCTTGGTCAAGGCTAACGGGAACCGCAGCTAGGACTTGAGCGGTTTGCGAGAGAGAGGCTTTGGTATATTTCCTCCCCAGCACGTATAAAAGTACTATGGGGAAGGGTGATGGTCTGGCAAGACTTAAAGGAACAAATTTACTGTATGTTTTCTCAAAGAAATTAGGTTTTACAAGGTAATTCGAAGAATGCCAATGATTTAACTCAAGCTTGGTATTTTCAATTTCCAAAATTGTGGAGTTCCTGTAAGGGCGACCAAGTGTCTCTAAGAAGGAATATGATAAAAGATTATGCCTTGTTGGGTAATCTTGGTAAATGAACCAATGGTTGCATTGTGCAATGGCTAAGCTTTTACTCAGCGAGGAGCCGGCTAAAAGTTTAGACAAAAAGAAACACTTATTTTTTAGAAAACTGACCATAAGTTTTCGGAGAGGGTCTCCACAAGCAGGTAGTTGGCTGAGCAAACTTTACTTGCCTTACTGGCCAATTAGAATTAGCTATTATCGCCAAGAAGAACTTTAGTAAGGTGAAAATTAAGAGTTTCTGCCCAAATGCAACAAATGGTGAAAGCTCTGTTAATGATTTTAATATCATTGAGTAAGGAGAGTCAAGGAAGACAGGATTTTGCCTAAACTTTATATTCGAAAATGAAAAAGCAAAGGGAAAAGATGAGTTTATTTTACAATTAGAAAAAATTTGAGGGAATTAACAAGTATGTAATATAACTTTAATTAACATAGTTCATTTGAACTTTTTAATAAATAGGGTCGCAGACCTCTCCACATTAACCGATTGCTCCAGGCAATTGACAATTTAAAAGGTTTCAAACCTTACATGTTTCTGAAATCTTTATAAGATTTGAACAAATGAACAATAAAATAATTAAGGCTTGAACGTAAATTGAAGTACAAAAAGTGCACCTTAAGAAATTCTGGAGAGAATATTCTAGAGACAGTGACAACTTTGAAAATAACAATAATAACAACGTGAAAAATAAAATAGAAGTTCCTATAACTTCTTATATTTATACAGAGTTAATATGAGAATTATGCAAAGAGGGCAGGTCACTTACTGTGAACCTGAAAAGTTGATCAGAAGGAAGGTTCTAGACCTCTGATGCTTTGAATAAGCCTCGCCAGTCAAATGAGGCAGTTTTCATTTAGCGAGACCAAAAAATAACTCACTCAAGAGTTGAGAGAATTGTTTTCCCTGCCTTTGAAGGGAGGAACAATTTAAGTTTGAAACGTGTGCTAGACACGCAATTATGCAGAATTACTTAATGATAAACCAACAAAATGGAAGGGCACTTCTTAGAATGACACCTTATAGAAAGTTACGATTTCATAAATAATGGTTGTTAGTAGAAGGTTAAGGAAAAGATCATTGGGATATAGGGACAATGTTCATGGCCGTATTTAATATAACCGGACGATCGCGACGCGGTAGAAAAGTGGAGCAAGCACTGATTATCACTATAGTCTGTAAAGATGGATGCAAAGTTCACTGGAGAAACACTGAAGTTTATGAGAAATAAAAGTTATTGCAATTATGGAGATAACTGATTGCACTATGTAGGTGAAAGTCTATTTCTTGAAAAAGTGGTAATTTACAATGAAATGCGCCATAGAATTTTCCAGAGGTTCCAGCGGAGGACGAAATTTCACTATTGTAGTAATTTAGTTTTAAACAAATTTCTCCCAAGTACGTGAGAAATACATGATGGCAGGACTCGCAGATAGAGAACAAGTTCTAGAAGGTTCCAGAACGACCTTAGCAGAAAATGGGGTTGAGAAAATCCAACGGAGGAAATAGTTTTATGATTATAGGCAGTGGGTATTAGATAATATCCCACGTAGCGAGAGGGTTTCTCGTTTGAATCGCTTAAGAAAAGCTCTTTTTAGTAAGGTTGGCTTATACAAGAAAAAAGCTCAACATGGCAAATCCCACGAAGAGTGATTATTGCCCCAAAGTAAATAGTTTCACACTGCCTATAAAAGATAGTTAAAACACGAGGAAGTTAAAACCATGAAGATGAGGTTAAAACTTGAATCAGGTACTTATCTTTGTTGCATGGCGAAGGTGAAGTTCTTCACTAATACTTAAAGTTCCAACATGGCGTGGAATTTAAAAACTGCCTCGTTAGGTCAGGAGGCTGGCTCTGGTTGAGCCTTTACTGATTACTGCGACTGCCGACTAAGAAGTGAGAGCAGCAAAACGAAGCACGGAAGGTCCTAGGAAGGGGAGAGAGTGGGGGTAGGAAACAAAAGGTATACATATCAGCATAACCAACTTATTAACAATAAATTCTCTTCTCTTGCTGAGCTGGTCTTCAAGGAGTTGATAGATGATACTAGCGCAGCATGGTGAGTAAAGAAGTAGACGTAGTCCTCTTGCTCAAGGAGAAAATAGCTGACGATGGTACCGAGATCTGGTAGCCAAATGGATAAGTAAGTCATCTTGCACGATGAGGAAGTGAGTAGCTTCAGAGGTTCGCTACTAGATGGCGCTAGGTGGATCACAGAAGTTATATATCTGAAACATACTTATGAAGACATAAGAGACATGCTCAACAGGGAGAAAACAGATGATCACTGTTGGTGTTTGGCGAGGAGGAAGGAAAAAATGAACATGCAAAGAGCAATAGACATTATATCTCTCGTACCGTGTATTCAAAGAATACACCAAGAGATACATAACAAGAAAGAGGTACGTCACACTGCTGTATTAGGGTTTATTATCATGTTTGGTAGTTATTTCAGGGTTGTAGTCTACCTCTTGATACATAAGATGATGATTTTCTAGTGAATAAATCTGGACTTGTCCAGTTTTGAAACCCAGCCTTGGACTTGTCCAGTTTTGAAACCCAGCCTTGGACTTGTCCAGTTTTGAAACCAAGTCGTGGACATGACCTGTTATAAAAGTTAACTACTCTGACAACTAACTCCAGTTCAGCTGTGACTCTGTAAAGAGCAGCTGTAGCCTAATGATTGAATTCAACATTTTACATCAAATTGTATATTTTTAATGAATATTAAGAGAAATCACACTGAAAAACTGATAATCAAAAAGGCAGATCCAATAAAAGAGTGAACCACCAAAATTAAATGAAAGTCTAAAAAAATTACCTTGCATAGGCGATAAACTCAAAAATAGGTTATAACATAGACAAAGTAACAATGGTTCAGTTCAGGGTCAGGTAATGTTAGATAGAAACACCAATGTCATGACAATCACCTTCACAGAATTCTGGTTCAGTGTCCACATTAGGAATTTCACCAGCATTAGAAACTATGTCTTTATAGAATTGTAGTTTATCCTGCATTTTCCAGTCTTGTCCAAATGTTTTTTTAAAAGCTGACCTATATCTTGAATCTTTTCTACCTTCGGTTTATTCATACCAATGGGTGCCCTCCACTCCTAGATCAGTTCTGTAGTATTGATCTCCCCTTCCCCCTAGTCTTCCCTACTACAAATCTCTTGCAGTGTGATATTTTGAAGGAAAGGGATTGAGTAGATTTCATCACATTCTGACATTCAGCTTTCCATTCATAAATGGTCAGTTCTTTCCTATAACTTTGACAGTTCCATGATTCGAAAACACTTCATGATAAGCAGAAGGTTGGACAATAGTATCTATTCTTTTCAGCTCCTCCTCTATACGTCCAAAAGCTCGGTCTGGTGGAAGAAAAAAGTGGCCGGTAACAGGAAATAATATCTCAATTTTCTTGACGGGAGCACTGATAACCCATTTAGATAACATTGTCAATAGCGTTAAATTCTTATTTTGCCCAGGGCATCCATCGGCAAATGGTCTTATAACGTTTATATCTTGAAGGTCAATAGTTTGTAACTCATGATACTGGGCAGACATAACTTCATTGGATGTTTTAGGACGTTCATTTTCTGCCCATGTATAAATTGACACTTTAGATTTGGGCATACTGCTCTTTGAACTGCCGGTAACAACCGTGAAGTTGTAGAGATTTTTCTGACGGGAATAATATGCTGACTGATCTGGTAGTTTGGGTAGCACCTGATTTTTCTGGCAGTCAAAGGATATTGTTACCATGAACTCTCTTCTCTATAATTAGGTTGGTCTTTCTAGAAACGTCTTTCTCATTTTGAATGTGTGCATTCAGTTGAATACGCTTGGAACACACATCAGTGGCCGGAGATCCAAATCCAATGTTAAATTTGTTGTTGAACACTTCCGGAAATAACTTTCTTTTACCCTAACTTCCAAAGGCTCGGATGCATTGTACATGCGCCACAATTTCTTGATGTTGAGATTTGAGGCAAGGTACACTCTTGCCGACTTATGTCGACAATAGTGGGATTCTATCCCTTTCAACTGCCTTATGTATTTTATCACACTTTCCAGTTTCTGGGCTTAAGACTGAGAACGACGATCCCCGCCTCTTCTTTCACAATTGTCAGATCCATATTTCTTTATACGGCTGAAAACCCCAAGTACTCTGTGCTTAGTTATACCCAGTATTCCAAGAAATGCTTCACGACACACGTGCACTCTCTTTCCACACACATCTGCCACAGTATACGTTATAACCTCACTTTTAAGTCTCTTCGGGCTGGTAGATCGAACTCTGCGTCGTAACGGAGTAGAAGAGGAACAGAATTTAGCTATAAATACATCCTGTTTTGATTTTACACTTGATGCATAAAACAATGCGTGGAACCTCTGTATGTCCGTCATTGTTAGTCCACGACAATTTTTGTCACTTTTCCCAGTGCCCCTATGATTGCAGTCTGGATATTTTGGTAGATTTCTCGCCATATACCTATCAAAAAAGGTAGAAATGAAGTGAGATTACAGATCAGAGGTCACTAGCAACATACGAAAGGTATTTCACAAAGGACATACCCGTCGAAATGGAAAGGGGTAGTAAAAATTGAATGTATTTAGTTTCCTCTCGCATTATCTTCACTTAAATCCCAATTATATGAATACTTTTCTATATAAAAATATGGTTCACTTGGAATGAGCCCTCCAAAATATGAAGTAATTCCAAAATTACTAATCTGTCTACATACCTCTCTTTCTTCCCTATTGCACGCTTCCAGTTTTGAGGATTTTGTTGCTTTCTCCGAGCTCTGCTGCCTCCAACCAATTCCACAACCGTGTTACTTGCTAAAGTACTCATTTTCTTTATTTTCAGATCGCAAACATTCACATTAATAACCAAAAGGACTTATAACTCGTAAGAAAACAGTTAACATGTTATCAAACAGCAGCCATGACACCTACAGTTGTCACGTGGTCAACCTAAGTCGTTCTCATTGGTGGTGGAGGACTAGTCCGCTTCTGCAACTAACTTATTGAGGACAAGTCCATGTTTGAAGTTAGTCGGCACTTTTAAGATACAAATTACATGGCTTATGTCCGGTTTTGTTGCTCACAAGCATTATAGACGCAAGCAGCTTTCAAAGCTCTTTAAGAATCGACATTCATACCAATTCCCATGAAGAGTGGACTTGTCCGGTTTAGAAATTAGACGCCTCACTTATAGCACGTTTTTAAGTGTGGAGATAATCATATGATCTACAATAAATAAATCACATTCAAAATACCAATAACAGTTTTTCTTTTAAATAATACCTAAGTGGGAAATTGTGAATTCCAGAACTCTGAAATGAACAATCACAGCATTTAGGACATGTTAGTTAGTTATTGTTGTTTTAAGGGGTGGAACTACGAGGTCATCTACCCCTATTTTAGGACATGACGTCATCAATAATTTACATGTTTACATTTCTTTCAGTTGCAATTGGAGCATATTGCATTGGTGACAAGAATTAGGCTACTAAAAGGCCTGCAGCATATTATTACTCACCTTAAAAAAAGGTCCCTTCCAATTAACCACATTAGGCCTATAACCAATTAGTTATTAAAATAAACTGCAAAGGAAAAGTAAACAGGTTTTGTAACCAGATCACACTCAAATTGTTAGTACACTTAGTGCCAAATTCATTGGGAGACTGAAATTTCAGAAAAATAATTGGATAATACAAAATCTCTATACAGTAGTTCATTTCATATTCCCTTTAAAATATATCCAGTTCACCAATTTTTACAGGGTGATATACAGTAAGTACATCAAAGAAATCATCGCACACTAATACAGTAAATTCTATGACATCCTGTAAAGGGGAAAGAAGAAATAGGACTTGCATTGAAAAACAAGAAAAACACTCAATACTGCAAGAAATCATCATGCTTTATTTAAAAAGTTGTGAACGAAGAAAAATAACAGCGAGAGCCAAGATCACACTTAGCAAAAATACAGAAATCAAATCTGGTCCTCCTAAAAGTACATGTTGAGGCATCGTCCTTTCTTCTTTCTTGCCAAGGCATAACAGTAGGCTATAGCACAGGATAATAAACCTCTTCCCTCCTTTATGCCATGGCTAACACTGACGAACAGCAAATTCCTACAACACATGCAAGTTTGTATGTTGAAACAGTAAACTTAATGAAATATGTAATGCTTCAAACGGAGAACTTGAATTTGCTGATATGTGTATGGTTGCACCTACTTTAACTACATTTTAAAAGAATCTCTTATAGTAGAATCATTGTGTTGTTGATATTAATTCATTTAGCCCCATGTATTTGGAAGTATGTAGGATTTGTATGATAATCTGTGTTATTGTAGTATCTGTAGTAGTGTGTACTGCTCGGGTCTAAGCTGCATGAACCTGAGAGAAATGTGCATCGCAGTGGTGTTGATGAGTGATGAGGTTCCTTGGTCCGTGCATAGTACAGAACCAAATACATTGGTCGGTGACTCACTCACTCATTCCTAACACCACAGTGGTTTGAGCAACAGCCCTAGTTAGCATTATTGGAATAGAAAGGAATACCAGATATCACGGTGGGCTGTTGACAGATCCTTCTCTTCTCGCCTGACCCTCCCCTGCTCTTTCTCCTCACCCCGCAAGTTCATAGAACATGGAAAATGGACCCGAGCAGTAAAGCCTACTTTTTGTAATTCAGATGACGAGTGGAAAGGAGGCAGCCATTGCCTTAAGTTAGGATCAATCCCAGCGTTAGCCTGGAGTGGAAGTGGGGAAACCACGGAAAACCACTTCTTGGATGGCCGAGGAGAGAATTGAACCTACCTCTTCTCAGTTCTGGCTCACGAAGCTGATTGTGAGTCGTTCCAACCCTCAGACTAGAATTAAATTACTTGGAAACTAGCCCAGGACCTCAGGAGTGGCAGCTACCACACCACAAGGTGGTATTACGGTAGCACTGAATGAAAGTAGAACGAGTGATAACATTCTCCATAAGGGGCAGATGACCTCGTAGTTCCACCCCTTGAAAGAACAATAACTCATTACCTATAGGTGTATTTTCCAGAGTTGGAATCTGACAGTTCAGCGCCACTGGGCATAAACAGCTGACGACTAGATCGCTCGCATGGCTTGTTGCCATGGAAACTATACAGCGCTGCCAATTTCAATGATGCTATTTCACCACTTGCTTGTTACCGATCAGTCGCTTGTTCGGTTGCCTCCAGTGCACACTCACCTTGCTGCGTTTCATAATCTGTTGTTTTTATGAGTTATAATTGTTTGATTTAATTCGTTAATTACTTTTTCGTGTAGGATTTATACTTATTTATACTTTATACTTATAATTCATTAGAGACCGTTATTTATGTATGTAACAGTGTTAGTGTCAGTTCCGAGCATCAGGCGAACCATTAATTCCATTCAGTCGCGCGCAGGAGCGTAGGCTACCGCCTCTGCTCTTGTAGCCTAATTAGTAAGACTACTGTGATTAACTTCTGTCTTCTAAAGGGTGACTTAATAGTCTACACAATGAGCCTATATTTTGTAATACAATTGTGTGTTACTTGTGACTTGAAACTTATTCTACAGGAAATATAAATAACTAAATATCACGGAAACAATCACGTGTTGTCGTTTCGCTTTGATCATTTTTGCTTTATGATAGTATTCGTAATATTGTTATTGCTATTCATTACCATAATTTAGGCCTCTCCTCAATTTGACGGGCTAATATTTTATTTTACAGTTTGCACCGAACAGATTTAAGCATTGGTTTGTTTAGGATTTTTGAAAACCATCTGAGTAAGAATGTAATAAATGTAATAACGGTGCTAATGATATTATGAGCATGAGGAAAAGAGCGGGAGGATGGAAGTACGCACGTGCTGGCCAGCACCGCTCTCTGTGACCCATCCAGCCATCCCAAAAAGAATCACGACTTATATAGGCAAAATTACAGCTGTGGCTGCCATTGTTCACATCAACTATCATCAAAACAGTACTATCAACCTCACCAACACCTGACCATTCTAACCTTCGTTTCGTCCAATCCAATGGTTTTTGACAATGGTTACAGCCTAACGCGTCCAGATCAATGATTATTTTATCAACAGTGATATTGTATGCCACTTCTTTTTATCAACAGTGATTTTGTATCCCACATGTTGGCAACAATTTGTGCGCCTCAGTGTGTGCCGCTAGAGTGGACCTTGTTGACAGTTGAATGAGATGCAAGCGCTGTCGGAACATGGCAGCCGTTTTTAAAAGAGCAAAATATAGAAACACATATTTACATACTGGGCGTCAGGGAATGTTGTCCGCAGTGCCTACAGGCTGCTGCGAGAGATTACGTCACCAGTTACGTTGGCAGCACGGCTGTCGCTTGAATCATAACAAACAGTAAACTTTATACTCACCCAGCCATTCATAACATACTGTCGCAATCTTCCAATAAGCTAACTATACGCACTGACGATTTCGACAGCCCACAGCCCACGCATGTGGCCTTCGCCCTATCAGGGACACCGTGCAGCGAACTAAACTGCTGACGCAACCTCTCGCTTCTGCACGTAGCCACTGCGGAGAACTTTTCCTGGCACCCTGTACTTTAGCACATATATATGATGTGCAGTAGTGACCAGGGTTCCTAATTTCAATAGGCCTACGTAATATCGCCCAGAAGATGAAACAAGGAGACAAGGTATGTAAAAGTCACATTCATGTCTGATGCAAGTGTATAAGCTGCGTTCTACTTTCATTCAGAATTAATACCTAGGTAAAGTAACATGTGGGAATAAATATACTAGCTAGCCTATATCAACCATTACATTGGCATACAATAAACCAATTATATTTTTCTTGTATCTATCTCGCTGTTACAGAAAATCATCGACACTAATTACCAAGAATATAATCGGTCCCTTATAGAGAATGTTATCGCTCGTTCTACTTTCATTCAGTGCTACCTTAATTCTGAATGTAAGTGGAATGCGGATTATACACTTGCAGCAGACATGAATGTAACTTTTACATACCTTGAGTCCTTGTTTCATCTTCTGGGCGATATTACATATTGAAATTAGGAACGCTGGTCACTACCGAACCTCATTATGTGCTAAAGTACGTAAATATGTTTTTCTATTTATTGATATTTTAAAAACGGCTGCCATGTTTCGACACCGCTTGCATCTCGTTCAACTGTCATCAAGGCTCACTCTAGCGGCACGCACCGAGGCGCACACATTGCTGCCAACATGTGAGATACAAAATCACTGTTGATAAAAAGAACTGGGATACAAAATCACTGTTGATCAAAAAAGAAGTTCATCGGGATGCGTTGAGCTGTAACCATTATCAAAACCAAAGTTGTACGAAAAAATTATACATATTTATTACAGCGGAGCGATATACTGCATAATAATCACAGAGCATATAACAAAAATAACTCATTTCAGCCGTGGAAAAAAAAATCATTGCAGAGAAGTGAAAATATTGCACACACTAGCCTAATTAAGAGCAGTGAACTGAGTGCTGCGCACTAGAGACTAAACTGGCCACTTCTTTGTTTGGCAGTACTGTTATGGTATTGTTTTGAAGATGATTGATTTGAACAATGGCACCCACAGCTGTAATTTTCGCTAGCCTATAGCCTATATGCTCTGATCCTATTTGGGATGGCTGGGTGGGTCACAGACGGCGGAGGAGGAAACATCTATTAAAACATCGCTCCCCGATTTATTTCTCATCGTTTCATAAGGTATTTTGGCTAATTCATCTATTATAGAGAATGTTATCGCTCGTTCTATGTTCATTTAGCGCTACCTTTATTTTAGTAAAACACAGAAGCTATTTATTAATGTAATGGACATCTATGATTGATCCATCCCTTAGGACTGCCTCCCTCACCTTTTAATAAATAACTAAAATTTTAATCCTGTGATTAATGTAACTAATCCACATGTGAGTCCACATGGGTCACTAATACCCAAAATTCATCCAGCTTGATATTTGGGGAGTGGGTGTAGGTGGGAGGTATACCTCACCCCACACAAAAAAGAAAATTGAACCACATATTAGGCCTACACACATCATCCAATAAAAATAATTAGGCCTAGTTTCATTAAGTCAAGGTTTTGGATCAAGAGATCTTACTAAAAGAATACTTAAAACATGGCAGGTGTCAGATTGGACGAGTAAGTAGGCCTAATTAGACAGTAATTACAAGTTTCGAACACTTCAAGTCGCTTACAAATTGATAAGGTTATGTTAGTCGCATCGTGGTCATTGTAGGCCTACATGTTACAGCCCACATGCTGTACGATTAATTCAAGTGTACAAAATTAATGAATGAATTAATAAAACAGTGCATTCTACTCCGGGCGGTGAAGGTCACACTTTACCCATCTAGGGCTGAGATGTAGAACTACAGTACTGCCAGTGACAGTGAGACAGAGGTTATCGAGAGGGCGCGCTAGGTAGTCCCAAAGACTATTTTACAAAACATTTTTTTTAACAGTTACAGCTGACTGTAGGATGATCACAGCATTGCTGACTGTTTCTGAACACACAATAGCGGTATAGCACTCAGAGCGAGGGGCAGAACAAGATACGTCACATTATCAAGCTTTAGCACGCTTCCTTTTCAAGATCGAATTGTTTGTGGAGTTTTCATGTGGACACTGCCGTGAGTATAGAAATGTGGGAACTCTAAACCAAGATATAAACTGGGAGCATAGCAGCAACTCTGGAGGTTGGAGATTTGAGATTTGATTCCCCGCACTGACAGAAGCTGTCCTGAGCGTTGTGTTTGCATACTCCCTCCCAGTGGCGATTACTCCATGTAGGACGTGAGGATCATCACTTTAAATTTAATTTAAATAGTGCCATCAAAGGAACCTGACTAAATAATTACAGAATAGCCTAATTATTGATACATACCTTGAGTCATCAACTGAGAAGCGATGAAAGGAGCGTATCTCCAACCTCTACTTTTGCAGCCAAGAACACAAGATTCTGAGTGATGTTTTTCCATAACCTACATACAAAATATACAGAATGAGGTACAGAAACCATGAAATACAAAATCTAACAACAACAAAAATTAAATTAAAGTCATTAAATCTAGCTTTCTACGACTACGGAAGTCCACAAATAATAATGCATGGCTCTCATAAGAATCCTATCGATAATATCAGCACTCTATTAAGAAATCAATTGAATAATACATAATGCATTATCGGTTCTTACCTCAGAAATGGAAATACCGGTACTGCTTTACAGGTTACATCCAATTGAAAACGCCAAGATTACGGCACTTCTTTTTCACAGAACATCAAGAAACACATGTATTTAAGGCGATTGATATTAATAATTGTTGCTGTAAGGGGCCTAACATCTAGGTTATCGTCCCCTATTTAAGGCGAAATCAATCGAAAACTCTAGGGAAGAAATATTGCTGTAATGTACAGAAAATGTAAATACACCGCCATGTTTGAACAGAAGTAGTTCGCAGGAAGGCAATGCCGCCAACCGACAAAAATAATGTTTATTTAATGATAAGTGCCGTAATTATCGTCTGTGAGCAAGATAATTGCAAGGAAATGTCAATTAGGAATTATGTGTATATTTATTGACTAAATATGGGGATATATTTGCAATTTAATTACAACCTGTATCATGCATATGTTGGCACGACGATATACAGCGCACCATAAGACTGGCCGCGCTACTACACTGATGGTGCCAAATAATCCCTATCTGGTTGACACCCCCTGGATGACAGATCATAGGGAGCGCGTGGGGTTCGATAAAGCTCCGCTATAGATGTTCTGCCAACCAATGAAGAATTAATTTCAGTACTATGTTTCCGTATTTGGCACTCACCCAACGCTCACAGCAAACAGACTGACGGAAGCGGGAATGGTCTGTTTTGATTGATTTTCCTCGTGGTGGTGTTGGTTGTTGTGATTTGTTGGGTATTTTGATTGTTCATTTGAATTGAATTGAGAGTCAATCATGCCACTGCAAGGGAGGAAAAATTGCCAAGCACCGGGATGTAAGAATTATAATGATAGTAAGAACAATACGGCAATTTTCATCTTCCTGGAGTTGACCATGTGTAAAACTATTGGACAATATGGACTATTCTCGAATAAAAATATATAGAGAGAATAAATGTGTGCATTTCATCTCTTGTTTGTTTTCCTACCCATTCTCCTTTGCATTGCAATAAAATTTGTGGTTTACGGCTATGGGGAGGGGTGGGTGGCAGCCGGCATGCTAGGAAAAAGTGAGGTTATGTCAATATAGAGTGTGCATTTGGACAGTTTTCTTTATATTCATCGAATATCCCAACAATTCTGTAGAGTAGGAGAGCAATGTTTAATTAGCCTAAAGGTGAATTAAGCTCTAGAACGGCATAATTCTATCCTTCGTGACAAATCTATTGCCAACATTGATATATATCAAAGAGTACTATTTTCCTATCAGGGCATACATTTCTACGCCTAGCGAAAGGCGCAGTTATATTTGTGTTATTTTCATCAATAACTCATCGCAGAACATATTGTTCAATTACGTGTAATAAAGGCTACATTCATATGGCTTTTTACTTTTTATGTTGCCAGACTTGGTATAGCGGTACATAGCCTCAGGCGGTGCTCTCTCCCGGAAATTCTATAACCAAAAGTGACGAATCTCTTATAGTTTACATGATCCTTGGTAAGGGCGATGGAAATATAAACAAACAGAACTGATGCGACTGATGCTATAACATGTGATTTGAGTAGATGGGTTGCTTTTTTCTCGTATTTTCAGTGATTTTTTTTATAATAATTGAGGCTAAGAGATGTGTAATTTATTTGCTCAGTTCCGCTGTGCTCTTCAAATTCAACAATTGCCATATCAATGCTTTACTTCCACAAAAAAAAAGCTTTTCAGACGGATTGGAGTAGATTAGGCCTACTTCGCGTCGCAAAGCCGATTTCGAAGTACTGTATATGATCGTATGCGGCTGTCATTTTACAAAGGAGAATTCTTTTTTAAGAAATACTACCGGTAATGAATTTCTTAAAATAACCAGTACCCTACATTCTACCCTGCATTACAAACTACGCGACTTTTAGCAGGGTCGATTTGAAAGCTGTTCTTCCCATGTGGCAAAAATTACTTTAGGGGTCGCTTTATCGTAGGCCTACAAGTGGTTGTCTTTTTTTTTAACTTGCCCCATTGCTGCTTCAAATCTGTGAAGTTTAGTTTTCCTAATAATCAAGTGCCTATTAAAAATTTTAAAAATCTTTGTAGTCAACTTGTAGGCTATTTATAGATCAAAAATTGTATGTGCGTTTATATTTAAATTGCATCGTGACACTGTTTATCTAAACTATCTGAAAATGAAAACTACAAATCAACACTCATGCTGAACAACTGAACGTTTTGGATACAAATCAAATCGCTGTCGTTTCCACTAGTTTTATTCATCAATTGAAAAAAAAATTTTTGTGCACTATATAACTACATTATTGACCATTACGTATTGATGTTGCTTTCTTGAATAGGCTATATTTACCAATTTCATTACAAGTAAGCTAATTTGTAGGTTAGGCCTAGGCATATCATTTACTGTAAGTGGCCGGTTGTAAGGTAAAGTCCTTACTGTATTTATGCACAACACATCTCCAGAAACTTCTTTTCAGACAGTTGCAACATGTCATGAGAACTTGGCAAGAATTTTTGTTCTGTAGCATTATTCAAATACGGTAATCAAAAATAAAGAATACAATAACTGAGCACGAAAGGCATATACTGTATTTGTTTGTAAACATTTTAACACTATGTTAAACTCCTTAACTGAGCAAGAATGGGATGTTAAAATAACGGATAGTTTAACGATTTGTTAGCAGTAATGTTGGTTGATGGAACACCATTTCGCTAACATTTCCGTTAAATTACCTTAACGTGTCGTTAAAATTTTAACGAAGGTTGATTGAACCGGCCCTTAGTAAAGTAGATAGGCAAGCACCATCTCCCTCTTACAGAATTATCGCGGCACTCCATCTCGCAATATAAGTACATAATTGGCAAGGTGCCCTGAACACTTTACTACACACATCATAATTAAAAATAACTTGCAAGCTGTAAGAATCACAAAATTATGAATAATGACGGAACACAATAAGTTCACTGTTTGGCACAGGGGAAATATCTTCCTTAACCAATAAAACAGAAGTTCACTGTTAGTATACAAGGCAGTGTATATCATCTGCAGACTAGTAAGGATTTAAGGTCTGCGCACACCGGCGCGGGAACGGGAGCGGAAATGTCGCGAACATTTGCGCACTTGGCGGGATATGCATCCACTCAGACAGCTGCGTCACAATCCCGCACAGATGGCGGGATTGCTGCGTTACTGCAGGAGTACGCAGTTTGCTGCGTTTTCCCGCGTCCCGCATCCATTTAGCAATGGCGAAGGAACTGTTAATAGAGTGTGTCAGGAAATATCCTGCCTTATATCAATGAAATGAGTAATGAAGATTAGGAAATATAAGGAATAAAGAAAAGCTCAGGGACGACATAGGAAAGGAACTGCAAGTACCTGGTTAGCATCAATTTAAATAATATCACTCTTTGTTTCTGTGTTCATTTGTCACGTGGTGATTAACCTAAAGAAAACCGAACTGAACTACCCTAAAGCTAAATATAAACTGCACTATCGCATCGTATCGCAGATAGCTTGGCAAACCTCTCACGATAGCTCCAACAGTAGCCAAAAATCTAATAGCAATAGCAATGCCATCGGTTGACTGGACAATCATCACACAAACGAACCAGTCCATATTATGCGCATTATCACATATTTACATACAATTGCAGTACATTAACGCGAACTGGACTTTACAGACATACTGAAGACACTACAATTTACAGATGAACGATAGTTTATCCCAACTTTCATCAAACGAAGCTAATCAAAGCTAATATTGTATCCCAGCATCGAATGTAAACAAACAATATGTCGGCCTTCCGCATACGCCATTTTCAAACTGCATTAAGGTCTGAGTATTGTAGTTGGCCTTGATACAATTGAGGTCTGGTATGATGGTGTGTATGCAAAGCCGTCCGCTAAGCCCAGACCTAGCAACTTCCCCGTCCACGTCTGCTGGTCTGGTCTGGTCTGATAGTGTGTAGCAGCAGCAGCCTTTAAATAAACAAATATTCTTTGATTTTCAACGTGAGTGTTATTTTGACACCGGTTCCCACACTATTTTATTTACTTCTCGTAGGCAATGCATTACATCGCAGCATCATGTCAGCGTGTCTCAGCACAGACAATTCGAAACCGTTTTAGAAAAGCTGGATTTGGTGTTACCGGTAGTTGTACTGGTGATATTATTGATGATCATATTCCTGATAATGAGTGCGAATGGAGGAAACTGGAAGAGGAGGCATCATTCTACGACTACGTAAATGTTGACGCCAACCTCGTTACTGCAGAAGCCTTGACTATCTCCCGAGATACTGTAGGCAGTGGCGAATTCCCCCATGCATCGCATATACCGGCGGTATACCACCATTTATAAAAATATAAAATGTTTATCTCGACTTGTATGTAGCAGTGCAGTCAGGAAAATCGAGCTCGTCATCAGTCATGTTGCGCCGATTGTTGTCATGGAAGCTGGCGCTCGAACCCCGCTTAACTCGCTAATTTTCTTCTGGGGTACACACTTTTAGGTGCGAGTGACTGTATTTGGTAGGCACACCAGCGCAGCGCCTCATACACTTCGGTTGGTTGGTTCCTGAGTTTAGGGGCTGCGACAACGCGGTCATGTAGCCCCGTGTACTTTGGGTGTGTGTAGAATCTGTCTGATAACCGGTGTTAATTGTGATGACTGTATTAGTGTGTGTATCTGTTTTTTTTAAATTCAAGTATGGACTGCAACTTTGAATTTTTCAAATAGTTCCTACTTTTGCCGCCAAACGCCAACGTCAACGACTACTAGGCCTAGTTCAGAGCTTAGCTACTAGACGCCACCGCAGTCGGCTCTTGGCAACGAACGTAGCAACTAAGAGCGTTGTTTACATTCTTAACCTGTAAAATTTAGTTTCACACAGGTGTAATTAGTGGAAAGTTCTTCAACATGCCATAAATCTTTACTTCCCCTCCGAAGGCAGGCATACTGAGGGATTTTAACGCTCCTAAAAATCCGACGGCTTCGGCCGGGTTTGAACCCGCTATCTTGGGCATAGAAGCTCAGCATGCTACCAACTACGCCACCGAAGCCGCCTCATACACTCAAGTTAATGTGCGAAGAAGTGTTATATTGTGAGTTCGTCTTGGCGTGAATTACTTCCCACTGAAATATGAACAAGTTTAGATTAAGTGAAACACCGGAAGTGGATAGTAGCGTTGTTGAAAGGATTTCCTCAGTAAGTTGAAATTATAGCGATCTATGGGATGAAGGCTACTAAAATTTCTTTGTGCAAGGAAATGAAGGTACGGTATTGGTTTCTGCCGAAATCAGGTAGAATTTTACACTTGGAATACTTGTTGTTTTGCAGTTGTTGTTTCAATTAGGGGCTTTGAAGCATCTTGGTCATGTAGCCCCGTGTACTTGGTTCGGATTTAAGGCAAGATCATTGGGGTAGGCGAACACACCGGGGAGCCTAGAGAGAATGGAATACCCCTAGCTTAGAGAGAGAGAGAGAGAGGGGGGGGGGGAGGTCCGGGGTAGGATAATTTTCCTAAAACTACGCTCAAATTAGTGAGTCTTGACGGTTCCTTTCAATAGGTCCACGACCGACCGACATCCTTCCTAAATCCCTTCCCTGGTCCTTCCTTAATTAGATCCAAGTTAGTGGTCGCTTGTCACCATCTCCAGTTGTATCTGCTGACAAAGTGTGTCCAGCTCCCAGACACCATCCTTGCGACGGTAGAGGAATGATCCCTCGTAGAGCCCGTTTTGTGAGTTGGGAAAAATTTGCCTGATATTAGCCATTTTAAGTCAAATATTTATTGTGTTCCAAATTATTTTAGTTTTGGTAGTTCTACTATTTACTGTCATAGCCAACGCGTGGTTTAAAACCATTTTTTTTAGAGAACTACCGGTATCAAAAATGTGTAGTAGGCCTATTCCTCCAAATATAGATATATACATTTTCATTTAAGACTGTTTTGCCTTTCAGCGTCTAGTCCAGTCTGCAAGCGTCTGTTTGCTAACAAGTCACCTCCATGATCCCCTATTAGCAGTTACACTGTGGCCTCCTCTGCGTCTACACTTCTCACTTTGAAATCGTTCAACACTGAATCTAACCATTGCCTCCTAGATCTACCTCTGCTTCTGTTACCCTCTACAACCGAACACTCAAAATAGTAGGTTATCGTAAAATGTGCATTTTGATATAGAGTATTTAAGTGTGAAAGAATTTGTCTAAAGCCACCGTTTGTCATGTTTTTAATGTATATCAGCAAGATGAATCGTTCACTCCTTAAATCCAAACCAGGCTTCGTGCGTTTGGAAACTGATGAGATATGTCGTTATGATGGCTGTACCGTGGCCATGATTTTGGTAGGAGGCTGCTGTGGCCTTAAGATATGTACGAGTGAAAGTGGGAAACCACGAAATACCATTTCTAGGATGGTTGGGGTTGGAATCGAACCACCTGTTCTCATTTTTGCCTCTTGGGGGTTGAGTGAATCCCAACCCTCAGACCAGAATTACATTTCTTGGTAGAGCAGAAAATCGAACACGGGCCTCAGCAGTAACAGCCCCAGAATACTAGTCACTACGCCACGAGGAGGACGTTTATCTAAGCGAATGGAACTTACTTTCAAGTAAAATTCTTCCTGGCAGACCAAGGTTGGGAAACAATATGTCAAGCTAGTTTACACTAAAATTATTTTATTGATTCAGGCTGAATGTTCGCTTTCCAGAAGATATTTTCACTTAGAGATAATGGCTCTTCTTTAATTGCATTATTACATTGGTTATGAATGAATGCGCTTCTCATGTTTGGACATGTCTAATGATGTGACAATGTATAATTGAGATCCTTCGGAAATGGGTCAATGATTATTTGTTTTCGGAAAAGTTAAGACTTGGTCAAGAACAGGGGAGAAAGAGAAAAGGTAGCGTAAAGATGAAATGTACTCTGTACGTTGCCAAAATGAACTAGGAGGGCGAGGGGATTCGAAGGCCATTTACCTAGAAGCAGTTTGAAGTAGGCAGTGTGCAGGCGTTAAACGAAGATTTTTTAAAAATGTATAAGGACATAGTCCTTGCAGAGGGAGGATGACGCAGTGGCTTTACCCAGACGGTCGAGGTTCGAATTCCAGTGACAGCACGCTAAATATTTCACATGGACGATCACGTGGCGTTGGGAAGGGATTCGGACCTTATATCCCCGCCCAAAACAATTGGCTAGTGACCTCAATTTATTGGGATAACCTCTCCAAAATTATAGCAATAAAGTGTGTTTCTAAGAAGTTATGTAAATGTTCTCCAATACATAATTATAATATAAAAAAATACGAGCCTTACAGCAGTCGCATATGATGTGTAACCTCTGACATGTAACCAACTGGTATACTACACAGCTTGTACATTCTTAAAATGTTAATTTACGCTCCATTTTCAGACTGGTACTATGATGAATGTATACATTGAATTGGAGATATGCTACTGTCACATTTGTGGCGCAGTGGTCAAGCTGTTAGTCTCTCACCAAGGTAGACCGGGTTTGATTCCCGGTCAATACTTGTGAGATTTTCGAATTTAAATGCCATGTCCTGTGGTTCGCATTCCACGTAAAAGGGAGGTACCGTGGATCACGATTGTGAGATTAACGGTCACGCAAAACTACAAGCTTCCTTCCTTCCTTAATAATTCATGAAACAAAGTGACACACAACGTCGACTGTACTCTCAAGTACTGTGGGCACACTCCTCAGTAACTAAATAATTCATTATTCTAAAGACTCTCATACAATTCGTCGTAAAAATCAAAACATGCCTTCCTACAATCATGAAATGACCTAGTCTCAGCTTTTATTCCACTCACATAACAACATTCTGTTATGCATTTAATATTTGACTAGCCTACTCAACCACTGCTTGACAATAATGCCGCTTACTTACATGTCATTTGTCGTCTTTGTCCTACCCCATGTGATGTTCAACCTTGAACGTCAAGCTTCATAAACTGCTCAATTACAAATGCAAGTTGGTGAAACATTTGCCACTGTGCTCGTCAAACCAGTGCCTGCTAAATGCACTGCATGGTGTCCACAGAATTTTCAATGTCAATTTTCCTGACTTTTCCTGACCATTTTTCAATAAAATTCCTGACTCGCGAAGTAATCGTATCATCGGAAAACTGGTTTATTGAGCAAATATATATATATATATATATATATATATCTATCTCTTGTTTGCAGCCTCCATCATCCTCATAGCTGCCCAATGCTCGCCTCTTTAATCATTTAAAATACAAAATAAAGTAAATTATAATGCAATAATACATAAATCAAAGTACTTAATAACCTAAACTATAGCGATGGGGTTGCGACATCCCTACGCCAACGCAAAAAGCGGACAAAAAATAGGTAACTGAGGTTTTTACTATGATGTACTGTAAAAATGGAAACTTACCATAATGCCCAGTGAGTTATTTGCTTTTTATCTTCAGAGATTAGTTGAACTAGTAACATTAAATATGGCTGTAAAACCTAAAATACTGTATGTTTAATATAAAATTCCTGACTTTCTATTACTTTTCGTCATTTCTTCCTGACTCACGCCATTTTTTTCGCACTTTTTCCTGACCAAAAACAAAATTCCTGCCTTTTCCTGCCTTTGCACACCATGCACTGCCTACTGTATTGCCATAATATTCTCGCGCTACAGAGCACACACTGCCTTGTTTCAAATACACATATTTTCAATTGTTATTGTAAAAGGGAGTGTTTTACAGATATTGTAGTTTATAATACGGAACTCATTTTATTCGATGATTTTTAGCTTCCACCAGCACTAGCCTAAATAAAGAATACGATATGGATCAACTAGATTAATAGACGCGACGCCGCTCATAACCTTAAATTCCATATAAACAGGTCCTCTTCATTCACAGATCAACACGTAATTTCATATGGATTCTGTTAAAATGAGTTATATTTATAGGATAAATATCGTTTAAAATGATAATCTGGTAGCTGGATCGATCGATCGAGCGGGCAGTGCATACTTCCGTTTTCCACTACTGCCAGCTAGTACACTTCCGTCCGATTGATCGAGCGGGCAGTGCATACTTCCGTTGTCCACCACTGCCAGCTAGTACACTTCCGTTTGGTCGATCGAGCGGGCAGTGCATACTTCCGTTGGATCCACCACTGCCAGCTCGATCGTTCCGATCCACTTCCGTCCCCAATTTTCAAAATCACTCCCACAAAACTATCCAGCAACCGATCGGAAAGATGTTACACATCAATAATTCAACTTTGACAAGAGGTTGAAGCATGGAGAAAAGGTGGAGGGGGGTAAGGGATAAATGATGCGGTATACCAAGAACGGTGACCACCAGTCGCCACTGACTGTAGGTGAAGACTCACAACGCGATCTGAGCGAGGGCTGTATTAACCCGGCAGTGGTCGCACACCTAGTGCATCTTAAAGAGGTTGCGGTGGGTCACCATGACCCACATAATATTATTTAATTATGTTCGTCAGGACTTGCACTTTTTTAACTCTGTTTGTACATCAGTTAGTAGCCTACTATTATCTTAGACATAACAACAACCGTACTTTTATTTATGTTCTTATTTGTTTTTAAATAGTTAATACAAAACGTCCACTTAATTGCATGCGATTCAAAGTTGGTATCCTTTTCTAGAATAATGGTTAAGGACAGAAATAATTTTACACTAATGGCTTCTAAGAACATGAAGAAAGTCTAAAGTTCATTTTTGAACAGGCAACATATTGAAATTTACGAAGATTTTCAGACATATACTTTTGGTACGAATAAATATAGAAAGAATTAACAGAAACTAATAATTGTCAAAACCAAGTGATACAAGCAGTGGGATATCATCATCTGAAGTGGAGTTGTCTTCCGAATGTTCACCCTCAGTAGCTACTTCGTCATTACTGCCATCACTTTGTTCCGGACTAGGTCGTCTTGTATCTCTTCTTGAGGATCGACATCAGTCCCTACATCACTTTCATTATCACCCAGTTCATGTATATTTCTGCCGACAATGATTCATTCAGCATAGAACGAATACGGTCTGCTTTTCTCTCAACTATTTCACCGAAACAAAGAAAACTACTCAATTGTAAAATTTTAATAATAATTTTTATGTAAACACAAAAGGTCGCGGTGACCCGCACACTACTTTCCTCGAGAACTGCTATGCTCAAACCAAATGCTGCCTGTGTAGAGGGGATAGACTTAAGAAGGTACTGGGGAGGGGGATGAATGGAAATGTTAGCGTGCGGGTCATGATGACCCACAGCGACCGTTCTTGGGCGTATTAATGACTATTATACTGAAGAGCCGCAGCATAATACAGTGGATTTTAATTATGCTGTTAATGCTCAATGGACTACCTATCAAACATTTTGTGACGTGCCATATCGTTTCTGAGGAAATAATGGACAATTGTATCGGCTTGAAAATACTGTCCATGCCGTGACCACGGCCAAGAAAAAACAAGCTATGATAACAGACTACTTCGTAAAGTGACTCAATTTTTGTTTGTTTTGTTGTTTCTTTCTTTATATGGGTGCAATTCTCTTGTATTTGTATTGTTACATATTGCCGATTATAGTTAAACAATCGTATTATTATTTCTTGTTGTTCACTTTTAACTATAACCCACAGTCACATACATTTTGCAGTTTTCATTTACAGACTTTCATTTCCCCTGGAAACCGTATAAGTGAAGTATTACTGTATCTGGAGAATGAAATACATCCATACAATCGAACAGTTCAGAAGGGAGGGATGGAAACAATCTACATAGACGAGACTTATATTCATCAATGCCATATGGTAGAATGTTGGTGGCAGTCGAAATATGAAATTGGGGCTACCGCTAGCATTGGAGATGGACCGAGGCTGATAATTGTCCATGTAGAAGAAGAGGGGTTTGTGGAGGGTGCCTTGTTAATTTTCAAAACAGGACAGAAGTCGAGGGATTGCCACAGCTCAATGAACTACGATAATTTTCGTAAGTGGCTAAAAACTTAGCTCATCTCAGCTTTGTCATCTCCTAGTGTCATTGTAATGGACAATGCCAAATACCATTTCAACGAGAGAGATACGAAGTCCCGAATCAAGGAACCCTTAAAATTGACATCGTTCGCTGGCTGTAGGATCGCGGCGTTGTGTTTGATGCCTCCCAGAGCAAGGCTAAGCTCATAAATTTGGTGAAGAGCATACTTCACCAGAAATAATATTTAGTGGGCAATATCATTCACGCTCATGGTCATATTCCTTTGAGTCTTCCGCCCCGCCCCAGACCTCAATTCTATTGAAATGATCTGGGAAGACATTAAATTCTAAGTGGCAGAACAGTCAATTGGCGGCTCTCTATAGTAAAAGAGCAACTGAGTCAAAAATTATTCCAAGAATATACGGAAGAGAACTGGAAAAATTATTGTGACCATGTGAAAGCAAAATAAGAATATTTGCAGCACAACACAAGCACTGACAGTGAAGTGGACAGAACTGGAATTCATATGCGTGTGGGAGACTAGAATTCTGATAACAGCGACAGTGCGAATGAGTGACGAGACTGGAGCCGGCTGGCCACAACGAGCGGAAGGGAGAATACAGAAGCATGGAGGGGGAAGCAGCCGTGTGCCAAGGTCAGTTCAACTCTGTTTTGAACGTGGTATCCCTATAATATTCTTCCATGAACTTGGCAGTATGCGGTATTTTAGCAATTCTTCGGATGCTTCCACACACCTTCTTGAATATTGGTATAATAATCATTTTCTGCCAATCCTCTGGAGCTTGTTTTGCTCTCCGCACACTCTTGAGTACTCTGAAAAATCAGTCTAATTTATTCCAATGGGTCCCGCATCCTTTCTCATTACCACGGCTACTTCATCTACTCCCATCTTCATCTTCTTAATGGCCAATTCCACACCTCTGCCATTGCAATGTCTGCGTCCATTTCTTCTTGCACTGCAATAGCTTCAGTGCACATTAAATTCCTCACATTTAGCAGTTCAAGAAAATATTCTTTCCCATCCATGGGCGTAATTTCAGCTTTTTAACTGGGGCGGCAAGTCTTGCCGGGGGGCCTGGAATACCCCCAGGCAAAAGGGGGTACCTGGGCTCTCCCCCGGAAATTTTTAAAATTTTGCGTTAAAACTGTAGTTTACAAGCACTTTTTAAACTGCTTTACATACCATACCAGCATAAATGTAAATCATTTTTACCAATGATCTGTGTTATTATTTATGGGCCTAATTATACCAAACTGTGTTATTTTTAATAACATGAACAACAAAATCGTTTGAAAAAAAACCATCCATACATAGTTTTTTAAAGTTTGGTCTGTTGTTGATAATTATTAATTTTAATGCTTACGGTACCCTAGTTAAGTGTAAATTAATAAAACGTCATACTAAAATAACAGTGCTTTATTGAAGTTTTACTTGATAACACCATAAGTTGTACAAAAACTATTTTACACAAAATGAAGCCTTCTCTTTTGCTTTGAGTTAAAAATATCAATTACTTGGGGAATATCTATTTCAACACTCCTTTCAATTGCCAGAAGGGCCAATGACGACAACCTTTCTTGGCCAACAGTGTTTCTAGTGTAGGTTTTTAACCTCCTTAGACATGAAAAAGACCTTTCACAGGATGCTGAGTTCATGGTAATTGTAAAATATAAGCAGAACAGTTCAAAAAGAAGAGGGAACACACTTTTCAAAGATTTTTTAACCACAAGGTCAGCTCTTTCTTGAATACTCTTTTTCTTTTTGAACTCATCCATGTTGTAAAAACATCTTAGTTCAGAGAGGAGCAGTTCACTTTCCATACTGTAGTAGTTGCACAAATACTGTGCACTGGAAAGTTCCACGTCAGTTGCACCAAGAACTTTGCTTAAGTGGTTCAGTACATCTAGATTGTTTTCTTGAAGCTTGGCTTCTATCTCTTGCACCAGGATGTCAATAACTGGCCAAAGGGTTGAAACCTTGTAATATTGTTCCACTGTTTCAAAAGGAGTTTTATCCCCCCCACCAATGTTTGATGGAATTCTCCCTCTTCTTGGCATGTGTGCTGCTTGGAATCCGCAATGCTCAGAGATTTCTGTGCAGTGGTTAAATAACTTATTAAAAATTCATCTGTTCTGAAGGATTTTAAGACTTCAATTGTGCTGATTTTGACAGATTTCACAACTTCGTAGGTCACATCGCTTGCTTGTAATGTTTTTGACAGTACATGATGATGATGATAATTGTTGTTTTAAGGGGCCTAACATCTAGGTTATGACAGTACATCACATTGCGTAAGAACTCTCCTCGGTAACAGCAAGTCAAACACAAAGCTGAAATCCTCCATGCTCTTTAACAAAGCATTGGCCTGTCCACCACTATCAGGGTCTATGTGTGCAATTTGTTAAGTGTTCAAAGTTGTTTCGAAATTGTCTAACAAAGACCGCACTGCTTCAACACGGCAAGCCCATTTGGTATCACTTAAAGACTTTAATGTTACAGTTCCACCACTAAAGCTTTTGGAACTGTTTTGAATTTGTTAAAAAACAGCATGTCGTTTAGTTGATTTCTCAATAAAGTTGTAAAGACTTTGAAGCAAAAAGAAAGTGTTTCTTATTGATGTTACGCTTGTACAACTGCTTACAATGCACAAATTCAATATATGTGCATTGCAGTGAATATACATTGCTGTTGGGGCTTCTTACATAATTCTAGCTGCCACTCCTTTATATTGACCCCTCATGTTTGAGGCCCCATCGTAGCACTGAGCACGCAGATTTTTAATGTTCAAATCCAGTGAAATCAGAACATTCTTTAGTTCATTTGCCAGAGTTTCACCATCAGTTTTTTGGCTCGATAAAATCCTACAAACGACTCATAAACTTGTAATTTATCGTTAGCATGCCTTAAAACGACAGCTACTTGCTCGTGCTTTCCTATGCCTTGAGTCTCATCAGCTATAATGGCAAACACTTTGGACTCTTTAACTTCTTTGGCAATGTGCAGCTTGATTTGTTCTCCAATAATGAACAGTAACTCATTCTGGAAAGTCGCGGAAGTGTACTGAAAATTCTTTCGATGCTCAGTGTAGAACTTCTTGATCAAATCACTATCTTTAGAACAAAGCTCCAAAAAGTTTCCTCTGTTCTTTGATTCTGCAGATTCATCATGTCCTCTGAGAGCAATGGATTGCCTGCCACAAAATATTAACGATTCACACAAAGCTCCTAAATACAATCGGTTTTCTTCAACTTCTTTTGAGTACTTTTCATTAACTTTTTCAATAACAGTACCACTTCTATCTGCTTCTTGTAGAGAGGTGAACTTAGTCATACTAGTCTTATGCAAATTACTACAATCATGTTTTTCAAACACTTTTAGAGCTTTCTTCCACTTCGTAAACCCACTGATTGTGAAAGCGTCTTCAGCATTTTTTCCGTCTTGTAAAATACACGACAGACAAAACAGAATGCTTTATCGGTTAGAGGACTATATTCCAGCCAAGAAAAAAATTTGTACCATTCAGGCCTAAACTTTCTTCCATCCTTTTTAGGGAAAACGAAATCTTGTGGTTGAAATGATCCTTCCTTAACATGCAATATGGCCATATCTGGACCATGGGCAGGATCACGCTTGTTGATCAGTCCAATTGACAATAATTGGTCAATTGCAGTAGAGGAACAGCTGGAACTTGGTAAATTTTCCTCACTCGAAGTACTGCCCTTCGTAAGTGTAGATGACTGAGTGGATGAGGAGCCTAACACTTCTTCTGTAGGCTGAGGTGGCTCTGACTTATGTTCCAAAGAATCTTTTTCTGTTGGTTCATCTTCTAGGCGCTGCTTCTTCTTGCTTGGTGGGCCTGAGCAAAAGTAAGACAACAACGTACTTTGTCCCTTTTTGTTCTTCTGAGCCTGAAAAGAAAGGGATTAAACTTGTTTTCAAACACCAACAATTCAAAAATTTACAAGATGTCTGGCTCATGGTAAATAAAAAGTTGTATAGGGCCTACAAGTTACATTTTTTTACAAGTTGCAAGTTTTTTTTACCATAGTATCAACCTCAAGAAAAGGGCTTAGTGTAATTTGAGGGGAAAATTAGACTCAGTTTATAAACAACAAAATAAGGCTGGCTTAAAATGACACACAACACGAGGAACGGTGAAAATATACTATATGTTTTGAGGCAATTTTTCCCTCGTTAGAACAAGATCAAAAAATAATAACTGTAATATGATAAGGCAAATAATGTGAACATGGAGGAACGGCAATAACGTGGAAAACTGCAAAAATAACCAGGCACACAATACTTTTCTTTCAGTAGCAACGTCTTAGAAAAAAATAAAATTTGTTTGGATTTAAAAAAAAACATTTAAATAAATCTTACCATATCAAAGTTACTTAAAAACGCAAAAATATTTTGTTTATTTTTTGTTACAGCACATTGGACAACACTAGACTTGTTCTATGCTATGCGTTTGAGGTTGTTACTCTGACAGCTGACTCTGTGGCGAGTTTAAATTTCGCATGGTCTCAGTTTCCCGCGTTCGGCACTTTCGTGGCGCTTTATTTTCGCGGTTAGTGCATTTCTCTGTTCGCATATTGGGAACATAATGAGGCCAAATTTCGCAGTCAACGTGTTAAACCGCAGTGTAAGTGAATGGCCGTCTTATTTTACTCAAGACCGTTCTCAGTCGCGTGATTTTGCTTTCTCTAGAGTCTAGACCTAATCAATATTGCGGACACTGGCTTCACTATACTATTCTGTGCGCTGTGGGTGAAAGTGGCTTATAACGTAACCTATAAAACAGGTAGACACTTGAACTGAAATTAATTTAACTTACCATGTCTCAGTACATGAAATCTAATCCTATGATGCAGATAGTTCACTGAAAGAAACTTAGAAATTTCAAGAAAATGAAGGCAACACGTTACAGGTAGAATAGTACGAGTAGATCTCTTTCGAAAAGGAAAACGACAGACAACAGCTGATGTCTGCTTTGCATTACATATTACAGGGTTGCCACCTAGTGACATGTATATCGCTTAACCGCTTAGTCCCATTATTCACGCAAATGGTTTTATTACTTTTTACGCCATCATTTTGAAAATGAAAGCTATTATTGTTTGGGTAATTAAATTGTTTCTGAGAGATACAGTTAAAAAGAAAATCAAGATTGTACCAAGTTTATAAACTAATTTTTTACTTGTTTGTAGGCAAAAAGTGGGGTTTGGGAATTCTGGGGTGGCAATTGCCACCCCGTAATTACGCCTCTGCTCCCATCAGTTTTTAATATCTTCAGGTTGCTTCATACCATTCCTTGTTTTTTACAAATTCAGGGCGATTAAATAGTTTTTTTTTTTTGCAAAAGAAGTCATTTATCTGTACCTTGTTGAAAAACTATCAATGTGATATATATGGAATAACTTGTCTTAAAAATGGTGCCGGGACGTCTTCAATAGACCGTGTACCGCTTAGTATAAATGGCTTTTTAGCCCATGCGTGGCGAAGATAGTTCCACGATCTTTAGTAGTTGCAGACTCCTGCATTCTATGGCATACACTTTTATCTAGATTTGGCAAAGTCACACAAATATACATGGCACTGACCTTTGGAAGAACATAGCAACTAAAGGGGGAGGAAGGGGGGAAAACCAGTTCCACCCAGCGAACACTTGGGGTTAGTCGACTACAACTGGTGTCTATGGCAACACGCAACTGCTTCAAGTTCCAGTTAAAGAGACAACTCGATAAGTATAAGCTTGCATTATTTCAGTATAACCATAGTTGATTTTGTAAAACCATATAATCACCCCTAACAGACAAATTCCGGATTTTCATCACTATTTTAGAAGTTTACCTAACATTAGATATACCACATTTAACATACACCGACTGTTGCATTACCACACTGCAACTAAATAATTGTACATATCGTATATATTTTTCACCTGTATTCTCAACATAGATGTTATAGCCTAAGTGTAATGGATCTGATGATCGCTTGACGATCGAAACTGGTCATCCTAGTGTATTTAGTAATCTTATGTAATTTATTTCAGGATCAGGGCATAACCCAGCTCTATTTGTGTACATTCGTGTTGACCGACTGAAAAGCACCAAACTTTTGTTTACTTAGGCAACACTGAAAAATGGCTTCAAACCTCACAATATAGAATATTATAAGTGAACTTATTGTCCAGTAAAATAAGCAAGGTTTATGAAGTCGTGCTGCTTTCACTACGGTAAATCCCCACAATAAAAGGGACAACGGGAGGTTGAATACACACATCAAGGTGTGTATCATATAAGTGTGATCATCTTAGACCAATATTTAATTTGTAAAGCCATTCACTACTATTGAAATCACTGATCCTACGTCGCAGGAATGATATTAGGTAGCGTAAGTCTGAATATAGGCCTACACAGTAATTTACACATATCCAAGGGACGAAGGGAAGCATATTCCAAGTTCTCACTCTCAATTAGGTCCACCTCGTCATGACACAAGTAATTGAGTTAATCAATTTATTAATATAAATACATTTAAATGGAGGAAATCATTATGAATGATGTTTCAACAGGCCAGAACACACTATTACCAGTCTAAAGTAATTTAGGTTGGTTGGTTTCTCAGTTTAGGGGCTGCGAAAACGCGGTCATGTAGCCCCGTGTATTTTGGGTGTGTGTAGAATCTGTCTGATAACTGGTGTTAATTGTGATGACTGTGTTTCTGTTTCTTAATTCAAGTAAGGACTGCATACTTTGAATTTTTCAAGAAGTTCCTACTTTAGCCGCCAAACGCCACCGTCAACTACTACTACCGTAGTCAGAACCTTGCTACTAGACGCCACCGCAGTTGGCTCCTGGCGACGAACGTAGGAACCTGAGCGTTGTTTACATTTTCCCCCTAATTTAGCTTCACCCAGGTGTAATTAGTGGAAGGCTTTACTTCCCCTTCGAAGGAAGGCATACTGGGGGATTTTTAACGTTCTTAAAAAATCCGACAACTTCGGCCGGGTTTGAACCCGCGATCCTGGGCATAGAAGCTCAGCATGCTACCAACTACGCCACCGAAGCCACTAAAAAAAATTAACGATGTCTGCTTGATAATACAAGGTAGAGTTTGAAAGGTGTAGCAAAACCATTTCCTGGACACAATTAAAAATTTAATTGGATGTAAGTTCTAACCTAGCTAAGGAACGTGGGAGCAGACAATAATCAAAGAATACCGGGATGGAAAAGCCTCGCAAACAATATTGTCAACCCAGGTCTAACACATTGTTACCCGGGCGCGCGCTACTCTATTCCTTACTGCGGACCGGGCAACTTAAGTACACCTAGCATGAGAAGATGGAACATAAATACGTGTAATTTTACTTACCTGTCCATCCATCAACCTCATCGTCACTTCTTTCACTGCTATCATTGTACAATTTCACTCGTATCATTATCGTCAAGATTATCGCACTGTCAGTTCCGCGCGCGCCATGCAAACACTTGACAATACACGCGGTAACTGTTATAAAACCTCACTTGCAGTACCGAAAGAATTATCACAACAATATACCTATCTGCATTTCGTTGAACGAAGACCTTCGTTCGTAAATAACACGTAGAATTTTGATTAATGAACGGCGGAGAAGAGAAAATTACACAAGAATGAAGCACTAAGAAAACGTTAATTTACGTAGCCGGTTGTCCGCGCACCAATACAAAACTACGTAAATTAACGTAGCCCGTCATCACCCAGAAGTAGTCAAAATTCGATCGCTAACGGAAGTTTAAATAGTCCCTAAATCTCTACTTAGTATAAAAAGAAAATAATTTGTTTATGTTCAAAGGAAGCCAAACAGTAACGAAATCAGTGAGAAGGTCGGAAAAAAACAGACTTCCGTGCGCTTTGTAAGCTTACGCTGGGCAAACCGTTAAAAATATAAATATACTATGACTAAGAATTGTTCAGCATGAAAAGTTCTACAAAAAAGTCCGCGAAAGCATATCTCTATCTTCAATACATCGCCAACTATACGTGTTTTTAGATTGGATGGGAGGGGGATTTGTGTTGCATGCACCTCGCCATTCTTAAATTACGTCTGACAATAATTCGTTGCTCATGCTATCTCCATGATAATATAATGGAGTCCAGTCAGTGATTTTAACCCATCATGCCGAGACGTAAAACGGATATAGGCCTACTATCGGATTTTTTATTATGGATACTCGAGTTTAGGCCTTAATTACAACCAAACCAACAGACCTATTGAAAAACGAGTTATACCAATATTTTCCTTGTTTAATTCTGCGTTAGTCTATATAAGCCAATTATTTTCAAGTTTATTAATTATTTATTTATTTGTGGTTGTATGAAAAATTGTCCGTGTTTTTGACGTCTTTTCTAGGAACCGCTCACTTGAAACTATATACATGGAAAACTACTTGGCTGAGGGTAATGCAATTTTTATATGTGATAGGCACAAGTATTGGTAGTGCAAATCTAAAGTTTCAATTTTTTACAACTTGCCAATAAAAAGTTCTTATACTTTTTCTGACGTAACGTTTTCTCAGCCCAGGATAAACGTACAGCAGGAAACTTTGTCTCATTTTGAAGCTCTCATTCGTGATTATCGGAAACTACGACCACTGTAAACGTACAGTGTGATGACGAATTTATGAAGAGTAATATTAATGGGAGGTTTTGTGCGTTGTAGCCCGTGCGATTATAAGCGGGCGAGGTGGTGAATTCGAGAGCAGCGTTGCCGGCTACCCTCGCCCCGGGCAGTTGTGAATGGAATGCGAGTGACCTGGCTGGCTAAGTCCTCATGCTATTTCAGTCTTCCTGTTTACTGAATATTGGCCACATAACTTCCAGATGCCTCCGAGACCACCATTGTCTGAGGGCGAACTTGCGCTAGTTCTCAGTGCTATTTGTTTCTTTCGAAATGAGGGGACAAGAGGTTTCCTGTGTATCGGAAAGTGGCAGATTGTCTTGGATTATCAGTGTCATCAGTGAAGAGAATAGGAGCCACTTCAAGGCAGAATGATGAAAATATATCATCCAGGTCAAGAAAGAAGCAGTGTGTGAGGTCCGGGCCAGGTCGTCCGAAAATCCAACTCGATGATTTTACTTTGGGCGCAATAAGAAGAACTATACATGATTTTTACATGAATAAAGTATTTCCCACAATTAAAAACCTCCGCGAGAAACTGTCCGAAAATATAAACGATTTTCCTGATATGTCAATTTCTACGCTTTTGAAAGTAGTCAAAGGCTTGAGATTCCGATTCAAAAAACTGAACAGGAAAACAGTGCTAATGGAATCCGTGACGGTTGCTGCATCCCGACATACATTCCTGAGAAGAATGAGAGAACTTCGAGCACAGGGCTACAAGATCTTCTTTACAGACGAGACCTGGTGCGGACAGCACCACACTATGAAATATGGGTGGCAAGAAAACGTGGTTGATGCTTTGGAAAAGAACTTCGATAATTATGATCAATACAGAGGGTACATTCAGGAAATTATGGATGGCGTGGAGGTTTCAAGACACCGTCTGGAGCTGGGAAACGCATCATAATTTTACATATAGGAAGTGAAGAAGGATTTCTTGACGGTGCAGAACTTTGTTTTATCGGCAAGAAAGGGAGCGGTGATTACCACAACGAAATGAACTCGACTCATTACGAAGAATGGTTCACGAAAGTGCTGAGTTTATTGCCTCAAAGGTCGGCAGTTATTATAGATCAAGCCCCATATCATACGATGGTCGATCATGCAACTAAAAACCCGAACATGTCGTGGCTGAAACCTGACATTATAACCTGGATAACATCAAAGAATATATCGCTACCACTTGGAGTTGTCAATTACAACAAGCTGACTAAATCAGAGCTAATTGTCCTTGCCAGGCCTTATTTTCAAACTCCAGTGAAGAAGCTGGAACAACTGACGAAACGACTTCGACCGGATGTAAAGCTTGTTTGGTTACCAGTGGCTCATTGCGAGCTCAATCCAATTGAACTTATTTGGGCTTACGTTAAAGGAAAAATAGCAAAAACAAATATGGCTAACATATTACAAAATGGTAGAAGTATGGCAGCAATGAATGTTTTATGCCGAGAAGCCTTGCGTACCGTTACTCCCGAACTCTGGAAACAATGTATTAACCCTGTATAGCCCAAATTATTATTTTTTCAAGAAAAAAATATTGATCCCTACATTTAGAGACTAAAGGGTGCTGTAGCCCCAAAAAACATCAATTTCTATTTTTTCAAAAATTACTGTTTTGAAAATTGGTTTGTTACTTTGAGGTAACAGTGGGCGGTGAAGGTCATGGTATAAATTTAAAGAATGGAATCATAAGTTTTTATTCTCACTAGATTAGTATTGCTATATTTAGCATTATTTAGATTTTACAAAATTAGAACAGGGACAATATTCAAATCACATGAAAATAATAAATTTTAAATGTCAAATAGATGAAATGTCACATTTGAGAAAAATTTCCATATGGAAGACAAATGCCAATATTTGTTTTCAGAATAAGGCAGCAAAGAGGAATCAGTGCGTTTCAGTTCTGTTACCAAAAGTTACCTCAGGAATCACCAATAACATTCCACAAAATTAGAAAGTATGACAAAAAAGTGGAAACAAGGTCACTCATATGAATTGGCATAACAAATTCAGAATGTATATTTCACTACTCCGTGTGAAATTCTACGAAGCAGTTTGCAGACGGTGTGAAGCAGAGATGCACTTTACACTTTACGCAAATTACTTTGGGGACTCCAGGACAGCCAGGCTTCTTACAGCGCCCCCTTTCTTCCACAAATTTTGGCCAGCGACTTGCCGCATCTAGTCTGACTTCTTTGACTGGCATTGGAGCACTTGGGCCCTTCCTCTTCTTCTCTTCAATTTGCTGCTCCATTGAAGATAAGCTTGGTCTTCCTCGCTTCTTTTGCGTAACTTGACCCTGCTGGCAAAGACAGGCTGCAGCTGCTGCCTTGAACTCCAAGAGGCTCAGTTGATCTTTCTTTCTGATCTGGCGTGGGTCACAGTCCCTCCTGTACAATAGCCATGCATTTACAGCTACTAAATCCATCAAATGAAACACTATTTTCAGGTACCATTTTTTTGATCTGATAACTGTTCGATATAAAGCAATAAGGCAATCAATTAGGTCCACGCCTCCCATGAATTTGTTGTATAGAAGTACTATGCTAGGGCATGGAACTTCTATCCTAAGTGCTCAGTAAGTGAACTGGTTTGTTGTCATACCACATCACGGCCGTTACTCTCACACCATCTTTGATCGCAACATATTCCTCAAAACTGCCTCTTCCCTTCTTTTTCATGTCCTTATCGGCTGAAAATTTGCATCCCTCTAGTCTATTCGCACGCACTGTGCCCAAGCACTGGATTCCGTCTTTCTCCAAACATACATGCAACTGAATACTTGTAAACCAATTGTCAAAGTACAACTTACGAAAGCGGTGTTTTGGAATGATGGTCGACAATCGAATCACTACATTGCCGGACACACCCACATCTGGCAACAATGGGCTATGATCTGCCTTCCCTGAGTAGATCTCCATATTATAAACAATTCCCTTTGAATCACACAACAAAAATGCCTTATAACCCCTCTTCTTTGGCTTACACTTCACATACTGTTTGAGGCTGTGTTGACCCTTGAAAGGGATCATCTGCTCATCCACACAAAGCTTTTCGTCAATTGGTATGTTATTACAATTTTCAACTAGAGCCTGCAAGAGGGGCCTGACTTTGTAGAGTTTATCATTTGGATCTAGTTTTGAGTTGTCATTGAAGTGAAGTCCTGATTGTATGGCTTCCCACCTGTTCCTACTCAATGTGTCGGCAACAACTGGGACTCGAGAATCAGTTTTCCAATAAGAACGGGAGTTTGGCAAACCATAAATTGACTTATACATAGAACATCCAAAAAACTGTTCAATTTCATGTTTGCTTACATTTATTGGCTTTGCTGGATTCCGTTGTACAGAATACAAATTTGTTTGTTCCACTGCTGATTGTAAGATATCGTCGTCCATCAATTTTCGGAAATAATTTATTGGAGCATGAGGTACTGTATATCAGGTCCTGGGGGCAGCTGATCATTCCATGGCAAAACAGCAGTTGCTCTGCGTGTGCTAACCTTCTTCCAAACTGTATTCTTTGGTCCACTCACCCCATTTGATATCACTGCATTGTCACAACTTGATGTAGGCTCTCGATCAATATTGACACTTGCTAAATTCTGAGTTTCTGCTGCGACATCAGTCTCTGTTGACATATTGTCATCGAATCCTTCTTCAACCTCACTTTCTGGAATAATTATATTCTCTGTTGGTGTAAAAAAGTCTAATTCATCATCGGAGGCAGATAAGAGAGAATCATCAGAATCATATCCAATTATTTTCCTCAAATTGACATTATTGTCTCTGCCTTTACCATAGAAACGACTGGGATCCATCAGTCTGCAGCAAAATAAAAGAAGGTGAGGTTACAGTTCGCCATTGCCCAATGTGACTTTCAAGTTACAAAGCAAACTTTATCGGTAAAATGAGCAACAATGACTCTCACATTATTATACAATACATAAAAACTTGCTATAAGGCTTACCTTTGCTTTACGAAATTTTATTTCTCACACTAATGACAAAAACGAAGAACAAACAATCATCTAACTAAGACAACACCACGTCAGCATAAACATGTGTGCAGTCTGGCGAAATAGTAGACATCTAGTGGGAAGGATCTGAACTATTGTCGCTTAGCTACCGGAAATAAGCGTAGCCATACTGTGACTTCAATGTCACATTGGTCCAAGACGGAATATTAGCGTGCATGCTAAGTAAATAAGGAAAATATGGTATGTGACTTCAGTGTTACAGTGGGCAGTACAGGGTTAAACACGCTAAAAGAATTGAAGACCACTACTGGGAGAAAGATGGACTGTCTGAAAATGTCCCTCATTTCGAGCCAGTCATAATTAACATGAATGACAGCAGTTCTGATTCATCCGAACAGAGTGATTCTTCAGACGAAGAATACTGATTGAATTTAATATTGTATAGATATGTAAATAACCCATGTAAAAATTGTGTAGGCCTAGTATGACATTAGGAAGCAAACCATTTTTAAACCTGCCATTGAAGATCCATAGCCCTTATGTGAAAAAGGTGATGGAAAATGAAATTTGTACGAGGAAACAAAATCAAAGGTTGAAAGTAAACTTAAAGCAGTGTTCGTTTGTTGCCAGCCGCGACACTGCCCTTAACGCGGCAACGCTGCATCGGATTTCACAAGCCCGCTCGCTTTTACTCGCTCGGGCTACAACGCACAAAACCTCCCATTAATATTACTCTTCATAAATTCGTCATCACACTGTACGTTTACAGTGATCGTAGTTTCCGATAATCACGAATGAGAGCTCCAAAATGAGACCAAGTTTCCTGCTGTACGTTTATCCTGGGCTGAGAAAACGTTACGTCAGAAAAAGTATAAGAACTTTTTATTGGCAAGTTGTAAAAAATTGAAACTTGAGATTCGCACTACCAATACTTGTGCCTATCACATATAAAAATTGCATTATCCTCAGCAAAGTAGTTTTCCATGTATATAGTTTTAAGTGAGCGGTTCCTAGAAAATACGTCAAAAACACGGACAATTTTTCATACAACCACATATAAATAAATAATTAACAAACTTTAAAATAATTGGCTTATATAGTCTAACGCAGAATTAAACAAGGAAAATATTGGTATAACTCGCTTTTCAATAGGTCTGTTGGTTTGGTTGTAATTAAGGCCTAAACTCGAGTATCCATAATAAAAAATCCGATAGTAGGTCGTAGTTCATTGACATTGGGAGAAAAAGTGCTTGTCACGAAATGCACTCTTAACTGTTTCCGAGAGAAGCTAGTATAAAAAATACTAAATTTAAAATATTTTGTCGCCAAAGTTGCTACATCTACCGACAAAATCGCTAAATTGGCAATACTGATCGTAACGACCAAAATGCTCAAGGCCCAATAAAATGGCGTAGTTGGCTCCTGCGCAAAAGGCGAACGGAAAGGTTGCCACATCATGCGTTCAGTTGAGCTTGAGAAGGCACTGCTCATTGGCTGAGCACTGTCATCAGTAGCGAGTGATAACTTCCTGCGAAATTCGAAAGTATTGCTTTCACTTTTACGGGATATAGCCAAACTGAGAAAAAACCCTGATTAACAAAGAAATTCCCTGATTATTCCAGAAATTCATAATTCCCTGAGAATTCCCGGTTCGTATACACCCTGAAAATGTTAGACCTAGTCACTTGCAGCCCAGCCAACAACATACGAATCCCTCCTCTAGACTGAACTACGACATAATTGCGCAAGTCCTCC
Source organism: Meconema thalassinum (assembly GCA_946902985.2). Classification (NCBI taxonomy): domain Eukaryota; kingdom Metazoa; phylum Arthropoda; class Insecta; order Orthoptera; family Tettigoniidae; genus Meconema; species Meconema thalassinum. Next base: position 1,204,534,713 of record OX336388.2, read on the forward strand.
AAGACAGCCGGAAATATGCGATCTATGGCTTGGTTGGAGACCGATCAGTGCACTACAAAAGACTTCACACCATAATGGAAATCACCAGGGGGATGAAAGTACTATAGTTCCTTCGCTTCCAAAGCCTCTCGGCCAACTGACAGGTTCACTGCCTGAGCACTCGCTGCGCTGCCATCAACTCGATTGCTATTGGTTGAAGCTCATGAGGGGTGGATACGCCGGTTACATTTCAACATGTCGCTGGCAACTGAGTCGACTCATGATCGTGTGTGTTTGTGCTTTTGAGGCTTCCAACATGACATTCCTTCGTAGGATATTGCATTAATACGGTAGGTATTTATTTCAATAGTTACTTTGCAGTTTTGCTGCCAGGATAAGATTTTAATATCTACCCATTATGATAGTGTTTCTGTTTACGAATTGTGGGCTTTATTGTGATTACTTCGTTCAGTGTAGTATTCTCAATTCAAAATGATTTTAGCTAGATGGCATATTAGAATGATTTTGTGAAGTATATGAATGGCTTTACATAGCCTAACCCTACTTTATTGAAACAGAGCTAGGCCTACAGTAGGCCTATGTGCAGAATGGTTGTGAACTGGTTGCCTTATTATGTTTCTTTTCTCTTCTCAGGTAATGAGGCACTTCAAGGAAAGCAGATTATATACTACATTTATCCAATAGCCTATAGACAGGAGTTGCCTGATTCTGTTGTCCGAACAGTTGTATACTAATCCTATTTCAGCAAAGGGAAGTTACCATATTGATGAAACTTTGATCTATTAATTTTACACCAGTACCGGTATAGGGTAGGCCCAGGTGCTATGTAGGTTTTGATTAGCAATACTCTTAGTTCATGCCCCCACCTCTGATAAATTCATATAGCCTATTGCACCCTGGCATACTGTTAGATGTGTGAAAAAGTCACTTGAGGAACTGGAATGTGCCCTACTTCTTTTGATAGTGCCTGCCACGTGTCCTTATCTGTGAATGGCACACAGTAAACCTAACTGGAATCATGACACTATTGCAGGGAGATAATCAAAATATACAGGTGACGTTATTGCTTCATTTAGGGCTTTTAGACATAGTGAACATCAGCCTCGTATACTGCTTGATTGTGTGTAACCTGCCTGATAATATGTGTAATTATGATGAGATAAAGACTAGGTTGGAAATGAAATGCTATATGAAGCTGTTGATATGAGCAGACTCGGATGGGTCATGCAAAGAGAATGGGGGAGGAGAGATTACCTAAGAGGTTAATGAGCTCGAAGGTAGAGGATACGAGAAGCAGAGATAGACGTAGGAGGCTATGGTTAGTTTAACGATTTATTAAAGTGAGAGGTGTAGAAGCAGGGGATCATAGAGATGACTTGTTTGCAAACAGAGGCTTGCAGACTGGACTATAAAAGGCTACATGTACAGTATATAGCCTATATAACATTGCAGTGAATATAATGACTAGGCCTATCGGTTCCCCTTAAGTCAATCAGAAAATTGAATTCAATGCATGTTGCATCAAGAAATGCTTCAATCGGTTTACTGATTGGTAGGCTATTTGTGTAACAAATGAGTTAATCCACAAATTAATATTGTTCATTTGAGATTTTTTCTTTCTTCTATGGATGTTTTTGGATGGGCTATATAATATCACAGTAAGAGGGGGGGGGCATACACATAGATCTTACTGCTTACTGTGCTTGGGGTAAATTGTGAACTTCAGAGATGGTGGATTTGTTCTGATGTAAGTTACTGGCTAGTGGCATTCTCCACTTCAAATAACATCTAATAATAGTTCCAGTTTATATATTTATTCTAAATGCACTTTTGTGCATTCATTGAAGCAGCATTATCCTAATATCAAGGCTACGGGGGCATTCACCCAGGGGGTGAGGCCTGTTACACACATCCAGGCCAATTAGGAAAGTAATGTTGTATTATTAACAATGGAATTAAAGTGATCGGGTAACTTAAGTTTATCCACACTGCACTTGTCCCCTCCTTCTATGAGCAGCAAAAGTTCTATATGTGCATGCTTAACATTGTAACCCAGAGAGTAGCTGTTTACTGTCCTTGTCACAAGTTGTTGCTTCAACATCTTTATTATGAGATGTATGTGTAACGACTATTTAGGTACACAATGTAATTTGTTGTAAGGAATTCACCTTCTGTGGTCTCGGGGTTTAGATGTGCCGTGCGAGCCATAGAGTTGCAGCGCTGCACAGTCAATTGGCTACACCTGTTCATATTGAGACTTCATATCCCGAGGTCCTGGCTCTGCCAAGACGTTTAATTTTAGTCTGAAGGTTAAAACGGGATACACTCATCCTCGTGTGGCAGAGCTGAGGAGAGATGTGTTCAAAGTCTCATCTCAACCATCCTAGAAATGGTCTTCTGTGGTTTCCCTCTTATACCCCAGGCAAATGATAGGATATCTCCTAAATTAAGGTCACAGCTGCCTCCTTCCAAATTCTAGTCTCCATTACAAATACACACACACCTACAGCCATCACAATGTCATGGGTAATCAGACATATCCCATATACACTTTCCAAGTACCATAAAGCCACATGACCTCGATGTCGCAAAGCCCCTACAACATTATTAGGATTTTAATTGTATTTTTCTCTTACAGATTTGCAATAGTGTGGCTCTACCATGTGATGACAATTATCTACTGGGACAATGACCTGATGAAATTAAATATTACTCTTTTCATGAAAATGTTCTGTGGATTTCATATCTGTAAAAACCAAGAAAGAAGAATATAATATGAACATATAAACATATTTACTTTTGTCCTCATTTTTTCCTTCAGAATTCTGTTTCCTTCCAGTATCGTATCTCATTCAACAGTGGTTAATAAGTTCATATTTTATAGGGTGCGCATGGTTTGTATTGGTTTATTACGTTCTTAGATTACTGTGCTCCCACAACACTGGTGGCAACTAAACCTCTCTTCTACCTGTCTGATATAACTTATAGTACCGAGTAGTAGGTGAATGACTTTCTAGTGTTACAAGGCCATGGGTTCAAAGGCCGAACTCAGCTGAGACTTATGGAAGGAAATCCCGAAGACACCAGTTCATCTCGCATGACACCCTCTGCAAAAGTAACCTTTAAGCACTGCCATTAAAAAATTATAAACTATAAAAGAAATGTTAATGATAGAAAAACTATCATGAATAATACATATAATACTAGAAAAAAATAAGAGAGGGGACATGGGGAGAAAAGTGGGGGGAGTACTACGCAACTGCTGTGGTACAGGTTTCAAATAATAATAATAATAATGGATATCCTTCCCCCTGACCCTGTATCCCTCTCTTTGTAACTACATGTAATAATATGATTTATGTCAATAAAATGTATTTATTCACTGTTCCTATTGTTCTGTTTTACGCAAGATCAGATATCAAAACTAGATTTCAGGCTGGTATTTTCTACTATATTAATAGTAATAATCCATTATTATGAGCCTTTGTTTTGATATCTGCTCTTAAATAAAATAGAACAAAAAGGAACAGGAATAAATAAAATACGCCGACATAAATCATATTACTACGTGTAAATACAAAGGGAGCGGTACAGGGTCGGGGGAGCGGGATATCAGTACGCGATTAATTATAATTCAAATCGCCCGCGTTTAAAATTTAGTACGCTGCCTCACCGCCAGGTAGCAGGCTAGGCTGGTGGATGACGTAACCCTGACGGTTGTAATCGGAATCAAATTTTATGCCTGAGTAACCTTTCTCCCCTATAATCTTTGGAAATCACCCCGTACTACTACTACAATGCTATGGGTGTTATGTCCGACCTTCCAACAATTGGAGCTCGCTGGGTGTTATTTTATGGGCTGCAACATCGTGGTCATATTGACCTGTGTACTTGGTTGTGAATTGGGAGGCAGCCGTAGTCTTAAATTAGGAATTATTCCAGCATTTTCCTGGAATAGAAGTGAGGAAACCACTTCCAGGATGGCTGAGGTGCCAAGATACCAAACTTTTGACATCGAGGGGATCCTTCAGGGCCAGTAAATCTGACATGGGTCTCTTGCATTCAAGCAACCACAAATGCCTACTGGCTAGGGATTTGATCCCGCAATCTTGGAAACAGCAGCCAGGAACATCCCTGCTGAGCTATGTAGCCTGCAAAGAACAAATACAGTAGAGCGTCAATAATTCGAACGCCCGCCTGAGCGTGTGAACTGTATTTAGCACAGCGCTGAGAGTGTTTGTTTTGAACCTTCCACTCCCCTTCGCCCCAGTCTATTTTTAACCCTGTCAGTTCAGTTCTTCCAGAGTGGTACGGCAGCAAAAAAAAGTACAAAAAGTAAATATTCCGTTTTTTATAGTAAATATTTTTTCAAAGAAAAAATAAGGAAAAGTAAACAAGCAAAACTTTAAATACGAGCTTCCCTGGAGGTAACGACGACGTGCAAAGACCTTTGGTAGAGAAACGTAAGTTCCCGTTACCCGTCAGAAGGCCATAAGTACTGTCGTGATCATAAGTAATGGGATACCCTCGCTACTTCAAACATTTGTATGTTAAGAGGCACAAAAAAGTTCTCTGAAACCAAGTAACACATCTTAGCAAGATCTCCAACTTTAGTTCTTAACATTATTTTGTACCTCTTACCGTTTGAGAGTTACACGCGTTTGAAGTAGTGAGGGTGTCGCATTACTTACGATCGCGATAGAGCCAAACTGGACAAATTATAAATTACAAAATTGACCCATTACAGCTTACCGCGGTCATATTAATAGTTGTTTCAAAGATTTAAAATACCGGTGGCTGCATATTTTTTTCCGTAGCTAGTTGTAACATTTTTCAATTACTGTATATATACTGGTACATACATAAACAAATATTTGAATGGCGTGGTATGCAAAATACACTCTTTCTATTTAAAACAAAAAAATATACCTATATTTATGCATAATTCTTGGAAAAACAATAAGGCGCCTTGTTAAAAGGTATGGAAAAATGGAGGGGGAAAAACACACATTCAAACGTTATACCTATTATATAAAATAAAATAACTCAAACTACAATCTTACACCATGAGAGTAGTCTCATACTGACAGAATTAAAGTAAAAAGTAACATTGGTTTTGGACTAGAATTAGTAATCAGACATTAGTCTGTCTTCGGTTTCTTCGAGAGAAAAAAATGATATAAGTGATGCCTTTCTCTTGTCCAATTTCTTATGAAGAGCTTCTGTCTTCGTCTCCTTGTCTTTCCCTTCCTTCTTCAAAGCTTGTGCTCCTTCCAAAAGCCCCTCTGCAACTCTCGCTCCTTCCAAGTCATTCTTCTTGATAGCTTCTTTTAAGCTGTTCGTCGCTTCATCAATAAGAATGTCGGCCGCTTTTACCTGTTTTGCGTCCTCAGTCTTCGCTTGTTTCACCTCAGCTTTTTTATTTCCAATCTTCCTCCCTCCACCTTTTTGTTTGCTTCGAATACAAGTCTCTTTTCTTCTTCTTTAAGTTTCTTCCGAGTCTCTGATTCCTCTTTAGCTTTCCTGTCTGGTACTTCGAATGAGCAAATTTGGCTGCGGTGATCAAATCGGGAGTTCTGTGGCTTGTTCTCAAACTGTTTCAATCCGTGGCAAATGTTAAGTTTGGCGTCGAGTGTTGCGCACGACATTGCTGAACGGTCAGGAGACAAAACTCTTTCCACTTCACTACTGCCATGAGCTAAAGACAATGAGGCTTTAACAAGGCGCTGAATCGTTGGATGCGTTTTTAGAAGTAAAATACCTTTTGCCAATATTCCTCCACAGGTAATTGTTCATCGGAATTATCAATTTGCTGTTCTACCTGCAGCAACGTCCATTCATCGTCAAGGAGACTTTCGGCCACCTCAAATGGCATGCAGCGGGCAACTTTAGTCCCGCTACGAGAAGTGGATTTGGTTCTCTCGGTAGGTTTCAGAAATGTGAAATGTTTCGCGGCATCGTAAGCTAGTACAGATTTCTGTCGTAAATATTCACCATCAGCTATGAAGTGCTCCTGAACATCCTTCTTGAATTACAGGGCGTCGACGCCTGGGACGTTTTCCAGAGCTTCTTGTGATTCCTTGTCCAACACTGTCTCCTAATGAAAGGAGATTTTCTGAAGAAATGGTCAGGCTTTTGAGGTCTTTTAAGACATCACCCTTCACTACTTTTCCGAACAGAACAGTGTTAAGAGACAGCATCTCTTTGTGCAGAACGTGGATTAACGGTTCTTCTCTCTGGAAAAGTAAAGATTTCTGCACTTTCAATCATAAAGCAGACTTCTGCCTTCGTACGAGGTCTTTTCAAAACATTTAAAATACTTCTATAGCTGGTGCTCATTAGAAGCTGCTTGCTGCCGTTTTTGGGCAAAAACTCGATGAAATAAACCTTGAGGGCAGCACACTGTTCTATCAACCTTTTTGCTGCCGGTGCCAACGTGAGCCATCGCGATCCCACGTGCTTGATGAATCTGTGATTTGGCAACTGAAGCTTGGTTTGGATCATCACAAAGTCTTCCCAGCGACTAGGACAGTCATTAAAAAACAAATACACTTTCACTGCAAAATCACTTATGTCCATGCCGAATTTTTCAAGTCCTTTCAAAAATGCATTGCGTATGACGTGCAGATTGCAAGTTCCACCCCCCCCCCCCCCATTTTTTACAAGCTCGTTCCTTAGTCTTATAACAGCCTTATTAACAAAAGGTCCGTCACAGCTCAACATTAACAGTCTAGAAATGGCTAGATCTGTATTTTCTAAAGCCTTTACCAAGTGTTCAAAAATAATTTCTGCAGTTGCATGGCCAATAAAAAAAGTCTAAATGACATCCTACGATCCTATCTTCCATTTTCAACCAGAAACTAATCAAAGTCTGCAGTTCTTTCAGTACTTCATTATTCGTTGTTTCGTCAAAACACAGGGAGTGGTCAGATTGCATGGCACCCTCTAACATCATTTTTCTAAAGTGTGGACCCAGTCCTTCTGTCATCAAATACCCTACTTTAGTTCGACCTAAACTGAAATCCTCGCCTACTCCCGAACCAAACATCTTTAAATAAGTCCGAAATATGATCACAAGAAGATGCGGAATAATTGGACACCACACATTACATAACCCACTGGAGCTCTAGCCTGTACGTCTTGTCCTTACACCCACTTGATAATATTTTTCAGTCGAGATACCCGTTGAAGCCGGAATTCCAGAGCTTGAAGATGTGGCTGAGCGCTTCATAAATTGTTGCTGGGTTGTATCCCATCTTGCCTCTGCAATTTTTTTGTGCGTTTTCCGGTCAGCACATGTTGGTTGACAGCGTTTACTCCTTTCTTGGCAGTCAGTTGAGCTCTTGCAAATTTCGCAAAAAACTGGTGTGGCATGTCATGACCCTAAAAATAACAAGAAATAGCTATGAGAATACCAAAGCTCATTAAGGGGTCAAACAAAAATAACAATGGCTCTGGAGAACCACATTCAAATTTGTAACATGTCATTCGCAAACGCTAGAAAAATCAGTTTAAAAAGTCGCAGTTCGACACGAAGGCCCCCCCCCCCCCCTTTTTCCCCGTAATGTAAGCTTACAATGTCACTTTTTGACTCCCCATCCCTTTCCATCCTAGACAACTAGTAAATAAATCGGTAGCCATTGAAGCAAGTAGCCTATTGCGAGATTAAACAGGGTGTCTACTGTAAGGATGAAGTAAAAATTAGTTACTTTTTAGGTACCTTTTAGTTAATTTTAGTTACCTTTGAATTCAAGTTACGTCTGCGGTCTACAAGCAGAGGCGCTCATCACGCGGTGAAGAAAAACAACAGCAAACTGTTTTTAAAGAAGTTTTTTATTTATCGTATGGCTTTTAGTGCCGGGAGTGTTCGAGGACATGTTCAGCTCGTCTGAGTCTGTAGCTGCTTCCAACGGACACCCTTACGGTGAGCTACAAGTTCCGTTCAATTTCAAGTTGCTACCAGATATCAATGATACCTAGTGGTGAACGTTGGAACCTTGATAGAGAGTTCCGACGAAATATAACCTAACAATTTAGCTTCACACAGGTTTTGTCGGTGGAAGAATCCTTTACATGCCATAAATCCATGACATGGGACCGCCGGCTTTACTTCCCCTCCGAAGGAAGGCATACTGATGGATTTTTAATGCTTTTAAAAAATCCGACGACTTCGGCCGGGTTTGAACCCGCTATATTGGGCACACCAGTTCAGCATGCTACCAACTACACCACCGAAGCCGCTTTAAATGAAATTCACATGATGTTATAAAAATTTAAAAAATAATAAATATATACTAGATATTTAATATCCAATGAATTGTTTCAGCTAATATGTCGTCTTGTCCACAATATGTTGTTATTATTACGGTACCAAGAGGTTGCTCAGCTCTTGACCATTTGGCGAGATTTCCTTTGTCCCCGCGGTAGGTCGCGAAGAAATGTATGCGATGTTACGCGATCGTCACGGAATTCTGTCTTCGCAGTCAAATGCGGAGAAATATCGAGATGTTACACAATCGGCGCTGGTCTCAGTTGTTTGGTGAGCTTCCCGTAGTTTTCACGATAGAACACGGAGAAAAATAGCGATTTAGATCAGCGTCACTTTTAGCCATTCGACGAGATTTCCATTGTCCTTGAGTTCGGGCACAAGAAAATATAGCATTATTACGCAATCGGCGCCACTTGCTGTCCGTTTGACAAGAATAGTTGTCCTTGTCATTGAATGCGGAGAAATATCGCAATCGCTGCCGCTCTCGGCCGTTTTACGTTGTCCTCGAGATATTATGCAATCATCGCCGCACCCGGCCGTTCAACGATTGTCTGCCTGTCTTATCTGTCCTGATAGAATGTCGGAGGCAAGCTCAAGGTTGGGCATGGTTAAAATTCACGCGTAGTTATGAACATGTTGTTCGGTCGGCGCCGTGATTCCCTTTGTCCCTATGCTGTAGTTGGGAGTTCATGAGTTCAGGGTGGATCACGAGGAGGATTTAGTATTTCGATGCTACGTAGGCTGCCATTTTTAAGTGCGTTGATGCACTTCTCGCTCCCCGCACGCTTTTAAGTATACGGTCATGGGAAAAGTGGCAAATAGGTTTCGTGATGGGTGCCCAATCACCTTTGACAGGATTCCCGCAGTCCTCGTGGTCACAAGTTCACGATAGGGGACGGATTTAATGATTTTACGCAACTGACGTCGATCTCGGTCCGTTCGACGAGTTCCCGCAGGCAACTCGTGCGGTCAGCCGGCCGTCTTTGAGGATGCGATTTTGGAGGATGAACGTTCGAAGTAGGTACAGTATCGAATTGTTCTGAGAGGATTGCACGAATAATGCGACAAGAGGGCAAGTTTTATTTCGATTGAGAACCACGAATTATCAACAAGTTATCGAAATAATCGGTTAGATTATGTATCCGATGGAACGAAAGTTCGAAGGAAAAATCGACTTATAACGGAATTTTGAATTAACCATACTGAATGTCGATAATTTACTTGACATATTTTTTAAATAAGTTACCGTATATGTATTTCGAAGATTTTTCGCATTTTTTTCGAAACGGTAACATTTCGCAAGATTGCGACATTAAATTGTTTCGCGTTATTTCTGGACTTCAATTTGACATAGTTTCCAAATAACATAAATGAAAGATTTCTTTTTAGTTTCGGAAGTATTCGCGAATAAACGTCTCTCGAAAAGTCAGGTTTCCTAATACAGTAACACAGAAAAATATTTCACACGAAACTTAAGACTTATTGATGCCGTAAATATACGTTGAATCGATGTATACCACTCAAGGTATCCTCGGTATGCATTTCCTCGAGGTCGGGCACGGAGACATAGCTTAGTACTATGCAATAGGCACGGCGCCGCTTGCGTGGAACTCGCAATCTTTGAGCCTAGCGGCGCGAGTTGAAATGATTCAACCCGCCTTCAGAAAATTTTCGTTACCCGTTTGTAAAATTCGTTACTTTCGTTACCGGTAGACACCCTGTTAAATGACAATGATTACACCCCCCCCCCCCCCCCCTGGACGAACAATTTAATATAAGGAAGTTTTTCAAGGAAGAAGTACTAAAACAATTTTAGATTTCCCTAATATGAAAAAGCTTTGACGAAACATAATGAGACTATGCTACACTATCACGTTTATCTTTAAACCAAATCAATTCCTACACCTCCCCCTCACCTACACCACAAGTCCAGCTTGGTTGGGGAAATAAAGTTAAACCACGACGAAGGGAAGTGATCGTTACTAGAATATAATTTAGGATAGAAGTGTACTTACCTCGTAATAAAACTACTCAAATCATCGCTTGGTATGCCACACCATAATTTCTCTCACCGGAAACGAACCAACGACCCCACCTCCAACGTTAAAATGCTTAAAAAGCATGTAAAATTCGACCTAATGTTCTTAACGAGAATATAATACAATTTAAATAGTACTACCCTAGACATATTCAAACTACACAAGGCATCCGCACCAAAACGAGCCAACGATCCATCCCCTCCCCCGCCACCAAGTTACAATGCTCAGAAAACAGGTTAAAATCCGGCCTGATGTTCCTTACCAGAATACTAACACTTTAGGAAACACTTTCTTTAAGAAATTACACAAAGCATGGATAGTTTGTACCGCATTATTGTCACACTATTTTATCTCTCACAGATAGCGAAACAACGACCCCTCCCCTCCCCACCTCCAACAATACTTAGAAAACAGGTAAGAATTCAATCTTTAGTGTTCGTTACGAGAATGGAATATACTGTAACTTTAGATAGTATAATACTTCTCCCAAGAAATTTCAACTTCACAAAGCATCGCTAGTACGTATTATCACACCATTATTTTTCCAACAGAAAATGAACCAATGACCCCTCCTCTCCTAAACGCGACAACGTTGAGAAAACAGGTTAAAATCCGACCAAGTGCCCCTTATAAGAATAGAATATAATTTTAGATAGAATTTCCCACATTAATTTAATCAAACCATATTTAGTACATATTACACCGACAGGATTTCTCTCTCAGAAAACGAACCGGTGACTCCTCCCACCCCCGCCCCCTTCCCCAACTCCAACGCTACAATGCTTAGAAAATAGGATAAAACCCGACCAAGTGTCCCTTCGAGAATACTGTAATTTCAGGTACCGAGTAGTGTTGTACTAAGAAATTCGAAGTGCACAACGCATCACTACGTATTGCCACAACAATGTTGCTCTTACAGAAAGCGAAATAACGACCCCTCTTCTCCCCCACCACTACAGCTACAATACTTAGAAAACAGAACGAACATATACTCGAAAAGCCCTTTGAATCACTGTAAACCACAAAGATGTGTTATAAAATAAATGGTATCTAACGCCACATTTAAACAACTGAAGCGAATTCCCATGCAATGTAGGCCTAATCTTGACCCAGGCTTCGATTGTTCACCGATAGGAAGCATATCTTCCTAAACATAAGTCTTTGGTCCTAAACATCAGTCACTAATAGGTATCACATAAATTACACTGAAGTACTTACCGAGTTGATAATGCACTTGCCGCCCACACTTTCCACCTCACAAAACCACGCTTTTCCGTGTGCAACAACAAACACAGCGCTCGGTGTAAACCTAACACAACAAGACTCGTCACGGCATGGTAAAAGTAACGCCGTCTGAACGAGGATCTATTCTACAGCCGGTCAGTAAATGGCACGGCATGGTCCGAAGAGGTTCGAAAACCTTAATCCGGCTGGAGAATCTCTTCTTGATTTATAACTAGAGCGCGCTACACAAGTGGCAGAGAAGACGCTATGGCTAGCGCGGCACAAGGTATAAATAATAATTGCACAGCAGCGATAGGCAAAAAGGAAAAAAATTCCGAAAAAAGTAAATGAATTTCAAAAAAAGTAAATAAAAGTAAGTCTTTTAAACAAAAGTAAATAAAAGTAAATCACTGGAAGCCCTGTCAGTTGCTTCACTTGTTCAGTAGTGTAGTTGCATGTTGTGGTTCATAGTGCTTACATAATTTGTGTTTTAATTACAGTACTATGTGTGTGCCTTGTACAGTGTCATATTATGGAGTTATCAGGGACACTGAAGAGGAAACAAATTTCTAACTATAGAAACCAAACTCGAAATATTAAATAGACTTGAAAGAGGTCAAAGTGGCTCGCCTTTGTCAAAACATTATGGAATGGGTCAAGCTACCAACTCGGACATTAAAAAGAAAAAAACTCACACAAGCCAAAATTAACAAGTTGTTCAAATAAAATATTTTAGTGATTTCATACAGTTGTGTTTATTTTTTTTGTGTATACATACGTACAGTAAACTCCCGATTATCCGCGGAATTGATCGGCGCGGATACCGTGGATAATAGAGTTTCGCGGATAAGACGCAAAATTGCTGGTAATGGTTAAACAAAGGTCGAAGGCACTAAAAAACAACAAACAAGTGCTTTAAATAAGATTATAAAATAAAAGGACGTAGATGATAACAAAACCAGTCGATGTTGTGTGTGTTATTAAAAAGTCTTTTATACTGTTCAACAAAAAAAATAGAGTCATTTGCTTTTGCGTAGTGAAACACTTTCTTTATTTGTGATTTGAGTTTTCAACACCATCTTGTCACAAAGTGATGTGTTGCTCTTCAAGGTATTGAAGAATCCTGTCAATGTGTCCTAATGCTGCATCATGAGTAACTGTCCTCTGCATCTGCGTTTCCTCATCGTCTTCCGCTGGTCGCGTCCAAAACTGCTCAGGCACACAAGACGTACAGTGTGTATACCCATATACAGTACTGTAATACTGAACAAGTTTTGTACTGTACATTATTAAGTGTACTGTACTGTATTTGCGATTTACGATTTTTATTATGTTAAGTATTTAGTAACTTTATTTCATTTTCTGAGAAATAATTTTCGGTTTCAAAACCTTCCTATTTTTTTAATAAAAATGATCTACATGCACCCCGGATAAACCGCCCAGTGATAATCGAGAGTTGACTGTACATACATATATAAAATTGTAAATATGTAGTGAATTGTTTTTGTAAAATGAGTGCATTTTTTGGATTTAAAGATACAAATAAATCAAAGCACAATATGTACAGATAAACAATCATAAAATGTCGCATCTCTTGAGGCATGAAAAATGCTAAGTGTCACTTCAGCGGGTATGTACTGCAACAGGGTCAGTCCGTAATTCTCTCACTCGCTATCGACCAGCCCCTTGCCCCTCTTCTACACACACCATGTCGTGGTAAGGCATGATACACTCACAATGACGTGTGATTCGTTGTAGTGTAGTAGGTTAGCTGTCAGGTTGTAAAGTCGTTCATCGCCGAGCAACCACAGTTCGAGTCATGCCGTGAATATTTTTTTGTGAAATAACACACAATCACAATGTCATGCTACGAAAACAACAGAGTTTGGCCTAGCTAACGTTAATGATAATGCGTCATTACATCCTTCCATGGCTCACTATGCACACGCATCCAGAGATCTCGTTCTGAATCTCGTCGAACACGGCAATTACAGTGTGCGTGAGGCAGCAATCCAATGTGATGTTCCACCTAGATCTGCTCAAAAATGGATACAGCAGTGGCGGGTGTCAGGGACGATTGGTAGTCTACCGGATACTGGTTTACAGGGGTTTCTACTGTAGAAGAAGACCGTGATTTAGTTACACCTTCGCAGGAAAATCCGTTCTTAAAACTCTGTAGAGCTTACGCAGACTACCAATTTTCCTGGGTGACCATACACAGCCCGTGAACTATTATGAGAAGCAGGAATTGCTTGCAGAAAACCTGCAATCAAAGAATGTCTCCACGACCAACATACAGTAGAGCGGTGTGCCTTCGCTGAGCTGGAATTAAATCGTAATTGGGATCAGGTCATCTTGAAACGACTTTACTGGCCCTCACTGTTGGGGTGTACAAATGTAATGCTTTCTACTAGCCCTGCCTTGCACTTTGAAATATAAATGTATTGTTTACTCCGACTAAGATATGTTGTATTAATGGGTGCCAAGACCTCAACGCTATGTTGAAATCTAAATTTATATTTAACAACACCTAGCTCTGGTAGAACACCTTCAAGAATCTTTACACTCAGATCGTGGTATGATTTGATCATTAACCCAACTAACAATTTTATCAGGAGAAGGAATTTGGTCTATATCTAATGCTACCTACTGAAAGCAAAGATTGCATGGTTAAAAGAAATGAATTTATTATATATAAAAAACACAAGTATGGCAAAATTAATAATAATAATATATTTTAAATTTAAATTGGAGCGTTGAGATTTGAATATTACCGCTAGAGAATTACGTGAAAACGGAGTCGGATGAATTACAGATTTTACTCTTATTCCCAAGCTATGAAGTTACTGAAATACTGAATATGAAACAAAGAGACGAGAGATTACGTAGTTCTGAGTCATTCGCGCTTACTATTGGAAATTGCCGTAGCATTTCCCTCGTACTGGATGTTGAAGAGAGCTTCCCACAGCCTTCTGGACGTCATCTTCTTCGTTAGTTGAAGATATACTTGTAGATATGATAATTTATGGTCCGATCACATCGGAACCAACCACACATGCAACCACAACGGTCAAGTTTTACAAAGATAATCCTCTTGCCTCCACGGCGTGCAAACCATATATGCACTCGTCGCCTCCCTTCTCTGGAGCCGGCTTCTAGTCGCCCACTCTCCACTGATTGGCTGAGCCACCACGCGATACTCCCCTCCTCAGGGTCATTACACTCGGCGCGACGATGATGTCGATTACCATTCCAGACCATTTCGCCTTTTCTTGAAGCAGCAACCCCGCTTGCGTCATGCTTCTCGACAAGATTAAGCCTGTAGCCGAATTCCCAGTGACTCAACTCTCTCACAATACCCTAACTGACAAACCTCCGTAAACATATAATCTTCCGCAATAATTTGCTTGATAGTGTTTTCTATAACATCGAAAACCTATCTGTATGCTTATAATTTAAAAAAAAAAAAAACGCTCCAAAAAATACCTTAATAATAAGTTCATCATCATCTTGTACAGTTTCCAGCCCCAGGCTGGGTCTGTTTGGAACATAAGTCTCGCCACTTAGTTCTTTCTTCCCACCACCTCTCCGCTGTCACTCTGGTCCAGTCCTCGCCTCTCTTCTTGACACATTCCTCCACTCCTTTCAGCCATCTATCTCTTGGTCTTCCCCTTGGTCGTTTCTTCTGCATCTGCATCTCATGTATCCTCTTGGGAATCTTCTTCTCATCCATTCTCTTAATAATAATAATAAGTTACATGAAAACTTCTCTTGGCTGAACAATTTGCCGCGTAAATAAATATAGAATGGCTTCCCACTGACTTATGTCAGTGGCGTAAAATACCCTCGAAAAACATGTTACAATCTTCTCTGACCAGACATGTTTCAGTTCGGCAGAGGTCAGACCGGTTTGTGTGTACAGGCCACGTGGAACCCGATACGAGAAACGGTATGTGGCTGAGCGCACACATAGTGGCCCCGCATATCTGGATGTCGTCTGATGAGGATGAAGTGCTTCATCGGATAAATGGACATCTCACATCGGACCAATATTTGCACATCTTGGAGAATACGACGATTCCGAGTGTGAGAGAGTGCTATCCACATGCAGTACTTCAGTTCGTGCAAGACAACTCTCCAATCCATATGAGCAGGAGTGTTCAGAGCTGGTTTTCTGAGCAGGACTCCATTGAACCGCTCAACTGGGTACCCCCACCTCCAGACTAGAACCCCATTGAGCATATGTGGGCAAAGTGGAAACAGCAAATCGGGGAAAATTCGCCTCCCCTCCCCCTCGTTCATAGGATACATTTTGGGAGATAATTTCGGAAGCATGGGAGGAGATTGCCCTTGATGAATAGTACTTCAGAAATCTAGTTCAGTCAATGCCACGTCGGCTACAGAAAGTTGTCGATGCCAGTGGATACTGGACGAGATATTGAAGAAGTGCCTACAACAGTCCTTTTCAGGACTAACAATAAGCAAATTTATTAAGCCAGATTTCCCTCTGTATAGAAACACATGTATTCATGAAAGATTTGACTTAATTTAAAAAAAAATTAAAACCCCGGTTCTTTGTAGTTTAACACAACACCTCTTCCCTAGAGCTAACTGGCAGTCTGCAGAACGCTCATAATATTGTTAATGAGTAGACTTCATCCTGTCGATGTTGAAAGGAAGGAGTCGATTGCTCGTAGACTGGTTTTTGTTGCGACCCGTACTCGCGGGAGAGTGTAGTCAATTGTTTGAAATTGTTAAAACCTACGACAGAAAGTAAGGACACAAGATAAAGATTTAAGCAATCGGCAAACGCAACAGCGTTTTATTCACGTCAATAATACATACAATAACAAATATTGTAATGATATTTCCAACATCTCATGCACGTCTATTACAGTTAGCATAGACCCAGTGTGGTAATTAACGGGTTAATTGCAATATTTCGTTGTAAAACTTAAAAGGCATCCAGTATCGTGCGGTTCCACAATTGTATAACAGAGGCCATCAAAATAAAAGGAATTGCCGAGACCAATATTTGAACCATGGTGGTCCACGAGCGGCTTCTCATTAATTGCATATCATTCTTCTCCGTTATTCTGATATCTGCCCAGTGGCACTGTGTACTAATAGTTGCATTTTGTCATAGACATGTCATTGAATAAAGATCGAAGTGCATCAAAATTTCTTTCAACTATACCCGAACAGGACTTTGATAATTTCCACGCGACAATTTATGATGGTCTATGTGTACATAATTATGTAAGTACATAAAGTGTTTATTTTTTATTAATCTTAACATTTATAGTGTAACTAGGAATATCTAGGCTAGCAACGTGGTGGTGGTGGGGGGGAGCTCGCCTGCCTCTCATCCGGATCCGTCAGGAACTTTAGAAACTGACGTGAGGGCTCGAATGGGGTGCACTCAGCCTCGTTAGGACAATTGAGTGGCTGTCTGACAGTGAAGCAGCACCCTGGTCACGAAAATCAACACTAACGGCCGAAGGGAAACCACCCCAATATCTGCAGGCCAAATGGCTGGGCAGCGGTCGCTTGGTAGGCCTAGACCCTTCATGGGCTGTAGTGCCAGGAGTCATTATTATAGGAATTTCTAGGTTATGTTCAAAACTCCGAACCCCCACCAGTCCCAATTGGTTCGGATTTTCGACGCTTTACTGAAGAAGTGTAATGTAATCTTTTTATTGATGGAAAGGCATGAATGGAAGGTTACAATCATTTTAATTCAAACCTTTTATTACAGCATACCTTCATAGCATTCTTTAAAAATTAAGGATAAATATATTACAAATATGACAAACACAGCACAGAACAAAAATAGCAGAACTGAGAATTATTTTCTGGGCCACATGTGGCAGACTTCTTTTTGTCGAGGTAAGACCAAGTCTTCAGTATACCAATAAGATTCACAGATGTCTGCTACTGTTGCCCACCTGTGAAAAGAGAATACTAGTAATTATCTGGAATAGTGGGGATGTTAACAGGAACAGGATGGGAACTGACATAGATATGAAGTGAAGCATTTGCGTGGCAACTTGCCATAGTTGCTAGCAAATAAGACACTCCCCAATTATTTGAGTAGGGAAGAAAAAATTCCCCTCACAATATGGACCAGTTATAAATAAAATACAGCTTCCTACAGATACCCTCTTAATATTACAGATTTCCATCAACTACACTTTTCATATACAATTAACGGAAATACCTGTGCTTTCAACGACCTTTGTTACAAAATATTAGCGGTTGAAAGTTTATATATAGCATTATTGAAAGCTGAATATAATAATTTAAAATTGCAGCTCATTTTTACCTGTGAAATGTTACTTACAACTAAACACTGATCAAGAAAATAAGGAACCACATATTCTTAACGTAGTTATGTTATTTTCAGGTTATCAGTTACACAAGTTAACCACCAGTACTAAAATATATGTTAATACTATAGCTCAGTGATAGCGAGAGACTTGACAGCGCTTTGCAACATTGAAGAAAAGGTAACCAAGTTAGTCTTCAAACAACAATGACCTTGAAAACTAAATAATTACTGCACATTACTTTAAATCAAGAAGGCATGCCCAATTTAAAAAGGAAAATAGCTGCTTTCAGCAAATGTTTTCGTCTTTATTAGTCAATATTTGATGTGCTTTTCTGCAGTAGGCACCCCGATTGAATTTGATAAGTGAACAGAACAATCATTACAATATGCATATATTTATCAAAATTTTTAGGTATGTGCAATACAAAATCAATTTTCAGTAGCTAGGTTAAACAGAAAAATCAAGCTTAGGCACAGTACTATTTTATCACTGCACACATGCAGATAAGAGGGAAACACACTTCTCTTTAATAGCATGTTACATGAATTTCCTATTGTGTGAATTTACAATATACTTGTTCTCAAAAACAATCAACCGAGGACCAGATTTCCAGATGGTAGACCAGGGAAAAGGACACTCCAAGGAACGATAAGACTGTTTTGCTAACCCAAGTTGAATAGGAAGATTCATGGGACCACAAATTTTGGACAATGAATCCAGGAAAATGATACTTCTGGAAATGATATAGAAATTTTATTGAATTTGATTTTCTGTTCTTTAAAACATGTTATTTATACTAAAGAATCTTCCTTTAAATTACCAAAATAAGGAGAGAGTTCAGATTTCGTCATACAGTTTCGACAGTCGTATGTGTTGAAACAGTTCTTCACTACTCCGTAGTTAGCTTTGGAGAAAATACGAAGAAAACCTTTGTTAATTACAGCAACCTGACAAATATGTTGACGTAGTTACAACCAACGCGCAATGTGTTCTTGTACAAAATACTCGCAGCGTGCAAGATAGCTAGGTTAAGTTATCTTACATTTTAATTTTCTGCAGGTTCCGAACGAAAGAGGATGTACCTACAAAGGAAAGTTGAATACCTAATGTTTTTAAATTTGGAATGACTGCATTAAATGATAAAATAATGGGACAGATGACTTCATAATAGGTTACCATGTTCAGTGGAAGTAGCCTACGGTAGTGTGTGTTGTGCTAATGCGTAGAACTAAAAATCCCACAAAATGACAAGCGATTGGGAAAATTCTAAGAATTTACAAGCCAATAACATAATAGGCGAAGAAACAAGGCTATTACTTACACACATCTGTTCATATTTACTCCTTATTACTATTCATGGACAGTTTGTTTTCCTGGTGCTAATGTGTAACGTATCATGTAATTTCTTTGGAAGCAAGTGATGGTGATGAGAGTTTGACCGGGGGGGGGGGGGGGGGTACAAGCGGCTGACATTAGCAGCGTGTTCCCGATTTAGTGCAGACTATATTTTGTGCTCCCAAACGTAGTGGTGAGTAATTGCATTTGTTCTACTATTTTCCTTGTTAACTGTTAATACTAAAACTCACAGGGTTTGGTCCATACACTGCACTGAACTCAGGATGAATATCCCTAGCTTTTAAACCTTTTGAACTCTGAAATCGAATCTAATAATAACAAACCGGACTTCACAGTCGGCGGGACTCTCGATCAGCGATGCCATTTCAAAAGCTTGTCAACAAACGAAACACATGGGCGACTGTAGCCGTAATGGCGTCTCAGCCTTGCCAATAGATGCAGGTACACAAAGGCGCCAGCACAGAATGCCAACCACAGCGTTGCAACGGCCTAATATCACAAAGGCACGCACTTTAAAAAACTGAGCCTCATAGAAGGAATATGTCTATCATTGGTGTTAGCCATGATTTAACTTAACATTGATGCTGAAGAGCTTTGGAATAGCTCCAAACATCTACAAATGAACAGAGTATAAAAAGTGATATGTACTGACTAGGCAGACCAATTACTAAGTAAATAGATAACTGTCTTAGTCAATAGGGAAGCATTGTAACATTTAATCAATATGGTTAGCTTTACAACAAACCAGGATTTATCCTCTGTTGCTCTTTGAGTGGAGCAAGAGCGGCCTCTGTCAACCTCCTCCCTGTCCAATGACTGGGTGTCCGGTACCGACACATTCCAAACCAATTGTTTTCTGGAACAGTGCCGATGTCTCTTCGGAGAAGTAGGTTCTTCCAGACGTCTGCTCCTTGCGTGTGACAGCTATTGCTGACACCACTTAACTAATGGTCGTGGGATGGCCAGCAGATGTCTTAAGCTGCCTTACTAGGAGGGCAAGAGAGGTGAAGATGAAACATCTCTTTTCTTGGCCCCATTTCTTTTCCTTTAAAAGTGGGCTGGATGAGGTTCCAGCCCTGAAGGCTTCTTCCGCAAACAAGTTGGGGATGGCTTCTTTGCTGACCTTTTCAGAGACGTTGCATTCTCCGAAGATGCTGGTCAAGGTGGGTTCACCAGAGCCGTTGATTTTGGGGCCTAAGGAGATCCCTGAACCTTCTTTGGGCTAATACCAGAAGCCCCAGCCAATATAACTATTTGTGCTGCCCTAGACTGTATCATATTATGGGCAAAATTCACAGGTTTACACTGGAGCCAATACCCGTGCGTAGAGTTTGTGGTTTATAACATTTGCAATAAATGCTAAATTTCTTTAAACATCGTAGGTGTATGGGCCGTCATGTTTCTTGACTGATACAAGTTAGGAAAAAAATGCAAAAAATGTAAACCTTGGATTTATCGTAAATATATTATTGAAATGGACGTCTTCCATAAGAAAGATACATTTTATTTCAGAGGAAATAATTACTGCACATGAATTCATGATACGTAGAGCAGTGTAATGAACAACCAATCAAACTGGAATTCTTAACCACTTCACTGCTGCGGTCGAGTATACTCGATCTGCCTCAAGCGGTCCGTCAGTGCTGCGATCGAGTATACTCGATCAGAAATTTGTGCCAGCAGTGCTGCGATCGGGTATACTCGATCTGCTTTGTAAATGTCATATATTCTTACGCCATCTGTTAGCTACATTTTCAACCACTTAGTTCCATAAATACACACGTGTAACGTTGCGGGAAAAATGTTTTTCTTTTGTCACACAGTTATAAACATCGTGTATGAGTAATGGCTGCATCTAGCGAGCGCAATATGCGTCCGGAGCAAATTCTTACGCTTTTAGAGGAGATTGAGTCTGATGTGGATTTAGATAGTGTCGGAAGTGACGATGAGGATATTAGGGAACTGTTAGGAAGTGACAGTGATAGTGTTGAAGATATCCCGACAGAGAGGGGAAGAAATGAACCTGACCTAGGCCTACCCACGTGGTCCGAGGACGAGTTCGCGCCAAACGTGCATGCATTCCAAGTGCCAAATCCAGGTATGTCAAATACTAATTTGACCCCTGAATCCCATGAAATAGATTATTTCGAATTATTTGTCAATGAAGAGGTGTTGACAAAGGTAGCGGACGAAACAAACAAGTTTCATAAACATTGACGCTAAGCCACCCAGTCAATATTCCAGGCTCAGGAAATGGGTTGATACCAATTATAAGGAGATTTTTGTGCTAATAGCAGTGACGCTGCTGATGGTTCGAAATAAACATCTGTCTATTCAGGAACATTGGTCCAGTGATCCCCTTCTGCATGCCCCAATTTTTCAGCAAGTTATGTCTCGTGATAGGTATCTAATTTTACTCAGTATGCTCCACTTCACCGGCAATGAAAACCCAAACAAAACACAGTCGGAACAAAATTCGATTCATTATTGACCACTTCAGGAAAACATTCAAAACCTATCTCACCCCATTTGCTAACTTGTGTGTTGATGCAAACCTAGTTTTGTTCAAGGGACGTCTTGCTTTCAAACAATATATAAAAACCAAGCGTCCGTTTCGGCATCAAACGGTTTGTTCTCTGTAACTGCAAGACTGGTTATATTTTAGATTTTATCACTTACACTGGCTCATCAACAGAAATCACAGACCCCTATAAACTCGGCATTTCTGGTGCAGTTGTTACAACACTCCTACATGATTATTTAGACAAGGGCCATAGCTTATTTGTAGATAACTGGTACACTGGCCCACAGCTGTTTTCTTTGCTTCATGACCGAGCCACCAATGCATGTGGAACAGTGCGAAAGAACAGGAAAGGCATGCCTGCACTGGGAACTAAATTGGGAAGAGGGGAATTGGAAATGAAATCTAGCACAAAAATTATGGCACTCAAGTGGCGTGATAGGAGGGATGTGTTCGTGCTTACAACCATGCACAAAAATATATTTGAAGTGACTGGGAAAAAGGATCGCAAATCTGGAGCATCTATCTTGAAGCCTCAGGCCGTCATTGAATATAACATGAACATGGGGTCTGTCGATAAGGCAGACATGCTCCTTAGTTCACTCCATAGCGTGCGTAAGAGTATCAAGTGGTACAAGAAATTATTCTTTCTTATTTTGGACTTAGCACTTCTAAATTCATATGCCCTATACTGTCTATCATCAGGTAAGCGTCCTTCATTGGCAGAATTTCAGCTTCAAATTATAAGACAGATTTTGGAGAGATACCACAACCCCAGAAAATCAACTCCTGGAAGACCATCTGCGACATCTACGAACCCAGTTCTTCGACTAACTGAAATACATTTTCCCTGCTTAGTTCCGCCAACTGATAAGAAATCTAACCCAACTCGTCACTGTCATGTATGTAGCAATACTGTCAGGAGGGAAAGGAAGAGGAAAGAGTCCCGATACATGTGTCAACCATGTGGAGTCGCACTCTGTGTCGTACCTTGCTTTGAAGACTACCACTCACGCAGGAATTATTAGAATGTTTAGCCGCGTAAACTTTATCTTTGCACATATTTAGTGTTCAATTATTAGTATAGATAAATTGTATAGCCTATTTAGTTGATGAAAGGCTTTTATTATTTTTTTTTCCTGCAAAAGTTTAGGTATAAGGATAATGTATGTTTTAGAATTATTTTAGATACTTGTGCTTTGAGGTAATATTGGATTCGGGTGTTTATTTAGTGACATCGTGGGTTAAATTTAATGTTTCTGTTGTGAAGTGTGTATGTATGGGATGTATATAGTGCATGCATTTAGTGAGCATATTCTACGGTAAGAAAGGTAGAAGAGCTGGTTGATTATATGGTGAAGAAAGATATAGCAATGCTGGGAGTGAGTGAAACGAAATGGAAAGGGAGAAAAGAAGTGAAGAAAGGGAAAGGGTACAGATTATATTGGAGTGGAGGACAGAAGGCAACGAATGGCGTTGGTGTCATATTGAGAGAGGACCTAGACCAGTATGTTGAAAAAATTGACCCGATTAGTGACCGGATTATCAAAGTCAGGCTTGGACTTGAGAGTGGTACAAAAGATTTTATACAGGTTTATGCTCCCCAAACAGGGAAGGTAGATGAATGTCTAGAAGAGTTTCTAGAAGAGCTGGAAAAGTGTATAGAAGACAAAGAAGTGATAATGGGAGACATGAATGCACATGTGGGAACAGATAGACAGGGAAAAGAAGATATTATTGGCCCGTTTAGCTATGGAAATCAGGATGAAGAAGGAGACCTGTTAGTAGATTTCTGTAGGAGGAATGGATTAACTGTTGGAAATACGTGGTTTAGGAAAAAGAACTCGCAAAAAATAACTAGGTATGGATGGGGAGACAGGAAGACAAAGACAATGATTGACCTTATTCTGGTGGAAAAGGATAAACAAAGACAGTAGATGTGACAGCTATGCCCAGAGGAGATTTTGAAGGAGACCACAAAGTGGTGATAGCCAAAGTAAGGCTTGGTAAAATCACAAAACTAGTAGAAAAAAGGGAAAGAAAAATAAAGGTATGGAAACTAAAAGAGAAGGAGGAAATGGAAAAGTTTCAAGAGGAACTAAAACAGGAAATTCCCAAAGATGAAGCAAAAAGCATAGAAATGGAATGGACATGTTTTAAGAATGGATTTGTGAAGTGTGCAGTAAACACTTGTGGAAGATTATCAGGGAGGAAAAAGGAAAGGGAGACTCCTTGGTGGAACAACAGGGTAAAGGAAGCAGTTAAAGGAAAACAAATGGCATGGAGAAAGTGGATATGCAGCAAAGATGCAGAGAAATTGCAAAAATATAGAGAAGCCAAGAAGGCATGTCAAAAGATTGTACAAGAAGAAAAAAGGAAAAGCTGGGAAAGTTTCACTGAAACTCTAGAGGAGGATATCAAAGGAAGTAAAAAGGTTCTATATGGGCTAGTAAAAAACAGTGTGAAAGGTAGGGAAAACACAAAATTTGTAAAAACTGAAGCGGGAAAGATATTGTATGAAAGAGATGGTATATTGAAAAGATGGGAAGAATACTTTTCAAAGCTACTGAATGTTAAACACATTGAACTGGATGAAGAAAGGGAACAAGAAGGAACAATGGAGGAAGAAGAAGAACAAGAAAAGGAGATATCTATGCTAGAAATAGAGGAAGCCATAAAGAAGATGAAGAGTGGCAAAGCACCTGGAGTGGATGAGGTGACCACAGAAATGATAAAAGCAGCAGGACCAGTAGGGTTGCAGTGGCTGTATAGATTATTTAGAATAATTTGGAAGAAGAAAGAGATCCCAGAAGAATGGGGAAAGGGTTTAATTATCCCACTTTTTAAGAAAGGTGACAAAAAGGAATGTAACAATTACAGAGGGATCACCCTTATTGCCCATGTAGCCAAGATCTTTGAGAGAGTATTGGAAGGTAGACTGAGGAGGCAGACAGATGGAGAGATGGAAGAAGAACAGTATGGTTTTAGGAGAGACAGATCAACTTTTGATCAAATCTTTACACTAAGGCATATGATGGAGAAAAGATGGGAGTTTGGAAAAGACATGGTGATGACTTTTATTGATATTGAGAAAGCTTATGACAGTGTGCCTAGACAGGTGGTGTGGGATGTATTAAGAAAAAGGCAAGTTAACAGTGCAGAAGTGCAAATGGTGAAAGCTATGTACAAATATTGTGTCAGTAGCATCAAGACCACAATAGGAGAAACAGAATGGTTCAAGGTGGAAACGGGTCGCGGTCAAGGAAGTGTATTGTCCCCCTTACTATTCATCATAGTCATGGATGAAATCCACAAGAATGTTAAACAGAGATTGGGACAAGAGGCAATAAAGGCCATGCTGTTTGCAGATGATATAGTGATATGGGGTGAGGATGAAAAGGAAGTACAAAAAACAAGTAGATGTATGGAACCAAGAGATTGAGAAGTTTGGGATGAAAGTTAGCACAGAGAAGAGCAAGACAATGGTAATGTCAAGGGGAAGTAAGGAGGGAAGAGGAAAGATAGAAGTGAACGGAAAAATTCTAGAAGTGGTGAAAAGTTTCAAGTACTTGGGAAGTGTGATCACAGAAGATGGAAAGATTACGGAGAAAATTGGAAAGAGAATAGAACAAGCGAACAGCTTCTACCAGAGTGTTAGGGGTATTCTGTGGAACCAAGATGTCCCAAAGAAATGTAAGCAGGTATTATATTCAACCTATTATGGACCCGTACTAACATATGCAGCTGGAGCATGGACCACTACAAAAAGAGAGGAGAGTAGAATACAAGCAGCGGAGATGAAATTCCTAAGAGGTATAGAAGGGAAGACCAGAAGAGATAAAATCAGAAACGAGGAGATAAGGAGGAGGACAGGAATCTTGAAGCTGCAGGACAGGATAGAAACAACCAAGTTAAAGTGGTATGGACATATGATGAGAATGGGAGAGGAGCGAGTGCCAAAGAAAGCTTTTCTGGAAAAGGTTTCGGGGAAGAGACCGCGCGGAAGGCCCCGAAAGAGATGGGCAGATACAGTGTGGGAGTGCGTGGAGAAGAAGGGAGGAAAACCTGAAGATGTACTTAAAGGGGGAGAGGAGTGGTGGAGAGACAGGCAACGTTGGAGGTCCTTGATTCACAACCCGACCCAGGAAGCTGGAAACGGGAAATGAAGAAGAAGATTCTACGGTGTAAATTACAATTTTAAAATTTTTTCTACTGGGCAAAATTTTGCCAACTCATGTGGAATCGAACCCTGGATCCCAAACATCAACCGTGGCCAATACTTTATGAACACAGTGGTGAGTAAATTACATTTAATTATTTTCAGTTACCACTTATATTTTATGTTCAAATTGGTGAATTTCTGTGTGAAAGTGGTTGCCTAAAAGAATCCAGCACAGAGGGTGCACTAACAATTTAACAATTCAGCAGCGAGACGGTTAAATGCACATGGCTAGGCCACTTAGCGGCCAAACTAGTTACACGTAACTGTGTCCACAGGTCATAAGTTTGAAGAGCTTGATAACGCCCACCGTTTCCAACCACTGCACGCTCTCTCATTCTTTGTTGATCCTCGCTCATGGTGGGTTCCTTATCTTGGTGCAGAGTATTTCTGATTAAAAGTAAGGCAGTGATCTATTGTGTAGTACAGTTGAGTTTCACAAACTCGGCCTAATGTGGACCGAAGGGTGTCCGAGTTCGCGAAAAGGCCGTGTTATCGGGAAATGTGTTAAAAAGAAAAAATAAGCCGTTTGTTTTGGTTTAAAAGTAATGCAATTCAGTACATTTATTTGTTTTTAACAAAAACAAGTTTTAAAATGATTAAGCCACTACAATTACAGTACTTGAATAAAAATCAAAGAAAGCAATTAAATTATGAAAGAAAACTTAGAAAAACTATGCCTACAAATTATTTTTATAGTATGTTCACTGTACAGTATATGTACAAAACAATTCGTGTAGGCAAATAGTTTCTTCATTTAATGAAAATTACCATTTACTGTATGCAAAATAGTAAGTAATGTTCTTTTGCTTTTTGCTTCGAAACCTGTTTCTTGAAGCCTCATCACGAAGACGGCGAAGAAACAGAATGTCCATAGCGGATGCACCTTGTTGTTCAAAGTACCGAAGAGTACTTTCAATGGCAGTAAGTCCCTCGGTATGAGTGATTTTTGGTTACACTACTCCGCAATCAGCAACTTCTTCATCGTGATCGTCGATTTCATCATTTCTTGTGACAGACGCTACAATATCTGTATCCGACAAAATGTCTTGCTGCGTATCACCCTGAAACCATTTTTCAATTTCATTTTCGTTGGCATCTTCATATCCAGGAATATTCGTTACCAGGTCCATTATGTTTACATTGTCCTCTGCATGATTGTCAGCAAACTCATTCCCGTCGTGGTCTAGCAGCTATCTCCAGGATCGAACCAGAGTTATATATTCTACCTCATTCCACGAGTCAGCCACCCATCCAACAACGTCTATAGTGCGTCTCTACCTTAAAAGACAGTACGCATTAAATGGGGCGCGCTGATGCCAGATCTACTGCAAATACAAAGTTCTGCAAGGGCGGGCACATGATGTAATATAACTCGTATACAGGCGTGCTTTTACGCAAAACCCGGGAAATTTCCAAAATATTTGTTTGTTGTATATAACTGTAGCTCATACCTTGCAGCGAACAACGCTACAATATTTAGATATGATACGCCGAACCTCAGAGAGAGATTTTAACGCATACATTAGAACAATTTATATTTTCCAATTATTCGTGAATATGATAATATTATAATATGTTATAATTTATAATATTACATTTTCTCGAATATCATAGGTTAAAATCTACTATATAAAGCTCAAATACCACTCACTCACTGACTGATTCATTCATCACGAAATCTCAGAAACCACCGAACGGATTGGAATGAAATTTGGTATGCAGCTTCCTCAAGGGCCGCAAACGCCCACTAAGAAAGGATTTTTGGATATTCAGGTTCTAAAGGGGTGTTAAGGGGGTAGACCTGCATTTCATTGAATAGCAATATCTCCCGATTGGTTTCATTGGGGGATGTGATACTCGGCATATAAACTCATCATTAAAAAAAAGAAGACACGTGTCTGAGGGTTTTTCGATGTGGTGTATATTATGAGGTGAAAGGGGTGAAAAGTGGGGGTTGAAGGATTCCTAACGGAGCGTGTATCCCTTAAACGACATAGGCCAGGAGTTTGGAACTCAGCGGGAAAAAATCAGCATAAAAAATAAGTAAATAGGTGTTTGTCAGTTTTTTCATAAATCCAATTTAAGGGGCCCATGGGGAGCAAATCGCAAGAGGCGACTGCAGTTTGCCAAAGAGCATCACAATGACTCCTCTGAGGTCTGGGATAGGGTTATCTTCAGTGACGAAATTAATTTAATATATTTGGTTCAGATGGACGCCGAACGATATGGAGGAAGACAAATAAGGAACTACAACAGGCGAATCTAAAAACAACGGTGAAACACTGAGGAGGTGAGCACCTCGGCGGTCGGAAAACCTCATGTCATCGACGGCATCATGGACCATATGAAATACATAAGACGTTTTAAAGAACAATCTGGTGGATAGTCCAGAACTGTTAGGAATTCGTGACAATTTTGTATTTCAACACAACAATGATCCTCAGCACACAGCACTTAACATGCAGCTGGGGGTGCTACACATGCCACCTCAGTGGCCAGATTTAAACCCCCATTGAGAACCTGAGGAGTTTACTCGAGAAGGCAATCCGGAAGAGAAACATTTCGAGTAAAACAAGCCTCATAACAGCACAACCGGAAGAATGGAATAAGTATTAAGTTTGTGATATTTGGACAATATCATGACCCGGCCCTGCATTAAATCATAGTTATACTCGAGTGTCCGAATACATTTTGTCGACGCAAAAAGAGAATTTTTCTTTCTTATTGTGATTCACCAGGCATTGTTACTGCTAGATTTGTGTAATTTTGCTACGTATGAATAAATGAAGATGTCAGTGGTCAGAAAATGCAATTCTTAAACCGCTATATCCCCGTCTTCACTCATCTTAGACACCTCCTCGCGATAACCCCGGTTGTCCGAATACTTTTCACACTAACTGTATCTACTTAATGTTTCAGATAGGGGCGAAAGAACAAAGATCCTTTCAATGAAATTCAAATGAACTATAAACTCATCATTCTACATGGTCATCAAAATAGCAGTTGCAAAAATACACTGACCGGCACAAAAAACGCAACACCCAATAAATGAAGTGAAATTATTGTGTCATTTATCTATTTAATCAAAGTGAAGCACTTTAACCTATTTTTTTCAGACGGGGTATGTTATTGGTGTTGCTTTGCAAGCAAACAATAAGTGCTGATTGCACTAGCCTCAATTGATTTTTCCCGCACAACCTGGAAAACACATCACTGGATGTAACCCAATAATGTGTTCCCGCTCGTATAGCGCTTAGTGTTGTACTTTCAATTGTTCCCTTTTCAATCACGTGTTTGTGGGATCTTTCTGTAATTGTCGTAATTTCTGGAG
The DNA here is from genome assembly GCA_946902985.2 of Meconema thalassinum. Classification (NCBI taxonomy): domain Eukaryota; kingdom Metazoa; phylum Arthropoda; class Insecta; order Orthoptera; family Tettigoniidae; genus Meconema; species Meconema thalassinum. The sequence continues at coordinate 1,204,564,007 of OX336388.2, forward strand.
CAAACATGCCCTTAAGCCCTGAACAAGCTGCAAAAGTTGTTGCTCTGGTGGAAGATGGTCGCAGCATGCATTACATTGCAGAAGTGTTGAGGATTACAGCTTCCACGATTTCCAGAACCGTACGAAGGTACAGGGAAACCGGAGGCATTGCAAGGAGACCAGGATCAGGCCCAAGAAGAACAAAATCGAAGAGAGATGTCCGCTTCCTACGACTTCAAGTTCTTCAAGACCGTCACTCCACCGCCATTGAAGCACGAAATCAACTCCACCAAGTTCGAGGGGGTCGATGCTAGTGAGAGAACCGTCCGAAGAAGATTGGAAGAAGCCAATCTTCAATCCAGAAGACCAGTTACAGACCCAGAACCTACCAGAGAACATCGCACAGCCCGACTAAGTTTTGCAAGGAAACATCATGGCTGGACAGTACAACAATGGGAACAAGTGTTGTTCGCCGATGAGTCGCGGTTTGGCCTCCAATCACTTGACGGAATAGAGAGGGTCTGTAGAAGGCCAGAGGAAAGGTATTCCCCTTGCACATTCTCATCCAGGATGCCATTTCAGGGTGGTTGTGTGATGGTGTGAGCAGGAATCAGTATGGCTGCAAGGACAGATTTGGTCTTCGTGGAAAATGGGAGCCTCACTGCACGTCGGTATGTGGAGGAAATCCTTCTGGAGCATGTTGTGCCTTTCGCTCTATTTATTGGTGACGATTTCACACTAATGCAAGACAATGCACGCCCACATGTTAAGAAAGTTCTTGGGTGAAGCAGGGATTCATGCTATGGCTTGGCCTGCTCGAAGCCCTGAATTGAATGCTCTTGAGCATGTTTGGGACCGGCTGGGGAGAAGATCCCGTCAGTGCTATCCAGAGACCCTACAGGATCTACGGAATGTCCTCCTGGAAGAATGGGAGATGATTCTTCAACAGGACATTACAGCATTACTCAGGAGCATCCCTGAAAGGTTGAATGCCGTCATTGGTACAAGAGGTGGCAAAACACGCTTTTAAAGATGCGAACAGAGGTCTCCGAGATCATCTCCGATGTCTATGAAGTAATGTGTGAAGTGTATAAAATCAAAACAGAAAGTGAGGACCTTTAGGACCTTACTCAAAATTTCCCACTCTTTCCTTGAAGTGTGCATCATTGGCTTAATTTTTAAATTTGTGTATAATCATCTTTTATTTTCCATTGTTAGACACCTACATGGGACCGTACTACAATATTTCATCATCATATAGTAGATAAGTGTTATAAAAGTGTCAAATTTCAGTTTTTGAAAGAAATTTAAGTGTTGAGTTTTTCGTGCGGGTCAGTGTAAGTGAAGGATATCAAGGAATTTACCATATCCCAGCACCATCTAGTTCCCATGATCTGGCTACAATCTTGCAACCTGAAATCACAAAAAAATTACGACGATAAATTCAGCTAGATCAGTGATATTCAAGAAACAGAACTCAGCAGCAATTTAAGTAATGTTTCAGAAAGGGGTGAAAGAACAATGATCCTTTCAATGAAATTCAAATGAACTATAAACTCATCATACTAAATTGTCATCAAAATTGTACAGATGCAATATTAAATAAGTGAAGGGTATCAAGGAACTTACCACATCCCAAAACCATCTAGTTGACGTAGGCTGATTACGATCTTACAATCTGAAATCACAAAAATTAAGATGATCTAGATCACTGATATTCAAGAAATTGTAGTCAGCAGCTATCTACGAGGGCAATTCAGAAACTAACCTCCGGTTGATTGAAAAAAATACACCAAGTTAAGTAAAAATATTTTAATATATACATCTTACAACTACATCTTTGCACTATTTTTCGACATAGTCTCCATAACGATTGAGGCACTTATCGTATCTCTTCACAAGCTTTGAAATTCCTTCTGCATAAAAATCACCCGCTTGTGCCTTGAGCCAGCCTGTGACCGCATCTTTGAGCTCTTCGTCGTCATCAAACCGCTGGGACCCGAGCCATTTCTTCATATGCATGAAGAGGTGATAATCGCTTGGCGCCAGATCTGGGCTGTAAGGTGGATGGTTGAAAACTTCCCACTTGAAGGACTCAAGAAGGGCTGTTGTTCTGCGAGCAGAGTGCGGACGGGCGTTATCGTGCAAAAAAACGATACCGGAAGTCAGCATACCACGGCGTTTGTTCTGTATAGCCCGTCGTAATGTTTTTAGTGTTTCACAGTACACGTCTTGATTAATGGTCGTCCCACGTTCCATGAATTCAACCAACAACACCCCTTTGGCATCCCAAAACACCATTGCCATCAGTTTTCTGGCAGAAAAATCTTGCCGGGCTTTTTTTGGTTTGGTAGGCGAATCTGAATGTGCCCACATCTTTGATTGTAAAAAACCGTATAACAGCACGCACTTCACATTTGGCGGGATTTTCTATTGCAGCACACATTTCAAACTGCCACAAAAACTAAACTAGCGCAGGTACGATGTTCACTCGACTACGGCTTGCTGCCGACTGACCTGCTGAGCGCGTGAATGCACAGATGGCGCGCTACTCCCCCCACTACCCGCCCTGTGACCAATCGGAGGTTAGTTTCTGAATTGCCCTCGTATGTAAGGTTTCAGATAAGGGCGAAAGAACAATGATCCTTTCAATGAAATTCAAATGAACTATAAACTCATCATACTAAATTGCCATCAAAATAGCAGTTTCAATAATAAATAAGTGAAGGATATCAAGGAACTTACGATATCCAAGGACCATCTAGTACTTGTACTGATTACAATCTAGCAATCTGAAATCACAAAATTGAGAGGATAGCCTTCAGCTAGATCACTATTATTCAAAGAATAGTCGTCAGGAGTTATCTTATGTAATGTTTCAGATAGGGGCGAAAGAACAATGATCCTTTCAATGAAATTCAAATGAACTATAAACTCATCATCCTACATTGTCATCAAAATAGTACAGTTGCAATAATAAATAAGTGAAAGATATCAAAGAACTTACCACATCCCAGGACCATCTAGTTCACGTAATCTAAATACAACGTAATCTAAATACAATCTTGCAATCTGAAATCACAAAAATTAAGATGATCTAGATCACTGATATTCAAGAAATTGTAGTCAGCAGCTATCTATGAAATGTTTCAGATAGGGGCGAAAGAACAATGATCCTTTCAATGAAATTCAAATGAACTATAAACTCATCATACTAAATTATCATCAAAATAGCACAGATGCAATAACAAATAAGTGAAGGGTATCAAGGAACTTACCACATCCCAAAACCATCTAGTTGACGTAGGCCGATTACGATATGACAATCTGAAATCACAAAAATTAAGATGATCGAGATCACTGATATTCAAGAAATTGTAGTCAGCAGCTATCTATGTAAGGTTTCAGATAGGGGCGAAAGAACAATGATCCTTTCAATGAAATTCAAATGAACTATAAACTCATCATACTAAATTGCCATCAAAATAGCAGTTTCAATAATAAATAAGTGAAGGATATCAAGGAACTTACGATATCCAAGGACCATCTAGTACTTGTACTGATTACAATCTAGCAATCTGAAATCACAAAATTGAGAGGATAGCCTTCAGCTAGATCACTATTATTCAAAGAATAGTCGTCAGGAGTTATCTTATGTAATGTTTCAGATAGGGGCGAAAGAACAATGATCCTTTCAATGAAATTCAAATGAACTATAAACTCATCATCCTACATTGTCATCAAAATAGTACAGTTGCAATAATAAATAAGTGAAAGATATCAAAGAACTTACCACATCCCAGGACCATCTAGTTCACGTAATCTAAATACAACGTAATCTAAATACAATCTTGCAATCTGAAATCACAAAAATTAAGATGATCTAGATCACTGATATTCAAGAAATTGTAGTCAGCAGCTATCTATGAAATGTTTCAGATAGGGGCGAAAGAACAATGATCCTTTCAATGAAATTCAAATGAACTATAAACTCATCATACTAAATTATCATCAAAATAGCACAGATGCAATAACAAATAAGTGAAGGGTATCAAGGAACTTACCACATCCCAAAACCATCTAGTTGACGTAGGCCGATTACGATATGACAATCTGAAATCACAAAAATTAAGATGATCGAGATCACTGATATTCAAGAAATTGTAGTCAGCAGCTATCTATGTAAGGTTTCAGATAGGGGCGAAAGAACAATGATCCTTTCAATGAAATTCAAATGAACTATAAACTCATCATACTAAATTGCCATCAAAATAGCAGTTTCAATAATAAATAAGTGAAGGATATCAAGGAACTTACGATATCCAAGGACCATCTAGTACTTGTACTGATTACAATCTAGCAATCTGAAATCACAAAATTGAGAGGATAGCCTTCAGCTAGATCACTATTATTCAAAGAATAGTCGTCAGGAGTTATCTTATGTAATGTTTCAGATAGGGGCGAAAGAACAATGATCCTTTCAATGAAATTCAAATGAACTATAAACTCATCATCCTACATTGTCATCAAAATAGTACAGTTGCAATAATAAATAAGTGAAAGATATCAAAGAACTTACCACATCCCAGGACCATCTAGTTCACGTAATCTAAATACAATCTTGCAATCTGAAATCACAAAAATTAAGATGATCTAGATCACTGATATTCAAGAAATTGTAGTCAGCAGCTATCTATGAAATGTTTCAGATAGGGGCGAAAGAACAATGATCCTTTCAATGAAATTCAAATGAACTATAAACTCATCATACTAAATTATCATCAAAATAGCACAGATGCAATAATAAATAAGTGAAGGGTATCAAGGAACTTACCACATCCCAAAACCATCTAGATGACGTAGGCTGATTACGATATTACAATCTGAAATCACAAAAAATAAGATGATCGAGATCACTGATATTCAAGAAATTGTAGTCAGCAGCTATCTATGTAAGGTTTCAGATAGGGGCGAAAGAACAATGATCCTTTCAATGAAATTCAAATGAACTATAAACTCATCATACTAAATTGCCATCAAAATAGCAGTTTCAATAATAAATAAGTGAAGGATATCAAGGAACTTACGATATCCAAGGACCATCTAGTACTTGTACTGATTACAATCTAGCAATCTGAAATCACAAAATTGAGAGGATAGCCTTCAGCTAGATCACTATTATTCAAAGAATAGTCGTCAGGAGTTATCTTATGTAATGTTTCAGATAGGGGCGAAAGAACAATGATCCTTTCAATGAAATTCAAATGAACTATAAACTCATCATCCTACATTGTCATCAAAATAGTACAGTTGCAATAATAAATAAGTGAAAGATATCAAAGAACTTACCACATCCCAGGACCATCTAGTTCACGTAATCTAAATACAATCTTGCAATCTGAAATCACAAAAATTAAGATGATCTAGATCACTGATATTCAAGAAATTGTAGTCAGCAGCTATCTATGAAATGTTTCAGATAGGGGCGAAAGAACAATGATCCTTTCAATGAAATTCAAATGAACTATAAACTCATCATACTAAATTATCATCAAAATAGCACAGATGCAATAATAAATAAGTGAAGGGTATCGAGGAACTTACCACATCCCAAAACCATCTAGTTGACGTAGGCTGTTTACGATATTACAATCTGAAATCACAAAAATTAAGATGATCTAGATCACTGATATTTTAGAATTGTAGTCGGCAGCTATCTATGTAAGGTTTCAGATAGGGGCGAAAGAACAATGATCCTTTCAATGAAATTCAAATGAACTATAAACTCATCATACTATATTGCCAACAAAATAACAGTTGCAATAATAAATAAGTGAAGGATATCAAGGAACTTACGACATCCAAGGACCATCTAGTACGTGTCATCTGCTTACAATCTTGCAATTTGAAATCGCAAATCTAGTTTTAAGCTACATCACGATTATTCAAAAAATTGTCGTCAGGAGTTATCTTACAGAGTGGCGCACGAAATGTCATACACTGGAAATTGTTTATAGAATATTTAATATACAACATATTTAATAAAGAATGGCATTACAACATTCACTGAAATGTGCATGAATAGTCAGTATGCAGGACATGTTCAATATGCCCACCTTCTCGGCATACAACAGCTTCGAGATGAACCTGCATGTTTGTGACCACTCTGCGACACGTGTCCTCACTCAACCCCCGGAAGAAAGTCACAATGGCCGCTTGCAATTGCAGTACATTTTCTGGTTTCTGGCGGTAGATTCTCTCCGTCAAATATCCCCACAGGAAGAAGTTGCAGGGATTAATATAGGGGTTATGTGGTGGCCAGATTGAGCCGCTCTGAAAACGTTCGGGATATCGATGGGACATCACACGGGGCCCGAAATGTTCATGCAGGAAGTACAGAACAACATTTAATTTGTGCAGACGAGCTCCATCTTGCATGAACCATTGTGTCTCTATTGGTAGTCGTGATGCTAAGAGTTGTGGAAGGAAACTGATTTGCAACATGTCATGTAATGCGCACTGTTGACTGTGTCATTGATAAAGATTGGCCCAATAATTCCATGACTGGAAATTGCAGCACACACACTTTCGCACCATGACTTTCAACCTCGTGCACAATAGCAGGCCGTTCTTTCAAGCAAAACCGGGCATGTTTGTTCACAGCACCGTTGACATAAACGTAAGCCTCATCACTGAACCATGTGTTGTGCATCACCTTCTGCAATAGACCACCCTGCAAACTTTACTCGCCGTTGCTTGTCAAGCGCCGTTAGTTTCTGACCTGTTGTCATTTTGTATGGGAATTGGTCAAGCTCAGACTGCAGTATTCTCTGAATTGACCGACGAGAGATGTCCAGATGAACACAGGCAGTACTGGTGGATTTGGAGGGGCTCCGAGCCACAGCCGCTCTCACAGCAGTAAGATTATCCGGTGAGCGGACTGGCTTGAGGCGAGTTAGTTTTCTCTCCAGTATATTGCCCTCTGTTTCAAATTGGCTGGCCAGTCTATACACCGCCTGCCAGCAGGGAGCCCACCGGGTACGGAAATGAACACGAAACCTGTCTTAAGTCCGAGTTACACACTCTTTGTTTACGCATAAAATAACATCTTTTCACCTTCTGTTCGCGGGCCAGTCTCCCTTTGTCCGCCATGCTGTATAACTGGAAGCCGGTACGCATGCGCGACATGTGTTGCTGTCTGTCGAATCACCCATGAAATAAGGTTTCTGTTCACAAAAGGACATGGTTGTGAGCCCAGATTTACAAATTTCATAAACCATTTCCGATGTATGGCATTTCGTGCGCCACCCTGTATGTAATGTTTCAGATAGGGGCGAAAGAACAATGATCCTTTCAATGAAATTCAAATGAACTATAAACTCATCATACTAAATTGTCATCAAAATTGTACAGATGCAATATTAAATAAGTGAAGGGTATCAAGGAACTTACCACATCCCAAAACCATCTAGTTGACGTAGGCTGATTACGATCTTACAATCTGAAATCACAAAAATTAAGATGACCTAGATCACTGATATTCAAGAAATTGTCGTCAGCAGCTATCTATGTAAGGTTTCAGATAGGGGCGAAAGAACAATGATCCTTTCAATGAAATTCAAATGAACTATAAACTCATCATCCTACCGTATTTGCTCGCGTATATCTAGCACCCCATTTTGTTACTTGAAATTTCAGGGGAAAAAAATTCCTCGCATATATCTCGCATTCATTACTGTCGCCATCATATAAATGACCGTAATAACCTTGAGGTAGAAACACGTTCGATTTAGCGCGCCACAACAGTCGTCATTGTCCAGGAACTTACCCGAAACGTTACTAACAGGAAGAGCGAGCAACAAAGAGTTGATCCGAACTTCGATACGAGCCAATTAGGGAACGAGGCGCCACGTGCAAGCATACGGCGCAGCGTGTTAGCACGCTGTACATCGTTAGTCTTCGGCCGTGGTTGGCTAAATTCGCCGCCTTGAGACACGTTCGAATTAGCGATTAGCGCGCCACGTCAGTTGCGGAAGTAGGCCTACTGTTACATCACAGAGAAACGCAGTTCAGTCTTCTCGAATCTCAATGATTTCGTCTTTATGCATTGCGTCGCATCAGAGCTCGGCCACGTGCAAGAATACGGCGCAGCGTGAGTGTTAGCACGCTGTACATCGTTCGCCGCGTCTTCGGCCGCAGTTGGTTAAATTCGCCGCCTTGAGACACGTTCGAATTAGCGATTAGCGCGCCACTACAGTTGCTCAAGTAGGCCTACTGTTACATCGCAGAGAAACGCAGTTCAGTCTTCTCGAATCTCAATGATTTCGTCTTTACGCACTGCGTCGCATCAGAGCTCAGCCGCGTGCAAGAATACGGCGCAGCGTGAGCGTTAGCACGCTGTACATCGTTGGCCGCGGCTGGCTAATTTCACCGCCTTGAAACACCTTCGAATTAGCGATTCGCGCACCACGTCAGTTGCGCAAGTAGGCCTACTGTTACATCGCAAATGTTGTGTTTTTTCGGGAATATGGTCATTCCCCGCGTATATCTCGCACCGAAAATTTTCACACATTTTCGGTCAAAAAAGTGCGAGATATACGCGAGCAAATACGGTACATTGTCATCAAAATAGTACAGTTGCAAAAATAAGGGTTGATACGCTTTCAGGATTTCAAATTTCCCTGACTTTTCCCGGTTTTCCAGACCAAAATTTAAGAAATTCCCTGACCGCAAAGTCGTATTATTTCCCCGACTTTTTCCGATTTTCCAGAGCAAAGTATAGAAAATTCATTAACCACAGGGACGACATTTACCTCGCTGTTCCTGATGTTTTCCAAAGCTAGCAAAAGTGCATTTACCTTTAGGAAACGTTCTTCTGTATGTTCAATTTAGAATAAGTTAGAAAAACTGATTTTAGATTAATTATTTGCGCAAGGCTATTCTTATTTAAACACAAATTGTGCTAAATGTTCCGGCATAACTCAACAAAATGACAGTGTTTCGCCCCGGTGTGCCATTGGGCTCTTCAGTTGGTTTTGTTGAGTTATGCCGGAACATTTAGCACAATGTGTGTTTAAATATATAATGGTTCAACGGACAATACATATTTTTCTTTTGAAGATTATATAGGCTATTCTTAGACGCGAGGAGAAATGATGTCATAGATGAAAATAATAGTGATAAAAAAATATCCGAGCAATATTTCATTATATAAACTGGACTTATATGTAGCTCTCGGTATAAATTACCCTGTTTCTTTAAAAGTATAAAAACAAATAACAAAAAATAAGTAAAACAATAGTTCTTTACTGTAAAAAATAAAGTTCATTACGATTAAGAACAGAAACACATTTTCAAAATAAATGTTAATTTGCTAAGAACAGGAACACATTTTCACAATAAATGTTAATTTGCTAACATCAATTTTAAAAAAATAACTGTAAAGAAAGGAATCAATCACCAATTCTTACTTTCTAGTCAATCACAATAAAAGTATCTAGAAACTGTCAACTGACACATCTTATTCTAACATTAGATATTTAATATCAAATGAGTTGATTCAGTTAATATGCCGTTTTATGTACAAGAAGTTATGATTACCAAGTTGCTCTGATCTTGACCGTTTGGGCAGATTTCCTTCCTCCCCGCGGAAGATCACGAAATATATGCGACACGACGTGATTGTCATCAAATCATGTCTTCGTAGTCAAGTACGGAGAAATATAGAGACGTTACACGATCAGCTCTGGTCTCGGCAGTTTGGCGCAATTTGTAGTTTTCACGATCGAACACTGAGAAAAATCTCGATTTACATAATCGGTATAACTTTTAGTCGTTCGATGGGATCTCTATTGTCCTTGAGGTCAGGCATGGAAAAATATAGTATTATTAGCAATCGGCGACGCTTGCTGTCCGTTTGACAAGAATCCAGTTGTACTAATCATCGAAAGCGGAGAAATATCACGATGAATCGCAATCGCTGCCACTCGCGGTCGTTTTACGAGATTTACGTTGTCTTTGTGGTTGGACACTTGAGAACGAGATAGTATGCAGTCGGCCGTTCCACGATTGTCTGCCTGTCTATCTGTCCAGGTAGAATGGCGGAGGCAAGCTCGAGGTTGGGCATGGTTAAAATTCACAAGCAGTTATGGACATGGTCGGTGCCGTGATTCCCATTATCCCTATGCTGTGGTTGGAAGTTCACAGCGGATCACGAGAAGAAATGGGTATTGCGATGCTACGTAGTCTGTTATTTCTAAGTGAGTTGATGCACTTCTCGCTCCCCGTACACTTTTAAGTATATGGTAATGGGAAAAGTGGCTAGTAGGGTTCGGTATGTTTCGTGGTGGGTGCCCAACCACCTTTGACAGGATTCCCGCAGTCCTCGTAGACACAGGTTTTATGACTTACACAACTGGCGTCGATCTCTGTCCGTTTGACGAGATTCCCGCAGGCAAGTCGTGCGGTCAGCCGGCCGTTTTGAGGATGTGATTTTGGAGGATGAACGTTCGAAGTAGGTATCGGATATTACGAATTATTCAGAGAGGATAGCACGAATAATACGACAAGAGGCACATTTTCTTTCGAATTCAAATTATACACGTTTTCGAGATAACCGGTTAGATTATATATCTAATGGAACCAAAGTTCGAAGGAAAAATAGACAAATAGCGGAGTTTTGAATTAACCGAAATGGATGTTGCAAATTTACGAGACTGATAGTTTTAAAATACACAGTAGTCAAGGCCTAGCTTTGTGACGGTACGCACCGGCACGCCGTACCAAAACCTCTGATTGGGGGTAAAAAAAAAACGAGCTTAGAACATAATTTTTCTCAAATGAACCTCATCATAACTGATTCTAGAGTGTCTTTGTTAACACAAACAGTCTCCTCACTGAAGCTGGATGGCTCACCACTCACTCGTTTTGACCATTCAAAGTACGGGGACGGCAGTCCGCTCTGGATACTAAAAGCAAGGTGAGAGAGAGGAGGCAAATACAACTAAAACTTTTCTAACTTCGGACAATTTTATAACCTGTGAGGTAAAACAAGGACAGTACCTTTTATAATACATAATTGTTTCAGAAAACTATAAAGACAAAATTATAAAACAAGAAATAAAAGATTATTGGTGAACTTGTGTGTATTTTCAAACCGAAGGTATTTAATTTTTAAAATACGTAAAAAGATTAAATTGAAATAATGTACATTGTTTGAATGGTAGCCTAGTTGGCCTCCATTAAAATTTAATATAGGCTAACGGCTATGGTAAGAAAAATGTAGGTACAACAGTCTCAATTTAATTTAAAATTGCAATCAAATTAAGAATGCTATCTTGTCCACTGCTTAAAATTTAAAGGTGTTCATAAAAGCGTAAAAATATCGTTTTTAGAATTCAATATTGTACACACACTACCGGAACCTCTATTTTTACAAATCAAGCACTGCCGTAGACTATGTATTTCGGAGCATTTTTGCGATTTTCTTTCGAAACTATCATTTCGCAAGATCGTGACAATAAATTATATCGCATATTTCTGGACTTCAATTTGAGATATCCAAATTTATAGGTCAATATCAGAAATTAGAGGTTTCTGTTGAGTTTCCGATGTTATCTCGAATAAACGTCTCGCAAAAAGTCAGGTTTTCGAATAATACAGAAAAACATTTCACACAAAATTAAACTCTCTTCTTGATGCCGAGAATATACGTTGAACCGATGTAGACAGTACCACTGAAGATATCATCAGTATGCATTTCCTCGAGGTCATGCACTTGGAAGCCTACGCAATCGGCGCCGCTTGAGTGAAACTTGCTTCATCACAATCTGTGAGCCTAGCGGCACGAGTTTATACGAGTTAAATCGACCTCGGCGAATTTTCGTTACCTCCAACTATCCAGACATAAAAATTAGGTACTTTTCGTTACCCATTTGTAAAATTAGGTACTTTTTCGTTACTTTTCATTACCGGTAGACACCCTGGTATAACAACAAAAAATAACTGTCAAACATTAATAATTCTTTTTTTCTTTCTTTTCTTCTTTCTCTCTCTTTTTTTAATACAAAATTCCCTGACCTTTCCCGGTCACGTATCAACCCTGAATAATAAATAAGTGAAGGATATCAAAGAACATACCACATCCCAGGACCATCCAGTACACATCATCCGATTACTATCTCGCAATCTGAAATCACAAAAATTGATATGATAGTCTTCAGCTAGATCACTGATATTCAAGAAATAGTCGCCAGGAGGTATCAATGTAATGTTTCAGATACCCCGAAAGAACAATGATCCTTTCAATGAAATTCAAATGAACTATAAACTCATCATCCTACATTGACATCAAAATAGCACAGTTGCAATAATAAATAACAAATGAAGGGTATCAAGGAACTTACCATATCCCAGCACCATCTAGTTCCCATGATCTGGTTACAATCTTGCTATCTGAAATCACAAAAATTACGTCGCTAGTCTCCAGCTAGATCACTGATATTCAAGAAAGAGTAGTCGGCAGCTATTTATGTAATGTTTCAGATAGGGGCGAAAGAACAATGATCCTTTCAATGAAATTCAAATGAACTATAAACTCATCATCCTACATTGTCAAAATAGCAGTCGGAATAATAAACATTAAAACTAGAAAGTAGTAGATCCTTCCCCTTCGTAACTTTTCACAAGATAGCTTATTGAAAATGTATCATTTATGATTACATACCTTTCTGGGAGTCTTTGAGAGTTCATTTGAATTTGAATTCCCACTGCCTTCACTGGAAATAATTGCTTTTTATGTAAATAAAGCATTATTGGTAGTGTTCATTTGAACACTGGCATTGACATCGGACATTACATCATACCCCATGTGACACGTTGCCAACATGAAGAATGAAGTAAAAGGCAAAACCATGGGCCTGGATAAAGATTATTGATGCGCGACTACCCACACTGTGCGTGACAAAAACCAGGGGTGTCATCTATTAGCCGGGTCCGCGCTACCCAACCACCATTGGTCTGGACGAAAATATTGGTCTAGGCAAAACCATTGGTCTGCCGGATGCGATCTAGTCCGGATGCGTGGGGTTGCCATTATTTACTCAGTCACAAAGATGGTTGCCAGAGCTGCTCTTATTTGGGTGGGTTTGGGTTGGTGGGTCTATGACAGCCGAGGAGTAAACATCTACCGTATATACTCGAATACCACCCGCACATTTTTAAACAAAATCGGACGTGAAAAATTGGGGTGCGGGTCTTATTTGAGTCATCCTGATTTTAAAGATTTAAATTGCCCGCCACGCGCGATATCGGGTGTTGCGAGTATCCGCTAGATGGTGCTAGCCTTCTTCCGGCTATCACTTTGTTTTACCGTAAGCAGGCGGCGTCATAGTCTCGCGCACGTGTTGCGCACGTTTTCGAGTGTAAACATGAGTTGTACGAAGGGTTTGCGGTCGTTTAATGTGAGTGAGAAGCTGAAGTTATTGGAAATCGTGCCCGGTAGGAAATATGATATTGACGAGTCATGTATTCGTGATTGAGCGGGATGACGTCTATGCTACAACCACTGGATGTTTGCGTGAACCGCCAGTTCAAAGCAGCCTTGAAACAGCTGTATACGGAGCAGATGGCGGCCGATAAGCACACACTGACTCCAACTGGTCGTAATCAGCGCCCGGAAGTTCAGCTGCTATGTTCGTGCATTTTGACGGCATGGAGTCGTATCTCGGGAGATCTCATACGGAAGAGCTTCAAGAAATGTAGTATTTCGAATGCTATGGATGTCAGTGATGACGACATTTAGTGGGATGGTGATAAAAGTTCCGAAGTTGGTACTTCTGATGACGATGAATGAAGTGTTTGTGTACTTTTATTTGTATTTTTAATCGTTTGATGTGTGTTATTTTAGGACGACTTCAATACTGTTGGAAACTATTTTGGATAAATGCTATTCTGTTTATTTAGTTAAGATTGTACATAATTTTGAGGTTTTTTTTTTTAAAATTTCGTTCTTCAAAATCAGGGTGCGGGTCTTATTCGAGGGCGGGTCGTATTCGAGTAAATACGGTAATACTAAATCTTCTCCAGATATTCTCCCGACTATTAATTCAGGTAATTTCAGCACTTAATGTTTTTTTTTATAGAAAGGATCTACTACTCCCTTGTGCCACCTATTAAATAACAAGTGAACAAAGAACTTACCTCATCCTAGGACCAGCTAGCTCACGTGATGTGGTTACAATTTTACAATCTGAAATCACAAAAATTAAGATGGTAAGTCTTCAGCTAGATGACATATTCAAGAAATAGTAGTCAGCAGCTAGCTATGTAATGTTTCAGATTGAAGAACAATTCCTTCGATGTAATTCTAATAAACTACCATATTTCCTGCATAATAGTTGGGACATTTTTAGCCTAAAATTCGTGGAAAAAGCAAGGTTCGACAATTATGCGAAGAATATTTAAGTTCACAAAAGAAAACTACAATGTTTAAATAGGTATCCCACGGACGTGGGAACGATTTGAAAGGGTATACACACCGGAACACAAGCAGCGTGGCACTTGACCTACCTATATCGCATCGCACTAGCATTCACGTCGGTGTATGAGCCGATCACCTAGCACCGTATCATGACATCGACGCTTTGCATTTTAAATCGTTCCCACGTCCGTGGAGCTGTTAGTACAAGACAGCCTATCCATTTAATGGGTCAATGCAAATTCCAGTCAATTAGTTGAATGAGTTTTTCCCCGATTTCACATCTATAGCCACATGCCAGCGCACTTTCAAAGAAAGTACCGGAACCAAAGTTTCCACCTCATCATCATTTTACCCACCAGTAATGCAAGCTATTTGGGTCATGGACACTAGCAAAAGGCTCATTGTTTTGCTTGACACACAAGTGATTAATGACTGTGCATTTGACCATCGCACACTAAACAAGAATGTTCATAATTAGTGATTACATATTTAAGTGACTAAACAGCAGGAATGTTTTAATTGGTCATAAGTTTGTCATGTTTCAATTTATTACTAGTTTTATAGTGTTTTAATATTAGTGTTATATGTTTCGACACGGACGAGGTCATTTTGTTCTGTGCTATGATGTTTCCTAATATTTATTGTAAAGGGCTGAAGAAGGAATTGGCATAAATTCCGAAACATGTACCCATGAGACGTTAACTTAGAATTAAATGTGTGTTGATTAGGCGGAAACTTTGCAACTTGTTATATTCAATTCTAAACGTCAACACAGAACCTGGAATGGATTCTTCTTCGAATAAATGCGTATCATCACGCACGGGTCTCTTTTGCGATGTTTTCATGGAAGTGGCTGACGCTAGACTCTGCTAGACTGGCACGAGGTGTCCCTTGCGTACGTTTCCTCCAATAGCAGTCGGCGGACTGGGACTGTACCAAATGTCAGGTCAAGTCCTGAGGAAAATATCCCTCCGTGCATCTCATCTCTCTCTCCTTTCTTGTGTTTCCGGCATGAAAACTCTAGATTGTCAACCCTCAACCTCAACATACTATGTACAGTACATATAAAATCATTTGTTTGCTCCTTTTACTCAACTTCTCTCCATTTTTATTACCTTTGAAGTATTTTACTGGTGATTGAAGCTTTACATCTCCAGTTTGAACACTTTGTCTACGTGAGGAAACCATGTTGAACTTTGTACATTCGAAAGAGTGTTGCCAACCTTTGAACCGGATTCGCAATAATATAGAATTACTCGGGTGCTCTTTTGCCGTTCAAACAAGGTTTGTACAAAACAAAATGTAATATAATATCAAATTCGTACTGAATTACTCTTCTTATAGTTCCAAATACCATAAGAACTATATTCACACACACAATTCATCACATGCAAAGGAAAGTTGATAGAGCTACCAATTGACATGGAAATAAAAAATGTATTCATATATTTTTACAAAGGAAATTCTGAAAAGTATCCAGCTTATGGAAATATAGCAACATGGGTTGGAAAATCTTGTACACCAAAACAAGCAGAAAAAGTGGGAACTATTTCCTGGCGCGTTAGCCTCTTCACAGACCAGAAGATGAAAGGGACCGCTTAGGTCTTGAGGTGACTTGAGGTATAGCAGCGCTTCGTACGGCAAC
The DNA here is from genome assembly GCA_946902985.2 of Meconema thalassinum. Lineage (NCBI taxonomy): Eukaryota > Metazoa > Arthropoda > Insecta > Orthoptera > Tettigoniidae > Meconema > Meconema thalassinum. Next base: position 1,204,580,110 of record OX336388.2, read on the forward strand.
TGACGGAAGCGATAGGTCCACACAAGTTTCACTCCCCTGAAGTTTCGTTGAGCGCAATTTTGGTTAGCATGCCGTGGGCCAGTCGTTCGTGTAGCGTGAGTGATAGCCTGCAGTTAGAGAGACAGGCCTCTTTCTTCTGACAAGATCACGCCAGATTATGAGCTCGCGGAATGTGCTAAGTGACTATGCAGGCCGCTCGCATCACAGTTCATAGCCCGCAGGCATTAAGACGAGATAACTTTCTTCTGACAAAGTCAGGGCAGCTTGTGCAATTGACTGGTGCACAAATATGAATATGCAATGCGACAATTATGCGATTAAATTTTATAAACATATTTTAGTGTTTGAAAAGTGGGGTGCGACGATTATGCAAGGAAATATGGTATATACTCATCATATTGCATTTCAGTGCTTAGCCATGATAGTAAATGAGTCAGAATTTTCCTCCTACTTGCAGAGTCTAGCTATCATCCACTACATGCCATAAGTTATTCAAATAATCCTGCAATCTGAAACAGCATGAAGGAAGATATGACAAAACACCGAGTAGATCACAATTTCATTAAGATAATCAAACTTAGCAACAGGTACACTAAACCATTAACGCCTTTGCAATTCCCGAGTGAACAGTTTTGAAGCAATGTTCAGCGTTTCTTCCGATTGATACACTTGCAGAGCATTGTAAGCACATTTGTTTACCTGAGTAAAATAGTAATCTGATTCCCATTCTAAATGAAAGTGATTAAGTATTTTGTTTTTTACTTCAACTCATTACAACAAAACTAGCTTGGCATCAGTGAGTAAAGGAATCTATATTAGCAAGTGTGATATACACTTAACATAACTGATAACCTCATTCTCACACTGGTACCTCCGTTGGTACCCATTCCATTCTTAATGCTCAAGCGGGGGTCTAATAATAATAGCACATTCCAACACACTTAGGCCTTTCCCAAAATAGCATTCAATTATTCAAGTTAACACAGAACTACGAGCAAGTTTAGTGCTCGTCCAATAGCATGTTTTCTGCACAGCATTGTTGCCGAAGCAACGTACTGTTGAAAGAAAGAAGAAAAAGTTCTATGCTCATACAGAATGTTCAAGGGCACTTGGTAACTCCCAAATGCCTAGTCTTAGCATAACAGGGATTGAACGTGCTGCTTCAGAATGATGGGGTGTCACATAATACCACCAAAAATACTGTAGGTCTAACTAATAGCTTTCAAGCAAGTAATAAAGAAGTCATACCACGCAGTGAGCCAATGTGTTAATTTATTTAGGTGGTTGTTCCCATTAACAAGTGTATGAATCAATCTGGTTCCTCACTCATATTCATAGTTTCTTTATGTTCACAACAGGAACCATTCTTACCAGAAATGCTTAATTCTGATCATACCAATATGTAAATTACTTGGTGATAAAATGACTAACCTTTTAATACATCAGTTCAGGCAACTGGTTTCCGAAACTTTCCTTGTATAAATATCCTTGGGACATCTATTCCTTCCTTTTTATTCACAGTTCTGCGGTGTATATAGGAGTTACAAATTACTTCAAAACCAGCTTCGGTGAAGAGCTTTTGAATTTCTTCAAGCGAAAAATAGTAAGTCCTAGAACAAAGATTGGCAAAATCAAGCCCTGAAAATGAATATGAAACAGAACTGAAGCTCCTGAAAAATAAGAATACATCAACCATCTCAATGACATTCCTCGTTTATAGGTATATTAAAAAAGATGAATCATCAAATTGATGACGGTATGATCATCTCTGATGAACTGACGTACGCATTCTGTAAATTGCTGCCTTTGTGTCATAAGTAGGACCGGATTCTTAGGCTTTTACCTATTTCTTTCCTCACTTCTAAATACAAAAATACTTAACCGAATCACACTCAAAAGAGTCATAGGCCTATTCATGAATTATGTAGTACCTAAAAACCTAAATGATATGCGAGTACCTAAAAATACCCAATTACAGTTTTGTTTCATTTATTGTAGTATATTTGAACGTTTAGTCCATATTTTTTAAAAGTAAACCTGAAGACAGTGTTTCTTCCTAGCTCTTGTTAACTAAGAGAAATCCTACCTGCCAGAAAATTCAAATATTTTCAGCACTTATCAGCTTATATCTTATTGTTTGGTTATTTACTGACGATAAAGTGGGAAATAAAATTTATTATTTCCAAGTTCCCTATATTCTAAATAAACAAAGTGAATTAACCCTTCGGCCAGGGGGCCGATCTATTGGCCCCGTTTTTCTTAACATTTTAGCGATGTTTCCAGTAACGCAGCGATTTTGCTATTGTAACCAAATACAACGCGGGAAACATTCTCACTCTGTATATATCCATGTGTTTAAGTTCCGTGAACAATTGAATTAATAATAAGCACTCCTCGAGCATGCTGTAGTCAGCTGGCTTGGCGCGTGTTTTATCTTTTGAAGTCTTGATTGTTATGTTCTTGCTTGGAGCTAATTAAGTTACTTGGTGATGAATACGGCTAGCTCTTTGACGAAGAGGAAATAACTAATGTTTTAACTCAGAGTGAAGAGTGAGAGTGAATTTTCGACTGATGACTTATTCTGATGCCAGTGACAATTTTATTCCGCCCAGTCCACAGCTCGCGCGATGGGAGGCCAAGGCCGAAACACAGGAATACCTCTGCCTCAGGTAGTATTTACGCCTGACAATATCGACATTGATTCACCAGGTTCAAATTCCGATGATAAATCAAGTGACCCCGCAACGAGTGATTGGGAAGAGGTTACCACAATTGTAGCAAGTAAAATAACATTGTGCAATGAGCAGACTACTATATACGCATGTCTTTGTAGAAACTGATCGTACTCGAAAATTATTTGACAGAACTACTCCATAAGCAATAACATGTATATAACAAAAGATAGTAATTCAAGTGTAGAGGCTGTCGAAATTGTATTAAAAATTTCGAATTTCATTTATTTGTTTAAATATTTTTTAAAAGTATTTTTGCAACGAACAAAATAAAGTCAAATGTCAATTAATTAGCATACATTACGTTACAAATATGTTTACCTGCTACAGAAAAACATTTCAACATTCTATCTTGATAATTATCGGTAGGAGATAATTTATCAAGACCTTGTAATTTCACTAAACTTGGCTTGGCATTCTTAGCATATCCACCCATTAATAGCTTGGCATCAAAAGGGTTAAACAGCCAACAGTGTGAAAATCACCTCCGACATCCTTGGTTTTATTGAATTTGCATCATTAGCATATTTAAGGAGAGCAAATGTCGCTTAAAAGTGTGAAGTTCTCTGCGATAATTTGATAACTTATCATCAGGGCATTGATTTTGATGTCCTGAAAAAAAATCCTATAAAAATTCCCCAAAAATTTTGAGAAAATGACCTAAAATTTTTTAAAAATGTAACTGTAGGAGTTCAAATCGGGGGGAATTCTTAAATTACTGAAATTAGCCGAAATACTTTTCGTAAAGATGGATTTTTTTTTTAAATCTGGCAATGATGTAGTAATAGAAGTTGACTCCTACGCTATCTATAACCCACCAACGATCCCCGTTTTAGATCACAACATATACAGAATGGATAAAATTCCAGCGGAGTCTGCCATTAAACACGTGAATTCTGGACAAATACAGCATTGCCAACCCCCTAATAATCTACATTCGAGGCCAATGTTTTTTGCCTAGACCAATAATAGATAGGTAGCGCAGCCCTCAGCTAATATACATGAGCCTTTCAAGATTTGATTGCCGGCGGTCGAGATGGGAACTATTCGTTGTTTACATGTGTCGCACGTTTAGCCTGCTTGGTTGACAGGTCCAGTTGTGCGAGTATGATATGACTGCTCCAGTGGCCTCAGTCATCGTTTAACAGCCCGTCGTGACATGAGCTCCCGTGACACTTAGCTGTGCTGTTGTGAGGATTGTTTGCTCTCGTCCGTATCTTATATATTTGAGTGGAGTATACATCGTAACTGATACGTAGTTAGTTATAGTTTTATAGGGCCGAACTAAGAGGTCATCTGCCCCCAACTGATACATATTTTAAGGAAATTATTACACTATATTACACTACTAACAAGGAACGATCTCAGAAGCTAGTCACTGAATTTCTGCACACTTCGCATCCGTTTAGTAATTGCTTAAATAGATCACTTACTTCGACAAATTCCTTGTCTCCAAGAATTGTGTACATTGTAATAGCCTACGAGCTATGACCATCAGCCCCATGCATTAAAACAACGTACAGATTGTTAAGGCCAAATAACATGCTTCTAGTTCCATATTTAACAGCACTCTTGCTATGTCAGAAAAATTAAAGAAATTATTTCATTTAATCGGAAGAAATGTCGTAATATTTACTTTTAATGTTCAACCGGAGAAGTGGTACGGTACAATACATTTCCTAAATTTCTTTTCTTGTTGTGTGTTTCCCCGATGTTACCGTCTTGTGCTGGAGGGTAGAGTTCGTTTACTGTAACTGCACTTGTTTGACAGCTAGGGCTGCCAACGTTCATAAGGAAAGACTCAATTTATAACCTGTGGTCCATAACAAATATATACAAGTTTCTTTAGGTTAGAGTTCGTTTACTGTAACTGCTCTTGTTTGACAGCTAGGGCTGCCAACTTTCATCAGGAATGACTCAATTTATAACCTGTAGTCCGTTTCTTTAGGTTATTTTTTCGCTTGTCCCAGTAATTGGGAATATTTTGTCGGCCAGACTGAAAAGTTGCCTTATCAAACTGAAGAACCACGTCCTAGTGGCATGGGTGTGCGGTTGGTAATGGACGCAATACCGGGTTCATCCGCCTGAGCAAATCAAGTTATTATATAAAATTATAATATTGCACAAAGTCGTCTGAAAGTATGATTTCAATTTGAACGCGTGTTCACTTTTCAGATAAATATATAGTAGTTAACTTATCTTAAATGTTAATTAAATATGTAGCCCGAGCAGGCAGAGGTGTCTGTCTCTAGGTCGGACATTTTTGTTATAACTATCGAGTCTGAAGCAGATACAGAATTTCCTGTTCAAAATATTTATTTCTCTCTCTTTAAAGGTAAAAGAAAAGGCAGCAGACTCTTGGATTTCCCCAAGACAGTGGCCAGGTGAATTATTTTCACATGGCATGATTTGTGCAAAAATTTATTCCTAAAATATAAGTTGTTATGTAGGCCTACAAGTTAACTTCCATGGTGAAATTTTTTGTATGTTTTATTTTAATATCAAGCCAACAGTTCAAGTAATGATCTTATCCTCTTAAGGACACCCTACACCATACCTTAGTAAGCATTTTCCAAGAGCTGTGAAATGATGATCCTAAATATAATTCCACTTGTGTAACATTTAAGTTATCAGCTGCTGTATCATAGCGCACCCAATGATGTAACATGCTGTTAGAACGATTATTTGATAAATGCCACAAAGAAATGAAAGTTTCCTTTAAAAAGGGCAATGAAAATTGATATTGCGAGATGAATGTAGCTGTTCACCCCTTGACGGAATACACGCGGCTATTGCTGGCTGCCATATGGGTGATGGCTTATCGGCTGCAATGCATGAGGCAGCGGCAGATTGATATGTGCAGTAGTACTAAATTGTTCCTGCAAGAACTGTTACAGTGAACGAACTCTAGTAGTAGCAGGCCACACGGTGACCAACAGGAGCTCAAAGCCATCTAAACCTCGGACCAGCTCTTAAAAAGGTGTGGACTTTTGAAACGGATTAGTAGTCCTATTGGCTCATGCTCCGAAGCGAAATAATAATATTTCTAAGACTCGCCAGGTATATGGAGTACATCAACGCGAGATTTCCAGAACGCCTAAATGAAACAATATTAGAAACACACCATTCTTAATTCGCCCAATACAGAAGTATTAATTTTTCCATTCACAATATAACTTCTGAGCAGACTGCAGTCCATCATCGCTGTGTCCTCCCGCTTCATCCCGCACGGCTCCTACTGCAATAAACAAACTCTGGAGGTACCACGTTCAGAGACAAACCTTGAATGGCTCGTACACCCCTGGTTATTGTCACGCACAGCGGGGGTACTCACACATCAATAATCTTTATCCAGGACAGTGGTTTTGTCAATTGATGCTTTTTCACATAATTACAATATTACGTGTGTCGTGTAATGTATTTTGTATCCCTCGTGTTGGCAACATTAAAGTGACTTCAAGGTATGCGTATGAGTAACGGTTGAAAAGACCTCATGTGCCTGACAAACATGGCTGCCATCGAAAGAGCAAGAAATAAAAACACATTTACATAATTTTGCACATATTCCTAGTGCATTATAGTGTGCGACAAACCATTGGAAGCCTGAAGGTCAAGGGGCCCTCAGCTCCGCTCTCCTCCCCGCGCCTGGCGGTGTTGCCATGCTATTGCACGGTACCTTCAGTCGAGTGCTGGATGCGAGCACGTACATGACAACACCGCAGCGACTACGCGTGACCTTCAAGCTTCCAATGGTTTGTCCCGCACTATAGTGATAAATGACAGCAATCTGAATTGCTAATGAGTGTAATGACTCCCAGAATATGAAACAAGATATGACAATCATATACGTATATTAACCAAGTAGAAATGTAAAAATCAGCATTGGCTCTCCTCCAGAATTATTAGTATTTATAGTAAAATCGATGCTTTAATGATATTTGGGAAAAGTTTTTCTTAGTTATTGTTGATTTATGGGGCAGGATTTAGACTAAGCCGGTAGCTTTGACGATTCACATGCGCTAGGAAGTTACACACTTGGTTATTGTTGTCTTAAGTGGCGGAACTACGAGGTCATCTGCCCCTAAAGTTACAGTCTCTAGCAGATGGGATGAAAAGATACCAAGAAAATAAATTTCTGTGGAGAGCAAAATATTTATTAAAACTTGCAAGTAGTGGAACCTCCCTTTTCATAACTTTTAACAAGAGAGCTTATTATCATTTATGATTTACCTACCCTACTGGGAGTCCTTGAGAGTTCCTTTAACCTTTCCCGAGCGAAATACGGATATATCCGGAGCGTACTTTTCAGCCGAGAGCGGAAAACGGATATATCTGGAAAATTCCTACATTTAAATCTGGCGCCGTTTTCAGCCAAAATAATTAATGCTAAACCCAGGAGATGGCACCACTATGCAGACGCATGTTTGATAGTCAATTACGTCACCCCTAGAGAGTCTTTGACTTCACAAATACCCGCAGACAGGTGTTGCTTCAGATGAACGCACATGGAACGCACGTGTCGTATTACGTAGTTGGTAAAGTGAGTGTACTTTTATAGTGTTTATTTGGTGATGTGAGCATAATTTCACGGAAATGGCTATGGAATGATGAAGATATAGTGTCTCCTTTGGATGTGAGTGATGGTTTTAAGTGTTTCCACACTGAATTATTAATAAAATAATAATTATTAATTAATTAATAACTAATTAATTAACTTTACAACCTTCAGATGCTACTCAAACTTGAATTATCAACAGGTATACGAAATATATGCGAGTTCTAATTAAATTTAGTGCATGAAAAATACAATCTACAGGTTCTGATTTTTTTTTAAATAATCCGCTCAGAGCCATGAACGTCATTTCGCTCATATTGGCCCGTATTGACGCAAATTGAATTCAGTACAGGGAATATAATAAACTGTACTGAATTCAGAGCCATAAAAATGTCCGCTCGGGAAGGGTTAAATTTGAATGGACACTGCCTGCACCGACATCATGACGAATAGAAATAAATAGTGTTATCACTCACCGAGTTCAACCGCGCCCCGCTCTGCTAGCGCTAGCGGCGCTGATCCCCAACGCTACACAGTCAGCTGTTCAATAGTGAGATACGCGCTGGGCTACGTAAACCTCTTTACGAAGCCTGCGGTTACGCTGATTACAACAAATTGTGTGTTTAGACTTATGAATAATACTGTCAAAAAGTTAGCATTAATATTCTCAGTCCCCATGTAGAACTATCGTTTAAAACCCTCCGTTAGTCGCGCATTGGTCTGACAGCTCTATGGTTCGTTATATTAGTTTTAATATCAAGCCAACAGTTCAAGTTATGATCTTATCGTCTCGTGACATCTTACATCAAACCATAGTAAGCATTTTTCTGGAGTTGTGAAATAGCGTGCCTAAAAATAACTTTAGCACGTGTAACATTTTGTCAGCGTGAGATTGGTAGAACCAGCGCTCCCAATGATGTTATATTCTGTTAGTGAGTGGCAGGTGTGCTGTTATAACGATTATTTGGCTTAGTATGTTGCCTTAGTTAATATCAGTAAGGAGACTGCGCCTTACGAAAACCTAAGGATGCAGATGAAGCGTGTCACCTTCTGCTGAAAGATAACGAATAGCTAGTTCATGATTCAGTAATTTCAAAGGAATTTGTGACTCTGATACTGAAGACAAAGTTGAAACAATATCCGAAGATCAGGAGGACGGTAACGGAAGCGAAGAATTGGATGACCGTTTATTTTATTGGCAGGTTGGTCATTATTATATATCCGACTCATTCTTGGCCACTTGGCTATCACCACGGAAGTCCGGGTTCGATTCCCAGCTCTGCCAATAAATTTAATACTGGTCTGAGGGCTGGAACGGTGTTCACTCAGCCTCGTGAGGCAAAAATGTTAAGAGGCGCGTTCGATTCCTACCTCAACTATCCTGGAAGTGGATTTCCGTGGTTTCCCACTTCTCCTCCAGGCAAATGCCAGGATGGTACCTAACTGAAGGACACGGCCGCTTCCTACCCAAATCCGAACTCAATTCCAAATACACACACTACTACAGACATCATAACGACACAGGTTATCAGACGAATTCTAAACAAACCCAAACACACGGGGATACGTGACCACGATGTCGTTAAGTGCCTAAAGAATCAACAACTATTATTATTTTAGGCCTATTATTATCGAGACGGATTTTTTTTTCGCTTTAGGTAAGGATGGCACGAAATAGAACAAGTAACCATGGAAGGCTGCCTTCATTCCGTATCCTACTGGGCGGCTTTCGTGATTTTACATCAGTGGATAGATATTTCGGTAAATTTTGAAAAATTTGAGGTACTGATCCTGGTTTTAATTTCCACTTCACGCGAGGAAGTTTCACGTTCTCATAGTTCACTACGAAACAGTCCGCCTTTATAATAATTAAACCTTCCGAAAAACGCTCGTCACAGATTCTATTTTTGATCGACAATTGCTTATCCTTCCACGGAAAAACTCTCGCCCATTTCGAAAACAGATTTGTTTCTTTTGGCGGTGTGAAAAAATATCGACCATCAGATTTTCTTCGTAACCCGATTTACTTCCCTGAACAAAACATTACGACATTTTCCCGAAACAACAGAAAACTTAGTTGTTTGCACACACAAAGCACTGCACAGACATTCGTAAATCATTACAAAGAAACAAATTCCCTCGAATAATATGACTTCTCGCGCACAGGATATTACAGTACTAACCTCGTGGGTTATTGTCATATGTGCTTATGGTTCGTCGCGACTTCCGCGCCACACATTGGCTGGACCATGAACTACAATGCTTAAGTAGCGGAGTGATGACACTGTTTATTTCTATTCGTCATGCCGACATATTACTTTTTACGTCAATAAAGCATTTTTCGTGTTCATTTCACTAACGTCCCCCATTTTACATTGACGTCGGTCAGTACGTGTTACCCCCATGTGACACGTTGCCAACTGTCCGATACAAAATTCAGCACACGACACGTGAATAATGAAATAAAAGGCAAAACCATTGGCCTGGATAAAGATTATTGATGCGTGACAAAAACCAGGGGTGTTATCTATTAGCCGGACTGCGCTACCTAACCACCATACCTGCCAACCTTAGGAAGTCAAAAATAGGTTTTTCTTTTAATTATAGATTTCATCATGCGCAGTATACTGGCGTGGGCGAAAGAGGGTACACAGAAGAACTGCGTGTCTTTATTGGCAAAGTATGAATTCAGCATAAAATTCACAAAAATGTAAACCATCATCGAGTAGTATCTATGGCCAATATTTAAACGTAAGAGACATAATTGTGTGTTTAAGGAAAATGCATACAATCATTCTGATGGATTACACTTTGCATTCGCTACCACAGGATTTAACCACTAATAGTTTGTTGAGGTTTTCTTTATTCAGACATGATCGAAATTGTGTCCTTGACTTCTTCACCTGGCTAAACAATCTCTCACATTCAATGTTGCTGTGTGGGATTGTTAATACTGACAGCAGTACTCCAGCTAGTCTGTCATATTTCAGACACCCATCTCCACCTCGTATATCCCCTATTGCAGACCAAGAACAAACTGCTCTTTCTCCTTCTACAAATCCTCCATTTGGTGAGCACAAAACTGGCATATAATGCATCCATTCCTTTGTGCTCATCTATGCCGTCTTTTTTTTTTTGGCAACATAATTGGGAACTTAAGAGATTAATAATTCACGGCACTAAAGGAAGCAGTAGACAAAGACCTTATCTGTGCCACTTGAGCATTAACAGAAAATTCACTGTCCAAATTAAATTTATGAATATTATAATCCGAGGCTGCAGTGAAGTAGTTCCTGACGTGCAAATAGAACACCTTCTCCTCAGGAGCCAGATTTTCTACACAACTAGATGTTGTTGAACCAATTACCAAATCATCATCAGCTTTCTGATTCTCTCTTGCATGATAAGACCACTTCTAATATCGAGTCTGGCTGCGTGGCTCAGGGGTAACGTTCTCGCTTGCTGAGCCCAAGGTTGCAGGTTCGAAACCTGGCGCAGTCAGCTGGCATTCAAGGGTGCGCAAATGCGAGGGAGCCGTGTCAGTAGATTTACTGGCACGTTAAAGATCCCCTTCGGGGCAAAATTCCGGCACCCCGTCGTCTCGAAAAGCCAGTGTAGTTAAAAGGGACGTAAAACCAATAACATTATTATTATTATAATAATTCTAATATTGTGCAATATTTTTTTATGGCCACCGGCTTAAACCTACAAAGAATTTCCGTCAGCAAATCAATCAGTATGAATCTTAGGACATGGATGTGTGGTGCTTGCGATTGAAGAACTTTGTTATATTTTTCATATGTAGGAATGGTAAATGCCAGAAACAAGTAAACTGCCTCATTTAACTTAAGATGACAGAAAAAGAAATAGTCTCTCCTGTCTTGAAATACGAATAGTTTGACTTGGTTCCGTCACTTTTTTCCTTACAGATGGAGAAGAACAAAACTGCTTCCTTTTGCCAATGATAACACGTGCTTAATCTTGTATTCTGATGTTCATACTGTACCCGATACCTATTTTAGGCTATCGGCTACGCCAGCAGACATTAAGCTGTAGTTGAGGTTTTGGGAAGCAATAAGAAAAGATAGCGCATCGATCGCGTCAAGAAGAAAGCCAAGATGACGTAGCAGGTCAAGAATCAAGGAGGCATTGAAATCTGTAAGAAGATAGAATTATGAATGGAGATGTGAAGCTTTATTGAAACATATATGGAATTATAGTAATCAAAACAACTTAGAAGAGGATATATAACATGCATTATATGTGGAAATAATTTTATGGAAATAAGTTATTTTATAACAGAACAGCCGAGAGGATTCGGGTTCGAGACTATGTTCATGACGCAGGAGCGCAGTGGTGGGAGAACGAGCCACGTGCCGCGCGGAGCACAAAAAGGCGAAACACAGCGCTAGCAAGTCAGTTGGGCCCAGAGAGACGGGCAGTTCAGAGCAGCTCTATAGCACAGCGAGATGGGCATTGAAGGTCACGCAACTTACGTAAACCGTCACGGCATAAGTGTAGGCGACAGTTCTCGTATCACCGAGCAGCGAGGGCCGAGAGGGTCGTTGATCCAGGCGACCTGGCCGAGAAGGCAATTGTAGATAGCCGGGGTATTTCAAAACCACACTGATCGCATTTGAAGACTTTATTTCAAGCTTCATTTCGACGCTGTTCGAGCACAGGCTTTCACAAATAACCTTATAACCATGCTGTTATATAACACATTCAAAGCGACTTTTACTATTCCAAGTAAACTGAATGTTTAGCATAGGCTCTGATGAACATTATATCGTGCATTTATAAGATTTATATCTTATACAATTTTCATGGATTATCAATTACGAACAGATACAGGGTGTATCGTAATCTTGAACACTATCAAGTAAAATTTTATTTTACTCAAGTGGAACTTTGCAGTAAGTTGAGATTGGACTTACAATTCTCAAACTGAACATTTAACGGAACAGTGGCGTATATTAGAAGAGGAGTAGGGGGTCCGCTGTTTCCATGAACTTTTCGAGAAGGAGTTGGACGATATCCGCTATGGGTAATCCGAGGTTCAACATGACCGAGTAAACGTGAATAGAGACAAGATGGCACCACAGAGCGATGGATTCGATTCCTGACGAGAGGAGTCCAACAGCTGATTCGCTTGGGATTTCGAAGGAAATCGTCATTTCATGGATGAAATGATATTCACGCCGATCTTACGAGAAATTTTTAGGTAGGGAAAATCGACGTTCTTGGAAATTATATTACAACTGATAATGAAAGGTATTGTAAGAGTTCTAATTACCTGATTCGATTATTTTCATGAATACTGGGCACACATGTATATTTTTCTAATAGGAGTGATTTGATTATTAAGACATGGTTTGAATTTATATACTTCGAATTTGCTAGAATATGGAGTGACCATATGATATGGCAGGCATCATTATACGAAATTCTCACCGTTGTTTGGCTTTATTAAGCAGATGTTTGGTCTTTTAGACATTTTTCCAGCTAGGATATTTTTTCATGAATAGTTTTTTTTGTGTAACGAGTATTTCGAACTCGTGATCTGCAATTGATTATCAGAAATTACTTCGTCAGTTCATTGCATACTAGCGAGTGTGTATTATTCATCAGTAGGGATTTTTTTTCCATTGGATTGTTTGGAGATATTAAGAAGTTATTCACTTTAGTGAATGAACGTCGCTTTTATATGACAACTAGAAACTTGTTGATTCCTTTCTGGTACATTATTCATTCATCCAGCCTACGAGGTGGGGTCCTTCGTATTTATACGATTGTATGGTGGTTACTCACCTTACCCATCGTTTAGGGAACTATCATCCAAGTCGACGGGGCGAGGTCCTTCGTATTTATACGATTGTACGGTGGTTACACATCTTACTCGCCATTGAGGGACTCATTTTTATCATCCGAATGTACACGAGATGTAAGTGAATTAAACAAGGAACTACTAGTCACATATCAGTCGAAATTTTGTTAAATAAAGTAACGATAAATGTCAACAGGATTGCATTTAGTAATTCTTGTTTGCCAATCCAATATTTTGTTGCTATACTCTTTTGAGAGTAATTTCAGTTTAACAGCTGTTACAGCTGATGCTTTGATGATTTTTATAATTGTGTTTGATACCTTTGAGAAGGATTTAAAGTAATTGAATCTAATAAGATTAATCATTAATGGTCATAATTATTTTAAGGCAGATCAGTATTGCAGATTTTGGTGTGAGAGATTATAGCACATTGGTGTTTTTCTGCGATGTGAATTATAAGAATTGTAAGAATTTATGCTATTTGAAAGCAGATATTAAATTACTGAAGTAATGTTTTTCCAATTGTTTAAGAAGTTGTCTAGATGTGATCAGAGTAATTACAGTCATTGGAGATTATGTGCGTTAATAATTTGAAGCCATTTATATATTTTTGTAGATCATGCAACATGGTTAAGTGGAGTTTGTGATAGGCATTTTGTGGAATTTGCCATGTGATAGTTGCATCGTTGATAATGTATTTTGAGGCAGACATGAGGTCGTCGTACCCAGTCTAGCGTATTTGTTGAGATTCATGCTGTATGTGCTGAATATTTATGGAGTTTTTGGAGTAATTCTTATATTCAAATGTGATATTTGAAATATTGAAGAAATATAATGTCGTTGTGGATAGTTAGATCCAACGTGATGTCGTGGAGACAATAATATTTTTTGGCATGATAAATTAAATACGAGATATAACTTGGAAGTAATAAAACTGTAAGACAACGTTCTATAAACCTTATTAAACAATTTGTTAGGAAATTAAACAAATAAATGAAGTTAATAATACAAGATTTTCTGAAAATAATAATTAATGAAATAATAATCTGAGAATTAAGCATGTTAACGATCTGACCTAATGAAATAAAAATCAGAATGACTAGATGAAATAATAGAAACTAAATAACCAGATGATTGAAATTTAAATAAGTTGATAAATTAAATTTTGAATAAATCGATGAATTAAATAAGTGGATGAATTAAAGATTGATAAAATTAAACTGATTGAAATAAATTAATCGACGATTGTAATGATGATGAATAACTGAATTAGAAGGTGATGATTAATTAAAGAAGCTGATGATTAATGAATTTATATGGAATTAAATAAATTTAATTGAGAGATAATTGGAAGGAATTGCAACTTGAATTGTGAATTTAAATGATGTAATGGTGATGAATTAACGATTCTGACGGGAATATTTGGAATTTTGAAGTGAGAATTAATGTGAGAAATATTTAATTTTGATAAAAATGATGATGATGACCAATGAGAATTTGAATTTTCTGTAATTCACAGATAAGAGATTAATGACGATGTAAATAATGTAAATTAATTATTCAATGTTTAGGAACATTTGATTAACATGTTCTACGTTCAAATTATACCATGCAAACCATAATTTATGTGATATTTAATATGAGTGATTATTATATGTGTATGTTTAGACAGCTTAATAACTTAATTAAATCCACATTGATGTTAAATTAAAGAGAATTAGGTCTCAGGTTTCACAAATGTCAGTGACGAAAGACATAGTGCTACAGTGATCCTGAGAACCCAAGAGAACTTTATACATTTTTCTTGTTATGTGGATAAAATTAATTTTGGAATAGAAAGGAGATGGTTCGATTTTTGGACAATGACAATTTAACTTTGCATTCGACCATACTCTTAGGTAGGAATTATATTTAAAATGTCTGTCTGACCATCAAAGTAAAATAAATTTGTTTTTATCTTAGTAGTGATCTGATGATGGTGTGATGTTCCTTTTTCTTTCCTTGTCTTGAGTAAGGCTTATCCGGAAAGGAAGTGGTTTTGCTAGGAATTCAGTTGATGGCGCCCATTTATATTTGAATTATTTTTATTAACTTAAGCCCGTAACGACCCTAGAGATACTTTGTCTCGTGAAACCCACTGCTTTTTCGAGAACTCAGCTGAATTTCCGACACATTCCTTATTTGACTAGAGGTTCATTTAACTCCGCTCTGTCCTGGAACTCCAGGGATGCTATGTTATAGCAGATGGGTCATCGCATCCCCAGGACGAACGGGTACAATACTAACACAAAATTCCACTTCTGCAGGCGTATTTTCACGTGCCTTTACTTTGGGAATTTGGAAATACTTGAAAGATGTGTGTGTGCCAGCGGACTGGTTCACCTCATACTTAAAAACTCAGCAGTCGCTTCTACTGTGAAATCAGTCTTTCTAAGCATTTACCCAAGGACAACCAACGCGTGCACACATGCTTCAGTATTTTTCTAACATCAGTTTGGTAAAGAACTTGATATGATCTTTCCTCTTGCAGCTTTTATTTAAATAATAATAAATATCAATCACTATCTCATCAATTTTCACAGAAACGGAATGAGCACCTTTCTCAGCAGCCAGATTAATTAAATGGCATGGGCATCCTTCATCAATGATGTTTTTACACTGCTCTTTTAATTTCGCAGCAACAGTCTGCACTAAAAGCTATACAGCTTGCCATTGGAATGGCATGTCTTTCCAGAAGACGCAGAAGCAAATTACCAGTCGAGCCACCTTCCAAATTTTCCATGGATAGCAAACGATTTTCAATCATCTTCGATTCTTTGTTGAAAAATGACACGACAGGATTGCTACCATCAGTGGAGATAGCAAAAGGCACATATTTTAAAATATTAATAATTTTTTAATGGGAGTCACATGCCATTTCATGAACAATGGCGGACGTTTTTGTCCTGCCACAGGCACATTTCTTCCCAATTTCCGAATCCGGGAACATTTTTCTAAACAATTGTCCAACGTGATCGGAACATGATAACGAGAGGTTCCGCGATGAACGCCGTGAACAAACATTCTGCTCGTATGGCAGCATTGTCTTCATTCCCGTGAACAAAAAACCTACCGGTACCTAATTTTTTAGCCTACATTTCACATTTTGCAAAAATGAGGAGAAAGTAGACTTATGAGATCGATCCAGGAAAATGTGTATCTGTCTGTCCTGCGTGTCCCCCCCTATCAACTCAAACGGCTGCAACAATCGGAACCAAATTTAGTATGAGTAAAGATGTATACCGGAATATCTCAAGCCCATATTTGGAAATGATGTCAGTGCTACCACCTACTGTAAAAACGCACTAGAAATTTGAGCTCCATGTTGGATATCTTGAAAGGTATGCATGGGAGCTATTCCAAAATTGGCACACATGTAGACAATACTAGTTCAGTTTAATTTCCAGGAGACCATACATGACAGTGTTGCCAAAATAATTTTAATCCTTCCGATAGGTCCAATTTTTAAATGCATATAACTTCTACACTATCAATTGGATTTCAACCAAATTTTGTATGTAATATGTGTACATAGACACACATGACTGAGCGTATTCTTAAGATCTACCAGGGCTGCCAACTGTTAATAATTGCTCTATTTTTTTAAATCCAAATACCAATATATCAGAAAGTACCGAAGTATTAATATTTTGCAAAAGTTCCGCCTAATCAATACCTTTATTGTATTAAATATAAATGATCACTTTTCATCAGCCTGTGTGTGGAGCCTCCGTGGCTTAGGCGGCAGCACGCCGGCCTCTCACCGCTGGGTCCGTGGTTCAAATCCCGGTCACTCTATGTGAGATCTGTGCTGGACAGAACGGAGGCAGACAGGTTTTTCTCCGGGTACTCCGGTTTTCCCTGTCACAATTTCATTCCAGCAACACTCTCCACTATCATTTCATTTGTCATTCATTTAATCATTGCCCCAGATGAGTGCGACAGGCTTCGGCAGCCGGCACACTTCATATCCTCACTGCTAGATGGGGGCTTCATTCATTCCATTCCTGACCCAGTCGGAGACTGGAAGCAGGCAGTGGATTTTTCATCAGCCTGTGTAGATAAAAAGTCAAGGCAAACAGGTGGTCGGATATCTTAACACTCATAAAATATTCCCTTCAAAAAACCCTATTATGGTGCACCATACGGAACCATAATGAACCATTCAAATACTAAAATAAAAGCTTTAAACTATGCACAAGTATAGTACCGGATATTTTAGATTAATTTGGAGTAATTCATATAAGTTAGCGCTGCCAACATGATTCTATGCCTGCTGATACATCCAATTTTAAAATACATGTAACTTCTATACTAATAAATGGATTTCATCCAAAATTGGCACAAGATATCATAATATTTCAGATTATTTCTGACCAGCGCACACATGACATTGTTGCCAACATGCTTTTACGTGTGCTGATAGATCCAATGTCTAACTGCATGTAACGTCCATTGGACTTCAACCAAATTCTGTATTCTGTACCTTAAGAGATGGAACTAAGAATATATTCAGTCACCAGGGCTGCCAACTCTAGTGCTCTATTAGGCTACATTATACCATGTATATTTCTAACTAATTCAACATTTCGCCCAACTTAATTTCGTCATTGTTCTAGATAGGTTCACATACTGTAGATTAATCATTGAATCTTAATTTCAAGAAAAGTAGGCTCTTTAGTTTGTTACGGAACTTCTTCTGACAACAACTAGCAATGTCCTTGAGTTTTAGAGTGTTGCTGTGAGTTACAATGTCAGTTTTTCCACCATGAGAAATATTTATATCGCAACGACACACGGAACAAAGAGCAAAATGGTTTCCTCTACTAGATTGTAAAATGATGGAAATTCAGTTTTATAGCTTTCTTTGAATACTTGGAGATAACATTTCTGCGGTTTTGTCCCCATAACGTGACGAGAGAAACTTAAAACACACGACACGAAATAATCGACACAACTCGTTGAAATAATTAACTACCGACGCACACATTAATACCTCAATTAAATGCACTAAACCTGACGCTAGCCGAGTATAAACACGTGGCGTCAAACGGAGCAAGTCGCAATCGCTGCGCCTAATATACAAGGTTTCAATCCCATTCTGCAGTCACGCGGCCAGCTTCGACTAATCAGCGTAGGCTTAACACTTGTTTGTCCGCAAAATACCACCAATCAGTATGCCGTAGGCCAATCAGCCGACTCACCATTGCGAGAACGCAGCTATGGAGCTCTCTGCCAAGCGAGGAACTTGCACAAACTTACACAAAAGACCAAGGTTACACAAATCACAAAAGCACTTACGAGCGAATCTCCTTGAGAATGGGAATTATTTGCAGTTCCTTTTTCCTTTACATTATATCACTGGGGCCCGAAATTCGGAAGAAATAATAGATGTTATATAGTACCGAATGAGTGGGGTTGACATTATTGACTCCTTCACAAATATGGCTGACAGAGCTGCAATTTCAACTATACAAAGGTTCCACTACTTGCAAGTGCCACCAAATATTTATGTTGTGAGAGTGGAATATACGAGAGGAAATCTGGTATCAGCCGCCATCTAAATCCGGAAAATTATCTACTGCAATAGGTAATGTAAGATAGAGGAGTTCAACATTTTATGGCTACAGGGTGTTATAGCAGTTATTGCAACTTAGCTTGAAGTGGTGAAAGCGGAATAAGGCTTTACATACTAACACAACCCCCTCCAGTGTAGCGCAAGCAGTAATAGTCGTCCAGTCTTCTAACTTAGTATGTGCTAAATTATGTAAATAGGTAAAGTAAAACCTGCCTAAGTGGAACTCAATCGTTCCGGATTTATTTTTCCATTTTCACAGGCTTCCGTTTTCTAAAGGGTTGAGCTTAAATAAGACAAAGTACACTACAAAAAATCACTGTTATTACATAGGATTACAATGAAATAATATATATTTTATTTAATATAGGTCTGTAAATAAAAAAGGAAATAGGTTCACAAGTATTACACTATTTTCAACTTACATACAAAAATTTCAGTTTCTCTGCTCGTTTCTTTGATTCCACATGTCTTTCAAAGTGCATTGTCGCGACTTCTTTATAAGAGAACGTGTTAGGATCTTTGCGTCCTGCAGTAAGTCAAGCAGTACTGAAACATTCTTGGAAGCAGCAAATTCCGATGCAAATTCCTGAAGGTCACTCACAACAGATAGTGCTTCTCCAAAAGTATGCATTGTTAACTCTCTTTTGTTGTGCTCATCATCATCGTCGTCCATTTCTTCCATGACTTCGCACCTGCTGTTTTCGGCAGCAATATCAGCTGCACTTTGAATGTCTTCAGTCATTAATCTTACCTAGAACTTTGGTGCAAGTACAGTTGTGCTCAAAATTGAGTAGTGTACAGGTCTGACGTTTCGTTTTGGCCGGTCCTTGCTGCCTGCGCAGTAAATTCTGGCCAGCCAGCAAGCCTTCTTATTGTGAGCATGCGCTGTAACAACTGCAAGCACGCTCAGTAGGAACTAAGGAAGTTCAATGGTTAGCGCAGTGCAGCGATAGGTTTGTCGTGCTAATATACGTTCCCTTGTGTCCTTTAACCCCCTTAGCGTGTGCGGCGCAACGGTGCGCCCACTAGCCTGCTACGTTCACAGCGTGTACGGCGCAATGGTGCGCCGTCGAATTTGAATCGCCCGCTACGTGGACTTCACCATAGTTATTTATTTGCTCGTAAGATGGCAGGAAGAGGCAACTTTTGGCTACACTTCGAGCTACTTATTATTGCCAGGAGGTGTCGCATATCATCACAGTCATTTATTTTCCCTGCACACGTGTTCCCGGTTTTGCGGACCGTGAGTTTGCTTGTAAACATGGCAAGTCCTGGCACAGTTATTGATGCCAAAGAAATAGCTAATTTGCTCGATAATAGTGCCAACGAAAGTGATTCAGAGTGTGACAGCGATATCGAGGATGAGTTCGCTATAACTTCCAGTGAAGATAGTGACGCTGACCATGTAATTTGTGATAGAACGCCAAGAAATACGAACACATTGGGCGACTGTGATATTGTCCCATTATTGACGTGCCGCTGACCAGGGATAATCAGGTTATTGAAAGTTTATAATATTATGTTCTATGTTGTTGTTATTGTGTGTGTTTTTTGAAAACTTTTGCCAGTGCGTTTGGAAATTATAGCGAAATGCATATGATACCCCGCTTACCATTGGGAGTAGGCTAGAAATAATGCACGTTGTGGGTACAGCCCAGAGTTTCACAATATCACGCTTGAGGGGTTAACCTGCTTCTGCGAGTGTAGCGTGGTGTAATAAAGTAGTGGTACTTCACAAATATTCATTCATCGTGTAGTTTTGTAAGTTAACGAGCAATTAGAAATGTCGCCTATAATCTCCAAACTACGCTCCAAAACATTACATAGCCAGGCTTGGGAGGTAGTTAACAATGTTCATTCGTTTATGAAAAGGGAAGCCACTGCAGGCACTGTAACAATACTGCCAAGAAGAGTTCAGCAAATGGTAGTGGAGGCAACGGGAATTTCGGAGAGGAGAGTTAGGAGAATCTTAAAGGAAGCTGCAAAATGTGAAAACAAGGCACCTCGTTCGGTACTCCGGGCAAACACCATCACCTTCCTAAGCGAATAACAAACTTAGACAATTTCGACGTGGCTGTAATCCGAAGAACAATTTATAACACACTCGGGAGAATATTGTACCTACTGTTGGTAGACTTCTCCTGATACTTAGGGATACCATTAACTACAAGGGAGGCAGTACTAGTCTGAAAATAATATTACGAAACATGGGGTTTAAATGGAAGAAAATGCGAAATAACAGAGCGGCTCTGATCGAGAGAGAGAAGACATAAGGTCTCAGCATGTAGCCTACTTGCTAGCTATTCGGAAATATAGAGCAGAAGAGTAGCCTATTTTTTATGAAGATGAGACTTTCCTTCATAGTAGCCACACTAGACCAAAAAAAACTGGGCATGACACCAACTCAGGATTGCTGTCGCCCATTTCCAAAGGTCAATGATTTATAGTTGCCCATGCAGGGGGGTTGTAACAGGTTTCGTTCTGGGAGCATTGCTTATGTTTATATCGCGTCAAAAGACCGGGGATCATCACGATGAAATGAAGCCGGCAAATTATCAAAACTGGCTTCAAGAGGAACTAATTCCGAACCTCCCTCAAAATTCTGTTCTCATAGTGGATAATGCCCCTTACCACAACACTCAGATCAACAGGGCGCCAACAAGTTCTAGCTCCAAGGCCGAGATGCAAGAATGGCTTTCCACCAATTATGTTCACTTCTACAACAGTATGCTGAAAGTGCAGTTGTACACTTTAATAAAAGCACATAAGGCACAATACAAGTCATATCTCATTGACTCTATAATGGCAAAACGTGAGCATTCAGTTTTGTGTCTGCCGGTGTACCATCCAGACCTCAATCCAATTGAACTAATATGTGGGGATATAAAACAATGGGTTGCTTTAAGAAATGTTACTTTTAAATTGGCCGATGCAATGAAACTCGGCGACCAGCGAGTGAGAGAAATCAATGCCGAACAGTGGGAGAAAGTATGCAAGCACACAGAAGGCATTGAAAATAATTATTTCGAACAGGAGGGAATAATAGAGAACACGATCAAACAGCTTGTTATTCAGGTCAACGACAGTAGCAGTGGCAGCGGCTCCGATGATGCAATCATCTGAGAGTAGTGGATTGTCAGGAATAGATTTAATACAAGATTAAATAACTCGTGAACAGTTGTGGGTTTGTGCTGTGTATTAATATACCGTATATACCCGAATGTAAGACGACCCCGAATATAAGACGAGGCCTAGTTATCAACTGCCTCTTACAGATTTTTTCAAAAAAAATACTCTCTAACTCATAACTTGCACAATATATGCCCTCAAGGTCGTGCTTTCATTTTTATAACGTCTCGTGTTATCAGAAATCCCTCTGCCCGCTTTTCCAAGACATACTTAATTTCTTTGTTCAAGAATGGGAGACATTAAATTAAGATACGTTGATCACTCAATTACTGCACGTAAAACTGACTGGTTGTTCTTGTAAAGATTGTTTTAAAGCATATTTCTGTATGCTTTTGAACATATGATTTATCCGCTTAAAATGACTTGTATGCGTAAATCCTTACCTCAAAATGTACGCTATTCAACATAACAAACCCGATTTTAATCTTCATTAACGCATTGATTTGTTGCGAGTTACAAGATGCCAACACCACATACTACTTTGCAAATAATAAATTTAAAAAAAAAATTAATACCCTGAATATAAGACGACCCCAAATTTTTATAACACAAAAAGTGGGAAAAAACCTCGTCTTACATTCGGGTATATACGGTATAATAATATATACTGTAGAATGGCCAATTATGTACCTATGTAATGGAAGTGTCTGGGTGTTATTAATAGACTACGTGACATCTGCAGCGCTGAATTGACATGTTAATTGAAATGCTGACTGCTTAAGACTGCTCTTCATCTGCCAGAGGTAAGTTCATGTTTCTTAATGTTTAACACCGTACCCGGAATTGTGATTACTATTACAACTGTTACAAGCTACGTTAGGCCTAGCAAGCCAGTAGTGGATATGAAACTGCTATTAAAACGGGAACGGGCCTCGGAAAGGACAGATCTAAAGGAAACAGACCTGGCTATGGAAATGGACTACGAATTGGAACTTTGAATATAACTACATTGACGGGAAGAGTGGAGGAGATTGTGGATATGATGTAGAGGAGAAAACTGGACGTACTCGGACTGCCAGAGACCAGATGGAGAGGGGAAGGAAGAAAAGAACTGAGAAATGGCTTGCAGCTATACTGGATAGGAAATGAGGAGGGGAAGAGAAATGGAGTGGGAATGGTGGTGAGAGAAGGGCTGAGGGAGGAAGTAAAGAGGGTAAGTGATAGAATAATTAGAGCCAGAATCACTGTGAAAGGTAGAAACCTGGACATTCTGCAAGTCTATGCACCACAGGTGGGATGTACAGAAGGCGAGAAGGACGAGTTTGAAGAGGAGTTGCAGAAGCAGTTAGTGGGGAGAGACCTGATAGTCATGGGAGACCTAAATGCCCATGTCAGAACTGATAGAGGTTTTGAGGAAGTGATTGGTGGTGAAGGATGGGGAAACAGGAATAAGGAAGGAGAGAGATTGTTAGAACTGTACAAGATAAATGGGCTAATGGTTGGAAACACATGGTACAAGAAGAGAGAGAGACATAAAATTACTTGGTACAGCAGGGATTTGACTAGGAAATCAGTGGTGGACTACATTCTATGCGGGAAGGAGACAAAGAAGAGTATCACGGATATAAGGGTAATACCTTCAGAAGCCCTGGACAGTGACCACCGTCTGCTGGTCGCCAAGGTGAGAGGACTGAAGGAAAAGAGGAGAACTGAGAACCAAGAAAGAAGAATAAGGACATGGAAGCTGAAGGAGGATGGAAATAAGGAGAAGTTCCAGATATTAGTGAGGAACAAATTACCGAAGGATGATCCGAAAACAGGTGGAGAAGAATGGAATAGGTTCAAGGACGTGTTGGTAGAAGCAGCGGAAGTCGTGTGTGGCAGAACTAGTGGAAAGAAAAGGTGGAAGGAAACACCATGGTGGAACCCCAGAACTAAGGAAGCAGTGAAAAAGAAAAATGAAGCATTCAGGAAATGGTTCCAACAGAGGACAGACAGAACAAGAGAAGAATACCAAGAGCGGAAGAAAGAAGCAGGAGATGTAGTGAAGGAAGAGAAAAAGAAATGGCTGGAGAAATGGACGGAAATGATGGAGGAGGACTGTGATGGCAGTAAGAAAGTGTTGTATGGAATGATAAAGGCAAAGAGAAGAGATACAGGGGAAAATGTCAGAATGGTGGACAGGAATGGAAAGGAGGTCGAAAATATGGAAGAAGTAAAGGATATCTGGAGAGAATACTTCAAGGAACTCCTAAATCCAACTAAAACCAGCGTAGTGGACATTGTGGAGGAAGAAACAGACAGTGACCAAGACATTTCAGAGAAGGAATTGACATGGAAAGAAGTGGAGGAAGCATTAAAGATGATGAAAGGGGGAAAGGCACCGGGAATAGACGAAGTGAGTGTGGAGATGGTGAGAGCAGCAGGGGTGATAGGAACACAGTGGCTCTTTCGAGTAATGAAAGTGATATGGAGGGAGAAGAAAATACCAGAGGACTGGAAAAGAGGGATAATAATACCCATATTTAAAAAGGGAAGTAGGAAGGAATGCAAGAACTACAGGGGAATTACACTCATGTGCCACTGCGCCAAATTATTTGAGAAGGTACTGGAGAGAAGAATTCGGACAGAAGTTGAAGATGGGCTGAGGGAAGAACAGTATGGATTCAGGCCAGGAAGGTCAACAGTTGACCTCATCTTTGCAGTAAGACAGCTACAAGAACACCATTATGAATATGGGAAAGATCTGGTGATGACCTTCTTGGATATTGAGAAAGCATATGATAGTATTAATAGAAACAAGGTATGGGAAGCAATGAGAGCAAAAGCAGTGAACAAGGAGACAGTGGCAAGAGTGAAAGCAATGTACGAGGGAAGCAAAAGCTGTGTACAGGTGGGAAGAGAGAGAACGGAATGGTTTCAACTGGCTAGTGGTCTGAAACAGGGAAGTGCCCTCTCACCCCTGTTATTTATAGTGGTGATGGATGAAATCATACGAAAAGTGGTAAATAGCATTGGGGAAAGGAAAATGAAGGCAATGTTGTTTGCTGATGACCTTCTGGTATGGGGAGAGGATGAGGAAGAAGTACAAGAGCAATTCGATGAGTGGGAGAAGGTAGTGTTATCATATGGGATGAAGTTCTCAGCACAAAAGAGTGAAGTGGTCATCACAACGAGGAAGAAGAACAAACTGGATATGGGCATAACACTTGGAGGACAGCAGTTGCAGAAAGTAGAATGCTTCAAGTACTTGGGAAGCATAATTAAAGAAAAGGGAGGCAATAGGATGGAAATAAATGAAAGGGGAAGGTGCGCAGATGGATTTTTCAAGAGTGTTAGGGGGATGTTATGGAATAAAGATGTACCACAAAAATGTAAAGGAATCATCTACAAGACCTACTTTGTGCCAATTTTGACATATGGTTCAGAAACATGGGTGATGAAGGAAAGGGACAAGAATAAAATACGAGCAGTGGAGATGAAGTTCCAGAGGAGTAGGGTAGGAGTGACAAGAATGGACAGAGTAAGGAATGAGAGAGTCAGGGAGATGGTAAGAGAGGAGCCATTGCAAAATAGAATAGAGCGATCTAGGCTACAATGGTATGGACATGTGAGGAGGATGCAAGAGGAGAGGATACCGAAGATGATGTTTGGAATGGAAATGACGGGAAGGAGGCCAAGGGGAAGACCAAGGGACAGATGGACAAAAGGAGTTAAGAAGAGTGTGGAGGAAAGAGTGTGCTGGGACACAGTAAATGACGAGAGATGGTGGATGGACAGGAAACGATGGAGAGGCTTATGTTCCAAGCAGACCCGACCAGCGGTTGGAAACTGCTCAAGATGATGATGATGATTACAACTGTTATATGCCAAAACCAATATGAGAGCGAATCTTAGTTTAGCCTCGGAAAATGCTAGGGCGTACCCCAGAAGCGACGTGCAGGGGTTTCGCCCGACCCCTGTGAGAAATGGGCTAGGGCTACTGGGTCACGAGCGAACCCGGCTAAAGAGGCTAGCTCAAAAATATGGTGAGTTACGAAGAATAGGCACACTGAATGTAGGAACAATGACTGGGAAAGGAAGGGAGTTAGTGGATCTCATGGAAAGGAGGAAGGTGAAAATATTGTGTGTGCAAGAGACTAGATGGAAGGGAAATAGGGCTAGAGAGTTGGGTAGTGGCCATAAGCTACTATACAGTGGAGCAGACAAGGATGGGAGGAATGGAGTGGGAATAATCCTCTCCCGAGACATAAAGGAGAACATAGTTCTTAAGAGAAGGAGTGACAGGATAATGAGCATCAAACTGTGTCTTGATGGACAATTGGTAAACATTGTGTGTGTTTATGCTCCGCAAGTGGGTTGCGATGAGGAAGAAAAAATATCCTTCTGGGAAGATATGGATCGTGAGCTTGGAGATATACCAGCGAATGAAAGATTGATAGTGGGTGGTGACTTAAATGGACATGTCGGAAGGAGTCTAGATACAATCGAAAGAGTACATGGAGGCTGGGGAGTAGGAGTGAGGAATGATGGACACAGAATCGTGGATTGTGCGATGGCATATGATATGGTGATTGTGAATACATGGTTCGAGAAAAACACAGGTCAATATATGACTTACAAGAGTGGGACCAGAGAAAGCCAGATTGACTTCTTAATGTGTAAAATGTCTCAATTACGGGAAATACAAAACTGTCAAGTTTTTAATGGTGAAGCAGTGGCAGCACAGCATAGGACGGTAGTCATGACTGGAAAATGAAGATTAGGAAGAAAGGCAGACCTGTGCGAGTCTTAACAAAAATTAAGTGGTGGAGATTAAATGAAGAGGCATTGAAGGACCAGTTTAAGGAGAAAGTACTCAATGGAGTGGTTCTTTGCAATGATGTGCCGGAGTGGTGGGCGCACAACAGCAGTTTGATAAGGAGGGTAGGAACTGAAGTGTTAGGGAGAACTTCTGGCAAGAAACCACTAGCTGACAAAGAAACATGGTGGTGGAATGAGGAGGTACAGAAGATCGTGAAACCCAAAAGTGATGCAAAGAAGTTATGGGATATGTCAGGTAGACAAGAGGATAAAGAGGAACTACAAGAGATGTCATAAGGAAGCAAAGAAGGTAGCACAGTCAAAGGCACAAATGATGGATCGGCGGTACGAAGAGTTGGAAACTACAGAAGGTGAAAGAAAAATTTTCAGAATAGCGCAGGCGAGAGATAAAGACAAGAAGGACTACACCCAAATAAAGCAGATCAAGATGAAAATGGTCTAGTATTAACGGACCATTCCGACATCAAGTGCAGATGGAGAAACTACTATGGAAAACTTCTCAATGAAGAGAACCCAAGGGTATATTTAGGAGAAGGAGAAAAACACCAGGGTCTGACAATGGATATTAGAAAAGAAGTAGTAACATTAGCACTCAGGAAAATGAAACGGAAAGGCAACAGGACCCGATGAAATACCAGTTGAAGTGTGGAAGTATCTAGAGAAAGATGGAATCGACATGTTGCTGGATTTAATGCAAAAAATGTACTCTCAGGAAACAATACCTGATGAATGGAGAGAAAGTGCCTATTTATAAAGAGAAGGGGGATATTCAGGACTGTGCTAACTACAGGGGCATTAAGTTCATGTCCCATACCATGAAAATCTGGGAAAGAGTGATAGACAAGAGGATCCGGGAGGAGACTAGCATTGGCGAGCAACAATTCGGCTTCATGCCAGGAAAAGGGACCACAGACGCAGTGCTTGCCCTGAGACAAGTAATGGAAAAGTATCGTGAAAGACAGAAGGGATTACACTTCGCATTTATGGACCTAGAGAAAGCATATGACCGGGTGCCCCGAGGAGAAGTCTGGAGATGTTTACGAGTGAAGCGAGTCCCAGAGAAATACGTGCAGTTGGTTCAGGAAATGTACAAAGACGCAAGAACACAGGTTAGAAGCAGCGTTGGACTTACAGATTGGATTCCGCTTCGAGTAGGTTTACACCAATGTTCGGCTTTAAGTCCTTATCCGTTTGACCTAATTCTGGACGAAATGTCTTGTGGATTACGAGACCAAGCCCCCTGGTGCATGATGTTTGCGGACGATAATCTCGCGATCATAAGCCACGGGACCTCCTTTTTACGTGGAATCTGAACCACAGGATATGGCATTTCACTACGAAAATCTCACATGCATTGACCGGGAATCGAACCCGGTCCGCCTTGGTGAGAGACATACAGCTTGACCTACTCAGGATTAGCAAGAAGAAGACAGAGTATATGAGGTTCAATACGGACCAAGACTGTGAGAACAGAATGCAAGGGGAAACGTTAAATAGAGTGGATGAATTCAAATACCTGGGTTCGGTGGTGACTGGAGATGGAAATCTGGATCTGGAAGTGTCACACAGGATTCAGGTAGGATGGATGAACTGGAGGAAAATGTCAGGAGTGCTCTGTGACTGCAGGATCAAGCCTAAGGTTAAGGGGAACATATATAAAACTGTCGTAAGACCTGCATTGCTGTATGGCTCTGAAACATGGCCTGCACGCAAAACGCACACACACAGGCTTGACGTCACGGAAATTAAAATGCTCAGGTGGAGTGACTAAGCGTGATAGAGTGGAAAATGTCAAAATAAGAGGAACATTGAAGGTTGTGGAAATATCTAAGAAGATACAAGAAAAGCGACTTCAATGGTACGGGCATGTGAGAAGAAGGGAGGAATCCTACGTGGGGAGGAAGATGCTAGACATGCAAATACAGGGAGTGAGAATGCGAGGCAGACCTAAACGAAGATGGATGGATTGTGTACAAGAGGACCTCAGAGAAAAACAGTTGTCAGAAGAGGATGTGCATGACCGGGCTAAATGGAGGAGAGCTGTCAGAAACATCGACCCCACATAGGAGTGGGAATGATGTAAAGAGAAAGAAGATTACAACTGTTATATAAAACAACCTTTCCTGAATTGCAGTTCGATAATTTGAGTGTCAAATAGACTACTCCGTGAGTTAGCATGAAGAAGATTATATTATGTAGTCAGTGAAATCAAGTGCCTTAGTCAGCCAGCCGCGGCTCCCTGAATCAGCTGCATAGTAGTAGACTCTCTTCAATGCGCGGGCTCCACGGCCACCGGACAAAAATAAACTTCAGACCTGTACATAGCTTTAGTCAGGTTATTTACGCCTACAGTTCGGGAATTTCATTCTGTTTCCGCGTTTGGCAGTTTTCCGGTGTCTTTTTACATAGGAAATACCTCCGTTCCGTATTTTGTTTTCCGTTTGACCAGGTTTCCGGTTTCCAAGTTTTATTGTATGTATTTTTATTTATTGCTCTTTTAACAACGGCAGCCATGTTCCGACAGTGATTGAATGTCGTTCAACTGTCAAGAAGACACGCTCAACAGCCCACACATTGTTGCCAACATGTGGGATACAAAATCACTTGACAAAAGAACATTGATCTGTATGTGTTAGTCGGTAACCATTGGATTAGACGTGTTAGGCAATAACCATTGTCAAAAATAATCGGGCTGGACGTGTTAAGGCTGTAACCATTGTCAAAAACCATTGGATTGGACAAAATGAAGGTTAGAATTGTCGGTTAGCTAGTCGGGCACATTTGAAAAAAAGAAAAAAACATTGATCTGGACGCGTTAGGCTGTAACCATTTTAAGAACCGATTGGATTGGACAAAACGATGGTTAGAATGGTCGGGTTGAGGTGCGGCCTTGCAAATGAACCGGGCACTGTGCAGTATCTAATGAACTGGCAGCTAGTTTGTGTTACAGAGTAGTACCATAGGCGCAGGGTTGGCAATACTGCCTTGAAAATGATTCACGTGGACAATGGCAGAGAGCTGGATTTTTACCTAAATAAGTATTAATCTAAAAAGGGGACGGCGGGTGGGTTATGGACAGTGGTGGAGTTAACATCTATTCCTACATTATTTGCTGATTTATTTCTCATCATTTGAAGAAGTATTTTGGCTAATATATGTACTATAGAAAATTTTTAATTCTGAATGAGGATGGAACGCAGCTTTATACACTTGCAGCAGACATGAATGTGACATTTGCATACCTCGTCCTTGTTTCATCTTCTGGGCGATATTACGAATTGAAATTAGGAACCCTGGTCACTGCTGAATCTCATATATGAGCTGAAGTATGTAAATGTGCTTTTATATATTGCTCTTTTAAAAACGGCTGCCATGCAACTGCCATGTTCCGACAGCACTTGCATCTCGTTCAACTGTCAACAAGGGACTAGCCGCACACATTGTTGCCAACGTGAGAGATACAAAATCACTGATAAAAGAAATATTCAACGGGATGTGTTAGGCTGTACCCTTAGTCAAAAACCATTGGAATAGAGAGAACAATTAGAATGGTTGGGTGTAGGTGCGGCCTTGGCCGCAAGTTGCTAGCGGGGCTCGGTTGACACAAAACCATTGATCTGGGCGGGTTAGGCTGTAACCATAGTCAAAAGCCATTGGATTGGACAAAACGAAGGTTAGAATGGTCGGGTGTAGGTGCAGCCTTGGCCGCACACAGCTAGTGGGGCACGGTTGACACAAAACCATTGATCTGGGCGGGTTAGGCTGTAACCATTGGATTGGAAAAAACGAAGGTTAGAATGGTCGGGTTTAGGTGCGGCCTCGCGCAGCTAATGGACTTTGTTGACACAAAACCATTGATCTGGGCACATTATGTTAGGCTGTAACCATAGTCAAAAACCTTTGGATTGGACGAAAGTAAGGTTAGAATGTTAGGTAGGGTGCAGTCAGTGGAGAATGGTTCCCACAAAACCATTGATCTGGGCATGTTAGGCTGTAACCATTTTATTGGACAAAACGAAGGTTAGAATGGTCGGGTGTAGGTGAAGCCTTGGCCTCACACAGCTAGCAGGGCACGGTTGACACAAAACCACTTATCTGGGTAGGTTAGGCTCTAACCATTGTCAAAAACCATTTGATTGGACAAAACGAAGGTAGAATGGTCGGGTGTGGGTGCGGCTTTGACGTCCGGGTATCCTGTTGTAGTAGGTTACAGATAGGTTATGTTTTATCCACTTAACTTCCACTTCACAATGGCATTTCGCGCACGGTCAAGTTTTTGGTACAAAAATGTGTTGTTGCAATAGCTTCAGCAACAACTTTTTAGGTTGATAATATAACCGCCGATTGTTTTCAGGCAACTTCGACAATCCATAGTGAATAAATGATTCAATTCGGCGCACTATCAAATGAACTGAGTGCTGCACACGAATGATGCGCACTAGAGAATGAACTGGACTTTTCTTTGTTTTATAGTACCGCAAGGGCGAGGTTCGCAGTACTGCTTTGATGACACTATACTCTGATTTACAAAAGATGCTCGGTGAAAACTGTCATCCACTTGATGGGTGAGGTGAGGAGTGAAGACGAGAGGGGTAACGGACTCCATGGCAACAGTGAGCAATGTTGCAATGTATGCCGACACAGCAGTAAGCACATGGTTTGACCCAGTGTGTCTTCACTCGTCACGGTCATTAGAGCGCCAGGCAGGTGGGCTAACTTAACCAGTATTTGTGTCTTCCTGCAAGCCTCCTGGAATGTTATGAGTCATGCTCTGCCTCAGTGGCAACGCA
The DNA here is from genome assembly GCA_946902985.2 of Meconema thalassinum. Taxonomy (NCBI): domain Eukaryota; kingdom Metazoa; phylum Arthropoda; class Insecta; order Orthoptera; family Tettigoniidae; genus Meconema; species Meconema thalassinum. Next base: position 1,204,611,584 of record OX336388.2, read on the forward strand.
GCATTTCCCCACGTGCTAACTTTGACAGCTGTCATCGAGCTTTATTGGTAATTCAGAGTATAGCGCTTAGAGACAGACCAGCAGGGCTAACTAAGCCACCCGAATACTCACGACTGCAACCGATGATTTATTTGGACAGTGGCGGTCACAGCTGTCATTTTGGCTATATAAGTCTTGATCCTATTTGGGAAGGCTGGGTGGGACACAGACAGCGGAGGAGGAAACAACTATTAAAACATCGTTCCCGGATTCATTTCTCATCGCTTAATGAGGGATTTTGGCTAATTCAAGTGTTATAGAGAATGTTATCGCTCGTTCTACATTCATTCAGCGCTACAGGAAATGTACTATATTGTCATGGCCCGGTTTTGGTTTAGCCTTGAACCACACTGGACGTGCAACCCCGGTTCAATCCAGATCTTGAGAATCTGCTAGGAGGTGCTATGTAAGCACGCTTGTGTTGCGTTTTGAGAGGCTTATAAGCTGCGACCTCTGATGCGTTGGGGGTCAGTCAGTCAGAGTTGAGAGAGTGGGAGCAGACTGCGAGAGTGGAGGACTGTCCGTGAGGGCAGCGGAAACGAGAGCGACGTAAGTTTGACGATCGGGGATCTGTGACCGAACACCCAGCGACCTAGGGAACCGAGGTTGCGCAGCAATTGAGCAGAGGGTGAGTGAAGGATCAGGTGAGATCAAACCGTGTCAATTATTATTCAGTGAGACGAAATCTTACGAGACAGGCCTTGTATCTGCACGGTGGATTCCTTCGGATACCTAGAAGGAATACACTGACCGGCAAAAAAGAGGGACACTTTAATTTTTTTATGTAATTTCTTAATTTATTCCTCTAAAATGTATCGGTTTTCCAATATTTACATTATTCATGTAAATTTTAGATGGCTGGCTACAGAAAATACCGAAACATGTTTTACAACATGCTTTAACTCACAAATTTCGTTACATTTTGCAAATCTTACAATTTTCTATTTTTTGATAATGTTCTTTTGGGCTGGTTTTTATCAAACTTATTGCCAAACAAAACAGTATTAATGTTTGCTCTGCACTGCACGAGAACACTGGGGCACTGGTCACTAAAAACGAGTGTTTCCACCCTTAGCGTCTATGACAGCTTGTAAACGCTCAGGCATACTGTTCACAACTCGTCGAATGGCATCTGCCGGGTTGCGATCCCATTCCTCCAGCAGCGATGTTCTCAGTTGTGCCAAGGTGGTGTGGTCACGCTGTCTGACGTTCCTTCCAAGCATATCCCCATACATGTTCGATGGGGTTCAAGTCAGGACTACGAGCTGGCCAGTCCAGGGTTTGAATCCCCACTTCCTGCAGATATTGTACAACACAGCAAGCAGTATGAGGGCGGGCATTATCCTGCATCAGCATGAAATTCTGACCTATGAAAGGCGCAAAGGGCACGTGGTTCATCAGGACTCTTCGATGTACGTTTGGGAATTGAGCGGCGCGTGATCGATGCATATCAACTCGGTGCGGGCCATAACGTTGATGCCACCCCACACCATAACGGAGCCACCTCCTCCTGGAGGAGAAAGTAACAGGGCTGTACCTCTCTCCGCGCCTTCTCCACACTCTTTCTCTTCCATCAGTAGATCTAAAATTAAACTGACTTTCGTCAGTGAAGAGAACAGAGGCCCACTGCTCGTGGGTCTATCCCAGATGCTGCCTTGCCTCTGTGATGTCGTTCGAGTGCGGGTCCATGTGCAGGTATCCTGGACGAAAGATGAGCTTCTTCAAACCTTCTTCTTACTGTTCGCTCACTCACTCTCACATTTATGACATTTTCCAGTTGATCTCGTGCCTGGACTGCTGTGGTATGGTGATCACGCAGAACTTGCAGGGTGAGAAATCTGTCATCCCTGGCACTTGTGCATCTTCTACGGCCTGACCCTCGTCTCCTGCCGTAAGTTTGGAGTTCTCTGTAACGTTGCACTGCATGGTGAATGCTACCGAGAGATGATCCAATGACCTCAGCAACATAACGGAAGCTGCAGCCATCCTCCACCAATGCAACTGCCTGTGCAGCTCCTTCACGGCTAAGAGGCACGTTTTAGTGTGAACTGCACATGGATAACTTGATAAAATGTATGACAATGGTTCACACGTGTTCAACAAATGCCAGTTGTTATCCCTAGAACAACAATAAGCGAGCGGCAACACTCATAAACCGTAAACGCTTACAGTGCGCTTCCCGCCATAAAACGATTAAGATAGGCTCATCGAAGATCGGGGGTAATTGGTGGTAATAAACCACCCTAAGAAATGTCATATTATCAATTTCTATTCACGGATGTTACAGATGTTTGTTCTAATGCGTGAAAAGCTTTTAAAATGTGATTAAATCCTTTTCATGGCTAATTTTATACTATTTCTATTACTTTTTTTTAACTGTTCCACTTTTTTTTTGCCGGTCAGTGTAAATCGGCAGTACACCAGAGATCTCTTTTATTGGGGAACAACCCCGTGTTCCCCACATCTCCCTCAGTTCCCCCTCTTTTAGCTTATGGGTTGTGTTGTTAATCGTGGGTAAGACAATCGACAAGGACACGGTAACGACCCCTTTACCTGAGCATGAAGAACCCCCCAACTAAAACAATCCAGGTAAGTAAAGTTAAAGAACCCCTGAGTGGTCGACGGCTCAAGTCCGTGACGCCAGGCTGCGTTCAGAAGCTCGGGTCTAAACAATGGTAGAGGCACCGGTCGAGACAATGGTTGAGGCGCTACGGTTACCGTGATTCATCCTCCGATGTTTATCTGCGATTTACAGCACATTCACGTCATTATAACCCACACCACCCATCCTATAACTAACGTGCATACATGGATCTACTCACCTAGCGTTTAGCACTGGTTCAGGGTAGCAAGACGATTTTGCATAGCCTTAAGCCTAGCAGTAATGAGTGCTTAGCTATAGGATTAAGAGTATCTGTGATTGTGTACTTATTGCTTAAGGCTAGCGATAAGAAGTGATAACTGTAAGAATAGGGTGATAGTAGGCAGTGTGACTACACCGTATGGCATTTGCACATTGAGTTGGCTGGTACACAAACTGACAGTATGGGCAAGAATAAGCACGCTTCACGGCGCGGAAAGCCTGGACACCCCTTGGCTCAGTCGAAGGCCAACGTTAATATTGCTGACAGGGAACGGCAAGACACGGCCGAGTTCAGGCACATGTGTAGCGGCACCATGTCTGACAGCATGGAAGATGTGAACACGAAAATAGAGCCACAATTATTCTCGGGCAACAATATAGGTTGCGAAAATCCCCGAGAATTAGTTGATTCAATAAACAGCATAGCCGAGTTCAATGCTTGGAAGGACCGTACTATTATATACCACTTAAAACAATTTTTAACTGACGGAGCATTGCGCTGGGTCATGGCGTACAAGATACTCCATAAGGATTGCACGTGAGATGAACTCCAGACGGATTTCATCAGGGCATTTGAAGATGGCGAACCCATCAGAGCTCTTAGACAATGTCACAGATTCATGACAATGGTCGGCCACACATAACTGAAAAAGAGAAATAGGCTATATAATGCAGGGACTCCCATCCGTGGTTCTTGGAAAGGTGCCTGTAAGCCAGGTAAACACAGTAGATGAATTACGATCACACATAAGGTTATTGGAACGGCTCCACAAATTTAATGGGTTAGTACTGTTCGGCCTAGGCAATACAGAAACTGTACGTCCACGTGAAGGGTCACACAACGCTTTGCATCAATATGATAGCGAAGGCTTCGAAAGTGATGACGAAGAAAGCGAACCTTTAGGGCGCACAGGGCAGAATATAGCTGACCAGGAATGCTCTTTAGTACACCAGTCTACCCAGATCACAAACTGCTCGGCAGAAAAAGGTACTCAGGTGACGCAATGTTCAGAGTAGAGAAATCTACGCGGGTGGAGTTCACAAAGAACGCGGTCTCTATTGGCACGCAAACCGAAGTGGAAATTGCGTAGGTTACTGGTGAATCCACACCAGAGCGCACGCACGTAGACACGAGTAGGCTGCAGATATTCAGTGTTCAAACACAGCTGGAATCTGAGGCTCAAAGATATAGTAACAAGGCAGCCATGGCAAAAGTGAAGTCGCCAAAGGTAGCGATCACATGTTTTTTCTGCACGAAACGGGGCCATAAATTAAAAGACTGCGTTCTAGCCCAGAAACGCAACCTAGTTTACTGGCGGCGGAAAATTCAAGCGAAATCGCAGAAAGGTAACTTGAAACCGGCCAGGAACACAGTTGGCACATTCGATGCTAGTAAGCATTTCAGACACGTGGTCACTGGCAGCGCAAGGCCGTGCCCGACCAACGACATCCGGTGTCAGCAGCACCGCGCTCAGCAGATAAGACAGCCTGACAAAGATAGCACAGCAGATTCCCGAGTTCGACGCGTGGCCAGCGACTCAGGGAAGTCTTGTAATCTGAACTCTCCGCTGCGACAGCAACTCTGCTGTGCACCAGGATGTGTACGGACAAACAAACCAGCTGACAAGAGGGTTATCAGACTCGCCACTACATTCAAAGTAACACTGGCTCCTCACGCAATTACGCAGGTCCAGATTTTCTTTGTAGGCACCCCAGATTGTACCCGCTACCAAGGTACATCACTGTCATTAACAAAAGTGATCGTTTCGTCACTTTATCTAGGAATGCCACTATTGGTTTCCTATGGGCAGGCACCGGAAACGTAAACAAATGTTACCTCCAAGGTCAACCCTTGAAAGTGAAGCAGGAAAGCATACACCCAACAAGGCAGTTGTCAGTGCAATTTCCTGGCGATAGAGACCGAGTCCGGAGAGTACGGACAAGGATTCTCGGATGCGATGGAAGCATCACCCCTCATCAGACATCATTAAGGGCAATATATTCACGCCTCGTCACATAAACCAGTCATCTCCATGTGTTCGCACGGTAGGTCCAACTTATGATGGAAGAAAGAGCGAACATGCACATATTAGACTAGGTTGGAACAGGTTCCATACCAGAGGCCGGAGACAGCCACTCGTCATAATTCACCCCTCACCACAGGATCTGGGAAACATCAACGCAGGAGAGGTGTATTGTTTGATGACAGGAAGGTCACCGCTGTACAGCATAAAGGTATAACCTACAAATATCCCCAGGAGGTATACTACGTATAACAGCTGCATTACCGCACTCAGTTGCAGAGGTACTGTATCTGCACCTAGGTCAAGCACCTTCACAGGCGTGGAATGCGTCATGACCATGCATTGTACGGTGTTTGTCGGGAGACATCGCATTCGATGCTCGCAATCTATGGGACAGCCCCATGCTATACGGCAGATACATCCAATAATCCATAATCATTGCGTCAGTAAGCTGACAGATTCCAAGTCGTGAGACTACATTTCTTGCACTGCAAGTATGGCAGAAAGTAACACATTCATTATATGTTACAGATAGCTTTAGTGATTATCAAATTACCTGTATGCAGCCACCATACTTCAGTGGGAACACACGAGAACGCATTCACAAGTGCAGGTCACAGGTAGAATTCGACGGAATAAGGTACGTACTATCACATACCAGGTTATTCCAACTGATATTATACTTTGTTGTCCTTTCAGCAAGTCGGAGATTCATTACGCAAGCAACTTAATTTTGAACAACTGCATTCCTTTTGCAACTGCACGTTGTCGGCTGTAGGCGCCCTCGCAAGCCACGATATAGTGACTCAGCAATTCACACATGCTGGTCAAGCATTTTCTTTAACTTCTCTTCGTCCACAGGCGTACCATCTGTTACATACTAGAAGGGTCATTCGGTCTTCTATGATTTCACACGTAACCCAAAGCAGATGCCCTGCACCAGGGACAGGGTTGGCAAAATAACAGTTGTTTTTTTAACCTTTACACTGCTACGCCCGAGATATCTCGGGTGCGGTAGAACGTCACGTCCTTGCTGCGCCCGAGATATCTCTTCGGCAACTTCATCTGAATAACATACTTTTAAAAATTTGTTCAGCTTGGAGGGGTTTGATAGTCTCACAATATTAGCAGTGAAAAGGTTAAATAAAACATTAAAACATGTTTGTTTTTTTAAACAGTTTTTTTAAATTCTGAACATGTTTTAAACAGTGTAATAAAATGCTGTATTTTTAATGCTTAAATATAAATACTTTAGAGATCATCTTGACCAGAGTTGTATGGTAAGTAATAGACCAATGTTTACAACTAAACTCAGCCAGCAGGGAAATTTAGTTACCAGCTGGGATTTTTTTTCTCTACAACTTATGGTTGGTTGTTGTGTTAGGTTATGTTTGAATGGTGGTGTATCTACTTTGTGTTCTGTTATTTGCTGTGTAGAAAGTGTTTACTTAGCAGTATAATCAGCTTATTGCAGTTATGAGTTCAACTGGCAGAAGAAAAGATCCTGTATGGCAACATTTTATCGAATGCAAACGTTCTAAGGGTAAAACAATTAGGGCAAAATGTAAGTTGTGCAAGGAAGACATGGTTGGGTTAGTTGCTAGAATGAAACAACATATAGAGACAAAATGCCCTTATAGAAACAAATCCAAGCCTGCACAATTTGAGGATAATACTGACTGTGGAGTCATGGAAATGGAATATGAAAATTAAACCCAAATCAAAAGTTCACTAATATCCACTCATCAGCAGCTTGCATCACAATCACTTCAATCTCATTCCAATTCTACAGGTAAGATATATTTATACATAATTAAATTAAATTAATAAAAACTAGAATGAAAATGTTTTGGGAAAAGAAGAAAATTAAGAAGCTGAATCATTAATATTGTTTTTTTGAGATATGTATATACTTGTTTTGGTTAAGTGCTCCAATGAGGGCGTAACATATGTAAATAAATAAATAAATTAATAAAAAACAAGTGAAGCAAATTTTATAGGTTATGTTCAATAATTAATTTGTTTTTAAAAAGAAATAAAATTCATAGTGCACTTTTGTTCAAATTGTTTGTTTGAAAGAAATATATATTATTTAAATTACAATTCTATTATGCTCTTGAAAATTCTACATACCGGTACTATGTAAGTTATAGGTTTTATTCAAAAAACCAATGTACCCTAATGGCAAAGTTATGATTAATAATGGTCTTACCCAATCAATCATATATTGTTTATACCAATACAGATAATTTGGGCTAAGTTATGCAAATGTCCACTTTACAATACAAAATTATCTTTTTATCTATACATTTTGATACATGTTTCGGCCCTGTGAGCCTTCTTCAGTCAAAATCACTAAAAATTCTCCTAAATCATTCTAATGTTTGGTCTCTCATAAAAATTTGTAAAACAATTTTACATCGTCAAGATGATTAAAACACACGAATATAAAATGCTTAAAGAAATTAAAAGATTTAAAAATGTACAAAATTTCGAAACGTGGGCTACATTCTTGTTAATCCATTTTCAAACAAGAATGTAGCCCACGTTTCGAAATTTTGTACATTTTTAAATCTTTTAATTTCTTTAAGCATTTTATATTCGTGTGTTTTAATCATCTTGACGATGTAAATTTGTTTTACAAATTTTTATGAGAGACCAAACATTAGAATGATTTAGGAGAATTTTTAGTGATTTTGACTGAAGAAGGCTCACAGGGCCGAAACATGTATCAAAATGTATAGATAAAAAGATAATTTTGTATTGTAAAGTGGACATTTGCATAACTTATCAAAATCAATAAGGGAAAACATGGAAAAATGACGAAAGTCATAGATATTCATAATTTGGGCTAAACGGATAACATTGGATTTGTTTTATTACAGATGATGAACCAGCTTCCAGTTCACGTTCTGTGGTTTCAGCACCATCAAGATCAAGAGGAAAATGTACATTGTCCAGTTCTCCATCTTCATCTTTTATTCAAGGCCCTGGCCCAAGAATATTGCAAGGAGGATTGGATAGGTTTACAGTACACACATCAGCCAAGGAAAAAAAGCAATTTGATTTGCAAATAGCTCGCTTTATTTTTCGCACAAACTCTGCTTTTCGGCATGTTGAACATCCCGAGTTTGTAAAAATGATTCAGCTTCTTCGGCCTGGCTATAAACCACCCAACCGAAAGCAAATTTCAGGTGAACTTCTTGACGAAATTTTTGCTTAAGAGTTGGCCAAAATAAAGAAAACTTTGGTAGGAAAATCTGTATGTATGGCTTTAGATGGTTGGAGCAATGTGCATAACGACTCACTTCTTTGTGTGTCGCTTAGTGATGTAATGGACCACTCTACTTACTTAACCGAAACCATTGACACCGAAGATAACAGTCATACATCTGATTACCTCTTAATGGTAGCAGAAAAAACAATTAAAAACTGTGAAACTTCTTATGGCTGCCATGTTCGAAGTTTTGTCACTGACAATGCTGCCAATATGGGGAAAATGAGGGATGAATTGGCAAAAAAAGATATCAAAGAAATGATAACTTATGGTTGTTCAGCTCACCTGCTTAATCTGTTAGCACATGACTTGGAGGTGGTTGGCATTTCAGAACATGTTAAATTATTAAATACTTCAGGAACACTCACTTTGCAGCAGCCAAATACAAACAGGCTGGCGGAACAGCTCTTGCTCTTCCTACGGATGTACGCTGGAATTCTTTAGCTGACTCTATAGAGTCCTATTTGGGTAACTGGCATATTATTGTCAAAGTCTGCACTGAAAATCGAAGTGCCATTGAACCAATTATAAGTGCAAAGGTAAATGATATCAATATGAAACAAAATGTTCAAGACTATCTCATAAAACTTAAGACTGCATCAGTCTCATTAGATAAGATGCAGCGTGATGACTGTACCATTGGGGAAGCAGTCGAGGTTTGGCTTGACCTGCTCTTCTTCTTCTTGGTACGGTAGTGGGCATAGTAAACTCTTTACCCAATTGCTACTGTGCAGTGGTATGTATCATTGGGTAACCGTCGACTACCGATTGAAAGCGTAAGACCAGTGAGTAGCGGGAAATCGTAAACAAGAATATGACGCAACGCTGAGAGATACATATGAGGAAAACATAGGAATTAGAGACGAGGACACAAATGGTATTAACTCTTCACACCGAAGCGACCCACCTTGGTGACTCGCTACACATACACACACATGACCGGGTCACAAATATGGATATGGGACAGGATTACCCTTTCAAATATTTAAATTAATATTGTCGAAAAATGCTACTATGCTACTAACCAGTGGAATTGTAGGCGTATGTACCAATGTGGCCATGTTTAAAGGACGTGCATACCCTAAATTGTATAAAGCTCTCAACATTAAAGCACGTTGATGGTCGTATAGTGGACATTGAAATAGAATATGATTTAAGGAACCCTCCATTTGTAAACACGAACAGAGGATCATCACGTCGTTTTATGCGGAATAAATACACCGGCGTTAATGCATGGTTAAAACGTAGACGAATGATTGTAATGATATGTCGTCGTGTGTATTTCCCTCCCTGAAACCATGGTTTGTTTAAAATAGTCGGTTGTAACCCAAAATAGTGTTTGGCCTTAATTCTGGCGTAGCTAGTCCACGTGCCTTGCCAGTCCTCCCGTATTGTCGAACTAATTATAGAACGCAGATCTGACATTGGTATGGCGATGTTGTAAGTTTTTCCGTGTCCCTTTGCTGCATCTTTGGCAAGGTTATCCGCTATTTCGTTTCCCTCAATGTGACAATGGCCGGGTACCTACATGATACTGACTTCAAAACCCTCCGTGTGTAAAGTGTACAATTGTTGCACTTGACATAAAAACGACCTCTCTAACATTTCGAAGTGCTTGCACTACACTCATTGAATCAGTACAAATTAAAGCATGACGAATGGCATGTTTTTTGATATAAAAACACGTCTGACATATGGCAAAAATTTTGGATGTAAATATCGAGACGTCAGGGGGTGAAGTATACTGAAAGGAGTTTGTAAGTCCGGAGCACAGAAGGCTGCTCCCACACGCGCAGGGTTAACCATTTTAGAACCATCTGTGTAAAAAAAAAGATACAGGAGATCAAAGGATTCGTTATTTCCTGAAAAAATACGGGGAATGATTACAGGATGATGATGTAACGTCTGGTAGACTTGGGGTAAGGAGTTCTGAAGAATAGGAGGTTGAAAGTACGTTGCACCATACGGAATAGTATACATCGGTAACCGCATGACTTAATATATTATGGCGGTACGGTTGAAGCATGGAATATGCGGTTAGTAACGCAGGACGAGAAACGGTGGGCAATAATCGACGCATATAATATTCCTCTAATAGTTGTAATTTAGGGACTATAGGTGATGTTATCATTTTTCGTAGCAGGTACATACATGCAAGATATCTACGCCGATGCTGAAGTGACATTTCTCCGGTCTCAACTAGCAGGGCTCCTGTGGGGGTTGATTGAAGCGCACCTATAATTATACGCAAGGCAGAAAACTGGATTCTATCTAACCGAAGGAGCCCAGTGCTGGGCATTGAATAAAAAAAAAAGGAATTGTAATCCAGTACAGAACGGATGATGTTACGATAAACCGTTAATAATGATTCTGGGTCCGCCCCCAATTACGTCTAGTGAGAGACTTTAGAACATTAATTTTACTGGCGAGATGACTGAAGGTATTGCGTATGTCTCTCCCATTGCATTTTCCTGTCAATATGAATCCCTAAATATTTGACACTTGTCACCACCGGAATGTGACCTTGACGGTATAATATAGGAGACTTGTCGTAAATTCGTTTGTGCGTAAAAATCATCGCGTTTTTTCCTACGGATGTTTCAAATCCGTATTGATGTAGCCAATCATGAGCATGAGATAAGGCGTGGTATATATCTCTTCGACATGAGGAAAACTCTTCTCGAGTGCAATATATTAGAATGTCATCCGCATATTGTAGAATGCGAGCGTGCGGTAATATTACTGTTTCTAAAGTAGGGGTGTAAATTAAGTATAAAAGCCCGCTTAGAACGTCTCCCTGGGGAACACCATAAGAAGTATGTCGAGAATCAAAGACACCGGCTGGGGAGTTCTCGACCTGCTCAATTTTTTCAAAAATGAAAACAATCCCAATGACAAAGAAATTCATGAAACGATTTAACACCTCCATAACGAATAGAATAAGAAGTGATATCACTGGCCTAGTACGCCTGGTCCGCCGCAGCGCAGCGCTGGCTCCGATCTGTGATGTAAGTTAGCATTGGCGCTTATGAGACTTAAAACCTTGCGACCTGTTTTAAGTGTTAAAACACCGCAAGATATCCTCATAGGCGCTAATAAGTTTGACATCTCCACTTACTTTACTGTGCCCAATTATAATTTAGTAAGTCGTCTCTTGTAATAGTCCAGTTTCGACAATAAGCGAAGACAAAGAGCAAGTTCAAAATGCAATTAGTTTTGCCAGCTATCGGTAAATTATAAAAAAGAACTGAACAATTAACCTCGCCATCAGAAAGGATTTCTTCAGATTGTTACACATTTTACATTCCCTTAACAGACATGCAACACAGAAAAAAAAAGCCGTACGAACGCAACTTTCAACTTTACCATAGATTACTATAAAATTCAATAATAACCATTAATTTCACTCCACAAACACCAAAATCAGTAAACTACCATCATTTCAGAAGAACTTAACATTAAACAGACATAGAAGGCATAGTCATGACCCCTTCATAGAGTAGGCTATTGTCTAAAACTGATCACGCCTCCTTCAGTATTACGGTACATATATGTTTTTTAACTCATTGTCTTTTTATTCTCATCCCTTTCTTCACAGAAGTAGTCTTTAATGGCATCAAGAGCATTTTTATTTACACCATACTGGACAGATACTTAGGCAAATTAGGATTATATGTGGAACAGAATCGTCTTTCAATCGCCAGTTGGTTCTTGGGAGAAGTAATACTTCCTTCCCTTCTATCACAAATTTGTCAATTTAACAATTAAATCTTCTGAAAAGTGAGCATCAGTAAGTTCCCTATCCTTCCCTGATATGGCCCCTTTGCACGTTATAAAACGTTCCTAATCTTTAGGAGGTTTGAAAAACCGTCTGACCTCTTTACAGTCCCCATAGCTAAATCTGCATCCTGGTACAAAAGAGCAAGGCATCTTCACTAATCACATTAAGCACTCATGAAAATGTAAGGGCTAAACTGCTGTTTACTTACATTAAATAACAATAAAATTAACACACGAAGTTAACGTCAACACACGACAAGAAATTAAATTCCATTTCAGTCAATGCTTCCTACAATAGCATTTCAGGTATTAATACTATGAAGTAATAGTGTAAGCACTTTTATATCAATAAACGTTTGCACAGAACACCACCAAAACACTCCGACCAATTAAATACTTAATATATCGCACATAAACACACAAACATTAGTGGAAATCAACAATCTCAAATCGACTGTAGCGCTGCGTAGCGGAGAGTGCCAACCCGATCCGTATTCATTACATGCTATTGAGGGAGAAGAGATCACACTTTATATTCTATTCATTATGACACCGCTGTAACTGATACCCATCTCCTTGCCAATCTCATGGATCCACACTATCAATGACAGAGACTGAGTGAAGAACAACATCATTCTGCTACGGAGTATGTTGAAGCTTACCACCCAGATGAATGCCTGACCTAATTAAGTACAAAGCAAAATGTTCACCTTTCAAGGAATACCAGTTTGGTCCTGCAATGCTAAAAGAAATTAAACCCCTGACATGGTGGGTGGCACTGCAGAATAACATTCATCACACAACTTCAGGCCTTGCACATCAGCTGCATAGTGCAGTTGCTTCATCAGCTGGGATAGAATGTCTCTTCTCCACTTTTGGGTTTGTGCATAGCAAAGTCTCCGTGGCTTAGGCGGCAGCACGCCGGCCTCTCACCGCTGGGTCCATGGTTCAAATCCTGGTCACTCCATGTGAGATCTGTGCTGGACAAAACGGAGGCAGACAGGGTTTTCTCCGGGTACTCCGGTTTTCCCTGTCAAAATTTCATTCCAGCAACACTCTCCACTATCATTTCATTTGTCATTCATTTAATCATTGCCCCAGAGGAGTGCGTCAGGCCTCGGCAGCCGGCACAGTTCATATCCTCGCCGCTAGATGGGGGCTTCATTCATTCCATTCCTGACCCGGTCGGAGACTGGAAGCAGGCTGTGGATTTTCATTTCATAGCAAAGTCAGGAATAGGTTAGGGACTGAGAAGGCTGCCAAACTAGTTTGTGTTTTTCGTGAACTGAACAAGAAACCTGTTGAATAAAGACAAAGTCGCAGTGATATTTGGATTTATAATATTTTAAATAAATCCCTATATTTTCTGATGGATGTTCGCTTGCAAACATTTTTAACAAGGACATCAAAACCACTACAAAATCACTCTATAAACTTTATATTATGACTTAAAACCTTCAGTAGAAGGCAGAGAAGACCACTGTACTCTACTGTATTGCAAAATGATTAATTAAAAATATGAAACCAAGGGCAAAGCAAGGTCAAGCGTGCGGGGACATGACCCATCCAGTCTAAAAACACATAGTGGGTGATGTATTGAAGTTAAGAGATATGCTCTCGCGGACTTTTTTCTAGAACTTTTCCTGCTGACCAATTCTTACGCTCCTAGTATAGTGATATTTTTAACGGTTTGCCCAGCGTAAGCTTAAGAAGCGCACGGACGCCAAGTTTGTCTTAGACTTTTTCACTGAAATCGTTACTGCTAGTCTTTCTTTGATCGTAAATAAATTATTTTCTACAGAATCTTTCGAGATATCCTTTACAGAATGGTGAAAACCGCATCAAAATCCATCCAGTGGCTCTCGAGATTACCCGTAACATCCAAGAATCGGGGATTTTGTCTTATACTAACAAAGTAGAGATTGTCGGGGAACACATGCACCAAGCACACCTGAGTGCAACTGGGTACATTTCGTCCCGTCGCCGTAACGTAACGCCAGACCCCAGCGTAACAACGAAGTCGACAAGATCATTTAAAATGATAAAATAAAAATTACCTTAACAAAGACCTTTCTGAGGTCTAAATTCTCCCTCCTTCACGATGGTATGAAGAGGGGGCAGCAAAAACCCCATGGGCCAAGAGCGCATGAAATCTAAATCCGGCCCTGGATGTATCGCAATCGCTGCCGCTCTCAGTTGTTTACAAGATTCACGTTGTCCTCGAGGTTGCACAATGAGAACGAGATATTATGCAATCGGCACCGCATCCGGCCGTTCAACGATTGTCTGCCAGTCTATCTGTCTTGGCAGAATGGCGGAGGCGAGCTCGAGTTTGGGCATGGTTAAAATTCAGGAGCAGTTATGGACATGTTGTATGGTCGGCGCCGTGATTCCCGCAGTCCTCGAGGACACAAGTTTGCGGCTGGGCACGGGTTTTATAATTTTACAGAACTGGCGTCGATCGTGGTCCGTTTGACGAGATTCCCGCAGGCAAGTCTCGAGGATGTGACTTTGGAGGATGAACGTTCGAAGTAGGTATCGGTTATTATGAATTATTCAGAGAGGATTGCACGAATAATCCGACCAGAGGGCACATTTCTTTCGAATTCAAATTATACAAGTTTTCGAGATGACCGGTTAGATTTAGTGTAAGAAGAATAGGGCAAGGTGAGGAAAATTAGTTTATAAGCTAAAAATTGATGGAAAGGTTCCTTGAATAGCCTGGATTAAAATCCAAAAAGTCCCTCATGGGGAACATGCCGCCATCTTGGATTTCGTATCCAGCATCGCATTGAACGTCATAACTCGGTCATAGGATACGAATGTGCAATTTTCGGCAGTTGGTGTGAAATTGCAGCAAATCCGCGTCTGGAAATTTCTGATATCATGACCTGATAGCTTCTTTGAGGGCTGTTCTTGTCGAGAAACCCAGGTCTCCTCTGTGAATAACAATGCGGACTGACTCCTGTATGCCATTGTCAGCAACAAGCGCGCGTAGCCCCGAGCGTCGAGGGAACGTCCGGCAATCAGGCAGGCAAAGTATGCATTCGACGCTGGCTGGGTTCTCACCCCGCTTAGCGCTCTATCGGTGGCGCAAATTGCGGGTGGCAGCGCGGTCTGCAAGGTGAAATAGAAGACTGAGCGTGAGGACTCTACCGAGCGTTCGAGGGCTAAGAAGGCAGGCATTGAGAGACTTTTCACGATTTCCCGTATTTTTTCCCGGGTCACTAAAATTCCCGTATCGCTCGACACCCTGGGTTGAACTTTCAGAAGAGTCGACTGCGGCGAAGAGGTGGCGAGGATCTGCATGGCAATTCTTCGGTGTTGTCCTCCTGTTCCTCACTCGCCATATCGTCGCGAGCATCTGGCTCTGGCTTGTTAGAACAACCATCACCAGTGCAATTGCTGTTCATTGCTGAACAGGAGAGACCTTGTCTTCGGCAACCGCAAGATCTGCTGCCGCATCCTGTCTTGCACTCACAGCTGATGAGGTTTAGGAGGAAGTCTGGTGTGGGAGGAGATTCTGTTGGAATCTGTAAAAATTTGCCGATTCTGTTCTTCTTCCATCCCCACTCTGTAGGTGGAAGAGATTCCGCGCCATTCCTGCACTTGGTGGTAAACTCTTAGGCTATGCTGTAGAGATGCTGCTGATGTTGGTGGAAGACTTGAGAGGTCGAAATCTGCATGGGAACATTGTTTGGCAGTGGTGATTATGTGGAGAACCACCCATCAATTAAAAAACTGATTTATTTTTCTGATGGGAGTTCATGTCAGTATAAAAACAAAAAAAGCGCTACAGAACAGGAGACCAAAGGTATAAAAAAAAATTAGGTAATGAAATTTGCCAACCAAAGTACCTTTAGTAATGGTATCCGGAGATGTTAAAATAATAGATGTTGACTCGTCCGCTGCCATAAATCCACCCAGCCATTCCAAATAGAAACACGACATATAGCCGAAATGAAGTCTTTTGGAGCCATCTTGCTTACTAAGTCAGGAATGCCAACCCCACGCATTTGGTACTATTTCACATCGGGTATAGAACGAGTAAACAAAAGAGCGCCGATAAAGTAATGTAATGAAAAATTGCGCCAATTGTCAGTGTTTATGTATTTATAATGTTTTACATACAAAAACAGACCTAACCTGGGGCTTACGCCCCAAACCCCCTTGCTTGTGGTACTAGCAGTAATTTTCCGGACAGTGCTTAACTTATTGGAAATTTGTAAAAATTTCAAACTTTACGTGTCATATGGTGAATTTTGTATTGGACATGTTGGTAACGTACTCAGATGTTCGTTTTTCGGGTGTCACATGACGTATGACGTAGTGTCCAAGATGGCGCCCATAGTGAAATGAAGACAATGCTAAAAGCATTATTTTCATAACTAATCAATTAAAAGGAATTATTCCGGTGCAGCAGTGGCAATTGAGAAAGTAAAACGACTCCCAACATCTCCGAGAAAGGTTTGTCAATCATAAATACTATATTTTCAGTAATATACTTTGTTGAAAGTTACGACGGCTTGGTCTCCTGTTCTGTAGTTTTAATGAATGGTCTAGCCAATTTTTTACTTAAAATTCTTTAATTAATTAGTTCTAACAATTAAATACAAATTCATTACTATGCAACTAGTGTATTTTATTCACCCTACATTTTGTGCCTCAAAAGTAGAGTAATTGCGAACGTAATTTAACTATTATTTTTTTAACTGACTTCCAATTAAATCTCAAACTTGAAATTTATACTGAAGTTTACTACTATAAAGATCTTAAAAATGTGAATTTTTCAAATTTTTATCTGTTCCCCCAACCAAAATATTGCAGGTCACAAATTTAAATTTTTTCAAAAATCAGTTTTTTAAAAGCCTGTAACTTATTAAGGGGTAACTTCTCACCACTGAAACTTTATAAACAATTACACTACTATGAAGTGTAGAAGCCCAAAAAATGTTAGGGATGAGAAACTGTCCATTCTTAGAAAAATTATTGATTGAAAATTCAGATTTTTGAATTCTAAAACAAAAATTTTGATTAATTAAAAATCTTAAAAAGACACATGAACCCTAGTGATAATGGGTTCAATGTGTAGGCCAAAGAGTACTGAATTCAATGCTTTTTATTTGATAGGCCTAGAGCAACCCATTGCCTGAGATATTTAAAAAACCGCAGATGCTTACAAACAAAAGAAAACCACGATTGGCCTATAACAAAATGGCCGCCATTAAAAACTGTAATTCAATAAAAGTTCAAAAAAATCTTTTTAAGGTCACTACTTGATAAGGAACAAACACAGCAAGTATCAAATTTTTCTGAGATGGTCAAGCAACTAGTGCTGGACCACTTGGCCTGGATTGACCAGTGCGCCTCTTGAGTGTTCCGCTAGAGTGAGCCTTGATGACAGCTGAACGAGATGCAAGGGCGGTCCAAACATGGCAGGCACTTTTAAAATAACAATAAATAAAAACACATATTTACATACTTTAGCACATATATGAGGGTTCCTAATTTCAATACCTAATTTTTCCCAGAGATGAAACAATGACACAAGGTATGTAAAAGTCACATTCAAGTCTACTGCAAATGTACAAGCCACATTCCACTTACTTTCAGAGTTAGTAAAGGTATTTATTGCAAATTTCCAAGTTGATTTCTTTCCCACGAGGTTCATGTCTCCTGCACCGTTACCAAAGATTGTATCTCAGAACCTCTATCAGAAAATGCAGTCCATAAAAGTGATGTCTCATTCAGTGTTAGGCCTACTGGTTAATCATCATAAGAAGTATTTTCTATTGAATCAAGATTTTGTCCTTGGTCCAATGAGACAGTCTCGAGTCTCCTCCGAGCTCGGGCGTAACGAAATCACCGTACCACTACTCCTCTTGGCCAGAAATCACGTTTAAGGCATTGAAAGGCAATGCAACCTTGAATGCCTACGCGTCTCCTTGTGTTGGGAGCTCCTCACAATCAATATTCCCTGTGATAACCTTATTACGCTTGCAGTCCATGCTGTGTCATTTGCCTTCCCTACGTATAACCAAGCTCTTTTATCAGCTGCTACTAGATCATGACATGCTTCGCAGTTCATAGATTCAACCACAAGTTGGGCCACTGGAAGGCGTTCCATGAACCAGACGCAAACTGTATATGTGTACTGTGCGGGAGAAAGTGTGAACGCTATCATGCGGAGATATGCGTCAAAAGAACAATAACTCTCTTGGACCGGTGTACTCAACACTAAGATTTTTATGTGTGCACATTGTGCCATATTCCTGAAATTACCTGATTTAATACTCGGGAGGAAATCAGGAGAGGATTGAGTATTAGATGTTCACTGCTCCGCTGTCACAGACCCGCCCACCCGCCTTATATAATTGAAATCTAAGTTCTCACCCCCATCTATCTCACTGAGTCAGTATTGCCAACCCCACGCGTTTGGTATTATTTCGCACGTGATGTATGAAATCACTAAGTGAACTCAATTACAGTGTTTATTTATGTATTTATAATGTTTTACATACAAGAACAGACCTAACCTGGGGCTTACGCCCCAGACCCCCTTGCTTGTGGTACTAGCATTAATTTTCGACCAGGCAGTACCTAACCTAGTAGCGGACATATATTGTTTGTTATTAATGTTTTACATACAAAAACAGACCTAACCTGGGGCTTACGCCCCAGACCCCCTTACTTGTAGTACTAGCAGTAATTTTCCACAAGACAGTGCCTAACTTAGTAGCGAAGGCGTGTGGTGAATTTCTTTATTCAAGTTGGTAACTTAGTCACATGATCGACTTTCGGGTGTCACATGACTGTCAAAGATGGCGTCCGTAAGTGAAGAAAGTGACGAAAAATTGCATTCTTTCCGTGAAATAACAATTATTGCGGTGCAGCAGTGGCTATTGCGTATGAAGAGATTGTGAAACGACTCCCAACAACTCCCCAAAAGGTATGCATACCACAAATGATATATTTTCAATAAGCTAAGGTGTTAAAGTGATGTAAAGGGAGGATGGTCTAAAGTGAACAATAAATGCGCAACCCCGGGCCGCGTTAGGCTAATATAAACACCCCTGGTTTTTGTCATGCACAGTGGGGGCAGTCACGCATCAATAATCTTTATCCAGTCCAATGGTTTTGCCTAGTAGTACAATCAGTAAGTTGGCGGCATGCTTTTTGATAAATTTATTACTGAAAGTTAATGTTGACTATTTCCTTATTTTGGAAGGGTTTACGCGGTGTTTGTTAATGGCAAATGGCTTTAATAACGTGGTAGAGTAATTACAAACCATTTTCAGAGCGCTACTAAATAAAATAACGCACTTTCGAAACGGGCAACGTATACTACACGAGAGCCTTCCGTTATTATTCTAATGAATAAAAAAATGCCTCCAGCCACATACTGCATTTGAGGGTGGAAGAAAACTTAATCCTAAAATGACATGTGCATAAAAAAAACTCACCTTGTACCATCCTGCCTCATATAGAAGTTCTCCGATATTTTGTTACCAGCCTTAAACCGAAGCTGAGCCATATCGTATAGCCCATAATCCCGAAAGAGAACAATACCTCCAGGTTGAGTAACCCGAAAAATATTCCTTAAAGTTTGTAAAAATTTATCCGGATGAATTGCAGACAAAACAAATATCAATGTAGTAATATTGACACTTTCTTCAGAAATTTCACTTTGCAATTGGTTGGTTGTTACATCAGCCTGAAAAGCTTTCATATTATATTCGTTGTACATGGAGTTTTCCTTCAGCAGACGGATAGCCTCCGCAGAAAGATCACATGCATACACAAACAAATCTAGCCCTTCTTCAATTAAAGGAAATATAAAGTTACCTACACCACAACCAACTTCTAGCATAGCTTTGTCAGCATCGAAAGCTTTATCACCAATAAGCTCCTCGAATTCCCTAGTTGTCCAGTGCCGATCTTTAAAAAAACGGGTCTCGTTTCTCTTGTAAAACAGATCCCAATACTTTCTAGCTTCACGCTCCAGTTTTGCAGCTTGAAAACTTGGAACCAATCTAGAATTCTGCTTTTCCAACTTTAAGAGTTCTTCGACCGTAAGTTTCCTTGTATGGAATTTACTAGAAGCTTCTCCAACAGAGGGAAAATTGTTTCCGTCCTGACTTGAACTCGCGGGTGCAATTTGCACGTCGCCCATGCTTCGCCACGTGCAACGCAAATTTAAAACGCGATATAAAGATGGTTTGGCACCAGAATAACCGGAATCGGATAAACAAACAAAGGACAATACTCACTAAGTATGGTATATACTTAATGAATCAAATGGATATTCTATAATACTAATTTCGCTTTCAAATACCAACGCGACTTTCACGAAACTTCACTTCTACGCCCAACCCGCTAAGCGCCCAACCAAAGAAGAATGGTCATTTCTTCCATTACCGTACATAGACACTTTGTGGGCACAGCCAAAACACTACCCAATCACGGACACTTTAAAACTGAAGCAGCCCATTAATTTCACAAACCGCAAAAAGATTTCATTTCCCAAATGATATTCCACTGGAAATTTGGACAGAACACTTCTCATACACACTGAACAGAGGTAACTGATCGGTGGCTATGGAAATAAAAGAAAACACGGATAAACACGTTGTGTTTCAGGATTTTACGGAAGAGGAAGTTAGAGAAACCATAACACAAATGGCAAACCAAAAGGCTGAAGGTCCAAATGGTCCAAATGGTATCCTAAACGAACATATAAAATTGTCTATATATGCATTTATTGGAATATGGGTGTCATTATTCAACACCTGTATGGAGAAAGGAAACATTCCCTACGAGTGGAGAGACTCTAACATTAAAGTTCTTTATAAAGGAAAGGGTGATACAGGTTCCCCAGAGTGTTACAGAGGTATAGCGCTAGAGAATAATCTGTTGAAAATATTCACCAGGTTACTGAAAAACAGACTGAAGGAAGAAATCAATGATAAGTTTCCGGACGAACAATTTGGCTTCCGGAAAGGAAGATCAACACTACACGCAAGTCGCAAACTTGCTGGATAACATAGATTAAACACTACGGCAACCTAAACAGAAATTCTATGCAGTCTTTATTGACTACAATAAAGTATTCGACTTAATAAACAGGGAAATTCTAATTCGCAAACTGGAACTGATGATCGGAAGAAACAACAAAATGGTGACTATTGTAAATAATATTCTGACATCAAAAAGAATTATTATACATGATGGGACAACCAGATCAGAATACATCACTCAAACCAATGAAGTCATGCAAGTAGTTCCATTAAGCCCACTACTCTTTAATGTAATCACTTCAGAAATTGTTAAAATAATACCTCGGAACTCCCCAGTAGTGCTATACATGTATGCTGATGACATGGCTCTAGGAGCTAGTAATAAAGAAGAATTACAATCAACAGTAAATAAATTGGAGGAATGGGCAACAGAAAATGGTTTTACTATTAACAATAACAAGACTGTACAGATGGTTTTTAGAATGGGAGGAAGACTAGCCAAATCAGATAACATACTTATTGGAAAAGAAAAATTGGAAATTGTCAACCACTTCAAATATTTAGGAATAAGTCTATAATCCACCAGAACGTCATTTAGATTATATATAAAGGAAAGAGCAATAGCAGCTATTCGTAGTATTCAAGATATCACCAAACCAGAACTACGGTACTGAATATTAAAACAGCTATGTTCTTATTTCACGCAAAAATTGCACCCATCGCAATATATAGACTACATTTAATATTGACACATCTTAAAGGCAGAGACCTTGAAGTATTAGATCGTGTAAAAGCAACTTTTTTGAAAAGGGCACTTGCTGTTTCAAAATTCACTCCCACACGATTAGTATATGAACTTAAAAAGGAAACCTTCTTCACTGAGGAACTTAAAATAAAATTGCAACTACCAACAACACCAGCCTCAGAAAAACACCTAATTGATAGGAAGGAGAAATGGGAAAATATCTGGGAAGAATTCTACAGCACTGACGCAATGGTAAATAGGGAATGGACTCTAACCAACTACACTCTCAGGCACATGGTGACTCGTTTCTCTGTACATGGGTTCCATCATTTGATATGCAAAGTAAAGTCTTTTCATTCACCGGACGAACACTGCTTTTGTGAACTCTGTGATAAGCAATGCGGAAGATATCATCTACGGGATTGTTCGAAAAGATCAAGATCTATCACGAGTTATAGTGAAGGAAATTAAAATGTATTTATATACTGTATATATTGGTCATTGTCTGTAATAAATCTATTAATTAATTTAAAACTTAGTTGTCCAATTCCTAAACTAAGTTAGTCAAAATTATCCAATTGTACAACCACAAAAAACTGTGGTACATTGTCCTTTCCACCAATCCACTAATTTGGGATGCTTTATAACAGAGTATAATGATAGTTTTCGAGTTATTATGTCCGTTCAACGAGTACATACATGAGAAATGGGATATACAGGAATATATTTAGCGCATACGTAGTTTTGCGGCTTCCTCGGGTGCTTATTCAGTTTAGGAGCAGTTTTGGCCGTTTTGAATGAAGAGACATTTGTTTTCAGGAATGGGTATAATCATCGCCGTCTATAATTCTCAGGCCGTGCTGTTGGTAGAATTGGCAACTTAAGTCCGTAAGTTCTATTGGCAACTCAAACTAACACTTGGGGCGCAGCGGTCGGTCTGGATAAGTAGGGTAAAAATACTCAATAACAAAGTTAGACATCACTCAGAGTATAATGATGAATGGAAAAGCAGTTAAAAGGGTCTCATCTGTCAAATACCTAGGCTTAATAATAGATGAAAATCTCTCCTGGCAAAAGCACATTGATGCATTAGTAAAAAAAAAATATCACCTGCCGCTGGGATGATAAAAAAAATTGAGCTACTATATCCCAAAATATCTACTCAGGAAAGTGTATTTTTCCTTAATCCATAGCCACTTACAATATTTGAATACACTTTGGATAAAATGCTCAAATTACCTAAAAAAGGAAATTGAGGTAATTCAGAATAGAGCCATAAGAAATATTTATAACTACCCTTTTTTAACACCAATCAAACACCTTTATATTACGAGTAAAATTCAACCAGTAGCCCTAAATGCAGAAATCAAATCAAATGTCCTAATGTACCAAATCCTACTCAACAGAATTCACACAAATTTAAACTTCACTAAACAATCTGATTTACACGCTTACAAAACTATACATGCAGATGACATAACACTTTTCCATATCAATTCCAAACAATATGGCAGTAATAGCATTAAGTATAGTGCCTTTGTAAAATTCATTAGACTACCAGAAAATATAAATATTGCACCTAGCCTACCAATCTTTAAAAGGAGGCTAAAACAGTTTATGTGGAATGATTAGAAAATGTCAGTTTGAAGAAATTTCATAATCTGAGAAGAACCCATTGTGTACAAAAACTTATGAAAGCTACAAAATGTTGTATATATTTTCATACTGAAAACTTTGTAAAGTAAGCATTGTATTGTAATTTGTCGCCAACAAGATAAAACTGTACAATTCCTTTGTATATGAGTCCTTGACTCGTTAAGGGATTAATAAAATGCATTATTATTATAACATGCGTTTGATATGGAACACTTTTTATTTTTCGGTTATAATCAGTAAATGTTGTCCCTAAAATAATGACAGTGTTATTTTCAACAGTATATATGTATAAATGTGCGATACACGTGATCTAATTTGTGTGTTCCACTGGATTTTATGTGTCAATTGCATATTATCAAGTATCGGTTGTCTGCTGGTATATGTTTTTGTGCAGTTCGGGTCATGGCGCTGTTACGTTTGAAAGCTATATTTGAGTTTGCTCACTGTACCATAGACTCTAGAAATTATTTGTTGCTTGGTAGGGCGAAGGGATGAGTTTAACTTGTATTAAAATTCGGGGTAGACAGAAATTGCTTGATTTGGATGGTAGGTATTGAGCCCGTCAGAGGAGCTGCCAGGATAGCCAACAACCGCAATGACTTCCCTAACATCTCATCCGTCGGACCTAACTGCCATGAGGATCAGGTGAACTTCCAAATAGGCCAAAGCGGCACGAGAAACTGTAGTCCACGGGGATCGTGGTACATGGTGACGAAGGTCATAGACTGCCTAAGGAAAGGTTCACCTTAAAAACTAGACTGAGAAGAGAAACATCCAGACTTATGTAAAACACCGTGAAAATTTATTATAAATTTTACAAACCCCTATCCTAGTTCGGAGGGTTTCTATCGGCTAATCCGCAAGCTAATAAATAATCAAAAATAAAGAGCAGGTCCCTACCTGAGAAGTTACAGTAAACCCTCGCGAAAGATCTGAATCACAATAATAAAGCAACAACAGCAACACTAGGAAAATGGTACGACGCAAATCCCTAGGTCAAGTTACAAGATCAAGCTAATATCAGAATTTACATTTAACAGGGTAGCAAAACAAATCTAAGTTAGGATGATACCATCTCCGCATTTACATTTAACTTTAATTCATCTAGCTAGGTCCTATCAATTAATAACAAAATTTACGGCGGTGACGTCCGTAATATCAAACAATTACATTCAAAGCTAAGTGATCAGCCATAAAAAGAAAACATCTAAGTCATTCTTATAACTAGGTGCTAGTCAGCACACAAAAGGGTAACATAGAGGATTCGTACACTTTTACATAATCAAATAAGTAAATAAGACCACAGTTTTATTCAAATGCCTGCCTGCACCTTGGTTTACTCTTTGTAAGCCATAGTCATCTAATGTGTGTAGTTACGGTGACGACTGCGTAGTAAAGACTACGTCTAACATCGTATGGCCTGCGCTCCACCAGCTACGAACTCAAGGTTCGAGCAAGCTTCAGTCGCAACAAAATGAGTGTCAGCTGTCCTCAAGTCATTTCCTCCAGGAAATACCTTCATTAGCACGGCTGTGTCAGCAGGTTCCAAATGCAAATGAACAAGGTTAAGCAGAAAGGATTCGTTAGTTAGCTTTTGTTTATCAAAATTATGCGTTTTATTATTAAGATGTCGGTTTAGGTTATCGTTGGTTTATGGCGAATAATACTGACAAGCCTGGGCACGGAGTGTCTCCCAGAGATCATCTCTGCCAAAAAGCCTCGACTCAAAAGTCGGAATATAATCAACGAGCAATAACAACTCGGACACACAGTAACACAAGTTACCAGCGGCGCACAGCTCGCGTTCAATAACTCTGGGATGGGCCTGGACACAAGCAGTTACCCTCCCTAAATATCTGGTCCACGGGAACAGTCCCGGACATGGTACACACAAATACCTTCATACAAGAAAAACCTCCCTAGCGGGGCTAGCCTACAACGTACTATAGAAACCTGACATAACTGTACTCATCAAAACAACGGTACACGCAACAGCGTTCAACTAACAAATGACAATCTACAGAACATATGATCAGATACAAGAATGGACACTGGGTTCCATAAGCTATAATTGCAATGAAAGGGAAAGTGAATGCTAAAAGCATTCTGTCCTATGTTAATATCAGTCCCTCTCACTGAGAAGCATGCGCTCTCACACGGGCGCTGAGTCACAAAACCTGTTCGTGTCGCCGCAGGCTACAAGATTCCTGCGCTGAATGACACAACACACTAACTAGGCCGGCAATTTAAGCAAGATAATAACTGTACAACTGGCCTCATAATAGTACCTTTGCCATAGGTTATAAACCTCGAAGAATATGTGCATAAAAAGCACGCTATAAATCTGAATACAATCACATAACTCTGTCTTTCACATCAAAGACGTTTAAAAGGTAGCAATGTCACTAATTGCAGGAGCTCTCTGCTCTCAAAGATAAAATACACTATCTCTGACTTGTATCAAACATCAAATAAATACGTGTCATCACACTTGACACAACGTAATAATAATTGTGGCGCAAATACCACTCTCTGCTGGATCTGCTTAATGATACGTTGGGAAGAGGGTTCGATGCTAGGCAACGACAAAACGTCCCTCCTACTTATAAGGTCCACACATGACCTGGATGGCTTCTGAGCTCATCTCAAATGAAATATAATGCAGTTACAAAACTGGTAATTACAGTCGATTACCCAAATGATACGACTACTCTAACGAAGTCAGGGGCGTAACATTGACTGGCTGCAAAAAAAATGCAGTTAAGAAACATAACTATGGCATCAGATTGCCATAACTAGAGTCTGCAAAGACTTGAAAAATCACCCCAGATAGGGTTAAGCAAAGTAGCCTCAAAATGACTACAGTCACGTTTAGCAATAGACAGAAATTGGCGTCCTACGACGTCCATCAAGCTGCACCAGGGTTGACCAAAATGTCAGACCCAAGGGTGACTCACAATCACTGTAGATAAATGACATCTAATTAGACTAATTACATTCCCTACCTATGAAATGGCTGTCACTAAGTTCGGTTGGTTCACAAACTACACTAATCTAACTATACCACCAGAAACTAGAACAAGGAAGGGTGTACAAAACTCACGATATGAGGGAGCTCACACTTAGCTCTCTGTCCAACGACAAGGGTTGAACAAAAGCACCTCTGGCTTTCAGGATTGGCATCGTCC
The DNA here is from genome assembly GCA_946902985.2 of Meconema thalassinum. Classification (NCBI taxonomy): domain Eukaryota; kingdom Metazoa; phylum Arthropoda; class Insecta; order Orthoptera; family Tettigoniidae; genus Meconema; species Meconema thalassinum. The sequence continues at coordinate 1,204,638,173 of OX336388.2, forward strand.
TCATCAGAACTTCCCTCTGGGCTCTCCCAAAGACCAGGGTTCGGTCTGTCCCTGTAGTTGACCTCGTGAATGGACTGGGCATGCCTAGGAAAGGCATCCTCGGTTCCTTCCTTCTCGTTTGATGTTCTAGAAGTTCCATCATCATGCTGGTCCCATCCGAGACATCTCCCTCATACCATAATGGTATTAGCCCATGGTCTCGGCCTCGAACATGGTGTTGAAGAAGTTAAACACGTGGGCGGTAGAATAAGACTTGTAGTAGTTCATTATTATCACTTGAAAATTATAGTATTCGTCGTAGATATCACAGGCTTTAAATATAACTGGTAACACAGCCTCTACACTTTGTAGATGTAAATGATAAATGGCCATGCACTGTTCTGCGGTTCCACACGTGAACAGACGCTACTTTTTCTATCACGTGGCATCCGTGAAATGGGCGTCGTTTTATTATAGATAAATTCACCGTAGCAATCAGTGTATAATGTACTTTTATAATCACACTTGTTTAAAGTAATAATATCACATTTACCAGTATATTTTCGCACCAGGCTCTCGGCCCTCCGCATACACGTGGGTGAAAAAATGTGGTGCTACAGTAATGTCGCAAATTTCACAATACTTGCCAAATAATTCACTATACCATTTGTGTTGATCACTGCACATCAACAACAGTGATTTGTAGTTCAGTTGTGCTCGATGGCACCTGATAATGATTTCCACGCTGAAAAGCGGACTGTTTGCCGCGTCTAATGCGACGGATATAATTACACGCCTACACAGGGCGGATTCTCCAGGCGTAGTGCAAGGAACTGCGTTCCTCGCGGAAGCAAGTCGTCAAAACTAAGTCGTTGAGCGACTACTTACATTCCTATTTGCGTATCTGCAATGATATTACCTTACCTTAAAGTGAAAAAACATTCTCCAAAATGTTTCAATAATACAGAATGACGAAATGGAATATTCTGAGTCTCGTGGAAAGATAAAATTGATTAATAAGACCTCAGATAAATAATTAGCAGACTTCACCAAAGTCAAAAGTGCGATTCTCTGCTACTTCAAAGAGAATTGTATAAGCTCTCAGCTTCTCGTAGCTTTCTGGGTGTGTTCAAAGGTACTACATCCCATCATAAATGTGCTGTCGTGAAAAATATCACATGAACCTTAGCTCAGCGGGTTCAGTATTAACCCTGCGAAGTCAAAATTAGGCCTATATGACTCGTAGTGGAATGGCTCGGATATCGCAGAGCGAGGTGATGGCGGTTGGTAGGGTTATTGGAAATGAACTAGGGAGCGGGGAAGGATACCTGACTGATGAAGCTTGGCTGTCTTCCCTCGGCTGGTGTAGGCTTGGCTGTCTTGGCTCAGCGAGAATGTGCTTGGCTGTCTAGGTGCAGCTTGGCTAGGCGTAAGTGAACAACCCGTCCTGTCGTCAGTGAATGAAGTGGTGAGTGGTCCAACCCGCTCTTGTTGCCCGTATTTATTTGGTATAGTCACCTTTCGGCTATTGCTATTTGCATCTTTTGGAATGTGATGAAAACGTATATCCGCAGCCCTCTTATATACCGACCTACAGCCGTAAACTGAGCAATATACTTTCCTTTTACTCATTTTGCACTCGTATCAACGAGTAAAAGTTATAACTTATGTATAAACACGAAGAATTTACTACGATCTGCTCACCAATACAAGAAACCGTATACAAACAGTCACTACGTGACAAATGTACCCTACTTGGTAAGTTTTCATTTTTACCGCTAGATGTCATATCAGATAGTTGGAGTTGCCAATAAACACGTAAGACCACATGCTATGTTGTATTCATAAATATCGTTTATTTTGATATGACAGCATCTAAAAGCAGTTCGTACTATTTCAACACTCGTGAAGTTCCTTGTAGTAAATCAAACCTGCTGAATGTTGTAGAAGTGAGTATTTCCCGTATTAAGTTGCACGTGTAACCAATACCTACTAATGAATGTAACCAACAAATTCTTCACTAATATTTCATTAAACTATTTCAGATGCCAAGGAAGTGTTGTGTGCCTGACTGTAAGACAAATTATAGCAGCACTATTAAAATAACTGGTTATATCACTACGGAAATTTTGTTTGCGGACGATACAACACTCGTAATAAAAGGTGAAACTAAACAGGTCATACAGCAGTCTGCTGATTCCGTTACAGGAGAGTTAACCAAATGGTCACAAGATAATCGCCTCATAATAAACTATAAAAAACAGTATGTCTAAATTTCCACACTATACAGAATAGGAATCCTGCGAAACCCAATATAACATTAAATGGTCATCAAATAGAAAATAAATCAGAAACAAAGTTTTTAGGACTATGGATACAACAAGACTTGAAATGGAATAAACATATACAATATCTGAATACTAAACTGAACTCGATGTGCTTTGCGTTACGTATTTTGAAAACCTGCATTAGCATGCACACATTAAGAAATACTTATTTTGCTTATTTCCATTCATACTTAAGATATGGGATCATATTTTGGGGTATGTCGCCAGATGTACTAAGCACGTTTAGGATACAAAAGAGGGCGATTAGAATTATGGCAAATGTAAACTCTAGAGAATCATGTAGACCTCTGTTTAAAGATTTAAACATTCTCCCACTGCCCTGCATATACATCTTTGAAAGTATTATGTTTTTAAAAAAGAATTTAATGAATAAAGAAGTTTTTCTTAAAACAAACAATGATGTTCATAGGCATAACACAAGACAAAATCAAAACATTCATATTTCACACACACACACAAGCATATATCAAAAAGGAACTTTTCACACTGGAGTTAAATTATACAATAAACTACCCCAGTATATAAAACTGGCCCCAAAAATAAAAACCTTTGATAAAATGTTGAAAGCTTATCTGCAGTGCCATTGTTTTTACTCAGTAGTAGAATATCTTAGCGTATAGGCTACAAAAGTCACGATAATCATGTCATACGTTGTTGGCATGTTAAAGAACCCATTTGAATTCAGTAGGCCGTGTTCAGTGGCAAAATTAATCTCGGGATTTTCCGCCAACATAAAGTTCCTCCATTCTCTACTTGAAAGCGCTGTAGTGTCAAGGAGTTTAGATATCTGACCACCTTGACTTTCATAGCGTTCAAAGGAACGACGAAATTCGACATGCAAGCTACCCTCTGGGTGTCAATTAACAAAGCTTGCACCAGGCACCCGAGGCCATACGATATTAATATTAATTTAAGTTCTTTTATTTTATAGATGTAAATTCTGACGTGTCCTATATCAAAAATGTATTGAATGCATGTACTTGATCAAATGGAATTAATAAAAATCTATCTATCTATCTATCTATTTTGATCACTACAGCGAGGTGGACTTTCAGTGCCTAGTAATTTAGTTTGGTATATTTCTTCATGTGGCCTCTATATTCGAGTACTTTATGAACTGTATTCAGTTGGCAAGTGCCTTTAGGTAGATTTCATTAGAAGGCTACCTATTTTTAAATTAAGTGACCAGTGGAGCATTATTGCTAGACTCAACATTAAGCTTGGAGGCCTGTTATTATTGTGATGAGTGAATGTGTGGACAAAAATTGAAGATTTTTTTTAATCAAAGGCATTCTCCAAGTACGTAAGAATTGTCTTAAATATTTTTTCAGAGCTCGTAAATGACGGCAGTGAACTTAGCAGCAATGAAAGGAAACTTCCGACATTAGGACATTGATATACAGTACATCCTTTTATTATTACCTTATCGGGAATCGACAGTACATAGCATGAATTATGTAGGCTATCCTTTATTTGTGATATTTGTGTGTTGATTTAGCGGACATTATGTTCTGTTGTATTTTCGGAAAAATTTGGCGTCAAAATCTATGTGTTTACGCAGTGTTAGCAATTACCATGTACTTGCCCTAGGCCTCCTAGATGACAGATGGGCGGTGTTGCCAAAGCTTGACACGGCTTGAGAATTGTAGACGACGATGATATAATATTATATAAGTATAACTTCGGGACAAAAGGGAAGATACATGTCTAGATTTCTTCTCCACAGACGCGATGATAAACAGGGAATGGATAACGGCTAACTATGAACTGAGGCACACCATTACTCGCTTTGTAGTCCATGGTTTTCACTACAAAATCTTTAAAAGAGATACCTACCAGGAACCAAGTGACTTGTGCCAGTGTAAACTCTCTGGTGACCAATGTGATAGATATCATGTGATAAAATGCAAAAGCAGGAAAATCTCGTTGACAAAATGTTGTAATAGTTAAGTGCTATATGAGCTATAGAACTATATATTGGCCACTATATCAATAACTATATTATTATTGTATGGCCATTGGCTGCATTAAATATTTAATTAATTAATAATGCATTCTCCGGTGTCCGTTTTCAAAGTGCGCTATTTTTGTTAGTAGCGCTCTGATATTGGTTTTTACTTACTGTGCCACGTTTTTGAAGCCAAATGCTATAAACTGTTAATATTTGAAAGAAAAATAGCACAGTAGCGCCACCTGGTGAAATAGACCTGTACAATAAAGAAGAGAACAAAAGACGAGTCAGTGCAAAGTCTGTGCGTGTTCGCGTGACATGTGACAAGCATCTCAAAAGATGATTTGTATTTTGTATTGTATTTCTCACTTGATCAATAAAGATTTACATTAAAACTAACAGGTTATGGAACCAGGCCACGTGTGAAAATGAAAATCCACAGCCTGCTTCCGGTCTCCGACCGGGTCAGGAATGGAATGAATGAAGCCCCTATCTAGCGGCGAGGATATGAACTGTGCCGGCCAAATGGTATTATCTCGTGAGTGGATCCGAAGCTGAGCGCTTGTGGAACACGTGCTGTATTTTTTTTGCGAGTAAGGATAACCTCAAAATGGCAGCCGGCAGTGACTACCAAGTTCAAGTGGATAAACTTGAAGGACCTGAAGACTGGGCAAAGTGGAAATGGCATGTGTTTATGGTTTTGCGGTCGTATGAACTCGAAAATATTGTTGATGGTTCGAAAATACAAAATACAAAATACAAATCATCTTTTGAGATGCTTGCCACATGTCACGCGAACACGCACAGACTTTGCACTGACTCGTCTTTTGTTCTCTTCTTTATTGTACAGGTCTATATCACCAGGTGGCGCTACTGTGCTATTTTTCTTTTAAATATTAACACTTCCTCCAAAGAAAAATCAAATACAAATAAAAAATAAACAAGATGAACTATTGAACACTTTTCAGACTCTAAGATGTCATCTTCTGCACGCCAATCCTCTCACGCAGCATCTCGAATCTGACCCTCTCCAGAGGTTTAGTTAGAAGATCAGCTAATTGATTGGTCCCGTCGATGTGCTCCAGCTCAAGGTCTCCGTCCAAAAATCTTTCCCTCACATAGAAATGACGTACCTCAATATGCTTGGATTTTCGATGGTACTCCGGATTTTTAGCCAATTTAACTGCACCAGCATTGTCGATGTAAAGCGTAGGAGGTTTGTCAGCAGATCCCAGTAATTCAGAAAACAGTCTTTTCAGCCAAATCAACTCCTTTGCTCCTTCACTTGCAGACACAATTTCAGCTTCAGTTGTCGATGTTGACACAGACTTCTGTAACTGACTTCTCCACGATACAGCTCCATGATTGTAGGTCGAAATGACACCCGTCGTTGAACGTCTCGTCCGCTTGTCCCCGGCGTAGTCAGCATCACTGTAGACCTTCAAAACGTCCTCTTTCCTATAGACGATTCCATGGTTCACTGTGCTCTTAAAATATCGAAATATCCGTTTCACTTGACTCCAGTCTTGAATTTTAGGATTCTCCATGGCTCGAGCAGCTTTGTTGACCGAGAATGCGATATCTGGACGTGTGGCTGTAGTCAGGTATATCAAGGATCCCACCGCCTCACGATAAGGAACCCTGGCCGAAACCTTTACTCCGTCTTCACTTTCTTCGCGTCCAACTGGGGTAGACACTCCATTTGACTCGCCCATCCCAAATTTTTCTAGGATTTTCCTCGTATAATCCTCTTGACTGATTGCAATTGATCCATCATGGTTTTGTTGTATCTTCATGCCCTGGAAATTGTTAAGAGATCCTCTGGTCGTGTGAAATTCCTGCTGAAGTTTTTCCATGAACTGCTCGATGTCTTCTTCGTTGCCAATTACCAGACCATCATCCACAAAGATTACAACAGCCAACCACTTTCCATTTTTGTTGCTGTAAAAGAGACAAGGATCAGCTTTGCTGTTTTTGATTCCAGCTTTCTCCATGAATTTCTTGAAACGCTTGTTCCAGAAGCGTGGAGCATGTTTTAAACCATATACGCTTCTTTTTAGATGACACACTCGGCCAGTACCGTCCTGATGACCTTCTGGCTGTTCCATGAACACATCTTCTTCAAGCTCGCCGTTCAAGAAGGCCGTCTTGACATCAAATTGACCAAGGTTCATCTCCTTTTCAACAGCTACTGCCAACAGAGCTCGAATGGTATCATACCGTGCAACAGGGCTGAATGTTTCTTCATAATCGATTCCTTGCTGTTGCGCATAGCCTTTGGCTACCAATCGTGCCTTGAAGCGAACTTCTCCACTGTCCGTTGTCTTCTGTCGAAGAACCCACCGATTTTTCAGGACCCGTGTACCATTTGGACGCTCAACCAATTTCCAGGTATCATTTTCCTTTAAGGACTCCAATTCTTCATTAATTTCTTTCAGCCACTGATTTTTATCACTAGACTGCAGCGCTTCAGAGTATGAGTCAGGATTATTTTCAGCGATAGATGGTCCAGCCATGTACATGTAATTTCCACTGATCATCCACGATGGCTTCTTACTTTCACGTTTGCTTTTCCTTCTTTCTTCAGTCTCTCCTTCTTCCTCATCTTCGCTTCCTCCGGAACTGGATGCCGAAGCAAAATCTTCAATTTCGCTTAAGTTCTCATCTGACTCTGACCTCTGTAGGCCTACATCAGACGATGAATTAGACTGATTCCTCTCCACACGTTCTTCAAGCGTCACTTCAACATTTCCGGCGTTGGCGCGCAGATTGCAGACAACTTCAGGTTTGAATTTCACATCGTAGCTTAGAACAACCTTTCCCTGAGTTGGAATCCAGACTCTACATCCATCCCTGTCGTTCACGTACCTAACCAGATGTCCAAAAACAGCTTTGTCGTCGAACTTGGAGCGAAAATTCGTGTCGATATGCACGTAGCATTCTGTTCCGAAGATCTTCAGATGACTGAGACTTCCCACTGGTCGTCCATACCACAATTCATAGGGAGATTTGTTTTCAATGGATGACTTCCCAGTGCGATTCAGGAGGTACACCGCAGTGTTGCAGGCTTCAGCCCAAAGTTGTTTCGTTAACTTGCTAGGATTCAGCATAGATTTTGCGCACTCCACAATCGTCCGATTTTCACGTTCCGCAACTCCGTTTTGTTGTGGTGTGTACGGCGTGGTAATGCTGTGTTCTATGCCTCTGCTTGCGAGTAGTTCAGAAACCTTCTTGTTATCAAATTCTTTTCCTCCATCACACCTGAACAGCTTCACGACGTGTCCATTTGTTTTGGCTTCATTCAGGAACTGTTCCAGAACGGTGTACACTTCACTTTTGTGCTTTAAAAAGAAAACTCGTCGAAACTTGCTGAAATCATCCTTGAACCATACGTAGTAGCGTGCCTTTCCAAGAGATTCAGTAGACATTGGTCCATTCACATCGGCGTGGATTTGTTCACCGGTGGCTGTTGGTCGATTCATTCGTGTCTTGAATGCCAGTCGATGCATTTTTCCCAGTGCACATCCATCGCAGAGATCCTCTTTACACATGTCTACATTGATGTTCTACTGCTTCAGTACATTCTTGACATGCGCTTTGTGTTGATGACCAAATCGTTCATGGTAGACCTGCAGTTTGTCTGACGATGTAGCTAAATTCACTTGAATGGGTTGCGCTGGTTTCACGACGCGCATGTCAAGTACATACAGACCATGACTCACACGTCCAGCCATCATCGCCTTTCCAGAAACCTTGTCTTCAATTCTAACAGTTAGGTCGTCAAGTCTTGCACAAAAACCTTTCCTTGCAACAGCTTTCACAGAAAACAGATGAGCCATTGCATCGGGAACATACAAAACTTCAGTCATCTCAGCACTCAACCAAGCGTTGTTCAGCCGCACTTGAATGTTTACAGTTCCTTTGCATGCTCACACCTCGTTTTCCTAGCAAAATATTCTCTGGAGCAGCAAACTTGACGTATGTTGTAAAATACTGTTTGTTCGCGGTGATGTGATTTGTGGCGCCACTGTCGGCTTGAACAAAGTCGCCGTCTAACGCACTCATCGCATGTGTCAGAAACGAAGCATTGTTCTCCTTATTTTTGTTTCTAGTGTCACCCTCTTTCTTCTTCACTGGACATTCACTTGCCCAATGGCCCAATTCCTTACATTTGAAACATGGAAACTTCTGCTTTACTCGTTGAACATTTTTCTTCGACTTGTCATCAGCACTGCCTTTGCCACTGCCATACTGGGAATGCTTCTTGGGAGCAGTACGTACCACAAACGCAGTCGATTCCACGTTTCCTTGGTCACGCAGTTCAATCGTGCACAATTTTTCAATCAACAAGTTCACAGTTTGATTTTCCGTCGGAATCGTGTCCCACACATCCTTGGAATTATCATATTCTTTTCCCAGCGTGGATAAAATTCGACCGTTAAAAATCCTTTCAGATAACATATTTTCGTTGTGCTTTTGTAGTTCGTCGTTCAGATCCTGATAAAGTTTCTGTAACTTCGCGACATGGGTGCTGATGTCCTCCTTGTCGTCACGTGTCACTCGGAAGAATGACTCGATCAACATGTTCAGTCGCTGCGTACTGCTTCGTTCGAACCGTGCGCTCAATTTTGTCCAAATTTCACTGGCATTGGTGCAGGTCAACACGAGCTCGGCAACAGATTTTCCTAGCGCACCTGCTAGCAAACTGGCCGCTTTCGCGTCTTCTTTCAACCACTGCTTATATGCCGCTTTTTGTTGCGCAGTTGCATCTGCCGGCAACACAGGACACTTTTTCGAACCATCAACAATATTTCCAATTCATACGACCGCAAAACCTTCAACACATGCCATTTCCACTTTGCCCAGTCTTCAGATCCTTCAAGTTTATCCACTTGAACTTTGTAGTCACTGCCGGCTGCCATTTTGAGGTTATCCTTACTCACAAAAAATACAGCACGTGTTCCACAAGCGCTCAGCTTCGGATACACTCACGAGATAATACCATTTACACGTGGCCTGGGCCCATAACCTGTTAGTTTTAATGTAAATCTTTATTTATCAAGTGAGAAATACAATACAAAATACAAATCATCTTTTGAGATGCTTGTCACATGTCACGCGAACACGCACAGACTTTGCACTGACTCGTCTTTTGTTCTCTTCTTTATTGTACAGGTCTATTTCACCAGGTGGCGCTACTGTGCTATTTTTCTTTCAAATATTAACAAGCATGAAGGACCTTGCCGAGATTATGAAAAACCAAGCTTAAAGCTCCAGACTGCTAGAAGAAATGATAAGTGAAATTTCCAGAAACCGAACTGAAACTTCGAGGTTACTCAAAGGAAAGATGTGGAGATACACCAGTGGTTGGAAAACAAGTTAGAAGAAAGAATTCATGAACATTCTAGGGCGTTCAGAGAGGAACTTGAGAATGTTGAAAAGGATGTCCAGTTAAGAATTACCGCCATCGAAGGAAAATTTGTTTCACTCTAGAAGACCATGGAAACAGGTACCATCGAAATTATACCAACAACCGGAGCCAATGTTAGGAGCGTCCATTTAAAGCCACCCACGTATGACGGGAAAGCCCTATGGTCCACGTACCTCAAGCAGTTTGAGGCCGCAGCTACTGCCAACAGATGGACAGATGCAGATAAAGCCGTTAGCCTTGTAACTGCTCACCGAGGAGACGCTCTGAACATTCTATAGACCATTCCAGACAACGAGCAAAAGGATTACATATCCTTGGTGGCAAGATTGGATATGAGGTATGGGGATAAACATCTACAGCAAGTCTATCATAGCCAGCTGATTAACAGACAACAGAAAAGCGGAGAGACACTGCAGGAATTCGAGGCGGATATCGCGCGTCTTGTTTGGGTGGCATACCCTTCTACCCCGAATGATTTCGTCGAGCGGCTGTCTGTGGGAATCTTCCTCATGGGCGTGAAAGACCCGGAACTGCAACGAGACCTCCGTCTTGCTCATCCTCAGACGCTAGTGGACGCGTTGGCACGCGCATTGGAATTCGAGGCTGCCATGCAGACGTCAAGGAAGAACGCACGGCTACGATCCATCGTCGAGGAAGAGTCCCTGGACGAAAAGGTTGAACGGATCGTCTTGAAACTTCTGCCGAGCAACGACGGTCCGCGCTGGAGAAGAGAGATACCCTGCTAGAACTGTGGTGAGTTAGGTCATGTGAGAAACCGCAGCCAGAATGAAACCAAGAACCAGGAAAACCAGATTGGGCCAGTGCTGAGGGGCGAGCATCGAGGAAAGGCCCTACGGCCCCTAAAGAGCATGTGCAGGTTATCTCCCTAATGCGTCAAACACAGAGTTTCTTCGTGGATGGAACCATCAATGGTATGGAACTTGACATGCTCCTGGATACTGGGGCTACTATCACGATCGTAAGAAAAGGCACTATTAAAGGAGACAGCGACGGGTGAGCCGGCGAACACCTACGGTGAAATCAACGTCAACATCGGACTGGGCAGCAAGAAAATCAACCACCAAGTGATAGTGGCCGATATCACTGAAGATGTCATCCTAGGTATGGACCTGATGATTAGGCTACATTAGGACTAACCCTGGATTTAAAACATAGAAGCTTCAGATTCGCTGATGAAGAAATCATCCTTCATGGACGAGGCGATGAGCGGTGTGAATGGTCCTGAACACGGGTGAAGTTCTTCCTCCCAGAAGCGACAACGTGACCCTGGTTCGAGCGGACAGCGATAACCAGGAGGCTACTGGTGTCATCGAAGCTGTAACAGCTGTAACAGAAGAGATGTGTCGAGGTGTTTTACTGGCAAGAGCTATTGTCAACGCCACGGGACCGGTGCCGGTTCGAATGATGAACCTGAATGAGTACGCAGTCACCCTGAAGAAAGGCACTCAGGTCTCTTGGTGTAGCCCGGTATCAATGATTGTGCATGGGAAAACTCTGAATGACGTCCGGCGAGACATCGGAGGCGTCGAGAAGTTGACGGAAGCTCTACAACTTGAGCGACCAAGGCTAACCAAGGATTAGAGGACCAGGATCGAGGCCCTTCTGACGAAAAATCTGGATGTCTTCGCCATCGAAAAGAACCACCTCGGCAGGACGAATGCGGTGAAGCATCGGATTAACATCGGAGATGCTCAGCCAATCCGACAGCGCCCTCGACGTTTGCCACTGCCCAAGAGGGAAGAAGCCGAGAAGATCATCTCCGACATGCGCCAACAGGGTGTCATCAAGCCTTCTACTAGCCCTTGGACTTCACCAGTTGTGCTCGTAAAGAAAAAAGGACGGCTCAACAAGGCTCTGTGTGGACTACCGACAGCTCAACAGCAAGACCGTAAAGGACAGCTATCCTCTGCCCAGGATTGACGACACTTTGGATACCTTATCTGGGTCCCAAGTGTTCTCCACTTCGTACCTGAAGAGTGGACCCTGCCAGGTTGAAATGGAACCCCATGATAAAGAGAAGACGGCTATCTCCATTAGGTCGGGGCTCTGGCACTTCACTTTGATGCCCTTTGGATTATGTAATGCGCCAGCTACGTTCGAGGGATTGATGGAGACGGTGCTACGAGGCCTTCATGGAAGACTTGCCTGATCTACCTGGACGACGTCATAGTCATTGGGAAGACTTTCGACGATCACCTGTCGAACCAGGAGGAGGTTTTCAAGCGACTGCAGAGCGCCAACTTGAAGTTGAACCCGAAGAAATGCCAGCTTTTTCAGGAGGACGTCAAGTACCTGGGACACGTCGTATCTAGGAATGGTGTAGCCGTAGATCCTGAGAAGGTCAGTGAGGCGAGAGAATGGCAATCCCCAAGGACGTACATGAACTACGGAGCTTCTTGTGGTTATGCTTCTTCTACAGGCGTTTCGTACCCGGATTCGCCAACTTAGCAAAGCCGTTGACGACGCTCACCGAGAAAGTACGAGACTACTGTTGGGACGAACAGTGGCAATCATCCTTCGAACAGCTGAAGACGTTCCTGGTTACTGCGCCTATCCTTAGTTATCAGTGCAGATTAGATTTCGTCAGAACGCTCTATTAAAGTTCCAACGTGCACTAGGTATCATTGATATCTGGTGGCGAAAGTTGGAACTAATTGAAATTGAACGGAAATTGTAGCTCACCCTTTAGGGTGTTCGCTGGAAGCAGCTACAGGCTCAGGCGAGCCGAACATGTCCTCGGACACTCCCGGCACTAAAAGCCATACGATAAATAATTAGTGCACCGTTGACATGTTTATACTAGACACTGATGCTAGCAACAAAGGCATTAGTGGAGTTCTGTCACAGATACGGGATGGCCGGGAGAAAGTAATCGCCTACTTCAGCAAGGTACTCTCCAAGCCCGAGAGCAACTACTGCGTCACTCGACGGGAATTACTGGCTGTGGTGAAGTCTGTGGAACACTTCTATAAGTACCTGTATGTACGACGCATTCTACTGAGAACAGATCATGGGCCCCTGTAATGGCTTATGCGGTTCAAAAACCCCGAGGGACAGAGTGCTCGATGGATTGAACGCCTACAGGAGTACGCCTTTCACATTGAACATCGAGCCGGGACAGCCACAAGAACGTGGACGCACTCTCAAGAAGACCATGCCCAGCGGACTGCAGCCACTGTGCACGACAAGAATCGAAGGCTGGTCTGGTCAGACAGTCGTTAGCGACTCATGGCAACCTGCGGAACTTCAGAAGGCTCAGAGTGAGGACGCAGATCTTGGCCACATCATCCAGTGGCTCAAGAGAGGACGCCGGCCTACGTGGGAAGATGTCGCTCCGCGTAGCCCCAAGACTAAATCTTATTGGGCCCAATGGGACTCGTTACGTCTGGAAGATGGAGTACTGGAGCGCATCGTCCAAGACTCGAATGGGACTTCAACCAGGACACAGATCGTCGTTCCTCAGAAGAAGGCTTCGGATGTACTGCATCATCTGCACAACGAGAGCTCTGGAGGACATATTGGCGTGAGCAGGATCCTTGCGAAAGTCAGAGAATGATTCTACTTGGTAGGTTGCAAGGAAGGCGTCAAACATTGGTGCAGGAAATGTGAGGTCTGTGCTGCTGGAAATGGTCCGAGAGGAAGGAAGAAGGCACCCATGCGCCAGTACAATGTTGGAAGCCCATTGGAACGGATTGCGATCGACGTGGCAGGACCATTCCCCGACACAAACGCCGGGAACAGGTACATTTTGGTGGCCATGGACTACTTTTCAAAATAGGTGGAAGCTTACGCAATCCCCAACCAGGAATAGGTCACCGTCGCCAAGATCCTAGTGAACGAGTTCTCACGGTTTGGAGCTCCTTTGGAATTACACTCGGACCAAGGGAGGAATTTCGAGTCGGCAGTGTTCCAGCAAGTCTGTCAAATCATGGGAATTCGGAACCAGAACGATGCCACTACACCCACAGTCGGATGGCATGGTCAAGATGATGAATCGGACAATCGGGAAGCATCTCTCTAAGGAGGTGGCAGAGAACCAACGCGATTGGGACGAACATCTCCCCTTGTTCTTGATGCCATACCGATCTTCGGTCCACGAGACAACTAGGCAGATACCGGCTTGTGTACTTTTCGGGAGGGAACTGCGATTACCCTGCGATTTGGCATTTGGCTGTAAGCCCGGCGAAGAACTGGTGGCAGGAAATGATTACATCCTCTGCCTGAAGGAGAAGATGAACCAGATGCACAACCTCGTCCGAAGGAACTAGCGCTCCCTATTACCCGTGTACCCGTGCACCCGCACAACCGTTTTTATGATCCGTGTGCTAAGAATCCGGGTTCTACTATTTAGCCGTGTACCCGTGTAATTACGACCGGGTACACGGGTCGCACCGAATATTGTGAAGGAGTGCCGTGTCCGATAACCTTGCTCGAACATCTGTTCACGGCGATACCGTGCCGTTTGTACATGAATTTAGAAATCGTGTTAGCGCGTGCAATGTGTCAGCACGCGTTTATTCGAAACAGTGTGAAATTAATTAATTATTTGATTGATTAAAAGGTTAGTTCCGAGGATGAAAGAGGAGTAGATACAAAACTATATAAAACGGAATAATAATTTATTATTTGCAATGTCATTTTACCAGAATGTAACTAAACAACAAAATGAAAATATCAGGTGTAGGAATCGAATACAAAATAGAACAGTATAATAAGAACAACAATTTCTAGAATTACTTTAAGAAAGCTTTGTTTTGGAACAAGAATACTAAGAGGTTTACATTTTCTGGCAGACGACAATTCCGTTTGGCTGTGTCAATTTTTCCAGCAGAGGAAAAGCACCTTTCGGAGCTTGTGGATGTTGCTGGAATACACAAGTATTTTTTCGCTGGAGCAGCAACCGCAGGATATTTGTGTTCCCTTGCTTTCCACCACTCGAACGGGTTCATGTCAAAACGTATCTGTGCATCCGAAAGAAAATCTTCAAATTGAGATACAGGGCTGTTCCATCTCCTACATGGCATTTGATACAAGAACTCCAGGGCACTACTGGTGGAGGGTTGATCGGGATTAACCACGACTTCAGCAGGTGCATCGCTCTGAAGCTTATGAAGCACTCTGTCTCGAATACGTCGCCGAGCCTCTGCTGTCTCATCTACCAAATCCTTATACCTCGGGTCGAGGAAAGATACAATCTGTCTGGCTGTGACAGTACTATCACTTATCCATAGGAGGCCGAACCGATCGTTCAATTCACAGACCAAGGTAGACTGCACGTCCTCTAGGAAGCTGTCGTCCGACAACTCCTGGGTGCTGAAGTGGTTTTTAATTATCGTCGGTATTAGTGGCCGGACCATCGATATGGGAAAATTGTCACCGCACAAGAGAGCGTTTACTACTTCCACAGGTTTAAGGTGCTAGGTTAAAACCTCCATGAAATGCCACTCCTGTTCAGTTACTTGCAGCTTCTGTGCTGTGGCCTTTGGCGTGCAAGTCCGGTCATCTAGGACGTTGCTGACGGGGTGTCTGTTTTTCAGAAGGCACTCGTTCATGGCAAAGTTGAATTCCAGCGGGTGTTGCAGCTCTGAAACAGGGGTTGTTCGGGCATTGAAAGTTGTGCTTGCATTTTTGTCACCGTACTGGAGGCAACGTTAGAGTACCGAAGATGGCCAACTATCTTGCTTGCTTTCAGACACACATTAGCAGCCTTTTCATGAGCAAGAGCCTTGTTTGCAGCAAGCTGTAATTGCAATTCCGATGTCAGATTTTCTGCAGTGTGACGGTCTTGCATTTCGTTCGTGGTAAGCGTCATCGCCTTTGGAACCCACTGGGAGTCGATGGTGTGAGCCGTTACCGTCAGGTAAGACGTTTGTGAGCGAGATGTCCAACAGTCAGATGCAAGGGCAACGCTTGATGCCGCTGATAGTTCACCCCGCACATTCTCTCTGACACCATCGGCTAGTAGAGCCAGACTCCGCTTAAGGACATCCTCTGAAATACACAAGTAATTGGGCTCTACAGCTGCCATGAACTGCCTGAACCCATCACTGGCACAAAATTACAAAGGCAGTTGGTTCACAGCAACTATCCTCGCAATAGCCTGGTGTATTTCCTCTGAGCGTATGGTATCGCACGGACGCGTCACCTGCGTCGTTTCTTGGCTCGGGATGACCATACCTGCTCCTGCTCATCATCAACATGGTCACCATCTTCAGTGTCTTCCTTTGTGGCCTCCGCTTCATGCCTGTAATAATACCATATCATTTTTAATTTCGGTGCGAAATGAAAGCCTTCACAACGAGGAAGGTCTTGTGCATTATAAGCGCAAATCGTGGAAAGTTGCATTGGAGATAAACAAGATCACCGCCTTTCCGTTTCGCCGGTACGCGCCACCACCGCGAATATTGCACTTGACAACGATTGAATTGCACGCCAGTCCGGCCATTTCTACGCGGAGAGCAGGATGATTCAACTGATTCGCTAATATCTGTAAAATTGTCTATGTACACAGCACACGCTTCCAGGCACAACCCCACGCCGCCGCGCCACCGCCTTGAAAGTTGTTGGCGTGGCGCCGGTGCGCCACCGCACGGCGCACGCCCGTCCTGAAGCTCCCGTAGGCCGCCACCGTTGCGTTACCGATAAGCCCATCTGTCTAATTGTTGGGACCTTTTCTAATTTACGGCACGCGATTTCCCTCATTTTAACTTTCCACCATATAAATATTATACGTCATCGGAAGAGTTGTATGACTTATGCGAAGAACTGTCGCTATTTATTTTAATTCCTTGTTAAGTGTGCGCTAAAGCCCGGTGCGCAATAGAGCGTCGGAGCGAGCGGTGGCAAGCTGCCGTGGTGGCGCGCGGTAAGTGGATAAGCGAGTGTGACGGTGGCATGAAGCAAAAATAATACAGATCGTAGCGAATCAGTCAAGTAGTCTGCTTTAGGCTGAAATGTCTGGGAAAGCGGTAATTTTCAACATATGTCCAATTCCATTCGGGAAAGGTAGCGCCGCGGCGCCGGCGCGACACCACTTCGCCTTCGGTGCTGACGACATGGCCTACTGACCGAAGGCGGTGGGAATGTCACGGAAGCGCTTGCGTCTAGTTGTGAAAGTGTGTTGTTCACTGAAATTGGTCGTGTATAAACAAAACCAACGGAAACAGAACTATTTATTGTCAAATCAGAAATACATTTCTGAAGGAGGTCGTGGGAACCACGGTACGTTTTCGAATATGGCCTTACACAATTTGCATACATAATTACTTACCCGCGTTTGCTGGCGATGTTTGTTGATTTTCCATCTTCCGGTGTATCATTTCCAAGTGGCGTCCGATGACTCCCGTGGACCCACCGGCACAGGAATACCCATTGTTTTCGGTAGGAGAAGATAGAGAGCAATAGACCTTATCTACTATCCTTCCCGCGTACTTACACACCCAACTGCTAGTTTTCCCCATTTCTCCTCTACTACGCAGCGCGTACTACTATGACCGTACTGAACTGAATGCGTGTACTTCGATCAGGTTAGAATTCTGCTCACTAGGGGCGGCGCCCTAACGAATAAGGGATGCGCGGTGCCGAAATATTGAATCACTCGGTACCGTGTTCGTAGTATTTCGAAAACATCCTTTTACTAAATACGTAGTGTTGTCTTTTCACTTATTCTTCGTAGTAGCAATTAATAACTTTATTAAACACAAATTGTGCACTTTTACAAACAAATATTCACATTGTGCAGTAATTAATAATTGAGCATGGTCGCTGTGTGCATTTTTAAACATGGTACCGTTCACAATACTGATCACACAGCTGACAAACACAATCAGCACAAGGCTCGTGATAGGACTTGAACTTGCAAACAATATGGTGATAGCCATGCACGGCCATGAAGTTGACGAAGTGACGAAGGTCCTGGTTCGCATCTGACCATGTCCTGTTCATCATGGCTTCAGTCGAGTAGAACTGTAGCCAGATGTTCTATCGTTTATTTTCCCTTTCTTCCAACAATTTCTTCCAGCCATCCGTAGAAGGGAGAGAAAACTTGAACCTCAAATCTTCTATGAGGAAAGGTTTCCCAGCAAGTTCATATATTAGCCGTGATCGTGTATATCGAGATACTCCAATGGTGACCTTTAAAAATCTTGCCTTGACTTTTTCCAAAGTGAAGAGGTCACTCTTAGTTTAGCCCATGTAATATCTATTCCGTAAGCAAGATTGCAAGAATAGATATTATTTTTTGCATGAAATAATGCCATGGCAGACTTGAGAGATAGTCTATTTAAGAACTTGATATCGAATATAGCTTTTGTAGCTGCTGCTGCTCTGTATCTTGTGTGTAGTCGGAAAAATTTAGTCGTTGTCTGAAGGATAAGGCCAAGGTATTTGAAGCAATAAAACTTTATATTTTTATGTTTGTTGTGTTCGTTTTCCTGATTCTACATTTGTTTTCAATTAAACGGGGCATTACTGCAACAAAATGTCAAAAACATTCTTCCAAAGTTGAGAAAACTTTTCTAGCACCACACGGGCACACGATAAGACATATACCCGTGAAACCCGTCTACACGGACCTTCATACATGGGTACACGGGCGCTACTACTCGTGTACACGTGCATTTACTGCTACACGGATTCTTCGAGCGTACCTACCCATGTACACGGATCCCAGTTTACACGGGTACATGGCTATCCGTGTCTCATCGGTAGCCCTAGAAGGAACCTCGAAAATGCTAGCGACAGGATAAAGCACGCCTATGATGCACGGGCACGAGGAGGTGGCATTAACGTTAAGGATCTGGTATGGCTGTTCAACCCACAACGGCGACGCGGTCTCTCACCCAAGCTGCAGCGATCCTGGGATGGACCGTACGAGGTGGATCTACGACGTAATCTACCGGATACGAAGACTTCCACGCGAAAAGCCTAAGGTGGTCCATTTCAACAGACTAGCACCTTATGAGGGAGCTAATCCGATGGTTGACAACATACGATACAAGTAACTGACAGCACTGGGTACTTCACCGCCACCCCACTACGAGCGCTGCTAGGCGAAAGGTCGCCATGTAATTGGTTGATTTGACTTTGGTGTTCTGTGTTGTTGATAACATGGCGGCTCCGCATGCTTGAAAGACGTTACGGTAACTGTTCTGTGTGCATGTTCCAATGCAACTGGTTTCTTGAAACCGATTTCATGAAATCAGTTGCATGAAACAGGTTTCCCCAGTGTGCACCGCATGCTTGAAAGACGTTAACTGTTCATTGTCCTGATTTTGGAAGATATTTAAGTCACTTATACGTTCAAATTACTCGCAATTGTTCCTGTATAACACAATACTGTCGTATTTCTTCCTCGCGCCAAAGAAAACGGGTCATACGACATCGGAGTGAACAGTTCTAAATAAAACCATCCAGTCCAAAGTCTCAAGTTGATGCGATATTTTAATATGGAAATTCGCCCTTAACTAAAATACGGATTGGAGTGACCCGGTTAAATTAAATTAAAATATAAAAGAAACATATTTGGGAGCTAATATTTCCATACTGGTAGTTGGCTGCCACACCACTAGGCGTGCTGCAGTACTTTCTTGTTTCCATGCTTTAACATGCGTCATTCACTTCTATTATATTTGGTGTTCTGTGTTGTAAAGACTCTGTGAAGACAGGAATGTAGCGATTGTATTAGAAGTTGTGGTGAATAAATATCAGAATTAGGAAGAGATAAAATTAATTTCTAATTTTACCCACGGAACGTAACACAATAATAATAATAGTCTAATTATAATGGACTAATAGGCCCTAATTACATGTGACAGAAAAGAAGCAGTGATAAAATATGTTTGCAACAATTTGATGCACCTGCCTTACAAGAACGTTGAAACTGCTTGTTAGTTTTCACCTTTGAATTTCTCGTGTTACCTCGTGGGGCGGAGCAGCGACGTCTGGGCCACAGGAGCGTAAATTGAGCAAGAAGTTTCATCATTGTGCACTCTTTCACAAGACATGTTTGCAAATAGAACTTCTACTCCTCCTGTAAAGTTTCTGGAGTCTATGATGTAGTCAGAAAACTTGAATATAGCTTTTAAATGTAACAGCGTCATGATTCGAAATGCACATAAGCAAATCCGAGCAGACAATCAATGCTTGATAATAAGTAATTCGCACATAAAATCCAGTGGAACACACAAATTAGATCGCGTGTAGCGCTCTGTTATGCATAATATAACACTGTCAGTATTTTAGGTATCAAATTTACTGATTATGAGAAGATAATAGGAACGTGTTCCATAGCAATCCTGTGTTATCGAGTGTTTTATCCTACGTATTCCTGCCATGTTGGACTGACCGCAGCTCCAAGTGATAGTTTGAGTTACCGATACTCTGGTGTGTGGTTTGGCGACTGTCTGGACGAAATTATTGGTGAAAATTACTGTTTGTACTACTAGGCAAAACCATAAAATTAGAAATTGACTTGTTCATATGTGTGACCAATATCAGACAAATTTGAATTTGAATTTCGGGACACATGATTAATTTGTTTTAAATGTGTTTTGTGAAATACAGATGAGTATCATGTACTGTATGTGCATACAGTTAGAACAACACAATAAAATAAATAAATAAATAAACAAATAAATAGATATCTGGAGAGGGTGGCTACGAACGGCGTCTGAACCCCATGTTAGGGGCGGCCGAATGTATATGCTGGTAGTAGCTTTAAAATGCTAGGCGTCAGACTCAGCGACAAGTCGGCCGAAATTTAAATGTCGTATCATGGTGCACCAAAAATTGTAGTATCCAGGCTAGGGCGTCCCCCGTAGGCGACGCGCCCCGACCCCGAGCGATCGGGATGGGAAATGGACGAGAGCTACCTACCCAAGGCCTGGTGATACTAAAGAAACAAGGCTCGATTACTAGATTTGTGACAATCAACGTTTGGGACATTAACTGAGCGCAGTCGTGAGTTGGCTGAATCGCTCCACCAACGCAAAATTGACGTAGCCTCTATCCAGGAAAGGCGCAAAGGCGCGTGATATTGGTGATGGTTACAAGCTCTTCTACTACGACAAAACATCAGACCGAAATGGCGTGGCAATTGCCATCTGTGAACGGCTACGGAATAGTATCACCAGAGTAAACCGTATCTCTGATCACCTGATGAGCATCCGGATAATTACCGACGCAATATCGCTCCATATCGTCTCATGGTATGCACCATAGACTGGGTTGCAAGCAGAAGAACAAGAAAAATTCAGGGGTGATCTTGAGGCATTAATACGTTCAGTTGATCCTACTGTAATGAGTCTTTGCTTATTGGTGGTGATCTCAATTGTCATGTTGGTAGATCACGTGATGGTTTTGAACGCGTACATGGTGGTTGTGGTCATGGGACGCGAAATGCAGCTGGTGTGCGTACCTTAGAGAATGCCGAGGCTTGTGACCTAGTGGTAGTGAACACCCTCTTCAAAAAACGGTTGTCATATCTCATCACATACAACAGTGGTTGCCATCAAACTCAAATTGATTACTGGTTGGTACGTAGAAGAGATCATAAATTGGTGAAGGACTCCAAGATCATTCCTTCCGAAAATGTTGCTCCCCAACATAAGCCCTTGATCTTAGACTTTGATATTACTCTTCGTGCTCCTTCACGACCTATCACCAACACTGATCGTATAAAATGGTGGAAACTGCCTGGCCATGAATTGCAACTTCTAGATTATATTGGTCCTCTTCCTGAGAACATTGATCAACTAACACGGAATGAATTCACCTTAAACATCCAGGCAAATTTAAAGGAAGTAATGGGCGTGACAAAACCATGACGACAATTTGTTGATAAACGAACTTGGTGGTGGAATGAAGACGTGCAACCAGCTGTGTAATCTAAGAGAACTGCTTTCAAAAAGTGGCTTAGATCCAGAACCAATGCTGATCTAACTCAATATCGTCAGCTCAAATCTGATGCAAAACACGCTGTTGCACTTGCTAAATCCAAGCAACTAAATACATTGTATGGACAATTAGAGGAATCTAATGGGGTTAATAATATTTACAAGCTAGCCAGATCTCGTCATCGTGCCACAGTTGACATACGACATGTCATGCATATCAAGGATAAGCACCGGGCATCTTCTTAGAAAACCAACAGAGATCCTTCAACGATGGCATAAATACTTCAATGCTATCTGTAATGAGGAGTTCCCGCACCAACCGATTCCATTATCCGAAACTGTACGGTGTGCAGTTCCACCTATCACACCTGCCGAGGTCAATACTGCGATCCACGCCATGAAAAATGCCAAGGCAACAGGCCCTGATGATATCCCTGCGGAGCTATGGAAGCAGATGGGTCATGCTTCTGCACACTTCCTAGCAGAGTTCTTTAACAAATGCCTTGCGAGCCACCAGATCCCGTCAGCTAGGCAAACTAGCGTCACAGTACCAATATGGAAAGGCAAGGTCGATGCAACTATAAGTGCCAATTACCGTCCTATTCGCCTCCTATGCCACATAATGAAGATTCTAGAACGTGTGTTTGACACTCACTTACGTAGCATTGTTACCATCTCAATAACCAGTGTAGGTTCATGAAAGGTCGCGGAACAACTGGTGCTATTCATGCAATGCAGCTTCAGATAGAAAAGTATATGGAGAACAGAAGGACAATTCACATGGCTTTCCTATATCTGGAGAAAGCATTCGACCGGGTTCCTATTAGCTTATATGGTACCGGTATTCTCTTCGATCTCATGGCGTACCAGAAGCTTATGTGCGTTGGGTCCAACTTCTCTACAGTCATCATCGGCTATAACTCGAATCCGAGTATAAATCTTCTTCCTTCAGTCCAGTTTGTGGATGTGTTTACGGTGACTAAAGAGTCCAATCCTCGCATGGAACAAGCGTCCACACAAGTCACATAGTATTGCTGGAGGAGGACGTGGTTGGGCTGCTCGAAGTTTCCTAGCTTGACGCTTGGCCTCTTCATGTGTGCGTCGATCCCTTTCAAACGTCTTTACAGTATCCGAGATGGAACGGCGCCAAGTTGAGCGGTCTTCAGCCAGCATGTCCCAGGTTTGTGAATCAAGACCTGTCAATTTCAGGGTCTGCTTAAATTGGTCTTTGTAGCGCCTCTTAGGACCACCATGAGGTCTGGTGCCATAGCATAACTCACCATATAGCATTTGGCGAGGTAATCTCACATCATCCATCCGATGGACATGACCAATCCATCTAAATTGGTGACCTATTATGGATGATTTTATGCTGTTTTTGGAGCCTTTTCCAGAACAGCAATATTGGTAATGCGGTCTTCCCATTTAATCCTCAGGATTGATCGAAGATTTTGTAGGTGGAAACGCTGAAGCTTCCTAAGATCACGTCGGTAAAGGGTCCACGTTTCACAGCCATACAACAATGTAGAAATGACTACTGCTTGGTACACCATAAGCTTTGTACTCGTGAACAGATCTTTATTCATGAAGACCCTGTGCGCTAATCGTCCATATGCTGCATGGGCTGCGCCAATTCTCTTATCCACATTCTGCCCACAGGTACAGCTCACAGAAATGGTACTGCCCAGGTACGAGAAGTGGTCTACCTGTTCTATTGGCAAATTTGAGATGGAGATATTGAACTGAGGAAGAGGTGTGCCTGGTGCAGGTTGTGCCAAGACTTTAGTCTTAATGACATTTATGGTAAGACCAAAGCGATCACATGCACTTTTGTAACAATTAACTGACTCTTGCAGCTCTTCTGGTGTGAGAGTTGGTGCCGCAACATCATCTGCATACAACATATTAGTAACATTAGTAAACTGAGTTTTCCTCAAGGAGCGGAGACGAGTTAGGTTGAAAAGCCCTCCATCAAAACGATACTTGACCTCCACACCTGGGATGTTTGTGGGTGAATCATAAAGCATTGCAGCCAATTACATCGCGAAAAGCGTTGGAGCCAGTACACATCCTAGTTTCAGTCCATGGGTAATAGGAAATTCATCGGACATCTTATTCTGATGACAAACCTGACCTGTCATGCCATCATGGAGAGCCTTGGTTAGGTCTACAAAACGCTGAGGGCAACCAAACCGCTTCAGCGCCGCCCACATGGCTGGTCTTGGAACCGAATCAAATGCCTTTTCCAAGTCATAAAAGACTAAGGAGAGTGGATTCTGTTGTTCTCTACATTTTTCTTGTAGCTGTCTCACACAGAAAATCAAGTCAATTGTGCTTCTGGAAGCTCTAAATCCGCATTGTGACTCTGGGAGGATTTTCTCAGAGATAACCTTAAGGCGGTTAAGTAGAATTCTTGCAATAATCTTCCCAATTGATAGCAGTGATATACCACGGTAGTTGCCACAAACACTGCGATCACCCTTTTTAAAGATAGTGATGATAGTGGCATTCTTTAGGTCTCTAGGTACCTTTCTTGATTCCCTTATTCTGAGGATAAGGGTGACAATCCTTGTTTTGAGGGAATGAACTCCGGCTTGAATTAGTTCCAGAGGGATGTAATACAACTAGCTCTGTACGCAGTGCTGCTGGCCTCACCAAACAGTTCGATATTCGAGTTCGGGTTCACCAGGGATCTGCACTATCTCCATTCTTGTTTATCCTATGTATGGATACAGTGACTGCCGATTTGCAGAGGCAACCATCATGGACATTACTGTATGCCGATGATTTCATGCTTACAAGCGAGACCCGTAATGATCTAGAACACTTGGTCAACCTCTGGAAAGCGAGGCGCTGTGAATTTGGACTACGGCTCAATCTTACTAAGACTGAGTACTTTGAATGTGGTTCCCAGACAGCTGGAACTATCATAGTAGATGGCACCACACTACCAAGGGCTTCACATTTCCGACACCTTGGCTCCGTTGTGAGACCTGGAGGTAACACAATGTCGGATGTCGGTACAAGAGTGAATGCTGCGTAGATGAAGTGGTGTCAGGTCACAGGCGTTCTCTGTGACCGCAAGATCACCTTGCGCCTCAACACTAAGATCTATCAAACAGTCGTCCATCCTGTTGCTTTTTATGGAGCGGAATGCTGGCCTAATACAAAGAAACTTGAACAAGCCTTTGACTCAATGAATATACGGATGCTATGATGGTCCTTGGGAATTACTCGGCTGGATCATATTAAGAACGAAGATGTCCACAATACTCTTGGAATTGCCCCTATTTCAGTCAAAATGAGGGAGACTCAGTTGCGTTGGTACTGGCATGTAGCCCGAGCAAATACAGAATCCATTGTAAGGAAGTCACTTGCTCTCGAGCCTGAAGGCCAAAGTCCTCCAGGACGACCAAAGGGGCGTTAGGTGGATATCCTACACGACGATATGCGCATCGTAGGTCTACGTCATATAGATGCAGCAAACCACAACAAATAGAGAGCGAGGTGCATAGTGGCGGACCCCAAAAATGATTGGAAACAACACCAGGAAGAAGATTTCCGGTGCAGTAGTGACGTTTTCAATTGGTAATCCCCCCAGAATATGAAACAAGGTATGCAATTATAAATTATCGAAGTGCAAGTGTAAAACCCACAAGTGTCTCTAGTCAGAATTAATATGAATAGTTGGTTAAAATTTGCAGTCAACTGAAATAGCAGGTGTCCATAATAGCTCTGAATGAAAGTATAATTGCGCATAATGTGCAAAGAGCAGATACAGTAGTAACAGTTGTATTGGTTTCTGTCCGCATTCTGCATGTCAAGGCGTGGTATCTTTTGCACGATTCACTACGTCTGGCACACACGCTGCTTGCTCTCAGTTCATGCTAGTTCTTCTCAAAACAAACGATCGTCGAACACTTAATTATTCGGACTTTTTGAAGTTGTTGCTCGAACCTAGAAGGAAGTGGTGATGTTGGCAACGCTGATCTTTGCGCGGTTTCGAAAAATCTCGAATTGAATTCGCAAATTCTATTTTACCACTTTAGATGAAAAGCACGCCACTTATCATTCTCCTAAGTCGAATAAATGTTATGTTCCACATTAGGATAACATTTCTCTTGAGAATTGCACTCTTTGGAATAAATATAATATCCATGTTTATAAATAATAATTGAATGATTCAGTTGCAGTTTCATCATCCTTGGATCCAGTGGCCAATATCGATTCCGCATTCGTACTCCTCTTTGCTCTTACTCCTCCTACCCCAAGGCTAGTAAACTACAGAGGTTGCCTCAATATGGAGCTCTATGGCGAGGGGATCGCGGAGGGAAGGGAAAGGACGTGACGTCACACGTTTCCTCGTAGCGCACGAGGCGCGTGATATGCAAGGAAAGTCAACTTTTCCACACATTATATTGTATGGATTGCAGTGATTTAAACACGTGTTTTAAGCCCTTTTGTTTATAATCATGCCAGGTCAAAGTTGTGCTGTGGCAGTTTGTCACAGTTATTATAAAGTTGGAAATGCCGTGTCGTTTTTCACGATCCCTAAAGACGCATGCCTTCGCAATCAGGGGATTGCTGCATGTAAGCGAAAAGATCATTACAACCCTCAAACAAGTAGGATATGTTCCCTCCACTTAGAGTGAAGACTTCGAATTAGAATTCAGGGACGAATTGCTTAATATAAAGCCAAGATTTCCAAGGAATCTAAAACCAAATGGTAAGTGAGCCCAGCTGGCCTACTCTTAAGTTTTAATGACCTGCTAGGATGATTTTAAAGCTGTTAATATTATCGACATATTTCGTACATGGTATCAGGGGCGTATGTACATTTTTTTAGAGGGGGGGGGGGAGGGGGGGGGGAGTGACTATCGTGGAAAATTGTGAGTACTTAATGAATTTTCTATTATAGCCTATGGCGTATGAATGGAAAATATCCAAATGGGCTACTTGTCAATTTATAAAGCAGAAAGGTAAACACTCATTTTCTTTTACAAATTGATAATTATTTCTTAAAAGTAGACTACTGTGAAATACATTGTATGTTGTACCCAAGTTGGCTTTTTTCGGGGAGGATCTGGAGCCCCCCCACACACACTTATGCATGGTATTTTGTTTTTGGACAAGATGGAAAATTTCATGAGTAATTCTCTTTGTATTGGTAAACATTCTTAGCAAATATTCCAGAAAGCAGTCATCATTTCAATAAAATCCCTTCGACTTCTGTCCAGAGATATGGCCCGTAGGCATAATGCAAAGCACATTCTTACACATAGGCTAAATCAAGATGTACTGGAAAACCTCTTTTCTCAATTGCGAACCCGTGGTGGCTTACGCGATCGTCCTTCTCCCCTTGACTGCATTTACAGACTCAGGATGATTATTTTAGGAAAAAATCCAGGAGTTATTCAAAAGGAAACAAACACTTCTGATCCAGATTCAGATGAATATGTAGTTGTAGTTGCTAAAGCACTAATAAACAAAGCTGGCATTGTGTCTGAATCAAGTAACGTGCTTCCAGAACCAACCTTAGGGAGCAATATGCAACCAGAGTTCTTCATTGCCAATATCATGGAACAAAGTGAGGTGGATGGCAAGGCTTATGTTGCAGGTTATGTAGCCCACAAGTTCCAAGATAAATTTCCACAACTTGGGAACTTAACCTATGGAATGCAAACTCAACACGATTTATGCATTACCAATCTGGATTAAACACTGGTCATACAGTGATATGACCGATCCCTCAGAAACTTGGCTAAACCAGTTCCGGCACATTTCAGCAGAATTCGTCACATTTCACGGAAAATACGGACTTCAACGAGGCAGGAACGTTCTAAGTAGAACGACAGATTTTGTGTCGAGAGAAGTTCCTGACGTACCGTCTGCATCTTGCATAAGAAGTGGTTATTGGAAGTCACTAACACCCACGATACTGCTACCGAGTCTAGGCGAATTTCCAAGAAATTCAAGAAGATAACATAAATTGTAAGTAGGCTACATTCAGTTATTTTATCACCCATTTACCAATAATTTCATGAGAAAAAACTGTTCTTTGCGTACTCAACAGCTGATGTTGACAGTTTCGTTACGTTCCCCACATGGCGCGTTTGGTATCTTGTGACGTCATCCGCCTTGTGAGCGCTGATTGGTGAGTGAAAATTGAGGCAACCTCTGTAGTTTATAAGCCTTGCTCCTACCCTGGCTCCTACCTTCCGGAAGTTTCTGGAACACAAACGTGGGCCAATACGAGAAAGCCAACTCGGTTTAGGCTAGCCAATGAGGATTGAACGATGCTATGACGTCTACCAATGACATGTAGACACGAAGTAATTTCGGGGTTAATATTTAGCGATCGCGACGTGAGCTTCAAAGTGATTCTGTTCGCCTCTCGTGGATCGTATGTGTTTGCGTGAGAGTACTCGTGGCATCTTGGGATCTTTCTTGACGTGTGTTAAGTATTTGGACTCGAGTGCGGCTGTATAGCATTTAATCGGATAGATCTATATATATATATATTGTAAGGTTACTGAAGTTAGTTCTGTGTAGTCTGGAAAAATAAGACTTGCCGACACTACTTCTAATATATTGAGATGAAGTGGTATATTTTGGGGGCGATCTGCCTCGCAATTAGTTGCGTGGCTAAAGAGGACAAGGCAAAGGAAGTTGGCACAGTCATAGGAATCGATTTAGGAACTACATATTCCTGGTAAGTAGTTACATATGGTCATTGCATTTATAAAAAATACAATTTAATTTCTTCCATTGATTGTAATTTGTTGCTGTTATACGCCATTACCTTCTATGCAATGTTTTGTTTTGTGCAATAATTATCTGACTTTTTCTTCCCGTCAGTGTCGGCGTGTACAAGAATGGCAGAGTTGAAATCATAGCAAATGACCAGGGTAATCGAATTACACCCTCCTACGTAGCGTTTACTCCTGATGGTGAGAGACTGATTGGAGATGCTGCTAAGAATCAGCTTACAGCTAATCCAGAGAACACTATATTTGATGCCAAGCGACTAATTGGTCGCGAGTGGTCAGATACTACAGTGCAGCATGATATAAAGTTCTTCCCATTTAAGGTAACCACATAATTTTGGAATCATTCCCTTCAAACTCTAGTATCTTTCTTAATAGTTCTGTTGGAGAATTTAGATAATTTTTAATACATGCAGTATGACACACGAGTAGCCTACTTGGCCATATGCTAAGGAGTAACCTCAATTTCATGCCTCTTAAAGCAATGGTAACACTGCAGGAGACGTGAATCCGGGGGGGGATGGCTTCTGTCAAATCTAGCACGTGGGGAAATGCTGCTCACCACTGAGGCAGGTGGTCTGTGGTGTCGGTCGTGTTCGTGAGTCTAGGCACAGTAGAACACTGCGTCAAACCATGTGCCTGCTGCTGTGTCTGCATCAGTAGCGGCTGGTGAAGGAAAATTGTGGGTGTGCACTCTTTAAAAAAAAATCTAAATTTGATGCATATTCCTAGCATACAAAATAACTGTTTCATCACTCTATTTTGTATGCTTAGATATGCATCTAGTGGCACTTGGAGTTGGTTTTTCGACACCTCGATATTTTGCTGTTCTATGTTCCCTCCTGAATGCACAATGAAGCTGTTGTCTGATTTGTTACTTTCCTAGTACTTGTAATTCCAATTCTGCATTCATGTAGGCTTTTGATTGTTCACATTTGTCGATTTTGGTTAGATTTCATTAGAAAGCTACCT
The DNA here is from genome assembly GCA_946902985.2 of Meconema thalassinum. Classification (NCBI taxonomy): domain Eukaryota; kingdom Metazoa; phylum Arthropoda; class Insecta; order Orthoptera; family Tettigoniidae; genus Meconema; species Meconema thalassinum. The sequence continues at coordinate 1,204,667,536 of OX336388.2, forward strand.
ATTCAAAGGGTACCATTGCGACATCCGGGAAAAAATTGACATATCTTCGCGTTTCACATCCCCCAGATCCCAAAACCAGTCAGTTCAAAAGTTAATTTATAATGTAACCATTCAAAATCTCGGTAGAGTTCGCTAACGGGCAAAATCGGACCAAGGGGTTGGAAATGGGGGGGAGTGAAATATTGCTATAACGTTCATAGTATGTTAAAAACTGAATCCATTCAAAGTTCGTACTATTTTTCGAATAAGGGCCAAGTGCTTATCTTTGTAAGTTTGACCAAAGAGGTGGGGAAAATGGAGTTTTTAGAGAAAAGAAATCATACTTCCCTTAATAGGCACAATATCAAAACTGTTTAAAATTGCCAATACCCCTCTAAAATGTAACATTTTTTGTCTCGAAGAATATTTGATATGACCCACCCTTGCACCAAGGGATGAGCAAAATGTTCCAGGTATTGTTCCAGGTATTATAAGATGCTGTAGGCTAAAGATGTGGAACTTTCGTAGGTATACTGTACAATTGGCAAATTTAGTGAATTCGAAGCATTTTTCTTTACCTGGTGAAATCTACCTCCGCTTCCGTCGTGTAGAGGGAGTTTTTTTTGTGCACGTAGCACGACTTTAAGCACGGAAAACAATACATCCTGTTGGTTAGTTCACAGCCACAAGCCCACTCGTACTAACTTGCTATAACTTCATCATGGAATAAGAGATTCCTAACCTTCGCTTTGCACAGGGATGTTTGAATTAAATTCAGGTTTGGAATAGGTCTTCCAATTTCTTATTATATGGCCACCTTTTCTTGCAGAGTAAGTAAGTTGGGACGATGTAATAGTTTTTAAATCCTGAACAGTAGCCATAATAATCCTGAATCCCACCGCGGCCGTCCTGAAAATGATTTTCGTGGTTTTCCATTATCACTAGGCAAATACCGGGACGGTTCCTTTCATGCCAACGGTCAAAATCTCTTCTTTGACCCTGAATTAGACCCAAGTTTGCGGTCACCTGTCGCCATCCCCAGCAGCATTTGCTGAAAAAGTGTTTGCCTCCCAGACACCATCCTTCCGACGGTAGAGGAATGATCCGCTATGTCAGTGGGTGAAGCCAAGCTGGGAGGATAAGCTATCAAATCCTTAATAATGCACACGCACTCAAATATTCCACACTTTAGAAACACACTTGTGACAAATACTTGCCACCAGGGGGATGACAGTTCATAGGGAGCGCGTGGGTCGGAGTAAGGCCCTGTACTGGTTGTTCTGCCAACCAATGAAGAATTAATTTTAGCACTAAGGTTCCGTAGTTGGCACTCATGAACGTTCACATCAAACCGACTGGCGGAAGCGGGAATAGTCTGTTTTGATTGATTTTCCTCGTGGTGTTGTTCAATTATATGTCGTGTTGTTATTTGGGCGGGATGGTGGGTCTATGACAGCGGAGCAGTGAACATCTAATACTCAATCCTCTCCTGATATCCTCCAGACTATTAAATCAGGTAATTTCAGTTTTTAAAAATATTTATACAAATGATGGTCTAAAGTGAACCGCTACCGGACCATGTTATGCCCTAGGTTAGTGGAATCTTGCCATTTTGCGGTTGGATTGGGTTAGGTGCACTCAATTTGACGATAAATAAGTCTAATGCTGCAAAATGTTTACTTGATTTTGCCTTAACTAAAAGTTTTCTTCATAATACCGTGCAAATAAAGTTCCATTATCGTTTGTTTTAATGTCCCCGCTCTAAACATACCATATTAACATAATCGTTAGTCGTACACGACGTATCCCTCTTTTCCTTTTCGCTTTCATTTCGACATATCATTTTCATACCTTATTCCATCTTTTGGGGGGACGTTATGAATTGTAACTACTAACCTTGATTATTTCTGCACTGACTGCACTGGATATAATTATGTGCTAAATCATGTAAATGATATTTTATTTAACAGCCGCAGCCATGGACAGTGTATTTAGTATGTGAAACTGCCACACCTAGCACTCACGAGGTGCACACAGTGGGGTCAGTACTTGCCACATATCAGATACAAAATACTCGTAACATAATTATGTGGGGGAAAAAAATTGGGCTTTTATGTATTTGTAAATAATGCTTGTATGAAACAATGGTTCAACTTCATTTTACCGTAATCCCCTGTATCAAGGTTTGGGTACTGTCTGGACGAGAAATACTGATGAACTAAAATGGCTGTCTGGACGAAACCATTGGTCGCTACTTGGTTAGATGACTGTCTAGAGGAAACTTACTGATTTGCACTCCAAGCAAGGGGATCTGAGGCATAAGCCCTGATAAACACGGCAAGCTAAGCCGGCTTTGACTAGCGAGATTGCTGGCGCGCGTACGCGGATCTGGCGGTGGTTGGAGCGCAATACCCTGCTCCACTGACACAGTTATTTCACACGTATTTTGTCATTCATATGTTCGTGCATGTCTGCCAACTTTTACGTTTTTTTTTCTCTCCGTAAAATGTACGGATGAACTATAATATTTTGCGGATTTGCGTATAAAGATCTTTCTAAAATTTGCGCCGAAACAAGATTCCGCATGACGCCGATTCAGTGCTGTGTGATCAGAGCACATTTGATACATCGCTCTGAAAAATATTCATCTTATCTTTAGTCAAGTGGGAATACGAGATGCATTAACAAATTCACAAAGAAATTTGATACAATGGTCCGGCTAGCTCAAAACAGTTGCCAGCGTTTCGCCCCAGTGTACCAATGGGCTCTTCAGTTGGTTATGGTACACCTCACCAAGACGCGTGGCTAGTACATACTGTGAAGGCCGCTGCAAGGCACAAATGTTGCCACGAGCAGCGCCAATGTACTACGGAAGTCAGAACTTCCTTTCAAAAATAATGTTAGCTTACCTTGCTAATCCATATTGGAAATATCTGTTCCCGGAGGAAACAGGATGTAAAATTGTCCGATTGAGCTATGTACATTAACAAATTCACAAAGAAATTTGATACAATGGTCCGGCTAGCTCAAAACAGTTGCCAGCGTTTCGCCCCAGTGTACCAATGGGCTCTTCAGTTGGTTATGGTACACCTCACCAAGACGCGTGGCTAGTACATACTGTGAAGGCCGCTGCAAGGCACAAATGTTGCCACGAGCAGCGCCAATGTACTACGGAAGTCAGAACTTCCTTTCAAAAATAATGTTAGCTTACCTTGCTAATCCATATTGGAAATATCTGTTCCCAGAGGAAACAGGATGTAAAATTGTCCGATTGAGCTATGTACATTAACAAATTCACAAAGAAATTTGATACAATGGTCCGGCTAGCTCAATACGAGATGCGTCCTAATTTGCCTGAATCCTAGTCGAGATCGATATCGATTAGTTGAATGAAAGCTCTGCCATAACAGTTTGCTTGTTTGTTAATGCGTTGATTAGTTTCATATCCTTTACCGTTTTGTATAAAAGAATAGTTTTCTTCACGAATTACAAAGCGTAAGTTGTGTTGTAGTTACGGAATAACATGTGAATTATCAGGGTGTCTACTGGTAAAGAATACGGTAGTAGCTGTTGTTTCTGGATATTTGTAGGCAACTAAAATTCGCTGAGGTCGGTTTAAACTCGCGCCAGTAGGCTCGCAGATTGTGATGGAGCAAGTTTCCGCAAGGGGTGCCCTATTGCGTAAGCTATATTTCCCCTTGCCCGCGCCCTCAAGGAAATGCACACTGAGACTACCTTGAATGGCATAAATCAGTTTAGCATATATTTTCGGCTTAAGAAGAGTTTTTAGTTTTGTGTGAAATATTTTTCTTTGTAATTAGGAAACCTGACTTTTCGAGACTAGTTTATTCGCGAACATTTTCGAAACAAAACAGAAACCTCTAATTTTTGTCATACCTCTAAATTTGGAGACTATCTAAAATATGTCCAGAAATAACACAAAATAATTTAATGTCGCAATCTTGCGAAATGAAGAGGATTCAAAATACATACAGTACAGTTAATTCGAAGTTCTGTTATGTCGATTTTTCCTTTGAACGTTTGTTCCATTGTATTATTCGTGCAATCCTTGGGGAATAATTTGTAAAATTCGATACCTACTTCGAACATTCATCCTCCAAAATCACATCCTCAAGACGGCTGACCACAAGACTTGCTTGTGGGAATCTCTGCAAATGGACAGAGATCGTCACCAGTTGCATAAAACCCGTGCCAGATTGCGAAATTGTGATCACGAGGATGGCCCGCTGCGGTGCCGTTGCATATTATCGCATTCTCGGTGTCCAACCGGCAAAGGACGAGATTCTCATAAAACTGTCGAGAGCGGCAGCGATTGCGATATATCGCCACATCGATGACTGGGTCAACTGAATTTTTGTCAAACGGACAGCAAGTGGCGCCGATTGCGTTATAATGGAATATCTTCCCGTGTCTGATCTCGAGGACAATGGATCTCGTCGAACGACTAAAAGGGACACCAATTATGTAAGTCGTGATTTTTCTGGGTGTTGTATCTTGAAAATTGCAGGAATCTCGTCCAACGGCTGAAACCAGCGCCGATGGTGTAACATCTCAATATTTCTTCGTACTTGATAGCGAAGACAGAATGCAAACACTTAGCCTGATTTAGAAGAACGGGACACAGTTCAGGTCATCGATGTCAAATGGAACTCGGGAAGCCATTTCCGTTCTGAAGCAATGCACACATATTCTATTGACTTTTCGAAGAAAGCAAAGCAAGCCACGGCTTCAGCTATTAAATCAGACCCTTATGTCATCGGTTACTGTATTGTTTTATATTAATTCTGTTGAACTCTTACATGAATTTTGTCCTGAATGAATCACTGGAGTCTATTTCTATTTTGAAGACCAGGAGTTCTGGTCCCTGTTATGCCAGCACCTCTTCTCCAGACATTTTGCAGGAAGCTAAATAAGCTACAGCTATGAAAAGTGCAAGTAATTTCCAGAGAGTGATGAGTGTATTACCTGCGTAATTATTGCAAGGTGTCCTGTTATATTATTGCTCCAAACTTAAATTCACTACATCTGCTTCTTGAGTCATGATAGTCTACAAATAATTGGCGTATGATGTAAGTAGATAAGATTTCATTGAAATATCCTGTGCAAAGCATGAGTTACTGTATTTTGTAGCCCATGAGGTTTGTTCCAAGCCGGGGTATGTCTAAATTTGTTACGTTATTTGGCGTGCGCGAGTTTTACTGAAAGCTCTTTTTGAAAGTTCGCAGGTATCTTTTGCTGCATTTATCAAAATTACAGAAACCTGCAGTTACATGCGCCATAAAATCATGTTCAAATAACTTGCAAGTTCCTTAATTCGTACACATAATCTATAAGGCGCCAGGGAATGTTTTCCGCAGTGCCTACAAGCTGCTGCGAGAGATTACGCCACCAGTTACGTTGGCAGCACGGCTGTCGCTTGTATAAAAACAAACGGTAAACTTTGTACCCACCACAGCCATTCATAACATACATAACATACTGTCAAACTATCTGCTCTGACTATTTCGACAGCCCACAACCCATACATGTGGTCTTCGCCCTATCAAGGTCACTGTGCTGTCAACTAAACTGATGACTTAACCTCTCGCAGCGGCACATAGCCACTGCGGAGTACATTTCCTGGCGCCCTGGGTAAGCTTACATACTGTATTTGACCTATAGGAAGAAATATGCAAATGCATTAATTTCTGGGCTTCACTCATAACTTAGCTTAGTGTAACATTTTGTGTTTTTTTTTTCAGGTCAAGGAAAAGAACAACAAACCTCATATTGAAGTACAAACTAGTCAAGGAGTCAAAGTATTTGCTCCTGAGGAAATATCTGCGATGGTCCTAGGCAAAATGAAGGAAACTGCAGAAGCCTATCTAGGAAAGAAGGTAGGAGCTTGCAACTTACGAAGTTTACAAAACGGTAGAAATTGCTCAATTGTAATATTTTAGATATTGTCTAATGGCTTTATTCATCTTGCAGGTCACTCATGCTGTTGTAACAGTACCTGCCTATTTCAATGATGCTCAAAGACAAGCAACAAAAGATGCAGGCACAATCTCGGGCTTGATAGTCATGAGAATCATCAATGAGCCTACGGCAGCAGCTATTGCATATGGGTTGGACAAGAGAGAAGGTGAAAAGAATGTCTTGGTCTTTGATCTGGGTGGTGGCACCTTTGATGTTTCCTTGCTCACCATTGACAATGGTGTGTTTGAGGTAAGATTTAATTCTAGGCCGTGAAAGTCTCAACCTGTTCTCTTTCATTGGGATTCACCATATGGGCAGTAAAAACTTTTAGAAATCAACTAATACCGTACTTGTCACTAGTGGATTCTATCTGTCTGACAATAAAGAATACATACATACATTTTTGATGTGTAACATCTTGCCACTTGGTTGCTGGATATTTTTGTGGGAGTGATTTTGAAAAATGGGACGGAAGTGGATCGGACAGAAGTGTGTAAGACGCACTGCCAGCTGTATCACATCCCTTCTGGCTGCTAAAGCAGTGGTACCATGTGGAATGTTTATCACATACAGATTACTTTGTAACAGCAGAGTATCAAGAAGGCAGTGCGAGAGTAGAAATATCAAGTAGGCAGTGAAGAAAAGTCTTGGAATTGTTATGTACAGGGTGATTCAAAATGAATACCACAAATTTAGGAATTTAAAATTCTGCAACGAAAAAATGGCAGAGCTAAGCACTATATGTCGGTGAATTAAGGGAGCTATAAATTTCATTTAGTTGTACATTTGTTCGCTTGAGGCGCTGTTGACTAGGCGTCAGCGTCAGTTGATGCTAAGAAGGCGACCGCTCAACAGAAAGCTTTTTGTGTTATTGAGTACGGCAGAAGTGAATCGACGACAGTTGTTCAGCGTGCATTTCGAACGAAGTATGGTGTTCAACCTCCTGATAGGTGGTGTATTAAACGTTGGTATAAACAGTTTACAGAGAATGGGTGTTTGTGCAAAGGGAAAAGTTCTGGACGGCCGAGAACGAGTGATGAAAATGTAACACGCATCCAGCAAGCATTTGTTCGCAGCCCAGGAAGATCGACTCGCAGAGAGCTGCAAATTCCACAATCAACTGTATGGAGAGTCCTACGAAAAAGGTTAGTTAGGAAACCTTATCGTCTGAAATTGGTTCAAGCACTGTCTGCAGCTGATAAGATTAAAAGAATCGATTTCTGTGATTTTATCCTTGATCAAATGGAAACAGATGAATCTTTCGTTTCAAAGATTGTGTTTAGTGATGAAGCAATTTTCCATACTAACGGGAAAGTCAACCGTCACAATGTCTATATATGGGGCACTGAGAATCCGCGCGAAACAATTCGGCATGAACGTGACTCGCCTAAGGTGAACGTTCTCTGTGCCATTTCAGCCAATCAAGTTTTTTGTCCCTTTTTCTTCGAAGGTGCTACTGTAACTGGACTACAGTATCTGGAGATGTTAAGAGAATTGCCTGTTCCCTCAGCTCGAACAAGAAGCACAACAATTCATATTTCAGCAGGATGGAGCGCCACCACATTGGCACTTCGTCCGTAACTACCTGAACGTCAACTACCCGAGGCGATGGATTGGCCGCCAGGCAGCCCGTGACAGAGCACTTCATCACTGGCCTCCAAGAAGCCCTGATCTTACCCCGTGCGATTTTTAGCCTACTTTTCACATTTTGCAAAAATGAGGAAAAAGTAGTCTCATGAGATCGGGCAAATGTGTGTCTCTGTCCTGTCTGTCTGGCTGTGTGTGTCCCCCCCCTATCAACTCCTAAACGGCTGCAGCAATAGAAACAAAATTTGGTAGGAGTAAAGATCTATACCTGAATATCTCACGGCCATATTTGAGAATGATGTCAGTGCTACCAACTGCTAAAAAATGGCAATTGAAATTTGAGCTCCATGTTGGATATCCTGGAACGTATGAATGGGAGCTATTTCAAAATTATTCATAATGTTGAATTTTGGGCTTATGCCGTGTTTTATTATATTGCAATTCGACGCGTTTCGAAAGAAACCATGTCTTTCATCGTCAGGAATAATCTGGAATACGACAATGTTGCTAAGAGAAAGCAACGAAGAACATATAGAAGGTGCCCAAAGATGGACGCCATTATAGCCCCATGTTAGGGACAACGGAAAGCAGCAGTGAATTACTTTCTCAGGGTTCTGATAATAGGTAGCCAGGATTCACTGAGATTGTAGCCGGTGTCGCGGTTGAAATTATCTGGGTGTTTACGTATTTCAACCGCCTCCCTGATGATTCTGGGACGATATTGCTTTATACGGGCAAGAACATCCACTCCTTGGAACATGACATCATGGCCAGGTGTTAAAGCATGATCGGCAACAGCTGATTTATCAGGTTGAATGAGCCTGATACATCTATTATGTTCCTTAATGCGAGTGCATATTGTTCTCGAAGTCTGCCCGATGTAAACCTTGCCACAAGTACAGGGAACTCTGTAGATACCCGGTTGTTGCAATTTAGGCAAACTGTCCTTAGTTGGTCGCAGGAGTTGCCTAATCTTAACAGAAGTTAGGCAACTCCTGCGACCAACTAAGGACAGTTTGCCTAAATTGCAACAACCGGGTATCTACAGAGTTCCCTGTACTTGTGGCAAGGTTTACATCGGGCAGACTTCGAGAACAATATGCACTCGCATTAAGGAACATAATAGATGTATCAGGCTCATTCAACCTGATAAATCAGCTGTTGCCGATCATGCTTTAACACCTGGCCATGATGTCATGTTCCAAGGGGTGGATGTTCTTGCCCGTATAAAGCAATATCGTCCCAGAATCATCAGGGAGGCGGTTGAAATACGTAAACACCCAGATAATTTCAACCGCGACACCGGCTACAATCTCAGTGAATCCTGGCTACCTATTATCAGAACCCTGAGAAAGTAATTCACTGCTGCTTTCCGTTGTCCCTAACATGGGGCTATAATGGCGTCCATCTTTGGGCACCTTCTATATGTTCTTCGTTGCTTTCTCTTAGCAACATTGTCGTATTCCAGATTATTCCTGACGATGAAAGACATGGTTTCTTTCGAAACGCGTCGAATTGCAATATAATAAAACACGGCATAAGCCCAAAATTCAACATTATGAATAATAACACGGGCCGTGAAAGTCTAAATGACAATATTTCAAAATTGGCACACGTACAGATCACAATATTTCAGTTTAATTTCCAGGAGGCCAAACATGGCAGTGTTGCCAAAATGATTATAAGCCTCCTGATAGGTCCAATTTTTAAGTGCATATAACTTCTACACTATCGATTGGAATTCAACCAAATTTCGTATGTTGTATGTGTACATAACCAGATATGACTGAGCGTATTCTTAAGACCTACCAGGGCTGCCAAGTGTTAATAAATGCTCCTAATTTATTTTATCCAAATACCAATATATCAGACAGTATGCAAGCCGACAGCTTTAAACTATGCACACGTATAGTACCTGACATTCTATATTAATTTGGAGTAACTTATATACATCAGTGCTACCAACATGATTCTAAGCCTGCTGACAGGTCCAACTTTAAATACATGTAACTTCCATACTATAATTTGGATTTCAACCAAATTTCGTATGTGCTATGTGTACCATAACAGATATGACTATGCGTATTCTTAAGAGCAACCAGGGCTGCCAACTGTTAATATGTGCTGTCCCTATTTATGTTACCCTAAAATCAATATATCAGAAAGTATACAAGCCAATAGCTCTCAACTTTGCACACGTATAGTACCTGGCATTCTAGACGAATTTGGAGTAACTAATATACGTGAGTGCTGCCAACATGATTCTAAGCCTGCTGATAGGTCCAGTTTTAAAATGCATGTAACTTCTATACTAACTAATGGATTTCATTCAAAATTGGCACAATAGATCATAATATTTCAGATTATTTCTGACCAATACATGCATGACATTGTTGCCAACATGATTTTATGCGCGCTGTTAGATCCAATGTTTAACTGCATGTAACGTCCATACTATTCATTGGACTTCATCCAAATTTTGTATTTTGTACCTTAAGAGATGTAACTAAGAATATATTCAGTCATCAGGGCTGCCAACAGTAGTGCTCTATTAGGCTACATTATGCCAGGTATACAGTATTTCGAACTAATTGGAAATTTCGATATTAGCAACTTAATTTCGTCATTATTCTAGATAGGTTCATATACTGTAGAATAATCATTGGCATGAAAAGTAGGCTCTTTAGTTCGTCACGGAACTTCTTTTTTCTTATGGGGGTATGTTAAGGATATGGCGTTTCGGCCACCTCTCCCAGCCACCATTGATGATTTGAAACAAGAAATAACAGCAGCTATCCAAACTGTTACGCCTGATATGCTACAGAGAGTGTGGAACGAGTTGGAGTATCGGGTTGATATTGCTCGAGTGTCTAAAGGGGGCCATATTGAACATCTCTGAACTTGTTTTTGAGTGAAAAAAAAAAAAAACTTTTTAAATACTCTTTGTAATGATGTATAACAGAAGGTTATATTATGTTTCTTTCATTAAATACACATTTTTAAAGTTGTGGTATTCTTTTTGAATCACCCTGTATTATGAGTCTAAAAAATAAGATTTTTTTGTGTGTTGATGAATGTCAAGAATAATAAAAACGGTAACAACTTCAAGGTAGGATAACATGTCAATGTTACACATCATATGCGACTATTGTAAGGCTCGTATCTTTTTTTTGTATTTTCATCACTAACTTATCTGTGGACTTGTTTAACTGTTAGCTACAATTGGGCTCATTATGAAATTATATACGGTGAGAGCCTCCGTGGCTTAGGCGGCAGCACGCCGGCCTCTCACCGCTGGGTCCGTGGTTCAAATCCCGGTCTCCATGTGAGATCTGTGCTGAACAAAACGGAGGCAGACAGGTTTTTCTCAGGGTACTCCGGTTTTCCCTGTCAAAATTTCATTCCAGCAACACTCTCCACTATCATTTCATCTGTCATTCATTTAATCATTGCCCCAGAGTGCGACAGGTTTCGGCAGCCAGCACAGTTCATATCCTCGCCGCTAGATGGGGGTTTCATTCGTTCCATTCCTGACCCGGTCGAAGACTGAAAGCAGGATGTGGATTTTTCATGAGATTATATACGTATCACTTGTATTTGCCTACCTGATAGCTCCGCCACTACTGTTTTTTAATTCTAAATAATTCGTACCGATTGACCACAAAAAAAACCTGCATGCTCAATTAAATTAATCTGAGAAAAAAGGAAGAAAGAAAACTTGACTACCTGTGCTTCTTTCCCTTTTGAAACCCTATACTTGTTACAAAAGACATTCAAATACGAACACTGAAGAAAATTGAAATTTCACTGTAAATCATCTTACACTTCAGTTCGCCCTGATTGTTCTCCTGGGCAATGCTTGTATGAACATAGTACTGCAAAGCTCTTCTTTAGATACTGCATATTCTTATTTTTACTGATTTAAAAAATAAGAGTTAAGACGGACGTCTTAGGGAATTTTATGCAAATAAGATAGTTTACTGACCAAATTGTCAACCATTGATACCCTTCGGGCTATGTTGGGAGCACATAAGTTTGCTGAAGATTCCTAAACCAGTGAAACATACACATGAAAAAGTTTTGCATATTAGTTGCTCACCATGATGCAGAGCTTACATGGGATTTTGGGCGAGAGTCTTACAAAATATGGTAGTCTGTTGTCTCATGAATATTTCATGTCTGAAAAGAAAACTAAAGACATAGAAAAAAATGTCTGTCGCATAGGAACGGGTTGTTAGCATTTTGACGTACTGTGGCATTTTAATAAGAAACATGGCCATCATGGACTACCAGCAGGGCTCGTTCTCGCCGTGGCATCAGTGGCCTTCGGCTAAATATGGGAGGGTGTGAGCATTAGCATGTTTCAGCTTTGCATGTTAGATACAGTTCATGTTGGGCGACATTGCAGATCATTGCATCTGGGTAATGTCAGACTGCCATACAAAATTTTGTATCATCCCTGCTTGATGTGGTCTTGAGTTGTCGTCCAAATGAATTTGTCAATTTCTTCAAGTAATGGAAGCCCAATTAGTTGCAGCACCCCTCAATTTTTCTCTAGTTTTTGGTCTTTTCAAATTTGTGTGTCCACCTATAAATTTTAAATTCCATTCCAAATTTGTACACCTTGATCTGTGTTAATAGGGGCAGATGACCTTGTAGTTCTGCCCCTTAAAATCATAACACCTCCAGACCCTTGGGCGGACTGTCAGGGTGGAAAGCAATCCTGGTTTCGTCCGTGAACAGAACCAGTACTTGCATGTACCCATTCACGCTGTGCTTGGACCCACCTCCAACGACCAGCATTGTGGTGGTGAAGATGGATACGAAGGGGCCTTGTGATGTGTGAGGTCCTCATATATGCAAAAGATGTCGGATGGTCTGGGTGGACACTTGCAAATTTGAAGCCTATCGCAGGTCAGTCTGAAGTTCAGTGGTGATATCCATTAGGCGCCTAGTGCTGCTTATGCTGACAGTGGTCTTCAGCTGCTGTTGTGGAGCAAGGACGATGTCATCTTACAATCACACTGAATGTGTCTGCTGATGTCTCCTCCATACTCGGGATACATCTCTCAAGGCATTCCAAGTGGGACGATGCATGCCCAGTTCAACAGTGTGATTGGTCGCCTGACAACATGCACCGAATGCGATCAGACTGGGACATGTGGTCAGTTCTTCCTCCGTAGAGAACCAAAAATCAGTAAAGCGATTGGTCTCGAGGCTATATATTTATAGTTTGTACTGTTCATTGCGCAAAAATTGTTTGGTGTGTATAATTCTAAAATATACTCTTTTTTTTTTTTTTTCCCCTTCCAAACTCGGCTGTGATTTACCTTTAAGAAAATACCATAAAATTAAACTTTTTTTTCTGTACAGTACACATTATATACCTTCAAAAAGTAATACAGTGGGTCAGAGAAATTCCTTTCACCCTATACAACAGCCTAGCCTTATAGATTATATTCCTATATGAAATTAACCAATTTGGCTTTTCAGAGAAATTGGAAAATCTAGTTAAGAACCTGTAAGAGTACTTGTCACTTCTTCAGGTACTGTGCAATATAATTTATTCTGTGTAGCTCTAGTCTAGGATGCATAGTGGATGACCTGTTTGAGACTGTTCTTACAATTAACATTGGCATGTAAAGAAATAGTGACATTAATAAAATTCCATTGCTCATGGTTCTTCCAGGTGGTATCAACCAATGGAGATACTCACTTGGGTGGTGAAGACTTTGATCAGCGTGTCATGGATCATTTCATTAAGTTGTACAAGAAGAAGAAAGGGAAGGATATCAGGAAAGACAACAGAGCTGTTCAAAAGTTGCGCCGTGAAGTAGAAAAGGCGAAGCGAGCCCTTTCCTCTAGCCATCAAGTCCGTATTGAGATAGAAAGCTTCTACGAGGGTGATGATTTCTCAGAGACACTTACCAGAGCCAAATTCGAGGAATTGAATATGGTAAGTAAACAGTGATCAACCCTTATCAAAACTACTGATAAATTAGTGGAATAAAGATGTTCGTTACTGGAACAATTGCTTCCTTACAATATATGGTTGGATCCTCAAAAGCACTGCCGTTACGTTATGTGAGTAGATACCCACAAAAACCCAAGGCAGTGCTATATTGAGGCGTTCTAGGCAAGAAGAGGAGTGAGGTGGCAAACAGGCCATATACCTTAGTACTCCTATGATATATATTCTTGTATTATACTGTTATATTTTAATTTGCTCATAATCGAATGAGACTTCTATTGAATTTGTTCCTACCGAATGTAATTTTAAATTACAATAGTAAATTTCACTTGTGGTTCATTCAGTTTTGCCCTATATAGTGCTGCATGAAAGTACATATCTTATGTTCTTAAAGGATAATTGGACTAATTTCTTTTTATACTTAAAAACTTGCTTATTGTACTTGTCTTGACTGGTTTGTGTTGTAAGGGTGACAAAAATAGTGACAGGGGTTACCTTTGTTATGACTAGACTGTCTGATCTTGCTGAGCCAACACATGCAATTGGCAGACAGTACCTTGTTCTGCTCAAAATTTAGGTACTGAAAGTAAGACCCCTAGGAGTGACAAAAATAAATATTAAACAGCTGATAGGGGGAATCAGTCAGAACAAGAAATCTAGGAAAGTTTTTCAGTATTTTTTGTTGGCTTTTGACATTATTAGCCCAGCAGCCAGCTCCAATAGAATCTTATTTTTGTAATGGGTGTTTTAGTATGGTTTGACATCCCTTTTAAATACTGAGACTTTTAGACGTCAGTGTGCTGGAATTTTACTCGAAGGTTTTTTTAATGTGCCAGTGCACCTGGTACGGTTCCCACACATTTGCACACCCTTAAATGCCAAAAGGAGTTCATTGCTTTAATATTCACAACAGAATTTGTATTGGAGCTGACTGCCATGAAATGGCCCAAGGGTAGCGATATTGGCGAACAGCCGAATATTATTGTGCTTGTGCTTATACAAGATATTGTCAGCAATCAGGCTCAATAATAGAAAAAATAGTTAGGATATTACTAGAGACACGATTTTATGGTGAATAAAAAAACCACAATAGCGGTGTAAAAACTAAGGGCAAAGCGGGATAAAAGCGGTGAATAAATGCCATTGCTTACGGTGTAGAAAAACAGTTTACTAGACTATATACATACTTTTGCCTTATGTTGCAATGAAGAAAACGCACACTAAGTATGGCTTGGTTTACAGTATTCATTTGCTGTTGAAGTAGTAACTCAGTAATGTTTCTAAGTTATCATTTGACAGGTTGGTACGCTTGTCAAACAAAATATCATTGTAGGCAGAAAGGGCCTTTCACTGTCAACATTTGAAATGGAAATGTACAGAGATTGAAGACATTTCACAGCTAGAGATATTCCTCTAACATTCCCTTCAATAGATCGACTACATTACAGTCACTACATGAAAAAGATTTACAGGTGATTTGCAGTTGAATGTAGAACTTCAAAAAGTCATGAGAATTCACTCCAGCAAAAAGGGGGATTTTCTCTATCTTGTTGAAGAGAGATGACTCTATGTTCACAGTTCTTAGCAGGGGCAGATGAAACAGTGAGGAGAGTGAATTAAAAATCTCATGAGCAGAGTCTTTTGCCAGCATATCTGAGAGTTTTGTGTGACATGCATTGGCAAGGGCTACAAACCTTTTTTCAGCACTTTTCTTTCTATCGCTTGATAGTTCATTCAATGCCTTCAATGTGTCTGGTTTCATCACTAGTTTTTCGATAACAGTGTACTCAGAAATGAGTTCATTTACCATTGGAACAACTTTATGTGCCAAAGCGTAATTAGAACTCTCGAAGCAAGTTATCATTTTCAGAAAATTAGGCGCAGTGTTCTTTCACAAAAATTGCCTCACACAAAATTGATTTTACTTCACTTTCAATTAATTTTTGAAAGTTCAACACTTTCAGCATCACTCTCCACTGTTTTAAAATACTCTGCCAAGTAGGAAACTGATGTGAACCCCGTATTCCACCTTGTGATAACTGGTGAGGGAAAGAGCTTTATATCCTTTTCTCCTGCACCATACTTCTGCTGCAAGAACCTAATACACCTATGCTTCCATTTTCTTGTATTAAGAAAAGCTTGCTTTGTTTTGGTAACGCACTCATTCACACGATGAAGTTTCTTCGGCCAGATTCCTGCTACTAAATCAAGCTTGTTTGCCCAACTCTCAATGTGAAGAAGGTTGTCAGATATCAAACCTTGTAAAGTTTGCACACACTTTTTCATATATCGTGCACCATCTGTTGAAATACTTAAGATATTTTTGTATTCAAGTTTGTCTCTTAATAACCTCCACTATGGCTTGAGAACATTCCTGCGATTTAACATTCTGAAGCATTAGGACACCCCCTACTAGCACTTTAGAAGTCTCGCTACTACCCTTGGGAAGAGTTCTAAATAGCACATTGAACACGGCTCGACCCATCCTATCTCTGGTTTAATCACAGCGTAGAATAACATGCTGATTCTTTAGTTTCTCACTACTTGATTCTTCTTTTTCATGATGTAATAGGGGCAAATATTTCTTTCGTAACCAGTCAGCTGTGGGAAAATTTCCACTTCCTAAAACAGTGTAATGAAAAAAATCTATTAGCAAGCAAATCATTTTAATTTAAAATATTAATAAATCAGACTTATTTGTTGTTTATGATATGAACTTAAAAGTATTTAAAAGTAAACTAAATCATTACTACACTTTCTAGTATCCCACATCTCGTTTCCATGGTGGCTGCAAAACTTTCAGCTGTAAATGTCACGGCGGGTTGGTGGATTCTTGGCAATCGTAAAAGAATTGCCTTCCCTCCCTGATAGAATTCGTTACATAAAACTAAGTCTTTCCACCTATTATTTTTATCGCTACGAAAAGTGGGGCTGCGGGATACTGGTAAGTGTAGCGGCATCCGAAAAAAATTAACTCGCCTGGTATATGTTTGTTCAACCAATCCTTTATTGTTGGATGATTTAGCTTTTCTAAAGGAATGTTGGCACTCAAAAAGGCCTCCACTGTTGACATTACAAATTCGTCGGAGTCATTTCTCACTTTTTTGGCATTCCCGACCGCCTCTTGAACTGATATCTGTCTTTTGGTACCTCCTTCAAACAAAATCCTTTACTTCTTTTTGTGATTTTCACTTAAGTTGTGTTTCACACATGAATCGCGACGCTTCCAATCTAATGATGCAGAATTTGCACATAACTATCTTCTGCTGCGCATCGAAAGCATGATAGCCTTCGTCTTTAAACTCGTCAGCCCTATCAAAACACGTCCTATTTTTGGCATTGCGAATTCACATTAGAAATAGACATTTCAACTGCAAATCACAGTGCACCCACGTGATCAGCAATGCGCGGCCCAACTCTCACTTGTCTCCCAGTACGACAGGATAGCCAATATTGAAACTGTGTAGTAATTTCCTGCTACGTGATGTTAGGATATGCTTAGGCTTTAAACACTTAAAAATACATTTGAATTGGGTTCCACCAGCAATGCTAACAAGGTGAAAACGACTGAAGGCTCGCGATATCGCACCAAATCGTGTAGAGACGTAATAAACAAGCCGATTTCGTGATATGTCGCAAATACGGACGTACATCGCAAATAAGGTGGAATTTCGCGTTCAGTCGTGAGGACAAATTCAGTGCTTTATGATCAAACAATACTAAACACACATTTAAAACACCTTTGATGTACATATCGACACATTTCGCATTTTCGCGATACACCATACAATCGTGTCTAGATATTACATTTGCATATTTATTCACTTTCAAAAAGCAAGGTGGTCAGGAAAACAGAATTTCAGTCCATGTATGTGGTTGCGATTTAAGTAAATTTCTGCAGTGTATGTACTAGTTCCCCGGCTCCGTCAGGGATTTTAAAACTGACGTGAGGGTTGGAACGGGGTGCACTCAGCCTCGTGAGGACAATTGAGTAGCTGTCTGACAGTGAGACAGCGCCCCGATCACGAAAACCAAGATTAACGGCAGAGGGGACCCGACGCGCTGATCACGCGTCACCCCAATATCTGCAGGCCGAATGGCTGGGCAGCGGTCGCTTGGTCGGCCTTAGCCCGTCAAGGGCTGGATAGTGCCAGGGGTTGACTTTTTTTTTTTTTTTTTTAGTGTATGTACTAGTTGCGCCAAGAGTTACCCTAATGTAATGCACAAAAGCTGCCGCCAACAAATACTTTAATTATTATTCATCGCTATTTGATATAACTTAATGTTTCCCTGTATGCAGTACACCGGAATAGGATGGAAAGAAACATTAGCACAGATTTCACAAACCACTATACAGTGTCTTTTAACATTTAAGAGATCCTGCTTGGATACTCATACAAAGAGGCACTTAGACAAGAATAAGCTAAAGGGCAAATACTTCATGTTTATTACAGGATACTCTGAAAATATCTCACATTGCACACAAATTTCTATTGCATTAATTTTTAATACTAGTGGTTGAATATGATCAGTAGGGCCAAACATTTCTGGACAACAGATGCAGGAAAATCACACAAGAAACTATAGGTTGTTATTTTGTTAACCCAGGATGAATAGGTAAATTTTTTGCCGCCAAATTTCGAAGGGATTTCACTGTGTATTATCAAGTAAGAATTTTGTTTGCTCAGTGGCTGGAATAGAAATGTTTTTAAGTTAAAAATCTCCCAGTATAGTAAACTTCACTGAAAATCGAAATTGATTGAGAAAAAAACAGTTGAAAATATACTTTTTCAGAATATCGTTCAGAAAAAGAATCTGCATGTAGATCCTAAAGCATGAAAGTATAGTGATTGATCAGTTTCATGCTGATATTAAAAACTACACACTGCACTAGACATTAGTTTCACAGTGAGATTTGAAAATTAAAAAATGAATGTGGAAGTACAGTACTTGGAATGTTTTGTTAAACTTTTCCTCCCCTTTTTTTATAGGATTTGTTCCGGTCCACTATGAAGCCTGTTCAGAAAGTATTAGAAGATGCAGATATGAACAAAAAAGATGTTGACGAAATCGTGCTGGTTGGTGGAAGTACTCGAATTCCCAAGGTTCAGCAGCTGGTGAAAGAATTTTTTGGTGGAAAGGAACCATCTCGAGGTATCAATCCTGATGAGGCTGTGGCTTATGGTGCAGCAGTGCAAGCTGGAGTGCTTTCTGGAGAGCAGGACACGGATGCAATTGTGCTATTGGATGTCAACCCACTCACCATGGGCATTGAAACTGTTGGAGGTGTCATGACAAAGTTAATTCCAAGGAACACAGTCATTCCTACCAAGAAATCCCAGATTTTCTCTACTGCATCTGATAACCAGCACACGGTTACCATTCAGGTAAAGGCTATAAACATATATTTTAACCATGAGAAATTTAACTCTTGCTGGTCTTATATTGATACCTTCTTGGCTTACGTCAATCTTGTAAGTTTCAAACTAGTTTTACAAATCGGCTACCTTGAATCTTCATGTGACAGTCCTGAAATTGGAAGCAATTTAATTTAGAGGATTTTTTTTTTTTGCATGAAGAGTAATCAAAGAATTAAAAAGTCTGGTAACATTCAGTGCATGTGGAATTTTCAAAATGAGAACTCTCATCCAGTGGTACAAGGGGTGAGGCCCTGTGTCGTTCGATCAGAGGTTTGAAGGCTACAAGATCCATTTCGTCATAGCTAAATTCTCTTCTTCTTCTTCTTCTTTTTTTTTTTTTTTTTTTTTTTTCTCCCCTAGTGTACCCCATTTTCATGTCACTGAGGATTACTTTGCATGGGAGGGGGCTGAATAAGCTTCGCTGTATTTCTATGAGAAAATGTAATATGGTGGGTAATTAACAGTTCATGGTGATGCATTGCAGGGCACATTTTTATCCTACTTTCGATTTTTGCATAAATTGAAATAGTTCAGAGATCTACACAGGGCCAAAAAATTGTCCATCTATGTGTGTGATTTGGTATGTCTGTCCCCCCCTTATCAATTCAAACAAACATGGTGAAACCGAATTGAACAAAATTTGGTACAGAGGTAGCACTAGCAAAGGGCACCTGTGTCACGTTTTATATCGCCGCCATATTAAGGGAAACACGGAAACGTAATGGTGGCCACCAAGCTGAAATCAAATTACAACTTGCCTAATCTTCGGATCTCTAAAAAATTTTGCAACAAATCAGCATGGGAAGCGTCTTGACCAAACTGCAAGGTTGTCACCCCAAAAGTTCGAAGATGGAGGCCGTTGTTGATGTTTTTGTTGTTGATTCTTTAGAGGTTTGTGGCTTTATGGTCTTGTAGCCCCAAGTACTTGGGTGTGTGCAGAAGTTGTCTGATATAACCTGTGTCACTGTAGGCTTACTGTAGAGCATCCAGCGTTTAGAAAAGACTGTGGGTCTTATGGGCTTTTACTTTTAATGGAAATCATCCCCCCCCCCCCCCCACACACTGGTTTTGTTACCTCATATTTGCCATGAAGGAACTCTGAACATATATATTTTTTGTCATAATAGCTTCCTACAATTATCTGCCAATTGATTACCTTAGTTATTGCATAAATGTATCGTTCATATTAAGTTTTAGTAATTCAAAAGTTTTCAAGGTTAGCATGCTGGAAAGAAGAGCCTTGTCCTGTGCTGCATGCTCGCCCAGAGTGGAGCACTTGCTCTGTTCCGCTGGCAACATAAGTTCTGAAGCATTATCAGTCGTTAGTGTTATTGTTGTGTGTCAGTTTTATTTTCTGTTCGATCGAATCAGGGCTGCCGACCCGCTATCTTCCCGAATGCAAATTCAAAGCTCCGCGCCCCTAACCGCACGGCTAACTCACTACAATATTGCAAATATTAATCTAAACAAAACCAGAATAAAATTGAAAGAAACTAAATTATAGCTTAACTAATAAAAATTAACATCGTCAGCATACAGTACATCCGAGAAGGAAGGGAGGGATGTGCTCTCGACATCTTGTCAATCGGTAATGCGTCATAACACAACGAAATGAATGTCGTTATTATTTGGTTCTCTTCGCGTACGGTATCCTTAATACTGGTCCAATCCGTTACGACCAGCAAAACTGCTCCTTCCTGGGCGCGTTCTATTTCAGGTAGCTGCTGCGGTTGCGTTGTCTCGCTAACTTATGAAAGGGCAGTACTCGAAGCGGGTGAACATAACGTATGAGGTCAGCGCTACCTCTGCCTAGAGTTAGCACCGCTGTCGCCATAAGGCTCCAGTCTTTTCTCAAATGCTGGATGCTCTATAGTATGTGTGTACTTCTATGAGGAAGGATTTGGGTAGGAAGCTGTTGTTTCATTTGAGAAGCATGGACATTGACACACTCCAACCGTGGTAGGGATAGCGACTGGACCATTTTCAACCACAACCCGAGATGTCCATCTTGAGAGCTGTCTACAGAATCCCAGACCCAGAAATGATACACACGATTCATATTTTAAAACACTTCTATTCATAAAACAAATTTTACAATAAATATACAATAAACAATTACATGCAGTGTAAATAAAAGAAAAGGTGTGGTACCTGACGTAGGATATAACTTACTTGTATTGGCTCCCAAAATATTTCTCTTAGGCCAAAATATTTATTCACATTAAATTATCAGTTGACTAGATAAACTAATGGAGGAGGCCTAACCAACAAATTCCGTATATGCTTATTTATACAACTTTCAGTTAAGTCGGAAAACAATCTTCAATAATATTTTAATACCAGTCAATTAATAGGTAATGCCATAAGACACTAAATATATCAAATCTTGGATAATTCCTTTCTTAACCTGAGCAAACTCGGAACAAGATCTCAATTCGTCAAACCCTTTTAAACATGGAGCCACGATTCTCATTTGACATCTAACAGCTGACAATCATGACAGTTATTCCAGAACACAACAACCGATAACCAAAAACAGAAGACGAACGCAATGCCAGCAAATACGAACCCCGACTCGAATAAAATAAAAGCTTTACATAATTTACACGGACCTCTATTAGGCAAACTAAACGTGAATAAAGTGAATTACATATTAAAACCAGAAACGAATATTTAAAAGCTTTATCCATACAGCAAGATGAAAGCCTCCCAACTACGTGAGCCAAACACGGTGGTGACAATAAGTTTATAAATAACATGCACAGGGTAGACACACATGCACCCCCGAAATATATAATAATCCACTTACTTCTCTCTGGAACATAATACCTTTTTACCAAATCTTCACAACTCCATTTCACCACATTTGGCCTTTTACAGAAATCCACGACATATAGGTTTGTTTTCCTTAAAGTTGCCTCAACAACTATATATAAACATATAAAAGAAGCAACAAATACCGTATATACTCGAATACCACCCGCACATTTTTAAACAAAATCGGACGTGAAAAATTGGGGTGCGGGTCTTATTTGAGTCATCCTGATTTTGAAGATTTAAATTGCCCGCCATACGCGATATCGGGTGTTGCGAGTATCCGCTAGATGGTGCTAACCTTCTTCCGGCTTTGTTTTTCCGTAAGCGGGCGGCGTCTTACAGTCTCGCCACGTTTTCCGAATGTAAACATGAGTTCTATGAAGCGTTTGCGGTCGTTAACTGTGAGAAGCTGAAAGTTGTGAGGGAAGCTGAAATTATTGGAAATCGTGCCGCCGATAGGAAATATGATATTGACAAGTCATGTATTCGCGATTGGAGAAAGATAAAAAAACGTGTTGCTAACAAGTAGTGGTGCTCGTAGAGCTTTCCGCGGACTAAGTGTACAGTTTCCGGAAATTGAAAAACAACTTTATAAATACGTAACAGAAAGGCGGGAATTGGGAAATGGGGTGTCGACAGAAATGTGTCAATTAAAGGCATTACAGATCGCGAAGGAACTTTCTACGGTAGGGTTTAAAGCAAGCCGAGGATGGATTCAAAATTTTTATAAAAGAAATGGGTTGAGCATACGAAGGCGTACCTCAATTTCGCAGAGTCTTCCTGGTGCCTATGAAGAAAAGTTAGTTTCCTTTCAGCGTCACATAATTAAGTTGCGGAAGGAAAATTCATATTTGCTTTCCCAAATTGGTAATGCAGATCAGACGCCAGTCTACTTTGATATGCCACTGGACAGTACTGTGAATCTTAAGGGATCTAAAAGTGTGACTATCAGAACAGGTGGTAATGAGAAACAACGGTGCACGGTAATGTTGTGTATACTCGCTGACGGAACCAAACTCCCGCCGTACGTTGTTCTCAAGCGAAAGACTCTTCCAAAAAATATACCCGCTGGTGTTATCGTTAGAACTCAGGACTCTGGTTGGATGGACAGTTCACTGGTGGAAGACTGGTTAAAGTGTGTCTGGCAACGTCGCCCTGGTGCTTTGTTACGACGAAAGAGCTTGCTTGTTCTGGACAGTTACCGCGGCCATACAACAGACGCTGTGAAGAAATTCGTCAAGGATGGGAAAACCGACCTAGCAATCATCCCGGGTGGGATGACGTCTATGCTACAGCCACTGGATGTCTGTGTGAACCGACCGTTCAAAGCAGCCTTGAAACAGCTGTATACGGAGTGGATGGCGGCCGATAAGCACACACTGACCCCAACTGGTCGTATTCAGCGCCCGGAAGTTCAGCTGCTCTGTTCGTGGATTTTGACGGCATGGAATCGTATCTCGGGAGATCTCATACGGAAGAGCTTCAAGAAATGTATTTCTAATGCTATGGATGGCAGTGATGACGACATTTTGTGGGAAAGTGATGGTGAAAAAAGTTCCGAAGTTGGTACTTCGGATGACGATGAATGAAGTGTTTGTGTCTTTTATTTGTAATTTTAATTGTTTCTGTGTGTTATTTTAGGACTACTTCAGAACTGTTGGAAACTATTTTGTAGAAATGCTATTTTGTTTATTTAGTAAAGATTGTAAATAGTTTGGAGTAAATTTTTTTTTTTTTAAATTTTGTTCTTCAAAATCAGGGTGCGGGTCTTATTCAGGGGCGGGTCGTATTCTAGTAAATACGGTATTTTTCTTGTCGACAAGACCACTTAGGTATCAGTTTCAAACCGAAGCCTAGACCATCACACACTCCAGGTGTACACGAGAATCAACCTCATCTTTTCTGCCACATTTTACATTAAAGAAAATAAATTAATTTGAAGAGAAACTATTCCATGTCGATTCATATTTTGGTAGAGCCAGTTACGCAGAGTTTTACGAATCGCGACATCCGATTGAGTAGCTAAAAGCTACTCAATATTCGTAGACTACATGATGTTATGTCTTTACCAGATCATGTGCCATCACACAATTATTATTGCATTGAAAGATACTAACAACCGTTACTAAGGGAACCATCTTCTTGACAAGGAGCACCACCATACTACCCGCGGACAAGATTACAGTTCTCACCACCAGGCGAACACGACCCAGTTGAAACCTTCACCAAGGCGCTGCTGCACTCTAGCGTAGATAAAGAGCACTACTACATCTCAACTTCCAAGAATTTGCATGCAACAGTCAAAATCAAGTGTCCTTCTGGCGAGGCGAGATAGTATCGTTACATAAATCATGGTCATTTAGCCCCGTGTACTTGGGCGAGTGTTGAATTTTCTCATAACCAGTGTTATTGTGATAGCTGTATTAGTGTGTGTGTGTGTGTATATAATTCGGGCGAAGATTGAATCAATCGCCGTATAATATACGTATAGCACGTTGTATTTCAACAAGCTACTACAACCAACATTCAATTATACTCCTTGATAAGGACAAAGAGTTATAACTAAACCCATGCATTTAGGAGAAAGTAGGCTATGTTCATTACTGAACATCTTGTTAAACTTCTTGTTCACATATCAGTTCCTTTATATTTCCAGGTTTATGAAGGAGAGAGACCTATGACTAAGGATAACCATCTCTTGGGTAAATTTGACTTGACTGGTATTCCTCCTGCTCCTCGTGGAGTTCCTCAGATTGAAGTTACTTTCGAAATAGATGCCAATGGTATTTTGCAGGTATGTCTGAAAGTACCTGTCATGCATATAATATCCAACTTCCCAAATTTTTACAAGTGTTAAATTCTCAAATTATTTGCAGGTATCTGCTGAAGATAAGGGAACTGGAAACCGTGAAAAAATTGTGATCACAAATGACCAGAACAGGCTTACTCCTGATGATATTGAACGTATGATAAAGGATGCAGAGAAGTTTGCTGACGATGACAAAAAACTGAAGGAGCGGGTTGAGGCTCGCAATGAATTAGAATCGTATGCCTACTCTCTCAAGAATCAACTTGGAGACAAGGAAAAGTTGGGCTCGAAGGTAAGCTGTTGGCATTTCTTTTCTTTGGGAGTGTGGGGCTGGATTCCTGACCACTTATCAACAGGATTGACAAGCATGTTGAAATATCTTTTGACAACTTGCTTATTCATACTTTCATGCTCACAAACAGCTTGAAGACTTGTAAGTTCCAATACTAGAGTTGTGGGCATAGATTTCCTTCGTAGTAGATGAGGTTTCAGGTTAAATTAAAGGCATTTGTTCGCCTTCCCCTCCCCCCTTTCCTAGATTAGTTCCATTGTCTAATGCATATTTTCAAGGAATATTACGTAATACATGCAGTGTATTTAACCTCGTGGTGCCCTGTGACATCTTAGGGTGGGCCTGAATTTTTTGAATGTGCTTACTCTCCTTGAAAACTGAGAGTATTAAAAATATTAAAAAAATGTTCTCTTAAGTTAGCAGATTAAGTTGGATGTTCTTAGTAGTTAACATCTAGTCTTCTGCCTATTATTCCTCTAAGACTATGATTTTTAGAAAGTTGCATGCCAATTCACTGCATCTTGTCTGGTTGCATTTGGAAGTTAGTATTTGAGATTATATTTATAAGGTTTGGGCTAGGTAGATGGTGAAAGAGATGCAGTAAACCCTCGAGTAGAATTCGGTGAAACAGTTGTATTAAGCATGGAGTAAATTTGTTGGCTATTTTAGGATACTCGTGACCTCCAGTACTATTTCATTGTAGTAGCCTATATCCTATGTTAACATACCATATACAGTAGGCCTATACCTGAATATTACCCACCCTTCATTTTTGTATGGAAATTCTAAAAGAAAATTAATTTTCTCAATTTATTTTAAACAAATGTATACTATTAATACTGTACTACATATCATTCAATAAAACATAAAAGAGGGCATGCAATCTTAATAAGGTCCCCCTTATTTTTCCCCGAAATTTCGGCTTCAAAAATGGGGGAGGAGGTATGTACTGATATCGCGCCAGGAGTTGGCAGTTGGGTTTGAACTGCAGATGTGTTACCGCTCACTGCTTATCGCGCATTCCTTCTCTCTCTGGCTGCGTGTTGTGTGCTGCGATGACGATTGGCATGCAGCGAGCAGATATATGTTAGATCTGGAATAGGAGGACCGCGCATGCATACTGAGAGACCCCGTCGCAGCGTGTTCAATTGCCATCTCCTGCTGCGATGACGGTATAATAGGAGAGAATTTTCCTTGATATAGGTTAGGATGGCATGGTTCAGGGAGTCCTTTTTAAAGTCTTCTTGACGGAGTACCGAGGTTTAGGAGCGCATGCAAGCAGGAGACACCACAATTGCAGCTAAGGTGAGCGGATGTTATTGAGCAATTGCTTCCGTCGGCGGCCTGCTATCGAAACACGACATATGGTCTTAGATGGGGAATCCCGCGGACCACAAATGGGATTACCCGCGGGTCGCGGCTTGAAAAGTGAAGTCTTGAAATGATCTCCCTGTATAAAGGCACACAAAGGAGCACCTAGCGTCCTTAACTCGACAAACAAAAGTTATTTTAGCCTATAATTCATTTACGAAGAAAAGGATAATGTCCATTTAAATAGCCACTCGCATCATAGCTAACTGGTCACAGAACAAAGGCAGAGCATCCGTGGTGCAGTGGTTCGAATCCGTGTGTGTTCAGTTTTTTTACTTTTTGTTGATTTATAACTACTCAAACGTTATAATGTTAAGCATATACAGGATGTTCGCAGCAAGCCCTACTTTGTGCTGTAACTCGTTCGTTTTTCAAGATATTTTAATTTTGACAATTGCTTTGGAAAGTACTAGTCAAGCTCTAACCTTTTTGTGTGAAGTTCACGCGTAACGCGCAAATCAACTTTTTGTGGCACGGTTTTGGCAATTTTTTTGCCCAAATCTGTTTTTTGACATCGCCTATCGGAAGAGCAACATCGAATTAGTCGAATAATCCGCCAAAATATCTGTTTTTGCCCAAGTCAAACTCGCATAATGAGTTTGTGTTTAGAGTGGTTCGACCGGGCCGGTCAGAGGCAGGTCGCATGCTATAAGGAAGCGGCCGAAAATCTGAACACAAACTCGCATTTTGCGAGTTTGATTTGGGCAAAAACTGATATTTTGGTGATTAATTCGATATCGCTCCTTCGGTAGGTGATGTCAAACAACCTATTTGGACAAAAGAGTACCAAAACCGTGCCACAAAAAATTGATTTGCGCATTATGCGCGAACTTGACTCGAGAAACAAGGCAACATAAGTTTTAGAGCTTGAAAAGAACTTTCCAAAGCAAGTGTCAAAATTAAAATATCTTGAAAACAAACGAGTTACAGCACAAATTAGGGCTTGCTGCGAACACCTGTATAGTGTGTATTTGCAATCGAAAATATTAGATAGGCCTATACACCACATATTTCAACACTTCACTACAGCAATTAAAATTCTTTGTCCTTAATCCGCTTTAGTCTTGTTGTTGCAGCAATGCGTGCGCCGAGTTGAAGGTTACGCAGTGTTGCAATGTTATTGACGCGGCAACTACCTGATATACAAAGTATTTCTTTCTAATACAGACTTTCATGAAGTATTTTGCAGTACCTATGTTGAGATTTCATGTTAGCTATTTTGAAATCTTGTTTCACTGATGCCATGCTATTATGCAAACTCAATAAACTGACGCTTGTGCTAGGGTTGTGCGACCGGTCAAGCCACTAGACGGAAATAAGTACACCCGAACAAGCACTAGCACCATATAGCGGATACTCTGGTGTGGCGGAAAATTTAAATCTTCAAAATGTTGATGGCTCAATTAATACCCGCACCCCAATGTTTCACGTCCAATTTTGTATAAAATTTGCGGGTGATATTCGGATATATATGGTTAGTTAGCTACCCATAGTTAGAGCATTATAACTCCCAGACTGGACATTTTTAGTGAGACATTAGAGCTCTCAGAAATGTTAACTTCAGAGTAATTAACATTAGACATTGTTCCGTATTGACAAGAATAGGAAAATAATTATCCTTTTATTCTGGATCCGCATAGTCAATACTAATTTCATGGAAATGCAATCGTAGATCACATATTTCTATAAGTACATGTTTCGAGATCCTCGACTAAATGATCCCTTCATCACCTTGCATAGTGTGACAGGACAACATTCATGACAATTGCTCAAATGTGCAAAAATATATTAAAATAGGGACAGATGAGATGAAATAAGAATAAAATGAAAGGTGTGCAAACATTGGGGCATGTTATGTAAAAAACCAAATACCGGTACACTCGAAAACACAGAATTAAAAAACACTTAAGACGAGGATCACTTGTCCCGATTCATTAAAAAGTATAGAAAAAGTTGCATCTGAAGTTCACTGTATCTTCTTGAAGTAGTTGCTTTACATCGTAATCAATTTTTTTTCCATTTCTATCCTATCTCTGGTTATATACTTTTTAATGAATCGGGACAACTGATCCTGGTCTTTAGTGTGTTTTATAATTCTGTGTTTTTGAGTGTGCCGGTATATGGATTTTTATATATCATGCCCCAATGTTCTAATTTCGTCTCATCTGTCCCTATTTTAATGTTTTTGCACATTATTTTGAGCAATTGTCATGAATGTTGGCCTGTCACTCTCTATGTAAGGTGATAAGGGATCATTCAGTAGAGGATCTCGAAACATGTACTTATAGAAATACAGTATAACCAGTCATATCCGGACTAATGTGGCGACCGGCCGATCCGGATATGGAAAAATCCGGATATCACAAGGCTATTTTTACAAATAGCTAGGTGACCAGAAATAATTCCAGAGTTTAGTTTGTTGATTAATTTTAACGTTTTTAATGGTTGCTTCACGCACTGTACATTGTAACAACAGTTTCTTTTTCCTTTTTTCGGACATCTTAGCAAAAAAAAAACAGGGTTAAAAGATAACAAGAACGATAACAACGGTAAACAATAACAGTAACAGAATCACACTCGCAAAACAGTTGCTTCAAGACTCACGCACAGACGGAAGGGTAGAAAGAGAGGCAGCCTCGTGTTGACGTTGGTGGGAGGCAGGCAGAAGCCGTGAATGAAATACTTATTCACACAAAGGGATTAGTTTCCGGGAAGATGTCGTTGACAGGCCACAACCCCTCGCGGTCAAGCACGTACACAGCCTTCCATGTAACTTTCACTCGTCCTCCCTGGCTAGCTCACTAATGTATCCTCGCTCTCAACTAAGACTTAAAAATTCATTCGGAGATGTGTCCGGATATGGGAGGGTTCGGATATCACAGGTCCGGATGTGACAGGTTGTACTGTATGTGATCTAGGATTGCATTTCAATAAAATAATTAGTATTGACTCAGCGGATCCATAATATAAGAATAATTATTTATCTAATCATAGACATTAGAGCTACCTAGCTCTCAACTAGAGAAATCGCTCCAACCTGCCTTTCATGGGCAGCGATTCATATCAATATGTAAAGACAAATAATTAGTTGCTTAGTTTCCTCGTACAGACCAGTGGTCATGTATCAGCTGTACATTAAATCAATGTAATCAACTTTAGTACAACTGTATCATATTTTATGTTGAATCAACGATTTCATTAGCGTTCTCTGGCGTTTTTACAAACCATTTGATACTTAATATGTACTATTTTGTTCAGTACATTCCTAAAAAGATGTAACTTGCAGAGATGTAGGGATTTACGAGCAAAACCTAACTCAACGGTACGGCTGAGGATAGCCTCTTCGGCGGCTTGGACCTGCCTTCGGGCAGAATACCAATTAAAATTAAAAATTAATATAGTCCGTGAAGGAATCAAACTTCTTATATCATATTTGTTTGCCACAAGTGTTTCATAAGGAGCCAGTTGCAGAAAACTTAGGCATAGTTCACAAATGTTATGTAACAATATATTGACATGCTGGGAAGCCCTGGCAATACATTCCTCTTCAATAATCACAACACTTGATCCCACTTAGACTCTGTACTTATTTTTTCAAAATAACAAAGCTCATGTATTCACCTAGGTTAAATATGAATCGCTACGAAACGTTTTGCTTACAAATATTAATAGCTTTCCAGAAATGAGAAATCTGTTCAAAAAATTCTTTAATTATGAAACTTGATTGTTTTAGGTGACTGATTCAGATAAAACAAAGATGGAGGAAGCTATTGATGAAAAGATTAAATGGTTAGAAGAAAATCAAGATACAGATACTGAAGAATATAAGAAACAGAAAAAGGAATTGGAAGATATTGTGCAACCTATTATTGCAAAATTGTATCAAGGTGCGGGTGGCCCACCTCCTCCAGGTGGGGATGATGACGAGATTAAGGATGAACTTTAAGTTCAAAGAACTCGTCAGAACAACTCTCACCACGATTTGTAAGTGGTGGGAAAGACTCATTAATATCGGTATGCAGTGTGATCTTCCCAAGACATATAAGGTTCTCATCCGACATAAATTAAAAATACCTTGTACTTTATCTGTGGAAGATATGGTTGTAATGTTCTTGTATGTTGAATTTAATTCAAATGTGTCTGCAGTGAGCAGTTACACTAGCATTTAATTGTTGGATATCGGACACAAAGGGTTAGCAGCCAACTTTATTTTCCTAGTTCAGACTGATGTGGCACACAAAGTGAGCTGCTAATTACAGATTGATGGTAAACAAATCTTAAAACGTGGGGTGGGGGGGGTAACTTGATTGTAACGATCAAGTCTGTTCACAGTTCAATGTTTGAACATTTTGTATTTTCAGTTTGTAATTGTTAACCTGTTATTTATTTTATTACATCTGTAGTGTTTGTTGCGTGTTCTGAATGACATCTGCCATACTCAAATTTCAGGATTTTTGAATGAGGGAGCGAAGCATTGTGTGTTTGTTGAAATAAAGTTTTTCAAGAAATAACTGCTTGTAATTTTCAAATTACCCTTACCAGTAGAGATGGAACAAGTCTTATTAAATAGGGCTGGACCGAAGTAACTGTGCAGAGAATCTTCAAGATACTAAACTGTTTTAACCTTTAGAGTGCTGAGTTTCTTCATTCTCGTGTAAAAAATAAAAGCAGAAGCCATAATTTTTTACTTACCAGGTAAGTGATAGGCTTAAAATGTCTCTTAAGTTTTGGGTTTTTATTAACCTAAATGAAAATTTGAAATGTTACATTAATATTGATTTTTATTTTCAAAGTTTTTTTTTTTTTTGTGCTCACTAAAGAGTCCTCTCCATACGAGAAAATAAAAATACCTGTTGCTCCGAACTGAGCTGGTATAGCGTGGCAAGTTAGACCGGGTCTGTCGTGGTGGAGTCTCGTCAAGGAGGGCAAGTGGTGGATCATTAGGCGCGCGCGCGATTTCCCCTCATTGCAGCAACAGCTGTTTGGAGCTGCTCGTTGCTTATGTTATGCAAGCGTAAAGTATCAAATAGAAGCATTTTCGGTGACATAACATTGGTATCGCAAATGAAATGCTCTCCTGCTATTCAATACATGTTACGCAAAAGAGTATAAAGTGGAAATTACACAGGGAAAATAATGGAATAGATAAATAAAATTATAATGTAACACTAACAGAGCACTGGGAACAAAACCAGATTCGCTTCCTGCGTGAACAATTAACAGAGGATCCTTTGACACAGTGACTGTTGCACTAGTCACTCCAGACTGCCAACAATATGTACTTGTGCGAGTTGAAAGAAGGCAAGTTTCATCGAGATAAGATTGTCCTGCCTTCATTCCGAAACTGCCTGCGAGTTATAATTTTCTATTAAATTCTCCTATTGCTTTTTCTATTAAATTCTCCTATTGCTTTGGCATCATCCGAAGATATTCCCTGCTACACTCCAGCACCCAATCATTTCTCTAGGCGATCAGTAATTTTCTGATAAACGGACACAGATTCTTAAGGTACAAGATTTTTGTATTTTTCTGAGCATTACAGCTGCCGTAAAACTATCGAACTCGACAAGTTTCTTGTGAGGGTTTCTTCTTTTTTTCGGTGACGCAAACTTTTGCAGATCCTGCCCTTCAATATTCTCTTAGCAGTGGCCTCTGATTTACCAGTAGCCTCACTAGTTGCAGCATCAATATTATAAATTGAATTTCTCCATTTTTCCTTAGGAATGGAGTAGCATTGTTGATCATTTCTTTAGCCTGGCTCTTGAGTTCTCCCGGCTACACCTTTCGAAGTGGATTGCATAAATTCAAACATTATAAAAAGTTTCCAAAAAGCAAATTTTCAACACATTAACCACAATAAATCTAACTCGCGCCAATAATCACTGTAGCTGCACCAAGATGTAATGCAGTATGATAAAACAATGAGCAATCGATTATGGGTAAACTTGAAATGTTTCAAAACAATGCAACTCAAAGAAGGAAGCACATGGTAATGAACTGAGAGCGCGCCCACTTCACACACTCCTGACAGCAAGCTTGTTGCCGTGCTTGTCAAAGAACAGAGCCGCTCTGTCTTGCATCGCATGTCTCAACAGAATCTGTACCCTGCCAAGGTTCTGGTAATGACTACAGGGTCATTCATATAAAATAAGAACGCCAAGCGGCGGCTTTGTTCTCCGCTGTTGCGGTGACCTTCACCGAGCAGGTGGCGCGCCACGGCCCCCTGCTTTAAGCGTGTGTACAATCCAGATATGCTACAGATGCAGCGGCCTTGCTAGCGTGTGTACAATGCTGAAATCTAACTTAAGTTAGTTAGTTATTGTTGATGAAACCGAAACCCCTACTTGTGCTAATTTTGTGAGTGATTTATTCGGAGACCGTTCAAGATTCTCGCCAATGTCATCTAGCTCATCCTCTGTTAAAACTGTTGTGTGCGGGCATGTTTTTTATTGAGCACCGAGCCAGTAGTGTCAAACTTATTTGCAATTAAGTGAATCTGTGCTAGTGAAGGTGGCACTTCATCAGGAAATCGCTGAACAAATGCTTCACGTACCCGCCGAGCCGACTCGTACTTAAAATACATTTTACATAAAAAAATACGATGTTGCAATGATAACTGTCGCACCATGTTAGCACTTGAGGTTTAGACTGGCGACTGAGCACCTGCACGCTTATTGCAAGATCAAGTTTGGTAATGTCAATCCGTTATTTTTATACAGTCCATCGGAACTTGAACAAAAAAAAAAAGACAGCCCTCTTATGTACTATGAGCGCGCTTTCAATACTACAGCAGGGGGCCGTGGCGCGCCACCTGCTTGGCGAAGGTCACCGCAACGGCGGAGAACAAAGCCGCCGCTTGGCGTTCTTATTTTATATGAATGACCCTGTACTTGGCAACATCTAACTAGCGCTCATCGAAGTATTCGTTCACTGGTTGACAAAGAATCCTGGTGAGGGGGATGACGTAATGCACCTGGCGCACATGCGCATCGGAAGGTTCAGGTCTAACTTGTTCCGTTATAAGCGATGTTCGATTAATGAAATAATTTGAAATTAATCTGAATTGATTAGTAGAATATATCAAAGTTTTGAAAATGGATAATCGCATAAGTTGAGTTGCGCTTATTTTCAGAATGATGTATAGAAAAGAAGTTACATTTTGCATCAAGTGTCCTTCCTTGTTGATAATAACCAGGGCCCGGATTCATATGCCCTAAAAATGTTTACAATATGCACAAAAATAAAACAAAATACACTTATCAGATTATTTAATTTTAACTCAGCTTAACATTGATACAAGTGTTTCATTTCTTGCAAAATGTTGCATTGCAGTAGGTTATCAATAGTTTTGCAATGTTTTCCTGTTGTCGGACAGATTTAATTTATATGCTGAAAATGATCATGTCGACGGACGTAACTGGGCAATACTTGTACACTGGTACTGACGGCTCTAAACATTCTTCTGGTCAAGACGGCCAGATTCTACTTATGTAGTTGCTTATGGATTGAATCATCTTCAGTACTGGGGTTGAGTCCAACACTGCACTTAGTTTCTTTTTCTCCAGTTCCACCAGGGACACCATTTAAAGAACTAGTGGTGTTTTGAATTAACTGAAGGGATTCGTGTAGCGGTGCACCATGAATTTCTAGGCCCTTAATCGCCTTCGAAAGTGACAACTCTCCTGCCTCAGGTTTCTCTTCCGCCGGAACCTGTTCTCACAAGATGGGGAACTTAGTTATCCGCAGTATCGTTCTACCAGGAGTACTTGAATCAAGTGCAAACAAGTATTGACGATAGTCATACTGTGTGTTTGTGAAGCAAAGTGCGCATTTGAATCTGAAACTGTATATCAAGATATCAGTTTCATCCATGTGCACTTGATTAGGGAAGGCTTATCATATTGCCAAGGGATGTACAATATAATGGAGTTCATTAGATTTTTCATTTCGTTCAGAAATCTTGGATTAAATCGATCACACATGAGGAAAAAAATATATCCATTTATGCACTAACGTTCAAAATAGCCTATGCATTTTCAAACATCCAGGCCCTAATGAGTCAGTGACAGTGGAGGGACAAACATCAAAATTAGGAAGGGTTTCAGACTAAAGAATTTTCAGCAAAGGTTATAATCTTGTTCACATTTTGTCTGGAAAACTGTTTACAATTGAAGAGCTAGTTTCCAAAACTCACCAAGTCAGTTCACGAAATTGAGAAATTCGTTGGATAGGATCTTGTTGGTAATGTGTAGACTTATGTATCTTACTGATATTTCCAACATTGTAACGTTTGGATGTTTCTTTGAAACTGTGGCCGCGGGTATGACCAGGCTTTTGTGCTAAGTTAGCGGGGCTTGGATATATTGTTCGTTTCATAATCCACCAGTGGAAAGGATATCTGTGAAAGTCGGGCAGTATAATAATATCGTATGGCCTCGGGTGCCTGGTGCAAGCTTTGTTAATTGACACCCAGAGGGTAGCTTGCATGTCGAATTTAGTCGTTCCTTCGAACGCTATGAAAGTCAAGGAGGTTAGATATCTAAACTCCTTGATACTACAGCGCTGTCAAGTAGAGAATGGAGGAACTGGGTGTTGGCGGAAAATCCCGAGTTTAATAATTTTGCCATTGAACACGGCCTACTGAATTCAAATGGGTTCTTTAACATGCCAACAACGTATTACATGAGTGTCGTGATTTTTGTCGCCTTTCAAAAATCACTTACCACGGTCAGGGGCGAACCTGCAATCTTGGGGTTGGTAGTCTGACACTATAACCACTCGCCAACCGTGGCAAGCTAGTCTGGCGGTGAATTCCCAAGATAGGCGTCCATCTCGTGTATTTTTTCACCCCGCTAGAGTCAAGCGACAGTGAGCATTTCCGAGCTTCTTAATAGCCATTCTGCCGTGGTGGCGCCCTCCTTGTTCCTTATTGAGAAGGTAGATGGTGGCAGGGCACATATACATTCAAACGTGGAGGAAGGTGTGGATAATGTTTGCTGTCGATTTGCATTAACGCAAATCGGGCCTGAAACATGCTTTAGGTAAAGTTAAAAACGTCCCATGCAGTAAATGAATGAATTCCGATCAACATGTAAGGTCTAACTGACGTCATTCGATATTTAGCCGTGGCCGACGAAAGATACTGGCCCCAGTGCGAACAGCCATCTTGTCTGTGACGTAGGCGATGTAGTGACCCTGGTTGAGTCGACTTGTGAATTTCTTGTGAATAGCAGTGTGAGAATAGTTAGTGTTTTATAAAGTGTAATGTCCAACTTTACATCCAACTTGTGTTGTGGTGCATCATGTAGCTGCAATAATCACGTAGCCTACAGGGTAAGTGTTAACACTTTATTTCTCATTAATGATACAGGTTAATCAAACGCACGTGTGGTGCAGGTTATGTACGAACTTCGTTAGCCTAATATTGTGGATGTTAAGGACTATTAGAATGCATGCTAAGTTAATTATCTGAGTTAAAGTTAGATATTTAATGAATGTGTCTCTTTACAGGAAATCAAAATGCCGAGATGCTGTAATGTGGCTGGCTGTAAGAACAATTACAGATCTCAGCATGAAAATGTTTCTACATTTTCTCTCCCAAAGGACGAAAAATTAGGAAATATATGGCCTAGAAAAATTCCCACTGACTTCTCTAAAGTGAGCAAGCCTATAATTTGTATAACACATTTTCCTGATAGCTCTGTTATCAGGACAGAGCAAGTTGATGGGGAAATAAAGACATTTGCTAGGAGTTATCCGAAGTTGAAACCTGATGCAGTATCTTCAATATTTTCGAATTTGCCAGGATAGCTATCCACTCCTGGGCCTTCTTCTAGAAGACTCTGTGATGCAGAGGTAGAAAATCTCGGATAAAGCCATAGAAGCGAGCTTGGAAGACTTCAGCCACTACGAAGAAGAGAATTCTGTGCACAGTCTATCGGATATATCTGAACACTTCTCCTCCAACAGGAATAAATTTAAGCAGGAATGGACACATAAGAAGACAAGTTGGTGAAGTGCTTGAAGAATTTGAGTGATGCAGTGCCCATAATTACAGGTTCTGTGTGTATTCTAAATAACCTCAGCATTGAGCTGGCTGTCAATGGGTTGCAGATTCCCAAACATTAAGTTCCACAAAACTTACTTTGCATTACTGATAAAAATTCATTTGATGAACTAGCCTACTTCATTTCATTGAAAATTCTGAATGCGATGAAAATGGAAGAAAGTTGTCAGCAGTGAATGCTCCTGTGAACATCCTACAGAGAAGTTTTTCGAGTGATGATTGCACACCATTATAGTCTTTAATAGAGCAAGTTAATTTTTTAGATGTTAGGCAAACAATCGTAGGTACAGTGGAGACACGTTACTCTTGGCAGCTTCCATATAATATGTTCACTTGTCATCAGTGTACAAAAAGTTACATCGGAGTGGTCATATTTATCTGCCTCATCCATCAAATCTTCAAAAGTTGCTTGGTAAGTTTGATTTGAGTACTTTTGACATTATTGGGAGTATTGAGTAGCCTATCTCAGTCTAAAGAAGAATAATTTCTTGAAAGATCATGAATGTTCATAAATTACTTTTACCGTAGTTCATTTTAATGGAAAAGTTGAACTGTACTCTTCTAAAGCCATGGCGAGACAAAGCCATTGGTCGCTACTTGGTTAGGCGACTATCTGGACCAAAATTATTGTTAGTAGTACAAGCAAGGAGGTCTGGGGTTAGGTTTGTGTTTGTACGCAAAGAATACTCTGTATTGCCGGTACCAATAATGAGCGCTGGCAGCTGTCAAAGCTAACACGTGAGGAAATGCTGCGTTGCCACTGAGGCAGATCATGACTCATAACATTCCAAGAAGCTTCCAGGAAGACACAAATACTGGGATCTGTGGTGTGTCAGCCATATTCGTGTGAAGGGTCAATTAAACATTGCGATGCACGCGAGTTTAGGGGAATTTTTAGTTGCCTAATCGCTCTAGCTGCTACTAACTTAATTATGGGTCTATTCCTTTCATAGCCCCCTCTTCGTCACTTGTGTCTGAATTGGATCTGGAATTGCTTTCCAGGGAAACGATGAACCAATCTACCCCATCATCGAGTATACATTCACGTTTCGTAGCCTCATCCAGTTCTCGTTGCACTATTAACACAAAACGCTTCCAGTTTTATGAAGTCACTTCCCTAATAGCCTAAACGGTAAGCTTCTCAACCTCACGGAGTGTGAAATTCTTATTATGCCGTGCTAGATAACCCTTCACTTGACCCCATATAATTTCTATAGGATTGAAGTGGCAATGATATGGGGCAGCGTGATGATCTCATGGCCATGCTTTCTCGCCAGTTCATCCACGTGGTAGCCTACATGGATTTAGGCTTGCGCTGCTGTATAAGGTTGAGAAGGATATTAATTCTGAATGAAAGTGGAACGCGGCTTATACACTTGTAGCAGACATGAATGTACTTTTACATTCCTTGTGTCCTTGTTTCATTTTTTGGGCGATATTACGTATTGAAATTAGGAACCCTAATTAAAACTTACTACTGAACCTCATATATGTGCTAAAGTACGTAAATATGTGTTTTTATTTTTTGCTATTTTAAAAACGGCTGCCATGCTTCGATAGCACTTGATCTCTTTTAACCGTCATCAAGGCTCACTCTAGCAGCACGCATCGAGGCACACATGTGAGATACAAAATCACTGTTGATAAAAAGAAGTGGGATGCAAAATCACTGTTGATAAAAAAAGAATCATCGGGACACGTTAGGCAGTAGCCATTGCCAAAACTCATTGATCTGGGTGCGTTAGGCTGTAACCATTGTCAAAAACCATTGGATTGGACAAAGTGAAGGTAAGAATGGTCAGGTGTAGGTGCAGCCTTGGCCGCGCGCTGCTAGCGGGGCATGGTTGACACAAAACCATTGATCTGGGCACGTTAGGCTGTAACCTTTGTCAAAACCACAGTTGTGCGGAAAAATATAGACATACATATTACAGGAGAGCGATATACTGCATAGTTATTACTGAGCAGATAACAAAAAACACTCATTTCAGCCGTACAGAGATGCGAAATATTGCACACACTAGCATAATTAGAGTCGTGAACTGAGTGTTGCGAACAAATGATGCCCACTAGAGACTGAATTGGGCACTTTTTTGTTTCACATAGTACCGTAAGGGCGAGGTTGGCAGTACTGTTATGGTACTTTTTTTGATGATTGATTTGAACAATGCTGCTCACTGCTGTAATTTTCGCTATATTTGGAATGGCTGGATGGGTCACAGACGGCGGAGGAGGAAACATCTATTAAAACATTGCTTCCTGATTTATTTCTCATCCTTTTATAAGGTATTTTGGCTAATTCATGTATTATATAGAGTGTTATCGCTCGTTCTATGTTCATTCAGCACTACCGAGAAGGATTCCTTTTGTCCGAGAGCTGTCGCATGGTAGGCTACATGATGGCGGTCGAGCCATTCCAACATTCGCGGCTTCGTACTTGAAGTTGTTGGAGCTTATTCTATCTGTACTATGTGGTACGAAGCATTGTCCATTACAATAACACTGTGTTCAGGGATGTTGGGTAACAATTGTTCCTGGAACCATTTTAAAAACTAGTTGTAGTCCATGTCTTCATGGAAATCACCAGTTCTTTTCGACCTAAAGAGCAAAAGTGTATTATTAACAAAGCCGTGTGATTGCCCGGCATGTAGAATAATAAATCGACCCCCTCTGCCTGACGGCCCTTCCTTGTCCCCTGAACTGAGTTGTCACTCCAACCCTTAGACACTGTGTGACCAGCATTGACCCACATTTCACCTAACCACACAATATCCATAACATTTTTGCCCTATTAACTTAAGTTTTGAATTTTCCAGTAGCCTATTTTCACCCAATTTTCACCAAATTTTGTAGGTTCTTTAAAGTGAGCATAATTAAGGGAATTCTAAACTTTGGAGCTATTTGGTTCGGTCATTTAGAAATTATAACATTTTATGTAATAAATATGCAAATTTTGAAAATGTCCCAGGTACATCAAATTTAAAGTTATCAATCTAAAACTTGTATGGAATGATCATCAATGGTCTACAAATAAAAATTGGTATTACTTTTAAAATCAGTGCAAATGGTTTATTATTAAAATGTTTTTTTTTTAGAATGACCTGTTGTTCTGTTAAAATATGTCATTTTTTTCAAATTTGAACCTAAATATTTCTAAAAGTTATTAATATTTTTCAAAATGAATTCCACACATTATTAAGACCACAAAGTTGTATGTGAAAACCAAGTTTGAAGGTAATGGGATCAAAACGCAGGCAACTGGAACATTTAAAATGCTGAAAAATATGGTATTGAGAAAAAGCTAACTTTATTAAAAAATACAGTATTTTAGTGGAATTTCCTGCATCAAGACTTCCCTGAGTTTACAAATCACTTTTCCCACACTTCAGAGGTAACTTATTACTAAACCCATCTTTCTCCCTGATGTTGACACGAAGATTTACTGCCACATTCACCACACAGGTCTGTAAACAAATTTTGGAGGGCACCCATACAGTATATGAATGAGAATGTGCTTGTCATTAACACTAGGTCAAACAGTATTCTCCTCACTAAAATAGGCCTATTCCAGTTTTCTGACACTGGCAGAAGAAGTAGTTGCAGCTGTTGAACTTGCATTACTTAACTTCACATGTAATATCACCCCACTGTTTGTCAACATTCTAAATAGCACTATTCCATTTCTTTGTTTCACGGACTTTCGGTTTACGCCATCGACTAGATACAGAATACATCTAATAAACTGCACACAAATCTCTAAAATACCATTAACTTACACAAGTTCCACCACTCACAGTAAACCAATAAAAATACAGGCTGTAAAAAAAGTCCTGCACCAAACTTAAATCCCGTATGCGGGTGGGGACAGGGAGTAATTCGAGATAGGGAACCCATGTGAGGAACTCAACCGTTACGCCCCTATGAGCGATATTAATTATGAACACATTTGGCAACGTCGCGTGCTACCCACGGCAGAGGACCGATTACCGCTCACAAGACAATCTATCTGTAGGCCCACCTCGTGGCTCAGTGCCAAGCCGTTAGACTCTCACACTGACGTGACCGGCTTCGAATCCCCTTTCTGACAGTGCAGATTTTTTTTCTTCGAGTCGTTTGTATTTGCATCAATTAATTACTACATAGGGCTAGATTTCGTTTCTAATTTCGTTTTAAAAGGAGCTGCATTATACGCCGCAATTTTGCGTTTTAAAAGAAAAACAAATTGGTTCTATTCGTTGCCGATTTATTTCTTCACGGTAGGATTTTGTTTGGACACAAATTATCTCTTTGTTTTTGTCGTAATTGCTGTATGATTGTTTCGCAATGATATATTTAAGATCGCAATTTGAGGTAAAGGCCATAAGCGGGTACTTTACAAGCAAAAGATTGCGAGTTTAAAAAAGGTACAGTGAAGATACAGAGACAGGTTCAGCGATCGTTGGAACTGAGGACATTTAACTAAGATTCTTAAAACGTTCTTGAAACATCTACCTGAAAACATCATGCTTACGGTAATTAAGTTGATCCATCATCAAATTACTCGGAGGGAAAAAAATCAAGTTGGGTTGGTAGAATGATTCGATCCCCAGCGTGGAGTCACCTACGCCTGAGGGTCGAGTGCTTTACTACTGAGCCACGAAGTGGGACTGGAGCTAGGTAGACTTGTGAGCGATAATCGGTCCTCTGCCGTGGATAGCACGCGACGTTGCCAGATGTACTCTTAATTAAAATCGCTCATAGGGGTGTTACGGTTGCGTTCCGGACATGGGTTCCCTATCTCAAATTACTCCCTGCCCCCATCCCCATGCGGAGTTTAAGTTTGGTGCAGGACTTTTTTTACAGCCTGTATAATTCTTGCGAATAAACTTCACTAAAGCCACTGACCATCAAAATAAACAAAGACGCATGGTTCCACCATGTATCCAAAATGGCCTATACTTTACTACAAACCAAAATACTTCTGTTCGATGTTAAATATGTGCATGTGTATAGTAATGATATTCTTTTAGTGAATGCCATACAGTTAAAAATTATATGGGATAAGAAAATAACATGTACGGTAAGAAAAGTAAGAATAATGCTCTAAGAAAAGTTTCACACTTGACAAACATTGCCTAGGCTACTCATAACTGATAAATTTACCAACAGATGGCACCATAAGCTTGTATTCAGATGATTGGCATGATAATATTGGCCAAGAGTATGAAATTACAACAAAATTGAGGGGTTTTTGGTTCTAGGAAGTAGGCGTTGCCCATTTCAAGACCTAAGCACGTGTTCTTTAAAAGCCCCCGTAAGGTATTTAAAAATGGCCGTACTTAAAAAACAAATGTATATTTAAGTGCCCCAAGTGATAGGTAACTTCTAGGACATGAAACCAGATTTTGGTTTTTTTGTTTGTAATTTTTGGCCTACAACTCAGTAGGGTCTCCCCATTTCATGTAGGAACTGACACCTCAAAGCCACAATATCTGGCCTCTCCATGATCACCTTCCCCCCATTAATTTTCTTATATTTAAATCCCAGATCGTGCAACACTTTCAGTGAAGAAAGGCTTCCTTGAAATAATTGTGCCTCTCTGAGCAAAAACAAGAAGTTTGCGACATGTTGGAATTTCTTTCCTAAAATAATAGCTATAAATATGCCGTCTAACAGCATCTTGTTGAAAGCCATCTAAATTAGTGACCACCCCTTCTCTATGCCTCTTCTTCCCTGGAGTTGATAGTTTAGACGGGCCAGCATCATCAGACAGGAACTTCCCTTCCGTCACTCGGTATGCAGTGATTTCACTCACACCAAGAGTCTTGGCAGTTCTTTTCCGCACCTGAACAAATGGAATCAGAGGTTCCTCCCGTAAGCGCATATTTTCCTCTTCTTCCTCCATAAAATTCCTCACCGCACATACCATCTCCTTTACTTGGCTATGGAGAGTCACACTACGGCCTGAAGTTGTTCTGTCGCAGAGAATGGATCCTGGGCCTTCCGCGAGCATGTACCGATGCCATTTTTACACAACGAAAATAGACACGATGATGCAAATAAAAGAAATAAACTCAAAATCT
The DNA here is from genome assembly GCA_946902985.2 of Meconema thalassinum. Lineage (NCBI taxonomy): Eukaryota > Metazoa > Arthropoda > Insecta > Orthoptera > Tettigoniidae > Meconema > Meconema thalassinum. Next base: position 1,204,709,889 of record OX336388.2, read on the forward strand.
GTATATACACACGCTTCCAACAAAAACAGAACGATAACGCTTACTGTAGCCTATGAAAGAATAAGCAAATGCACTTCAATATATACTCGGGATATTACTAATGGCAGTGACGAGTTAGTTCACAGTAGAACACTGCGTCAAACCATGTGCTCACTGCTGTGTCGGCATTCATTGCAACACTGCTCGCTGTTGCTATGGACACAGTTACCCTTCTTGTCTCCACTCCTCACCTCACCATTCAAGCGGATGGCAGCTTGCACCGTTCATCTTTTGTAAATCAGAGTATAACACATAGAATTTAACATGTATGCAGCGTTTAAACCCTAAGTGTTGTCCACGTTGTCATGGATGATGCCATTTTGTGTCTAGGGGAATTTTGTAAGTGTAAATTCCATTCCATGTCCACATTAAAGCTATTGACACAAGTTGGCAGGCTTGTTTTGTTGAGATAAATTAGAGATGAAAATAGTACAAGAGTTAATAGAAGACTCTATCGTTGCCAAGGCTGCAAGATACCAATGTAATTGATAGTGATTTTGTACTGCATAAGGAAACAGTAGCAAGGCAGCTGGAAGCAAGTTAGACATGTCCAGTCCTCAAATTGTGTTCATGCATCTTTGTAACGATGAATTTGTAACCCACTAAGCTCCAGTGAGATTGGGAAATGGTGTCAGAAAAATTTAAAATCCTGAAGAGATCATGAATCATCAGCAGGGTATAATGGCTGTAGGCCCTATGTGCAGTGCAGGATTTTTTGAGAATATTAATAGCTGGAGGATATTAGATCCTAATAATCGCCAGTAATATATCCAAGATCAGCAAGATATCACCTTTATAGTCTACTTGGTGAAACCTGCAAACTTCATTTTCTACATTCTAAGATTCTTCCAGACAATGTGTTAATGTGCTTGAGATGCTTATATTTATAACCAATGTCCTAAATAAAATAATGTCTGTAATACATTTTGTGTGTGCTTATTATAATTAAGTGTAAACATTACTGTGTCATTGGATGAAGATTACTTGCAATTTGCTAGTGTTCTTGAAGATACAAGTATAGTTTTGTACTCCAGGGCCCTACCAATCACCACATCCAGAATTCTCTGTTAAAGCTCTAGATTTACCCATTTCAAACCGATTTACCCAGTGTGTAGTACTGTTAACTGCTTATTTTCCATGTGGCCTGCAAGGATGCCCATGTTCTTTTTCAGGGGGAATGGATGTGGTGAGGAGTATACGATATTTTATGGGAAGAAGGGGTAGGGGGGGACTGGGTATGTTATAAAATTCTTCATCCCCAGACCACCAGGGTGAAACAAAAAATAAGAAAAAATAATTAAAAGTTGAGGAATGCTTTCATTTGAATAATTTGAAGGGTCTCGTTTGACGTTTGGTGGAGATCTTGGACATCTTATTGGGAGGGAGATACCATGTCCGTGTAGCCAGCATAGATCCAAATTACAATGTCAAGTATGGTCTTTCTTTAATTTTAATAAATGGAACAGTTCCACCTAAATGGAGTAGGGGTAAGTAAAGTGGCTTCTTGTCCAGGTGACCTGCTTTGCGAAGGATTATTTGAAACCTGATATAGGATTTATTCTTCAAAGCTTCGCACAAAGGCTCTTGACAGAATGATTTGAATCCCACTCCTTGCATCCTGGAAGTGTCTTCCCAACTCAACTGTAAATAAAAGCTAACTGAAAACGACTACCACATCCTTTTCTAATACAAGTACAGTACACACATAAGTGCATGGGGCTGATATCCACGACATTTCAATCCACTGAATTAACTCACAATGAATAAGTTTCCAAGGTCCTTCACTTGTAGTAATATACTTCGTTATAAAAATCTTGAGCCCATAAAACCATAAATTTGACCTAAGCCTAACTGGGAACGGGAGAGAACCGTTAAACATGTCCATCATGATAGTAGTTGCCACAAGAAGTAAACCTGGCACTGTAGGGGATTGGTGTCAGATAAAAGGCTCTCTGCTAAAGGAGGTAAGTATAATCTCAGCAATTCATATATGTATCTGAAGTAGTCCTATGCATTAAATTTTTGTTGTTGAAAATGATTGTCTTATGGTAGGCCTACTCAAAAAAGCAAAATGCTAAAAACCACGAGTGTTGGCTCAAATTTCTTATATTCATTTTTATTATTTTGGGGCATGAATGACCCTTCCCTTGCAATAAATGAAGCACTGGATACTTTCTCCTAATGCAATGCTTGGTTGTTTCTTCTTTTTTTTTTTTTTAATTCCAGCTGCTTTTAAAGTTAAACTTACATATAAACTGGTATGGAAACAACTTATTGATGAACGAAGATAAGAGGATAATATGTACAGTTTTGTATATCTGCATAAACTGGAACATCCATTCAACGTTTGTATTACACTGCTTAATATTCTACTGCTCTAAGGTATTGAGCTAGTGATAGGGGTGGATTTCTTCCACAGCTTTTAACTTTATTTTTGAGTATCCTTAAATTCACACTAACAAATTACTCGGCTATTGGTAGGCTTCTATAGATGAGAATACCTTGGTGCAATCAATGCGGCGAGGCGAGCGAGCGACACCACTCCTCTGACGTCACAGATCCGCGCCATGGCCTGTCTTTCTCGTCGGCCACGATATTTAGCCACATGAATTGAGATCTGTGACGATGGGAGTTCCTAAATTCATGTGCCGGTTTGAAGACTGTCCTAGAACCAAAATGTTTACTCCTTTTAATTATTGTTATATCCTCCCTATAACCCAGTCAAGTTAGCCCAAAAAATAGGGACAAGGATACAAAAATTCGCATAGAGCTGAAAATTTGTACTATAGTGCGCGACAAACAATTGGAAGCCTGAAGGTCAAGCGGCCCTCCGCTCTCCTCCCCTCCCTTCAGTGGAGTGCTGGATGCGAGAACGTACATAACACCGCACAGACTACCCGTGACCTTCAGGCTTCCAATGGTTTGTCCCGCACTATTAACAGTCTAAACACAATTATAAATGTGTATGAAAAGTCCCCATCGGTCCAACAACGGTAAAAAAAAAAATCAAGGTCAAAGTTTGCAAATACGGTTTTTTACGTATTTCAGCCAAACTGTAAGTTTTATCATAAAAATAGATCAGACTAAACTTGTAGATCTATACAAATTGTATCAACACTTTTTCTCCTAAGAGTCACCCTTTTTGAGGTATAACGATTCAAAAAGTTGTATTCTTCATAATATGCAAACTTTTCCACGCCACCTGTGAGGTAGTGTACTTGGCTTTTTTAAACTTGGTTTCCACTATCTATTGATATCTATACTTTTTTAAAAAGTGACTTTCCAAAAAATGTATGAAGCGTGCGATTTGCAGATACTGTTGCTGTAGGAAAATTCGCTCAATAATTGCTGTCCACTTCACATTTTAACCGCTGTGACGCCTGTTTCATGTCTTTTCAACATCTGAGGTCTTTCCTTTATCATTGTTCATGGATTTTAGAAACGGTAAATCAAAGAAATGAATACTCAAATCGTACAATTTCATAAATATCGAATAACCGGTGAGTGTTATGATCCAATTTTCAGTGATTGCCTTCTTAAGTTAGGGAACGTAGAACTTGGAATTCTAATCTCTCTCCTTAAGTGTCTCATTATAAACCTATTGGGGAAAGTGTTGTTTATGAACGTGCGAGATTTCTCACACGGGTCCGCTAGTAATAAAACATGGTACTATTGGAAATTATGAAAGCGGTGTGAATTTAAAGAAACTGGGGGAAATTATTGGGAAACATCTAATATTTCTGTTTCCTCATGTTCTTGTTCTTGTTCTTTTACTTCTTGGTCTTCTTCTTCCGGCTGGGTGCAGGTAAAATGTGTTAACAGCGAAGAATCAATGTCTCCTCGCTGATAACGTATGAATACTCGTGGCAATAAACATTGGAGCATGACTGGCCTTGACAACTGGTACATGCTAATTAACAATATAATCCAACTTTTTTGCAGCCGCATTTAGCATTACATCACTTTTTACTATTGATGTTGTCCTGATAATTGAAGGAGCAATAGAACAGTGTTCAACTTGACAAATACAACTATTGTGTTGGTGAAGACGTTGACTTAGCCTACTGATATTGAAACGGTTTTTACTTTGCTCCACGTTGAGCGTACAATGAAACGGCTTCTATTGCCCTCACTGTTGCATGACAAATGTAATGGTTTCTTACTAGCTGTCTTGCACTTTGAAATATTTACTCTGATTAAGATATGTTGTTTTAATGGGTGCCAAGACCTCAACGCTATGTTGAAATCTAAATTTATATTTAACACCTAGCTCTGGTAGAACACCTTCAAGAATCTTTTCACTCAGATCGTGGTATGATTTGATCATTAACCCAAACAAACAATTGTATCAGGAGAAGGAATTGGTCTATATCTAATGCTACCTACTGAAAGCAAAGATTGCATGGTTAAAAGAAATGAATTTATTATATAAAAAAAGTATTGCAAAATTAATAAGTTTGAATTTAAATTGGAGCGTTGCGATTTGAATATTGCCGCTAGAAAATTACGTGAAAACGGAGTCTGATAAATTACTGATCTTACTCTTATTCCCAAGCTATGAAGTTACTGAAATTCTGAATATTAAACAAAGAGACGAGAGATTACGTAGTTCTGAGTCATTCGCGCTTACCACTAGAAATTGCCGTAGCATTTCCCTCGTACTGGATGTTGTAGAGAGATTCCCACAGCCTCCTGGTCGTCATCTTCTTCGTTAGTTGATGAGATACTTGTAGATATCACTTATGGTCCGAATATCGGAACCAACCACACTGGTTAAGTTTTACAAAGATAGTCGCCTAGCCTCCACGGCGCGCAAACCATATATGCACTCGTCGCATCCCCTCTACGGAGCAGTCTTCTCCACGCCCGCTCTTCACTGATTGGCTGGGCCACCACGCGATTCTTCCCCACCTCCGGGTCATTACACTCGGCGCGGCGATGATGTCAATTACCGGTCCAGGCCATTTCGCCTTTTCTTGAAGCAGCAACCCAGCTTGCGTCATGCTTCTCGACAAGATTAAGCCTGTAGCCGAATTCCCCGTGACTCATCCCTTTCAAAATACCCTAACTGACAAAAAACTCCGTAAAATTCCGTAATCATATAATTTTCTTACGATAATGTTGTTCGTAATAATTTGCTTGATAGTGTTTTCTATAACATAGAAAACCTATCTGATTACTTATAATTTTATAAAAATGCTCCAAAGAAATACCTTAATAATAATAAGTTACATGAAAACGTCTCTTGGCTGAACAATTTGCCGCGTAAATAAATATAGAATGGCTTCCTACTGACTTACGCCAGTGGCGTAAAATCCCCTCGAAAAACACGTTACAATATTACTTACTGCTCGAACTCCAACCGAGGATTTTTTTTTTTAACCTGGGAAAGCTGAACATCAGTTGGAACAAAAAAAAAAGTGCAATTACCTTGTCTTTCTCCAACCTCTGCTTCTGCTCATCATCTATTTCGGGTACATTATGAAGTTCAAGTGTGGCTTGGTAATCAACTAAACGCAGAAGAGTGGGGTTGGAAGTTAATCGACAATACATTGGAACCAATCCAGACTTAACTCCCACCTGCACCGAAAAATTCCTCAGCAAAGTTTTTAGCAATTGAAAAAGTGATGTAATGCTAAATGCGGCTGCAAAAAAGTTGGATTAATGCTAAATGCGGCTGCAAAAAAGTTGGATTATTTTGTTCATTAGCATGTACCAGTTGTCAAGGCCAGTCATGCTCCAATGTTGATTTGCCATCAGAAGAGTATTCATACGATATCAGCGAGGAGACCTGCGATTCATCGCTGTTAGGACAATTTACCTGCACCCAGCAAGAAGAAGAAGTCCCCCCAGTTTCTTGAAATTCACACCGCTTTCATCATTTCCAATGGTACTGCACCCGTATCCACGTGGTCTTACCTGGTGAAATCCGATGAAAATGCAGGATCGTAGAATCTGGAAGCCCCGGCTGAAAATAACCCCCAAGACACCACCACCAAGGATAGACCATGGATAGGAATACCACAAAAATTAAAAAGAATGTGATAAGAAGCCGTCTATAAAAAATATAGCCCAAAGTGAGCTATCAAAACTCTTAAAGATAATTAAATTAATCTAATCTCGGGCGCGTTAAAAAACAAGAAGTTCCGTTAAGAACTATACAGCCTACTTTTCATGCCAATGATTATTCTACAGAATATGAACCTATCTGGAATAATGACGAAATTAAGTTGGTAATATCGAAATATCTAATTAGTTCAAAATATAACTGGTATAATGTAGCCTAATAGAGCACTACAGTTGGCAGCCCTGGTGACTGAATATATTCTTAGTTCCATCTCTTAAGGTACAGAATACAAAATGTGGTTGAAGTCCAATGGACGTTACTTGCAGTTAGACACTGGATCTATCAGCACGCGTAAAAGCATGTTGCCAACAATACCATGCGTGTGCTGGTCAGAAATAATCTGAAATATTATGATATCTTGTTGTGCCAATTTTGGATGAAATCCATTTGTTAGTATAGAAGTTACATGTATTTTAAAATTGGACATATCAGCAGGCATAGAATCATGTTGTCAGCACTGCCTTGTATTAATTACTCCAAATTAATCTAGAATGTCAGGTGCTATACGTGTGCAATGTATAGAGCTGTTGGCTTGCATACTTTCTGATATATTGATATTAGGGTAAAAAATATAGACAGCATTTATTAACAGTTGGCAGCCCTGATTGCACTGAAGAATACTTATAGTCATATCTGATGTGTTACACATAGCACATGCGAAATTTGGATGAAATCCTACTGATAGTATAGAAGTTACATGTATTTAAAAATTGGCCCTATCAGCAGGCTTAGAATCATGTTGGTAGAACTGATGTATATAAGTTACTCTAAAATTAATCAAACATGTCAGGTACTATAATCAAAAATGTCAGGTACTATACGTGTGCATAGTTTAAAGCTGTCGGCTTGCACACATTCTGATATATTGGTATTTGGATAAAAAAAAATAGAGAGAGCAATTATTAACAGTTGGCAGCCCTGGTGGCTCTTAAGAATATGCTCAGTCATATCTGTTTATGTACAGATATTACATACAAAATTTGGTTGAAATCCAGCTGATAGTGTAGAAGTTATATGCATTTAAACATTGGACCTATCAGAAGGCTTAAAATTATTTTGGCAACACTGTCATGGTTGGCCTCCTCGAAATTAAACTGAAATAGTATTATCTACATGTGTGTCAATTTTGGAATAGCTCCTATGCATACCTTGCAGGATATCCAACATGGAGCTCAAATTTCTAGTGCGTTTTTTCAGCAGTTGGTAGCACTGACATCATTTTCAAATATGGACGTGAGCTATTCCGGTGCACATCTTTACTCATACTAAATTTGGTTTTGATTGCTGCAACCGTTTAGGAGTTGATAGGGGGGGACACACACACAGCCAGACAGACAGACACACATTTGCCCGATCTCATAAGACTACTTTTTCCTCATTTTTGCAAAATGTGAAAAGTAGGCTAAAAAGCATCCTAGCTAATGACCCACTGGTTCTCGAAGCACATTCTAATTCGAATAAAAATCACTAAGTCATTCGTATGAATTTTAAAATTTAACAAAAGTTTATTAACTGAAACCGGTGTCATGAAGTAGAAACTCCACTGAACAAAAGTTTATAATCTTATGCCTCTGCCGAAGCATGAAAAATGTTTAAGTAACAACCGCCTTAATTAGGCCACACAAACTGCGTATCGTCTCATCGTTATGAACGAAGTTACAAAAAAAAAAAAAAAAAAAAATTACACAAAATATTCTGATATGACCGTAAACCTTTTTTGACATATTTATAAAAATATTCCATTCAATCGAAGCAATTATACATATTTTACATAATTACATTTTATTTCTGAGATTTAGTTGCGCCTAGAATTATTCATCTTGTTAATTTCATGTATTCATATACATTTATTTGGTTTCAATTGTCCAAGTCCGTGCCGTCCTAAATGACAAACGATTAAGCTAATCGGACGTCATATTAATTATAATGATTATATTTCAATTCACTTTCTCATAGATATTAGATTTTCTATCACTCAATATTTTAGTTATTATAAATAGCTCAAGTTTATACAAGTATTAATATTACAGTCTTTCCAATTAAACTCTATTCTAAAAACAATTGTTACTAAATCTTAGCAAATATTAACGATGTTGTTACAATACTTGGTTTCTTAAATGTTGGATTCAAAATTGTATATTAGCTTTCCACTAGCTAAAATCGTGACTCAATTTCACGTTCAAAATAATACACCGTAGTGCACTCAGCAATAGCTCTAAAGCTAATTCAGTGCTGGAAAAATTGATATTGACTATCCACATATGTCAAATATCTCTTAAATTGCAGTTCAAATACGCAGACAAAATTTCATTATTACCATATCATCGCTAAACAGCTCTTAATAAATTTCCAAACATTACGAATATTACACAAGTTTTTATACAATCATGGATAAATATGTTGCTTCAAATTAGCCAAAAGTCAAAGTGTCGAGAACAATCTTTATCAGAACAATGATAAAATATTGCATTCACAAGTCTAATTTACTGTGTGAGAATTCGAAGTCTGTCACCTCGATTATGACTTACATATATTTTAAAAATTTCCTTACATTACATATCATTACTAATTACATTTTCTCAAACAAAGTATTTCTTTCGTGTATCTCAACCGACCACTGTGAAACGAACGATTCAGTTTTCGCATAATTGAAAATAAATCCACTGGAGAACCTCCTCAAAGGAAAACACGTCAAAACTGCAGCATGGGAAAGAGCCTATCTTGAGAAGGTACAAATTAACCATTAGATTTCAACGCTAAACCAAGTTGGAGTTTCCCATAGAAATCCACAAAAATTTAAAAAACTGAACGAGCTCACAAAGGGAGTCGAAATCAAAAGAATTTCAAAAATCTGGATTACCAGAAATAAATTCGCACAATCGCGGAGAATCACACTAGAAATCACTATGTTCCATGTCTATGCTCAATCTGCCAAAAATATAGACCTGAATGTCCATCTAATAAACTTGCATGAGCTTTCAAAAATATTCGAAGTCAAATTCAAAAGGTCCATAGAATTTGTTCTAAGTCGAATTCACGTATACGACGGATTATGGGACATCTGCTTGAGCTAGAATTATTTTTATAGGGAGAAGACGACGTTAAAATTATATAAGTTTTCTCATGTTGTCTTCCCAACAAACTATATTCTTCTATTTTATTCCCAAATTATATCTTAATGAAAGCAAGGTAATGTTCAAAGTAACACTACAATAACTACTAAATTGAACTACAAAGTGAATTACATACTCGGACAGAAATGATTAAAGAATCACCCTAGCCCTCGTCTGTAATTCTTAACTACTCGAATCAAAATTTGGGAAAAGGAACATTCAAAACATGACAAATTCATACTGTCTACTAAAAGAAAACTTCCAGCTACCTTGTTGAAGTTCTAGTTGAATGAAATGAGAATGCTATAACACATACTCCTGTCTGGGATCGAACCCTATCTGCTCAGCTGCACCGATCACGAAACGACTGGATATCAAGAAGACACGAACGAGACGAAGCTAACAGAAGTTAGTTTGTCAAAGTTCATAGTTCTTTCACTTGCTAGAGAGCACGACAACATTGATGTAGTAAGCCAAGCCAGTTTCATTATGTAGCAGTACAAATTGTCATTCAGACTTTTAGTCTCTTCAATCTTCTCTTATAAATCCTTATACTGTAGTTGCTCATATTGGAATCAAGTAATCATCCTGAGTATTCAACGGTGCTATGTGTTACATTTCTCGTCTGTGTTTAGCCCATATTCTGCATCTTCATATCGTAGCAATATCTCTCTCTTCTCATATCATTTATGACAATCATGGCTAAAGCTGTTTATTCTGTAATGCAATGTAGAACACGTTGTTGTACCATTGGCTTAAGAAGAAGTTATCATACGTGAATGCGAGTTCACTGTGCTCAAATTTAAGATTAACACTGTCTGAAACTATAATAAGATCAGACGAAAATCCTATCACGTTATACTGTAACACGTATATGTCGGATCAACTCCACGTTACCGAACAAACACGATTTCACGGCAACGCACGTACATGTGCTCAGACCAGAGAGCTCTACGACCCTCATGGCGGAAATTGTATTCACTCATCAACTGTTCGTTTGCTCCCGCAAATCATATTGTCTCCAGGTGATCCACAATTCACCTTGTTCTCTGATCGACAGTAACTATCGATACATGTATCATTGCCGAGTTTGATAATCAGTTATATTCCTTTATCCACAGGATGCATTTCCCATTCTTTGTTTCATACTGCATTGTGTATATTGCTCTACCACGGTGTTCAAAATAACGACAGTGTCCATCTTGTATTCTTGTATCTTGTATTCAATACAGGTATTAAAATATCAAACATGTGGTCGTCGGTCTGTACGGCGGGTTGCTGACAGCTGCTAACCTTGCCACAGTACTACCGCGCACCTGCATTTCAAAGGAATTTCGCAGTACTGCCATCAGTGTTATTGCCAACTTAACCTATATCCAACTAAATACAAAATACGATCTCAGTACCATTTGTTATTTTTAATATTTTTAAAATACACAGGATCACAATAGATAGTGGAATAGGCCTACCGTGGAAACCACGTTTAAAAAAACGCCCCAAGTACACTACCTCACAAGTGGCTTGGAAACGTGTGCATATTATGAAGAATACAACTTTTTGAATCGTTATATCTCAAAAAGGGTGACTCTTAGGAGTAAAGTGTTGATACAATTGTTATAGATGATGGCAAGATCTACAATTTGAGTGTGATCTATTTTTATGATAGAACATACAGTTTGGCTGAAAATCGCAAAAAAAAAACATATTTGCGAACTTTGACTTCCAATATTTTTTTTGACGTTGTCGGATCGATGGGGACTTTTCACATTTCATTTATAATGGTGTTTAGACCGTTAGTACAAATGTTCAGCTCTATGCGATTTTTTGTAACCTTGCATGTCTAACTTGACCGGGCTACTAGGCTTAATATTATTGGATGATTTCTACCTCAATTTATTCAAATTATCTTCGGAGGTGTTTTAAATGATAGAGAACTATTCTGCCTAATATTATTTATCACTCGAATTTATATTTTCCCTGCTTCCTGTTCAACGCGGGTGGCTCTTTCTGCTGTTGTTCCGGTTCGGATCCCGGTTCTGCCAAGAAATTTTAAGCTAATGTGAGGGCTGTAATGGTAAAGCTACACTCGGCCTCATGAGGCAAACCTAACTATTTCAGCCATCCTGGAAGTGGTTTTATGTCGATCCCACTCCCCAGGAAATTGCTGGGATGGTTCCTAGCTTAAGGCCACGGCCACCTTCTTCCCAATCCTTTCCCCAATTTACAAATACTCCATTGCAGCCAGCACAGTAACACGGGTTGTCACACAAATTCCATAAACAAACACACGGGGCTTATGACCACTATGCCACAGCCCCTAAAAAGCAACAAACCACGAAAAGAACTAAAACAATTCATGACTGTCAAGAAATTTCATTCAGGTCTGAGGACTGGACAGGGCCAGTGAGAGGCCGGTGTAGGGGGTGCTACAGCACCGGGGCCCGGACCTGGCCCAATGATGTAATGTAAATTGTTGTGGTTGGTACAGAATTCTAGGCCTACCTCATCCAGTTCCATCTGGTAAACTGGAAATGTGTGTGGCTATTAAATTAACTTGAATTTTTATTTATACCATACAAATCACAAAACAAACTTAAGTTGCAAACTTACCGTTTGAAAAATTGATGTTGGCAATGCTGCACAACAATCTACAAAGCGTGGATTCCCGCACCGAGGAAGGGTTTTCCCCGCTGTCCAAGCGCTGGCCGCACTGTGCTGCGTAAATAATGCTTTGTCATCCACTGTCAGTCGATTGTTTAATATAATAGTAATACTTTGTGTTAGCGATTCGCCACTGTTTGTGTGATTTGTATGGCGTTTGATTACGGACTACGATTTAGAATGCGAATAGTGTGTTTTTAGTGAAACTTACTAAAATGAGTTGCAATTACAAACACAAATCAGGTGCTCAAAAAAGGAAGGAAAGAGAAGACAGGGAGTTGAAGGAAAGGTCATCGATGAAAGGCCAACTATCACTTGTACAGTTTTTAAAATGTCCTCCATCACCGCGTTATAGAAAAAGGTAACATTACTAATAGACCCACCGATAGTAATACCGGTAGTTATAAAGAAGACGTTTTACCTACCAATGAACAACAAAATGAAATCGAATCAAACAAGGAAGAACCAGTTCCCAGTCCTATTCAGTCTGTGTCGCCTACGAATATTGAATCTATCAAAGGCCACAAACCGCCTTTACCTTTACCAGACGAATATGTTGATGTAGATGACCCTGCTTTCGATAGCAGCCGAGACTTAAAATACCCTCATGTTCCTTCGCCTGAACAATTCCCTGTTGATTCGGTAGGCTATTCCGTTCCCGTGTCGGTCTTCCAATGAAACATACAAATGGTGAACTGATTACTCGTGATTGGCTTGTTTGGAGCAAGGTTAAGAAAGCGTTTTACCGTTTACCCTGCAGAATATTCAGTACGTTGCCCCAGCCAAAACGATCTTCGTTCGCTCTTTCTGAAGGATATTCTGCAAAAAAAAAAAAAAAACGCTGGAAAGAACTCTTCAATAAAGTGCCAGAACATGAGAGTAGTTCCAGTCATAAAAGCTGCCTTGTTGAGTGGAAGTCAGAGGTGATCAAATCAAAAAATTAGAAATCACTAACTGACTTAATCTTTGGCTCCATTCAACAAGAAAAGAATAAGTGGCGTGATCTTATAAAGCGACTTCTTAATGTCACTTTATTCCTAGCTGAAAGATGACTTGCTTTCCGGTTAGTATTGATAAAATCGGGAACCCCTAGAATGGCAATTTGTTGAGAATTTTAGAACTGCTGACCAATTATGATCCAGTTTTGAATGAACATTTCAATAAAGTCCGCTCGTTTCAAGAAAAGGGAGAAACAATGCAAGTGAATTATCTGTTTCATGATATGCAAAATGAGTTTATTACTCTTTGCGCTGCTCAAGTTACGAAGAAAATTTTACAAGAAAGAGAAATGGCAAAATACTATTGTGCCCGTTTAGACCGGAGTCCGCACGACCACATATGCATTTTACCAATAATCAGTCAGCACGAGAGTCAAAATATCCCGGAGCGCCAGATGGGTTAAAGCTAATCGCAAAAACGACATCAAATAAAAAAAAATGCTTTACTGATTTTTGGCTCAATGCAACAATAAGGATAGAAGGAGATTTAATTGGACGTAACACATCAAGTAAAATTATCTCAGTTTATTTTGAAGTTAAAATTGACTGCAAAGATGCTCAAAGCAGCATCATCCACGTGTGGCGATCCACACTCTTATTTACACAATATACAGAAATTTTCCAAACACATTTGACAATTATTTTTTGGAAACACTAGTCTGATTAATAGTCCTGTAGACCGTGTTCCAAAATTATTTATGATTAAATCCAGTTCAAAGTTAATTGTCTCTACTGGAAATATCGTAGATCACTGTTTGAATTTTTACATAACATTAACACTCGTAGAATAAATGTTCATAGAATTTTAAACTTTCACTTATTTTTCCAGTTTCAAAAATATATTGTCGAAAATATTATTATCATTGAATCAACACACATTATTTACACATATTAATAACATCTGAAAAGTATTTGACCTTGAGCATAGCATCGAAGAACTGTGCGAAGCACAACACAAATTAATTGTTCTTCTGACATTAACCATTCGAGAAGTGACTCGATTATGAACTTCAAGTTTCTAACAAAATACATGATTTCTGAATCATCAACTTGATCAATAAATTGTTGAACCATTCAACCATTCAATCTTCCACTTGGAATCATTATTATGAAAAAATATTTATATTTATGGCCATTTTTAGTAATTTTTACAACTTGCAATTCTTCGACAGAATGCGGAAATAAGAATTGTAGCTTCATAAGAAATTCATTTAGTTCATGGCACTAGGATTGAAAATATCCTTCAAATTATTCGTGGTTAAAGAATTATTTTTAATTGGCAGTGGCCCATTCTATTATTTGTGTAAGAACACAATATTACAACAACAACGGCAAAGGTCTTCCTCTGTAGAAGAATAAACTACTATCATGACAAATCCGGGTTCTAGCAAAATCAAAGTCTAAATGGAATTCGTAAACAAGGTTGAAATGAGAACTGATGGTTTCAAGAAATAACCTTCGGGTCATTCATCCGACGAAATGTGTAGTTCCAATACTCCTACTATAAACCTGAGCCATCGAACCTGCTATTTGATTGATGCTCGAAAAAACCTCTTCATTCCTGCGACTTAAACATGCGCACCTGGGAATGGCATTTCAACTACTCCACACATATAAATTTTCTTCCCAAAATTTATACAATAAATCAAGCCTCTGCTTGTTATCAACACTGGAAGATTAATAAACTTACAAGTTTATTTTATTTTACCATTCAGTTCAACCCGTGAATTTACCATACTTATGAAAATCTTTATTTCACTTTCGAGTGTATTTACGTCATGATTTTATATAAATACAAAAATATCCTATTTGATACAAATATCATTTGCTTCCCGTTTCATGCCTCTCCGTGTTATCTGAAAAATATACTTTGCTCATTGCAAATACCAACTGTTCAACCAGAACTGAAATGTTGGTTGAATGCGGGCTTGCGATAACCACTCCCCTTCGGAAAATCTCCTGTTCCAGACTAGAAATGATTAAACTACTTCATAGGCTCTCTCTCAATACATATGATTATTAGAAAATATAATATCCAAGAATTATTTAGAAAAATTATGAAAATTATTATTATTATTATTATTGATACGTGCAAGGGCACGTCCCTACCATTTCAAACATGTATTTAATCATGGATGCTGTTCTTGAAGTTTTGAATCGTCCGCTTCGTTGCTCAGTACCGCCTGTGACCACAAGATGGTAGCTGCAGTCGGACTTTGGAAAGTTTCAAATGGTTCCTGTGTCTCCCCACTAGGTTGTGTGGGCTGCGCCTTATTAAACTCCTTATACGCATGACATAATAGAAAGACAATTACATTCTTCGTCTTAAAACAAATGCCGGTGTATTCATGATACCGCCAAATTATGAACTTATTTATGACATTGTTGTTTTGAGGTGTCACTCCGTGATTGGACAATATTATTTACATGTATACAGTTCGAAAATGACACGCAAAATTCTCCGCCATTTTGGGAGTCTCCATTAGCATCGTGAAGTAAACACATCTAGCCGTCTGGTCGTGAAAGGTGTCTCCACTAATGGGGGCTTTTAGCCCCCATTCTCTACAAAATATATGTATTCAAGAGAAAAAGGAATTGCCTGTTTTCTTCAGGCTGTGAATTTTCTTCGTTTCGCCGTGAAGTGGACGTGTGAAATGTGACCCAAACAACGCATGTACCGGGTTAGCCATTTTTTGTGAAGCACTTGTAGTTACGTAAAATTATGTGTTAATTACCTTATTATTATTGTGTCTCCTCTGTGAAGAATTTAAGGTACGTTTTTAAAAAAATTTAATTTATCTAATTATTTTATTTTGGGAGCTCCAATTTTGGCCGTGTACGAATGTTGATCTTCTGTTATGTTTTGGCTTGTAGGCCTAAAATTTATTTTACGTTTTAATAACGTTTTCTTGTATATATTAAGTTTGTTAGTATTTTGTACCTTCTGGAGACACATTTATTAGTTTGTTTCACGTTTAAATTATTATTTATTTTCTTTTGCCAATCTTATGATTGATATAGTATTCAAATTAATTTATTCATGATCCGGTGCATTTCTCTGTTGTAATGGTATTTAGACTTAATTGTTTTCCTCGGTTCATTTCCTTACGCTGATGTTAAAATCTGTCTTATTAATTGTTTGCCGTAATTTCGATCTGGCATGTTTTTTGTGTGGCCATGTCTGTTGTTTACCGTGATGCATTGTGGTCTCGTGGTCAGTCCATTGGCGCGGGTCTCAAAAGGCGAACGTGTTGTGTGTTAGCTTAATCCTTTTTTTAATGTAATCGTCTTGATGTTAATTTTGTGATTTTTGGTAAATGTCCTTGTGTTTTCCGCCTTTCGTGCTTATCATTTATTTATTTTCTATCCCATTTAATTTTTTTTGAATTTAATTTATTTCTTTTTTTGGCGTGGCCTGAACATCTGCATGCCGGATCGCTATTGCATTCCATTGCAAATTGTCAAGCCCTTTCTCAGTATGTTATGCATGTAATATTTATTTTACCTTTGGGCTGTTTTACTTTTTAATTTTAATTTAAGCCTTTTTCTTCTCCTTTGGCCTTGCAAACAAGCATGTTTGGCGGTCTCTTTAATTCATTGTGAAATATTGGTGGTTGATGCATGTTCTTTCTCTGGTGGAGGTGTTCTTTAAATTTTTAATATTAAACCTTTTACTTTTCCATTTTTAATCTTTTGTTGTGGCATTATTTCACCGACGGAAGTTCCGTTGGTTTTTGGGGGGGGGGGGGTGTTTGTACGATAGCCTGTGTGTGTTGTCCCCTTCTCCATCTTCCTTCCACCCCTTTTGGAGCTCTTCTGTTGGGACTTGTCTTCTGGAGGTGATTTTGCTGCGGAAGTGACCCGGACCCCTGAATACAGGTAAGTTGGCCCATCCACGCTCCCCGTTCCCGTCTCATTCTGGTGAAGCAGAGCGTTGGTTATCGAGTTACCGACGTGCTGCTGGCCAGTGCCGTTAATGTGGGGTAACAATTATTATTAGTTATATCATTTTAAATATTTTTAATTATCATCACATTATGTGAGAATCCACATGTTCGAACCTTCGAATATGGAAAAAATATCCATTCCTCAACAAAAATAATTTAACTCAACCTTCACATCGACGGTTTTCCGTGGTTTCCCTAAAATATGAAATATTCAAATAAATCTTCGAAATGCTCGGTCATCGATCCTAAACTGTTCTGAGTGCTGAAAATACTCAGAATAACTCTAATAAGTCTTGCGTAAATCATTGCAAGCTTTAAATACGAAGAAAAATAAAATGTGTTGGTCATCTGCAGAAAAATAGTTTGTTCCAATTAGCTAGGCATAATATAATTCAAATGTGGCTTACATTTCTTGATGGTCTTGAAGCGTAGTAAACCTGGTCTGTACCAGATTTATTCATAGACATGCCCTATCGGACAAGCACGTATAATCCTTGTATCGGCCGCCATTATATACCCACAATTCGTCTAGTCAGACATAGTGGTAGTATCTCTTGACGTTTGAATTAACTGTTGTTCCATTTTAATATGGGCTTCTATCAAAGCCATAACAGTTTGTTTAAATAGGGTCAGATCTAAGTGATCTCTTCTTAGATATGTCAGTTGTAACATAACTCACGGTAATCTTATCAGTACAAGAAAAACACTGACAGTCTAACCAATCAACGGCTGTTCTGAAGATCGTTCCCTGGGCATGGCTTCTCACCATCTACCATGCGCTAAGCAACCTGTAGTTTCCCTTGCGTAGACTAATGAACACCACCGTTATAGACTAGTCTTCAGTGTACTGATAGATCGAAGTGGTTAACTAGTTACAAATATGAAAACTGACTGAAATGGATTTAAATATCCAAGTATTAGGTTATTACTGGACTGTGACAAAGTACTAATTCTAGACAAAGTCTAGCATATGTCCATGTAGAAATAAGAATATTTCCACCAATGTCTGTATAAAAAATCAATCACCTCAGTGATTCTCCTCGCCGGAAACTTACTAAGTTCCACTTCGTAGCGCAGCACTTTTGTGACTATCACGACTTTGAAAAGAACTTCTGCGTAGATCCGGCAACCATGTGCCTTGGCTCAGCGTAGCAGCAACTTGCTAGGCAAGTGCTTGTGTTGGAATGAGCTCCTGATGCTTCGGCCAGCCGGCTTTTATTCAAAACTGTCAGGGTCACGCTGCATCAGCTGATATCTGGAAATCCTCATATCTCTTGTATCCCTGGTCCGATTTACTTGATACTAATTGCATTCTCTTTCATTTGGCCGTGCCAGTAATCTGATCCACGTCTCAAGTCTCTACTCCATGGTTAACTATTTAATCAATAAATAGCCTCGACCTCTGCTATTACTCGCTACGTCACTTGACATGCTTCTATCGGTAAATTCTTTCTAATTCCTTCTCGAAGCAATGTAGCGCGATATTCAAATATCTCAACTTTCAAAAGCGGCTGTAGCCATTCCCTTGATATCTAGGTGTCTGAATCTTGGAATACCCATTCCTAGAGTTGGGCACATCCACCCCACACCTAGCAAAAAATAAAAATGGATTTTTTTTTATTTTTCCTATCTACACATTAAATCATCTGGTTCTTGAATAATAAATTTTCAAATTCGATGCATTATAAGTTCCCACGATGTTACCAGTTCGTGTATTAGCGACTTCATAGCTTCCATTGTTGTTTACTTCCACAATATTCAAAATCTTCAATTTCACCAGGTTTAATATCAAAAATATCGTGATACTCTTCCAAAATTTTCCCTAGCTCTGGGGACTCCTTCTCAGTGTAGACTTCTCTTCCTTCAGCTTCATGAAAAATCAGAGACCATTGAGCATCTCCCTCGATGTCTTCCTCTTCTTTTCCCTCGAAGTTAATCTCTTCGATATTCTTGAATCTGATCGTCTCTGTCTTCATGTCTATCACTGCTTGATATTTCTGAATGAAATCTGCTCCCAATATCATGTCAAAAACCATGTCCTTCATTACAACAAATACATGTCGAAAATCATGTCCTCCAATCGTAATACATAAGTATAATTGTGTTTTACACAGAGATATTTTGTTGGGTATTATTCCTTGGATCTTAATTCCTGATACTGGAATCTCCTCTAAATTCTCTTTGAGCTTCCACAGAATATAAAGCTTCTCACTCACAAGACAAAGCATAGCCCCAGTATCAACCAAAGTATCGACAGGCATACCGAATACTTCGCATGATATGATTGGCATTCTAATTCTTGTACCCATTTCTTTCCGTTCGTCATTCTGTTGAATTAAGTCATCATCCTCTGCTTGCCATTTAATAATTCTGGAAGTGAAAGTGTTCAAAATTCTATCTTCTACTGTGAATTCGAAGGTTTTTTTCATTACCATTCCCCCGGGATTGTTGTGTTCCCGATGGACCTGGTTCATTGGGCCTCTGCTCCAAAAATTGCAAGTTATCTTGGTGTCTTGCTTCCAAATTTTTCCTCGTCTCCTTGTTGAACTCTTCATTGGACTGACGAGTATCCACATTCCCTCTGTTATTGTAGTTGTTTCGACCATAATATCTTCTTTCCTGGTACCTTCCTTGACTATCTCGTGGCCTTCTCCATCGAGTATTATATCGATTTCCACCATCTGGTCTCGCATAAGGCTTGTAACTGTATCTGTTACTATACTGGTTCCATCCTCTCTTATTTGGATCGTCCCTCGGCGTTTCCTCTTCTCGCCCCTCTCGAATCTCTCGAGGTGTTTGAGAACAACTATCAGCCATAACAGCGTACACAGCGTTGTTATTCTTTACTCCCTTCTGATGGAAGAATTGAGCGTTCGTATGATCCAGCTTCTGTAATAACTCGTCAAATTGCTCTATATTATAGATATCAGCAGCGATCAAAGTCCTCTGGACGTCTGCTGGAAACTGACGTATCAATGCAGTAATCAATTCGTTATCTGGCATCGGCGGATCTAAATGTTGCAGTTTAGACAGCTGTCCAGAAAAGTACGTAGAGTATCGAGTAGGTTGTGACGTCGAGAATCTCTTCGAATATAACTCTGCTCTGACTTGCTGTTGGGTTTCCGGGGACCAAAACTTTTTCAATAACCCACGAGAAAACTCCTCAAAAGTGGTTAGAGTGGATCTAAAAGCTCTAAACCAAAGAAGTGCAGGACCTTCCAAAAACTTCCCTATCACTCGGATCTGTCTTTCTTTAGGGATCTTGGAATCTTTCAGGTAATCACCTGCTTCTCTCAAAAATTCCACGGGTGTCACAGAATATCGCCCTGAAAATTTAGAAGGCTTATCCTCTACATTCTTGAATACAGTTATGGGGTTGGATTGAAATACTGTCCTGACCTCATCCTGTCTTTGACTAGCCGTTTCTCTAGCTGCTCCTAGATTTATCTGTATCTGTTCCTTTCCCCTTACATTTGGCATTTTCAACAGATGGCCAGACTGTTTCTCGTCCTTGATTTGAGTTTTCATAGCCTCAAGTTCCTTCTGGTTTTCTTCTGCCATTTTCTTAATTGCTTCAGTTTCTTTACAATTCTCCCTAACATCAATGGATATCTGGTTCATAACAGTCTCATGCCTTTTCAATGACCCTGTCATATCTGATATGTCCTTCTGAGTTGCTTGGATATCTTTGGAAATTACTTGGATATGGGATGACAAAGATTCCCTAATCTCCTTGATTCCCTCTTGATTCTCCAGCTTGAGTGTGTCTTTAATTTCATTGACAACTGTGGTTTTAATTTCAGTTTGCAACTCATTAATCACACCTTCTCTTATTTCTCCCATTACAAGTTCTTTGGATTGTTCCGTTAAACGTTGAACAACTAGAATTCCCATCTCATTACTCTCCTTCTTCACTCTGACTTCTAGGTCGATCATGTCTTCACCAACTTTCCTAAGACCATGTTCTATCCTATCAGCTAAGCTTTGGGATCGAAGATCGGCATCGCGAAATTTTTCGTCCATTAAACTTGCGTTAGTAGCTAATGAAGTTTCGAGCTCATGTGTTTTTTCGCATAATTTATTCATTTTACTCTCAAGTGTCATTTTCAAAATTTCAGAATTCTCTTTAAATTTATTCTCCATAGAATTAAATTTACTATTTAAATTTTCTTTCAAATTACTTTTTAAAGAATCAGAACTTTCTTTAAGTTTTTCATCTAAACTTTCTTTCAAGTTAACTTTTAACCTGCTTTCTAAAGAATCAGAATTTTCTTTAAGTTTATTTTCTAAAGAATCAGAATTTTCTTTAAGTTTCCTTTCCAAAGCCTCAGTATTTTCTTTCATAATGGCTGCTACACGCAGTCCAGCCTCTTTGGAACTCTCCTCCAAACTCCTCATCATCCTCATCATTTCTTCCATAATTTCAATTATTATTCAAAACTTAGGGGTATACAATATTGGCAAACACAAGCTTATAACTAGAACAAGAAATATGAATAGCTAATTGGAACACTCTAATAAAATGAGATTTGTCCTAATGTCGACGTGATGGAAAAACAAAATTCTCTACTTTTACGAATTACATTTACCACAATATCACAAGAAAAATATGCAAGTTCTCAAATATCCTCCACCTGGATTCTAATAATGCGTATGTCCAGTCATCGAACGTTTACTACTGAATTTACTTGACGCCCTAATGGTTAAGCCATTCTCAAAAATAATCAAACCCATTCTAATCATTAATCAAGTTAAATTTTTAATTTTCCCCACTAATTGGGTTTCCTACTAATTTATTCATCCAAACCAGACATCTCTCAACTCCCAAAATATCTATAAAAATTATCACAATTTCAAATCGGCATGCGATTGACCGTGTCTCACTCGGGCCCCACGTTCGAAGCCATTTCTCTCTCTATCTTATTTTATGTGCCCGTTTAGACCGGAGTCCGCACGACCACATATGCATTTTACCAATAATCAGTCAGCACGAGAGTCAAAATATCCCGGAGCGCCAGATGGGTTAAAGCTAATCGCAAAAACGGCATCAAATAAAAAAATGCTTTACTGATTTTTGGCTCAATGCAACAATAAGGATAGAAGGAGATTTAATTGGGCGTAACACATCAAGTAAAATTATCTCAGTTTATTTTGAAGTTAAAATTGACTGCAAAGATGCTCAAAGCAGCATCATCCACGTGTGGCGATCCACACTCTTATTTACACAATATACAGAAATTTTCCAAACACATTTGACAATTATTTTTTGGAAACACTAGTCTGATTAATAGTCCTGTAGACCGTGTTCCAAAATTATTTATGATTAAATCCAGTTCAAAGTTAATTGTCTCTACTGGAAATATCGTAGATCACTGTTTGAATTTTTACATAACATTAACACTCGTAGAATAAATGTTCATAGAATTTTAAACTTTCACTTATTTTTCCAGTTTCAAAAATATATTGTCGAAAATATTATTATCATTGAATCAACACACATTATTTACACATATTAATAACATCTGAAAAGTATTTGACCTTGAGCATAGCATCGAAGAACTGTGCGAAGCACAACACAAATTAATTGTTCTTCTGACATTAACCATTCGAGAAGTGACTCGATTATGAACTTCAAGTTTCTAACAAAATACATGATTTCTGAATCATCAACTTGATCAATAAATTGTTGAACCATTCAACCATTCAATCTTCCACTTGGAATCATTATTATGAAAAAATATTTATATTTATGGCCATTTTTAGTAATTTTTACAACTTGCAATTCTTCGACAGAATGCGGAAATAAGAATTGTAGCTTCATAAGAAATTCATTTAGTTCATGGCACTAGGATTGAAAATATCCTTCAAATTATTCGTGGTTAAAGAATTATTTTTAATTGGCAGTGGCCCATTCTATTATTTGTGTAAGAACACAATATTACAACAACAACGGCAAAGGT
The DNA here is from genome assembly GCA_946902985.2 of Meconema thalassinum. Taxonomy (NCBI): domain Eukaryota; kingdom Metazoa; phylum Arthropoda; class Insecta; order Orthoptera; family Tettigoniidae; genus Meconema; species Meconema thalassinum. Next base: position 1,204,732,734 of record OX336388.2, read on the forward strand.
CTTCCTCTGTAGAAGAATAAACTACTATCATGACAAATCCGGGTTCTAGCAAAATCAAAGTCTAAATGGAATTCGTAAACAAGGTTGAAATGAGAACTGATGGTTTCAAGAAATAACCTTCGGGTCATTCATCCGACGAAATGTGTAGTTCCAATACTCCTACTATAAACCTGAGCCATCGAACCTGCTATTTGATTGATGCTCGAAAAAACCTCTTCATTCCTCCGACTTAAACATGCGCACCTGGGAATGGCATTTCAACTACTCCACACATATAAATTTTCTTCCCAAAATTTATACAATAAATCAAGCCTCTGCTTGTTATCAACACTGGAAGATTAATAAACTTACAAGTTTATTTTATTTTACCATTCAGTTCAACCCGTGAATTTACCATACTTATGAAAATCTTTATTTCACTTTCGAGTGTATTTACGTCATGATTTTATATAAATACAAAAATATCCTATTTGATACAAATATCATTTGCTTCCCGTTTCATGCCTCTCCGTGTTATCTGAAAAATATACTTTGCTCATTGCAAATATCAACTGTTCAACCAGAACTGAAATGTTGGTTGAATGCGGGCTTGCGATAACCACTCCCCTTCGGAAAATCTCCTGTTCCAGACTAGAAATGATTAAACTACTTCATAGGCTCTCTCTCAATACATATGATTATTAGAAAATATAATATCCAAGAATTATTTAGAAAAATTATGAAAATTATTATTATTATTATTATTATTAGTGGATTATTATTATTATTATTAGTTATATCATTTTAAATATTTTTAATTATCATCACATTATGTGAGAATCCACATGTTCGAACCTTCGAATATGGAAAAAATATCCATTCCTCAACAAAAATAATTTAACTCAACCTTCACATCGACGGTTTTCCGTGGTTTCCCTAAAATATGAAATATTCAAATAAATCTTCGAAATGCTCGGTCATCGATCCTAAACTGTTCTGAGTGCTGAAAATACTCAGAATAACTCTAATAAGTCTTGCGTAAATCATTGCAAGCTTTAAATACGAAGAAAAATAAAATGTGTTGGTCATCTGCAGAAAAATAGTTTGTTCCAATTAGCTAGGCATAATATAATTCAAATGTGGCTTACATTTCTTGATGGTCTTGAAGCGTAGTAAACCTGGTCTGTACCAGATTTATCCATAGACATGCCCTATTGGACAAGCACGTATAATCCTTGTATCGGCCGCCATTATATACCCACAATTCGTCTAGTCAGACATAGTGGTAGTATCTCTTGACGTTTGAATTAACTGTTGTTCCATTTTAATATGGGCTTCTATCAAAGCCATAACAGTTTGTTTAAATAGGGTCAGATCTAAGTGATCTCTTCTTAGATATGTCAGTTGTAACATAACTCACGGTAATCTTATCAGTACAAGAAAAACACTGACAGTCTAACCAATCAACGGCTGTTCTGAAGATCGTTCCCTGGGCATGGCTTCTCACCAACTACCATGCGCTAAGCAACCTGTAGTTTCCCTTGCGTAGACTAATGAACACCACCGTTATAGACTAGTCTTCAGTGTACTGATAGATCGAAGTGGTTAACTAGTTACAAATATGAAAACTGACTGAAATGGATTTAAATATCCAAGTATTAGGTTATTACTGAACTGTGACAAAGTACTAATTCTAGACAAAGTCTAGCATATGTCCATGTAGAAATAAAAATATTTCCACCAATGTCTGTATAAAAAATCAATCACCTCAGTGATTCTCCTCGCCGGAAACTTACTAAGTTCCACTTCGTAGCGCAGCACTTTTGTGACTATCACGACTTTGAAAAGAACTTCTGCGTAGATCCGGCAACCATGTGCCTTGGCTCAGCGTAGCAGCAACTTGCTAGGCAAGTGCTTGTGTTGGAATGAGCTCCTGATGCTTCGGCCAGCCGGCTTTTATTCAAAACTGTCAGGGTCACGCTGCATCAGCTGATATCTGGAAATCCTCATATCTCTTGTATCCCTGGTCCGATTTACTTGATACTAATTGCATTCTCTTTCATTTGGCCGTGCCAGTAATCTGATCCACGTCTCAAGTCTCTACTCCATGGTTAACTATTTAATCAATAAATAGCCTCGACCTCTGCTATTACTCGCTACGTCACTTGACATGCTTCTATCGGTAAATTCTTTCTAATTCCTTCTCGAAGCAATGTAGCGCGATATTCAAATATCTCAACTTTCAAAAGCGGCTGTAGCCATTCCCTTGATATCTAGGTATCTGAATCTTGGAATACCCATTCCTAGAGTTGGGCACACTATGCCATAATAGTTCGTGCAACACCAGATTCTGCACATGTTGAATAGACTGAGTTTCTTTTGAGATACGATTATTTGACTGAAAATGAAACTCAGCCTTACCAAGTCGAAGAAAGGCTACTTTGCTTTACCGACTGTACCAAAAAAGAGTGGAGAAGCCATTGCAGAGCTTATTTTAGATAGCTAAAGAAGTTTGACATCCCATTAGAAGACTGTACGGGTCAAGGCTACGACAATGGGAGTAACATGAAAGGAGCGTACAAAGGAGCTCAGGCAAGAATTCTGTCTGCTATCAGTAAAGCAGTTTACTCTGCTTGCACTTGTCATTCCTTGAATCTGTGTGGAGAACAAGCAGCGGAGAGCTGTGTGGCTGCAGTACATTCTTTGGAGCTGTTCATAAGTTGTTGAACATGTTTAGCTCCAGCCCCCAAAGATGAGAAATTTTGAAAGGAATGATACCAAGCTCCCTTCACTCGATGTCGAAGACTCCGTTCTGCTAGAATAGACAGCGTTAAACCAGTCGCAGCTCACCTTCCAGGGATAATAGGAGCACTAGAGGCATTGACTGAACTGAGTCAAACTTCGGAATGTCGTCGAAACCTTGAGGGATTGAAAAAATATTTCAAAACCTTCAACTGCCTTCTTCTTGCATCTATTTGGTTCAAGGTAAGAATACATCGTATATATATATAATATAGGCCTATTCGTTTAGAAAAGAGGCGTGTAGCTACGGTAGTCAAAATGCCTGCGGGATAAATGGTCTTAGCTACCAAAGAAAATATTATTTATTTTCCTGGTAAAATAGTATTTCTTTGACCTACTAAGATATTTGAGGCCACATAAAAATCATAAAAAAGAAATACCTGTCACAAAAATACTAACTACAGTAGAACTTCATTAAGTCGGCCCTCTTAACCGCGCCCGTCTGCGTAACCCGGACTGGGTAAGGTTGTTTTTTTATTTTGTTATAACATTTACTACCCAGTTAATGTCCCTTAAATCGGTAAGCTGGCAGTGCGAATGGACCAGTTTTGTTTCACGGCGCTGTACTGTACTCACTATAGTGACTGCGTAGACGATGGGTCATCGCCCATCTCCTCGCCCCCGCGCCAATGGAGTAAACTTGTTGTATTCAATCACACCGCATTAACATTAGACCAGCTGATGAGTGAGAGCGCGCAGTGCTACCACTTTCCTAACTACCACGCACCCTAATAAGATGAAGTATGTCGGTAATCAGTTGACAGGTTTATTAGGTTTTAAAAGTGAATTGCACAAAAGGCAATTTAGTAGTTCGTAAACTTTAATAAATAATTTATATGTAGAATAATAAAGTCAGACATTTTTGAATTATTCTCAAAAATTCTCAATCCATGAGGAGGGGCTTAAGCTCCCAGTGGGTGCCCCACCGAATAGCCACAATAAATGGCTTTTTCAAAAAAAAATCCTGTTTTAAATATTTTGTTATTTTAAATTATAGCGATACCGGTTTCATTTAAAAGAATATTGTCAGTTGTTTACAAATATAGTTAAGTGCAATAAATTTCCGTGCAGTTGCAGTATAATAATGGCAATTTAAATATTACCGATGTCATGTTTTTAATATAAGGAAACAAACGAATTCTTTCTTTCAGGTTTTAAAATCAATAGTCAGTGTCAACAGAGCTCATCAACATCGAGGTGAAACTATGGATGTAGCGGCAAAGAATTTAGATTCTCTGAAAGAAGACTTGAAAACTATACGTTGTGAAGGGTGGGACCGAATATATAGTGAAGCTCAAGTAGTGGCTATGAATATAGGATTGCCCTCAACAACTTGAAGAGGAAGAAAAGAGACGAAAGAAAAGAAAGAGGCAAGCTGATGAAGCGGATGACAGTATGAAGACAGTATTAATGCAAATACTAATTTCAGAAATGATGTGTTCAATGTAATTCTGGACAGTATCATAGGGGACGTGACAGTGCGGTTTCGATCAGTACAATCTCTTTGTAGCAGGTTTTCTGTTTCGTGGCAATGCAATGAAATGGCAGATGAATTAATTTCGGAAAAATCAGCTAAGCTTGTAAGGCGCTATTCTAAAGATACAGGAAGCGACCTTTCTGATGAATTACAAAACCTGAAATTAATTTACCAAGCTAACTTTGGTAGCAAAACACTTAACTTTATTGAGAAAGTCCAAAAGCTTAAAACTTTAAATTTGTAAACCCTATTTCCTAATCTTAATGTAGCATTGCTAACATTATTTTGTTACCATCCCCGCAACAGTTGCTTGCGCGGAGCGCTCTTTCTAGGTTCTCAATCGCGTAAAAAAGGTTTTCCGCTCGATAATGCACCAAAATAGACTTTCAAGCTTGGGTGTTTTGGCTATTGAAACGGAACTTGTGAAGTCTACCTATTTGGACAATAGTCTATCATAGATGGCTTAGCCTAAGTTAATATAACTGTTTGTATTGTACATGTACTGTACATACTTTATACTGTGAGCCATTAAAGATGTAAGCTTATGGTGAATTTAGTGTTTTAGAATATTTTTTTTCTAACCTCTCAGATCAGTTTACAAATAAGATAATGAAAACTTTAACAAATGGATTGGATTCTTAAGTTTAAAAAAAGTTATATGTACTGCATTGTTTTTAAAGTGAATGTGTTACAGTTTATTTGGGAGTGAGAATTATTAAAACGAATTAGAGTGCTTACATAACTTGATATTTAAACTTTACAAAAATATGGTTTAAAATCGGTAACTTAATGCATTTTATGGAAAGTTATAAATATATGTGTATGTATAAAACACTAAATACATGGCTGTGATTAGTGAATTTGGGCTGCACAAAATGCATAAATGGTAGGGGCCCGAAATACCCCCCAGCACCGGGGCCCGCAGCCGCTAGCTCCGGCCCTGGGGCTGGAACAGTGTACACTCAGCCTTTTAAGGCATATCTGATAAGAGGTGGGTTTGATTCCTACCTCAGCCATCCTGGAAGTGGTTCTCCATGGTTTCCCACTTCTGAAATGAAAATGAAAATCCACAGGTTGCTTCCAGTCTCCGACCGGGTCAGGAATGGAATGAATGAAGCCCCCATCTAGCGGCGAGGATATGAACTGTGCCGGCTACCGAGGCCTGACCCACTCCCCTGGGGCAATGATTAAATGAATGACAAATGAAATGATAGTGGTGAGTGTTGCTGGAATGAAATTTTGACAGGGAAACCCGGAGTACCCGGAGAAAAACCTGTCTGCCTCCGTTTTGTCCAGCACAGATCTCACATGGAGTGACCGGGATTTGAACCACGGACCCAGTGGTGTGAGGCCGGCGTGCTGCCGCCTAAGCCACGGAGGCTTTGTGGTTTCCCACTTCTACTCCAGGCAAATATGGGATGGTACCTAATTAAAGGCCACGTTCGGTTCCTGCCCAGATCCTACCTCAATTACTCTGGTACAGACGTCACAGTGGCACACATCAAGCAAGTCTTAAAAACTCCCAATAACATGGGGCTAGATGACCACGATGATGCAAAGCCCCTAAAAGAATAATCAGTCATGGGACTACCCAGTCCAGTGATCACATAAAGAAACCAAGTTGTGATGCAGTTTTTTGCTTCTGCGAAAGCTTAGTGAAAAGTGCGAAGTACATAGATTATTTGAAAAACCGATTAATCGTTTTTTGTAGAAATTAATTGATTTTTGTTTCAATTAAAACTACCAGCCCTACTCCGAATTAATCTATATATATATAAATAAATATCAATGTTCGTCTGTTTGTTATTTATACAAATCTACACCGTTTCACCGATCAGTACCAAACCAGCCCTAGTCCGAACTAATATATATATATATATATATATATATAAATCTCAATGTTTGTCTGTCTGTTATTTATAAAAATCTACACCGTTTCACCGATCAGAACCAAAATTTGTATACTTACCCTTTGCATACCTGCCAAGTTTTCCGGTTTTCCCGGAAGGTTTCCGGATTTTCGGGGTGTTTTCCAGTTGTCCGGATTAACATAGATTTTCAACTTTCCTAGCTTTTTTCCGTTCTCTGCATCCAAATCGCATTTCAGTTTTGATTTTCTATAATAGCTGCTATTCCGAGATGCGAGTGTTTAAATTCGACTGAAAATCGTCGGTAACGAAAAGTAACGAAAAAGTAGCTAATTTTATAAAGGTAACGATAAGTAGCTAATTGTTATGTCTGGATAGTTGGAGGTAACGAACATTCGCCGAGGTCTGTTAAAATCATTTAAACCCGCGCCGCTAGGCTCGCACATGCGATGAAGCGAGTTTCACGCAAGCGGCGCCGATTGCGTAAGCTATATTTCCCCGTGCACGACCTCAAGGAAATGCATACTGAGGATACCTTCAGTGGTACTGTATACATCGGTTCAACGTTTATTTTCGGTATCAAGAAGAGTTTAGTTTTGTGTGGAATATTTTTCTGTAGTAATCGGAAACTTGACTTTTTGCGTGACGTTTATACGCGATAACTTCCGAAACTCAACAGAAACCTCTCATTTCTGATATTGGCCTCTAAATAACGCGAAATAATTTACTGTTGCAATCTTGCGAAATGATACCGTTTTAAAAAATAATCGCAAAAATGCTTCGAAATACATAGACTATATTTTAAAAGTCTATCCGTCTAGTAAATTTGCGACTTCAAGTTTGGTTAATTTCAAACTACGTTATATGTCTATTTTTCCTTAGAACTATGGTTCCATTGGATATATAATCTAACCGATTGTCTCGAAAACTTGTATAATTTGAATTCGAAAGAAGATGTGCCCTCTTGTCGGATTATTCATTCAATCCTCTCTGAATAATTCATAATAACCGATACCTACTTCGAACGTTCATCCTCCAAAGTCACATCCTCCAGACGGCCGGCTGACAGCATGACTTGCCTGCGGGAATCTCGTCAAACGGACCACGATCGACGCCAGTTGCGTAAAATTATAAAACCCGTGCATGGCCGCGAACTTGTGACCTTGAGGACTGCGGGAATCACGGCGCCGATCATACAGCATGTCCAAAACTGCTCGTGAATTTTATCCATGCCCAACCTCGAGCTTGTCTCCGCCATTCTGCCAAGACAGATAGACAGGCAGGCAATCGTTGAACGGTCGGATGCGGTGCCGATTGCATAATATCGCGTTCTCATTGTGCAACGGCGAGGACAACGTGAATCTAGTAAAACGATCGAGAGCGGCAGCGATTGCGATACATCGCGATATTTCTCCGCATTCGATGACGAGTACAACTGGATTCTTGTCAAATAGACAGCAAGCGGTGCGGATTGCGTAATAATAACTTACTATATTTTTCCATGCCCGACCTCAAGGACAATAGAAATCTCGTCGAACGACTAAAAGTGACACCGATTATGTAATCGCGATTTTTCTCCGTGTTCTATCTAAAAAACTACGAATCGCGTCAAATGGCTGAGACCAGCGCCGATCGTGTAACATCTCGATATTTCTCCGTACCTGACTGCAAAGACATAATTCGTTGACGATCACGTAACGTCGCATATATTTCTTCGTGGTCTACCGCGGGGACAAAGGAAATCTCCCCAAACGGCCAGGATCAGAGCAACTTCTTGGTAATCATAACTTCTTGTAAACAAGACGGCATATTTGCTGAATCAACTCATTTGATATTAAATATCCATTATTTATTTTTATCAAAATTTTTATGACACCATAAGTGAACCTTATTCACTGCTTTAAACACAGTTCATTGTTGTTATCTCCACTGCGCGATGAGCTTCTATGGTTGCCGGCCACAGACATATCTTGAATTAAAAGGTAACTAAAATTAACTAAAAGGTAGCTAAAAAGTAACTAATTTTTACTTCATCCTTACAGTAGACACCCTGTAAAGTTTATCGATAATCTCGTCTCGTAGATTATCGCTGCGCTTTTGTCATTAATTTCTTGCGTTTGACATTAAAAGGGTGGAATTCAGAGACATTTCTTGAGGACACCTTGAGGAGACCTTGACTAAGGAGGCATTGAGGCTTCCTCCAATCTGAAGGTCTCCTTGAGATTGATTTTGCCGTCAGAGTCATTTCCTTAAGGTCTCCTTACTCAAGGGATGCTCAAGGCTTCCGCAAGGCTTCCTCGAAAGTAAGATTCACTGGTACCAATCACATACGAAAAGTTTCACTAGTGTTATTCGAATAAGAATTAAAGCTGACGTGTCTTACAATATAATCTGATGTTCCATGATATTAACGTTGATATGTTAAACATTATAATTGATTGTCAGCTAGTCACATATGATACATGTGTGATTAGCGCGTACTTATTTCAATGTTACTTTTTGAGACTTTTGGCAACGGTCAGTGTAGCTTTTGTTTCCAGACAAGCTATGAAGCAATCTTCGCGCCCCGGTATTTCAAACCTCATGGAGTGTAGAGTGGAGTAAAACAGAAATTGTGGTGCGTAGAGGATATACATTTTGTTGTGCAAATCGTCCTCCAGTATAAAAATATACATGAAAATAAGAAGACGGACGAAGTTACCGTGGAAAAAAGAAGAGAACATGTCAAAATATAACGGAGGCGTTCAATTGCGTGCCTGCAGTAAGACGCACTCTTGATTATTTTAAAGCACCAATACGTCCAATGGGCCTACTGACTAAAAGGAACATAAATGAAAGAGTAGCAAAAACGTAAAGTAGTAGCCTACTTTTAAGCTTACCGTACCATAACCTATTAGGGCCTACGCGCAATAAGCAACCAAAATCCAGAGGTATGCACAAAGTTTTAAATCATATAATGAAATGCACACAGACTTTGAAAGTATGTTACTTTTTATGAAAGTCTTGTTTCATTGTATGATTATCTCCATTCAAGAACGTGGTATCTTCTCAGCTTGAAAGCTGCATAGTTCAAAGACATGCCAGGCAAGTTGCCACTCATTTTGTTTATATGGGTCTGATGTCGTCATGTACAGTAGATCAGGTGTTTTACATGTTTAGGCCTATGGAATAAATATTGTTTTAGAATGTTTAAATAATGTTAATTGGTTAGGTCTGGTGGATCCTAAAACCATAACATGATAGTTAATCTTACTATTACCCCCCACACATTTGAAATTGGTGCCGAAACAACTATTGTCCAAAAATTACTGATATGTGACAGGTTAGGTGAGGACTGAAGATCCACTGAAAATTACTGTTACAGTGACTCCTATGTTCCCCCCTGCCTATAACATAATGGTGCCAGCATATTGTTCGATGTTCCATTGGATATTTTCGGTCTTATTAGGTGTGCAATAAGATAGATAGATTTTTATTAATTCCATTTGATCAAATACATGCATTCAATACATTTTTGATATAGGACACGTCAGAATTTACATCTATAAAATAAAAGAACTAGCAGGTATATATTACTAATATTAACCGGGTGAGTTAGCCGAGGTCGTTACGGCATGACTAATGGCAGTCGCTCACATCCGGGAGGCGAGGAGGTTCGAATCCCCCCGCCGGCAACCTTGAAGATGGTCTTCTGTGGTTTCCCATCTTCCTTCCAGGCAAATGCCGGGGTTGGTCCCTAACTATAGGCCACAGCCGCTACCTTCCCACTCCTCGCCCTTCCCTTCCAACTTTCCTCCCCAACGGTACTTGTAGCTCACCCATTGGGTGTCCGTCTCGAAGCAGCTACAAACCTGGCGAGCCGAACATGTCCTCGGACACTCCCGGCACTAAAGGCCATACGCTAAAAAACTAATATTATAACTATTTAACTTATTATAATAGCAAATCTTAATAGATAGAATCTTATTGCACAACTATTTACACCTCACTCTATTATCATAATATGAAAACTTACTTCTATAAATACAACTTACAGCTAAGTATTACATTTAAAATAGAAAAGTAAAATATAATAATATAATTCATCACTCCTATACGCTAAGATATTCTACTACTGAGTAAAAACAATGGCACTGCAGATAAGCTTTCAACATTCTATCAAAGGTTTTTATTTTTGGGGCCAGTTTTATATACTGGGGTAGTTTATTGTATAATTTAACTCCAGTGTGAAAAGTTCCTTTTTGATATATGCTTGTGTGTGTGTGAAATATGAATGTTTTGATTTTTTCTTGTGTTATGCCTATGAACATCATTGTTTGTTTTAAGAAAAACATCTTTATTCATTAAATTCTTTTTAAAAAACATAATACCTTCAAAGATATATATGCAGGGCAGTGGGAGAATGTTTAAATCTTTAAAGAGAGGTCTACATGATTCTCTAGAGCTTACATTTGCCATAATTCTAATCGCCCTCTTTTGTATCCTAAACGTGCTTAGTACATCTGGCGACATACCCCAAAATATGATCCCATATCTTAAGTATGAATGGAAATAAGCAAAATAAGTATTTCTTAATGTGTGCATGCTAGTGCAGGTTTTCAAAATACGTAACGCAAAGCACATCGAGTTCAGTTTAGTATTCAGATATTGTATATGTTTATTCCATTTCAAGTCTTGTTGTATCCATAGTCCTAAAAACTTTGTTTCTGATTTATTTTCTATTTGATGACCATTTAATGTTATATTGGGTTTCGCAGCATTCCTATTCTGTATAGTGTGGAAATTTAGACATACTGTTTTTTATAGTTTATTATGAGGCGATTATCTTGTGACCATTTGGTTAACTCTCCTGTAACGGAGTCAGCAGACTGCTGTATGACCTGTTTAGTTTCACCTTTTATTACGAGTGTTGTATCGTCCGCAAACAAAATTTCCTTGTGTGAATGAACGTTCTGTGTTATATCATTGATATATAGAAGAAAGAGTAGTGGGCCAAAAACCGATCCCTGGGGTACTCCAAATTTAATAATTCCCTCATTGGACAATGTTTCATTAAGTAATTTGGTTCCAGCATCCTTGTGTCTCAAGCTTACTATTTGTTTACGCCTTGTTAAGTAAGACTCGATCCATTTATTAGCTAGACCTCTAATACCATATTGATTTAGTTTGGTAAGGAGGATTTTATGGTCAACAACATCAAATGCTTTCGATAAATCCAAGAATAGGCCAGTTACATGTTCCTTATTGTCAATTAATTTCAATATACAATTACTACATTCGTAAATTGCTGTCTGTGTAGATTTTTCCGTTCTGAATCCATGTTGTGAGTTTGATAATATTTTATTTTTTTCTATGAAACTTATCAGTCTCTTATACATAATTTTTTCCACAATTTTTGCAATACCAGTTGGTAAGGTAATAGGACGATAGTTATGTAATTCATCTTTTGAACCGTTTTTGTGCACTGGAATTACTTTTGATAACTTCAAAATATCCGGGTAAGTTCCTGAGAGAATTGAACTGTTTATTAAGTGCGTAAGTGGATTTATTATATTTTGTGCACATTTCTTTAAAATTGCATCAGGGATGCCATCAATGCCAGCACAGAATTTATTTTTTAGCTCTTTTATAACTATTCTTACCTCTTCACTTGTGACATGATTTATAAATAAAGAATCACTGCATATATTTATTTTATTATTAGAATTTAGTGTATTTACCTGTGATTTATTTAATATTTTTTGTGGAATTTCCAGAAAATAGTCATTAAAAGTGTTTGCTATTTCCTCTGGATTATTAATCACTTTATTATTTCTGGTCAGTGTAATGTTCCTTTGTATTTTAGCAGATTTTCCAGTTTCTTTCTTTATCACGGACCACATAGCCCTGTTTTTATTAAATGATTGGGAAATAAAATTATCATTATGCATTTTCTTTGCTAGTCTTATTACCTTATTTAATATGCCAGTGTATTTTTTATAGTATAAATTAAATTCAGGTGTTGTGTGGTATTGTTTATATAATTTGTGTAGAAATTTCTTTCTTTGACATGAATTTATAATCCCTGTTTTTATCCAATTGCTAGTTTTGTTATTTTGAACAGTTCTTCGTTTAAAGGGGAATGCTATTTCAAAATAGTGTTTTAGGGTACTGTTAAATGCATTAAATTTATCATTTACATTTTCTAGTTCATAAATTTCTGACCATGTTTCCTTATTTAATAAGTCATTGAAATATGTAACATTTGATTCAGTGAATGACCTGCACTTTGATTTTACTCCATTATCATTATTATTGATTGTTTCGGATATTTCAAAACTCATTATTTGTCCATGGTGGTCACTAAAACCCGGACAATAGACTTCTATTGAATGGTGATATTTATCTGTATTTATAAAAATTTGATCAGGGGTGGTTTTACTAAATTTTGTTATTCTTGTTGGGGTATTTACTGTAGGTTTCAGTCCATAGGAAATTAGTAACTGTGTTAATAATTCACAATTTCTATCAAATTTTAAGAAATCCACATTTACATCCCCACAAATTATTATATCGAAATTTACTTTGCTCATGTTATTGAGTAACAATTCTAATTTATCTATAAATAAATGAAACTTTCCTGACGGAGAACGGTATACGCATACAATTATTAACTTAAACTGCTGTATTTTTACGGCAGAGAATTCAAAATCCTGTTCCATAATTAGATAATCATAAGCTGTTATCAGTTCATGATCTAAATTATTTCTTAAGAAGATGCAAGTACCACCATGGCTAATATTAGATCTAGAGTATTTACTAGCTTGTATGAACCCTGGGAATTGAATTAATTCAAGTTGTTCCTCTTTCAGCCAATGTTCTGAAATACATAGTGCTGAGATGTCTTTAAGTTCATTTTTAAGCATTAGATTTATGTAATCAATTTTATTATAAAGAGACTGGACATTCTGGTGGTAAATTTTAAATTTGTTACTTTTGCAAGCTTTTGTTGGTGATTTATTTACATTATTATTATCATAATTGTTATTATTATTGTTGCTAGACAAATCCGAAATACCATTGTTACACCCGTTAAATTTGACTTCAAAAGATCTGATTGCCAAACCTCACGTTTGGCTTCTTCTACCAGTTTCCCTGCTTCCACTCTAATGATATTACTGTTGAATTATTCTTACCGCTTGAATTTACAATTTTGCAGATTTCATCACTAAGATACTCTTTTCCTAATCTATTTAAGTGTAGGCCATGCCGAGTGTGGAACTTCCTGTCTAATTTACTTACATCTACAATTTGGACATTTGGAAAACTCTTACAAATTTTATGAATTTTTCCATTTGTAGCCTCTATTTCTACATTTACACATGATTTGGGAATTAAATCGTATCTCTGCGGAATGTTTACAATAATGACATTTGTTTTTTGCATGGATGGCAATGTACCCTTTAAATCTTTGATTACCTTTTTACTCTCATTTCTATAGACGTCGTTTGCTCCAGCGATGATCACTGCGTAGTCCTTTGCAGTAAGGGACGCACACTCTCCTATCATTCCGTTCGTGACCTCAGCAATTTGAGCTCCTGGCTTTACTGTCGAAGTGACCTCCATTTCTCTGCTTCTCTCCAATACGCTTGCTGCTACATCTCGCCCGTGGCCATCCGCAAATATCCGTATCTTCCTGGATTTTCTCTTTATCACTTTCTTCTTTTCTTCTTGAGGAAAGTCATCATTTTCTTCGACAAGCACTCCAAATGAATTTGAGACGGGAAGTTCAGTTACATGTACTCCATTTATAGGCCTAGGCTTATTCAATCTTACCTTACCAGCAATCACTGTCGACCAAGTTTCCTTGCTTTCCTCTCTGTTTCCTTTTAATTTATTCATCTCTTCCATTAACTTAGCAATATCTTCTTTTAGCTGCTTTATAATTTCGTCTTTTGAGGACAGTTCGTTTCTCAGGTTATGACATTCGCATGACGGTACCGGTAGGCCTACATTACGACAATCGGTTTCACTTTTCTCCTCATTCAATTTTACCTGAGATCTTGTGATGATTTTATTTGCATTTTTTACTTTTATTTTGCACGACGAGCATAAATCTGTTACGGTTACACTACCTGACGAGACACTAATACTGTTTACTGTCGTCATAATAGAGATCTAAGTTAGCCTAGATGTTTACACCAAATTACACTAAATTTATTTTAATTATTACTACCTAATAGAATTAATCTAATTTCATACCAATAAAGAAGAATGTGAAATACGTATATCTTCCAATTGGGCGAAGTCTCGTAAAAGCACCACTGCTCTACTTGGTTCAAACAGTGATTGGAGAAGTCACCAAATCTTTGGATACACGTCCCCACAACTTAGTTTATTAAATTATCAATAAGAATTTCTAAATACTATCAATATTCCGTATTACACTTGATCTAAGGAAAGTAACTTTATAGATTTTAAACCTCTGTTATAATATTTTACCACTTTTATCAAATATTTACACTAGCTGCTATTTCACTACACTTTCACTGTGACGCCATCTTGCCCATGTACCGATATAGGAATGCTGGCATATCGATAGCCTCCCAATTGTATAACATGGTATTCTATGCACTATTTATGCCATCGAAGGACAGTGGCAGTAAAGAGCAACTTAATTGCCACTATGGGCTAGCCAACACAGGAGTACAGTACAGAGGAAAGTATTGGGGATCACTGTGGAGAGAAAACCACTACATAGGCCTATCCACTTGTGGAGCATGAGCATGGTTAGGACAAAATAGTCCCATTTTGCAGGGGGATTCTGAATTAAAATGTTTCCTACTCGGATAGATTGCAGATTGTACTGCATAAGTGTACATACGATGGTAGGCACACTGTCACACATCGGAAAACCAAGGGTACATGGCCTACTCACAATATTTGCTAGATGCACATAATATTGTGATGAGACTGTACAAATTGTAGCAGACTTTATAGCTTCTCAGCTCATGAACTGCACAAAAAAAAACATAACTATAACATTCAAAGAATAATAACGATACCGTAGTTATTTATTATAATGAACATTAAAGGAGAGGGAACTATTGTAAATAAAGTTGTAATGGACTTCTAGTTCTGATTAAAAATATAACCATGCCAGTTTCTTGTAATGAAATTACTGCTTTATGAAAGCAGTGCCATATACTTGACTCTACTTTTACTAGTTAATGTTAATGGTTATAATATTTATCCTTTCTTTCTGATATTTTTAATTGGTGTTTTTTTCTTGAGTGTTACCTTAACATAATGAATTTTCTTTTCAGAAAATGGTTGAACAAATAAACAAAAAATTGGGACAGCGAGAAAAGCATTTGTGTGACGAAAAAACAGAACATGACCCAGCGGTGCATGCTCTCTTGGGGAAGGTGTATATCGAAATACCGTTTGCCCTGGACAGTGATACGTTCACATAAGATAGGCAGGTTGGAGAGGCAGCATCAATATAAGAAGAGCCTATCATCGAGCTGGTCATAGAACCAGATAAGGCTGGCACCAGTACATCGAATGATGAAAGCCCAACAGGTTTGTCAGAGAGATAGTTTTAAGACAGTTTGCAGAACAATGTTCTCCTACCCGATATTATTCTCATTTCTATGGAGTCTGGGATTTGTAAAACAGAGAGCCATGTAGCCTAATGTCATCACGCCAGGAGATGGCAGTTCAACACGCTGCGACGGGGTAAGGGGGACTTGCAGTACGCATGCGCAGCCCAACTATTCCAAACCTAAATATATCGGTTGGCAGTCAGTTGCTGCTACTTCCTGCATGATAATTTGTTACCTTCTTACTTTCAATAGGCTATTCTTATAAGTCTTTGTGTTTACTTTTAATAATGTAGCAGTATCAGGTACAGTAATAGAAACAGTGACCTACTTAATGTTTTTGGAATGCACGATACGCAGTGAGAGGGAAGACAACTGCTGTTCAAACCCAACTGCCTTCTCCTGACGAGATATCAGTAGGTTATAAATTATGTGAACAGAAGCATCTGAACACTCACATGTGAATGCAGGTGAAGTTTGGACCAACCATCGCTACTAGCCGTGGCTGTCAAAATGCTACTTTTCATGTGTATGGTAACTTTCACCTGCAGTCAAGGCTCAGAGGGAGGGTGTATCAGGCGGAAGTGTGTCCGGACAGGGGGGAGAAGATAGTTAATGCAGTGCTAAAATGCGTACAGTGCTCAGTGACTTCTCCAGGGGTACATTTTTGCCATGAAATATAGAAGTTTCTTTTATGTTTTCAACCTTGACTTTGTACTTACGGCACACTACGACTGAGTTTTGGCCAGAAATTGCAAAAATATATTTTTTTAATTTTTAATTTTTGTTATAATTTGCCTCTGTGTACTATTTGGGGACCAGTCCCCAGTAGTATGAATGACATTAATCTAGTGGAGAATGTGACATGAATTATGAAGATAGTTTTGTAGCCATGGAAATGTTTGCGGGACATGCTATATGGGCAGATGTGCTACAGTACAATTCTGTCAGATGGTGACTCTAAAACATTCTTTCAATCACCTTGTTCATGAAAACGTGTACAGTACCTCAGTTTCCCATTTTTTTGAAACAAAATTTGCAACTTGCCTTTCAGATTTGCAGCCATAATGTTGCAAATTTTTAAACTCGTTCAATATCAATGCATCCATAAGTTAAATGATAAGTTTTACTGTAGTATTCTTAGTTTTTATATTAAATATATTTTAATTTTATAATAATAGGTAATTAATGGGATTACAAACATTGTAAATTGTGTTAATTTATATCTCAACAATTATTCATTTGAACTTAAAATCAACCACAAGATTTACTTTTATACTAATGATTTATGCGATAGTCATGAAAATGAGCAACCTCCATTAGTTGGGCACCAGGAGAATTTTCAAAATTTGCATAATTTGGACACTAGGGAGACGAGACATTAACCAGGGTATCCACCTGCTTAACATGATCATGGCTAGTGAGCCTGGGAATTGGAAACTCTAAGCTCGATCTGTTTCCCAGTGGCTTTGGGATGGATTTTCTGCATATTTCCTTTCCTTCTAAAATCCATCCATCATCGTTCTTGAAGGGTTGAGGGCACTTCTTACTTTATTTTCCCTTTTCCTTTATTATTTTCCTTTTTTTTCTTATATTATGTAAATTATTTGTAAGTACAGGGTGATTCATATAAAACACATGATTTTCATTTCATGTTTATTTTGTTTGGTTCCTTAGTTTCGGGGCTGCGACAACGCGGTCATGTAGTCCCGTGTACTTTGGGTGTGTGTAGAATCTGTCTGATAACCGGTGTTAATTGTGAGGACTGTATTAGTGTGTGTTATCTGTGATTCAGGTAGAATGACTGCAGACGATTAATTTTTTCAAGTAGTTCGTACTTTTGCTACCAAATGCTACCATCCACGACACCTAGCTGCGGACGTGGCTACTAAATGCCATCGCAGTCACCACCTGGTGGCGAACGGTGGAACTAATATAAAGCGTTATCAGCCTAACCTACAAATTTTAGCTTCCACAAGTGCAGTGTAGTTAGTAAAGCCAAAGCAAAGCCAACTCTGTGCAGGCCATGGAGGCCCTGGGAGAAGTGGAAGGTAGACGCTTCCACTCTTTTTTGACATCGGCACTAGATGGGATGGAGTTGTCAGCTCCATGCCCGGCCGTCTTTGCTCCCAGGAATTACCCAGGTACTCATTTCTGGTGTAGGCTGAGTGAACCCCAGGGCTATTTGCGTTTCCGAAAGTGGTAGTTTTGTTTCTAAAATCCACTACCTGGGTGGGGATCGAACCCACTCCCTTTCAGTTAGAAGCTCAGCGACTCGACCGACTGCGCCACGCAGCCCCCTCAAGAGTATTTAGGGGAAGGTTCTTTTCATGCCATAAATCTATGATATGAGACCGCAGGCTTTACTTCCCCTCCGAAGGAAGGCATACTGAGGGATCATGTTTATTTTGACATGGAGGATGCTAGTAACATGCTATAGCCTCCTAAATGCCCATAATATCTGGCAGATGACTGTGCCGTTGAAGGTTGTCAGTACGTAAATAGCGGCTTCAGTGGCGTAGTTGGTAGCATGCTGAACTGCTGTGCCCAAGATAGCGGGTTCAAACCCGGCCGAAGTCGTCGGATTTTTTAAGAGCGTTAAAAATCCTTCAGTATGCCTACCTTCGGAGGGGAAGTAAAGCCGGCGGTCCCATGTCATTGATTTGACATGTAAAAGATCCTTTGACAGACTAGACTTGTGTAAAGCTAAATTGTTAGGTAAGATTTCATCGGAATGCTCTATCAAAGTTCCAACGTTCGCCACTAGGTATCATTGATATCTGGTAGCGAAAGTTGGAACTACTTGAAATTGAACGGAACTTGTAGCTCACCCTAATAAGGGTGTCCCCTGGAAGCAGTTACAGACTCAGGCGAGCCAAACATGTCCTCGGACACTCCCGGCACTGAAAGCCATAAGATTAATAAAAATAAATAAGTACGTAAATGAAACATTTCGGTGTATTCCTATGCAAATAAAATAGTTTTACATGAATCACGCTGTAGTTGGTAGTGGTAAGGGATGTTACCATCCTCAAAATTAGGGGCTGATGAGGTGAAATGTGGTGGCTTGGATTCCACATAACAAGGACGTCACGTGGCTTATGATCACAAAATTAGTGGACTCGTAAAACAACAAGCGTCCTTTTTTCCTGATAGGCCACGGCCACTCCCTGTCCAGTGAAATTGATTTGAGTTCTACCTGTAAATTAAGCAATTACAATTTTACCTTTCATTGCTTAATTCCACACAAAGCAGTCTGTGTTGTGCATTATATTATCTGATTTGTATTTTAGAGAAATGAGAAATTTCAAAAAAAAATCTATTCAATGAATCTCTTGAGAGTATTCTCATAAATTGTACTTGCCAGAAACTTAAATAGAGTGCAACCTTTAAATTACTTTTGTAAGGGCAGTGAAGAGGTCAAACTCTTTCAACAGTAAGGAGACTCATCACACCACATTCCTATAAAGATTTCACCACATATCCATGAAATTAATTATAATTATATCACAGTAAAATGTTTTCTTTATAACAATGCCCATTTAATATAATCTATAGTTTTCATGAACTATCAAAGGAATTCCAGACCTTGTTCATAATGAGTTACATGTAGGTTTTATGTGTTTCAGAGCCATTTCCAATGAAGAAAAGTTGAGAGCCTCATGCAGTGGCTCTAAAGATAAAACTAGCATACAAGAAAGGTGTCTTCGGATACAAACCCTGTTGGCGCAAGAAAAAGAATTACATATTAAGCAAGTTAGCGAAATAATATCAAGTTAAAGGAGCAGGAATTAATTCTGAAGCAGCAGACTTCCTGTCCCAAATGAAATGTACCTATTTATTAATTGTACAGTACAGTATGTAAATAAATACCTATGAAAATGAACCCTTGCATCTTGTATTTAAAATAAAAAGTAAACTATGGAACATTGCAAACAGCTGCTGAACTTGTAGGCTATTGTTGTCGATGTAACTTAGACGGTAGAATAAAAAGATAAGGGCACATCCCGTTGCTGTCCCACCAGGCCCGACGAGAGGGGGGGTCAGGCGGGGCTGCAGCCCCGGGGCCCGGCTCTGGAAGGGGGCCCGGCCGGGCAAAGTATTCCTTTCATGACCAAAATATATCACAGACAATTATTTGATGAAACAATCAACGTCTGTGCAAAATGGCGCAAGAACAATAACATAGGCTAGGTCAAATACTTTAGTCAGAGCACCCTGGAAACAGATGAACCAGAGGACCCGAACGTAGTCATACAATACCGTAGTTCTCAGAATATGTACCTAAGGTGAGGGGCGCATACCTCGGTTCTAAATTTAACTTACTTGTCAGCCTTCTTTCGTTTGTATACCAAACTTTAAACATATTTCCTCATCATTATCTGTCGCAATTCTGAATAGTCTCCCCTGTGACTGTGTTTGGGCGTCACGTTGCTTTGTTTCGAATGATCTTTGTGTGCCGTGCGCTCACTCCATTTACATTGTCTAGGTAAGAAAATAGTTTATTTAATCTTCGTCCACACTGGAATTCATTTTCGCTCTGTATAAATGCCGGATAAATATGATGCGTGATGTAAGGGTATTTCCATTGCCGAACGTACATAAAATAGATGTGGACTAAGGAAAATGTTCATCTATAAAGAACTAAGAAAACATTATTATTATTATTATTATTATTATTATTATTATTATTGCTAGGAGGCTTGTATTTCTTACGACTGTAGCCTATAGGCAGTGAATCGATTTGAAAAAGTTTCGATCCGAAGATCCCCGGTTCGAATTCACGTCGCATCAAGACATTTTAACTGTCTGATTATCACTTTATGGCTTACGTCTTGTATCTAACATTACCTAATAACTGCGAAATCTCATTTGCTGCTATTATTATGATTAATAGTAGTAGAATTATGATTATTATTAATATTATAATTAGATGTATTATTATTATTATTATTATTATTATTATTATTATTATCGCCATATACTGTATGCTAAACAATTTTAGTAGAAACAAGCTGAGCTTTCGTAAGCCAACTGGCAGCATTAGTGGTGTATTCTTTGAATACACGGTACCTGAGATATAATTTCTATTGCTCTTTGCATGTTCATTTCTTCCTTCCTCTTTGCCAAACACCAACAGTGATCATCTGTTTTCTCCTTGTTGGGCATGTCTCTTATGTCTTCATGAGTATGTTTCAGATATATAACTTCTGTGATCCACCTAGCGTCATCTAGTAGCAAACCTCTGAAGCTACTCAATTCCTCATCGTGCAAGAGGACTTACTTATCCATTTGGCTACCAGATCTCGTTACCATCGTCAGCTATTTTCTCCTTGAGCAAGAGGACTACGTCTACTGTTTCACTCACCATGCTGCGCTAATATCGCCTACTATCAACTCTTAGAAGACCATCCATCAAGAAGAAAATTATTATTTTTTGCTAAGTTGGTTATGCTGATATGTATACCTTTTGTTTCCTACCCCCACTCTCTCCCCTTCCTAGGACCTTCCGTGCTTCGTTGAGCTGCTCTCACTTCTTAGTCGGCAGTCGTAGTAATCAGTTAAGGCTCAACCAGAGTCAGCCTCCTGACCTAACGAGGCATTTTTTAAATTCCACGCCATGTTGGAACTTTAAGCATCAGTGAGGAACTTCACCTTCGCCATGCAACAAAGATAAGTACCTGATTCAAGTTTTAACCTCATCTTCAGGATTTTACTTACCACATGCTTTTAACTATCTTTTATGGGCAGTGTGAGGTTACTTGTTTTTGGGCAGAATCATCCTCCGCGGGATTTTCCATGTTGAGCCTTTGTTTAATCAAGCTAATCTTAGTGAAAAGCAGCATTTCTTATGCTTGCCAAATGAGAAATCTTCTCACTACGTGGGATATTATCTAATACCCACTGTCTATAACTTACAAAGCAAGTTCCTCCGCTGGATTTACATTAGCCCCATTTCACTACTGGGATTGTTCTGGAACTTTCCAGATTCGGTACTCAATCTACGAGTCCTGCCGTCATGTATTTCTCACGTACTTGGGAGAATTCTGTTTAAAACTAAATTACTACAATAGTGAACTTTCGTCCACCGCTGGGACATTCTATGGCGCATTTAATTGTAAATTACAACTGGTTCAAGAAATAGACTCTCACCTACATAGTGCAATCAGTTCTTCCTATAATTGCAATAACTTTCTTCTCCATAAACTTTGTGTCTCCACAGTGAACATTTCATATGTTTCAATGAACTATAGTGAAAATCAGTGCTTGCTCAACTTTTCTACCGCGTCGCGATCGTCCGCTTATATTCAAATAAGGCCATGAACATTTTCCTTAATTCCCATTTCTCTTTCCTAAACCTCTCACTAACAATCTGCAATAAATTTGTAATCTAGGTCTGTTCCAATAAGGTGTCATTCTAAGAAGTGCCCTTCCATTTTTGTTGGTTTATCATTAAGTATCTCTGTATAATTTTTGTGATACGTGTCTAGCACACGTTTCAAACTTACATTGTTCCTCCCTTCAAAATCAGGGAAAACAATTCTCTAAACTCTTGAGCGAGTCATGTTCAGGTTTCACGAAATGGAAACTGCCCCATTTTCTCGTGATTCCTAATTAAACATAGGAAGTCTAGAAACTTCCTTTTCACTTTCGCCAGGTTTCACAGTAAGTGACCTGCCCTCTTTGTATAATTCCCATATATTAACTCTGTATAAATATAAGAAGTTGTAGGAACTTCTATCTTATTTTCACGTTGTTATTATTGTCCTTTTCAAAATTGTCATTTTCTCTAGAACATTCTCTCAAGAATTTCTTAAGGTACACTTTTGTACTCCAATTCACGTTCAAGCTTTAATTATTTCATTGTTTATTGGTTTAACTTTTATAAAGATTTATAAACATGTAAGGTTTGAAACCTTGTAAATTGTTAATTGCCTGGAGCAACCGTTTAATGTTAAGAGGTCTGCGACCCTATTTGTTAAAAAGTTCAAATGAACTATATTTATTAAAATCATATTGCATAATTGTTAATTTCCTCAAACTTTTTCTAATTGTAAAATAAACAAATCTTTTCCCTTTGCTTTTTCATTTGCGAATATAAAGTTTAGGCAAAATCCTGTCTTCCTTGACTCTCCTCACTCAATGACATTAAAATCTTTAATAGGGCTTTCACCATTTGTTGCATTTGAGCAAGAACTCTTAATTTTCACCTTACTAAAGTTCTTCTTAGCGATAATAGCTAATTCTAATTGGCCAGTAAGGCAAGTAAAGTTCGCTCAGCCAACTACCTGCTTGTGGAGACCCTCTCCGAAAACTTATGGTCAGTTTTCTAAAAAATAAGTGTTTCTTTTTGTCTAAACTTTTAGCCGGCTCCTCGCTGAGTAAAAGCTTAGCCATTGTTCAATGCAACCATTGGTTCATTTACCAAGATAACCCAGTAAGGCATAATCTTTTATCGTATTCCTTCTTAGAGACACTTGGTCTCCTTTACAGGAACTCCATAATTTTGGAAATTGAAAATACCAAGCTTGAGTTAAATCATTGGCATTCTTCGAATTACTTTGTAAAACCTAATTTCTTTGAGAAAACATACAGTAAATTTGTTCCTCTAAGTCTTGCCAGACCATCACCCTTCCCCATAGTACTTTTATACATGCTCGGGAGGAAATGTACTAAAGCCTCTCTCTTGCTAACCGCCCAAGTCCTAGCTGCGGTTCCCGTTAGCCTCGACCAAGCTCGTACCTACTTTAGGTATCCGAGAGTTAATTTCCATTGGCAACTTCTTCTAAGTGTATTTAAACCTCAACTTATTAATTTTGTGGGACTCTCCTCCTATTTTTCTATCCTTCTTTTCCAAATCCCAAATCTACTTTCTTCTCTTATTCATCTTCCCTTGGTGGGTGGGTTATTCCCTAGCCTATAATCTACCCAAAATTTGGTCCCAGAAACCCGGGAGAGCCCATTTTTTCTTCTCTCTCTTTAAAAAAGTGTCATTTGACAATACTTTGCATATTTCTAATATCTGTATTGAATATTTCAGCTATAACCACATCGTGCAAAGCCTGTGAACGGGAAAGAGGCCGCTCCTGTCTCCTATGGTGTGTCCCATTCTTTCTACTCATTCGCTGCTGCCAGCTTGACAGCATTTCCAAGGTTCCACAGTTGCGTGAGTTACATTTTCATTTATCTTCTTTAATATGGCTCCCACTGATAAGGATAAGGATGAAAAACTTACTTCTAAACGAGCATCCTATAAAGGGCAAATTACCCGATTCAGAAGGTACATAAAAGAATTAGATCCCTCAGACGCGCAATTAGATTTGTTGAAACATCGTGTAAAGGATTTTGAACGTTCTTATGAAAACTACTGTAACATTCAAACTGAAATTGAAACTTGTATGCTCAATCAAACAGAAGATCGTGTCGAAGTAGAGAACTTATATTACGAAGGCATAGGTTCTGCTTTCAAAATAATACGCCAACTCGAAGAGGAGCAGAAAAAGGACGCTTCTGTTCTTGGTTCCCTTCACGAACCCCAAACTTCTTTCCGTGAGAGCACTCACAAGCCCAAACCTACTTTACCGAAAATTGATTTACCCCATTTTTCTGGAGATGAATCCACTTGGGATTCTTTCTATGAATTATTTTGCTCTCTTGTTCATGACAATGAAGACATTCAAGTCATTTACAAGTTTCATTACTTGAGATCTATCCTTCGAGGTCAAGCTTTGCAGTTAGTTGAAGCACTTCCTCTGCGTGCCGAAAATTACCCCATTGCCTTTAACTTATTAAAAGAAAGATATGGAAATTCACGTTTACGTATTCAACGCCATATTAAGGCTCTATTTAACCTACCTGCGTCACAGCACAATGACGTCACTAGTTTGCGTACTTTAATTGACACTACCCAACTCCACGTTAAAGCTTTGTCCCAATTAGAGCAGCCTACTGAACATTGGGATACTTTCCTAATACATTTAGTAGTCTCTAAAGTTGATGCTGCTACCCTCAAAGCTTGGGAAATTGAACTTTCTAAGGAAGACGACTACTCTTACGAGCATTTAGTCACTTTCATAAACGCTAGATGCCAACTTTTAACCGCGCTAGCTAATCAGAGCGAACCTTCATCTCCTAGTTCCAAATTCGAATTAATGTCCATCAAACTCAAAAGCGAACGCTCAGCGTCTAATACCCAAAAACCAGGGTCCAGCTCATCCAAATTCAAATCAAACATTACTGGTTACCCAACTAGGTCTAGTGAACGTCGTGTTGCTAGCTCTATTGTTTTAAACACGCAAGGTGAACCTCGCAAAAGTTTAAACGAACCGGTAAAGTGCATACTTTGTAAAGATCCCCATGCCCTATACCTCTGCAAATCCTTTAAAGAAATGTCAGTCGATGACAGACGAAAATTAGTCGCTCAAAACAAACATTGTTTCAACTGCCTAGCGCCCACGCATTCTGCTTCTAACTGTAAGTCCACAAGACTTTGCTACCATTGTGAAAAGGCTCATCATACTCTGCTACATCGTCATGATCAGGCAAGGTCATCGACAGCATCTACTTCGCCGAAAAATGATAGTGTTAACAGTTCTAATGCTTCATCATACATTCAAAATGCTAAGTCCATTCGCAGTGCTCAAGTATTGTTGTCTACTGTCCAAATTGACGTTCAGGATAATTTTGGCAACTGGGTCCGTGCACGCGGTCTTCTAGACTCAGCGGCAACTCATGATTTTGTATCTAATTCTCTGATTAGAAAACTAGGCCTACCCGTAAACCCCACTTCTATCAATGTGTCGGGCATCAACAGCTCAAAATCGCAAGCTTTACAATTTTCAAAACTAACCATAAGAGATACTTGTCATAGAAACAACTTTCTTAAACTTAATTGTCTAATTCTCAATAGCATTGGAGAAGACACTCCTAGTCACTCGGTTGATATTTCGGGGTTAAACATTCCCTCGCATTTAAGGTTAGCCGATCCTTCGTTTAACATACAAAATCCCATTGACATACTCTTTAGTGCCAATGTCTTTTGGAACTGCCTTCGGAAACAGGTTCGCAAGCTATCCTCAAACGTGGTCGCTAGAGACACTAATTTTGGATGGATTGTCACAGGGCAACTTCCCCATTATTCTCCTCAACCTGCATCGCAATGTTACTTCTCCAATACTGATCTGGAACAGTTTTGGAGGCTTGAAAATGTTGATTCTCCTAATGTAACTTCTTCAGAAAATGAATTCTGTGAGCAACTTTTTTTGAACACGACCACTCGTTCTTCTGATGGCCGGTTCGTTGTTCAAATGCCAAGATCAAACAATCCCCCCAAACTTATTAACTCTCAGCCTAAAGCTCGAAAAGCTCTCTTTGCTATCGAGAGCAAATTCAAAAAGGAACCCCTCGTCAAAAAGCAGTACACTGAGTTCATGGATGAGTATGAAAGCTTAGATCATATGGAGGTTGTTAACAAATCCGATGATGAATTGCACCCCCCAATCGAAACGGTTTATTTAAATCATCATCCTGTGTGGAAAAACCCTTTTGTAAAAGATAAAATCCGAGTTGTTTTCAATGGTTCATCACCCGACGTTAACGGCAACAGCCTTAATGACACTCTTTATTCTGGTCCTGCTATTCAATCAGATTTATCTGCTATACTTTTAAACTTTCGATTATTTCCCCTAGCTGTCATAGCCGATATAAAACAGATGTACCGTCAAGTGTTAATTCAACCAGAACAGCGAGATCTTCAAAGAATCTTGTGGCGTGATGAAACCAGTAAGCCCATTAAGGTATTTCGCTTGAAAACGGTTACTTATGGCTTAAAACCCTCTGCTTTCCTTGCTATCCGATCCCTACACTTGCTAGCCTCTCAAGATGGTCATTTATTTAACCCCAAAGCCTCTGAAGCACTAACTACGTCATTCTATGTTGACGACTACTTGCAGTCCTTCTCTACTTTGGAGGAAGCTTCTTTTGTATCTTTAGAACTTCAGGCATTACTAAGGAATGGAGGTTTCCCACTTCATAAGTGGAACTCCAACTCCCCTGAGTTTCTCGCCCAATTTCCCATCGAAGACGTAGATCCCTCTTCTGTCGAAATTTGTGGAAACTCCGAATCTATAAAAACTTTAGGAGTTCATTGGTGCACTAGCACTGACACTCTTATCTATAAAGTTACGCTCGCAGAAGAGCTTCCTAATACAAAAAGACAAATCCTCTCTGAAATTGCAAAAATTTTTGATCCGCTTCAATTTCTTGCCCCAGTTATTGTCATAGCCAAACTCTTCATGCAAGAGCTGTGGTCACTTAAATGTGAATGGGATGACGCTGTCCCTCTTTCTTTTCTTAATCGTTGGCTCTCGTTTCGCAGCAATTTGTTGGATCTTTCCCTTATTGAAATTCCCAGGAATTTAATTTGCTCTCATTCTAATGCATCTTTTTTCCTTCATGTGTTCGCGGACAGTTCCGAAAAAGCTTATGGTTGCTGTGCATATTTAGTTTATCACGATTCACTCTATGGATCTCCAGTTTCTAACCTTGTTTGTGCCAAATCGAAGGTCGCTCCTCTTAAAACTATCACTTTACCTAGGCTCGAACTGTGCGCTGCACTAATGGCTGCAGAACTTGTCAAGAAATTACGGGAAGTATTAAAGGTCGAATTTTCGCAAACCTATCTCTGGAGCGATTCTATGATCGCTCTTTCTTGGATCGCCAAAAACCCCTCTCACTGGCAAACTTTTGTCGCAAACAGGGTTTCCAAAATTCAAACTCTTTCTTCTGGATGTCAATGGAGGCATGTTCCCAGTGCGGATAATCCAGCTGATATCATCTCTCGTGGTTGTTTACCCTCTCAATTGGCAGCTTCCCAATTGTACTGGCATGGGCCCTCGTGGCTAATCGACGAATCTTCCTCATGGCCTTCTAAACCTCCAGCTCCAAACTCCAACTTGCCTGACGCTAAAGTACCTCTGTCTATTGCCTCGTGTCTGGTTTCTAATGCTTCTTATCCTTTGTTGTCACGCTATTCTTCCTTCCATAAATTACTACGGATTGTTGCCTATCTCCTTAGATGGAAATATCTTGTGGTTGACCAACCTCTTCTCCCTAAACCACACCTTACCAATCATGAATTGAATCTCGCTACCATTAAGATTTTACAACTGACACAGCAAGAAGCCTTTTCTTCTGAGTTGTCTTTGCTTTCTTCTAAAAGAGATCTTCCCAAATCCAGTCGTCTTCGTGCTTTAGCCCCGTTTCTTGATGACCATGGATTACTTAGGGTAGGTGGAAGGCTCTCGCAATCTTTACTCTCTGAGGACAAAAAGCATCCCGTTATTTTGCCTTCCAAACATCACGTTACTTCTTTAATTATACGTGACTTTCATTACCGTAATCTTCATGTTGGTACACGTACTCTGCTCTGCCTCTTAAGAGAAAAGTACTGGATTATAAATGGAATTCATGAAGTTTCTTCTGTAATTCATAAGTGCATTCCTTGTTTCAAAACGAAACCTAAAATCAACACTCAATTAATGAGCGATCTGCCCTCTTTTCGTTCTTCTCCTATACGCCCATTTGCTTTAACTGGCGTGGACTATATGGGTCCGTTCCAATATCAACGAAACTCTCCTGAAGCTAAGCGCAAATTGTTTGGTAAGCTTTATGTTTCTCTCTTTGTTTGCATGGTTACTGGCGCAATCCACTTGGAACTAGTAACGAATGCTTCTACTTCTTATTTTTTATCAGCTGTCTCTCGTTTCACCGCTAGGCGTGGTGTTCCTTCTGAGATGTTCTCTGATAACGCTTCCACCTTTCAGGGCGCAGCTTCCCTGTGGAAGAAAGCTCTCACTTCCTCTCCTGCCATGGAACAAATCTCTAATTTTTCTTATTCAAAAGGTTTCAAATGGCGCTTCATACCTCCTTACGCTCCGCATCATGGTGGTAGGTGGGAATCTTGCGTAAAGCTCACTAAACGTCATTTAAGAAAAGTCTTAGGTAATCGAATTCTGACTTACGAAGAATTCAATTCACTGTCTGTTTTGATTGAAGGTGTTGTTAACTCTCGCCCTTTAACTCCACTTTCCAATGACCCTGATGACCTACTTCCACTCACTCCTGGTCACTTCCTTATCGGCACTTCTCTTTCTGCCCCTCCTCCTCTTCCTAATTCTTACAGGGATTCTAATCTACCTATCGCTTGGCGGAAACTTGAAGCCCTCCGTAATTCTTTTTGGAAAAGGTGGAACTTGGAATATTTAACTTCCTTGCAACGGAGGCAGAAGTGGTTTCTTTCCAGTCCCGACATTAAAGTAGGGGACTTGGTCTTGGTTAGGGATATTTCACCCCCCCCTAGTATGGATTTCTGGTAGGGTGACCGATTGTTACCCTGGAAGAGATGGGAGAGTCAGGGTGGCCAGAATCTTGACTACAAATGGACCGATCACAAGACCACTGTCTTTGATCGCTCCGCTTCCAATAGATGTGTAACTGCTTATTTGCTCTCTGTTGGTGTTTGTCCCCCCAGTATGGTGTATTCTTTGAATACACGGTACCTGAGATATAATTTCTATTGCTCTTTGCATGTTCATTTCTTCCTTCCTCTTTGCCAAACACCAACAGTGATCATCTGTTTTCTCCTTGTTGGGCATGTCTCTTATGTCTTCATGAGTATGTTTCAGATATATAACTTCTGTGATCCACCTAGCGTCATCTAGTAGCAAACCTCTGAAGCTACTCAATTCCTCATCGTGCAAGAGGACTTACTTATCCATTTGGCTACCAGATCTCGTTACCATCGTCAGCTATTTTCTCCTTGAGCAAGAGGACTACGTCTACTGTTTCACTCACCATGCTGCGCTAATATCGCCTACTATCAACTCTTAGAAGACCATCCATCAAGAAGAAAATTATTATTTTTTGCTAAGTTGGTTATGCTGATATGTATACCTTTTGTTTCCTACCCCCACTCTCTCCCCTTCCTAGGACCTTCCGTGCTTCGTTGAGCTGCTCTCACTTCTTAGTCGGCAGTCGTAGTAATCAGTTAAGGCTCAACCAGAGTCAGCCTCCTGACCTAACGAGGCATTTTTTAAATTCCACGCCATGTTGGAACTTTAAGCATCAGTGAGGAACTTCACCTTCGCCATGCAACAAAGATAAGTACCTGATTCAAGTTTTAACCTCATCTTCAGGATTTTACTTACCACATGCTTTTAACTATCTTTTATGGGCAGTGTGAGGTTACTTGTTTTTGGGCAGAATCATCCTCCGCGGGATTTTCCATGTTGAGCCTTTGTTTAATCAAGCTAATCTTAGTGAAAAGCAGCATTTCTTATGCTTGCCAAATGAGAAATCTTCTCACTACGTGGGATATTATCTAATACCCACTGTCTATAACTTACAAAGCAAGTTCCTCCGCTGGATTTACATTAGCCCCATTTCACTACTGGGATTGTTCTGGAACTTTCCAGATTCGGTACTCAATCTACGAGTCCTGCCGTCATGTATTTCTCACGTACTTGGGAGAATTCTGTTTAAAACTAAATTACTACAATAGTGAACTTTCGTCCACCGCTGGGACATTCTATGGCGCATTTAATTGTAAATTACAACTGGTTCAAGAAATAGACTCTCACCTACATAGTGCAATCAGTTCTTCCTATAATTGCAATAACTTTCTTCTCCATAAACTTTGTGTCTCCACAGTGAACATTTCATATGTTTCAATGAACTATAGTGAAAATCAGTGCTTGCTCAACTTTTCTACCGCGTCGCGATCGTCCGCTTATATTCAAATAAGGCCATGAACATTTTCCTTAATTCCCATTTCTCTTTCCTAAACCTCTCACTAACAATCTGCAATAAATTTGTAATCTAGGTCTGTTCCAATAAGGTGTCATTCTAAGAAGTGCCCTTCCATTTTTGTTGGTTTATCATTAAGTATCTCTGTATAATTTTTGTGATACGTGTCTAGCACACGTTTCAAACTTACATTGTTCCTCCCTTCAAAATCAGGGAAAACAATTCTCTAAACTCTTGAGCGAGTCATGTTCAGGTTTCACGAAATGGAAACTGCCCCATTTTCTCGTGATTCCTAATTAAACATAGGAAGACTAGAAACTTCCTTTTCACTTTCGCCAGGTTTCACAGTAAGTGACCTGCCCTCTTTGTATAATTCCCATATATTAACTCTGTATAAATATAAGAAGTTGTAGGAACTTCTATCTTATTTTCACGTTGTTATTATTGTCCTTTTCAAAATTGTCATTTTCTCTAGAACATTCTCTCAAGAATTTCTTAAGGTACACTTTTGTACTCCAATTCACGTTCAAGCTTTAATTATTTCATTGTTTATTGGTTTAACTTTTATAAAGATTTATAAACATGTAAGGTTTGAAACCTTGTAAATTGTTAATTGCCTGGAGCAACCGTTTAATGTTAAGAGGTCTGCGACCCTATTTGTTAAAAAGTTCAAATGAACTATATTTATTAAAATCATATTGCATAATTGTTAATTTCCTCAAACTTTTTCTAATTGTAAAATAAACAAATCTTTTCCCTTTGCTTTTTCATTTGCGAATATAAAGTTTAGGCAAAATCCTGTCTTCCTTGACTCTCCTCACTCAATGACATTAAAATATTTAATAGGGCTTTCACCATTTGTTGCATTTGAGCAAGAACTCTTAATTTTCACCTTACTAAAGTTCTTCTTAGCGATAATAGCTAATTCTAATTGGCCAGTAAGGCAAGTAAAGTTCGCTC
Organism: Meconema thalassinum; assembly: GCA_946902985.2. NCBI lineage: Eukaryota > Metazoa > Arthropoda > Insecta > Orthoptera > Tettigoniidae > Meconema > Meconema thalassinum. Next base: position 1,204,764,209 of record OX336388.2, read on the forward strand.
AGCCAACTACCTGCTTGTGGAGACCCTCTCCGAAAACTTATGGTCAGTTTTCTAAACAAATAAGTGTTTCTTTTTGTCTAAACTTTTAGCCGGCTCCTCGCTGAGTAAAAGCTTAGCCATTGTTCAATGCAACCATTGGTTCATTTACCAAGATTACCCAGTAAGGCATAATCTTTTATCGTATTCCTTCTTAGAGACACTTGGTCTCCTTTACAGGAACTCCATAATTTTGGAAATTGAAAATACCAAGCTTGAGTTAAATCATTGGCATTCTTCGAATTACTTTGTAAAACCTAATTTCTTTGAGAAAACATACAGTAAATTTGTTCCTCTAAGTCTTGCCAGACCATCACCCTTCCCCATAGTACTTTTATACATGCTCGGGAGGAAATGTACTAAAGCCTCTCTCTTGCTAACCGCCCAAGTCCTAGCTGCGGTTCCCGTTAGCCTCGACCAAGCTCGTACCTACTTTAGGTATCCGAGAGTTAATTTCCATTGGCAACTTCTTCTAAGTGTATTTAAACCTCAACTTATTAATTTTGTGGGACTCACCTCCTATTTTTCTATCCTTCTTTTCCAAATCCCAAATCTACTTTCTTCTCTTAATCATCTTCCCTTGGTGGGTGGGTTATTCCCTAGCCTATAATCTACCCAATTAGTAGCATTGCAAAAATAGATCATCATTCATTTCCGTGTCCGGTCAACATTTCCAAAAAATTGCAGCTGCGATGGCCTTGTTACTTCCTCTAAGAAAATCTTCCATTGTGCATTGGTTGTCCAGGAGGGGGCAGATAAGTAGGTGGCTTGGGCCTTGTTCAGCTCCACATTCACAAGAGGTGTGTGCGTCTGCTGGAAGGATCCCCCATTTTTGCAGGTTGGTGTTGCATTGAGGGACACCCACTCTTAAGCGGTTGAGGGACCGCCACACAGAATAAGGTAGGTCGGCGCCAGGAGCCAGTTCTTCCTTTGGTGACATGTCTGCGGGCAGTGAGCTCCTCCATCTGTTAAGACGAGTTGCCTCTGGTGTTCTCTCCAGCGGCGTAGATAAACGCTGCGAATATGACGTATTCTAATGTGGACGCAGCACGCAGTTGTTAATGACTCCGGCTTGCAAAAGAGTAATTGACTTGGCCGAAAGAACAGCCATTGCCTTAACATGATAACGAAGATATTCTCAAATTCAAAGTCATTACGATTTTCAGAGTGTGAATTGCTATTTAAGATCATCGTTAATTTGATGATGGTTGTTGTTGTTGATGTTAGTAGGGAGGCTGGGGGGGTTTTGACTCAAATACCGTTATTTATGCAAATTAGGGGGGCGTGGCAAGGTCAATGACCTTGAGGTAGGTCATGATCAATGACCTTGAGGTAGGTCATTGACCCCAAGGTCGCCGGGACCCCGGAAGGTAAACAAACCTTGGAGGGTCCAGGAACCGGTTTGAGGGGGTGTGGGTGGAGGGGGAGGAGTGGGGGTGGGGAGGGGGGAAGGGGGAGGGGGAGGGAGGGGAGGGGGAGGGGGAAGGGGGGTGGTGGCGAGGGTGGGGGATGAGGGGGAAGGATGGAAGAGGCTCTGCACGAGACCCTCCTCGACCCAGTCTCTCTGTTGGACTGAGCGCCTTCTCTGTTATTATCCTGGGCTATATAGCTTTGCTTTGAGCCCGATGAGATCCGAGTGTTGCCGAAGGTTTCCGAATCCTTGGTTGTGAATGAATGTCAGAGAATTGAACGGTCAACTGGTGTGTGTGTGTGACGTCACAGCAGATTACGGGATGTGGGGTAGGTCATGAACGGGAGTGTTTTGAATGGAAAACATGAATGGCGGTGGATGGCGGTGGTTGTTGAACCCTGACGTGGTAGGTTGGTTAGGTGTGAATGGGTCTGAGAGACAAACAAGATGGGGTTGAAAGCGCTCAATGGTAAACAAACATCGATGCGTGGGTGGATGTTTAATGAACTTAGGTGTTTGTGTGAATGAATAAACAGATTTGAACGGTTAACCTGTGTGTGACGTCACATGGGATGACTAATCCTGAGATTGACAACGGGTTGTATGGTAGGTCATGTCTGGGAATGACCTTACGGTGATTGAGAGGGTGCGGGACAAATGATGAGGTAAACGTGTTTGAATCATGAATGGAGATGGATGGTGGGTGTTGAACTCTGGCTTGCTTGGTAGGTTGAATGTAAAAACAAATAAAACCAGAAGCAAAAAAAGTAAAATTATGTTTTATTTTGGAACTGTTACTACAACTTAATTTGCCTTTTATCACCAGCTTCTTCCACTTCATCTTCCTCTTCATCATCATCATCTTCTTCTTCTTCATCTTCTTCTTCTCTCCCACGCCCTTCCATCGCTGACATTAAATCGGTAAAAAACCCCACCAAAACTGGATCATTTCCAAAGCTATAAAAAAAATGTATACAATAAAGAGTACAACAAAATTGTTTTATAACGCTTGTTTATCTAAATATTGTATTGTGAATTGCTGGGAGTGTGTGAGAGCAAGTACAGTTCACCTAAGTCTGCAGCAGCTTCCAGCGGACGCCCTTAGGGTGAGCTACAAGTTCTGTTCATTTTTAAGTAGTTCCAAAATTTTGCTACTAGATATTAATGATACCTAGTGGTGAATGTTGGAACTTGAGAATGGGTTTCAGTGCTGGCAGTGTTCACGAACATGTGTGACTCACTTGAGTATGTAGCTGCTTCCAGCGAACGCCTTTAGGGTGAGCTACAAGTTCCAAGTTTTTGCTACCAGATAATAATGCCATCTAGTGGTAAATGTTGGAACTTGTTTTGACAAAATCTAACCTGTCAATTTAGCTTCACACAAGTTTAGTCTGTGGACGGATCTTTTACATGTCATAAAGTGAGAACATGTAACCACTGGCTTTACTCCCCCTCCAAAGGAAGGCATACTGAAGGATTTTAACACACTTAAAAAAATCTGACTTCCTTCCCAATCCTTTTTTATTCATCGCAATAACACGGGTTATCAGACAAATTCTACTCACACCCAAGTAAACATGGGCTACAAAGGCGGTAACTACGCTCAGTATTTCTAATCATTTTGAAGAAGAAAAAAAACACCGCTTGCTTCCAGTATTTGACCAGATCAGGAATGGAATGAATTAAACTCCATCTAGCGGCGAGAAAGATCTGTGTTGGCTGCCAAAGCCTGTCTCACTTTTGTCAGTCAATGTTTAAATGAATGACAGATAAAAAGAAATGATAGTGGAGGGTGTTGCCGGAAGAAAAGTTTGGCAGGGAAAACTGGTGTTCCCAGAGAAAAACCTGTCTGCTTTTGGTTTGCCCAGCACAGATCTAACATAAAGTGACTGGAATTGAACCACGCACCCAGCCGTGAGAGACTGGCGTGCTGCTACATAAGGCTTTAGTAAATAAATAATACTTACATTAACAGATCAAGCGTTAAATCCTCATGGTTTTCTTCTTCTTCTTCCAGCCCCATAGCTTCATTGATCTTGTTGGCAGACATTGCAGCGAATGATATGTTGTGAAAAGGAACAACCTCTTTATATACTGTGTGTTTTCTGGTGAAAGGTGGATTAATTAGGAGTGTTTAAGGTAGTTGTGCAGGGTTATACAGTGTGGAGCTAATTCTGGTGAAAGGAAGGTCAGTAACGATTCCTGTATTAATGCAGGGTAATGCCGTATGGAGGTCATGTTTGTGTGAAAGGAACGGTAATTCAGGGGCGTTTCCTGTAATCGGAGGGGTATAAATAGAGGGCCAGAATTGAAATGAAAGTAGAGTTAACTGCGAGCTTACAGCAATCACACCAGATTGCAATTGGATCCTTGTCTATCAGGTAATATTCAACATACTTAAGTATATAACTTTAAAGTATATCCTAGTGTATATATTTGACTATGTGCTACTGGGAGACTAACTCAGTACTGTACATTACAGTACTTGTAAATGCTGAGATGGTAGGTTTAAATCCACATGAAGATGTTTAGAATTTTAATAGTATAATGGCCTATTGACAAAGCTGGTTTAAAAGTTAGACGGTATGAATCAGACAAGCAATAATTACTTCAAGTATGAAACGAGCAGAATTCATAGCATGTAATAAGATTGGTTTTAACGTGACTTGCATCTTAAACCACTAGCTGCCTGGGATATATAAAATGAATGCAGCTCAATTATATATAATGACTGTTATTATCCAATTAAATGTTGCCGATTTCACTGCATTGCCCGCGAGATAATTACAGTGCTCGACACACAGTCACGGAATAGATGGCGATCTCTTCTGTATTGCAAAGGTGAAGGATATATTTAACATTAGCACTTAGACATGCATTCACTTCTATACATCAGCTCCAGGTCAAGTAACCTATTTAGTTAAGGACATTTAAATCATCACCTCCCGACTAATGTAGCCCCCATGCACTTGGGTGTATTGAACAGATAAATTATTTAAGCAACCTGCCCCGGCTTCACCCGGGAACAGATATAATATACAAACAACCCGACCCGACTTCGCCCGGGAACAGTTATGTTATACCAGAAACCCAACCCGGCTTCGCCCGGGAACAGTTATATTATACCAAAAGCATGCACCGACTTCGCTCGAGAACAGTTAAATTATACAAGCAATCTGCCCCGGCTTTGCCCGGGAACAGTTAAATTATACAAACAATCCGCCCCGGCTTCGCCCGGGAACAGTTATATATTATACTAGAAACCCGCTCCGGCTTCGCCCGGGGGATAGTTAAATTATACAAGCAATCCACCCCGGCTTCACCCGGGATCAGATATATATATATTATACTAGAAACCAGCTCCGGCTTCACCCGGGGGACAGTTAAATTATACAAAAAATATCCGCCTCGGCTTCACCCGAGAACAGTTAAATTATACATGCAATCTGCCCAGCTTCGCCCGGAAACAGTTAAATTATACAAGCAATCTGCCCCAGCTTCGCTCGGAAACAGTTATAGATTATACTAGAAAACCGCTCTGGCTTCTCCCGGGAACAGTTAAATTATACAAGCAATCTGCCCCAGCTTCGCCCGGAAACAGTTATAGATTATACTAGAAAACCGCTCCGGCTTCGCCCGGGAACAGTTATATATTATTCTAGAAACCCGCTCTGGCTTCTCCCGGGAACAGTTAAATTATAGAAGCAATCTGCTCCGGCTTCACCCGTGAACAGTTATATATTATACTAAAAACCCGCTCCGGCTTCACCCGGGGGACAGTTAAATTATACAAAAAATATCCGCCTCGGCTTCACCCGAGAACAGTTAAATTATACAAGCAATCTGCCCCAGCTTCGCCCGGAAACAGTTATAGATTATACTAGAAAACCGCTCCGGCTTCGCCCGGGAACAGTTATATATTATTCTAGAAACCCGCTCTGGCTTCTCCCGGGAACAGTTAATTTATAGAAGCAATCAGCTCCGGCTTCACCCGTGAACAGTTATATATTATACTAGAAACCCGCTCCGGCTTCGCCCGGGGGACTGTTAAATTATACAAGCAATCTGCTTCGGCTTCGCCTGGGAAACAGTTATATATTATACTAGAAACCTGCTCCGGCTTCGCCCGGGAACAGTTATACATTATACTAGAAACCTGCTCCGGCTTCGCCCGGGAACAGTTATATATTATTCTAGAAACCCGCTCCACCTTTGCCCGGGAACAGTTAAATTATACAAGCAATCTGCTCCGGCTTCACCCGTGAACAGATATATATTATACTAGAAACCCGCTCCAGCTTCACCCGTGAGACAGTTAAATTATACAAGCAATCTGCCCTGGCTTCACCCAAGTACAGTTATATATTATACTAGAAACCCGCTCCGGCTTCGCCCGGGAGACAGTTAAATGATATAAGTAATCTTCCCCGGCTTCGCCCGTAAACAGTTATATATTATACTAAAAACCCGCTCCGGCTTCGTCTGGGAACAGTTAAATTATACAAGCAATCTGCCCGGCTTCACCCGGGAACAGTTATATATTATACTAGAAACCCGCTCCGGCTTCACCCGGGGGACAGTTAAATTATACAAGCAATCCGCCCTGGCTTCGCCCGGGAACAGTTAAATTATACAGGCAATCTGCCATGGCTTCACCCGGGAACAGTCATATATTATACTAGAAACCCGCTCCGGCTTCGCCCGGGAACAGTTAAATTATACAAGAAATTCACCCCGGCTTCACCCGGGAACAGTTATATATTATACAAGTAACCCGCTCCGGCTTCGCCCGGGGGACAGTTAAATTACACAAGCAGTTTGCCCCGGCTTTGCCCGGGAACAGTTAAATTATACAAGCAATCTGACCCGGCTTCACCAAAGTACAGTCATGGCCATTTAAATCATCAGCTCCTGACCATGTAGCACCTGGGTGTATAACTTGTTTGATAACCTGTGTTCTTGTAATGGATTGAGGAGAAGTAGGAAAATGGTGAACGCAAGCTGCTGACAATTAAATTAGTGGCTAGCGATAATGGGTGTGTAGAAGGGTTTTGATAACTTTTGTGTGTATATACATATTTGCTAATGGCTTAGGTATACTAAAACACTATTATAGATATCAAATTCGATTTCAGAATGTCGGCAATAAAAATGCGAATTCCATAGGGAAAGATGCTGGACCAGAGACTAAACGACTACAGGATCTGCAGGTAAATGAGTCTTATTTGGTAACTGCTGTTCGTCGAGTCAGGACCAAATTTGGGGAACGTATTCTTTGCGAACTGGAGGACTTTGCAGTATTTCTACCGTCGAGATTCAAGGAACTCAGCGAGGAAGATGTATCCGATCTCAACAAAGGGACCATCTATTTAAAATACTTGGGACTGGAAAATAAAAGATGTCTTGTGGAATTCATAGAAGAAAAAAATAAAATTTAAAATTAGTTTATGTTGAAACGGAATTTGCAGGGAAAATAAACTTTGGTTCACTCTCTCTGCAAACCGTTCAGTTTTTGTAAATGTTAAGTACTAAGGGACATCATGTCGCCACCGATACAAAGTTGGCAAGATGTGGATAGTTGTTTCAATAACAATATCTGTTGCACTAAAGTCAATAATGATGCAAACATTTTAGATCTCAATGAATATTTAAACACTAGTTACAACATTTTTCAAAACAAAATACAAGACTGTTTAAGAGAACATGTAGCGTTAAAGGTTAACGCTGAATTATTATGTGACTTTGCTATTTTGAAACAAGGTGAGGAGATCATCCAGCCAATCTATTTACACACACACATATGACTAAATTATACCGCACTGATAATATACACAGTTGGTATAGTAAAAACATTGTTGATAAACTCACAACACGCTTTGCTGAGTTTCAAGAATTAGAAAGCGCAAATCGCTGGAAGCTATCAATCATCTTAAAATTAATGTATGCACCTTTGATCCCATAAATAGTGGGTCATCTCATGTTAATTTGCCTAAACAGTTGGAAAACCGTCACGCAGTTATCAATGTGGATAATAATGATGTTTTCTGCTTTATTTGGTCCCTGGCTGCTGGGTTATGTTCTGCAAGTAAAAATGTTCACAGAATGGGCAAATATCACCAGAAATTTATGGAATTAATGATCAGTCTAAATTTAGCAGACATAGAATTCCCAATGGACCTCAACGCCATTTCTCGTTTTGAATCTAAAAATCTGCTTTACTCCATTAATGTATACGGAGTTGAAGGGGACAAAGTTATTGGGCCACTCTATGTGACAAAGGAAAAAAAAAGAAAAGCATTTTAATTTATTGTACATTGAAGGGGAATTGTACAACCATTATTGTTATATCAAAGATCTTTCCAGACTAGTTCGTTCACAAGTTACAAAGAGTAAAAATAGGGTATATATATGTGATCGCTGTTTGCAATATTTTACTAGCAATCAAAAGTTGACAGCCCATACTATTGATTGCATTACACAACCAGCTGTAAAAATTACATTCCCAGAAAAGGATAAAGCCAGTATGAAATTTCAAAATGTGTCTCGTCAAGAACTGCTTCCATTTACAGTATATGCAGATTTTGAATGTTTAACCACATCCATTGACACATGTAACCCGGATCCAGCACGCCCGTACACTCAACAAGTACAGCAACATGTGCCATTCAGTTGTGCTCTAAACGTGATTTGCTCATATGACCCTTCGCTTTCTTACTTCAAATCTTATCGCGATGCAAATGCTGCTGCTTGGTTTTTAAATGAATTGGACGCCTTGGCAGATCGGGTGTACAATATCCTGGAAAACCCAATTCCGCTTCAAATGTTGGATGCAGACGAGGTGGCTTTTGCAACAGCAACCACTTGCCACATTTGTCAAAAACCAATAGCAACTTGTGACACGCCGGTGAGGGACCATAATCGGTACACTGGCAAATTTAGAGGAGCGGCTCATAGTGCATGTAATTTGGCCTATAAAAGAGCACGCTATATTTCTTGTTTCTTGCACAACATGTCTCGGTATGACAGTCATCTGATTATTAAGGAATTTGTTAACCTTGAAAACCAAAAGTTTTCTTTAATTCCACAAAATCATGAAAATTTTATTTCGTTTACAAAATGGCGAAATGGAATTAGTATACGATTTTTAGATTCGTATAGATTCCTCGCATCATCATTGGATGCGCTGGTTCAAGGGCTTCACCCAAACAATTTGAATTCTGTACGTCAAAACTTTACTGGTGACGAACAATTTGAATTATGCATTCGAAAAGGGGTGTTTCCCTATAATCATGTAAACAATTGGGCATGTTTGCAGGAAACTGCACTCCCTTCAAAGGATAAATTTTACAATGACTTAACAAAAAGTCATATTTCTGAAGAAGACTATTTACACGCCCAAAAAGTATGGGACGTGTTCAAGATATCAACTTTGGGCGAGTATGCTGATTTATACCTAAAAATTGATACACTACTTTTGACAGACGTGTTTGAACACTTTCGCAAACTGTGTCTTGAAATCTAGAATCTAGATCCAGCCCATTACTACACCCTTGCCGGATACAGTTGGGACTGTATGTTGAAGGTGACTGAAATAGAACTGGAACTATTAACTGACATCGACATGTTGCTCTTTTTTGAACGCGGGATACGTGGCGGGCTTGTATCGCTTGTGCAAAAGCATGCCAAAGCAAATAATCCATACATGGATACATACAAACCAAAGCAACCTACAACATACCTCACCTACCTGGATTGTAACAATTTATACGGATATGCTATGGAAAAACCGCTTCCGTATCAAAATTTTCGATGGCTGACTTCAGATGAAGTTTCAAATTTTAATTTACAGGACGCGTTGAGCAATAACACACGTGGCTATGTTCTAGAAGTTGACATATTATATCCCCGCGAGATACACAATGATCATTCTGATCTACCATTTTGTGTTGAAAAACTACAACCTCCCAGTTCACGTTCCAACAATAAAAAGTTGCTGGCAACGTTAAATCCGAAAAATCGCTACGTCATACACATCGAAAATTTAATGCAATGTTTGAAACACGGTTTGAAGCTACAAACCATTCACCGCATTATTTGTTTTGACCAGAAACCATGGTTACAACCGTACATGCAATTAAATACTCATTATCGGCAGCACGCCAAGACTACATTCGAGTCAAATATTTATAAATTAATGAACAATGCATGCTACGGTAAATCTATGGAAAATATTAGAAAGCATAGAACTATTCATTTGGTAAACCACTGGGATGGTCGATATGGCGCACGAAAATATATTGCTATGCCCAATTTCCATTCAGTACGAGTTATTGAAACTGATTTAGTAACCATTGAATTGTCAAAGACAGAAATCATGTATAACAAACCAATTTACTTAAGAATGGTAATACTTGACTATTCAAAATTTGTAATGTATCAATTTCATTATGAGTTTGCCAAACAAAAGTTTGGAGATGTAAAATTACTGTATATGGATACAGACAGTCTTATTTATCAAACCAATAAGACGGATATTTACTCTGTGATGAGAGAACATCCAAGTTACTTTGATACCTCAAACTATGAGGTTAACAATATGTTTTGCATAATTCCCATGAATAAAAAACACATTGCTCTATTTAAGGATGAGTGTGCTGGTGATGTTATGACGGAATTTGTGGCTTTGGCGCCGAAAATGTACGCATTTTCAACACAAAAGAATAAAGGTCAATGCAAAGCGAAGGGTGTTTTTCGTAGCGTCACACAATTCCTCAATGTTGAGGAATATCGATGTGTACTCTACACAAACACCTCTCGCTTGTACCAGCAAACACGCATTCTTTCAAAGAACCATAATATATTTACAGTAAATCAAAATAAAACATCGCTGTCTACATATGACAATAAACGGTTGTGGGATGGTGTAAATAGCTTGCCTTTTGGACATTTCCACACCTAGTAAATAAGAACACACTGTAATTTTTCAATTCTTTTTTATTACAATTGTATGTTTTTACAAGAAGAAACCAAAACATCTTTTGTGAATGCTGTAATCTGGTGGACTGACTCTCAAATAAATACTTAACAATATTTGATTCGTGGTTATTTCTTTGTCCTTTTCCTCGCTAATCCACAACCACCACCAATCATTAGCTTTGACTTCATAGCTCCTGCCACGATCAAGGCTGCAATCTTTTCACCAATGGAAGCAGTAGATGATGTCACGCGCTGCACAGCCTTTCTTAGAAGAATGTGGTCTGCAACTCGACGTACTTCTGCATTCTTGTCGCTGTAAGCAATGTCATGATCTCTACACGCAGCATCCAATTTGTTGATTCCAGAATTACCTTGTGCTAGACGTTGGTTTAGTTTAGTCCCAGGTCCACAAAATTGATAGCCGGGAATATGCAGTTCAATGGGAAGTACATCAATGGCCTTGTTAACTAGACCATGACCAGCAAAGGTCCGATATATCTTTTTCAATCGTTGTCTTACTTTTTGGTGCTGGCGATACTGCCGCTGCTGTCTCTTCTTCCTCTTCTTCATCGCAACCATGGAATGATGAAGCAAAGTCTTTACAGGACGGTATATTTGTATGGCCGTGGTACAATTTGATGAGCTGACACGTTCCACACTGTCTAATGGATGGCATTTTAGTAATAGACACTTGCTGGTGATGACTAAAGTCAGTGCATGGTTGTAGTTCACGCAGATCAGGATCTCTGCTCCATTCACTAGGTACACTGTGCCAAATATTTTTCACCGCGTTTGAAGCAACATAAAAAAGGAACGCCTTGGGCAAAGCGTTCAATTCCTCATCTGTGAAACTGTCAAGCTTTTTTTTACAGGCAAAAAACTTGACAATAGCTCGCTCTGTGGGGTTTGAGTCCAAACCTTCAATTGCTGCCATATTACTACACGTCCACACTGATCACTGGTATGTCTCACACTGAAGCTGACGTTACAACGCTTTGCACTCAACATGCAAGTTTTGACATGCTCTGCGAGCTAGCCAATCAAAAAGCTTCCAAACATTTTGAAGTGTTTTATTTTGTAGAGGTTCATCAGGCACGGACAGGTTGTACAGTGCAGGACATCCCAGATCATGAAGGTCAACAAGTTGACATGTTGAATTAACATACTGACGCAACCATTCCTTTTTTTCACTTCCCTTTACAAATACAAGGTCAGCACCAAACAAGTGAGCTTTCAGAACAAGTGATAGATGCTGGTAAGGAATGTCGCCTTCTTTCCAGACTAGTCCCAAATTGCGTTGCAACCACTCTGTTTGTCTTCTGTCCTCGTCTGACTGCAAATGCAATGGAAACGGTGGTTCAAAGACAAAACTGGTTACTCTTGGTGCCCACATGGTTGTGCAGTCAATAATTCCTACTTCTTTAATACAAACTTGTTTCCGTTCACCTTGAAACCCTGCACGTCGACAATCAATGTTTTCGGCAAGGCGACGGATATCACACCTTCCACCACCGCTGCTTCTTAACAACTAACTGATTGGATAGGAGCGGGAAAATAATATACACACAAAGAATCAATTACACAATTTTATTCATAAAGTTATCAGTACATCGCTTACAATTTTTTATCATAGGATTTGGACCATCCCAATCACAGTGAGAATCTCCTCGATGCATAAAGTGTCTACGACAAGGACGGCAGGCTGCAACATCCGCCGACATACGGAGGTGTAATGGTAGCTTATCCCAATTAAGGTCAATGTCGTGTGCACCGTACGCGGTCAGAAATCCAGCTGGTGAATAGGCAATCAGATGCTGCGGCATTTCACGAAGAAATTGTGCTTTATGGTAGGCGCGTATTGCTAAACTCACCAGGGTGCGATAAATCTCAAATGCTGCATCAGCGTCTCGACTTGTTGAGCAACGATCGCATTTGCAGTCCATACAATCTACCCGCTCTCCAACATGACAAGATGAAGCTTTGGCAACGCCATCGTCCACATTATTTGTTTGATTAGTGATGGGCTTGTTGTTGTAGCCCCTGTCATGAATACCAAACGTAGACATGAATCCATCTGGTAAATAGTGAACCAGATGCGGCGGCATTCTAAGCACAGTATGATTCTTGTGATAGGCAGTTATAGCTTCACTCACTAGGGCGCGATAAATGGTAAACCTTGAATCTTCATCTGAACCTGGTGAATCACTTTCACATTTGCAGACCCACCTCGCAGAGGGGGTTGTGACTTCATCGTAGCTTTCCATGACTGTGAAGGGCAATACAGGAAGACATGCTATTTATACTCTGGTCACCATATTGGACAGCGGTTGATAAAACACTTGCGCCTCGTGAACAATAAGGCAATAGGCTGTTGTTTTTTCTGGAATAACTGTCGATGTTTCAAATTCTAGTCTGATATCAATTGTTGTTTCCTTCATCGACTCCTCCAAATACGAACAGTCCATCACCACCAGAGGCGCCTTGGACTTGAAGTCTTGTGGTGATAATAGCGGACATGCCTCTTTCTGATAATAGGAAGACTGAAAGTTTACAAACATGTCATAGAGCTTACCATATTTGTTCTTGTTAAAGTTTAAATCCATTCCCTCACAGGGAAAGGTAACTCCGTTCAAAAAGAGTCGTATATTTCGTAATTGGATGTGGTCAAATTTTGATGCATCTTTATTCTGTTGATATTTGCGATCTGTTTGAAATCCAACCAGGACGTAGAGTGGCCGCTCTGTATACCGTGAGGTTTTTATAGACCAAGTATGTGTATCGGAGAGTGGTAATACCGGGTATTCATGCAGCTCCCAGCTTCTAAATTGAATGGGTAAAGCTGTATCCTTCTCCACAATCTTGAGCAGACTCAATTTTTTCTGATCTGATAGAGTAACGTGCGGTACTTTCCATAGAATTCGTTGCAGTAGAATTTTTGTATCTATTGGCGCTGTATCAGCTCCCTTTAGCGCATTATAATCACTCCTGTCTCGTACAAGAATCAGATCCTGTCTTGCGTTCACAACAATGCGCTTATGATCCTCTGCAAAGCCTAGTATTAATTTTAGAGGTAAATGTCCAGTAAATGTACCATCATCGTTAATCATCCAGTCGTTGGTTGAGTTGGGACACCAACCAGCCATACAAAAAGCTTTACTCTCTTCGCTTCCGTACGAGGGATAAAGTTTCATGACACTTGTTATGCCAACATTTCGAGTAGTATCCACTTCAATACCGTTGATCACGTAGCGAACCTCAGAAAACAAAAAGGCCAAAGCATTGTTGGCCAACTTTGACGTTGTTGGAATGGTACCATCCAATTTGGTGAGTTGCCCTTCAATCTGGATGTAACTTTCATGTGGAAGCGTGTAGATATCTTGTTGATTAATAGTAATTCGAATCTCATCATTATTATTTAGTCCCTGAGTATACGGTTGGTAGGAATGGTGTTCAATTCTTACAATACCCTCCTGAACTTCGACAGGGTTTGTCACGTCTAGAATCGAATTCATGACGTAAGATGTAACCAAGTTGTTGTAGGATCTGCTTGTTGACACGTGTTAACCTGTACACGCGTTGAGCACAACTAACACCTGCTCTTGACAGCGTTGCCGCTTTATACACTTGTTTCATGCTGGCTTCAAATACAGTTTGTAGGTCACAGGTGTATGAGGGTCTAACCGGATGAGACGTTGGTTTCTATTCACCAGTCTTAAGGTAATATTCCTGATGTTGGTCACACTCACAGGATGATAGAGCACCACCGATGGGTTTTCGCGGATGATATAACCACCAGGTGAAGTAACAATAAAATCATAAAGCGAATGCGAGGGATCTTGATTGGTGTAGACGTCTGTAATAATATTACACGTGACAGATATGTGATGATCTTCAATTATTTTCACCGGTTGGTCAGACTTGTGTATCACGTTGGCTACTAACACTTGTGGTGAATAGCCTAACAATGACCCAATCGAATCTGGTTGAGATTTAAAATCAATCCTAAAAGAAGAAAGAATACTGCAGCGATGTGTCACGTTGTTGGCTATGAGTTCAAACTTGCGTGTCCCGTCCAGAAATGCTTTTAGACTAAATTCTTTGGTGAGAGTTGTGTAGATGTGATCGTGAATATCATCTACGGTGTAGCTGCCAGACGGTAGAGTTAACACATAGTCATCGTAGTAGAACTTATCATTGACGTCTTCAATTATGTTGCAGATTCTATTATAGCCTTCAAACGAAACAAGTCCCAGCACGTAGGGTCGTCGTCCCAATTCAATAGGAGGATAAAAGTCAACAGTTACTTCCGCACCTTGTCCGTGCACTGTAAACGTTCTACTTTCTGTTGTCATAATGACCACGTCACCCGCCGTGCTCGGTCTTATATAGAAAAGTCAAACATAGACGACCGCACTGTTGCGTGTTAAAATTTTGCACTCGTTTCACATTATAGTGTATTGTTGCACTGCTTCCAAAATAGCGAACAAGCTCTGTCGGAGGAGGAAGATTTCCAAAACTGTCAAAGTACCACACGGTTCGCCCATGCTTTATGTAGGCCACATAATGCGTTCCCGGTCCATGACTGTCATCCAAATTGACAACTGCACTTTCATGGCTCCGTGGTCGAGACGGTAGTTGGTTGCGCATAAACACGCCTCGAAAGTGGGAGATCTTAAGCTGTTTTGCATATCTTATAACTTCCTCATGCGTCATGGCTCTTCGTGGCAGTGCATCGATTAACCGTTTTTTGGCGACATGTAAATGCCGAGTCCTTTCTTGTAGGGTGCTAGCTTCATGTTCACACCTTTGCCGCGCAGTGCTATGGCCTCCATAGTTTTATTATGCCTTTCACTTTCCTTCAACTGTTGCTTCGCCTCCTCAACAGCTTTCACCGTTCGTGCTACCGCACTTGCTCCTCCAAGAAGTGAACCCAGGGCTGCTAGTCCAGCAAACAGTGCAGGTAAAAATCCACCACGTTTCGGCACAGGAATAACTCGGGCGCGTTTTCTAAAACGTAGTTTACTTTTGGGATTCGCATGCAATCGTGCTGCTCGGAGCGCTTTCTTAATAGCCAACTCACTATTTGTTTCTCCGCGCGAAGCTTGACGTGCCGCATGAAGAATAGCTTTAAAACCTCCCTTTCTGTACAACTTCTTCCTCTTCTTCACCACATATCTCTGTTTCACCATCGCGACCAAAGAACAAGACAACCTCACACCGCAAAGTATAGAACACAACTAACGCTCCTCAGGAAGGGAACCTGTAGTTATTTATTCAATGGTGGCTGTATATTCAAGTTCTATATACAGAGGAAAATCGTTCATCGTTTTCCCCGCCTCTTTTTCTTCAGACGAGAGTTTCAAGTGAAAGAATAATTTGTCTCCGGCTTTCACCGGTTGATCAATAAGTGGTTGAACACTACCGTTTAATCGTACCTCTAAATGTTTCAAATCTGGTGCATACTCAATTACACGAATGGCACCATCATACATTAAACGGTAATTGTCATACCCCGAACGTAGTATGTAGGCGAGGTTATTGGGATCTTTTACCGGTTGTTGGTTTACAATATGAAGCAGAAATATAGAGGGTATTGATTTAATAAAAAGCGATAACCGTTGTTCCAAAAATCGTTTGGTCGTCACGTCGTGAGGTTGCACAGGATCAGCAACTTCGGCTATTCGTCTTCGCTTCATCTGTAGAGCGTTCTCCTTAATTTCCCACACCTTTTCCATTTCAGAGTTTAAAAACCGTTTTGTACAAACATCTTGATCATCTTCAGGATCGGCCACATGCACAAGGCGTGCATTATTTGCTATATAGCCCTTTACAGTTAGGGTGGGCACAATACTGAGCACCTGTTTCACCTTGTTATCTACATAGTCCTTTCGAGCAGCGTCCGTGTTGTTTGTTGGAAGAGCCAGCTGAGTGATTCGACGTTGGTGTACGTCATAGTCCTTTGCTTCTGTTAACACCACAGCATTGGTTAACACATAGGCTTTGGTGCACACATCTTGATCGTTCACAGGATCTGCAACGCCCGTAATACGTTTATTCTGAGCCTCATAATCTCCTTTGATACGTCGTAATCGGTAATAATCTACATACTTTTTTGAACATGCGTCCGAGGGTAATACGGGTTCTGTTATATTGGTCAGTCGCTTTCCATTAAAGTTGTAATTGCCATCTGTAGTGCGTGACAATACATTAGCATCGACATATCGTTTAGTAGCCGGATCTGTATCATGTTTTGGATCGTTTGTCAAAGCAAATCGTTCATTTGTTTTGAGAGTTCTTCCAAAGGCGTCCATGGTTACACTGGAACTGAAACACCCGTTTGCCTCATGTATATAGAGACCAGCTCTTCCCCTTTCACATTTAGTTGATATGCAGATTATTAAGCAACAACATTCACTTCCGGTGGGAGACTTGGTTTCACACCTCTTCTCAACATCGTCCGAACAACGTCATGGATCACTCTTCCCATCCTCCATTCGCTGTCTCATCGCCGGCCCGTCGGGATGTGGAAAAACCAATCTTCTGCTTACCCTCATCACCTCCTTAAACGGAGTGCGCTTTCAAAATATCTATATTTTTGCCAAATCGCTGTATCAACCGCTGTATGTGTTCTTGGAACAGGTCATGTCAGGTCTGCGCAACATGGGCTACTTCACATTCGCAGCGCACGAAGATGTCATTTCTCCAGACAATGTTCGCCCCCATTCGCTTATGATTTTTGATGATGTGGCCACAGAACGACAGGGCATTATTCAGGCTTACTTTAGCATGGGACGTCATAAATATATTGATTGTTTTTATCTCGCTCAAACCTATTCGCGAATACCAAAACAGTTGATTCGTGACAATGCCAACGTGATTGTTCTTTTCCGTCAGGATGAGCGCAACATGCATCACGTCTACGATGATCACGTGAACCCAGACATGACCTTTCAAGCCTTTACACAGTTGTGTGCCATGTGTTGGAACGCTCATCACCACAGTTGTCTTGTTATTGATAAGCAGAGCAACATCAACAATGGACGCTACCGCATGGGATTTGATCATTTCATTCGTATTTAAGTAGCTGCATCGCTTTTCTGAACATCATTAGTTCAGATGTCATGGCGACAACAGGGAGTCAATTAAAAAAGCACATAATCCGTGCGCGAAATAGCATTCGACAAAAGTTTCGCTATTTAAAACGTGCACATGCCGACAGTGAACTGTTTGTCGAAAAACATTTGAAATCACCTCTGGAAGCTGTGTTGAAAGGAACAACAAAGCCTAGTACACGCTCAAAAGAAACACAAACAATTGAAGAGGAGGAGGAGGAAGAAAATGATGAAGAACCTGAGGATGTTTTTTCTCCATTGCTTCCGTCTTCTGGCTCCAAAGAATCACCGCTGCCCCAGTTTTTGAAAACATCAATAATTGCCGAAACACCCACTAGAGCCAAAGAAAAGCAGCCTACTCTTAAAGAAATATTGAATACGCCCGAACAATATGTGCGGTTAAAATCCATTTTACTACAAAATTATGGTGCGTTGGTTACCCCCTTCCTTGAAGATCTTTTTACTAAGAAAACTGATACTACCTATGGTGTTCGCTATGAAAACAATAGATTTCGAATTGGCGATTCAGCAATCAAGATAAGTGACAATGTTTTGATTGTTAAAACAGTTCGTTACAAATTGACGCCAGGGCTTTTAGAACTTTTATTTTCACGTACACCTTCTACCGAGGACTATGATAAAGAAGATCTTGAAAAGTATAAAGACATCTTGATGGCTACAAATGGTTTTAGACGTAATTATAAACGTTCTGAAGCAATAAATGCTAATAAGGGCTTCAAATATAAAACCATCATATCAAAATTGTTTCCCACCTATGCAAGTGTTCGCCGTGCAAATTCAGCGTCCGGTATCACGTTTAATACTTTGAAACCATTCATCGATTTCGCCTATTGGAACAATCCAAATAAGTTGGTTAAACGTCTGCAACTGTTGCGTGCATCGGAACAGGCTGGTCATACCGGACACGAGGCGGAAGTTTTAGAAATAGAAGAGGAGCTTCGTCATGCTGGCATTATTGTCTAATGAGTCAACGTGTTCATACACCCTCGCCTGTTAAGGCTGCCATTGCTCGCGAGTTGCATAGACCAGCTCGTCGTCTCTACCATCGTCGTCATGTCATCACACGGGGCGTTGACGATCTTTGGCAAGCTGATCTGGTTGAAATGATTCCCTATGCCAAAGCTAACAACGGGGTCAACTATCTGCTCACCGTCATCGACGTTTATTCCAAAATGGCCTTTGTTGAACCTGTTCGGAATAAATCTGCACAACTGGTCACCGCTGCATTCAAGACCATCGTTCAGCGGTCAAGACGACAACCTCGTTTGCTTCAAACAGATCAAGGCAAAGAATTTTTCAACAAGACTTTTTCCGCTTATCTCAAATCACTTGACATCCATCACTATTCCACTTTTAGCAATCTAAAGGCAAGTGTTGTAGAACGTTTCAACCGCACACTCAAGACGCGCATGTGGGAACAATTTACAGCAAGAGGATCCTATCGCTGGCTTGAACTTGTAGGCGACCTGGTGACACGTTACAACAACACTAAACATAGAACCATCAAAATGAAACCACGCCTTGTAACCAAGAACATTGCGCAATTGGATCGCATTCATCACAAAATCAAAACAGTAGATCCACGACGTCATCAATTACGTATTGGTGATTATGTGCGCATCAGTAAACATAAAACAATCTTCGCCAAAGGATACACACCAAACTGGAGCACAGAAATATTTCGTATTCGCAAGGTAAAACTTTCTAATCCAGTTGTTTATTTACTTGATGACCTCAACAAGCAGCCAATCCAAGGAGGATTCTACATGGAGGAACTGCAAAGGACGCAATATCCCAAGCATTATCTTGTTGAAAAAATTGTACAAAAACGTGGCAATAAACTTTTTGTTAAGTGGCTAGGTTTTAATGCCACATATAATTCATGGATTAATAAATCAGATCTGGTGTACACCTTCTTGTTTTTATTTCATGTTGAGCTGGCCGACTCAACATGCCATGCGATTTGTATCCTACCCCCACCCTACCATTTACAGGAAATACTACTCCAGATTCATTGATGTTTGTTTACCATTGAGCACATTCAACAACCAGTTCATTCCCCCTCTCTCTCAATTCCATTCACTACTCCCGATACCATTGATGTTTGTTTACCATTGAGCGCTTTCAACCCCATCTTGTTTGTCTCTCAGACCCATTCACACCTAACCAACCTACCACGTCAGGGTTCAACAACCACCGCCATCCACCGCCATTCATGTTTTCCATTCAAAACACTCCCGTTCATGACCTACCCCACATCCCGTAATCTGCTGTGACGTCACACACACACACACACCAGTTACACTAATGTTTTCCATTCGAAACACTCCCGTTCATGACCTACCCCACATCCCGTAATCTGCTGTGACGTCACACACACACCAGTTACACTAATGTTTTCCATTCAAAACACTCCCGTTCATGACCTACCTCACATCCCGTAATCTGCTGTGACGTCACACACACACACACACACCAGTTACACTAATGTTTTCCATTCAAAACACTCCCGTTCATGACCTACCTCACATCCCGTAATCTGCTGTGACGTCACACACACACACACACCAGTTGACCGTTCAATTCTCTGACAATTCATTCACAACCAAGGATTCGGAAACCTTCGGCAACACTCGGATCTCATCGGGCTCAAAGCAAAGCTATATAGCCCAGGATAATAACAGAGAAGGCGCTCAGTCCAACAGAGAGACTGGGTCGAGGAGGGTCTCGTGCAGACCCTCTTCCATCCTTCCCCCTCATCCCCCACCCTCGCCACCACCCCCTCCCCCTCCCCACCCCCACTCCTCCCCCTCCACCCACACCCCCCCTCAAACCGGTTCCTGGACCCTCCAAGGTTTGTTTACCTTCCGGGGTCCCGGCGACCTTGGGGTCAATGACCTACCTCAAGGTCATTGATCATGACCTACCTCAAGGTCATTGACTTTGCCACGCCCCCCTAATTTGCATAAATAACGGTATTTGAGTCAAAACCCCCCCAGCCTCCCTACTGATGTTGATGTTTTAAGGGGGCGGAACAACGAGGCCATCTGCCCATAATCGTTAGCTTACGTGTTCCTTTCAGTTATAAATATCGAATGCGGGCTACAAGGGAAAGAAGACAATAATTGAAGGAAGTGAACCATGATAGGTTTGAAGTCTTTGATTTGGAAATGCAGGTATAATAAATTACGCTGACGGATCTGACCAACAGTTGTCTAATATTCGGAAGGAGAAAACATAAAGACATGTTTGGATATTA
This sequence comes from Meconema thalassinum, assembly GCA_946902985.2. NCBI lineage: Eukaryota > Metazoa > Arthropoda > Insecta > Orthoptera > Tettigoniidae > Meconema > Meconema thalassinum. Next base: position 1,204,785,024 of record OX336388.2, read on the forward strand.
AACTCTGGCTCTTGTTTTTATCTTGGACTAGTTCTTCGTACCCGTCGTTGTCGGGTTTGCGATTCAAGGGAAACAGATAGACTGGTGACAGGAGTTAGTGAAGTTATGGCTAAACTATCGAACCCTGTTTGGGCACCACCCATGTAATTTTGCAATTTGTATCCAGTCCACTGTTCTGCTTAGAATTAGGTAGTTTTAAGGGAGGACACTTGGGGTCACAAAATGAACATTAAACAGCTCATAAGAAAAATAAGCTATCAACCTGCACGCAAATTCCTAAGAAGGATGTTTTTGAGAAATATTTGTTGGCTTTTGGCCTTCGTTTTTTAGCCATATGGCCAGCTTCAATGTAATTTATATTTACTTGTACTGTATTATGAGTCTTGTATAACGTAATGATGTTATTGTTTTTGCGTTCCTTTAAACTACCGAGGCTTTTACAGACGCCAGGGGATCTTCAACGTGCCAGTAAATCTACTCACGCGGCTCCCTCACATTTGCGCATCCTCAAATGTCAACTGACAGCGCCAGGATTCGATCCTTTAACCGTCGGCACAGCAGGCTAGAACGTTTCCGCTGCGCTACGCAGGTATGATGAGGAAAGATGATTGTAATGTATATCTTATATCATAGAAATTGAATTGGCTTACAATTAATGAGAAGATAAACACATCCATGCCCGTGGCCGGATTCAAACCAGCAGTTGAGCTCGAGTTTCATTATGACCCATGCCAGCATAACATTTCGTCACTCCACTATGCTTTGAGGGTACTGTACACCCTGACATGTCAGGACATGTCACCGTGTGATATTCTCAGATCAGCAAGTCCTCACACCTGGGTTTGCGATGCCAAGAGAAAGATACAGATTGCGCAATTGGCTTGCTGCAGGGAATTGAGGCTTCCTATAACTCCCCTCATCCCTCTGTAAAAAATCAATTTGTAGCCTAGTTTTTATTATTGCTGCATTCTACTTACATACGAATGTTCATGCCATTCGCTCTAATAGTATTGAGTCCGAACCAAAACAAACCAACATTCAAACTGAAGATGTATTTGGTCATTAAACAGCTCATCCGGGATAAATAAAAAGTTTCAGCCACATATTCCAAATGCTCAGAGATGATAACACATACTGACAATCAATAGTAAATAAGAATATGATGGGCATGAAATTAGAGAGTATATTATTATTGAAAATGTTATTATTATTACTATTATTATTGCCGACATGCCTGACTCACACTCGCCCCGGGTTCCATTTCCGGCTCCGTCAGGGATTTAAGAGGCGGACTTGAGGGCTGGAACGAGGTGCACTCAGCCTCGTGAGAAGAATTGAGTAGCTGCCTGACAGTGAGGTAGAACCCTGGTCATGGAGATCAAGATTGACGGCCAGAGAATTACGGTACTGGACATTACTGTTTCCATGATATTTTTGTTACACGTTTCTGTTTTCTATGCATCTATCAAAGAATGGATAGAAAATTGACACTGAATATTAATGCAAATATTGGTGGGTAAATTAAAACTGTAGCCAAGATTTAAGCATTCGCTATTTCAATACATATAAAATACAGAACTGGAGAAGTATTTAATTAAACCGTAATCTTACCACCCTTAAGCATTTCATATAATGCATGTTACATAGGGACAAGACAGCACGGCTGTCCAGCTGCTTGCTTCTCACCCTGGTGGACCAAGTTTGATTCCTGGGTAATACACATTTCAAATTGTAGTTGAAATTCAAAACGTCAATAGTTGCCACTGTTTATTTAGTCTCATTTCTCCAGGAATTTAGGAAGCATATTGGCTGCAGTCCTATCAGCGCCACCTCTGGATCTGCCCCCTGTTAAAGTCAAATCAACAGCTACTTCCATGGTCGTCCCACTCACAAATACGGTATCCTAAAACATGCGTGAATGTGGAATACGGTATTATTATTCCGGTGGTTAACATACTAGGCTTAGGCCGAAGATTCCTGGGTTCGATTTCCGGCCAGGCTCGGAAGATTTTAATCTCCAGTAGAATTAGCTGACGTCTTAAACATTAAATTCATTCCCGACGCGCAGATCGAGCATCCCGTAAGAGCAAAATGACGAGCTCGTGATATGTAAAGTGTTATTATAAGGATTTTGTTATTTTATGCAAAATAGGCGTCTGGTAATATTAAACTACTTTATGCAATTTTATAACAATACCAATAATAATATTAACAATAATCATTATTTTCAGCATTATTATTATTACTATTGTTAGTATAACCCAGGATAATAGAATATGACTTATCAATGAGGGACAGAGAGAGAGAGGAAGGGGAGGGGCGGGGGGCCCGGGCTGACTCCAGCCCCAGGGCCCGTGGCGGCTCTCCACGGCCCTGTGTCCCACCTCTTTAAACAATAATAGTAATCAGAATAGGAAGATGATTACTCACAAATAGTTAATTTTTTATCCCAAGAAGATTTGCCATTGTTGCACTGTGACTGATTAAGGCCCCAGCCTTTTTGTAGCATGTTGATAGAAAAACGAGATTGAGACACAGAGTTTTTAGGTAGATTTCATTAGAAAGCTAACTATTGCAATGGGTCCCATGTTTCGACTTCCGGAAAATTTCGACATATCTTCGCGTTTCACATCCCCCAGACCCCAAAACCACGGTCAGTTCAAAAGTTTATATATAATTTATGTATGTATATATGTATATACACTCACCGGCATAAAAAGCGAAACACTACGAATCTCGGACAAAACGCATATGTTTATCTGTTTAGTACCTGTTATAAATTGAATGTTGTAACATTCCTGCGACATGGCACTGTGTCGTGAGTTAATCATGAGTTAATTAGCTCATTTGAGAAGTTTCAGCGCAATAATATTGCTACACATTGTTGATCGGGACAATCATGGCACTAATGATACCTTTTCCCGCCTTTGGACAAGAATAACCACAAACGGCTGTCTTAAGGTTTATTGCTGTGAATTATCGTACCGCGTATTTTTGTGGACATTAGGGTTTGTCTACAACATTCGTAATCATACAGTGTTACAGTACAATGGATTCCATGTTTCGACAATTCCAAATTAGTGTTTGTGCACTGTTGTGATTGTCTTGATCAATAATGTTTGTTAATTACTGTACTAATTAAGGTAAATAACTTACGATACATTGTCATATTGTTGTAATGCCATAGTATTTGATTAATACAAGGTTTGGAACGGTTCAACATTGAGTTTAGTCTGAAATTTGTAGTGTTTCGCTTTTATTGCCGGTGAGTGTATATATATTGAACCCTTGCAAAGAAGCTTATGAGACTCAGTTTCGGGGGATGTAACAGTCCATATCGTAAGTTGTTGTTAAAGCGCTTCATTATCATGCAGGGTAACATATAACAAAATAACATGCAGGAAAAAGTGAAGCCAGGGTTAAAACAAATGAATTTAATAAACAGATCAGCTATTTACAACAAGAATTAACAAAACAAACTCCCATATGACTCCCACTGAATAAAATAAAGTTTGCCAAAACTAGGCCAAATCTCAGGAGAGATTATACTTGGACCAAGTGTCCCAAAGAAAATCAACAAAAGTGACAATGTATGCGCGCGTGCTGTTCTACATGTTTCACGATGTGTACAATCGAATGCATGATTCGTCATAATCCAGAATAAACTTTCAGACGACGAATACACATTGCTTAGAGCTAGACAGACGCGGGGAACAACTATACAACACTTAAAACTAAACCAACACTTCCTATACTTAAAATAAACAACACAATAATTTCCGCGTGAAATTGGAATCAAACTGCCGTAGCAAAAACATTACTGCCTAAAATTAGGACTTCTCACACAAATCAACACAAGTAAGTTAACACGTGACAAATAAAAGAAATACACATATGACCGCCGTCATTTTTACAAGTACACTACCACTACACCACACAGGTGTAACACTAAATTACATGAATTGAGTCATAAACAAAATCACTAGGCTCAAAGCCAACATTTACATTATTAACACAACATTCTATCCATACAACATGCAATAATCCGTCACACACATGGCGAACTCCCCAATTAATTATGGTTCAAAATAACCATCACGATGAACAGGTTTGCTATTTGAAAGCTTAAAGGGGCCAGTCGGAACATAGGACTGCCTAACAAAAATAAATCACCAGGCAAGACGGGCGATTCGTGGAAATCTGCATATCTGTCAACCCACGTGTCAAAATAACCTCGACCTCCAAAGAGACGGGATCGAATCTCGAAGAAGCGTTCCCCAAAGCACAATAATACGTGTGTGTGTGTCAGAACAAAATATCCCGGCATTTCCCCTAGGAAATCCAAGAATCAGCATAATGGACAAGGAACAGCGGTCTCCCTAGAGCACCCTGCCTTTCCATCAAAAATACAACAACATCAAAATATGAGGGCGGTAGGACCTCTACCCCTCTTCACGTAGAATCAACACACACCTGACACAGTAACACACACAGAATCAAATGTATGGGTTTGAGAGACCCTGAAATAAAATGACATAAATATTTTCTACTCGCTGGCGCCTCCGTTCATTGCCAGTGACTAATAAAACCTGAAAAGGACTCAAAAAATCTATCAAATTAGAACTAAGGTGTTCTACAATTACATCTTAAATTGTTGCACTTGACAACCCTAATATGAATAATAACCTGTTCAGCAAACATCTTACAGTAATTACCTCCCTTTCCTATCAAAAATATGAACTTTAATAAAGCACCACTTATCGAATGTAACGGGTTTCGCATTTGCATGGATAAAATCACGTACACACGCCGTGTACATTAAATATGACTCCCAAAAAAAAAATTACACAACAAACACTTTGGCCACGTGCCAACGTACATTTAAAACAATTAGTGTCGGTACAAGGAAACACTCTAAAACAAGAAAAGACTAAAATGAACTATTTACAAAGTTCCCCCGCCAATCTAACTACATAATTGAATAATCAATTGTTGTACATCACCGTCTCAGCTTGTAGAACATATGACCTCCATCTCAGCCCATTTCCCTATGGGAAAATTAGCACTCCATAGTTGTCTTCATAGAAGCGTCGGACATCTCTCCGGCTCCTGACCACACGTCGGACATCTTGGTGTAGTCTCTTTGGAAGAAAAGTTCAATGTTATTATAATTTGACCTGGCTATAATCGCTTGTGAGTTACTAAATTCGCCCACAAATAGTCCTATGCGATTAATCACGAAGACTTTCCCTAACTCTCGCTCACACACGAACGATACACACATGAAAAATACAATACAAATTTACAAGAAATATACACTTCGAGTCCATCGTCACTGGCTCGACAATACAAGTTTTAAAGTCTGACTGTGTCACAGTCACTATCTCGCTCGGTAATCTCTACTGCACTGCTTGACCTTCGCTCGGGTGAGCGCTAATTAGAATGTTACTCACGTCTTGCCCCTAAGAGCTGAAAATAGTTGTCTTTAAGATAATATTCAAGTTTCAAATCACCACGCAAACTGGCGTGAAATTAGCTCACAGTGCTCACAAAGTATTAGACTTCAAATAATATATTAGAGCGTTAAAATCACTACGCAGACTGGCGTGAAGTTAGCTCATCAGAGCTCCAAACAGAATGACTTCACACTATATCAAAGCTCAAAAATCGCTACGCAAACTGGCGTGAAGTTAGCTCACAGAGCTTCAAAACGAAAAGACGTCGAACAGCGTCTCGTCGAACAATTTATTAGAAACTGACAGGGGGATGAGGAGTGGGGTAATTTAAGAAACATTTTCCAGAGTTTTCATCTCAGACACACGGGACTAGTGTCAATCTTCATCAAATAATTCAAACGTCTCAACGCACTCGTGCGGAGGTAATTCTGATCGGCGGTTCTTTAGATAATCAATTCCGCGCGCTTTTTTTTACCACTGACGCCATCCACCGCGTGGTCTTGGCTTGGTCTCTCCTGATTGGGTGATTCAATCGTAGGTCGGTTGTAAGAAACTCGTGACCATCCCTTTTGAACCACTTTTCAGAATTTATTGTAATTATTATTATTATCATCATGATTATTATTATTATTGTCATGTGTTGTGACATCTCTATATTACGCCTCGAGAGTTTAAAAGTGCGCAGTTTGTGTGTATGTATCTCTCTGTCTAACGTTGTGCAACCCCTGGCTACATACTGCCTTGTTCTCTCGTATTGGCTAGTGTTGTTGCTACCTTGCATTTTGTTGTGCAATTCGTTCTGCCATTGGCTCTGACAATATTTGACGCGAGTTTGGGGCCACTCCCAAACTACGCATTTGATTTTTCTGAGAGGCTTCTCTCCCCTCTGGGGGGACAGAAGCTTGGTCAGTCTTAGACGCGCCGAGATGTAAGGCGAACGTGTGTATTCGGGCAGAGGCCCACCCTCATGGCGCAGCGGAATGTGAGTACGGCTCAATGTATTTCTATCTAACGCAATGTAATTGTTTTTGTTAAACGTTCCTTCTTTTGCTTAATTCTCTTTCCTTTTCAAGATGTTATTGTTAGTATTTTAATCCTTGAACCAGATCTCCGGGACCTTGCGTAATGTCATACGGCGGAGTTCTTTTTGTTGCTTTTGTTATGTGCCCTTCTCACAGTTTTATTATTTTGGTTAATACCTGTAAGATTCGAAAGTATTGCGTTTCTGCGTCTTGGCTTATATATATTTCCTGTCGGGCCTTAGTGCTCGTCTTTTGCGTCGGTGTCTCTTTGTACCACAAATGTTTCATTTGATTGGTAGCAATTGGACCTTTGTTTGTGGACAGTATGTGTGAGGTAACGGGACTGATGTCCAACGTCCCACTAATACGTGTCCCTTTTGTTTATAGAATATATGTGACGGTGGTTAACTGGGATTTTCTCCAGCTCCGATGTCATATTATTCTTTTTTTTATATGTCGCGTTGGTGCGGCATTATGTTGGAATATAAGCCTATTTTATTATAGCGTGCTTTCGATTTTTACCGGTCTCTTTCGTCCCAAGTCAATTGTAATGTAATGTATCTCCGTATATCTCATTTTCCTTTTGTTTTGTTTTTCTCTTTCGATTTTCGCCGTATTACATAACTTAATTATAATTCCCCTTGTCTTCTCCTTCCTCCTATCTCCGTGAGATCTCTCTCCCCTTTGTTTTACTCCCCTCACTCCTCCCCCTTCCCTCCGGTATGTTTACATAACATCATGAAAAGCTTCGCGTCTTAGCAGTTCGAAGTTTGACTTTTTGCAAGTTTGTCGTTTCTCTCTAACTTTTGTAAGTTTCGTTTTATTTTCTTTCAAGTTTGTATCTTTTCGTTAGATTCATGTTGTTGAGCGGTACTCAGGTTCTGTCGTGCTTTTCAGTTTTTTTTAAGTTTTTGAATTCTTTATTCTTGGTATTGGGTTTCTTTTGTATTATTGAGCTTGTATTAGCTTGCCTTTTTTCTTTGTTTTAAATAATTTGTTTATTTCGTGTACACGCTCTTTCTTTTATCCTTAATACATTTTTATATTTTAAGTAATATAGCTCCCTTGTCTTTTCATTTCTTACATTTAAGTTCCCCTTCCTTATCCTTATCCTTATCTCGATTTCGTCAATCTTGTCTTTGTGACGTAACAAAGGCACGATTAACACGTCTCTGGGATTTGTTTAATTAATTTTATGGGAATCTCGTTTTTGCACTTTTGATTATTCCATTAAGCAATTATTTGTTTGCATTTGGTTTTTTTGGAAATCATCTTTTGCTCGCTCCGAAAACCTTGGGCCCAGCACCGGGTCGAGCAAGACGTCTTTTCCCCTGTCCATTTTGCGACCTTGTTGATTTTATTCTTCCACTGCTACTCTGACGCGCATTATTATTATTATTACCCAGACCTTGATCGGCGCAATGCTACCATTGCGCCGATCAAGGTCTGGGTAATAATAATAATAATGCGCGTCAGAGTAGCAGTGGAAGAATAAAATCAACAAGGTCGCAAAATGGACAGGGGAAAAGACGTCTTGCTCGACCCGGTGCTGGGCCCAAGGTTTTCGGAGCGAGCAAAAGATGATTTCCAAAAAAACCAAATGCAAACAAATAATTGCTTAATGGAATAATCAAAAGTGCAAAAACGAGATTCCCATAAAATTAATTAAACAAATCCCAGAGACGTGTTAATCGTGCCTTTGTTACGTCACAAAGACAAGATTGACGAAATCGAGATAAGGATAAGGATAAGGAAGGGGAACTTAAATGTAAGAAATGAAAAGACAAGGGAGCTATATTACTTAAAATATAAAAATGTATTAAGGATAAAAGAAAGAGCGTGTACACGAAATAAACAAATTATTTAAAACAAAGAAAAAAGGCAAGCTAATACAAGCTCAATAATACAAAAGAAACCCAATACCAAGAATAAAGAATTCAAAAACTTAAAAAAAACTGAAAAGCACGACAGAACCTGAGTACCGCTCAACAACATGAATCTAACGAAAAGATACAAACTTGAAAGAAAATAAAACGAAACTTACAAAAGTTAGAGAGAAACGACAAACTTGCAAAAAGTCAAACTTCGAACTGCTAAGACGCGAAGCTTTTCATGATGTTATGTAAACATACCGGAGGGAAGGGGGAGGAGTGAGGGGAGTAAAACAAAGGGGAGAGAGATCTCACGGAGATAGGAGGAAGGAGAAGACAAGGGGAATTATAATTAAGTTATGTAATACGGCGAAAATCGAAAGAGAAAAACAAAACAAAAGGAAAATGAGATATACGGAGATACATTACATTACAATTGACTTGGGACGAAAGAGACCGGTAAAAATCGAAAGCACGCTATAATAAAATAGGCTTATATTCCAACATAATGCCGCACCAACGCGACATATAAAAAAAAGAATAATATGACATCGGAGCTGGAGAAAATCCCAGTTAACCACCGTCACATATATTCTATAAACAAAAGGGACACGTATTAGTGGGACGTTGGACATCAGTCCCGTTACCTCACACATACTGTCCACAAACAAAGGTCCAATTGCTACCAATCAAATGAAACATTTGTGGTACAAAGAGACACCGACGCAAAAGACGAGCACTAAGGCCCGACAGGAAATATATATAAGCCAAGACGCAGAAACGCAATACTTTCGAATCTTACAGGTATTAACCAAAATAATAAAACTGTGAGAAGGGCACATAACAAAAGCAACAAAAAGAACTCCGCCGTATGACATTACGCAAGGTCCCGGAGATCTGGTTCAAGGATTAAAATACTAACAATAACATCTTGAAAAGGAAAGAGAATTAAGCAAAAGAAGGAACGTTTAACAAAAACAATTACATTGCGTTAGATAGAAATACATTGAGCCGTACTCACATTCCGCTGCGCCATGAGGGTGGGCCTCTGCCCGAATACACACGTTCGCCTTACATCTCGGCGCGTCTAAGACTGACCAAGCTTCTGTCCCCCCAGAGGGGAGAGAAGCCTCTCAGAAAAATCAAATGCGTAGTTTGGGAGTGGCCCCAAACTCGCGTCAAATATTGTCAGAGCCAATGGCAGAACGAATTGCACAACAAAATGCAAGGTAGCAACAACACTAGCCAATACGAGAGAACAAGGCAGTATGTAGCCAGGGGTTGCACAACGTTAGACAGAGAGATACATACACACAAACTGCGCACTTTTAAACTCTCGAGGCGTAATATAGAGATGTCACAACACATGACAATAATAATAATAATCATGATGATAATAATAATAATTACAATAAATTCTGAAAAGTGGTTCACTTTATGATTCCAATTCTGGTGCAAGATGTTACACAATTTGGCCTTGAACTCAGCTTACCAGGCCATTCTCAAGAATAGCTTCCAAGCGCTCCTTCTGTGGCAATCATTGCGACACGCTACCTTGCCTTTATCCTCGTCAACTTCCACAAGTACTGCCTGGGCTGCAGTAATAATAATAATAATAAATTATGAATACTTATTTATCGTAGATCAATAAGGGTTCATTTATCCTCAGCAGGGTTTTGAAATTCGAAGCAAGTGATTGATTTGGATTTCAAAAACAACATCCACAGTAGTAACAACAACATCTCTTTAGTACCTCGCTCAGCTGCTCGAGTGTACACTCCACTGACCCAATTAGTGTGCGCGCTCCCTCGCCGGAATGTCATTCATACTTCTCGCTAGATCTCCCCTTCTCCTCACGTGATTGCCACTCCTGTTGTCTCAGCTGCTTGTTGTTTACAATCAAAGCGCGCTCTCTCTCAAGCACTCCACGGCCACGTACATTTGAGTGTTGGCTCTCAAAATAAAATTCTGCAACACTGATTCTGCACACATCATCCTGCTTATTCATCAAATGGTACTCTTCTGTAATATGGTTTTAAGTTGGCGCTATTAAAAACAGATTTAGCACCAGTGCTCACTTCTTCAAGCCTGTAAGCATTGTTACCCAGATTCTTAATGACACGGAACGGGCCAATAAATTTTCGACAGAATTTTGCAAATACTTTGTTTTTGAGATCAGATATCAGTGGTCTGCGAACCAGCACTAACTCTTGTTCTTGTAATTCCCGGTGAAACTTCTTTCCTCTGTACCTTCTCAGTCTTCGGTCCGCTTGGTTCCTCATGTGCCCTCTCGTTCACTGAATTCGCAACTCATGCGCTAATAGTGGATCCCTTGGGCATGGAATAATCTTGTCCCAAGACCTCTCCGGTAATCTGTTGAGGTGTACAATTAGTGGGACTTGACCCGTCGACTCGTGCTTAGTGGTGTTCATGCACATCTCAATATCTCCTACTTTGTCAACCCATTTATTATGATCGTTAGGAATCATTACTCTGTAGTACTTGGCAACACAGCGAATCGTTCTCTCGCTCGGATTCCCACCAGGATGACGAATGCTCGAAAATATATGTTTTATTCCTAGGCTCTCTAGACCTTGCCTAAAAACATTGCTCGCGAAATAAGTACCATGGTCTGATAAAATGGATTCCGGCTTCCCAAGCATCGGAATAACTTTGTTCTGAATTCTACTGAGGACTTGTTTTGATGTCGTCTTCTGGATTGGACATAACACTACCATCTTTGAAAATACATCGACACATACCAGAAGGTGTCGGCATCCACGCTTTCCTTTAACCAAAGGGCCAAAACAGTCGATAGCGAGCATCTCGCATGGTTTTTGAGGTAATAGTGGTCTTGGAGGTTGTTTCATAATGAAGTTGTTCGGTTTAGTGCGCTGGCATGCGTCACAAGTTCTTATTACTTCCACAATGGTGAATCGCATCTTAGGCCAAGTAAAAGTCTCCCCTATCGTAGCTTCAGTCTTATCCGTGCCGATATGTGCTAGGCTTTCGTGGACATGCCACGTCAATCCTCTCTGTAGTGATGCTGGAACTAGGATTCGCAGTTTGGTATGATGCTCATCCACGTACTTGTGCAACAGGTTATTTAAGTAGTGAAATCTCGCTTCTTTAGCACGGGCTTCTCGGTATTCAGGTGAATCTGGTTGTAATTCCTTCCTGTAGAACTTGATCATCATCATCATCATCCATGGGTCTGCTTCATGCTCCTTCCGAATTTCCTTTAATTTCTCCAAAAACCCACGAGCCTTAGGTGTTAATGTTATGTGGTGAACTTCCGCTGTTACTTCATTCTCGTCTTCAGGATTCCTGCTCAAAGCATCTGGTATGATGTTCATCCTTCCAGGGCAATGCTCTATTGTAATGTCAAACTGCTGTATGTAGATGGACCAACGCGTAACTCTCTCACTTGCCATCGTCGTCTTGAAAAGAAATGTCAGTGCATGGTGGTCGGTTCTGACAATAATGGAATAGCCGAAGATCATCTTTCGCCATTGTTGGAGAGAATATAAAATTGCTAGCAGCTCAAGCTCCGTCACAGTGTAGTTTCTCTCATGCTTCCTCAATTTACGACTTGTAAATGCCAAATATGATCTCTTCTTGTGTTCTTCAGCGTCCTCTTGGTACAGCATAGCACCGATTCCAATCAATGAAGCATCTGCTTGAATAATAAATCTCTTCTCAAAGTCCGGATATCCAAGCTTCACTCAGTTTTCCAGTAAATCTTTCGTAGCTCTAAAAGACCTGTCGCACTCCTCATTCCAGGACCATCGATTTGCCTTCTTTAACATCTCTTGCATAGGTGCTACTGTTTCTGTGTATCCAGGACAATTTTCTTTGAAGAAGCCTGTCACTCCCAAAAACGCTCTTACATGTTTGACTTTAGTCGGTGTGGGAAATTTCTTGATAGCATCAATTTTCGCTGGATTAGGTCTCACGCCCTCAACATCAATTATATGCCCCAAATACAGAATCTCGCTCTGGCAAAAGTGTGATTTCTTTAGATTAATTTTGAAGTTCATGGTTCTCAAGTTATCCAGAAGTTTATTTAAGTTTATCAGGTGTTCCTCCATTGTTTCAGATGCAATTAATATGTCGTCAACATATCTCGTAGTGAAGCTCTTGACCTCCTCAGTCAGATTCCTATCCAGTGCTCTTATCAGTGCACATCCAGCAGTTTTCACGCCAAAGGGCATTCGAGACCAGATATAACTTTGGTTGTCGAATAAAAATCCCGTCAATAGTTGAGATTTTTCTTCAAGTTCAAGATGGTGGAAACTATTTGTCAAATCGACACTCGAATAAATCTTCTTCCCACGGAAGCCCTTCAAAACATCTTTGATCCTAGGTGCTTGGTCATGCTCAACTAGCAGTTAACTGTTCAAAACTCGCGCGTCTAGGCATAACCCAATTGATCCATTTGGCTTGGCCACAGCCAATATTGCGTTCAGGTACAGGGTTGCTGCTTTCCTTATAATGCCGGATTCTAATAAATTACTAATGATGTCCTTCACCTGAGCAAAATGTTTCTCTGGGATCGGGTACAATTTACTTTTAAATGGGGTCCAGTCTGTAACTTGCATGGCATATTGAAAATTTAAAACTTTTCCAGGTATGGTGTCAAAAGCTCCTTTATGTAATCTCAAAATTTCTTCCAGTTTTCTTCTATCAGTTTCCCCTACTATGGCCTCCTTAAGCCGCTCCTGAAGTAGAATTTCAAATTTGGTTCCGCTAATTTCTTCTTCCGCCAAATGTACCCAAAGTTCCTGCGAAATATCTCGGCTGTCAATTTCCACCACTGCTGTCTGGCTTACTTGCTCCTCCGTCAAGTTCTTATCTCTGATCACCTCATTAGTGCATTCTTCAATGACCCAAGTATTCGCCTCTCTCTCTAGTGGACTCTCCTCCATGTTTAAACCCACGTGATTCAGCCCCTCAACTTGTTTGAAACTTACAGTGTTGTTATGTAAGTCAATGACAGCATGAAAATCACAGATCAAGTTGGCTCCCAAAATGATGTTATAATTCATCTTCGGTATGACAATGAATGTTTGCGAAAATGTGTGGTTCAATATTTCCAGGTCTAAATATGCTTGCTGTTTACAATTTATGGTCTTGTCAGGAATAACCCCTCTGACTTTCATTAGCGGTACAGGCATAATTGGAACAGTTTGTTTTCTTCCGATTTCTTTTACCAATATTTCAGTGACTAAGCTCACCTGGCTACCTGTGTCAATTAAACATCTCACCCTCATACCTCCAATATGTGCGTAAATAATTGGCAATTGTCTGATGACATTTTCACGGTCTTTCACCACTTCCTCCAGGCAATCGTCCGGGAATGCTACCCACTCTTCTATATTGGCCACAATCATCTCTTCTCGCTCCCTGGCGTCCTCCATTTTCAGGCTATCAGTTTTTAGTTCATTTGAAGTTTTTTTAAATCTCGGGACCCATTCGTTGTGTTCCGCCGGTTGTCATCGCGCCTCTCCTGCTGCCGTAATAAACTTTCTGCCCCCTCTTCTTGATGATTGTCTGGGCTCTGTCTATTTGCCATTGCACGCCCCCACTTCTCCTTCTCCGTCTCTTCGGCGTTTAATTGATCTAAATACTTTTGCGACTCCACATACCGCTCATCCCAATTGTTGCGATAATCTCCCCTATTGTCTTGGCGATAGTTCCTCGTGTTGTTCCACCTGTCATCTCCATTTCTTTGGTAAGGGCTACCCTGCCTTTGGTTTCCCCTCCAATTGGTGTATTCCCGCTGGTACGTCCATTGATTTTGCTGGTTTGGATTGTTTTGGTTATATCTATCTCGGTGATTTTGAAAATTTCGATGATTCTGGTTGAATTGGTTCCGGCCATCGAAGTATTGCCTTCTCGGTGTAAACTGCGTTCCTGTGGATTGAGTTTTCGTTTGGTTCCCCTGGCTGTGACTATTTTGGTGTCCCTGAACCACTTCCGCCGTGTTGACACATTTCATATTTCTCCTCCCTGTCTGTGGACTCACCATACTTGTCTCGTCTAGGTGTCGCATTCTCTAATGATCTAATTTCATTTTTGATTTTTAAATCTGAGTGTTCTTGTAGTTTAGATTTTACGTTTTCCTCCAACGCCTGCATTCTCGAATTGTATTCCCCTAAGCGCTTTAAAATTGTCAGCCTGTCTTCTTTATTTGCATTTGCCTGCTGTTCCCAATCTCTTCGGATCTTGCTCTTCAAACTGCTAATTTTCTCTTCGCTCCTTTCCTGATTCTTTTCTAGCTCTTCTCGTATTTGTTCCTGGGTTTTAATTAATTGGTCTTCCAGATTATCCCATTTTTAATGAGCTGCTCTCCTACCTCTTCTCTTATAACCTGCTGGGTTTTAATTAATTGGTCTTCCAGATTATCCCGATTTTTAATGAGCTGCTCTCCTACCTCTTCTCTTATAACCTGCTGGGTTTTAATTAATTGGTCTTCCAGATTATCCCGATTTTAATGAGCTGTTCTCCTACCTCTTCTCTTATGACCTGCTGGGTTTTACTTAATTGGTCCTCTAAGTTTTTACGCAAGTGCATACGTTCTGTTTCGGTCTTGACCTCAAGTTTATCGATTTCTTTGATTAATTCAAGTACGTTGCTGTCGACTGAATTAATTTGTTGCTGTAATTTATCTTGTGTGCTGTTTATTCCCGCTGTGTTGTTGACACATGCTGCCTCGATTTGCTTTAATTTATCGGCCACCATCTCATCAAATTGTACGAGTTTATTATCAAATTTCGCCTCCAACATTTTAATTTCACCCAATTGTTTGACGTTATTCTCCGCGACCTCACCTGCCAGTTTCTCTACCTCCCTAACACTTTGATTTATGTCGTTAGTGATCTTCTCTAATTGCTCTGTTTGTGTTACCTGTGTTATCGCCTGTTCTGATAGTTTGTGATTTAATTCGTGAAATTTTTTATCAGTGTCCAATTTCTGGACCTGTAATTGGACCGAAATATTACCGCTCATGTCGTGTAACTGTTTTTCACAATTCTCGCTCTGAATTTTAAACTGTTCTTCCGTTTTCGCGGACATCTGCTCTAATTGTTTATCATTATGCTCGCTCTGAATTTTCAACTGTTCTTCTAATTGTTCTTCCGTTTTCGCGGACATCTGTTCTGTTTTTCCGTTTTCGCCGACATCTGCACCGACATCTGCTCAACAATCCCTTAATTTCCTCAACACTCGCCATTGCACAATACACAAATATAACCAGAGAAAAACAGGGTCATGCACCGAGATTTCAGTCATACACACGCCTACATGTCATAACATTTAAATATTACTGATTCTAATTTAATAAAAATTTCAGTAATCAAAATTTACTGAATAAATTACTCTTATTTCCAAACAACAAAATAACTCCCTAGTGATCTGCTTTTAAATTCCTAACCAACAGAATTTACGAAGAACACCAATTAACCGAAGTTAATTAAATGTCAAATATAAGGCAACACCTTCCTGCTTGATTGAGTTCAATAATATGCAAATTTTCTAATTTTAATGCCGGGCGCCAGAACAAGTTTATAACAAATACAATATCAAATTCTAACCTTGTTCAATATCTCTAACTTTAGGAACTCAGTGATTTTACTATATGCACATGGCGGTACAACATCGCCTCAATTTACTGAATTTACTTTGCCCGCTTGACCTGGCATTATTTCTCAGCGAAATAAATATGAGATCAGCGAAGCAAAAACAACAACATCCCCACGTTGGGCGCCATTTTGTTTTATGAACCCTTGCAAAGAAGCTTATGAGACTCAGTTTCGGGGGGTGTAACAGTCCATATCGTAAGTTGTTGTTAAAGCGCTTCATTAACATGCAGGGTAACATATAACAAAATAACATGCAGAAAAAAGTGAAGCCAGGGTTAAAACAAATGAATTTAATAAACAGATCAGCTATTTACAACAATAATTAACAAAACAAACTCCCATATGACTCCCACTGAATAAAATAAAGTTTGCCAAAACTAGGCCAAATCTCAGGAGAGATTATACTTGGACCAAGTGTCCCAAAGAAAATCAACAAAAGTGACAATGTATGCGCGCGTGCTGTTCTACATGTTTCACGATGTGTACAATCGAATGCATGATTCGTCATAATCCAGAATAAACTTTCAGACGACGAATCCACATTGCTTAGAGCTAGACAGACGCGGGGAACAACTATACAACACTTAAAACTAAACCGACACTTTGTATACTTAAAATAAACAACACAATAATTTCCGCGTGAAATTGGAATCAAACTGCCCTAGCAAAAAACATTACTGCCTAAAATTAGGACTTCTCACACAAATCAACACAAGTAAGTTAACACGTGACCAATAAAAGAAATACACATATGACCGCCGTCATTTTACAAGTACACTACCACTACACCACACAGGTGTAACACTAAATTACATGAATTGAGTCATAAACAAAATCACTAGGCTCAAAGCCAACATTTACATTATTAACACAACATTCTATCCATACAACATGCAATAATCCGTCACACACATGGGGAACTCCCCAATTAATTATGGTTCAAAATAACCATCACGATGAACAGGTTTGCTATTTGAAAGCTTAAAGGGGCCAGTCGGAACATAGGACTGCCTAACAAAAATAAGTCACCAGGCAAGACGGGCGATTCATGGAAATCTGCATATCTGTCAACCCACGTGTCAAAATAACCTCGACCTCCAAAGAGACGGGATCGAATCTCGAAGAAGCGTGCCCCAAAGCACAATAATACGTGTGTGTGTGTCAGAACAAAATATCCCGGCATTTCCCCTAGGAAATCCAAGAATCAGCATAATGGACAAGGAACAGCGGTCTCCCTAGAGCACCCTGCCTTTCCATCAAAAATACAACAACATCAAAATATGAGGGCGGTAGGACCTCTACCCCTCTTCACGTAGAATCAACACACACCTGACACAGTAACACACACAGAATCAAACGTATGGTTTGAGAGACCCTGAAATAAAATGACATAAATATTTTCTACTCGCTGGCGCCTCCGTTCAATGCCAGTGACTAATAAAACCTGAAAAGGACTCAAAAAATCTATCAAATTAGAACTAAGGTGTTCTACAATTACATCTTAAATTGTTGCACTTGGCAACCCTAATATGAATAATAACTTGTTCAGCAAACATCTTACAGTAATTACCTCCCTTTCCTATCAAAAATATGAACTTTAATAAAGCACCACTTATCGAATGTAACGGGTTTCGCATTTGCATGGATAAAATCACGTACACACGCCGTGTACATTAAATATGACTCCCAAAAAAAATTACACAACAAACACTTTGGCCACGTGCCAACGTACATTTAAAACAATTATTGTCGGTACAAGGAAACACTCTAAAACAAGAAAAGACTAAAATGAACTATTTACAAAGTTCCCCCGCCAATCTAACTACATAATTGAATAATCAATTGTTGTACATCACCGTCTCAGCTTGTAGAACATATGACCTCCATCTCAGCCCATTTTCCTATGGGAAAATTAGCACTCCATAGTTGTCTTCATAGAAGCGTCGGACATCACTCCGGCTCCTGACCACACGTCGGACATCTTGGTGTAGTCTCTTTGGAAGAAAAGTTCAATGTTATTATATTTTGACCTGGCTATAATCGCTTGTGAGTTACTAAATTCGCCCACAAATAGTCCTATGCGATTAATCACGAAGACTTTCCCTAACTCTCGCTCACACACGCACGATACACATATGAAAAATACAATAAAAATTTACAAGAAATATACACTTCGAGTCCATCGTCACTGGCTCGACAATACAAGTTTTAAAGTCTGACTGTGTCACAGTCACTATCTCGCTCGGTAATCTCTACTGCACTGCTTGACCTTCGCTCGGGTGAGCGCTAATTAGAATGTTACTCACGTCTTGCCCCTAAGAGCTGAAAATAGTTGTCTTTAAGATAATATTCAAGTTTCAAATCACCACGCAAACTGGCGTGAAATTAGCTCACAGTGCTCACAAAGTATTAGACTTCAAATAATATATTAGAGCGTTAAAATCACTACGCAGACTGGCGTGAAGTTAGCTCATCAGAGCTCCAAACAGAATGACTTCACACTATATCAAAGCTCAAAAATCGCTACGCAAACTGGCGTGAAGTTAGCTCACAGAGCTTCAAAACGAAAAGACGTCGAACAGCGTCTCGTCGAACAATTTATTAGAAACTGACAGGGGGATGAGGAGTGGGGTAATTTAAGAAACATTTTCCAGAGTTTTCATCTCAGACACACGGGACTAGTGTCAATCTTCATCAAATAATTCAAACGTCTCAACGCACTCGTGCGGAGGTAATTCTGATCGGCGGTTCTTTAGATAATCAATTCCGCGCGCTTTTTTTTACCACTGACGCCATCCACCGCGTGGTCTTGGCTTGGTCTCTCCTGATTGGGTGATTCAATCGTAGGTCGGTTGTAAGAAACTCGTGACCATCCCTTTATGATTCCAATTCTGGTGCAAGTTGTTACACAATTTGGCCTTGAACTCAGCTTACCAGGCCATTCTCAAGAATAGCTTCCAAGCGCTCCTTCTGTGGCAATCATTGCGACACGCTACCTTGCCTTTATCCTTGTCAACTTCCACAAGTACTGCCTGGGCTGCAGTAATAATAATAATACATTATGAATACTTATTTATCGTAGATCAATAAGGGTTCAATATATATATATATATGTATATCAGTTACTTGTGGACAGGATAACTGCCGTAATTTTGCACCAATCACTTTGAATTTCTTACCGAATATGTATACCTATAAAATCTCGGTCGTGTTCGTTACTGGACTAAATCGGTCGAAGGGGGTGAAAATGGGGGGCTTTTTTCGAAATAGTGAAATATTGCTATAACTCTCTTAATATGTGAAATATCGAATCCGTTCAACGTTCATACTATGTGCCGGATAAAGCCCAAAAATTTATGCTTGAAGAGCTTTTTTTATAGCACCAACCATTGACCAAAGGGGTGGGAAAAAGTGGGTTTTTCGGGAAACATTAATCATATCTCTCTTAATAGGCACAATATCAAAACCGTACGAAATGGACAATATTCCCCTAATAATTACCTAAAACTTTTGTCTGAAATAATTTTTGATATGACCCACCATTACGCCAAGGGACGAGAAAAATGATTTCGGAATTATAAGAAAATGCCAAGAGCCATCAGTGGTTGCCATGGCAACACTACTAAATTGACGAGGCATGAGCCATCAGACGTTGCCATGACAACGCACTTGCACGAGATCAGATTCAGTATTTCCATCTGACTAAGTGGTTGGTTGGTTGGTTCTTAAGTTTAGGGGCTGCGACTACGCGGTCATGTAGCTCCGTGTACTTTGGGTGTGTGTAGAATCTGTCTGATAACCGGTGTTAATTGTGATGACTGTATTAGTGTGTGTTATCTGTTTGTTAATTTAAGTACTGCAACTAACAATTTTTCAGATAGTTCCTACTTTTGCCGCCAAGCGCCACTGTCAACGACTACGAGGCCAAGTTCAGAACTGAGCTACTAGACGCCGCCGCAGTCGGCTCTTGGCTACGAACATAGAAACCTAAGAGCGTTGTATACATTCTTAAACTATCCAATTTAGCTTGACACAGGTGCAATTAGTGGAAGGATCTTTAACTTGCCATAAATCTATGACATGGGACCGCCGGCTTTACTTCCCCTCCGAAGGAAGGCATACTGAGGGATTTTTAACGCTCTTAAAAGATCCGACGGCTTCGGCCGGGTTTGAACCCGTTATCTTGGGCATAGAAGCTCAGCATGCTACCGACTACGCCACCGAAGCCGCCTGACAAAGTGGGAAGCGGCTTCGGTGACGTAACTGGTAGCATGCTGAACTTCTATGCCCAATGTCGCGGTTTCAAAGCCGGCCGAAGTCGTCGGATTTTCTAAGAGCGCTAGAATCCCTCAGTATGCTTTCCTTAGGAGGGGAAGTTCCAACGTTCGTTGCGAGTTGCTGGTTGGGGTGGCATCTAGTAGCCAAGTTCACAGCTAGGTGTCGTTGACAGTAGTACCTGGTAGCAACATTAGGAAATACTGCTTGAAATTGACCGTCTGCAGTCCTTACCTAAATTAAGACTAATACAGCCATTACAATTCACACCGTGTATCAGACAGATTCTACACTCACCCAAAGTACACGGGGTTAGATGACCGCGTTGTCGCAGCCCATAAACCGAGGAACCAACCAGAGGTAGATTTCATTAGAAAGCAAACTATTGCAACTTCGACTTCCGGAATATTTCGACATATCTTCGCGTTTCACATCCCCCAGACCCCAAAACCACCGTCAGTTCAAAAGTTATATATATCAGTTTCTTGTGGACACAATAACTGCCGTAATTTTGCACCAATCACTTTGAATTTTTTACCGAATATGTATACCTATAAAATCTCGGTCGAGTTCGTTACTGGGCTAAATCGGTCGAAGGGGGTGAAAATGGGGGGCTTTTTTTTTTTCTCGAAAAAGTGAAATATTGATATAACTCTCTTAATATGAGAAATATCGAATCCGTTCAACGTTCATACTATGTGTCGGATAAAGCCCAAACATTTATGTTTGAAGAGTTTCTTTATAGCCCCAACCATTGACCAAAGGGGTGGGAAAAAGTGGGTTTTTCGGGAAACATTAATCATATCTAGAGACGAGAATTATAGGCACTAAAAACAGTTAAATTAGGCAGGCATATAGGCTCTTAAAATAGCCAAAATAGGCATGTAAATAGGCACTAACGTGTAAAATAGGCAACAAAATAGGCATGAAAAAATTTCTTGTAATTTAATAACATATTTAACTACTATAAAAATAATTAACAATAAGCAACTTATAATTTAATAACATACCTATCTTGTATATAAAAGTGAAAGTATGTATGTATGTATGTATGTATGTATGTATGTATGTGGGTGGGTGGGTGGATTTGTTCCGTATACAAATCTACACCGTTCCTCCAATCTCAACCAAATTTTGCATACACATAGCCTAGTTTAGGACCCAGAAGGAACGGCTGGCTACATGAATTTTCGATAGTCTTTCTCATCCTTCTGATTTCGGCCCTTTTGCACTCAAGCAAAGGCTAATAAAAGCAGAAAATAAACTGATGAAGCTAGGGGCAGATGACCTCGTAGTTCCGCCCCTTAAAACAACAATAACTAACTAACTAAACTGATGAAGTAATAGCAAGGCCGGCCATCTCCATAGCAACAGTAGCTCGAGACGGGACCACCAAGTTTCCATCTATCTTGGTAAGAGGCCATGCTATACCCAGTGCCAGCTAGATCGCATCCCTCCAAGCTGCTTTAAACTGCCTGTCCATTCAACACAAGATAGGTTACAGCACCAACGCACTGATCGCCACTGCATTTTCACTCCCAGCTGGATCGCATCCCTCCTGGCTGCTTTAAACTGCCTGTCCATTCAACACAAGATAGGTTAGAGCACCAACGCACTGTGATCGCCGCGGCATTTTCACTGCCAGCTGGATCGCATCCCTCCTGGCTGCATGGCAACAGTAGCTCAAGACGGGACCACCAAGTTTCCATCTATCTCGGTAAGAGGCCATGCTACACCCACTGCCAGTTAGATCGCATCCCTCCAAGCTGCTTTAAACTGCCTGTCCATTCAACATAAGATAGGGTACAGCACCAACCCACTCTGATCGCCGCGGCATTTTAACTGCCAGCTGGACTGCATCCCTTGTGGCTGCTTTTAACTGCATGCCCATTCAACACTCAGATGCGTACAGGATATACTGTATATTAATTCACAGTTAGGTTGCAGCGCCACCCTAACGCGGCTTTTGAAGGGGACGATACTTGAAACGAAGGGTTTTTAACTTTGGAGGCTTAATATCGAGATTGAAAAAACGCGAAAACAGGGCACTAAGTTAGTTCTTTTGTTATTCAATCAGCATAAAGTTTATGATATTAATTCACACACATACACTACTAACGGGTAAATTTTCAATATAAAGAAACGCGAAATACAAAACGAAGGGTTGTTAAGTTTGGAGGCTTAATATCGAGATCCCAGGCGCTATTTCTGGTGACTTCCGAGAATTCCCATTCTTGTTCGTGGGGTAAACAACACATATTGAGAAATGAGAATATAATTCTGTCGAGCACACCAGCTGCAATATAATGCACTTTAAAATACAGTCAAGAGGCATCAAATAGGCAATTATACTCCAAATAGGCACAAACCCTTGAAATAGGCATTTATAGGCACAATAAAACCAACGAAATCTAGCCAAAAAGAACCTAAAACGGATTTATATCTCGAAAGCCTACGTTCCTAAACACAGGAATAAAATAGGCAAATTCCCGTCTCTAATCATATCCCTCTTAATAGGCACAATATCAAAACCGTACAAAATGGACAATATTCCCCTAATAATTACCTACAACTTTTGTCTGAAATAATTTTTGATATGACCCACCATTATGCCAAGGGATGAGAAAAATGATTTCGGAATTATAAGAAAATGCCAGTGGTTGCCATGGCAACACTACTAAATTGATGAGGGATGAGCCATCAGACGTTGCCAAGACAACGCACTTGCACGAGATCAGATTTCCATCTAAGTGTGAAGCGGCTTCGGTGACGTAACTGGTAGCATGCTGAATGTCTATGCCCAAGGTCGCGAGTTCAAAGCCGGCCGAAGTCGTCGGATTTTCTAAGAGCGCTAAAAATCCCTCAGTGTGCTTTCCTTTGGAGGGGAAGTTCCAACGTTCGTTGCGAGTTGCTGGTTGCGGTGGCATCTAGTAGCCAAGTTCACAGCTAGGTGTCGTTGACGGTAGTACCTGGTAGCAACATTAGGAACTACTGCTTGAAATTGACCGTCTGCAGTCCTTACCTGAATTACAGACTAATACAGCCATCCCAAAGTACACGGGGTTACATGACCGCGTTGTCGCAGCCCCTTAACTGAGGAACCAACCAAAATCTCTGCGGGAGATATAATTTTGCGTGAAGAAGTAACAGACCGTTACATAGTTACACATCAGTGTCGAAACCTTGCATAAGGATAGTGTGACCACAAGTATAAAAATGGACCCCAAATGACAAGAAGGTTACCGTTCCCATAAGACAATAAAATGTTTAAAATAAGCATAAAATAACGAAAAACAAAGTTAATTAAGCTCCAATTATAAAATACCTTCTCGCAATAAATGAGGTCTGATCCTTCTACGAAAATCTGCATATTCTGACTATTATAGCCTATCCCCAAGTTTGTCCGGTGAAATCTACCTCCGCCTTCCGGCGTGCCGAGAGGACTTTTTTTTATTCATGTAACTTACAGATGGTTACTGGTTAGGAGGCAGAACATTGATAAAAACTGCTCCTTGAAACAAGTTAAATTTAAATTTCGATTATTTAAAAATGTTGAGACAGATGCCTAATTAAGAAAACAACTTACTATAAATGAAACTAACAATAAGATAATACAGTGAAACCTATATTAAGAGACCAGCGACGGTTCCATGAAAAACTGGTCTTTTAGATGGGTGGTCTCTTTTTATGCATTAAAAATAATATTATACTGCATATTAATAAAGTACAGTTGGAACACATACTTGATTACAATTTATCTTCATTGGTTCACATTTAGTACAAATTAATTACAATTAGTTATTTTCTGAGCTCTGTCATTTAAAAAGTCACCAATTGATCTCTGTTTCAGATTAGCACATCTTTTTTTTAAACAATTTCACTTTCCAGAATATCTCTGAGTGAGTTTGAAAGCCCATTAATTTGTTCTGGGTTTGAAAAATCTTCTAGGAGAGCCATGTTTTGTATTTTGTATACGTTACATAACACTCTATGGAAGTGAAACTTGGACTATTGGTGCAGCAGAAAAGAGGAGAATCGAAGCATTTGAAATGTGGTGTTACAGGAGAATGATGAAGATCAGATGGGTAGATAGGGTTACAAACGAAGAGGTATTAAGATGAGTGGGAGGGGAGAGATGTTTCTGGCGATAGGTTAGTAGGACACATACTAAGACACCCAGGAATAGCAAGCTTAGTTATGGAAGGAAGGGTTGAGGACAAGAACTGTAGGGGTAGACCAAGGTTAGAATATGTTAAACAGATTGCCTCGGATGTAGGGTGTGGTAGCTATGTAGAGATGAAACGATTAGCTCAGGACAGGAAGGCATGGAGATCTGCATCAAACCAGTCAAAAGACTGAAGACTCAAACAACATAACACTTCCTCTATTGACATTCTATGCTGATGCAGTTCTGTACCAACAGAACTATTGTTTACATCATCACCATCTCCAATGGGAAGGCAGACAAGAAGGGATCTTTTGAAAGAGGTCAGACTGAGAAAATGCCTGGTCTTTGTTCGGGGAGAGGGGTGGTCCATAAATAAAGGTAACAAACCTTATGTGGTTTTAAATCGTTTCCAAGAAAAATCGGTCTTTAAGAGGGGTGGTCTTTTAGAGAGGTTTCACTGTAGTAACATTAAGGAGTATCCATAAGTGTTAAATCCAGGATCGGATCCTGGCTCTGGTAGCGACTGTCCTGACCAAGGATCATGAAATTATTAGTTCAGTCGGTCACTCTTGTATAAAAACGTTCCTAGAGATGGGGCCACCTCAGGTTATGTTGCATTCTGGCAATTCTGCCAACACAACGACACTTACTCGGGATTGAGCCTGTTGTCCTCATTGATGGGTGCATGTGCGTTGATAAGAGTATACCCTTTGTTTCTGCTGCGGTTGGAAGAGGTAATTTCTGAAGCACTAGAGAAGTTAACCACTGAGCTGATAACATTCTTATTTACAGCGAATGCCATGCTAAACACCGGCATATTTTTACCTAACTCCATTATAGATTCTATATTCTTTTGTGTCCATTACATCGTTGTCCTGATATTGTGTTTCTTGCAATGCCAGTATTGATATGTTATGTTCATGCATCATCGTCGTCAGTTCTTTGTGCTCACCAAACTTGAGTAGTGAGTTAACGTTTAGTATCCCAAAGTATTATTTTTGCTTCGTCCTGAGTTTTGTACGTTTAGACATAGAATTTCTAAAAGGTTCATTTCCCCTAAGCATCTAATTGGTGTATGCTCCCCAGAATCCAAAGACCTATGTGCACATGCATTGAATCTTAACTTGATGAAGCTGTGTTGAATATTCTCGATTCATGAGCTCAATGTTTAGAGAAAAGGAACCTTTATTGTTTCTATAGACTTCTGCCATGGGTCCACCATGGCTCTTGATAGGTATGTGGGTACAGTCGTTGCACCTTCTGATTTGTTGAATGCCCCCATTTGTTAGAATTTCCTCTGCCTTCTATCATAGTTTTCCTGAGAGTTCAGGATTCTTACATACTGTACGTTCGAAGTTGCTTTGCCAAATGCTCGGATATAAGACAGCCTTTCATGCGCTAGATAGGCTTACTCCCCGAAGGTCACCACATACAGTCAAAAAAGAAAGAGGATGAGAGCCTAGTTACAGTATTGTTTTTGTACGATTCCGAGTTTAATGACACGGTTTCATTTTTGTATGCATAGCCTACACATGGTCAATAAAATTTTATTGTGTCATCAATCAGAAAGTTATATTTTTGTGGTAAGGAAGATGAGTCCCCATTCATTTTCTCAGATAATGTATATTATCAGCTGGAAGTTTTATGTAACTAGTCTGTAAAATAAGCTAGCTTTTTTGGTGGAACACTGAAGTCATCTTTCCCAGAAAAATATCCCATAGCTCGGGTCTATGCTGCGTGAACCTGAGAGGAATGTGCATCGCGGACTATGAGATGTGGTGTTGACGAGTGATGAGGTTTCTCGGTCTGTGCATAGTACAGTACCAAATACATTGGTCGGTGACTCACTCACTCACTCATTCGTAATACCACAGTGGTTTGAGCTACCGCCCTATGTCAGCAGTATTGGAATAGAAAGGAATACCAGATTTCACGGCGGGCTGTTGACAGACCCTTCTCTTCTCGCCTGACCCTTCCCTGCTCTTTCTCCTCACCCCACAAGTTCACAGAGCTTGGAGAGCAGGTTATTGATCCATTGACCTATGGTATATGAAACATGGCCTTCGGATTAGCCTAAAACATCTGTTATACTATTTTAATGTATAGATGAATTGGAACATCTTGGGGTATGTACTTGGTCAGAACCTAGTTTCTAAGGCTTTCCAATTCTCGACTGTTTGTTGAAACAAGGTACTCGCGCCTTATGAGGAAGAACAGAAGAGATGGGTACGATCCCCATGTAAGCCATCTTAGAAGTGGTTTTCTGCGATTCTCCAATTCAATTCCAGGGAAATACTGGCATGGTTCCTATAAGACCATAGCCACCTTCTCCTTAACTCTTATCATCAATTACAAATACACAGACACACAATAACCCATTCGATATCAAACAGATTATCCACATAGCCTACCGGTAAGTACATGGGGTTGATGACCATGATGTTAAAAGCCCTGAATGAAATAGCAACAGCCTGTTTCATGACTTTCACCTAGGCTATTAACTCTTTCCAGCCCAAATTAATTGGGGTGACAGTAAAAAATATTTTTCTATGAAAAATAACTAAATTCTGTATCTTCTACATGAAACCACCTTGATTTAATTTTTTCAGACTCTCATGTGCTGAAAAATGGATGACGCCATATGGCATCACTGGGCAAATGCAATGCAATTCCTCATGATAAGTTATTTAGGTCTTTGTATAAGAATTATGATTATAACACACAATTTATGTAAATAATTTATTGTTATAAAATAGATTTAAAATGAAAACACATAAATAATAAAACACATAGGCCAATATGCCTAAAATTGAAGTAAAGCGAAACCATAGAAACTATAGTACGTTATCAAAATACTTTTAGAATTCTAAGGATACGGTGTAATAAAAGTAATTGAAAAAACAAAGTGTAAACGAAACCGGTGTGTGAATTAACTACTTTACATGGTATGCCAAGCCTCCGTGGCTTAGGCGGCAGCACGCTGGCCTCTCACCGCTGGGTCCGTGGTTCAAATCCCGGTCACTCCATGTGAGATCTGTGCTGGACAAAACGGAGGCAGACAGGTTTTTCTCCGGGTACTCCGGTTTTCCCTGTCACCATTTCATTCCAGCAACACTCTCCACTATCATTTCATTTCATCTGTCATTCATTTAATCATTGCCCCAGAGGAGTGCGTCAGGCCTCGGCAGCCGGCACAGTTCATATCCTCGCCGCTAGATGGGGGCTTCATTCATTCCATTCCTGACCCGGTCGGAGACTGGAAGCAGGCTGTGGATTTTCATTTTCACATGGTATGCCATGAAGCAGTTCCTGTCTTTTGTAAAGCATAATGCTTTGTCACATTTTACACATTTCATCCTTGAATAAGGTTTGATGCATAGCTTGCAACGCTGTTTGGCTTCAAGATACAGAGGCAAGTGGCCAATGCCATCATACCTGACATCATCGGTAGGTCGTGGAGTTGGTACTCTTCTCTTGGATGGAGGTGATGGTGTTGCAACATTTCCTCGAGGCCTGCCTCTTTTGTTTACAGCCTGCTTTCCTGCTTGCAAAAGACCATGTGCAATTTCTGCACGAAAAATTACAAGAGTCTTGTATCTCATCTCCCCTCTCTGAGTGCAATGTCTGCGATATAGTAGCCATCCATTTACTATGCACATATCAATCAGGTGGAAAACAATTCGAAGATAGAATCTCTTCACACCAATGTTTATCCTGTACAGGGCAACTAACATATCATGAAGATCAACCCCTCCCATGAAGCAATTGTACTCCTTGACTAATGCTGGACGAGGGACATCAATATATGCCTTATGTGCCACAGACCATCTCTTGACGTTATCAATAGGATCTATGCCCTTGTATGATGATGTGAGGTGAACAGCTTTATTGTCGTACCACTTGAGGGCTATGACGTTCCTTTCTCCTTCAGTGCGAAAATCATATGAACCACGACCCTCTTTCTTCAGGTTGGCATCGGATTTCAGTATGCATTTTGGTAGTCGAGCCACTCGTACAGTTCCTACTGCTAGGATGCCAATGTCTTTCAATGCACATATCAAATAATATGAAGTGAACCAGTTGTCCATGAACACCTTAAAGTTTTGTCCTTCAGGAAGTCCTTCAATCAGTCTCATAACAATGTCCCCACTAATACCTAAACGAGATGTGTTGGTGATAGTACCCCTACCAACACACACTTCAAAATCATAGACAATGCCACTAGAACCAGCCCGAGCAAATGCCTTTATACCCCATTTATGAGGCTTGTTCTTCACGTATTGCTTCAAAGAACTACGTCCCTTGAATGGAATTATAATTTCATCTACGGAATTGTACTCCTCGGGTTCAATTTCAGCGAAACTAGCTCTGATGGCATCAACGAAAGGTCCGACTTTGAATAACTTATCATACTCAGGATGATCACGTGGCTTCATGTTATCATTATCATTGATACAGAATTAGTTTCTGAGCTTGTCAAATCGATTTCGGGACATGGTGTCAGCAATTGTGGGATATCCGGTTGTTTCTGCCCAGTACATTCTGTAACTTGGCATACTGACAATACCAGACATAATATTTATTCCCAGAAATTGCTCTATTTCATTCTTACTTGTATTTAGTGAGGCTCCTGTCTTCTGAACACAGTATAAATTTGAATTGTCAACTAAATTGTCTATAACAGAATCAGTGCAAAATTGTTTGAAGTATCCATATGGAGTAATTTCTCCTGGTGGTTCAGAGTGATTCACTATGCACTCGGAATTATTAATTTCTAAGTCATTACACCGCCATCGTATGTCCCTCTGCCTCTCGTTTGGTACTGGTGTAGGCCTATCAGAAATAGTTTCTGCTACCTGGAGCCGAAGAGCTAATGGTATGTCATCTTCATCCAATGTATCTTCCGCTTCCATATTTACTTCATAATCCAGCCCCTCCTTTGGATTATTAGTTGGCATTGGTTCATCAACAGTATTTGATGCAATTTCTTCTTCCTCATCCTCATCACTGATATCAGCATCAGACACATCGCCTTCAAGAAGAAGTATTAACTCCTTCTCAGATAAAGGTTTTTCCATCAAAGCACTCATCTGAAAAATAAGATATGTTGGATAATAACTTCATATGCAACTTCTAACAAAATATAATATATGTACAGTATAATTTCATGTAGCAAGCCTGCATACTTGAATTATGACACTCATTAGTAAAATACATAGCCTATAACTAATTATACTTGTTAAATACACCATGTAATACCACAAAGTAGCTATTTATGATGTAACAGAACTCAGAGAATGAATTATTAGCAGGCCCCGTAATAACATAACCTAATACATGCTTGACGCCCACTGATGCCATATGGCATCATAGGTACTTGAACACTCTTCAAATCTCTAACTCTAAACATAACAATAACTTACATATATCATTTTAATCCAACATCCTTTATCTTCATTCAAAAATATTTTGAAGTCAAAATCATTACAACTTACATCAAAATGTAACAAAATTCAGGAGACTGCAAGAGTAGGTCCTTCTTCCATGTCGAGTAGGTCAAGGAACATGCATAAATATTTGGCGATGTTTAAGTTCCGATTGCTCCAATGCTACCAACAGATTCCGTACACCACAAGGCAATCTTCCATGAAGGCAAATGGCATACACAATACATTTCAATGCACAAAAAAAAAAAAAAAAAAAGAAAGATCATGCCGCCATATGGCATCACTGGGCTGGAAAGGGTTAAGACACTCATTTTTCACAGGAAATTCAAAGACCGTACTCTCCATTTATTGTCTGGGATGTGTCTCCAATTAATGCAGTCAGAAGCAAAATGGTTTTCCCTACAGAGATCACTATTTTGCGTGTTATATTGTTGTTGTTAATTCATTGTAGGGTCTTGGTAATCAGCCTTGTGCAGTAGATTGCGTATTATAGACCTATCAGTAGTGTGCATGTATGTATGTATGTATGTATGTATCTAATCACTTTTAACCAATAATGAGGCCAGGAAACCGGATTATTACGAGAAGTCATCTAATGCGTGTTTCTTGCGTACGTATTCATAAGGGCTAATAGGCTACTTTACATTACCGGTATTGTAGGTTATTTAGGGCCGTGTATCAGTACTGGAGGTATGAACGTCTTGCATCAAAATAAGCTAACAGGCTAATCATGTAACTTATGTATAACCTAATTAATAATAAACACGTAGGCCTACATATCAGTCTGATACGATACGGTAACGGTACCGGTAGGCCTATGATATAAATTACGGCTCTTTTCCTGTGGAAAATACAAACGGACGGGAGCCAAATTATTGTGGGTGATAAATATTAATGCAATAGTCAGAATATATTTAAATAAACAAATAATAGGCTACACTAAAAAAAACTAACCTACACTGTAGTACCGTACCTAACCAACAAAAGTATGGGGACTTTTACCGTACCTTAATTAGGTACCGTACCTTTCGTACCGCTATTTGGTTTTATTTCGAATGTTCCTATTACCGATACCTGAAAGTTTATCGTGGCATAAAATCGTAGACTAATAACTAAGATCTGTAATATTGGAGAAAGTAAGTCATCTTCTGTTTTCAAACTGAACTAAAGGCAAAATCACGTTTGCCGCAACATGTTTTGAAAAACGGCAGCTCACAAAATATTTTCTATGGATTCTAGAAATCTCTTATATAACGTTTTCGTACGTATTCGTCTTCAAATAATGCTTTAGTATAATCAAGATAGTCGTCGTCCGCCAAGAATACGCCATTTTTCTTGTGATAAGGATTCCTTAAGGTAGCTTGTCCCCTACCTTAGCACACGGCAAATCGTGCGCAGTCACGAAGGAGTCCTTGAGTCC
The DNA here is from genome assembly GCA_946902985.2 of Meconema thalassinum. NCBI lineage: Eukaryota > Metazoa > Arthropoda > Insecta > Orthoptera > Tettigoniidae > Meconema > Meconema thalassinum. The sequence goes on from OX336388.2 coordinate 1,204,816,326, forward strand.
AAGGCTTCCTCAAGAAATGTCTCTGAATAGTATTTCTCCTTAAGGAAGGCTCAAGGGAGCTTTCATATGGCTTCCTCAAGGAAGCCTCAAGGAAGCTCTCGGAATGCAAATGGCTTCCTTAAGGCTTCCTCAAGCCCAAGGTCTCCTCAAGGTGTCCTCAAGAAATGTCCCTGAATTCCACCCTTTAAGTTACGCTGAAAGTCGATAGAACTGTTTTATCATTAATCACATCTTGCAGATTATCGCTGCATTTATATTACTCTTTGTGCTTCGACTGTTTGTAAGCGGGGAAACCTTGGTTTTAAGCGGTGCTTGCTGTAGTTCTGGTATTCGTGGAATTGTGTGACAAATGCTTGTGCGATTTTGTTTGTTCGTGATGAATGCAAGTAAGAAACGATATCATGAGTCTTTCATGGAATCATATTCTTCAGAATTTATGGAAACTGGCACAATAATTTAGATAGTCTCACATCACCAAGAGTTTGTAGGCTAATCTCTTTCCCTGTAGTCTTTTCTCGCTATTTTTAAGACCTTGCGACGCATGTACGCGTTAAATTTATGCACTTTGGGATCTTGTGGATTTCTAATTTTGAAAGTTGGCAGGTATGCCTTTGGAACCCTGTGAGTAACACTGTCCACCTTAAATTTCGGACAGACCACTCCATTCCCTGGATTTATGCCCTTTGGCACAAATCTACACTATTTCACCGATTTGAACCAAAATTTGTATACTTACTCTTTGGAACCCTGTGAGTAACACGGTTCACTTAAAATTTCTGACAGACCACTCCATTCCCTGCATTTAGGCCCGTTGGCACAAATCTACACCGTTTCACCGATCTAAACCAAAGATTTTATATACCTAACCTTTGGAACCCTGCGGGTAACACTGTCCACCTTAAATTTCGGACAGACCACTCCATTCCTTTCATTTAAGCCCTTTGGCACAAATCTACACGGTTTCACCGATCTAAGCCAAAATTTGTGTACTTGCCCTTTGGAAACCTGAGAGTAACACTGTCCACTTTAAATTTTGGACAGATCACTCCATTCCCTGCATTTAGGACCTTTGGAAAAATCTACACGGTTTCACTGATCTGAAACAAAATTTGTAGACTTACCCTTTGGAAACCTGAGAGTAACACTGTCCACTTTAAATTTTGGACAGATCACTCCATTCCCTGCATTTAGGACCTTTGGAAAAATCTACACAGTTTCACTGATCTGAAACAAAATTTGTAGACTTACCCTTTGGAACCCTGCATGTAGCACTGTCCACTTGAAATTTCGGACAGGCCACTCCATTCCCTGCATTTAGGCCCTTTGGCACAAATCTACATTGTTTCACCGATCTGAACCAAGATTTGTGTACTTGCCCTTTGAAACCCGATGGGCAAGACTGTCAACTTTCAATTTCGGACAGACCACTACTTTCCCTGCATTTAGGCCCTTTATTACAAATTTACACGTTTCACCGGTGTGAACCAAATTATACATACTTACCCTTTGGAACCCTGCTGGTAACACTGTCCACTTTAAATTTCGGATAGAGCATTTCATTCCCTGTGTTGTGGATGTGTTTCTGTAATTTGTGAATGTATTTCTGTAATTAAATTTGATTTTTGTAAGTTGGCACCCTTGGAGCGTTGATGAGACTAGTGCTTAGAGACAGCCCAGCGGGGCAGTCAGCTGTTCCTCGTTGAGACAGACCAGCGTAGCGGGGCAATAAGAACGTACCCAGGCGCGAGACACTGTTATGGGCGATTCGAATCAAAACAAAGACCGCCATGTGCGTTTTGTTTACTGTTTGGGCCCGCATGCCGACAGCTGTTGCAGTATACTCCATTTTTAGTGACTTAATCTGTATTATGTTGGACCCAATACTAAATTGAATAACACGTGACTAGCGGTGTTATTAGAAATGGCAACAGCTACGTTCGCTCTAAACGTGGGACAACATAATTGCTATGTAGCGTAGGTTTTAATTGCTAAGATGTAAACCTTTGACATAGTTTCTGTCGGTATAATTATACTGACTAATCAGAATTATGGATTTACTTTTATTTGTTTGTTTTTCGCCTAAATCCGAATATAGGTACGATAGTCTTGTACATATTGGACAATTTGTAATTTATTCCTGCCAAATGTACCAAACAATTGTTTTCATCTTGCTGAAGACTTCTGTCAAGTCTTTGTAAATGTGCAGGATCAGCTTTAGTTTAGTTAACGGTAGGCTACTTAAGTAGTTTGATATGTGGTAGGGCCTATCATGTCCATCATTTTCCTATCTATGCTAATACTTGCATACATGCAGCTGTCTCAATCAAATATTACAAGTACAGTATTAAAGATACAAAGTGACTTGAGACCGAAGCACCCAGGTTTGGACCCTGGTCCTATTTTGACATAACTCTGCATGGCTGTGACTTCTGGTGTCCTATGCGCCAGGGAATAAGGCAAGGATTGATACAATCCTAGGCATGGTCGAAAAAGTCAAAATGAAGTCGACAAAGAATGTTTGTTGGCTCTAGAAATATATGTTAATATTGTTTGTGTACTTGCTAGAAGATATTAATACAGATACCCTCCAGCAAAATAATAGTAGGCTTTATTGACTACTTTGTTATCTTCCCTCTGGTCCTCTATTATGCTTAGCCTAAAGTCTGCAAGGTGTAGGCCTACTACATTGTTGGATGTAAAAGCCTAGGAGTACAGTAGGGATTCATTCAGTAGTGTACGTTAGCCCGTAGCTCCTGTTGATTGCTGCTTCATTGTAGGTTTCAGTCTTACTGTGTTAGTAATCATCATTTTATGTATGCAGCATGTCAAATTGTAGCTCCTTATTTGATGGGAGCCTGCTAACATGCATTTTATAGCTGAGAGAACAAGGGTTGTTCTGGCATCGTAGGGACATTTTTCTTACACTGAGGGTTAAAGTTCTCTTAGCTTGACCACCCAAAATATGTAAGAAAGTTAGCATTGTATTCCTGTGCATGACAATGGAGTTCAGTACCTAGTATTTGTTCTAGGTGCTGAACAGCACCCAAATCTGGAATGGGTTCTTTACAGTCTAGCTGGAAACTGTTCTCAATGAGTGAATGACAGTTTGTAGTTCCAGGAAGAAAGGCTACCATGTTTTCAGCTCCCCTATACCTTGTAGACACACAACTTCCTAGTCTTACCCATTAGGCCTAGATACATGCCTGGACACAATTCTTGTTTGACCACCTAGTGTAGTGGCTAGCATTCTCGGTTCTTTCCCCAGAGGTCTGGGTTTGTTTCCTGGCCTGAGGGCTGAAACGGGGTATGCTAAGCCTCATGTGGCAATCCTGAGGCGAGGTGGATTCGATTGCCACCTACTGTCGGGGAAATAAGTATAGATACTCGAGTTTAGAGGTCAACAAAACCTTTACCCGTAGTCTTACAGAAGAACAACCTGCACCAAAATTTTCCTTGTTTTATTGGTCGTTTAACGATATAGAGTAAATAATTGTATTGTATCTCGTTAAAATTTTATAGCAGATTGAACAAAAAAGTACCGGTTTTTCTTACCAAGTTCACGGAGCGGTCACTTAGAAAGATTATTACGTTAAAAGTATTGATCTGATCGTAACGAAACTTTAATACGTCTTAAAGGAACTTGTTGTCAACGCGTATATGAAGTTTTAATCTGATCTGACGTTTCTTAAAATAGTTGTTGTGAATTTTGTAAAACAACTTTTTCTCGGGCCTGGGTGGTCATAGCAGTATGAAATGTGGCTTGTTATGAGGCTCATAGCAATGCAAGGCTTAACTTAAAACTACATTTTATCTACTTGTGATTATCGATTTTATATGGATTGATATTTAATCGGATCACTGTGTGCAGCGATAGTACCGTAGTAGCCTGGCAGTGTTGCCAGTTGTCTACCGTATTTCGAACTCGCTGGGCGCTCGTTCCTGCGTACACCTTTGTCCTTCTTCGCCGAGTCATTAGCAGCTAGCAGCAACTATCACTGTCTGTATTAGCTATTGTTTGCACATCGATCAAGATGCCAGCCAAACCGCAGTTAACGGAGGGAGAATTTGCCATGATTATCAGTGCAATATGTTTTTTCAGAAGCGAGAGAGAAAGTAATAATGATAAGAGGTATCCGGTTTATCAGAAAGTATCCAAGTGTATTGGAAGGTCGATAGCCACGGTGAAGAGATGTGCCGCTGCAATGAAAGAGAATGATGCGTATGTGGATCGAGCAAGAAGAGGTGTGTGAGCACGGGACGCCCGAAGATAAAGCTAGACGACTTTACACTTGGCGTTATTAGGAGGAGTATACACAACTTCTATCTAAACAAGATGTTTCCTACGATAAAAAATCTCCATCAGAAGCTTATTGAAACTCTGACTGATTTTCCAGGAATGTCAAAAAGAACTCTCTCAAGCATCGTCAACAACTTAGGGGCTTCTTTCAAAAATCTAAACCAGAAACCAAGTCTGATGGAGTCGGTGACAGTAGCTGCTTCACGGCATACATATTTAAGGAAACTGAGATACCTGCGCTCGGAAGGATACAGCATATTCTTTACCGACGAAACTTGGTGTGGCCAGAACCATGCAATGAAATATGAATGGACAGAAAATATCATAGACGACTTAAACAACAGTTTTGAAAACTATAACCAATACAGAGGATGCATACAGGAAATTTATGGGAGGCGAGGCGGTTTCAAGACACCATCAGGAGCAGGAAAACGTGTAATAATACTTCATATTGGAAATGAAGACGGGTTCTTACATGACGCAGAACTTTGTTTCATCGGAAAGAAGAGCACCGGCGACTACCATAATGAAGTGAATTCTTCACATTATCAAGAATGGTTTCAGAAAGTGTTGACTTTTTTTTCCAGAAAAATCCGCTAATGTAATCGATCAGGCTCCGTATCATACAATGGTAGATCCTGACACTAAAAACCCAACAATGTCTTGGAGGAAAGGTCAAATTATATCATGGATCATAGCTAGAGGTATTCCTCTTCCTGATTCCCGGTCACTGCATGTGAGATTTTCGAAGTGAAATGCCATGTCCTGTGGTTCGGATTCCACGTAAAAAGGAGGTCCCGTGGCTCATAATCACAAGATTCACGATCACGTAAAACTGCAATCTTCCTTTTTTTTCCTCTTCCTCCCAGAATCCAAAAGTATGAAAGTATGACGAAAGCAGAGCTAATTGTTCACGCTAAACCTCACTTCAGGACACCTAAAAAGAAGCTGGAACAGATAATCAAGAATGTTCGTCCTGACGTCGAACTCGTCTGGTTGCCAATTACTCATTGTGAGTTCAACCCCATAGAGCTGGTTTTGGGCGTACGTGAAAAATAAAATAGCTAAAGTGAATATGAGTAACCAGGCGGAGAGAGGAAGATCAATGGAGGTGATGCGAGATCTCTGTAAAGAAGCCTTGAGGTCCGTAACACCGGAGCTATGGAAAAAGTGCATCGAACACACCAAACAAATAGAGCAACATTACTGGGAAAAGGATGGACTAAAAGAAGACGTCCCCATTGTTGAACCACTTGTTATAAACTTAAATGACAGCTCATCTGTTTCATCGGGCAGTGATTTTTCAGTAAGTGAGCAGTTTTATAATCTTATTATCTCAAAGTGTAAATTACTTCAAACATTTAATCTTATAATAACAGCTTTTCAGCTGACACACCATTTTTAAACCTGCCAATGGAGGTCCAAAGCCCTAATTAAAAAAGGTGATGGGAAATGTTTCATTTCTTGCGGAAATGAAATAAGACACGTTTCTCTAACTTGTAGGTAAAATTAGCAGAGGCTATAAGCACTGTACATAAGGGACGCATATTTCAGGATAAAAAGAAGAATTAAATAGTTAATGATAGTGTATTTTATATTATTTTTTCTTAGTCGTATTACCCTCCAGGGTTGGCTATTCTCTAGGACTCAGCGAAGGATCCCACTTTTACCGCCTCCAGCTTGAAAATTCGGGATAGGGGATACAACCAGGGCTGGCATGCGAAATTAAATTCATGGCTGTGGGGACGAAAATAATTTAATTTCGCCGTAAGCGCGATATTCGGGAGCGAAATGATAATGATTGTCGGCGCGTAATTAAATCAAAGCGAAACTTAATTCGAAGCGAAATTAATTTCGTTCCAGACTTTTAATTTCGCTCCCGGCGCGAAATTAATTTAGTTCCAGACTTATAATTTCGCTCCCGGCGCGAAATTAATTTCGTTCCACACTTTTAATTTCGCTCCTGGCGCGAAATTAATTTCGTTCCACACTTTTAATTTCGCTCCAGGCGCGATATTAATTTCGTTCCAGACTTATAATTTCGCTCCTGGCGCGAAATTAATTTCGTTCCACACCTTTAATTTCGCTCCAGGCGCGATATTAATTTCGTTCCAGACTTATAATTTCGCTCCCGGCGCGAAATTTATTTAGTTTCAGACTTATAATTTCGCTCCCGAGGCGAAATAAAATTCCCAAACGGCATTAAGTTTCGCTCTCCGACGTGTATTTAAAATGCATAAAACATTTAATTTCGTTGTTGAAATTAAAATACAGTATATTCGTTTCGAGCGTTAAATAATGTTCTGTACGATGTTCAAAGTCCTGACGTCTGTCTGTTAGGTAGTCAGCCCCAAGGCTGGTTGGATCCTCAAAAAGTACCGCCGGTAGGTTATGTGGGTAGATACCCACAAAAACTCAAGGCAGCGCTATAGTGAGGCGTACTAGACAAGATGGGGGGGGGGGGGGTGAGGTAGTTTGCCATTGCTTTCCTCACTGAGTCAGAACAGCAGTACTAACCCTATGGTTAGAACCCTTCACAGCATCCGCAGGCACTGACTGCCCCGAATTTCATTACTAAGCACCACCCATACCTCTGTAGCTTCCACATAATCACAGCCATGTGTAAGACTGAGACAGCGGTGAAAAGCCACATTTTACTCTAGCCCGTGCCAACAGTCAAATGCAAATGAGTCGTCAAGTTACAAAACTCGTTTAATCAACTTGTGAATAAGGATCATTTTCATGAGAAACGTTTCTCTGGACTTTGCCTCACGTATCTTTTGTGTTTGTTGTTTTCTACTTTTAGTTGGTGTTTTTGTGTTTGCTTTGTGCTTTTGAATTTGACTTATTGCTTTTCTTTCTTGGTTTTGTGTTTGTGCTCTGCTTTTGCTTTTTTGAATTTTGCTTTATGTTATTTGTTTTTGTTTTCTGCTTTTGCTTTTGTTTTTGAATTTTGCTTTTTGCTTCGTCTTTTTGGTTTTTGTTTTCTGCTTTTGCTTTTATGAATTTTGCTTTTTGCTTTATGTTTTTTGTTTTCTGATTTTGCTTTTTTTTGTTCTGCTTTTGCTTTCTGCTTCGTCTTTGTTGTTTTGGTTTTGTGTTTGTTTTCTGCTTTTGCTGTTTTTGAATTTTGCTTTTGGGTTTGTGTTTCTTTTTTATTCTGCTTTTGCTTTTGTGTTTGAATTTAGCATTTTACTTCGTGTTTTGTGTTTTTGGTTTTGCATTTGTTTTCTGGTAAATCAAAATAAAACAAAATCAACAAAACAAAATAAAAACAAAAACAAAATAAAACAAATAAAACAAGACAATTTAAAACAAAATAAAACGAATTAAAGTAAAACAAAAATAAACAAAACAAAATAAAGCAAAATAAAATAAAACAAAATAAAATGAGGTAAAATAAATAAAATAATTAAATAAATAATTTTACGACATGATCCTTATTCACAAGTGGATTAAACGATTTTTGCAACTGGACGACTCAAATGTAGTGCACGGGGTCGTTGGAATGAGGGAGATGGCTACCTGGGAGGCTTGTAGTAGTATAGTATCTATGTGTGCAGTATATGCGTCGACCGTCGTCTGGTTATCCAGTGGGAGATGGTCCGCACGGAGGTGATTGTTGACGTAGGCGCGGTATTCCTGCCAGTTTGCTGTGTAGAAATTCTGGACCATCCTGGGAGGTGGTAGTGGGGGAAGAGGGAAGTTGAGTAAAACGGGGGCATGATCACCTCCTTTGAGTGGTAGGACCGACCGGGTGAAACTTTATAGGATGTTTTGGTACCAACGCTAGCTTGCCTTGTAGTAGTACCTGCTGACAACGTTAAAAACGCTAGCTGTCATCGCGTACGACGATGTAGTTGTGTGTACTTCTATAGATGGCAGCAAAATCGGAAAATTGGTGAGTATTCTTGTTAATGTTTTATATTTAATTAATATTTGAATATATATATCAATAGTAAATACATATTGCAGTGCTTAGAAAGGAATACAATCGGTTTCGAACAATATTATACGAAGAAATTGAATTATATTTAATCACACATCGATTTTAGTAGATACACTGCGCTTGAAAAAGATATCAGATACTATCGATATAATTCAAAGTAAGAGCTGGTGGCTGGTTGTTCCCACGCTTCCCGTAATTCAAACGTGATATTTCTTAATTCGATTGATAGGAAGTACAGCACGGACAATTAAATAATACTGGTGTGTGATAAGTGCAGCTGTAATTTTGTCTTACAATTCATTTTCAATATTGTAGTACAGTAGCCTACTCTTTCTATTTGTACATATCTGTGGGGTAGGCCTATGTCATGCCATGTGCTTTGTGGAAACATCCTCAACTATTCTGATAGAGCCTATGTTTTCTTCTCTACCTGATATCACAGGGGGGAAGAAATCGCCTATTATTAGACCAATTACTAAAATATGAAAGAAAGAAAGGAATATAAAGTAGAGGAGGGGGGATAGAGTAGGGGAAAGGGAGGGGTAGGCACGGGCCGAGAGGGGAGAGGAGCGAGTAGGCCAGGTCGGGGACGGATCGCGCTCGAGAGTGCATCGTCGCGCCATCTCATATTGTCAGTTGGAACTATTTGCGTCGAGCAATAGTTGGGGTCAAAATTTTGCATTAAGTTGCAGCTCTACCCATATATCCTCCTTGGGTAGGACAGACACGTCAAACAGATGGAGGAGGGAGTTATGAGCAATGACTGCGTCGGGGTGGTATTGGAGGAAGGACGGGTAGATTCTGGGAGAGGGACGAGGGTGGCGTCGATGTGACGTAGGTAGATGTCTAGGCTATGAAGTTCTAGGGCCGAACGGGAATGAAGGTTGAGGTCGGCCATTAGAATCAAATGGGGGAAGACTTCAGACACGTGGGTAATGCAGTCTTTGGGGATGGGGTGGTAGGGACGAATGTAGATGGTGGCTAGGTGTAGGACGCGGGAACAAATAAGGCTTTCGGGGAAGAAAAGAAACAGATTTTATTTCAGAAACAAAATGAAATGTTCCATTCATTTTAATTTCAGGCTGGAGGGGGGAACTAAATGCCGGGAACGAAATTGATGGTCGTTAACAAATTTTATTTCGCGCCAGGAGCGAAATTAAAAGTCTGTAATGAATTTAATTTCGCGCCAGGAGCGAAATTAAAAGTCTGTAACGAATTTCATTTCGCGCCGGGAGCTAAATTAAAAGTCCGTAATGAATTTAATTCCGCGCCAGGAGCGAAATTAAAAGTCTGTAACAAATTTAATTTAGCGCCGGGAGCTAAATTAAAAGTCCGTAATGAATTTAATTCCGTGCCAGGAGCGAAATTAAAAGTTTGTAACGAATTTCATTTCGCGCTGGGAGCTAAATTAAAAGTCCGTAATGAATATAATTTCGCGCCAGGAGCGAAATTAAAAGTCTGTAACAAATATCATTTCGCGCCGGGAGCTAAATTAAAAGTCCGTAATGAATATAATTTCGCGCCAGGAGCGAAATTAAAAGTCTGTAACAAATATCATTTCGCGCCAGGAGCGAAATGTTATTCCATTGAACAATTTCATTTCGCGACGCTAAATTAAATTGATAATGCATTTCGTTTCGCATGCCAGCCCTGGATACAACTGGGGAGTGTGACCAGCACCTCGCCCAGGCGCCTCACCTGCAAAGCGAATAGGGACCTTATGAGGGATCGGAAGAGTGGGAGGGTTGGGCAAGGAAGAGGGAAGGAGGCGGCCGTGGCCTTACGTTAGGTATCATCCCGGCATTTGCCCGAAGACGAAGTGGGAAGCCACGGAAAACCACTTCCAGGAGGGCTGAAATGGGAATCGAACCCCCTCTACTCATTTGGACCACCCGAGGCTGAGTAGACCCCGTTCCAGACCTCATACCACTTTTCAAATTTCGTGGCAGAGCCAGGAATCGAACCCAGGACCTCCGGGGTGGCAGCTAACCATGCTGACCGCTACGCTACGGAGGCGACATAGTTATTAATAATTAAATATTAATGTCGTTTTTCAAGTCCTCGTACTGCAGCTCCTTCACCAATATTTTACTCGTTTAAAATAATATCTTCCTTGTCAAGTGAGCGAACCATGGTTTAACCCATAGTCATTCACTTCATCTTTCCGTTCCTTTAATATACCGGTATTGCCACCACAGAATTTCAACTTCCATAATACAGTTTAGTGAACAAGGAACTGTCCTTCATCCATTTTGCTGAACTATGATAAAATATTTGATGTAGTGTAATGGTGTGATGTTTGCTTTGTATAACTGTGATAAAAGTTCAGTTTTATAAAATATTTTATAAAATTTATTTGACAAATTTCTTTGGTAGTGTAATACCGGCCTAACACAAATTACAAAACAACAACAGAAATTCACAGACCTTACGGCTTGGAACACGCGCGTATTATGTTTCACAGTGCAACGTCGCATGAGTTTCCTCGACCGAGCGCATTGTTCCCGTCGCTTGCTACGATACATTCTTCTCATATAACCACCTGATTAAATATCAATCGATATAAAAACAATAATCACAAGTAGATAAAATGTAGTTTTACGTTAAGCCTTGCATTGCTATGAGCCTCATAACAAGCCACATTTCTAACTGCTATGACCACCCAGGCCCGAGAAAACGTTGTTTTACAAAATTCACACCTATTTTATGAAACGTCAGATCAGATTATAACTTCATATACGCGTTAACTATAAGTTCCTTTAAGACGTATTAAAGTTTCGTTACGATCAGATCAATACTTTTAACGTAATGATCTATCTAAGTGAGCGCTCCGTGAACTTGGTAAGAAAAACCGGTACTTTTTTTGTTCAATCTGCTATAAAATTTTAACGAGATACAATGCAAATACTTACTCTATATCGTTAAACGACCAATTAAACAAGGAAAATTTTGGTGTAGGTTGTTCTTATGTAAGACTACGGGTAAAGGTTTTATTGACCTCTAAACTCGAGTATCTATACTTATTTCCCCGACAGTAGGCCATCTTGGAAGTGGGTTACCACGTCTACTGCAGGCAAATGCCGAGATGGTTCCTTATTTATGGCCACGGCTGCCTCCCTCCCAATCCTCACCTAAAGTACAAAGACACTAATAGCCTACAGTCACCATATTACAACAGGTTATCGTAAAAAAATACACACACCTAAGTACATGGGTCTCAATGACCACCATGTCCAAGCCCCTCTAATGATAAAAGCAACAACAAAACAGCTTGTGCTAAAAGTGGTCGTGCTACTGTGTTGCAAACTTCTGAACAATAAGAGAACCCTGGACAAACTTTTCTGTTCACAAATCTGTTTCAGCTTTATCACATTCGTCATTTGAGGACTTCTCTAGCATCATGAAGATAAGGGGTAATAAATGAAACAAGGAATAAATGAAACAAGTATCACGCGCCCAGCCTACACTCACGTGTGCTGCTCTTGTTCACAGTCCTACTGCAAACAAACATTCCCCCACTCTGCCTCTGCTATATTGAAAGAAGGATTACCGACCCTTTGCATATATGTGGTGTTGATTTACAATAATACTACTACATGCATTGCATTTATCTGTGTAAGCCTACATTGTAATTTAATGTTTGCTTCGACTTGTGCTTTGGACATTTGCAGTTTATCTTCCACCCGGGGCTGGTCCAGTTTTCCAAAGAGGGTTTCCGAGGCTGGAGTTTGCGGTCGGGTGGCTTAAAGCAGTGTGCCATCAACCATCCAAGTAGCCTACTGACCATGTTCAAGATCTCATGTGTTTCTGTGTTCTCAACGAGCTTAAACATTGGTATTCACATCTCCGAAGGTTGTTTTCAGCTGCACAATCAAATGTAAAAGACAAAATGTAAACATGCAGAAAGCGGTATTCAAATAAATGAAATCTGTCTTTCACAAAGCAATTATCATTTCTCGAAACCTACTCCTCATCCTGAATCCACATTACTGTATAGAATATTGAGGTTATATTGATCTCATGCGGTAGAGCAGGGTGGGGGTAGAATTTATGGGAGAATGAAATATATGAACATAGCATTTCATTGTAGCTACATTAGTGGTGAATAAAGTAACTGGCCGAAAACGCCCTTGTGCAGCATGGTTGGGGGCGAGGAGGGGTTACGAATGTTTTGAGGTTATGATGGCACAATGAAGCAAACTCTAATTACTCTTGATTATATCATTTTTGACAGCTTTTAGTCATTATTAAGAACATTTATATTGTATTAAAAGCACCGGTAGGCTTTCAAATAGGCAAATAAATAGAAAAAAAGTTTTCCTAGATTTCGAAATCATACCAACATGTCACACCGAAACTCATCATTAGTATTTCATTTTTGGAACGATATCGCCTCCTGAGGTGCAAAAACGAATGCTTTTGATTCAATGTCAGACACTGAAAATCAGTTCCTAACGTAGTAATGTGCGTTCGTAATGATCACAGTCAATCGTAGTTACTTTATATGCGAGATTGGTAGCCATTGTAGCCCAAACATTGCCACGTGGACCTGAAATTCTACGAAATTCTAGCCAATATAAGTGTCCAGAAAATTAGCATTGAGTGTCGTCTCTCTTATTATATGCTCCTTGAACGTACCCGAAATGTAAATACAGATTCTTTCCCTTTGTTTCTACATAACTAAAAATGATAAATGTCAATGAATTAGAACCTTAGCTATCATATAATTACATTTTATTACATACCGTATCTGTTCATAATGACGTTTGTTTTACATATTTTAAATTTCTGATGTAAAATTACATATTCTGTGTTTTTATTTTACATATTTGATCAAAATTACATTTTTAAACATAATTCTACTTTATATATTTAAAATTGCATATTCTGTCTCTTACTGTAAAAAAGGGTATTTATTCGCAAGTGAAATATACGGTAATTCTAAACAGTCGGTAAATATTTGTTCACTGGAAACTCAGTTACATGAAACGAATTTTCCAAGCAATTCATAAGCTGTTGAGAAAGGACAAGGGAAGAAATATATTAGTGGAGATAAGGGCATGGAAATTCACGTAGCACTCGGTCGGAAACTCAGTAGCTGGACTTTAGTTTATTTCAGTTGTCCAGTGAGTGCCTGAGACTCTACTTTTCAACCTGTTAAACCTCCCACCCCGGAAACAAAAAGTGCTCCAAACAATACTTATTCTTGAGTTCGTTCACATTTTCTCAGACATAATGAAATTTATTTATGTGTGCTATAATATGTATTTACATAAAAATCCTAGCCCTAATGATCGGTCTAGGTTGTGAAGTTTCGGGTAACTTACGTTCGTATTGCCCCGCTGCGCGCTGGTCTGCCTCAACGAGGAACAGCTGACTGGGGATGGATGATCTGTAGCGGTCGTGGGTATTCGGGTCGCTTCGTCAGCCCCGCTGGGCTGTCTCCAAGCCAAGCGCTAGTTTGATGAGCAAGATGGAACAGGTTTTGAGTAACTGAATGTAATGGCTGGATAGTGATGCTCTTTGGGTACAAATAAAGTGATTTTTCTTGAATTGAAGACATGAGCTGAAGAATTGATTTGTAACATTTTGGCGACCATTGACAGGACTGGATTGAAAAAGTTGGTTTGGTAAACAATTTCCCTGTTTTGTTTTGTTTTGACGATTGAAAAAGAAGAGAAGTGCGTATCGGGCAAGTGAGACGAAAGCTATTGGAGCGGTCGGAGTTGAAGCCGATTTCCAAAAATTACGTTAAAAGAATTGGGCGAAAGCATCTTGAAAGGAGTTGTTGAATGTTGACGGAAACGAGGATGCCTGTATCGAAGAAACAATGCACTGTGCTACCGTTCAAGAAGACCTACTGCAAGCACGTCTTGAAACCGAGGATAAAGTGGAAGGATTAAAACCTAGTGTTGCCAGTTGTGTTGATAAGGGAGATAATTTCAGTGTACAGAGCAAGGTGGCTTCGGCGTCGTCATCCATGTCGTCAAAGACACCGAAAATCACGCTTGAGGTATTCGACTTGGGTCCAGGTAACTGGATGAATTTTTGGACACAATTTCAAAGGATTCATGAGGATTCTAACATTACGAATGTTGATAAGTTTAGTTACTTAAAAATGTCAGTGAAGGGACAGGCTAAGAAGTCAGTTGACAGTTATCCACACACAAGTGAGAATTATGTTAAAGTCTTGGAACATTTAAAGAATCATTTTGGTAAAGATGAGATGGTTATAAATTGTATGTATAAAGATTTGTTGCAATTGGTTCGCTCAGATTTATCTGTGACTGACCTGTATGATAATATAAGTACCAAGTTGAGATCCCTCGAAACATTAGGCATGAATTCTGATAGGGCAGCAATCTTAGTTCCACTCATTGAAGAATGTCTCCCCATTGACGTTTTGAAAATATGGGAAAGAAGAGCAGCAGATGAGGATGATGATGGTGGTAATAAAATTGATAAACTTTTGTGTTTTCTGGGCAAAGAAGCCGAGAGTGAACAAAGACTGCGTAATCATGCTAAGGTGAATGAAGTTAATAAATTCACTGCGCCCAGAACAGAGCCAACAGCAGCAGCTCTCGTTTCTTTCACTCCTACTGTCAGGCAGAATCGGGTAAGTTATCAGCAAACAGGACGACCACACAAAGTAACCCTAACCTGTTTGTTTTGTAATGAAAACAAGTGATCTAAAGAAATGTCGGTTGAGGACCGTCGTAAAATTTTAAAAGAAAAACGAGCTTGTTTTGCATGCTTGCAGGGAGGTCACTCGAGACAGCAGTGTAGGAAAAGAATAGATTGTGGTAAATGTAAAGGGAGGCACTATGATATCATGTGTGTTGGTGAACCCAGCAGAACAGCATCGTTATTTGCAGGGCCTAGTGGAACTGACATTTTAAAAACATTAGTAGCACAATTGCATGGTGTCACTGTTCGAATATTACTTGATACTGCTTCACACCGCAGTTATATTTCGGAAGCTATCTGTGAAAAATTGGATTTGATCGAATGTGGTCGTGAAAATATTTGTCATATGCTGTTTGGTGGGAGTGTGTCATCTGAAATATCACATCCAATTCATGAAATTGAACTAACTAGCTTACAGGGTGATAACAGTTTTGTTCTTAAGGCACTTAGGAAGAAGAAGATTTGTGGTTTGATACCACGTGTGTATGATCCGCATTTGTTACGGAAGGTGGCTGCACATGGTATTACATTGACAGATGATGGAGTTAACCGACCTATTGATGTGTTGTTAGGAGCTGATGTTATGGGCGAACTTGTTACAGGTGTGAAATGTATTGACTCTAAGCTATTAGCATTTGAGACGAAGCTTCGATGGTGTCTCCTGGGTACCGCAGAGAGGCAAGAGGTAAGCAGTATGACAAACTTTGTGACCTCTTTGCTCAATTTACACCATCCTTTATGGGACTTTGAAATTGTTGGAATTGAGAAACAGACAGAAACAAAAAGGTCGGACGTAGATGATAGATGTTTGCGAAATTTTGAAGACACAATTCGTTTCGAAGGTGAAAACTGTCAGTATGTAGTAGCATTGCCCTGGATTGATGAGCACCCCCCTCTTCCCACTAATCGTGAAATAGCTGAAAGTCATCTGAAATCAACAGTAAGGCGTTTAGATAACAATGGACTCTATGATGCGTATGATACTATTTTTAAACAATGGGAAACAGATGGGATTATTGAAATAACATCTGATGGAAACATAGGGCACTTTCTACCTCACAGACCAGTTATAAATTATGGGAAAACAACTAAAATCCGCCCAGTCTTTGATGCATCGGCGAAAAGTATTGGAAACGTCTCTCTAAATGATTGTTTAGCAACGGGACCCAACTTGATTGCTAGTATTGTACCTATCCTATTACGTTTCAGGTTACAGGAGGTCGGTGTTGTAGGAGACATAAAACAGGCTTTCTTAATGATTGGACTGAACCCTGAGGATCGAGAAAAGTTAAAATTCTTGTGGTGGCGTGATGGGCATATTATAACGCTGCGTCACTGTCGTGTAGTTTTTGGAGTTGTGTGTAGCCCATTTTTGCTGAATGCCACCATCACTCATCATTTGAATACTCTAAGTGGTGACTTAATTGAAAGACTAAAAACTTCCTTTTACATGGATGATTGCCTTTGTTCATTTCAGTCCCTGAGTGATGCTAAGGAATTTGGGTCCGAAGCTACAAATGTCATGTCTCAAGCCAGTTTCCAACTCCGTGGGTGGGTTTTGTCAGGAGATGATGTGACACAAAATGTCTTAGGTGTCAAATGGCATGCTTTAGATGATCTGTTGGGATGCAACTTAAGCTTCGATCCAAAAGAGAAAATCAATGAATTAACTAAGAAGAAATTGCTGTCGATTATAAGTAGGGTGTTTGCTCCATTGGATTTGTTATCAGCACCTTTACTTCATTTGAAAATTGCATTGCAAATGGCATTTAACCTCAAACCATAACGAATAGAATATAAAGTGTGATCTCTTCTCCCTCAATAGCATCTAATGAATACGGATCGGGTTGGCACTCGCCGCTACGCAGCGCTTCAGTCGATTTGAGATTGTTGATTTCCACATATGTTTATGTGTTTATGTGCGATATATTAAGTATTTAATCGATCGGAGTGTTTTGGTGGTGTTCTGTGCAAACGTTTATTGATATGCAAGTGCTTACACTATTACTTCATAGTATTAAAACCTGAAATGCTATTGTAGGAAGCATTAACTGAAATGGAATTTAATTTCTTGTCGTGTGTTGACGTTATCTTCGTGTGTTAATTTTATTGTTATTTAATGTAAGTAAACAGCAGTTTAGCCCTTACATTTTCATGAGTGCTTAATGTGAGTAGTAAAGATGCCTTGCTCTATTGTACCAGGATGCAGATCTAGCTGTGGGGACTGTAAAGAGGTCAGACGGTTTTTCAAACCTCCTAAAGATAAGGAACGTTTTATCAAGTGCAAAGGGGCCATACCAGGGAAGGATAGGGAACTTACTTAAAAGTCCTACATCTGTGATGCTCACTTTTCAGAAGATTTAATTGTTAAATTTGACAAATTTGTGATAGAAGGGAAGGAAGTAGTACTTCTCCCAAGAACCAACTGGCGATTGAAAGACTATTCTGTTCCACATATATTTCCTAATTTGCCTAAATATTTGTCCGGTATGGTGTAAATAAAAATGCTCTTGATGCCATTAAAGACTACTTCTGTGAAGAAAGGGATGAGAATAAAAAGGCAATGAGTTAAAAAACATATAAGTACCGTAATGCTGAAGGAGCCGTGATCAGTTTTAGGCAATAGCCTACTCTATGAAGGGGTCATAACTATGCCATCTATGTCTGTTTAATGTTAAGTTCTTCTGAAATGATGGTAGTTTACTGATTTTGGTGTTTGTGGAGTGAAATTTATGGTTATTATTGAATTTTATAGTAATCTACGGTAAAGTTGAAAGTTGCGTTCGTACGGCTTTTTTTTCTTCTGTGTTGCAAGTCTGTTAAGGGAATGTAAAATGTGTAACAATGTGAAGAAATCCTTTCTGATAGCGAGGTTAATTTTTCCGTTCTTTTTTTAAATTTACCGATAGCTGGCAAAACTAATTGCATTTTGAACTTGCTCTCTGTCTTCGCTTATTGTCGAAACTGAACCATTACAGGAGACGACTTATTAAATTCTAATTGGGCACAGTAAAGTAAGTGGAGATGTCGAACTTATTAGCGCCTATGAGGATTTCTTGCGGTGTTTTAATATGTAAAACAGGTCGCAAGGTTTTAAAAGTCTCGTAAGCGCCAATGCTAACTTACATCACAGATCGGAGCCAGCGCTGCGCTGCGGCGGACCGCGCGTACTAGGCCAGTGTTATCACTTCTTATTCTATTCGTTATGCTCAAACTACACTGGGACACACCCCTTCCAAAAGAAATTCAAATGAAGTGCTCGCAATGGCTTACTGAAGTTGATTTGATTGACAGCATTGTGGTGCCTAGATGTTTAAGAGGTGTCTCTGACACAGCTTGTTTACATGTATTCAGTGATGCCAGTCTCCTTGGACTGGGCACTTGTGCCTTTATGAGGTATGAAAACAAAGATGGCTTTAATGTTCGATTTGTTTTAGCTAAGTCCAGAGTTGCACCAATGGAAGACATGTCAATCCCTCGTAAAGAGCTTGTAGCGGCAACACTTGTAGCAAGGCATGGTTCTGTTATTAGTAAATCGACTAATATTTCCAACATTGTGTACTGGTCTGATTCTATGATTGTTCTTTACTGGATCAAGAAAGGTGAATGGAAGACCTTTGTTGGAAACCGGGTAAAGGAAATCCACTAGTTGACGTCACCCGAGCAGTGGCGATTTGTTCCTGGCGATTGTAATCCTGCTGATATACTCAGCCGAGGATGCTTGTCCGAATTTGTTGCATCAAAATGGTGGGAGGGTCCTCAGTGGCTCCTAGAGAATGAGAACAAGTGGTTAACTGTGAAAATAGCCCCTACAGAAGAGGAATCTAAGAAAACGGCTGTTAATTCATACAACACAGGCGATGTAAGAGAAAAAATGTTCACACACTTAGCTTCTTTCTCGAAAAATGTGCGTGTTGTTGGTTGGATCTACCGATTTCTTGAGAAAGCTAGCGGGAAAAGTTCAAACTGCAGAGAGGAGTTGACTGGCAAAGAAGTACGACATGCTGAATTAAAATTAGTACGGTGGATTCAGAGTAGTTACCCTGTAGATGTAAATAATTTCAACATTAAAACTGATGATGATGGCTTGATTCGAGTTCGTACTAAAATATTATCTGACGAGTTCACACCCATGTTCAAGGAACCCATTTTACTACCTCAGTGTGAACTAGTGGAGTCCATGGTGGTAAAATGTCATGAGAAAATGCACCATGCTGGAGCAAGTACTGTGTTAGGAGCCCTGAGAGAAGAATACTGGATAGTCAGAGGTAGACGATTATCCCGACGTGTTGTTAGTAAATGTGTTCGTTGTCTTAGGCACAAAGCCCAACCAGTGAGAATGCCACCTGTTGGGTTACCTAATAACCGTGTAAATCTTGGAAAGGTGTTCCAAGTATGCGGAGTCGATTTGGCTGGACCTTTTTTCATAAAAGATGGTACTAGGGTTTGGATTGCCTTGTTCACCTGTGCTGTATACCGTGCAGTCCATCTTGAAGTGGTCGAGTCGCTCTCTACAGAATCGTTTTTACATAGGGTGACCAGACGTCCTCTTTTTCGCGGACATGTCCTCCAATTTACGTCTCTGTCCTCTGTCCGCGAACAATTTTTAAAATTGTCTAAATGTCCTCCTTTTTATTATTTTACTATATTATCGTATGTATGTTTTAGTTTTTCGCAGTTAATATTGGCGCCATGGCAATCGTTTAATATTTATCGATGATCCTTGTTATCGATTAGTAGCGCTACTATTTTTGTTTCCGGTCTACGCTGGGTTTGGGAATGTGTTTCTGTGTTTGTCAAGTTTGTGCTCCGTTGTATGGCAGTCTTGCGGCGTGGTTGTGTGTTTGCCAGTTTAAAATGTTCTCGCATTCAAGATGCCTAAAAGAAATTGCAAGTTTACAGATGCTTTGAAAACCAAATATCCTGCTTTCAAGCTTGGAAGTAATAATTTTGAGGCAGAATGTAAAATTTGCGCAACTGCAACTTTCGTCTCGGTAGCAAATCGTGGTAAGTTTTGTAATAGCCTATATTGTTTAAGTTAGTAAAATACAAATATTAAAACAGCGTTATTTATATGAAATTTTCTTTTAATTTCGTAGGTTCTCAAGATTTGGATAGCCACATTTCTTCAAATAAACACAAAAAAGTGTACAAGGCTACGGCAGTTCGCAAACTATAGACAAGGTTTTTTTTTTTTTTTTTCACATAATCTACATCATTAACGAATAGCGTTTTAGCTGCGGAAGGAGCATTAGCATTCCATACCGTTAGTCATCGTTCCTCCTACAAATCAATGGACTGCACACGCAATTTGAACCAGACAATTTATTATTTATTATGATTCGGAAGTGGCCAAAATATTTTTTTCAGATAGAACCAAAATTGGAACTATAATAAACAGAGTAATAGGCCCTCATGCAGTTGATATTAAAGTAGAATGGGTAGGTATATCTTGTTATGGAGTGTGTACGGATGGAAGTCTGAAAATGTTTCCTATTCTCATTCAATATTTCGATTATAAACTAGGTGGTATTAAAACTATGGTTGTAGAAATAAAGACAACTCCTAATGAGAAGGCTGAATATATTGCAGGGTATATTAAGGATACCTTGTCTAGTTTAGGTATTGTAGAGAAATGTGTGGCCATTGCTGGAACTTAAAGGATGTTGTCAATAGGAATATGGTATAGGTAGCCCAGCTCATATATTGAATAGTACAATTCAACATGGAACTGATGTTTTATCTGTGGACATAGATTGTCTTATTGTTAAGTTGTACCGTAAACTGGGGTAAATAGGGACGCAGGGGTGAATAGGGACAACAGTTCAAGAAAAAGTCCCATTTGATATTAATACTAAGAGAACTGAGGTACAAGACATCCTGTCTGGACCACGGCCTACAAGCCCGAAAAACTTGTACCTCATTATGAACGCCGGCCGTGAAAGCCTAAGCTGTTATATAAGATAACTGAGCTATGCTCGTAGCATCTGCTGTTTTAAACTCCTGGTGAGTTGCTTTTAATCAACTGCTTGGGTTCTATATTCTTTAGAATTATTTCAGCAGTTGGTCCACATGCAAATGTGTATCAGCTGTTTTTATGAGATTGAGTTTGCACTTAAACTTCTTTTGTGCGTCCGAGATACATTCCCGTAATCTTTGAAAAAGTTGTCAGGTAATTGCTATTATTATTTCTGAGATATATTAGCATACATCCTTAGTAAAATAGTGATTTCGAAACAAATGATCAGTTATTGTATTGTAGGATGCAATTTATTTATTTTTTTCCTTTCTGGGGTGAATAGGGACAACATAGTTAGCAAGTACAAGAGTGACCCCAGAGCTCATCGACACAAATCTGCTGCACAGGAGGACTGGAGAAGTCTATGAACCCTTCACCTGTTATCTCCAGTCATGGAAGCAGACATATGCTCAGGTTTCAAGAAAACTGGAATTCGCCCTTTAAATATGAACAGAGTTCTCGATATGTTGCCGATTGAACAAGATGGAGAAGATAACTCGATCAATGAGAGCCTAACTGGATTCCTGAAAAATCAAACCTGGCAGAAAACGAAAGCTTTAGGCTATGTACCACCTGGCAGAAGTGTCCATGCACATGACTTAGGGTCACAGAAAGAAGTGGAAGAACAACACAGCAATGTTGACAGTGATAGTGACTACAGTGCAGAGAAGCAAGCACATCAAAAGACCCTGTCCCCTATTCTGAATTACAGTCTGAAGAATTTGGAGTCCAGTCTGTTCATCAGATATTACATGTTGGTCAGTGGGTGAAAGTGAAATTTGAGAGCCTTAAGGGAGATGGAAAATGTTTCATTGGGAAAATCATGAATGTTGTGCGTGTTGGAGTGACTTACGATGCATCATTTTCGAGAGAGACTTCCAAGGACAAAAATCTTTATGTTTTTTTCAAATGTAGAAGATATGTCTGAATTCGACCAGGAGCAAATAGTTCACATAATGAAAGAATCCACAGCTAGGAGAGGCAGACATTAGTTTTAAGTGAAGTTTGTGTTCATACTGTAACCTTACCATTTGTCTCCATCACTAAAAACATGGTGGTTATATATATTCCATGGTGTATGTTTTCCCTATTTTGTATTTTCACTTTTTATATTTTGCATTCTGTATTTTGCAACATAGTTCCGTGTCCCTAATAACCCCAGTGGCCACTGGGATAGAGTTTTGTATTTTTCTTTATGACTGTCCTTATTGACCCCATCCCCGGGGCGAAAAGGGACACTTTTTATTAATAAATAACTCAATATTCTCAAAAGCTACATTGCTGATATTTGGTTCAAAAGAGAGGGTGAAATATAACTTTTCACTTCAAAGAGCTAAAGTATGTAATATTTCTTGACCTTGGATTTATTTCTAAAATAATGCAAAAATATGTCCCTATTCACCCCAGTTTACCCGGTATAATTATTTCTCAATTTACACTGTAAGAACTGAACAGTTGAGTCATATTGTGAATTTGTTGATACCAATTACAACCAATTACTCTCCCAGAGCAAGACAAGATGGCTATCTCTGTTCCCCGCTGTTGAGAGATTTTTGGAAATGTTTCTTCCTTTAAAGTCTTACTTCTTGTCAGTGCCAAATCCTCCATAACTTCTCATTAATGTTTTTGGAAATAACTTGAGTGAAGCTTATTTGTGGCACCTGCATTTTCTAATGTCAATATTTCACTCATAGACTTTGATAATAGAGAAAGAAGAGAGTTCTGTGTTAGAAATCATGAATGTGTTGGAAAGTGTCAAGGTTATGCTTCAAAATAGATATGAAGGTTCTTTCATTTAATTGAAGGTGAAAGATGTAGTAGAAAATGTTCGAAAAGAGGGGTATGATAGGAAGCAGATTTATATATGAATGAAGCATTGATGTTATAAAATAAAGTACCTATGTTTGGAAGATTTGACAAAATGGGTAACATATTTTGATGTTTCCAGTTGTTTCATATGGATGAGTTTAACTTTAAAGAAGATGGAATACACTGATGTCGAAAAGAGTATTATGTATAATCAAGGAAAAGGTATTCACATTGATGATGCAAAATGTTTTGATCAGTTTTGTAATCTGAGTAAATTCACAGAGAAGTTTAAAATAACAGCGAATATCTTAAATTTACGTGTAGTCAGAAATGGGCAACACATTTCAATGATAGTGAAAATATTGAATGCTACTCAGAGCTTCTTAAAATTGCAGAATATTTATTTTGTATCACAGGTCACAATACTAATGTGGAGAGGGTTTTCTCATTGATTTCATCTCAATGAACAGATGATAGAAATAGATTGCAAATAGAATCTGTGAAAGGTCTATTAATGTTGCAGTACTCTTGTCAGGACTTGTGTAAATATCTGTTGGACAGACCTAAACTGTTGGCAGGAATATCATCCTCAGATAAATACAAATACAAATGAAGTGTAATTTCAGAATAATATAAATTTTCAGTCGCAATGTTCTAAGTTCATTAATGTAATTAATACATTTTGAAGTTCATAACAATTTTTATTGTATCTTATATGGTTTTATTACTTTTAGATTTGTCCTCTATTTTCCCTTAATGTCCTCAATTTTTTCCATTGTTCTCTATTTCACAGTACTGGATCTGGTCACCCTATTTTTACATGCTCTTCGAAGAATGATTGCCAGACGAGGCAGAATCACAACTATGTATAGTGATAACGGTACTAACTTTGTAGGAGTTTGTAATCTCATTAAGCAGACTACAGTTGAACGTGAATTGAAAATTCAGTGGCTATTTAATGTTCCCACAGGTGCTTGGTGGGGTGGATTTTTTGAGCGGCTTATTGGGGTGATGAAAAGACTGTTGAAAATATCCCTTGATCGTGCGTTATTAAATCTTTGTGAACTAATGACTTTGATTACCGAGATTGAGGCTGTTTTGAATGCGTGTCCCATTACCTACATGTCTGAAGATGTTAATGAGTTGAGACCAATAACGCCTGCTATGTTTTTGCAGGAGCAGTTTGAGACAAAGGTGCCTGATCTTGACGAAGTGGATGAAAAGGGTCTTTCTGCTAGGGTGAAATATGTAGCTGAGGTTAGGATAAACCTAAAAGAACGTTTTCGTCATGAATACCTAGGGTCTCTGATGTTAAACACTGCTAAGTCTTCTAAGAATGTCAGGGTGGGAGATGTTGTATGGGTTGTGTCTGACCAAAAGAAAAGAATTGATTGGGAATTGGCTCGAGTGCTTGAGATCTTCCCTGGTAAAGATGGAGTAACTAGAGTGGCAAAGGTAAAAACAGTTAAGAGTGAGTTGTTGCAACCAGTCCAACGTTTGTGCTTGATGGAGATTGGATCTCCTTATGAAAATAGTGATGGTTCTTTGTGTGGTCCCAATGCTGTTGACTTGGTGCCTGATTGTGACTCTAGTAATCCCCCTCAAGTAGTTGAGAGTGAAGCTGTTGCTCTGACAAGAAGGGGCAGGGTTGTTAAAAGGCCAACCAAACTGAATTTGTAAATATTTGTTTATTCCTATGTTTTGTATTATCTTTGTGCTTTTAGTTGAAACCTACCGTTTCAAGGTGGGAGAATGTTGTGAATGTGTTTCTGTAATTTGTGAATGTATTTCTGTAATTAAATTTGATTTTTGTAAGTTGGCATCCTTGGGGCGTTGATGAGCAAGATGGAACAGGTTTTGAGTAACTGAATGTAATGGCTGGATAGTGATGCTCTTTGGGTACAAATAAAGTGATTGTTCTTGAATTGAAGACACGAGTTGAAGAATTGATTTGTAACACCCTGCATTTAGGCCCTTCGGCACAAATCTACACCGTTTCACCAAACTGAACCAAAATTTGCATACTTGCCCTTTGAAACCCTGTGAGTAACACTGTCCATGCATTGAGTCCCTTTAGCACAAATCCACACCGTTTCACCTATTTGCACTGAATTTTACATACTTACCCTTTGAAACCCTGCTGGTAACATTGTCCACTTGATATTTTGGACAACCCTCTCCATTCCCTACATTTCCAATAGGCTAACAGACAATAGGAACTTGAATGGTTCTAGGGCCATAAAACGTAGTGTTAATGTCCATAGTAGTGTAACTGTAAGAGTATTTTAATAAGTCTATTTTTGGCTGGCAATTCAGGTTGCATCACTTCGCCACTATAAGTGTTCTGGTGCAGAACTGCGAAAATGTTTACATCTTGCCCTGCTTATAAATTGCAGTCAAGGGGAGGAGCAATCAGTGCGAAAATATTTCTTAGGCCCCTTAAAACAGTTATCATGAACATATTATGCCTGGTGTTGGTGCAGTACATGGAGGTTATCAGCTACAATAAGCGTTGGTGCTTCCAAATTTACTTTCCGATCCTTATCCTCGAGCGCTATGTGGTGATAAATGGCACTATTGCTACCTCAGTAGCTCGGGACAGCCAAAGTTTTCCAAACTTCTCTGATTATTTTCCTATGGCGCAATGCGACAAAGGGCGACACTACTGGTCTCTACTTTTCTAACAGCCAATGAGATATATGCCCTAGGCAGTGTCTTTCATTTCGCTTATTCCTGTTTCTAATCATATTTTTCAATTTGTATGTAAATTATATGTGTCAGTACTGTGGTTAGTAAATAGCAGTTTCCCTATTCATTATCATTATGGGAAAATGACCTTAATGTTAAGTCTTTTATACTGTACTGCTTATCACCACCACAAAAAGTTCTATTTTTATTTTTGTTAGTTTAAGTATCATGTGCCATTTCTGAAGTATTCATTATCATCCATAAAACAAATGAATCCACCGCGCGAAGCCAGGCAATACTGCTAGTGCTTAATAAATGAAGCATTCTTCGATCTGAAATCTCAACACGGCAAGAAGAACTTGTCCGTGGTTCCACCAGGCTTGCTTACATCATAGATTAACTTCAGTTGTAGAGGCTACACGTATAGAACATGCTCAGTTGATTCTGAAAGCAAAAATCCAAACTCAAGTAGCACTACATAATGCCCAACAGATGGCAGAACATGCCAGATATAGACTTGACACTCGAGAGCAAACAGCTAATCCCTATATATATATATATATTATAATTGTGAAAGTGTGTTAGTTTGTTACCTCTTGACACTAAAACAGCTGGACGGATTTGGATGATTTTTGAAATGGAGACACCTTATACCCTGGGATAACATATAGGCTGCCTTTCATCTGGAAATAAATCACTGTTCCCGTGGAACGGGCAACATACCGTAACTCAACCGGGACATAATATCGAAGTTGTTGCATAAAGACCGGACAAAGCTCATTTTATGCCCCTCGTTGCAAGAAACAATACTCGGTATATCCTTAGGGGACACCGAAAACTACATTTTAAGGCCCTAAAACCAACAGTTTCAAAGATATTCCCAGAAAACTATCTTCGCTCTGATTGATGAACTAAAGTCCGTTTCCATGGCAACACTACCTCAAGGTATGACATCCGATTTTCTATATATCCCTGTAGGAGGCAATGTCAATCCATTTATTATCTTTTTCAAGATATATATAAACACAAAAAGAACAGGGTAGCGCGCCTGCCTCTCATCCGGAGGCCCCGGGTTCGATTCCCGGCTCCATCAGAGATTTTAGACACTGACGTGAGGGCTGCAACGGGGTGCACTCAGATTCGTGAGGACAATAATTGAGTAGCTGTCTGAGAGTAAGCCAGCGCCCCGGTCACGAAGAACAAGATTAACGGCCGAGGGGACACGATTCACTGATCACTTGTCACCACAATATCTGCAGGCCAAATGTCTGGGAAGCGGTCGCATGATAGGCCTAGGCCCTTCATAGGCTGTAAGTGCCAGGGGTAAAAAAATTAGGGGGAACGCCTTCTAATATCACCTTTAATTTTTAAACACTACAGTAGCGATATAGCTACGTTCAATTACATAAACACTGGGCTCACAAATTCCCTATAGTAAAGTACAAATATCAGTCTGGTCGTTATTTCAGTAGCAATGAAGCTCTGTGGCGGCTAGTGCCGTTTCCGTAACGCTTAAGGTATCCCGCCATCATATACCTCAATGTGCACCTACAAAATTGTGAACCAGTCTATTTTACTGAAAAGAATTTCTACGAGCGAGTATCCGGAAGGAAAGGAAGGAAGCTTGTAGTTTAACGTGACCGTTAATCTAGCGATCATGAGCCACGGGACCTCCTTTTTACGTGGAATCCGAACCACAAGACATGGCATTTCACTTCGAAAATCTCACATGCATTGACCGGGAATCGAACCCGGACCGCCTTGGTGAGAGGCATACAGCTAGACCGCTGAGCCACCACGCCCCCGAGCGAGTATCCTCTCCGGCAAAAAGCACACCCACTACCTTTTCCAAAATTTACACAAGACATGAATTTTCAAGTATAGATATACCACATTGAAAGATACAATAAAATGTTGGCAAATCTGAGTTCAAGGAACTGCTGTTCAGAATAGGCCTTGTGTTAAATCTGCAGAAGCTTTTGGTACAGGTTATGCGGCCCATGTTCGTAACATGGAATGTTTTCCTTTGACAATGCATCTACACCTTGTGTGAGGGCAACGCATTTCCAAGATCTCTAAAAACACAATAATCAGGAAATTGGAGAAAAATTTAAAGTGGGAGTGAAGATTCAAGTAGAAATAATTTCATCTCTGAGATTTGCTGATGACATAGTCATCTTGGCCAATACGCCAGAGGATTTGAACGAGTTTTTGAATGGTATGGACTCCGTCTTGATGAAAGAATTAATGATGAAAATCAATAAATGTAAAACAAAATTATTGGAATGCAGCCGAAATAAATCAGAAACCTCTATGGACATCAAATTGGCAGGTGAAACGCTACGGGAAGTAGGAGATTTCTGTTACTTAGGAAGCAAAATATCAAGTGATGGACGAAGCAAAGAGGATATAAAAAGTGGGTTGGCTCAGGCAAGGAAAGCAATTCTACAGAAAAGGAATCTGTTGACATCGAATATACATTTAGGTATTAGGAAGTAATTTTTGAAAGCTTTTGTCTGGAGCATGACACTAAGGAAGTGAAACTTGGACTAATGGTGCAGCAGAAAAGAGGAGAATTGAAGCGTTTGTAATGTGGTGATACAGGAGAATGAAAAGAAGCTTGTGGCTTAACGTGACTGTTAATCTCGCGATCATGGCCCATGGGACCTCCTTTTTACGTGGAATCCGAACCACAGGACGTGGCATTTCACTTCGAAAATCTCACATGCATTGACCGGGAATCGAACCCGGTCCGCCTTGATGAGAGGCATACAGCTTGACCGCTGCGCCACCGCGCCCCCTCGACAGGAGAATGATGAAGATCAGATGGGTAGATGGGTAACAAATGAAGAGGTATTAAGACGAGTGGGAGAGGAGAGACGTTTCTGGCGACTGCTGATGAAGAGAAGTGATAGGTTGGTAGGACACATTAAGACACCCAGGAATAGGAAGCTTAGTTATGGATGGGAGGGTCGAGGACAAGAACTATAGGGGTAGACCAGAGTTTAACAGATTGTCTCGGATGTAGGGTGTGGTAGCTATGTAGAGATGCTACGATTAGCTCAGGAGAGGGAGGGCTGCATCAAACCAGTTAAAAAACTGACGACTCAAACAACAACAATCAGGAATTTTAATTACTTAGAGAGGCATGTGAGGCTAAAGGGTTGTTGAAGAATTTCAATCCCTAGGATGTAACACTGGAAGAGACTGCATAATGTACATCAGCGGCCAAGGTGAGAGATATTTTACTATAGGTCTATTAATTGCGACATGTTGACGTTCAAATCATTAATAAGTGTAGCAAAATTACACCCAGAATAGCTGAAAGAAAAATACTTTTTAATTCCCCATATTCCGATCGATTTGCCATTCCAGTGTGCAAGAGTGCAGTTCCCTCTTCAAGCAATATTCGCAATTCCCATTAACAAGCGCAATGATACACACTTAACAGTAGCACATGTACATTTAGACAAAAACATTTTTTCCCATGGGCAACTGTATGTGGCGTGCTCGCGAGTATCCGGAAAACAAAATCGTTATGTCTTAGCAGAAGATGGTAAAACCAAAAACGTAATTTTAAAATGTGTTCACATAATGTAACATCGTACCCTGCAGACTTTCACAACTCTATAAAATTCCCACTTTGCTGCTCATATCAATATACTGTATGTTTCAGAATTAGAATGGACCCACCTGCAGCCGCGATTGCTGTAATAGAATAGACCAATTATCAGCAATAATGCATCGTTCCCATTGTCTTGATCGCGAGCAAAGCTGCGGGTACCCGCTATTTTTAAAATAAAACTAAGATCCCGTGCACAGTCTATAGGCGGGCATAGCGCTCATCGGGTTACAATGACACATTTCCCAAAGGGTACAAGAAATTTGAACATAGTGGTGCCCAAATTTCAATGATAAATGAAACTGTCCAGTCGTTAAAAATCCCTCAGTATGCCTTCCTTCGGAGGGGAAGTAAAGCCGGCAGGCCCATGTCATTTATTTATGGAATGCAAAAGCACCTTCCAAAGAAGCTGAATTTGTAGGTTAGATTTGATTAACGCTCTTAAAAGTTTCAATGTTTGCCGCCAGGTGCGGTGGCATCTAGTAGCCAAGTTTATAGCTAGGTGACGTTGATGGCAGCATTTTGTAGCAAAAGTAGGAACTACTTGAAATTGATTGTCTGCAGTCCCTACCTGAATTACAGATAACACACACTAATACAGCCATCATAATTAACACCGGTTATCAGACATTCTACACACACCCAAAGTACTCTGGGTTACATGACCACGTTGTCGCAGGCCCTAGACTGAGGAACGAACCAAACTGTCCAGTCACTTCAATCTGTGTATGCATAGGATTAGCAGTTGGGTAGGATTGCAATGTCTTATTGATGGCCTTCTAGCATTGGACCGGTATTAACATATCTCGGAGATTATTATGGTTAAAGCGGAAGTGGTGCTAAGGGATGGTTTTCTGATTAGGATTATTGAACTGTTCAATTGGGTCAAAAGTACGTTTGACTCGTGGGAGATGCTGTCTGAAGAGGAATGATATGGACAAGGCGGAAATATGGAAGAAATATGTCTCGTCTAAAACAGTCCTTTTCAGGATTAACTGTAATTGAAACTGAAATGCCAGATTTCTCATTGAACACATATATATTTGATTAATGCATATAGAAGGACTTGAACGATGGATTCAACCTTGACAGGCAGGCAAGTCTCCACATTGTAAGAAATTTGCTCTTGTGACTGGCATGTAGCACATTTTTACACCTCACGATAGTCCTCTTGTGGGAGGGGGACAGAGGTAGCCTATGCACTCATTCAGTCCTGCTCCTCTAACAATTGCAAGTCCTAGTGGCTGAGCATGCCCTTGTGAGATTGATGCCTATTTATGTTCATGGTGATTCAAAATCCTTTACATTCCATCTGCATCAGAAGTTTGGTATAACCTGAAACTATAACTTTCATGGTATAAGTTACAGTAGTTTGGTTGACTTATTCATGTGCTGAACTTCAAAATTGTCAATGAAAGTACTTGCATATACTGCAGGGGGGGGGGGCTTCTCAAGTAAATACCCCCCCCCCCCCCCTTTTTGTCGATGTCTCCAATGATGTTAAAGAACTGCTGTTGAAATCCATTTTAATAAACACCAACACCTTTACTACACAGTACCTCCAAAGGAGCAGATGACCTCGTAATTCCGCCCCTTAAATCAAAATAACTAATCCAGTACAAAATATACCTACTAACTAAAATGTTAAGTTTTGACGAGGTCCAAAATATATTTGCTCACTCACTGATCGGACATTAATAAGAGTTCCATCAGCCACAATTCCCTTCTTCTCGTACTTTGCATGCCATCCCTTGGCAGTAATAAGTCATTAGACATTTAGGCATGGATTCTACCAGCCGTGTCATGTTAGGCGAAATCTGAGACCATTCGACTTGAAGAGCATCGCGAAGTGTTGTTAGGCTTGGTATGCAGTGTTTTCCGATTTCTCTCCCCAATAAGGGCCATAAATTCTCAATTGGATCGAGATCGAGAGACTGTGGGTGAGTTTCAAGCCTTCGCGGCGTATTATTATACAACAACCACATCTTTGGTACCCAAGAAGTATGCTTGGGATAGTTGTCTTGTTGGAAATAGTAAGTTCCTGTAATGCCCAATTTATCTGTGCTAGGTGACAAGTTATGCCCTGACATTCATTGTTCCATCTATAAATGCCAGATTTCCCACTCCGGAAGAGCCCATGCAACCCCATACCATGACACGTTTCACTTACATGGCTTTAGAGATCCAGCCGTATCGTGTCTGTCCATCCTGTTGAGGTGTCCTAGCCAATTTCTCTGGTAATCATGGATGTATTCCAATACAGGTCTGCTGTTAAGACCATTCAGCACTTCTGTGTTTCGTTTGTTATCCCACTTGGTGACTCTTGCTGTTAGTTGCATATATTTCATTTCGGCAGTAGTTATTTGTCTCTCGTCGCATATTCTCAGGGTCCACGCTTCACTACCAGAGCAAAGTACTGGTCATGCTAAGATTTTGTAGATTCTTGTTCGGATGTGTTTCTGAACTAATGATGGTCTAAAAACTCTATTGATGATTCCTAAACATCTGTTGAATTTGAAGATTTTCTTGGGTATGTCTATTTCTTCAAGGAAAGATAGTTGGTAGTTTACTCTTTACAAAATGTTATTATCCAAGCAGATCTTACTTCTTACTGGTTCCATGCCACAGAAGGCCATTATCTTAGTTTTCTCAAGAGATATTTCCATCGAGTAGTTTTCTGAGACTAGTTTCAGGTTATACATGGAACATTGTAAATCATCTTCCGAGGTGGCAACCAGCATTAAGTCGTCTGCTGTAGATTTCTGTTAATGCGGATGGAGCCATGTCTTGTTTCTCTAAATTCTCGTAAAAGAGCATTCGTGTAGATTATGAACAGGAGGGGAAAGACTGCAACCTTGCCGTACTCCTGTGTTAATTGATTTCCACTCTGAAAATTTATTATTAACCATTAAACAAATCATGTTATGTTTGTAAAGGTTTTGCACCATCTGTTGTGGGATGCGATCAGATATTAAATATATTAAGTAAGGTATTGCAGTTTACTTTGTCAAAAGCTTTTTTGAAATCTACAAAGTCTGTGTGTGTTACTATATTAAATTCACGGTGATTTTGGAGAAGGATTTTCATTGTGAAATAACCATCACAGTAAGATCTTCCTTTCCTGAAGCCAAGTTGTTCCTCTCCTAGAATGTTTTCATAGTGTTTATCTAGTGTATTTTTATTCATGGCAGATATTTTATAATCAGAATTTAATAAACATAATTATGCCTCTGTAATTTTTGGTCGCTTTTGTCGCCCTTATTGAAAATGGGTAAAAGCATTGCTTTATTTCAGTTTTCAGGTGGTTCTCCACCTTCCCACATTTTATTGAGGAGCTGGAGGAATCTTTCTTGGAAAGACCCACAGGAATATTTAAATAACTCCAAATTTAACCCTTATAGTGCCAGGGGGCAGATCTATTGGCCCAGGGAGCCTCTGCTAAAAGTGCCACAGGCCGATCTATCGGACCCGTTTTTCTGAACATTTTAGCAATGTTTCCAGTGACGCAGTGATTTTGCTGTTGTAACCAATACAACGCAGGAATCATTCTCACTCCGTATATATCGATGTGTTTAAATTCCGTGAACACTTGAATTAATATTAAGCACTCTTTGAGCCTCCTGCAGTCAGCTGGCTTGCCGCGTGTTTTATCTTTTGAAGTTGTGATTTTTTATGTTCTTGCTTGGAGCTAATTAAGTTACTTGGTGATAAATACGGCTAGCTCATTGAACGAAAAGGAAATAACTAATGATTTAACGTTGAGTGAAGTGTGTGAGTGTGAATTTTTGACTGATGATGACAATATTTATTCTGATGACGACTGTGACAATTGTATTCCGCCGATTCCGCAAACCACGCGAGAGCAACGCCAAGGCAGACACAGGGATACCTCTGCCACAGGAAGGATTTACGCCTGATAATACCGTTTTTCCTCGCATAATCGTCGCACTTTTTTTTGACAAAAATTCGTGGAAAAAAGCAGGGTGCAACGATTATGCGAAGAATATTTAAGTTCAAAGAATATACTGTATCATTATTTGCTGCACGGGCCAGTCATTCGCGTAGCGTGAGTCATAGCCTGCAGTCAGAGACAGGCTCTTTCTTCTAACAAGGTCACGACAGGTTAACGCTTGCGGAATGTGCTGACGAAGCTGGCCATTCGCGTCGTGGTTCATATCCCGCAGGGATAAAGACGAGATTACTTTCTCCTGACAAGATCACGCCAGATTAGGCCTATACACTCGCGGAATGTGTGCTGGCCGTTCGCGTCACAGTTTATAGCTCGCAGGCATAAAGACGAATTTATTTCTGCCGTCAAGATCACACCAGATTAGGCCTATAAGCTCGCGGATTGTGCGCTGACCGTTCGCGTCGCGGTTCATAGCCGGCAGGCATAAAGACGATACGGTATTACTTTCTCCTGACAGGATCACGCCAGATTAGGCCTATAAGCTCGCGGAATGTGCGCTGGCCGTTCGTGTCACGGTTCATAGCCCGCAGGCATAAAGATGAGAGTATTTTCTGCTGACAAGATAACGCCAGATTAGGCCTATAAGCTCGCGGAATGTGCGCTGACCATTCGCGTCGCGCTTCATAGCCCGCAGTCATAAATACGATATTACTTTCTCCTGACAAGATCACGCCAGATTAGGCCTATACGCTCGCGGAATGTGCGCTGGCCGCTCGCGTCACAGTTCATAGGCCGCAGGCCTAAAGATGAGATTACTTTTTGCTGACATGATCACGCCAGATTAGGTCTATAAGTTCGCGGAATGTGCGCTGGCCTTTCGCGTCATAGTTTATAGCCCGCAGGCATAAAGACTAAATTACTTTCTACCGACAAGATCACGCCAGATTAGGCCTATAAGCTCACAGAATGTGCGTTGGCCGTTCGCGTCGCGGTTCATAGCCGGCAGGCATAAATATGAGGTTACTTTCTCCTGACAAGACCACGCCAGATTAGGCCTATACGCTCGCGGAATGTGCGCTGGCCGCTCGCGTCACAGTTCATAGCCGGCAGGCACAAAGACGAGATTACTTTTTGCTGACAAGATCACGCCAGATTAGGTCTAAAAGTTCGCGGAATGTGCGCTGGCCTTTCGCGTCGCGTTTCATAGCCCGCAGGCATAAATACGATATTACTTTCTCCTGACAAGATCACGCCAGATTAGGCCTATACGCTCGCGGAATGTGCGCTGGCCGCTCGCGTCACAGTTCATAGCCGGCAGGCACAAAGACGAGATTACTTTTTGCTGACAAGATCACGCCAGATTAGGTCTATAAGTTCGCGGAATGTGCGCTGGCCTTTCGCGTCATAGTTCATAGCCCGCAGGCATAAAGACTAAATTACTTTCTGCCGACAAGATCACGCCAGATTAGGCCTATAAGCTCGCGGAATGTGCGCTGGCCGTTCGCGTCGCGGTTCATAGCCGGCAGGCACAAAGACAAGATTACTTTCTCCTGATAAGATCACGCCAGATTATACGCTCGCGGAATGTGCTAAGTGACGAAGCTTGCCGCTCGCGTCACAGTTCATTGCCCGCAAGCATAAAGACGAGAATTTTTCGTCTGACAAAGTCGCGCCAGGTTTTAAAGTCGCGGCAGCATGTGCAACTGACTAGCGCACAAATACGAACATGATATGCGACGAAATTTTATAAACCTATTTTAGTGTTTGAAAAGTGGGGTACGACGATTATGCGAGGAAATACGGTATCGACAGTGATTCACCAGGTACAGATTCCGATGATCAATCAAGTGACACCTCAACCAGTGATTGGGAAGCGGTTACATGTGACACTGACAATCCACCTAATGCCAAATTCTCTTATCATGAAACTTGTAGAAACTGTTCGTACTCGAAAACTATTTGATAGAACTACTCCAAATTTGGAACATTTATGTAGCATTCCATGAGTAATAATAATAATAATAATATCGTATGGCCTCGGGTGCAAGCTTTGTTAAATTGACACCCAGAGGGCAGCTTGCATGTCGAATTTCGTCGTTCCTTCGAATGCTATGAAAGTCAAGGAGGTTAGATATCTAAGCTCCTTGACACTACAGCGCTTTCTAGTAGAGAATGGAGGAACTTTGTGTTGGCGGAAAATCCCGAGATTAATTTTGCCATTGAACTCGGCCTACTGAATTCAAATGGGTTCTTTAACATGCCAACAACGTATGACATCCATGTCGTGATTTTTGTCGCCTTTCAAAAATCACTTACCAAGGCCAGGGGCGAACCTGCAAGCTTGGGGTTGGTAGTCCGACACGTTAACCGCTCACCCACCGTGGCAAGCATTCCATGAGTAATAACATGTATATAACAAAAGATAGTATTTCGATTGTGGTGGCTGTCAACATTTTATTAAAATTTCGAAATTAATTAATTTTTAAACATATTTTTAAGTATATTTTAATGAACAAAATTAAGTGAAACATCAATTTATTAGCATCCATTACGTTACAAATATGTTTACCTGCTACAGAAAAAAAATGTCAACGTTCTATCTTGGTAATTATTGGTAGGAGATAACGTTTATCAAACCCTTGTAATTTCACTTAACTTGGCTTGACATTCTTAGCACTTCCACCCATTAATAGCGTGGCATCAAAAGGATTAAGTTATCTTCTCCAGGTGTTTTATTGCACTTTAGTGTAATCAGGACTACATCTAGTTCTACCATATTAATGGAAAGAAGATGGCAGTTTTACATGGCCGTTAATCTCTAGATCATAAGCCACGGGACCACCTTTTTACGTGGAATCCGAATCACAGGACCCGACATTTTACTTTGAAAATCTCACATGCATTGACCGGGAATCGCACCTGGTCCGCCGTGGTGAGAGGCCAACAGCTTAACCACTGTGCCACCGCGTCCCCACCATTGTATCGTGTTCGATGTGTAAATTAACCCTTCCTCTCCAAATACTATTTTGGAAAACTATATTCAAAATACATTTTCAGAGAAATTGGTAAGACTGTGGTGTGAGACTGACTGACCTTGGTATGACATTTTCATGGAATCCTGTTTAATACTATAACATACTGTGAAGGGTAAAGAAGAAAGAGAGGGAAGATAATACCAACACGGGCTCTTGAATGTTTAAGAATTTAATAGTTTTGTTTTTTGTTTTTGTAAATGTCGGGAGTTGAAAGTTACATATTACACAGAACCATGATTGGGCAGCGAAAAAGAAAGTGAATAAATCTGGAGTTCACAGCAAGTAATAAAGAATGTTGCAAGGCATGCTCTTTGCTTTTTCTTCTCTTGCCAAGGTATAAAAGTAAAGCACTATAATGGAAATCTTCCCTCCTTGATGCTGTGGCTCATGCTGATGAATACCAAATTCCTACAACAAATGCAAGAGTTTGTATGGAATGATTCCTCGAAAATGTCATTGGTCAGTCACATACCTCATTTTTAGCTATTACATCCGTGTGAATTAAGTTTCTTATGAAGGAGCACCTTAACCCTTCCTCTCCAAACACTATTTAGGAAAACTCTATTAAAATTAAGATTTCAGAGAAATGGGTAAAAATGAGGTGTGCAACCGACCTTGGTATGACATATTTACGGATTCCTGTTTAAAACTGTAAATTTTATGAAATGTGCAATGCTTGTAGTTTATATAGTATAGCACTATAATGGAAATCTTGGAATAATGGAAGTCTTGAATGCTGATGGTGTATAAAAGTCTATAAAGGGCCCCATACATACACAATTTAGAGTGAACTCTTAAACAATTAATATTATTACTTTCAGTCGGATTTGATTTTTGCTGTAAGGCAGTTACAAGAACAGCACTGTGAGTATAGAACAGATCTACTGATCAGGGTGTCTACCAACTCATCTTAAAAGAATTCCCTGAATATTCCCTGTTTTTTTCCAGAATTAATGAGAGAATTCCCTGAGTAAAGACTGCTACACATTCGCCCGGGAACAGGTAGTGTGATGAAATGCACGCTATTTTTGGGTTCGTTTTAAGTTTTATGTTCCCTGTTCTCGGAAATTCCAGGAGCCAAACAGATGTGAGCAATGGCGGCACAAGGGAAACAGTTGTGAAAATAAATTTATTTCATTAGAATATTATAAGTGAACTTATTGTCCTGTAAAATAAGCAAGGTTTAGAAAGTCATGCTGCTTTCACTACGGTAAATCCCCCCAATAAAAGGGACAAAGGGAGTATTATGTTTTGAATAAAGCACATTATAGCTATTATGTTTTGAATAAAGGATATTATAGCACTTTAATATGCACACACAAGCCTCCGTGGCTTAGGCGGCAGCACGCCGGCCTCTCACCGCTGGATCCGTGGTTCAAATCCCGGTCACTCCATGTGAGATCTGTGCTGGACAAAACGGAGGCAGACAGGTTTTTCTCCGGGTACTCCGGTTTTCCCTGTCAAAATTTCATTCCAGCAACACTCTCCACTATCATTTCATTTGTCATTCATTTAATCATTGCCCCAGAGGAGTGCGTCAGGTCTCGGCAGCCGGCACAGTCCATATCCTCGCCGCTAGATGGGGGCTTCATTCATTCCATTCCTGACCCGGTCGGAGACTGGAAGCAGGCTGTGGATTTTCATTTTCAATATGCACACACATCTGAATCTACATCTTAACACAATGAACAAATTACAACTAACATTGTCACAGAGTAAAAGCATATTTACACTCCGACCAAGTTCCATAGAGGACATAAACTAGATACATAATAGGGAGGTTGATTACACACATCAAGGTGTGTATCATATGAGCATGACGAATAGAATACATAGTGTTATCACTAGAGATGGGCAGCAGTCGACTGAAAACAGTCGAATTAGTCGATAGTTAAAACAATAGACTTATTCGACTGCTTTTAAAAAACAGTCGAATGAATTCAACGACTACTCACCGTATCATAAACAAGTCGTTTGCAAACGACTGATCCCAAAGCTATCGTTGGAAATCATTCGAATGAAACTAGTCGATGGGAAACGACTTCTTCCAAGCGAATGGAATCATACGAATAAAAGTAGTCGTTGTAAAATGATAGTAAAGTACGCTCATTAGCGCTTGAAAATCGTGACGCAGAGTGACGTGAACCTTGCTCACCAGAGCTCAATAAAGTTGTCCTCGAAACAGCTTCTCACCGATCAATTTATTGGAAACTGACAGAATGAGGTAGAGTGGGGAGAATTTGAAAACAATAATCTGGAGTTTTCATCACACAAACTTGGGACTAGTATCAATCTTCATCATTTTATCCAAACGTCTCAGTGCACTATTGCGGAATTAATTCGGATCGGCGGATCTTTAGATACACGTTTTCGCGCGTTTTCCAGGGTACGCAACTTACCGAGTGGCTTTTGGCGTGGTCTCTTCTGATTGGGTGATTCAATCCTGGGTCGGTTGAAACTTTACTAATTTAGGTGACCGCGGTTATAAAATTTGTCCTTGAACTCGGCTTAACCGGTCGTCTTCAGGAATAACTACCAAGCTTGCTTCTGTTGTAATCATTGCAACACACTACCTTGGCTCCCCTTTGTCAATTTCAACATGTACTGCCTGGGCATCAGTGATAATAATAATAATAAAATCATGAATACTTATTCATCGATAGATTAATAAGGGTTCATTTACCCTTAGCAAGGTTTTGAAATTCGAAGCAAGTGATTGATTTGGATTTTAAAAACAATATCCACAGTAGTAAAGATAACATCTCTTAAGTACCTCACTCGTCTGCCTGTGTGTACATTCCACTGACCCAATTAGTGTGCGCGCTCCACGCTGCAATGTCATTCACACGTCTCGCCGGACCTCCCCTCTCTCTCGCACGATTACAACTCCTGCCGGACCAGCTGTCTTGTTTACAAACAAATCTCGCTCTACCCAGGTACTACATGGCCACGTATATTTGAGTGTTGGCTCTCAATAAAATTCTGCAATAATGATCTGCATTCATAGTCCTGATTATTCGTTAAATGGTTCCCTTCTGTAATACGGCTTGAGATTAGCGCTATTGAAGACAGATTTAGCGCCAGTGCTCAATTCTTCAAGTCTGTAAGCATTGTTACCCAAATTCTTAATGATGCGGAACGGGCCAATAAATTTTGGACAGAACTTGGCAAATACTTTGTTTTTAGGATCAGATATCGGTGGTCTTCGAACAAGCACTAGTTCCTGTTCCTGTAATTCACGATGAAATTTCTTTCCTCTGTATCTCCTCAGTCTTCGGTCCGCTTGGTTCCTCATGTGCTCTCTTGTTCGCTGAATTCGCAGCTCATGTGCTAATAACGGATCCCTTGGGCATGGAATAATCTTGTCCCAAGATCTCTCAGGCAACCTGTTGTGGTGTACAACTAGTGGGACTTGACCTGTCGACTCGTGCTTTGTAGTGTTCATGCACATCTCAATATCTCCTACTTTGTCAACCCACTTATTATGATCATTAGGAATCATGACTCGGTAATACTTGGCAACACAGCGAATCGTTCTCTCGCTCGGATTTCCACAAGGATGACGAATGCTCGACAGAACATGCTTTATCCCTAGGCTCTCTAGACCTTGCCTAAAACATTGCTCGTAAAATAAGTGCCATGGTCCGATAAGATGAATTCCGGCTTCCCAAGCATCGGAATGACTTTGTTCTGAATTCTGCTGAGGACTTGCTTTGATGTCGTCTTCTGGATTGGACATAATACTACCATCTTGGAAAACACATCGACACATACAAGAAGGTGTCGGCATCCTCGTTTTCCCTTTACTAGAGGGCCAAAACAGTCAATAGCGACCAGCTCGCATGGTTTTTGAGGTAATAATGGTTTTGGATGTTGTTTCAACATGAAGTTATTTGGTTTAGTGCGCTGACACGCGTCACAAGTTCTGATTACTTCCACAATGGTGTATCGCATCTTAGGCCAGGTAAAAGTTTCCCCTATTGTCGCTTCTGTTTTGTCCGTGCCGATATGTGCTAGGCTTTCGTGGACATGCCACGTCAATCCTCTCTGTAATGATGCCGGAATTAGAATTCGCAGTTTGGTGTGATCCTCATCCACGTGCTTGTGCAAAAGGTTATTCAAGTAGTGACATTTCGCTTCCTTGGCACGGGCTTCTCGATATTCATGTGAATCTGGCTGTAGTTCCTTCTTGTAAAACTTGATCATCATCAACATCCATGGGTCCTTTTCTTGTTCCTTCTGAATTTCTTTCAGCTTGTCCAAAAATCCACGATCCTTAGGTGTTAGTGCTATGTGGTGAACATCCGCTGCTATCTCGTTCTCATCTTCAGGATTCCTGCTTAGAGCATCTGGTATGATGTTCATCCTTCCAGGGCAATGTTCTATGGTAATATCGAACTGCTGTATGTAAATGGACTAACGCGTAACTCTTTCACTTGCCATCGTCGTCTTGAATAAGAACGTCAGTGCATGGTGGTCAGTTCT
This sequence comes from Meconema thalassinum, assembly GCA_946902985.2. NCBI lineage: Eukaryota > Metazoa > Arthropoda > Insecta > Orthoptera > Tettigoniidae > Meconema > Meconema thalassinum. The sequence goes on from OX336388.2 coordinate 1,204,856,827, forward strand.
GACAACAATGGAATATCCGAAGATCATCCTGCGCCATTGTTGAAGTGAGTACAAAATCGCTAGCAACTCAAGCTCTGTCACAGTGTAGTTCCTCTCGTGCTTCCTTAATTTACGACTCGTAAATGCCAAATATGATCGTTTCCTGGGTTCATCAGCGTCGTCTTGGTACAGCATGGCACCGATTCCAATCAATGAAGCGTCTGCCTGAATTATAAATTTCTTCTCGAAGTCTGGATACCCTAGCTTCACACAATTCTCCCGTAGGTCTTTCGTGGCTCTAAAGGACCTGTCGCACTCCTCATTCCATGACCATCGATTTGATTTCTTTAGCATCTCTTGCATCGGTGCTACTGTTTCCGTGTATCCAGGACAATTCTTCTTAAAGAAACCTGTCACTCCCAAAAATGCTCTCACATGTTTTACTTTAGTTGGTGTAGGGAATTTCTTGATTGCGTCAATTTTCGCCGGATTAGGTCTCACGCCTTCAACATCAATTATGTGACCCAAATACAGAATCTCGCTCTGGCAAAAATGCTATTTCTTCAAATTAATTTTGAAATTCATGGTTCTCAAGTTATCCAAAAGTTTGTTTAGGTTTACCAAGTGTTCCTCCATTGTTTCTGATGCAATAAGTATGTCGTCAACATACCTCGTAGTGAAGCTCTTGACCTCCTCAGTCAGATTCCTGTCTAGTGCTCTTATCAACGCACATCCAGCTGTTTTTACACCAAAGGGCATGCGAGACCAGATATAGCTTTGGTTATCAAATAAAAACCCCGTCAATAGTTGGGATTTTTCCTCAAGTTCGAGATGGTGGAAACTATTCGTTAGGTCGACGCTAGAATATATCTTCTTCCCACGGAAGCCCTTCAATACATCCTTGATCCTTGGTGCTTGGTCATGCTCAACTAGCAGTTTACTGTTTAAACCCCGAGCGTCTAGGCATAATCTAACTGATCCATTTTGCTTGGCCACAGCCAATATTGCATTTAAGTATGGGGTTGCTGCTTTTCTTATCATGCCGGAATCTAATAAGTTACTAATAATGTCCTTCACCTTAGCAAAATGTTTCTCTGGGATCGGGTAAAATTTACTCTTAAATGGGGTCCAGTCGGTAACTTGCATGGCATACTGGAAATTTAAAACTTTTCCAGGAATCGTGTCGAAAGCTCCCTTATGATGTCTCAACATTTCTTCTAATTTTCTTCTGTCAGGTTCCCCTACTATTGCCTCCTTAAGTCGCTCCTGAAGTAAAATTTCAAATTTGGACCCGCTAATTTCTTCTTCCACCAAATGTACCCCAAGTTCCTGCGAAATATCTCGACTGTCAATTTCAACCACTGCTGTCTGGCTTACTCGTCCCTCCGTCAAGTTCTTATCTTCGATCGCCTCATTAGTGCATTCTTCAATGACCCAAGTATTCGCCTCTCTCTCTAGTGGACACTCTTCCATGTTCAGACCCAAATGACTCAACCCCTCGACTTGTTTGAAACTCAGTGTTATTATGTAAGTCAATTATAGCATGAAAATCACAGATGAAGTTGGCTCCCGGAATGACATTATAATTCATCTTTGGTATCACGATGAAAGTTTGCGAAAATGTGTGGTTTAATATCTCCAGGTCTAAATATGCTTGGTACTTGCAAACTATGGCCTTGTCAGGAATGACCCCTCGGACTTTCATTAATGGTACAGGCATAATTGGAACGATTTGTTTATTTCCAATTTCCTTCAATAATACTTCCGTGACTAAGCTCACCTGGCTACCCGTGTCAATCAGGCACCTCACTCTAATACCTCCAATACGTGCATAAATAATCGGTAATTGTCTGATTACATTGTCTCGGTCCTTCACCACTTCCTCCAGGCAATCGTCCGGGAATGTTACCCACTCTTCTATGTTTGCAACAATCAACTCCTCCCGTTCCCTGGTGTCCTCCGTTCTCAGGCTATCTGATTTTGGTTCAATCGTGATTTTTTTAAATCCTGGGACCCATTCGTTGAGTTCCGCCGGTTGTCATCGCGTCTCTCCTGCTGCCGTAATAAGCTTTCCGCCCCCGCTCCTTGGTGATTATCTGGGCTTTGCCTATTCGCCATCGCACGCCCCCACTTCTCTTTCTCTGTTTCTTCGGCATTTAACTCGTCCAAATATTTCTGTGATTCAGCGTACCGCTCGTTCCAATCATTGCGATAGTCCCCTTGTTTATCTTGCCGATAATTCCTTGTATTGTTCCACCTGCCTTCTGCGTAAGGTCTACCCTGCCTTGGATTTCCCCTCCAGTTGGTATACTCTCGCTGGTACTTCCACTGATTGTGATTGTTCTGATTATTATTATTATAATTATCACGGCGATTCTGGAAGTTCCTATTGTTGTTATGGTATTGGTTTCGGCCATCGAACTCCTGCCGTCTGGGCGTAAATTGCGTTCCGGTAGACTGTGTCTTGGTTTTATTATTTTGATTGTGATTAGTTTGATGCCCTTTAAAAACTTCAGTTGTGTTTACACACTCCATGTTCCATCTCCCTGTCTGCGGACTGACCATACTCGTCTCATCCAAATGGCGGAGTATCTCCTCGGCCTGAACTGTGGTCTTGATATTACCGGCCACTAAAAACTGCTGAATATTCATTGGAAGCTGCTTACTGATGGTTAAAACCATGTTTTCTTCTGAAGGCGGGTCGTCAAAATCACGGAATTTAACCAGCTGTTGGCTAAAGAACTCGGAAAACCTGGTGGGATGTGTACTGTGATATTTCCTGGTGTATAAATCCATCCTCAACCCCTGCTGCAAAGAAGGACTCCAGAACTTTCTCAAGAATGCCTCTCTAAACTGGGCCATGTCATTAAATGTTGTATTTGAAACTCTGGAACCAAATTAAACTTGGGCCCTCCAAAAATTTCTCAACCATCCGCAGCTGTTTTGCGGGACTGTCGTGTTGATCGTTAAAGTAGTCATCCAGCTGACGTAAAAATGCTTTAGGAGTGGATCCTGAGTTCTCCCTGAATTTGTTGGGTTTAAAGTCGTTCCCCCTAATTACTTGTATCACTTGGGCAGGTGCCAAGCCGGGTTGTGGAGTTGATGTCTCCCCTCTGTAGTTTTGGAATGTGTCGCACGTTATCTTTGGACTCTGACCTCGGCCTGTATCCTCAGCCAGCTTCGAGCCCACCGGACTTCCAATACTTCCCTGTTTGCCTACTGTGTTTTCTGGAGAGAATAAAGTAGCGTTTTCTAAGGACCTTATCTCGTTCTTAATTATGAGATCTGTGTGTTCTTGGAGTTTGGATTTCATATTTTCCTCCAAAGCCTGCACTCTAGAATTGTACTCGCCTAGCCGCTTTAAGATCGTCAGCCTATCTCCTTCAGTTTCGTTCACCTGCTGTTCCCAATCTTTCCGGATCCTGTTCTTCAAACTACTAATTTTTTATTCACTCCTTTCCTGGTTCTTCTCGAGCTGCTCCCCTATTTCTTGTATCTGCTGCTGAGTTTTTATTAATTGTTCCCCTACCTTTTCACGTATTTGCTCTTGGGTCATAGTTAATTGTTCTCCCATCTCTTCTTGATTTTTATTTAGCTGGTCTCCTATTTCTTCTCCTATTCGCTCTTGAGTTCTTGTTAACTGGTCTTCCAGGTTTTCGCGCAAGTGCATCCGTTCTTTCTCCGATTTGATGTCAAGCTTGTCGAGTTCCTTTATTAATTCGAGTACATTATTATCGACTGAATTAATCTGCTCCTTGTATGTTCTCGTTCTTTGCCTCTAGTCTCTCGAATTGCCCCTGTAATTCATCCTGCGTGCTTTTTATTCCAGCCGTGTTGTTTACGCATGCTGTCTCAATCTGTTTTAATTTTTCGGCTACCATTTTATCTAATTGTACAAGTTTATTGTCGAATTTAGATTCCAACTCCTTAATTTCTCCTAATTGCTTTGAGTTATTTTCCGGTACCTCACCTGCCAGTTTCTCTAATTCTCTAGTACTTTGGTTTATATCATGGGTGATCTTTTCTAACTGCACTGTTTGTACTGTTGCCTGCTCTGATAGTTTATGGTTTAATTCATTTAACTGTTTATTATTAATCTCCCGCAACTCGTGTAACTGTTTGTCGGTATCCAATTTCTGGACCTGCAATTGGACCGCAATACTACTGTTCACGTCCTGTAATTGTTTTTCACTGTCTAATTTCTGAGCTTGCAATTGCGTAGTTATGTCATTTAATTGTTTATCACTGTCTAACTTCTGGGTTTGTAATTGCGCCGTAATGTTACTGTTCATGTCCTGTAACTAGCTTGCCACGGTGGGTGAGTGGTTATAGTGTCGGACTACCAACCCCAAGATTGCAGGCTCGCCCCTGGCCATGGTAAGTGATTTTTGAAGGCGACAAAAATCACTATACTCATGTCATACGTTGTTGGCATGTTAAAGAACCCATTTGAATTCAGTAGGCCGTGTTCAATGGCAAAATTAATCTCGGGATTTTCCGCCAACACAAAGTTCCTCCATTCTCTACTTGAAAGCGCTGTAGTGTCAATGAGTTTAGATATCTAACCTCCTTGACTTTCATAGCGTTCAAAGGAACGACGAAATTCGACATGCAAGCTACCCCCTGGGTGTCAATTAACAAAGCTTGCACCAGGCACCCGAGGCCATACGATATTATTATGTCCTGTAACTGTTTATCACTGTGTTCATTCTGAATTTTTAACTGTTCTTCCGTTTTCGCAGACATTTGCATAGACATCTGTTCTAACAACACTTTGATCTCTTCGATGCTAGCCATCGCACAACACACAAATATATATACTCAGAGAAAAACAGGGTCATGCACTGGGATTTCAGTCATACACACGTACACATGTCTTGATATTTAAATACTACTGATTCTAATTTAATAAAAATTTCAGTAATCAAAATTTTACTGAATCAAGACTCTTATTTCCAAACAATAAAATAACTCCCTTGTGATCTGCTTTTAAATTCCTAACCAACAGAATTTACGAACAACACCAATTAACCGAAGTTAATTAAATGTAAAAAAATAAGGCAACACCTTCCTGCCGTCTGAGTTCAATAATATGCAAATTTTCTAATTTTATGCCGGGCGCCAGAACAAGTTAACAACAAATGCAATATCAACTTCTAACCTTGTTCAATATTTCTAACATGAAGAACTCAGTGATTTTACTAATGCACATGGCGGTACAACATCGCCTCAATTTACACTTGCCAGCCTGACCTGGCATTATTTCTCAGCGAAATAAGTATGAGATCAGCAAAGCAACAACAACAACAACAGTCCCACTTGGGCAGCCATTTTAGGTAGATTTCATTAGAAAGCTAACTATTGCAATGGGTCCCATGTTTCGACTTCCGGAAAATTTCGACATATCTTCGCGTTTCACATCCCCCAGACCCCAAAACCACCGTCAGTTCAAAAGTTATATATAATTTATATATATATATCAGTTTCTTGTGGACACGATAACTGCCGTAATTTTGCACCAATCACTTTGATTTTTTTACCGAATATGTATACCTATAAAATCTCGGTCGAGTTCGTTACTGGGCTAAATCGGTCGAAGGGGGTGAAAATGGGGGGCTTTTTTTTCTCGAAAAAGTGAAATATTGATATAACTCTCTTCATATGAGAAATATCGAATCCGTTCAACGTTCATACTGTGTGTCGGATAAAGCCCAAACATTTATGTTTGAAGAGTTTCTTTATAGCCCTAACCATTGACCAAAGGGGTGGGAAAAAGTGGGTTTTTCGTGAAACATTAATCATATCTCTCTTAATAGGCACAATATCAAAACCGTACAAAATGGACAATATTCCCCTAATAATTACCTACAACTTTTGTCTGAAATAATTTTTGATATGACCCACCATTATGCCAAGGGATGAGAAAAATGATTTCGGAATTGTAAGAAAATGCCAGTGGTTGCCATGGCAACACTACTAAATTGATGAGGGATAAGCCATCAGACGTTGCCAAGACAACGCACTTGCACGAGATCAGATTTCCATCTAAGTGTGAAGCGGCTTTGGTGACGTAACTGGTAGCATGCTGAATGTCTATGCCCAAGGTCGCGAGTTCAAAGCCAGCCGAAGTCGTCGGATTTTCTAAGAGCGCTAAAAATCCCTCAGTATGCTTTCCTTTGGAGGGGAAGTTCCAACGTTCGTTGCGAGTTGCTGGTTGCGGTGGCATCTAGTAGGCAAGTTCACAGCTAGGTGTCGTTGACGGTAGTACCTGGTAGCAACATTAGGAACTACTGCTTGAAATTGACCGTCTGCAGTCCTTACCTGAATTACAGACTAATACAGCCATCCCAAAGTACACGGGGTTACATGACCGCGTTGTCGCAGCCCCTAAACTGAGGAACCAACCAAAATCTCTGCGGGAGATATAATTTTGAGTGAAGAAGTAACAGACCGTTACATAGTTACACATCAGTGTCGAAACCTTGCATAAGGATAGTGTGACCACAAGTATAAAAATGGACCCCAAATGACAAGAAGGTTACCGTAGTAGTGGTTTTTGAGGGGTTCAGATGCCTCCACCTCCACACCCTCCACACAAGATGGCGGCAACCCGATAACTCTCGAACCCGTGGTCGGATTTTGACGAATGAGGTGTCATTGAACTCGGGCTGATACCCCCTTTCCAATGGACAACATATTTCCACCCCAAAAATAAAACCTACCCCTACTAGGGGGTGAAATGGTATTTTTTTTAGAGAATCTCTCTTTCCAATTGCAACATGTGAGAGTTTGAATGCCGATATGGAATGAAACGTTGTTCTACACAAGAGACATGTGTGCGGTGGAAAGCCACTATGAATTAGCATGCCCACTCATGGCTTTTGAAGAGGGTGGGGGAGCGGTTCCCTGTGGACGGGTCCTTGTTGACAGGTCCCTGTGGACGGGTCATTGTTGCCGGGTCCTTGTGGACAAGTCCTTGTGGATGAGCCCCTTTGGACTGATCCCTTTTGGACCGGTTCCTACGGACTGGCTCATGAATTTATTTAAATTATGTCAAAGGGCCTAACTACATTTCGCGTGTGTTGAACTGACGTTGTTCACTAATCCCCCACTACTATAAAGGGATAACGATATGAAAGGAAAGTGGCGAAATACATCTGAACATACAAGGGATCTAACTTGGTGGACGGATGTGTTCTAACGAGTCATTTGTAGTTGAAAGAGAATAATACATGTTCTTAAGATGTTAAATCTGGGGAGATGGCACGTGCAGTAAGACGTCTTGTTATTTCCTGTGTCATATTACAGACATGGCAGAGAGCGCGCAGATCTGTTGCTATGACTAACACTGCAGTAATTTGAAACCGCAAGTGTTCATTAAGACAATGGGTGATGATCATGCAAAGTTAACAGTTATTGGATATTACACAGGTGTTCCTTCCGGTGTCATGTTGCTGACATACCAGAGAGCGCACACTGCTGTTGCTATGACTGACGCTGCAGTAATTTGAAACCCCATATGTTGATTAAGACAATGGGTGATGATCATGCAAAGTCAGCAGTCATTGGATACCACACAGGTGTTCCTAGTGTACTTTGGACTCTCAACTGTATTGGGAAAGGAATTGCAATGATCTGCAAAAAACTGCTGACACGAGCGATGAGAGTTTATATAAGAGGGGTGTCATATATCTCCCTACTGTCAGTCTTTATTACTCGCTTTGAGTGAACAGTGCTCTATTACTGCTCAAGAGTTGTAAAAAAAAAGCCGTTTTGGTAGAAAATCATTAAATTATTTTGCAAGGAAAGTACTTATTATTATTAATGGATTGTAGTCTTTTATTACTAATTGATGTTGAAGTTATTGATTGGAATGTATTTATTGATTGATTGATTTGTTTACAGATAATTGGGTACCTGTAGGTTACCAGATTCCTACAATCTGTTCATTCAGTGACAGCAGTTGATCAATTATAAAAAGGTAAGTGCCCCCTCTAATAACTTTTAAACAGTTAGAGTGATATTTTCCAATGTTCACTCCTACATGTTAGTGAAAATGGTATATTTGGCAGTCAAAAGATGGAACTACTTGACCATGGTGTGTAAAGCTAATTTTGTAGGTTAGATTTTGATTACCGCTCTATTAAGTCTGAATGTTCATTGCTAGGTGTCAGTGACAGAGGGAATATTTAAAGACTTAACCTCAGTTCACCTAACATAACCTAACTTTACCTAACTTAACCTTGTCACGTGACATGTTTTACAAGTTTAAACTTGTTTTAAGACTGGCTATGACGTCACACTTAGCTCACTTAACTGGCGATCGCTGGTTTCTATCACGTGACATGTTCTACAAGTTTAGACTTGTTTTAAGACTGGCTATGACGTCACACTTAGCTCACTTAACTGGCGATCGCTGGTTTCTATCACGTGACATGTTCTACAAGTTTAGACTTGCTTTAAGACTGACTATGACGTCACACTTAGCTCACTTAACTGGTGAACGCTGGTTTCTATCACGTGATATGTTCTACAAGTTTAGACTTGTTTTAAGACTAGCTATGACGTCATACTTAGCTCACTTAAATGGCGACTGCTGGTTTCTACCACTCTATCAAGTTCCAATGTTCATCGCTAGGTGTCAGTGACAGTGGTATATAGTAACCCCAGTTAGAACTACATGAAGTTAGACTTGCTAGGAGTTCACAGATCGATTTAAATACCCTGCTATAACCATTGACTGGAATAGAATTAAACTATCTATATTGTACTTTTGTTTTATTTTTATTAACATTTATGATTTCTTTGTTTTATAGGTAATTTCGAAAGTGATCATCATGTTCAAGTGTGGTGACTGTAAGAAACAGTTCTCAAGACCTGACAACCTTCAACGACACGCAAATGCTAAACATGACATTAAAATGTTTGTGTGCAGTCATTGTGCTATGACATTTAACAGACAAGATAGTCTTGGACGGCGATATCAATCCCATGTTGTTCCCCATGCACTTCAACCATGTGGGATTGATATCGCTTTACAGCAGAAAAACCAAGATCGCAAACTGGACATGAAAAAGGTGCTGAACTGACATGCATTAAATTTACATGCCGTCCAAGACTATCTTGTCTGTTAAATGTCATAGCACAATGACTGCACACAAACATTTTAATGTCATGTTTAGCATTTGCGTGTCGTTGAAGGTTGTCAGGTCTTGAGAACTGTTTCTTACAGTCACCACACTTGAACATGATGATCACTTTCGAAATTACCTATAAAAGAAAGAAATCATAAATGTTAATAAAAATAAAACAAAAGTACAATATAGATAGTTTAATTCTATTCCAGTCAATGGTTATAGCAGGGTATTTAAATCGATCTGTGAACTCCTAGCAAGTCTAACTTCATGTAGTTCTAACTGGGGTTACTATATACCACTGTCACTGACACCTAGCGATGAACATTGGAACTTGATAGAGTGGTAGAAACCAGCAGTCGCCATTTAAGTGAGCTAAGTATGACGTCATAGCTAGTCTTAAAACAAGTCTAAACTTGTAGAACATATCACGTGATAGAAACCAGCGTTCACCAGTTAAGTGAGCTAAGTGTGACGTCATAGTCAGTCTTAAAGCAAGTCTAAACTTGTAGAACATGTCACGTGATAGAAACCAGCGATCGCCAGTTAAGTGAGCTAAGTGTGACGTCATAGCCAGTCTTAAAACAAGTCTAAACTTGTAGAACATGTCACGTGATAGAAACCAGCGATCGCCAGTTAAGTGAGCTAAGTGTGACGTCATAGCCAGTCTTAAAACAAGTTTAAACTTGTAAAACATGTCACGTGACAAGGTTAAGTTAGGTTATGTTATGTTAGGTGAACTGAGGTTAAGTCTTTACATATTCCCTCTGTCACTGACACCTAGCAATGAACATTCAGACTTAATAGAGCGGTAATCAAAATCTAACCTACAAAATTAGCTTTACACACCATGGTCAAGTAGTTCCATCTTTTGACTGCCAAATATACCATTTTCACTAACATGTAGGAGTGAACATTGGAAAATATCACTCTAACTGTTTAAAAGTTATTAGAGGGAGCACTTACCTTTTTATAATTGATCAACTGCTGTCACTGAATGAACAGATTGTAGGAATCTGGTAACCTACAAGTACCCTATTATCTGTAAACAAATCAATCAATGAATCAATAAACAAATTCCAATCAATAACTTCAACATCAATTAGTAATAAAAGACTACAATCCATTAATAATAATAAGTACTTACCTTGCAAAATAATTTAATGATTTTCTACCAAAACGGCTTTTTTTTACAACTCTTGAGCAGTAATAGAGCACTGTTCACTCAAAGCGAGTAATAAAGACTGACAGTAGGGAGATATATGACACCCCTCTTATATAAACTCTCATCGCTCGTGTCAGCAGTTTTTTGCAGATCATTGCAATTCCTTTCCCAATACAGTTGAGAGTCCAAAGTACACTAGGAACACCTGTGTGGTATCCAATGACTGCTGACTTTGCATGATCATCACCCATTGTCTTAATCAACATATGGGGTTTCAAATTACTGCAGCATCAGTCATAGCAACAGCAGTGTGCGCTCTCTGGTATGTCAGCAACATGACACCGGAAGGAACACCTGTGTAATATCCAATAACTGTTAACTTTGCATGATCATCACCCATTGTCTTAATGAACACTTGCGGTTTCAAATTACTGCAGTGTTAGTCATAGCAACAGATCTGCGCGCTCTCTGCCATGTCTGTAATATGACACAGGAAATAACAAGACGTCTTACTGCACGTGCCATCTCCCCAGTTTTAACATCTTAAGAACATGTATTATTCTCTTTCAACTACAAATGACTCGTTAGAACACATCCGTCCACCAAGTTAGATCCCTTGTATGTTCACATGTATTTCGCCACTTTCCTTTCATATCGTTATCCCTTTATAGTAGTGGGGGATTAGTGAACAACGTCAGTTCAACACACGCGAAATGTAGTTAGGCCCTTTGACATAATTTAAATAAATTCATGAGCCAGTCCGTAGGAACCGGTCCAAAAGGGATCAGTCCAAAGGGGCTCATCCACAAGGACTCATCCACAAGGACTCGTCCACAAGGACTTGCCCACAAGGACCCGGCAACAATGACCCGTCCACAGGGACCTGTCAACAAGGACCCGTCCACAGGGAACCGCTCCCCCACCCTCTTCAAAAGCCATGAGTGGGCATGCTAATTCATAGTGGCTTTCCACCGCACATATGTCTCGAGTGTAGAACAACGTTTCATTCCATATCGGCATTCAAACTCTCACATGTTGCAATTGGAAAGAGAGATTCTCTAAAAAAATACAATTTCACCCCCTAGTAGGGGTAGGTTTTATTTTTGGGGTGGAAATATGTTGTCCATTGGAAAGGGGGTATCAGCCCGAGTTCAATGACACCTCATTCGTCAAAGTCCGACCACGGGTTCGAGAGTTATCGGGTTGCCGCCATCTTGTGTGGAGGTGGAGGCATCTGAACCCCTCAAAAACCACTACTTACCGTTCCCATAAGACAATAAAATGTTTAAAATAAGCATAAAATGACGAAAAACAAAGTTAATTAAGCTCCAATTATAAAATACCTTCTCGCAATAAATGAGGTCTGATCCTTCTACGAAAATCTGCATATTCTGGCTATTATAGCCTATCCCCAAGTTTGTCCGGTGAAATCTACCTCCGCCTTCCGGAGTGCCGAGAGGACTTTTTTGAGATATGAACCCTTGCAAGGAAGCTTATGAGACTCAGTTTCGGGGGGTGTAAAAGTCCATTTCGTAAGTTGTTAAAGCGCTTCATTAACATGCAGGGTAACACATAACAAAATAACATGCAGGAAGAAGTGAATACCAGGGTTATAACAAATGAATTTAATAACAGATCAACTATTTACAAGTAAAAAAATAAAAAAAACAAATCTCCCAAATGACTCCCAACTGAATAAATTACTTGCCATAACTAGGCTTAATCTCAGGAAAGATTATAAATTGGACCAAATGTCCCAAATGCTTCAATGACATTGTATACGTGTGCGGCTGCTCTACATGCTTAACGATGAGTACAAATAAATGCGAGATTCGTCACCATCCAGTAAACCTTCAAAGGACGAATCTGCATTGTTTAGAGCTAGACAGACGCGGGGAACCAACTACACACTACTTAAACTAATCTGACACTTCCTACACTAAATAAACAACAAATAATTTCCGCTTGAAATTGGAATCAAGAACTGCCGTAGCAAAAACATGAATGCCTAAAATTAGCACTTTTCAAAATCAACACAAGTAAATTAGCACGTGACCAACAACAAAAAATACACATATGACCGCCTGTCATTTTTACAAGTAAATACAACTACACCACGCGGGTGTCACAACAGACAAACAAACATGACCTGAGTCATAGAAAATCACTAGGCTCAAAGCCAACATTTACATCAATAAAACAATATTCCATTCATACGATATGCGATAATTCGTAACAGACATGACGAACTCCCCAATTAATTACGGTCCAAATGACCATCACAAAAGAACAGGTTTGCTAATGATAGCTTATAGGGGTCAGTCGGTCAACAGGACTGCCTAACAATGAGTCACCGAACCTAGACGGGCGCTAAGTGGAAATCTGCACATCTGTCAACCCACGTGTCAATAAACTCGACCTCCCGTGGCACGGGATCGAGTCTCGAAGAAGCGTGCTCCCAAGCACAATATACGTGTGTGTGTCAGAATAAAATATCTCAGCATTTCCCCTAGGAAATCCAAGAAAATAAACACTGGACAAGGTACAGTAGCCTCCAAGGAGCGCCCTGCCTTTCCATCAAAAGAATACCACAACAACACCAATATGAGGGCGGTAGCACCACCTACCCCTCATCACGAAGAATCAATACACACACCTGATACATGAACACACACAGAATCTCACGTATGGGTTTGACAGAAACCTGAAATAAATGACATAGATATTTTTCCACCAGCATGCGCTTCCGTTCTAGTCCGTGACTAACAAACCTGAAAAGGACTCAAAAAAGTGCTTAAAAAATTAGAACTAAAGTGTTCTACAGTTACATCTTAATTTGTTGCGCTCAGCAACCCTAGTATGAGTAATAACCTGTTCATAAAAACATCTTACAATAATTAACTCCCTTTCCTATAACAAAAAAAAAATGAACTTTAATAAAGCGCCACTTATCGAATGTAACGAGTTTCGCATTCGCATGGATAAAATCAAATACACGCGCCGTGTACACTAAATATGACTCCAAAGGAAAATATTCAACAAACAAATTTGGCCACGCGCCAACGTACATTTAAAGATGATAGTGTCAGCACAAAAAAAATATCTAAACACAAGAAAAAGAATGAATTGAACTATTTACAATGTTCCCGCGCCTTATCCAACTACATATTGAGTAAATCAATTTTTGTACATCACCGTTTCAGCTTGCAGAACATTAACCTCCGTCCCGGTGCATTTCCCTACGGGAAATTTAGCTCTCCATCGTCGACGTCATTGTAGAAGCGATGCACATCAATCCATCACATGACCAAACGTCGGACATCTTGGCGAAGTTTCTTGGACAGAAATATTCAATGTTAATAATATTGCCTAGCTATAATCGCTGTGAGCTACTACTTTCACTCACGAATAAGTCCTAATGCGATTACTGATCGTGGACTTGCCCTGTCTTAGCATTTGCTTAACACACGCACAAATATCATTCAAAATTTACATAAAATTACACACTTCAAACTCATCGCCACTGGCTTGAAAACAAGTCTTAAACATGTCTATCTTGCAGTCTTTATCTCGCCTAGAGATCTCCACTGCTATACGTGAACCTTGCTCACACGAGCACAAAGTAAAATGTTAGTAAGTACGCTCATTAGCGCTTGAAAATCGTGACGCAGAGTGACGTGAACCTTGCTCACCAGAGCTCAATAAAGTTGTCCTCGAAACAGCTTCTCACCGATCAATTTATTGGAAACTGACAGAATGAGGTAGAGTGGGGAGAATTTGAAAAAATAATCTGGAGTTTTCATCACACAAACTTGGGACTAGTATCAATCTTCATCATTTTATCCAAACGTCTCAGTGCACTATTGCGGAATTAATTCGGATCGGCGGATCTTTAGATACACGTTTACGCGCGTTTTTCCAGGGTACGCAACTTACCGCGTGGCTTTTGGCGTGGTCTCTTCTGATTGGGTGATTCAATCCTGGGTCGGTTGAAACTTTACTAATTTAGGTGCGCGCGGTTACAAAATTTGTCCTTGAACTCGGCTTAACCGGTCGTCTTCAGGAATAACTACCAAGCTTGCTTCTGTTGTAATCATTGCAACACACTACCTTGGCTCCCCCTTTGTCAATTTCAACATGTACTGCCTGGGCATCAGTAATAATAATAATAAAATCATGAATACTTATTCATTGATAGATTAATAAGGGTTCAATATATAAATTATTGAGAGTTAAATGTCTAATACAGCATTGCAACAAAACAACTTGCCACAATAAATAAATTAATATGCCTATAAATACTACAATGAAATGCGATCGTACTTCTCAATCAAAAAAACATAAACGAAACAAACGAATTAACTCTTTACAACAAGCTTGGCAGAAGACTACTCTTCCATCGGTAGTGAAATTGGTATCCCCTGTGATCCACTGCTTCAGCCCGCAAGACTTCGATAATTTATCTTTCGGCATTGCCACGGACACACTACGCAATAAATCACTCAAAGTTCTGAATCTGAAGTGAAGATAAGGCGTACGCTTACACAGTTCGCATCGAGAGGGAGGTAGGGAATACGGGTTGTGCAACATAATTCGACGTTGATTGGTTCTCGCATGTGTCTTGCGAGGTTGGAGGGGTTGAATGCATCGAGGTCAAATTGTTCCTTGTTTCTTCAGATGGAAATTTCCCAAGCGCTATTTCTGGTGACTTCCGAGAATTCCCATTCTTTTTCGTGGGGTAAACACATATTGAGAAATGAGAATATAATTCTGTCGAGCACACCAGCTGCAATATAATGCAATTTAAAATACAGTCAAAAGGCATCAAATAGGCAATTATACTCCAAATGGGCACAAACCCTTGAAATAGGCATTTATAGGCACAATAAAACCAACGAAATCTAGCCTCAAAGAACCTAAAACTGATTTATATCTCGAAAACCTAATTTTCTAAACACAGGAATAAAATAGGCAAATTCCCGTCTCTAATTATTAATATTCTCAATCTCCAAGTAGAACTATCTTTTAAAACCCTCCGTTAGTCGCGCATTGGTCTGACAGCTCCATGGTTCGTTTAAGTTTTAATATCAAGCCAACAGTTCAAGTTATGATCTTATCGTCTGCATTTCCCTGGAGTTGTGGAATGACGAGCCTAAAAATAACTCTACACGTGTAACATTTTGTCAGCGTGGGATTGATAATACCAGCCCGCCAAATGATGTAACATTCTGTCAGTGAGTTGCAAGTGTGTGTTATACCAATTATTTGGCTTGGTACGTTGCCTTAGAGAATATCAGTAAAGAGATTACGCCTTACGAAAACATAACGATGTAGATGAAGTGTGTCGCCTTCTGCTGTAAGATAACGAATCGCTAGTTTATGATTCAGTAATTTCAAAGGAATTTGTGACTCTGATACTGAAGACAAAGTTGAAACAAGATCCGAAGACTCGAATACTGACCATGATATTGATTAGGAGGACGGTAACGGAAGCGAAGAATTGGATGGCCGTTTATTCTATTGGAAGGTTGGCCATTATTATTATTATTATATGTCCGTCTCATTCTTGGCTATTACTGTGGAGGCCCGGGTTCGATTGCCAGCTCTGCCAAGAAATGTAATTCTGGTCTGAGGGCTGGAACTGTGTTCACTCAGCCTCGTGAGGCAAAACTGATATGAGGCGCGTTCGATTCCTACCTCTACTATCCTGGAAGTGGTTTTCCGTGGCTTCCCACTTCTACTCCAGGCAAATACTGGGATGGTACCTAACTGAAGTCCACAGCCGCTTCCTACCCAAATCCTACCTCAATTCCAAATACACACACCACTACAGACATCACAATGACACAGGTTATCAGATAAATTTTACACACACCCAACAGCACACGGGGCTACGTGACCACAATGTCGCAAAGTCCGTAAGAATCAACAACTATTACTATTTTAGGCCTATTATTATTATTAAGACGGATTATATATTTTTTCGTTTTAGGTAAGGATGGCACGAAGTAGAACAAGTAACCATGGAAGGCTGCCTTCATTCCGTATCTACTGGGCGCCTTTCGTGTTTTAACTCAGTGGATAGATATTTCGGTAAATGTTGAAAAATGTGAGGTACTGATCCTGGTTTTAATTTCCACTTCACGCGAGGAAGTTCCTTGTTCTCGCAGTTAACTACGAAACAGTCCGCCTTAATAATAATTAAATCTTCCGAAAAAGGCACGTCACAGATTCTACTTTTGATCGACAGCTTATCTTTCTTGCGAATTACTCTTGCCCATTTCGCAAACAGATTTGCTTTCGTAACTCGATTTACATTCAGGAACGAAACAGTACGACATTTTCCCGAAAGGGATGAAGCTGTTTGCACACACAAAACACTGCATAGACATTCGTAAACTATTACAGAGAAACGAATTCCCTCGCATAGAATATCACAGTACTAACCACGTGGGCTACTTGTCACACGTGCATAAGGTTCGGCGCGACTTCCGCGCCACACACTGGCTGGACCATGAGCTACAATGCTTAAGGAGTGGAGTGATGACACTGTTTATTTGTATTCGTCATGATATGAGTGTGATCATCTTAGACCAATACTTAATTTGTAAAACCATTCATTACCATTGAAATCACGTATCCTACGTCTCAGGAAAGATGATATTCGGTAGCATAAGTCTTAATATGGGCCTACACAGTAATTTACACATATCCAAGGGGCGAAGAGGCATATTCCAAGTTCTCACCCTCAATTAGGTCCACCTCGTCATGACAGAAGTAATTGAGTTACTCAATTTATTAATTTATAAATACATTTAAATGGAGGAAATAATTATGAATGATGTTTCAACAGGCCAGAACACACTATTATCAGTCTAAAATAATTTAGGTTGGTTTGTTCCTCAGTTTAGGGGCTGCTACAACGCGGCCATGTAGCGCCGTGTACTTGGGGTGTGAGTAGAATCTGTCTGATAACCGGTGTTAATTGTGATGACTGTATTAGTGTGTGTTTCTGTTTCTTAATTCAAGTAAGGACTGCATACTTTGAATTTTTCAAGTAGTTCCTACTTTTGCCACCAAACGCCACCGTCAACAACTACTAGTTCAGAACTTGGCTACTAGACGCCACCGCAGTTGGCTCCTGGCGACGAACGTAGGAACCCAAGCGTTGTTTACATTTTTAACCTAATTTAGCTTCACACAGGTGTAATTAGTGGAAGGTTCTTTAACATGACGTAATCTATGACATGGAACCGCCGGCTTTACTTCCTCTCCGAAGGAAGGGATACTGAGGGATTTTTAATGTTCTTAAAAAATCCGACGACTTCGGCCGGGTTTGAACCAGCGATCTTGGGAATAGAAGCTCAGCATGCTACCAACTACGCCACCGAAGCCGCTAAAAATAATTTAACTAAGTCTGCTTGATAACACAAGGTAGAGTTTGAAAGGTGTAGCAAGAGCATTTCCTGGGCACAATTAAAAACAAAATTGGACACAAGTTCTAGCCTAGCTAAGGAACGTAGGAGCAGACAATAATCAAAGAATACCGGGATGGAAAAGCCGCGCATACAGTATTGTCAACCCAGGTCTAACACATTGTTACCCGGGCGCACGCTACTCTATTCCTTACTGCGGACCGGGCAACTGAAGTACACCCAGCATGAGAAGTAAGATGGAACATAAATACGTGTAATTATACTTACTTGTCCATTCATCAACCCCATCGTCACTGCTGTCACTGCTATCATTGTCAATTTCACTCGTATTATTATCGTCAACAGACTCGTCTGAACTGATTATCGCACTGTCAGTTCCGCATTCGCCATGCCAACACTTGACAATACACGCGGTAAGTGAGTGTTATAAAACCTCACTTCCAGTACTGGAAGCAATATCAAGACAACAATATACCTATCTGCATTTCGTTGAACAAAGACCTTAGTTTGTAAATAAAACGTAGCATTTTGATTAATGAACGGCGGAGAGGAGAAAATTACACAAGAATGAAGCACTGTAAGAAAACGTTAATTTACGTAGCCGGTTGTCTGCGCACCAATACAAAACTACGTAAATTAACGTAGCCCGTCGTCACCCAGTAGTAGTCAAAATTCGATCGCTAACAGGAGTTTAAATAGTCCCTAAAGCTCTATTTAGTATAAAAAGAAAATAATTGATTTATGTCCAAAAGAAGCCAAACAGTAACGATATCAGTGAAAAAGTTGAAGAAAAAAAAAAGGCGTCTGTGCACTTTTTAAGCTTACGCTGGGCAAACCGTTCAAAATATCAATATACTATGAGTGTAAGAATTGTTCAGCATGAAAAGTTCTACAATCAAGTCCTCAAGAGCATATCTCTATCTCCAATACATCGCCAACTATACGTGTTTTTAGATTGGACGGGAGGGGGATTTGTGTTGCATGCACCTCGCCATTCTTAAATTACGTCTGACAAGAATTCGTTGCTCATGCTATCTCCATGATAATATAATGGATAGTCCAGTCAGAGATTTTAACCCATCATGCCGAGACGTAAAACGGATATAGGCCTAGGTCGTAGTACATTGACATCGGGGGAAAAAAGTGCTTGTCACGAAACGCACTCATAACTGTTTCCGAGCGAAGCTAGTATAAACAATACTAAATTTAAAATATTTTGTCGCCTAAGTTGCTACATCTACCGACAAAATCGCTAAATTGGCAATACTCATCGCAACGAACAAAATGCTCAAGGCCCAATAAAATGGCGTAGTTGGCTCCTGCGCAGAAGGCGAACGGAAAGGTTGCCACATCATGCGTTCAGTTGGGCTTGAGAAGGCACTGCTCATTGGCTGAGCACTGTCATCAGTAGCAAGCGATAACTTCCCGCGAAATTCAAAAGTATTGCTTCCACTTTTACGGGATATACCCAAACTGAGAAAAATCCCTGATTAACAAATAAATTCCCTGATTTTTCCATGATTATTCCAGAAATTCATAATTCCCTGAGAATTCCCGGTTTTCCCGGGTCGTAGACACCCTGACTGATGGCCTTCCTGGACATTGAGAAAGCATATGACAGAAGGGAAAAGAATAGAGCCTTTAGGAGGTGGTACCAAAATAGGACGGTAGAGACAAGGGAAGAGTACCAGGAAAGAAAGAAGGAGGCGAAGAGAGTAGTGGCTGAGGAGAGAAGAAAGTGGATGGAAGAGTGGACAAAGATGATGAAGGAGGATAGTGAAGGTACAAAAAAGGTCCTGTATGGGATGGTAAAAACTAAGAGGCGGAAGGATCCTACGGATTATGTTAGAATGGTGAACAAAAGGGGACAAGAGATAGAAAATAGGGAAGAACTGAAGAAAATGTGGAAAGAATATTTTGAAGAACTTCTGAACCCAAATGGAAAAGATGGTGAGGAGGAAGAAATCGGGGAAGAGGAAGATGAACTGCAAACAGAAAAGGACTTAACATGGAAAGAAGTGGAAGATGCAGTGAACAAGATGAAAGGAGGGAAGGCACCGGGTGTGGATAAGTTGAGTGTGGAGATGGTGAGAGCAGCAGGAGAGGTGGGGATACAGTGGTTGTACCGAGTGATGAGGACAGCATGGAAGGAAAGGAAGACCCCAGAGGACTGGAAAAAAGGAATAATTGTCCCGATCTTCAAGAAAGGTAGTAGAACAGATTGCAGAAACTATCGGGGAATAACACTGATGAGTCATTGTGCAAAGATCTTCGAGAAAGTTTTGGAAAAGAGAATTAGGACAAGGATAGAAGGAGGGATGAGGGAAGAACAGCATGGCTTCAGAGCAGGAAGGTCCACAGTTGATTTGATTTTTGCTGTAAGGCAGTTACAAGAACAGCACTATGAGTATGGAACAGATCTACTGATGGCTTTCCTGGATATTGAGAAAGCATATGACAGTGTATGCAGAAACAAAGTGTGGAAGTCCCTGGAGGATAGAGGAGTAGAGAAATGGACTATAAAGAGGATAAAGGAGATGTACAAGGGAAGCGTGAGCTGTGTGAAAGTGGGAGGAGAGAGATCAGACTGGTTGGAACAGAGAAACGGCTTGAAACAAGGAAGTGCCTTGTCACCATTACTTTTCATTGTGGTGATGGATGACATAATGACCCGAGTGGCACAAGTAATTGGGGAAGGAAAGATGAAAGCAATGGTGTTTGCAGATGATTTGATGATTTGGGGAAACAAGGAGGAGGAGGTACAGGAACAGTTGAACGTGTGGGAAGGAATAATACAAGGATATGGGATGAAATTTAGCATAAATAAGAGTGAGATGGTGATCACAACAAGGAAGAAGGAAAGAACCACAACGGGAATAACAATTGGTGGGGAACAGCTGAAGAAAGTGGAGAGTTTCAAGTATCTGGGAAGCCTGATACAAGAGAATGGAAGAAACGATAGAGAAATAAATGAGCGGGGGAGGCAGGCAGAAGCATTTCGGAGGAGTGTGAGAAGCATGTTATGGAGCAAGGATGTCCCTCAGAACAGCAAAAAGATCATATATCATCGGACGTACTATGTCCCTATCCTGACGTATGCCTCGGAGACCTGGGTTATGAAAGGAAGGGAGAAGAGCAAAATACAGGCCAGTGAGATGAGGTTCTTGAGAAGCAGTATTGGAGCTACAAAGAGGGACAGAATAAGAAATGAGAGGACCAGAGAATTAATGAAGGAGGAACCATTACAGGATGGTATAGAGAAGTCTAGACTTAGATGGTATGGACATGTAAAACGAATGGAGGAGAAGAGGATACCCAGGAGGATACACGAGACGAAGTGGGAAGGAAAGAGACAGAGAGGAAGACCAAGAGACAGGTGGCTGAAGGGGGTGGAAGAAAGCGTGAAGAAGAGAGGAGAAGACTGGACAAGGGTGGAGGCTGAGAGATGGTGGGAAGACAGAAGACGTTGGAGAGGCTTGTGTTCCAAACAGACCCGGCCAGTGGCTGGAAACTGTGCAAGATGATGATGATGATGACAGTGTATGCAGAAACTAAGTATGGATGTCCCTGGAGGATAGAGGAGTAGAAAAATGGACTATAAGGAGGATAAAGGAGATGTACAAGGGAAGCGTGAGCTGTGTGAAAGTGGGAGGAGAGAGATCGGACTGGTTGGAACAGTGAAACGGCCTGAAACAAGGAAGTGCACTCTCACCGTTACTTTTCATTGTGGTGATGGATGACATAATGACCTGAGTGGCACAAGTAATTGGGGAAGGAAAGATGAAAGCAATGGTGTTTGCAGATGATTTGATGATTTGGGGAAACAAGGAGGAGGAGGTACAGGAACAGTTGGACATGTGGGAAGGAATAATACAAGGATATGGGATGAAATTTAGCATAAATAAGAGTGAGATGGTGATCACAACAAGGAAGAAGGAAAGAACCACAACGGGAATAACAATTGGTGGGGAACAGCTGAAGAAAGTGGAGAGTTTCAAGTATCTGGGAAGCCTGATACAAGATAATGGAAGAAACGATAGAGAAATAAATGAGCGGGGGAGACAGGCAGAAGCATTTCGGAGGAGTGTGAGAAGCATGTTATGGAGCAAGGATGTCCCTCAGAACAGCAAAAAGATCATATATCGGATGTACTATATCCCTATCCTGACGTATGCCTCGGAGACCTGGGTTATGAAAGGAAGGGAGAAGAGCAAAATACAGGCCAGTGAGATGAGGTTCTTGAGAAGCAGTATTGGAGCTACAAAGATGGACAGAATAAGAAATGAGAGGACCTGAGAATTAATGAAGGAGGAACCATTACAGGATGGTCTAGAGAAATCTAGACTTTGATGGTATGGACATGTGAAACGAATGGAGGAGAAGAGGATACCCAGGAGGATACACGAGACGAAGTGGGAAGGAAAGAGACCGGGAGGAAGACCGAAAGACAGGTGGCTGAAGGGGATGGAAGAAAGCGTGAAGAAGAGAGGAGAAGACTGGACAAGGGTGGAGGCTGAGAGATGGTGGGAAGACAGAAGACGTTGGAGAGGCTTGTGTACCAAACAGACCCGGCCAGTGGCTAGAAAGTGTGCAGGATGATGATGACTTTCAGTGGGTCAACACAAATCATTCCAATTACTGGAATATGTGTAAAACATGAAATAAATTACATGTGACTAACAATTATATATTGTTGCGGACTATTGAAGAAGATTATACGTGTCTGTTCAGTCTCAAGGTATATAGGATGGTTTGAAGCCTCTAGTAAGAGAGATTTTTCTTGCATAGTTCAATTTAATTTAGTGATGAGGCACATCATTAATTAAACTGATTCCCGAATAACACACACTACATACTGGTGGCATCTTCCAATTTTAATGAAAACTGTAACTAAAATAAATGATAACACCAGCTTAACAGAATTAAAAGAACTACAAAAATAACTTCAAAAGTACTGCTGAACTACATAATTTTACTGACAATGGCGAGTGGCAAGCACTAACAAGTGTAAAGCGTGCACTAGACTAAGTCGGCAGTCAGTACTCCCGAGCCCCTCAAAGTGGAGTAATGTCTCCTGAATAGGAATAGAGGAGTCGACAGCTAAAAGACCCCTCAAATTCTCAGAAACACAATGGTCACTCAGCAAATGAGTTATAGTTTAAGGGCAGACAGTACTGTTTATAGCAGCTTCAGCGCATGTGCGCTCTTTCTGTTGGAGTATGCAGTGTCTGGAGACATAATATATTAGGTTGCGCTTGGTCGTGCTAAAGTAAATTTAGTCAGTACGTACATCTGTTGGCTAGCCACAAACGCCATTACAGAAGCATTTGTCCGTATTTAACATTTTTGTTTGTGTATATTGAAACGACGACGACCCGGATATGCTAATGGACTACGAGTTGGGACATTAAACATACAGACACTGACAGGAAAAGTGGAGGAGATTGTAGATGTGATGGAGAGAAGAAAACTGGATGTACTGGGCTTGGCAGAAACAAGATGGAAAGGAGAAGGTCGCAGAGAACTGAGGAAAGGGTACCGGTTGTACTGGAGTGGGAACAGTGAAGGAAGGAGCAGCGGAGTAGGAGTAGTTGTGAGAGATGGAATGAAGGAAGAGGTAAAGGGAATAAGTGACAGGATCATGAAGATCAGAGTAACTGTAAAGGGAAGAAGCCTGGAGATAGCCCAGGTATATGCCCCTCAAGTTGGATGTACAGCTCAAGAGAAGGAAGACTTTGAGGAGGAGCTACAACAGCAGTTGAATGGGCAGAGCATCATTGTCATGGGAGATTTGAATGCACATGTAGGAAGTGAAAGGCAAGGATATGAAAATGTATTGGGAGCAGAAGGCTGGGGTAGCAGGAATGAAGAAGGGAGAAAGTTGCTGGATTTTTGCAAGAGAAACGGTTTAGTGGTAGGCAACTCCTGGTTCCGGAAGAAAGAAACCCACAAGGTAACGTGGTACAGCAGTGATTTAACAAAGAAATCTTTGGTAGATTACATGCTGTACGACTGGGAAATGAAGAGAAGTGTCAGAGATATAAAGGTAATACCATCAGAGGCCTTAGATAGCGACCACAGAATACATGTAATGAACCTGGGAGTTGTTAAGGATAGCAAGAGGACAGAGTACCAGGAAAGGAGAATCAAAGTATGGAAACTCAAGGAAAAGGAAGTCAAGGAAGAATTCCAGAAGATAATAAGGGAAAGGATGCCAACAGACAATCCTAAAACAGGGGAAGAGGAATGGAAGCAATTCAAGAACACAATGGTGGAAGCTGCAGTGGCAGTATGTGGAAGAACAAGCAACAGAAAGTGGTGTAAAGAGACACCATGGTGGAATGAGAGAGTAAAAGAAGCTGTGGGAAGGAAGAACAAGGCTTTCAGAGTGTGGTTCCAGGAAAGAACTGATCTGGCAAGGGAAGATTATAAGATAAAGAAGAAAGAAGCAAACAAGATTGTCGCAGAGGAGAGGAAGAAGTGGATGGTAAAGTGGACAGAGATGATGGAGGAAGACAGCAGAGGAAATAAGAAAGTACTTTATGGGATGGTCAAAAGTAAGAGAAGAGGTCTGCGAGAGGATGTGGTAATGATGGACAAAAACGGAAATGAGGTACACAACAAAGGAACACTCAAGACAGTGTGGAAAGAGTACTTTGAGGATTTGCTGAATCCAAATGGTCATAGGGAGGAAGACAATGTATTGGAAGATGGAGAAGACAACACAGGAATGGAAAAAGACCTGACTTGGAGAGAACTGGAAATGGCTATAGACAAGATGAAAGGAGGAAGGGCACCAGGTGTGGATGAAGTGAGTGTTGAAATGGTGAAGGCAGCAGGGGAGGTTGGGAAACAGTGGCTGTACCGTGTGATGAGGGTGATATGGAAGGAGAAAAAGACCCCAGAAGATTGGAAGAAAGGATTAATTGTCCCAATATTTAAAAAGGGAAGCAGAAAGGAGTGCAGAAATTACAGGGGAGTCACACTCATACCACACTGTGCCAAGATATATGAAAAGATATTAGAAAGTAGAATACGAGCCAAAGTGGAGAGAAAATTGAGAGAGGAGCAGTATGGATTCAGACCTGGGAGATCACATTTTCAGTGAGACAGCTCTAGGAACACCACTATGAATTTGGAGAGGATCTGCTGATGGCCTTCCTGGACATCGAAAAGGCCTATGATAGTGTGTGTAGGGAGAAGGTTTGGAAAGCAATGGAAAACATGGGAGTGGAAAAAGAGACTGTAGGCAGAGTGAAGGAGATGTATTGTGGAAGTGTGAGTTGTGTGAAAGTTGGAGGGGAAAGAACAGACTGGTTCAGACAAATGAGTGGCCTGAAACAGGGTACTGCGCTGTCACCCCTTCTCTTTATTGTGGTTATGGACGAGGTAATGACACGGATAGCAGGAAAGATAGGAGTAGATAAGATGAAAGCAATGGTGTTTGCAGATGATCTCATGGTCTGGGGAAACAAGGAGGAGGAAATTCAGGATCAACTGAAGGCTTGGGAAGAAACAGTGGCAGAGTACGGATGGAAGTTCAACATCAGTAAATGTGAGATCCTGTTAACGACCAGGAAAAAGGACAGACCAATGAGTGGGATAACACTTGGAGGTGGACAGCTGAAGAAGGTGGAAAGACTCAAGTACTTGGGAAGTATAGTGGAGGAAAATGGGAGAAATGACAAAGAGATTACGGAACGTGGCAGACAGGCAGAAGCATTTCTGAGAAGCATTAGGAGCTTAGTGTGGAATAAAGATGTCCCACAAAAAAGCAAGGAAGTGTTATACAGAAGCTACTATATCCCGATACTGACCTATGCTTCAGAAACGTGGACAATGAAGAAAAGAGACATAAGCAGAATACAGGCAGGTGAAATGAAGTTCCTGCGAAGTAGGATCGGAGTAACAAGAAGAGACAGGGTGAGGAATGAAAAGGTCAGGGAAATGGTGAAAGAGGAGCCCCTGCAAGGTAGGATTGAGACATCAAGACTGAGGTGGTATGGACACTTAAAGAGA
Source organism: Meconema thalassinum (assembly GCA_946902985.2). Classification (NCBI taxonomy): domain Eukaryota; kingdom Metazoa; phylum Arthropoda; class Insecta; order Orthoptera; family Tettigoniidae; genus Meconema; species Meconema thalassinum. The sequence goes on from OX336388.2 coordinate 1,204,882,560, forward strand.
ATGGATGAGAAGAAGATTCCCAAGAGGATACATGAGATGCAGATGCAGAAGAAACGACGAAGGGGAAGACCAAGAGATAGATGGCTGAAAGGAGTGGAGGAATGTGTCAAGAAGAGAGGCGAGGACTGGACCAGAGTGACAGCGGAGAGGTGGTGGGAAGAAAGAACTAAGTGGCAAGGCTTATGTTCCAAACAGACCCAGCCTGGGGCTGGAAACTGTACAAGATGATGATGATGATATTGAAAATGACTTTGTCAATGAATAGTCGCTGAGTATGAAATACAGGCTGTGATTCGTAAAAGCAGTTGAGATTCGACAGATTAGTGAAGTGCATGGAAACACACTATGAGTAGAGGTGTTAGAAAGTGTTGTTATTTTTTTGAAGATTTGTTGATTTAAAATTCAAAAGGTGGTGTTTTGTGTTTTTATTATTTTTTCGGGGGATGACATGTTAAAATTTGGAAAGCGATAAGGTTTGTACAATAAGTGCATTTAAAAATATAAACAATTAATAAAACAAAGTAAAAAACAAAACAGCAGGGTAAAACGTTAAACATGGCTATGGAAGAATGAGATAATACTTATATGGAAGTCACATTTTTATTTTACATTCACCATCTCGAAACACATTTCAGTGAATACCTTTTTCAGTTTTATCCAAATACTGCGGTGAAATCACTGGAAGTAGATCATGGTTAAAGTCTCAGCATTTGCAGCTGTCAATTTTCGCCTCCTATCACTTACTGTGAGACTGTATTTCGTAAATGACCTTTCAGAAACCACATTTGAACAAGGATACCACACACACTTTAATGCAGCTGTTGCATAGTCTCGGTGAGCAGGCCTTAATCCCATGAGGATCTCTGGAACATTCACATTATCTTCATGACGCAGTTGGTTCTTGATTGCAGCCAGGTAAATGCTGTGAGCCTCTAAAAACTGTTGAGACTCCATCTTCGTAAGAAATGGGGCATTCTTCTTAAATTGGAGCAGTTCTGTGGGAGATACGTTCTTAGGTGCATGCCGAGGATCAAACAATGACCCGATGGCTTCTACAGTCTTCCTGGCTGGATCCGTGGTCCTTAAAGTCCTGACTTTCACTAGAGCTGACTGGGCAACACACGTAAGATTGGACTTAACCTTTATCTGCATCTTTTGAGGAAGCTGTTCCAAGTTCTGGAGGATCGTATGATTGAACATTCCACCATCGCCTAATAGCTTGAGCTTTACCTCAAGGTCATCTAGCTTCCCAGCCAGTAAGTGAATTGTTGGGTACTTAGATCCCTCCAAGAAATTAAGCAAGTCCATAAGAGAGGCACCAACAACAGAAACATAAAATGCTTGTAATTGTATAAATTGTATTCTTGAAGTCGATGCTTGTTGGAAAAATTTGACCCCAGAATTTGAATCTTCCAATGTTTTGAAAAATTCTACCAGATCTTCCACATGCGTGGCCATATACATTGCAGCCTTAAACCATGAATTCCATCTTGTATATACAGGCATTGGGAAAGCTAGAATTTCATTCTCTTTTTCTGTGTTTTCATATTTCTCCCTTAGAAATGCAACGTAATTGCTTTTTCTTTTTCGCGTATTTAAAAAGGCATTCTTTGTCTTTACTATAGACATGTTCAATTCGTCCAGCTCGTTTTCAAATACGCAGCCGATAAGATTGACTTTATGAGCCCAGCACTGGACATGACTTAATTCTTCAGTCAATCCTTGAAGAGTAGTTACACATTTTGTCATGTAGCGTGCTGAGTCCGTAACTACTGCCACTACACGCTCCCGTTCAATTTCATAGGAATTCAAGGTGTCTAATATCGCATTGGAGCAATTTACGCTATTGGCAGAATCTAGAACAACAGAGGCAGCCAGATGGGTGTTCATTTCAGTTGATGGTACTGATGGACGAAAAAGAATGTTGAAAACACGCCTACCATTCTTGTCAGTTGTTTCGTCACATAGCAGAAACACGTCTTTGTTTTTTATATCTTCCCTAATTTCTTCCCTCCTTCTTTCGCCAATCATGGGGATGTATTTCTGACGAATCTGATTTGCTGATGGTAAATCTCCACTTCCGCGAACGTACTTATTAAACCAAGTACGGACAGCAGGATTGCCTAGTTTCTCTACTGGTATATTAGCTTTCACAAACGCAGTAGTAGTGTCCAAAATAAACTCTTCTTTCATATCCTTCACACGACTAGCATTTGATAATGTTTCTTTCAAGGTGGCCACTCTAGGAACACTAACTTCAAGACGCGAATTTTCTCGGCGTTTTGAATGCTTCTCCGATTTGCAATGTTTGTCTAATGCATCTTTCCTGCGATAATCTAACCGACAATCACAATATTTGCACATAAGAATGCCACAAGAAATTATAAATCCTTCATTCTTATATTCTTTAAGTCTGTCTGTGGCAGAAACAGCTACCTTCGGCATTTTTAAACTCAACTGAGCGATGCCCAGTAACAAACACTGTTATCACACGGTTGACTGTAGTCACACGCCAGTATAAATTCGTAACCACACGCAAAATTTATTTCTGAATTCGTGTCATAATATTTAAATTACGTCGCGTCTCATCTTCCTGTACTGCTAAGTTCGGAACTAATACGACGAACACGTGGTCGCCAACTGATTCACGCAAATAACACACTAGCTTCGATGATAACGCACAATTTGCGCACTTTTTATTAAATTATATAGAATTCTCTACTATAATTTACACTCGCTACCAATGTAACAGGAGGCAAACGTAGTTTACATTATGAACAACTATCACATAACCTTTTGGAGGTAGTCGGCCAAACTATTCACGCCGCGATATAACAGCTGTTTACCACAGCGCTAAAATCCAACGAGTAACGAGAATATCGACAGTATATCGTAATATGACGTATATCGTAGTATTACCCCTCGCGAAATTATACAGTCGATCATTCTCTCGAATTGAACACCAACCAAATTCGATTATCGGCTTGTGGACAAAAATGTTCGGATTGGTGTGGGGAAAAAATATGAAAATTTGTTTTTATTTCGCAGATTGCGGTATTTGTGGTGTTATTCACAAAATTCGCGATTTAATTTCACTCCTGGGCGGCACGAAACATGTAAATACGTGAAAATAAAACATCCTAACCTCTAAATATGACTTTTCGTTTTATCGCGAATTAACAAAAACTAACACCTCTAACTATGAGTGAAGGAATGGTAAGGAAATGGGTTAGAGCAAGTAAAGAAGGCCATGGCGAGGGGCATATTGGGCGACGGTCTGTCATGACTTGGTGCAGAAAGTTAAGTTTTGAGAAAGCAAACTATTTATTATTTCGTCATTATGTTATGAAGTCTTCTGAAATTTCTCTTTATGAAATCGTGGCAGGATGCTCAAATTAGAGGAAGTTGTGCTCATGCTGTGTACCAAAGAGGTGCACAAAACTGTGTGTAGGCAGTGATTTGATTTTCCTTGTGTAGTACAGCAATGAAGGTGACGAGTTCCTGACCAAACACCGGTGATAAACATGGGTGGCTTATGTTATGTCGGAATCAGTGTTTAAAAATTGCATAGATTTCTTTATGCATATCAAAACTGTACTTCCTAAAAAAAAACACCCCTTATATTTTTAGGACACAAATTTCTGGACTTTAAGGAATGACAAGATTCATTAATTGGGTGAACAGTGAATGTTAACAATTTACGCTAATACATTCTCATACTAATATTTCATTTTACATATAGTTTCTTATTTCACAGTTTTCTACATAATTTACATTACATCTTGTAAAAATACACATTGCACAATTTTCATTCAGTACTATCAACATCAATAACCAACTTGCCAATATTTTTGAAAAGCTAAAAATTACAAGGTAACAGATATAAGTACTAATCAAATATAATATTTGTGGACTTCACAAGATTTCATATGAAAAGAGATTCCCTATCCTTACAAATGGAAGTAATTCACCATAAATTAAATTCCCTTTTAAGTACAGTACACTTGTGCAAAAAAAATATTCAGTTTCATTATATTTCTAGTAACTAGATAGTGGGACTTAAAATAGTTGTTCCAATCAGGGTTTTGCATGGAACCTATGTGAGTAGGACTCACAAACACATCTCTTTCCTTTCATCTGGTAAAAGTTGCTCGTTTAATGTAGCATTGGGTTCCACAATGTTTGATCAAGCAAAACTAAGGCCCTAACAGACAAGGTTTGTCTACATCGGAGCTATACTCACCCTTGCTTACAGGAAATGAAGGATCAGGGAGTAGTAAAGGATACAGCAAGCTACACTACATAAAGTCATCGCGGCAGGAGATGGCAGTTGAACATGCAGTGACGGGGTGCGGGGGGTCTCGCAGTACGCATGCGCGGTCCACCTATTCCAGATCTAAATATATCGGCTCCCTGCAAGCCAATCGTTGTCATCGCAGCACACAACACGCAGTCAGAGAGAGAAGGAATGTGCTGAGTGAGTGAAGCAAGTAATGACTAACTTAATGTTTTTGGAATGTGCGATAAGCAGTGAGCGGGAACACACCTGCAGTTCAAACCCAACTGCCAACTCCTGGCACGATATCAGTATGTGTATTACACAGCACAAAATCGCATGCCCAGTTACCACACCCCTATTCATCTATTAATAATCACAAAAGGGAGAGGTGGGTCATAAATGATCCATCTACAGTTCTAGAAGGTAGTCAGATCACTGTGGGTCTAGTGTTATCAGTCAGCTCAGCATATTCAAAATGATCAGTCAGCTCAGTATATTCAAAATAAAAGCTTTCAAGTCTGTTGGAGCCTTAGTTTTGCTTGATTAAACATTGTGGTACCCAATGCTACATTAAACTAGGAATTGAAACCACTTTTGCCAGTTCTAGACTATTTTTTCAAGGAAACCAAATTTCATATGAATTTGGACTGCAGAAGACTTCAAACAGTCATTGATATTACTTCAGCACATATAAAAATTAAAGTGCAACAATTGCAATTGCACATAGATTGGTCAATCTGGGAGGATTTTTCGTATTCGATGTGCAGAACTTGTTAACGCCATCAAATACAAGGAATACTCAAATCACACTTTTACTTTCAAATATTACATCTGATGGATAAATGATGCCTCATGAATATTCTGGAAAAATTGGATATTTATTTGAACCAGAAACAACACCCCCACCTCAACATTTATCAAATCATAATCCTTTGTTTAATGTATCCAAAACCCCCTGACACTACAGCTCATGAAGGGCCTAGGCCTACCAAGAAACCGCTGCCCACCAATTTGGCCTGCAGATATTGGGGTGACACGTGGTCAGCGCATTGGGGCCCCTAGGCCGTTAATCTTGATTTTCGTGACCGGGTCGCCAGCTCACTGTCAGACAGCTACTCAGTTGTCCTCACGAGGCTGTGTGCACCCCATTCTAACCCTCACGTCAGTTTCTAAAATCCCTGACAAAGCTGGGAATCAAACCCGGGGCCTCCGGGTGAGAGGCAGGAACGCTATCCCAACACCATGCGGCCTTTGTTTAATGTGCGAACATTTTTTGCCATTACCTTCTGGTAGTGAAGCCTTCTAAATCAGAATTGAAAGGCGGCTTCGGTGGCGTAGTTGGTAGCACGCTGAGCTTCTATGCCCAAGATTGGGGGTTCAAACCCGGCCGAAGTCGTCGGATTTTTTAAGAGCGTTAAAAATCCGTCAGTATGCCTTCCTTCGGAGAGGAAGTAAACCCGGCGGGCCCGTGTCATAGAGTTATGGCATGTAAAAAAAACTTCCACTAAATACAATTGTGTGAAGCGAAATTTGTAGGTTAGATTTAATTAATGCTCTATTAGTTCCAACGCTCACTACCAGGTGCAGGTCGTGGTGGCATCTAGTAGCCAAGTTCGCGGCTAGGTGTCGTTGACTGTAGCATTTGGTAGCAAAAGTAGGAACTACTTGAAATTGATCATCTGCAGTCCTTACCTGAATTACAGATAACACACACTAATACAGCCATCACAATTAACACCGGTTATCAAACAGATTCTACACATACCCAAAGTACATGGGGCTACATGGCCGCCTTGTTGCAGCTACTAAACTGAGGAACCAACCAATCAGAATTGAACTTTCTGTTCCTGTATGTCACCCTGTCTACACCGTAGTATGCAAATGCCTTGAAACGGCACAAATACAAGGGTCGACTACTATCCAAAGTATGGGTCTACACTCATTGAACTTTATGGCATGGACTTTCATACAACTGTCAAACTCGTCCTCTACCCCGATACTGAGTGAACCTGTTAGTTTCTTCTTCTTCTCCTTCTTATGCCATCTTATATCGAAGATTGACGGTCATCATGGCTATTATATTCTTTGAGTCTGCCACATGGAAAAGGGCAGTGTTGTTCATCTCAAACCAGTCCCTGAGGTTCTCCTTCAGCCAGGTCTCCTTTGCCCTGAGATCTTCCCCTGAATCACCAACTGTAGAATCCTGTATTTTTCATTCCGCATCACATAGGTTTAAGGTAGGTTAACTATTATTATCTGATAAAAAAGGTCAACTCAGGCTAGAAAAGAGGTGGTATAAACAGAAATCTCTCAGCCTATCTCCATTTTAAACACTGCAACTTATATTGTTCTTCTACATTGCATCTATCTGGCACTGTTCAATCAGTGGCATAAGTTCCTCCCGGTATAGTGCATGCTTATCTCCATGAGTAACCTGCAAGATGCGCTGCGCTTCTCGTAGTCGCTCTTGTGCATCCTTGAAGTCTAACAGGTAAAGGCCAATCTTGCCCAACTTGAGAAAGAAGATACCAGTCAATGGATGGCAATCTCCATAGTACTGTCTGAAATGTAAGACATTACATACATTGCATGAAAAAGAAAACTGATGGTTTGATGCAATATCTACAATGATGAATGTTACAATTACCTGTATCCTCGAACCAACTCTTGTCCCATTTCTTTGGCCTGTTCCCATAAACCCAACTCAATGCTACTCTCAAAGGCCATGTCTAGCACTTTAACGTGCAGAAGGTTACATGGATGGAACAGCCCTTGCTGTTTGTTTAAGCAGGCTTTGCACACATCAAAATCTAAGAATAAGTTAAGGAAAAACTGTAGAACACAAATCCAATTAGAAATATTAACATAGAAAAATATTTTCTAGGTAGAATTTAGAAAACTTATCGATTCGAAATTATTTACTACATAAAACAGTGCCCCTGTTACAAAACCATTTCAGTGTACCCAACACAGCAACTAATGTCAAATTCCCAATCTTATATATAAAAGTGAAAGTCTGTATGTATGTATGTGGGTTGGTTCCGTATACAAATCTACACCGTTCCACCAATCTCAACCAAATTTTGCACACACATAGTTTAGGACCCAGAAGGAACCGCTGGCTACATGAATTTTCGATAGTCTTTCTCATTCTTCTGATTTCGGCCCTTTTGCACTCAAGCACAGGCTAATCAAATCATAAAATATACTCATGAAGGAATGGCAAGGCAAATAGTTTCCATGGCAACATAGCTCAAGTCGAGACACGGACGACTGGATGCCAGTTGCGCTCTGCACTACCGGTATGGAAAATGAGGATCTTTACTTGAAATCCCGTTAGTTACTCAACTGCTCACACAGCACTGTCAACCGAGTATAGCATAACAAAGATTTGACACTATCTACTATATATTTGTCAAATACCACTCACTCACTCATTCATTCATCACGAAATCTCAGAAACCACCGAACGGATTGGAATGAAATTTGGTATGCAGCTTCCACTCGGGCCGCAAACGCCCACTAAGAAAGGATTTTTGGATATTCTGGATTTAAAGGGGTTTTAAGGGGGTAGACCTGCATTTCATTGAATAGCAATATCTCCGATTGGTTTCATTGGGGATGTGATAGTCGTCATATAAACTCATCATTAAAAATAAGAAGGCATGTGTCTGAGGGTTTTTCGATGTGGTGTATATTATGAGGTGAAAGGGGTGAAAAGTGGGGGTTGAAAGATTCCTAACGGAGCGTGTATCTCTTAAATGAGATAGGCGAGGAGTTTGAAACTCAGCGAAAAATTCAGCATAAAAAATAAGTAAATATGTGTTTGACCGTTTTTTCATAAATCCAATTTAAGGGGCCCATAGGAAGGGGTGAAATTCTGGGGGGGAAACAGGAAAGAAAGTGTCCTAACTGATTGACTCACTCATCAAACTCAGGGGGAAAACTGCTTTAAAGTACGTAAATAGCTGTTCGACAGTTTTTTTCATAAATCAAATTTAAGGGGTTCATGGGGAGGGGTGAAATTCTGAAAAAAGAAAATTGAAAGAAAATGTCCTGACTCACTCACTAGCTCATCATCGCCCAGCCAAAATTATTTAAGTTAGAAACATGACAGTTTGGGGATATGTTCATTGTATGTCAAAACCGTCTACTAAGGGAGGATATTAGGATATTCAGGTTCTAAAGTGGTCTTAAGGGGGGTTAAACCTGCATTTCATTGAATAACAATATCTCCCGATTGGTTTCATTGGGGGATGTGATACATGGCATATAAACTCATCATTAAAAAGTAAGAAGACACGTGTCTGAGGGTTTTTCGATGGGGTGTATATTATGAGGTGAAAGGGGTGAAAAGTGGGGATTGAATGATTCCTAATGGAGCGTGTATCTCTTAAACGACATAGGCGAGGAGTTTGAAACTCAGCGGAAAAAAATCAGCATAAAAAAATAAGTAAATATGTGTTTGACCGTTTTTTCATAAATCCAATTTTAGGGGCCCATGGGGAGGGGTGAAATTCTGGGGGGGAAAAAAACAGGAAAGAACTGATTGACTGACTGACTCACTCATCAAACTCAGGGGAAAAAAACTGCTTTAAAGTAAGTAAATAGTTTTTCAACAGTTTTTTTTATCAATCAAATTGAAGGGGTTCATTGGGAGGGGTGAAATTCTGAAGAAAAAAAATTTGAAAGAAAATGCCCTGACTCATTTATCATTGCCCAGCCAAAAATATTGTTACGGCTGTGAGTTTGTTTTGTCGCCTCGCCGAGTTGAGTCACAGCTGCCCCGGGCTGTGTGTGCTCTGCCTCAGTGTATTACATGCGCGTTACGCAACGGGCTGCGAAGTGAAAGGGATGGTCCAGAATATTCGTGACCCAGCCAGTGAAGGAAATCTCGAGAAGCCGTGTGTCCTGGACGGTTATAGAATTCATTGAGTCACCAGCCTGCTATATAAGCGGCCTCAACAGTGAGGGGGCCGAGTTTTTGAGGACAGTGTTTTTGAGCGACTGTGATTTCACTGAGCGACAGAAGTGTGGTGACGAAGTGCCGTGCGAGTTACGAAATCCAGTGACATTGTTTCCCCAGCTTGTGGACAGCGAAACAGCATGTAGCAGGTTATCGTAAGTAACTGTAGTTTGTGTACATGAGGAAGAGGTGCAGGTAGCTTCTGTCAAGGCCACCGGACTCATTAAAAGATGGTTTAACTTCTGTGGTTTGTTGACAAGTGAAAGGGGCAAGAGCGCTCAAGGAAGAGACTTGAGGAAACTGGAGTAAGGTTCTAATTGCTTGTATTTGCTGTTGAGTGGTGTATCTTTCTGGCCGCAATAAAGTTAATAAAGTTAATCCAGTTAACAAAAGTGCCACTAGGGGGGGTGGCACGTAACAATATTGAAGTTGAAAACATGGGATTTCAGGGATATGATCGTTGTATGTCAAAACCGTACACTAAGGGAGGATTTTTGGATATTCAGGTTCTAAAGGGGTCTTAAGGGGGTTAAACCTGCATTTCATTGAATAGCAATATCTCACGAGTGGTTTCATTTGTGGATGTGATACTCGGCATATAAACTACTCATTAAAAATAAGCAGACATGTATCTAAGGGTTTTTCGATGTGGTGTATTATTATGAGGTGAAAGGGGTGAAAAGTGGGGGTTGAAGGATTCCTAACAGAGCGTGTAGGCCTATCTCTTAAACGACATAGGCGAGAAATTTGAAACTCAGCGAAAAAAAAAAAAACAGCTTAAAAAGTAAGTAAATCGGTGTTCGACCGTTTTTTCATAAATTAATTTAAGGGGCCAGTGGAGTGGGGTGAAATTCTGGGGAGAAAAAGAAGAGAAGACTAACTCACTCACTCACTCACTCACTCACTCATCAAACTCAAGGGAAAATGACAGCTTAAAAAATAAGTTAATAGGGGTTCAAGCCTTTTTTTTCCATCAATCCAATTTAAGGGGCCCATGGGGAGGGGTGAAATTCTGGTAAAAATTATTGAAAGAAAATGTCCTGTCTGACTCACTCATCATCATGCCCAGAGAAAACTATTAAAGTTGGAAACATGAAATTTTGGGAATATGTTCGCTGTACGTCGAAAACGTCAACTAAGGAATGATTTTTGTTTATTCGAGTTTTAAAGAGGTGTTAAGGGGGTAAACGTGCATTTCATTGAATAACGATATCTCATGAGTTGTTTCTTTGGGGATGTGATATTCGGTATATAAACTAATCATTAAAAATAACCAGACATATGTCTAAGGGTTTATCGATGTGGTGTATATTATGAGGTGAAAGGGGTGAAAATTGGGGGTTGAGGGATTCTTAACGGAGCGTGTATCTCTGAAACGACATAGGCGAGAAGTTTGAAATTCGGCGGAAAAAAACAGCTTAAAATACAAGTAAATAGGTGTTTGACCGTTTTTTCATAAATCCAATTGGATATCTTGAAGAGGAGTGAAATTCTGGGGAAAAAAAAAAAAACAGGAAAGAATGTGTCCTAACTGATTGACTCACTTACTCACTCATCAAACCCAGGGGGAAAACAGCTTTAAATAAGTAAATAGGTGTTCGACCGTTTGTTTCATAAATCCAATTTAAGGGGTTCATGGAGAGGGGTGAAATTATCAAAAATAAATGAAAGAAATTGTCCTGACTGACTCACTCATCATCACCCAGCCAAAATTATTGAAGTTAGAAACATGAAATTTTGGGTATACGTTCGTTGTATGTCGAAAACGACCACTAAGGAAAGAGTTTTGGATATTCAGGTTCTAAAGAGGTGTTAAGGGGGTAAACGTGCATTTCATTGAATAACAATATCTCACGAGTGGTTTCATTTGCGGATGTGATACTTGGCATATATACTAATCATTAAAAATAAGCCGACACATGTCTAATGGTTTTTCGATGTAGTGTATATTATGAGGTGAAAGGGATGAAAAGTGGGGGTTGAAAGATTCCTAATGGAGCGTGTATCTCTTAAACGACATAGGCGAGGAGTTTGAAACTCGGAGGAAATCAATCAGCTTAAAAATAAATAAATAAATTAATAAAAAAATAAAAAATAAATAGGTGTTCGACCGTTTTTTCATAAATCAAATTTAAGGGGCCTATGAGGAGGGGTGAAATGCAGCAAGAAAAACGTCCACTAAGGAAGGATTTTTGGATGTTCACTCTCATCGACCAACCAAAACTATTAAAGTTAGAAGAATTATATTTTGGGGATATGTTTGTTGTGTGTCGAAAACGTCTACTAAGGAGGGATTTTTGGATATTCAGGTTCTAAAGGGGTGTTAACGGAGTTAAACCTGCATTTCATTGAATAACAATATGACACGACTATGACGCGAGCGAAGCGATGCTAAAAATAAGATGGTGTGTGTCTGTGTATTACTCAATCACGCAAGTACCACTGGTCCGACTTACAAGAATTTTAGATGGAAGTAGCTGATTTACCTGGTTAACATACAGGTTACTTTTGATTTCAATACTTTGCACTATTTAAAGATGGCGACCATTTTAGTGACGTCACTACACCCTTTGGTTTCAGAATTTCATATTTCCATTTCACATAAAAAGAGAACGCTAAGAAATAGCAAACTCTTGATGGCATATAAGAGGTTTAAAATTACATTTTCTATCCGAAAGGTATCTCCAACGGTTAGCGAGTAAAACCTAAATTTGTGCTATAAAACATGGTCAACGCCGAGCGGTGTAGTTGGACAAAATGTTCCATCTTTAATCTCCCTCTGCGCAGCACCTCGCCTATCCCCTGTTTTAACTGTCACCTTCACATTTTAATTTATTTGTGATGCGTAGCGAAGCACGGGTACTTCAGCTAGTATATTATACAGGCTGCAGTCCGCATAACACAGAAAGGAGGAGGAGGACATGTTTAAAACCTAGGAACAAACAAGAGGTAGTTGTCTGAGCTTCTTTTTGTCAGTGGGGGTCATGAGAGAGCTTGGTGGGGGATTAGTTGTAATGATGAAACTCTATGGTGGTGAATATGGTATATTTGATTTAATGTTCAATCTCCGTCAATCAATACATTAAATAAGTGCTACACCGCACTAGTTGTGGGACATGTTTCGAACCTTAAAAACGGTCCTTCATCAGCCACAAATGGACGCCGTTAAAACATTACATATAACAAACACTGAACAAAGTAAAAGAACATCATGCATGTACACATAGTCACTCATAAAACACAATACAGTCCAGAACAAATTAAATATAATACACATTAAAACTTTAAAATCTTATTATATAGTTCATGAAACCCTGTCCATCTTTGTTTCATGATTCATGATTTATTAAATCCTGTCCACTTCAAGAGCTCCTCGCTTGGCGTGGCACACAATGAGACGTTGTTCTTACAGTCAAAAGGTCTCATTATTTGGACGAAACAAACACTCAAACATTCCCATTGAGCGGCTTGAGAATGAGAACTTAATTTCCAGAAAATCCTCTGTGGGCAAGAAGAAAATAAAATAAAATAAAATGAATGAACGCGCAACTGATCAACAACAAGATTCGCCGCGGGAAGAAGAAATCTTCCTTACAAGTGCTTGCAACAGCCTGCTGGCTAAGGGACAGGCGATGAACTGAATACTATGTCAGGTCAGCCGAGGTCGCAGAGAGGATGGAGGGGCGGGAACTCACTGCCGAATGATGGGAGGGGAAGCACATGGGAAGGGAGGAAAAAAAAGGAACAAGGGGGGGTGGGGTATAATCCCGCCTACCGCTTGTAACTATGGAGGTTTTTTTAAACGTTTGTTGCTGGCGACATAATTTGTCAAAGATTCATATAAAATATTGCTGTCATAGTTAATTTCATTTAAATTGTGTGACGGATTAATTCTTAAAGCCAGATCTATTTCCATCTGTTCCAAGATGTTAAGCTTGGTTCCTTTACTGCAAAAATGTAGAATTTCCATATCGTTTTCAACACAATTGGCAGTCCTCCTATAATAATAAACAAAATTTAACAACATTAATAGCTGAATCGGAAACGGCAATCCACAAACTTCCTTTAGACAAGAGGAACGAAGTCAGATACATTCTCAACAAGAAAGTAAATAAAATAATTAAACAGGATAAGAAACTACCCCATATAAATAGCGACATTATCAATCTCAAAAAGAAAATTGCTCAGGAAAATCTAATAGTCACGAAAGCAGATAAAGGTCATCATTAATAAAACGGATTATATCGAAAAGACTGATTCGTTTCTGAATGGTAAAAATTTCGGCATCATCAATAAAGATCCAACAGGGCTTACACAAAGGAGGCTTAAACAGCTCCTAAAGAACACCGTTTTGATTTTGGATAAACACCAAATTAGTAAGTTAATTAATATGAACCCAAGTTTGCCAACCCTCATGTCATTGCCAAAAACGCATAAGGATAACATACCCATTAGACCCATTGTAAATTTCAGGGGGAGCCCAGTGTACAAGTTGTCACTGTTTTTGCAAAAATTTTTAAAGAAACATTATAAATTCTCAGCTAATAATGCCCCCAGGAATTCTGTTCAATTTTGCGAATTAACTAAAGGATTAGATTTAAAAGAATCGGAAACATTACACACCGCGGATATCAGTGACATGTACACTAATATCCCGGTGGGACACACTTTGAGCATAGTAGAAAATAATTTAAAAAGTCACAGCAGACTTTCCCATGACGAGATTAAAGAATTCATCGATTTATTAAAATTTATCAATAAATGATAAAAATGGTCCGGTTAGCTCAAACAATGCCAATTCTCAGTATGTGCTAGCCACGCGTATTGGTAGGTGTGTCTGTACCAACTGATGAGCCCAACGGCACACTGGGGTGAAACGCTGGCATTGTTTGAGCTAACCGGACCATTTTTATCATTTATTGATAATTCATCCGCTCAAATGGAAACTACATCATATTCCCTTCGGGAATATTCAAAACCTTATTTGGATTGCCAAGGTAAGGCTTTTGTTTTTATGAAAGGGAGTTTGACTCCCGTAGCACATTGGCATGCTCGTGACGTCAATACTGCTGGTATTTTGTGTCTTGCATGGCCTTCTCAGTATGTGCTAGCCACGCGTATTGGTAGGTGTGTCTGTACCAACTGATGAGCCCAACGGCACACTGGGGCGAAACGCTGGCATTGTTTGAGCTAACCGGACCATTTTTATCATTTATTGATAATTCATCCGTTCAAATGGAAACTACATCATATTCCCTTCGGGAATATTCAAAACCTTATTTGGATTGCCAAGGTAAGGCTTTTGTTTTTATGAAAGGGAGTTTGACTCCCGTAGCACATTGGCATGCTCATGACGTCAATACTGCTTGTATTTTGTGTCTTGCATGGCCTTCTCAGTATGTGCTAGCCACGCGTATTGGTAGGTGTGTCTGTACCAACTGATGAGCCGAACGGCACACTGGGGCGAAACGCTGGCATTGTTTGAGCTAACCGGACCATTTTTATCATTTATTGATAATTCATCCGCTCAAATGGAAACTACATCATATTCCCTTCGGGAATATTCAAAACCTTATTATTAAAATTTACCGTTCAAAATAATTGTTTCACGTTTAATCAGAAAATTTTCAAGCAAGTTGAAGGTTTGGCCATGGGATCCCCACTATCCGGAATACTGGCCAATATTTACATTTGGAGAACAACAACATTAGTAAAATAAAGGGCATTAGCTACTGGGCTAGATATGTAGATGATATATTCCTAATAATAGATAATAAAGTCAGCAATATTAGTAGCGTCACAGCAGAACTCAACCAGATTGACAACAGCATTAAGTTTACCACAGCTTCTGAAATTAAGCAAGCCGTCAATTTTCTGGATCTGACTGTCAACAGAGATAACACTAAACTGCGTTATAAAATCTACAGAAAACCTTCTCAAACACATTCCACCATCAGAAATGACTCTAACCATCCAGGTAGTCATAAAAGAGCCGCATTCAGAGCCTACATTAATAGAGCTCTTAGTATACCACTATCAGAACAAGATCGGAATAATGAGATTTCCACCATACAACAAATAGCGAGGGCCAACGGTTTCAGTAAGCAATATGTTGATTCGATGTTACGGAAAATAAAAAACAAACCTCCCACCAAACTGAAACCTGTAGAAAAAGACAGTTCTTATGTTACGTTCACTTACATAAACCAACTGACCCATAACATCACTAATATATTAAAGAAATATGAGTTAAAAATAGCATACAGTACAGCTAACACCACCAGGAGTCATTTGTTTAATTCTAGCTCCATTAATAAACAGGATATATTTCAGAAATCAGGCATCTATAGAATCAAATGCAAAGATTGTCCTTCAGACTACATCGGTCAAACTGGACGTAGCTTCAACGTAAGATACTACGAGCATTTTAACGCCGCTAGACATAAAAAGTTTTCGGCCATTAATAGTCATATGATAGAACATAACCATAATTTTTCCAAAATTGAAAACGATATGGAAATTCTAGATTTTTGCAGTAAAGGAACCAAGCTTAACATCTTGGAACAGATGGAAATAGATCTGGCTTTAGGAATTAATCCGTCACACAATTTAAATGAAATTAACTATGACAGCAATATTTTATATGAATCTTTGACAAATTATGTCGCCAGCAACAAACGTTTAAAAAAACCACCATAGTTACAAGCGGTAGGCGGGATTATACCCCACCCCCCTTGTTCCTTTTTTTTCCTCCCTTCCCATATACTTCCCCTCCCATCATTCGGCAGTGAGTTCCCGCCCCTCCATCCTCTCTGCGACCTCGGCTGACCTGACATAGTATTCAGTTCATCGCCTGGCCCTTAGCCAGCAGGCTGTTGCAAGCACTTGTAAGGAAGATTTCTTCTTCCCGCGGCGAATCTTGTTGTTGATCAGTTGCGCGTTCATTCATTTTATTTTATTTTCTTCTTGCCCACAGAGGGTTTTCTGGAAATTAAGTTCTCATTCTCAAGCCGCTCAATGGGAATGTTTGAGTGTTTGTTTCGTCCAAATAATGAGACCTTTTGACTGTAAGAACAACGTCTCATTGTGTGCCACGCCAAGCGAGGAGCTCTTGAAGTGGACAGGATTTAATAAATCATGAATCATGAAACAAAGATGGACAGGGTTTCATGAACTATATAATAAGATTTTAAAGTTTTAATGTGTATTATATTTAATTTGTTCTGGACTATATTGTGTTTTATGAGTGACTATGTGTACATGCATGATGTTCTTTTACTTTGTTCAGTGTTTTTTATATGTAATGTTTTAAAGGCGTCCATTTGTGGCTGATGAAGGACCGTTTTTAAGGTTCGAAACATGTCCCACAACTAGTGCGGTGTAGCACTTATTTAATGTATTGATTGACGGAGATTGAACATTAAATCAAATAGTACTTTGTCAATACGGACCAAAATGACACCAAATATTCCCAAGTCGAATATGGTATACTTCACCAAGACGCTGGCTAGTACATCCTGTAAAGGCCACTGTAAGGTTCTTGTGAAATCTGATGTCATGTTATTATTCTCAATCAAAGTCCAAAAATATCCTGAAAGCTTCGAGAAATAGTTTATTTCAATTTCTCCGCCAGGCATGCTATGTTTTGCATTAAGGGAGCAGAGCTCTCATAGAATATAGGGATAGCACGTGGTTCACAAGAACTTTGTAGTGGCCTTCTCTGTATGCACTAGCCAGCGTCTTGATGAGGTGTACCACACCAACTGACGAGTCCAATGATACAGCGGAGAGAAACGCTAGGAAACAGATTTGAGATGACTGGATCAATCTCTGGAGTTTAATGCATTGCCATTATTTCTCAAAGTCCAAAATTACTCTGGATCCTTTGGGAAATCAGCCAACTTGCCTCTCATTTCCCATTGACACTAAGGTGAGAATTGAAGGTTCTCTAGCTATCTAATGAGTAATATGTTCATGCTGGTCATTTAATTGATTTCAAAACTTGCGTCAACCATACACCATTTGGTATTAATTTTGAGTGAAGAAATTTTGAAAAATTACTGAATATTTCGTAAACCCAAACATTACAAAGTGGTGTATAGGACTTGACCTTGCGCAGGAGCATGCAAATTGGCAAGCTAGGATCAGGACAGCGGATCCTGTCCTATCGAGAAAATGCTAGGATGAAGAAGAGGAGTCTAATACATTTTCCACCTGAAAGTCATCATCATCATCTTGTACAGTTTCCAGCCCCAGGCTGGGTCTGTTTGGAACATAAGCCTCGCCACTTAGTTCTTTCTTCCCACCACCTCTCCGCTGTCACTCTGTTCCAGTCCTCGTCTCTCTTCTTGACACATTCCTCCACTCCTTTCAGCCATCTATCTCATGGTCTTCCCCTTGGTTGTTTCTTCTGCATCTGCATCTGCAGTATCCTCTTGGGAATCTTCTTCTCATCCATTCTCTTTAAGTGTCCATACCACCTCAGTCTTGATGTCTCAATCCTACCTTGCAAGGGCTACTCTTTCACCATTTCCCTGACCTTTTCATTCCTCACCCTGTCTCTTCTTGTTACTCCGATCCTACTTCGCAGGAACTTCATTTCACCTGCCTGTATTCTGCTTATGTCTCTTTTCTTCTTTGTCAACGTTTCTGAAGCATAGGTCAGTATCGGGATATAGTAGCTTCTGTATAACACTTCCTTGCTTTTTTGTGGGACATCTTTATTCCACACTAAGCTCCTAATGCTTCTCAGAAATGCTTCTGCCTGTCTGCCACGTTCCGTAATCTCTTTGTCATTTCTCCCATTTTCCTCCACTATACTTCCCCAGTACTTGAGACTTTCCACCTTCTTCAGCTGTCCACCTCCAAGTGTTATCCCACTCATTGGTCTGTCCTTTTTCCTAGTCGTTAACAGGATCTCACATTTACTGATGTTGAACTTCCATCCGTACTCTCCCACTGTTTCTTCCCAAGCCTTCAGTTGCTCCTGAATTTCCTCCTCCTTGTTTCCCCAGACCATGAGATCATCTGCAAACACCATTGCTTTCATCTTATCTTCTCCTATCTTTCCTGCTATCCGTGTCATTACCTCGTCCATAACCACAATAAAGAGAAGGGGTGACAGCGCACTACCCTGTTTCAGGCCACTCATTTGTCTGAACCAGTCTGTTCTTTCCCCTCCAACTTTCACACAACTCACACTTCCACAATACATCTCCTTCACTCTGCCTACAGTCTCTTTTTCCACTCCCATGTTTTCCATTGCTTTCCAAACCTTCTCCCTACACACACTATCATAGGTCTTTTCGATGTCCAGGAAGGCCATTAGCAGATCCTCTCCAAATTCATAGTGGTGTTCCTGGAGCTGTCTCACTGAAAATATGAGATCTACTGTTGATCTCCCAGGTCTGAATCCATACTGCTCCTCTCTCAATTTTCTCTCCACTTTGGCTCGTATTCTACTTTCTAATATCTTTTCATATATCTTGGCACAGTGAGGTATGAGTGTGACTCCCCTGTAATTTCTGCACTCCTGCTTCCTTTCTTAAATATTGGGACAATTAATCCTTTCTTCCAATCTTCTGGGGTCTTTTTCTCCTTCCATATCACCCTCATCACACGGTACAGCCACTGTTTCCCAACCTCCTCTGCTGCCTTCACCATTTCAACACTCACTTCATCCACACCTGGTGCCCTTCCTCCTTTCATCTTGTCTATAGCCATTTCCAGTTCTCTCCAAGTCAGGTCCTTTTCCATTCCTGTGTTGTCTTCCAATACATTGTCTTCCTCCCTGTACCGTTTGGATTCAGCAAATCCTCAAAGTACTCTTTCCACACTGTCTTGAGTGCCTCTTTGTTGTGTACCTCATTTCCGTTTTTGTCCATCATTACCACATCCTCTCGCAGACCTCTTCTCTTACTTTTGACCATCCCATAAAGTACTTTCATATTTCCTCTGCTGTCTTCCTCCATCATCTCTGTCCACTTTACCATCCACTTCTTCCTCTCCTCTGCGACAATCTTGTTTGCTTCTTTCTTCTTTATCTTATAATCTTCCCTTGTCAGATCAGTTCTTTCCTGGAACCACACACTGAAAGCCTTGTTCTTCCTTCCCACAGCTTCTTTTACTCTCTCATTCCACCATGGTGTCTCTGAAAGTAATAATTCATTAAAAACAGTATTTCTGAGTGTTTTGAATACAATCACTTATTTATTGTTTTCCCCCACATCCACATTTTTTTTTTTTGGGGCCCTGCTTACAATAACGAATCAAGATTTACTGTATTTAAAGGGACAAAATTGCTGTAGCATTGTAAGCCCATATTTAGAAACCACCACTGCATAAAGTACAAAATAAAATATGATTCTTATTAACATATCATTTTCATTCTTTCCTTTCATTCCTTTTATATATACCCCGTGGTGTAGCTGTACCCGTTAAATTACTCACCATGACAATCATGAGAAGCTGCAGCAAGTCTGTGAATAAGAGGTTTGAATTCCAGTACTGTCATTGGTTATCCCGAGCGTAGTTTTTCCCATTGAAATTAAACTGTTTCCCCGAAGGATTCAGGATGTTTGTACTCCGAATTAACTAATGACTACGCATCAAATTTCAAAGAAAATTAAATCCTTAAAATTCATCCAGCTAGTTCAAACTGGTTTGCCAGTGGTTCAACCCGGGGCTCTTCAGTTGGTATGTGTACCAAGACGCAGGGGCGAAACACTGGCAAACTAGTTTGAACTGGATCAATTTTCTTGAAATTTGATGCACTGTAGTTTCTCCCTTGCATCCCCACTCCCTCCATTCAAATGCAGGGATAATACCTAATTTTAAGTCCCAGGACATCTACCCCGTCCCTGAGCCTAATTATTCCAGTTACAAACACTACTAGTCACCACAGAAACACAGGTTATCAGACAAATTGAACATGCATCCAAGTACATGAGGTTGATGACCAAACTGTCCCGCCCTAAAAATGAAATAACTGTAATAATGAACTTTTATACACGGTACAAAACTTTTTGAAAATGTTAATAAGTTCTGTATAAGATTTTATTCAATGAAAGCATAAAGTAGAAAAATAAAAGCAATAATAATAATAATAATAATGTTATTGGTTTTATGTCCCTTTTAACTACTGTGGCTTTTAGGGATGCCTGGGTGCCGGAATTTTGCCCTAAAGGAGATCTTTAACATGCCAGTATATCTAATGACACTACCTCTCATTTGCACACTCTCAAATGCCAACTGACAGTGCCAGGATTCGATCCTGCAATCTTGGGAACAGCAGGCGAGAAAGTTACTGTTGCACCACGCAGCCAGTCCACCGGTATTTGAATAGTAGGGCTATAAAACAGGACCTAGCAAGATGAGGGGTTGGAGGTAGAAAATCATGATGTCTACTGTAAGGATGAGGTAAAAAATTAGTTAAATTTTAGCTAACTTTTAGTTAACTTTTAATCAAGATACGTCTGCGTTCTGCAAGCAGATAAGCTCATCACGCGATGAAGTAAAACAACAATGATCTGTGTTTAAAGTGGTGAATACAGTTCACTTATGGTGTTATAAAAATATAAATAAATAATAGATATTTAATACCATATGAGGTGCCTAGAATCAAAACCCGCCAAATCCATTCCTTCACTTTTTCGGCAAAGTGGCGAAAACTGTCACAAACGAACCAATACCCAAAACGAAATACCTTTTTCACTAAAAAATGAATGAATTATTTTTAAAAACAGTGACGAAGTACGATGCTGATCCCCGAGATAGTTAAAAATATATGTAGAAAAATATAAAGCAATAATTCAGATTTGTCGGGGTTTGTTACTAAGATTTGGATTTGGCAGGTTTTGATACCAAAGAGCCCTAATACATTTGAAGTTGCGAAGAGATTGTAGAAACTGCGCAAGCTTTATTCAGAAATTAATATTTGAATGAAAGTTAACTAAATATAGGTTATGAAATTTAAAAAATCGTATAATTTTTGTGTTTTGTTGTTGTTTTAAGGGGTGGTTGTGTTTAATTAGAATAAACAGAAAAAGAATAAAACTCATATTACCCATTCAAGATTTGATTGCCGCTGAGTGTGGCTGTGCCAGCGTTTATGTTTATTGTAGCATGAGCTCTGCGGGTCGAAGCGGAGGACACAGCGATGACAGAGTGCAATCTGCACATAGGTCACGCTGCATTGCGTCAGATAAGCGTCACAGGAGCTCATGTCACCATGGACAGTTAAATCCAAAACTGGAGCTGAGTCATATCCTACACGCGCAACTGTACCTGTCAACGAAGCAAGCTGTCGTGTGACACAATTACATAAAGAGTAGTTCCCATCTCCACCGCCGGCAATCAATTCCTGAAAGGGTAATAATACTGTACAGTAAATAACCCCTGGCACTACAGCCCGTGAAGGGCCTAATCCCCAGCCATTTGGCCAGCAGATATTGGGATGCTGCATGACCAGCGCATCGGGTCCAATCGGCCGTTAATCTTGGTTTTCGTGATCGGGGCGCTGCCTCACTGTCAGTTACACAATTGTCCTCACGAGGCTGAGTGCACTCCGTTCCAGCCCTCACGTCAGTTTCCAAAATCCCTGACGGAGCCGGGAATCGAACCCGGGGCCTCCAGGTGAGAGGCAGGCGCGCTACCCCAACACCACGGGGCCGGCAATACTGTAGCCTACAGTACTGAACAATAATAAGGAAAAGCGTCAAATTAAATTAATATTCAATTACTATGGTCCAGGCCTTTAGAGACAAAACTATCGTCATTCAACTATTAAATCACATTCTTTACTGGAAGTTATAGCTACACAATTTCTGTTTCTACCTCATCCTCAATAGTTTCTCAATCATCATTCTCTTCGTGTTCGCCACAACTTTGCAGATTGCAATAAAACTGCTGCTCTACATTTTCCCTCAGTCTTTCTCCAGAATGCTTCGAAAGCAGTCTCGAAAGATCTTTCACTTCTTGTGCCTGAAGGACAATCCCTCTGTTTATGGCTTCTGGCTTTACGCGAGTCATATCAAAATCAGGTTTCGTGACACGTTTGTGTTCGCAAATGTCAGTTCTGTGGAAAACATCACCCAGACCAGAATGTTATTGTTCTTCTCGTTCTTTGTCAAAATTATCCAAAACAAATTATTATCAGAAAGTACAACATAAACCATTCTAATCACGTCAGGCAGGGGTACATTCTCCGACTAATGCACGTAGGTAAAGAGTACTCACTTCCCAAAGCATCATGGAAGGTAAGATGGCGGATCTGGGTGCTCCTATTGGCTGATGTGGATGTGGCGGGTTTTGTGACCAAAAATGGCGAAACTGTCGTTGGACTTGGCGGATATTGCAACCAAGCCTCAACTTTGACTTCGTTTTACAGTAGGATGTAGCGGGTTTTGTAACAAAATAATAGTTTTAATGAATTCAGCGCAGCAAAAGCTATATGAAACAATGCTTATCTCAATTTTCATAAAATATGGATTTGGCGGGTTTTGATTCTAGGTGCCTCATATGAGTTGTTTCAGCTAATATGTCATCTTGTGTACAAGAAGTTACGATTACCAAGAGGTTGGTCTGATCTTGGCCATTCGGGGAGATTTCCTTTGTCCCTGCTGTAGATCAGGAAGAAATATATGCGACGTTTCATTATTGTCACCGGATTCTGTCCTAGCAGTCAAGTACGGAAAAATATCGAGATGTTACATGATCGGTGATGGTCTCAGCCATTTGACGAGATTCCCATAGTTTTCATGATAGAACACAAGAGGAAAAAAAGATTTACATAATCATCAGTTTATATGCCTAATGGCAGGTTTCCTCAGGGTCGGTCTCTCCACCTTATTCGGTCTTTAGCAGCACATTTCATCAGCTCAAAAGATTTATCAATCTTGATGGAATCCGGCTTCTGAAACCTTCTTCTAACTCTTCGGATTTTCCCTTTGACTGTCCCTTCTACTTCACTTTTCACCAAACCATCTCCTCTCAGGCAGTGTCCAATCCGATTCATTTTTCTTTTCCTTATCTTCTCCTACTTTCTGTAATACTTCCTCAATTCTCACTTTGTCCTTCCAACTTTTTCTCTCCATTCTCCTCCATGGCCGTATCGGACAGAACCGAGTCGTCCTCGGTATTGGCTCGACGTTGGAGCACTGCAACGTGGGTTGACATGTCTGGATCGACGGTGCGGCGCCGTCTTTTGAGGGCTGAACTGGTAGCACGCATGCCACTGCGTCGGCTTCCATTGACTAGGAACCACAGATGCCTATGACTACAATGGGCACGTGCTCGCCGACACTGGCAGGCTGAGTGACAAATTTAGTGTTTTAGGACGAGTCTCACTTCAACCTGTCTTACTGTGATGGCCGCATACACGTTCGACGCCGCCATGGAGAACACAATCAGGCAGACTATATTGTTGAGCGGCATAGCGGACAAACACCAGGTGTAATGGTTTGGGGCGCAATTGCCTATAACAGGCAATCACGCCTCGTACGTCTTGCAGGCAATCTGAACAGCGACCGCTACATCAGGGAAGTTTTACAGTCCGCGGCACTGCCCCTCTTGCAGGCCCTTCCACAGGCCATATTTCAGCAGGAAAATGCCCGCCCTCATGTGACGAGGAATGTGCAAGCCTTCTTCGCAGAACGATGGATACCTCTGCTTACCTGACCTGCCCGTTCGCCTGACATGTCGCCCATCGAACATGTCTGGGATAGGGTCAGTTGGCAACTAGTTCGTTCAGGTCCACCTGCCGCTACTGTTGATGCTTTGTGGACGCCACTACAAACCGCATGGGACGGTATTACCCAGCAGTGTAATCAAGCGCTGTTTGATTCCATGCCACGACTTCTAGCGGCTCTGAGTGCAGCGCGTGGTGGCGCAACGTCGTACTGAAGATCGATTGTCAACGTGCATGTACCAGACTGTCCTTCTAATCAGCAATGTATTGTCATGTCCCTAATCTGTGGTCACATCTCTTGTTCTTGGCATTTCACTTTCTACAAACAGTAGTGTATAATTAGCTTGCCACAATGGGTGAGTGGTCAACATGTCGGTCTATAACCCCAAGCTTGCAGGTTCGCTCCTGGCCGTGGTAAGTGATTTTTGAAAGGCGGCAAAAATTACGACACCATGTCATACGATGTTGGCATGTCAAAGAACCCATTTGAATTCAGTAGGACGTGTTCATAATGGCAAAATTAATCTCGGGAGTTTCCGCCAACACCAAGTTCCTCATTTCTCTACTAGAAAGCGCTATAGTGTTCAAGGAGCTTAGATATCTAACCTCCTTGACTTTCATAGTGCTTCAAGGAACAACAAAATTCGACATGCAAGCTACCCTTTGGGTGTCAAATAACAAAGCTTGCATCCGGCACCCGAGGCCATACGATATTATTATTAGTGTATAATTTTATTGTAATTTTGCAACTTGTCCACCTATGTATCACAATCGCTGCCGATCTAGGCCGTTTTACGAGATTCATGTTGTCCTAGCGGTTGGACACTGGGAACACGATATTATGCAACCGGCGCCATACCTAAACGTTCTAAAAAATGTGTATTTTGAAGCCTTTTCGCGATTTTTTACAGAAACGGTATCATTTTGCAAGATTGCGATATTAAATTATTTTGAGTTATTTCTAGACTTCAAATTGTCATGGTCTCCAAATTTAGAGGTCAATAACAGAAATGAGAGGTTTCTGTTGAGTTTTGGAAGTTTTTGCGCACTAACATATCGCAAAAAGTCAGGTCTCCTAATAATATAGAAACATATTTCACAAAAAATATACGTTGAACCGATGTACCGTATATACTCGAATACCACCCGCACATTTTTAAACAAAATCGGACGTGAAAAATTGGGATGCGGGTCTTATTTGAGTCATCCTGATTTTAAAGATTTAAATTGCCCGCCTCGCGCGATATCGGGTGTTGCGAGTATCCGCTAGATGGTGCTAGCCTTCTTCCGGCTATCACTTTGTTTTACCGTAAGCAGGCGGCGTCATACAGTGTCGCGCGGGTCTCGCGCACGTTTTCCGAGTGTAAACATGAGTTATACGAAGCGTTTGCGGTCGTTTACTGTGAGTGAGAAGCTGAAAGTTGTGAATGAAGCTGAAATTATTGGAAATCGTGCCGCCGGTAGGAAATATGATATTGACGAGTCATGTATTCGAGAAGGGAGAAAGAAAAAAAAAAACGTGTTGCATTATTACGACGAAAGAGCTTGCTTGTTCTGGACAGTTACCGCGGCCATACAACAGACGCTGTGAAGAAATTCGTCAAGGATGGGAAAACCGACCTAGCACCCGGATGGGATGACGTCTATGCTACAACCACTGGATGTCTGCGTGAACCGACCTTTCAAAGCAGCCTTGAAACAGCTGTATACGGAGTGGATGGCGGCCGATAAGCACACACTGACCCCAACTGGTCGTATTCAGGGCCCGGAAGTTCAGCAGCTCTGTTCGTGGATTTTGACGGCATGGAATCGTATCTCGGGAGATCTCATACGGAAGAGTCAAGAAATGTAGTATTTCCAATGCTTTGGATGGCAGTGATGACGACATTTTGTGGGAAAGTGATGGTGAAAAAAGTTCCGAAGTTGGTACTTCTGATGACGATGAATGAAGTGTTTGTGTCTTTTATTTGTACTTTTAATTGTTTCTGTGTGTTATTTTAGGACGACTTCAGAACTGTTGGAAACTATTTTGTAGAAATGCTATTCTGTTTATTTAGTAAAGATTGTAAATAGTTTCGAGTATTTTTTAAAAAATTTTATTCTTCAAAATCAGGGTGCGGGTCTTATTCAGGGGCGGGTCGTATTCGAGTAAATACGGTATACCACTCAAGGTATCCTCAGTATGCTATTACTTGGGAAATATAGCTTACGCAATCGGCGCCGCTTGCATGATACTTGCTCCATCGCAATCTGTGAGCCTAGTGGCGCGAGTTTAAAAGATTAAAACCGACCTCAGCAAATTTTTGTTACCTCCAAATACCCAGACACGAAAATTAGCTACTTTTCGTTACTTGTTTGTAAAATTAGGTACTTTTTTGTTACTTTTATTACCGGTAGACACCCTGTAAATACAATCTAAAGGAAACTATCTATCCGACAGGCAGCTGAGTAGAATGCTTATATACTGCACCTGGGAAACGGAGGATGATTGATGATGGTGATGATTGATTATTCGACAAAAGACAGATTTTGCTAATTATCGATCATCTGTGAGTAAACATTTATAAATGTAATTCAAATTGCTATGCGTAACATATTTCCTACTTTTGGAGGTTTCTTTTCAGTGGAATATTCTTACAGTGCATTTCTAACATTTGTCACTTTATAAACAAAGCAAAAAATAAAATTAATATCACAAAAAGTTACTGTACCAATATACAGTAACACCAATTCTTTAGTCTTTAGGCCCATAACACATGCTACAGTGTAACATGCCAGGCAGCAACCAGTTCTTCTGCTGCTCAAAACAATTGTGTAGTGGAGGGGGTATTCTTTAACGAGATGTACTGTCTTGAAGGGGATGGTGTGTTCCTACCTTCCAACTTCACATGCCCTGTTATCTTTCCTCTCTCAGCCTTTCTGCCTGTGTTTGTCTGTTTTTCACTCCACATCCTACACTATCAACTTCAAGATATAAGATCTTGTTGAAGAATGTTCCTCCCGGCTCCACATTGTTTAGAGAAACAGAAGAACTGGTTACTGCCTGCCCTTCTGCTGGTTAAAACAAGTTCATTGGGTGCTATAGCATTGAAGAGCGGTTGACTGGCTTGATGGAGTGGATGGCTACCTTTGAAGATGGTGGTGTGCCCAGCTGTCCTTTTATGTGTCTTTTTTCTTTTATCTCTCTCTCCATTTGTACCTCCCTGTCATTGTGTCTGTCCGTTATCAGTGTTTCTATCCTCTTTTTCTGTTCATAGTTGTTTTTTCCTATATATATTCATCTGCATATTTACTTCAGGTATTGTAAAGGTTATTTTCAAAATATTATACTAATATTAACTGGCCAATCATACCTTATTTGTGTTGGCCAACTGAAAAAACAATTTTTATATAAAATCTAACAAAGTAACACTGAATAAATAGTTCTTAAATTTCCTATGCAAAACATCCAGGTAACACATCTTATTGGAATTTTAAAATATCTCTCAGGAACTTAATTAATCCATTGAAAACCTAATGGTGTGTTTATGATTTAAGAAAATGGTAGAACAATCACTCCAACCAGCATATCACGGGTATTAAAATAATTTCCATGGTTTCAGATACAAAAATATATAAGGATACAAGCTATCTCTTTCATTTTCTCCATCTGCTGTAAGGTAAACTCCTGTGCTTCTTGGTATTCTTTCCAAGTATCAGCCTTTATTTGTTGGGAACACCTGGAGCAATTCAATGGACTGACAGCATCATCCTGAAGAGATGAAGATAGCATTATTCTAACCAGTTGGCACTAGGAAAGAGAGCGAACCATGAACGTAAGAGCAAGGTGACTGCACTATGTTTTCATAATCTCTGGCTTGGTGTAACTTGAATTGCAGAATTCTTTATTACCAAGGTGACCAAACCTGCCAATCAAAGTACTAGGACACTGAAATTCATATGTAAATAGTATCAAATTACAAAAATACAGCATCTGACCTCTGACCCACGGATAGAACCCTTGTTGTCTGGAAACTGATGTGAACCTGCTCTGGATTGAACCCCTGCCTTCTGGAAATCTATGTACATGAATTCTGATCCATATTGGACTTGGCATGTGAATATACTACTGTGGAATTGCTGGAACATCATTTAAATGCCCCTAGTTGGATGTGAAAAACATTCTGTGGCCTTGGGCCGGCTTTGTAACTGCGTAATTGGCTCAGCACCCGATTTGTGGAACACGGTTGTAAGGGAGAGAAATGTCCAATATTTCGATCATATGCGCAGCATCGTGAATGCACCATTTACGAGTAGGTTATATAGGTTTATAAAATTATATTAATTTTTGGAGGTTTTAAGAGGTTCTCTCCTTGTGTAAGAACAGTGGGTGGGATGTGAGAACTCAAAAAACGTTTGATTGCCTGTAGCAGCCTTCCCTGGATACCATAATCCCTCATGATACTCAACATCATCTTCCTGGGTACTCTATCATACACCTTCTCTAGATATACAAAAAACTAACACAACTGTCCATTCCTCGCATAGGATTTCTCAATAATAAAACGATTACTAAAAAATTGATCTTGACATCCTTGTTGTGGTCTGAAGCCACAATTATCATCCATCTTACTCTCGGCCAATGAACGAACTCTCCTTTCTACGATGCCTCAGTACACTTATCAAAGAAATGCCTTTAATTATTGTGATCTTTTCTGTTACCTTGCTTATATATTGGGGTGAGTACTGCTTTTGTCCAGTCAGAGGGTGCACATCTCAAAACCCATGCCAATTCTATTACCCTATATAACTATTTCAGCCATGCTTTCCCACTATACTTAACCATTTCTGGCCTAATTTCATCTACCCCTGCCGCTTTGTGATATTGCAGTTTATTTATCTTTTCTTTCCTCTTTTCTTCTGATCCCTCCTTCTCTTATTTCCATCTGCCTGACATCTTGTTCTCTTCCTACTCCTTCTCTTTGCTTTCCATTCCTGCTTTTCTCTCCTTCTCTTCCTCACTTCCCTCATCTTACTCAACAGTTACTTTCTTCTTATCTTTCCTTTTGTCCCTTTTACCTTTTCCTTCTTCCGATCCTTCACTCTCTTATCTTAATCTGCCTGACATCTCTTCCTCTTCTTACTTCTTCTCTTTTCCTTCCATCTCGTCCTTTTCTTGCTCAGCAGTTCCTTCTTCTTATCTTTTCTTTCCTCTTTCCTTTTATCTTCTCCTTTTTCTTCTTATGATCCTTCACTCTCTTATCTGTCTAACGTCCCCTGCCCCTGTGATGATTTTCCTATTTCTTTTCCTTTCGTTCTCTTAATTTAATGTCTCTATGAACCATCTTCTCAGCTTTAGCTTGCAACTTCACTCTTCTCTTAGTATCAACTTTATAAAATAATCAATACTTTTAAGCTCGCCATCATCATCAGCATCTTCATCATTAAATTCATTCTAGTATTGGGCTATATATATCATACCTGTTCTAACATAACGAACTCCTACTGCTCTTCTGGACCTAGCTCTATAATTTCTTCTAGAATGGTAAGTATCCCCAGTACCATTTTCATAATTATCGCGCCTTCGATATCCACCTCCTCCATTCTCATCAAAACGTCTTCTGTTACATCGGCGGCGACCTCTGTGTCTACCTCCGCAACTGCTCTCTCTTCTTCGCCTGCTAGGGTCTCTCCGATGTATACCTCTACAACCTCGCCTTATCTTTTCCATTTCTTCTTCCTTACGCCCCCTAGCATGGCGTACTTCTCATATCTCCTCCTCATTCTCCTCCTTTACAGCCACACTCACAGGTTCTACCATCTCAACTTTCTCTTCTACGATGCATTGGCTAGTAACATGGCTGTCTGGGATAATCTCTGACAATTTTTTCCTGACCTCATCTAGTTTCTCCAACAAATGCTCACTGAAACTACTCAGCTGGCAAGAAATATGACTACTTATTCTCTCCTCCATCCCTACGGACTTGTTGCTGCGAAGCATGAGCTTCCTCAACATGGCCATCATCTCAGCTTCCATATTTCTACTATTTTCCCCCATCCCTACTCCTATCTTTGTGTGATTCACGAATTCTTTGAGCTTTCACGTTGGGTGCCATTGTAATAAATAAATTACTATGATACTGGTATTTAAAGTCGTGATCGTTATTGGTACTTCCTTCATCTATCCCCACGTTGGGTGCCATTGTAATAAATATGATAATGCCCCTAATTTGGGCTACCATTGTAATAAATATACCGTAATATCGAAGCTTGCCACCTCAGGGTAATGGGCCGATATACTCTCTAAAAGAATCACATCAAGTACAGTACACCG
This sequence comes from Meconema thalassinum, assembly GCA_946902985.2. Classification (NCBI taxonomy): domain Eukaryota; kingdom Metazoa; phylum Arthropoda; class Insecta; order Orthoptera; family Tettigoniidae; genus Meconema; species Meconema thalassinum. The sequence goes on from OX336388.2 coordinate 1,204,912,804, forward strand.
ACTTCACTAATATACACATTTATTAATAAAAGCAAGCTTGTACAGTATCAGCAACAACTTTCATAAGTGAAAAATAAATACCCCTCAAAAAGCTTAATATTCTTCTGCTCCTTTCTTTTCTTCTTTTCTGGTTGTTCTCTGGCAATCAAAAACTATCAATACCTGTTTGTCAACATGTAAGCAGGCTTCCATTACCTACATCCCTTTTACAGTGTCCACAACAACTTTCATTCTTCTCCACCTCTACACATTACTTCTATTTCTCCGAAACAAATTGCCAGACCTCAGAACATAACATCATATAATTAAAACATCACAACATTCGTGATCCCTCTCCATACTATTCTTTTTCCATAGACCAAGATAACCAATTCATTCTTAATGGCATAAACTACACACATCAAAAAAAGTTTTGCATCACCTCGGTTCCAAGAGTTCCGGAACCTTTAAATACAAAGGGAATAGAGATCAACACAAACAACATTTCAGCTCGTTTTATTGCTCATGAGACCCACACATTGCATGTTGTACCATCATACAGCTAGACTTTCAGCATTTGTGGTCCAGATTGCAGTACACACCACTACCTCTAATACCCAGTAGCACGTCCTCTTGCATTGATGCATGCCTGTATTCGTCGTGGCATACTATCCACAAGTTCATCAAGACACTGTTGGTCCAAATTGTCCCACTCCTCAACGACAATTCGGCGTAAATCTCTCAGAGTGGTTGGTGGGTCAAGACGTCCATAAACAGCCCTTTTCAACATATCCCAGGCATGTTCGATAGGGTTCATGTCTGGCGAACATGCTGGCCACTGTAGTCGAGCGATGTTGTTATCTTGAAGGAACGCATTCACAAGATGTGCACGATGAGGTCGAGAATTGTCGTCCATGAAGACAAATGCCTCTCCAATATTCTGCCGATATGGTTGCACTATGGGTCGGAGGATGTCATTCAGGTATCGTAAAGCCGTTTCGGAGCCTTCCATGACCACCAGTGGCGTACGTCGGCCCCACATAATGCCACCCCAAAACATCAGGGAACCACCACCTTGCTGCACTCGCTGGACAGTGTGTCTAAGACGTTCAGCCTGACCAGGGTGCCTCCAAACACGTCTCCGACGATTGTCTGGTTGAAGGCATATGCGACACTCATCGGTGAAGAGAACGTGATGCCAATTCCGTGGGGTCCATTCAGCATGTTGTTGGGCCCATCTGTACCGCGCTGCATGGTGTCGGGGTTGCAAAGCTGGACCTCGCCATGGACGTCGGGAGTGAAGTTGCGCATCATGCAGCCTATTGCGCACAGTTTGAGTTGAAACACGACGTCCTGTGGCTGAACGAAACGCATTATTCAACATGGTGGCATTGCTGTCAGGGTTCCTCCGAGCGGCAATCCGTAAGTAGCGGTCATCCACTACAGTAGTAGCCCTTGGGCGGCCTGAGCGAGGCCTGTCATCGACAGTTCCTGTATCTCTGTACCTCCTCCATGTCCGAACAACATCGCTTTGGTTCACTCTGAGACGCCTGGAAACTTCCCTTGTTGAGAGCCCTTCTTGACACAAAGTAACAATGCGGACGCGATCGAACTGCGGTATTGACCTTCTAGGCATGGTAGAACTACAGACAACATGAGCAGCGTACCTTCGTCCTGGTGGAATGACAGGAACTGATCGGCTGTCGTACCCCCTCCGTCTAATAGGCCCTGCTCATGCATGGTTGTTTACATCTTTGAGCAGTTTTAGTGACATCTATGAACAGTCAAAGGGACTGTATCTTGGATACAATATACACAGTCAACGTCTATATGCCGGAGATCTGGGAACCGAGGTGATGCAAAACTTTTTTGATGTGTGTATATACAAATATCATATCACCTTAGTTACCTCTGACCTCAGTCAAAGCCACCTGCCACCCACTGCTGGACCAACACAAAGAATCTTTATGCCACAACACACAAGATTCTCCGTGGTGCCCCACCAATAGGTGGCCATGGCTGGCAACCTGAAAACTAAAATAATACCAACCAAAAGAGAACTCTGTAACCTAAAGTTTGGTTACAAGTTTCTGTTGACATGGGATGTATTTGGCTCTTAGATACCTTTCTTCCCTTCGTCAACCCATTGAGGCTGGCATGGTACATCTTCATCCTGGCTAAGAGGGGCATGGTGGCGCAACGGTCAAGCTGTTGGCCTCTCACCACGGCGGACCGGGTTCGATTCTTGGTCAATGCATGTGAGATTTTCAAAGTAAAATACCATGTCCTGTGGTTCGGATTCCACGTAAAAAGGAGGTCCCGTGGCTTATGATCTCGAGATTAACGGTCACGTTAAACTACAATCTTCCTTCTTCATCCTGGCTAAGAGATGTTCAGTGTTTTAGTGAAGGTTCATGGTGGAAAAATACATGGAAAAGTTGAAAAATAAGTGTTGCTTTTTTTTTTTCCAGCAGAACTTGTAGAGCTAGTGGGTTATCAATGTGTTTTGTTTATATAAGCATCCTTCCTCATTTGTTGTAGGACGTGTGACCTCCATTGCATAGAGGGGCTGAGGTATTAGAGATGGGATAGTGGAATACCTTAGTACGAGCCCAGTGCTGTGTTGCAGACAGGACAAAGAAAGAAGTACAGATTGTGTCCACTGCAGATGGGGCATGTAGGGCCTCTGGTATCAAAATCCATAGCTTTCTAATGGAAATGTACAGTCCTGATGTCATGTCAATGCGAATGGTGCGACAATGTTTTGAGACAGGCATGTGAGTAAATTGGATGATCAAACACCCACTCACCCAGCAATGGGTATAGGAGATGAGATCATTACTGGATATGTTGATTAGATGATTCAACGGTACAGGTGCGTGATATAGTAGATCACAAATTGCCCATATCTTTACCATGAAAATTATCCATGAAATACTGCAGTACCGTAAGGTGTCATCATCATGGGTGCCTCACCAGCTCACAGCAAGCCACAAGTCACACAGAATGGGAACATCTCTTGCACTACGAGATGGAGGGAAATGTGTTTCTGTTCCGAATGGTGACTAGAGACAAGATCTGAGTTCACCATTTCACCCTCAAGTCAAAGGCTGTCCCATGGTGGGGAAGAATACAATATTGCCATTCTGAAATGAGTTCGAGATAACCCCATCGGCAGGCATGGTGCGTTTGACTAGGTTTTGGTTTGCTGAAGGGGTTCTTTGTTAGATATTTGCAACCTCCCAAGAATATATTCCCATTCATTCTAATGAGCTAATATTATACCCCTATGTTGTTCTAGAATGTCTGTCAGCCAAACTTTCCCAGCTCAAATTCTGAATCATTTCACTCACATGGCTTGTTTACCTGCTGTCCCCATCATACCTTGTGGCCTTCCTTTACACCCCCTTCCAACTCATTTATCTCTAGAATGAATGATTTGGATCCAACATGTCTGCACCAGGGGCGGTTCTAGGGGTAGTGCCACCATGCCATGGCACTACCCACTAAGAGGAAAGGAAATTATTCATAATCCTGAATAAATAATTGAAGGGTCCACGGTCAGAAAGGGGAATGTCAAATAATGTAAAATGTTCAGGAAACGAGTTATAAGTTTCATTACTTATATGTTCTTATGTGTATGCATCAACTTGAAACGTCATTTTCTCACGACCCTCATTGTTCTTAGCCAGACACTGTGCCTTCAATACGTCGTGGAGAGGCCTACCAGATCGTGCTGATATCTCGATTTTTCATTTTGAGTGACATTCCCCCTTCTTCCTGTGGACCCTTCAATTGTCAAACGCCTACATTATCGAGGCCATGCATGTCGCAAAATTTACTATGGACCAGGAGGCAATACTACAATACAGCATCATCAAGAAGGATTACAAAAGACTACTATCGGTAAAATGTAAGGAACATTTGGAAAAAGAGGCAATAAGAATAGTAGAATAAGCTATCAATGACCCATTTGTAGCATTGAACCACAGAAAAACACATGGCTTTGGAAAAATAGAAATGGCTGAATGGGAAAAACACTTCCGGAACATACTAAACGTAGACGTCAGCCATCTTGATCCAACTAAAATGGGAACATGCCAAAATGAAACCAACCCGTTCACATCGGAGGAGGTAGAAGAAGCTATCATGTCACTCAAAAACAATAAGGCCATAGGACCTGACGGGATTTGTAACAAACACGTGAAAGACTCAACAGAGATGTTGCTTCCGGCAATCTCAGACTTAATGAACCTTTGTCTACATGAATGTAGCATCCCCACAGCATGGAGAATCTCAACTATTAAATTGCTGTTCAAGGGTAAAGGCGATCAATCAGATCCAAACTCCTACAGAGAGATCGCTATCGAAAAGAACATGATGAAGATACTGACAAAACTCCTCGCTAAAAGGATCACAGAAGCAGTAGACCATAAACTCCCAGATGAACAGTTTGGATTCCGTAAAGGAAGAAGCACTCTCTACGCCATTAACAACCTACTCAATGACATTGAAGAAACCCTAAGACATCCAAGTGGCAAATTTCATGCAGTGTTTGTCAATTACGCAAAAGCCTTTGACTTGTTGAGCAGGTTGCTAATAATTGCGAACTGGTAGCCATAATGGGCGAAAACAACAAGCTCACGACACTGATAAGCAACATTTTGACCACAAATTATATACAAATTGATGACCGTGTCGCAACTTCGAATTTGATAACACAAACCAACGGTGTATTACAAGGAGACCCACTCAGCCCCCTACTGTTCAACATTGCAACGTACGATGTGGTGACGGCAACTACGCTAAGAACGGAAAATGTTAAAATATTCCTATAGGCTGATGATATGGTCATTGGTTCGAGTTCCGTACATAAAGTGCAAAAAGCCATAACTAGATGAAAATTAACACAGAGAAAACAGTAAAAATGACGTTTCGGAAAGGTGGCAGAGAGGCCTCGGGAGACGGGATATACCTACAGGGCTTCCATCCACTCATCGTCCAAAAATAGCGAAATAGTGAGTGGTTTCTTTTCAAAAAAATCCTCTCGGCACGCCGGAAGGCGGAGGTAGATTTCACCGGGCAAACTAGGGGATTGGCTATAATAGGCAAAATATGCAGGTTTTCGTAGGAGGATCAGACCTCATTGATTGCAAGAAAGTATTTTACATTTGGAGGTTAAAAATCAACTTTTTTTCGTTTTTGTATGCATATTTTTATCATTTTATTGTCTTATGGGGATGGTAACCTTCTTGTCATTCGGGGTTCATTTTTATACTTCTGATCACACTGTCCTTATGCAAGGTTTGGAACTGATGTGTAACTATCAGACAGTCTGTTACTTCTTCTCGCAAAATTTTATCTCCCGCAGAGATTTTTGTTGGTTCCTCAGTTTAGGGGCTGCGACAACGTGGTCATGTAACCCCGGGTGTGTAGAATCAGATAAACGGTGTTAATTGTGATGACTGTTTTAGTCTGTAATTCAGGTAAGGTCTGCAGACGGTCAATTTTAAGTAGTAGTTCCTAATTTTGTACCATATCCTAACGTGAACGACACCTAGCTGTGAACTTGGCTACTAGATGCCACCGCAACCAGCAACTTGCAACGAACGTTGGAACTTCTCCTCCAAAGGAAAGCATGCTGAGGGTTTTTTAGCGCTCTTAGAAAATCCGACGACTTTGGCCGGCTTTGAACCAGCGACCTTGGGCATATAAGTTCAGCATGCTACCAGTTAGCAGCTTCCCACAGTCAGATGGAAAAATGAATGTGATCTCGTGCAATGGCGTTGTCTTGGCAACCTCTGATAGCTCATCCCTCATCAATTTAGAAGCGTTGTCACGGTAACCTCTGATGGCACTTGGCATGTTCTTTAATTCCGAAATCATTTTTCTCTTCCCTTGGCGTAATGGTAGGTCAGATTAAAAATTCTTTCAGACAAAGTTTTAGGTAATTATTAGGGGAATATTTTCCATTATGTACGGGTTTGATATTGTGCCTATTAAGAGAGATATGATTAATGTTTCCCGAAAAAAACACTTTTTTCCACCCCTTTGGTCAATGGTTGGTGCTATCAAAAAACCTATTTGACATAAATTTTTGGCACTTATCCGACAAATATTATGAACTTTGAATTGATTCGATATTTCACGTATTAAGAGAGTTATAGCGAAATTTCACTTTTTCGAAAAAAAAAGCCCCCCCCCCCCCTTAACCGATTTTGCCCATTAACGAACTCGACCGATTTTTTAAGGGGTTACATATTATGTAAAACATTAAAGTGATTGGTGAAAAATTACGGCAGTTATCGTGTCCACAAGAAACTGATATATATGCATATATATACACACACATATATATAAACTTTTGAACTGACGGTGGTTTGGGGGATGTGAAAGGCGAAGATATGTCGAAATTTTCCGGAAGTCGAAACATGGCACCCATTGCAATAGTTAGCTTTCTGATGAAATCTACCTAAAATAGGCTACATAATTTAAAATACTACCATCAACGACACCTAGCTGTGAACTTGGCCACTAGATGCCACCGGAACCATCAACTCGCAACGAACGTTGGAACTTCCCCTCCGAAGGAAAGCATACTCAGGGATTTTTGGCGCTCTTAGTAAATCCGACGACTTCAGCCGGGTTTGAACCCGCGACCTTGGGCATAGAAGTTCAGCATGCTACAGTTCCGATACCGAAGTCGCTTCCCACAGACATATGAAAACAGAATGTGATCTCGTGCAGTGGCGTTGTCATAGCAACTGCTGATGGCTCAACCCGTATCAATTAAAAGTAAAGTTGTCATGGCAACCACTCTTGGCACTTGGAATTTTCTTATAATTTAAATCATTTTGCTCACTCCGTGGCGTAATGGTGGGTCATATCGAAAATTCTTTGAGACAAAAGTTTTAGGTAATTATTGGAGGAATATTGTCCATTTTGTACGGTTTTGATATTGTGCCTATTAAGAGAGATATGATTAATGTTTCCCGAAAAACCCACTTTTTTCCACCCCTTTGGTCAATGGTTGGTGCTATCAAAAAACTTATTTGACATAAATTTTTGGCACTTATCCGACACATATTATGAACTTTGAATGGATTCGATATTTCACGTATTAAGAGAGTTATAGCAAAATTTCACTTTTTCGAAAAAAGCCCCCCATTTTCACCCCCTTCGACCGATTTTGCCCATTAACGAACTCGACCGAGATTTTATAGGGATACATGTTATGTAAAAAATTCAAAGTGATTGGTGCAAAATTACGGCAGTTATCGTGTCCACAAGAAACTGATATATATATATATATATATATACATATATACATAAATTATATATAAACTTTTGAACTGACGGTGGTTTTGGGGTCTGGGGGATGTGAAACGCGAAGATATGTCGAAATTTTCCGGAAGTCGAAACATGGTACCCATTGCAATAGTTAGCTTTCTAATGAAATCTACCTAAAAGTGAAATAAAGGTGAGTTTTTGTATGAAAAAGTGAGTAAATGCATAGCATTATTCGCATTTATGGCCGTATATCTGGTTAATAATTTTAAATTTTGTTGATATCAGTAGGTGCAATTGGGGGGGGGCTTGGGTGGCTAAGCTCCCCAAAACCAACCATAGCCCCCCCCCCAAAATGTGACAAGACTGTATTGAAATAGACAAAATTTTTAAGAATGTGTATCTGAAAAAAAAAGTTACCCCCCAAAAATGTCAACCAAATTGCGCCTATGTTAATATCTCTGAGTACTGTTTGTGATTTTTCATGTAGTTAGACTGGACACTTGGAAATCATGGATAGGAAAATCAATGCAACACTCAAGAAATTTAAATTGTAAATCAAAAATATAAATGTGAAATTTTGTTAAAAGATGGTTTGTTAAAATTTTTGGCGATCGCTGCACGGCTCCGGCTGTGGTATCGCACCATGGAAGCTTTTTATGCTTTCTGGCTGCCTGGCTCGCTGCCGGCAGCACGCACAGGCACCGGTGGCAGAAAAATGAACTACCCATTCATGGGTAAATTTTGGGTCGTTTCTTCCAATCTGATTGTGCACGAGACCATTTTTAATGCAGAAGGTGACCAGTTTTATAAAAAAAAAAAAGTGAGAATAGTGAGTCATCATCATCATCAAATTCCAGCTCCAGTCGCCCGGGTGCTGTTAACGAGCCCTCGCCACCTTTTCCTGTCCATGAATAGTTGGTCTTCATGGGTCCTTCTCCAGTCTAGCCCTATGTCTTCTAGATCATCCTTGATTTGGTCCAACCATTTCTTCTTTGGTCTTCCTACTGGTCTTTTTCCTGGGATAATCTTGTTGAAATAAGCTTTTGTTGTCCTCTCATCTCCCATTCTTTGAAGATGCCCATACCATCCTAATCGTTGCTTCTGCAAATATTTTGTAGCACTGATATCTATGCCAGCCTCTGTCCTGTTTGTTTCGTTCCTTACTTTGTCTCTCCTTGTCCTTTGAAGCATTGTTCTTATAAACTTCATTTCGGATGCCCGAATCCTACTTTCTTCTCTTCTGGACAGGGTGCATGTTTCTACTCCGTAAGTTAGAATTGGGATGTAGTATGTCTTAAACAGTATATGTTTACACTTCCTGGGCACTTTATTATCCCACAGTAGTGTTCTAACTTGTGCATTGAAGGAGGCTGCATTACTAGTTCTATTTGTTACTTCACTGTTGTTGTTGTTATCCTTACACACTGTGCTACCAAGATATTTAAATTGATCAACAATTTGTAGAGGCTGATTATTCAGGTAAATGGTTGCATTAGACAGTCCTGTTGTCATCATTACTGTCTTACTTTGGCTTATTTTCAACCCATACTCCTTGAACAGCTTGTCCCATGAATCCAGTTTTTCTTGTACCTCTCTGGCACTTTCTCCCCAAATCATGACGTCATCTGCAAAGACAAGGGCATTTGTTTCATTACCCTGTTCTTTTATTCTCTTCAGGATTATGTCCATCACTGTGATGAATAGTAATGGAGACAGTGAACTTCCGTGTTGGACTCCTTGTTTTGTTATGAACCATCTGCTTTCCCCATTACCTATTCTTACACATGCCCTTGTGTTCTCATACAGCATTTTGATCTTGTTTATCAAGCCTTTTGGGACATTGTGCCTTTCTAAACATTCACAAATTTTTGATCTTGCAATGCTATCATAAGCTTTTTCTATATCTTGAAATACCATTACTAATTCTTTCCCTTTTTCAAAATGTTTCTCAATAAGCATTCATGCAGCAAAGATAGTACTCCTCCCTGGTCTAAAGCCATGTTGTTCTTCTTCTAAAGCCTTTTTTAAGTGTCTGCGTAGTCTTTTCGCAATTATTTTTTCCAAGATCTTTAGACCATGGGATAACTAAGTAATTCCACGATAGTTCTCACACTTTTTCCGGTTTCCTTTTTTAAACAATGGCACTATTACACCTTTAGACCAGTCATCAGGGATCTTATTGTCCTTCCATATAGCATGTAATACTCTGTACAACCAATGTATCCCATTAATTCCTGCTGCTTTTATCATGTCTGAACTTACTTCATCAACTCCAGTGGATTTCCCTTTGATCATGGCTTTTAAAGCTTCTTCCACTTCAGACCAGGTTGGGGGTGGTTCTTGGTGGTTTTCATCATTGGCCCCTAAATTGATGTTCGTGTCCCCACTGTCATTATTAGATGCATCATTTAACAGTTGATCAAAATACTGTCCCATTAATTTCCTGATTTCATTTATGCTTCTTATCACTTCTCCATTATTTCCTTCCAAAGCTGTAACTGATTCCTGATGTCATTTTTTGTTTTTCACAGTTTTATATAGTAATTTCTTATTACCTTGTGCATCTTCCTCCAGTTTCTTCGCAAATTCATCCCAAATCTTATCCTTCTCTTCATTAATTATGCGTTTAACTCTTAATTTGTGAGTAATTTTATGAAATAGTGAGAAAAGTGAGGCTGTTTTGAAAATAGTGAATAATAGTGAGAAAAGTGAGTCGCTGGGAGCCCTGTATACCTAGGATTGAATCCCCTCAAGACAGTAAATACATTCACATACTTAGGATTGACAATGCAAACAACAGCTAGAGCCTACAGAGTCCACATCAAGTCTCGTGCAACGGCGGCAACTAAAGCCATATATGACATTAAATCACTCACGAAGCTGTCTTTGGGAACCGCTATGAGATTATTTGAAGCGAAAATAGCGCCCATCGCCACATACGGGATAGAAATCATCTGGGAGAAACTGACCCTGGCAGACTTGAGGACGCTCGAGGCAGTGAAGTCGTGCTTCCTAAACGCAACCCTGGGATTATCAAAATATGCAAAATCTAGACTAGTGTACGAACTTGCCAAGGAGAACTTCTTCATTGAGGATCTATGGACGAAGAGAGGACTACCATCTACGGACGCCTGGAAAAGACTAATTCATGAGAGAGTGAAGAAGAGAGATGAAATCTGGCTCGAATATTACATAACAGAAGCCATGAAGAATAGGGTATGGACTGACACCAATCAAGACCTACGACACTTCGTTAACTCGATGGCGGTACATGGGTACCACCATAAACTGTGCGTCACCGAGTACTTTCATGACATAGACGTATCCTGTATCTGTAAACAGTGTAGTCGGTACTACGTAATCGCATGTAAGAACCGGGGACCTTCCATTGTGATATTTTGTGAAGGTAGAAGGTGAAAACACTAATGTTGTTTCCTATGGCTAGCCCGGATTCCAGTCCATCAGCTAATGTATATTAATTTATTAACCCTATGTACAATTTGTGTGCCAGTAGTGGATGAAACCAAATGCTTTCAAAAATGGAACGAGCCTCGGACATGATGGATTTAATAGACGACGAGACGGCTGTACACACGGACTAAGATTTGGAACTTTAAACCTAAGAACGCTGACGGGGAAGGTGGAGGAGATAGTGGATATGATGGAAAGAAGGAAGTTGGATTTATTGGGATTGGCAGAAACAAAGTGGAAAGGGGAAGGAAGGAGAGAACTGAGAAAAGGCTATAGACTGTACTGGAGTGGGAATGAAGAGGGAAAGAGGAATGGAGTGGGAGTAGTAGTACGAGATGGTTTAGAAGAAGTGAGGAGAATAAGTGATAGGATGATGAAAGTGAAAGTAGCACTGAGGGGAGAGACCGTAGAAATAGTGCAAGTGTATGCTCCACAAGTAGGCTGCGCCTCTGAAGAGAAGGAGAAGTTTGAAGAGGAATTGAAGAAGCAGCTGGTAGGAAGAAATATGATTGTTATGGGGGATCTGAATGCCCATGTAGGAAGAGAAAGACAAGGTTATGAGAGTGTTCTAGGACCAGAGGGTTGGGGCGGAAGAAATGAGGAAGGAAAGAGACTGTTGGACTTCTGCCAGAGGAACAGCCTGCTAGTTGGGCCAAGAGAAGAGAGAGCCACATCATCACATGGTACAGTGATGACTTGACCAGGAAGTCGGTGGTCGACTATATACTGTATGAGAAAGAACTAAATAAGAACATCACGGACATCAAGGTTATACCATCGGAGAACCTGGATAGCGACCATCGATTGCTGGTAATGAACCTGAGAGGGAGTAAGGAGAAGAAAGGGACTGAGAACCAGGAAAGACGTATAAGGATATGGAAACTGAAAGAAGGGGATAGAAGGGTCGAGGACCTCAAAATGGTAAAGGAAGGAATTCCAACAGATGAAGAAAGAGGGGTGGAAGAGGAATGGGCTAGATTTAAGTGGGCTAGATTTAAGAAGACACTAGTAGGTGCAGCAGAAGCAGTATATGGGAGGACAAGTAGTAAGAAGAGGTGGAAGGAAACACCATGGTGGAATGAGAAGACAAAAGATATAGTAAGGGAAAAGAATAGAGCCTTTAGGAGGTGGTATCAAAATAGGACGGTAGAGACAAGGGAAGAGTATCAGGAAAGAAGGAGGCGAAGAGAGTAGTGGCTGAGGAGAGAAGAAAGTGGATGGAAGAGTGGACAAAGATGATGAAAGAGAATAGCGAAGGTACAAAAAAGGTCCTGTATGGGATGGTAAAAAATAAGAGGCGGAAGGATCCTACGGATTATGTTAGAATGGTGAACAAAAGGGGACAAGAGATAGAAAATAGGGAAGAACTGAAGAAAATGTGGAAAGAATATTTTGAAGAACTTCTGAACCCAAATGGAAAAGATGGTGAGGAGGAAGAAATCGGGGAAGAGGAAGATGAACTGCAAACAGAAAAGGACTTAACATGGAAAGAAGTGGAAGATGCAGTGAACAAAATGAAAGGAGGGAAGGCACCGGGTGTGGATGAGTTGAGTGCGGAGATGGTGAGAGCAGCAGGAGAGGTGGGGATACAGTGGTTGTACCGAGTGATGAGGACAGCATGGAAGGAAAACAAGACCCCAGAGGACTGGAAAAAAGGAATAATTGTCCCGATCTTCAAGAAAGGTAGTAGAACAGATTGCAGAAACTCTCGGGGAATAACACTGATGAGTCATTGTGCAAAGATCTTCGAGAAAGTTTTGGAAAAGAGAATTAGGACAAGGATAGAAGGAGGGATGAGGGAAGAACAACATGGCTTCAGAGCAGGAAGGTCCACAGTGGATTTGATTTTTGCTGTAAGGCAGTTACAAGAACAGCACTATGAGTATGGAACAGATCTACTGATGGCCTTCCTGGACATTGAGAAAGCATATGACAGTGTATGCAGAAACAAAGTATGGAAGGCCCTGGAGGATAGAGGAGTAGAGAAATGGACTATAAAGAGGATAAAGGAGATGTACAAGGGAAGCGTGAGCTGTGTGAAAGTGGGAGGAGAGAGATCAGACTGGTTGAAACAGAGAAACGGCCTGAAACAAGGAAGTTCACTGTCACCGTTACTTTTCATTGTGGTGATGGATGACATAATGACCCGAGTGGCACAAGTAATTGGGGAAGGAAAGATGAAAGCAATGGTGTTTGCAGATGATTTGATGATTTGGGGAAACAAGGAGGAGGTGGTACAGGAACAGTTGGACGTGTGGGAAGGAATAATACAAGGATATGAGATGAAATTTAGCATAAATAAGAGTGAGATGGTGATCACAACAAGGAAGAAGGAAAGAACCACAACGGGAATAACAATTGGTGGGGAACAGCTGAAGAAAGTGGAGAGTTTCAAGTATCTGGGAAGCCTGATACAAGACAATGGAAGAAACGATAGAGAAATAAATGAGCGGGGGAGGCAGGCAGAAGCATTTCGGAGGAGTGTGAGAAGCATGTTATGGAGCAAGGATGTCCCTCAGAACAGCAAAAAGATCATATATCGGACGTACTATGTCCCTATCCTGACGTATGCCTCGGAGACCTGGGTTATGAAAGGAAGGGAGAAGAGCAAAATACAGGCCAGTGAGATGAGGTTCTTGAGAAGCAGTATTGGAGCTACAAAGATGGACAGAATAAGAAATGAGAGGACCAGAGAATTAATGAAGGAGGAACAATTACAGGATGGTATAGATAAATCTAGACTTAGATGGTATGGACATGTAAAACGAATGGAGGAGAAGAGGATACCCAGGAGAGTACACGAGACGAAGTGGGAAGGAAAGAGACCGAGAGACAGGTGGCTGAAGGGGGTGGAAGAAAGCGTGAAGAAGAGAGGAGAAGACTGGACAAGGGTAGAGGCTGAGAGATGGTGGGAAGACAGAAAACGTTGGAGAGGCTTGTGTTCCAAACAGACCCGGCCAGTGGCTGGAAACTGTGCAAGATGATGATGATGATGATTTTCAATATAATAATTATCTAATTCCATCTGTAGAGAATCCATTCCAGTCCATTGTCCCCACGGTAATATCTTGTACCCTGGGTCTATCCGACTCGGATTACTCATGCGCAGAGTCCTAATTACTATCTTCATCGCAGGCTCGTACGTCATTGGCAACGCAGAAATAAGCCATACTCTGTGCCAGAGACAACGTGGCTCAAGGAAGTATAGGAAGGGAAGTGCAATGCCATCTATTGGTCGCTGTGAGATACTGGGCCAATGCTATGGAAATTTCACAAAGCGTGGAAAAGAAGTGGAAGTGCACCAATAATCTGATTGGCTGGAAGTGATCCAATTGTAGGGTATTCAGGGGCTTTTTTGACGACACAGACCACAAACTGATCTGCTGTTAAACATGGTTAAGTGCAGAAAGTGAGAACTGTTTGCAGACGGATTAGGGTTGAAAATCTCCAGGATAAGGAACTTGTGCAGAAATACATGGAAATGATTGATGTGAAATTCCAAAGAGTAGATGGTAAAGAATTGCAGGACATTGAGATGGAGTGGCCAGGATACAGGGTAGCAATACTAGAAGTAGCAAAGGCATGTCTTGGGACAACAGTGTGTAAAGACAGGAAAAAGGTGCACATCCTGGTGGAATGACGTAGTGAAGGCTGTCTGTAAAAGTAGAAAGAAGGCTCCCAAACAAGGAATCTGGTAGACAAAGATCTATATGTAGTTGAAAGGAACAAAACCAAACAAATAATAGTAGACTCCAAAAGGAAATCACGGAAGGAATTTGGAGATACTGTAAATTAGAAAAATTAGGTCAAGCAACAGTTAAACCTTCCTGAAGTGTTATAAGAATCTTAGAAATGGAGGAAAAAGAGAACTGAGCAGTGTTCTGGATGATTCAGGAAAACTCATTGTAGATAACAAGAGAGCTTTGGGAAGAGAACTTGCTAAATGTTAATGGAGAATTATCTGGCAATGTGGCAGATTTTGAGGTTATGGAGGCTGAGAATGGAAACGAACAGGATCACAGTTGGGGAAGTAAGGAACTGTTGAGTAAGATAAGGCAGATGAGGAAAACGAGGAAGAGAAGCAGGAAGGGAAGGTGAAGAAAAAGAAGGGAAAGGAGAAGAAGGAGAAGAAGAAACAGAAGAAAAGGAAGAGCAAGGAGGAAGGTAAAGAAGAAGAAAGTGAAGAAGGAAAGAAAGTAGCTGAACGAAGGAAAAAGGTAGAAGAGAAGGGAGAAAGGAAGGAGGGAGAAGATGAAGCAGAAGAAGGAATGAAAGCAGATGATATGGAAGAAGCTGAAGAAGAAAAGGAGGCAGATGAAGGAAGCAAAAAGGAAGGTGGAGAAGGAAAGGAACAGGTGAAGGATGGGAAAAAAGAGAAGATGAAGGAGAAACAAAAGAGAGAGAAGAAGTTGATAAAAGGGGAAGGCATGATGATAATAAAATAGTACTGGTGACATTCTGCGCTTGGCAAGAAATAATGGTGACAGGCCCCGGAGAGGTCGGAAGGACGAAGAGATGATTATGATAACAGTACAGACAGGTCTGATGACGATTCTGCCGTTCCTTCTGAAGATAAAGCTTGTAGATTCACACCTTTTGTCAACAATGCCGTAGATATGTCTGGTAGTGAAGAATTCGTAACCACGTCTGTTGATGACTATGATGTATAATTTGTTTCACTTTGTATTTTTGTTCTAGTCTGTGTATGTTTGATGTATTCTTTTAAATTTATGTATATTGTGTGATGGTCGAGAATCAATCTATAACCTTCAGTTAGAAATTGATTCTCGAGGGGTCGTTTCTGTAACCGAACATTAGGTTACAGAGCTCTCTTTTGGTTGGTATTATTTTATTTTTCAGGTTGCCAGCCATGGCCACCTATTGGTGGGGCACCACGGAGAATCTTGTGTATTGTGGCATAAAGATTCTTTGTTTTGGTCCAGCAGTGGGTGGCAGGTGGCTTTGACTGAGGTCAGAGGTAACTGAGGTGATGTGATATTTGTATATAGTTTATGCCATTAAGAATGAATAGGTTATCTTGGTCTATGGAAAAAGAATAGTATGGAGAGGGATCACGAATGTTGTGATGTTTTAATTATATGATGTTATGTTCTGAGGTCTGGCAATTTGTTTTGGAGAAATAGAAGTAATGTCTAGAGGTGGAGAAGAATGAAAGTTGTTGTGGACACTGTAAAAGAGATGTAGGTAATGGAAGCCTGCTTACATGTTGACAAACAGGTATTGATAGTTTTTGATTGCCAGAGAACAACCAGAAAAGAAGAAAAAAAAGGAACAGAAGAATATTAAGCTTTTTGAGGGGTATTTATTTTTCACTGTACTGTACTTGGTGTGATTCTTTTAGAGAATATATCGGCCCATTACCCTGACGTGTCAAGCTTCGATATTATATTTATTACAAAGGTAGCCCAAATTAGAGGCATTATCATATTTATTACAAACACTACAAAAACTTTATGGGAACAATCCTAGAATTTGAAGTACCGTACAGTATAACCCCGCTTTTACGTTCCCGCAATTAACGTTTTCCCGCCAGTTACAACATTTTTCATTGGTCCCTTCTATTTTCCTATGTCTTCAATGCAATCTGGTTCCCGCTTTTACGTTAATGAAATTTTAAATTTCCTGCAATTTACACCTAGTAGACGAGCGAACATAAAGAGAAGTTAGTTAGTTAGTTAGTTAATGTTGTTTTAAGGGGCGGAACTACGGGGTCATCTGCCCCTATATAGAGAAGACAGTGATTTTAAATAATAATAATAATTACTTGATATAACAAAGCGAACAAAATGTCCACGAGACGACCTTAAATGTCGCCAGGCCGTGCCAAGCGGTTTATCGCTACCCCAACGGAAACAAATTGTACGGCGTATTGAATGCAGGTGCGGGACGAAGTCATGTGCTATTCTTCATCATGTGAGGCCGCATGGGAGTGCTACTTTTTCCACTAAAATGTGGCGGTCATCCTAACAGATATTGATATTGGTCGCAGTCACCGAAGAGACAGTTTTGTTTGAGAACAAGTCTCAGTTAAACTCCAAAGCACTTGACATGCCGCATACTATGGAACTCCGGTGGCCTTGATCATTCAGCTTCAGCAGGTAGGCGACCAGAGAGCGTGCAAAGTTCTGAGCCGAGAGGATACAAGTGACCGGCACTTTCACCAATAAGTGAAGAGCGAATTACTCTTGACAAGTTAAGTTATGCATATGTTGGTTGGTAAGACTCACTTATATTCTCTTTGCTAACTGACACTCGGCAACATATTCTTTGATGCAAATGGCAGCTTGTTTTCTTTGTTTTTTGCGCTTCAAACTGGGCTCTGTTTCAACATAAAACTCGAATAGTTGACATATGTCAGATGACATAAAATGTCTGACAATTCGATAGTTCGACAAGTTACCGTTTCTCAAAGCATGTCAAATTGACAAACATGTAGCGACAATTTTGTAAATTGTCATGATATGTTGTCGGAAATCTGTTTCATAAAGTTGTAAACCGGACAAGTATGTCACATATGTCACCAGTTTTTCTTTATGAACTAATGAATATGTCAGCTGGTTTTGTACAATTGTCAAATTGTCTGCGAAAACTTGACAGGCGCCATGTTACATGTCGATTAATACCATAACCTAACTTTTCGTATTGCAGCGCGTTTGGAAGGTTCCCGTTACATTAATAGCGTTGTTAGAATCGTTGGAATGGAACGATTAAACAGCGGCAATAGTAGAGAGGGATTAAGATCAGTGGCATACGCAGGATTTCCTTTTGAGGGGTTTCATTCATACTGTAAGGTAATTGTACATTTTAAAATTATATTTTGATTATTATTAAAAAAAACCAATAATAAAATAAACATTCTCTTTTAATGAAAACTATTTTAATTATATTTTCCAGCACAATAAAAATATTGAAAAAATTCATTTCTTTAAGAGGCCTATAAAAACTAAGTATTAAAACTGAAATAATGCAGAAATGAAGCTGTAATGTTCATATGTGACTGCTTATAATATTGATATTAAGTGAGAAAAATAATGTTGATGAGCTTTTTTGGCTCAGAGTGTGTATAAAAATTGTAACCTTATGATTTCCCAAAATTTACACTTTTTCATTCCAGACCCTTGAAAAGTGTAAAAGAGGGGTTATACTATATTTCAAAGGATATGCAATTGATTTTATATGGATACAGCTGTCCAAATAATCAGAAGCCATTTGAATACCGATAGTAAAGGTAGTTAATCTTTGGGGAAGAGGTTACCTGAACAGTAAATAGTTCTACGAACCCCTATATGCTGTACATAATTTATTCTTAGCACTTCATGTTTAAATGTCTTGAACTATAGTAAACTTAGTTAATTTGGCAACATACTATTGTAGAATGTAGCAAATAAAATAATAGTTGAATGTGACTAATTTACAGTTCACGGGCCCACAAAAAATTGAACTATTCAAGATCTCAAATTAGACAAGTTACAATTTATATTTTCATGTAAGGCAATGGACCACAGGAAAAGTTTGAATTAAAACATTTTAATCAGCTAAGTTTGACTGTCCTGCTAAATCAAGTGGTTGGCCATTACATGGCTACTCACCTGGTGAACTGGAATGGGTTGATGGCAATTAGCACCCGGACACTGAATCGAGTCCATCAGCTTCAGTTCCTCCACATTAAGACAACGAGAACAATCACACAGGAAGTAGTATGTGGCTTGCAGTTCAGCCTGTCTAGCCTTTGGGGTGTTCAGCAAATCAATGTATGTGATTCTGACCTACAAGAAATATACAGTAAAACTAATCATCAGCCATCATTTCCATTATAACAACATTCCATGAAGATACTGTGTATATATTATATTACCTTATTGGAATGACTCTCAAGAATACTAAAGCAAAAGTTAAATTTAGAGGAGAATTGTCAAAACCATTTACAATCACAACCGGCCTTCGGCAGGGGGATGGTCTCTCACCTATTTTGTTTGTGTACTGGAGAAGGTCATGAGAGAATGGAGAAAGAAATGCCAACCAAACATCAAGATTGGTAAAAATATTAAACTAAACTGCCTGTCATTTGCAGACGATCTTGCACTACTGGCAAATGATGTGGAAGAGGCTAAAGTCCAAATTGAACAACTGGAAAACATTGCAGCAAAAGTGGGATTACAAATTTCATTTGAAAAGACAGAGATTATGCCAACCTTTGAGGTGGACACCCCTGTCCTTCAACTAAATGATAACAAACAAATTAAGGTTGTAAAAAAGTTCAAGTATCTTGGGGAAACTATAACTTGGAACCTAAATGAAAAAGCCGCAATAGAGTACAGAACAACAAAACTGAGATAAGCACAACGAGTCACATGGTCAACTTATAAGAAGAAATCTCTCTCGATGAATGCCAAATTTAAAAAATATGGTTCAGTAGTTAAACCTGAAGCAACTTATGCAAGTGAAACCCTGTTTAAGATGAATACCAAAGCAACAACAGATAAAATCCAAAAAATAGACAGAAGGATCATCAGGACAATCATCAATAAAAAACATCAAGTAAATGGACAATGGAGACTGCTGCCTAATGAAATAGTCTATCGGGAAAATGAATCAATTGTGAATACAATGCGAAAAAGGAGAATTGCCTTTTTCAGCCACATAGTAAGACTACCAGGTCCAGAATGATTTAGACGAGCTAAATATTACAATGAAACAAATTGCAGAGAGAAAAGAGAAGAGGATTCTGAGAAGTAGGGATACAAGATTGAAATTAAAAACAGTCAAACGAAAACAGTACAACATTACAAATGAAGAGAGGGCGGCCAGGTCGGAGAGATTAAAGAAGCTCTGGAAGGAGAAGAGGAAGTTGAGAAGCCATTACAACTAATATTGTAAAGACTGTAGTGTATATGGATTGATTTAAGTGCTCCAATGTGGGCGTAAACTATGTAAATAAATAAATTATATTACCAATGAAATTTCTGGACAATGCTGACAAAATGATCAAGGAAGCTGAGAAAGATATAATATAATTACCCACGGATACTCCAGGTGCAATGGTCTATACTCGCAGAATGTACAAAGGTCTCTTGAGTATTTAGGATGCAATGGGAGCAAATAAATGGCTTACGGACTCTCAGAAAAACAAAAATGAGTACATTCTTAACACAAGAGACATTTAAAAGGATGTCGACGTTTGTTTATCAAAACTTGGCATAGCAGGATTGCAAACATTTCTCGTATTTAAGAGATCAACAGTTTGAAGCATGGTGTTGGTGAACACAAAAAGGAAGAGAGGTTATTCTCTAAAAACAGTTCACGCAACCAAATATATGGGGATGGCACCACAAGGGTCTTCCCAGCTATGAATGGAAGGATGTACTGAAGCTCGTATGTAATGTAGCCGCAGTTAAGAGCTGTACCAGGCAGAAGCCGGGAAGATAACCGTTCATGCCGAGATCGAAACTCTCCCTCATGTCCTTGGTTTCTGCAGAAACGGCACTCAATGAGATCCACCCTTAAGGAATGGCTGTTGATGACCTTAATATTCACTTAAAATCATCAATAAAAATGCCCTTACGTTCAAAAAAGAATAAAAAGTAACTTCTAAATTTGATCTAACTGAACTGTGCTGAATGTATTACAGTGGATTCATTTTCACCCCACAATTACTTTTAATTGTAGATAAATAATTCTTAACTTAAATTAACACATGACAAGGAAATTATGGTTAAATAAAATATTTTAAATGTTACAAATTATATTCATAAATATAAAACAAACTTACCTACTGAAAAAAAAAATGAAATGAAATGAAAATCCACAGCCTGCTTCCAGTCTCCGACCGGGTCAGGAATGCAATGAATAAGCCCCCATCTAGTGGCGAGGATATGAACTGTGCCGGCTGCCGAGGCCTGACGCACTCCTCTGAGGCAATGATGAAATGAATGACAGATGAAATGAAATGATAGTGGAGAGTGTTGCTGGAATGAAATTTTGACAGGGAAAACCGGAGCACCCGGAGAAAAACCTGTGTGCCTCCGTTTTGTCCAGCACAGATCTCACATGGAGTGACCGGGATTTGAACCACGGCCAGCGGTGAGAGGCTGGCGTGCTGCCGCCTAAGCCACGGAGGCTCCAGCTTGGTGTCGTAGGCGAAACCCCACACAAGACATGGCACAAACCTAGAAGAATTGCTGAGTTTTAATTCACCGGCCGTGAAAGCCAATATACCATCTTTTTGGAAGCCTTCATAGGGAGGTTAAGGCTGCTTGAGCTTTTAGTTCTCGCAGTCAAGTGGTGCAGTTGCACCTAATATAAAGGGAGGTGGCGCGCAGTTCGTCACTCCTGTGGGGGTCCGGGCGGGGACACCAAGAGCCTGCCGATGAGCCAGCTTGGTGTCCTAGGTGAAACCCCACACAAGACACGGCACAAACCTAGAAGAATTGCCGAGTTTTAATTCACCGGCCGTGAAAGCCAATATACCATCTTTTTGGAAGCCTTCATAGGGAGGTTAAGGCTGCTTGAGCTTTTAGTTCTCGCAGTCAAGTGGTGCAGTTGCACCTAATATAAAGGGAGGTGGCGCGCAGTTCGTCACCCCTGTGGGGGTCCGGGCGGGGACACCAAGAGCCCGCCGATGAGCCAGCTTAGTGTCCTAGGCGAAATCCCACACAAGACACGGCACAAACCTAGAAGAATTGCTGAGTTTAAATTCACCGGCCGTGAAAGCCAATATACCATCCTAAGGCCCTAAAATGTTGAAGATTAAAATAATGTCCGATCTATCTAAATTGACAGTAAATGCAAAATAATTTAAAACAAAAATGGATTAACCCTAAGCGGGCGGATGCGTTTTATGTCTGTACGCGGACCGAAAATACGGCACATTAAAACTTGTCCAGAATTATCGAACACTAGCTATAAACATGCATATGTACTGTACCCTTATTTCTGGAATGAACCACCAAAAATCCGCCGCTGGAAAAAATGGATTGTAGCATCTTGAAGTCCCGGCTAAAAAACAACACAGTGGTGAATACACTCAGAATAAGGAACAGGGATTTTTCAAACTGAATGACAATGCCAAATTTCTATAAAAAGATCAGGGAATCTTAGAACACGTGCCTGTCATATTTATTGACATAAAATACACGCCTCCTATCATTTGCATTTAATATATGCACAACTGACGTTTAAACGGAGTCAAAAATGACCAAATGTCATTACTTCTGTTACGACGCACATATATGTTTCTTCTAGAAACCATAAAAAATATTTACCGTGGCTTTCAAAAGCTCAAATAAAAATTACGAATGAAATCGTGGCATACACCTGCTGTTCCCTAGGTAACGGGAGTTTAACAACAAAAATTTAATGTTATAAAGCCTTAAAAATTTAAATAAAAAAAACCCCTGACGTATATCTCTGTCATCACAAAAACTATTTATTACTCTATACAATTTATCTCCCGTCTCCTATTACTTAAATTCCTCTCATAGAAGCAATAGAGATCTCGACTCAAAATAAAAATTAAAGATAAAAGTTACAACACGCATAAACATAACTATAAACCTTTCTCTAAATCCTAAACATAATTTATATACAATATAAATATCGGTGATGTAGTTCGCCAACTATTCAAGTTAAGATAAAATATTTACAATGGGCAAACTGCCTTCTTCACACACAAAATAAACAAATTGGCTTCCTATTTCTCCACTTAAATTCCTACAGACTTTAGAAAGTATCTTCGCCATACTATGTCTTATTCGGGAAACTATTACAATTCGGGATTCTATAATCCGTACAACTAAGTACAGACATAGTTCATTGACCTCCTATAACTGGTCTATCATCAAAATAAAAATAGGCCTACTTAATAAAAATATAATCTTCCAATCCTATGAATAATTACCGTAAATTCAATCTCTGATTAGAACCATTTAAATAGAACTCAGCCTACTAATTTTAACTATATGAGTCTATTTCAATAACCTCCAATATTAATACACCAACAATACTGCTTCTTCTTAACACATCGTACTTTCAACATCAAAATCATGTGCAAATCTGTCACTACAGACATTCTTTCAACAATTGACCAATGGCCTCACAATGCTCATTGTCATACTTCCAACAAGTTCCTCACCTCCGTCAACACGGTAATAATACAAATATCTGCTTTAGAGATACTTCGCAGTTCCTTTTCAAATAACATAGTATTCTCAACTAACTTCACGTTAACAAGTTCTTATAGCAGTTTCAACATCATTAATAAAAATATCTAATAAAAAAAAATACTGGTTCTATCGATGAATTAATTTAACAGATAATATAATAAAATACTAGTCCAAAACCGTGACCAAAGACAACACCAAGAAGTTCCAAGCCAGAGCCGTCTCCAGAAAACCGATGCAGATATCACAAGAGGAAAGAAAGAGATCAGATAAAATGAAGAAGTATTGGGAGACAAGGAGAGCACAAGCATCTAAGAAGTGATTGATGTGACGTACCCCAAAGTGGGTGATTCGAAAAGAAGAAGATGAAGAAGAAAATACTAGTAATCTAATAACAATTATATTACTTTTATATAAATCACATTTCAATAATGCTTCCTATTAGCTGTGATATTTCACTTAAATCCTCCTTCAATAATTTATTGTTTCAATAATACGTTGCAATTCGTATTTACTAACTTCACATTACATTCTCTTATAAATTCTTTCTTTAATACATTTCTCATGAAATTCCATACTCTTATGTTTGCGAATGTTACCAAATATTTATAACCAGATCTGTCTAATAAGTTACCAGATCGTGACGTTAAATAGATCTCCAAATAAGATCTTTAAGAATCACATTCTCTAAAATATACCTCGGTATAACATTCTTGGAACAAATTTCCATTACTTCCATCGTTATCAAAGAACGATATACCGGTAATACAATTCAAAAACCAATAAAAGGTGATCGAAACACATTTAAACTTGACCAATAAAATATTCTGAGCTAAACGGTAAAATCTCCATAATTCAAATTCGAAAGTCACAAAATTCAAAATTCCAAATAACAAATCTAAATTGTCAAAAATCGACGAAAATCGAGAATAAACATCTACATAACCTAGCAATGAAAATATAAAATCGAAAAACTATCCAGATATTACGAAAATGTAGAAAATTGGCATTAATATAGAAAGTTGTCGGATATTCTCAAAAGTATCTACAATTCTACAAAATGGGATACACCATTGGTCGTTAAGACTACCTTGTGATGCATTATAGTTGACTAGAAGTGGGCCTCCCTAGCTGTTTCTCAGAAACGGATTGTTTCTGAGAGCTCGAAGCTTCATGATGTCGTGTGGGCCTCTCCTCGATCTCCTACGGTAGTTTCCAGGCTGTCAGGAACGGGATCTGAACTCCAACATCTTCGTGTGGCCGTCCTTTCTGCTGGGCTATCTTCTTGTACGAGATGGGAAAACCCTTTCTCTCTTGATTGCGCTGGGATCCACCCGAGTCGCACAAGTTCGTGAAATTCTTCTGTCTTCTTCGCCAAAGTTCCGATGTATTAGTATTCGTCGTTGTAGTTGGTGAAATGACTTTTGTAGATGTAGAATAACTTTACGCAGGAGAGACGAGAAGTTCGTCATTACAATCTCTGTAGATTCAGTTGTATTCACCTCCCTCAACTTCAGAATATTCGATATGATAGAAATACGTAGAATAATTTCTTAATATGTTTCAAATGTAGTTGTATGTCGACTTAATATTCTTGCACAAAACTAAGTGCTGTTGTTCTCGTTGCTATTTGCTTGCAGTAGTAATCTTCTTCTAAGGTATAATAATATCTATCAGATTTGTTCACTTGTAGAGTATTTGGTAAAGACGTCCACTCCTGACGAAGTCTTGATTATTAAGAGCCTCGATTCCACTCTCTTATTTCCCTCACCAACAACAAAGTTAGCATCACCTTACAGAACATGGATCTGATTGGTTCATTACTAGCGATGATGATATAATTCTTAATTAAGCATTTAATTAGCTACAATGTTAATAAATAACTCTTATTTATTATTTAACACTTTCTACGATGTTATGAAGTGTTAATATCTCCCAGGTAATTAGATATGCTAATTGCTTTTATCTAAGTAAGAACGCTTCTCATTGGCTGGTAGCGCCACGCTTATGCCTCGTGTGCCCCTTCCTCGCGTCTCTGTGGGCGTCACTCCGTTCGGCAGCGGTCGCGTGCCCTCGTGCAGTCAAACAAAAAATTGCCCTCTCCTTGCGAGTTTATGCTGCATGTGCATGTCGGGAATAACCAACTAGGCTCCGCCGGTTAACTAGTTAATTCACTGGGCCGTCATAACCTGTTTGTGGCTTCTTTCCAGTGTCGGTTTTATTTAGCATTGGCTAGTTTTAGAAAACATTGAGAACATGTATATTTCCAGGCTCATAAATACGCGTACAGTACGTAATATTAATGGCTTATCTTGATTATTTGATGTACTCCGTCTCAAAAGTGCGTGGGATATTTTCGAAATATTCGCAGCTGCAAATTAGTGTATAAAGTACATAAGAGTCATTCCCCAAAATACAGGTTATTAGTCATGAAGTGATCACTGATGAACACTTTCGCAATTATTGTGATAAAATATTATCTGACCCACTTTTTACAGCACGTCGCAAAATAACTATATAACTTACAAAGAGCCGTTCTTAGAACTCACGATGTAAGCTCGACTGAACATGACAAATCTCTCACAGCTTGTGAGAAGCTAGGAGGTAGATAAATAACACTACTTAATTTGAATATTCCCTGTTAGGCCAGACCTAAAAGTGTGGTTTACTGCCATCTGTTGAGTTTTTAGCGTACCATTTGCACCGGTATCGGCGGATCTCTGACCATTGAACCCTTATTAATCTGCGATAAATAAGTATTCATGATTTATTATTATTATTACTGCGGCCCAGGCAGTAATTGTGGAAGTTGACAAAGAGGAAGGCAAGTTAGTGTGTTGCAATGATTGCCACAGAAACAGAGCTTGGTAGCTATTCTTGAAAACGGCCGGGTAAGCTGAGTTCAAGGCTAAATTGTGTAACAACATGCACCAGAATTGGAGTCATAAGGGGATGGTCACGAGTTTCCTTGCAACCGACCTACGATTGAATCACCCAATAAGGAGAGACCAAGCCAAAACCACGCGATGGGTGGCATCACTGGTAAAAAGCTTGCGGAATTGATTATCTAAAGAACTGCCGATCCGAATTATCTCCGCATGAGTGTGCTGAGACGTTTGAATTAAATGATGGAGATTGACACTAGTCCCAAGCGTGTGAGATGAAAACTCTAGAAATATTTTCTTAATTCACCCCACTCCTCCTCACTCTGTCAGTTTCCAATAAATTGATCGACGAGACGCTGTTTCGATGTAATACTGTTTGAGCTCTGGTGAGCTAACTTCATGCCAGTTTGTGTAATGATTTTAAAGCTCTAATATTATTTGAGGTCAATCGTATTGAGCTCTGGTGAGCTAACTTCACGCCAGTTTGTGTAGTGATTTTAACGCATTAATATTATTTGAAGACAACCGTTTTGAGCTCTGGTGAGCTAACTTCACGCCAGTTTGCGTGGTGATCTTAAGTACTTAAATATTATTTTGAAGACAACTATTTTCAGCTCTTAGGGGCAAGACTTGAGTAACATTCCAATTAGCGCTCAACGCGAGCGAAGGTTCACAAGAGCAGTAGAGATTACTGAGCGAGATAACGACTGCGAGACGGTCAGATTTAAAACTTGTATTGTCAAGCCAGTGACGATGGGTTTGAAGTGTATAGTTCATGTAAATTTTTATTGTATTTTTTCAAGTGTTGTATTGTGCGTGTGTAAGCGAGAGCTAGGGAAAGTCTTCGTTGATTAATCGCATAGGACAATCGTGGGCGAAATTAGTAACTCACAAGCGATTATAGCCAGGCAATTTATAATAACAATGAACTTTTCTGTCGAGGAGACTACACCAAGATGTCCGACGTGTGGTCAGGAGCCGGAGTGATGTCCAACGCTTCTACGAAGACAACGATGGAGGGCTAATTTCCCGTAGGGAAATGGGGCGAGATGGAAGTTATATGTTCTACAAGCTGATACGGTGATGTACAAAAATTGATTATTCAATATGTAGTTAGATACGGCAAGGGAACTTTGTAAATAGTTCATTTTTTTCTTTTTCTTGTTTTAGATTGTTTTTCTTGCACCGACACTAAATGTTTTAAATGTACGTTGGCGCGTGGCCAAAGTTGTTTGTTGTGTATTATTTTTTCTTTGGAGTCATATTTAGTGTACACGGCGCGTGTACGTGATTTTTATCCATGCGAATGCGAAACCCGTTACATTCGATAAGTGGTGCTTTATTAAAGTTCATATTTTAGATAGGAAAGGGAGGTAATTACTGTAAGATGTTTGCTGAACAGGTTATTAGTCATATTAGGGTTGCCGAGCGCAACAAATTAAGATGTAATTGTAGAACACCTTAGTTCTAATTTTTTTAGATTTTTTTTTGAGTCCTTTTCAGGTTCGATAGTCACAGGCATAGAGCGGAGGCGCCAGCTGGTGGAAAATATTTATGTCATTTTATTTCAGGGTCTGTCAAACCCATACGTGTGATTCTGTGTGTGTTATTGTGTCAGCTGTGTGTTTTGATTCTACGTGAAGAGGGGTAGAGGTCCTACCGCCCTCATTTTTGTTGTTGTTGTATTTTGATGGAAAGGCAGGGTGCTCCGAGGAGACCGCTGTTCCTTGTCCATATGCTGATTCTTGGATTTCCTAGGGGAAATGCTGAGATATATTTTGTTCTGACACACACACCCACGTATTATTGTGCTTTGGGGCACGCTTCTTCGAGACTGGATCCCATGCCTTGGGAGGTCGAGGTTATTTTGACACGTGGGTTGACAGATATGCAGATGTTCCACGAATCGCCCGTCTAGCCTGGTGACTTATTTTGTTAGGCAGTCCTGTTGTCCGACTGGCCCCTTTAAGCTTTCATTTAGCAAACCTGTTCTTTGTGATGGTTATTTTGAACCATAATTAATTGGGGAGTTCGCCATGTTTGTGACGGATTATTGCATGTCGTATGGATGGAATATTGTGTTAATAGTGTAAATGTTGGCTTTGAGCCTAGTGATTTGTTCTATGACTCAGTTCATGTACTTTAGTCTGTGACACCTGTGTGGTGTAGTGGTATTATACTTTTAAAAATGACGGCGGTCATATGTGTATTTCTGTTATTGGTCACGTGTTAGCTTACTTGTGTTGATTTGTGAGAAGTCCTAATTTTTAGGCAGTAATGTTTTGCTACGGCGGTTTTGATTCCAATTTCATGCGGAAATTATTCTGTTGTTTATTTTAAGTATAGGAAGTGTTGGTTTAGTTTTAAGTGTTGTATAGTTGTTCCCCGCGTCTGTCTAGCTCTAAGTAATGCGGATTAGTCTTCTGAAAGTTGATTCCGGATGATGACGAATCATGCATTCAATTGTACTCATCGTGAAGCATGTAGAACAGCACTCGCGCATACATTGTCATTATTGTTGATTTTTTTTTGGGACACTTGGTCCGAGTAATAATCTCTCCAGAGATTTGGCCTAGTTTTGGCAAATTTAATTTATTCAGTGGGAGTCATTATGGGAGTTTTGTTTTTTAATTCTTTTTGTAAATAGTTGATCTGTCATTAAATTCATTTGTTATAACCCTGGCTTTACTTTTTCCTGCATGTTATTTTGTTATATGTTACCCTGCATGTTAATGAAGCGCTTTAACAACAACTTACGATAAGGACTGTTACACCCCCCCCCCCCCCCCCCCCCCCCGAAACTGAGTCTCATAAGCTTCTTTGCAAGGGTTCATAAAACAAAAATGGCTGCCCAAGTGGGGATTGTTGTTGTTGTTGCTTCGCTGATCTCATATTTATTTCGTTGAGAAATGATGCCAGGTCAAGCGGGCAAAGTAAATTCAGTAAATTGAGGCGATGTTGTACGGCCATGTGCATTAGTAAAATCACTGAGTTCCTCAAGTTAGAAATATTGAGCAAGGTTAGAATTTGATATTGTATTTGTTATAAACTTGTTCTGGCGCCCGGCATTAAAATTAGAAAATTTGCATATTATTGAACTCAGTCAAAGCAGGAAGGTGTTGCCTTATATATGACATTTAATTAACTTCGGTTAATTGGTGTTGTTCGTAAATTCTGTTGGTTAGGAATTTAAAAGCAGATCACTAGGGAGTTATTTTGTTGGTTGGAAATAAGAGTAATTTATTCAGTAAATTTTGATTACTGAAATTTTTATTAAATTAGAATCACTAATATTTAAATATTATGACATGTATGCGTGTGTATGACTGAAATCTCGGTGCATGACCCTGTTTTTCTCTGGTTATATTTGTGTATTGTGCGATGGCGAGTGTTGAAGAAATCAAGGGATTGTTAGAGCAGATGTCGATGCAGATGTCCGCGAAAACGGAAGAACAGTTGAAAATTCAGAGCGAGCATAATGATAAACAGTTAAAGAACATGAAGGAGGAAATAAGCGAAGACAATTATAAACAATTGAACAAACAGTTAGAACAGATGTCCGCGAAAGCGGAAGAACAATTAAATAAACAATTAGAAATTCAGCGTGAGCATAGTGAAAAACAGTTACAAGACATGAGCGGTAACATTACGGTCCAATTACAGGTCCAGAAATTGGATACTGATAAATAGAGGTGTTAGAAAGTGTTGTTATTATTTGAAGATTTGTTGATTTAAAATTCAAAAGGTGGTGTTTTGTGTTTTTATTATTTTTTCGGGGGATGACATGTTAAAATTTGGAAAGCGATAAGGTTTGTACAATAAGTGCATTTAAAAATATAAACAATTAATAAAACAAAGTAAAAAACAAAACAGCAGGGTAAAACGTTAAACATGGCTATGGAAGAATGAGATAATACTTATATGGAAGTCACATTTTTATTTTACATTCACCATCTCGAAACACATTTCAGTGAATACCTTTTTCAGTTTTATCCAAATACTGCGGTGAAATCACTGGAAGTAGATCATGGTTAAAGTCTCAGCATTTGCAGCTGTCAATTTTCGCCTCCTATCACTTACTATGAGACTGTATTTCGAAAATGACCTTTCAGAATCCACATTTGAACAAGGATACCACACACACTTTAATGCAGCTGTTGCATAGTCTCGGTGAGCAGGCCTTAATCCCATGAGGATCTCTGGAACATTCACATTATCTTCATGACGCAGTTGGTTCTTGATTGCAGTCAGGTAAATGCTGTGAGCCTCTAAAAACTGTTGAGACTCCATCTTCGTAAGAAATGGGGCATTCTTCTTAAATTGGAGCAGTTCTGTGGGAGATACGTTCTTAGGTGCATGCCGAGGATCAAACAATGACCCGATGGCTTCTACAGTCTTCCTGGCTGGATCCGTGGTCCTTAAAGTCCTGACTTTCACTAGAGCTGACTGGGCAACACACGTAAGCTTGGACTTAACCTTTATCTGCATCTTTTGAGGAAGCTGTTCCAAGTTCTGGAGGATCGTATGATTGAACATTCCACCATCGCCTAATAGCTTGAGCTTTACCTCAAGGTCATCTAGCTTCCCAGCCAGTAAGTGAATTGTTGGGTACTTAGATCCCTCCAAGAAATTAAGCAAGTCCATAAGAGAGGCACCAACAACAGAAACATACAATGCTTGTAATTGTATTGTTGAAGTCGATGCTTGTTGGAAAAATTTGACCCCAGAATTTGAATCTTCCAATGTTTTGAAAAATTCTACCAGATCTTCCACATGCAGCCTTAAACCATGAATTCCATCTTGTACATACAGGCATTGGGAAAGCTTGAATTTCATTCTCTTTTTCTGTGTTTTCATATTTCTCCCTTAGAAATGCAACGTAATTGCTTTTTCTTTTTCGCGTATTTAAAAAGGCATTCTTTGTCTTTACTATAGACATGTTCAATTCGTCCAGCTCGTTTTCAAATACGCAGCCGATAAGATTGACTTTATGAGCCCAGCACTGGACATGACTTAATTCTTCAATCAATCCTTGAAGAGTAGTTACACATTTTGCCATGTAGCGTGCTGAGTCCGTAACTACTGCCACTACACGCTCCCGTTCAATTTCATAGGAATTCAAGGTGTCTAATATCGCATTGGAGCAATTTACGCTATTGGCAGAATCTAGAACAACAGAGGCAGCCAGATGGGTGTTCATTTCAGTTGATGGTACTGATGGACGAAAAAGAATGTTGAAAACACACCTACCATTCTTGTCAGTTGTTTCGTCACATAGCAGAAACGTGTCTTTGTTTTTTATATCTTCCCTAATTTCTTCCCTCCTTCTTTCGCCAATCATGGGGATGTATTTCTGACGAATCTGATTTGCTGATGGTAAATCTCCACTTCCGCGAACGTACTTATTAAACCAAGTACGGATAGCAGGATTGTCTAGTTTCTCTACTGGTATATTAGCTTTCACAAAGGCAGTAGTAGTGTCCAAAATAAACTCTTCTATCATATCCTTCACACGACTAGCATTTGATAATGTTTCTTTCAAGGTGGCCACTCTAGGAACACTAACTTCAAGACGCGAATTTTCTCGGCGTTTTGAATGCTTCTCCGATTTGCAATGTTT
Source organism: Meconema thalassinum (assembly GCA_946902985.2). Taxonomy (NCBI): domain Eukaryota; kingdom Metazoa; phylum Arthropoda; class Insecta; order Orthoptera; family Tettigoniidae; genus Meconema; species Meconema thalassinum. Next base: position 1,204,944,228 of record OX336388.2, read on the forward strand.
GTCTAATGCATCTTTCCTGCGATAATCTAACCGACAATCACAATATTTGCACATAAGAATGCCACAAGAAATTATAAATCCTTCATTCTTATATTCTTTAAGTCTGTCTGTGGCAGAAACAGCTACCTTTGGCATTTTTAAACTCAACTGAGCGATGCCCAGTAACAAACACTGTTATCACACGGTTGACTGTAGTCACACGCCAGTATAAATTCGTAACCACACGCAAAATTTATTTCTGAATTCGTGTCATAATATTTAAATTACGTCGCGTCTCATCTTCCTGTACTGCTAAGTTCGGAACTAATACGACGAACACGTGGTCGCCAACTGATTCACGCAAATAACACACTAGCTTCGATGATAACGCACAATTTGCGCACTTTTTATTAAATTATATAGAATTCTCTACTATAATTTACACTCGCTACCGATGTAACAGGAGGCAAACGTAGTTTACATTATGAACAACTATCACATAACCTTTTGGAGGTAGTCGGCCAAACTATTCACGCCGCGATATAACAGCTGTTTACCACAGCGCTAAAATCCAACGAGTAACGAGAATATCGACAGTATATCGTAATATGACGTATATCGTAGTATTACCCCTCGCGAAACTATACAATCGATCATTCTCTCGAATTGAACACCAACCAAATTCGATTATCGCCTTGTGGACAAAAATGTTCGGATTGGTGTGGGGAAAAAATATGAAAATTTGTTTTTATTTCGCAGATTGCGGTATTTGTGGTGTTATTGACATAATTCGCGTTATTTCGCGATTTAATTTCACTCCTGGGCGGCACGAAACATGTAAATACGTGAAAATAAAACATCCTAACCTCTAAATATGACTTTTCGTTTTATCGCGAAAACTAACACCTCTACTGATAAACAATTAAACGAATTGAATCATAAACTATCAGAAAAGGCGATAGCACAAACAGTACAAACAGAGCAATTAGAAAAGATCACTCATGACATAAATCAAAGTGTTAGGGAAGTAGAGAAACTGGCAGATGAGGTCGCGGAGAATAACGCAAAACAATTAGGTGAGATTAAAAAGTTGGAGTCGAAATTTGACAATAAACTCATACAATTTGATGAAATGGTGGCCGATAAATTAAAGCAAATCGAGGCAGCATGCGTCAACAACAAGGCGGGAATAAAGAGCACACAGGATAAATTACAGCAACAGATTAATTCAGTCGACAGCAACGTACTTGAATTAATAAAGGAAATCGATAAACTTGAGATCAAAACAGAAACAGAACGTATGCACTTGCGTGAAAACTTAGAGGACCAATTAATTAAAACCCAGCAGGTAATAAGAGAAGAGGTCGGAGAACAATTAGTTAAGACACAAGAGGCAATAAGAGAAGAGGTTGGAGAACAATTAGTCAAAACACGAGAGCAAATACGAGAGGAGCTAGAGAAGAGTCAGGAAAGGAACGAAGAGAAAATTAGCAGTATGAAGAGCAGGATCCGAAGAGATTGGGAGCAGCAGGTCAACGAAACGAAAGAAGACAGGCTGACAATTTTAAAGCGCTTAGGTGAATACAATTCGAGAGTACAGGCTTTGGAGGAAAACGTAAAATCCAAACTCCAAGAACACGCAGATCTCATAATTAAAAATGAAATCAGATCATTAGAGAACGCAACATTATTTTCGGCAGAAAATGCAGTAGGCAAGCAGGGAAGCATTGGAAGTCCGGTGGGCTTGCAGTTGGCTGAGGATAACAGCCGAGGTCAAAGTCCTAAATTAACGAGCAACGCATTCCAACAGTACAGGGGAGAGACGTCCACACCGCAGCCCGACTTGGCACCTGCCCAAGTAATTCAGGTCATTAGGGGGAATGATTTCAAACCCGATAAATTCAGGGAGCACACAGGAACCACTCCCAAAGCTTTTTTACGTCAGTTGGATGACTATTTTAACGATCAACATATCAGTCCCGCAAAACAGTTGCGACTTGTGGAAAAGATTTTAGAGGGCCCAAGCTTAATCTGGTTCTTGAGTTTTAAATATACATTCACCGACATGGCACAATTCAGAGAAGCGTTCTTAAAGAAGTTCTGGAGTCCTTCTTTGCAGCAGGGATTAATAATGGATCTGTATACTAGAAAATATCACAGCACGTATCCTACCAGATTTTCAGAATTTTTTAGCCAACAGCTGGATAAATTCCGCGATTTTGACGACCCCCCTAGTGAAGAAAACATGGTTCTAACCATTGGGAAACAACTTCCTATGAATATTCAACAGCTGTTAGTAGCCGGAAATATTAAGACCGCAGTGCAGGCTGAAGAGTTACTCCGCCATCTAGACGAGACAAGTATGGTTAGTCCACAGACAGGGAGGAGAAACATGGAATGTGTCAACACAGCAGAAGTGGTTCAGGGACACCAAACTAGTCACAACCAGGGTAACCAAACAAAAACCCAATCTACGGGAACGCAGTTTACACCGAGACGGCAAGACTATGATGGCCGAAATCAATTCAACCATAATAATCGAAATTTTCAGAATCGCCGAGATAACTATAATCAAAACTATCAGAACCAGCCAAATCAATGGACGTACCAGCGAGAGTACACCAACTGGAGGGAAAACCAAAGGCAGGGTAGACCTTACCAAAGGAATGGAGATGGCAGGTGGAACAACACGAGGAACTATCGCCAAGATAATCGGGGAGACTATCGCAACAATTGGGATGAGCGGTACGTCGAATCGCAGAAGTATTTAGATCAGTTAAAAGCCAAAGAGACGGAGAAAGAGAAGTGGGGGCGTGCAATGGCGAATAGACAGAGCCCGGATAATCACCAAGGAGAGGGGGCGGAAAGCTTATTACGGCAGCAGGAGAGGCGCGATGACAACCGGCGGAACTCAACGAATGGGTCCCGGGATTTAAAAAAAAACTCAAATGAACCAAAACCTGATAGCCTGAAAATGGAGGACGCCAGGGAGCGGGAAGACCTGATTGTTGCTAACATAGAAGAGTGGGTAGCATTCCCGGACGATTGCCCGGAGGAAGTGGTGAAGGACCGAGAAAATGTCATCAGACAATTGCCGATTATTTACGCACATATTGGAGGTATGAGGGTGAGATGCTTAATTGACACAGGTAGCCAGATGAGCTTAGTCACGGAAGTGTTGGTAAAAGAAATCAGAAGTAAACAAACCGTTCCAATTATGCCTGTACCGTTAATGAAAGTCAAAGGGGTCATTCCTGACAAGACCATAAGTTGTAAGCAGCAAGCATATTTAGACCTGGAAATATTGAACCACACATTTTAGCAAACATTCATTGTCATACCGAAGATGAATTATAACATCATTTTGGGAGCCAACTTTATCTGTGATTTTCATGCTGTAATTGACTTACATAACAACACTGTAAGTTTCAAACAAGTTGAGGGGTTGAATCATGTGGGTTTAAACATGGAAGAAAGTCCACTAGAGAGAGAGGCGAATACTTGGGTCATTGAAGAATGCACTAATGAGGTGATTAGAGATAAGAACTTGACGGAGGAACGAGTAAGCCAGACAGCAGTGGTTGAAATTGACAGCCGAGATATTTCGCAGGAACTTTGGGTACATTTGGCGGAAGAAGAAATTAGCGGAACCAAATTTGAAATTCTACTTCAGGAGCGGCTTAAGGAGGCTATAGTAGGGGAACCTGATAGAAGAAAACTGGAAGAAATTTTGAGATTTCATAAAGGAGCTTTTGACACCGTCCCTGGAAAAGTTTTAAATTTCCAATATGCCATGCAAGTTACTGACTGGACCCCATTTAAAAGTAAATTATACCCGATCCCAGAGAAACATTTTGCTCAGGTGAAGGACATCATTAGTAATTTATTAGATTTCGGCATGATAAGAAAAGCAGCAACCCCATACCTAAACGCAATATTGGCTGTGGCCAAGCCAAATGGATCAATTAGGTTATGCCTAGACGCGCGAGTTTTGAACAGTAAACTGCTAGTTGAGCATGACCAAGCACCTAGGATCAAGGACGTTTTGAAGGGCTTCCGTGGGAAGAAGATTTATTCGAGCGTCGACTTGACAAATAGTTTCCACCATCTTGAACTTCAAGAAAAATCCCAACTATTGACGGGATTTTTATTCGATAACCAAAGTTATATCTGGTCTCGCGTGCCCTTTGGTGTAAAAACGAAGGAAGCTTTTAGTTTAACGTGACCGTTAATCTCGCGATCATAAGCCACGGGACCTCCGTTTTACGTGGAATCCGAACCACAGGGCATGGCATTTCACATCGAAAATCTCACATGCATTGACCGGGGGTGTAAAAACGGCTGGATGTGCACTGATAAGAGCACTAGATAGGAATCTGACTGAGGAGGTCAAGAGCTTCACTACGAGATATGTTGACGACATATTAATTGCATCTGAAACAATGGAGGAACACTTGGTAAACCTAAACAAACTTCTGGATAACTTGAGAACCATGAACTTCAAAATTAATCTAAAGAAATCACACTTTTGCCAGAGCGAGATTCTGTATTTGGGTCATATAATTGATGTTGAGGGCGTGAGACCTAATCCAGCGAAAATTGATGCAATCAAGAAATTTCCCACATCAACTAAAGTCAAACATGTAAGAGCGTTTTTGGGAGCGACAGGTTTCTTCAAAGAGAATTGTCCTGGATACACGGAAACAGTAGCACCTATGCAAGAGATGTTAAAGAAGTCAAATCGATGGTCGTGGAATGAGGAGTGCGACAGGTCCTTTAGAGCTACGAAAGACTTACTGGAGAACTGTGTGAAGTTAGGGTATCCAGACTTCGAGAAGAGATTTATTATTCAAGCAGATGCTTCATTGATTGGAATCGGTGCTATGCTGTACCAAGAGGACGCTGAAGAACCCAAGAAGAGATCATATTTGGCATTTACGAGTCGTAAATTGAGGAAGCACGAGAGGAACTACACTGTGACGGAGCTTGAGCTGCTAGCGATTTTATATTCACTCCAACAATGGTGCAAGATGATTTTTGGTTATTCCATTATTGTCAGAACCGACCACCATGCACTGACATTTCTATTCAAGACGACGATGGCAAGTGAGAGAGTTACGCGTTGGTCCATCTACATACAGCAGTTTGACATTACAATAGAGCATTGCCCCGGAAGGATGAACATCATACCAGATGCTTTGAGCAGGAACCCTGAAGATGAGAACGAGGTAACAGCGGAAGTTCACCATATAACACTAACACCTAAGGCTCGTGAGTTTTTGGAGGAACAAGAAGCAGACCCATGGATGATGATGATGATCAAGTTCTACAGGAAGGAATTACAACCGGATTCACCTGAATACCGAGAAGGATAGGCTGCCATGCTTGACAGACGTGCGTGAGCTTGGCTCCTCAGTTTAGGTGGATTAGAAGGTGTTATTGTGTAGTAGGTACATCCAAAATAAGTGGTTCTCGTGTGTATAGTAAGTGAGCATAACCTGTGTTGCGTTATTTCGAAAGATAACCCTTACATACATAACAAAATCATAATTAAACCAGGATGACGAGAAGCAAGAATAAGCGTGCCTCAAGAGACGCCAGCGATAGTGCCAACTTAATTGAAGAGACCGTAGCTAAGGTACTCGACGAGACACTCAGTTCGGGTAAGTTTCTTGAAACTATTATATCCGCTATCTCTGTGAGAGTGACTGAAATTGTTATCAAAGAACTGGAGAAGTCTCTTCAGTTCAATATGGACCTGGTATCTGATCTCACTAAAAAACTTGAGAGTTGTGACTTTGAAATCCAAGCACTGAGAAATGAGCTTGAAGAAAAGTACGACTCCTTAGAACAATATAGCAGGAGAGCCAATATCAGGATTTTCGGTGTGCATGAAAGTACTCAAGAAAATACAGATGAACTTGCTCTAAACGTATTTAAAGATATTGGTGCTAGTGTTAACCTCCTTGATATTGACCGTAGCCATCGTGTTGGACCCAAATCCCCTGGAAAAACTAGGCCCATCATTGTGAAATTCACTTCATTCCGTACGAGGCAGGAGGTGTTCCTTAAAAAAAGATTGCTCAAGGGAAGCAATGTGACCATCCGTGAGGATCTCACCTCCACCCGACTGGCGATTCTGAAGGCTGCAATTTCTCGATTCTCAGTCAGAAATTGCTGGAGTTCACAGGGCGATATCCTTATCAAGAAACCGGATGGTACCAAAATCAGGATTAACCGTATGAGTGACTTACCTAACTAATCAGTATCTACAGTGTAAAAACTATTCACCTAGCTGACTGCGGCCAATATATGCCATCTTAGTTCTAATTATTATTATCTGTTTACTATTATATTAGTCTTAGTTTACCATAGTACATTTCTGTTAGTTCAGTTATATTAGCCTTAATACATTTCGGTTAGTTCAATTTTCATTTCTTAAGTTGGCAAACCTGATCGACAAGAATGTTACCTCTGACAGCAGCACTCTCGCAGCCACCTCCTGCAGTGAAAGGAATTTCTCCCGCACTCCCTCACCCCTCCCCTCCCCTTCCGAACCGTTTCCATTTACTTCAAATAACAGGCTACAATTAGCTCCCGCAAACAATGACCTTATCTCGACTCGAGATCGACTGTTTGAAAATGTGTCACTTCACCCAACCGGAATCCATATAGTCCACGTGAATGTACAATCCTTATCGGCACATTTTCATGAACTTGAACTCATTATACCTGATTTGTTCCATATTTTTTTGATGAGCGAGACGTGGCTATCACCGCTAAATCAATCTAAATCATTCCACTTTCCCGGCTACACTCTAATACGTAATGACCGTGTTGGGAAGAGAGGAGGTGGGGTAGGAGCTTTCGTTAAGTCAAACCTTAATCCTAAAGTCTTAGCATGTTCTGATAGCCAGTATAATAGGAGGCCTGAATTTATGCTATTTGAAATTGATGCCGCCCATCAAAAGTGCGCTGTCTGTGTTGTCTACAAAGCACCTTCACTGGGTCACTTGGAGGACGTGGAGAATGCGTTACTAAGAATCCTACCACTTTACCAACATGTAATAGTCATGGGCGATTTCAATACTAATATAGGCGACAACACCAAGTCTGAAACTCGGCAACTGCTGAATATGCTTTCGTAACGAGACATGAAAATATTAGAACTATTACCAACACATCACACGCGTACTTCACACACGACAATTGACTTGATATCAGTAAAGAACACTGACAGGGTGCTTCAGTTTGGTCAGACATCTGTACCCGGAATTTCAGCCCATGATTTAATCTATATCTCCTACTCATTAAAATGTCCCAAGACCAAACCAAGGACCATCATGTACAGAGACCTCTCTAAAATTGATATGAACTCCTTGACAGAAGATGCTCTATGTATCCCATGGCACGATATACTGACTATTCACAACATAGACGATAAGGTACACACAATGACCGAATACTTGACAGAACTTTATGACAGACATGCTCCAGTAAAATCTGTTCGAGCAACGCGACCTCCCGCACCTTGGCTCAGCCCGGAACTTAAAGTACTGATGGCTAAGCGTGATGTGGCACACAGAAAGTTTAAGAGATTACCAACTCAACAGAATTATGATGATTACAAAAAACTTCGAAACAAAACTTCCCAAACTCGAATCAGACATGCTCATAACCTGCTAGGAGGTAATATTAAACCCTCTGCGGCGTGGAAGGAACTAAGAAATATGGGAATAGGTAGAGAGAAAATTGACAACCCCATTAATCTACCTCTTGACACACTCAACGAACATTTTACAACTATCGGACACTCAGTTGACCCTGACATGAAACACAGAACTTTGATCAATAACTACAGCATCCCCACCCCTAACAGAGAACCATTCCATTTCTCGCATGTTACCCCCTCACAAGCCAGACGTGCTATTCTTCGAATAAAATCGAAATCTAAAGGGATTGACAATATAGAAATCGAATTATTCAAACGTATCATTGATATTATACTTTCCACAATAACACACATATTCAATCACTCGTTAATGACAGGTATGTACCCATCGCTTTGGAAAGCGGCCTTCGTCATCCCAATCCCAAAAAATACACAGGCTAAACATGTAAGCGATTATCGCCCAGTCAGTATACTATCATCCCTCTCCAAATCACTGGAATTTATCGTCCACGAACAACTCTCCTCCTATTTGCTAGAGCACAATATCCTTGATGAACACCAATCCGGCTTCCGCAAAAATCATAGTACTAGTACTGCACTATTCAAGGTCACGGATGACATAAGAAAGGCTATGGACAGTGGGCTAGTAACAATCCTAACACTGCTTGATTTCAGTAAAGCCTTCGATTCTGTTGACCATGACATATTACTCTCTTGTCTATTTAAAATTCATCTCTCCAAGAACAGTATCCAATGGATGGACTCTTATCTACGTGGACGTCAACAATGTGTTAAAATTAACTTAAATCAAATGTCTTCATGGCGTCCAGTTGAGAGAGGAGTCCCTCAGGGGTCAGTCCTTGGACCGCTCCCGTTTTCAATATATATAAACGACATTCCGTCATCAATCACTAAATGCAAACACCACCTATATGCTGATGATGTACGAATCTACCTGCATTCAGCACCAGAAAAACTATCGGAAGCAATTGGCACCTTTAATGAAGACTTAACTGAAATCTGTAACTGGACTCGCTTACATGGACTACGACTCAATGAGGCTAAAACCCAAGCAATCATAATCTCCCACCCGAAAATCCTCCTAAAACTAAAAAATGAACCCACATTACCAAAATTACGCTTGTGCGATTCCCCAATCGAATTCCGTGAGTCAGTTAAAGATCTAGGCGTTATTATAGATAAACATCTTTCCTGGACGCAGCACGTCTGCAATGTTTCCAGAAAAGTATTTTCCGCATTGAATTCATTTAGAAGATTCTGGAATATTTTCTCTCGTGTATTAAAGGAACGACTTGTTTCCTCCCTAATATTGCCTCATTTTGATTACTGCGATGTGGTATACAAAGATCTCACTGTTACTCTTAAAAACAAACTCCAACATGCACAAAATGCCTGTGTACGCTACATATTTAATTTACGGTACTATGACCATGTCACCCCCGCTTATGAGCAACTTAACTGGTTACGTCTAAATCAACGCCGCGACCTCCATTCTTTATGTATTCTTCAACAAATACTCTCAACTTCAACTCCAGCTTACCTGCACTCTCAGCTTCACCGCCTCTCGTACGAGCATACTCTTGGAACACGGTCAAAAAACGACACACTCTTGCTGATACCCATACACCGTACAGTACGCTATACCAACTCCTTCGTTGTTGCTACTGCACGACTGTTGAACAATCTGCCTCGTTCTGTCAGAGGAGCAACCCCGTCCAGCTTCAAGCAGCGTTGCCAGCAGTACATACTCACTAAGTAAATGAAAGTTGAACTCAACATTTATGCTTATATTCTTACGTCGTATTACATATATTCAAACTTTCCAATTCTCACTTTCTCATTTACTCTCTATTTAGATATCTAAATAACCTCCTTCAGTAACGACTAATTATCTTCATCATCATCATCATCATCACCATCATTAGTCTACTTTTTTTCAGTAGCCTATTTCCTTTACCTTACTGTAATTTTAAACTTACTCCTAAGTATCTTAGTTATTCACCCTAACAATGCAACAATTTACAGCCTACACCACCAAGCTAATCCAGTTTATATGTATTTTATACTGTATAAATATTGTAAAATTGTTAGATTTAAGTTGTATTTGTATTGTATATTATCAAGCTAATCCATTTCATATGTATTTTATATTATATCAATATTGTAATATTGTTAGATTTAAGTTGTATTTGTATTGCTCATCATTTATTATTTGTATAATCTGGTTAGATGGAAGAGAGGGCCCAATGGCCCTAATCTTGCCAGTCAAAATAAATCTATCTATCTATCTAAAGAAGCGAGATTTCACTACTTAAATCACCTTTTGCATAAGTACGTGGATGAGCAACATACCAAACTGTGAATCCTAGTTCCAGCATCACTACAGAGAGGATTGACATGGCATGTCCACGAGAGCCTAGCACATATCGGCACGGACAAAACAGAAGCTACAATAGGGGAGACTTTTACTTGGCCTAAGATGCGATATACCATTGTGGAAGTAATAAGAACTTGTGACGCGTGCCAGCGCACTAAACCAAACAACTTCATTATGAAACAACCTCCAAGACCACTAATACCTCAAAAACCATGCGAGATGCTCGCTATCGACTGTTTTGGCCCTCTGGTTAAAGGGAAACGTGGATGCCGACACCTTCTGGTGTGTGTCGATGTATTTTCAAAGATGGTAGTGTTATGTCCAATCCAGAAGACGACATCAAAACAAGTCCTCAGTAGAATTCAGAACAAAGTTATTCCGATGCTTGGGAAGCCGGAATCCATTTTATCAGACCATGGTACTTATTTCACGAGCAATGTTTTTAGGCAAGGTCTAGAGAGCCTGAGGATAAAACATATATTTTCGAGCATTCGTCATCCTTGTGGGAATCCGAGCGAGAGAACGATTCGCTGTGTTGCCAAGTACTACAGAGTAATGATTCCTAACGATCATAATAAGTGGGTTGACAAAGTAGGAGATATTGAGATGTGCATGAACACCACTAAGCACGAGTCGACGGGTCAAGTCCCACTAATTGTACACCACAACAGGTTGCCAGAGAGATCTTGGGACAAGATTATTCCATGTCCAAGGGATCCACTATTAGCGCATGAGTTGCGAATTCAGCGAACGAGAGAGCACATGAGGAACCAAGGGGACCGAAGACTGAGAAGGTACAGAGGAAAGAAGTTTCACCGGGAGTTATAGGAACAAGAGCTAGTGCTTGTCCGCAGACCACCAATATCTGATCCCAAAAACAAAGTATTTGCAAAATTCTGTCCAAAATTTATTGGCCCGTTCCGTCTCATTAAGAATCTGGGTAACAATGCTTACAGACTTGAAGAAGTGAGCACAGGTGCTAAATCTGTCTTCAACAGCGCCAACTTAAAACCATATTACAGAAGAGAACCATTTGATGAATAAGCAGGATTATGTGTGCAGAATCATTATTGCAGAATTCATTCGAGAGCCAACACTCAAATGTACGTGGCCGTGGAGCGCCTGGGAGAGAGCGTGCTTTGTTTGTAAACAACAAGACAGCTGAGACGACAGGAGTGGTAATCACGTGAGGAGAAGGGGAGGTCTAGCGAGACGTATGAATGACATTCAGGCAAGGAGCGCGCACACTAATTGGGTCAGTGGAGTGTACACTCAAGCAGCTGAGCGAGATACTAAAGAGATGTTGTTGTTACTACATTGGATATTGTTTTTGAAGTCCAAATCAATCACTTGCTTCGAATTTCAAAACCTTGCTGAGGATAAATGAACCCTTATTAATCTGCGATAAATAAGTATTCATGATTTATTATTATTATTACTGCGGCCCAGGCAGTACTTGTGGAAGTTGACAAAGAGGAAGGCAAGTTAGTGTGTTGCAATGATTGCCACAGAAACAGAGCTTGGTAGCTATTCTTGAAAACGGCCGGGTAAGCTGAGTTCAAGGCTAAATTGTGTAACAACATGCACCAGAATTGGAGTCATAAGGGGATGGTCACGAGTTTCCTTGCAACCGACCTACGATTGAATCACCCAATAACGAGAGACCAAGCCAAAACCACGCGACGGGTGGCATCACTGGTAAAAAGCTTGCGGAATTGATTATCTAAAGAACTGCCGATCCGAATTATCTCCGCATGAGTGCGCTGAGACGTTTGAATTAAATGATGGAGATTGACACTAGTCCCATGCGTGTGAGATGAAAACTCTAGAAAATTTTTCTTAATTCACCCCACTCCTCCTCACTATGTCAGTTTCCAATAAATTGATCGACGAGACGCTGTTTCGATGTAATACTGTTTGAGCTCTGGTGAGCTAACTTCACGCCAGTTTGTGTAGTGATTTTAAAGCTCTAATATTATTTGAGGTCAATCGTATTGAGCTCTGGTGAGCTAACTTCACGCCAGTTTGTGTAGTGATTTTAACGCTTTAATATTATTTGAAGACAACCGTTTTGAGCTCTGGTGAGCTAACTTCACGCCAGTTTGCGTGGTGATCTTAAGTGCTTAAATATTATTTTGAAGACAACTATTTTCAGCTCTTAGGGGCAAGACTTGAGTAACATTCCAATTAGCGCTCAACGCGAGCGAAGGTTCACAAGAGCAGTAGAGATTACTGAGCGAGATAACGACTGCGAGACGGTCAGATTTAAAACTTGTATTGTCAAGCCAGTGACGATGGGTTTGAAGTGTATAGTTCATGTAAATTTTTATTGTATTTTTTCAAGTGTTGTATTGTGCGTGTGTAAGCGAGAGCTAGGGAAAGTCTTCGTTGATTAATCGCATAGGACAATCGTGGGCGAAATTAGTAACTCACAAGCAATTATAGCCAGGCAATTTATAATAACATTGAACTTTTCTGTCGAGGAGACTACACCAAGATGTCCGACGTGTGGTCAGGAGCCGGAGTGATGTCCAACGCTTCTACGAAGACAACGATGGAGGGCTAATTTCCCGTAGGGAAATGGGGCGAGATGGAAGTTATATGTTCTACAAGCTGATACGGTGATGTACAAAAATTGATTATTCAATATGTAGTTAGATACGGCAAGGGAACTTTGTAAATAGTTCATTTTCTTCTTTTTCTTGTTTTAGATTGTTTTTCTTGCACCGACACTTAGTGATGTGGGCCGGGCAAATGCCCAGTGGGCAGGACATCTATAAATGGGCATTTATCCGGGCATTTGCCCAAAGCAGTTTTAAGCGCCCAAAATCTGGGCATTTAAAAACTTTTTTTGTCTTTTTACTACTTGCGATTGTTACTAGAGCGTCTAAAACATAATAAAAACCATTAATTAAAGGTACATTTCGTTGATAAACTAGTAATGCTCGAATATTCATTCATTCATTCGTTTATTTGCAATTGGGGGTGTGTCCCCCGGTGGCAAAATAGATATACATAACAAATAAATAATTGTACATAACAATTCAATAACAATTAAACTGGAGTATTTACACAAATAGTCAGTCTTTTCTTAAACACACCTATATGTTTGGGAAAAGGCTCTAAGACTGCGGCAGGTAGAGAGTTCCAGTTATCAATGGCACGGTTTACGAAAGAATATTTACCATAATTTGTTCACTGTGGTCGGCCCTTAACTTTGAAAGGATGATCGCTCCTACCCATGTAAGTAGGCTTTTCGATACGTTTGCTAAGCTCACCCCATGCTGGTTGATTTGTATAAGTGTTGTACATAGCGCAGAGTCTAGATTTCATCCTCCTAGCCTCAAGTGATTCCCACCCAAGTTTCTTTAACATACGGCTCACACTGGTCCTGGAATTAAAGTCACTGAGCACAAATCTAGCGGCCTTTCTTTGTACCATTTCCAACTCATTTATGAGCCCTACTTGATATGGATCCCAAACCGCCGAGGTGTATTCCACAATAGGTCTTACAAGTGACAAATATCCTAATTCTTTAGCAGAGGTACTATTTCCTTTTAATACCCTCATTACAAAGTGCAGGGATTTGTAAGCTTTAGAAACTACACATCCTATATGACTACTCCATTTCATATCATTTCTTACGTGAACGCCCAAATATTTGCAAGAATCTTCTTCTACAAGTATTTCCGAGCCAATGTTATATTGAAAATCTTGCCTTCGCACTTTCCCTATTTTTATTAGACTACATTTTCTTGTTTTTATTTTCATTTTATTTTCAATTGCCCACTTATAGACCAGGTTAAGGTCATCTTGAAGTACTGCATTGTCTTGCGAGTCATGTATCTTTCGATATATTACACAATCATCCGCAAACAATCGACAGTTACTGCGAATCCCATTTGGTAAGTCATTTATAAACGCCAAAATTAACAAAGTTCCGATTACGCTGCCCTGAGGGATACCCGACATTACGGTAATTTCATCCGAGAATCGGCCTTCAACTTTCACTTTCTGGGAACGACCCGTCAAAAATTCTTCCATCCATAAAATTACTCTTCTATCAATCTTCGTCGAAGCTAATTTATGGAGTAGCATGTCATGCGGCACGACATCAAATGCCTTCGCAAAATCTATAACTACGGCGTCGACTGAAACTCCATCGTCTAACGATTCGCTAATATCTTGAAAAAGTGATAGCATCTGACTCTCGCATGAGTAACCTTTCCGAAATCCATGTTGCCTATCATTAAACCATGACAATGTTTCCCACTGTTCCCTCAAGTAGTCGCAAATATTGCTAATAATAATTTACTTATCCTGTGTCAATGATGTCAATAACATCTAAATGGGAATTAAGTATATCTGGTTTGAATAAAACATTGTATTACTGAGTTAGGCCTGCAGGCCTACTCATCTGAATGTAGGAAATGTAGGGGCACCTGTTGCATCTGCTGCCACAGAGCGGACCTTTGGCAGTTTTGGTTGGATTCATAGTAAAAAAAGAAACAGACTTGCATCTGAGAGGGTTGCCAAGTTAACTTATCTAGCCTACAATTGGAAGCTGATGAATGGGGAGAATGGAACATCTAAGCGTAAGACCGACAAAATAACTGAAGGGACTCGTCAGAGTAATTCAGAACAAGGAGAAGAAACCCCAACACCCAGTCAAGAACGAATTATAGGCCTAGAGGAAGATTCAGAATCAGAACTGTCAGAAGAATCTCAGCCAGAACTACTTGAAAGTTCAATAGAAAGAAGTGATGAAGAGGATACAGAAACAGAAGAAAGTGATTAAGATACCCAAGAACAACAAAACATTCATTTATTATTAATTTCATATTTAAATATATGTAGTCTGCTGTACCACATGTCCTCATTTGTTTCATTTTTAACTTATAAAGTTAATGTAATAGCATACATTATGTATTCAGTATTAGTCATTTGTCAGTAAGATATCAAACTCATTTATAAAGATGTGTTGATGTGTTAAGTGAATTATTTTTCCCCAATTACACAATCAACATTCATAGGCATACGCATAATTATTATGTATAAAAATCCACTCGAGTTGAGAGGCTATAGAAAAATATTAGGACTACTTAACTACTTTTCCATCAATATAAACTAAATGATTTTGTATATGTATACTGTATACATATATATACCTGTTTATATGGATAAATATATAGAATACGTATATGTAGATACATATATGGCTAAAACAATATTTATTTAAACGTTGCATTATGAATATGTTTTTAAAAGAGGTAAATGCCTGGGCATTTATGGGTTTTGGGCATTTGTCCGGGCATTTATCCTGGGCATTTGCCCCGACTTATAAATGCCCAGACATTTTACATCATTACCGACACTAAATGTTTTAAATGTACGTTGGCACGTGGCCAAAGTTGTTTGTTGTGTATTATTTTTTCTTTGGAGTCATATTTAGTGCACACGGCGCGTGTACGTGATTTTTATCCATGCGAATGCGAAACCCGTTACATTCGATAAGTGGTGCTTTATTAAAGTTCATATTTTTGATAGGAAAGGGAGGTAATTACTGTAAGATGTTTGCTGAACAGGTTATTAGTCATATTAGGGTTGCCGAGCGCAACAAATTAAGATGTAATTGTAGAACACCTTAGTTCTAATTTTTTTAGATTTTTTTTGAGTCCTTTTCAGGTTTGATAGTCACAGGCATAGAACGGAGGCGCCAGCTGGTGGAAAATATTTATGTCATTTTATTTCAGGGTCTGTCAAACCCATACGTGTGATTCTGTGTGTGTTATTGTGTCAGCTGTGTGTTTTGATTCTACGTGAAGAGGGGTAGAGGTCCTACCGCCCTCATTTTTGTTGTTGTTGTATTTTGATGGAAAGGCAGGGTGCTCCGAGGAGACCGCTGTTCCTTGTCCATATGCTGATTCTTGGATTTCCTAGGGGAAATGCCGAGATATATTTTGTTCTGACACACACACACACACGTATTATTGTGCTTTGGGGCACGCTTCTTCGAGACTGGATCCCATGCCTTGGGAGGTCGAGGTTATTTTGACACGTGGGTTGACAGATATGCAGATGTTCCACGAATCGCCCGTCTAGCCTGGTGACTTATTTTGTTAGGCAGTCCTGTTGTCCGACTGGCCCCTTTAAGCTTTCATTTAGCAAACCTGTTCTTTGTGATGGTTATTTTGAACCATAATTAATTGGGGAGTTCGCCATGTTTGTGACGGATTATTGCATGTCGTATGGATGGAATATTGTGTTAATAGTGTAAATGTTGGCTTTGAGCCTAGTGATTTGTTCTATGACTCAGTTCATGTAATTTAGTCTGTGACACCCGTGTGGTGTAGTGGTATTATACTTTTAAAAATTACGGCGGTCATATGTGTATTTCTGTTATTGGTCACGTGTTAGCTTACTTGTGTTGATTTGTGAGAAGTCCTAATTTTTAGGCAGTAATGTTTTGCTACGGCGGTTTTGATTCCAATTTCATGCGGAAATTATTCTGTTGTTTATTTTAAGTATAGGAAGTGTCGGTTTAGTTTTAAGTGTTGTATAGTTGTTCCCCGCGTCTGTCTAGCTCTAAGTAATGCGGATTAGTCTTCTGAAAGTTGATTCCGGATGATGACGGATCATGCATTCAATTGTACTCATCGTGAAGCATGTAGAACAGCACTCGCGCATACATTGTCATTATTGTTGATTTTTTTTTGGGACACTTGGTCCGAGTAATAATCTCTCCAGAGATTTGGCCTAGTTTTGGCAAATTTAATTTATTCAGTGGGAGTCATTATGGGAGTTTTGTTTGTTAATTCTTTTTGTAAATAGTTGATCTGTCATTAAATTCATTTGTTATAACCCTGGCTTCACTTTTTCCTGCATGTTATTTTGTTATATGTTACCCTGCATATTAATGAAGCTCTTTAACAACAACTTACGATATGGACTGTTACACCCCCCGAAACTGAGTCTCATAAGCTTCTTTGCAAGGGTTCACCATATAATAAATTAAATTCCGCTCGCGGGTAACTTGTCTTGCGATTTAATATATTAAATTCCGCCTTCTGAGGGTTAATTCCTTTCCACCACAACATAGAATGGCTTTCTGCAAATTTTGACACTTGTTTCTTTGTGAAAAGAAGAAAGGTGATACTTCAACATTTGCCTCAAGGTATTAGGTTTTGCAATTTAGTAATAATATAAACTGGAATTAGGTATTTACATAATTAATAAACTAGATACAGAAAACTAACTTTTTTCCAGTCTAACACTGGCATTGGTTTCACAGCTCGAATATGGAGGGTTGTTCCTTCGAAGACGGCCACTGCATTTGGATCACATGAGTGATCTACAACTGAGGCTCCCAGGTAGATACCAGTTCCAATGCTCACCATTTCTTGATCCAGAATGTTGAATCCATTAACACACATCTAAGAAAAACATAAGGAATAAAATGATACAGTCTGGTAAAGCCTGCGAAATTGATCATAGTTCAATTTTCATAACCTTGAAAATCCTGGATTGCTAATAAGAATCACCAATATACACTTTAAATTTGGAATGTTTTTGGTTTCCATGGCCAGGATAATAAAATACAACACATTCATCTACGTATTATGTAGTGTCTATCTCCATAAAGCATTCATATCTCCAACAGATTATCAGTTAATTGGGTGCAACAAATTCAAGTGAATAAACCTGTATATTAAACATATCAGCTAATCAATCAATCAATCAATCAATCAATATCTGCCTAATTACTATCAGAGATGACAACTTTCAGATAGAGTAACAACATTCAAACAAAGAATACATGACTGTATTACAAATCATAGCCAATTGCAGTCCCTCATCAACAACAGCCTCCTCTGCAAGATCAAAATTACACCAGGAACTAGGGTGAAGGTCAATGGTACACACTCAAAATTTTGAAGAGGAGTAGTTTGTTTGGCATCTTGTAGTTGCTGTCTTGTAAATCAGGGTGTCTACTGTAAGTATGAAGTAAAAATTAGCTACTTTTTAGTTCAAGACATTTCGGCTGTCTGCAAACTTAGAAGCTCATTGTGCGGTGAGAAAAAAGAAAAACAACAACAACTGTCTTTTATTGCAGTAAATAAAATTCACTTACGGTGTTATAACGCACAAAAATTCTGATCATATTTAATACAATATATTAATATCGTATGGCCTCGGATGCTGGGTACAAGCTTTGTTATGTGACACCCAAAGGGAGCTTGAATGTTAAATTTCGTTGTTCCTTCAAGCACTATGAAAGTCAAGGAGGTTAGATATCTAAGCTCCTTGAACACTATAGCGCTTTCTAGTGGAGAAATAAGGAACTTTGTGTTGGCGGAAACTCCCGAGATTAATTTTAGCCTACTTTCGATTTTTGCAAAAAATGAAAGTAGACTTATGAGATCAACACAGGGCGAAAAAAAGTGTGTCTGTCTGTGTGTGTGTATGTGTGTGTGCGAGTCTGTGTGTGTTTGTGTATGTGTGTGTGAGTCTGTGTGTGTATGTATGTGTGTGTGTCTGTGTGTGTGTGTACTCTGAATGTCTGTCCCCCCCCTATCAATTCGAACACGGTGAAACCAAATTGAACGAAATTTGGTACAGAGGTAGAACAAGCAAAGGGCTCCTCAGTGTCATGTTTTATATCGCCGCCATCTTTACTAAAACTGAATGGCGGCCACTCAAACGTTCAAAACGTAAAATCAAATAACGACTAACCAAATCATCCGATCTCTACCAAATTTGGTAACAACATACCTTCTTGTGACCAAACTACAAGGTCGTCCACCATACCATTTCAGGATGGCGGCCGTGCAAATTATGCAAACTTTATAATCCATATCATGGGACCCACCAGTTCCGATTATCGAGCCGAGAATCGTTTTAACTGTTCTAAAGGAAGAGGCACGTTCGAAATTAAAAGTTTATTTTGTAATATTATAGCGCAGACGTGATTTTAAAATGCTGAGCCGATTCAGTAATAAGATAAGATGGCAGCGGATATCTTGTGCCTGACTTATATTTCACTAATTTGAGTATTGCATGCAATATAGCGTACTGATACAAAATAAATAAACTTTGTATGAAATGCTTTATATATAAATAATATACTCCAGTGATGAAATAGTTTAGTATAAATCATTATTTGCTAACAAGTTCTATGTAAGTCATTTTATATAGAACGATATTCGTTGACACAATTAGCTCAGTGGTAGAGGGTTAGCCTATCGCTCAAATGCCTATGGTTCAAACCTGGTCAGAGCTAGGTTTTTTGCTTGAAATGTTATATGTTTATTGTTTTGTAATGACTCAGACGTTTTAAAATTAAGCGTTATATTGTGCATATTATGGTGTAAAATATATATTTAATTAAAACATAATTCGCCAGCAGATTTACTCGAGACATCTAGCTGCCAAAAAGGTAACTGCACGCCGACCTACTTATTAACTTCCAGATTTTATTGAAAAGTTTCTTCTTCTGGCCGCTAGAATGCACTCTCTATGTTAGGATTATATTGTTCGATATTTCACCACTAGATGTCACAACTAGTCTACGTGGGGCTCCATTGATTACTATACCATTGGCATTCTATGCGCATCGAATTTGAAGAATGACAAGATGATACTACGATACATTTTTACTTTTTATTTTAAAGGGTTTGTGACAGCCTATTTTGCGTTACTTGAAAATGTTATTTGAAGTAAAGAACAAAACGATTTCACATAGTAACTGAATTCAAGCCGTTGGTGTTAGTTCAGGTTATTAATTACTACTTTTATTTCAGGCAAATAGCAATCGAAAATATCCGAATAGTTTGTATACACACGTCTCTGTAGGGTCATGGAAAGATTTGTTAATTCAATTAGGGTTGTGAAAGCCATGCACAACCTGACGTGTAAAGACATGCCTCAACTCAAAGTTGGATGTTGCCCACGGCAGGTCGTATATGTAATAATAATAATAATAATAATAATAATAATGTTATTGGTTTTACATCCCTTTTAACTACTGCTGCTTTTAGAGACACCGGGGTGCCGGAATTTTGGCCCGAAGGGGATCTTTAACGTGCCAGTAAATGTACTGACACGGCTCCCTCGCATTTGTGCACCCTCAAATGCCAGCTGACTGCGCCAGGATACGAACCTGCAACCTAGGGCCCAGCAAGCGAGAACGTTACCGCTGAGCCACGCAGCCAGTCCGGTCGATTATGTCTCCAGATCCATAACATTCTTGATATACTTCTTATCTTTCTTTCTTCAATGATGGTAGCAGTTTTTATCTAGGTTGTGGCGTTTGGTAGAGGTAAATCGTTTCTAAGGTCTTCAACAAAGAATAGTTCTATTATACTCTTTGATAATAACAACGAGTTATAACTATACTCATACATTTAGGAGAAAGTAGGCTATATGTTCTTTACTGAACATCTTGTTTTCAAATGGGTTCTTTGACATGCCAACATCAAATGACATGGTGTCGTAATTTTTTCCGCGTTTCAAAAAAAAAAAAAATCACTTACCAGGGCCAGGAGCGAACCTGCAAGCTTGGGGTTAGTAGACCGACACATTGACCACTCACCCACCGTGGCAAGCTATCATATTTAAGGCTAAATGTCCCGTTTTTTAGTTTGTAGTTCTGACACCACGTAGCAGCACCGAAGTGAGACAATTTCTTTTTTCAGTTTTCTCTTGAACAAAAGCTCGTATTTGCGATCTGAAAACCACTATGTATACTAGACTGCAATCGAATTGATATTAATTCGATGTATTTTCCAAAATGTGAAAAACAAAAAAAGTTACTTGCAGTATTTTATATTCTGCTTAAAATATTAAAAAAAAAACCTGGTAATACGAAAACTGAGATTTATTTCCCGATTCCAATGCATTTTTCAGAATTAAAATCGGGTGAACGGAATCGACAGCATTAGTTTGGGATTTGTTTTGAAAAGTGTGGTAGGCGGCGCGGTTTCACACGATCTCTTGCGTAAGGAAAATGATGAACACGCTGACAGGACGGAGGCAGAAGGAAACAATTTGACGACAGGAAGGAGTTGTCTTCCTCTTGTCATAAATATTATAGTTCGGCAAGTTACATGTACAAGTGCCTAGTCGTGGAACAATATCTCAGCTACGTCGACATAATGTGTTTGTACAGATACATTACTTACTTCCTCCAACATTCTTGTTGTTGTCGTTCTTGTTGATAAAACATTGTAGGGGCTTGAGACATCTTGGTCATCAGTACCTTTGGCTGGCTGCGTGGCTCAGCGGTAACGTTCTCGCTTGCTGTTCCCAAGGTTGCAGGATCGAATCCTGGTGTAGCCAGTTGGCATTTGAGGGTGCGAGAATGGGAGGGAGCCGTGTCATTAGATTTACTGGCACGTTAAAGATCCCCTTCGGGGCTAAATTCCGGCACCATGGCGTCTCTAAAAGCGGCAGTAGTTAAAAAGGACGTAAATCAATAACGTTATTATTATTATAATCATCATCATCAGTCCCGTGGAGTTGATTATGTGTGTAACTGTATTAGAGTCAGGGATGGGGCAGGTGTCCTGAAACTTCACGTACGGTACTATCTCGGCATTTACCTGGAGGGATTGTGGTAAAACCGGTGAAAACACACTCAGGATAGATGCTGACAGTGCTGGATTCCCTTCTAGGTAACTGTTTTAGAGTTGTTTGAGGATAAACTCCCGAACCAAAAACATATTGTTACGACATTAGTAATACTTTGTAGGGCATAATTCTTACACCATATAGCAGCGACTAGTTTCACTCGATGCGAAATTTAATACTGTACAGAAATATATGACTGGTTTGTAGTGAGCAAGTTCTTGATATTTTAGAAAAAAGATCGACAAGATATATTCGTGTTCAGGTTTATTGGGAATATCTATTCTAGAAACCATCCGATGCGTACGTCCAACTCTAGGTATCGTCTTCTAGACATAACATAATACACCACAAACCGTGAAAAATTCTAATTTATAAGAGGCCAAATGCGCACGCACATAGACCTACATACATACATACATTTATTTTGGTGATTCGTATGGGTCTTTGGTTCTTATGACTCAAATTCTCTTTTTTCATGAGATCTGAAACGACTCCGTGAGGCCAATCACTATAACTTGCTTCAATTTTCATGTAAGTAATAATAATAGTTCATTTATATAGGACATTTTATTACAATAAACAAATTATGAAAATGCATACCAAGAGCAAAATTATTATACACATAATTCAGGGTGTCGAGCGATGATCTTCCACCAAATTCCCGTCTATTTTAGAATCCTCTAAGACTAGAGTTCGCATACCGAATGGCTGAAAAATGAATCTTAAAAGCGCGAATCAAGATTTTCTGGCGTAAGTGTAACTGCATTTTTGGAGATACTTCCGCAGCCCACGGGTGATGGTGAGATTTAGGCTTAATCCGCAGCGTGAGCAAAGCGCGCGCGCGCGAGCAAACTCTCACGCAGATGGGACGAGATGCCACGAACACAAATAAAATACAGTTTACCTGAGGAGAGCTGATATGAATGACTGTTTTACTGAGAAATGTTGAGAGAGTAGAGAATAGGAGTGTCACATAAATGGTTACGGGAAGTGACTGAATTGTATGGTACCGTAACCGTATAGAGCTTCCACGAGTTAAAATGGCACCGAAGCTTATGCATAGCGAACTTCCGGTCCGCAAATCTCCATTTGATTTTCATTGGCAGTGAATCGTTCGTTCGTGATTATCTTCTTTATTATTTCGGATTGTGGTTTTGTTTTTAGGTGTTCAACTTATGAAATAAGAACTAGAAGGTTGGCCTTTCATGAATATTCCAAAAGACAAGTGTCTCCTAAAAGAGTAATTAGTAAAACTTCGCATCAGAGACGACCTTAACAAACAGCTTGCCTACAAAGTGTGCGATTTGCACATTTCAAACGGCAGTGGACAAACATATCTTCGACTACAATAATTAAGTTGGTGCAAATTAAATATGTTATATGTGAGAATATTATTATAATTTGCTATCCGGTTGTTATATTAGTATATTATGCATTAACGTCACCCGTTTAAATGCTAAATTGTGACGGATGCTACGAGTTATAGGCTATTCGCCGTACCGGTAGGCCTAATATTCACTAACAACGCATCGTTTCTTCTGTAATAATTATTTAATCATTATAATTATAATAGCCTATCTATTAACCAATAATCATTTTATAATTCAATACATATTCCAGGCATTGCAAGAAAGCGATATTTGATAGCACATGCAGTTCCACCTTAAAATCCAACCATGCCCAGTTTTCAGTACCTATGGAAAATATTACCTTAAGTTAATAAACCAAACAACTGGCGACAATTGTTTTTAAATGCTCATTTACATCTTCACCCTAGTCTACGTAAATCACTGAAATAACGGTAATCACTGAAAGGGTAGAGGGGTTATGACCTCAATTTCACAAACGAACGAACCTCATTTTGCATGAATTATGGAACCCGAATCCTATTCCTGGAGATCTTTGGTGGCTTTTCTTTCGACTGCCACCTTAGCCGTTGCTTCCTTGAACACGGCGTAGGAGTTTCGTGCAGTATGGAGTCTTGCTCACGGTTATCTTTTCTACTCCACCAGCTGCCATCACAGCGTCCTGAACAGTATGCATGCCAATCAGACTTGCTTCTTTGTGATTGACGATCATGCACTCCTTGTTCAGGGAGAAACTTCTCTCTAGAGCGGCACTGTTGTGATACGAAGTCAGTATCATTTTAACGAAGCTTGTGAGATCGTTTTTGGCTGGAACTGAGGAAGGTGCTGAAGCCACTAATTCAGACCACAACACGTCGAGCCGTGGCTCTTTTCCGTCGAACTGCTTCAAACGCGCAGTGACGGAGGGCAGTCTCAGGAGTGCGGAGTAGCTGCTCTTGATGCGATCAGCCATTGCGCCAGAAAGCAAATTCTTCTGATCACAAAGAATTTCCAGGGCAATGACGATCCTAACTTCTTCCAACTTAGGAGTCTCAGCGACCCCTATAGGGTCTAGGCAGGAAATAGCACGGGTCTCTTGTGAGCAAGAGTTGACCTCTCTGATTTTTTCAGCCATAGGATACACATGTACAATTCTCGGCAGTTGGTGCAAAATTGCAACACATCCGCGTCTGGAATTTTCTGAGATCTTGAGCTGTTAGCTTCTTTAACGGCTGCTCTTGTCGAGAAACCCGGGTCTCCTCTGTGAATAACAATGCGGACTGATTTCTGTATGTCATTGTCAGCAACGAGCGCGGCGCGCATCGCCCTGTGCGGAGAGGGTACGGCCGGCGGTCGGCCAGGCAAAGCATGCATTCGACGTTGGCTGGGTTATCATGCCGCTTAGCGCTCTATCGGTGGCGTAAATTGCGGGTGGCACCGCGGTCTGCAGGCGAAATAGAAGACTGAGCGGGAGGACTCTACCGAGCGTTCGGGGGCTAAGAAGTCAGGCATTATGAGACTTTTTAAGATTTCCCGTATCACGTGCGAATTTCCCGTATAATTCCCGTATTTTTCCCGGGTCACTAAAATTCCCGTATTTCCCGTATCGCTCGACACCCTGTAATTATATAGAATTAAAGTTCCTAAGATATTCTCATCTGCCTATTGTTAGCACAGGCACTAGTACTGCGTACTATAAACAAACAAAAAATATTATACCTAATTATCTCCTGTTCTTGAAATCAGTGCTTCAATTTTTTCCATATCAAAGATAACGTTTCATGATTTACACACACTCAGTATTTTACTTCACCTCAGGTTCTCTTATATCCATTGATCTGGTCATCCTGGGATCAATGATCTCAGGCAACAAGATTTTCTCGTAGCAGAATGTAAGTTACATAAGCATTTTTAGCCTATTTTCAATTTTGAACAAATAGGTTTATGAGATCACTTTTTGTCCGTGTGTGTCCCCGTAATAACTTCTAAACGGCTGGAGCGATTTCAATGAAACTCGGTAAGTTTATAGCACTATTCCAGATGGCCCCGACCGTGCCCTTCAAATTTTGTTACGTCTCACCAATCCAACATGGCGGCTGCACGAAATATTTCACCAGCATTCAATATCTCCTAAACTATTCCCGATATCACCCTGGAATTTTTTACGGTGATAAAGGGAACTACTAAAAGTTCACCTATGTAACTTTTGAAAAACTGGTAACTACAAAACCAACATGGCGGCCACGCGCATTTGCGACTTTAAATAGACGTTTCTCGCGATTTAACCAACCAAACGCAATAAAACTTGGTACAGTATATGTTTATACACATTGTAATGCACTGACATCTAACTTCGTTTAATTGTTTACATAACCACAAGATGGCAGATGTGCGAAATATTTCACCGGTATTCCATATCTCTGAAACTATTAGCGGTATCACCCTGAAATTTTGTACGGAGATAAAGGGCACTACTGGAAGTTCGTCTATAAGACATTCAAAAACCGGTTAACTACAAAACGAACATGGCGGCCAAGCGAATTTGGAAAATTTAAATAGACCATTCTCGCGATTTAATGTTCCAACTCCAATGAAATATGGTACAGGAAATGTTTATACACATTGTAATACACTGGTATCTAATTTAGTTCAATTGTTTACATAAGCTCAAGATGGCGGCTTTGCGAAATTTAAAATTAATTTTTTATTTCTTGTGTCGTAATCATGCGATCGATGTGAAAGTTTGAATAATGAATCTACGCAATAATTTTCCTTTAATGGTACATGACCCTATGGCCTATACATTTAACAATACAACATGGCGACCATCCAAAATATTTAGGCGGCTCTGAATATCTACAAATCTATTATAGCAATCAAACTGAATTTTTGTTATGTTCATAGGGGCTATGAACTTAAGTTCCTTTATAGGACTTCAAATAACCTGGTGATCACAAATTCAACATGGCAGTAACGCAAAGTACAAATATTCACATGGACGTTTCTCGCAATTTAACCATCCGAGTGCAGTGAAACTTTGTACAGTAAATCATTATACGAATGTTAATCCACTGGCATCAAATTTATTTCAATTGTTTCCATAACCACAAGATGGCAGCTGTGCGAAATTTTAAAATCTCCTTGTTACTTCTTGTGTCCTAATCATGCGATTGAAGTTTGAATACTACACATACACAATAATCTTCATGTAACAGTACATAACTCTGGGACCTACATATATAAAATCCAACATGGTGACGATCCGAAATATTTAGTCGGTTCTCAATATCTACGAATCTATTACAGCAATCAAACTGAAATTTTGTATGTAGATAGAGGCAATTAACATAAGTAGGATATATGAAAATAGACTGTATAGTTCTTCACGGAACTACTTGTTTGTCTCCAGAACTTTTTGTCCCTCTTTATTGTTTCTATGTGAATGTCCCGCTATGTTATTTCCAACTGGCCCTGGCGCTGGAAATAAAAATCATGTGAGTGTTAGATATTTATCAATCTGTTCTCTTCTGAATAGCACTGTTCTTGACATTCTCTTAGCTATCTTTTTTGCTTACTTTCTGCCAAACAAAATCCCTTTAGCTTTTTGCAAGATTCCAGTATGGTCATATTCCGTGTAGAATAAGGGCACTCGACTTCGACTATAGCGTCGTCTCCTATTAATCCGTCTGGGGAGGCACCAAAAATCCCATAAGTTTTATGTACAAAAAGACCACATTCTTCGGCTTTTCTACAGATTTCTCCTCTAAATTTCGTTTTGCAATTCGCTCATTATCACAGTCATACAGCATTGCTTTTGAGTGAAATTCGCCGCACAAAATGTTTTTTGCTGCCCATTTCGAAGTAGGTTTCCTCTTGCGTACATATCCAAAATAGGATGCCGTAAGTCTGTCCTTTCTAGCTGTGTGCCACTTTTCATTTTCCCTTTGGCCACTTGTTTCCTTTTCCAATTTTTGTATATGGCCTTCACTAAGCGTTAGTTGCTTGATCATCTCGTCACTAAACTCTCTCAACAGTACCTCATCGAAATCCAACTGCACTGATCAGTTTCCATAATCACGTGAGACAGTACGTTTCATTTCATTAGACTGTTGTCAGGACATTCTTTTCCTGCTCGCGACGCAGATAAACTTTTCCGGAAAACTGCTCTTCTTCTCTTTCTGCTGAGTGCAGTGTCCATCACTATTGTGGCAGTTTTTTTCTAATCTGATTTCATTGTTTTATAGTGCCAGGATGGCCCAAACTGAAAGATCAGCCCAGCCAGCTTTGGTTCTGTGAGTGAAGGAACCTCGTTTCCCTCGATTGATCTGCTTACCTCCCGTGAATTTTGCAACAAGGGACATATAATTTTCGGCAGCATTGCTGGTGGTGATTGATGCTAGCTGGGAACTTTTTGCAATTAGGGGCTGCATGCAATAAGGCATAAGTTTGGTTGCAGTTAGCTGTTTGTCTTCACCTTGCCCATTGGTAGTTCAAAAGTACTGTTTGCAGTCTTTGTGGATCCCAATCCAATCCAATATTTCCGGAAACCAATTTTCCATTTTAAAAATCGCTACGCCTTTATTTTTTCACACAACGCATTGTTTTCATTTGAAGTCGAACTTCCTTCTCTGAAAAAAGTTGACCTGATTAGTTCGTGATTTTGTACTCCTACACTTATATATTAGAAGTAAAAAAAAAAAAACTACAACCGTGGCGCGACCGCCCACGAAGGGCCTAGGCCTACTAAGCAACCGCTGCCAGCAGATTGCGTGGTTACGTTTAGTCATCCTATTTGTAGGCTACGGATAAAATATAAGTGAAATCATAACTGCTCAGTGCATTACAGATTCTCTAATGCAAGCGTAAAGAAATATTTAATTTCAAATAATAAACTAGGAAAAAAAACTTTCGGGTGTGAAGAGGTGTTTATTATTTTGTTTTATTTTTAGGGCCGGGCTTCCTTTTCTTGGTACTTAGTCGCAATCTCCCCTGGGATTTAGTGGAACGCCCTTGAATCGGTTTTGGTGGTGGCTCCATTTTTCAACAAAAACAAAAAAAACAAAATTTACTCCACGTGATGACCGTAATGCTCTCCACCAGTCGTAGCCTACCTATATGTACATGTGTCTATTCCACCAGAAATACTGTTCAAAAAATAAAGTGCCGAAAATAGAACACCTAATGGGCATTAAAAATAATATTGTTGCAGGTAAAATAAATTAAACAAAAAGTAATTAATGAGATCGATGAATTAAAAACAAGACGTTGTGCCCAACTCTAGGAATGGGTATTCCAAGATTCAGACACCTAGATATCAAGGGAAAGGCTACAGCCGCTTTTGAAAGTTGAGATATTTGAATATCGCGCTACATTGCTTCTCGAAGCAATTGGAAAGAATATACCGCTAACAGCAAAAAGCCTCCGTGGCTTAGGCGGCAGCACGCCGGCCTCTCACCGCTGGGTCCGTGGTTCAAATCCCGGTCACTCCATGTGAGATCTGTGCTGGACAAAACGGAGGCAGACAGGTCTTTCTCCGGGTACTCCGGTTTTCCCTGTCAAAATTTCATTCCAGCAACACTCTCCACTATCATTTCACTTCATCTGTCATTCATTTAATCATTGCTCCAGAGGAGTGCGTCAGGCCTCGGCAGCCGGCACAGTTCATATCCTCGCCGCTAGATAGGGGCTTCATTCATTCCATTCCTGACCCGGTCGGAGACTGGAAGCAGGCTGTGGATTTTCATTTCATACCACTAACAGCATGTCAAGTGACGTAGCGAGTAATAGCAGAGGTCGAGGCTATTTATTGATTAAATAGTTAACCATGGAGTAGAGACTTGAGACTTGGATCAGATTACTGGCACGGCCAAATGAAAGAGAATGCAATTAGTATCAAGTAAATCGGACCAGGGATACCAGAGATATGAGGATTTCCAGATATCAGCTGATGCAGCGTGACCCTGACAGTTTTGAATAAAAGCCGGCCGGCCGAGGCATCGATAGCTCATTCCAACACAAGCACTTGCCGAGCAAGTTGCTGCTACGCTGAGCCAAGGCACATGGTTGCCGGATCTACGCAGAAGTAATTTTCAAAGTTGTGATAGTCACAAAAAGTGCGGCGCTACGAAGTGGAACTTAGTAAGTTTCCGGCGAGGAGAATCACTAGGTGATTGATTATTTTCTACAGACACTGGTAGAAATATTTTTATTTCTACATGGACATATGCTAGACTTTGTCTAGAATTAGTACTTTGTCACAGTCCAGTAATAACCTAATACTTGGATGTTTAAGTCCATTTCAGTCAGTTTTCATATTGGTAACTTGTTAACCACTTCGATCTATCAGTACACTGAAGACCAGTCGATCACGGTGGTGTTCATTAGTCTACGCAAGGGAAACTACAGGTTGCTTAGCGCATGGTAGATGGCGTGAAGCCATGCCCAGGGAACGATCTTCAGAACAGCCGTTGATTGGTTAGATTGTCAGTGTCTTCTTGTATTGAAAAGATTACCGTGAGTTACGTTAAAACTGACATATTTAAGAATAGATCACTTAGATCTGACCCCATTTAAACAAACTGTTATGGCTTTGATAGAAGCCCATATTAAAATGGAACAACAGTTAATTCAAACGTCAAGAGATACTACCACTATGTCTGACTAGACGGATTGTGGGTATATAATGGCGGCCGATACAAGGATTATACATGCTTGTCCGATAGGGCATGTCTATGGATAAATCTGGTACAGACCAGGTTTACTACGCTTCAAGACCATCAAGAAATGTAAGCCACATTTGAATTATATTATGCCTAGCTAATTGGAACAAACTATTTTTTTTCTGCAGATGACCAACACATTTTTTCTTCGTATTTAAAGCTTGCAATGATTTACGCAAGACTTGTTAGAGTTATTCTGAGTATTTTCAGCACTCAGAACAGTTTAGGATCGATGACCGAGCATTTCGAGCATTTATTTGAATATTTCATATTTTAGGGATATCACGGAAAACCGTCGATGTAATGGTTGAGTTACATTATTTTTGTTGAGGAATGGATATTTTTTCCATATTCGAAGGTTCGAACATGTGGATTCTCACATAATGAGATGATAATTAAACATATTTAAAATAATATAACTAATAATAATAATAATCCACTAATAATAATAATAATAATTTTTATAACTTTTCTAAATAATTCTTGGATATTATATTTTCTAATAATCATATGTATTGAGAGAGAGCCTATGAAGTAGTTTAATCATTTCTAGTTTGGAACAGGAGATTTTCCGAAGGAGAGTGGTTAGCGCAAGCCCGCATTCAACCAACATTTCAGTTCTGGTTGAACAGTTGATATTTGCAATGAGCAAAGTATATTTATCAGATAACACGGAGAGGCATGAAACGGGAAGCAAATGATATTTGTATCAAATAGGATATTTTTGTATTTATATAAAATCATGACGTAAATACACTCGAAAGTGAAATAAAGATTTTCATAAGTATGGTAAATTCACGGGTTGAACTGAATGGTAAAATAAAATAAACTTGTAAGTTTATTAATCTTCCAGTGTTGATAACAAGCAGAGGCTTGATTTATTGTATAAATTTTGGGAAGAAAATTTATGTGTGTGGAGTAGTTGAAATGCCATTCCCAGGTGCGCATGTTTAAGTCGCAGGAATGAAGAGGTTTTTTCGAGCATCAATCAAATAGCAGGTTCGATGGCTCAGGTTTATAGAAGGAGTATTGGAACTACACATTTCGTCGTATGAATGACCCGAAGGTTATTTCTTAAAACCATCAGTTCTTATTTCAACCTTGTTTACGAATTCCATTTAGACTTTGATTTTGCTAGAACCCGGATTTGTCATGATAGTAGTTTATTCTTCTTCAGAGGAAGACCTTTGCCGTTGTTGTTGTAATATTGTGTTCTTACACAAATAATAGAATGGGCCACTGCCAATTAAAAATAATTCTTTAACCACGAATAATTTGAAGGATAATTTCAATCCTAGTGCCATGAACTAAATGAATTTATTATGAAATTACAATTCTTATTTCCGCATTCTGTCGAAGAATTGCAAGTTGTGAAAGTTGCTAAAAATGGCCATGAATATAAATATTTTTTATAATAATGATTCCAAGTGGAAAATTGAATAGTTGAATGGTTCAACAATTTATTGATCAAGTTGATGATTCAGAAATCATATTTTTTGTTAGGAACTTGGAAGTTCATAATCGAGTCACTTCTCGAATGTTTAATGTCAGAAGAACAAATACTTTTCAGATGTTATTAATATGTGTAAATAATTTGTGTTGATTCAATGATGATAATATTTTTTCGACAATATATTTTTTGAAACTGGAAAAATAAGTGAAAGTTAAAATTCTATGAACATTTATTCTACGAGTGTTAATATTATGTAAAAATTCAAACAGTGAACTACAGTACTTCCAGTAAAGACAATTAAATTTGAACTGGAATTAATCATAAATAATTTTGGAACACAGTCTACAGGACTATTAATCAGACTTGTGTTTCCAAAAAATAATTGTCAAATGTGTTTGGAAAACTTCTGTATATTGTGTAAATAGGAGTGTGGGTCGCCACACGTGAGTGATGCTGCTTTGAGCATTTTTGCAGTCAATTTTAAATTCAAAATAAAATGAGATAATTTTACTTGATGTGTTACGCCCAATTGAATCTCCTTCTTTCCTTATTGTTGCATTGAGCCAAAAATCAGTAAAGCATTTTTTTTATTTGATGTCGTTTTTGCGATTAGCTTTAACCCATCTGGCGCTCCGGGATATTTTGACTCTCGTGCTGACTGATTATTGGTAAAATGCATATGTGGTCGTGCGGACTCCGGTCTAAACGGGCACAACGTCGTAACTAGGAACTGGTAAAATATCAAAGAATCACTCAGATATAATTCAGAACTAACCAGCACAGTCAATCGCAACATTGGACAAAATGCTCAGGATTTCCATACCGTCTGGCAAGATTGTCGCTCTCTCAAATCACTCTAGCTCCACTCCCCTTCCCTCCCCCCAACCCTCTCTCCATGACCTTGTTCTACTGCCGCGCCTTGTTGCAAATACAGTAACACTTTTATTCACAAACTTCCCAAAGCGATCCCGACGATTCTATTTAACCGATTTAGGTTTTCGATGCGGCTTTGGAATCAGTGAGTAAAACTCAACTTTCGTATTACCCGTTTTCTTTCGAATGTTAATCAGATATTTGAAAAACAAACAGCAACTTTTCTGTTTTTGAAATTAAAAAGTAAACAATGAATTAATATCAATTCTGCTACTAGACAGAGTACATAGCAGTTCTCAGATCGCAGATCGGAGCTCCCCTTCGATACAAAAATAAATTAATTAATTAAGCTTCGCTTGTGCTGCCATCTGTTGAAATATATTCTTACCAAAGTGTCGGGACATTTAGCCTTAATGATTAGGCTTGAAAATGCACTTTATTCTGTACAAAATTTAGAAACAGAACTATTTTTGGAAAATTTTACAAAGAAAATACTGAACGATTTTAGACTATCCCAAACCCAACTCTGAAATATATATGAAAATTTCTAAACTTACCGATACCATGAGAATGAGACGAATTCAATTTTTGGGCTATTTGGAAAGAATGAATCATACGAGACTTACTTACCGAATCCACAAATTTCTGCAGAACAAACGTACAAGACCAAAGTGGTACAAACAGGCGGAGAGGGACCTAATGGAGATGGGATCGCCAGATCTGACGAATAGAAATGCTATCAGGAATATTGTTCACACAAGGGGATTTGAGGAAGATCAGAAGAAACCAACACGACGTGCATGGTCGGAGGAACAGAAACTACAACAATCCATGCATATGAAGAGCTATTGGGCAAGGAGGAAGGCTCAACATACGTTGATTCCGCGTGGTCCTAAGTGAACCATCCACGAGAAGACGAAGAAGAACGATTTTAGAAAGATAACACTTACTGAACAATTTTAGAAAGAAAAATCTTGCTGAACAATTTTAGGAAGAAAAATAATAAAGAACTATGAATACAAAATTCAATAATAAGTAAAAAATTTAAGTAAGAGATTGATAGGTAAATTATCAACAATAAATAATAATTACTGTAAATAAAAACTATGGTAAATAAATAATGAATCAATAAAAATTGTTTCATATATTATGTTGTCTTGTGTACAAGCAGTTATGATTGCCCAGAGATTGCTCTCCTCTTGGCTATTTAACAAGATTTCCTTTGTATGCGGTAGGGCATTAGAAATATTACAACCTTACGTGATCGTCACCGAATTCTGTCTTCGCGGTCAAGTACAGAAAAATATCGAGAAGTGACACGCTCAGCGCTGCTCTCAGCCATTTGATGAGATTCACGTAGTACGTACACTAATCAGTTGACGCTTAATATCACTAATGTCTTAAAGAAGCAAAATGTCAAAAGAGCCTATAGGTCTTCCAATACAACAATGAATCATCTGTTCAGCTCCAAATCAGTCAACAAACAGGATACATTTCTAAAATCGCATTTACAAAATAAAATGCAAGGAATGTAATGCTGACTACGTAGGTCGAACAGGACGGAATTTTAACATAAGATACTTTGAGCACGTTAACGCGGCAAAGCATAAAAAAAATTCAGCTATTAATAATCACATGATAGATTGCAAGCACAATTTTTTTCTAAAATCGAAGAAGATCTTGAAATATTGCATTACTGCAGCAAAGGCACTATGTTAAACATATTCGAACAGATAGAAATAGACCAAGTCCAAAAAACTAATCCATTATACAACCTGAACGAAATTAACTTTGAGAATAACATTTTATATGATACATTGACTGTATAACCTACAGTGTGTATAATACAGTGTTACAGTATGGAGCAGCTGCTATAGTTGTTGTTTGAGTCTTCAGTCATTTGACTGGTTTGATGCAGCTTTCCATGCCTCCCTGTCCTGAGCTAATCATTTCATCTCTACATAGCTACCACTCCCTACATCCGAGGCAATCTGTTTAACATATTCTAACCTTAGTCTACCCTTACAGTTCTTGTCCTCGACCCTTCCTTCCATAACTAAGCTTGCTATTCCTGGGTGTCTTAGTATGTGTCCTACTAACCTATCTCTTCTCTTCATTAGCAGTCGCCATAAACATCTCTCCTCTCCCACTCGTCTTAATACCTCTTCGTTTGTAACCCTATCTACCCATCTGATCTTCATCATTCTCCTGTAACACCACATTTCAAATGCTTCAATTCTCCTCTTTTCTGCTGCACCAATAGTCCAAGTTTCACTTCCACAGAGTGCCACGCTCCAGACAAAGGCTTTCAAAAATGACTTCCTAATACCTAAATCTATATTCGATGTCAACAGATTCCTTTTTTGTAGAAATGCTTTCCTTGCCTGAGCCAACCTACTTTTTATATCCTCTTTGCTTCGTCCATCACTGGTTATTTTGCTTCCTAAGTAACAGAAGTCTCCTACTTCCTTCAGCTTTTCACCTGCCAATTTGATGTCCATAGAGGTTTCTGATTTATTTCGGCTGCATTCTAGTATTTTTGTTTTACAATTATTAATTTTCATCATGTATTCTTTCCGTAAGACGGAGTCCATACCATTCAAAAACTTATTCAAATCCTCAGGCTTGTCGGCCAATATGACGATAGTAGTATCTTATATAGCATAGGCACTAGGAAGTGTGCCTGTGTAACCCACAGTGTGTATAATACAGTGTTACAGTATGGAGCAGCTGCTATAGTAGTATCTTATATAGTATAGGCACTAGGAAGTGTGCTCACATAAACTACAGTGTGTATAATACAGTGTTACAGTATGGAGCAGCTGTTATAGTAGTATCTTATATAGTATAGGCACTTGCAAGTGTGCCTGTATAACCTACCGTGTGTATAATACAGTGTTACAGTATGGAGCAGTTGCTATAGTAGTATCTTATATAGTATAGGTCCCAAATCCGGAATGCGAAAGGAGGAGGGTTAGCTGGTTTGGCAACCAGCTGTAAAAGCAGCTAACGCCGAATGTTGGGGGGCGGTAAATAACTTGACCCCCTGAAGGGGCCAACGGCTTCTGGCGGATGAGCCCCTTTAGGTGGGGTGATGGTCCCCTCAGTGTAGGAAATGACACTGAAACCCATTACGTATATATTGGCCCAACGGCAAAACGGACGGAGGAGGAACTTTCCTGGTGGTTCTCAACGGTCGTGGAGGCGGATGAGGTCATGCCAGATGGACTGGCTGTGAAGGCGCAACTCAATTATATTTAGAGTCTGCGGCAGTCCATTGCAGTCACGGTGCTAGAACCTGCACGTCTCATTTCTTTTGTGCCGCAGGGTATAGTTCCGAGATCATAGTGTGTGGGTCACTTCCTTGCAAGCTGTGATCCACCTTAAACAAAATCTCGCTTGTGGCACCTTTTTCCTGCTGTCACATCTTTCAACAAGTCCAGCGGCGATGGGATAAGGATGGTTGAGGCAGGTTTTCGGGTTGAAACTGGAAGCCTCGAGTTCGGACCTGCACGTTGGCAGCAAATGTGTGATGGTCGTCTTTCTGAGACCTCAGGACTACTCAGGAGTTCGGTCCTGCATCTGTGTTTGGGCAGGACTATTTAGGATCACCGCTGCCCACCCCGAATGGGGAAGGCCCTAGAAAATGAGGGCTAAACATCAGTAGTCACACCTTCAGCCGGCTGAGAGGCCGCACCCGGCGGGTCACCCCTTTTGCGGTCGAAAAACGAAAACAAAGAATATCCAAACATTAATGATAGGATCCTGGAATGTTCAAACGTTACTCGATTTAAAGGACAATAACAGGCCTGAGCGAAGAACAGCACTCGTTACCCATGAGCTTGGTCGAATGAACATAGATATTGCTGCCTTAAGTGAAACCAGATTGTCCAACGAAGGTAAAATTACAGAGTTCAGTTCAGGTTACACCATATTCTGGAAGGGAAAAGATGAGGGAGAGCGCCGTATTCATGGTGTTGGTTTCGCTATAAAGACCACACTGGTGAATGATCACCAGCTAACTCCAACTGCTGTCAGTGAAAGAATTATGACTCTTCGAATCCCATTCTCCGGGGGTCACTTTATGGCTCTTATCTCTGCATATGCTCCCACCTTGGATGCTGATATAGAAGTTAAAGATCAATTCTACAACCAGCTGAGCACAATCATCACCAAAGTACCATCTAGAGACAAACTCTTAATGCTTGGCGATTTCAACGCCAGAGTTGGTAAAGATCATTAATTATGGAACAATGTGATGGGAAAACAGGGAATTGGCAACTGCAATGCCAATGGCCTATTACTCCTTGGTCTATGTGCTGAACATGAACTCTTTATTACCAACACTCAGTTCCGCCTGCCGAATCTCTACAAAACCACTTGGATGCATCCTCGCTCGAAGCACTGGCACATCCTTGACTATATCATCACCAGGCAATGTGATAAAAAGGACATCCTTGTCACCAGGACCGCAAGAAGTGTCGATGCCTGTTGGACAGATCATAAGCTCCTTTTTTGCCGGTTGAGGATCTCAATCTGCCGCAAACCGACACGATCCATCCACAACCTGTCGAGACGGAAAATGACACTTCTAAACTCCAAGTAAAATCAATTGCTACAGATTACAGAAATGAAATCGCAAATAAGCTGGCTAGTCACCCTGTTAGCACAAATAGTGTTGTACAGGAATGGACAACGCTTCAGAAGGTCAGTCAGCTGAGGAAACAATTGGTTTTGTGAAGAACAAAAGACAAGACTGGTTTGATGAAAATAATTATGAAATTATGTGTATCATCAATGCCAAACAGGAAGCTCATCTATCCTTTCTTCAAGATCGGTCTTCCAGTGTGAAAAAATCACAATTCGTGCACAAATCAGGGAAATAAAGAACAACTGGTGGCAGCGAAAAGCTGAAGAACTGCTAAGAATATCTGATGCCCGTGACCTGCGAAACTTCTATGCAGGCATAAAGGAGGTATACGGCCCAATCCGATCATCATCAGGTACATTGAAAACTGCTGACAATTCCTCCATTTTAACTGAACAAGGACAAATTTTGGAGCGTTGGAAGGAACATTACTCTGCACTTCTAAATCGTGCCTCCAATGTTGCCGAGGACTTTCTTCGAAACATCTCTCAGCAGCCCCAACAACCATGGATGGCGGTTCCGCCGACATTCCGAGATTTCACCAAAGCGCTCAATCAACTAAAGCCGAGAAAGGCTCCAGTCCTGATAACAGAGCTACCAGCGAGGTACGGCAGCAAGAAAAGTACAAAAAGTAAATATTCCGTTTTTTATAGTGAATAAAAGAAAATATTTTTTCAAAGAGAAAGTAAAGGAAAGTAAACAAGCAAAACTTGAAATACGAGCTTCCCTCGAGGTAACGCGCAGTGCAAAGACCTTTAGTAGAGAAACACATGTTCTCGTTACCCGTCAGAAGGCCATAAGTACTGTTGCGATCATAAGTAATGGTATACCCTCGCTACTTCAAACGCTTGTATATGTTAAGAGGCACAAAAAAGTTCTCTGAATCCAAGTAACACATCTTAGCAAGATCTCAACTTTAGTTCTTGACATTATTTTGTACGTCTTACTGGTTGAGAGTTACACGCGTTTGAAGTAGCGAGGGTGTCGCATTACTTACGATCGCACCATACTGGACAAATTATAAATTACAAAATTGGCCCATTACAGCTTACTGCGGTCATATTAATAGTTGTTTCAAAGATTTAAAATACCGGTAGCTGCATATTTTTTTCCATAGCTAGTTGAAACATTTCTTAATTACTGTATATACACTGTACATACATAAACGAATATTTGAACGGCGTGGTACGCAAAATACACTATTTCTATTTTTTATTTATTTATTTGTTTACATAGGTCCCAATGAGCCTGAGCTCGTGTTAGGGACAATCAAGTAACATAGTTACAGCATGGCATATATATAATTTTAGTAACATTATTGTTTAGTTTAATAGTAACTTAGATTGCTAGTGACTAACTTTACAGAGATAATACGGTATGATACATTGCATTGCTTAAGGCTATTGTACATTGGCTATTCATTCCTTAATAGGAAGTCTTTTGTTTTCCTCTTAAATGTTTTTATAGAGAAACTTTCCCTTATGCCTAATGGTAGCGAGTTGTATTCTTTTATTATAGAGGACATAATTCCTTTAGTTCCAAATTTAATGGATTGGGAATGGCTGGTGAATATTTGATTTACTCCTCTTGTTGCATAGTGATGAATGTCATTTGCATGGGTAAAATGGATGTGTGTGTGTATCAATTTGTTTTCTAATTTGTATACAAATACTGTTGCTGACATAGCTATTTGTTTTTGCAGTGTATTTAAAACAAAACAATATATACCTATATTTATGGACAATTCTTGGATAAACAATAAGGTGCCTTGTTAAAAGGTATGGAAAAACTGAGGGAAAAAACACACATTCAAACATTATACATATTATTATTAATCTTGATTGGTCACATTGGACCACTTGAGTCGTTCACAATCTTCTTTGAAGGTAGTACTGCTTGGTTCTTGCGCTCTTTCCAGTACTTTTTCATTCTTTCAGATCGGGATTTTCTCAACTCATCTGAAATCTCCATAGGCTTTCTATGTGGCATTTCTGCAAAAAATTTGTGAGTTTTAAGAATGGTGTTAATTTTATTTTTCTCCTCGGCATCTCTTATCTTGAGTTCAACTGCTTTGAGATCTTGTTGGATTTCTTGGATCCATTTTCCTCCAGTTTTCTTTCCTATATTTCTCATCACCAGTTGGCGTACAATTCTGTTTTCTGGAAGCCGTAAGATGTGAAAAAAATATGAAATTCTTTTCTTCTTCATTGTGCTGGTGATTGGATCAATCTCACGATAGACAGTTTCATTTGGGAGAATCCTCCAGACTCCCTCAACCTGATACTCTTTATTTATGCACATTCTAATGATTCTTCTTTCCGTTTTGAGGAGCTGATCAGTTCTTTGTTCATTTTTAATTTGGAACAGTGTTTCACAAGCATAAGTGGCTTCTGGGAGAGTTACAGTTTTATAATGTTGGATCTTAGTAGCTATTGATAGGCATTTTTTTTTATTATATGTTGACCAGGTTAGAGATTGTGCCTTTTTCATTTTATTTGTTCTATTTATCCATGTTACTTTTTCGTTTAAGTTATGTGTTATAATTTCTCCAAGATACTTAAATTGAGGAACTAGGTTAATTTTATGATCATTTATATAGACTTCATTTATATCTAAGGGTTTCATAGGCATGATCTCATTATTTTTAAAGGATATCTGTAATCCTATCCCTTGAGCAATTTCTTGGAGACTAGTGATCTGAGTACAAACCTCTTCCTTGTCTAGTGCTAAAAGAGCCAAGTCATCTGCAAATCCTAAGCAGTTTATTTTTATTGATGGTTTTGTTCCAATTTTGATCTTAGGAGGGTTTTCCTTTAGTCAAACCTTCATGATATAATCAAGAGCCACATTGAAAAGCAGAGGGGATAATCCATCACCTTGTCTGAGACCAGTTTTTACTGTGAAAGCTGTTGATATTTCTCCCCTAAATTTAACTTACGAATTTGTGTTTGTTAATGTTAATTGAATGATTTTTATCAATTTAGGATGGAGACCGTATGACCTGAGGATTTTTAGCAGTGTCAGTCTAAGAATACTATCATAGGCTTTCTTGAAATCTATAAAAGAGAGAAAGAGTTTCTTATTTCTGTTTTTGTAATATTCCATTATTAATTTCAGGCTAAGGATTTGGTCTGGACAACTTCTGTAAGGGCGAAATCCTCCTTGATATTCTCCAAGTTGTGGTTCCAGAATGTTTTTGATCCTGTTGTAAATTATGCGAGAGAAAAATTTTATATGTGCAGTCCAGAAGGGTAATTCCACTGTAGTTATCTGGGTTCGTTTTGTCTCCTTTCTTAAATAATGGATGGATTATTCCTTTGGTCCAGTGTGCAGGAATTTCTTCAGTAATCCACATTTTAACTAGATGTTGATGAAGATTTATAATCGCAGGTTTACATAAAATAAAATGGAATTAAATAAAATAACTCAAACTACAATCTTACACCACGAGAGTAGTCTCATACTGACAGAATTAAAGTAAACAAGTAGCATTGGTTTTGGACTAGAAATAGTAACCACTAATCAGTTAGACATTAGCCTGTCTTCGGTTTCTTCGAAAAAAAAAAAAAAAAAAAAAAAAAAAAAAGATGTAATGAGTGACGCCTTTCTCTTGTCCAATTTTTTTCCGAAGAGCTTCTGTCTTCGCCTCCTTGTCTTTCCCTTCCTTCTTCAGAGCTTGCGCTCCTTCCAAAAGCCCTTGTGCAACTCTCGCTCCTTCCAAGTCATTCTTCTTGATAGCTTCTTTTAATCTGTTCGTCGCTTCATCAAGAAGAATGTCGGCCGATTTTACCTGTTTTGCATCCTCAGTCTTCGCTTGTTTCACCTTTTCTTCCAGCTTTTTTATTTCCAATCTTCCTTCCTCCATCTTTTTGTTTGCTTCGATTACAAGTCTCTTTTCTTCTTCTTTAAGTTTCTTCTGATTCTCTGATTCCTCTTTAGCTTTCCTCTCTTTCTCAAGTTTTTCCTGGTACTTCGAATGAGCAAATTTCGCTGCAGAGATCATATCGGGAGTTATGGGAACGTTCTGTGGCTTGTTCTCAAACTGTTTCAATCCATGGAATATGTTAAGTTTGGCGTTTAGTGCTGCGCACGACATTGCTGAACGGTCAGGAGACAAAATTCTGCCGGACAGAGAAAAACCTCTTTCCACTTCACTACTGCCATGAGCTAAAGACAATGAGGCTTTGACAAGGCGCTGAATCGTTGGATACTTCGCTTCGTTGGATGCGTTTCTAATGGAAAATACCTTTTTCCAATATTCCTCCACAGGTAATTGTTCATCGGAATTATCAATTTGCTGTTCTACCTGCAGCAACGTCCATTCATCGTCAAGGCGACTTTCGGCCACCTCAAATGGCATGCAGCGGGCAACTTTAGCCACACTACGAGAAGTGAATTTGGTTCTCTTGGAAGAATTCAGAAATGTGAAATGTTTCGCGGCATCGTAAGCTAGTACAGATTTCTCTCGTAAATACTCACCGGCAGCAATGAAGTGCTCCTGAACATCCTTCTTGAATTGCAGGGCATCGACGCCTGGGACGTTTTTCAGAGCTTCTTGTGTTTCCTTGCCCAACACAATGTCTCCTAATGAAAGGAGATTATCTGAAGAAATGGTCATGTTTCTGAGGTCTTTTAAGACTTCGCCCTTCACTACTTTTCCGAACAGAACAGTGTTAAGAGACAGCATCTCTTCGTGCAGAACGTGGATTAACGGTTCTTCTCTCTGGAAAAGTAATGAAAGTCTTTCGAAGATTTCTGCACTTTCAATAATAAAGCAGACTTCTGCCTTCGTACGAGGTCTCTTCAAGACATTTAAAATACTTCTAAAGCGGGTGCTCATTAGAAGCTGCTTGCTGCCGTTTTTTGGCAAAAACTCTATGAAATAAACCTTGAGGGCAGCCCACTGTTCTATCAACCTTTTTGCTGCTGGTGCCAAAATGAGCCATCGCGATCCCACATGCTTGATGAATCTGTGATTTGGCAACTGAAGCTTGGTTTGGATCATCACAAAGTCTTCCCAGCGACTAGGACAGTCATTAAAAAACAAATACACTTTCACTGCAAAATCACTTATGTCCATGCCGAATTTTTCAAGTCCTTTCAAAGATGCATTGTGTACGACGTGCAGATTGCAAGTTCCAATATCAACAAGTTTTTTTTCCCCCCATTTTTTTTTTACAAGCTCGTTCATTAGTCTTATAACAGCCTTATTAACAAAAGGTCCATCACAGCTTAACATTAACAGTCTAGAAATGGCTAGATCTGCATTTTCTAAAGCCTTTACCAAGTGTTCAACAATAATTTCTGCAGTTGCATGGCCAATAAAAAAGTCTCTAAATGACGTCCTACGATCCTATCTTCCATTTTCGACCAGAAACGAATCAAAGTCTGCAGTTCTTTCAGTCCTTCATTATTTGTTGTTTCGTCAAAACACAGGGAGTAGTCAGATTGCATGGCATCCTCTAACATCATTTTTCTAAAGTGTGGACCCAGTGCTTCTGTCATCAAATACCCTACTTTATTTCGACCTAAACTGAAATCCTCGCCTACTTCCGAACCAAACATATGTTTAAATAAGTCCGAAATATGATCACAAGAAGATGCGGAATAATTGGACACCACACATTTCATAACCCACTGGAGCTCTTGCCTGTATGTCTTGTCCTTAAGGGAAACCACACCCACGTTGAAGCCGGAATTCCAGAGCTTGAAGATGTGGCTGAGCG
Organism: Meconema thalassinum; assembly: GCA_946902985.2. NCBI lineage: Eukaryota > Metazoa > Arthropoda > Insecta > Orthoptera > Tettigoniidae > Meconema > Meconema thalassinum. The sequence continues at coordinate 1,204,986,670 of OX336388.2, forward strand.
CTTCATAAATAGTTGCTGGGTTGTATCCCATCTTGCCCCTGCATTTTTTGTGTTTTCCGGGCAGCACATGTTGGTTGACAGCGTTTACTCCTTTCTTTGCACAGTCAATTGAGCACTCGCAAATTTCACAAAAAGCTGTAGTTATCCCTTTGATCGATAACCACAGAGACATCTTGTATCCCAGCGAATCAACCAACTCCAACCAGGAGCTCTTTGTGTGGCATGTCATGACCCTAAAAATAACAAGAAATAGCTATGAGAATTCCAAAGCTCATAAAGGGGTCAAACAAAAATAACAATGGCTCTGGAGAACCACATTCAAATTTGTAACATGTCATTTGCAACGCTAGAAAAATCAGTTTAAAAAGTCGCAGTTCTACACAAAGCCCCCCCCCCCCTTTTTCCCGTAATGTATGCCTACAATGTCAATTTTTGACTCCCCATCCCTTTCCATCCTAGACAACTAGTAAATAAATCGGTAGCCATTGAAGCAAGTATCCTATTGCGGGATTAGCTGACAATGATTACCGCCTCCCTTGGACGAACAATTTAACATAAGGAAGTTTTTCAAGGAAGAAGTTCTAAAACAATTTTAGATTTCCCTAATACGAAAAAGCTTTGACGAAACTTAATGAGACTATGCTACACTATCAAGTTTATCTTTAAACCAAATCAATTCCTCCCTCTCCCACTCACCTACACCACAAGTCCGGTGACTCCTCCCACCCCCGCCCCCTTCCCCAACTCCAATGCTACAATGCTTAGAAAATAGGATAAAACCCGACCAAGTGTCCCTTCGAGAATACTGTAATTTCAGGTACTGAGTAGTGTTGTACTAAGAAATTTGAAGTGTACAAAGCATCACTACATATTGTCACAACAATGTTGCTCTTACAGAAAGCGAAATAACTCTCCCCCCACCTCTACAGCTCCAATACTTAGAAAACAGAACGAACATATACTCGAAAAGCCCTTTGAATCACTGTAAACCACAAAGATGGGCGAATTCTCATGCAATGTAGGCCTAATCTTGACCCAGGCTTAGATTGTTCACAGACAGGAAGCATATCTTCCTAAACATACCGTATTTTCTCGTCTATAACCCCTCCTTTTTTTCCCGAATTTTTGGCGTCAAAAATAGGGGGGGGGGGTATAATAGGTAAGAATGGCGTGGTATAAAGGCACAAAAAGGAGCACCTAGCGTCCTTAAATCAACACACAAAATAGTTGTTGTAACCTATACTTTATTTACGATAAAAGTTATAATAGCTCATATAAATAGCTACTGCCTTGCATCATCACAGCAGACTGGTCACAGGACTAAGGCAGCTCTGAGCCGCACAGCGGTGCGTGTGTTGTGTTCAAGGTTATGCAGTGTTGCCACGTTGCGCGGCATCTGAAATAAGAAAGATTTGTTTCTAATACCGACTTTTATGAAGTCATTGGCACAGTGACGTTCTTCTCCGCAAACTTAGTCCATTCCGGTGCATAAAGCGTTCTGCTCAACCTCTACTAGCTTTAAATTCATTCCCTGCAATGCCAAGACTTCTCGCAATTTCGCGTGTTTTAAACTGCAACATTTCGTGATTTACAGCGTGGCCATTGTCTCTTGTTTCTCGAACCCACTCCAGAACTTTCATTTTTATACTTTCCTTTCTTCACACCGCGGAAGGACTTAGAAGTTTTCTTGGTTCCCAATAATTTTTCCTTTTGGTTGCGCCAATACAGAATCATACACGGCTGCACTTCATATTTACGACTCGCCGCTTTCACTCCATTTTCTGCAGCAAATTCTAGCACTTCCAAATTGAAGAATGCAGTAAAACTTGTTATTTTGCTTATCTTCAGTCCTGCTTGTGTACTGCGCGCTTTAATTATACACTACACTCTGCCGCTTTACTTGTTTTTCTTCCAATAATAGTCGAAAATTGAGGGGGGTTTATAGGTGAGGGGATCATATAGGCGAGTAAATACGGTAAGTCTTTGGTCCTAAACATCAGTCACTAATAGGTATCACATAAATTACACTTAAGTACTTACCGAGTTGATAATGCACTTGCCGCCCACACTTTCCACCTCACAAGACCACGCTTTTCCGTGTGCAACAACAAACACAGCGCTCGGTATAAACACAACACGACTCGTCACAGCACGGTAAACACAACGCCGTCCGAACGAGGATCGCGAGCTCTATTCTACAGCCGGCCGGTAGATGACGCGGCATGTTCCGAAGAGGTTCGAAAACCTTAGTCCGGCTGGAGAATCTCTTTCTTGATTTATAACTAGAGCGCGTTGCACACGCGGCAGAGAAGATGCTATGGCTGGCGAGGCACACGGTATAATGAAAGGAAATAAAGTAAATGAATTTCAAAAAAAGTAAATAAAAGTAAGTCTTCTAAACAAAAGTAAATACCAAAGTAAATAAAAGTAAATCGCTGGAAGCCCTATGATAACATCCCTCTGGAGTTGTTACAAAGTGGAGGTATGGCCTTGAAGACTCGACTTTTTACACTTATCCTGTTAATTTGGGAAACTTGAGAAGTACCTGATGACTTGAAGAATGCTGCCATCATAACTATCTTCAAGAAAGGCGATCGTAGCATGTGTGGGAACTACCGTGGTATATTGCTATTATCCATTGCAGGTAAAGTTCTCGCAAGAATTCTCCAAAACCGGCTCCAAAGTATCTCAGAGAGGATTTTTCCCGAGTCTCAATGTGGTTTCCGAACCTCCAGGGGCACAACAGACATGATATTCTGTGCCAGACAACTCCAGGAAAAGTGCAGAGAGCAACAGGAGCCCCTGTATTTAGTTTTCTATGACTATTTCCATCATTGAGCCATTTGATTTGCAAAAGAAGCAACAGGAGTCATTTGTATGCAGTTCAAAGTGAAATTCCAACAGACATCACCATTGACAATGAATGCATGAGTCCATTAATCGAACCATTTGATATGAAAAGAAGCAGCAGGAATGATTTGTAACAGTCATCACCAGAGACAATGAATGCACGAACATTAAATTACATATTTATACTGTGTCTTAAACAAGTATTTTATAACATTGTTTTTAATTAATGTATATGAGCTGCATGCAACCGTGCATTTCGAGACAGAAAGGGCTAATTTTCGTTGTTCTTGTTCGCCCTATTGCATTATACCTGAGATCTTACACTGAAGAAAATGGAAATTGCAACACCATGAAGGCATTGGTCGTTTGTGTTGATTTTCAAGATATGGAACGATGCCATGTAGGTATGTAAACGATCAAAGTTTCAGACCCATTGGATTGTTGCTACAGGACTCTCCGCGTGATTGGTCGCGGAGGAATCAACTCCAGTATACGGACTCTGGTGTAGCGTAGTTGACTTGCAGTCTGTGCAGTGAAGTGTTCCCCGCCAAACATGCCTCGACGACAGAGAAGAGCACGCTATCAACAACTGTCGCCGTTTGAGAGGGCTCGGATAATTGGGCTGTGTGAGGCTGGATTATCGCTAAGGACTGTCGCTGCACGTGTAGGCCGACAGGCGTCTACGGTACAACATGTATGGCAGCAGTGGTGAAATGAAGGTACCTACACTCGTAGACCTGGCACAGGCCCAGCGCGACAGACAACTGTGAGAGAGGATCACCGCATCATTCGGATGGCCCGGATGGAACCCCATGCAACAGCAGCGCAAATTTGAGCAGCTGTGGCACCCCACGTTACACAACAAACAGTTGGTAATCACCTGCGTGCAGCTGGCTTACGATCCCATGTCCCTGCAGAAGGGGTTCCATTGATCCCACAACAGCGACGTGTAAGGCTGGCCTAGTGTCGAGAACGATCGACGTGGGTCGACGAATGGCATAGGGTCGTCTTTAGTGATGAATTGCGCTTCTGTCTTGCCCGCAGTGATCGCCGGAATCGTGTGCGCCGACGTACCGGGGAGAGGGGCCGCCCAGACCTTATTGTCGAGAGGCACACAGGGCCAACACCAAGCATTATGGTCTGGGGAGCTCTTGGCTTTAATGTGAAATCACAACTAGTGCTTGTTGAGGGCACTATGACTGCTCGACAGTACGTTGATAGGGTACTCAATCCAGTGGGTATTCCTATCATGGCGAACATTGCTAATGGGATGTTTCAGCAGGACAATGCCCGGGTTCACACTGCACGCATCTCCAGAGAAGCTCTCCACGACATCACAACCTTAGAATAGCCTGCCAGATCCCCGGACCTCAGTCCTACTGAGAATGTGTGGAACGTGATGGGTCGATGACTGGCCAACCGTCCTCAGCCACCCACAACTCTGGAACAACTGACCCGTGCAGTGCAACAAGCATGGGCCACGATTCCTCAGGAAGCGATCCAGGGCCTTATTGACTCCATGCCTCGCCGAATTCAATGTATTGCAGCTCGTGGTGGGCACATCCTGTATTGATTGTTGTCCAAACTTGCGGTCAGAGGGACCTGAAAGTGTAATCATCGAATCACAACCGAACACTCGTCCTGCATGTTCAATGGCAGCAATGTAGCACCACTCCTTCTGGGTGTTGCAATTTCTATTTTCTTCAGTGTACTGTATATTCAATGTTATTGTGTGCATGATGTTATCCAATTTCTTAGCATATTTTGGCTCATGAAGGATTGTAATAGAATTCGTAACATGTACCAATAAGTTACACTTATTTTGAAGTGTTGATTTGACGGACAATAAAATATTTTAATACATTTTGTAATTTGCAACGTCAATACGGACCAAATATGAAAGCAAATATTCCAGAGATCTGCTTTATACGTGAGAGTGGGTTAGGGCCAGCAATCTAAATTTTCCAGTGTACATTGACTCAATGACTTGTTCGTTTTTGAATGCAGAATTTTTGTTTATATTATAATTATTAATTTTATTTCATTTTTTGTTTTATTAATTTTTGGCCTTTTCAAACTTTGGTCTCCACCTCCAAATTTTAAATCCATTTTCATTTCATTTCATATTTATTTATCAGTGCCTTACACTATATTTACATTACACTGAAGGGAGTCTCTGAAAAGAGCAAAGCCCCACTTCACATTCGGGATGCGCCAGAGCCCCCAATATATACACTGGGTTATATTTACATATGTACACAAGATGGCAATTAGTGAGAACCGAGCAATGATTACATTATTTACAGTATGCATTAGTGGGATGGTAAATGAACATTTATATAGGATAAGGGAGGAACAACAAGAGAAGAGATCAAATAAATATTGCAAAAGGAGATATACGGGAAACACTAGCAAAACAAAGAATCGAGGCATAATTTATGAGGAACAACCTACTTTTTGAACAAATAATGCCGCAGCTTCCTCTTGAACTGAACGGCATTATTGTTGCTGGCCTTCAGAAAACACGGTAGGCTGTTCCATTCACAGACCGATCTATTTACAAAACCCAGTTTGTATGACTCAGTCCTGGGTAGTGGGGCGTACAGCGTAACTCCGCGGCCCTTCTGAGCTGATCGGTAGCAGACGAGTCTGTATTATTAAAAAAATCAATTTGGGTAAATAGGTTCTCAATAAATGGAAGGCTACATATTTGGCGTCTGATTTTTGAGTCTACTTTGGAGTTTTTTTTTGAAAGAATGAATTTAGTGGCACGATTTTGTATCTGTTCTAGCTTAAGGATATTTCCCTTGGTACCAGGGCTCCATGAAGGGCACGCGTGAATTAGCAGCGGTCGCACTAGGCTCAGGTAGGTGGTCCTCTTCACTTTGGTGCGGCAGCCACGTCAATTTCTGCTTAGCATACCCAGTTGGCGGGCAGCTTGATCCTCACTGCGTCGGTGTGGGTGTTCCATTTCAGGTCAGGTCAGGTCGGAAGAGATGTTGAGTCCAAGAAGTTTGACGCACTGCACACGGGGTATCGGAGTGTTTTCAAAGTGGCCGTTGGAATTCGATTACGGGTTAGGGAGATCAGATTACTTTTGGAGAAATTGACAGCTAGGCCGTTAATTTTGCACCAGACACTGATGTTATTTAGTCCCTCCTGCAGGGCGGCAAAGTCACAATTGTCTTTGATCTTGCGATAGAGGGTTGTGTCGTCGGCATATTGGTAGATGTTCGAGGAGACTGCATGGGGAAGATCCAACATGAATATGTTGAAAAGTAGAAGACCAAGGACAGATCCTTGAGGGACACCAGATGGGACCAAAACAGTAGAGGAATGAACGCCTTGGAAGACTACTCTCTGATGCCGGTTTGTAAAAAAAAGTCAAGTCAACCACCCCACTAATTTACCACCGAAGCTGTAGGAGCACAGTTTATCAAGGAGATGTGAATGGGGAACCTGATCAAAAGCCTTGGTCCAATCGAAAGTTACGAGATCCACTTGACCGCCTGGTAATCTTTCCAAAGTTTGTTGCCAATCGTCCACAGCTGAAGTGAGTAGCGTTGTACAGGAACGTCCGGGTAGAAACCGTTGTTGGTGTTCGTTAAGAGAACCTGTTTCTTTCAGGAAACGCAACATCTCCCTCGATAGCAGGCGCTCCATTACCTTACACAATATGGATGTCAACGATATGGGGCGGTAGTTGGCTACTGATTCCTTATTACCAGTTTTGTGGACAGGAACAACGTTTGCAATTTTCCAATCAGATGGTAATTTCCCATATTGAAAAGAGGTGTTAAATATTGAGCAGATGGATGGAGCGAGGGCCTGAGCACACGTTTTGAGTATCCTTGCGGGTATATTGTCAGGCCCAGTAGCGGAATTGAGGGGTAAAGATGACAACAACTTGCAGACCTCATCAACGGAGAAATAAATGGATTCAAGTTTAGGGAAAGGATATTTCGATCTATTATATAATTTTGTGATGGCGTAAAGGAAGAAAAGTTCTGAGAGAAGGAAGAGCAAAATGATTGAGCAATCTCTGTGGGTTCAGATAAAATTTTGCCGTTATACGTGAAGTTCGTGGATGGCGTGCGTCTTGATCTGGGGCTGATATATCGCCACAGAGATTTTGTGTCCGATGAGCCCAAATTCCAGATGAAATTGCTATGGCTGTTTCTAATGGTGACTTTTGTTAAATTCCGTTGGATCTTGTACTTGTGGAGATTATTGGGGGTAGGGTTATGTTTCCATTTTTTGTACAATCTATTTCTCTTTTTTAACATTAGTACAATCTCATTGGTAATCCAAGGAGATCGACGATTGCCATTTGATTTAACATGTGGAATGCACTGTTGTACACACTGCCAGAATATACTTTTCCACTCTGTCCAGAGGGTTTCTATGTCAATGGTGTGCACTACCGGAAGATTGGAGCAAAACAGAGAATTTAATAATGACCAGTTTGCTTTGTTGTAGTTATGAGGTGTTTTGTATATTTTCTTCAATTATGGGTCCGGAGTAATTTCAGCTCAACCCTGGTTGCTTCATGATCACACACGCCTTCAATTACTTCGACGGAGTCCACTATGTCCACATTATCTGTGAGCACTAGGTCTAGGGAGGTTCTGCTATGGTCCGTGATTCGAGTGGGTTGCTTTACCAGCTGCTGAAGAAATAGGCCGTAAAAGCATGATAGAAATTTTTCAGAAAGAGAATTAAGAGCTTTCAGAGTTTCGCTCGAGAGCCCGTCAATTTGAAGGTTGAAGCCACCTAGCAGGAGAATAGCGAAGAATTTGTTCTGTAGCGCCTGCACTCTTGAGAGGGAGCGAAGAAGGGCTTCGTTGTGGAGGTCATTAGAACCCGGGGCTAGGTATGCAGAGCCAACCAGAATGGGACCCTGCTTTGTTTACTTTAATCTGTGTTAAGAGGGGCAGATGACATCGTAGTTCCGCCCCTCAAAACAACAATAACTGAGACGAAGGAACTTACGAGACGGAGATATAATTTAAATATATATATTTCGATGTTATTAAGCGAATACTTTTCGGAACTGTATCATTTCGCAATTTTGCGACATTGCATTATTTCGGGACTTCAATATGAGATATTTTTCCAAATATAGAGGTCAATGACAGAAGAGAGACGTTTCTGTTGAATTTCGGAAGATTTCACAAATCAACGACTAGCAAAAAGTCAAGCAGTTTCCTTCCAGCTACAACCAGTTACAATGACAGGTAAAACAGCATTACTTACCCGCCCATATATTCCCATAAGCTCTGCTGAATTGGGCAAATCGCTCTCTGCCATAAAATCCATAATGACTGCACAAAGAGTGGTGAAATGCTCAATTCTCTTTGAATCCTTCTTCAAGTCAGAATAGTCTGAGAGGGGGAAAAAAATACATGTTCCTTATATAAACAGCTTCAACAATATCAATAATATTTTATACAACCTGTGACAATAACGTTCGGTGAATAGTCCTGTACTATCAACATAGATGAACAATGCACGACAGTGACCCTACTGTCCTTCGAAATAGTCCCCTCCCGTAACTATGCAATGCTGAGATTGGCGATACATGTCCTGGAAACTTTGCAAGAAGGCGTCCTTTGGGATGGTGTTCAAAGGCCTCGTCACATTGCGTTTGGTGAATAAAGTTAGAACGGTCGACCTGGCAACAATGGCGACACACAACGCAACGTGTAAGACCTGTTTGACTCAGTGCGTGTTTAGAAGGATGAATTTATGCAACCTACCATACACACCTGTTCGGCGGGTGGCAGTGAGAAGGATGAATTTATGCAACCTACCATGCACACCTGTTTGGCAGGTGGCAGTGAGAAGGGTTTATGTTCTGTGGAATGGAATGCCTCTGAAAACCATCGTCATGGGCGACGAGACTTGGTGTCTGAGGTACGACCCCTAAGTCAAGCGTCAAATAATGGAGTGGCGGGGTCCAGGTCCTGGGTCACCGAAAATCCCTGAAGGACCAGAGGTTTTCGGACATTTCGGACATCCAACGTAATGTGATGACCCGACTGAAGGCTATCCCTAAAGAGTTTCCAGGACTTGTACAGACATTCTCAGAAGTGCATAACCATCCATGGGGATTACTTCGAAGGACAGTAACTGCTGTTTCAGGTAAGTCAACAATCCGTTCGTAATACAGACCCATTCACCGAACTTTTCGGTCAGAGGTTGTATATAAGAGTTGTCTCTCCTATAAAGGCCATAAAGCATTTTTACATGTTTATAATTATTCTCCATATATTGCATCTATCGACCAGTTTTAACAAGCTTCAGCATTAAGTTTTTTTTTGGTGAGATTCATCAATTTACATACGATACCACCCTGGATGGAAGGTTAGAAATGAGCACTCTGAATGTTCTTGTGACTATGGCAAGTGTTTGCGTCTAGGATAGTGTGCCACTGCAGAATTCTCAAGCAACAATATGTAATTCCATTAGTTCTCAAGAAGTGACATATAATAAAATGAAAAACCAATTTATGGTGAACATTTCTAGTCAGTTAACACTCAGTTTAGCAAGACTCACCCATTTCAGTATAGGGATAACGTCGCCCTTCGTGTGACAGCTAACATTCCTTCCCTTTCAGCTACACCAGTAAATAGTGATAGTGAAGCCAATGATGATCTGCCCATTAGGATTCAAGGCTATGTCAACAGCATTAATACTTTTAACACTGAATTGGAGAAATTACACAACACATTCACAGATAATCTTAAAATGGATGTATCTAGTCAGAAGGTAGAAACATTTGCTGAATTTACACTTACATTTACACTCTTGTCAAGGCCGAACATCCAGACAAAACATGCCTTTTGTGTCCTGGATGCTGATGAGAACTAGGAGCTGGGTCTTGGGTTGGTAAGCATAGAAAGCAGTAAAGACCCCCACCAAATGTGCTTATATTCAAGATTATGTACATTGTGTGCAGTTTTTTTCTCTACAAAGGTTTTCCAAGCTCAAAAAACAAGATTAATTTCAGAAAACAACAGAAATTACTAACAATCCAGCAATCCTACTAAAGCCTCCACTAGGCTATCGTATTATATTTCATTTTTTACCAGTTGACTACCACTTGACCTAATATTCAGTCTCAAATGAACTCATACTTTGAACATTCATCCACAGAATTTCTACATGAATAATTTGAATGCAAATACTACGGATTCACTTGAATGCCATTTTTCCATATCGAAGTCAAGCTCAAGTTGCTAATAAACTAGCATGTTCGTTTCAAGTGGGAAGAGAATACGGACACAATTTTACATCAATAACAAGTATATTTGGCAGTTTGGGGACATCCATAAGAAGCTTGGCCAACTCCATTACCTGGTCGTACTGGACTCGGCAGAACAATAAATAAGAAGACATGTTAACCAACTGAGGACAACACTGGCTCCCAAAGCTAAAAAGACTGTAACGTTTGGAGTCAGTCATTCAGCACCAGAGGTGACACTGGACTATTCACAAGGTCGACCACAGAGGGTCTTCACACATCCACCCATCTGGTTTAAGGATTATGAAATGTGAACAGTCAATGTGTTAAATATGCAAGTGGGGATGAATATTGTGGGCATACATTTTATAGGTAGATAGAGTTAATGTTGCTTAGACATTCAGACCGCTATTATCTTTGGTTTATATATTTACTCTTCGTGTGTGCAAATCAATCACCATTACATGTATATATTACAATATAATACAAGGGTCAAAGTTCAAATAAAGGATGCTATCATACACTTGTGTCCAAAAGTTAAGCATAAGTTACGAATAAGCAGGGCAACAGGAAAAAGACCGCAAATCGCACGACATATGCACCTACCAACCTTGCGTGTTCGCTCTGTATAGGAAAGGAGTATTCCCTGCTTTGACTAGCGGCGTAACCGTAAGGTAAACACAGCCAGTGCCTGTGCCCCATATTCCTTCAGTCGTAATTGCCCTGTTATAGTGTGCGGAGTGTAGCCTCGTAGTGAACGTTGACAACATAATGGCACAACGACGCCATTTGGACCCCGTTTTGCAGTGTAGAATACTCAGCCGCCTGGAAGCAGGTCAGACACGGACCGAAGTCGCCGTATCCTTGAATGTGCCACAAAGTGTCATTTCCAGGCTTTGGAGACGATTTCGAGACGAAGGAGATGTTAGTCACAGGCCAATACCTGATCAACCAAGAGTAACCACACCACAGCAGGATCAATATCTGGCCTCAACCGCCCGACAAAGTCGGAGTGCAACTGCAAGACAATCGTAGGCCGAGCTTGCAGCTGTCTCAGGGGTTGCCGTTTCTCGGCAAATTTTGTACGGGAGGCTCAGAACAGCAGGGCTTTTTGCCAGACGTCCAGCGGTGTGCGTCCCGCTCACTCCAGCACAGAGACAGGCCCATTTACTGTGGAGTCGTCAACGTCGAAACTGGGCCATGAATGATTAGAGGCATGTGCTCTTCACAGATGAATCCCACTTCAGTTTGCAAAATGATTCCCGTTGCACATTAATCTGGAGAGAACCGGGTAGCCGATACAACCACAGTAACATCGTGGAATGGGACCAGTAAAGTGGGGGTGGCGTCATGGTGTGGGGTGGCATCATGTTGAATGGCCGTACGCACCTGCACATCTTCATGGATGGTTGGTTCTTAAGTTTAGGAGCTGTGACAACGCGGTCATGTAGCCCCGTCTACTTTGGGTGTATGAAGAATCTGTCTGATAACCGGTGTTAATTGTGATGACTGTATTAGTGTGGGTTATCTGTTTTTTTATTTAAGTACTGCTACTTAGAATTTTTAAATAGTTCCTACTTTTGCCGCCAAAGGTGCGGTTGGTCCAGAATTCCTCTTAATGGCCGACTGCACCAAGCTGCTCTGGTGGATGAATTTCTGGCTGGGGAAGAAATTCATTGCATGGACTGGCCAGCGAGGTCGGTGGATTTGAATCCTATAGAATATGCCTGGGATGGGAATTGCATCCCGTCAGCCTCCACCAAGGACCCTCCAAGACCTTCGCATTGCCCTCTCGGAGGAATGGCATCGACTGACACAAGAGCTCTCGGACCATCTGATAGAGAGCATGCCACGTCGCTGCGAAGCATGTGTGTCCGTTAGGGGTAACCATACATCCTATTAACAGCATATTTTGTTGTGGAAGACATTGCCAAGTTTTGTTAGTTGTTGTCAAAGGTGTACCTTAGCTATCAGAACCTTTCTGACACGGTTTTATTTGGACAAGTTGTGTGACATATGGTGTGTGATTCAGCTTCCGTTTGTGCAGCAATCCGTCTGACATTTCTATAAGGGGGTATGGCCTCGTTTAGTTATTATGCTTAACTTTATATCTGCATGTGTTATCCCAAGTGTTCTTCCGATCCTTACAATATAATAGAAACCTACAACAGAAAAATGGGGTAGATGACCTTGGTGTTCCACCTCTTAAGGGGAGGTGGTACCCCCAATCTTTGCAATGCTAATTTTACCTAATTTAGGTACACATTATTTGATAACTAACAACATTACAATGAATTTTGGTACACATGTGGCTTAAGGGCTTTTGTGGCAATGGTAGTCTTAAGACTTCGAAGAATAACCCGATAGAATTTATATAATTTTTCTAATAGACACCTATTTTTGACTGATATTTTCAAACACTGTAGCCAAATAAAGTCAACAAAAATAAATAAAACTACAAAATATGTAAAACAACCAATAGTAGCAGTGATTAAAATTTCATGCTCATTTGCCTGGTGGTATTTGAAATGCTGGTACCTCTTCCTAAAAAAAAAAAGCACAAATGGGGAAAAACAAAAGAACAAGTTAAGATTATCTTAATGCATATCTGCACCATATTCCTAATCATCCGAGTCATTGGCATACTATAACTTTGAAAGAATAATACAATTTCCGCCTTTCAATACTATTTATTGCTAATTACTTACAGGGACATGTTTCGAGGGCTAACACTCCCCCTTCATCAGCCTGTCCAACAAAACTTCAAAGGAAAACTTTCCTTGTATAAGCACATACAAATTACATGAAGAATAATGAAAATGTTCTCCAATCCATTATTTACATTGTAAATGAAGGGGGAGTGTTAGCCCTCGAAACATGTCCCTGTAAGTAATTAGCAATAAATAGTATTGAAAGGCGGAAATTTTATTATTCTTTCAAAGTTATAGTTACGTCAATACAGACCTGAATAATCGACATTATGAATCATTGGCATACATAAATCAATAATGTGGTTTCCACTGATTAGATTGGCACCATGTGTGGTATTATTACAGTAAATTTCAATGCTTGCGAATGACTCTCTCTTTGATACACTGTGCGAAGTTTCACTGCTCTCGGATTATTATATTGTCAGAAAAGTAATTTTAAAATGTTGTTTTTTTGTTCGTCAGGTTTTTGAAAGCCACATATATGTACTTAATAGTTCTCTATCACCATGCAAAATCTGTTTAATTGCTGTAATAGTTTCAGAGATATTGAGATCGATGAAATATTTTGCATGGACGCCATGTTGGATTATTTTATATGTAGGCCATAGGAACCATCATCATCATCATTTCCCCTTATCCAGCTCCTGCCGGGTCGGGGTATTTATGGCACTTCTCCACTTTCCTTCCACCATTCTTCTTCCATGATCTAGTCCCAGTCCAGATTTCTTTTTCTTACGCTGTTCTTCACTGAATCAATCCACCTTGTTCTAGGTCTTCCTCTTGCTCTCTTACCCTTGCACTTTGCCTCCAGCATCTGTCTTGGTATTCTATTTTCCTCCATCCTCTTTACATGTCCAAACCACCTTAGTTCATTCTTCTCAATTCTCTCATTTAGTTTTCCCATCCCAACTTCCTTCCTAACATCTTCATTCCTCACTCTGTCTTTCCTATCATACTTCTTAGGAATTTCATTTCACTGGCTTGGATTCTACTCTCTTGCCTGCTTGTCAGGGTCCAAGTCTCAGCTGCATAAGTTAATATGGGAACATAGTACACTTTATACATTACCTCCTTGCTTTTCCTTGGTACTTCCTTATCCCAAACAAGCTTTCTTACACTTTGATAGAATGCATTGCTCTGCTGTACCCTCCTGCCAATCTCCATGTCCAACCTACCAGTTTGCATCAATTCACTTCCTAGGTATTTGAACGTGTCCACAATTTCCAAACTCTGACTTCCAATTTTCACAGTGCCCTTTCCTTGTCTTTCCCCTCTTGTCATCAGCATGGTCTTGCTTTTCTCTATACTGATTTTCAGGCCGTACTTCTGAATATTTTCGTTCAGTGCATCTAGTTGATTTCGCACTTCTTCGGTGTTCCTTCCCCAGACCCAATATCATCTGCAAATAACAGTAACTTCATTTCTTTATGTCCATATGCTTCCTTTGTTTCCTTTACAATTTCATCCATCACCATTATGAACAAGAGAGGTGACAGCACACTCCCCTGTCTTAGTCCAGTCTTGTTCCTAAACCAATCTGTCTTTCCAACTGGGGTCAGTACCCTGCTAACACAGTTGTTGTACATTGCTTGCACCATTTCCAACATTTCTCTTCCCAGTCTCTTCTTAACCATGGTTTCCCATACCTTCTCTCTGGGGACACTATCATATGCCTTTTCTAGATCTATGAAAGTCATGATCAAATCCTCTCCATATTCCCAGTCCTTTTCCATCACCTGCCTCAAGCTAAAGATTGGGTCCACTGTGGATCTTCCACTCCTGAAGCCATACTGTTCCTCTTGCAACTCTCCTTCCACCTTTCTTCTCATTCTTCTTTCTAATATCCTTTCCAGTAATTTTACTATCTGTGATATGAGGGTGATCCCTCTATAGTTATCACACACCTTCTTGTCCCCCTTCTTAAACACTGGTATTATTAGCCCTTTCTCCCAGTCTTCTGGTACACATTTCCGTTTCCAAACACACTTGAGCAGTCGATACAACCATTGCATACCAACAGGTCCAGCAGCCTTTAACATTTCTACACTGATTTCATATGAATATGAAGATTAAAATGGTAGTTCATTACACATACTTTCATTTCGATCGCTTCATGAGAACATGTTGAAAATATTGCTCAGCTGCCATTTAAATTTATCATAAAAAATTAATTAAAGTAGACACCATTATGTTAAGCCTTATATAAAGAATTGCCATTCCAAGTTTCACTGCGCTCGGATGATTAAGTCGCAAGAAAAAAAAAAAGAAATGGTTTCGTGCTCATTTCATTATTGGGAGTCACATAGGTGAACTTATTTTTATGGACACTATGAACATACAAAATTTCAGTTTGATCGCTGTAATAGTTTCGAAGATATTGAGAACCGGTAAAATATATTGCATACTATATTCTTTTAAAATTTATGTAACCCATAGAGTTCTTTACCAGGAGAAGAAAATTATCGCACTAGTTCATTATACAAACTTTCACTATGTCGTCTTGATTAGGACACTATTTTATGGACATCTGCCATCTTCGGTTTCTCAAAACAATTGAATTAAATTCGAAGCCAGTATAGTATGTTCTGTATAAAGATTTACCATACCAAGTTTCACTGAGCTCAGATGATTAAATCGAGAGAAAAGTCCATTTAAATATTTGAAATTTGCTTGGCCAACATGTTGGTTTTGTGCTTTTGAGGTTCTTGAAAGTCACATAGGTGAACTTATCCGAGAATCCTCTACCACCATACAAAAATTCAGGTTGATATCAGTAATAGTTTTGGAGATACGGTTGGACCTGACTTATACGTATATCAAGGGGAAGAAAAAAACTACTCATAACTCAGAATTACTTAGAAAACGGACTTGCACAACACATTACATATTTACTGAAAAACCAATGGAATAGACCTACATGTGTAAATCCTAGCAAACAATACATACATTAAGACAGAAAATATAATACTGTATTATTTTGAACTTGGTCCAGCCTTAAAGAAATCAGATAGTTTGGCATGTTTTACTTTTATTGCATCAAGTGCATAAACCTCCTTTTGCAACTGTACTAATGAATTCAAAGCATTTTCATTACAACTTTTCGCACTGATGTAATGCCTACACACATCGATTGCACTTAACACTTCACTTAGATCAGGTGTTTCAAGATTCAAGTCGTCATCTCCATCTCCATCACTATCGCTTGTAGCCGATCCGTCACCACTGCGTTGTTGGCATATATCAGCAATAATCTCTTCATCCTGTTGTACCCCACATACAGCCAGATTATCATCGAAATGCACAAAAGTATCGAATTCTGTACCCTCCGGTAGCGATAGCTCATTGTCAGACATAATTTCGTCCCCCATAATTATCATTAGAGGCAGCCTCTTCCAGTAAGACACCAGCTTTGCGGAAACAGTTGCTGATTGTGGAGGATGACACCTGCTTCCAGGCAGCCGAAATAAAGTTCATGGCTTGTAGTAAATTAATGGAGAGAGTCTCATTTCCTGCATCACTCAGTGTTATTAAATGTTAAACCAGCATTCTTTTATAATGCACTTTGAAATTTGCAATGATGCCCAAATCAAGTGATTGTAGAACACTGGTACAGTTAGGAGGGAAAAGTTCCACTCGAACATTCTCCAGAACGATTTGAGGTGGATGTGCTGCACTTCTATCCATAAGAAGAAGGATTTTCTTCTGTTTCCTTTTTATTTGAATGTCCAGTTTTTTCAACCACTGTTCCATTAGAAGCATAGTCATAGAAGAATTTCTGTTGGATTCATATTCCGTAGGTTTTGTTTTCGCACCCTTAAAACACCTTGGATTCTTCGATTTTCCTATCACAAGTGGAGGAAGTTTGTCCAATCCATCTGCATTGGTCGCAAGAAGAACTGTTACGCGAATTTTACTTTTCTTCCCTCCATGGCAGGAGTCACCTTTTTCAGCGAATGTTTTATTAGAAAGGAGACTGTAGAATAAGCCGGTCTCATCACAATTGTAGATGTTTGTACGCTGGTAATCGCTTATGATACCTGGCAGAAGCTCTTCTTTCCAGTGTTGCACCGTGACGTCGTCCACAGCTTTTGAGTCAACGCAAATTGTTCTCCCTGTGATTCCATGACGACCTTTAAATCCTTGCAACCATCCTGACGAAGCCTTGAAATCAGCAGTGATACTCATCATTTTAGCTAAATCTATCGTCTTTGCCTTCAGCATGTCGCCACTAATTGGTAGAGCTGCAGCCCGCTTTTGCTGGAACCATGTGATAAGTGCTTTCTCCAAATCTACGTACCTCCCTTCTTGCTGACGGCTCCGCTTTGCTGATTTCGAACCCAGTTTTAAAAACTCATCCAAAACAGCATGTTTTTACTGATGACTGTACATAGCGTGGTATAAGCAATCCCTAAGTCTGAAGCAATTTCAGTTTTTGTTTTGTGCGGATTAGCGTCCACTTCTCGTATAATTTTACTTTCTCAAGTAGTGGATAACTTTTCCTTTTTGTGTTCTCCATGGCTAATCGAAAGTAACTGAATGATAAAGCTACTGTTCAACAGTACACACCAGATACCGGCACCGAGGACATTTTACTTGTCTATTGTTCCCACGAAAGAAATTCTCATATCAATCAAAACACAGAGTTTTGCAGAGTGACATTGTAGACCCTTACTTACTGGCGGTGTAACAAAGGCCAACAGAGCGAGTTCCCTTCGCTCTGTAACTCGTTCTTCCTCTAGCTGCGTCGATTTTGACCTTCACAATGCCGCTAAAGATTAAGTTACCAGCCGAGTCGGCGGTTTCATCGCCGAAACAAAAGAAAACAAATTTGTTAGAATATGAGAATTGTTTTCGTGTGAACAATCTAGAGCATGTCCCACATGAGACAGAAACTCTGTGTTCTGTTTCAGTACCGAAACCCGACCGCTCTGTCTACGCCGACAAAGAGGAAACTACATAAATACAGTACTGTAGTTCCTTTTATAACAACACGTGCTCATTAAACTACAATCAGGCTACGCAAAACTCAGATGTATTTCACTGACACTTCATACGTATAACAGCGAATTACGTATAAATAAGGTTAAATTAACACGCTTTTAAATTACATTTTGCCGGGACCTAAAAGAAATTACGTACAAATGCGAAATACGCAGAACAGAGTTACGTATAAAGTAGGTTCAACTGTATTACCTGCCGGTGAAATATATTTTGCAGCCACTAGGTTGGATTGGTGAAACTTATTCAAATTAGAAAGATATAGTTGAAGTCGGATGCGGTAGTTGTAAATTCTCACCGAGTGTAATTGAAATTGATCTGGCCATTTAGATTTTATCAGTCGACACACACATCTCCAGCCTATATGTTGTAACGTGTTTTTCGAGGGTATTTTACACCACTGACATAAGTCAGTAGGAAGCCATTCTATATTTATTTACGCGGCAAATTGTTCAGCCAAGAGAAGTTTTCATGTAACTTATTATTAAGGTATTTTTGGAGCGTTTTTTTTTAAATTATAAGTATACAGATACAGTAGGTTTTCGATGTTATAGAAAACACTATCAAGCGAATTATTACGAACAACATTATCGCGGAAAATTATATGATTACGGAATTTTACGGATTTTTGTCAGTTAGAGTTTGTTGAGAGAGGTGAGTCACTGGGAATTCGGCTACAGGCTTATTCTTGTCGAGAAGCGTGACGCAAGCGGGGTCGCTGCTTCAAGAAAAGGCGAAATGGCCTGGACCGGTAATCGACATCATCGTCGCGCCGAGTGTAATGACCCTGAGGTGGGGAGTATCGCGTGGTAGCGCAGCCAATCAGTGAAGAGCGGGCGAGGAGAAGACTGGTACAGAGAGGGGATGCGACGAGTGCATATATGGTTTGCGCGCCGAGGAGGCAGGGCGATTATCTTTGTAAAACTTGACCGTTGTGTTTGCTCGTGTGGTTGGTTCCGGTGTGACCGGACCATAAGTTAACATATCTACAAGTATCTCTTCAACTAAAGAAGAAGATGACGACGTCCAGAAGGCTGTGGGAAGCTCTCTTCAGCATCCAGTACTAGGGAAATGCTACGGCAATTTCCAATGGTAAGCGCGAATGACTCAGAACTACATAATCTCTCGTTTCTTTGTTTCATATTCAGTATTTCAGTAACTTCATAGCTTGGGAATAATAGTAAAATCAGTAATTCATCCGACTCCGTTTTCACGTAATTCTCTAGCGGTAATTCTCAAATCGCAACGCTCCAATTTAAATTTAAAACTTATTATTATTAATTTTGCCATACTTGTTTTATATAATAAATTCATTTCTTTTAACCATGCAATCTTTGCTTTCAGTAGATAGCATTAGATATAGACCAAATTCCTTCTCCTGATACAATTGTTAGTTGGGTTAATGATCAAATCATACCACGATCCGAGTGAAAAGATTCTTGAAGGTGTTCTACCAGAGCTAGGTGTTGTTAAATATAAATTTAGATTTCAACATAGGGTTGAGGTCTTGGCGCCCATTAACACAACATATCTTAGTCAGGGTAAACGTTACATTTGTACGCTCAACGTGCACAAAGGAAAACAGTTACATTTGTCACCCAACAGTGAGGGCAATAGAAAACATTACATTGTCGCTACCAACATGGGGCCGAAAACCTAATAACATTTGTGGAGGAGAAGGGTATATATTTCTGTGCCTGTATTTTGGGGGGTTTTCATTTATCGGTGTGTATCAGCATGGGTAGTGTTGAGGAAGAGATGAAGTTGCGTAGCGGTCACCAGTTGGATAGTGAAAATACGAGCAGTATGGCTAGTCTTGGAAATGAAAGCAGTACAGGGATGTCGGAGGTTAATCCTGATACTGAGGGGGGTAATCAAAACAGTCAAGCAGGGTTAGAGAGTTTGCTTCTTCAGTTTATGCAACAAAATAAAATTAGCACAGATGCTTTAAACGCTAAACTTGAACAAAATAATGCTAAACTTGAACAAAATAGTAGGGAAAATAAAGAGAGTACAGAGGCTCTAAACGCTAAATTGGAACAGAGCAGTAAGGAAGTGAGCAATAAATTAAATGAGAAATTTGAAGAGAACAATCTAAAATTAGATAAGAAATTTGAGCAGATTAGAGGAGAAATCAGAGGGGTAATGGAAGAAAAAGCTAAAGAGATTATTGCAGATGTAGACAGAAAATTAGGAAAAGTACAGGAGGAGTTAGAAATTAGAATCAGTACACAGGCTGAAAATTTAAAAGAACTAGTGCAACTTGAAACACAGCAGGTCAAAAAGCAATTGGGGGGAGAAATTGACAAAATTCAGGTAGCAACTAAAGAGGTTAAAGAACAGCTGGGGGGAAGAATTGATAAAGTACATACAGAAATAATCACTGAAGTTAATGCTTTAAGGGAGAGGAATAAGGAAAGCATTAATGAGAAACAAGCTCAGTTAAGTGGTAAAGTTGAAGCATCGGAAGGGAGCATTAGGTTAACTGTAACTAATATTGAAAGAAAAGCTGAGGAGAAAATTGCTGAATTAGAACAGAAGTTGAAAGCTAGAATTAGGCAGGAAAATAGTCAGAGTAGGCCAGTTTATGTGAATAGCACACACAGGGAAATAGAACTAGGCAAATTCAGTAATCGGCAGGGTTGTCCAATGGAGTTCATGAATACAATAGAAAATAAATTCGGGGAGAGGTTGGAAGATGGTAGTATTGAATGGTGCCAGGTAGTTGAGATTTTAGAAGAAGCGTTTGTAGGGGAGACAAGAAACTGGTTTGCTGTCTACAGAGACAATTTCGAGAATATTTCAGATTTTAAAGTTAAATTTTGTGAGAAATTTTGAAATGAGGTAATTCAGTCTCAGCATCGTGAGGGAATTGTGTGTGGGAAATATAACCCGAGAGGAAACTACACTATGACCGAGTACTTTTTAGGACAGGTATTGACGTGTAAATATCTGGATGGTTTGAAGGAGGAAAGTGATGTAGTCAGGCTATTACTACGACATTTTCCATATAGAATCAAAGAAGCTGCCTGTATCCAAAATGTTAAATCAATTTCACAAGTGGAAAATTTATTAAGTACATTCGATGCTCTGGGAAGAGGTGGTTACGAGGAGAATTTCGGTAGGAACCAGGGTAACCATAATAACAGGCCTAATGAGAATTGGAATCAGGAAGTCCAAGGGAACAGTGGCGAAGGGGCCAACGTTCAAAATAGGGGGAACCAAAATAATAATAATCAGCAAAATCAGTACAGAGGAAATGGGTATGGTACGAACTACCAAGGTAGAAATAATGATTTCAGGGGAAATCAAGGCCAAAATAATGATTTTAGGGGTAACCAAGGGAGGTATAATAACAATAATAATAATTATAACCAGAACAGGGGTCAAGGAGGGAATCAGCCCAATGGTAATAATGGACAGAGAGATACCGTTAACACAACCCAGAACAACCAGACCAGTGCAGTAGTGAGTAGTACTACACCAAGTGGTAGCCATACTTTAAACACGAACCAGGCTGTGATGTAAGGTCAGAATCTCAGTCTGTAACATGCCCTGTCCATACACTTATACAGGAACCCTATGACCTAAATGTAAGAAATGAATTATTAGGTGAACTAAATGATGAAGGTATTATTCAGGAGGTGGTTAGTAAGAGCCCCATAGTTAAACTTAACGTGTCCGAGGCATACACAGATGTTTTAATTGATAGTGGTTGTATGAAGAGTTGCATAAGTAGTGCATTTTATGATAAAATGAAAGGAACTGGAGTAAATTTTGAGGAGATGCCAATTAAAAGCACTTTTGTTATCACAGCTGTTGGGAAGAGGTCTAAAGTAATTTCGAAGCAAGTTTTAGTAGACATTAAAATTAATAATCATGTAGAAAAGCAGATTTGTCTTGTAATTCCAAATTTAGTATTCAGTGTTATCTTGGGTTCAGAGTGGCTAAGTAGAGTGTCTGGTAACTTATGTTATGATGTAGGGAGTTTGAAATTTAAATGGGGAGATTCTGAAGTAGAAGTAGCGTTCAATGACCATATTCAGAGAAGTAGTGTTGTAGGTGTGATTTGTACTTTAAATGAGATATCGCCAGCCGTAGAGCGGGGTTCTCCAGGTTTTGTGGGCAGTGTGATTACGAACGGTAGTCTAGGGGACTCGTTACGTGATGCTGCATTTCATGGAAATATAGAGGTGGAACAGTGTGTTCGGCTCTATGATGTGTTATTGTGTAATAGGAGAGTTTTTGAGGATCGCATTGGTATGGCCAATTGCTATACACATTCATTGAACGTTATTGATAGGTCAGTATTCACAGGACATAGATATCCTGTACCTTTCGCTTATCAGAGTGCAGTTGAGGCACAAATTAACCAGATGCTTGAAGATGGGATTATTGAGCACTCTAACAGTCCATATGTTAATTCTTTGATCACGGTACCCAAGGCCGACGGCACAGTTCGTATTTGTTTAGACGCTCGTTTGGTTAACAGTAGAATTAGTTCAGATCAGCTGAAATCTATGTCAATAGAGGAATTAATGCAAACATTTGAGGGGAAGAAGTATTTCACTTGTGTAGATTTGAGTTCCAGTTTTTGGCAAGTGCCACTTATGTACGAAGATAGACCATTTACAGCTTTTAGTCATAAATATAACCTTTATCAATTTTGTAGAACACCTTATGGATTAAAGAGTAGATCAGCAGCTTTAATTAGGGCTTTAAACATCGCATTAGGGGATGACACAGGAGAGTTTGTAACCATTTACATTGATGATATGGTAATTAGTTCACGCAGTTTTGAGGAGCATCTACGTCATTTAGATATAGTCTTTCAGAAGTTAGATCAGGCAGGGTTCACTTTGAAGCTGTCTAAGTCGTCATTCTGTCAGTCAGAAGTGACATTTTTAGGTCATAGAGTGTCGAGTAGAGGTGTGACACCAGAGGAAAGTAGGGATAATAAGATACCTAAAACAGAGGTGCCACAGAATGTTAAACAGTTAAAAACATACCTGAGAATTTGCAACTTTTTCAGGAGGTTCGTTCTTAAATACTCAGGGTTGGTAGAACCATTCAGGGAATTGCTTAAAAGTGGGACTCTGTGGAGTTGGGAGTCCAAGCATAATCAGGCTTTTAGAGCGCTGAAGGAAGGTTTTGAGAAAGCTGTAGTGCTGAAATATCCTTTGAAAGATAAGGAATATGTGGTTATGACAGATGCTTCACATATAGGCATTGCTGGAGTATTATGTCAGAAAGATGATGAGGGTAATCTGTGCATTGTGTCTTTAGCCTCGCGAGGACTGACAGCAGCAGAGAAAAGATACACGATTACTGAGTTAGAGCTTTTAGGTATTGTTTTCAGTTTAGGGAAATTTAGAATGTATTTAGTAGGGGGGAAATTTGAGATCCATACAGATCACCATGCATTACTGTATATGAGGACTTGTAAACTCAGTTCTAACAGAGTTAGTAGGTGGATTCTTGCTCTGCAGGAATACGAATTCACAGTAAAATATATTAAGGGTAAAGATAACATTCTTGCAGACATGCTATCAAGGGATACTAATTTATGTAGGGATTATCCTGTGGTTAAAGCAGAGGACGGTATTTTAATATGTGCATGTGTGGACAGTAGCAACAGGGCATCGTTACAGACACTGAGAAATATGCTAGTGGAGCAACGTGATGACGTTAAGTTAAGGGAGCCACTGGCTAGGTTGGAAATAAGCTAGAGAAAGTCATGTCCAAGTTCTTTTATCTCTAAGAGGGCCCATTTATAGTTTCCAAACGTATTGGCAAAACAGCATATGTGCTGGAGGATAGTAAGGGAAACAGATTATACGGGACGTATAATACACATAGTCTACGAAAGTATATGTCATAAAGTAAGTGTGTTTAGCTGGCGAGCCAGCCTATCAAATGAGTAAGTGTGGTATTTGGTGCGGGGAAGATCTGGTCTTCCAGGCAGGCGTATCAGAAGTCACACAGGGGGGGGGTAGTATGTAAGTAATTGAGAGTTTTTAAGGTACAGGGAAATATGACGGGATTGTCGGATGCTCTTGAGCACTAAAATGTCTCGATACACCAAGGCCAGAATTTGGTAGCGCTGGTGAATTCCCATTTGTCTCCTAGAGATGGGTGAGCGCTTGAACAGGGTATTTTTGCTTAAGGCGTCCACGAGACAAAAGATGGGCCACCAGAAGGCGAGACAGTCCTTCATGAAACTCATACATAACAGCACACGTGATTTCTGTTTACGGCCTCGCCATGTAAGAGTTGTAAGTGTGTAATTTAAGGTAATTAGTACAAAGGTATTATTTGAGTGAGGAGAACTGGTCCGAGTTGTGAACTAGTATTAAGTAGAATTTGGTCTACGGGAACTTAAGAAGACAGGGCGATTACGGCACAGAAATATTTGGTGTTATATGTAATGCGCACTTACTGTTTTTTTTTTCAGAAGTCAATATTAATTTTGTATAATATACAGAGAGATTAAGTATTATGGTCACGATGCGCTGCCACAATAGTGTGATCGTGTGCTCCGTGAGACT
Source organism: Meconema thalassinum (assembly GCA_946902985.2). Taxonomy (NCBI): domain Eukaryota; kingdom Metazoa; phylum Arthropoda; class Insecta; order Orthoptera; family Tettigoniidae; genus Meconema; species Meconema thalassinum. The sequence goes on from OX336388.2 coordinate 1,205,011,023, forward strand.
AAGTTTCACCAGATGGAAGCGACCTCCAGTGAAATTAGGAAGTTCTGTGGTGATATAAACATATCAGAACACCTTTGATGCGTGTGATGTGACATCATATATACACAGTGCTCACACATTATTTATGTATATCTTTCCCAACATAGAGATATTTGAGAGGCGGAAATATCCGTGGAACATTAATCTAAATGAAGAAAAACATTGGACTGATTGCACAGGGCAATCCAAAATGACAACGGACTTTGACGCAAAGTGCGTAAAGAAAATTATGAGTGTATATATATGTAATTTAGGGAGATTTAATTTATGTAATATGTATTTTGGATGGGGTTTTATTAACGTGTCTGGGATAATCGCATGATGGACCGTCGTCACGGTAAATCATCCGATGATCCGAGGCGAATATGTAACGTGTTTTTCGAGGGTATTTTACGCCACTGACATAAGTCAGTAGGAAGCCATTCTATATTTATTTACGCGGCAAATTGTTCAGCCAAGAGAAGTTTTCATGTAACTTATTATTATTATTAAGGTATTTTTTTGGAGCGTTTTTTTAATAAAATTATAAGTATACAGATAGGTTTTCGATGTTATAGAAAACACTATCAAGCGAATTATTACGAACAACATTATCGCGGAAAATTATATGATTACGGAATTTTTGTCAGTTAGAGTTTGTTGAGAGAGGTGAGTCACTGGGAATTCGGCTACAGGCTTATTCTTGTCGAGAAGCGTGACGCAAGCGGGGTCGCTGCTTCAAGAAAAGGCGAAATGGCCTGGACCGGTAATCGACATCATCGTCGCGCCGAGTGTAATGACCCTGAGGTGGGGAGTATCGCGTGGTAGCGCAGCCAATCAGTGAAGAGCGGGCGAGGAGAAGACGGGTACAGAGAGGGGATGCGACGAGTGCATATATGGTTTGCGCGCCGAGGAGGCAGGGCGATTATCTTTGTAAAACTTGACCGTTGTGTTTGCTCGTGTGGTTGGTTCCGGTGTGACCGGACCATAAGTTAACATATCTACAAGTATCTCTTCAACTAAAGAAGAAGATGACGACGTCCAGAAGGCTGTGGGAAGCTCTCTTCAGCATCCAGTACGAGGGAAATGCTACGGCAATTTCCAATGGTAAGCGCGAATGACTCAGAACTACATAATCTCTCGTTTCTTTGTTTCATATTCAGTATTTCAGTAACTTCATAGCTTGGGAATAATAGTAAAATCAGTAATTCATCCGACTCCGTTTTCACGTAATTCTCAAATCGCAACGCTCCAATTTAAATTTAAAACTTATTATTATTAATTTTGCCATACTTGTTTTATATAATAAATTCATTTCTTTTAACCATGCAATCTTTGCTTTCAGTAGGTAGCATTAGATATAGACCAAATTCCTTCTCCTGATACAATTGTTAGTTGGGTTAATGATCAAATCATACCACGATCTGAGTGAAAAGATTCTTGAAGGTGTTCTACCAGAGCTAGGTGTTGTTAAATATAAATTTAGATTTCAACATAGCGTTGAGGTCTTGGCACCCATTAACACAACACATCTTAGTCAGAGTAAACGTTACATTTGTACGCTCAACGTGCACAAAGGATAACAGTTACATTTGTCACCCAACAGTGAGGGCAATAGAAAACATTACAATGTCATATGATGAAAATAGGCTAAAAATAGTGATATGATATTTTCTATGCCATGGGCCCTGATGATGCAATGTACAAATTGAAATGTCACCGGATTTTGGATTGGCGAGTACTGAATGGATCTGAACTTCGGGGTCGCAGCAATTGGAACCGGCAACTCTGATCGTAGTTAAGGAGTCCATGTAGGTTAAATCTATGTGTGTGAATCATGCCTGGTAACCTGAGAAAGAATGAAAAAACATGTCTGATGTCCAACATAATGGACATTCATATACAGTAGTTTCAACAATATACAAGTACAACTTTTCGACCGCAATCCACAAACGTTGACAAACTGGATATTATATGAACATTGTATATCAAGGACTGAAGCCGATACGTCCACCCACATGTGTATATCTAAATGAGATATTTCTCATACTGTAACCGTACATTCTCTATTCCGGGGGTGGTTGTAATTGATTTACCATGAGGGACTCATTTCCTACAAATATTTATTATCTTCACTTCACAATTTTTCCACATATAACCAAGTCATATCACTTCTATCCTTATACCTTTTCTACAATCACCATAGAAAAAAAACAACAACAGATACTCTAATATAAACAATACCCTATCTAAGTCTAAGAATAATCCGTTGAACTATAGATACTACTGGAACAACTCCTCCCATGGTAACCCTAGCTGAAAACTGCTTCCTGGTCATCGCCTCCTTGACGTGCACTACCAGGCATAACTAGTCGCATCAAAAACCGTCATACCATTGAACTCTAGGTTGCAAGTCAGCTATGTTGTGATTCTAATGAAAGGAGTTGAGCTTGCAAACTCTATGATGATAGCCATGCACGGCCATGAAGTTGACGAAGTACCTCTTTTACTTGTATCTTGCCGTACGTATACGTCACACTCGCCTCCTTGACGTGCACTACCAGGCGTAACTAGTGACTAGTCGCACCAAAAAACGCACTTTCCTCCCATACAGTCGGCATTCCAGTAGTATCTATAGTTCAATGAAATAATCTGAAAGAAACAAAACACCATCGTAAATAGAATTTTCAAATAGCTTGGAGATCTAAAAATTGGAACTTCCAAATAGCTTGGAAATCTTAAAAGTGGATAACACATGGCCCTATACTACTTTACTGATAACATGTAACCTCCTTGGGTTACAATTCGTCCCCTAATGTGATTCTTACGTGAGAAGCACGTGAGGATCACATTCATAAAAAAACATAAATTAAAAAATATAACATATCACATATACACCAAAAAAATATCACATTTGCAAACGTCTTCTCTTGACTATCTAGTATGCGCATCCCTGAGGCAGCAACTAACTATTCTGAATCCAACCCATCATCTAGCTGCAATCCACTTTCCGATATTAAGTCTCGAAGAACTGGAAAATGTGTTCACTTGACAAGGACACACCATCTTCACACCTTTCATCATCCGAACTGCTACCTTCGATGCCATTACTTTCTCGAATGCATAAATAATCGTTTCCATCAATATCCAGATCAATCACCTTCCACCCATCATTGACACCATCATCTGTCAAATCTGCACCTTCCACACAACTCACACTCGGAACACACAAAGGCTCTCGTGAGACTTCAACCATATCATTCACAACATAATACCCATAATTGTTAACTATATATTATTATCAAATATATTGCGATACTGGTTGCAAACTGGTACTCCATTACTAACAGAAACCAAAATCATGCTGTTATCACTACTGAGCACTTTATCTTCATCCTCAAAATCACTCCCTTCCCCTTTCTCATTCTTCCAATTTTCGTTCTTCCTATTCATCTGTTCCTCCTCCTTCTCCATTCTTCTTTCTTCCTCTGCCTTCCATTTCGTCTTTTTCTTCATTTGCCATGTCATCCCATACCTTGAACTCCTCATCTTCCACCTCCAACATTCCTCTCTCCTTCCCTTCCTCATTTTTCTCCTGTTCTTTCTAGTCTGTCTCATACTATTCAACACTTCCTTTCTCTTCGTCTTACATCTCATCCTTTTCATCCACATCTTCCTTCTCCAACGCTTCTTCACCTTATCTTTTTCCAGGATGCTGTCTTATTCATGACTGACTCTTGCACTTTCACCCTCATCTTTAACCTCTTTTTCTTGGCTGCTATTGTCCTGCTCATGACCAACTTCATCTGCTAGTAGTTTCTCTTCTATCTTTTCTTCTCCTTCAACTGCTTCCTCTCCTCCTTCAGTTTCGTTCATATCACCTGTCTTCCTTCGTTCTTCTGTTTCATTTCTTTCATTATCCGTTTCTCCTTTCTCTTCTACCGTGTCCTCTATCTCATATTCTTCTTAGTCCTCAGTTTTATCCTCCTCCTCCATTTGACGTTCTCCTTCTTCATCTTGTCCATTTCCTTCCTCATTCATTCCTTCTTCCTCTCCATTACCATCTTCTACACGCCCCCTAGCATCACATACTAGCTTACTCAACTTCTCTCCTACAATGCATATGATCTCCACTCTGTGTTCTTGCAACTTCCCTTTCTCCTCCTCCTCCTTCTCTTCCACCTTCTCCTTTTCTTTCTCCTCCTCCACAGCCACACTCACACTTTCCAAGACTCTATTTCCTCTTTCACACCTCCTATTCCCTTTTTCAGACCTCCTATTTCCTTACTTAACTCTTTCAAAGACTCATCCTGCTTCTTCATAGATTCGAGAAGCGACTCTTCCTGCGTCTTCATAGATTCTTTCATAGCCGTAAGCATTTGGAGCAAGTTATCTCTGCTATTTTGCATGATAAGGCCATACGTCACTGCTTTTAAAATGATTGTCAAATTTCCCTTTATCGAGCACTGTACTCACTTTATTAAAGTTTGCTTTTCTTCACCTAGACCTGCTTCCTTATCTCCCTCTTTCGAGTCCCACGTTGTAGCGTCATAATTGTTACCGAACGTTCTCTATTCCGGGGGTGGTGGTAATTGATTTACCATGAGGGACTCATCTCCTACAAAAATTTATTATCTTCACTTCACAATTTTTCCACATATAACCAAGTCATATCACTTCTTCCCTTATACCTTTTCTACAATCACCATAGAAAAAGAAACAGATACTCTAATAGAAACAATACCCTACCTAAGTCTAAGAATAATCTGAAAGAAACAAAACACCATCGTAAATAGAATTTTCAAATAGCTTGGAGATCTAAAAATTGGAACTTCCAAATAGTTTGGAAATCTTAAACGTGGATAATACATGGCCCTATACTCCTTTACTGATAACATGTAACCTCCTTGGGTTACAATACGAACTAATAAAGCATACGGTATTCTAATGTATTCACTGACAATCACATCAAAGAGACATACAAATTTATTCGACAATTTCTCATCTTAACCAAGGTTGTGTACATATAACGTAATTGTCCATGGCTAATAACACTTTAAGGATTACATCAACAGTCTCTACGTTGGACATCAGACGTGTTTTCTCATTCTTAAGAAAATATTTTCGACATATCGTTCAAATTCACACCACACATTTTTTTTTTCTTTAACTTATAAATTATATGGTACTACTGGATTGTTTTATTAATACTATTTGTTAAGAGATCTGTCATTTATTTTAAAAAATATAATACTTTTCTATATCTTCACAACCCACTTGATTCTGATTACGACATTTCTGCTCACAATTCACAATTTTCAAGTTGAATAGCTATGACAATTTCAATTATTCATTAGGGCATACTGTAACGGACATTTATTGATATTTGTTGATGTTCTTTCTTACAGCTTTCAATCTTTCTTCTTGTTCTTTTTTTTCTTCTTCAATGTTTCTTCAATTTATCTGTGTTGAAGCCAGGCTGAAATGGTTCGATCATCTCAAAAGAATGGGCACACAAATAACAGGTTGAGTGTGGTTTGAGAAAGAACTGAAAGGCAAGAGACCAGGAGGTCAACCAAGGAAGGGATGGATCGACCAGGTTAGAAATGATCTTGCAGGTAGAGGTCTGGATTTACAGCAAACTATGGAGGAAACATTCTTGGAGAGAAATAAATGGAGAAAGCTCATTCACCGCACCTGGGAAACTGAAACAGATTCAAGATGATGATTCTTCAATTGATGCTATTGTTTTATTTATATTTCAATCTTACATAATAATATCATCATTCTACTTCAACTTTATCCCTAGTGAAGACCTGAATGGTGACCATAGTCTTCTTGTTGCTGACATACGAAAGAAGAAACCAAGGACAGTAAAAATCACAAGAATACCAAAGATCAAAGTATGGAACCTTTCTGAACCAGCAAAAAGGGAGAACTTTATTGAGGAAGTGAAGAAAAAAATTCCCAAAGATGAAATGAGATCAGGGAAAGCAGAATGGGAAGAACTTAAAACATCGATTGTAACTGCGGCTGAAGAAATTTGTGGCCGGCAAAGTAAAACAAGAAAACCGAAAGAGACCCCATGGTGGAATAACAGTATCAAACAAGCTATAAAAGAAAGAAACCAAGCCAAATCAGCCTTACATAAAGCAAGAAAAACCGGAGACTCCCCGGAACTTGGCAGAAAACTGGACCTGTACGGAGAGAAAAAATTGGAGTTAAGAAAATGATACAGACAGAAAAAGAGAATTCGAAACAAGAGCTAGTTAACAAAATACAATCAAACAATACCAGGAAATTGCTTTACAGTATCATAAGAAATAAAAGGAAAACAGCAGAGGGAATTAAATCCATTGCAGTAATGGCGTTATAGCATATACCTTCGACAATATAACGGCAGAATTCCAAATACATTTCGATAATCGACTCAACAGAAATGGAAGAACCAACACAAGTGAGGTGGAAGGATGTATCCGTTTTCTCAATTCCAATGAAATAGAAGATATAACCTGGGGAGAAGTTGAACAAGCTATTAAGAAAATGCAAAGCAACAGATCAGCAGGGATAGACGAGTTTAACAAAGACATCAAAGACACTTGGGCCAATAGGAGTACAAAGGATGTACCGAGTTTTAAGAGCCATATGGAAGGAGAATGATAAATATACCCGATGATTGGAAAAAAGGAGTGATTATCCCCCTATTTAAAAAGGGCGATAGGAAACAATGCAAGAATTACAGACATCACTCTCATCTTCCATGGTCTCAAGATCTATGAATCAGTGCTATTAGGAAAGATCAAGAAAATAATAGAACAAGATCTTGAGGAGGAACGACATGGATTCTGACCAGGGCGGTCCACTGTGGATCTCATCTTTGCTACCAGGATGCTGTTTGAGAAATATTGGGAGAGAAACAAGACTGTCATAGTCGTCTTCCCTGATATAGAGAAAGCACATTTGGGAGGTACTGCTAAAGAAGGGTGTTCTAGAAGGCTTAGTGGCCCGAGTAAAACAATTGTATGCAGACACCAAGAGTTGCGTCCAAGTTCAAGACAGAAGATCGAGCTGGTTTGAAAATAGAAGTGGAGTTCAGCAAGGGAGTTGCTTGTCTCCTCTTCTTTTCATAAGCATTATGGATGAAGTCCTTAAGTTGGTTAAGACGAGAGATATGACATCCAATGCAATGGTGTTTGCAGACGAAGTCATGATCTGGGAAGTGAACCGTTTTTATCAGGTTCATTATTTTTTGTCATATTATTATTATTATTATTATTATCATCATTTCCTTCATGTCGCATTATTGTGACATACGTTTCTCTGTCTCACCTACTGCGTTCAAACTTTGTAATTCTGCGTAAATGTTTCGTCAGGTGGTGAAACTTTTCACCCCTACTGACACTGTGTTACCATTGGTTGAAGCATAACTTGTTACTAAGCTTTGCTTCTCCCATTGGCCCCCTTTATGTTCTGGAGAGGGGGAGTTCTACGACTTATTTTTCCCGAGCGGCGTTACTGCGTTCCTTTTAGAGAAGGTGGCTTCCTTCCATTTCTGACCATCATGTGAAACGGTCACAGCCTAGGTGTGTCGGGCTTTTCGCCCGTGCCCAACGCAACTAAACGTAAGTACGATTCGATCACTTGGTTTTATCTGGCATGCTATCATTTTTGAATTTCAGTTTATCAATTTCCCTTTCTTATGATGATGTGAATTCGATCCATGAACCCAAGTCCCTTCGCCTTTGTTTACGTTAGTTTAGCGAAGCCTCTGTGTTTATTTGTCATCCCTACCTTTCATGTAATCGGTTTTATTTTCTACTCAAATCTCTCAGGTCTGAAATATATGCTACTTTTCTGCGAGGCTAACCACGCTCTGCTACCATTTGCACCGCTTGTGCTTTTACGTTAGACAAAATAGCAGAGGCGTGAGGAAATACAGTAGAAGTGAAAACAACACCTTAAACAGGATCGCTAAGGAGCGGGGAAAGGATGTCTCTTTCGATGCGTGCTGGGCCCAAGATTCCGGATCGAAAGAAAGATACTTTCCAAAAAAGGAATCGAATGAATTGTTTAAAACAAATCAAAAGCGGAATTGAATTTATCTAATTGATCGATGAACCCAGAAGCGTGAAGGTCGTGACTGCGTTACAGTACGAAGCCAAGACCGACGAAATCGAACGAGAGATGAGGGAACTTAAAATTACAAATGAAAGAGGACGAAACCAAGTGAACTGTTTATTTTTGTATTTTAAATTTTGGTTATCGAGTCGCGCTTACGGTTTAGTTGCACATTGATTGTAAGTACATTTTAATTAATCTTGTTTCATCTTTGTTAGTGCTTAAGTTCATTTATACACTTTTCTCTTGAGATTGTTTTTGTGTACCGGTACCCCTTTCTTAGGTACCATCTTTAGTCATTAATTTTATTTTATTTGCTATTAAGCGATTTTATACCTCTTCACGTTTACCTTTCATTTTGTGTTTAGATATATCCTTACTCTTATGCGCACCTGTTTTAGTTTACTTTAAATACAATAGTAAATAGTTCACTTGGTTTCGTCCTCTTTCATTTGTAATTTTAAGTTCCCTCATCTCTCGTTCGATTTCGTCGGTCTTGGCTTCGTACTGTAACGCAGTCACGACCTTCACGCTTCTGGGTTCATCGATCAATTAGATAAATTCAATTCCGCTTTTGATTTGTTTTAAACAATTCATTCGATTCCTTTTTTGGAAAGTATCTTTCTTTCGATCCGGAATCTTGGGCCCAGCACGCATCGAAAGAGACATCCTTTCCCCGCTCCTTAGCGATCCTGTTTAAGGTGTTGTTTTCACTTCTACTGTATTTCCTCACGCCTCTGCTATTTTGTCTAACGTAAAAGCACAAGCGGTGCAGAAGAAAAAGATGACACCCAACAATGACTAAATTGGTGGAAGACAAGTTTTGACAAGTTTGGATTACAGATCAGCCAAACGAAAACCATAAGTGTGGTGATGAGCAGGGAAAGTAAACCTATCAAGCTGAAATTGGGACAACATGACATCGAAGAAGATCAACGTTTTAAATACATTGGCAGTGTTTTGTCGACAGATAACAGGTTAACCCAAGAAACCAGCAGTAGGGTTCAAGCAGATGCGAACTTTTACAACTCTGTTTCACAGCTTCTATGGGACAAAAACTTTCCGCAGGAAGCTAAAATATCACTGTACAAATCCTACTTACTTCCCATATTGATCTACGGTTTAGAAGCTGCTACAATGACTCCCCGGGACAACAGCCGGATACAAGCAATCAAGATGAAATTTCTAATATCAAGTATTCAGCAGACCAGACGAGACAAAATTAGAAATGAGTAAGTCCGCTTAAAGCTACTGAAAGGAAGTGTGCTTGACATTCTTGAGGAGTCGAGATTGAAATGGTTTGGTCATCTGTTGAGGATACCCTCTTGTAGAACACCTAAATTGAAACGGAGCATTGACTAAGAGGAGCGTAGAATGGTGGAAGAAGAATGGTGGCAGGACAGACAGCTATGGAAGGGGCTTGTTCATTCCCTCACCCGGCCTGTTGGAGTGGAGAATCGATGATGATTCAACTTCGAGCTGAAGGTTATAAAGTTAACCAAAACTATTTAATCTAACATTCAGGGAGTCCTTTTCAAGACTTCGCTTTTCAGGCCGCGACCCGTTGGAACCCCATTTGTGGTCAGCGGGATTCCCCATGTGAGACCATATGGCATGTGATGATTGCAGGCCGCCGACAGGGTGAGACAACTGAAGGCGAAAGTGATTACTCAATAATGTCTGCTCCCCTTTGCTGGCCCTTGCGGACACTGTGCTTACTGTCTCCGCTTGCATGCGCTCCTTGTCCTGTACTCTGTGAGCTCCTTAAATAGGATTGACATTTGGCCGGAAGTTCCTCGTCAGTCATCACCCCTCTGCCCCTTGACCAATCCATGTTCGCATAGTTGATGTCGTAATACTCTGCAATGCAATATTACAGCCCACGTGCATCAGTGTCTGGTCAGCTGTATCTCAGGCTTGTACAGTGTGATCGCCTGTTATTCTGTTTGGCAACCTTGTTCCCTGACCATATGGCGAGACGAGAACTGTCTATCCTATTCTGGCAGTCCCACTGATCTCTATACATGGATGGCTGGTAGCGAAGGCAGCAGTAAGCCGAATAGACGATGACAGGTGTAGCAAGATGGCAGTGAGCGCATGGTGCAATATTGCGAATCCGGCTCTGTGATTGGTTACTGGTAGTTTGATGTTATACATGTATTTATACAGGCAGTAAATATTTTGTGTTTCTTGTAGTTGTAAAATGGGCTGAATTTGGTTATTTAAAGCGTAAAATCTTAGTTTTAAGTACCGGTTTGGTGACCCATCATCCCAGGCAAGCCGGTAATACCTTTACTTCTCAGGCAGATAGGTCGCTTAGCCGTAATTTTGAAGTTATTGTGAAGTTAAGTATACGTATGCGGTGGTGCTGAAGCAGACGTGATCGGGCTAGGCTATTGCGTGTTTAAATTTGATCCCATTTCAGGGCTTTTCGGTTCTGGGTGTGATTAGTTCGCTTAATAGTTGTAAAACGGTGGGGAGAGTATATTTTGAGTAGGTTTTTAGTTGTGTTAAGTTTTATGTGGAGCTGAGGAGTGAAATTGGTTTGGCTTCAAGTGCATTTTTGGCTTTGATCTACTTCCCGTTATTATTAAGTTTATTGTGCTGCTAGCGTGATTAAAAGCTGTAGTATTAGATGTAGAGTGCTGGGATTACTTGGAGGGAGTGTTGGTTTTTTCATGGAAACAGGAATTCATTACCAATTACCGATTACGATATGTCGAATCTAGGCCTGTATAGTGAGCTACGTTTAGGCCTATAGGTACATCATTTGAAGAATGCATAATTTTGTGGCGTATGTACACGTAAGTTATACCGTATATACAATTTACAAGAATGTTTCCAGAAATTGTTTTTCACTCGTTACTGATCGCTATTTGCGTGTACTGAGCACCTAAGTTGATATTTATCAGCCGTTATTATACATTCATTTTTATTGATATTCCGGAGATTTACTGACCTCGGAATGACGTGTCAGTGATCCCAATGCTCTTATGCTATGAGTGAACATATCTCTATATTTTTATATGCTCCAAAGCACCATTAATTACGATTTAAAATTGACTAGATTATCATTGCTTGCCCATAAGGAGGGCTCGAGAATGGGTAGACCAACATGGCGGACCGCGCGCTCAACCTGGCGTACTTTCTCGTGCAGCGGAGAGCTGCCATCAGCGATCCATGTATAGAGATCAGTGGGCAGTCCACTCCTTCATGAATTTTTTAAAAGGACTCCCTGTAGTTTGAATAAGCTGTTTTATTGACTCAGGTGGATTAAATCAACATTACCTTATTCATTTGCAGTTTTATTTATCATAAATACAGTACATTAATTTACTTAAAGATGTGTTAGATTTCGTATCTATGCATGATGAGCTTTTGTAATTGGTTAGTTGGGATTATCACTAGAACAAACATTAAAATATAACCAAGTTGATAATGTTGTATATCGGAGGTTCCTATACTAATGTCCACTATACTTCACTCTACTCTGGGGACTCATTACAAGTTTAACTAATAAAAAAGATATGAGCCTTACAGTAGTCGCATATGATGTGTAACATCTGACATGTTATCCTACTATGAAATTGAGATGAAATGTATGTGAAGTCATCTGACATGTTATCCTACTCGTATACTACACAGCTTGGACATTTTTTAAATGTTAATTTACGCTCTGTTTTCCTACTGGTACTATGATGAATGTATAGATTGAATTGGAGATATGCTACTGTCACACTTGTTTGAACAAACATCACATATTATATTATAAATTAAGAGGAGGAATGAAACCATAGTCTTCTAGCCTATCTATAGACTACTAGAAATAATGTTCAATACAATCAAATTTCCCAACTCCTGCTTGGTGCAAACTATTGTAATTGAAATTAGATAAATCGTAATTTCATGTAGATTCTGTTAAAATGACACATAATGTTATGATAGATATCATTTAAATCGATAATCTGGTGGGAAAACTAATTGCCGGGACTGGGGTTCGAACCTGAGACCTCATGATTCACAGACCAAGACGCTATCCACGCAGACAATACAACCACAGAAATTTAGAGTACAAGACAGTTACTTACATTTTCACGTGCCGGTAATAATATGGAAGTAATTTTTTATGCTCCATTAATATTTTGCTTTTTTTCGATAATGTTCCTGCGTGGAATTGAGTTTTAAATTAGTTATGAATACGCCTACTTGACAGTAAAGGGTATTGCTATAGTGGTCCATGAAAGGCTAGCAGAGTTCCCGTATAAAAAATTATATATATATATTATATTGATCACTGCATTACCCCAATGTGGGTTAATATCTGAATAGCCATTGTGCAAAAACACAATACCGGCTTTGCCTACTACAGTAGTTACAATGTTTCATATTAAAGCATATCATCATTTAAACACTGATACGAAGACTTTGAACATGTGGTTTGTGTTTCAATCAGTTGACACCAGAGTTCGTATGAGCGTTTACCGTTCTGTATGAAAGTGTTGAGCAAAGTTATGCGGAGAGTGGATGCCCATCACTTTTATCGAGAGATTGAAAAAGAGACTCTTAATAAATCATAATTCTTTTCAGCAAATAAGATATAATGAATATTTTTACACAAAAGAACATCAACTTGATGATTTATTGTAGGAATATCTGTAATGGCACCTCCAAACCTTGAAGTAATCCGTATGTGATATACATTCCACATGGACGACAGTCCGTCATGGTACCAATCTCCGACACCGCGCTCTCATAGTTTCCTCTTACCACTGCCAGCTGGATCGCTGCTAAAGCAGCCAGGAGGGATGCCATCCAGCTGGCAGTGCGTCTTACACACTTCCGTCCGATCCACTTCCATCCCATTTTTCAAAATCACTCCCACAAAAATATCCAGCAACCGAGTGAAAAGATGCTGCACATCAAAAACTTCTCTAACTTAATAATTGTAAATACTGTTGTACATAAGTGTTATATAAGTATCCACCAAACCTAAATTAAAAATAGTGAGCAGGCTCTGATGATGGTCGCTTGACAAACAAAACTAGTCCAATTAAACCCCCCATTTATATGAGAAGTGTAGTAATGATTGTGTACTCCTCCACTGACTATTACCCTCCCGCCGTCCCCTTCCTTTTATCACGACTTATATAGATAGAATTCCAGCCGAGTCCACCATTGTACGCACAATTTATGGACAAATACAGTATAGCCAACCCCATGCATACAGTACTACTGTATAGCCGGTATCATAAAACAAAAAAGCACTAAGTTAATGTTATACTGCATCAAATACCATTCAGAGCCCTCTTCAAATCAAATCACCCTCAAGATACCCGAGTGCACCAGTATTTTAAAATAACATCTGATCTATATCCTCCCATCAGCTAAGACTGAAATTATCCCAAAACACATCAATAATTAAAACTCAGCAATATTTCTAGGTTTGTGCCATGTCTTGTGTGAGGTTTCGCCTAGGACACAAAGCTGGCATATCAGCAGGCTCATGGTGTCCCCGCCCGGACCCACAGGAGTAGCGAACTGTGCGCTACCTCCCTTTTTATGGAGTGCATCTGCGCCTCCTTACTGCGAGAACTAAAAGCTCCAGCAGCCATAACCTCCCTATGAAGGCTTACAAAAAGATGGTATATTGGTTTTCACTGCCAGTGAATGCAGAGCCGGGAATCGAACGCGGACCTATGGGGCGATAGCCTAGTATACTAGCCACTACACCGCGAGGTGGTTTGGTAAGTCCAGTGGATACTAAAACCACAAGTTTATCGAGGTTCCAATATGTAAAGTGAGCAGACCATAAGGGGGTTAGAACCATGTGAAGAGTGGCAATTAGTCCTATACATTTGAAGTAGAAACCACTGTTACCCAAAAAAGAAAAAATACTAATAGTGACAAGTTAGGCTAGGAGCTACTGAATTGGTAGGGGTTCACTTTAGACCATCCTTTGTATAAATATTTTTAAAAACTGAAATTACCTGATTTAATAGTCGGGAGGATATCAGGAGAGGATTGAGTATTAGATGTTCACTGCTCCGCTGTCATAGACCCACCATCCCGCCCAAATAGCGACACGACTTATATAGTTGAAATCGAAGTTCTCAGCCCCATCTTTCTCACCGAGTCAGTATTGCCAACCCCACGCGTTTGGTACTATTTCGCACGTGATGTATGAAATCACTAAGTGAACTCAATTACAGTGTTTATTTATGTATTTATAATGTTTTACATACAAAAACAGACCTTACCTTGCTTGTGGTACTAGCATTAATTTTCGACCAGGCAGTACCTAACCTAGTAGCGGACATAAATTGTATGTTATTAATGTTTTACATACAAAAACAGACCGAACCTGGGGCTTGCGCCCCAGACCCCCTTCCTTGTACTAGCAGTAATTTTCCACAAGACAGTGCCTAACTTAGTAGCGAAGGCGTGAGGTGAATTTCTTTATTCAAGTTGGTAACGTAGTCACATGATCGACTTTCGGGTGTCACATGACTGTCAAAGATGGCGTCACACAGTGCATTGTCTTTTCTCGCACTCCTTCATTGCATTCTTTCTGTGAAATAACAATTATTGCGGTGCAGCAGTGGCTATTGCGTATGAAGAGATTGTGAAACGACTTCCAACAACTCCCCGAAAGGTATGCATATCATAAATGATATATTTTCAATAAGCTAAGGTGTTAAAAGTTGTTAAAAGTGATGAAAAGGGAGGATGGTCTAAAGTGAACAATAAATGAATATTTTACACCATTATATTGGTGCCAGTGTTAGACTTATTCCCCCAGTCTACGAATGTAAGTTGCAAGAATAGCATTTAAATTTCTTGCTGAAATATATTTTCAAATTTATAATGCCTAGACCTATTGTTGGCACTTGAGAGTATAAAAAAATTTAAAAACTGAAATTACCTGAATATCTGGGAGAATATCTGGAGAAGATTTAGACGTTCACTCCTCCGCTGTCATAGACCCACCAACCCGCCCTAATAGGAGAACACGACTTACATACCGGTAGTTGAAATTGGAACTCTGACAGCCATCTTTATTATTTAAGAAAAGATCGTACAATGTACATAGATTATTCAATTTCTTTGATCCACCGAGCAAATTACTCTCTGGTACAATACTCTGTAAGGGACATTTGTCTTTTCTCGCACTCCTTCATGTGGTAACGACCACAGTGCATTTTGCATAGTTCACAAATACACTGTTCTCCTGGGTCATGGTGCTTCTTGTTGCTGCAGCACTTGAAGTGAAATCCATGTACAGCGAACCTTGTCATCATGTGTCGAAGGTCGTAGTCGGATTGTTTCCATTCTGTCGTGACCATTGCGTTGGAGGAATAGAATTCGTCCCATCTTTATGAATCTTTGTGAATGAGTCAATAATGCCAACCCCACGCATTCGGTACTATATCGCATCCAGCAGACCAATGACCTGGTCCTATTTGGTGTGGTTTTTTGCCTATTTTTTGTCTGTCTATTTTAATTGTTATAAATGACTGAGTTGGCCATCGCCTCCTCAACAATAACAATATACTTTGGCACGAACATTAACTACCGTACCTATCTAAATAACTGCATGCATGGTAGTCGACACATTCCATTATCCTATACATCATGCTGTTCAAGGAATTCTGTTGTATGCAAACAGAATTCCAAGGTTAACAGAACTACGAATACTATCTTGTCTTACACAGTTAAAAACTATTTCAGAAAGAGTATCTAAATATAAACCAATGATTGAGCTATACTTACGAGACATGAGGTCCTTAAACTTTCTAAAGCTTGTCTTCGTATAATAACCTTTCTCTTGGTCCCCTCCATTCTGAAAATTGCAACATACAATTCAGTACGATTAAGCATGTGAGGTTATAAAATTATCTCATGTCCTTTCAAGCAAGATTTAAATGATTCATAAACAGAAGCACTAATATTAAATTATAGATGTATAATACCCATTAACCTGCAATTTTAAAATAATCTTGGACATAACACGAGCAGCATCTGGAACAACACGAGGGAATATGCGGCGCAAGTGAGGGCATTCATACTTATGGTCCACCCACCCTTGTCTCTGGCAGTCTCGGCCACAGTAGTACACATATCGGCATGCTGAACACCTTAGCAGATTTGCTCTAGAATGTCACCAAGGATTTAAATTAAATTTCAAAACTCAAACAGTGAACTTGTGAATGGCTATTTTTAACAAGCTCTCTGCTTATTTTTTTTTTAATTCATCAAAATGAAATAAATCTGTCTGACTGGCTTATCACGGTTATCTAGTCAACTATCAACTAGGCAGTATTGGGTACTAGTCCCGAGTAAATATAGCAATTAACCAATGAATCTACAAAATGGACAAGCAGTTTAAAGTTCAGTATTTTAATAAGAAAATATTTTTCATTTACCGCTTGAAACAGAAGTCACATCGTTGATTTCTAAGACCAGACTTTAACACACAAACAAAAGGTGTTTCAGTTAATAAAACCGAACCAGGCTTGATGGGTAAATCTGTCGACTTGTTCTTCATTGTGAAATGCTTGTTCCTGTCACCCTGTCACTCGATTACTGAAATAGCATCCTAGGCCTCAACGCAGCTCAATCTGAAACCACGGCGATATGAAAAAAGATACGAGGTTATTTTTACGGATAGACACGGGGGGATATTTTTACAATAGACAGATGTGAATGCATAGCGGCATAAGGCTGGGAGCCAAGACACGACTCTTTTTCCGCTCCTTAACACCAAGAATATCCGCTTTTATAAAAACCGCAAATATCTATTCTTGAATCTCTCTCCCCTCTCCATTCAATATAAAATTCCTCGTGACAACCAAATGTGTAAATACGAACAAAGAATATAAACACATCAGCTGATCAGAGCTGATGAGCTGACGTAGTATAAACCAAACGATTCTTCTTCTTCTTCTTCTTCCACTTCTCTCATGGAGAAAAGCACGTAGGGTACTGGATATTGGCAACTCCAGCTATCTGATATGACATCTAGCGGTAAAAATGAGAAACTTACCAAGTAGAGTAACGAGCGACTAGGTACAGAGCTGATCCACTGTTTGATTGGCTAGGGGCTGCTGGGTTCTTATTGGTTGTTGGTGGAACATATCTATATTCCTTGGATTTTAAGCTGCTTCTTGCTTTTTGTTCCAAAGCGGTGCAGCGCCCGACGGCGCTTCATGCAGCCGGTAACCAGTAAGAAAGGCGCCTTGGATTATTGGTCAAAATGGCGTCGCTTCGCTTGCTTTGAAGCTCCGGGCGTGCCGTTTAAAATCCTATACTCTGTGAGCTGCCTGAATAGGATTGACATTTCGCCGGAAATTCCACGTCAGTCATCACCCCTCTGCCTCTTGACCAATCCATGTTCGCATAGTTGATGTCATAATACTCTGCGTTGCAATATTACATCCCACGTGCTTCGGTGCCTGGTCAGCTGTATCTCTGGCTTGTACAGTTTGGCAACCTCGTTCTCAGACCACATGGCGAGACGAGAACTGTCAATCCTATTCTGGCAGCTCACGGAGTATAGGAAGGCAGATTTTGAGTTTGTGGGTGTGGTTATATGTGTACATGTGATTTTATATTGATTGATAACCTTTAGCCAGAACATTACATCTAGGAGATTTGTGTGAGAATGTTTTGATGAGGTTATGGCATTACGTGGTTAGATTTTTACTTGACATTTTTAACTTCTTTCGGTTGGATATAATATGTAACACGCGGAAGTTCCCTTCATTTACAAAAGTAGTTGCTACCTTGTGTTATTGCATATTAAAATGCATAGTTCGTAATATCATTAGGTATATGGAAATGTGCTACCGTACCTCGAGCGGCCTACGGTACTGCATCCTTTAGATACCGTAACTATCATGTGAAATTCCGCAGTAGAAAACTTCAAAAGCGTTCGTTGGTTTCTGTAGAAAATCATTCTTACTGGTCTAGGGCTCTCTCCTGTTATATTAAAACACGTGGTATATCACAATTACTACGTTTACATGACGAACTCAAATCGATTTGAATACGATCCTGTTTTCAGTACGCTGCCCGTTTACATGAGCAGTTTCAGTTCGTATTGAAATCTATTTCAATACAGTATATAATTTATGGTGGCCAACCTGCAGTTATGTTGGCTAACTCGTATTAAACAGCAAAATAAAAGACCCGTACCGTAATTATATTACTAATGCATGAGACAGGACCCTGACTTTCACAGTTTCACTGGACGTGTTAGGCTGTAACCATTGATCTGGTCGCGTTAGTCTGTAACCATTGGATTGGACAAAACTAAGGTTAGAATTGTCGAGTGTAGGTGCAGCCTGTGGCCGCAGGAAGTTAGCGGGGCGCTCACAGTTTCACTGGACGCGTTAGGCTGTAACCATTGCAAAAACTATTCATCTGGACACGTCGGGCTGTAACCATTGTCAAAAACCATTGGATTGGACAAAACGAAGGTCAGAATGGTCGGGTGTAGGTGCGTCCTATGGCCACCGGAAGCTAGCGGGGCACTCACAGTTTCACTGGACGTGTTAGGCTGTAACCATTGTCAAAAAACATTGGATTGGTCAAAACTAAGATTAGAATGGTGGGGGTAGGTGTGGGGAGCTAGCAGGGCATGATTGACAAAAAGAACATTGATCTGGTACTGGACGAAAGACCACATATACAATTAGTACCGTATGCGTGGGGTTGGCAATACTGTACTGTTGTAACGCCGATAATGGCAGACACAGCTAAGTCATGTTATAATTTGGGATGGAGTGTGGGTTATAGACAGCTGAGGAGTGAACTACATCTTTCCCAGATCAATTTTGAATCATTTGAAAAGATATTTATTGTAAATTTAAGAAGTTTTTTTCCCCCTGGGTTTGTGTCTCCTGCACTGTTACCATTGTCATCCGACGTTTCTTTGACGGGTTGTTTGTAAACGTGAAAAATGGATACGCCGAAGATTTTGATGTTGTTTGTTCTTACAAAGTTTCTGGGTAATAGTCGTCCCTTTTAATTACTGAATCTTTTAGAGACTCCAGGCTGCCAGAATGTTGCTCCAAATGGGATCAGTAACATGCCAGTAAATCTACTGACACGGCTCCCTCGCATTTAGGCCTAAGCACCCGGACTGCGCCAGGATTCGATCCTGCTACCTTGGTAAAAGCAGGTGAGAAAGTTACCGCTGCGCCACTCGGCCAGTCTGTGTTGAATTTATTCAAATGGAAAAAGGAACAGATTAATCGTCAAAGAAAGACGGTGTATTTTCATTTTTTCTGTTGAGCACATTTTACCTGCGGGTACACCAGACATTCAAAGTAAAACGGACAAAAATACATTAACGCTAAAAACGCGTGCAAACAAACTACGCTTATCAACCACGAAAAGAACACAGACAGTAAGGAAGAATATGGGCAGGAAGTAAAACATTGCGATTCGAGTCAGGCGACAGATGAAAGTAGGCCTAAATTAGTTTATCATTGTAACTCAAGAGCGTGCAGAATCGCTTTCAGTACGATCCGCGTTTACATGTTCCTGAATACGTGTTTGGATACGATCCGATCCCACAATTTTACCGTATCGAGCTTGAAAATCAATACGAACTGAGTCCCGTTTACATGACCGTGTTCAATACGGTAAGTGTACTCAAATCGATTTGAGTTCGCTATGTAAACTCGGTAAATATCGTGGTGTATACAATAATATAAAATATTCTCAGCGTTACAAGTAGCCTACCGGTAAATCTGAACAAAATGTGTTGTAGGTTAGGTAGAGTATTTCGCCGAGGGTGGGGGTTGGGGGAAATGCATTTCTCAAAACGTTCGAGCAATACATCATGTTAGCAAGGCATATTACGCATACCGTAAGCTATAGTGAAATCCAGAAAGTTTGCCTACAAATTTGCTAATGCATGAGGAAAATTGCCATAATCTTCCTGATTAATGCAGTTATCAAAATTATTTTAGGAGGGCTATGGGTACTACCTAGACGTGATGTTCTGCTATATAATTGAGTACTGTAATCAAGTTCCATACTCATAATGCTCCTTGAGAATAAGGTTCATTGTAACCAAAATCTTTCCCCATGTCAAGACACAGAATCAAACTCTGTAGAGGGTTTGTTTGAGTTTAAGTGGTTTGAAATAGGGCAAATACCAATCAAGGTGATTCTTGTTCATATTGTTGGATATTAGAGTTTTGAAATTGAACAGCTCATGATAAATAAATGGAATCACATGTCACTATTAATACAGTGCTGCAACAATTGTGTGTATATATAGATATTAATAGGCCTATATGATTTACAATGATTTAAAAAGGATGCCCCAATAAAGAATTATGTTCCTAACATTGTCCAGATATCCTTCTGTTCCCTATTTCCCGTTTTAGGCCGGTATAAATTACGTTCACAATGGAATATCCATCTCATTTGCGTACAATCGTGTTGACAGACTGAAAAGCATCAAACTATTGCATTAAGGAACTGCTGTACTCGGGGGGGGGGGGGATTGGTATTGAAATTCTGACTTTATTCTCTATCACCGTACCGGTACATCAAATAACTACAGTCGAACCTCCCTTCTGCGGACACCGTCTGTTCCGAGTGAAAATGTCCGTTATGAGAGTTATCCGCTGAAACAAGTTTGTGAAAATAATCGAACATTTTAACGGCAAAGTACATCCACCTAAACATACACATCTTAATTTGATTATTTGTTTATTTGAGTTTTCCCACATTTGAATTTTTCAGCAAGCTTTCTCACTGAAAGTCCCTTCTCACTTTCTACAATCACATTTCTTCTTCTTTTGAGGTTTAAACACGTTCGTCCCTTGTTACTCATGTTTACTCGACGACTGAAATGCTACGATATTTCTGTCTCACTAATTAGCTCATGTACTGCAAGTCTTTTCCTTCTCACGTTGACTACCTGAGCTCGACCTTATCGGTGGCAATCTGAGATGAATCGAATGATGCAAGCAGGGAAGAAAATCACCAGGTAACTCTTGAGTAAACAGTCACTGGCAGCAATCCTGGACAATTAGAATTCTCGGAATGTACACCAGTAGGTAGAACACCATAACAAAAGGTTTGGAAAGAGGAATGTATAGAAGAATTAACTTGACCGCTACTACAGCGTTGCCATGTAGCCTGCATTTCACTCTCTCTCTCTCTCTCTCTCTCTTCTTTGACTCGAAAGAGGTGTAGTACAGATATTCAAGAGGGATTTCCGTATGTCTGCAGAATGGTTTTAAAAAATTGGTCCGGTGTAAAAAATGAAATGCAGCGTCTGAAGTGTCCGCTTAAGTCAAGTGGATGGGACAGATGGCGATGTCCGCTGTCCGGACTTCAAGGTGTCCTCTGAAATGAGGCTAATTTAACACTTGTCTTATGTAAAATAAAATCGGTTCCAAGGAAAAATGTCCGTATGGGCAGGTTCAACTGTACTAACATTTGCTGCCCTAAAAGGGGAAAAACAAAAAAAATACTTTTGCACTAAACCACTCATATTAAAGCACCACTTTGCTGTGGGAACTAGAGCTCCCTAGGTTTTATCTAAAAACCAAATAAATTGTAAATACAATTTTAAAACATACATACATTTTCATTTGAGACTGTTTCGAAACATGTACCTGTCATCATCATCTTGTACAGTTTCCAGCCCCAGGCTGGGTCTGTTTGCAACATAAGCCTCGCCACTTAGGTCCAGTCCTTGCCTCTCTTCTTGACACATTCCTCCACTCCTTTCAGCCATCTATCTCTTGGTCTTCCCCTTGGTCGTTTCTTCTGCATCTGCATCTCATGTATCCTCTTGGGAATCTTCTTCTCATCCATTCTCTTTAAGTGTCCATACCACCTCAGTCTTGATGTCTCAATCCTACCTTGCAAGGGCTCCTCTTTCACCATTTCCCTGACCTTTTCATTCCTCACCCTGTTTCTTCTTGTTACTCCGATCCTACTTCGCAGGAACTTCATTTCACCTGCCTGTATTCTGCTTATGTCTCTTTTCTTCATAGTCCACGTTTCTGAAGCATAGGTCAGTATCGGGATATAGTAGCTTCTGTATAACACTTCCTTGCTTTTTTGTGGGTCATCTTTATTCCACACTAAGCTCCTAATGCTTCTCAGAAATGCTTCTGCCTGTCTGCCACGTTCCGTAATCTCTTTGTCATTTCTCCCATTTTCCTCCACTATACTTCCCAAGTACTTGAGACTTTCCACCTTCTCCAGCTGTCCACCTCCAAGTGTTATCCCATTCATTGGTCTGTCCTTTTTCCTGGTCGTTAACAGGATCTCACATTTACTGATGTTGAACTTCCATCCGTACTCTCCCACTGTTTCTTCCCAAGCCTTCAGTTGCTCCTGAATTTCCTCCTCGTTTCCCCAGACCATGAGATCATCTGCAAACACCATTGCTTTCATCTTATCTTCTCCTATCTTTCCTGTTACCCGTGTCATTACCTCGTCCATAACCACAATAAAGAGAAGGGGTGACGGTGCACTATCCTGTTTCAGGCCACTCATTTGTCTGAACCAGTCTGTTCTTTCCCCTCCAACTTTCACACAACTCACACTTCCACAATACATCTCCATCACTCTGCCTACAGTCTCTTTTTCCATTCCCATGTTTTCCATTGCTTTCCAAACCTTCTCCCTACACACACTATCATAGGCCTTTTCGATGTCCAGGAAGGCCATCAACAGATTCTCTCCAAATTCGTAGTGGTGTTCCTGGAGCTGTCTCACTGAGAATATGAGATCCACTGTTGATCTCCCAGGTCTGAATCCATACTGCTCCTCTCTCAATTTTCTGTCCACTTTGGCTCGTATTCTACTTTCTAATATCTTTTCATATATCTTGGCACAGTGAGGTATGAGTGTGACTCCCCTGTAATTTCTGCACTCCTTTCTGCTTCCTTTCTTAAATATTGGGACAATTAATCCTTTCTTCCAATCTTCTGGGGTCTTTTTATCCTTCCATATCACCCTCATCACACGGTACAGCCACTGTTTCCCAACCTCCCCTGCTGCCTTCACCATTTCAACACTCACTTCATACACACCTGGTGCCCTTCCTCCTTTCATCTTGTCTATAGCCATTTCCAGTTCTCTCCACGTCAGGTCCTTTTCCATTCCTGTGTTGTCTTCTCCATCTTCCAATACATTGTCTTCCTCCCTATGACCATTTGGATTCAGCAAATCCTCAAAGTACTCTTTCCACACTGTCTTGAGTGTCTCTTTGTTGTGTACCTCATTTCCGTTTTTGTCCATCATTACCACGTCTTCTCTTACTTTTGACCATCCCATAAAGTACTTTCTTATTTCCTCTGCTGTCTTCCTCCATCATCTCTGTCCACTTTACCATCCACTTCTTCCTCTCCTCTGCGACAATCTTGTTTGCTTCTTTCTTCTTTATCTTATAACCTGCCCTTGCCAGATCAGTTCTTTCCTGGAACCACACTCTGAAAGCCTTGTTCTTCCTTCCCACAGCTTCTTTACTCTCTCATTCCACCATGGTGTCTCTTTACACCGCTTTCTGTTGCTTGTTCTTCCACATACTTCCACTGCAGCTTCCACCATTGTGTTTTTGAATTGCTTCCATTCCTCTTCCCCTGTTTTAGGATTGTTTGTTGGCATCCTTTCCCTTATTATCTTCTGGAATTCTTCCTTGTCTTTCTTTTCCTTGAGTTTCCATACTTTGATTCTCCTTTCCTGGAACTCTGTCCTCTTGCTATCCTTAACAACTCCCAGGTTCATTACAAGTATTCTGTGGTCGCTATCTAAGGCCTCTGATGGTATTACCTTTATATCTCTGACACTTCTCTTCATTTCCCAGTCGTACAGCATATAATCTACCAAAGATGTCTTTGTTAAATCACTGCTGTACCACGTTACCTTGTGGCTTCCTTTCTTCCGGAACCAGGAGTTGCCTACCACTAAACCGTTTCTCTTGCAAAAATCCAGCAACTTTCTCCCTTCTTCATTCCTGCTACCCCATCCTTCTGCTCCCAATACATTTTCATATCCTTGCCTTTCACATGTACCTGTACATGTACCTGTAATGTAATAAAAACATGAAACGAAAGGTTTTGACCAGGCAGACTGTTAATTTAAAACCCTCATGTTAAATGAATAAGGACCATGGTGGTCGAGAGCGCTAACGCCCTACCTTGTGCCTCGCTGGCATCGGGAGAGCGTAGGTTCAAATCCCACCTCAGCCGTCCTGAAAATAGTTTTTGTGGTTTCCCATTTTCACCACCAGGCAAATGCCGGGATGGTTCCTTTCGATAGGTCCACGGCCAATTTCCTTCCAATATCCCTTCCCTGACCCGTCCTGAAAAGAAAAGTTCATGGCCATTGGCTGCGCTAATAAAGAAATAATAAGGAAAGATAATGACTTGTAGACTTAGAAAAGATTTTTGATAGTGTTGATTGGAGTAAATTGTACGACATTTTGAAAAGCATTGGAATAAAGTACAGGGATAGGAGGGTGATCTACAATCCATACAGAAACCAGACGGAAGCTATGCAAGTTGAAGGGCATGATAGAGTCAGTAATGTCAACTCAAGCGAATGAATTATTGTTAACGGTCATCACTGTTGAAAGCTGGCTAAACCTTTTACTAAATTCTGCGACTAGCATTTCAAGGCTGTATTCAGAAAGATGTAAGGTAAGGCTGCAACTTATCACCCATACTTTTCAATGAAGGAATTGAGAGAAAATTTATAAGTAGGAGTAAAGATTCGAGGAGAAAATTTCAACTTTGAGATTTGCTGATGGCATTGTCATATTAGCCGGTTCACCAGAGGATTTGAATGAGATTTTAAATGGAATGCACTCCATGTTGAGGAAAGAATTCATGATGAAAATCAACAAATGTGATATATGATACAAGAATAGCAGCCAATGGCCATAAGCTGGGCATGTTTGATTGAACGCCCGAGAGCTCCCAACAAGTTCAATTTCAAGTAGTTCCAACTTTCGCTACCAGATGCTACTGTCACTAACACTAGCGGCGAACGTTGGAACTTGATAGACCGTTTCCTAACCAGCCAAATATAGCCTACAAATTTTGCTACAGACCACTAATTGCAGTGATAGGTTCTTTCAAATGGCATGGGCCCGCCGGCTTTACTTCCCCTCCGAAGAAAGGCATAGTTCTAAAAGAACAATTTGTGTGTTCCTGGATTTAAGAAAGGCTTTTGACACCGTAGACCACAATATACTCATTAGAAAACTTGAAAAGGAAGGTATTCGTGGTACTCCTCAAGAACTAATAAAAAGCTTCCTTTTTAACAGAATACAAAAGGTGCGAATCAAAGATACTCTAAGTAGAAGTGCTGAAGTAAAAATTGGAATACACCAAGGAACAGTTTTAGGTCCTATTCTTTTTCTGTTATATATTAACGATTAGTGTGAGCTGAACTGTAATGTGATGATTACCTCATATGCTGATGACACTGCCGTCACAGGAACAACTTGGGAGGACACTTTTAATAGAACTCAAGAAACCCTTGCTACAGACCAAAAATCACCTCCTTATCTTAAATGAAACCAAAACACAATACCTATGCTTCTCACACAACAAAACATTACAACCCACAGACAATTTAACACTCAAGATTCACACACCAATTTGTAACAATGGTGAAAGATGTAACTGCTATACCCTACAGAAGTCAATGAATGCTACATATTTAGGGATTATTATACATACCGTAGTCATTTAAAATGGAACATGCATGCATCAAAATTGGCCAATAAACTTCAAAAGTTAATTTACATATTTTACTGAATCAGAAATATCCTTTCAGCAAAAGTCTTGAGAACTGTATATTTTGCCTTAGTCCTGTCATAACTACAATATTGAATAAATGGTTGGGATGGAATACTTGATTCAAATTTGGCTCAGAATCTCATTCTATGTACAAAAAGCCATCAACTTTTCCAACATGTGAACTGTATCAACAAAGCATGGTGCTTAACATACGACAGTTATTTGTTCAGTCATCAATCATATCTATACTTAAAAATATGAAGCTCTTCTCAAATGGACAGGAACTTAAAATGTGCACTAGACTTCAAGACAGAACTGGAATAAATAACCCTCATCAATACACACTACCTGTCCAAAAGAATTGAAGTTGTCTTAGCACTAGGATATACAATATATTGTCAGTAAATGTGACAAATAACACCCTTAATATACTGAAGAAAAGGCTTTTTACATGGCTCCTTAATAACTTTGATAAAGTAAATGAACTTATAAATTTTCACCAACATATTTAAACCAACTCAGTCACAAATAAGTAATGTATCATCTTCTTTTATTTTTAGCGTCCTTATAATAAACTTTTCTTACTATTATCAGTCAAATACTATGTTGCAAATAAATTAAGAAACTGTATTCATGAAACCTACGCTCAAGTTTATCTTATGTGGGATTCATGCTGTATTTTGATGCATCTGTATATGTACATGTTTTCTGTCAGTGAATAAAAAAGTTTTCTCGTAAAAAAAAGTTTTTAATGCCCTTAAATAATCGGACGACTGTAGGCCGGGTTTGAACCCGCCATCTTGGGCATAGCAGTTCAGCATGCTACCGACTGTGCCACCAAAGGCACAAAATGTAAAACAAAAGGAATGGAATGCAGCCGTAAGAAATCGGAAACACCTATTGACATCAAATAAAGGCAGATGGAAAAGCTAAAGGAAGTAGGGAGCAAAATAATCAGCGATGGACGAAGCAACGAGTGTATAGAAAGTAGGCTGGCACAGGTAAGGGAAGAATTTCTGCAGAAAAGCAATGTGTTGTCATCAAATATAGATTTAGATATTTGAAATACATTTTTAAAGCCTTTTTCTGGAGTGTGGTGCTGTGTGGACTGTTGATGCAGGAGAACAGAAGCATTTCAAATGTGGTAGTGTAGGAAAATGATTAAACTCAAATGAGTAGATGGCGTAAGAAGACGAGCGGTAGAGCGCTAATGAAGATAAGAGATCGGTTGATAGGGCACATACAGTACAGTACTAAGACAACCAGGATTGGCAATTTTTTTTTTATGGAAGGAAGGGTAGAGGACAAGAATTGCAGAGGTTACAATACAAGTCATAGTATTGCATCACATGTGGTATGGTAGCTATGTGGAGATGAAACGATTAGCTGCATCAAACCAGTCTAAGGACTGAAGACTCAAACAGTAACATGGAAATACTCACAGTATTAGCCTTTCAAGATGGGAGTGCTGCTGCTCCAGCATTTGTTGGTCATAGCAGCAGGAGCCTTGCGGGATGAGGAGAGTGAAAGAGGGATGATGGAGTACAGTCCCCACATAAGTCAAGTAGCATCACATGTGCTGCTTGTGTTACTCAGAACTTATAATGTGATTTGTGAACAAAAAGCAAAGCCAACTCCTTACAGGCCATGGAGGTCCTGGGAGCAGTGGAAGGTAGAGGCCTCCACTCTTTGGGACGTTGGCACTAGATGGGATGGAGTTGTCAGCTCCATGCCCGGCCGTCTTTGCTCCCAGGAATTACCCTGGTACTCATTTCTGGTATAGGCTCGCTTTGACAGCCAACAATAGACTTATTTAAATATTCATACAGTTACACCCCAATTACCAGCTTTTGAGGACCCCTACAGTAGTACAACACTAAAATACGTCCGACATGATTGGTTCTAGGACCTTAAAAAGTGGTTTTCAGTCCCCTTAGACTGTTATTTATACAAATTAACACCGTTTCACCAAACTGGACGAAAGTGTACATCCTGAGTTTTGTTTCTTGATTTATAAGGCTCAAAATGACCCTAGGTTGGTCCTTCTATGACAATTCAATATTTAGGGAATGGAGAGGGCTGTCCAAATTTCAAGTAGATACGGGTCCAAACGGTAAGTACATAAAATTTTATTTAGGTCATTGAAACGATGTGGACTTGTTCCAGAGGGGCTAAATCTAGGAAATGGAGGGAGATGTCCAAATTTCATGTTGACAGTGTTACCGGCAGAGTTCCAAAAGGTAAGTATGTAAAATTTGGTTCAGTTCGGTGAAACAGTTTAGACTTGAGCCAAAGAGCCTAAGCACAATGTGTACAGGTAGATATACAGTTTACAATACACACACTCAAGTATATGGGGTTGAAATGACCATGATCTTCAAGCCCCTAATTGAAAGAACCACAATGTAGGATTTTTGCAGCCATGGGAGAACGCGAACATCAGTATGAACGGATTGCTGCCATGGAAAATCCATCAGAAAATGAAAGGCTGGAGGACAAGAACTGTACAGATCGGTCAAGGTTTGATATGTTTAACAGCCTTTGATGTGGAACGTGGAGATAATACAAAACAAAAGTTTGGTGCTTTTCAGTCGGGCAACACGATTGTACCCAAAAAGAGCTGGGTTATGCCCTAATCCTGAAATAAATTTCATGAGATTAATAAATACACTAGGATGACCAGTTTCGATCGTCAAGCGATCATCATCAGATCCAGTTGCATTAGCATACACTGACAGTTGCATTATCAATACTGCAACTAAATAATTGTTCATATTGTAAATATTTTTCACCTGTATTCTCAAACATAGATGTTATAGCCTAAGTGTAATGGCTCTGATGATGATTGCTTGACGATCGAAACTGGTCATCCTCGTGTATTTATTAATCTCATGTAATTTATTTCAGGGTTAGGGCATAACCCAGCTCTTTTTGGGTACATTCGTGTTCACCAACTGAAAAGCACCAAACTTTTGTTTACTTAGGCAACACTGAAAAATGGCTTCAACCCCCACAATGGAGATAATACTATAACATGCTTGTGGTGGAAAAATATTCTCCACAATCAAAAACTCCTTAATAATTTTGCCTATGTCCACCTGCTCCAATAAAATATTTTCCACTCTTTGATTCCCAAAAATTAACAATAAACAAGAAGTTCCGTGACGAACTAAAGAGCCTACTTTTCTTAAAATTAAGTTTCATGTCAATGCATAATCTACAGTATATGAACATATCCAGAATAATGACGAAATTAAGTTGGTAATATTGAAATGTCTAATTAGTTCGAAATATACCTGGTATAATGTAGACTAATAGAGAACTACAGTTGGCAGCCCTGGTGACGGAATATATTCTTAGTTCCATCTCTTAAGGTACAGAATACAAAATTTGGTTGAAGTCCAATGGACGTGAATTGCAGATAGACATTGAATCTATCAGCACGCGTAAAAGCATGTTGGCAGCAATGTCATGCGTGTGCTGGTCAGAAATAATCTGAAATATTATTATATCTTGTTGTGCCAATTTTGGATGAAATCCATTTGTTAGTAAATAAATTACATGTATTTTAAAATTGGGCCTATCAGCAGGCATAGAATCATTTTGGCAGCACTGTCTTATAGTAATTACTCCAAATTAATCTAGAATGTCAGGTGATATGCGTGTGCAAAGTATAGAGCTGTTGGCTTGCATACTTTCTGATATATTGATATTAGGGTAAAAAATATAGACAGCATTTATTAACAGTTGGCAGCCCTGATTGCTCTTAACAATACTTATAGTCATATCTGTTGAGTTATACATAGCACATACGAAATTTGGTTGAAATCCAACTGATAGTATAGAAGTTACATGTATTTAAAAATTGGTACTATCAGCAAACTTATAATCATGTTGGTAGAACTGACGTATATAAGTTACTCCAAATTAATCTAAAATGTCAGGTACTATACGTGTGCATAGTTTAAAAGCTGTCGGCTTGCATACTTTCTGATATATTGGTATTTGGATTTAAAAAAATAGAGGGAGCAATTATTAACAGTTGGCAGCCCTGTTGGCTCTTAAGAATACGCTCAGTCATATTTGTTTATGTGAACATATTACACACAAAATTTGGTTGAAATCCAATTGATAGTGTAGAAGTTATATGCATTTAAATATTGGACCTATCAGAAGGCTTAAAATTATTTTGGCAACACTGTCATGTATGGCATCCTGGAAATTAAACTGAAATAGTATTATCTACATGTGTGCGAATTTTGGAATTGATCCCATGCATACCTTCCAAGATATACAACATGGAGCTCAAATTTCTAGTGTGTTTTTTCAGCAGTTGGTAGCACTGACATCATTTTCAAATATGGACGTGAGATATTTCGGTATACATCTTTACTCATACTAAATTTGGTTTCGATTGCTGCAGCCGTTTAGGAGTTGATAGGGGGGGACACACAGACAGACAGACACACATTTTTCCGGATTGATCTCATAAGTCTACTTTTTCCTCATTTTTGCAAAATGTGAAAAGTAGGCTAAAAATTCCATCCCGGAGGTAAACTAGATCACCGGGTGGGGACTACTCGACAGGGTAGTGACAAAGAGGGAATCTAACATTCTATGGATGGGAATGTGGAAAGTTCTAAGCCTGATGGACAATGGAAGGTTTCAAAGGGAAATAGAGAGATTGAGGTTGGAATAGGGAAATGCGCTGGCAAGAAGAACAGGACTTTTGGTCAGGAGACTATATGATCATTAGCACTAAATCAAACAATGGTTATGCAGGGGTAGGTCTCATACTGACTAGGAAACTTGGTCAGTGGGTGGAATAATATGAGCAATGCAGTGAATTGCTTATTGTAGCTAAAATCGATACATCTACTTGCCCCACAGTAGTGCAAGTCTATATGCCTACCAGTGAAGCAGATGATGAAAAAGTTGAAAAGTTTTATGAAAAATCAGATGGAATTCTGAGGTATGTCAAGGTTGATGAAAATGTAATAATAATAGGAGATTGTAAGCCTCCATGGCTTAGGCGGCAGCACGCCAGCCTCTCATCGCTGGGTCCGTGGTTCAAATCCCGGTTACTCCATGTGAGATTTGTGCTGGACAAAGCGGAGGCAGACAGGTTTTTCTCCGGGTACTCCGGTTTTCCCTGTCACAAATTTCATTCCAGCAACACTCTCCACTATCATTTAATTCATCTGTCATTCATTTAATCATTGCCCCGGGGGAGTGCGACAGGCTTCGGCAGCCGGCACAGTTCATTCCTCACCTCTAGATGGGGGCTTCATTCATTCCATTCCCTGACCCGGTCGACTGGAAGCAGGCTGTGGATTTTCATTTTCAATGGGAGATTGTAATGCTATGGTAAAATAAAAATAAAATAAAAAGTTGAGAAGGGAAGATAGAAGGAGAATTCGGATTGGGTGAAAAGAATGATTGAGGGAGCAGGCTGATAGAATTCTGCAGTGAGCACAAGTTAGTTATAGCTATCACATTATTCAACAACCACAACTGGAGAATATACACATGGATGAGGGGAAATTAGGAGATATAAGACATTTCCAAATCGACTTTATGAAAAGTAAAATACCATAAAGGTGGGCAGTAGACAAACAAAAAGAGGATGTGAACAAAAGACTCAGAGGGATTATTCAGGGACTAATATGAAGAACCCTGAACAAACATCTAATGTAGAGGAATGGACACTTCAAATCAAATCAAAATAACTTCATTTGCAATGAGGTGTCAACCTCGGTGGCAAATGAGGTACATAATTTACAAACACTAGCCTACTCAATATTAAAATAATACAGTAACTTAATGTACTATTCACACATTGATTGAACTCCCCTCATACAACTGCTGTAGGAATTTCATAGCACGTTTAATGTTTCTAGGAATACAGCACCAAGTTATACCACTTCTTTCTTTTACCTGATTTTGTGTACTCTGCTCTTGAATATCTGGACTGATTTTGGAAAGGGATCAAACACCGCCCTTGGTAAACTGTTCCATTCCTTCACACCCTTCCCAATGAATGAAAATTTACCCCAATCGCTTCTTCTAAAGTGCCATCCAATTTTGAATTTGTGGTCTGCCCTGCCAATATAATTTCTTTCCAATTGTAGCCTCTCACGGATTTCCCCCCATGCTTCCTCTCCTGTATACGCTCTATATAACCCTACAAGTCTGTTTCTCTCCCATCTCTTACTTAATGTTTCCCACCCAAGCTTCTTTAACATATCTGATATGCTGCTTCTTCTCCTAAAATCCCCTATCACAAATCTTGCTGCTTTCCTTTGCACACACTCAATTTCTTTTATTAGGTATTCCTGGTGCGGATCCCATACACTGCTTGCATATTCCAATATTGGACAAACCAAACTTAGGTAACTTTTCTCTTCTATTTCTTTGTTGGATCCTTTAAGAAGTCTCATAATGACATGCAACGATCTGTATGCTTTCCCTACAATGTCTCCCACATGACCCTTCCAGTGCAATTTACATTTAAATCTCACACTTAAGTATTTGCACTTGTCATCTTTTGGTACGATTACCCCATCCAATGTATATTGAAATTCAGTTTTTAATCTCTTGTTTGTGAATATTGTGACAGTTGATTTACCTCTGTTAATCTTCATGTGGTTCTCTTCAACCCAATGTTGGATATTATTGAGGTCCCTTTGTAATATTTTACAATCCTCTTTGTTATTTATTTCCCTATAGACGATAATGTCATCTGCATACAATCTTATTTTTGATGCTATATTGTTCCCTAAATCACTTGCGTATATTAAGAAAAGCAATGGACCAATTTTACTACCCTGTGGAATTCCCTTCTTAACTTTCTCTTCCTGTGATATGTAATTCCCTACTCTGACTCTCTGAACCCTTGAATTTAGGAATGTTCCTATCCAACGTACAACCCTTGAGTCCAATCCCATTCTCTCCCGTTTCTTTAATAATACTCCATGTTCCACTCTGTCAAAAGCTTTGGAAAGGTCTATAGCTATGCAGTCCAACTGTCCCCCTAGATCCAACCGATCTGATATGTCCTGCTGAAATCCCACCAGTTGTGCCTCACAAGAAAATTTCTTTCTAAATCCATACTGGCTCCTCAGGAACCAATATATATATTTTACTATTAAACTCTCCAAGATTTTACAAACTACACTGGTTAGACTTACTAGTCTGTAGTTCTCAGGTTTACTTCTATCTCCCTTTCCTTTATAAATTGGTATTATTATAGATTCCTTCCATTCCTTTGATATTCTACTATTGTTCATGATGTAGTCATAAATAAACTTGAAATAAGGCACTATGTACCACCCCATTGCCTTTATTAATTCCCCAGTAATTTGATCACACCC
Source organism: Meconema thalassinum (assembly GCA_946902985.2). Classification (NCBI taxonomy): domain Eukaryota; kingdom Metazoa; phylum Arthropoda; class Insecta; order Orthoptera; family Tettigoniidae; genus Meconema; species Meconema thalassinum. Next base: position 1,205,044,321 of record OX336388.2, read on the forward strand.
TGCTGCTTTTCCTTCCTGAAGCAGTTTGATTTCTCTAAAAATATCCTCATTTGTAAAGGTGAAAATACTTGTGTCTTTATGTGTTTCACCCTCTCCAGCCTCATTAACGGTTTCCAACTCCTGACAATCTTCCACTGAATCTATGAATTCCCTACTAAATAGGTTTGCTTTCTCATTATCTGCAAATAAATGCCCACCCCCTTCTCCCTCCATTGTGGGAATGTGGATTCCGTTTCCCTTTTGATTTTTAATATATGAATACAGCTTTTTCCATTTCCCTATGTGGTCTTTACCCTCATGAAGTATGCCATTCATGTAATTTTCCTTTGCTTCCTTTTTCAACCTATTGAACTCCTTTATTAGCTGCTTTCTGGTTTCTCTGTTTCCCCTGCCCTCTTTGATTTGTCTGTTTACCATTCAACATTTCCGTTTTAATTTTCGTACCGTATGTCCTTTGTATAGTAAACAGGGTCTGAGGTTGTTTTTCCCTTCTTAACAGGTACAAATCTCTTCTCACCCTCCCAAATGATTTCCTTAAAATTTGCCCAGAGTGTATCCACATTACTCCCTTCACTTATCCAAGAATTAAATTTTGATTTCAGGTAAGCTCCAAATTCATCGAATTTAGTTTTTCTGTATAATTTCTTGTCCTGTGTGACCCTCCTATTAAGCCTTTTTGGTACCAGACCAACGTCCATTACTGCAGCTTTATGGTCACCTATTCCTTCAATTACGTGGTTTTTTTCAACAAGTTCCCCTGGTTTTATCAGGAATACATCCAGCAAGTTGCTGAGCCTAGTTGACGCTTGCACTACTTGTGTAAATCCTCTCTCCCAAAGTAATTTATTTGCAAGTTTCTGTTCATGGGCTTCTGTTGCAGCTCCATTCCAATCAACTTCTGGCAAGTTTAAATCCCCCCAATTATTACCATGTCATTATTGTTTTTATGAGTGTAATCTATTACTTTCTCAAATATTTCCATATATTCTTATAATTCCCACTTTGAAGAAAGAAATATTGAAATCCACCATAGAAAGCATTGAAAGAAAGGAAAGAATAGGTAGAGAACCTTGAATCACTCAGGATATACAGTACGGTACCAGAATCAATGGATGAAATATGGAAGCACAAGAATGCAAGAGATGGAAGTGGGAAAGCAGAATACGGATGTCTGAAAAATGAAGTAAACTAGAGGTGCAAGGAAGTGAAAGAATAGTGGTTGAATGCTGCAACAGACTCATGCGGGTAAGATACATTTACATGTGGAATCAGCATCTTTCATATTACTCACAAAATAGGCATATCCTATTATTTATGTTATTTATATTTTACAAAACGACTGTGAAAACACTATTATTCTGGTTCGTCCAACAGAATTTGAATTGTAGAATGGATCTCAGGAGAGCTTGTGCTCAAGAGCGCTTGCTGGCTCATATGACGAGAACACCAGGTTGAGAAAGGTTGAGAGATGGAAAGCTTACATAGAGCGTTCGTATAGGTGTAAGGACATTGAGAATCATGTTGTGGAGAGGGAAGAGGAAATTGATGAGGATCAGAAAGGAGATTTAATATTGAGATCAGAATTTGATAGAGGAGACATAGTAGGAAGAAAGCACCAGGCATCAAATGATTTACCAACTGAGTTGTAGCGTTGCATCGGGGGATGAAGGTCTGATCAGGTTATTTCACTTAGTATTCAGGATTTATGAAACATGTGAGGTGCCCTCTGTTTCTAAGAAGAATTTTAGCAACCGTATATACTTCTTTTATTTTTAACATAAAATAATTGGTTTAGAGGAAAATCCCCCTGTCTGCCCACTATATGGCACCCTGCTCTCAATGATTCAAGATTTTTGAAGAAGCCAAAGTGGACCAGAGGTAGGGCATAGTAGGCTCCTTTTCTATGCAGTAGCATTTTCCAACAGTACCATGACTTAATAACCGTTGCACTGTTGTACAGTTTGTTTCTTACCATACGCAATGTTTGATTGAAAACAACAAATCTGCCATTATGAAATATATGTGATGTACATTTCATTAGTTTTGTCTACCTGCTTTTCCTATTCCTTAATTCTGCCACACCCCAGTGGTGCTAAAAGGTTATTGGTGTATGTAACATGTATTCAATATTGACTTTTTTCCATAGCACGTACAGGGTTAGAACGAATGATTTAAGCGATTTCATGCACATGTATTATCGAAAGTGGTATATGGCTTACAGCATTGACGCATATACCAATTAAAAGTGAAACTCGTCAAGTTTCTTGAGTCTGCTTGCTACAAATTCTCGATGTGCCCTCCTCGCATCACACGGAAATTATCGATACGGTAGTTCAACTCCGACTACACACGCTGGAGCATGTCCTGGTCAATTTTAGCTACAGCCGCATGGATCTGTTTCCTCAGTTCAACATGATTAACTGGTATGGGTGATACATAAACTTCATCTTTGATAAACCCCCATTAGAAGAAATCACACGGGATCAGATCAGGCGACCGGGAAGGCCAGTTTATAAGACACCAATCTGCATCTGTCACAAGATGACAATAATCAACGCTATCAGCTTTGCCTGAAATTGACCAGGGCATGCTCCAGTGTGTGTAGTCGGAGTTGGACTACCGTATCAATACTTGCCGTCTGGAACAAGGAGGGCACATTGAGAATCTGTAGCGAGCAGTCTCAAAAAACTTGATGAGTTTCTCTTTAAATTGGTAGAGGCCTATGTGACAATGCTGTAAGCTATATACTTTCAATAATGAATGTGCTTGACATTACTTAAATATTTTGTGCTAACCCTGTATAATTTAATACAGATCAATTATGAATGTGATTACTCCTGGAGAATAGCACATATAACTTGTATTAGATATACAGACTCTTTTCTCATGTCATCTTAATGTTCACTCACTGTTCGAGTCATGAAGCACCTGCTTGGTTGACAGGTACTGTCATGCGAGTAGGATATGACTCAGCAACCTCAAACATCGTTTTACTCTCCGTGGTGACATGAGCTCCTGTTACACTTAGCTGTGCTGTTGCAAAATAATTACAAACCAACCTTTTTTAAATTTTTATTTTCTGAGCTTCTAACTGAAAGGGAGTGGGTTCGATCCCCATCCAGGTAGTGGATTTTAGAAACTTAACTACCACTTTCGGAAACGCAAATAGCCCTGGAGTTCACTCAGCCTACGCCAGAAATGAGTACCAGGGTAATTCCTGGGAGCAAAGACGGCCGGGCATGGAGCTGTCAACTCCATCCCATCTAGTGCCGATGTCCCAAAGAGTGGAGGCCTCTACCTTCCACTGCTCCCAGGGCCTCCATGGCCTGTAAGGAGTTGGCTTTGCTTTTTGTTCACAAATCACATTATAAGTTCTGAGTAACACAAGCAGCACATGTAATGCTACTTGACTTATGTGGGGACTGTACTCCATCATCCCTCTTTCACTCTCCTCATCCCGCAAGGCTCCTGCTGCTATGACCAACAAATGCTGGCGCAGCAGCACTCACATCTTGAAAGGCTAATACTGTGAGTATTTCTATGTTACTGTTTGAGTCTTCAGTCCTTAGACTGGTTTGATGCAGCTCATCGTTTCATCTCCACATAGCTACCATACCACATGTGATGCAATACTATGACTTGTATTGTAACCTCTACAATTCTTGTCCTCTACCCTTCCTTCCATAAAAAAAATAGCCAATCCTGGTTGTCTTAGTACTGTACTGTATGTGCCCTATCAACCGATCTCTTATCTTCATTAGCGCTCTTCCGCTCGTCTTCTTACTCCATCTACTCATTTGAGTTTAATCATTTTCCTGCACTACCGCATTTGAAATGCTTCTGATCTCCTGCATCAACAGTCCACACAGCACCACACTCCAGAAAAAGGCTTTAAAAATATATTTCAAATATCTAAATCTATATTTGATGACAACACATTGCTTTTCTGCAGAAATTCTTCCCTTACCTGTGCCAGCCTACTTTCTATACACTCGTTGCTTCGTCCATCGCTGATTATTTTGCTCCCTACTTCCTTTAGCTTTTCCATCTGCCTTTATTTGATGTCAATAGGTGTTTCTGATTTCTTACGGCTGCATTCCATTCCTTTAGTTTTACATTTTGTGCCTTTGGGGGCACAGTCGGTAGCATGCTGAACTGCTATGCCCAAGATGGCGGGTTCAAACCCGGCCTACAGTCGTCCGATTATTTAAGGGCATTAAGAACTTTTTTTACGAGAAAACTTTTTTATTCACTGACAGAAAACATGTACATATACAGATGCATCAAAATACAGCGTGAATCCCACATAAGATAAACTTGAGCGTAGGCTTCATGAATACAGTTTCTTAATTTATATGCAACACAGTATTTGACTGATAATAGTAAGAAAAGTTTATTATGAGGACACTAAAAATAAAAGAAGATGATTCATTACTTATTTGTGACTGAGTTGGTTTAAATATGTTGGTGAAAATTTAAAAGTTCATTTACTTTATCAATGTTATTAAGGAGCCATGTAAAAAGCCTTTTCTTCGGTATATTAAGGGTGTTTATTTATTCCAGTTCTGTCTTGAAGTCTAGTGCACATTTTAAGTTCCTGTCCATTTGGGAAGAGCTTCATATTTTTAAGTATAGATATGATTGATGACTGAACAAATAACTGTCATATGTTAAGCACCATGCTTTGTTGATCCAGTTCACTTGTTGGAAAAGTTGATGGCTTTTTGTACATAACTTTTAGAATGAGATTCTGAGCCAAATGTGAATCAAGTATTCCATCCCAACCATTTATTCAATATTGTAGTTATGACTGGACTAAGGCAAAATATACAGTTCTCAAGACTTTTGCTGAAAGGATATTTCTGATTCAGTAAAATATGTAAATTAACTTTTGAAGTTTATTGGCCAATTTTGATGCATGCATGTTCCATTTTAAATGACTACGGTATGTATAATAATCCCTAAATATGTAGCATTTATTGACTTCTGTAAGGTATAGCAGTTGCATCTTTCACCATTGTTACAAATTGGTGTGTGGATCTTGAGTGTTAAATTGTCTGTGGGTTGTAATGTTTTGTTGTGTGAGAAGCATAGGTATTGTGTTTTGGTTTCATTTAAGATAAGGAGGTGATTTTTGGTCTGTAGCAAGGGTTTCTTGAGTTCTATTAAAAGTGTCCTCCCAAGTTGTTCCTGTGACAGTGACGGCAGTGCCATCAGCATATGAGGTAATCATCACATTACAGTTCAGCTCACACAAATCGTTAACATATAACAGAAAAAGAATAGGACCTAAAACTGTTCCTTGGTGTATTCCAATTTTTACTTCAGCACTTCTACTTAGAGTATCTTTGATTTGCACCTTTTGTATTCTGTTAAAAAGGAAGCTTTTTATTAGTTCTTGAGGAGTACCACGAATACCTTCCTTTTCAAGTTTTCTAATGAGTATATTGTGGTCTACGGTGTCAAAAGCCTTTCTTAAATCCAGGAACACACAAATTGTTCTTTTAGAACTATGCCTTTCTTCGGAGGGGAAGTAAAGCCGGCGGGCCCATGCCATTTGAAAGAACCTATCACTGCAATTAGTGGTCTGTAGCAAAATTTGTAGGCTATATTTGGCTGGTTAGGAAACGGTCTATAAAGTTCCAACGTTCGCCGCTAGTGTTAGTGACAGTAGCATCTGGTAGCGAAAGTTGGAACTACTTGAAATTGAACTTGTTGGGAGCTCTCGGGCGTTCAATCAAACATGCCCAGCTTATGGCCATTGGCTGCTATTCTTGTATCATATATCACATTTGTTGATTTTCATCATGAATTCTTTCCTCAAGATGGAGTGCATTCCATTTAAAATCTCATTCAAATCCTGTGGTGAATCGGCTAATATGACAATGTCATCAGCAAATCTCAAAGTTGAAATTTTCTCCTCGAATCTTTATTCCTACTTAAAATTTTTCTCTCAATTCCTTCATTGAAAAGTATGGGTGATAAGTTGCAGCCTTACCTTACATCTTGCTGAATACTGCCTTGAAATGCTAGTCGCAGAATTTAGTAAAAGGTTTAGCCAGCTTTCAACAGTGATGACCGTTAACAATAATTCATTCGCTTGAGTTGACATTACTGACTCTATCATGCCCTTCAACTTGCATAGCTGCCGTCTGGTTTCTGTATGGATTGTAGATCACCCTCCTATCCCTGTACTTTATTCCAATGCTTTTCAAAATGTCGTACAATTTACTCCAATCAACACGATCAAAAATCTTTTCTAAGTCTACAAGTCATTATCTTTCCTTATTATTTCTTTATTAGCGCAGCCAATGGCCATGAACTTTTCTTTTCAGGACGGGTCAGGGAAGGGATATTGGAAGGAAATTGGCAGTGGACCTATCGAAAGGAACCGTCCCGGCATTTGCCAGGTGGTGAAAATGGGAAACCATGAAAACTATTTTCAGGACGGCTGAGGTGGGATTTGAACCTACGCTCTCCCAATGTCAGCGAGGCACAAGGTAGGGCGTTAGCGGTCTCGACCACCATGGTCCTTATTCATTTATCATGAGGGTTTTAACTTAACAGTCTGCCTAGTCAAAACCTTTCGTTTCATGTTTTTATTACATTACAGGTACATGTTTCGAAACGGTCTCAAATAAAAAATGTATGTATGTTTTAAAATTGTATTTACAATTTATTTGGTTTTTAGATAAAACCTAGGGAGCTCTAGTTCCCACAGCAAAGTGGTGCTTTAATATGAGTGGTTTAGTGCAAAAGTGGAAAGTCCAAAAATTTTTTGTTTGTTTTTCCCTTATAGGATAGCAAATGTTAGTAGTAATAATAATATCGTATACCCAGAGGGTAGCTTGCATGTCGAATTTCGTTGTTCCTTGAATCAGTATGAAAGTCAAGGAGCTTAGATACCCAAGGTCCTTGAACACTATAGCTCTTTCTAGTAGAGAAATTAGGAACTTCGTGTTGGCGGAAACTCCCGAGAATAATTTTGCCATTATGAACACGGCATACTGAATTCAAATGGGTTCTTCGACATGCGTGTCGTATTTTTGCCGCCTTTCAAAAATCACTTACCATGGCCAGGAGCGAACCTGCAACCTTGGGTTAGTAGACCGACACACTATCCACTCACCCACCGTGGCAAGCTGTGTTAGTAGTTATTTGATGTAATAGAGAATAAAGTCAGAATTTCAATAACAATCCTCCAGAGTACAGCAGTTTCTTAATGCAATAGTTTGATGCTTTTCAGTCTGTCAACACGATTGTACCCAAATGAGATGGATATTCCATTGTGAACATAATTTATACCGGCCTAAAACGGGAAATAGGGAACAGAAGGATATCTGGACAATGTTAGGAACATAATTCTTCTTTATTGGGGCATCCTTTTTTAATCATTGTAATCATATATTAATATCTATATATACACAATTGTTGCAGGACTGTATTAATAGTGACATGTGATTCCATTTATTTACCATGAGCTGTTCAATTTCAAAACTCTAATATCCAACAATATGAACAAGAATCACCTTGATTGGTATTTGCCCAATTTCAAACCACTTAAACTCAAACAAACCCTCTACAGAGTTTGATTCTGTGCCTTGACATGGGGAAAGATTTTGGTTACAATGAACCTTATTCTCAAGGAGCATTATGAGTATGGAACTTGATTACGGTACTCAATTATATAGCAGAACATCACGTCTAGGTAGTACCCATAGCCCTCCTAAAAGAATTTTGATAACTGCATTAATCAGGAAGGTTATGGCAATTTTCCTCATGCATTAACAAATTTGTAGGCAAACTTTCTGGATTTCACTATAGCTTACGGTATGCGTAATATGCCTTGCTAACATGATTTATTGCTCGAACGTTTTGAGAAATGCATTTCCCTAACCCCCACCATCGGCAAAATACTCTACCTAACCTACAACACATTTTGTTCAGATTTACCGGTAGGCTACTTGTAACGCTGAGAATATTTTATATTATTGTATACACTACGATATTTACAGAGTTTACATAGCGAACTCAAATCGATTTGAGTACACTTACCATATTGAATACGGTCATGTAAACGGGACACAGTTCGTATTGATTTTCAAGCTCGATACTGTAAAATTGTGAGATCGGATCGTATCCAAACAGTTATTCAGGAACATGTAAACGTGGATCGAACTGAAAGAAAGCGATTCTGCACGCTCTTGAGTTACTACGATAAACTAATTTAGGCCTACTTTCGTCTGTCGCCTGACTCGAATCGCTTGTTTTACTTCCTGCCCATATTCTTCGTTACTGTCTGTGTTCTTTTCGTGGTTGATAAGCGTAGTTTGTTTGCATGCATTTTTAGCGTTAATGTATTTTTGTCTGTTTTACTTTTAATGTTTGGTGTATCCGTAGGTAAAATGTGCTCAACAGAAACAGTGAAAATACACAGTCTTTCTTTGCCGATTAATCCGTTCCTTTTTCCATTTGAATAAATTCAACACAGACTGGCCGAGTGGCACAGCGGTAACTTTCTCACCTGCTTTTACCAAGGTAGCAGGATCGAATCCTGGCACAGTCCGGGTGCTTAGGCCTAAATGCGAGGGAGCCGTGTCAGTAGATTTACTGGCACGTTACAGATCCCATTCGGGGCAACATTCTGGCAGCCCGGCGTCTCTAAAAGATTCAGTAATTAAAAGGGACGACTGTTACCCATAAACTTCGTAAGAACAAACAACATCAAAATCTTCGGCGCATCCATTTTTCATGTTTACAAACAACCCGTCAAAGAAACATCAGATGACAATGGTAACAGTGCAGGAGACACGAACCCAGGGGAAAAAAACTTCTTAAATTTGCAATAAATATCTTTTCAAATGATTCAAAATTGATCTGGGAATGATGTAGTTCACTCCTCAGCTGTCTATAACCCACCCGCCATCCCAAATTATAACATGACTTAGCTGTGTGTGCCATTATTGGCGTTACAACAGTACAGTATTGCCAATATTTATACAATTTTCCACAAGACAGTGCCTAACTTTGTAGCGAAGGCGTGTGGTGAATTTCTTTATTCAAGTTGGTAACGTAGTCACATGATCGACTTTCGGGTGTCACATGACTGTCAAAGATGGCGTCCGTAAGTGAAGAAAGTGATGAAAAATTGCATTCTTTCCGTGAAATAACAATTATTGCGGTGCAGCAGTGGCTATTGAGTATGAAGAGATTGTGAAACGACTCCCCGAAAGGTATGCATATCATAAATTATATATTTTCAATAAGCTAAGGTGTTAAAAGTTGTTAAAAGTGATGAAAAGGGAGGATGGTCTAAAGTGAACAATAAATTCGTCCAGTACTAGATAAATGTTCTTTTTGTCAATCAAGCCCTGCTAGCTCCCCACACCATTCTAACCTTAGTTTTGACCAATCCAATGTTTTTTGACAATGGTTACAGCCTAACACGTCCAGTGAAACTGTGAGTGCCCCGCTAGCTTCGGGCGGCCATACGACGCACCTTCACCCGACCGTTCTGACCTTCGTTTTGTCCAATCCAATGGTTTTTGACAATGGTTACAGCCTAACGCGTCCAGTGAAACTGTGAGCGCCCCGCTAGCTTCCTGCGGCCACAGGCTGCACCTACACTCGACAATTCTAACCTTCGTTTTGTCCAATCCAATGGTTACAGCCTAACACGTCCAGTGAAACTGTGAAAGTCAGGGTCCTGTCTCATGCACTAGTAATATAATTACGGTACGGGTCTTTTATTTTGCTGTTTAATACGAGTTAGCCAACATAACTGCAGGTTGGCCACCATAAATTATATACCGTATTGAAATAGATTTCAATACGAACTGAAACTGCTCATGTAAACGGGCAGCGTACTGAAAACAGGATCGTATTCAAATCGATTTGAGTTCGTCATGTAAACGTAGTAATTGTGATATACCACGTGTTTTAATATTATAGGAGAGAGCCCTAGACCAGTAAGAATGATTTTCTACAGAAACCAACGAACGTTTTTGAAGTTTTCTACTGCGGAATTTCACATGATAATTACAGTATCTAAAGCATGCAGTACCGTAGGCCGCTAGAGGTACGGTAGCACATTTCCATATACCCAATGATATTACGAACTATGCATTTTGATATGCAATAACACAAGGTAGCAACTACTTCTGTAAATGGAGGCAACTTCCGCGTGTTACATATTATATCCAACCGAAAAAAGTTAAAAATGTCATGTAAAAATCTACCCACGTAAGCCATAACCTCATCAAAACATTCTCACACTCAAATCTCCTAAATGTAATGTTCTGGCTAAAGGAAATCACTTTATTATTATTAAGGATAAGTGCGCACAATGTGCATTACAATAATTATTTACAAAATTCTGTAAGCGATGACAACCTTTTACTACACACGAGAGCGTGGTAAGTATCGCATGACTTTTGACACAATTTACAAATGCACTTTGGTCTGGGCACATGGAACACCTCAGTCTCACAAATCTTGTGGTGAAAACCGTGCACCGCGAATCGGGTCACTGTGTGTCTCAAATCATAGGCAGTGCCCTTCCATTCTGTTGACGTCATGGCCGTAGTGGAGTAGAAATCAATTGGGATATCCTTCTTTTTTGCAAGTAGTTCTTGTAGCAAATCGTTGTATTGTCTTGTGGATGGTAGTTGGTGAACCAGTCGGAGTTCTTCTATAAAGAAAGGTTCCCCCGCTAGTTCATACGCCAGTCTCGATGGGGTGAATTTTGACAAACAAAGCAGTCTTTTTAAGAATAAGGTTTTCACTTTCTCTAAGTCTTTCAGGTTATTTTTGCTTAAATTAACCCATATTATATCCAATCCATACGTTGCAATTGGTGTAACTTTTGCTTTAAAGAGTCTCAGTGCCGATTGCAGGGACATATCCCTGAGATGACTAATGTCGTTCATTGATCTGACAGCACAGATCATTTTATCTTTGATGTGACGTGTAAATAATTTCCCTTGTATTTGCAAAGTAATTCCTAGATATTTGTAATGACTGGTTTGAAGCAAAGGTTCATCTCTGAGGTAAAGAATGTCATCTTTGGCAGTTCTTCCGCCCTTTCTGAATATCATTGCTACCGTTTTCTGAAGGTTTATTTCAAGATCGTTGATTTGGGCCCATATTGCAAGTTGATTCAAGCTGTCTTGTAGCTCTTCTCTTGACGACGAGGTCAGAACCATATCATCGGCATATACGATGATTTTGACTTTCTGGGAACGTAAGAGACATACCACATCAGCAGTCGCGACATTAAATAGAAGAGGGCTTAGAGGGTCACCCTGAAGTACTCCCATTGTTTGATCGATTGGATTAGATATAGTTATTCCGTTATCTATTTCTACCTGGTTGTTATGTAGAATATCCTTAATCAATCTGGTGATGTAGTGGTGCTCCAGACCAATCATTTCGGTGAGTTTCTTTACTAGTATGCTTCTATTAATGCGGTCGAAGGCCTTAGAGAAGTCTATGAAGACTGCATATACTTTCTGTTTTGGAAGCCTTAAAGTGTCCTGTATTATGTCGAGCAAGTAATTGACAGCTTGCAGTGACGATCTCTGCTTGCGGAAGCCAAACTGCTCTTCCGGAATTTTATCGTCTATCAGTTGTGTCAGTCTTGTTGTGAGTAATTTCATCATAAGTTTGAAGAGAGTATCTTCCAATGCAATGCCTCTATATGCATTAGGATCACTGGAGTCACCTTTCCCTTTATACAGCATTTTTATTCTGGATCGTCTCCATGAGTCTGGGATCCTTCCCTGACGTAAGCATTCGTTCATAAGATCGGTCCACGTTCCTATGAGCATCGGTGCGGCTTCTTTAAGATGTTCATTATAAATCGAGTCTGGCCCACAGGCCTTTCTATCTTTACTGCTTTTTATTGCAAGTGAAAGTTCCTCTACTGTGATGGGATCGAAAGCACTTGTGTGAGGGTCAGTATCTGGTCTGGTGTCTTTTTCTTGCAAAACGTGACCAAGGTGTTGTTCCCATGTTTCAATTGGTATGTCCTTAGGAAATTTCGGTTGTATAGGTTTCAGTGCTCTGAAGGGATCCTGTTCAATTTCTTCAATTAGTATTTTCTCCTTCTTTTCTAAAAATACTTTCTTAGCCTTTTTGATGATGATCTTATAGTGTTTCCGTAGATCTGCATATGTCTTCAGTGTTGTTTCCGTTTCCTGCTTTCTCACAGCGTGAAGAGCATTGATTGTTCGTTTCCTTATTTGAAAGCATTCTTCATTAAACCATGGCTTGGCTTTCCTTGGTCTTTCTTTAACTGAAAGCACAGAATTCCGCATGGAATTCTCTAAATTCCATAGTGCTTCATCAATGTTTCCTGCAATTATGTTATCATGTATGTCTGAGACCCTAATTGTTTGCAATTTGGTGAGATCCAATTTCCTCGATACTTTGCTTTTGCTTCTTAGCGAAGGAGTTATCTGTATTCCCTGGTAGAGAACTGTGGCAATGGGTAGGTGTTTTCTTACGGTGACATTGTCAATTGCACGCTGTTGGAGAACGGTGAAACCCTTATTAATGAATACGAGGTCAATTGTACTTGACCCATTTTGACATATGTATGTTTTTGTTTCTTTATTGTTAGTCAGTGTTAGGCCTTCTTGTTCCATGTAATGCAGAAGTGCACTTTATCAATCAATATAAAATCACATGTACACACATGTACTCAAAATCTGCCTTCCTAGGATTTTAAACGGCACGCCCGCAGCTTCAAAGCAAACGAATGCGACGCCATTTTGACCAATAAACCAAGGCGCCTTTCTTTCTGGTTGCTGGCTGCATAAAGCAAGGATCATGTAAACTATTATAGAGCGCCGTCGAGCGCTGCACCGCTTCGGAACAAATAAGCAAGGAGCAGCTTAAAATCCAAGGAATATAGATAAGTTCCACCAACAACCAATAAGAACCCAGCAGCCCCTAGCCAATCAAACAGTGGATCAGCTCTGTACCTAGCCGCTCGTAGTAGAGTACATTTGTCACGTGGTGACTGTTTGTATATGGTTTCTTGTATTGGTAAACAGATCGTGGTAAATTGTTCGTGTCTTTATACATAAGTAATAAGTTTTACTCGTTGATAGAGTGAAAAATGAGTAAAAGCAAAGTGTATTGCTCAGTTTACGGCTGTAAGTCGATGTATAAGAGGGCTGCGGATATACGTTTTCATCACTTTCCAAAAGATGCAAATAGCAATAGTCGAAATGTGATGATACCTAATAATACCTAATAATAATACCTTTCCACCCCGGGAAGGATCTAACAGTTGTCGAGGTAGACAGACAGAAGACCTGCGACGTAAAGCCAGCGAAGGTTATTCAGTTTAAAAACAGCTGTTACGATGGGCGCGCTGGTAAGATTGAAGTTACTTGAATAATTAATTAAATAATTAATTATTGGCTGCTTGGTAGGGAGAAGGGATGAGTTTAACTTGTATTAAAACTCGTGGGGCGACAGGAATTGCTTGATTTCGATGGTTAAATGGTGGGTTTGGTGTTGAATATTTGAATGGTAGCGGAATCACTCATTCTACAGTGCCCACGGGGAGGCAAATTAGGCCTATATGACTCGCAGTGGAATAGCTCGAATATCGAAGAATATAGCGATTACGAGGTCTAGGCTTGGCGGAAAGGCTGGCGGATCATCAGTTTGACATCAATTCACGATATAAGTCGGAGCTTGGAACAGTGGCGTCTGGTTTGCGTGGATGCTAGTCTCGGAATGATAAAAGTAGCACAGCTTCGGTGTGTTATTTATTTGTTTATGTACCGTATTTCTCTATTTGAATGTCCTCGGCGTTGACTCAGGATCGACATTTACATTTTATTGCGCATAATAGCACCGAAATAATGTCCGAAGTGTAGCCCTGTGTAAATTTGAATCAGCTGATCTACATCAACCATAAAAACTGATGCTTGATAATATGCAAATGACACCAAAAATCCAGTGGAACACACAAATTAGATCACGTGTATCGCACAGTTATACATATATACAATTAAAAATAACACTGTCATTATTTTAGGGACCACATTTACTGATTATAACCGAAAAATAAAAAGTGTTCCATATCAAACGCGTGTTATTGAGTATTTTAAACCCTACTTATCCAGACCGACTGCAGCACCCCAAGTGTTAGTTTGAGTTGCCAATAGTAAGACATTCATTAGTAATTATTAATAATTAATTCTCCTTTGTAAATGCCAGCCGCATACGATCATATACTTCGAAATCGGCTTTGAGACGCGAAGGAAAACGACTCCATTCCGTCTGAAAAACTTACTTTTTGTGAAAGTAATGCATTCATATCGCAATTGTTGAATTTGGAGAACACAGTGGAACTGAGCAATTATAAAAGTCTCCTTTAGCCTTATTTATTATGAAAATAACTGAAAAATGAGAGAAGAGCACACTCATGAACTCAAATCACATGTTGTAGCATCTGCTTTGTTATGTTTCCATCACCTTTTTTTTTTCGGGGGTGGGGGAAAGGCTTGCCGCACCCCCCGCGTGATACACGACCTTTCTACTGGTGCCTCAGACATGCAGTTAATAGTCTACATAATTAATTAATTGGTATTCTGCCCGAAGGCAGGTCCGAGCCTCCAAAGAGACTACCCCCAGCCGGAGTTTACGTGTGGTAGGGTGGCCAGGGCCTTTCCGCTCCTCCTTATGTTGGCCAACAGCGCGCAGTGCCTAGAACCGGCAAACCATCCAAGTTCCAACTGCGCCCAATGTTGCTTAACTGCGGAGTTCTCATGGGATCCGGTGTTTCAACACGGCTAGGCCGTTGGCCCAGCTTTACTGTTGCTGCTTTTAGTCCTTATGTTAGTTATTGTTGCTTTAAGGGGTGGAACAGCGATGTCATCTGTCCCAAAGTCCTGGACATCATCATCCACTACCTGCAGAGGGATGTTTCTTGAATCATACTCTATGCTGATTGCTCCCAAAGAGATCTGTAAGGCCAAGTGGTAATGTGGAGTGAATGACTGAATCAGTTTGGACTGTTGAAAATCGAGTACCTGGAAACTATTCTATCACCTGGCCCCAGCAAAGTACAGTAAAAGGAATTGCTTTACCAAAGGTTGACAACTTCCGATACTTAGGATCTCGCCTATAAGAAGATGGCTGCATGAATATAGATGTGCGAGCAAGGATAAATGCAGCATGGATGAAACGGAGAGAGGGGCACAAACGAATGCCACCTCATTTGAAATCCAAGGTGAATCAACCATTGTAAGACCTGAGGCACTATATAGCACAGTGCTGGGCTATTACTATAAGTGCTAAATACTCCCTCCTCACCATGGAAATGAGGATGTTTTGGTGGACATTTCTCTACTCGATCACATTAACAAGTACAGTGCCCACGTTATAACTGTTCCGGTGAGATATGTCACCACTTCTTGGAAAGGTACTGTAGGATAGGACTGTACTAGCCTCAGCAAGAACATTTCTCAAATCGGCAGAACTACACACACTGACAATAGCGTGGCAAGCACTAAGGAGTGTGCCAAGTGCATCAAGCTGTCGTCCGTCAGAACTCCTGAGCCCCATTGTGTGGGGTGATGTCACGTGGATATGAGTAGGGGATTTGGTGCCTCGAATTCTCAGAAATGCAACAGTCACTCACTGGCAGAGATATAATGCGAGGACTGTATGCTGGTGTGGCCAAAGTCATTGAGAAAACTTTGTTGGTATGGATACGTCCAATGAACTGCACCTAACTGAGCACCTTGAAGTCAATGGAATGAGATAACGTTGATGACCCCAACAAAGAAGGCAGGGTAATGAAAATCAAATTCTAAAAATAGTCAATTTATAACCATACAATGCTGTTAACTGTGAAGTGGTGTAACAAGATTCACAAAGAAGACCCTGTAGCAAGAGGAAAAAGCTATGATAAAGAGGAGCTTGTCAATTTCATATTTGTGTGAGAATGAATACCAGATGAGGGTACTTGTGTGTAGAAAATATTGGCAAACCAGGGTCAGGCAAACTGGTCTTCTATAGTGCATAATACACATATATACACAAAGGTTATTTTTTAAAGTTAGATTTGTCAATAGAAACAAAACTAGTAAAGCTATTGTCAAAACCTTTTCTTTACACATTAAACTATCTTTCTACATAGCTACGGTGTTCGTTTAAACATTTATCATAGCGTTCTACCAATTTTGTATGCCCACGTTGTAGAAATCAGCCGCCTGTGACCAAAGCCAATCTTTAACCGTTGATTTCACTTCTTCATCTGTGTCAAACCACTGACCAGCGAGAAACTGCTTCAGGTAGTGGAACAGATGATAATCGATGGCGCCAAGGTCCAGGCTGTACGGTGGATGGCCCATTTGCTCCCATCCGAAATATAGTATTAGCTCTAAGTTTGAGCAGCAGAATGAGGTCATGCAGTTATACAGCAAGCAAAACTCCAGATGACAGCAGGCCATTCTGCTTATTCTGTATGTCACATCAAAGCTTTTGCAAGGTCGTGCAGTATGCAGCTATTTTTGTTGTTGTCCTTCCTAGCATAAACTCGACTAACAGGACTCCACGTCTATCCCAAAACACAGTGGCCACAATCTTGTTTGGCTTTCACTTTGCTGGCGACGCTGTGTGTCGCCATTCCATTGATTGCTGCTTTGATTCTAGAATCATATGAGAAACCTATGCTGCCTGGATACTGGTCAGATCATCAAAAAGTACCACCGTAGTTTATGTGGGTAGAAACCCACAAAAACCCAAGGGAGTGCTATATTAAGGCGTACTTGGTAAGGTGAGAAGTGAGGTAGTTTGCCATTGCTTTCCTCACCGAGCCTGTAGTAGTCGGCCAATTCTCGTATCTGAGTGTATGTTTCTTTCCTGCATTACTAATTTGATGTGCATAATGGAACGGAGTTTCTGCAGGTGAAAGCGTTCCAGTTCTTTGATGGTCTGGCGGTATAGGGTCCAGGTCTCACATCCATAGAGCAACGTAAAAATGACAACTTGTTATACCATTAGTTTTGTACAGATTCTTAGATCTTTGCTCTGGAATTCACGATGTGAGAGACGTTCAAACGCTGCATGCGCAGCACGGATTCTGTTATCCACATCCTTTTCAACAGTACATTGCGTTGACAGAAACTCCCAAGGTATGAGAAGTGATCGACTTGGTCCAAAGATGTGCCAGAGATAGTAAAATCAAAACCTGGGATAGAGGTTCCAGGAACAAGTAGAGCTAATACTTTGGTCTTCTGAATGTTTATGGTAAGGCCAAAACGTTCATATGCACTCCTGAAACAGTTGGTAGACTGTTGCAGCTCTTCAGATGTATGGGCTGGTGAAGCATTGTCATCGGCATATTGCAATTCTGTAACCTGGTGAATATTGGTGAACCTTTTGGAACGAAGTCTAGTCTGGTTGAATAGCCCTCCATCATACCGATAATTAATTTCCACACCTGTGTTGTTTGCAGATTCTGTCTCATAGAGCATGGTCGTCAGGTATAGGGCAAAGAGAGTAGGTGCAAGAACACAGCCTTGCTTCAGCCCATTTGTGATCGGAAATTCTTCTGAGACATTCTGATACAGCACCTGCCCGACCATACCATCATGAAGAGCCCGAATCAATCCAACGAAATGTTCTGGACATCCAAAACCACACTGCATTTCGGGAACAGTATCGAAGGCTTTTTTAAGATCGTAAAAGACTAAGAATAGAGGTGTCATTTGTTCTCTGCATTTCTCTTGCAGTTGTCTTACACAAAAGATCATGTCAACTGTTCCTCGGGAAGTACTGAATCCACACTGTGGTTCAGGAAGTATTCTCTCAGAGATAGTTTGGAGTCGATTCAGTAGAATTCTGGCAAAAACTTTTCCTACTATGGAAAGTCGGGAAATATCTCGGTAGTTTTTAAACACAAATAGTGCTAAATGTTCCGGCATAACTCAACAAGATGACAGTGTTTCTCCCCGGTGTGCTATTGGGCTCTTCAGTTGGTTAAAGCACACCTCACCAAGACACTGTCTAGTGCACACTGGGAAGGCCATTGCAAGACGTATTTGATACATGTGTATCCGCGTCACGAGCAAGCCAGTGCACTATGGGAGTCGAAACTCCATTCCAAAGCAATTATAATCTTACCTTGGCATTGAATATGCAATTTTCATAAGAAAATACACATGTATCAAATACGTCTTGCAATGGCCTTCCCAGTGTGCACTAGACAGTGTCTTGGTGAGGTGTGCTTTAACCAACTGAAGAGCCCAATACCACACCGGGGCGAAACACTATCATCTTGTTGAGTTATGCCGGAACATTTAGCACTATTTGTGTTTAAATATATTATGGCTCAACGGACAACGCATATTTTCTTATGAAAATTGTATATCTCGGTAGTTTCCACAGATATTGCGATCGCCTTTCTTGAAGATAGTAACAATGGTGGCATTCTCCCAGTCAGCAGGTACAGCCTGTACAGCAGTACTAACCCTGCGAGTAGAATCTGTATCGGGTCAAAAAAAAAAGTCAAAGCACAAGCCATTCTCCCGTTTTTGTGTTCCTCAGTAAGCAGTCTGGGAGCCCATCATACACACTGTTTTCTGAACTGCAAGGTGTCAGAAATGAGCACTGACTATGAAACCTTGAAGAAATTGTAGTGACCAAGTGGAAATTGTGAAACGCCGGTCTTCATAGACTTCTGCATCAAATGTGCGCACCAAATTGATTGTGATTACAGGTCGGCCTCATCTCCATTCATCATGGACATTGTCCTGCCCGTCCTTGAACAATCTCACCCATTTACACATCTTGCTATCACTCATTGCATCCGGGCCGTGCACCTTGAATATATCTGGCGATGAATGTCAACTGCTGACATGCTCCGTGCTGAAAAATATTGAATCACAGACGTTATTTCACACACGGCAGGATGCTCAACATTTCACCTGCCCAAACTGAACGATACAAAATGACACATTAACTGCAACTGGTGTCGACTAGGCATGTTGGGAGACAGCATGGTGTATTCTTGGAATACACGGTATGACAGAGTATATTTTTAATACTCTTTGCTTGTTCATTTCTTCCTTTTTCTCAAACACCAACAGTGATCTCCTAGTTTCTCTTTGGTGGTCATGTCTCTTATGTCATTTGTGAGTCTGTTCTAGATATATATCTTCCATGACTCACCTAGCGTCATCTAGCAGTGAATCTGTGAAGTTCCTCAATTCTTCCCTGTACAAGAGGACTTCCTTTTCCATCTCGCCACCAGATCTCGTCATCATCGCCAGCTATCATCTCTGTGATCAAGAGAACTTCATCTACTTTTTCACTCACCATGCTGCGCTAGTATCGTCTGCTATCAACTCTTTGAAGACCATTCATCAAGAAAAACATTTAATTTTATTATGTTGGTAATGCTTATATGTATTCCTTTTGTGTCCTACCCCCACTCTTTGCCCTTTCCTGGTCCCTCGGCGTTTCGCTGAGTGGGTCTCACTTGTACGTCGACCGTCGACTCAGTCAAGGCTCAACTAGAGCCAGCCTCCTGAACTAAAGAGGCATTCTTTAGATTCCACGCCATGTTGGAACTTTAATCGTCAAAGGAAACTTCACCTTCGCCATGCAGCAAAGATAAGTACAGACTTCAGATTTTAACCTCATCTTCATCGGTTTTCCTTCTACATGCTTTTAACTATCATTTTATAGGCAGTGTGAGATTACTATATTTTGGGGAAATATCCTCCTTCGCGGGATTTACCATGTTGGGCTTTTGGCTGTCCAAGCCAACCTTAATAGAAAGTAGCTTTTCTTAAGCTAATTAAATGAGAAATCTTCTCACAACGTGGGATATTGTCGAATACCCGCTGTCTATAAAATATTTTGCTCGTTCCACCGCTGAAATAACTTTGGCCCCATTCTTTAGTCAAGATTGCTCTGGAACCTTCCAGAATCTACCAGTCACGCCGTCATGTATTTTCCACTCATATGTGTGAATATTTTCTCAAACTAAAGGATCTTCCTTATTATTTAACGCTCAATACCTAACTTTTCTTCCTCCGTTTGGATTTTCTCTGGTGTACTTAATGACAATCTATAACTTTCTCAAGCAATAGACTCTCGCCTACCTAGTGCAACCAGTTCTTTTTCACAATTGCAATAACTTTCTTTGCCATAAACTTTTGTGTTACTACAGTGAATTTTTCATCCATCCAACATACTATAGTGAAAACTAGTGCTTGTTCAACATTTCTACCGCGTCGCGATCGTCCGATTACCATAAATAAGGCCATGAACATGTATCCTCAATCCCAATTGATCTTTCCTAAACCCTTTACTAACAAACCATAATAATAAATTTATCACTTTAAGTCTTTTTTTTCAATGAGGTGTCACTCTATAGAAGTGCCCTCCCCTTTTTCTTATATAACATTAATTAACTTCTGCATAAATACGTGTCTAGCACACGTTTTAAACTTACATTGTTTCTCCCTTCTAATTAGGGAATACAATTCTTTCAACTCATTAGTGAGTTATTTCTAGGTCTCACGAAAGGGAAACTTGCCCTATTTGTCTCGTGATTCCTATTTAACCATAGGAAGTCTAGAACCTTCCTTTTGACTTTCTCTTCAGGTTTCACAGTAAGTGACTGTCCTATTTTGTATAACTATTATAAAAGTAATTCAGCGTAAATATAAGAAGTTATAGGAACTTCTCTTCCATTCTACCTGTTTTCTTTTTTTTTGTTATTTTCGAAGTTGTAACTTTTTCTAAGATAGGTACTTGGGAATTTCTGAAAGTACACACTTTGTACTCGATTTAATGTCTAAACTTTAATCACTTCATTTGTCTTTTTTAAATCTTACAAAGATTTTAGTACATATAAAGGTTTGAAACCTAAAGAATTGGTAATTGCCTGGAGCAAACTTTAAATGTTAGGAGGTCTGCGACCCCAAATTGTTAACAAGAATTGAAACTATATACTTGTCAAATTTATTAGACTTTTTTGCATTGTTAAATAAATTCAAACTTTCCTTTTTGACTCTTCATTTCTCTAAAACAATGGTTAGGCAAGATCCTGTCTTCCCTGACTCTTCCTAGGTTCATGCCCTCGTTAATGCAAATAAATCTCGTGATAGGGTTTTCACCACTCGTTGCATTTGAGCAAGAACTCTTAGTGGTGATCGTGGTAAAGTCTCTATTAGCTTTAATAGCTAATTCTAACTGGCCAGTAAGGCAAATACAGCTCGCTACGCCAGCTTCCTGCTTGTGGAGATCCTCTCCAAAAACTTATGGTTGGTTTTCCAAAAGATAAGTGTTTTTCTTTGCCTAAACTTTTAGTCGGCTCTTTGCTGGGTAAAAGCTTAGCTATTTCCAAATGCAACTATTGGTGCACTCACCAAAATTATTCCCAAACGTATAATTCCTTTATTACCATACTTCTTGGAAACGCTTGGTCGCTTTGTAGTAAATCTACAACTTCGAATACTGGAAATATCAAAATCAATTCCAATCATTGGCATTCCTCGAATTTTTGGTCCAAAAACGAACTCCTTTGAACAGACATTCAATAGGCCTATTACTCTCTGTCTTGCCAGACCATCACCCTTCCCCATAGTAGGCATATGCATGCTTGAGAGGGAATACACTAAAGCCATTCTCTTGCAAACCGCCCAAGTCCTAGCTGCGTTTTCCGTCAGCTTCGACCAGGTCCTTACCCACTTTAGGTATCAGAAAGCGGATTTGCAGTGGCAACCGCCTTTGAGTGCATTTAAAGTTAAATTTATAATTTTTGTGGGACTCTCCTCCTATTCCTCTCTCCTTTCTCTCCAGTCCGAAGCCCACCTCCTTTTCTTTATCATCTTCCCTTGGTGGTTAGGTTATTCCTCAGCCAATAATCTACCCAAAAGTTTGGTCCCGGAAACCCGGGAGAGTCCATTTGCTATTTTTATTCTTTGTCAAGGGTCATTTGGCAATACTTTGCAAATTATTAATATCTGCTTTGAATCTTTCAGCTATAACTTCATCGTGCAAAGCCTGGAAAGTGGAAAGAGGCCGCTCCTGTCTCCTTTGGGGTTGGGTAGATTATTGGCTGAGGAATAACCTAACCACCTAGGGAAGATGATAAATAAAAGGAGGTGGGCTTCGGACTGGAGAGAAAGGAGAGAGAAATAGGAGGAGAGTCCCACAAAAATTATAAATTTAACTTTAAATGCACTCAAAGGCGGTTGCCACTGCAAATCCGCTTTCTGATACCTAAAGTGGGTAAGGACCTGGTCGAAGCTGACGGAAAACGCAGCTAGGAATTGGGCGGTTTGCAAGAGAATGGCTTTAGTGTATTCCCTCTCAAGCATGCATATGCCTACTATGGGGAAGGGTGATGGTCTGACAAGACAAATAGTAACAGATTTATTGCGTATTAACGAGGGCATAAACCTAGGAAGAGTTAGGAAAGCCAGGATCTTGCCTAACTGTAGTATTTGCGAAATGATAAATCCAAAAACAAATATTTAATTTATTTAACAATGCAAAAATGTCTAATAAATTTGACAAGTATATAGTTTCAATTTTTAGTAACAATTTGGGGTCGCAGACCTCCTAACATTTAAAGTTTGCTCCAGGCAATTAACAATTTATTAGGTTTCAAACCTTTATAAAATCCTAGCCAGGATTTAAAATAGCGAAGATAAAAATTCAAAATTTAAAGACAATTAAGGTGATTAAAGTTTAACAATAAATAGAGTACAAGGTGTGTACTATAAGAAATTTCTGAGAAAACATTCTAGAGAAAGTAACCACTTCGAAAATAACAATAAGAAAAACATGAAGAATAAGATAGAAGTTCCTATAACTTCTTATATTTATACAGAATTACTGTTGGTTATTATACAAATAAGGGTAGGTCACTTACTGTGAAACCTGATGAGAAAGTCAAAAGGAAGGTTCTCGACCTCCTATGTTTAAGTAGGAATCACGAGCCAAATGGGGCAGTTTCCCTTTCGAGAGACCTGGAAATTACTCACTCATGAGTTGAAAGAATTGTTTTATGGTTTGTTAGTGGAAGGTTTAGGAAAGATCAATTGGGATTTAGGATCAATGTTCATGGCCTTATTTAATGTAAACGGACGATCGCGACGCCGTAGAAAAGTTGAACAAGCACGAATTATCACTATAGTCTTTTGAATAGATGAAAAATTCACTGTAGTAACACGAAAGTTTATGGCAAAGAAAGTTATTGCAATGATGAAAAAGGACTGGTTGCACTAGATAGGCGAAATTCTATTGCTTGAGAAAGTTGTGGATTACAATTAAATGCGCCATAGAACATTCCAACGGTGGAAGAAAATTCGCTATTGAGCTTTAATTCAGAAGTAAGATTCTTCAATTTTAAATAGTATTCTCACAAGTGAGGGAAAAATACATGACGGCAGAACTTGTAGATAAAGTACAGGATCTGGAAGGTTCCAGAACGATCTTAATAGAAGAATGGGGCCAAAGTTAATCCAGCGGAGGAACTAGCTTGGTAATTTATAGACAGCGGGTATTAGATAATATCCCACGTGGTGAGAAGATTTCTCATATAAATAGCTTAAGAAAAGCTACTTTTTATTAAGGTTGGCTTAGACAGACAAAAGCCCAACATAGCAAATCCCGCGAAGAATGATTACCGCCCCAAATAAGTTATCTCACGCTGTCTATAAAATGATCAATAAAAGCGTGTAGATAATAAAACTGATGAAGATGAGGTTAAAACCTTAAGTCTGTACTTATCTTGGTTGCATGTCGAAGGTGAAGTTCCCTTTGACGAATACTTAATGTGCCAACATGGCGTAGATTGCAGAGAGTGCCTCTTGGTTTGAGGAGACTGGCTCTAGTTGAGCCTTGACTGACCGAGTCAACTGCCGACTTACAAGTGAGACCCACTCAGCGAAGCGCGGAGGGTCCAAGGAAGGGAAAAGAGTGGGGGTAGGAGACAAAAGGAATACATATAAGCATGACCAATATTGTAAACTTAAATTCTCTTGAGGAAATGGTCTTCAAAGAGTTGATAGCAGGCGATACTAGCGCAGCATGGTGAGTGATAAAGTAGACGAAGTTCTCTTGATCAAGGAGATGATAGCTGGCGATGGTGACGAGATCTGATGGCCAAATTGATATGTAAGTCCTCTTGCACCAGGAAGAATTGAGGAGCTTCTGAGATTCGCTGCTAGATGACGCTAGGTGGGTCATGGAAGATATATATCTAGAACAGACTCACAATGACATAAGAGACACGACTACCAAAAAGAAACTAGGAGACCACTGTTGGTGTTTGAGAAAAGGATGAAATGAACAAGCAAAGAGCATTAAAAAGAATACTCTATCTTACCGTGTATTCCAAGAATACACCATACTGGGAGGGTCAAACACCAACAGAGAACAAAATAAACAGTTCAACATTTAAAGGTAATGGAGAAATTAGGGACAGTGGTCTTGTGATATGACCATTAGTGGTCAAGACTCTGACCACCCTGACTCTCCCATCCGTTCCAGTTTAACACTCGGTCACTCTACCAGAAGTCCAAACCAGGGGGGGGGGAGAAACATCCCTATCCAAGACCAAGTCCCCCACTTTGATGTCGGGACTGGAGAGAAACCACTTCTGTCTCCGTTGCAAGGAAGTTAAATATTCCAAGTTCCACCTCTTCCAAAAGGAATTGCGGAGGGCTTCAAGTTTACGCCAAACAATAGGTAAATTAGAATCCCTGTAAGAATTGGGAAGGGGAGGAGCGGCAGAGAGAGAAGTGCGTGTAAGGAAGTGACCAGGTGTGAGTGGAAGCAAGTCATCAGGGTCATTGGAAAGCGGAGTTAAAGAACGAGAATTAACAACACTTTCAATCACAAAATAGCTAGAAGCTGAGGGAAATAAAGCACTAGTAAAGATTGCGATAAGATGCGAAAGAAGAATTAACAAGTTTAAACAAAGCGTATAGAAACAAGTACATCTATTAAGGATATGAATATACCAAATAAACGAAGGAACTATGCGAGTTGGAGGCAAGAACGCTATAGGTAACAACCTAGTAGCCATGAACAATGACCTTAAGTTATAATAAGTATCAAAGGGGTTACTCAGAAAAATACTTAAGTCAGCGAGAAACGTGACATGACAAGCATAAATACAAAAACACATCGAATGTGACGACGAGAAAAAACAAGTTTGTTCATCAATGAACAATAGGGTTGCAAAATATGTAAGCAAGGAGCAATACATGAACGCGTGAAAAATACGCAACGATGTTATGAAACAAGAATCGAAGCAGTTGTAGGATACGAGCGTAAGCAAGTGGGAGAGGCAGGCAAGCACGGCCTTGACCCACATAGTACAGCGAGATAAGGAATATAAATATCTGAAAGAGTCCCTGACCGGAACAAGTTTATTTTGGTAATGAGGTGAACGGATTCCGAGATTACGGGGGCAACTCGCAAGACAATGGTTGGCAGTCAGCCAGAGTTGAGATAAGGGAAACTTGCTCTGACCTTTGGCAAGCATACAGGAAATAAACGACAGCTTGGCGTTATCCGAGCTTGTACACAAACAAGATTGAAGAACAAGTAGTTCGAAATAAACAAACAACACAAGTGAAATCAGCTGAGACTTAAAGCGGATATTCAGGTTAGACGGGATGCAGTCATTCGTGGCTTGGACGTGAAAAACCAATTTAGAGACATAAGAAATAAAGTAAGAACTCAATTTCGCATAATTTTGAGGATTACGGAATCCGACAATTTTCAACAGAAAAAAGCTTAATTCTTCCGAACAGAGAAGAGAAGCTGGGACATTGAGAAGGAGTTTATGCGTAAGAATAGTTATTCTAGATGCTAGAGAATTCAGATTTTCAAGCGGTTTCAAAAGCGGCTTCCAATTGTGAGGAAGGGGGAAGGAGCCGGCCGTGGCCTTCCTACTAAATAGCGAAAGAAGTGAAGCATAGCTTACAGCGAAATGATGGTGACTGATAGCCATGGTTTTACACAAGGGGAAGATAGTTTTCGATAGAGAGTTTAAGCAATTACCTGCTATAAAAAATGACATGAGAAAGTAAACTAAGTAACACAAGGCGAGGCGAACTTGAATTGCCATTTTATGCGGGAAGAAGGCAAAACCATTTAAACAACTTACAAAGGTGGCGTAGTTGTTCACGATGAGACATCGTTTCGGCAAGTGTTTTTCAAAAGTATCGAGATCGAAAGCATAGGTGTTCTCTTTTTCAGAAAAGGGATTTATATCAGCAGTAACAAAATGACATTGCGATTTGGTTTGAAGACTGGGTTGTTGGATTTCACCAGTATTAACTCAACCAAAATCGGTGTCTCTGGCGACCACGTTTGAGGATAACTTGCGAACCTGTTTACGGAGGCAATTCCAAAAAACATTGGCACTGAAAAGTATCTCAATGGGACCTTGAGCATTAAACTGAGGATCAGCTAACCTTAAATGCGAGGGAATGTTTAAACCGGAAGTATTAATAGAGCTGCTAGGAGTGTCCTTGCCAATGCTGGTAAGAATGAGACAGTTTAAGTTAAGATTGGTGTTTCTTTGGCAAACGTCTCTAATTTTCAATTTTGAAGACTGCAAGGCTTGAGTTTTCAAATTGTCAATGACGGATACATTGATGGGAGTAGGCGATGACGAAAGACCTAATTTTTTAATTAACGATCGCGAAACAAAGTTGTGAGTTGAAGCGGAATCGAGAAGACCACGGGTTCGAAACCAATTTCCAAATTTATCTTGGATTTCGAATTGTACAGTGGACAAAAGGACTTGCGCACTGTGAGAAGTTTCGGCGTTAGAAATGCAGGAAGAAGCATTAGTTTGTTCGGAGCTGCTCTGCATGGAGTTTGAAGAAGTGGGTACTGGTGACCTCGATTTATCATGAACGTGCAATAAAGAATGGTGCGGTTTTTTACAATGGAAACAGAGGTTGGAAGACGTGCAGTTTGAAGAAGAATGCTTATGTGACAAGCAGTTGAAGCAATGTTTACTATCGAAGACAAACTTCCTTCGATCTTCGACAGACAATTCTTTAAAAAGATTTGCACAAGTACAAAATGTGCAACTTTTTGCAGAGCATGCATTTTAAAGATTTGTTGAGCGGCCTGATATGTTCTCTTGGATGGTTAAAAGAAGCAGAACGGGTTTGCTTGTTCTCGACAGATGGGGGCTGGTGACCATTTGAAGAGACAAGTTTTTCTAAAAAATGCGACACTTATGACTCGTTTCGACATTTTCGCACTGAAATGAGAGTGCTGTAAGGACTTGGCACCGGCTGTTGAGAAAAGAGATGACGTGTTCAAACGAATGTTCCTCGTTGCGAGTGAGTTCGATCTCCCAAGCCTTTAATGTCGAAAAATCGAATCTGGATGTAGCTAGATGAATAAGAATAGTGTCCCACGTTTGGACTGGTTGCTTGAGTTGATATAATGCTCTCACGTGCAATTGAATAGAGTCTAACAGGTCTCTTAAAGAGGTGACGTCATTAGGTTTGACGACTGGCAGGTTCAACAGACAGCGGATATGACGAGCTACACACAAACGTAAATTGCCATATCTCTCTTTAAGGAGATTAAAGGCGATGTGGTAGTTATCTGCGCTTAAAGGCAGTGACTGAACCAAGGCCAAGGCCTCGCCTTCCAAGGACGCACGCAGGAAATAGAACTTATGAATGTCGACAACGTCTGAGTTTTCATGAATAAGGGAGCAATAGAGTTCATAAAAAGAATACCATTCACCTTCCTGGCCTGAGAAGTGAGGTAGGCTTATCTTTGGAAGTAACGGTTTCGGTTTGTTCTTGTGAACTGAAGCGGGTGCGAACTGGGCCGGATTGATGACCCTAGTGTCCGGTTCTGAGATACTGCGGATCAGTTGGTGGGCCTTGGCAATCCCTTCAAAGTACAAGGGTTCGACCTCGTACCGATCCGATTGAAGTTCTGGGCAAGCGGATTCAATCTCGGTTTGAGTTTGATCGTAATAATCATAGGACCGTTCGTACAACTTAAGGCGTTGTGTCAAGATGTCTAGATCACACTCGGCGGGATTTAATTTGTTGATGAAATTTCTGAATCTGGTGAGTTGCCCTTTATAGGAAGAACGTCTAGCAATGAGAGTTTCATCTTTTTCAGTAGGAGCCATGACAAAGTAAATAGATTAAAATACAACTTACGAAATTGTGGAACCTCGGAAATGCTGTCAGGCTGGCAGCAGCAAATAAGTTGAAAGAAAGGGACACACCACGGGAGACAGGAGCGGCCTCTTTCCCCTTCACAGGCTTTGCACGATGTAGTTATAGCTGAAAGATTCAAAGCAGGTATTAATAATTTGCAAGGTATTGTCAAATAATCTTTTAAACAGAAAAAATGACAAATGGACTCTCCCGGGTTTCTGGTACCAAATTTTGGGTAGATTATTGGCTGAGGAATAACCTAACCACCAAGGGAAGATGATAAATAAAATGAGGTGGGTTTCGGACTGGAGAAAAAGGATAGAAAGATAGGAGGAGAGTCCCACAAAAGTTATGAATTTAACTTTAAATGTACTTAGAGGCGGTTGCCACTGCAAATCCGTTCTCTGATACCTAAAGTGGGTAAGGACCTGGTCGAAGCTGACGGGAACCGCAGCCAGGCCCGACGAGAGGGGGGGGGGGGGGGACATGCAGGGCTGGTGCCCCGGGGCCCGACCCTCCCAGGGGGGCCCGGCGTCCTAGGAGGATGGACCCGATCGGGCATTGATTTATTATTGCCTTTATGTGACTTGAATTTGCTGCTGGCAGTCATTTAGGGAATGCAATGAACAAGGTTACAAGGATTGGGAAACTTATTCTGTCAAGTGGGCAATATTTTCCTTTACAAAGCGTTTGTGGGAAGAACAACTGTCTCAAAGTGGTCAACTTAGAAGACGGGGCTTCGCTATGCATTGTTCTCGGAATATACCTGAAGACAGAGAGAGCATTCCATTAGTCTAAATTTAGCTTATTCGGCTTATGCACCAATCCTTTAAAGAACTTTCTCATCCCTTCACTTATTTCGCCAAGGCCACGAAAGCCTGGGCTGCCCTGGTGTGTTTGGTCAGCTAGCTCAAGAGTTTCAAGTTTGGTGCGTCACATCGAGGTTAGATATTTAGAGGTGTTAGTGTCTGAAATGAATATACTGTCTAGCTAGACGTATCGTATGCTGTGCAGACAGGTTAGTAAAATAAATGTTAAAGTAGCGTCCACATAGTAATTCACTGTACAATTATTGTTGATTTAAGAGGCGAAATAGTGAGGTCATAGCCCCCTAGAAATTCATTTTCGCACTATGTGAAAAATTATCATTGCTGGCTAAATATCTTGCGAAAGGGTGGGATGATTCTGTTGTCAAACGTAGATAGAAGAAATGCATGCGAAATTGTTCATCTTCTCGTATACTGGATTGAAAAAAACAATGCTAACATTTGAATAATCTGTATGTTTAGGTGCAGTATAATAATAATTATTATTATAACTGGTTCATTCAATCTGATCAACAATCCCAGGTACTTGGGTTCGTGCGCAAATCATTTATGATTAGGGGATTTATTGAAAACCTATATTACTATTGGTACTAGAGTTGGGAAATGTATCTAAAGACTGAAACTAAGGTAACATTCCAGTATTTTTCTGGACTGAGTGTTAACCAGGAGAAAAATGACAATTAAGCTAGGGCACTGAACCACTCAACTTAGTTTTCCAATTCCTCTAATGGAACGTTAGTAATAAGGATGGGTGACCTACCGTAGCTGTTCCGCCCCTTAAAACAAAAGTAAGTAACGAAAAGCAGGGTATACACTGTGCTGTGCTATTGCCTCTGTGACATGATCAATCGCATGCCGTTGCCGACCGGGAAAAGTGGGAATGGCTTGCCCGTCGCGACTATTACTGTAATTATTAGGGTTAAGAGTAGGGTAGGTGTCCCTGGACTTGAAATAAGGTACTATACCGGCATTTGTCTGGAGTGAGTGTGAAAAACAATACTCAGGATAGCCGCTGTCAGCACCGGGATTCGAACCTCTGATCTGCGGGCTTGCTGTAGAATCCCATAACGGTCATTGGTGAGCTACACTGCAGAGTCTTACTTGAAGGTGCGAGAGATTTTACTTCAATATCGGAGAGTCTTTTCTATAGCCACTAATGCCAATGGTCACCAAATTTTTGCTCCAAAATGTCACAAAAATAATCACCCAAATGACCTATAACTCTATAATTTGGACCTAATTTTTGCAAAATTTTCCGAAGGAGGATTCCCGGACCACACTCTGAGCTTGGTGATATTCCATATCCCCAGATCCCCGGTGTGTCCACTCTCCCATAACCTTGGCTTAAATCTGCCCCCGATGGTCACCAGTCATAGATAGTGTTGGGGATTTTTAGGAGAACCTGGCTCTAGGTTTGCATACTGCAAAGCAATATTAAATTATAAGAAGCCCACTGACTGCAAATTACAAAATATAGTTGAAATTCACATTTTCTTCTTTTGTGAAAACAATCACTGATCAGCTGCAATCTACTGATAGAACATAATAAATAACTTGACTTACGTATGAGTATACCTGTGGATGATTATGAAAATATATTTTGCTTTGTTTAATGTACGATGATGTGTGATCGCCGTTTAACCTAAACAGTGTTTAGGCTTGGACCCAAGGGCGTGACTCTTGAAGGGCAGCAAGTTTTGAGAATTTCAACATAAAACCCTTTATGTAAAACGTATTTTAAAATACGTCTTGACTTAGTGTAAAAATCATGTTTTCATTATGAAAATAAATATTTATTACAGCCAATGGCCAAAGAAAATTAAATTACAATACTACCGTACATTTCAGACTAACATGGAGGATCATTGTCGCTACACAGTTCTTGAGCGACAGCTTCCTTTCGCATTCAAAGGCGTGATACCGTTCACAATGTTTCCAACAAAATTTGCAAATACACTCTGCAGCAGGCGAATGGTAAACTTCCATCTTACAGACACGAAAATGAAAACCATGCACTGCAAATCTTGTCCATGTGTGACGCAGCTCATAGTCTGGTCTTTTCCATTCTGCAGGGTTCAACATAGCTTCTGTGGAGTAGAAATGTAGCCAAATCGCCTCACGCTTGGCTTGAATCTCTTCCAATAGTTCATGGTAGGCACCTGTAGCTGGCAAGAGCAGATTTACACGGTGTTCTTCTATGAAGAATGGTTCACCTGTAAGCTCGTAAGTGAGTCTGGTTGGTGTATTTTTGGAAACACAGAGAATCTTCTTGAGAATCGTCGATTTAATTGTCTCAATTTTCTTATGGTTTTTCATTATGAAAAGAGATTACGTCATATGTCATAGAGGCCGTAGTACTGCACTGTGTACAGTATACCCTTTCCACCTGTTTTAACATTCAGTTCAGTGAACTGAAATACCTGTTGATTAATTTGTGGGTCTCAGGACGTCATGGTCATCCGTCCTTTCTACTTATTGTGCGTGTAGAACTCTGTCTGACAATCTATATCTGAAGTTAATCATATATTTTTAATTAATTTGAGATAGAATTGAGGAGGAAATGAATGTACGATGGTGCAACTACAGCCTTTGGATATAGGGTTAAAACGATGAATCATTGAAAATAAGCTTAGAATCACCGACGGTGGAATTCGAACCCTCCTGTTTCCGAGTTCATGGACAACAGTTTCTTTCAGTGTGAATTTTTCCCCCAAGTTAAATACAGTAAAAGCGATGAAATTACGGTCCGGTAAATGCTTTTACGAGCATCACTGAAGTTCTAAAATTATTTATATCAAAGAGGATCGGCAGACCTTAAAATCTGAACACTGTACATGCTTACAGGGTTACCTCATCGGGACAAATTTAGATCTGTCAAACGACAAAACTAAACAGTATATTGAATTTAATGAAAATTATTACCTAGTTTTCGATGGCTTTACTCGTGATATTTATTTTTGTTACTTGAAAATAATGCATTGTTACGCGCTTGTCAGGTATAAACATTGAATTTGCAAAGAATTCTGCATGCATTCCTCCAGTTTCAATGTTGCAAATTTTACATACCAGCATTGTATGTATGTCTAACCCTTATTATTCCCGTTTTCCAACGGGGTCGGGGATGAGATGCGATGGAAGTCTTTGTGGCGATGTTTTCTACGGCCGGATGCCCTTCCTGACGCCAACCTCATGAGAGGAGTTAATGAGAGATGAAATGAATGATGGTGAATGAAGCTGGGCAAGGATGTGGAAGGAAGCGGCCGTGGCCTGTCAGAAGGCACCATCCCAGCATTTGCCTGGTGTTGAAAATGGGAAACCACGGAAAACCATTTCAAGGACGGCCGACGGTGGGGCTCGAACCCACGCGTCTACCGAGTCAGCAGAGAGTTTGGCCCCATGGCCTAATGCTGCGCTTTAACCAGCGTAGCCACTACTGCTGGTCAGCATTAACTTATTTATATTGCTAGTAATTCACGCTCTGCTTATGATAATAAATAATGCCTGGATTTAGTGGAATATATAATTGAAATATTATTAACACAATATATTATACAGTATTTGTTGCAGTCAGTGGTCTTATCAGGACATTTCAATTGAACGCCCGTAGCCTTCTCAACAAGTTAAATTTCAAGTAGTTCCAACTTTGGTTACTAGACGCCACTGTCACTGACACCCAGCGGCGAACGTTGGAACTTGATAGAGCGTTTCTAACCAAATAACCTACAAATTTTGACTACGCACTACCAATTGTAGAGGTAGGTTCTTTTACATGCCATACATCTAAGACATGGACCCGCCAACTTTACTTCCCCTCCGAATAAAGGCATACTGAACGATTTTAACGCTCGTAGAATGCCAATGACTTCGGCCAGACTTAAACCCGCGATAATGGGAATAGCACTTCAGCATGCTACAATTATTATTATTATTATTATTATTATTATTATTATTATTATTATTATTATTATTATTGCTTGCTGGTTTTTCATGTTCTTGTAATTGATTTTGTGATGACCATTTTGTGCAAAACATTTCGCAAAATCAGTTTGTGCAAATTTAAGAGGATTATAAATTAATTTTACAGAGTTTGGTTATAGAGGGGGGCCCGGGAGATTCCAACCCGAGGGCCCGTCACCGCTCTCCACGGCCCTGACCGCAGCTAAGACTTGGGCGGTTTGCCAGAGAAAGGCTTTAGTGTATTCCCTCTCAAGCATGCATATGCCTACTATGGGGAAGGGTGATGGTCTGACAAGACAAATAGTAACAGATTTATTGCGTATTAACGAGGGCATAAACCTAGGAAGAGTTAGGAAAGCCAGGATCTTGCCTAACTGTAGTATTTGCGAAATGATAAATCCAAAAACAAATATTTAATTTATTTAACAATGCAAAAAAGTCTAATAAATTTGACAAGTATATAGTTTCAATTTTTAGTAACAATTTGGGGTCGCAGACCTCCTAACATTTAAAGTTTGCTCCAGGCAATTAACAATTTATTTGGTTTCAAACCTTTATAAAATCCTAGCAAGGATTTAAAATAGCGAAGATAAAAATTCAAAATTTAAAGACAATTAAGGTGATTAAAGTTTAACAATAAATAGAGTACAAGGTGTGTACTATAAGAAATTTCTGAGAAAACATTCTAGAGAAAGTAACCACTTCGAAAATAACAATAAGAAAAACATGAAGAATAAGATAGAAGTTCCTATAACTTCTTATATTTATACAGAATTACTGTTGGTTATTATACAAATAAGGGTAGGTCACTTACTGTGAAACCTGATGAGAAAGTCAAAAGGAAGGTTCTCGACCTCCTATGTTTAAGTAGGAATCACGAGTCAAATGGGGCAGTTTCCCTTTCGAGAGACCTAGAAATTACTCACTCATGAGTTGAAAGAATTGTTTTCCCTGATTATAGGGTAGAAACAATGTAAGCTTGAACCGTGTATAAAACACGTAGTTATGCAGAAATTAATTAATGATAAACAAGCAAAATGGAAGGGCACTTCGTTAGAATGACACCTCATAGAAAATGATCTAGAGTTACAATTTTATTAATATGGTTTGTTAGTAGAAGGTTTAGGAAAGATCAATTGGGATTTAGGATCAATGTTCATGGCCTTATTTAATGTAAACGGACGATCGCGACGCGGTAGAAAAGTTGAACAAGCACTAATTATCACTATAGTCTTTTGAATAGATGAAAAATTCACTGTAGTAACACGAAAGTTTATGGCAAAGAAAGTTATTGCAATGATGAAAAAGGACTGGTTGCACTAGATAGGCGAAATTCTATTGCTTGAGAAAGTTGTGGATTACAATTAAATGCGCCATAGAACATTCCAACGGTGGAAGAAAATTCGCTATTGTGCTTTAATTCAGAAGTAAGATTCTTCAATTTTAAATAGTATTCTCACAAGTGAGTGAAAAATACATGACGGCAGGACTTGTAGATAAAGTACAGGATCTGGAAGGTTCCAGAACGATCTTAATAGAAGAATGGGGCCAAAGTTAATCCAGCGAAGGAACTAGCTTGGTAATTTATAGACAGCGGGTATTAGATAATATTCCACGTGGTGAGAAGATTTCTCATTTAAATAGCTTAAGAAAAGCTACTTTTTATTAAGGTTGGCTTAGACAGACAAAAGCCCAACATAGCAAATCCCGCGAAGAATGATTACCGCCCCAAATAAGTAATCTCACGCTGTCTATAAAATGATCAATAAAAGCGTGTAGATAATAAAACTGATGAAGATGAGGTTAAAACCTTAAGTCTGTACTTATCTTGGTTGCATGTCGAAGGTGAAGTTCCCTTTGACGAACACTTAATGCGCCAACATGGCGTAGATTGCAGAGAGTGCCTCTTGGTTTGAGGAGACTGGCTCTAGTTGAGCCTTGACTGACCGAGACAACTGCCGACGTACAAGTGAGACCCACTCAGCGAAGCACGGAGGGTCCAAGGAAGGGAAAAGAGTGGGGGTAGGAGACAAAAGGAATACATATAAGCATGACCAATATTGTAAACTTAAATTCTCTTGAGGAAATGGTCTTCAAAGAGTTGATAGCAGGCGATACTAGCGCAGCATGGTGAGTGATAAAGTAGACGAAGTTCTCTTGATCAAGGAGATGATAGCTGGCGATGGTGACGAGATCTGATGGCCAAATTGATAAGTAAGTCCTCTTGCACCAGGAAGAATTGAGGAGCTTCTGAGATTCGCTGCTAGATGACGCTAGGTGGGTCATGGAAGATATATATCTAGAACAGACTCACAATGACATAAGAGACATGACCACCAAAGAGAAACTAGGAGATCACTGTTGGTGTTTGAGAAAAAGGATGAAATGAACAAGCAAAGAGCATTAAAAAGAATACTCTATCTTACCGTGTATTCCAAGAATACACCAGGGGTGTCCCCTTCTTTCAACTTATTTGCAGCTGCCAGCGTGACAACATTTCCAAGGTTCCACAGTTTCGTGAGTTATACTTTAATCTACTTACCTTGACATGGCTCCTACTTAAAAGGATAAGGATGAAAAACTTACTTCTAAATGAGCATCCTATAAAGGACAAATTACCCGATTCAGAAAATACATCAAAGAGCTAGATCCTTCAGAAGCTCAATTAGACTTGTTGAAACATCGTGTAAGGGATTTTGAACGTTCATATGAAAATTATTGCAACATCCAAACTGAAATAGAAACTTGTATGCTCAATCAAACCGAAGATCGAGTCGAAGTAGAAAACCAATATTACGAAGGCATAGGTTCTGCTTTCAAAATAATACGCCAACTCGAAGAGGAGAAGAAAAAGGACGCTTCTGTTCTTGGTTCCCTTCACGAACCACAAACTTCTTTTCGCGATGGTACTCACAAACCCAAACCAATTTTACCTAAAATTGATTTACCCCACTTCTCTGGAGACGAATCTACTTGGGATTCTTTCTATGAATTATTTTGTTCTCTTGTTCATGACAATGAAGACATTCAAGTCATATACAAGTTTCATTACTTGAGATCTATCCTTCGCGGTCAAGCTTTGCAGTTAGTTGAAGCACTTCCTCTAAGTGCCGAAAATCACCCCATTGCCTTTAACTTATTGAAAGAAAGATACGGAAATTTACGGTTACGTATTCAACGCCATATGAAGGCTCTATTCAACCTACCTGCGTCACAGCATAATGACGTCACTAGTTTGCGTACTCTCGTTGACACTACACAACTTCACGTCAAAGCTCTGTCCCAATTGGATCAACCCACTGAACACTGGGATACTTTCCTAATACATTTAGTGGTTTCTAAATTTGATGCTGCTACCCTCAAAGCTTGGGAAATTGAACTTTCTAGAGAAGACGATTACTCTTACGAGCATTTAGTCACTTTCATAAATGCCAGATTTCAGCTGTTAACCGCTCTAGCAACTCAAAGTGAACCCTCATCTCCGAGTTCTAAATTTGAATTAATGTCTATCAAACCTAAAAGCGAACGCTTAGCGTCTAGTACCCAAAAACCTGGGTCCAGCTCCTCTAAATTAAAGCCAAACACCACTGGTTACCCAACTAGGTCTAGTGAACGCCGTATTGCTAGCTCTCTCGTTTTAAATACTCAAAGCGAACCTCGCAAGAGTTTAAATGAACCATTAAAGTGTATACTTTGCGAAGATTCCCATGCTTTATATCTATGCAAATCCTTCAAAAAACTGTCAGTCGACGACAGAAGAAAATTAGTTTCTCAAAACATACATTGCTTCAACTGCCTAGCGCCCACGCATTCTGCTTCTAATTGCAAGTCCACAAGACTTTGCTACCTTTGTGAAAAGGCTCATCACACTTTGCTACATTGTCATGATCAGGCAAGGTCATCGACAGCATCTACTTCTCCGAAAAGTGATAATGCTAATAATTCCAATGCTTCATCGTATATTCAAAATGCCAAGTCCATTCGTAGTGCCCAAGTATTGCTGTCCACTGTCCAAATCGAAGTTCAGAATAACTCTGGCAACTGGGTCCGTGCATGCGGTCTTCTAGATTCAGCGGCAACGCATGATTTTGTGTCTAATTCTTTGATCAGAAAACTAGGCTTACCTGTAAACCCCACTTCTATTAATGTATCGGGCATTTACAGCTCAAAATCGCAACCTTTACAATTCTCAAAGCTAACCATAATAGATATTTGTCACAGAAACAACTTTCTCAAACTGAATTGTCTCATTCTCAATAGCATTGGAGAAGGCACTCCAAGTCACTCTGTGGATATTTCAGGGTTAAACATTCCCTCGCATTTAAGGCTAGCCAATCCTTTGTTCAACATACAAAATCCTATTGACATACTCTTTAGTGCCAATGTTTTTTGGAATTGCCTCCGTAAACAGGTTCGCAAGTTATCCTCAAACGTGGTCGCCAGAGACACTAATTTTGGATGGATCGTCACCGGTCAACTTCCCCATTATTCTCCCCAACCCGCATCGCAATGGTATTTCTCCAATACTGATCTGGAACAGTTTTGGAGGCTCGAAAGCGTTGATCCTCCTAACGTGACTTCTTCAGAAAATGAATTCTGTGAGCAACTTTTTTTGAACACCACCACTCGCTCTTCTGATGGTCGGTTCATTGTTCAAATGCCAAGATTACATAATCCCCCTAGGCTTATTAACTCTCAACCCAAAGCTCGCTAAGCTCTCTTTGCCATTGAGAGCAAATTCAAGAATGAACCTCTCGTTAAACAGCAGTACACTGATTTCATGGATGGGTATGAAAGTTTAGATCATATGGAAGTTGTTAACAAATCTGAAGATGAATCGCACCCCCCGACTGAAACGGTTTTCTTAAATCATCATCCCGTGTGGAAAAACCTGCTTGTAAAGGATAAATTCCGAGTTGTTTTCAATGGTTCATCACCCGACATTAATGGCAACAGCCTTAACGACACTCTTTACTCTGGTCCTGCTATTCAGTCAGATCTATCTGCTATACTTTTAAACTATCGACTATTTCCCATAGCCGTTATAGCTGATATAAAACAGATGTACCGTCAAGTTTTAATTCAGCCTGAACAACGAGATCTCCAAAGAATCTTGTGGCGCGACGAACTCAGTAAGCCCATTAAGGTATTTCGCTTAAAAACGGTTACTTATGGCTTAAAACCTTCCGCTTTCCTTGCTATCCGATCCCTACACTTGCTAGCCTCTCAAGATGGTCATTTATTTAATTCCAAAGCTTCTGAAGCGCTAACCACGTCATTCTATGTTGACGATTATGTGCAGTCCTTCCCCACTCTGGAGGAAGCTTCTTTTGTGTCTTTAGAACTTCAGGCATTGCTAAGGAATGGAGGTTTCCCACTTCACAAGTGGAATTCCAACTCCCCTGAGTTTCTCGCCCAGTTTCCCATCGAAGACGTAGATCCCTCCTCTGTCGAAATTTGTGGAAAATCCGAATCGATAAAAACTCTTGGAGTTCTTTGGTGCACTAGCACTGACACTCTCATCTACAAAGTTTCGCTCGCTGAAGAGCTCCCTAACACGAAACGACAAATTCTCTCTGAAATTGCAAAAAATTTTGATCCGCTTCAATTCCTTGCCCCAGTCCCGACATTAAAGTGGGGGACTTGGTCTTGGTTAGGGATGTCTCTCCTCCTATGGTCTGGGTATCTGGTGGAGTGACCGAGTGTTATCCTGGAAGGGATGGGAGAGTCAGGGTGGCCAAAATCTTGACCACTAATGGTCATATCACAAGACCACTGTCTTCAATTGCTTCATTACCTTTAAATGTTTAATTGTTTTTCCTGCTCTCTGTTGGTGTTTGACCCTCCCAGTATGGTGTATTCTTGGAATACACGGTATGATAGAGTATATTTTTAATACTCTTTGCTTTTTCATTTCTTCCTTTTTCTCAAACACCAACAGTGATCTCCTAGTTTCTCTTTGGTGGTCATGTCTCTTATGTCATTTGTGAGTCTGTTCTAGATATATATCTTCCATGACTCACCTAGCGTCATCTAGCAGCGAATCTGTGAAGTTCCTCAATTCTTCCCTGTACAAGAGGACTTCCTTTTCCATCTCGCCACCAGATCTCGTCATCATCGCCAGCTAAAATCTCTGTGATCAAGAGAACTTCGTCTACTTTTTCACTCACCATGCTGCGCTTGTATCGTCTGCTATCAACTCTTTGAAGACCATTCGTCAAGAAAAACATTTAATTTTCTTATGTTGGTTATGCTTATATGTATTCCTTTTGTCTCCTACCCCCACTCTTTGCCCTTTCCTGGTCCCTCGGCGTTTCGCTGAGTGGGTCTCACTTGTACGTCGACCGTCGACTCAGTCAAGGCTCAACTAGAGCCAGCCTCCTGAACTAAAGAGGCATTCTTTAGATTCCACGCCATGTTGTAACTTTAATCGTCAAAGGAAACTTCACCTTCGCCATGCAGCAAAGATAAGTACAGACTTCAGGTTTTAACCTCATCTTCATCGGTTTTACTTCTACATGCTTTTTTAACTATCATTTTGTAGGCAGTGTGAGATTACTATATTTGGGGAAATATCCTCCTTCGCGGGATTTACCATGTTGGGCTTTTGTCTGTCCAAGCCAACCTTAATAGAAAGTAGCTTTTCTTAAGCTAATTAAGTGAGAAATCTTCTCACAACGTGGGATATTATCGAATACCCGCTGTCTATAAAATATTTTGCTCGTTCCACCGCTGGAATAACTTTGGCCCCATTCTTTAGTCAAGATTGCTCTGGAACCTTCCAGAATCTACCAGTCACGCCGTCATGTATTTTCCACTCATATGTGTGAATATTTTCTCAAACTAAAGGATCTTCTTTATTATTTAACGCTCAATAGCTGACTTTTCTTCCTCCGTTTGGATTTTCTCTGGTGTACTTAATGACAATCTATAACTTTCTCAAGCAATAGACTCTCGCCTACCTAGTGCAACCAGTTCTTTTTCACAATTGCAATAACTTTCTTTGCCATAAACTTTTGTGTTACTACAGTGAATTTTTCATCCATCCAACATACTATAGTGAAAACTAGTGCTTGTTCAACATTTCTACCGCGTCGCGATCGTCCGATTACCATAAATAAGGCCATGAACATGTATCCTCAATCCCAATTGATCTTTCCTAAACCCTTTACTAACAAACCATAATAATAAATTTATCACTTTAAGTCTTTTTTTCAATGAGGTGTCACTCTATAAAAGTGCCCTCCCCTTTTTCTTATATAACATTAATTAACTTCTGCATAAATACGTGTCTAGCACACGTTTTAAACTTACATTGTTTCTCCCTTCTAATTAGGGAATACAATTCTTTCAACTCATTAGTGAGTTATTTCTAGGTCTCACGAAAGGGAAACTTGCCCTATTTGTCTCGTGATTCCTATTTAACCATAGGAAGTCTAGAACCTTCCTTTTGACTTTCTCTTCAGGTTTCACAGTAAGTGACCTGTCCTATTTTATATAACTATTATAAAAGTAATTCAGCGTAAATATAAGAAGTTATAGGAACTTCTCTTCCATTCTACCTGTTTTCTTTTTTTTTGTTATTTTCGAAGTTGTAACTTTTTCTAAGATAGGTACTTGGGAATTTCTGAAAGTACACACTTTGTACTCGATTTAATGTCTAAACTTTAATCACTTCATTTGTCTTTTTTAAATCTTACAAAGATTTTAGTACATATAAAGGTTTGAAACCTAAAGAATTGGTAATTGCCTGGAGCAAACTTTAAATGTTAGGAGGTCTGCGACCCCAAATTGTTAACAAGAATTGGAACTATATACTTGTCAAATTTATTATACTTTTTTGCATTGTTAAATAAATTCAAACTTTCCTTTTTGACTCATCATTTCTCTAATACAACGGTTAGGCAAGATCCTGTCTTCCCTGACTCTTCCTAGGTTCATGCCCTCGTTAATGCAAATAAATCTCGTGAGAGGGTTTTCACCACTCGTTGCATTTTAGCAAGAACTCTTAGTGGTGATCGTGGTAAAGTCTCTCTTAGCTTTAATAG
The DNA here is from genome assembly GCA_946902985.2 of Meconema thalassinum. Classification (NCBI taxonomy): domain Eukaryota; kingdom Metazoa; phylum Arthropoda; class Insecta; order Orthoptera; family Tettigoniidae; genus Meconema; species Meconema thalassinum. The sequence goes on from OX336388.2 coordinate 1,205,085,364, forward strand.
CTAATTCTAACTGGCCAGTAAGGCAAGTACAGCTCGCTACGCCAGCTTCCTGCTTGTGGAGATCCTCTCCAAAACTTATGGTTGGTTTTCCAAAAGATAAGTGTTTTTCTTTGCCTAAACGTTTAGTCGGCTCTTTGCTGGGTAAAAGCTTAGCTATTTCCAAATGCAACTATTGGTGCACTCACCAAAATTATTCCCAAACGTATAATTCCTTTATTACCATACTTCTTGGAAACGCTTGGTCGCTTTGTAGTAACTCTACAACTTCGAAAACTGGAAATATAAAAATCAATTCCAATCATTGGCATTCCTCGAATTTTTGGTCCAAAAACGAACTCCTTTGAACAGACATACAATAGGCCTATTACTCTCTGTCTTGCCAGACCATCACCCTTCCCCATAGTAGGCATATGCATGCTTGAGAGGGAATACACTAAAGCCATTCTCTTGCAAACCGCCCAAGTCCTAGCTGCGTTTTCCGTCAGCTTCGACCAGGTCCTTACCCACTTTAGGTATCAGAAAGCGGATTTGCAGTGGCAACCGCCTTTGAGTGCATTTAAAGTTAAATTTATAATTTTTGTGGGACTCTCCTCCTATTCCTCTCTCCTTTCTCTCCAGTCCGAAGCCCACCTCCTTTTCTTTATCATCTTCCCTTGGTGGTTAGGTTATTCCTCAGCCAATAATCTACCCACAGCATGCGTGCACATTTTGACAGGCACAACAAATTTATATGGCTATAGTCAAATGACCTTAGTTTGAAAAATTGCGATCATATATATATTTTATTTAGGTTATATACAATGTTTATAAACAGCATTTGTGTGTGTATGAAAAGAGACTAGCTGTCTGGTATAGAGTGAACATTTCTGGGAGCCTGTATCTAAGTATTGGTAGTTGCTTGTTTTTGTTTTTTAAGGCTGTAAATTATCTACAAACTAGAAAATATGCCTGAAAAATTAACTTGGTGTTATAAAGCTTTTCAGAGGAATGTTCCCACTTTTCTTCCTTATGTTGATTTTAGGTTCTTACTTAGTATTGAGTCAGATACATGCACATACGCATGAAAAATAAATTTAAAAATTCAGCAGTTTCTATTTTAAACTGGAATAACTCCTAAACTACACACATCAAAAAAAGTTTTGCATCACCTCGGTTCCCAGATCTCCGGCATATAGACGTTGACTGTGTATATTGTATCCAAGATACAGTCCCTTTGACTGTTCATAGATGTCACTAAAACTGCTCAAAGATGTAAACAACCATGCATGAGCAGGGCCTATTAGACGGAGGGGGTACGACAGCCGATCAGTTCCAGTCATTCCACCAGGACGAAGGTACGCTGCTCATGTTGTCTGTAGTTCTACCATGCCTAGAAGGTCAATACCGCAGTTCGATCGCGTCCGCATTGTTACTTTGTGTCAAGAAGGGCTCTCAACAAGGGAAGTTTCCAGGCGTCTCAGAGTGAACCAAAGCGATGTTGTTCGGACATGGAGGAGGTACAGAGATACAGGAACTGTCGATGACAGGCCTCGCTCAGGCCGCCCAAGGGCTACTACTGTAGTGGATGACCGCTACTTACGGATTGCCGCTCGGAGGAACCCTGACAGCAATGCCACCATGTTGAATAATGTGTTTCGTTCAGCCACAGGACGTCGTGTTTCAACTCAAACTGTGCGCAATAGGCTGCATGATGCGCAACTTCACTCCCGACGTCCATGGCGAGGTCCAGCTTTGCAACCCCGACACCATGCAGCGCGGTACAGATGGGCCCAACAACATGCTGAATGGACCCCACGGAATTGGCATCACGTTCTCTTCACCGATGAGTGTCGCATATGCCTTCAACCAGACAATCGTCGGAGACGTGTTTGGAGGCACCCTGGTCAGGCTGAACGTCTTAGACACACTGTCCAGCGAGTGCAGCAAGGTGGTGGTTCCCTGATGTTTTGGGGTGGCATTATGTGGGGCCGACGTACGCCACTGGTGGTCATGGAAGGCTCCGAAACGGCTTTACGATACCTGAATGACATCCTCCGACCCATAGTGCAACCATATCGGCAGAATATTGGAGAGGCATTTGTCTTCATGGACGACAATTCTCGACCTCATCGTGCACATCTTGTGAATGCGTTCCTTCAAGATAACGACATCGCTCGACTACAGTGGCCAGCATGTTCGCCAGACATGAACCCTATCGAACATGCCTGGGATATGTTGAAAAGGGCTGTTTATGGACGTCTTGACCCACCAACCACTCTGAGAGATTTACGCCGAATTGTCGTTGAGGAGTGGGACAATTTGGACCAACAGTGTCTTGATGAACTTGTGGATAGTATGCCACGGCGAATACAGGCATGCATCAATGCAAGAGGACGTGCTACTGGGTATTAGAGGTAGTGGTGTGTACTGCAATCTGGACCACAAATGCTGAAAGTCTAGCTGTATGATGGTACAACATGCAATGTGTGGGTCTCATGAGCAATAAAACGAGCTGAAATGTTGTTTGTGTTGATCTCTATTCCCTTTGTATTTAACGGTTCCGGAACTCTTGGAACCGAGGTGATGCAAACCTTTTTTTGATGTGTGTAGAAGCATGACGAATAGAAGGACCTAGTGTGAGGACTCCGCCATTATAAAACGGTAGTTCGTGGTCCCGCCGCTACAAGAGCCTCCAATAATAAAAAAAAAGCCTGCCCAATGGCCTCTGGGAGCTGTCCCCCTGCAGATGCTATGTTTGCCGCTAGAGGCGCTGCATACCCTCCACATGATCCGTTCACTTTCAGGTATTTACACACATTGTACCAGCTGAAATAAGGCCACTTTATTAAGATGGTATACTGTTGCGTGCCGTTTTGTAAACAAGGCTCTAGAAATAATGTTCCTGGAACGAGTATTCATGAATTTCCTAGTCGAGAGCCGACAAAGAAATTATGGATTAGAGCAATAAGCAGACAAGGTATGTAGCATAAGTTGACCATGTGACTGAAAATTAGGTTACTTTCTATTATTGCTCTATTTCTGATGATGATGATGATGATGATGATGATGATGATGATGATGATAATCTCCTGACCTCCTTGTCCTGTAGAGGCTAGCATTCTTGTCTGTCGGCCCAAAGGTCCGGGTTGGATTCCCGGCTCTGCCAATAAATTTAACTCAGATCTGAGGGCTGTAACGGGGAACACTCAACTTCATGACGTAAAACTGAGATGAGGTGGGTTCAATTCCCATCTCATCCATCCTGGAAGTGGTTTTCTGTGGTTTCCCACCTCTACTCCAGACAAATGCCCGGGTTGTTCCTAATTTAAGGCCGCGGCCACTTACTTCCCAATCATCACCTGAATTACAAATACACCCTCTACTACAGACACCTCAATTGCACAGGTTATCACACAGATTCTACAATACCCAAGTACACGGAGCTAAATGACCAATATGTCCAAGCCCCACTAATGATAGAACAACAAACAATATAATAATCTTCTGTTTCTATTGTGTAGGTGATACCAAGGATAAGTTATGGACCGCTCCGTCGTGTGCAGTAATCGCTTCATCAAATGTGACTACAGACCAGAATTAAAGGTAAAGCGGTTGAAGCCTGATGCGGTGCCCAGCGTTTTCAGTGACTAACCACCAAGTAAAAAACTTAAACTGTCAGTGCCAAGAAGAAATATTGTCAAATCAACTGTATCATTAAAATGTACAAAATCCCCCAAGGCAGGCTTTGTTGCGGTTGAATCTTGTACTTTAGATGGTGTCGCCCCACCTGCCATCTCAAATGTTAATGATTTAGTCAAGAAAGCTGCGTCTACACAAACAAAAGTAACTATGAGACAATTGAACTCACGGAATAGGATACTGCGAACATTGCGTATGTCACTAAGGCGTGCAAGACAAAAAATATCTGCACTTAAAGGTCGCCAAAAGCAACTCAAGCAACGAATCAGCAGGCTAGAGAAAAATATGGTTGACTATAATTTGGACGCAATTGAGGTTTCGAGTGCTGAAGGAAATTTAAAAGCAAAATTTCTACAAGAACAGCTTAAAGTATTTCTACAGAAGAAGCCTAGATGGAGTGACTCAACCATCAGGTATTGCATTATCTGGCACAGTAAGTCCCCGGCAGGTTACCGATTTATACGAAGTAGCGAACTGTTAGGCCTAAGCTTGCCTTCTAAATCTACCATCAAACGTTATGTTGGAAGCACTACTGGTGTAATGGTGTCAAGTTTAATAGTGAAGAGACTCCACGAAGAAGCAAAATTTACTGAGGGAATAAATACATTTGGCTCAGTTATTGTAGATGAGATGGCTATGCAACCACGCGCGCTTTACTGTAAAGCAGCTGATGAAGTACAGGGACTAGTGTCAATGGGTGGACTGGAAAAAGATTTAGGCCTAGAAAAAGAAATCGCAACAAAACTGCCGTGCTTTGTGTTCGTTGGACTTGCTTCGCATTTTAAAATTCCTGTGCCATACTTTTTTACTCGGGACCTAAAAGCTGAAGTACTTCATCAACTTACTATTGAAGTTATTGATAAAGTGGAAAAGGCATCATTCATTGTTGTACGTGTGGTGGCAGATAATCATTCTACAAATGTGAAATTATTCCGCTTACTTTCTGGGGGTAGCACACATCTACCTGTCGTGCCACATCCCTTGGACAGTTCACGCAATTTATTTCTGTCTTATGACCAATGCCACATATTGAAAAATTAAAGGAATGCATTACTGGACGTGAAGAAGCAGTTAGTTAAGGATGGGAACCTATATCTGGTTGGATCATCAGAAAGTTGTACGACCTGTAAAAGGATTTGAAAGTGAAACTAGTTAGAAGACTGACACACAAACATATCTACTCGACAACCTTTGAGAAAATGCATTTGGGCAGAGCTGTCGATATTTTCTCTTCGGATGTTATTTCAGCCCTTGAGTACTTGAGGCAATATGGGTCTCAGTTCGGAATAAAAGAATTCCAGGATGCTGAAGGCATTATCGAGTTCTTGAAGCTAGTTAACAAATGGTTCACCATTCTCAATGTTAAGAACACTTTGCAGCATATACACTCTAGGAATGAAGACGCAATGCATTTCTTCTCAGTTGACGATGAAAGACTCGAATGGCTGGAGAACGACTTCATTTCCTATCTGGAACTCTGGAAGAAAGCATCAGCAAGTCCGGTGGAATTCATAAGTAAAGAAACTTATGAAGCAGTTTGTCTGACGACAAAATCTGCCATACTCTGTGTCAAGTACCTGCTTGAAAATGGCTTTCATTTCGTATTAACCAGGAAATTTTCTTCTGATGAAGTAGAAAGCTTGTTCAGTTGCATCAGACAGTTTGGAGGTAGCAACGACCTAACCAACGCTGCAAGTGTTACACAGGCCCTGCATAAAATTCTGACTACTGGGCTCGTAAGTGCATCTCTCACGGGAAATGCAGCACCTGAATCTGCCTGTAGTGACTGGATGGTAACACGTAACGCAACCGGGAGACGCACGAGCACAACGATTCATGCAGATCAATCGGCAACAACGAATACAGATTTAGCAAGAAAATTTCAAACACAATTAGAAAGCATCGCAAATGAAGCTGAAGGGGTGCCATGTGTTTCTATGACGAGTGCTGCAATGGCCTATATTGGAGGGTATTTGGTACGAACTGTCAAAGACCATATATCATGTGAAGAGTGCCTTGATAAAATTAGTAGTATCCCGAGTCAATCCCCAGTGATGTCACTTACGAAATTCAAAGACAGAGGAGGTCGCCGATATCCTGAGCCAGGTTTTGTTTCGCTGCTGATGAGACTGGAAGAAGTAACGGACGAAATGATATCGGTTACGCTGGGTGAGGGTTGGAACGGGGTGCACTCAGCCTCGTGAGGACAAGTGAGTAGCTGTCTGACAGTGAGTCAGCCCCGCCGATCACGAATACCAAGATTAACGGCCGAGGGGACCCGACGCGCTGATCACGCGTCACCCCAATATCTGCAGGCCAAATGGCTGGGCAGCGGTCGCTTGGTCGGCCTTAGCCCGTCATGGGCTGGATAGTGCCAGGGGTTGACTTTTTGTTGTTGTTGTTGGGCAGTCCAAGAATAGCACAAACATTAACCACAATACTGTTTCCACATGTTGCTAAAACACCTATTCTACTGTGTGGAGTGAGTGATCACCCTGAGGAACTGAGCAAGTTAATATTGCAGACGTTTCTGCGCCCCTCTGTCACTAACTACACCAATTATATGACAGATGAGTTTCGCCGAGACTACTTCTTGAGAAGAAGAACAAATTATGAGAAAAGAGAATCAAGAAAAAATGTTAAAGTCGTTCCTTTTCACTGAACCCCTAGGTCTATGGGACGCCAGTAAAAGTATTCAGTGCAACCGTATCATACTCTTGTGCAAATCAGACATTAGTTTCGTTAGTTGTGCGTGCTATATAAGGGAAATCCGAAGATGAAACGAACTCCTACTAGTAAAAGATGAACATCACTTATATTTTACTCCATTTTACTCAACAACGTATGTTCATGTACTGCAAACATAGTCTATATATTAATTTATGCTGGTATTACCTTGCGATAGCAATGCCATGTTGGGTGGCGTATCAGCGCTGCAGTGGTCAATACGCGCACTGCTGGGAGGACACTGATGTAGCAGAGAACGCCGCGATTGAGTAGGCTTTCTATTATTGGAGGCTAAGCTCTACTACAAGCACTGCAAGCGATTATGTCCAACACGTGTCCTGTTGTTCCGTCGAACCGGGTCATAGAAAAGTGCGGGGGAAGCTACTGTGTGAGATATTTGTGTGAATTAAATTGAATTTTCTTTGCTTTCAGTTCTTAAATTCAGTTCATTGTGTCTTGTGTACCTCAGCGTTTTATGTTTTGTGTAGGCCTACTTCAAATATATTTCTTAGTTAATATTACTGTTTTGTGCCATCATCATTCCGAGTCCAGCATCCAAGCAAACTGCACGCCACTGCTCCAAGCTCCGTCTTCTAACGCCAATTGGCAAAATCGATGATCCGCCAACCTTGCCAGCCTTTCTACCAAGCCTAGTCCTCGCTATCGCCTCGACTTCGATATTTCAAGCCATTCCACTACGTTCCTATAGGCTTAATTTGCATCACCCTTTGTAACAGTGCAGATTAAGTCACTCCTCTACCATTCAAATATTTAACAACATACCCACCCTGTAATCATCCTAGTCAAGCAACTCCTGTCTCCCTCGAGTTTTAATACACGTTTAGCTCATCCCCTACCCTACCAAGCAGCCAATAATTAATTATTTAATTAATTATTTCAAGTAACTTCTAATTTCATCAGCGCACTCAACGTCGCAGCTCCAACTGTATTTAAACTGGATAACTTTGAGAGACTGGTAAATTTGTTTTTCTCTTTCCTTATTCTCTGGTCGACCAAGGTATTTGACCACTATCACTCATCACCTCTTACTCATTACACGCACTTATACACTCACGAACACAAACATGTTGCGCACTGACACTAAACCTCGCACATTAACGTTCCAGGGCATAACATTCCTGATAAATCAGGACCCTGCTGGCCCTAAAAGCCCAAATTATACCCCTGTCAATCCAATAACACTAACTCCGAATGGGCCTACCCAAAAACGAGTACCACTTCTTCCATTTAAACCAGCTTCACCAAAATCAGATTCCTCCCTCCCTAGCTCACCTTCTCCCTCGCCGGGCCACGTCTCATTCCCGAAATTTTATTTCGAAAAAGAGCTGTGGTACGCTTCACCTAATGGCAGTAACCTTCAGACCACGATGGTCCTCATCCACCCACCTATTGGTATTAGCCTTTGTAAATCAGTCAGGCAAGCAGTAATTAACGCGCTCAATCCCATAGCCCAATTTATTTCCCTCATTCAGGAATTAGGTAATCACCACATAGGCATCACTCCCTCGGAGGATAGCCATCTCAACTCTGTCACTCGTGCTCTCAGGAGCCACTCTGCCATTTCCCCATTTTCATTAATTAGATTCAGACCCACAAATTCACCTTATTTAGTCTCTCAATCTGAGGAAACTAAATTGCCACAACAAGAAACAACAAAAGTACGGTAACAGTCTATATAGCCTACTCCAGGAATCTGTGCTTTCCGTAACATGTAATGGAGACCGTAGTACTTATTTCCGTGAATTATGTTTTCCATTGTGCCCTGCCGTGTTATTTTAATTGTAATCGCTAATTACTTTTTAAAAGAGTATCAGTTACAAAGTAGTTCGTTTCCCTTGGCATTATCCCTAAGCCCAGCTGACCGGTAGCGTGGAACTTGCCCACTCTAGCGCTGCCGGGCGGGGCACGCTTGAACTTGAGGAGTCCACTCACTTTCTCTTTCATTCGTCATGCTAGAAGTCAAGAACTGGTGCATTTTTGTACTGCATTTATTGTACTGTATATACAATGTTCTTTATTGCACAGATAGACCAATTACAGAAGTGAAAATACATAGGAAAATACAAGGTGGGCATACATCATTTGACAGGAAAAGGATAGAAACATGTAAAAACGACAAAGCACAATGATAGGTAGGTGTGGGTGGAGGGGAAATAAAATTAAAGAAAACTAAGACCAGAACTATCTCCGCCTCCATCTTCAAAGGTGGATATTAACACCATCAATCCTATCAATGGCCACAATCATAACAAAATAATAACCCCTGGCACTACAGCCCATTAAGGGCCTAGGCCCACCAAGCGACCGCTGCCCAGCCATTTGGCCTGCAGATATTGGGATGATGCGTGGTCAATGTATCGGGTCCCCTCAGCCGTTAATCTTGGTTTTCGTGACCGGGGCGCTGCCTCACTCTCAGACAAAAATCAAAAGGGAAACGGAATCCACATTCCCATAATGGACGGAGAAGGGGGGGGGGGCATTTATTTGCAGATAATGAGAAAGCAAACCTATTTAGTAGGGAATTCATAGATTCAGTGGAAGATTGTCAGGATTTGGAAACCGTTAATGAGGCTGGAGAGGGTGAAACACGTAAGGACAGAAGTAGCTTCACCTTTACAAATGAGGATATTTTTAGAGAAATCAAACTGCTTCAGCAAGGAAAAGCAGCAGGGTGTGATCAAATTACTGGGGAATTAATAAAGGCAATGGGGTGGTACATTGTGCCTTATTTAAAGTTTCTTTTCGACTACGTCATGAACAATAGTAGAATACCAAAGGAATGGAAGGAATCTATAATAATACAAATTTATAAAGGAAAGGGAGATAGAAGTAAACCTGAGAACTACAGACCAGTAAGTCTGACCAGTGTAGTTTGTAAAATCTTGGAGAATTTAAGAGTAAAAAATATTTGAGGGGTATGTGAAGATAAAAATTGGTACCTGAGGAGCCAGTATGGATTTAGAAAGACATTTTCTTGTGAGGCACAACTGGTGGGATTTCAGCAGGACACATCAGATCGGTTGGATCTAGGGGGACAGTTGGACTGCATAGCTATAGACCTTTCCAAAGCTTTTGACAGAGTGGAACATGGAGTATTATATTAAAGAAACTGGAGAGAATGGGATTGGACTCAAGGGTTGTATGTTGGATAGGAACATTTCTAAATTCAAGGGTTTAGAGAGTCAGAGTAGGGAATTATGTATCACAGGAAGAGAAAGTTAGAAGGGAATTCCACAGGATAGTAAAATTGGCCCATTGCTCTTCCTAATATACGCAAATGATTTAGGGAACAATATAGCATCAAAAATAAGATTGTATGCAGACGACATTATCGTCTATAGGGAAATAAATAACATAGAGGATTGTAAAATATTACAAAGGGACCTCGATAGTATCCAACATTGGGTTGAAGAGAACCACTTGAAGGTTAACGGAGGTAAATCAACAGTCACCATATTCACAAACAAGAGATTAAAAACTGAATTTCAATATACATTGGATGGGGTAATCGTACCAAAATATGACAAGTGCAAATACTTAGGTGTGAGATTTGATAGTAAATTGCACTGGAAGGGTCATGTTGGAGACATTGTTGGGAAGGCATACAGATCGTTGCATGTCATTATGAGACTACTTAAAGGATGCGACAAAGAAATAAAAGAGAAAAGTTACCTAAGTTTGGTTCGTCCAAATTTGGAATATGCAAGCAGTGTATGTGATCCGCACCAGGAATACCTAATAAAAGAAATTGAGAGTGTTCAAAGGACAGCAGTAATATTTGTGATAGGGGATTTTAGGAGAAGAAGCAGTGTATCAGATATGTTAGAGAAGCTTGGGTGGGAAACATTAAGTAAGAGAAGGGAGAAAAACAGACTTGTAGGATTATATAGAGCGTATACAGGAGAGGAAGCATGGGGGGGGGGGGGGGGGGGTGGATCCGTGAGAGGCTACAATTGGAAAGAAATTATACTGGCAGGTGTACAGCCCGGGGGCAGTACCCCCTGAGACCCACCCCGCCATCTTTTACCAAAACCACCTGCATAGGCAGACCATAAGCCTCGTGCATTTCTTCAGACACAGGCGGGCCCGGCATACTGGTGACGGCCACGCTTACGAAATATAAACATAAACACGGTAACTGGAGCGACGACTATGAGGAAATGCTGACCCGGCAGTGGGGGAAGGCCTTAAAGCCTAGACCCGGAGGAGCCCCATCATCTGTTCTGTTCTGTTCTTGACCAGCGGCCCTGTCCGACGAGGTCCGTTCCAGCTCTTCACCAGGTGAGATCTAGCTGTGCTCAGAGTCCTTTATCTTTGTGAACACCTACCCTGAACAACTGTACACTTTACAAATTGTACTTCATTTCATATTTGTTTAAACTCCCCAAGAGGGACATCACATCTACTGGCCAATAAACACATGGTCAGTAAGCATACACGTTTATTACTAATCACACTCCATTTTACATCCTTATACCCAACCTGACCTTAGTCATAATTGCCCCTGACCGTAGAGACCAGTAACTGCATCGTCAGGTTCTATTGTACTCGAGCAAGCGACTCGACTGCACAGTGCCGAGTCACCGACTCTGCACATTCGCTGAATTGCTCACTCTACTTAATTGGCAGGCTAGATTAACAGCCTGCACTTAGACATTCATCCCCTGGCAGATAATTGCATCTTGCAGAGACGCCCCCAATAGATTAAGCACTCACACCAACACACTACACTGGTAGTCTCTCCCAGTCACGGGAAACTACCCTCATCCGGAAGCAGCCCTCAAAATTAGCACACCTACACTAGCCTGTTTATCCCACCCCCAACCAAGGGATAAAACATATTTGGTGGAGGCGCCGCTACCACGCAAAATAAGTGTAAGGGACTCAAACAACGAGCCCTCGTGGTAGAGCGATCCATACAGCAAGTAGCCAAGCGAAATTAATTTTTTTCTCTCCCAGAATACGCCCCACACTTTTTCTTTTTCTCTCCCCCCTTTATTACACGGGTATTTGTATTATTACACCCACCCCCAACCTCCCCATAGGGCAAGGTCGGTGGAAATTAAATGACCACGTTTGGAAACACGCTAAGAGACTTTGCGCACCATTTATCAGCTAGCACAACTCCACTCCTGCCGAAGTTAAAAATTAAGAACAGCGACTTAATAACTGAACACACTGCAATACGCCTCCTTCAGGAACTCGAATTAAAGGCATTAGAAATCCGCGTTCAATACCCTGCAGCGGCAGCACAAGTCACACATTTTACACGATCCCAGGCCCAGACCAGTGCGCAGGGACAACATTCACCAATATCCAGCGCTAGTGAAGCAGATTGCTTGCCAACACTCCACCCCCTATTGTTACAGCAACTGCAAATCACAGAGCAGAAGACTGATATTCAACTCGCGCGCATCACACAGTTATTGGATACAAGCGCTGTTAAGGCAGACAATCACACGACAGAGGCGGTCCTAGATATACACACTATTCTGGAGACAGTAAAACAGGATCTAGACAGGACAGTGGAAGTGGTGAAGTTCACACAGTACGACATTACACCATCGATCAGTGACGACATATCAGGCAACGAGCCCCCTGGCAACGTATCACACGTTTCACACAGGGAGTGAGGATAATTCCCCTCAAAACAACACAAATCCAAACACCTCGTCACAGGATCGAAGTGCGGACAGCACACACGGACTAGAATCCCTACACGGCCAAGGAGAGATAAACGAGCAGGATATGAATAGGCACACGGAATATCCAATGATCCACCCCAAAAAGTTCACGGGGGAGGGCCAGGATCCCGAGGAATACCTCAAGGCTTTCAATAGAACGGCTCGGATCAATGGCTGGAGCGACGAAGTCAGGAAACGGCTCCTACCTGCATACCTAACAAAGGCGGCCATGACATGGTACGAGCTCTATGAGGACAATCTAGAAGATGCCACATGGGAGGAAATCACTTTGTTGCTGAAAAGTGAATTCCAGCTCACACCAGATGATGAGGACCTGTATGACCAAATTAGACAGAGGTCACAGGGGCCTACAGAAAGCGCACAGACGTATGTAAATGCGAAACTGCTGATGTGCGACAAATATAACGCAGCCATGCATCATAAGCAAAAAGTTAAGCTGCTAATGCAGGGCCTCAGGCCGTCCATCGTGGACAAATTATGTATAATGAACAACCCTACGGTCCATCATATGCTCAACAATATAAAAACAATAGAGGCAGGGAGAAAGATCACGGAAAAAGCTACGGAAAAAGGCGCGAATCAGCATTTTCATCCAGAAAAGGACAACACCAGTCAAAAGATGGATGAGTTAGTGGACAGGATGGAGAGGCTAACAATAGCTGCCATCCAAGCAGGCGGGGGACCACTTAGAAATGAACACACTGACACGGAAGAATTGTACTATCCCGAGAGGGAAGGGGGATACACGGAAAGGAGACACTACGAGCGGGAGAAAACATACTACCCTCCACGGCGGCCGACAACACCATATACGCAAGACAGGCCACATTACCCTCCGCGGTATTCACCGGTCTCATACTCAAATGTAGAGCCAACATACCCCTCACGGCGACCATCATCCCCATACACACCAGATTACTACCCTTCAGGGTACGACTACAGCATCCCCCGGCGAAGCAGCCCGCCACCAAGCAGGCAAGGCTATGCTGCCCCACAATATAGGGGAATGGGGACTATCGGGAAAACCCACCCCCAAGCAGGCAAGGCTATGCATCCCCACAATATAGGGGAAATGGGGACTATCGGGAAAACCCACCCCCAATCAGGCAAGACTATGCATCCCCACAATACAGGGGAAACGGGGAGTACCGGGAGAACCCACCGCCAGGCAGACAGGGATATGCACCCCCGCAGTACAGGGAAAATGGGAATCGCCGGGAAAATCCGCCCACGCAGCAGCAGACGTACACCTCACCCTGTCGGAGACAAGAACATAGACCACCGGGCAATAAACGCGGAACAACAACCCCACAGAAAGGACGGGAAGCCCGGGACACGCACACGAAGGGACCAGAACACTATCCGCTCCCCGACGAATACCCGAGGGAGTTTAGGGACAAGGCACCCCGCCCGACAGACAGGAGGGCAATGCCTCCCACACCCAGTTACCCACCGCAAGAGGGGAGTTGGCGCAGCCACCCCGAGGGGGGACAGACATACAGCACGGGGAGACGCACACCTACGTTTCCAAAAAACGCCTAGACGGGGAGGTTCGGCTAGCTAAAAAAGCGGCGGAGGTTCCTCCCCTAACACAACACCAGAGAGGCCCCTCACCTAAACAGACTCGCAAGAGCAGGGGGAAGAAGCAGCCAACTAAAACAAGGGCTGACGATCCACCCCCGGACCGTTTCCAAACACACCCCGTACAAGGGGACGGTAACTGTCTGTTCAGGGCCATTAGCTTTTTAGTCCGCCATACCGAAGATCACCACAGGGAGTACAGGCGGGAAACGGTAAAACATATCCTGTCCAACTGGAAAGAGTACCGGGATTTCGTAGCAGACGAACAGGAAAACCCATTCCAGGACGGGGCAGACTACAAAAGATACATGGGTAGGGATGGTACCTATGCCGGCGCCGTAGAAGTGACCGCTCTCGGCAAGGTACTTAAGATGAACATACACGTATACACTGACGTACACTCGCCGCCACTATTCACAACCACGGGATTCGACAGGGACCTGCACATACTATTTACGGGGAACCCTAGGGCGGGACACTATACGCCCCTCATAATCACGCGCGAACAAAACGAAGACAATCAGCCCACAACACAACCGGGCATGAAAAAATCACCAGCAGGGAGACAGGGGGAAAAAGGCAAATCCACACCCTCCAGACGGGAATCCATACCCCCTACTCCACAACACGGGGCGGGACGTGACCCCACACAGGCGCAGGACACGAACACACTTGGCATAGGGGAGCCAGCAACAGGAATCGAACTCGCGACCACCTGGAACAAAAAACGAGGTCACAAGTGCAAACGAAGGTTTTTTTTACAGCATGCCCCATTACAATGTAGTAATACTACATGCTTAATTATTACTTATTAATCATTTCAGATTAAAACTATACAATTTATATTATAAATATTTTATATCTATGGCCTGTTAAATGAAATTTGTGACACTAAAATGATTAACAGTTAAGAAAATATAAATAAAAATTATCTATTTAGTATTTCAAATGGGATAGAGTTTACAAAAGTAAAGAATTCCCTAAGGTAGTTTCTAACAAGTTCATCTTTCTTTATAGGCCAGTTGTCTCATCTTAAAACATGTGCTATTAATATACCTCTTTCTTTCCCTAATAACTTACACTCATATAGTAAGTGATCTACAGTCTGGTGACCGTTATTGCATATACATGTTGGACTATCTATAATTTTAAATCTGAATAAGTATGATTTAATATTGCCGTGTCCTGTTGTCATAACTGTAAAATTGGGCGTTATGTTCATTTTCAATTTTAGTCTGTCCTGTACACTGGGGAAAAATGATTTTGTAATTTCGCCCTTGGATGTATTGTCCCATTCATTCTGCCACTTTCTCAAACTAAACACACTTAATTCTTTTAGCATATTACTTTTTGGAATTCTATTATAGCACTCACTTAAACCGCTTTGTGCTGCTTCTTTAGCCAGCTGGTCCGCTAATTCATTTCCCTCATTTCCGTTATGCGCCTTAACCCAACTGAAGACAATCACCCAATTCTGTTTCTCCATTTCAATTGCTTTTCTTCTAAATTTCTCTATGAGAAATGTATGGTTTTTGTAGTTTTTAAGTGCATCTATTGTAATTTGGCTGTCTGTGAAAACGAGTGCGGTTCTCTGCTCCGTGTCCATGGATTCTAGATGTTGCAATGCCTTAAAGATAGCTAGCTGTTCTGCTTGATTATTAGAACATCGTTTGTCTAGTTTATATTGCAGCTGTTGAATGAACTCGTTTCCATTGTATATGGCAATTCCTGATCCTACTCCATCCTCACTTTTACTTCCATCAGTGTAAACATTGAAAGAATGCATCTGTTCATAATTTACGTCAATAATTTTAACAATGTCAGCAGGGTGAGACCATTGATTTACTTCCATGTCCATGTCAATTGAGCGCTCTTCTTTACTATTAACTTTAATAAGATCGTAGTATGCTACCGTCTCCTCAATTTGAATATTAATTGGAATTAATCCTCTTATCACACAGAGAGCTTCATTAGATACAGTGCGATAAGCTTTAGCTATTCTGATATTTATCAGCCTTTGGACTCTTATCAATTTTACTTTATAGCAAGTTTTCTCTATAACCTTTCTCCATACCGGTGCTCCATACAAAATGAGAGGTAAGATTCCACCTTTGTATATTACCTTCAGAGCTGTATGCTTTAAACCCCAGTTTAGCTTTGCAAATCTTGAGAGACTAAATATCAGTTTCCTACATTTTTCAGTCATATAGTTAATGTGCTCTCTAAATGTAAGTTTGTGGTCGAAAATAATTCCAAGATATTTAACGGTGTCCACCTGATCTAAGCTTTTGTAATTAAGATAAATTTTAATCTCTTTTTCTTCTTTTCTTTTTCTTCTCGACAAGACCATAACTTTTGATTTCTGTTCATTAAATCTGATCTTATTGAGTTTAGCCCAAATTGAAATTTTGTCCATTTCTATATTAGTATAATTTTCTGCCTCTATAATAGATGTTGCTTTAACAAGCAGTAATACGTCATCTGCAAATGCAACTACCTTCGTGCGATTTGTATACTGCAATGTAAGAAGAGAATTATATTGTATATTTCAGAAACCAGGACCACAGCATGAACCTTGTGGACAACCTTTAGTAAGTCTTCTCTCAGTGTTGTTGCTAGTAATGGACATGAAAGCTGTTCTTCCTTGGAAATAGTCTTGAGAGAGTTTGTATAGATTTCTAGGGCATTCCATATCTTTTAGTCCTTTTAGAATAGCAGGCCACCAAGCGGCGTCAAAAGCACCTTTAACGTCCAAGCTTGTCAAAATTATTACGTTCCCTTTTTCTAATTCCGGTTCTATAAATTGCTTCACTTCCATTGCTGCGTCGATTGTGCTCTTCTGTGGTGTAAATCCAAATTGATTATTATTCATTAATTTATTTTTGTACATATGATGCATTATTCTACTAATCAATAACTTCTCCAGTACCTTGCCCGCTAGATTCAACAAGCTAATTGGTCTAAATTTCGATGGATCTGTACGCTTTTCTTTTCCTGGTTTAAGTATGAGAACTATTTTTGCTCTCTTCCAAATTTTAGGGAAGCATCCTCTTTTGAGACATTCATTATATATTGACGTTAAAAACTTAGGAAAATTATTGAAAGTTCGTAGGAGTATTTCCATAGTTATTCCATCTTCGCCTGGTGCTTTCTTTGGATTGAAGCTACTAATGGTTTGACGAATCTCCTCCTCGGTGAAATATCTATCATCGCAAGTATTAATTAATTCATTAATTAACCTCCTTATGTTTTTATGGTGATCTGTATCTTCTTCTTCTCTATCTTCCGGAATAAGATAATCCATAATATATTCTATAGTGTCTTCCATATTTAATGTTGTCGTTCCGTCAGGTTTCTGAAGAGTTGACATGAGAATACTGTTCCTTATTTTTCCTGAAGCCAATTTATACACTTCATTCCACGGATTTACAGATGATGTTGTGGTACAGTATTGTTTCCAGGAGTCAAATTTCTCTTTTCTGATAGCTGCTTGGTACTTCCTCTTCTCAACAAAATACGCTTGCTTACGGATCTCTCTGAGTTCGTCATTATTTTTGGTTTTTTGGAATCTCCGTCTTAAGGCTGCCGTTCTTTTCCTAAGTATAGTAAGGGCGTCAGTCCACCATGGAACTGATTTCTTCCTTTCTGACATATTTGGTCCCTTAAGTGTTATAAATGTTTGCCTACAAGTTGAATGTAATATCTCAGCAAATTTGTTAACAATAGATTCTAATTCTACTTCTCTTTCCACACTCTGGGACAGAAACTGATCTAATTCCTTCATGTCTCCAATATAATTAGCCTGGTTAAAATTTCTAGAAAGATTTTTGGCGAGGTTATTATCAAATTCTTTATATTTATCGCCTTGCACTTTGAACCTTACACCTTGAAAACTACACTCTTGCTTGTTACGTATCGGTATTTCAGTCCTGATTTCAAATTTTATAATGTTATGATCTGAACAACTCTCCTCTTCGCTAATATTCCATTCCTGCATTACTGCCAGAAGTTGATCATTAACTATAGTAAGATCATTATTGCTAGAACCTCTGCTGCTTTGAAATGTAGTTCTTTCACTATCTTCATTGATTATATGAAGTGATTTACTAGCAATATATTCTTCTAATATTCTACCTCTTGAATTCGTTAGCACATCGTGCCATGTTGTTGATCTGGCATTACTGTCCATAGCTATAATGACCCCGGCTCCGTTAGTAAATTTTAAAAGCTGGTCTATTTTCTTTAATTCTTCTTCTAATGGAAGACTATAATCTAAATATACACTTGCTGTGAAGAACTGAAATTTTCCGAATATTATTTGCATGACAACAATATCTTCGTCTGATAATTGTTCAATAAGTAAAGCGTCTATACCCCTATTTGTAATTACTATGCCAGCTCTGCTCTTTTCATTACCAGAAGTAAATGTACGATATCGTTTAGAAATGCCTGCAGTTTGGTTGTTGTACGTATATGGTTAGGTTTGCAGACACACCCTCACAGGAGGAGGAGAGGAACAACACACCCACACAGAAACGGGGAAGTGTGAACACATTAACCACTCGACAGAATCCCTGTATTTTGACAGAGCAGGCAATGAAGAGAGCGGGCAGTGTACTGACTGGGCACATTTCGCAGACCGAGATAAAGAACTCGAGCCAGGAAATAAGCCGCGAGGCCAAGCGTGCCAAGTACAATGAGCGGCCAGCTCCATGCTTCTTCAGCACAAATGTAACGCAGGGCATCAACAGTGGCGCACACAGGGACAAGGACACTAAAGTAGTAACAACAACAACAACAACATACACCCTGTATAATACATCTTTACAGGGGGAAGGACTCCAGTTAGCGGCACTGACAGTACACGCCAGCATAAATGGCCACAGGGTGCAAGCCCTCGTTGACACTGGTGCAGCGTTAAGCTGCGTCAACAGAAAACACGTCACCGTAGGGCAGATACACGGTGTCACGGGTGACATACGGCTGGTAGCGGCCAATGCTCAGACGCTAGAAAACTCGGGGGTGGCAAATATACACATCAGGCTAGACCATTTTGCGACAACACACCCCATGTTCGTGATAGAACATCTTTCTGCGTCAGCAATAATTGGTATGGATTTCCTCGCCAAGTACGAAGCTAGCATAAATTTTGCTAGCGGCAAGATGCTTTTAATGCATGACCAGAGGCTCACAATACATCCCATGGCATACGCCAGGAACGCAGATGGGATTCGAGCGCAGCGAGAAGTCCATGAGCACCAAGCCTCCACACTAAACACAATCGTCAAACACACAGGCACACACACAGATCAGACGATCAATCACACTCACAGACAGGACCTGACACCGGAACAAGATAGGTGGCTCACGGAGCTCCTGGAAGTCAATAGGGATATCTTTGCCCATTCGCTGAAAGATCTCGCGGTGACAGACCTTATCGAGCATTACGTCATACTCGCCAGTGACCGGCCGGTCCACCAGCCCTCCTTCAGGGTGAGTCAGAAGGAGAGGCACGCTATCGACACTCAGATTACAGAGATGCTCGAAGCGGGAGTCATAGTGCCGGTGATCTCGAATTACAGTGCTCCGGTCTTGCTGACCAAGAAGCGAGATGGTTCCCACAGGTTCTGTACAGAGTACCGTAGGCTCAATAAGTTAGTAGAAAATGACAGTTATCCACTACCACGGGCCGACACCTATTTGGATGCCCTCGGTGGGGCCAGCTGGTTCAGCTCGATGGATTGTTATAGTGGATTCTATTCAATCCCCGTTTATGAACCGGACAGGCACAAGCTGGCGTTCGTTACAGAAAACGGCCTCTATACCTATACAAGGTTACCAATGGGCCTCCGTAACGCCAGCCAGACCTTCCGGAAGCTAGTGGATAAGGCATTTTCAGGGCTAAAATGGCGCTCGATGCTCGTCTACGTGGACGACATAACGGTCTTCTCCCACACCATTGACGAGCATCTCGTACACTTGGAGGAGGCTTTCGCAAGGATCATAGAGGCCAAATTAAGGCTTAAACCTGCGAAGTGTCAATTCGCCAGACAGCAGATTAACATATTGGGCCATATTGTCAACAGAGAAGGCATTATTCCCGACCCAGCGAAGACGGACGCAATAACGGGCATCCCGATGCCTACAAACCTGAAACAATTGCGTAGCTTCATTGGTCTCGCTTCCTATTACAGAAAGTACATCCATAGGTTCGCGCACATCGCCCACCCCCTAACCGAACTCACACGTGAGAAGACGCCCTTCCACATTCAACAAGAACATATAGATGCCTTCAACACACTTAAGCAGCTATTGACCACCCCACCATTGCTGCAACACTTCCATAGTGATAGGCCCACATTTTTACACGTGGACGCAAGCCAGTATGGACTGGGAGCGGCCCTATTACAGGAAGATGCGGGGGGGGGGGGGCGCATACGGCCAGTGGCTTATGCTAGCAGAAAATTAACGGCCGTCGAATCCAGATACTCTGCCACAGAGCGGGAAATGCTGGCATTTTCATGGGGAGTGAACTATTTCCGGGTATACATCTATGGTATCCAGTTCACGGTAATGACTGACCACGCGAGCCTGCTTTTTTTGGGACAAATTCAAAAACCCAAATTCACGACTCAATAGGTTTTTATTCCGTCTTTATGAATATAACTTCGTGGTCAAGCATAAGAAGGGCGCTACACACCTAGATGCAGATGGGTTGTCTAGGCTGCCAGTAGCCGATCCCCCAGATGACAGTAAAGACCACGAATGGGACGACATGCCGACATTTGCCCTGACGGTGGTTAACATAAAGCAGGAGCAAGAGCGTGACCCATACTTGAAACAGATCCTAATGGCACTAGAAAACTTGGAAAAGGTCGATTCCAAGACAGCACGGCTGTCTAGGCGATTTTTTCTAGACAAAGATGGGGTACTGAAATTTAAACCCACAGCCATGCACGATAATGCACCCATAGTGGTCCCGGACTCATTGGAAGAGAATATTATGTCCGGACACCATAATAGCCCAATGGCAGAGGCACATTTGGGTATGCATAAAACATACCATAGAATCCGGGACAAGTATTACTGGATAAACATGAAGGGTGACATAGACACCTTCGTAAAGACATGTCACACTTGCCAGCGATTTAAAGCAAGACCTGGCAAGCCTCATGGATTACTCAACCCTATTCCAGTAGGAGAGCTATTCCACAGAGTCGGGATAGATGTTAAAGGCCCCATCACTACATCTGAAAAAGGTAATAGATACATACTTGTGGCCACAGAGTATCTTACCCGGTATATGATTACAAAGGCTGTTCCCAAAGCAGACACGAACAGCATAGTGGAATTTCTATTTGACATAATCACGCGATATGGCCTATTCCAAACCCTATTATACGATAGAGGGGATATTTTCACCTCGAGAGTGCTCCAACAGCTTTTGGAGGTACTAAGGATAAGGGCATATACAACCACGAGTTTTTCCCCACAGACCAACGGGCTCACAGAAAGTATGAACAAAATCATCGGAATAGCGCTAGCCAAGTTCACGGGGGACACAGGGACAGACTGGGATAATCATCTACAGCCCATTACATTCAGTTACAATACTTCTATATCCACGGCCACAAAACACTCTCCACACTTCCTGTTGCACGGCTATACACCCAGAAGCCTCATCGACAACATATGCATCCCACAGGACACTCTCACAGACAACGCAGCCCGGTTAGAGTATTTGCAGATAGCTCGCATGAACGCCAGGAAGAACATAAACGCGGCACAGAAGAAACAAAAAGAACGGTACGATCGGCAACGGAAGACCGTGGAATACACACCCGGGAAATTGGTTATGGTTTCCAATTCCGCCCGTAAGAAGAACGTGTCCGAGTTCCTCCTACCACGTTGGACAGGTCCCTTCAAAGTCTGCAGGAAGTTATCTGACCTGAACTATATAGTGAACGTGCGGCATGGACACAAACTCATTAAGGACACTATACACGCCCGCCGTACGAAGGCATACTACACTCGGAAAACAACACCCACACGTAAAGGCGGGAACACTGCAAAAAGGAAAGGAAATGATTCCGCTGGCAGGCGTGAGAAGAAAGCCAAGAGATAGCCTTCGAACCCCGAGGACCTCACCAGGATACGAACCTAACACAGACATCTAAATACCACCGACGAATATATTCGCACCAGGTCTACAGTAACACAAAATTTGGGGACACAATATATATGAACAGAGGTAGGGTTTTTTACATGATGAGAAACCGAAGGCACAACATGTATGCTTACAATAGAAAATCGTGTCAGTAAACCCACGCACATTTGTTCAACACCTGCGATAAGCAGACAGCTAGACTAGGAGCAGGTACTTCCTACACCATTGAAACTTGACACTATCGCCAGTCAGCGATAAGACGTAAATGAATATGCGACATTCGCAAGTACCAGACAGGCTAGGAACGATCTCACTCGGGCAGTAATATACACAATCATTCACTAGAGGAGTCAAAGCCGCATTACGCCCACAAATTAAATCCAGGGTCGACCAAAATTCGTACAGACAACAAACAAGGGACATACATACAGGGGCGAAGGTTCGTTCTAAGGTACTCGCTATAATAAGCCTACTTAGGGCATTAGCGACCCCGGGACTGCCAATAGGGGACGTACCGGGAACGCAAGGCCTCTAAGGAGACCACAAGACCCTTTTTTTTGAACCATAACGCCTGACCCCTGAATACGGGGGACGCCACTCTCACAGACAAACGCTCACACAAAACAGGTAACACCACATTTCTACGGCCAAAAATCATGGCAATTTGGATTACCCCGGACATAAAATGATAGAGCAGGACACAATGGGGAACGAATCGCGAAAACAAATTCCCAAACAAGCTTGTAAGCGGGAAAAAGGTGACAAGGTAGCACGTTGGCCTTCCTAAGATGCAAACACATGTCAACATACAGACAGTGGCGAAAGTCACGTTTCGTTAGCCTTCACACATAACATTAATGACTTTCTGTACACAAGGACACAAAAACACCGCGTTGCAAATAAGCGAATTCCAGCGCGTTGCGACACACTGTTGCCGGTAGGCATTCTCGTAATAACAAGACGTGACAATGACATGCAGACATGATGACACTGGCACAAAAACAATAACAATAACGACATACAGTGACGCGGATGTTGATACAGAAAGGAGAGAGCCATTACAATAGGCTCTGCATCCAATAGTACACAAATACAGTGGGCCGGATTAATCTCGGGAATACAGGCTATCATACGCCGACCATTACCGACACTAGGAACATGTCTACAAGGGTGATAACACGCAACACGCGGCACCTGACAATTAGCCACGCGACACGAGATAAGACTTCTCCGATAACATCCCACGCGCCAGCGGACGTCAGCGATAGGCGACCTCACACACACAGGCACGCTAATTACGGCCACAGCCACCTCCTTCCTACACGCGCCCAACACTCAGGGGCGGATACAGACAGATTCCAGGAGGGAACAAACCCCCCCTAATAATTTCTTTTTTTGGTTTATTTTTTATCTCTAAAAATCATTACAGGCGATCACGCTTTGACAATTTATACTTACAATCACATGCTACCCCAACGTTATGAACAGGAGACCAGGTTAGGCCGTGTCGTCACAGCGTCACCGCACTTAAACATCCTAAGGGCAGCCCGAGGGCGGTGCCTCAGACACAAACATTCTCACACAACATAGGTATCACAGACCCACAGGCACTCCACAGACTGGTATTTTAGAAGACAGTAGGTGCTTTATGGCATCTCAACTTAGCCAGCGTACATCCCAAGGAGCGGGTAGAGAACAAATAGTGACTAAGAGAGGATAACACACCACAACAGGGGTAGAGATGGATAATGCCATCAGGATGGCCATGGTACCAACTACGGGCTACCATCCCAGCACCCTTCTTCCTACATACCCTGTCACCTACAACACTATCTAACACAGACATACAGACACATAAAAACAGCTACACTACATTTCAAAATATACATCGGGGTTGATAGACTTCATGCTTCTAATAAATTAAGGTTTGCTACACCCTGGCCCCAAACGCCTACACCTGAGTATTAGAGGTGAGTCGGAAACTGATATCAAGCGGCAATGCACATCTCTGTGTAGAGAGATGAGGCCATACTTATACTAACAAGTATTTTATTAAATAATCCCGCATGCAAGGGACATAAACTTATCGTATCCCAACACAAGCCTTATCCTCAAGTGAGAGCGGACACGCCTCACATCCATCCCAATGCATGAAATATCCTATCCACACACCAGGGATTGTATTATTATTACACCCGCATGACATTTTTAAATTTTGCACACCTGGGAAAAACCCACCCCATCCACTCACAGTAAATGCCTCCTAACAGCATCATCGGCTCCCGGCCACCATAAACACGGAGTCCAACGATGCACGACCTCCTCCTACCACGCTCTAACCCCATTCAGCAAATAACACCCCCGGATCCTAATAACAAGGGACCCAACACCCTATAAACCTACTAATACCTCTAGGAAAGTACCAAGGCATCACCGCTGGAAATCCGACACGGCAATGACAAGCCTAAAGTAGCCACTGCATTTCGAAGATTCTACAGCCCCAGAACACTATTTTTTACATAATTACATGGTACACACAAACATATTTACAAATCACACTTATTTAAAAAAAAGGAATCTGACATCACACTACATGGTGATGAGAAGGTAAATAGAGAGCAGAATCGCTACACAAGAACAGAGCTGGAGAAGGCGATAAGGAGGCCTGGCCCAGTTTAAAGACTGATAGACGAAAGGTCGAAGCAACGATGACTTAGTGCGGGCAACGTCGAGATCTTGGGTGTGCCTAGCCTGCCCCCGTGTCGGAGAAGGTTACACCCATTATGCGCTACGGTCATCGAAGCCAGACCTGCAGGGGAGATTTTTGACGGCTAGTAGGAGAATTAGCCAGCTCCACACTAGACTCAGGAGACGAACCTAGAGACGACCACATTAGGACTAGACTCTTAGATAGTTGTAATAAAAAAAGCGTTCCTGTGGCGGGGAGCGAGTCTTCCATTCGAGGAAGTGAAGAAGTGTCTCAGGATTCAGAGGGACCAATCCTAGGCACGCCAAGTCCTTACCCCGGAAGATAAGGTGAATACGATTTAATAAATAAATGATAACCAATGAATAATAAATAATGCGTATGGAATGAATGTGGTCATTCGGTCCCGTGCCCACATAAATGGATGCCAGCGAGTCTCCAGAGCGTAAATGGTAACGCAGCGGGTGGCCAGAGATGTACATGATGAATGCGGCGAGCTCTCACAGGGGTCTGGGCAACCCAGGAATAAATATAAATGAATGATAAATGGCGAACAAAGCAAATAGAAACTACAGCAATAAAGGATATCCGCGCGAGGCGTTTGCTTCTTTGCAACGCAAGTGCACAGGTCTATATTAATTATGCGACACCTGGAATGGGGCCCTACTTACCTTGTTTGTGAGGTCCGCGTCGCTTTCTGCAAAATCACCGCTAGATGACATGCCCCAACAGAAGAACACCTACAGGAGGAAGGAAGGTGGAGAAGGGGGAAACGCACAGGCTCGTCTACAGACACATCCGATAACTAACAGAAATGTCACCGACGAAATGATGCCACAACAGTTGCTTAAAATTTAAAAGAATATTTACTCAGCAAACAAAGGGGCAAGAAAAATATAATTTTACAAAATAATAAAAAAAAGAAACTCTATGGCCACAAAAACCTCTCTCTGGTGATGCATATGGCTTAAGGCCAACATAAGTTATTTACATAAGTAGGCAAGAGACGGCTTAACATGCTTGCTGAGCGAAATGAAAACATTTAATTTAAAATTAAAATAATAATGCCCTAAAGATAGAAAACCAGAATACAGGTATTACCAAATGAGAAAGGGCTTGATAATTTACTAAGGTACGCAATGCCGACTCGACATGCAGACTTCAAGGCCACGATGAAACGAAAAATTTAAAAATTAAATTAATAAAATAAAATAGGATCAATTAACAAATCCACAATTTTCATGACGGAGAAAAACTCGGGAACACTCACAAAAACACAAAGTTAAACCAACAAGATTAACAAAAAACATACTAAGCTACCACCACAACACGTTTGAGTCTCCCGCTCGACGCCTAGAGAAAACACTCTCAAGACCAGAATACACTCGGGCAAAACAAAAAACAAACATGGCCACCAAAGAGATGACCGCATGTCCAATCGAATTACGGCAAACAATTAGCTTAAAATTAAATTTAAAGTCACCAGAGAGAGCAGAAAGGGAGGAAAGAATTACGCCTTAACACTATTGACACGAGGCAATTTAGGCTGCAACGGATCGTAAGTCAAATTAATAATAGGGCAATCCCAAAGATTACAAAAAACTAAATAAATAATAATTTACAACGTAAGATAAACTAGAAACGTGTCTCCAGAAGGTACGAAGGAAAACAACAAAATTTACATATCTGGTAACATTAGCAAAACAGAAAAATTAGGCCTACCAGGCGAAACAAAATACAGAATTAAAACATTAATATAAGGCCAATATCGGAGTTCCCATAACAATATATATATATATATATATATATATATATATATATATATATATATATATTAATAATAACGTACCTTAAAATCTTCTCTGTGGGGACACAATAATAATAAAATAATTAACACACAAATTTTAAAAAAATATAAGGCACTATATTGCCTCAAAATGGCTAACCCGCACATGCGCTGTTTTGTTAACAAGCACTCCTGTTTGCATCTAGTTGCGATTACTATTTCATACTTCTTCTTCACGGCGAAATGGCGAAAATACAGCCTTAAGAGCACAGACATTTCCTTTTTAGCACATATCCATATTTCGTAGAGGCTAGGGGCCAAAGCCCCCAGCACACGGAGAGACACACTTTCACCAACCAGCCGGGTTGTTGCCTACTTCACGCCAAGATGGCGGAGAATCCAAAGTCAAAAGCCGCACTGCATTAATGTTAATTGTAATTGTCCAATCACAGATTGACACATCAAGTAACAATGTGCATATTATATAATTATTTTGGCGGCATGAGGTATATATAGTCTTTTTGTTCAATGACGT
Source organism: Meconema thalassinum (assembly GCA_946902985.2). Lineage (NCBI taxonomy): Eukaryota > Metazoa > Arthropoda > Insecta > Orthoptera > Tettigoniidae > Meconema > Meconema thalassinum. Next base: position 1,205,112,271 of record OX336388.2, read on the forward strand.
AGAATACAATATCCTTCAAATATGTCTCGATTAGGATGAGATCAGAAGATACCACAAACACACTCTAACGGTCGAAGATACAACTCGGCTAGAGGCTACACTCCGGCAAGAGGAGTCGATAGATGCTGCCACCTCGAGTTCATAAGCCCAACCAAGCCATCAGGCGGGCGCTTTAAAGGTCGGGATACATATATATAGGGGAGATGCATTTTAAAAACGTTGGGACGGGCTTTTGCACGTAACAGTCTCCCTCCCTTAAGCGTGAACAGCGTTCACGAATATGCCTAGGCATAGGCAGTACTCCATAACTAGTCGATTCACCAAGGATGTTTCCAGAAGATAATGTTCACCAGTTAACTCCAATAGGGATGTATAGAACTAGCACCAATAGAGCGCACTGCTGTTGTACTGGGTAAGCGCAAGGCGCTCTTCATTTGTCTCCTCTGTTCTCATGCTGCTAATATGTAGGAATTTAAGTTGTTTAAATTGTTATTTTCATGACTATGCCGAGCTAGTGCAGTGTTCCTCTTTGCAAAAATCAGGGAAGCCCGTTTTCGTTTCACCAATTTCCACAAAATAAAGAAATGAGGAAGAAATGGTCACATGCTAATAGAAGGAAAAATTTCGGTGAGAAAAATCTGACCGAATATATTAAAGTGTGTTTCCATAATTTACAACCCGATGGCTTCACGAAAACTGTGCTGGATAAGTGTGACTTACAAAGGGAAATAATTTCTATTTTGTACCTATAAACTGATTAGTCATTTCGATAACAACCACTGAATTTATGCGTTTGTATTTGAAGGTGAGAGAGCAAGATTAAAACCGGGCGCAGTTCCATCGCTTTTTTCGTAGACCACAAACACAACAAAAATAATTATTTAGGAAGAGGCCATACACAAGAAAATTGCCGGATTATCACGATAAGCCTACAATATCGGAATCTGCAGAAATCATCTCCATTGAAGTACGGGAAGAAATCGCAATATACACGAAGAAATGAAAGTAACATTTCGGACTCCCATTTTCAAAGACATCAATACTCGGTCAAATTCTTCAAGAATAAATGTCGCAACATTAACAGTCACAAACGTATTATGTGTTTCTTGAAATCAGAATTAATCGTCAACTTCCATCTGCCCGACGGAGTATGTGGTAGCGACTGACTTCTACATCCTTGAGACATTGTCAGATGAATGGAAACAGTCATGGCCCTAAAGCAGGGATTCTCAAACTTTAAAAAAATTGTACCCCCAAGTCCTTTCCCAGGGGTAAGGGAACGATTCTTATTGAGAAATTGACAGAATTACATATGAACCAAACGTTGCGATGCATTTTCGAGGTACACATTACCGGTATCAACTTTCTTTGATTATGTTTACCTTAAAACACGACAGTTTCATGTAAGCTATCAACCTAAAAAAATACATGAATCGAAGTCTGTAAGCAGGGGGAGCAAGTGAATATTTAAATCTCTATTTATGATTTAAGTCTTATGGAGATATATTTATGAATATAGGTCTACAATACTCTAGTAATTGTAATCTTTAGGAGAAAGCATGCTGACTCATATTCATTATTTGAATAATAAAGCGTGTTAGAATTTTGTTATTACCGCTGTAGGCTATTCTTCTTTCCTCCCGCTAGTTTTAGTGCCTCTAGTCCGTAGCTCATTTTACAGCTGTTTAACGCTTAAACGCTGAAAATCGTCCATAATATATTAGGAGATATACCTATAGAATTAAATAATTTAGTCTTGGAGTATAATTAGAGAAGATATAATTTACTTTAGCTTAGAAAACTCGGTCACAATTTATAGATTCCTCGCAGCTGACTGGGAGAAACATAAAACGATCGCCATGCGCTTACCCAGTACTACACGAGCGCTATCTGGCGCGAACTTTCTCCCGCTACATCCCTATTGATGGATCAAACCACATCGTTTTGGTTAGGAAGAGTGCAGGGTCAGATTATCAGTGAAGGGATAATTGATCACCTCGCAAACCACTTAGTTAACAGCTTCACTGTGTCCATAAGTCTTCAGAAACGCAGAACACCAGCACCTGCAGTGCTTTCAGAGTCCGAGACACGTTAGGTAAATTTTCAAAAGTACAATGTTGTTAGCTTTAGACGAAGTAGGTGGAAGCAATGTGCAAGATATCATGCGACGAGTGGGCAGCCATTTACAAAACAGAAGTTAATCTAATTTCAAAAATAAAAGTTTACAGAAATTACTAATTCTTAATACATTTTATAAAAGTGAAACAAAGTTGAATTTATATGAAGAAAATACTGACCATGACCTAGATCCGTGCTTACAAAATTTCATTAACAAGGTTACCTTTTAACAGACCAGTAGTACTTTTCTAGAGCACACGCGTTGAACGATCATACATTTAGAAGGAACTACGGTAGAGGAATGACCACTCAAATTCCCAAGGAAACAGGTATGTAATATCACCATGAGTTAGGTCTCCCACCGAATCCAACTTACATGCTAGCATCTTCTACGAGAACATTAAAATTAATTATAATTTTACAAAGTTAGGCTATTACACGATGTTAACATTTTACCATTAAATGGGAATTACCCAACAGTTACAAGTTGTATCCCAGCAGATTTTGCAAATCCAATTCAAAATTCCAGAAGGAACAGATGCCTGAAGGCTTCAATGAAGGTTAGGGATACTCTACATTATACAAAAATCAGTTTACAAAATTTATGGTAGCATTTCCTCATTACAAACCTCCACCTCGTTTTATGTGCGACAGATGCACTCTGGATATTTTGTTGGCCTTAGGGTTTCGAAAAAAGAAAATTAATTAAGCTGACATGTATGCATCTACATTTCTTGGTTCCTGATCGCACACATTGCTTGGCATGGGGATAATGAGGAATACAAACGCAGTTACAGAAACGACAAAAACGAAGAGGAAATGGCAGCACAGAAAACCAAACACCAATACACTAACACAAGGAACGAAACTGAGGTTCGACACCAGATGACTATACAGCCAAAATCCGCCTGGGTGAGAAAAATCCAACATAAAAAGAACTAAGTTCAACAGTACAAGGGGTACAATGAGGTTTCCTCGTTCAGGTTTAAGATACGAACTCGTACAACCAAAGAATGCCTAACATGGCCCGAAAATACGGTTAGATGAGAAAACAAGCCGCTCTTGTCGAAAGACGAGACTAACAGAGAACACTAACGCACCATTCTTAACGATTTAAGCAGAAAAAATTTAGAATTACCAGTCAAAAGCAGAAAATTTTACTTCAGTTACAGTGGCTGATGACCGAGATTGCCATAGCATGAACTAAAACAGAAGGCCTATGTCATTTACAGTTAGCATGATGCAACTGATGACCCTGATTTCCAGCAACAACAGATTACTGGCTTTAAATGCAAAACAAGCTGACTTACAGAAGCTGATGACCACAATGTCCAACAGAAATTTAACCCCAGTAAATTTTGACGACCCTATATTAATTAACTAACCAGAAAGCACATTACATTATGGCTGTTCACGAACTGAGACCTCATATTCACAACGACATATTCATCGCACAACATACTCCAATAACAGCAATACATAATTTTTACCCACCCACAAAAATAATTCCCATTAATACTCAAATATGCAAGTTATGTAGTCGTAGAGATATCATAACACAAGCAAATACAATTAAAACACAATTCACTTACAATTACATTACATGACACATACTTGCATGTCATCGAACAGACCAGTCCCATACCTGATGCTCTTCGGATCGTGCAAGTCATATATACAACCTGCCCAGGGATCAAACCAAGAAAGAATCCCATACTTCTAACCTAGCTAACCCCAGACAGTTGATACCACCACGTAAAACAGACCTACATATTCGGTTTAGTTCTAAATTACAAGGAAAGCAACTAATAAAAATATGATCCTAGACTTACTTTTGCAAACAAAACAAACCCTGAATTACCCCACCCTACAAATCTAAATCAAAATCTAACGTTAACACATACATCCAGACACGATTTGCACAACATACACACTTATCCCAGAACGATTGCAGTATAATGTAAGTGTAAGAACACAAAAATACAAATCGCACGCTGCGATAAAAACACCTCAAAACAAACACTTACCTTTAATAAGTTTAGGAAGAATTTCTAGCCAAATAATAGTGACATGCACGTTAAATGTGCCTTTTGGCACTACAGTAGGGACATAGGGAGGGCAGATTTGCATAGTTTAGCCCTTTAAATCGGACTACACTTCTCCATAACACCAGTAGGCGTGACCGTTCCATAATAAATATATCACGAGGACAGCACATCACAACAGAATTTCATGCAAAAGAAACATACAGGAACACAACAGTCTTCTTAAACACCGACACTGCCTCGACAACTGAAATTTCGACAAACACATCATGCACAACGCTGCCCAGAACTGCAGACGTCATCGCTTGCTTGGCTCGAGAACAGGAAGCTAAATTACAAAAATTGCCACAAACCACATGGCGAACAGCTTCAGACAGGGCTCCTCGATGCCTTCACTAGTAGCATGTAGGCTATCAGAAAATCAAGAAACCCACATTTCCCATGCCAAGAACGCATGCCAGTCACTTACCAACCTTCTTTTTTCACCGGTAATGTTGCATCACAAACAGGATAAAATTCAGCACACAAACCTCGCTTTGAACAGGTCACTTACATATCGCCACACGGATATTCAGAGGCAAACATGAAACCGAACAAATGACAAGGATTAGCATTAAATAACATTAAGTGCACTGACATGACACATCCCATCAGCAACCGCTCCATCAGCACCAGAAGGGTCCATAAAACGAGCCTACGGGTATGGAGGAGGGAATGGCTGCAGAAGCGCTACACGAGCTCGGTCTGCTACCACTGCGACACCTGGAATGCGGCCCTACTTACCTTGTTTGAGAGGTCCGCGTCGCTTTCTGCAAAATCACCGCTAGATGACATGCCCCAACAGAAGAACACCTACAGGAGGAAGGAAGGTGGAGAAGGGGGAAACGCACAGGCTCGTCTACAGACACATACGATAACTAACAGAACTGTCACCGACGAAATGATGCCATAACAGTTGCTTAAAATTTAAAAGAATATTTACTCAGCAAACAAAGGGGCAAGAAAAATATAATTTAACAAAATCATAAATAAAAGAAACTCTATGGCCACCACAACCTCTCTCTGGTGATGCATATGGCTTAAGGCCAACATAAGTTATTTACATAAGTAGGCAAGAGACGGCCTAACATGCTTGCTGAGCGAAATGAAAACATTTAATTTAAAATTAAAATAATAACGCCCAAATGATAGAAAACCAGAATACAGGTATTACCAAATGATAAAGGGCTTGATAATTCACTAAGGTACGCAATACCGACCCGACATGCAGACATCAAGGCCACGATGAAACGAAAAATTTAAAAATTAAATTAATAAAATAAAATAGGATCAATTAACAAATCCACAATTTTCATGACGGAGAAAAACTCGGGAACACTCACAAAAACACAAAGTTAAACCAACAAGATTAACAAAAAACATACTAAGCTACCACCACAACACGTTTGAGTCTCCCGCTCGACGCCTAGAGAAAACACTCTCAAGACCAGAATGCACTCGGGCAAAACAAAAAACAAACATGGCCACCAAAGAGATGACCGCATGTCCAATCGAATTACGGCAAACAATTAGCTTAAAATTAAATTTAAAGTCACCAGAGAGAAAAGAAAGGGAGGAAAGAATTACGCCTTAACACTAATGACACGAGGCAATTTAGGCTGCAACGGATCGTAAGTCAAATTAATAATAGGGCAATCCCAAAGATTACAAAAAACTAAATAAATAATAATTTACAACGTAAGATAAACTAGAAACGTGTCTCCAGAAGGTACGAAGGAAAACAACAAAATTTACATATCTGGTAACATTAGCAAAACAGAAAAATTAGGCCTACCAGGCGAAACAAAATACAGAATTAAAACATTAATATAAGGCCAATATCGGAGTTCCCATAACAATATATATATATATTAAATAATAACGTACCTTAAAATCTTCTCTGTGGGGACACAATAATAATAAAATAATTAACACACAAATTAAAAAAAAATAAGGCACTATATTGCCTCAAAATGGCTAACCCGCACATGCGCTGTTTTGTTAACAAGCACTCCTGTTTGCATCTAGTTGCGATTACTATTTCATACTTCTTCTTCACAGCGAAATGGCGAAAATACAGCCTTAAGAGCACAGACATTTCCTTTTTAGCATATATCCATATTTCGTAGAGGCTAGGGGCCAAAGCCCCCAGCACACGGAGAGACACACTTTCACCAACCAGCCGGGTTGTTGCTTACTTCACGACAGAGTATAAAGATGCCAAGATGGCGGAGAATCCAAAGTCAAAAGCCGCACTGCATTAATGTTAATTGTAATTGTCCAATCACAGATCGACACATCAAGTAACAATGTGCATATTATATAATTATTTTGGCGGCATGAGGTATATATAGTATTTTTTTCAATGACGTAGAATACAATATCCTTCAAATATGTCTCGATTAGGATGAGATCAGAAGATACCACAAACACACTCTAGCGGTCGAAGATACAACTCGGCTAGAGGCTACACTCCGGCAAGAGGAGTCGATAGATGCTGCCACCTTGAGTTCATAAGCCCAACCAAGCCATCAGGCGGGCGCTTTATAGGTCGGGATACATATAGGGGAGATGCATTTTAAAGACGTTGGGACGGGCTTTTGCACGTAACAAATTACTAAGAGGGGGAAGTCGACATTTAGTTTAAGAGGAGGGGACTACGGGCCCCTTCTGGGTTCCGGTCCCGGCAGGAGGTCACAAGGGCCCCCCGGAAGGGAAACCGACCGGGACGAGCCTCCGATCAAAATTCTAGTATATAAGATACAGTTCCATTTAAAAGGCAACTTAGACTTAAGCAAATTTAATAAGCACTGTTGTAAAACAGCAGCTACAGCACATTTCAGCACTAGACTAAGGACCATTTCGGCTTGTAAATACAAAATATTTTTTTAAAATATTAATTCATATAACTTAGGTTAAACACTTTTTAATTAAGATAGAGCGTCCGGCACCTGGCACCTAAAACCGTTACCAGGGTAAGACCGACAACACATTGCGAACACACGCACGTGTAATGTGAACGCGACACAGAGCGTTCGGCACTTGGCGGCTAGACGTTGCCAGGATAAGCCCGATAAATCGATAAAATAACGTTAAGTAAACATAACAGGGCGGAGGCACTGAAGCCGTCCGACCCATCAGCGAGGTATACGGTACAGCCACAGGAGCTGACCGACCCCGATAACACACGAGACGTCCGAAGAGGTCTCAAGGGCGGTGGCATCATCCAAGCCGACCCTTAAAACAGCGCTGCGTGATATGTGCACATAATGTATTGGCCACGTGTGCTTAATTCACATGCCTTTTCTTTCAGCAAAGAGCACCACCACTGCAGCATCGTGGGAGCACAAATGACCATGGTAAAGGTAAGGTGGACTACCGACGTCACATACACACTTCACACAATGAGTAAACACTGGGGAGACACACAAATACACACATACACAAAGAGTAGAAACTAGTAGCATGATAGAATACGGCCACCTTAGACTAAGTTAGATTTAGTGGCGCCATATATTAAGATCTATGAACAATACCAGAGATAAAGGGTATTTTGATAAATGTCATGTATATCCACCTTTGCAGATTCACCAAGAGCCAACACGGGTGCGTACGATGGCGCATGAACAGCACTAATATATTTCATTTTTCAGAGAAGGCAGACATATATGCATTCACCCCTTGTAAATATAGCCCCCAAACACACATACCCTACACTAATTATGCCACACACAAATACACTGCTCGTAAACTATTTCAGTCGCGCCCTTCAGGCGACGGCGCCGCAGTCAGCAACGTCAAGTGACCGTGGGGCACCGAGCGATGCTGACGCAATCACACACAAAGAACGATTAAATGATGAGCGGAAAACGATAGCCAGAGAGACGCAGCCTTGTGAGCGTCTGTCCTAGCCATCAAGGTGAATTTTTCCTACCCACGGGGAGAAACTCACGAGGGTATAACGGTTGAACGGTTTACCACTAAACCGCAGGTACAGGTGAAAGAAATGAAGGTTGACAGGTACTTACGAATCGGCGGATAATAAGAGAAAGTATGAGAAAGGCCAGATGAAAGCAACAGAGAAAGGTACCGAGCTCGTAAATGATAAGGTTTATTATTAGAACAATGATTATTGTCACTATTGTTATTCTTATTATTAATATTGTTAGCACTACTATGCATCATGATAAAATGTGAATATGAATTTACTATTGCCACACATAGACACCAAACACGTTTATACACACTTTTGCCTCTTTCCTTTCTATTCTACTAACGATAAAACTTGTGAAGGTGTCCCGTTTCATCCCAACAACAATAAACCATTCTGATATACCTTTAACTTATACCCTGGGGCACCTGTTTTCTATTTTCTTCCATCTTTTATACTTTATAGACACAAGGTACGTGCAGGGAGCAATTTTTTTTACCCCACACAGCGTCGGACGACACAACCACCCGTCCAACCATGGTTTTTTTCCTTCCTGCATAGCACCAATACACATATATCTATATTTTTCTTCCTCTTTTCGTTAACAGCAATAACATCAAGAACATGTAATTTTCTGTATTTTTATTTTTCAATGTCAACTTTTATAACGATTAATTTTAGATGAACAATGAACTATGTATATACCCATAACCACCCCCTCTGAGCACACGCTAAACTCGCATCACCACCTGGATAACATGACATCGATACACCCACACGACACCGACACTGAAGAAGAAGAAGAAGAAGAGTGACAAGAAGAAAACGAGGAAAAATCATCACAGCGACACGCCCACTCTATTTCCCGTTCGCGAGGACGCGAACAAACGACGAAGGGGACTTGTACAGCCCGGGGGCAGTACCCCCTGAGACCCACCCCGCCATCTTTTACCAAAACCACCCGCATAGGCAGACCATAAGCCTCATGCATTTCTTCAGACACAGGCGGGCCCGGCATACTGCTGACGGCCACGCTTACGGAATATAAACACAAACACGGTAACTGGAGTGACAACTATGAGGAAATGCTGACCAGGCAGTGGGGGAAGGCCTTAAAGCCTAGACCCGGAGGAGCCCCATCATCTGTTCTGTTCTGTTCTTGGCCAGCGGCCCTGTCCGACGAGGTCCGTTCCAGCTCTTCACCAGGTGAGATCTAGCTGTGCTCAGAGTCCTTTATCTTTGTGAACACCTACCCTGAACAATTGTACAGTTAACAAATCGTACTTCATTTCATATTTGTTTAAACTCCCCAAGAGGGACATCACATCACATCTACTGGCCAATAAACACATGGTCAGTAAGCATACACGTTTATTACTAATCACACTCCATTTTACATCCTTATACCCAACCTGACCTTTGTCATAATTGCCCCTGACCGTAGAGACCAGTAACTGCATCGTCAGGTTCTATTGTACTCGAGCAAGCGACTCGACTGCAGAGTGCCGAGTCACCGACTCTGCACATTCGCTGAATTGCTCACTCTACTTAATTGGCAGGCTAGATTAGCAGCCTGCACTTAGACATTCATCCCCTGGCAGATAATTGCATCCTGCAGAGACGCCCCCAATAGATTAAGCACTCACACCAACACACTACACTGGTAGTCTCTCCCAATCACGGGAAAGTACCCTCATCCGGAAGCAGCCCTCAAAATTAGCACACCTACACTAGCCTGTTTATCCCACCCCCAACCAAGGGATAACACAGAGGGCAGACCACAAATTCAAAATTGGACGGCACTTTAGCAGAAGCGATTGGGGTAAATTTTCATTCATTGGGAAGGGTGTGAAGGGATGGAACAGTTTACCAAGGGTGGTGTTTGATCCCCTTCCAAAATCAGTCCAGATATTCAAGAGCAGAGTAGACAAAATCAGGGAAAAGAAAGAAGTGCTATAACTTAGTGCTGTATTCCTAGAAACATTACACGTGCTATGTAATTCCTACAGCAGTTGTGTGAGGGGAGTTCAATCAATGTGTAAATAGTACATTACGTTACTGTATTCTTTTAATATTGTGTAGTGTTTGTAAATTATGTACCTCATTTGCCACCGAGGTTGACACCTCATTGCAAATAAAGTGATTTTGATTAGAATTGTCCTCATGAGGCTGAGTGCAGCCCCTTCCAGCCCTCACATCAGTTTCTAAAATCCTTGACGGAGCTGCGAATTGAACTCTCGGGATGAGAGCCAGGATTGCTACCCCAACACCACGGACCCAGGATATCAATGCGAATGGCAAAAATAGCAACAAAATACTACCACTAAAACATTCTGTCACCAGGCACACTCACATGGACCCTTCCCCATTACAGTCTAAAGAGACAATGAACTATATCTAATAAACAATATAACTGTCACCAGACACACTCACATGGACCCTCACACACCACAGTCTAATGAAACAATCAAACTATATCTAATAAACAATGTAAATATCACAAGACACACACATGGACCCTCCCCATCACAGTCTAATGAAACGATGAACTGCATCTAATAAACAATGCAACTGTCACCAGACACACTCACATGGACCCTCCCACACCACAGACTAATGAAACGATGACCTGGCACAAATAAACAATGTAACTGTCACCAGACACACATGGACCCTCCCACATCACAGGATGAAGAAACAATAAACTTGCACAAATAAACAATGTAACTGTCACCAGGCACACTAACATGGACCCTCCACACCACAGGCTCTTCAAAAAATGAACTAGCACAAATAAACAATGTAACCATCACCAGTCACACTAACATGGACCCTCCCACACTACAGGCTGTTACAGTGTGTTACCCGACTGAAAAAGTATTAACTGAATGTTTGTACAGGCAACACTGAAAATATGACTTTAAAACTTCACATTGGCATTATAACTAAAATCACCTATACATGCTTTAATATTTACACAGACAATCGGAGTGAAGATTTTTATGAGCCTTGACGCTCTTCTGCCGTACTTCGCAGATCATTGAATATTTTGCAGGTATTCACAACAACGATTCATTACATTTCACTGAGTAATGCTGACGTATCTGGAGTGTGGCACCTATACTCCCATTATTCCGATTACAGTATATACTCGATTCATTTGAATAAGGAATCTAACCACTTATAATTTGTTTGATAACCTGTGTCTCTGAAATGTCTGTACTAGTGTGTGTATTTTGTAACTGAGGTAAGATTTGGGTATGAAGCGGCCGTGTCTTTAAGTGTCTGGTACTGCCCCCGTAAATTGAATTATACTGAGACCACGGTGGCTGTATTGGCATATGTGAATAAAGTTATGGCCGTCATAGTTGTGACGTGTATATTCATGACGTAGGCACGGATGACGCAGACTTCATGCAAGTAGGCTGGATGAGCTGAGATTCTTGGTGACGTCATGATTTTGTTCGAGAAGGATCTGAGATTTACGACGCAGTCGCAGGGAAACAAGGAATTGTGCTGAGGAAGAAGTTACGCTATTGGAGGAGAGGCTCGAACCAATGAACGATAGCTTGGAGGGAGACGTAGATTACTGAAACTACCATATTTAATTACTTTTGGCATGCAGAATTGTGGAAAACTATTTTCAGTTATGGCATTGATTTGGAATTTTGAAGAAATTAATTATGAGTTTTTGAAATTTGAAAATCCAGCAAGTATAGCCAAAGTTAGAACTTCTAGCAATGACGGAGGAACAAGCTATGGAAGGGATGGATACGCCCCTTAAGAAGTTGATAAAAGGTCTTGCACAGCAGAGAGGAAGCTCTCATGGCTCAGTTTTCTGATTCTCATATTGTCAGACTTCGAGTTATTCAGTGAAGCAAGTCGTCATTAGCAAGTGTGGTAGAGCCCACAGCATCGAACAAGCACTGAGCGTGCAGCAGTACAATTTTACGATTACTAAAACTAGGCGAAGTTGGAGCGCACACATAAACGAGTCTACAAGATTATCTATCAAGAGTTAGCTACTGCATTTAGGCTAATTCAATTGTGCATTACAATATTGAGGCGTGTACGAAAGTTGAACATTTTCACTATTATACTTTGGAAGATATTCGCATTTTAAGACTGCAGACAAAAAGTGATTTTCTCGACACCTGAGAAGCACTTTTATAATACCACATTCTACGCTACGGCTGACACGTGTATTGCAACCGTGATACTGAAGATTACATTTGGTGATACAACGATACATTCTACAATGGAACAATATAATCTGGCAGTACTTTCGACTATTATTATAATGGAAGTGAAGATGGAAGACTAAAACTTTAATGCAATTGGGACATATATCAATGGAGTGAAATAGCAACATGGAGCTTCGTTAATCGTCATTCTACAAAAGCGAGCATGTAGTGAACATCCAACTACACTCATGCATCGTAATCCATCGCTGAATTACATCAAATGGCAGTGGAAATATCTTCATACTCCACTATTATGAACATTTCTGCGGAAATAATTGCAATAAACTTCATCGCGAATTTCTACCAGAACTTCAGGGAATTTTCAAGAGAGGCCAGGGTGGACCCGGCTCACAAAGAAGAGTTTTGCCAGAAGGATGTCTATCGTCTACACGGAGCAGTGCGATTTGTGGAGGAGGAAACTGTTCTATTCTCCGAGGGCGCAGGTTCCAGGTTCGAGGTCGAAGCACATCTTTACGGTGGTGAAATGGAACCATCAGCAGTCTTCTTTGGAAATTTTCCTCTAGAACTTCAATCAACAGATAAGGTAGTCGTGAACGTTTCTTGATTTATTTGAGCCATTTAGCGATATCTGAGCAACCATTTTCCCCATATTTTCTGTCCCATATATTTTGCCCCATATTCTTGCTTGATATTTCTGTACTCAGTACACTTTGCTGATTTATGCCTTTTTCTACGATTTATTAAGACATTATTATGTCATTGGCATATTTAAATAATTTTGGATCAGTTGAGACTGATAATATATATTCTTTCAGTAATTTGCATATTTTTGTAGTCACGATTTGACTGTAAAGTTAACGATTTTCTATGGCAAATTTGAATTCAGACAGCGTGTCATTTTATTAAAGTAATTCTATTCAGTAAATTACTTTGACCAATTTTCTGTCATCCTCAAGAAAGAAGAATGATTAAAAGATTTTAGAGCGTTAAAATCTACTACTTTATCGACGATCTTGGAAATACTAGTCGTTTTATGAACATGATTGCAACATAGACATTTATCGTCAATTCTGAAATACCATTGCATTATAGACAATTTTATGAAATATGAACTTTGAGTACGATTTATTGAGTACACTATAGTAATGAACATTTGATAGGAGTTTTTCTCAATTCTAGATTGGAACAATAATGTTTGCATTCCACAGTCTAATTGTATTCTATTCGACTATTTATGCAGTTTAGATGAACTTTGATTGAAGATAGTATTTTTATACTGCGATACTTTGATGATATTAATCTCAATTTTGATAGACCAGGGAGGCGTGTCTAATCGTATTTGCTATTAAATTTATTTGTGACCGGCAAATTTTTACTTCATATCGCTTCATGAATGAAACCCACGAAGGTTAAATATAATAACAGTTTTTGATACAATTGATGAATATAAGAATTTTTAAAGAGGAACTATGGATGTATAATCGTTAGTTCAGTGGACGTGTAAAAGTAGCTGATGAATAATGCCCTGTAATAAGTGAAGGAGGTTCCCACAGTAATATTGATGATGATGATGATGAATTTATAAATGGAGGTTTTTTGTGTGTAGTGTGGAAGATTTTGATGCCATATATAATGAGATATATGATGAATTATGGGCCAATTTTGGTGCAATTTTGTGCGTTTTGAGCGAGGTATTTTTCCGCTGAGTGTATTGTTCAGGTCCATTGAAAATTATTCATGTGAAGTTACTGTTAAAATTAACAAGAGTGTTTAAATAATTTGAGATAACGATTTTGAATGGAGGTTACCGTCACAAATAATTATTATTAATCTTATTAAACCTGAATCTAAAATTTAAATATAACTAACCTTCATTGGTCGATTATATCACCACGATTTAAGTAATTATCAACCGGATAAACGTGTGGTTTAATGTATTTCTAATATAAATAATATAAATAATGTAAATAACTATGTAAATATCCTTAATAATAATTTGAAACGAACGGGATTAATAGAGGCGTGTATAAATTTTTCAATTGTCATTTGACAATGTTATAAACAATTTAAAATGTTATAAATAATTAATGAACATTTTGTTATAAACATTAAACTTTTTCGTTATTATACTCTAAACAACGCTAGTTCAACAATTGGAATATACAATTAAACAAGATTTGGGATTATTAGAGTAATCCATTGATATTTGAACGGAGCATTTAAAAGATTTGCGTGATAATATTTGAGTTGAGATGTGAACATTTAAAGTGTTTTGAAAAGGAGCTAGGCTCTGAGGTAACTAGCATATGCTAACATTGGTTGGACAGGTGTGTCCATTTGACGTAGCAAGCATGCGACACGGTCCAGGGTGTATCGCAGGTGGCCAGATAACTGAATGGTAGAGGCCAAGGTCATCTACATAGCAGCCTTGCGGTTATAAATAAAATGTGAAGTTCATGAACAAGGAAACAAATGCTTTATGTCTCGTCCCAGCTCCCTTATCCATTCCAATGTGCATTGTTGTTATTATTACGTTCTTTTGAGCTAGAGAAAGCTGAATTTTTGTATGTTAAGTCTACAAGTCCTACAGGAGGACATGATTGCATTGACAATGGCTTCTGATTGCCACGTATATTTTGTTGTTAAATTTTGTTAAGTTATATTTTCTTTATGTGAAATAAATTATTGTGCAGTTTAAATTTTCTTGTTTCCGACTTGGTTCATTTTAAATATCGTGGTGGAGGTTATTGTGAGGGCATACTATTAAGTGATCCAGTTGAAAACCCAGACCCGAGATTAAATTGAATAGGTAAGTAAAAGGTAAGTATGAACCCCCGTATATTTTGGTGTGTTCCACAATAATTTCATGTTAACTACTGTGCTATAATCTCGGTAGTATCTGTCAGTGCCATTTTCATTGATGTAGCTGTGCCGGTGCGATTGATTATTGGCAATCCGATTAAGGGGGCGGATTTCTGACAGCCTACTATCCGGATTATCGGGGACAGTACCATCCCAGCAATTGCCTAGAGAAGAAGTGGGATACCACAGAAAACCACTCACAGGATGGCTGAGCTAGGAATCAAACCTGCCTCCTCTCAGTTTTGCCCCGTTCCAGCCTTCAGATGAGAATTAAATTTCTTGGCAGAGCCGGAAATCGAACCCGGGCATCCGCAATGACAGGCAAGAACGCTCGCCACTGCGCGGACAATCGAATGTTGAAGATGATGCGTACAGCACGCATTCTGCAGATTCATATCACATTTATCTAATGTTACAGTACACTAAATACCCTGTAACAATACAATAGAAAATATCACACCTTGTATCAAGGTCTTTATTATAATCAAAGAAAGATGGGGAAAATTTCGGCAGACTAAATGTTTGGCATTATTGGACCGACACTGAGTGGCCAAAACTCATGGGCACGGAATGTGTTAATAACGAGTTGCTCCACCGCGAACCCTCAAAACGGCAGCAATACAGCGAGACATCGACTCGACAAGAAATGGGTTCCTGACTCCCAACATTCAACTGGGTGGTGATCTGACTCACAGTAGCCCTTCGATCGTCCCATGGTTCTGCTGAGGCGACGTGATGTCCGTTCGTTAAACACCTGTGGTCGTCCCGTGCGGCGGTTTACGCGGATGGTAACAGCTGTAGACTCGGTGAAAGGGATCACCAAAACCATTTTTTAAGAGCATCTCTGGCATCAGTTTAAAAATATTTCCACTATATTTCCACTACCCACCACTTGGAATTTATCTCTATACTACTCAGCTTCTAGCCATTTATTACCTAGACTATAATTCAAAAGGTTGCCCGAATCACAGAGAAAATGCGTGAATCACGTCTGCGGTGGTATGGACATGTGCTCCGTAGCAGTGAAACCTCAGTTGCTAAGACTGCCCTTCAACTGAATGTGGAGGGTCGTTGACCTCAAACACGCTGTTTGGATAGGGTGAGAGATGACATGCGGCTCACTAAACTCCGCCCCCGGGACGCTATGGATCGATTGAAGTGGAGGAATCATTGTAGGAAGGCAGACCCCACATAAATAGGAAAATGCAAAAATAGATGATGAGTATAATTCAACAGACATATTTCCTCAAACAAAAACTGGGAAAGGGGAGGCTCTACACCCAGGTGAAGCCCAATATGACTGCTACTTTAGAGTTTGAAATAGAAAAAACAGGTCATAGTGGTAACATATGAAATGTCAGAATATACATTGGAGGCAAAAGTTCCCACACAAGTTGAAATTCCATTTTATTATATCAGCAACAAGAGGAGTACACTTAAAACAATATGTGGGTTATTCACAATTTAGAAACGCATCAGTTGTGAAAAGTCACACTTTCTTCTCATTAAAAAATCCCTCCTTGGCTCCAGTAATATCTTCCACATTTTTGGAAAACATTCCTCCATGCTTGACTGATAAAGTGATGCATCAATCTGTTGAGGAATTTTGCATATATATGCAGCACCTGTGACCAAATAATTCAAATTTTTATTCATCGCTCCACACCACATGTTGAAAAGGCAAAGGAAGCTTGTACAGTAGTTTTACGTGATCGTTAATTTCACGATCATGAGTCATGGGACCTCCTTTTTACGTGGAATCTGAACCACAGGACGTGTTCCAGTCTTCTCAAGTTCATGTTTTGTGTACAAGGACCCACTTCAGTTTTTAGCCTATTTTCAATTTTGAAAAAATAGGCTTATGAGATCACCTTTTGTCCGTGTGTGTGTGCGCGTGTGTGTGTGTGTGTGTGTGTGTGAGGTGTGTGTGTGTGTGCCCCCCTAATAAAATCTAAACGGCTGGAGCGATTTCAATGAAACTCGGTAAGTTCATAGCACTATTCCCGGCGACCTCGACCGTGCCCTTCAAATTTTGTTACATCTCACCAATCCGACATGGCGGCTGAGCGAAATATTTCACTAGCATTCAATATCACCGAAACGATAACCGATATCGCCCTGAAATTGTGTACGGTGATAAAGGGCACTACTAGAAGTTCATCTATGAGACTTTCAAAAACCTGGTGACTACAAAACCAACATGGCGGTCAAGCGAATTCGACACATTTAAATAGACTTTTCTCGCGATTTAACTATCCAAACGTAATGAAACTTGGTACAGCAATTTTTTATACACATTGTAATGCACTGGAGTCTAATTTAGTTCAATTGTTTACATAACCTCAAAATGGCGGCTGTGCGAAATATTTCACTGACATTCTATATCTCCGAAACTATTGCAGATATCACCATGCAATTTTGTACGGTGATAAAGGGTACTGATACAAGTTTACCTATGCATATTTCATAAACCTGTAAAGTACAAAACGAACATGGCGAACAAGCGAATTTGAAATATTTTAATAGACTTTTCTCGTGATTTAACTCTCTGAGCGCAGTGACATGTGGTACAGTAAATGATTTTGCAGGTTGAAATTCACTGCCATCTAATTTAATTCAATTGTTTACATAACCTCAAGATGGCGGCTGTGCGAAATTTTAAATTAAGTTTTTATTTCTTGTGTCGTAATCATGCGATCGAGGTGAAAGTTTGAATAATGAACCTAGGCAATAATTGTCCTTGAATGGTACATAACTCTATGGCCTATACATATACCAATCCTAAATGGCAAGCTTCTGAAATATTTAGACGGTTCTCAATATCTATGAATCTTTTACAGCATCCAAACTGATTTTTTTAAATGTTCATAGAGACTATGAACATATGTTCACCTATAGGACTTTCAGTAACCTGGTGAGCACAAATCCAACATGGCGGCGACGCGAAGTATAAATATTTAAATGGACGTTTCTCGCGAATTAAATATCCGAGTGCCGTGAAACGTTGCACGCTAAATGCTTATACTAATGTTGATCCACTGGCATCTAATTTATTTCAATTGTTTGCATAATCACAAGATGGCTGGAGTGCGTACTTTTAAAATCTTGTTCTTACTTCTTTTGTTCTAATCATGCGATTGAAGTTTGAGTACCACACGTACACCATAATCTTAATGAATTAGTAGAAAGATAAGAATCCAACCTGGCGACCATCTGAAAAATTTAGACGGTTCTCAATATCTACGAATCTGTTACAGCAATTAAACTGAAATTTTGTATGTTGATAGAGACAATTAACATGAGCAGGATATATGAAAATAGGCTGTTTAGTTCTTCACGGAACTACTTGTTTC
This sequence comes from Meconema thalassinum, assembly GCA_946902985.2. Lineage (NCBI taxonomy): Eukaryota > Metazoa > Arthropoda > Insecta > Orthoptera > Tettigoniidae > Meconema > Meconema thalassinum. The sequence goes on from OX336388.2 coordinate 1,205,130,824, forward strand.
TATTTACTGTTCTCAACAATGCCTTTTAAACAGCATTCCCCCTCAATTAGGTTGGCTCCCCTGAGATTGTTCTTGACGGTAGGCCAAAACCTAGTGAGACCAATTTCTTTTATTTGACTGTTGTTGAACTAGTTCTGTTGTAGTAAGTTTCCTGTTTCTCTTGCTCCAGATTGAATCTCTGCTTTGATAGTGACATGGGGCCTAGACTGCGATTATTACCTGAGGGCACATGCGCATGCAGTGAGTTTCGAATCCAATGTGATGCAGCATGATTGAGGGAGGAGGAACATTCACTTAGCGTATTGCAATGGAAATGTTCACATCAGCTCCTACTGCAACTGTAATCCATAATAGTGCGTCTTCCAGGAACACAGCAGCACATATCCCCTCCGAAACCTTCCTTCTCCTCCTAAGCTCTCGGGCTCACGCAGGTTTATAGCCATCAGGTAATAATCGCAGTCTACCAGTTCATTCCCTGTCTTTGTTTGATCCATTCCTTGGCCATCTCTGAATGGTGTCACGGATCGTGTTGCGAGACATCTTCAACTTTTAGCTACCGGTATAGCTATCACAGTATGACCTTCATTATGCCATCAAACAATGTCTGAATGTTCTTTTAAGGCACACCCATGGCCCATTCAGTGGTAAATGGGAAGTAAAATATAGAGAATTAAATATTTTGTCATTAAAATATAACTAGCCTAACTTATCAAAATGAAGCACAACCAAAATTTAAAAAAACAACACAAAAGCTTTCTGTACAGTACACTGAAAACTTTTAACTTTGTGGTTTGTCAGTAAATATAGCAAAAAAAAAAAATATTCCAATGGGAAACTGTTTATAAGGCACATATCTGAAGAATGTACACAGCATCTTAACAGCTCAGAAACAATGCATAATTGCCACTACTATATTTAGCCAACCATAATTACAATTTACTTCACCAAAAATTAGGCACAAATGCTTCCTTTATTAGCTTGTATTGGTCTCTAAAATGTTCCACAAGACATAGCCATACAACCACATAAAGGAGTGAGAGAAAAGACAAATATCCCTTACAGAGTATTGTACCAGAGAGTAATTTGCTCGGTGGATCAAAGGAATTGAATAATCGCTCTTCCTGGAGATCAATTGTTCATCGTGGTGCGATACTTTTTGAAGAAAACCGCCGACGTATGATAGAAGATCGGAGGCAGCGCAGAAAGAACAGAGTGTTCATTAGAAGACAGGGAATGAATGCGGATGTCTCACCTGGACCTGATACTACCTGTCATCACTGCGGGAAACTGTGTCTCTCCCACATTGGGCTCGTTAGTCACCTCCGGACTCATCGATGAAGAGTCATTCAGCATTGGAAGGCCAATCTACTCGAGACGAGTGTTTGCTATCATCATCATAATTCTGTATAGTGTGGAAATTTAGACACACTGATTTTATAGTTGATTATGAGGCGATTATCTTGTGACCATTTGGCTAACTCCCCTGTAACGGGGTCAGCAGACTGCTGTATGACCTGTTTAGTTTCACCTTTTATTACGAGTGTTGTATCGTCCGCAAACAAAATTTCCTTATGTGAATGAACGTTCTGTATTATATCATTGATATATAGAAGGAAGAGTAGTGGGCCCTAAACCGATCCTTGGGGTACTCCAAATTTAATAATTCCCTTATTGGATAATGTTTCATTAAGTAATTTGGTTCCATCATCATTGTGTCTCAAGCTTACTATTTTTTACGCCTTGTTAAGTAAGACTATTCATTTATTAGCTAGACCTTTAATACCATATTGATTTAGTTTTGTAAGGAGGATTTTATGGTCAACAACATCAAATGCTTTCGATAAATCCAAGAATAGGCCAGTTACATGTTCCTTATTGTCAACTAATTTCAGTATACTATTAATATATTCATAAATTGCTGTCTGTGTAGATTTTTCCGTTCTGAATCCATGTTGTGAGTTTGATAATATTTTTTTTTATAAAACTTATCAGTCTCCTATACATGATTTTTTCACAATTTTTGCGATACCAGTTGGTAAGGTAATAGGACGATAGTTATCTAATTCATCTTTTGAACCGTTTTTGTGCACTGGAATTACTTTTGATAACTTCAAAATATCCGGGTAAGTTCCAGAGAGAATTGAACTGTTTATTAAGTGTGTAAATGGATTTATTATATTTTCTGCACATTTTTTTAAAATTGCATCTGGGATGCCATCAATGTCAGCACAAAATTTATTTTTTAGCTCTTTTATAACTATTATTACCTCTTCACTTGTGACATGATTTATAAATAAAGAATCACTACATATATTTATATTATTATTAGAATTTCGTGTATTTACCTGTGATTTATTTAATAATTTTTGTGGAATTTCCAGATAATAGTCATTGAAAGTATTTGCTATTTCCTCGGATTATTTATCACTTTATTATTTCTGATCAGTGTAATGTGCCTTTGTATTTTAGCAGATTTTCCAGTTTCTTTCTTTATCACGGACCACATAGCCCTGTTTTTATTAGATGACTGGGAAATAATATTATCATTATGCATTTTCTTTGCTAGTCTTATTACCTTTTTTAATATGCTAGTGTTTTTTTTTTTGTAGTATAAGTTGAATTCAGGTGTTGTGTGGTATTGTTTATATAATTTGTGTAGAAATTCCTACATATAATAGTACAAAAGAAAGCATAGGTGTTCGGAAAAAGAGTGCATGGTGTAGCTTATAAGCTACGCATCTTATTTCTCCCAAATATCGTGCATGGATTTTATTTTTAATCAAAAATGCATTATGTAGCTGCTTGTATACGATCTCATTCGTTTACTTAGTACTAAGATGGCAAGATGGCGTCACAGTGAGAGTGTAGTGAAATAGCAGCTAGTGTAAATATTTGATAAAATTGGTAAAATATTATAACAGAAGTTTAAAATCTATAAAGTGTTTTTACACAGATTAGGTCATTTGAAAAATGCTTTTTGCAGTTAGCAAGGTATGTAGATATGATTAAAATCATATAGTTATATACTTCTACCCTATGGAAGGTAAATACAGTGATATTATGTTTGTTGCTTATCAGCTACATTATGCATTCACTGCATTTCAGAACATAACCTAACCATGTCAAAGGATGATCAACCGAAGGATATTCTGGAGTGGCTGGAGATACCAGAAGGTAGTGAAGATGACCTAGACTACTCTTCTGATGACTCACTACAAGACATAACATTCACACCGACTGTATTGCAAGATAGTGACGAAAGCGATGATGACACACCCATAGGTAGGCCTAAGAACTGTTCCCATCAGCAGTCACAAGTTGTACAAACGGTTCTGGAACTATATTAGCAACCCATTCAAGCACTTCGTCTTCACAAATATTGCCACAAACTAAAGGAGTTAATGTCCAAACACATACAAATGCCAGTAATAATAATAATTCAGATCTCTCACCAAGAAGTGTCCCAACAAAAATGTACCGTAAACTGGGGTGACTTTGTGACACTTTTCAAGGTTTTTGTAAAATAATGTCAAAACCATTCCTTTGGTATCATCGGGACTCAACTTTTGAAACAATGAACCCTTTCTCTTCCCATACATAAGAAATTGACAAACTTTTCACTTGTTTTGAAAGCGTAAACATAAAAAATATTTGTCACAATTTCACCCCATGGTGTGGGGTGACTTTGTGACACTGTGATTTTGCATAGATATTCTGTGCTTATCCCAATTTGTCACAAAGACACCCCCTTGTGTTTGATTTAGGATCAATTTAACAACAAATTATGATGATAATGCATTTTATTATGATGATAATGCATTTTATTAATCCCTTAACGAGTCAAGGACTCATATACAAAGGAATTGTACAGTTTTATCTTGTTGGCGACAAATTACAATACAATGTTTAGTTTACAAAGTTTTCAGTATGAAAATATATACAACATTTTGTAGCTTTCATAAGTTTTTGTACACAATGTGTTCTTCTTTGGTCTTCTCAGATTATGACATTTCTTCAAACAGACATTTTATAATCATTCCACATAAACTGTTTTAGCCTCCTTTTAAAGATTGGGAGGCTAGGTACAATTTTTATATTTTCTGGTAGTCTATTGAATTTTACAAAGGCACTATACTTAATGCTATTACTGCCATATTGTTTGGAATTGATATGGAAAAGTGTTATGTCATCTGCATGTCTAGTTTTGTAAGCGTGTAAATCAGATTGTTTAGTGAAGTTTAAATTTGTGTGGATTCTGTGTGTAGGATTTGGTACATTAGGACATTTGATTTGATTTCTGCATTTAGGGCTACTGGTTGAATTTTACTCGTAATATAAAGGTGTTTGGTTGGTGTTAAAAAAGGGTAGTTATAAATATTTCTTATGGCTCTATTCTGAATTACCTCAATTTCCTTTTTTAGGTAATTTGAGCATTTTATCCAAACTGTATTCAAATATTGTAAGTGGCAATGGATTAAGGAAAAATACACTTTCCTGAGTAGATATTTTGGGATATAGTAGCTCAATTTTTTAATCATCCCAGCGGCAGGTGATATTTCTTTTACTAATGCATCAATGTGCTTTTGCCAGGAGAGATTTTCATCTATTATTAAGCCTAGGTATTTGACAGATGAGACCCTTTTAACTGCTTTTCCATTCAGCATTATATGCTGAGTGATGTCTAACTTTGTTCTACGCTTAGATATTATTAAATAATTTGTTTTATCTTCATTTATTGTTAATTTATTTGACTGGGTCCAGCCAAGTATGGTATTCATGTCCTCCTGCATGTGTGTAATCAGCGTGTTGGTGGTGTACGCATTGTAAAAGATACTTAAGTCATCTGCGAACAACGTTATATTACCATGAAAACGGAGTGTTGCTATGTCATTAATATATACTAAGAAGAGGGAAGGACCCAGTATTGATCCTTGGGGCACACCGTGGGTAATATTAACTTCCTCACTTCTGTAGCCATTTATTTCAATATACTGCTTACGATTAGATAGGTAATTTTTAAACCATGTCAAAGCTACTCCTCGGATACCTGCTTTATCAAGTTTCCCTAAAAGAATTTCATGGTCAACAGTATCAAACGCCTTTCTCAGGTCTATGAAAAGGCCACTCGCTGTCATCTTATTGTCTAAGACATCCTGCAAGTTAGAGTTACTATCAATTGTGGCTATTTCTGTGCTTGAGTTTTCTCGGAATCCATATTGCCCTTTGTAGAAATAATCATTTTTATTTAAAAAATTAACAATTCTGTTTTTTACTACTGTTTCGAGTACCTTGGATATGGGTGGGAGGATGGAAATGGGCCTGTAATTGTCCGGATTGCTTTTGTCACCTCCTTTATAGACTGGTATGACTCGTGCTATTTTTAGGTCATCAGGCACCAGACCAGTCTCTAACGATAAATTTATTAAAGTAGTTAGAGGGCTACTTAGCATGTCAATGGAGTTTTTAAACAATTTCACTGACATACCATGTTTGTCTTGGCTACTTTTCATTTTAAGGCTTAATATAATATTGAGAATTTCCATCTCATTAGTCGGGGTCATAAATATGGAATCTGTGTTGACATTAATTTCATTAACGTTCTTCCCTGGGGGGATGTTTATGGCTAATTTGTGTGCTATGTTTACAAAGTGAGTGATTAGAGCATTGCAAATATTTTCTTTTCCTGTGAAAGATTTACCGTCAATTATTATCTCACTGGGACCATCTTTGTTTTCAGTTGTGCAGTTGTAGATCATTTCATTGATTACTTTCCAAGTATCTTTTATGCTATTGGCATTCAATGTTAATTTATGTTCATAGTATGAGGATTTCAGTTTCCGTTTTAAAGCTGTCACTTTGTTCCTACATATTATGTGCTCTTTCTGTGAATGCTAGTTTTAAGTTTAGCATGTAGTAGGTCCCTATGTTTTATTAATTAATTCTGTTGTTATCCATGGGTTTTTGTGGTTCTGGTGTATTTCCTTCAAAGGTGAGTCAGTGTTTTCTTTGTTGGGTGTCTGTGTCAAGATTTTGTGTTTCATGGCGATGTAAGTTTCGTTTAGATCATCTAAGCAGTCTATTTGATTAATATCATTAGAGAATTTGTTTTTGTTCATGTACCGGTAATTTTTATTCACGTATTTTGAACTAGACCGTTGCTTGTTGGGGGCGTATTTAAATGTCATGTTCGAGATTGGGATTTTACCTGGATAGTAGTTTGACCAGAAAATCTCAGTTACAAGAATATTATGATCACTAATATCACTATTTATATTGCTTATTCTATAGGCATATTTACAGTTATTAGTGGCCACCTGATCAAGGAGTGTACTTGTTGATTCACTTATTCTTGTTGGATACCGAGTATTGCCTTGTGTGAAACCATAGCTTGATAGTAGATTAAGGTATGATTTGGTTACATTATTTTTGTTTAATAAGTTAATATTTGTATCACCAATGCATAAGGAAAGATTGGCATTGTTTTTCTAGAGAATGTGCTCTAGAGATTGCATGAATTTTGTTGCGTTATTTATGTTAGGATTATATATTGCAATTATATTAATAGTATGCAGGTTATTGAAACGAACAGTATAATTTCTTATAAGCTCTAACTGGATCAAGCTATGGTTACTCTCAACTAGGTTAAGAACTTTTGTAATCCATTTTTTGTGGACATAAACTCCCACACCTCCACCATCCTGATTGTCTCCATGTACAAATGCAACAGAATAGTTGTTTAGGTTGAAGTATTTAGCTTCATTACTTTTTACCCAAGTCTCGGTTACCACTATGACATCTAGATTTTCCACAATATGTATTAGTATCTCGATATCTTCTAGTTTATTTTTTAGGCTTCTGCTATTTAGGTAAAGACACTTGATTTGGCTAACCTCATTTTTAGTGTCTGCTATGTAGTCGTGGATACAGTCATATTTACGCTCATCAATTGATGTGTGTAAGTCAACATCAACTAGTAGGTCCATGTCTTGATTCATTATTATTACTGTGAATGGGATGGCTGAGCCTTGTTGATGGAAGAGTCTTTTACTAGCGTTTCAATGTCTTCTGGTGAGGTGATCCTGATAGCCTTGTCACTATCTGATTTACGGACGAAAATTTTACAGTCCCGGGTCCAGACGTATTTAAAACCTAAATTACGGAGGTCTCTTGCCTGTTGGAGAAGTACTTTATTTGCTGGCGTCAAATGCTCGTTAATGTAGATAGGCCTAGCCCTTCCATTGATTCCTGCATCACTTGAGTTCAGGTTGGGTTTGGATCTTTTGCCTTTTAGAATTGCGTCTTTTTTAGCCGGCTGCAGAATTTTACTAGTAAAGGAGGTGGAAGACCTTCTCTGCTGTGTGGTAGCCGATGGCAGGCGTCAATATCGGACTCAACATCTGTGACACCCAATTGGTCAGCGATAGTCTTGACAATTTGAACGGGGTTTTCGTTTGAAGTGTGCGGCACGCCATGAAGCTCTAAGTTGTTTCGCCGAACGTACTGTTGAAGCTCGAGATTCTCTTGCTTTAACAATTTGACCTTACTGCAGGCGATATTCTTATCCTTCTCTAACTCACAAACTCTTTGGCTGAGCTTTGTTATTTCTGACAAGGCTTGCTTCAGAGTTTGTGCGGCAGTTGAAATGTCACTTTTCATACCATCAAAACAATCAGAAAAGTATGTCACGGACTTAAGCATGTCATTCTGAGTCTTTTCAATGTTTTCGAGTTTTGTCAGTTGGAGGTTGATTTCACAAACAAGATCGTGTAAATCTGGTTTATTTACATTCTCGTCCGGCGAGGCGATTTTAGAAACCTCATCCGTAGTTGACTTATTACTCATTGCACTGCACACGACACAATACCATTGCTTGGCCTTGTCGGACAAAAGCCGGTTAAAAACTTTTTTCTTTATGTTTACACAGGTTCTGTGGTATGATTTACCACATTCCCCATCACAAATTATGTAATCTTCATTGTCAGTTACACATTTTTCACACTGGCTGCACTTGGTTGATCTGTTACTTGTCGCCATCTTGATTGTATATTGAAAGAGTCAATATTTTAATTAAAATCAACTAATTTTACATATTACGTACGGTTTAGTACTCTACAAAGTTTTGCACAAGTTTTTCAGACATTTAAACCTATTAAGCTAACTCAGGAACATCAAATATTTCCCTACGGCTCCTTTGAATGGGTTTGTTTATCTTAGTGTTTATGTCTGCATTACAGTACCATATCTCATCTTTCTTTTGCGGCCACTTCCAGTTAACTCCAACACGTTGCATTGCACTTACTAGCACAAAATCACTCACCATTTCCTTAACAACTCCGGGATAATACTTCTGTTCAAAGGTCACAATAACTTAGTCATCAACACTTATCTCTTCTCTGTTGCCAGAACCGGAAATATGATCTAAAACTTCCTCCAATGTTTCATCAGCGTTGTTCCTATAATTGCGGGCTCCAACTCGGCGGTCATAGTTCCGCGGCATCTTCAGCCCTGAAGGTGAATTATTTACCATTGATATTACAAAGTTATCTGAGAAATAACCTTGGATTCGACACTATGCATATTTACTGCTCTGTTTTATGTATAATACTCTTTGAATTCTGTGCTATGAACTCATTGGGATCACTTTGAAACATTTTTCCGGGGTGTCATAAAGTAACCCCAGCAGGTGCCGGTTCCGAAAAAAAAACTGTCGATTTCACTATTTACAAATTTCGCACGCGCTTCAAATTTACACATAAGAGTGCCAATTAGTAGTAAAACAAGTAAGAATAAAGAGTAATGCAATATATCGAACCAATAATCCACTACAACACAAATTTTCACAACAAATAAGAAACGCGGGATTTCAAGACTCACAGAGATTATATCTCTATTCAGAGATACGGTTATTTCGAAGTTCGGAAAGTCGCTAATAGGTGGCAGAATATACTGTATTTGAAAATTCTTGGAGAAAATTGGCCCCAGGACATGATACCAACGTATTAAATTAAAATATATGAGTTAATGCCTCGCTGTCACAAAGTCATACTACAGTCACAAAGTGACCCCGCTTTACGGTAGGAATTTTGTTTGGAAGGACAAAAAGTTACTTATTCCCGATGATCAGTCGAAGTTTCTCGGAAGTACTGCTTTGCCAGCAACAGTTATGGACTTGAATACTCCTTATCAGTTCTTTACGTACGTATTTCCTCCGGATTTTTTCGAGCTAATTGTTGAAGAGTCTCTCAGATACAGTGTGCAATGCAACCCTAGCAGGCCAGTAGGGTCATCCTGTGATGATATAAGAAAGTTCATAGGCATCTGTATCATAATGTCAGTCGTAGACGTGCCTAATACAAGGGATTACTGGAGAGAGGTTATAGGAAATCAGCTGATCAAATCAACAATGTCAGTAAATCAGTTTGAGCGCATTAGACAATATTTACACTTCTGTGACAATGGTCAAATGGTTCCTAGGGGTGAGAATGGTCACGACAGGCTCTTCAAGATACGGCGTATTATTGAATTGTTGAGAACTCGGTTTCAAACCATCCCGTCTGAGGAATGTGTTTCTGTTGATGAGCAGATCTGCCCCACGAAAGCTAGAAGTTATCTAAAACAACATTTGCCAAATAAACCTCATAAATATGGGTACGGTATAAATTATATGTTATCAGTGGTGTTTCAGGTTATGCATATGATTTTGAGGTGTTTCCTGGGGATGAAAATAGTCCAGAGAAAAGATTGACTGGTGAGGATGACTTAGGAGCCAGTGCAAACATTGTTGTTCGTCTTAGTAGAGTATTCCCAAAAAATGTAAATCACAAACTGTACTGTGACAACTTTTACACATCATTGCCTCTTCTTGCTTATCTACATAAGCAAGGAATCTATTGCCTTGGGACAGTGAGAAGAAATAGAGTGACAGACTGTAAAATGCCTGCAGAAAGCGAGGTACATCCATGGAGCGTGTGGCAACTATTGAAGGTGTAGAAGTGTCAAATGTGGTAAGGAAAGACAACAAGTCCGTTATGTTACTCTTGCTGGACAGCAACCAATGCAAGAGGTCAGTAGATATGACAAGAAAAAGAAGTCAATGTCAACAATCACTTGCCCACGAATCATAAAATTGTACAATAAACATATGGGAGGGGTTGATTTACTTGACAGTATCATGGGTAGGCATAGAATTATAACGAGATCTCGAAAGTGGTACCTTAGATTGTTCTATCACCTTCTGGACATGGGAATTGTGAATTCGTGGATTTTATACAAACGGGTAGCACAGAGAAAGGGAATCACGAGTACCAGTACAATGAATCTTGCTGAATTTCGCATTGAAATTTGCTCACTGCTTATGCCGTTCTGGCACAGTTTCATCAAAACGTGGGAGACCAAGTAATGAGCTGGAGAAGCAGATCCAAGCCAAGAAAGCTAAGGGACCTACAGCACATGTCTCTCCACGAGATGTAAGGCTGGACCAAGTGGGCCATCTGCCATTCTTCATGGAAATGAGACAAAGGTGTAAAATGCCTCAATGTAATGGATTCTCTTGGGCACAATGTGACAAGTGTGCAGTTGCATTATGCTTGAACAAGAAGAAGAATTGCTTCAGGAAATTCCATACTCAGTGACTGGCCAGCTGCCTCAAAACAACAAAGTTCCTGAAGAAAAATGGCGCAGGTTTGCGAGAAATGACAGACAGAAACATTTTTGTCAACTAACTTTCAGACCATACAGTGATCTCTATGTTTTAATTTTAATGGCCCTATTTTTCATCTTTTCTTCTTATCTAGTGTCTGTTTATTTGTAGTTGGATACCGGTACTTCAGTATCTAGGTCTAGGCTACCTGGTCAGTGTGTTGGAAGAAGAAGTACTGCGATCACAAGTGATATGTCAATATATGATAAATGCATTATGTAGCTCATGAGCTACAGACAATTATTCTTTCATTACCCATCATATTTTAATTGTGAATATTTTTTGAATTATATTATTGGTTTGTAGACAATAAGAGGTATCAATGTATTTTTTTCAATTTAAAATAAAAAATCATGCACTGAAGGGTTAACCAGGGGCGAATCCTGGTCATGAAAGTCAGGCTTGCACTTCCATTCATGAAAGTTGGTGGGGGTGGGACATACATAGTTCTGAATAAAATACAATACAATGCAAAACTCTTTATTTCCAGAACTTGCATCATACAGAATTGGTTACGTCACACAACATACTCACAGTTAAATGTACATATTTACAACTTTTTTACATAATTAAACAGTTACATGTTTCTTTAAAATTCACTTAAAGAATACAACACTTTCCGGGCTAGGTATATCTTGAGAGACTTTCTGAACCCAGTTCCAGTCAAAGATTTTAAGTGGTTTGGAAGCTTATTGTGGTATATAGCTCCTTTTTTGAAAGGATCCTTTTCTGCATATTGTTTATTTACCCTCTTTTGAAAATAGTCATTCTGCCCTCGGTTTCATGATTGTGGACATTGTTGCTTGTGACAACTTTATGTTGATTTTCCCTTACAAGCAAGATAACTTTGAAAATATACAATGAAAATATTGTTAAAATATTATGCTTCTTAAATGCAACTCTGCATGATTCTCTCAATTTCAACCAAAACAAGAATCGTATTACTCGTTTCTGCAGTTTAAATATACTCTCCATATTCCTATTTGCCGCTCCCACCCAATATCTCAATACCGTATGATATCTGTGAATGCATTAATCCATAGTAGACTGATAATTGATATTCGCTGCTTAAGTATATTGAAATTCTCTTTAAAACGAAGGAGTTTTTGTTAATTTTTTTACAGATTTCATTTATATGCTCTTCCCATGATAATTTATGATCTATTGTAATACCCAAAAATTTTGCTGAGGCTACCTGTTGAATATCATCAGATCCACAGTAAAGATTTCAATCTACTTCTAAATTAGTTCCCTTATGCTTGTTAAATACTACAAAGTTGGTTTTTGAAGGGTTTACACTTAACATTATCTCATTAAAATATTGAGTGACAAGATCAATACTATTTTGAGTTTCTTGAAGAGTAATTGTTTTATTACAGTTCCGGTTCAAAATTGAGGTATCGTCTGCATACGAAACAATCAAACTATTTTTTGACTGTGGTACATCATTTACATAGAGAATAAAAAGGAGGGGACCAAGGATTGAACCTTGAGGTAAACCTTTTTTAAAACTAAACCAGGAGTGGATTGGAACTTGGATATATTTTCACCATTCTTAAAAGGAATTTCTGTAAATTGCCATCTATTATTCAAATATGATTTTATCAGTTCCAAATCTATTCCCCTTATACCATAAGCCTCTACCTTATCCAATAATAATTGATGATCTACTGTATCAAATGCTTTTGTCAAATCTACGAAAACCCCAACAGCACATTTATTATCATCAAGAGAAGCAAGCAGAGTTTCATAAAATTCTTCAATGGCATTTATAGTTGATAAGCCCTTCCTGTAACCAAACTGATTCTTATTTATTTAATCATTCTTATCAATAAACTCAATTATTCTATGGTAAATCACATACTCTAAAATTTTACAAAATGTAGAGATAAGGGTGATCGGTCTGTAGTTACCTAGTTGATGTATGTCAACCTTTTCGAAAATTGGTTTAACAACGGATAGCTTTAGTATATCTGGGAAGATGCCCTTTACTTGACTTACTTGACTTAGTTCCTATTGTCCCTCGTGGAACATAGGGCATCAATGAAGCATCTCCATCTGGTCCCGTTTGCTGACAACCTCTTCACCTCACTCCAGGTCTTTCCCTCCTCTATAGCCTCCAAGTGGACAGATCTGCGCCACGTTTGCTTGGGTCTCCCTCTCCTCCTCGTACCCTGTGGGTTCCAATCCGGTGCCTCTCACTCAATGGCTTCATTTCCCTTCCTCAGGGTATGTCCGATCCATTTCCATTTCCGTCGCTTAATTTGTATGGCCATCTCCGTTTCACCCGTCCATCTCCAAAGTTCTTGGTTGGAGATTACTTCCGGCCAATAGATGTTTAAGATCTTTCTTAAGCAGCGGTTGACAAAGGTCTGCAGCCTGGAGGTGATTTCCTTAGTTACCTTCCAAGTCTCAGACCCATATAACAGAACGGACCTGACATTACTCCGGAAGATGCGAAGTTTGGTCTTCATGGATATTTTGCTGTTCTTCCACACCGGATAGAGCCTCACAAAGGCGCCGTTTGCATTTTGGATACGTTGGGAGACATCCTTTGCCGCTCCTCCATCTTTGGTCACCACACTGCCCAAGTAAGTAAAGCTATCGACATCCTCTATAGGTTCATCCTCGAAGACAAATGGGTCAATTTTGTTGGTGTTAGTTCTTAGGGCCTTGGTCTTTTTTTAGTTTATCGTTAGTCCCACCTTTTCCCCTTCTACAACCAGGTCTTCAAGCTTTGCTTGCATTTCACCGTGTGCCTCAGACAGGAGACACAAATCGTCAGCAAAATCCAGATCTTCCAGTCTATTGGTGAATCCCCATTGGATACCACGTTTCGCATTTCTAGTCACATTTCACATCACCGCATCAATCACAATCAAGAACATGGTTGGCGACAGGATACAACCTTGGCGTACTCCTGAACATACAGATATAGGCTCGGATACACGGCCCTCATGAATGACTCTGCATGTGTACTCCCGGTATGTTCTTGAATGAGACTAATAATCTGTGATGGCACTCCATAGCGCTTCACTTCCTTCCACATGGCTTCTTTATTGATCGAATCGAAGGCTTTCTCAAAGTCAACAAACACTGCATAGAGGCGAGAAGACCATTCCGCACACTGCTCCAGAATTATCATCAAGGTGTTTATTTGGTCGACACACGAACGATTTTGACGAAAACCTGCCTGTTCTCGTCGGAGCCTTCGATCAACATATTCTTTGATTCTGTTTAGCAAAACCCTCGTAAAGACTTTGCTAGGGATTGAGAGAAGTGTAATGCCTCCCCAGTTATTACAGTTTGACGTATCTCCCTTCTTTGGCAACTTCACCAGCAACCCACATCTCCAGTCCGCCGGCATTTCTCCATTTGTCCAAACCTTCTCAAATAGCGGCTGCAACATATTTGCTGTGGTGTCCATATCAACCTTCATGACTTCTGCTGGAATATTGTCAACACCTGCTGCCTTACCAGTATGCAACTCTCTCAATGCTCGTTTGATTTCCTCCACTGTGGGTATGCAGGTTTTAATCCTTGGATCATGCTGGATCTCTTCTTCATCTCCTCCTTCTCCCTCTTCTATAGGTAGTTGATCTTCCAGGGAGTGGTTTAAAACTGCACAAAAATGTTCCTGCCATCGCTTCAGTTGATCCTCAGGGTTTGTTAAAAGGGTACCATCTTTGGTCCTGACTGGCCGGTATCTCTGCATCTGCTTTCTTGCCAGTACTCGGGTGATTGTATATAGTTCTTAAATATTTCCCTTCTTGGCTGCCTCTTCTGCCTGTTTAGATAGGTCATCTATCCACTTTCTTTGATCTCTTCTTGCACTTCTTTTAACTTCCTTGTTCTTTGCAGCATATTTTGCTTGTAATTCTGCCTTTTCTGCTCGTGTCCTACATGTGTTCATTTCCTCCTTTATCTGTTTCCTTTCTCTGATGATTTCCCATGTCTGTCCAGTCATCCGCTCTTTTTTCCGCCTATCTTTGAAACCCAGGATGTTTTCACTTGCTTTGGTAAAGACAGATCTAATCTTCATCCAATTTTCATCTACAGTTTCATCCTCCGCTTGAGCAAGTGCTTGGAATCGATTCTTTATCTCTATCCTAAATGCCTCCTTCACCTTTATGTCATCCTTTAGCTTTCCCACATCATACCGGTTCCTTTTCTGGCCCATCCTCCTTTTCTGTGCCTGAATCTTCAATCTGAAGGTAGCCACAACAAGGTGGTGATCACTGCCGATGTCCGCACCTCTCTTATTTTTCACATCCAACAAAGAACGTCTCCATCTCCTTTCAATCGCTACATGATCTATCTGGTTTTCTGTCTTATGATCTGGTGATACCCAGGTCACTTTATGGCAATCTTTATGCGGAAATACAGTACCACCAATAATCAAATCATGGTTGGCACAGAAGTCCACAAAGAGTTGTCCATTTTCATTTCGATCTCCTAACCCATGCCTTCCCGTAATATGCTCAAGTCCTTCCTTTTCCTGGCCCACTTTTGCATTCAAGTCTCCTCCAACTATAATGATATCCTTCCTCTTCTGTTTCATAATTGTACTATTTAGATGTCCATAAAACGCCTGCTTATCTTCTTCCTGCGCTGCCTCCGTGGGTGCATAGCAAACAATCATCACAATGTTCCTAATATTGGAATTAAAACGTGCCACAATTATCCTTCCCGACACTGGATACCACTCTATAAGGCTCCTTTTGGCCTCCTTATCCATCATTATACCTACACCTTCACAACTTGCTCCATCACCTTTGAGCCTTCCAGAGTATATAAATGTAACTCCATCATGGGTGACCAGCTCCCCAAAATCTCTCCATCTTACTTCACTCAGACCCAGGATGTTCAGACCGTAATTCTTCGTACATGCCACTGCTTGCCGTAGTCTTCCGCTTTTCCGCAGAGTTCTCACATTCCATAATCCAATTTTCGTCAACCTTTTCAAGCCAAAAGTCGTCGTCTTAGGATCAGTCCGGTTTCTCTTCATTGATGTTTCTTTAATAAGTTATTTTAAGGTGTGCGAGTTATTAGCCCACAGCACCCGATCTTGGTGGTGGGGCTGCCACGTGCGCCTCCCAGCTTGCGGTTTTCTGTTGGGGGTTTCTCCCTTAGCCTTTGAAGATCCCTCTTCACCACAAGGCAGTGGTTTTCCATCTTGATTACCCCAAGAGGGAGAGTTGCCTTCTCCGCCAACTTCGCCGTACCAAAGGTCTCCTTCTCCGCCTCCGTTGCCGTTAAGGACTTCACCAGAGCCCCGTTAGCCATTACTTTTCAGGGTTCCTGTAAGGTCTTCACAGTTACCGTAGCGGTCCTGGAGGCACAAGGTCCCCACTGTACTTCACCCTTACAGGCTATCCCCTACTTCATGATGTTGCTCGTCCCCCACGACGTGGGGTTGGACTTCTAGGGGACAAGATGCCCTTTAAGAGACGCACATTTATCAGTTATGTACGAATGTCTAGGATTGGACCATAGCTCTGTTTCAACAACCAGGGTGAAATTTCATCCCAACCATGACTATGTTTATTTTTTAATTTTCTGACTATCGTACTTATTTCATCTTTGGTAGTTGGTTTCAGAAAGATTGACTGATTACATGTGATTTGCTTTATACTGCTATTACCACATTTATTTCCTACAACATTATGATCATTACATTTTGCTCTATTACTGTTTACATTCACACTGTTCCTAACGGGTGGCTGAATGAAGTAAACATTGAATGTTGTTACTACTTGTAAAGTTGCATTAACAACATTGTTACTGATATTTATCGAAATATTTTCCCATGTGTTACTTTTATTAAGACCTGAAATATCTAGCTATTTTCCATACTTGTTTGGCAAAGTTGTTAGAATTTGTTATTCTATTTTCATATTCTTGTGCTTTAAGTTTTTTATTTCTTCATAATAATAATAATAATATCGTATGGCCTCGGGTGCCTGGTGCAAGCTTTGCTATTTGACACCCAGAGGGTAGCTTGCATGTCGAATTTCGTAGTTCCTTGACTATGAAAGTCAAGGAGGTTAGATGTTAGACATCTAATCTCCTTGAACACAATAGCGCTTTCTAGTAGAGAAATGAGGAACTTTGTGCTGGCGGTAACTCCCGAGATTAATTTTGCCATTATGAACTCGGCCTACTGAATTCAAATGGGTTCTTTGACATGCCAACATCGTATGACATGCGTATCGTATTTTTGCCTTTCAAAAATCACTTACCACGGTCAGGGGCGAACCTGCAATCTTGGGGTTAGTAGACCGACACGCTATCCACTCACCCACCGTGGCAAGCTATTTTCCTACGGCGCTATGCGACAAAAGACGACACTATTGGTTTTTTATTTCTTCATAATATTCTACTTTAAATGTTTTATAGTTATCTTTATAAAGCTTCAATCCTGTTTGCTTGTAGCTATCGAAAGCATCAATCATGTTTTGTTTTTTCCTATGGCACAGATCAGGCAGTTTTGTTGTTTTAGTGCTCTGGGGATTCCTATTTATTCTTTTAACTAATGGGCAGGATAAATTAAGACACACTTTAAAAATAGAACAGAATTTTTTCCAGGCAGCATTTACATCCCTAATATTCCTCACTTCCCCCAATCAACATTACCAAGTTCTTCTGTGAGTTTCATTACATTATTATTAGATACATTTCGAGTGCACTTCCATGTAGACTGATTTAATTGAGATTCATGAGGAAATGCAATTTTTAATTCCTGGCCACGATAGTCAGATACAAAATTTTCAACAACAGTGCAATTACTTAATTCGTCTGGCATGTTAGTAATAATGTAATCGATTAATGTTTCAGAATGTTTAGTTATCTTAGTTGGCTCTTTACAAGATTATTAAGGCCAAATGACAATACAATGTATTTGAATGTCTCGAGGGACCTGTCATGTGCAAACCAGTCTATATTGAAATCACCGACTACTATTATGTTTCTATATTTTTTGGCTACTTTATTCAGAAGTAAATCAAACTGTCTTAGGAATATTTCCATATTTCCACTTGGGGCTCTATTTACTCCTGCTATAAATATTTCAAAATCATCATTCAGCTGAATTAAAATACCTGCAACATCAAAGTCATGATCCCTTCCATAGCTATTAACCCACCCCAATTCCTGGTATCTAACATTTATTTTACAGTACAGACTCACACCCCAACCTTTCATTTCTTCTCGACAGTAACTACTGGCTAGTATATAATTATCTAGATGCATGGTTTTTTTTTCAGTGAACGCAGCAACACTGTAGTTTTTTGAATTTATGAGGTTATTTAAATGAACTACTTTATTACTTAGATGTTGAACATTCTGATGGTAGATATGCATATAATAATCAATATTGAACCCTTTTAATTTACTATTAGTGGTTTCAGAATACACCTGCTGAATCTGTTTTTCAGATCCAGCTTCCTCTACCAGTTTCCCTGGTTCTGATACCAAAGTGCCCACTGTAATGTAATGGTGTCTACCTTTTCCTTTAACTTCATGTTAATAATTTTACTTATTTCACAACTTAAGACTTCTTTACCTAGCTTATTCAAATGTTGACCGTGTCTAGTGTGGATAGCTCTCACTATCCAACCTACTAACATCTAGCATATGAACATTCCGAAAAGGTTTACATACCTTCGCAATCTCTACATTCGTGTCTTTTACAGCTTCATTTACACAGGATTTCTCCATTAGATCATACCTGTGGGGAAGGTTCACAACTGCGACGTTAGTGTGGGTGAGCGAAGACAGAGTTACTTTCAGGGAGCTAAATAAAATGTATAAAACCAATAATCGCTAAATCACATGAACATTTTAATTATCGGTTACATGAACATGCATTCAAAATGGTTACGTTGCTCCTTTAATTCAAGAAGGGTCAAAAAATAACAAATGTTCACAATCAGACACATTTTATAATTATTAACAAATCATGACAAACCACTAAGCCAGTGATTATATAATTTAATCCTTTATGAGATAGTAGTCATAAGGACAGTTTATACTTTCAAAAATGCCGATAGTTGAATCTTGAAGTCAAATTTCGGAGAATGTTCATGCCGAAGTGCTAGTATTTCTAAAAATCAAATATATCTACGTATTTACTTAAAAGGGGAGGGAGAGAGGTATCGCGCAGTTCGATACTCCTGTGGGGGTCCGGGCGGGGACACCAAGAGCCCGTCGACGAGCCAGCTTGGTGTCCTAGGCAAAACCCCACACAAGACACGGCACAAACCTAGAAGAATTGCTGAGTTTTAATTCACCGGCCGTGAAAGCCAATATACCATCTTTTTGGAAGCCTTCATAGGGAGGTTGAGGCTGCTTGAGCGTTTGGTTCTCGCAGTCAAGGAGTGCAGATGCACTCTATATAAAGGGAGGTATCGCGCAGTTCGATACTCCTGTGGGGGTCCGGGCGGGGGCACCAAGAGCCCGCCGACGAGCCAGCTTGGTGTCCTAGGCGAAACCCCACACAAGACACGGCACAAACCTAGAAGAATTGTTGAGTTTTAGCCATATTAGTTCCAGATAGTTCATCAAGACTCTCGCCGCCTAGTGTCCACCCAAATTTGGTTTCTACAGCAGTAAGTCAATTCAATAGTGGATCAATTTTCCCTGTTAGAATATATGTGTAAACATCCATGCCAATCAGAAACTCAATCTCAGGGCAGTTTTCTCCAAAGTCATTGATCGAGATCTTCTTTTCTTTCAGCTCTTCCATCAGAGTTATAGAACTCTTTGATATCCGCGGGATGGACTGACAGATTTTTTCTCTATCTCTCACTTGGATTTCACGCTTCACGAATATACTGGCCTCCCATCTTCTGTACCTTCAAGTTATACTTCAGATGTCTTACTTTCGATGTCTGGCTGCCTCCAATGAAAACATGAGCTACTGATTCTTCAGCAACAGCTCTCAACTCCAGCTCGTCTAATGTCTTCTGGAGTAAATAGGAACGTTGAGAATCACAGTCCAGAAATGCTCTAATTGTCTTGGTTTTGTGCTTTCCATATACAGTGACCATCAGAGTTTGTAGTACCAGTACAAGCTTAGTAGTGCATGTACAGTTGGCCATGTCTGAGGTAATGCCAAACTTCTCTGGCATTAACTTCTCTGATGCACCGTTTTCAGACGTCTCTCTTTTACCAAAGAGCTTAGAATACATAACTGTAAGATGTTTGCGATGGCAGATATAACACTTTACCTCTGCTTTGCAATTAACAGCCATATGATTCGTCTGAAGACAATTATAGTAACATTTGTTCTCCTTTGCCTTCATTTTTCTATCTTCCAACGTCATAGAATGAGTGGAAAAGCATTCTTTACTCTGGTGGTTTTTATTGCACTCTTCCAAGTTGCCGTCACAAAGAGCAGCTACAGAAGGGATCCTGTCACATTTCTTCGCCTGCCTTTCTTTCCCCTTGGAATGTCTGCCAGAAGTTTCCATTGTTGCAGAATTCTCAAATCCAGACTGAGCTAACTTGCTTGATTTGTTGTTCACTTCGAACTTCCATTCTAACAAATTCCATTAGGCAATCAAGCTGTGTTTGAGGACTGTTTTCTTGGGTTTCTGCTATTCTATAACTTTAGTTTCTCTGCCATGCTCGCAATGTTTCTTCCGGCAGACTCGATTCAAAAAGAGGAAACAGAATCAAACTGTAGCATCTTCAATGATCGAAGCTGAGATTCCAACTTGATCATCAGCGTAGACAACGGCAGCTTTTCCTTACGTGTTGCATTTGAAACAGCTAACTTGAGTAGTTCCCTACTTCCCTCACATACCGTCCACTTGCAGGAGTAAATACTTTCTCCCAAAACGTTCGGTTAGTGCTGTAGTTCTTTGCTGTTTGTGGATAACTTACAACAATTTCACTTGCCTCGGTCCCAGGTTCCATAGCTTGGAGCATATATTGAAACTTGTCACTTCCATGCAAAGTCTTATCTACATGAATTTTCTTGAATTGAGACCAGAAACCAAGCCACTCCTTTAAATCCCCATTAAATGTTTTAAGTTCGATTCTGGGCAACTTAAACGACCTAGTTCTGTCTTCTGTTGGCATGTTGAATCATCTTAAGCCTTCACTCACAGTGGAAAGACGATCAGCATCCCCGTATTCTGTGTTGGTCATTAATGCCTTATCTATCTGAAGTCTCATATTCCCAAATTCGATACGATATTCTTCAACCCTTTCACGTTCTTCTAAAATGCTTTCTTCACTCCCATCGTTCTATAATAGCATGTCTATAACCTTTTCATCCCATCCCCTAATTTCTTTTATCAATTCTCCAAGCCGCTGAAATATAACCTTCAAACGATCAACATCGTCATAGCCTCTCTCACGAGCATGTCCTTCACTTCCGTAACTTTCCTAGTAAACAGAGTTCTGACTGGTCGTCTAGCTTTTGTAATTCTTTCCTTTTCTTATGTTATTAGTATTTAATCAACACTAGTTCCAATACCGTACTGTTTTCTACTGAATGCGATCTTCACTCGTGGTTAATATACAGCCAGGCCCGACGAGAGGGGGGGGGGGTCAGGCAGGGCTGGTGCCCCGGGGCCCGACCCTCCCAGGGGGGCCCGGCGTCCTTGGAGGATGGGCCCGATCAGTCATTGATTTATTATTGCCTTTATGTGACTTGAATGTTCTACTGGCAATCATTTAGTGAATGCAATGAACTGTCTGTGAACAAAGTTACAAGGATTGGAAAACTTATTCTGTCAATTGGACAATATTATCCTTTACAAAGCGCTTGTGGGATGAACAACTGTCTCAAAGTGGTCAACTTAGGCGATGGGGCTTCGCTATGTATTGTTCTCAGATTCTAAATTTAGCTTACCTATTCGGCTTATGCACCAATCCTTCAAATAACTTCATCTCTTCACTTATTTCGCAAAGGCCACGAGAGCCTGGGCTGCCCTGGTGTGTTTGGTCAGCTAGCTCAAGAGATTGAAATTTGGTGCGTTACGTCGAGCTTAGATATTTAGAGGTGATGGTGTCTGAAATTAATATATTGTCTAGCTAGACGTATCGTATGCCGTGCAGGCAGGTAGTAAAATAATTTTTAAAGAAGCGTCCACACAGTAATTCACTTTTTAGTTGAATTAAGGGGCAGAACAGCAAGGTCATCTTACCCTAGTAATTCACTTTCGCACTATGTAAAAAATTATCATTGCTGGCTAAATATCTTGCGAAAGGGTGGGATGATTCTGTTGTCAAACGTAGATAGAAGAAATGCATGCGAAATTGTTCTTCTCGTATACTGAATTGAGAGAACAATGCTAACATTAATCTGTATGTTTAGGTGCATTATAATTCTTATTATTACCGGTTCATTCAATACGATCAACAATCCTAGGTACTTGGGTTAGTGCGCAAATCATTTCTAATCAAGGGATTTATTGAAAACCTTCATTACTATTGGTACTAACGTTGGGAAATATATCCAAAGGCTGAAACTAAGGTAACATTCGAGTATTTTTCTAGACAGAGTGTTTAATTAACCAGGAGAAAAATTACAATTAAGCTAGGGTGCTGAACTTTGTTTTCCAATTCCTCTCATGGAACGTCAGTGGTACTGGCAGATGACCTAGCTGTTCTGCCCCTTAAAACAACAATAAGTAATGTCAGAGGTGTGCATGGCGATGGAGAAATTAATATATTGCATGTAGGCAACCGGGCAGATTTTCCTAAGACAAAATATATGAACTCGGCTTAATTTAGAAGAAACTTAAGATGAAGTATTGTCGAATATTAATATAAATACAATTTTGTTTTGAGCTGGTGCAGTGACTATTATTATTATTGGACATTTCTACGCCGTTTATTCCAAAGAGCAGCTTCGATCTGCAAAGCACTTATTTTTCAGGACACGAAGAGTTACTTTCCCTTGCGAATCAAGCCCTTTCGTGATACGTTAATCGTCTCAGTACCGTTAAACATAAAGTGAGTTGATCTCTTTATCTACGAATTAGAAATGGCTCCGGGTCCTGAAGAAGCCGCGGCAGGAATGCAGGATTCGGCTTTCCGACTGCGGCGTCATTCGTAATCTTACTCATCATTTAATAATAGGCCTATTTGGCGTTACAGTTGTTAATTCATTTAGGGGTTTACGACATTTAACCCGTGCACTTGGTAACTAGTAGGTCTTGTATCACTGACGGGTCGCTCGGTTGGGGATCGTTTGCATGAACTGGTACTGTAGATATAATTCAGTATTTGCTGACGCGTTAGTTTTCCGGTTGGTTTCTGAAGGGCCTCTACGTTATTGAATGAAGTTGACTAAAGCAGCAGTTTTCGCAAATATTAATGAAGTAAATTACAAGATTCTCAAACAGCGAACAGAATCGAAAACCAAAAAGCTTGCGAATTGTGTAGACTGAAGGGGGCTAGTGGTTGTTGTATAACAAGAGGTGTATTGGCAACATTGTTGTAACTATTTGTCTTGGAGAGTAGAAACTTAGACCCTCTTATAACCACCTACTGCTGGACGAAAAGCAGGGTATACACTGTGCTGTGCTATGGCCTCTGTAGCATGATCAATAGCACGCCGTATTCTTAGTTGCCGACTGGGAAAGCGTTGCCCGTCGTGACTATTACTGTACCTATTAGGGTTAAGAGTATGGTAGGTGTCCCTGGACTTGAAATAAGGTATTACCATGACGAATAGAAATAAACAGTGTCATCACTCCGCTCCTTAAGCATTGTAGTTCATGGTCCAGCCAGTGTGTGGCGCGGAAGTCGCGCCGAACCATAAGCACGTGTGACAAGTAGCCCTCGAGATGCGCGAGAAGTCATATTATGCGAGGGAATTTGTTTCTTTATAATAGTTTACGAATGTCTGTGCAGTGCTTTGTGAGTGCAAACAACTAAATTTTCTGCTGTTTCGGGAAAATGTCGTATTGTTTCGTTCCTGGATGTAAATCGGGTTACGGAAGAAAATCTGATGGTAGGACATTTTTTTACACCACCAAAAGAAACAAATCTGTTTGCGAAATGGGCGAGAGTTATTCCGCGGAAAGGTAAGCAATTGTCGATCAAAAGTAGAGTCTGTGACGTGCGTTTTTTCGGAAGATTTAATTATTATAAAGGCGGACTGTTTCATAGTGAACTGTGAGAACGTGGACCTTTCTCGCGTGAAGTGGAAATTAAAACCAGGAATAATACCTTACATTTTTTCAAAATTTACCGAAATATCTATGCACTGTGTTAAAATCACGAATGCGCCCAGTAGGATACGGAATGAAGGCAGCCTTCCATGGTTACTTGTTCTACTTCGTGCCATCCTTACTTAAAAAGAAAAATATATATAATCCTTCTCAATAATAATAGGCCTAAAATAATAATAGTTGTTGATTTTTAGGGAATTTGCTGCATTGTGGTCACGTAGCCCCGTGTGCTTGGGGGTGTGTAGAATTTGTCTGATAACCTGTCACATTGTGATGTCTGTAGTAGTGTGTGTATTCGGAATTGAGGTAGGTTTTGGGTGGGAAGCGGCCGTGGCCTTCAGTTAGGTACCATCCCGGTATTTGCCTGGAGTAGAAGTGGAAAACCACGGAATACCACTTTCAGGATAGCTGAGGTAGGAATCAAACGTGCCTCTTATCAGTTTAACCTCACGAGGCTGAGTGAACACCGTTCCAGCCCTCAGACCAGAATTACATTTCTTTGCTGAGCTAGGAATCGACCCGGGCTTCCGCGGTGATAGCCAAGAATGAGACGGACATATAATAATAATAATAATAATAATAATGGCCAAGCTGCCAAAAAAATAAACGGCCATCCAATTCTTCGCTTCCGTTACCGTCCTCCTGATCAAAAACATGGTCAGTATCCGAGTCTTCGGATCTTGTTTCAACGTTGTCTTCAGTATCAGTCACAAATTCCTTTGAAATGACTGATTCATGAACTAGCGATTCGTTATCTTTTAGCAGAAGGCGACACACTTACTTGTGTAGAGTTACTTTTAGGCTCGTCATTTGACAACTCCAGGAAAATGGTTACTAGGCATGGTGTATGATGTCCCGAGACGATAAGATTATAACTTGAACTGTTGGCTTGATATTACAACTAAAACGAACCACGGAACTGTCAGACCAATGCGCGACTAACTGAAGGTTTTAAAAGATAGTTCTGCAAGGGGACTGAGAATATTAATACAATCTTTTTAACGGTAACTTATTATTCATAAGTCTAAACAAACATTTTTTTGTAATCGGCGTAACCGCAGCCTTCGTAAAGAGGTTTACGTAGCCCAGCGCGTATCCCATATTTGAACAGCTGACTGCGGCTGACTGTGTAGCGTTGGGGGTCTGCGCCGCTAGCGCTAGCCAACAGCGGAGCGCGCTTGAACTCTGTCAGTGATAACACTATGTATTCAATTCGTCATGGTATTACCTTGGGATCTGTCTGGAGGGAGTGTGAAAAATCACACTCAGGATAGCCACTGTCAGCACCAGGATTCGAACCTCCGATCTGCAGACTTGCTGTAGACTCCCATCACGGTCATTTGTGAGCTACACCGCGGGGTCTTACTTGAATGTGCGAGAACTTTTACTTCAATATCGGAGTCTTTTCTATAGCCACTAAATGTCAATAGTCACCAAATTTTTACCCCAAAATATCACAAAACTAATCACCCAAATGGCCTATAACTCAATAATTTTTTGCAAAATGTATCGTAGGAGGGCCCCCGTACCCCACTCTGAGCTTGGTGATATTCCATCCCCCAGATCCCCTATGTGTCCACTCCCCCATAATCTTGGCTTAAATTCGCCCCCGATGGTTACCAGTCATCGATAGGGTTGGGGATTTTTAGGAGAACCTGGCTCTAGTTTTGCTTACTGCAAAGCAATATTAAATTATAAGAAATCCACTGACTGCAAATTACAAAATATTGTTCAAATTCACATTTTCTTCTTTTGTGAAAAAAATCACTTATCAGCTGCAATCTACTGATAGCACATAATGATTTGACTTACGTATGAGTACTGTATACCGTACCTGTGGCTAATTATGAAAATATATTATTCTTTGTTTAATGTACAAAGATGTGTGATCGTCGTTCAACCAAAACAATTACCAGTGTTTAGGCCTAGACCCAGGGGCGTGACTCTTCAACGGCAGAAAATTTTAAGAATGTCAACATAAAACATTATATGTAAAACGTATTTTAAAATAAGTCTTGACTTTGTGTAAAAATCATGTTTTCATTATGAAAAGAGATTACGTCATATGTCACAAAGTCTGTAGTACTGCACAGTTAACAGTATACCCTTTCCACATCTTTTAACACGCAGTTCAGTGAGCTGAACTTCCTGTTGATTAATTTTTGGTTCTGAGGACGTCGAGGTCATTAGTCTTTTCTACTTACTGTGCGTGTAGAACTCTGTTCGACAATCTATATTTGAAGTTAATCATATATGTTTAATTAATTTGGGATGGAATTAACGAGGGAATGAATCTACGATAGTGCACTTACAGCCTTTGGTTATGGAGTTAAAACGATGAATCATGGAAAATAAGCTTAGAATCACTGGCGGTGGAATTCGAACCCACTTGTTTCCGAGTTCATGGACAACAGCTTTTTTCAATGTGAACTCTTTCCCCAAGTTAAATACTGTAAAAGCGATGAAATTACGGTCCGGTAAATGTATTTTCTTTTCAAATTTGTGTACGACAAACGAGCATATTGCTTTTACGTGTGTCACTGAAGTTCTAAAATTATTCATATCAAAGAGGATCTCCATAACTTTAAATCTGAACACTGTGCATGCTTACAGTGTTACCTCATCGGGGCAAATTTAGATCTGTCAAACGCCAGAACTAAACAGTATAGTGAATTTAATGAAAATTATTAACTAGTCTTCGATGGCTTTACTCTGATATTTATTTTTGATAATTGAAAATAATGCATTGGTACGCACTTGCCAGGTATAAACATTGAATTTGCAAATAATTTTGCGTGCATTCCTCCAGTTTCACTGTTGTAAATTTAACATACCAGCATGCATATTGATAGTAATTCACGCTCTGCTTGTGATAATAACTATAGCCGGGATTTAGTGAAATATATAATTAAAATATTATTATACAGTAGCCTATTTATTGCAGCCAAAGGTCATATCAGGACATTTCAATTGAACGCCCGTAGGCTACCTAACAGGTTCAATTTTAAGTAGTTCCAACTTTAGCTACTAGACGCCATTGTAACTCACACCCAGTGGCAAACGTTGGAACTTGAGAGCGTTTCTAACCAAATAACCTACACATTTTGGCTACACACTACCAATTGAAGT
Organism: Meconema thalassinum; assembly: GCA_946902985.2. Classification (NCBI taxonomy): domain Eukaryota; kingdom Metazoa; phylum Arthropoda; class Insecta; order Orthoptera; family Tettigoniidae; genus Meconema; species Meconema thalassinum. The sequence continues at coordinate 1,205,157,845 of OX336388.2, forward strand.
GGTAGGTTCTACTACATACCATAAATCTATGACATGGGCTCGCCGGATTTACTTACCTTCCGAATAGAGGCATAATGAAGGATTTTAACGCTTTTAAATCCGACGACTTCGGCCAGGCTTAAACCCGCGATCTTGGGCATAGCATGCTACAATTATTGTTATTATTATTATTATTATTATATTATTATTATTGCTTGCTGGTTTTTTATGTACTTGTAATTGATTTCGTGATGAACATTTTGTGCAAATTTACGAGGATTATTATTTAAATTTACAGTATTTGGTTATAGAGGGGGGGGGGGAGATTCCAGCCCCAGGGCCCGTCGCCGCTCTCCACGGCCCTGTATACAGCATCGAATTCTTCATTAGAATCACATCTCACTCACATGTGCTAGTTAATCAGGTACTTGTAATGACATAATCTTACCGTATAGTCATGAAGATCACGTCGGGGGTCACCAAAATGTTGGTGTGTTAGCTCACAGAGATGATATGAGAGGAGGTGGGACGGGGTTATTTGTACAAAAAAATGGAACTTTAAACTAATTAATAAGTGTGAATTGAACCATAGCTTAATCTGGGTGGAGATATGGCGAGACACCTCAACTGGTAAAATCAAATCAGACAATCTATCCATCATTGGAGGATACAACCCAACGAGATCTAATGCAGCTTTATTTCTAACATCTTTGGAAAATTTCCTCTCTCAGACCAACAATACTCCTTGTCTTTTCATAGGTGACACAAATATTAACACTTTTACTGACGACCTCCTAAAAATGCGATACCTTAATGTTTTAACAAGCTATGGATTCACATTGTGTAACAAAATATATGTAACACGTACGACTGACACATCATCAACTCTTCTCGATCATGTAGTAGTAAACAATGACAAAATGCAGCTCACAATATCCAATGTGGATACAGACATAAGTGACCACAATATAATCATCACAGACACTGTCTGGCCATACAAAAGAACCCATTCTCATAACAAAATTTTCACTTCGTCGATTAGTCCTAATTGTACGGCTAACGAAACAAACGATAATAATGATATCACACAAACTAGCCAGGATATTACGATCAACAACATGTACAGCGCTTTTATTGACCAAATGCAAGGAACTATAAAAAGACGCAAGCCCAATTCCAACAATCAGAAAATATTGTCAAATACAGATGATGCAAGTCCATGGATTACATCTGAATTGATGATATTGATTAAGCGACGCAACACACTACACCAAAAACTCAAGATCAGGCAACACAAAGATAACATCTCCCTAAAAGAAGAATATATTATGTGCAGAAATGCAGTAACATAATTGAAAAGGAAACTAAAAGCAGATTATTATTCACAAAAGCTAAACTTGTATGATAAAAACGTAAAGAAAACATGGGAAATCTTGAATGAAATTATATATAACAAAAGGTATAGCTCTAAAACTTGCACATCTCTTATGATAGATAACACGGTCGTTGCAGATAAACAGGAGATTGCTAACTCATTCAATGACTATTTTACATGCATAGCCAGCAATCTTGCATCCCAGATAACTGATCCGGACTGTACAAGTCAGAATGCTAACTACCAGTCGGAATCACTCTTTCTATATCCAACAGATCACGTTGAAGTTAAATGTATAATTAAGAATCTAAAAAATAAAAAAAGTTGTGGTGTAGATGGGATTTCAGCTAGTGTGGTTAAAACGTTTGATGATCAACTAATAACGATGCTTGTTGCTATAATTAATGAATCTATGACTAGTGGCATAGTACCACAAGCTCTAAAAATTGCTAAAGTAATACCAATTTTCAAAGGAGGAAATACAAGTGATGCAGGGAACTATAGACCTATATATATACTACCAATTATTTCCAAAGTCCTGGAAAGCATTGTTAAGGTGAGGCTAGTGAAGTTTCTGCAGAATAACAATTTTTTTATAGAGCCCAATATGGTTTTGTTGCGAACTCCAGTACAGAACTGGCTATTACTGATCTTATTTCAATGCTTCAGGAAAACATTGACCGCAACGAGATAGCAGCTGGGTTATTCATTGATCTCGCTAAAGCTTTTGACACAGTCACGAAATTCTATTATCAAAATTAGAGAATGCTGGAATTCGAGGCGTTGCATTGGAGTGGTTCCATAGCTACCTTAGTGGAAGAAAGCAATATGTTGCCATGAATGGCTATCAAAGTGCGGAAAAGGCTGTATCGTGTGGGGTTCCTCAAGGGTCTATTTTGGGCCCTACGCTGTTTCTAATATATATAAATGATTTAAGTAAAGTTAATTTAAAAGGTCAAATTATGCTTTACGCTGATGATACGAATGTTTTCTATACTGGTAGCAAAGTGGGCACAATAATCAATAATATGCAAGAAGACTTAAACGCAATAGCCAAGTGGCTCAATATTAATAAATTGACTATGAACGTCACGAAAACAAAATATATGATAATGACAAAACCCAGTATGAAAAATATTGAACATAATCATATATATAGCAACAACACAATAATAAACGAGGTCGAACATTTTAAATATTTGGGGCTAATCATTGATAAACATCTAAGCTGGGTAGCACACGTTCATTATATTGCGAAGAAGATAGCTCCGGCATCTGGGCTGTTGAGAAAATTGAAATACTTAATCCCTAGAAAACTTCTAATCACAGTATATTACTCACTCGTACACAGTCACTTGCAGTATCTAAATGTAATTTGGACTCAGTGTAAAAAGACAGCCCTGCATGAACTTATGGTAATACAAAATAGAGCGATAAAAATATATATAACCTACCCTTTAATACACACAGTCGAGATTTATATGCCAAGAGTAAAATAATGCCAATGTCAATGTGCGCAGAATTAAGGTCAGCAATACTAATACACAGAATTAAGCAAAACAATGTGCTGCATAACAGTGACTACACCCTAAATTCAGACATTCATACTTATAACACGCGACAAGCAGATGACTTCGCTCTCTTTCAAATCCGCTCGTATAAATTTGGTAACTGTAGCTTTAAGTTCTCAGCCATTCAGTCTTACAACCATCTTCCAAGCGATTTAAAATCAATTTCCAATCTGTCGACTTTCAAATTTAAATTAAAGAGACTACTTTGGAATCGGTACCTAATAAAGTAGGTAGCCAAATTTAGTGAATCATCATGTCTCATTTCACTCTGCATTGATAAACTTATTATTTTAATTATTATTTAATTCTTCTTCTTTCTTCGTTTTGCCCACTTAGGGAGCGCGCTTGAACTTGTTGACTCGGGTTGATGGAGCTTTCCTCTTCCTCTCCTCCCAAAATCTCCTCACGAACTCGCTATGCCCCTTCTTACGTTCCTCCGTCCATATTTTTTCCAGTGGACTTCTTTTTAGCTTTTCGGTGAAAGAGTGATTTGTAAATAATTTTTAATTATTATTTTACTTTTATTATGTTATTTACATTGTACATATTCTTTTGGTAAGCTAATTACAGTGTTAGGTCAAGTATCATTGCCGAAAATTAAATTAATCACGCAGCAAATGTGTATGTAAGGTATATATGTATATAAAATTGTAGTAGACGCCAATAAATTTGTATTGTACAATTCCTATGTAAGAGCCTCTGGCTCGTTGGAATTAATTGTTCAATAAATGATGATGATATTAATTCGACTAACTTTTGAGTACTGATTGTGCCTTACGACCATGTTTTTATTTGGACAATAATCAACAATAATCAACAAGAACAGAACACAAACTAAAGCCGTCAGGGCACCAAATTTACAACAGTAGCTGGCGGAGGTGGCTCGAGTTAATAGAACAAATTGTATATTTCCATATAATAGGCATTTACCAGACACCGAACTTCTCCCTGGGCAAGGAGACCACCTTCTATCAAGTGGCAACGGTCTTTTAGGAGAGCGGATGAGAGGGTAGAAGAAGGCCACTCTCTTGCCCTTGGGGTGGAAAACTGCTCCCAAAGGCGGAAGAGCCGACAGATGGCCAACGACAAAGAATGGAGAAGGCAACGGGAAACCACTCCATTAAAGATCCGACGGGATATCCCAAGAATCAGCACCTCATGATGGAAAACTCTATGGTTAAATTCTCCGGAGGTAAAATAGCTCCGATTTTGATCTCCGGGCGGGGGCAGATAAAGGAAATAATGTTACTATTAACAAACACAAGGAACAGACGTGCGTAATGAAAATAAGAACATGGAATGTTAACACATTATTAAAGTTGGGCAAGCTGAAAAACCTCAAAATAGAAATGAAGATTTAAAAAAAGTTATTCTCGGTATGTGCAGAAAATATAATAAATCCACTTACACACTTAATAAACAGTTAATTTCTCTCAGGAACTTACCAAGATATTTTGAAGTTAGCAAAAGTAATTCCAGTCCAAAAAAAAAAAAAGGTTCAAAAGATGAATTAGATAACTATTGTCCTATTACCTTACCAACTAGTATTGAAAAATTGTGGGAAAAATCATGTATAAGAAACTGATAAGTTTTATAGTAAAAATAAAATACTATCAAACTCACAACATGGGTTCAGATCGAAAAAAATCTACACAGACAGCAATTTATGAATGTAGTAATAGTATACTGAAATTCATTTACAACAAGGAACATGTAACTGACCTATTCTTGGATTTATCGAAAGCGTTTGATGTTGTTGACCAAAGAATTCTCCTTAAAAACTAAATCAATATGGTATTAGAGGTATTTATTTATTTATCCGAGTCCAAAACACATACAAATATACATATAAATTGCATTAAATTTCATTTCTCCAGTGTTCAACTGTTAGAATGACACAGTCATTGGTTTCTATCAAGTCCTGCATAGCACTTGGTCTTGATAACATGCTGCAATTCAGAAGGTGCTTAGGTTCTTGTCTTTCATCACATCTACAAAGTTCTTCAGTACTGTATCCCCACTTAATTAAATTGCTTTTGCACCGACTCAGACCAGTTCTAAGTCTGTTTAGCGTCTTCGAGGATTCGTATTGTAAATTGTAGCCTGCTGCCGGCCTTTCCATTTCCCACGATCCTCCCGGTGATTTTGTTTTCCAAAGTTCAATTTGGCGCGTTTCAGCTGAGGAAGGAATGGATATTGTTGTTTGGAGGAAGCTCTTTCTTGATTTTACCCTAGGTGGATGGACATCTAGCCCATACATTGGGTGTCTTGGATCTGTTCATGCTTTTTCTTCTCTACTTCTGCCGCTACTTGTCTTCTAACTTCTGGAGGTGCTACTCCCATGAGCGGAAAGTTCTTATCGACAGAAGTTGGGCGTAGACAGCCTGTCACAATGCGGCCTGTCACATGGAGGGCAACATCTACTTGGTTGGCATGAGCAGAATTCCTCCAGACTGGGGCAGCATAGTCTGCTGCAGAGAAACTCAGAGCAAGGGCAGTTGTACGCAGGACACTAGGCTGCGCTCCCCATCTGGTGTTTGTGAGCCTCCGAATGATGTTGTTCCTGGTGAATACCTTCCGTTTGGTGTCCATGCAATGCTGTTTATAGGTTAGCGCGTGATCCAGCTTTACCTCTAAGTATTTAGGATGAACACAATGTTTCAGATTGTGACCATTCCAGGTGACGTTCAGCTGCCTTCTCGCCTCCCTATTGCGCAGGTGAAACGCGCATATTTGGGTTTTCTCTGGGTTGGGTTTCAAGTAGTTATCATTGCAGTAGATGGCTAAGTCTTCAAGAGCAGATGTCAGATTTAACTCTACTTCTTCAAACGTTGATCCTTGAGCAGCAAAAGCAGTGTCATCCACGTCGATAAATGCTCTGGTTCTAATGTTAAGTGGCTGGTCGTTAGTGCAGATATTATACAATAACGGAGCTAGAACACTTCCCTGTGGGAGGCCATTCTTTTGGTTCCTCCATCGGCTTTTCTTATTCTTCAGAGTGACAAAAAATCGCCGATTCTGCAACAAACACTGAATAAACGGTGATAGTCGGAAGTCTCTAGTTGTTGAGTACAGCTTCTTTGTCAATCGCTTATGGTTTACAGTATCATAAGCAGCTGTGAGGTCCACAAATGCAATTCCAGTAATCTTTTTCCTTTCATATTACTACTACTACTACTCCTTCGCGCTACAGTCCATATAGGACCTTGGCCTCTCCAACAATCGATGCCCAATCCTGACGATCTTCTGTACGTTTCCTCCATCTTCTTACTCCCATCTTGCGTAAGGCGTCCTCCACGTCATCCAACCATCGTTTCCTAGGTCTTCCTTTGCATCTTCTTCCACCTGGATTTCCTCTATAGGCCTTTTTAACCACTCTATCACCTACCATTCTCTCCACATGTCCCAGCCATCTTAGCATATTACTCTTTACTTCCGAAACTATATCAGGATAAGTTATGTACTTGTCCACTTTACAATACAAAATATCTTTTTATTTATACATTTTGATACATGTTTCGGCCCTGTGAGCCTTCTTCAGTCAAAATCAATAAAATTCTCCTAGATCATTTTATTGATTTTGACTGAAGAAGGCTCACAGGGCCGAAACATGTATCAAAATGTATAAATAAAAAGATATTTTGTATTGTAAAGTGGACAAGTACATAACTTATCAAAATCAATACGGAAAAACTTGAAAAAATGACTAAAGTCATAGATATTCTATATCAGGATGCCCATACAATTCCTCCAATTCTTTGTTTTCCCGTATTCTCCATCTTCCTGCCTCATTCACTTCTCCATAAATCTTCCTCAGTATTTTCCTTTCCCATCTTCTCAAAAGCTCCTCTTCTGCCACAGTCATAGTCCATGTTTCCGAGCCGTACATTACCACTGGTCTTATAACTCTTCGGTACACTGTCACCTTTGATCTTCTACTGAGGATGCGCGCTTTGAGGATTTTTATCAGTGCCCAATAAGCTCTATTACCGGCTGCAATTCTTGCTTTTATTTCTTCTCTTGTGCTATTATCTTCAGTAACCAGTACTCTCAAATACTTGAAACTTTCACACCTCTCAAAATCCACCCCATTTAGGTTTATAAATAAATGTATATATTTATCTTTCTCCACAGTATTTCTCCTAGATAATAATAAATATTGAGTGTTGTTGTAGTTCACTCGTAATCCCACTTCTTCTTATTCTTTTTCTAACCGTCCCAACCCTTCTTCAAGATCTTTCAGTCTTCGTGACAGCATACCTACAGCATACGCTGGATTTTGGCTCATACGATTTAACAGCGTGCCTCCCGGATTGCTGATATCCATCTTCCTCATTACTCTCTCTAGTACCGTACTATATTGAACAGCATCGTGGACAGTACGTCTCCCTGTCGTAAGCCTTGGTTTACCTCAAAAACTTTTGAGAATCTTCCTTCAACTTTAACTCGACATTTTGTGCCAGTAAAGCTCACTTGCACCAATCTGATTAGTTTGGGTGGGAATCCCATGTCCATCAAGGTCTGATACAGAGTTTTCCTTTTTACACTATCATAAGCCTATTTGAAATCCACATATAGTTGGTGCACATCCACATTATATTCGTAACACTTTTCCATTATTTGCCTTATTGTGAAGATATGGTCCGTCGTCGATCTACCCTGTCGGAAACCACACTGGTATTTTCCAAGTCTCTCTTCAACAAGAGGTGTAAGTCTCATAGTCATTAGCTTGGCTAGGATTTTATACACCACACTAAGCAGTGCTATGCCACGATAATTTTCACACTTTGCTTTATCATTCTTCTTATGGATTGGGCAAATAATGGCCGTGTTCCACTGTCCTGGCATCACCTCCTTCTCCCATATCTCCACAATCAACTGGTGTACCAGCTTTGCCAAATGTTCCCCATGACACTTAATCATCTCTGCTAAAATATTATCACCTCCTGGGGCTTTGTTATTCCTCAAGCTTTTAATTGCCAAACTAACCTCCTCCAGCGTCGGCACGGGTACTGGCATTACATCAGTGTTATCCTTGCACCATGGTTTGTTATTCTCTTGACCCTCCTGTCCTAGCAATACCGTCTCTGCAGTAGCATTGAGCAGCTCACTGAAATATTCAGCCCATCGATCTAAAATCTGTCCTTCTCCTCCTATGAAATTCCTTCTTTATCTCTGCAGAAAACTGCTCGGTGTTTAAAGCCCTTCTTCACTTCCTGTATTCGTTTATAGTACTTTCTTGCTTCTTGATTATTGTATTCTTCTTCTAGCTCTTCAATCCATTTCTTCTCAGATTCCCGTTTCTTTCTTCTACAAATTCAATCTGCCTCTTTCCTTTCCTTTTTATGTTCTTCTGTAATGTTTCTCGTTGGTCTACTTATCATTTTCTCCCTTGCAGCATTCCTCTCCATTATAGCTATTTTACATTCTTCATCGAACCAGATTTGTCTTTTAATCCTTTATTTTGTCCCCAGTACTTCTTCTGCAGCTTCGTGTAGTGCGTCCCTCATTATACTCCATTTCCTTCTACTCCCTCTAAATCCCAATTTTGTTTAGTCTCCAACTTCTTCCGTAAATGTGTTTCATATTGTTCGGCAGTTTCCTTTTCTTTTAGTTTTAAGACATTATACCTTCTCGGGTCTTTCCTCATCTTTCCAGATCTGTACACTGCTATATGCTGTCTATATTTTACCCTTACCATGAAATGGTCGGAGTCACAATCCGCTCCTCTACAACTATCAACTTCGAGTATATCAGATGCGTGTCTTCTATCAATCACCACATGGTCAATTTGGTTGACTGTGGTTCCATCTGGTGAGCACCACGTTACTTTCCTTATATTCTTTCTCTGAAGCCATGTACTTTTCACAATCATTTCATTTCCCATGGCAAAGTCAATGAGTCTCTGTCCATTAATATTTGATACCTCATGCAGACTTTCCTTTCCTACCGTCTCTCTAAATGCTTCTTCTTTTCCCACCTTCTCATTGAAATCACCTAACACGATTTTTACATCTTGCCTTGCTATACCCTCGAGTTCCTGTTCAAGCTGACTGTAGAACGTGTCTTTCATCTCATCCTCATCCTCTTCCGTGGGAACATATACACATATAAAGGTTATATTAAAGAATCGTGCTTTCATTCTCAAAGTACATATCCTTTCATTTACAGGCTTAAAATTCAGTACTGCTGTTTTATATCTATTATCCACGAGGAAACCTGTACCACCTATTCTTCCACTGTCGCCTCCACTATACATTATTGTATGGTTATCACTTCTCAATATACCATCTCCTCTCCATTTGATCACTTGGATCGCTGCCACTCCTATACTATATTTGTCCATCTCTTCCTTTTAAGGCCCTTCAACGCTCCATGTTTGTTCAATGTTCTCACATGCCAGGTTACTATGTACATATCATTTTTACGTTTACATTTTCCTTTCCCTTGCATAGGTCGTTTATCATTATAATCAGTCCGGCTATTATTGCATTGGAATTTCATAACAGGCCATTTTTTCGATATGGGGTTGTTAGCCCCATGATCAACTCCCAACCTGGAGGACCAGGGTATCCCTCTTTGTCTGACCCATCACCTTTGACCTGTCCGGCATGGGAGGCCCTACCAGAAGCTCACGCTCTCGCCGGCATAGTTCGCATGATAATTTGGGCTCTCAAGCCCCCACATCACGACAAGATGAGGATACCATCGTGAGGGTTTCCTTTCATATCCATCCTCAATATACTGGGTTAAGTTCAGTATTTGACCAGTACACGATTTCCCTGGTCTAAAACCTGATTGTTCCGTAATGATATCTCTGTCAACAAAATAAAATAATAAAATAAATGGATAGAGTCTTACATAACAAGGCGTAAACAAATAGTAAGATGAGACACAAGGATGGTGGAACAAAATTACTTAATGAAACATTGTCCAATGAGGGTATTATTACATTTGGAGTACCCCAGGGATCAGTTTTGGGCCCACTACTCTTTCTTCTACGTATATATCAATTATATAACACAGAATATTGATTCTCATAAGGAAATTTTGTTTGCGGACGGTACAACACTCGTAATAAAAGGTGAAACTAAACAGGTCTTACAGCAGTCTGCTGACTCTGTTACAGAAGAGTTAACCAAATGGTCACAAGATAATCACCTCATAATAAACTATAAAAAATCAGTAACCTATCTCTAAATTTCCACACTATACAGAATAGGAATCCTGCGACGCCCAGTACATCATTAAATGGTCGTCAAATAGAAAATAAATCAGAAACGAAGTTTTAGGTCTATGGATACAGCATGTTTTGAAATAGAATGAATACTAGACTGAACTCGATGTGCTTTATGTTCCGTATTTTGAAAACTTGCACAAGCATGCACACATTAAGAAATATATATTTTGCTTATTTATATTCATACTAAAGATATGGTGTCATATTTTGGGGTATGTCACCAGATGTACTAAGCACGTTTAGGATACAAAAGAGGGCGATTAGAATTATGGCAAATGTAAACACTATAGACCTATGTTTAAAGAGTTAAACATCCTCCCACTGCCCTGCATTCATATCTTTGAAAGTATTATGTTTTTTAAAAAGAATTCAATGAATAAAGACGTTTTTCTTAAAACAAACAATGATGTTCATAGGCATAACACTGGACAAAATCAAAACATTCATATTTCACACACACACACACACCAGCATATATCAAAAAGGAACTTTTACACAGGAGTTAAATTATACAATAAACTACCCCATTATATAAAATTGGCCCCAAAATAAAAACCTTTGATAGAAGGTTGAAAGTTTATCTGCAGTGGCATTGTTCTTACCCTGTAGTTGAATATCTTAGCGTATAAGAGCGATGACATCTATTCTTATATATTACTTTTCTATTTTAATTGTAATACCTAGCTGTAAGTTGTTGTATTTATAGATGTAAGTTATCATGTGATAATAGAGTAAGGTGTAAATAGTTGCCCGATGAGATTGTATCTTTTAAGGTCTATTATTATAATATGCTATAAATAGTTATTGTATTTGTAATGTACACCGGTACCGTTGGACCCGTTTTCCATCTCTTGATGAATGCAGTACATTTGCATTTGTCTGTTGGCACAGGCTAGAGTAAAATGTGGCTTTTCACCGATGTCTCAGTCTCACTCATGGCTGTGATTATATGGAAGCTACTGAGGTATGGGTGGTGCTTAGTAATGACATTCAGGGTGCAGTCAGTGCCTGTGGATGCTGTGAAAGGTTCTTCTCATAGGGTTAGTACTGCTGTTCTGACTCAGTGAGGAAAGCAAAGGCAAACTACCTCACTCCTTATCTTGCCTAGTACGCATCAATATAGCGCTGCCTTGGGTTTTTCTGGGTATTGAGCCCGTATCCGCTCATGTCTTCAATATTTCTTTGAGAGCATGCTTACTCTTTTTGCTCATTTGGATAGAACGCACTCTGAAGCTTCCTCAGGATTATGATGCTATTTTGACTTCAACGAGGATAGCTTATTTTCTTCCTGGATATATTTTACACGCAATTTTGTTACTGCATATCTCAGGAACGTACCACATGTAATTCTTTTTAATTTACCATTTTATTATGCCTTTGGAATTGGTAAATCTTATTTATGGTAAAGGTATCTACACCGCGGATATGCGGGAATCAACGCAATTAGTCGCTCAATGACTTACAACTTCCTTGGAACCAGGGAGCAGTTCCTGGCTTCAACACTCCAGTTTGATAGTCCGCCGAGACTAGATGTGTCTGTGATATAGTCCGTCAGATCGACGAGGGCCATGTTTTGTGCAAAGTGCACCCACATAAGTGTGTGGAAAGTAATCGACAGCCATCGTGCTGAATGCACCGTATAATTTGATTGAACAGTATATTTTTGGCCATACAAGGTTTGTGCTACGATGTTTCTGAAAGGAAACTTATTTAGAGTGAAATTACAATTTTTAACTTCACCACGTGAATTGTGACCACGCTGTCGAGGACAGGTCAGACTTTGTGTGCCAAGAGGCATAAAATATTGAGTCCACGTTAAATAACTACAGCCCATCGAACGCTAGGCAGATGGGTTTGAAGCTCGTAACGTGACAGGAGTGGTATTTGTCGACTTATCAGCAGTGTATGATATGTCAACCATCAGCTACTACCAGTCAAGGTCTACAACCTCACCAGGGATTTTAGCCTAACCAGGCTCATCGCCACTCTTTTGTAAAATCGCAAGTTCTTCGTCGACTTTCAAGGACAGCGTAGTCGATGGAGAATACAGAAAAACGGCCTCCCGCAAGGAAGTGTACTGGCTCCAATCCTGTTCAATATATACACAAACGACCAACCTATAGCCCCGAACAGCAGAAGTTTCCTTTATGGTGATGACCTTGCTCTAGCTACTCAGAGCGCAGATTTTGAATCAGTGGAGAACACCCTCATGAATGCCCTTAGAGATCTTTCCAGATTCTACAACACAAACCAGCTTAAGCCAAACCCCTCAAAAACACAAGTGTGTGCTTTTCATTTGAGAAATAGGGAAGCTACTCGCAAGTTAAAGATCGTATGGTCAGGGGTCGAACTGGAACACTGTGAGACTCCAAAATATCTAGGAGTGACACTTGACAGATCTCTTACTTTCAAGAAGCACTGCATGAACTCCAAGTCGAAAGTTTCTTCCAGGAACAATCTCCTACGCAAACTGGCTGGATCACAGTGAGGTAGTCAATCTGAAACAATCCGAACTTCTGTAATGGCACTATGCTATTCTGCAGCAGAGTATACTTCTCCCGTTTGGTATAATTCAACACATGCCAAACAGGTGGATGTAGCTCACAACAATACCTTCAGAATTATAACAGGTTGCTTGAAATCAACTCCAGTCGAATGGCTTTATCTCCTCGCAGGAATAGCACCACCCCATGTTCGAAGAGAAATAGCTGCGAACAAGGAACGAAAGACGGTTGAGCATGAAATAACTCATCCTCTATATGGACACAAACCGCAGCCGCAACGACTGAAGTCGAGGAAGAGTTTCCTTAGAACATCAAAGGAACTTAGAACCACTGCTGAAAAAGCTAGGTTGCAAATGTGGAGGGCTACGACCAACCTTCCCCCTGGTTGGGAAAATGTTTCTGAAACTCTACCTCCTGGCTATGACGAGGAATGGACGACTTGGAAGTCCCTGAATAGACTGCGCTCTAGAGTAGGCAGATCAAGGGTTAATATGGCAAGATGGGGTTACATTGACCAGGATGATATTCAATGTGATTGTGGATAATACCAGACTGTTCAGCATAAGACTGAGTGTCGACTGTGCCCAGCATTCTGCACGGAAGAAGATCTTCTTCGGGGAGCACAGAGTGCACTAGAAGTGGCCAAGTTTTGGGCAAAGATAATATAATAAATGTGTTATATGTTTTAAAATGTATGTTTCTGATACGAGAATAATAATAATAATAATCGAACGCTACTATTGAAATAACTAATGGCAATGTCACGCATCATATTTATTTCATCGTGATTCCCGTGATTTTGAGTGTTTTTCAAGTGACTAAAATCAGTGAGAGATACCACCAGTTGTATCATAAGTTCTGTGGCAGGACAATCCAGAGCCATTTTTGCAATTACCTGCACCAGTGTAACGCCAGTGAGCTAATTTCTGTACAGTTTAATATTGTAACTTCAGTGATATTTGTGAAATTGATCACCATGCAACATAAAATGTACCGCGTGTTTGATGCATTCTATCTACTACACGTGAGGTCCGTCATGGAGTAAATTCATCCATGATGAGGGAAGAACCTACGAAATGATTCAACCATGAGGAGGAAAGTCCGTCAGAGACTGCCAAGGACGAGCCACGTACGTGACCGACGACGAGAAGGACAGGTCAAAACCTTTGGTCTTGCTTATTAATCCATCCACAGGATTGGAGACGTATTACCCCTTCCAGCCTGGATACAGGAAGGTGAACAACATGTTCTTGCCACTGTGAGTCCTGTATTCTCATTCATGTGCAAGGTTTGTCCAGGTAGATGTAACTTAAGTAGTTATTTTTAGCCGAAACTGATAGAAAACCACATAGGCAGGCTACTGTTAAATCATATCTTCTTTGGAACTGGGACAATCTTTGTGAGTCACCACATGCCGTATTTTACGGTGGTGCACCATGTACAGTTTGTAATTTTCCGCATAAACTTCAGCTATGAGAAAGCTGCATTTTCCATATCAGACAGCTGCTATTTTCACCATGAGGACGATATTCGTCATTTGTTAGGGAACACCCTGTTTAGGATCCCTCAGTTATTTTGAGTTGAGATTTTTACCGTATCCGTTAGCAGTCGACAGTCACTGTTATATTTTTTGTACTATTTGGTTAACATTTTGTGAATACACTTGACCACATTTAGTTCCTGGGAGGAACGAAATCATGTCTAGTAGGACTGATAAAGACATGAAGTTGAAACTATAAGCGTATAATTTTGAACAGCATCGTAGAGGCGTTAGATGTTTGTGAGTTTGTTTTGAGAATGTGCCAAGCAATGCACACAGAACCTACGAGTTCATGATAGTGGAGATGAGTGACATATCTCTCAATGTCAAAGCAGTTATGCTGTGAATTGTATAGTCTTCGATTGAACCATCTTTGGTATTTTAATAACACTATATCTTTACAAAGGGTAACACATTGTGATGGACACTATAATGGAAGTGATAAAAAATCTTTAAGCGATCTGCAGAGCACAATAGGACTGTAATGCGTGTTTTCTGTCAGACGGAATATACAGTTTTGAAACACAATGTAATTGAAAGCCGCGCCATACTCAGTGATGTGTAGAGTGAATTGACACGCTAGGAGCTAGCGGACGGAACTGGTTTCTACCCAGAATTCAGTGGGAGACGACTTTATTGACTATGTTATTGTCGTTTATTGACTTAGTTTGAGACATGCCTTCTTGATTCAGGAATTTTGTGAGAGTTTTATTCCACCTACAAGGGGCTTGCTTCAGTCCGTATACAAAGGCCGGTCCACACTATGCCGCTGTATGCCATTTGGCAAGGCCAGTTGGCAAATCCGACTTGTCAAGGCCAGTGGTAGTACCCCTGTTCACACCAGTGTTGGCATTTAGTGGAACAAAAATGTTCCCCCAGGAGGATTTACTAATCGTTTCATGTGCTGTTATCATAATTGACAGCGAAGAAAAACGTCACGAACGGAGCAAACGACGATTTTGGGTACGTCCAAGTCTTCAAAGTAGAGCACGTTATGGAACAAAGGACCTAATAATGGATTAATTATTATTGGACGATATGGACGAATTGAATCTCGAAATCAGATCTGGATGTGGTTTTAATAACTTTTTTCGTGTGAAAACAAGTGACTTTGAAGTTCTTCTGACAATGATTGCACCAATAATAAAGAAGCAAGATACATCCTTTAGCAGAGCTATTTCTGCCGATGAACGTCTAGCAGTTACTTTGCGATTCCATGCAACTGGGGATTCCTACCATTCGTTAAGTTACAAGTTCGAGATTTCAAGGCAAATAATTTCTAAAATCATCCCGAATGTTTGTGATGCCATAATCAGCGTTTTACAAGATTACACTAAGGTAAGAATTAAAAGCATTATATTAAAATAATAAACACATTTATTCTGAAAAATAACTCAACGTATATATCAAGATATGCATAATAAAACACAAGTATAAAGGTATAAAATGCAAACCCTTAATTGGAAACCTCAATGTAATTCCATCAAAATACAGTACTTTCAATGGAATCACTGTCGTGGGTAGTCGAAGGACTTGTCACTGATTGTTGGGGTTGATTGGTTGCTGATATTTGACTGGAGGACTGTTGAGAATGTGGAGGGTAACTAGGAATGGATCCAGGTACTGAAGATAATTGAAATTGTGAATTGGAATACGAAGGCTGTTGAAATTGGGGCGAATAATAATAAGAATGTAAATTAGTCATGGAGAATGGATTCGGTAGGTCATATTTCCCCATCTCTGCTTCAAATAAAGTGGTGCTGATCATATGTTTTGGCATGAGACGATGGAAGGTCCCTTACACGCATTCCTATTTCTTCCCCAAAAACAGTATATTGATCTTTCAATGTGCATTTATTGTGATTTTCATAATAGAAGAGCTTATTCTGTGGCCGACATCTGGCATTTCTTCGAACGTGATTGTGCATGCGGTGGCCAGACTGATTTATGTTTTTTACCGGTATTGGGAGTTGATCTACTGTTCTCGGGGCTCTCTTCGACCTGGACGACATTCTGGGTCTCTTCCTGAGTGACCTCCACATCCTAAGATATTTTCGGGTCCTAGAAAGACAAGAAACGAAGTTGGTGATAGGCACGTCCAATAAAATTCTATATACTGTCATTATTTTGTTTCTGATGCCGAAAAACGAATTTGAGTGGAAAACAGTAGCAAATGAGTTCAATGATAAATGGAATTTCCCAAACTGCGTTGGCGCGTTTGACGGGAAGCATATCAGTTTGCAAGCACCAATTAACAGTGGGACAGAATATTTAAATTATAATGGCTTCTTTAGTATCGTCCTCTTTGCTGTTGTAGATGCGAACTATACTTTCATTTTTGTGAATGTTGGTTGCCAAGGAAGAATATCGGATGGGGGTGTATTTAGTGAAACGAATTTCCAAATGTCTCTTCAGGAAAATACAAAGCACCTCCCTCCCCCTTGTGAACTACCCGGAGGAGACATTGCCACACTGTTTGTTTTCGTCGCAGATGATGCATTTCCTCTTTCCAGAATTATTATGAAATCCTTTCCAGGAGCACAAAAAAAAAGGGTTCAATAGAACGAATTTTTAATTATCGCTTAAGCAGAGCACGTAGAGTGTCTGAGAACACATTCGGGTTAATATCCAGTGTGTATCGCATATTACAGAAGCCGATGTTGTTAGAACCACAACGAGCTACGAAAGTAGTTCTAGCAATACTTCATCTACATAATTTCTTGCGGAAAAGCAATTCTAAGGCCATATACAATCCCCCCGAGACATTTGATTGTGACTCGTCGGCCACAGGTGAGATTAACCCGGGACTTTGGAGACAAACGCCTTCAAATCAAGCATTGGTTAACATACCCAGAACTTCACGAAGGAGTACTAATGATTCACAGGCAGTTAGAAATGAATTCGCCGAGTATTTTACTTCTCCAGTTGTAATGGTACATTTTCAATACGACAAGTAAAAAAACTCTATTTCAGCTTGAATTGAGAATTATGATTCATTCACTGTAAGTAGGTAGTTTTGTAGAAATTGTTAAAGCATTTACAATGTTCACAATGTTGTACAATATGAAGCTATTTTCATTATTAATTATTTAAAATAAAATATTTCAAACATTTCTGTATCTTACCTGCATGTGCGTGTCCGTCATTCCTTTTGGTCTATTCCTGTCTTTGAGAAACAGCATACTGTTGTAACAGAACCATTTACTCTTGTAGACATCATCAGCTGCCGTGCTGGTCTTGGTACTTTCTCTTTCTTTTTTAATTCGTGCGATAAATGGCACCCCAAGTTCTTAATTTTCCTTTCAATTTCCTATTTTTCTACTTCAAAACTAACCGCGATTTCCCATAGCGCGTCAAGTCTTTTATTCCTGTCTTTATATTCTTTTAAAAGGCAACCCCACAAAACAGGACGATCCCGGTATAAATCAATTAAATTGATAACTTTTTCATTTGTCCACTCCATCGTCAAACAACAGTGAAACAAATAAGCAAACAACTCATAGACGGTCTGAATCACAACTGAAGCCACGTGGCGGGGCCAGTTGGCGCGTCCCCACTCTCTTTGCCAGTTGGCTTCCTTTGAAGGAGACCGACACTCAAGCGATTCCTGTTGGCATGCCACTTGGCACGATTTTGCCAGCTGGTGCCGGCCAACGGCCACGTCTACATCACTTTCGGCTTTGCCAACTGACCTTGCCAAATGGCATACAGTGCCATAGTGTGGACCGGCCTTAAGGCTTTCGGCAGTTTGCATATTTTCCCTTCTTCTTTGTAGCCTTCTGGTATTTTCATGTAGATGTCCTCATCTAGGGTTCCATACAAAAAGGACGTCTTGACATCAAATGTTTTAATATGCAGGTTATAGTGTGCTGCGATAGCAAAGAGAACTCTTAGTGAAGTTGTGTCTACAACTGGACTGAAAGTTTCTTCATAATTTATAGTTACACTCCTTTGTTCACATCCTCGTACTACAAGTCTAGCTTTATATCTACCGTCTTCTTTAACTTTGAACACCCACCGGCTTGACAAAACTTCTTTTCCTCTTGCTACTTCAGGGCTTACTAATTTCCAAGTTTTATTTTTCTTCAAAGACTCTTTTTCTTCTTTAATAGCTATTTTCCATTTTTCTTTGTCTTCATTTGTTTGCAACTCCCTGTATGTCATCACTTCTTCTTCATCTTCTCCGCTGTCTAGTTGATAGTCATCATATTTATTAGGTTTCTGTAATGTTCTTCTTGGTCGTAAACCAAGTTCATGGCATCTTTCTTCTCTCTGTTCTTGATCTGAATCTACGAAGTCAACATCTTCTTCTTCTTGTGGTTCATGATCTGTTTCTTCATCTGTTCTATCTTGATCTTCATCTCTGTCATCTGGATTTTCATTTCTTTCATCTTGGTTTTCTTCTGTTTCTTCAACATTTGCTTGGTAGATTTCAGTTTTAGGGTTATGTTGATCTAATTTTATTATATTTCTCTCAAATACCACATCTCTTGAGATGAATATCCTTCTGTTTTCTTCATCCCATAGTCGGTATCCGTTTGGTGCATAGCCTGCAAAAATCCACTCCTTGTTTCGGCTGTCAAGCTTCTTGAGATAACCCAAATTTTTAGCATAGGCAACACAACCAAAAATGTGTAGGTTAGACAGATTTGGTTTCTTGTATGTCCATTTTTCAGCTGGGGTTGTGTCAACAGTACTTAGTGGGGCTTCTATTAATCAGGTATGTAGCTGTCTGTGCTGCTTCCCCCCACATTTCTTTATCTAGGTTAGAATCACAAAGCATAGCTCTTGCTCTTTCCATAAGAGTACGACTGAACCGTTCTGCTGTTCCATTTAATTGGGGGTGTATATGGAATTGTATAGTCCAGCATAATACCTTTGTTTTTACACCAATCTTTCAGATCATGTGAGGAATACTCTCCTCCATTATCACACCTTATTTTGGTTACTCTCAGATCAAATTTTGTTTCGGCCATTGTCACATACTGTTTTAAGTACATGGGAACTTGACTTTTATTTAACAACAGATAGATAACGCTAAAATGTGAGTTGTCATCTACACAGCACAGAATGTACCTATAGCCATCATGGGTGGGTGGATCTAGAGGTCCACAAACATCTGTGGGTATTATTTCTAACAGTCTTGTTGCCCTAGTCCTTTCTGTATTAAATGGTAACCTGATCTGTTTTGGTTTTACACATTTCTCACACACTTCATCTATTTTAGTATGTGCGACAATGGGGGACACACCATCACAAATATTAGGCAGTTTATTAAGGTAGCTATAACTTAAATGACCCAGTTTTCTGTGCCACTCTTTACCTACATCATTACCTTGTGCACACAGCGCCTCATTATGCATATTAACATCAGGGTCAGCAGTATACAGTCCTACTGCATTTTTCTTACCTTTTAGTACCACTTTGTTGTCTTGGTACCGTATATTAACATCATCTTTTGTGAACATAACAATGCCATTATTGTCTGTTATATTTCTTACTGACATCAAGTTCTTAGACAAATCAGGCACACAGTGAACATCATTTAGAACACACTGCTCAGAGGGGAATGTTCCCTTATCTACTACAGACATTGCCTGATATTTCTTAGCCACTAATATTTGTTCATTACAGCTCACAACACCTGTTAGCAAATTTTCATCACTTACCATGTGAGTTTCAGTTGAACATCCACTGTCTACTACTAGACGCCTGGTTCCTTTTAGTATAGCGTTATATGAATCCCTGCAATCAGCTGTAAGAAATGACACTTTATTTTCCACCTTAGAATTATTTTTATCCCTAAACTAGCAGTCTTCCTATTCATGATTGAACTTTTTACATATTGCGCATTGATGCTTGTCTTTGAGAAAACAATTTTTGGTTTCATGGTTTGTCTTTCTACATATATTACACTTTTTACTGCTTATACATTTGTTTTTAGATTTTGATCTACCTTGTTTGTTTTTAACTCTGCTTTAGAGGATACATTTTGGTCTTCTGTCGAAGTGCGCTCAACTTGCTTTCTTCCATCTGTAACCTCGAACACAGGTTCTCTATGGTCCTGGACGCCTCTGGAGCCGAGTCCCATGCTGTGCTAAAATGGGTATATTCTTCAGGCAGCACGGACAGGATCTTGGTAATTAGCATAATCTCATCAACTTTCAGGTCGAGTTTGTTAAGTTTGAAGGAGATGCTTTGGAGATCACTAATGTTGCTCATCATGTCCTTCTTCGCATCAAATTAGAAGTTGCAAAAGTCTCGTAGCAGCAAACATTTTTGTTGGCTCGAGGCTCTCTGGTATATGTTTCGAGGGGTATCAAACATTTGTTTAGAAGTTGTACAGGTTAGGATATGAGGCCTAACTTGCTTGTCAATGGATGTGACAATATAATATTGGGCCCTTGCATCTCGAGTCTTCCACTGGTCTGTTGAAGCTTGATTTCTGGGTGGATTGGTCACCAACACGTCTGTCTAGTCGACAATCTTGAACAGTTATTTTCCGGCAAGCAGAATTTTTAACTAAAACACCCATATAGGATATGTGTCGACTCCCTTGAGTTTCTCGACATGTGCTACGTCCTCGGGTCTTGTGGCCATTTTTTGACTTCACTTCACTGAGATTAATTTTTAAATGTTTTTATGTCACCTGTTTTCACTTTTATTTGTATTTTAGAGTCACCTGGGCCCATAACCTGTTAAAGTTTAAAGTTTTTATATTTCAGGTGATTTGGGACAATCAGCAGGTACGCCATATTGCAATGAGTAATGAATTTATTGATAAACAAATTACAATATGCAGTAATGCCAACATGTGAATTGAGTATCAAAATAAAGATTTTGTTGTTACCAACATAATTATTTCTTAACAGATATCAAATATAAATGATAGTTTTTTGTGGTAATTTTAAGTCCATATATAATTCCATATTTCAATAAAGATAACTACTGTAAATATATATGTACATATTTCATGAATTATTAGTGCTTATAAATCCGTTCCCTGGTAACAATAAAAGGCTGTACTGTAACTCAATGTCCAAATATCTGAGGTTTCCTTTTGTTACTGCTATGCTCACTGCCGTCATTGACGCACTCATAAGAAATATTTAAAACTATTCTAACGAACTTAGAGACTGCCTTAGATAATAAATCCTTCACTTTTTGGCCACAGATGCACTCATCATAGTCACAATAGGACGCCAAGCTTAATTTTGACCGTCTAACTATAATGCTTCTCGGTCACTTAATTTTTAAATAGGTAGCTTTTTAATGAAATCTACCTAAAAGCACTTGCCAACTGAGTACAGTTCATAATGTACTGGAATATAGAGGCCAGATGAAGGTATATACCGTACCAAAATTAAATACTAGGCACTGAAATTGTACCTCGCTGTAATTGATTAAAAATTAGTAATATAACCAGTTATTTTAGTAGTGCTGCCATAATTTGTCTTGCAGCCAGGCTTCGTAGGCTTGTGAAATAGTTTAATGAAATTTAGTGAAGAATTTGTTGGTTAAATTCATTAGCAGGCATTGGTTACACATACACCTTAATACGGGAAACACTCACTTCTACAACTTTCAGCAGGTCTGCTTTACCACGAGGAATTTCGCGGGTGTTCAAATAGGTAATGCGAACTGCTTTTAGATACTGTCATATCATAATAAACAATATTTATAAACAAAAATTAGCATGTGATCTTACGTATTTATAGAACTTATGGACTCTACCCAGTGTTGTCAATTCTACCAACAGAACGGCTTGAGAATTAGGCCTATAGACGGCGATGAAAATACTGTTCAAGTTGCTAAAGAAAGTGGAAGTCTCTTAAAGAGATAGCAGAATAATACATAGTTTGTATAGGCACCGTGCGCGCACCTCTAGCGGCCACCGACTTGCGACTTATCCACTAACTGTGGACTTCTTACCGGCATGTTTGTACGAAGTCAAAGCGAAAGAATTCTAGAAAATATGGATAATGCTGAGCAAATGAGAAGTTGTACGCTATGTTGTGTTGTTGGGTGCTGAAATAGGTACAGCACAACCACCGGTATAGTTCGTTATTCATTTCCGACTAGGAAAACGGAAGCAGAAAGACAACGTAAGTGGATTCAAGCAGTGTATATTTACCCCTTATCATTTCTGTTTTAATCGGGGTCGGGGATGAGATGCGATGGAAGTTTCTGTGGCGGATGGTTTTTACGGTCTGATGCCCTTCCTGACACCAACCTCATGAGGGGAGTTAATGAGAAATGAATGAAACTGGGCAAGGACGTGGAAGGAAGCGGCCGTGGCCTGTCAGAAGGTATCGTCCCAGCATTTGCCTGGAGTTAAAATGGGGAACCCACGGAAAACCTTTTCAAGGACGGCCGAGGGTGGGGCTCAAACCCACGTCTACAGAGACCGCAGAGAGCTTTGCCCGATGACCCAGCGCTGCGCGTTCGCGAGCGTGGCCACCGTGTTTTGGTAAAATATAACATATTCAAATATAGGCTATTTTGTTACTAATCACATGTACTCCTGGAATGTTTTATCCAGCAAATAATAGCTGCTCTTCAGGTTGATTGCGGTTTAGGAGTCGAATTGTCTTTAACACATAGAAAAGTGTTACGGCACAAAAAATAACAAACATGAGACAAGGGCCAAATAAGGCGGGAAAGTGAAAGACTCCCTAGGCCTCAGATACTCTAATACCGTCGGGGTCGAAAAAGAACAAGAGTTGACCAAAGGAGGTCGATAGGGAAGATCACAGTGAGGAGCCCTGCACAAAAGTGGAAGCATTGCCGGACTTAGCTGGAGTCCTGTGGTCGCCAACCCATGCCCCACCAGTTGTTAACCCTGGGGGAAGTAAACCGCATTAAGTAAGTTTCATTTTATATTTCTCACATTCGTCTTATGACAAGATAAATAATTTAGGCGTAAATGACATTTACAAGAACGAATGTTATCTGTCTTTATTTCAGTCTACATGACTTACCTTGGGAACCAAAACAATACTCGAGATTTTGTAGTGCATACTTCATTGGTAGCCAGCGATCTGGTCATCCTCAGAATCCAGCATATGTACCTACAATTATTCTTAAAGAATACAGGAAGAGGAAGATTGACCGTTTCAAAAGGGATTCGACAAGAAGTGAAAGAAAAGCACGTGAAAATATCGAGTGCTTAAAATTACAGCCTTGTTCTAGCACAGAACTCAACAAAAATTCTATCACATCTTTACAGATCCATCTACGAGTATTTCTGTCTTATTTTATTCATCTATCATGTAAAGCAAGCGTTAATTAATAATTTATAGGTCATATTTTTTAGACGGAACTTATGAACCGCATGTTTTAATTCTTTCCTCAGATAAAGCTCATCTACACGCTTGTATTTCAATGTTTTTGAAGCATTGTAGTTGTAGAGTTAGGCAAACTAGTCTTTGAAACAGAACATTCATTGTTGACAGGATGAAATACACTGGCAATGTGCTTGCAGGATCCCCCTTCTTCAGCAGGGCTTTATGGTGGTTGAACAAGCTTGCAGGTTTATGCGACCGTTAATCTCGCGGTCATAAGCCATGCGACCTCCTGTTTACGTGGAAACCGAACCATAGGACATGGTATTTGGGTTCGAAAATCTCACATGTATTGACCGGGTTTCGAGCCGGCCTACCTTGATGAGAGGAAAACAGCTTGACTGATGTGCTACCATGCCCTCTTATATGGTGGTGATGTCACGGATGTTTGCCGTATCACTTCTGCTGAGATGACAGACATATCATCTCTCTTTATTTCCTTCACATGATTGACATGTCCACTTAAGCATACGTTTTCACCTGTGGCTATCGTTGAGAGTGAACAATATGTACCCTTAATATTGAAAATAAAAGGCACATTCGATGCTAAGATTACATAAATCTAATGCTTAAAAATGAACTTAAATACATCTCAGCACTATGTATTTCAGAACATTGGCTGAAAGAGGAACAACTTGAATTAATTCAATTACCAGGGTTTATACAAGCTAGTAAATACTCTAGATTTAATATTAGCCATGGTGGTACTTGTATCTTCTTAAGAAATAATTTAGATCATGAACAGTTAACAGCTTATGATTATCTAATTATGGAACAGGATTTTGAATTCTTCGCCGTAAAAATACAGCAGTTTAAGTTAATAATTGTATGCGTATACCGTTCTCCGTCAGGAAAGTTTCCTTTATTTATAGATAAATTAGAATTGTTACTCAATAACATGAGCAATGTAAATTACGATATAATAATTTGTGGGGATGTAAATGCGGATTTCTTAAAATTTGATAGAAATTGTGAATTATTAACACAGTTACTAGTTTCCTATGGACTGAAACCTACAGTAAATACCCCAACAAAAATTTAAAAAAATAGTAAAACCTCTCCTGATCATTTTTTTAAAATACAGATAAATATCACCATTCAATAGAAGTCTATTGTCCGGGTTTTAGTGACCACCATGGACAAATACTGAGTTTTGAAGTACCTGAAACAATCAATAATAATGATAATGGAGTAAAATCAAAGTGCAGGTTATTCACTGAAACAAATGTTACATATTTCAATGACTTATTAAATAAGGAAACATGGTCAGAAATGTATAAACTAGTGAATGTAATTGATAAATTTAATGCATTTAACAGTACCCTAAAACACTATTTTTAAACAGCATTCCCCTTTAGACAAAGAACTGTTCAAAATAACAAAGGGGCTACATGACCGCGTTGTCGCAGCCCCTAAACTTAAGAACCAACCAAAATAACAAAACTAGCAATTGGATAACAACAGGGATTAGAAATTCATGCCAAACAAATACATTTCTACACAAATTATATAAACAATACCACACAACACCTGAATTCAATTTATACTACAAAAAATACACTAGCATATTAAAAAAGGTAATAAGACTAGCAAAGAAAATGCATAATGATAATGTTATTTCCCAATCATCTAATAAAAACAGGGCTATGTGGTCCGTGATAAAGAAAGAAACTGGAAAATATGCTAAAATACAAAGGAACATTACACTGACTAGAAATAATAAAGTGATTAATAGTCCAGAGGAAATAGCAAACACTTTTAATGACTATTTTCTGGAAATTCCACAAAAATTACTAAATAAATCACAGGTAAATACACTAAATTCTAATAATAATATAAATATATGTAGTGATTCTTTATTTATAAACCATGTCACAAGTGAAGAGGTAAGAATAGTTATAAAAGAGCTAAAAAATAAATTCTGTGCTGGCATTGATGGCATCTCTGATGCAATTTTAAAGAAATGTGCAGGAAATATAATAAATCCACTTACACACTTAATAAACAGTTCAATTCTCTCAGGAACTAACCCGGATATTTTGAAGTTATCAAAAGTAATTCCAGTGCACAAAAACGGTTCAAAAGATGAATTAGATAACTATCGTCCTATTACCTTACCAACTGGTATTGCAAACATTGTGGAAAAAATCATGTATAAGAGACTGATAAGTTTTATAGAAAAAAATAAAATATTATCAAACTCACAACATGGATTCAGAACGGAAAAATCTACACAGACAGCAATTTATGAATGTATTAATAGTATACTGAAATTAATTGACAATAATGAACACGAAACTGGCCTATTCTTGGATTTATCGAAAGCATTTGATGTTGTTGACCATAAAATCCTCCTTACAAAACTAAATCAATATGGTATCAGAGGTCTAGCTAATAAATGGACAGAGTCTTACTTAACAAGGCGTAAACAAATAGTAAGCCTGAGACAAGGATAATGGAACCAAATTACTTAATGAAACATTGTCCAATAAGGGAATTATTAAATTTGGAGTACCCCAGGGTTCGGTTTTGGGCCCACTACTCTTTCTTCTATATATCAATGATATAAAACAGAACGTTCATTCACATAAGGAAATTTTGTTTGCGGACGATACAACACTCGTAATAAAAGGTGAAACTAAGCAGGTCATACAGCAGTCTGCTGACTCCGTTTCAGGAGAGTTAACCAAATGGTCACAAGATAATCGCCTCATAATAAACTATAAAAAAACAGTATGTCTAAATTTCCACACTATACAGAATAGGAATCCTGCGAAGCCCAATATAACATTAAATGGTCATCAAATAGAAAATAAATCAGAAACAAAATTTTTAGGACTATGGATACAACATGACTTGAAATGGAATAAACATATACAATATCTGAATACTAAACTGAACTCGATGTGCTTTGCGTTACGTATTTTGAAAACCTGCACTAGCATGCACACATTAAGAAATACTTATTTTGCTTATTTCCATTCATACTTAAGATATGGGGTCATATTTTGGGGTATGTCGCCAGATGTACTAAGCACGTTTAGGACACAACAGAGGGTGATTAGAATTATTGCAAATGTAAACACTAGAGACTCATGTAGACCTGTGTTTAAAAATTTAAACATTCTCCCACTGCCCTGCATATATATCTTTGAAAGAATTGTGTTTTTTTTTAGAATTTAATGAATAAGGATGTTTTTCTTAAAACAAACAATGATGTTCATAGGCATAACACAAGACAAAATCAAAACATTCATATTTCACACACACACACACACAAGCATATATCAAAAAGGAACTTTTCACACTGGAGTTAAATTATACAATAAACTACCCCGTATATAAAACTTGCCCCCAAAAATAAAAACCTTTGATAGAATGTAGAAAGCTTATCTGCAGTGCCATTGTTAGGTAGATTTCATTAGAAAGCTAACTATTGCAATGGGTCCCATGTTTCGACTTCCGGAAAATTTCGACATATCTTCGCGTTTCACATCCCCCAGACCCCAAAACCACCGTCAGTTCAAAAGTTTATATATATTTTATGTATGTATGTATATATATATCAGTTTCTTGTGGACACGATAACTGCCGTAATTTTGCACCAATCACTTTGAATTTTTTACCGAATATGTATACCTATAAAATCTCGGTCGAGTTCGTTACTGGGATAAATCGGTCGAAGGGGGTGAAAATGGGGGGCTTTTTTCGAAAAAGTGAAATATTACTATAACTCTCTTAATATGTGAAATATCGAATCCGTTCAACGTTCATACTATGTGTCGGATAAAGCCCAAAAATTTATGTTTGAAGAGTTTTTTTATAGCACCAACCATTGACCAAAGGGGTGGGAAAAAGTGGGTTTTTCGGGAAACATTAATCATATCTCTCTTAATAGGCACAATATCAAAACCGTACAAAATGGACAATATTCCCCTAATAATTACCTAAAACTTGTCTGAAAGAATTTTTGATATGACCCACCATTACGCCAAGGGATGAGGAAAATGATTTCGGAATTATAAGAAAATGCCAAGAGCTATCAGAGGTTGCCATGGCAACACTACTAAATTGATGAGGGATGAGCCATCAGACGTTGCCATGACAACGCACTTGCACGAGATCAGATTCAGTATTTCCATCTGACTAAGTGTGAAGCGGCTTCGGTGACGTAACTGGTAGCATGCTGAATGTCTATGCCCAAGGTCGCGGTTTCAAAGCCGGCCGAAGTCGTCGGATTTTCTAAGAGTGCTAAAATCCCTCAGTATGCTTTCCTTTGGAGGGGAAGTTCCAACGTTCGTTGCGAGTTGCTGGTTGGGGTGGCATCTAGTAGCCAAGTTCACAGCTAGGTGTCGTTGACGGTAGTACCTGGTAGCAACATTAGGAACTACTGCTTGAAATTGACCGTCTGCAGTCCTTACCTGAATTAAGACTAATATAGCCATTACAATTCACGACGTTTATCAGACAGATTCTACACCCACCCAAAGTACACGGGGTTAGATGACCGCGTTGTCGTAGCCCCTAAACTGAGGAACCAACCAGAGGTAGATTTCATTAGAAAGCTAACTATTGCAATGGGTACCATGTTTCGACTTCCGGAAAATTTCGACATATCTTCGCGTTTCACATCCCCCAGACCCCAAAACCACCGTCAGTTCAAATGTTTATATATAATTTATGTATGTATATGTATGTATATATTCATTTTATAATGGGTAGCGCACGAGTAGATCCAACAAATGAGCGACGACGCGCGAAGCGTTTCAACAAAATCCCGTATAAGTTTATATACCATTCATCGATTGAGATGAAACTTTGATGAGTTGTTGTGTACACTTACCTGAAGGTTTATAACTTAGTAAATTCATTTCACAGGAGGTTGCGCACGAGTAGATTCAACAAATGAGCGACGACGTGCGAAGCGTTTCAACAAGGTCCCGTATGCGTTCAAATACCTTTCGTCCGATCGCGATGAAACTTGGTTGAGATGTTGTGTACACTCCAGGGGGAGGCTTCTGGATTAGTAAATCCATTTTACAATAGGTAGCGCACAAGTAGATTCAACAAATGAGCGACGACGCGCGAACGTTTAAACAAAGTCCCGTATGCGTTCATATACCATTCAGCCGATTGCAATGAAACTAGGGTGAGATATTGTGTACACTTACGTGAGAGTTTCTAACTTAGTAAATCCATTTCACAGGAGGTTGCGCCCGAGTACATTCAACAAATGAGCGACGACGTGCGAAGCGTTTCAATAAGGTCCCGTATGCGTTCAAATACCATTCGTCCGATTACGATGAAACTTGGGTGAGATGTTGTGTACACCCTACGAAAGGTTTCTGGCGTAATAAATCCATTTTGCAATAGGTAGCGCACGAGTAGATTCAACAAATGGGTGACGGCACGCGAATCATTTCAAAAATGAACCATATGCGTCCATATACCATTTATCCGATTGCGATGAAACTTTGGTGAATTGTTGTGTACATTTCAGTAAAGGTTTCTGGCTAAGTAAATTCATTTTAAAATAGGTAGCGCACGAGTAGATTCAACAAATGTGCGATGGCGCGAGAATCGTTTCAACAAAGTCCTGTATGTGTTCATATACCATTTATCCGATTGCGATGAAACTTTGGTGAATTGTTGTGTACACTCCAGGAAAGGTTTCTGGCTTAGTAAATCCAGTTTTTAATAAGTAGCGCACGAGTAGATTCAACAAATGGGCGACGGCGTGCGAAATGTTTCCACAATGTCCCGTATGCGGTCATATATAATTCATCCGATTGCGATGAAACCTTGTTGAATCATTGAGTACACTCCAGAGAAGGTTTCAGGCTTAGTAAATCTATTTTACGGTAGGTAGCGCATGAGTAGATTCAACAAATGAGTGACTGCATGCGAATCGTTTAAAGAAAATCCCGTATGCGTTCATATGTCATTCATCCGATTCCGATGAAACATTGATGAGTTGTTGTGTACACGCCAGGGAAGGTGTTCAACTTGGTAAATCCATTTTACAATATTGGTAGCGCACGAGTAGATGTAACAAATGAGTGACGATGCGCGAAGCGTTCCAACAAAATCCCGTATGCGTTCATATACTATTCATCGATTGCGATGAAACTTTGATGAGTTGTTGTGTACACTTACACTTACGAGAAGCTTTCTAACTTAGTAAATCCATTTCACAGTTGGTAGAGCACGAGTAGATTCAACAAATGTGTGACAGCGCACGGATCATTTAAACAAAATCCCGAATGCGTTATATGCCATTTATCCGATTGCGATGACACGTTGGAGAGTTGTTGTGCAAGCTCCCACGAATGTTTCTAGATTAGATAATTCATTTCACGATAGTTTGGAGGCAGTTAACAGAAATTGAAAAAAATATTGTGTATCCAAAAGCACTTCAAGATACAAAGTTACAACACTTTCTTTAATTGGCAGGACAACGTCTGCCGGGTCAGCTTGTATATATATATATATATATATATATATATATATACTAGCAGGTACCCGCGGCTTCGCTCGCGTCATAGTCGTGTCATATTGTTATTCAATGAAATGCAGATTTATCCCCGTTAACACCCCTTTAGAACCTGAATATTCAAAAATCCCTCCTTAGTAGACGTTTCCGACACACAACAAACATATCCCCAAAATATCATTCTTCTAACTTTAATAGTTTTGGTTGGTCGATGAGAATGAATATCCAAAAATCCTACCGTAGTGGACGTTTTCTTCCAGAATTTCTCCCCTCGCGATGGGCCCCTTAAATTGGATTTATTACTCATAATATACACCACATCGAAAAACCATTAGACATGTGTCAGCTTATTTTTAATGATTAGTTTACATGCCAAGTATCACACCCCCAAATGAAACCACTCATGAGATATTTTTATTCACTGAAATGCATGTTTAACCCCTTCACACCCCTTCAGAACCTGAATATCCAAAAATCTTTCCTTAGTGGACGTTTTCGACATACAACGAACATGACCCCAAAATGTCATGTTTCCAACTTCAAATATTTTGTCTGGGCGATGATGAGTGAGTGAGTGAGTCAGGACTTTTTCTCCAATTTTTTTTTCCAGAATTTCACCCCTCCCTATGAACCCCTTAAATTTGATTTATGGAAAAAAATGTCGAACACTTATATACTTATTTTTAAGCAGATTTCTTCCCTGAGTTTGAAGAGTGAGTGAGTCAATCAGTTAGGACACCTTCTATCCTGTTCCCCCCCCCCGAATATCTCCCCTCCCCATGGGCCCCTTAAATTGGATTTATGAAAAAAAAAACGTTCGAATACCTATTTACTTATCTTTAAAGCGGATTTTTTCCCGCTGAGATTCAAACTCCTCGCTCATGTCGTTTAAGTGATACACGCTCCGTTAGGAATTCTTCAACCCCCACTTTTCACCCCTTTCACCTCATAATATACACCACATCGATAAACCCTCAGACACATGTCTTCTTATTTTTAATGATGAGTTTGTATGCCGTGTATCACATTCCCCAATGAAACCAATCGGGAGTTATTGTTATTCAATGAAATGCAGGTTTAACCCCTTAAGACCCCTTTAGAACCTGAACATCCGAAAATCCTCCCTTAGTGGACGGTTTTGACATACAATGATCATATCCCCCAAAATGTCATGTTTCTAACTACAATAATTTTGGTTGGGCGATGGTGAGTGAGTCAGGACTTTTTCTTTCAATTTTCTTTTTTTAGAATTTCACCCCTCCCCATGAACCCCTTAAATTGGGTTTATGAAAAAAAACTGTCCAACAGCTATTTACTTATTTTTAAGCAGTTTTGCCCCTGAGTTTGATGAGTGAGTCAGTCAGTCAATCAGTTAGGACACTTTTTCCCTGTTGTTTGCCCCCCAGAAATTCAACCCTCCCCATGGGCCCCTTAAATTGGATTGATGAAAAAACGGTCAAACACCTATTTACTTATTTTTTATTCTGATTTTATTCCGCTGAGTTTCAAACTCCTCGCCTATGTCGTTTAAGAG
Organism: Meconema thalassinum; assembly: GCA_946902985.2. Taxonomy (NCBI): domain Eukaryota; kingdom Metazoa; phylum Arthropoda; class Insecta; order Orthoptera; family Tettigoniidae; genus Meconema; species Meconema thalassinum. The sequence goes on from OX336388.2 coordinate 1,205,189,425, forward strand.
ATACACGCTCCGATAAGAATCCTTCAACCCCCACGTTTCACCCCTTTCAACTCATAACATACACCACATCGAAAAACCCTCAGACATGTGTCATCTTATTTTTGATGATGAGTTTATATGCCGAGTATCACATCCCTCAATGAAACCAAGCCGGAGATATTGTTATTCAATGAAATGCAGGTGTACCCCCTTAACACCCATTTAGAACCTGAATATCCAAAAATCCTTCCTTAGTGGGCGTTTTTGACTGACAACGAACATATCCACAAAATTTCAGGTTTCTAACTTTAATAGTTTTGGCTGGGCGATGATGAGTCAGTCAGTCAGTCAGTCAGTCAGTCAGTCAGTCAGGACACTTGATTTTATATAATAGATAATAGATATATATATATATATGTATATCAGTTTCTTGTGGACACGATAACTGCCGTAATTTTGCACCAATCAATTTGAATTTTTTACCGAATATGTATACCTATAAAATCTCGGTCGAGTTCGTTACTGGGCTAAATCGGTCGAAGGGGGTGAAAATGGGGGGCTTTTTTCGAAAAAGTGAAATATTGCTATAACTCTCTTAATATGTGAAATATCGAATCCGTTCAACATTCATACTATGTGTCGGATAGAGCCCAAAAATTTATGTTTGAAGAGTTTTTTTATAGCACTAACCATTGACCAAAGGGGTGGGAAAAAGTGTTTTTTTCGGGAAACATTAATCATATCTCTCTTAATAGGCACAATATCAAAACCGTACAAAATGGACAATATTCCCCTAATAATTACCTAAAACTTTTGTCTGAAAGAATTTTTGATATGACCCACCATTACGCCAAGGGATGAGAAAAATGATTTCGGAATTATAAGAAAATGCCAAGAACTATCAGTGGTTGCCATGGCAACACTACTTAATTGATGAGGGATGAGCCATCAGACGTTGCCAAGATAACGCACTTGCACGAGATCAGATTCAGATTTCCATCTGACTAAGTGTGAAGCGGCTTCGGTGACGTAACTGGTAGCATGCTGAATGTCTATGCCCAAGGTCGCGAGTTCAAAGCCGGCCGAAGTCGTCGGATTTTCTAAGAGCACTAAAAATCCCTCAGTATGCTTTCCTTTGGAGGGGAAGTTCCAACGTTCGTTGCGAGTTGCTGGTTGTGGTGGCATCTAGTAGCCAAGTTCACAGCTAGGTGTCGTTGACGGTAGTACCTGGTAGCAACATTAGGAACTACTGCTTGAAATTGACCGTCTGCAGTCCTTACCTGAATTACAGACTAATACAGCCATCCCTAAGTACACGGGGTTACATGACCGCGTTGTCACAGCCCCTAAACTGAGGAACCAACCAAAATCTCTGCGGGAGATATAATTTTGCGTGAAGAAGTAACAGACCGGTACATAGTTACACATCAGTGTCGAAACCTTGCATAAGGACAGTGTGACCACAAGTATAAAAATGGACCCCAAAAGACAAGAAGGTTACCGTCCCCATAAGACAATAAAATGTTTAAAATATGCATAAAATGACGAAAAACGAAGTTAATTAAGCTCCAATTATAAAATACTTTCTCGCAAAAAATGAGGTCTGATCCTTCTACGAAAACCTGCATATTCTGCCTATTTTCGCCTATCCCCAAGTTTGTCCGGTGAAATCTACCTCCGCCTTCCGGCGTGCCGAGAGGACTTTTTTTACTCTGTAGTTGAATATCTTAGTGTATAGGAGTGATGAAATCTATAATTATATTTAACTTTTCTATTTTAATTGTAATACCTAGCTGTAAGTTGTTGTATTTATAGAATTAAGTTTTCATATTATGATAATAGAGTTAGGTGTAAATAGTTGTCCAATAAGATTGTATCTCTTTAGATCTGTTATTATAATAAGTTATAAATAGTTATAGTATTAATATTATATACCTATTACTACTTTTATTTTATAGATGTAAATTCTGACGTCCCCTATATCAAAAATGTATTGTATACATGTATTTGATCAAATGGAATTAATAAAATCTATCTATCTATTTTCTGTCTGGTTTTTCAATAACGCTTCGAGGTCCACAATTAATTTGCAGAGCAAGCGTTGTGCGACGCCACTAGTACTTAACCAGCGTGCATGCTGAAAGAGGAATAATATGATCTGGCAATAACCAGGAAGAGGTTGATATAAAAAGGAGTACAACAAGGATGCTCACTATCTCCTTACTTATTTAATTTGTATGTCCAAGGCAGCATAAATAGGATAAGAGAAGAGATTCCAGTTGGAGTAAATATACATGGGGAAAAGATTGGCTTTAGCAACAGATAATGACCCGTTACAAAGTCTATAGGATATGAACTCTTTAAAAGACTGGTAAGTTTTCCAATAAAACGTAGGACTTGGCTCCACCTATGAGCGAGACCGACAAGCTACGAACTAGTGTATAGTAGCAGGGGTGGCTGCACCTTATGTGCAGAAGTGCTGCAGCACATAGATATATTTGAAAATAAATTAATAATATTATCTACAATCAAATACAACGCATTAAAAAGATGTCAGCCAATGAATAGGAAATATATTAACTTCCCTCACAACGAGGTATCTAGTCGTGCGCTTCACTCCACATCCGGCAGTGGCTGTACAGATTGCAGCTCAGCGAGAATTTCTAAGATTATTGCCAGCAAACATGAACTCCGCCTTTTGCGCATGCGTGCCCAACCTTTCCATTGTGCTGTTGGGACAACAGCCAAGACCAGAACCAAGACTTCACAGTGATTCCTCGCTCAAACACATAGAGGCAGCACTGGTCACACGGAATGCGAACGCGGTGGGTGGCACCCTCTAGAGTCTGCGGCAGCATTCAAGAGGGAAACGCTCAAAGCAAAGAGGGGAAAATATTATCAGCTGTTCCTGCCAGGTCTTTTAATCACGCCACTTACTTATTCTATAGCCACATTTTGTTAATCGATGCACTATAAAAATTATACCTAGGTACAGTAGAGCGTCGGAAATACGAACTAATTGGGACTGGGGGGGTTTGGATTTCCGATTTGTTGGGATTTTCGAAAATAAACTAGAAATACCTAGTTACACTAAAATTGTTAAGATAAATAACAAGTAGTTCCGTGAAGAACTATACAGTCTATTTTCATCTATCCTACTGAATTTATTGCCTCTATCAACATACAAAATTTCAGTTTGATTGTTTTGATAGATTCGTAGATATTGAGAACCGTCTAAATATTTCAGATGGTCGCCAGGTTGGATTTTTATTTATGTACTACAACATGAAGATTATTGTGTACGTGTGGTATTCAAATTTCAATCGCATTTTTAGGACACAAGAAGTAAAGACGAGATTTTAAAATTTCGCACAGCTGCCATCTTGCGGTTATGAAAACAATTTAAATAAATTGGATGCCAGTGGATTAACATTTGTATAAGCATTTAACGTGCAAAGTTTCAGTGCACTCGGACGGTTACATCGCGAGAAACGTCCATTTAAATATTTATAATTCACGTCACTTCCATGTTGGATTTGTGCTCACCAGGTTACTGAAAGTCATATAGGTGAACTTATGTTCATAGCCTCTATGAACATACAAAATATCAGTTTGATTGCTGTAAAAGATTCGTAGATATTGAGAACCGTCAAAATATTTCGGATACTCGCCATTTTGGATATATGTATAGGCCATAGAGTTATGTACCATTAAAGGAAAATTATTGCGTAGCTTCATTATTCAAAATTTCACTTTGATCGCATGATTACGACGCAAGAAATTAAAACTTAATTTTAAAATTTGGCACAGCCTCCATCTTGAGGTTATGTAAACATTGAACTAAATTAGATGCCAGTGCATTAAAATATGTATAATCATTTACTGTACCACATTTCACTGCGCTCAGATGGTTAAATCACGAGAGAAGTCTATTACATTTTTTCAAATTCGCTTGGCCGCCATGTTCGTTTTGTACTTTACAGGTGTTTGAAAGTTACATAGATAAAATTGTAGCTCTGCCGTTTATCACCGTATAAAAGTTCACGGCGATATCTGTAATAGTTCCGCAGGTATTGAATGCCAGTGAAATATTTCGCACAGCCGCCATTTTGAGGCTATGTAAACAATTGAACTAAATTAGACGTCAATGCATTACAATGTGTATATACATTTGCTGTACCAAGTTTCATTATGTTTGGATGGTTATATCGCGGGAAAAGTCTATTTAAAAGTCTCAACGTCGCTTGGCAGCCAGGTTGGTTTTGTAGTTACCAGGTTTTTGAAAGTCTCATAGGTGAACTTGTAGTAGTGCCCTTTATCACCGTACAAAATTTCAGGGTGATGTCTGTAATAGTTTCCGAGATACTGAATGCTGGTGAAATATTTCGCACAGCCGCCATGTTGGATTGGTGGGTCACAATAAAATTTGAAGGGCACGGTCGGGGTCGACCAGAATGGTGCTATTATCTTACTGAGTTTCATTGAAATCACTCCAGTCGTTTAGAAGTTATTAGGGGGGAACATATACACGAATTACACACACGCACACACAGACACACGGACAAAAGATGATTTCATAAGCCTATTTTTTCATAAAATGGAAATAGGCTAAAAATAAACTTTTTATGTACTTACATATGTTCATACATATTATACTTTGATTTATTTGTATCTTTAAATACAGAAAAATGCACTCATTTTACAATAACAATTCACTACATACAGTATTTACTAATTTACATATGTATACACAAGGGAATAAACACATCTGTACGATATCGCTAAAATATTTTTTTAAACTTGCTAATTTTGGGTTGTGTGAATTTGGAAACACTCCCAAGTACTTCACTTCACAGCGCCGTGCAAAATACAGTTTCATGTTTAAAGCAGGCGTTCGGATTTTTGACGTTCGGTTTATTGACTCTCTACTGTAATAATGTTTCTAATTTTTAATTTTTGAAGGGGGTAAGGGTTACAGCACACAACTAATTTTCTGCACCAGCCGCCACTGTATAGCAGTGCCACGGTCGACTCTAGACAGGTCGGAAGGCTGAGACTTGGCAACATGTTCAGCAGTCATACCCTTGTCAGGCGGGTACACGGGGGAACGTTCAGTCTGGCAGGTGTTCTTGTTTATCTCATAGGGATATTTCCTTCTATATTTTGTTTCTTACGCTTTGTACGTTTATTGACGTCCGAAACGGGGGAGGAGCTTACGGTCAGCTGTTTGCAATATGGCGGCGATATAGTGACGTGAAGTAATTGGGTGTGCGTTTGTTATGGCTTCTAATTTATGATGGCAAAATACTACACATTTCCTTTCATTGATAGAAATATTTTTATAATCAATTTAAATGCAGTGCCTAATTACTACCAGTTAAAAATATTACCCACATGTAGATAGTTAATTTACTGTCTGCTGTTACATATATGAAGCCTGTACTTGGGAGCCTAGCGGTATCGATGTTTTTATTAATTTCACATTATATATATATCTCACATAACACAAAGGACGACTCCCTGATAATAAATTGAATCAAGCAACCCTGAATTTGCATGAATGTTTTGGGTTCAAAGAAGCGTTACTTGGGATGCTCAAATCATACTTCAATATTGCAAATATTGACCTACATACTTGCTGTTCAAAGGCAAGAATGTTAATTTATTAATCTCTTGCCACAGGCAAGTTAAAATGGAGACATCCTCTTTATCAATATATTTAATTAAATATTTAAAATACAGATATTTAACGAAGCTGGAGTCTCCATTTGAACTTGTCATAAGCAAACGGAACAGATCAAAAACTACACTATAAGCCAAACCAAATTCACTCCTCAGCTCGACATAAACCATAATACCAATTAAAACCTATACAAAACATACTCTCCTTACTGTTGTACAACTTTCAAACCAACTATTCGCACTCAAAACTGTAAAACCCTGAAATGGGAACTAATTAAAGTTAGAATAGCCTAGGCCGATCCGGTCTCCTGCTACATTACCGCATATGTATACTTAACATCACTATAACTTCAAAATAACAGCTAAGTGACCTATCTGCCTGAGTAGTATAGGTGTTGCCGGCCTGCCTGGGATGATGGGTCACCAAACCGGTACTTAAAACCAAGATTTTACATTTTAATTAACTTAATTCAACTAGGGAGATCATAGCCAAAAACACAATTTAAGCCAAATCATACTTCAATGACCTACATACTTGCTGTTCAAAGGCAAGAATATAAATTCTCTGGCAAATTAAGGCTAGGAACAGCATTTTTCTTAAGTTTTCTAACCATTCGGCTATTGTCAATCGGAAGAACCCTTAAAATAAGTTCACGAAGAGCGGATTACATTCTTTGTACGGCACAGAAGTAATAGGCTATAAGTTTATCAGTATTTTTGATGTAGCTAAATCCATGTGAATACAAATTAGAGACAATAACTATCAATAATCAACAGTACCGGTGGAAAGAAGTCGTCTTCACAAAAATGCAGACTGCACACTGTCATGTAACATGTAACACGTTTTCCAATTGACAACGCCGAAGCCCATCTTTCTCTCTGAACTTTGTGTACAGGAAAGTAGTGAAGATATTTCGTAGCCGTTTTATACGATTTGCAACCGTATACAGAGCAGTACCTCCTCGAACTTGACAAATTTCTTTCTGTTTCCATCACGACGTCAGTGCTTCACCATCTAAATATTTCTCACCAGTCACAATGTTACAGCTTCAACATTCTGCCGCGTGGCTGCGCCATCCAACTTTTCTGACGTCAATACGCTTTATAGTAGCGATAAACTACCCTTCCAGATGTTATTTTTTACTGTAATCCCTAATCGAGAACACACTGAGGAGTGTGCTTTGTATCTGGCAAATATGGTATTTTTAAATGCCTATGGTACATGGAATTATCACATATCGTACTTCATGTTTTAAACTTTGATTTTCCTGGAATGTTTCAGCACCGCAACAATGCCAGATACATGTTGTTTCCCCAACTGTAATGCAAATTAACCAAGTAAGGTTCCCAAGTGACGAAAATCTGCGCCAGGCCTGGATTAGGGAACCTTCGAAATGGTTCGTAGATTGCATAAATTAGTCAATTAAGTGAAATAATAATGGAGTCGACCGTGACCAGTACGCAAGTTGACGAGAAGGAACTTGTGTGTGCAATGTGTGAGCGCACCACTAGGGGTGTGTTTCTATCTCCAAAAATTTTAATAATGGCACCCCATGGCGTTAACGAACAGCTGATTCTTCACCTCAAGTTAAAACGCAATGAGAGTGAAACGCGAATTATGATCCGCGTCATCCTGGCTTGTTATTGGCTGGCAATTATCACCAGCCATTGGCTGCCCGCTGGCTTGTTTACAATCATCACCACCATGGCGGCGAGAGGAATAGATTTCTACATCAATTAAATTTCTAGAAATCTATTCCAGTTCATGACAGTATGAAGTGCAAATCACTTATTGATGAGGAATTGTATTGTTACGTGCCACCCCCCTAGTGGCACTTTTGTTAACTGGATTACGGTGGGTAGGAAACACAACACCAATTACTGCTTAAAGAAGTAATTAACTTTATTGCGGCCAGAAAATTACACTAATCAGCAAATACAAGCAATTAGGAACCTTACTCCAGTTTACAAAGTCTCTTGCTTGTGGAGAGCTCTTGCCCCTTTCACTTGTCAACAAACCACAGAAGTTAATCCTGCCGCTAATGAGCCTAGTGGCCTTGACAGAACTACATGCAACTTCTTTCTAATGTGCGCCTACTACAGTACTTACGAGCACTTGCTGCGCGCTGTTCACCAGCTGGGAGAAACAATGTCACTTAATTTCGACACCACAATATCTGACACTCAGTGAAAGCACACTTACTCAGAACACGGCAGTCCCCTGTACGTTCCTCACTTCGCCGCTACACTAGGGGTTTCGCAAGTCACCACACTTCTGTCGCTCAGAATAAACGCTCACACTAGCTCGTAAAACACAACAACCACAACTGCTTCACGGGTCACTCTTATATAGCAGGCCGGTGACTCAATAAATGGTTCTAGATCCATCCAGGGTCCACGGCTTCTCGAGGTTTCCATCGCTGGTCCAGTCACGAATCTTCTGGACTATCCCTTTGTCTTAGTAGCCCTGTTGCATAAGGCACACGCAATACAGGAGGCATGCCACAGCCCAGCCCCTGGGGCAGTTGTGACTCAAGCGGCGAGCGATGACACAAACTCACAGCCGTAACACCACCCCCTTCCTAAAAAGGCTGATCGTCCCGATCAATCATTGGTCCGTCTGTGTCCCTCCGTAGGCTGCCAGCCGATCTCGATGCACGATCTTCATCTTCGCCCTCGGGTTCCGCTGGATCCTGTAGACGACATCGTTGATCCGTTTCACGACACGGTACGGGCCCTCCCAGGACTTCTGAAGTTTGGGTGACAGGCCTTTCTTCCGTAATGGGTTGAAGAGCCAGACCAGGTCGTCCTCGTGGAATCCGCCGGCATCCGTCTGCTGGTCGTATCGGGTCTTCATTCGGTCGGTCTCGATCCGCAGTTTCCTCCTCGCGAACGCGTGCACGTCCTCCAGTTGGTCGACCAGTTCTTGACAATACTGGCTTACCGGGATCGGATCATTCCCAGGTCGGCCGAAGGCAAGATCGACAGGTAGACGGAGCTCCCTCCCAAACATGGCCCGGGCTGGTGTGCACCCGGTGGCTTCATGCACGGCGGCGCGGTAGGCCAGGAGAAATAGTGGAAGATGTTTGTCCCAATCCCTCTGGTGCTCGCTGACGACTATTCGGAGATGGTTCTCGATGATGCGATTGAATCGCTCTACCATCCCGTCGGACTGAGGGTGTAGCGGCGTCGTCCTTGTCTTCCGGATTCCCAGCAGCTGGCATAGGTTCTGGAACACCTGCGACTCGAAGTTTCTCCCTTGGTCGGAGTGCAGCTCCAGGGGTACTCCGTACCGGCTGACGAATTCTTTCACCAGGGTCTCTGCAATCGTCGCGGCTTCTTGGTTAGGGAGCGCATACGCTTCCGGCCATTTGGTAAAGTAGTCGCTGACGACTAATATGTAGCGGTTCCCTGCCTCGCTTAACGGGAATGGCCCAGCAACATCGATGGCCACTCTCTCCATGGGGCCGCCCACGTTGTAGGTCTTCAGTGGACCCCGTCGTCTTCGTCCTGGGCCCTTGCTGGCTGCGCAATCGTGGCACCTCGCGCAGTGGTTCTCCACGTCTGTTCGGCATCCGATCCAGTAGAACCGCTCTCTCAGCTTCTCCAGGGTCTTCTTTATCCCTAGATGTCCACCAGATGATCCTCCATGAACTTCCTTCAGGACTTCCTCCGTCATAGCTTTTGGAACGACGACTTGTTCCAGAGATGTCTTCCCGTCGGTGCTCTCCCAGGTACGGCAGATGAGGCCATCCCTTACAATCAGCGAGTCCCACTGTGCCCAGTAGGACTTAAACTTTGGGCTGCAGTCACTCACAATGTTCCACCCGGGTCTGGGGACACAGGCCCTCTTCCATTCGGCTATCAGTCCCAGGTCATCATCCTCTGCTTGTGCCCGCGTGAAAGATTCGCGGCTCCAGTTCCCTTGAAGTTCCACAGTAGTCCGTCGGCACAGTATCCCGGTGTTCTCCTCCCTTCGGGCACAGAAGGTGCAGTCTTCGGGGCATGGTCTTCGTGACAGGGCGTCGGCGTTAGAATGCAGTTGGCCTTTCCTGTGCTGAATCTCAAAGTTGTACTGTTGAAGCCTCTCTAACCACCGCGCGAGTTGACCCTCGGGCTGCTTGAAGTTCAGGAGCCACCGCAGGGATGCATGGTCGGTCCTGATGAGAAATTCTTGCCCGTACAGGTACTTGTGGAAGTGTTCAATGGTCTTCACGATGGCGAGCAGCTCCTTCCTGGTGACGCAGTAGTTCCTTTCTGGCTTTGACAAGGCCTTGCTGAAGTAGGCCACTACTCTCTCCTCGCCGTCCACTACCTGCGATAGGATTCCCCCTATGCCAAAGTCGCTGGCATCGGTATCGACGATGAACCTTGTTCCAGGTCTGGGGTAGGCCAGAATAGGCGCGGTGCACAGAGCCTGCTTGAGTTGTTCGAAGGCACTGTGGCATTCTGCTGTCCACGTGAAGAGTTGGTCCTTCTCAGTCAGTCGATGTAAAGGTTTGGCGATGTCGGCGAATCCTCTCACGAAGCGACGGTAATAAGTGCAGAGTCCCAGGAAGCTTCGTAGTTGGGACTTGTCCTTCGGAACTGGCCACTCCCTCACAGCTGCGGTCTTCTCTGGGTCGGTGCGCACCCCTTCCTCGGAGACGATATGCCCAAGGTACTGGACCCGCTTCTGGAAGAGCTGACACTTCTTGGGGCTCAACTTCAGCTGGGCAGCCCGTAGCTTCAACAAGATCTCCTTCAGATTGCTGTAGTGCTCCTCGAAGCTCCTTCCCAGAACGATGACGTCGTCTAGGTATACCAGGCAGGTCTTCCAGTGTAGTCCCCTCAGAATGGACTCCATTAGCCTTTCGAAGGTCGCAGGGGCGTTGCAGAGACCGAATGGCATGACGGTGAACTGCCAGAGCCCGCTGCCCACAGAGAACGCCGTTTTCTCGCGGTCCTTAGGGTGGACCTCCACCTGCCAGTAGCCACTCTTCAAATCCAAGGTGGAGAACCATCTTGACCCTGATATGGTGTCCAGCGTGTCGTCGATCCGGGGTAGAGGGTAGCTGTCCTTCTTCGTGACGTCGTTCACCCGCCTGTAGTCCACGCAGAACCTGGTGGAACCGTCCTTCTTCTTCACAAGCACGACCGGAGAACTCCAAGGACTATGTGATGGCTCGACCACCCCTTGCTCCTTCATCTCTTCTACCATCCGGTCGACTTCGGCTTGCTTGGTGAGCGGGACACGTCGGAATGGGGCCCTAATCGGTGCGCTGTCCCCAACGTCGATTCTGTGCTGGACCAAGCTTGTCCTGCCGAAGTCTTTGCTCCCCACGGAGAAGACATCCTGGAATTCGCGTAGCAGGTCCTGAAGTTGGCGTGATTGTTGCTCGTCTAAATGGTCCTGGGATCCTTGGTACAGCTTCTGTAGTTCTTCTGGCAGTGTGCGTCTTCTTCGGTTGTCCGTCTGCAGGTGTCCGTCCGTTGTGTCGGTGATGCGGGCAATCCAGGTAACGGGCTCGCAGACTCCTAGGTTGGTGTCCCGGTGAACCGTAATGTCGAAGTCGTTCAGGTTGGACAGGCGGACGTACGGTCGAGACGTCGTGTTGATGAGGGTCTTGGCAACTAGCAACCCTTTTGTCTGGATGTCCTCATATTTTGGCTCGATGACAGCCGCCACTCCCTCAGCAGTTCCGTCGACAATTACGGCAGCGCTGACTTCCGTCCTGGCGGGAACGATGACGTCTTCTCTCAGCCTTACTCGTCGTGCGGTGATTGACTCGTGCGCAGGTTGCAAAGCAAGTTCCTCACCTCCGAAGTGCAGAGTGTTGGTACTCAGATCCAAGATGATGTTGTTCTGGTCCAGGAAGTCCAGTCCGATGATCACTTCATTTGATACGTCAGCCACAAGCACTGGATGCTTTATCGCCCGTCGACCAATGACGAACTCCAGTGAAGCTTCGCCATGTACTGGTGCGGTCTCTCCGGTCGCGGTTATTAGCTGGAGGTTCCTTTGTGTGGGTTGCACTCTCCACTTCGGGATTACGGTGGGATTGACGATGGTCCTCGACGCTCCCGTGTCGATCAGCAGGGGCCAGCTCTCTCCGTTGACGACTCCGTCGACCATCAGGCTGCTATTGTCCCTCCGTAACTTCGTCACACGAACTTGGACTGCCGGGGCTTGACGACTGTCACAAGCCAACCTTTGCCCCCCTAGGCTGGCTGATACTTGCTTTCCTGGGCCACGCGGTTTCTCTACGACTGACTGTCCCGACGGAAACCCTTGGCGGCGGCGATCACCGCAGTCCTTGCTCAGGTGGCCTCTCTTACGGCAGGTCCAGCAGGTCGGTAGTCCTCTTCCAGGCCGCCTCTCCGGATGTCCTTCGGCTACGTTCTTGTTGGTGGTACTGCGATTCTTGAAGAAACGGCTTAGCGCCTCCATCAACTCGTCGGCCAGGGGCTTGGTCTCGTTGGTTTTTACTGGTTCGTCGACGTCCACTTGACGCACCCGCGCGTGCATTCTGGATGCCTGTTTTGCCGTCTCGAATTCAAGTGCGTGGCTCAGCGCATTTGCCAGGGTCTTATTACGCGCGAGTCGCAGCGCCTGTTGAGTGTCCGAGTCCCGTAACCCGTCGGTGAAAGTCTGCGTCGCTATCTGCTCCAGAAAGTCGGCCGGCGCTGTTGGGTAGGCGAGCCTTACGAGGCGTGCGATGTCCATCTCGAACTCCTGCAGGGTTTCCGCGTTCTTCTGTACCCGGGTCCGGAGCTGCATCTGGTAGGCCTGCTGAAGATGGCTATCTCCATATCGGGACTCCATATGGGCGATCAGTGCGGCGTAGTCCTGGGATCCAGTCGGGATGGCCTGAAGTACGTTAAGGGCGTCGCCTCTCAGCGCTACAATGAGAGCTGTAGCCTTTACTGTGTTGTTCCAGTTATTTATGGAACAGGCTGCCTCGAACTGACGTAAGTAGGTGCTCCACGGGACCTTTCCGTCGAAGGTTGGGGGCGTCACTCTGCTATGTCCCGTTCCTGATATTCCCGGTGTAACGGTGGGCGGGCGTTGGCGCAGCTCGGCAACTTCCTCTCGTAGAGCGTTGAATTCCTCTTTCACCCCCGTCAGTGGGCGTTGGCGCAGCTCGGCAACTTCCTTTTGTAAGGCGTTGAATTTCTCCTCCACCCCCATCAGCGGGCGTTGGCACAGCTCGGCAACTTCCACTTGTAAGGCGTTGAATTTCTCCTCCACCCCCATCAGCGGGCGTTGGCGCAGCTCGGCAACTTCCACTTGTAATGCGTCGAACTTCTTTTCCACTGCCGTGACTTCCTCACGTAGGCCCTGTTCTAATTTCCTTTGGCTCTCCTCTAATTTCGTCAGCAGACACTCTTCCAGATTTTTCTGGCCATCCAGAAATTTGGCGGTTAGGTCCTCTGCTAACTTATTCTGGCCGTCTTCCGTCTTCTTCTGGCCGTCTTCTAGTTTGGCAGTTAGGTCCTCGGCTAACTTCTTCTGGCCGTCCTCCATCTTCTTCTGGCCGTCCTCCATCTTCTTCAGGTCCTCCGCTAACTTCTTCTGGCCATCCTCCATCTTCTTCTGGCCATCCTCCATCTTCTTCTGGCCGTCTTCCATTTTGGCAGTTAGGTCCTTGGTTAAATTCTTCTGGCCGTCTTCTATGCCATTTAACTTTTCTAGCAATGCTGCCAATTGCGCCTCCATTTTAGTTGTTTGCCTTGTAAAGGGCATGCACTCACAGGAAAATTAGAGAAAATGACCTGCTCGGGTTTTGAAACCAGGACCGTCAGGTGTTGTGCTTGAGTTCGTAATCCGGCTTCTGACACCAGTTGTTACGTGCCACCCCCCTAGTGGCACTTTTGTTAACTGGATTACGGTGGGTAGGAAACACAACACCAATTACTGCTTAAAGAAGTAATTAACTTTATTGCGGCCAGAAAATTACACTAATCAGCAAATACAAGCAATTAGGAACCTTACTCCAGTTTACAAAGTCTCTTGTTTGTGGAGAGCTCTTGCCCCTTTCACTTGTCAACAAACCACAGAAGTTAATCCTGCCGCTAATGAGCCTAGTGGCCTTGACAGAACTACATGCAACTTCTTTCTAATGTGCGCCTACTACAGTACTTACGAGCACTTGCTGCGCGCTGTTCACCAGCTGGGAGAAACAATGTCACTTAATTTTGACACCACAATATCTGACACTCAGTGAAAGCACACTTACTCAGAACACGGCAGTCCCCTGTACGTTCCTCACTTCGCCGCTACACTAGGGGTTTCGCAAGTCACCACACTTCTGTCGCTCAGAATAAACGCTCACACTAGCTCGTAAAACACAACAACCACAACTGCTTCACGGGTCACTCTTATATAGCAGGCCGGTGACTCAATAAATGGTTCTAGATCCATCCAGGGTCCACGGCTTCTCGAGGTTTCCATCGCTGGTCCAGTCACGAATCTTCTGGACTATCCCTTTGTCTTAGTAGCCCTGTTGCATAAGGAACACGCAATTCAGGAGGCATGCCACAGCCCATCCCCTGGGGCAGTTGTGACTCAAGCGGCGACCGATGACACAAACTCACAGCCGTAACACGTTTATATTTAAATTGCAGCGTGACACTGTTCATCAAAATTTGTGAAAATAAAAGTACGAATCAACACTCTTGCTGATCAACTGAAAGTTTCTACTACGGTACTTTGGATGTAAATCAATTGGCTGTCGTTTCCACCAGTTTTATTTATCATTTCGAAGTACATTCAGTACAATAACATTTTGTGCACTATAAAACTACATTATTGACCATTGCGTATTGATGTTGCTGTCTGAATATATGACATGTAATTTGTAGGTTATGCCTAAGGCATATAATTTAAGGTCCTTGCTGTATTTATGTACAAATATTATGGTTTAACTAATGAAGCAAGGATTAAAAGTGCAATTTGCATCGCCACCCTTTTTTTTTTTTTAATATTGATAGGCCTATGTAGTTTCTCAGTCTGGTAACTTCTTGGATTTGCTTGAGATAGATTTATAGTAATATACTACCTTATTAACCTGCAGGCTGAGTTTTATTTAAAACATGCCCAGGTGCATACAGTAGCATAAGACCTACTGCAGGCTATGTCGATCCTAAATGTAGGCCTATTATAGTGCTCATGTCAAAGGTCGTCCTAAAGCTTGAACTATTGAGGCTTTATTTGCATCAAAGATAATTTCAGCTGAGTCTGGCAAGGCTTCGTAAACTTGGGCGCGACTTCACATTTTCATTTTTCCTATACAGCTTTTGATACCAACCACTTAAATCACAGTGTTTCAAGATTTGCTCTCATTAAACATCACCAACAATTTTTTTCTTCTTTCCCCCTTGTGGTAGGCTGTGTTGGAGTCTACAGAAAATAAAGTTGAGAAATAAAAATACATCTTGGGTTTCTATGACACAGTTGCATTTTATCCTACTATATCTCCACTCAATATACCAATCCTACCTATGTTTCCCAATTCCTCATGTTGCATAAATAAACATGACAGACTACAACATTAGCAGTGATGACAGTAACTTATGATATGCTAAAATGTTTTTAAAAGATGCATAGAAAGTGGCTTGATAAACCCTGTTTCATCAATCCATTTAAACATTCCCACAGAGCTCTAATCAGAAGCTCATTTTATGTGCAACAGGTATGTAGAATAAACCTCCCTCCTGGTGCATTCTTGGAATGCACGGTACCTGAGATTACAAATTTGAATGCTTTTGCACGTTCTTTCCTTCCTTTTTGTCAAACACCAACAGTGATCATTTGTTTTCTCCTCTATGTGCAAATTTCTTATATTTTGTGTGAGTATGTTTCAGATATATATTCTGTGATCCACCTAGCGTCATATGACAACAAATCTCTGAAGCTCTTCAACTCTTCCTCGCGCAAGAGGAATTCCATATCCATTTGGCTACCAGATACTGTTGTCAACTCTTTGAAGACCAGCTCAGCAAAAGAAGATTATTTTTTTTCTTTAAAGTTGGTTATGCTGATATGTATACCTCTTGTTTCCTACCCCCACTCTCTCCCCCTTCCGTGGTCTCTCCGTGCTCCGCTGAGCTGCACTCACTTCTCAGTCGGCAGTGGACTTGATCAGTCAGGGCTCATCTAGAGCCGGTCTCCTCAAACCAAGAGACACTCTCTACGTTCTACGCCATGTTGGCGCATTAAGCATCAGTGAGGAACTTCACCTTCGCCATGCAACAAAGATAAGTACCTTCTTCAAAGTTTTAACCTCATCTTCATGGTTTTGACTTCCTCGTGTTTTAACTATCATTTATAGGCAGTGTGAAACTATTTACTTTGGGGCAGTAATCACTCTTCGTGGGATTTGCCATGTTGAGCTTTTTTCTTGTATAAGCCAACCTTACTAAGAAGAGCTTTTCTTAAGCTATTTAAACGAGAAACCCTCTCGCTACGTGGGATATTATCTAATACCCGCTGTCTATAATTCAACCAGTTAGTTCCTCCGCTGGATTTACATTAGCCCCACTTTACTACTAAGATTGTTCTGGAACTTTCCAGATTCGGTACTCAATCTACGAGTCCTGCCGTCATGCATTTCTCACGTACCTGGGAGAATTCTGTTTAAAACTAAATTACTACAATAGCTAACTTTCTTCCGCCGCTGGAACCTCTGGAAAATTCTATGGCGCATTTAATTGTGAATCACAACTGTTTCAAGAAATAGACTTTCATCTATATAGTGCAATCAGTTCTTTCCATAATTGCAATAACTTTTTTTCTCATAAACTTCAGTGTTTCTCTAGTGAACTTTGAATCCATCTTCATAGACTACAGTGATAAACAGTGCTTTCTCCACGTTTCTACCGCGTCGCGATCGTCCGGTTATATTAAATACGGCCATGAACATTGATCCTATATCCCAATGATCTTTCCTTAACCTTCTACTAACAACCATTATTTATAAAATTGAAACTTCTCTATAAGGTGTCATTCTAAGAAGTGCCCTTCCATTTTTGTTGGTTTATCATTAAGTATTTCTGTATAATCTTTATGATACGTGTCCAGCACACGTTTCAAACTTAAATTGTTCCTCCCTTCAAAAGCAGGGAAAACAATTCTCTCAACTCTTGAGTGAGTTATTTTTTGGTCTCGCTAAATGAAAACTGCCTCATTTGACTGGCGAGTCTTATTCAAAGTATCAGAGGTCTAGAACCTTCCTTCTGATTAACTCTTCAGGTTCACAGTAAGTGACCTGCCCTCTTTGCATAATTCTCATATTAACTCTGTATAAATATAAGAAGTTATAGGAACTTCTATTTTATTTTTCACGTTGTTATTATTGTTATTTTCAAAGTTGTCACTTTCTCTAGAACATTCTCTCCAGAATTTCTTAAGGTGCACTTTTTGTACTTCAATTCACGTTCAAGCTTTAATTATTTTATTGTTCATTTGTTCAAATCTTATAAAGATTTTAGAAACATGTAAGGTTTGAAACCTTGTAAATTGTCAATTGCCTGGAGCAACCGTTTAATGTGGAGAGGTCTGCGACCCTATTTATTAAAAAGTTCAAATTAACTATGTTAATTAAAATTATATTACATAATTGTTAATTTCCTCAAACTTCCTGCATTGTTAAATAAATTAAATATTTGTTTTTGGATTCATCATTTCTCTGATACTACCGTTAGGCAGGATCCTGGCTTTCCTAGCTCTTCCTAGGTTTATGCCCTCGTTAATGCTTAATAAAGCTTTTACTATCTGTCTGGCCAGATCATCACCCTTCCCTATAGTACTTTCATTCGTGCTTGGGAGGAAATACACTACAGGTTCTCTCTGGCAAACTGCCCAAGCTTTAGCTGCGGCTCCCGTCAGCCTCGACCAAGCTCGTTCCTATTTTAGGTATCAAGGTGTTAACTTGCGGTGGCAACCACCTTTAAGTGTGTTTAACACTGAACTTATTAATTTTGTGGGACTCTCCTCCTATTCTTCTATCCTTCTTTTCCAATCCCAAATCTACTTCCTTCTCTTCATCATCTTCCCTTGGTGGGTGGGTTATTCCCTAACCTATAATCTACCCACCTCCCAATGACTTGTAGGCCTAACGTGAACATAATCCATGTTAAGAGCTGTTTCTTGGTTCACAAAAAAACTACCATTTAAAATCTTACACATTGGCTACTAATCATATTATGGTGCAATTACCTATGGTCATTTTAAAAATCCTGGCTATCAGCTACTGATTTAAATATTCCAGACATCTTTCTTAACTCCACTTTTACTGACAGCATGTAAGTCCTTACTACTGTCTTTCAAGCCATTGACCAGTTATTTTTTTCATGAGGAACTATTTTAGTTATTCTTCTCTATGTGAAATACAGTTGATGACAACTGCCTGGAAGACTCTGGTGTTTTTTCTTGTGTCGCTTCTCTGGTTGCTACGACAATTCCTAATTATTAATAGAATGTTTCATTGAATTGTTGTATCCAATTGACCAACTGGTAATATATTATGGTTTGCTTTAATATTCCCATGATACACTTTTAGATCCCATACATTAATGAAATATACAATAACATAGGCTGACATGTTGAACCAATCTCCCATTCCCTAACACTCCCAACTAATGGGACATAAGCTACCTAGTGTTTGGTCTCACATTGCTTCCATCTACATGTACCGTACTAGGTCTAGTAGTACCATAGGTATTGTGACTTTCTCCAACTCCGTCGAGGAAACTTATTCTGTACTAAGATCTGGAATGGGGTACACTGTCCCACTAGGACAATCAAGGACAACTTGAACCATTCAAGTGATTTTTCTATTTCATTTTACCAACTAACCAGGTGCCTGGAAATGATAGTGAAGGAGGCAGCGAAGTAGGCTAGCCTACTGGCATTCACCATTCAGCGAACATTCTCAGTGACTTGTCTATGCATAGGCCTATGACACAATTTTAAGAAATTGATACAGTAGTCACAGAACACTAATGGTGCCCAGTACTCACAGCTTAGCATAGGACGGAGTTTTCAAACAGATTGAGCACACACCCAAGTACATGGGTCTAGAGCTCTAGACCATGATGTTCCAAGCCTCTAAATGAAACATTCCTCTTTAAGACTTTCTGGTTTTGCATCCATGGTCGATCAACATTCTCCTGATCTCAGTGTTCTCAAGTTTCTGTTGGTTATGGACATGTTTTTATCCTGACAACTTCATATTTAAAAGGGGTTGGGGTACATGCCCTATTCTTAATTAGTTCAGCATAAGATCATCGAATCCCCTTAAGAAAAATAGGGAACATCCATGTGTTATTTGCCCATAGGAAAGGGAGAATTTAAAAAAAACTGAACATCTAGGGACATTGATGCAGATGACTCCGAGTAAGTAGGCTAGATCAAAATGAACATTTTTCAGTGTTGCCTTAATAAAGGTTGATAACTTTCTACCGTTCAACATGAATAGGCCTATATTGGATGGGAAATATTTTTATTATTTGCAGAGATTACAAGGATGACTTGTTGATGTATCATTATTTTGTTAAGCGAACATAAGTTCCAAGTCCATATTGTGTTGGAACCCATATTTCAGTGTTGCTTTAGTAAACGAGATATTTAATGTCTTTCAGTCGGTCAACACGTTTGCACTTAATGGTAATTAGCATTATTCCCAAAACCAGAAAAAAAACTGTACATGCAGGCCTAACATGTCAAATCAATTATACCTACAAGACAACAAAAACGCTCTATGAAAAACTATTAAAACCCCATAATGGTAGTCAAAAATAATCTCAATCCAACGCCACTATTTCGCGAAGGTGCAGAAAAATCTTAATTAAGTACAGCTATTCGTGATAAACCGCTAAATGAGTGATAGGCCCCCGAAATAGAACTATTTATCTTATTGACTACAAGATAACAAGATTGCAAAAAAAAACACAATGCCACCCACAAATCTATAGAAGGCAACACTAAAAATGGCATATCTAATCCACAAGTCACCCACCCTTCACCAACATTAATATTTGTAATTTAAGTAACTTAGGTTATGTTAAATTGAGGTTAATGGCGGAATTGATTGCGGCTGTGTGGCGGGAAGGACCCAATAAGTGCTCAGCCAATCAGGGACGTTTTGATTGGCGACCATGCTCGGAAAAGTTTTAGATAGTTTTGATTCACTCGTGTTCGTTAAGCCCCCACCCTAGGCCGTGCCGGCGACCAAAATGGCGGCTTAACGAACACGACGGGGTGCCATTATTAAAATTTTGGGAGATAGAAACACAGCCTAGGGGTGTGTTTCTATCTCCCAAAATTTTAATAATGGCACCCCGTGGCGTTAACGAACAGCTGATTCCTCACCTCAAGTTAAAACGCAATGAGAGTGAAACGCGAATTATGATCCGCATCATCCGGGCTTGTTATTGGCTGGCAATTATTACCAGCCATTGGCTGCCCGTGGGTTTGTTTACAATTATCACCAACATGGTGGCGAGAGGAATAGATTTCTACATCAATTAAATTGCTAGAAATCTATTCCAGTTCATGACAGTATGAAGTGCAAATCACTTATTGATGAGGAATTGTATGTGCGTTTATATTTAAATTGAAGCGTGACACTGTTCATAAAAATTTGTGAAAATAAAAGTACAAATCAACACTCTTGCCAATCAACTGAAAGTTTCTACTACTTTGGATGTAATGGATGTTAATCAATTGGCTGTCGTTTCCACCAGTTTTATTCATCAGTTCGAAATACATTCAGTACAATAACCTTTTGTGCACTATAAAACTACATTATAGACCATTGCATATTGATGTTGCTGTCTGCTTGAAAATGAAAATCCACAGCCTGCTTCCAGTCTCCGACCGGGTCAGGAATGGAATGAATGAAGCCCCTATCTAGCGGCGAGGATATGAACTGTGCCGGCTGCCGAGGCCTGACGCACTCCTCTGGGGCAATGATTAAATGAATGACAGATGAAATGAAATGATAGTGGAGAGTGTTGCTGGAATGAAACGTTGACAGGGAAAACCGGAGTACCCGGAGAAAAACCTGTCAGCCTCCGTTTTGTCCAGCACAGATCTCACATGGAGTGACCGGGATTTGAACCACGGACCCAGCGGTGAGAGGCCGGCGTGCTGCCGCCTAAGCCACGGAGGCTTTGCTGTCTGCTTATATTTACCAATTTCATGACATGTAATTTGTAGGTTATGCCTAATAAGGCATATAATTTAAGTGGCCGTTTTTTAATGTGAAGTCCTTACCGTATTTATGTACAAATATTATGGTTTAACTAATGAAGCAAGGATTAAAAGTGCAGTTTGCACTGCCACCCTTTTTTTGTTTAAATATTGATATGTAGTTTCTCAGTCTGGTAACCTCTTGGATTTGCTTGAGATAGATTTATAGTAATATACTACCTTATTAACCTGCAGGCTGAGTTTTTTTTAACATGCCCAGGTGCATACAGTAGCACAAGACCTACTGCAGGCTATGTCGATCCTAAATGTAGGCCTATTATAGTGCTCATGTCAAAGGTCGTCCTAAAGTTTTAACTATTGAGACTTGATTTGCTTCGAAGATAATTTCAGCCGAGTCTGGCAAGGCTTCATAAACTTGGGCGTGACTTCACATTTTCATTTTTCCTATACAGCTTTTGATACCAACCACTTAAATCACAGTATTTCAAGATTTGCTCTCATTAAACATCACCAACACTTTTTTTTCCCCTGGTGATGGGCTGTATTGGAGTCTACAGAAAATAAAGTTGAGAAATAAAAATACATCTTAGGTTTCCATGACACAGTTGCATTTTATCCTACTATATCTCCCCTCAATATACCAATCCTACCAATGTTTCCTAATTCGTCATGCTGCATAAATAAACATGACAGATTACAGCATTAGCAATGATGACAGTAATTTATGAATTGTTAAAATGTTTTAAAAGATGCATAGAAAGAGGTTTGATAAATCCTGTATCATCAAACCATTTAAACGTTGCCACAGAGCACTAATCAGAAGCTCATTTTATGTGCAACAGGTATGTAAAATAAACCTCCCTCCCAATAACTTGTAGGCCTAACCTGAACATAATCCATGTTAAGAGCTGTTTTTTGGTTCACAGGAAAACCTACCATTTAAAATCTTGCACATACCGATAGGCTACTAATCATATTAAGGTGCAATTAACTAGGGTAATTTTAAAAATCATGGCTATCAACTACTGATTTAAATATTCCAGACATCTTTCTTAACTCCACTTTTACTGACAGCATGTAAGTCCTTACTACTGTCTTTCAAGCCAATGACCAGTTTTTTTTTTCATGAGGAACCATTTTAGTCATTCTTCTCTATGTGAAATACAGTTGATGACAACTGCCTGGAAGACTCAGGTGTTTTTTCTTGTGTCGCTTCTCTGGTTGCCTACGACACTTCCTAATTATTAACAGATTGTTTCATTGAATTGTTGTATCCAATTGACCAACTGGTAATATATTATAGTTTGCTTTAATATTCCTATGATACACTTTTAGATCTCATATATTAATGAAATATACAACAACATAGGCTGAAATGTTGAACCAATCTCCCATTCCCTAACACTCCCAACTAATGGGACATAAGCTACCTAGTGGTTGGTCTCACAATGCTTCCATCTACATGTACCGTACTAGGTCTAGTAGTACCATAGGTATTGTGACTTTCTCCAACTCCGTCAAGGAAACTAATTCTGAACTAAGATCTGGAATGGGGTACACTGTCCCTCGAGGACAATCAAGGACAACTTGAACCATTCAAGTGATTTTTCTATTTCATTTTATCAACTAACCAGGTGCCTGGAAATGCTAGTGAAGGAGGCAGCTAAGTAGGCTAGCCTACTGGTATTCACCATTCAGAGAACATTCTCAGCAACTTGTCTATGCATAGGCCTATGACACAATTTTCAGAAATTGATACAGTAGTCACAGAACACTAATGGTGCCCAGTACTCGCAGCTTAGCATAGGACAGAGTGGATTCCAGCCACAGATTAACTTATGATCTGTCATCGGGTTTTCAAACAAATTGAGCACACACCCAAGTACAGGGGTCTTGACCATGATGTTCCAAGCCTCTAAATGAAACACTCCTCTTTAAGACTTTCTGGTCTTGCATCCATGGTCGATCAACATTCTCCTGATCGGTGTTCTCAAGTTTCTGATGGTTATGGACATTATTTTTATCCTGATAACTTCATATTTTAAGGGGTTGGGGAACATGCCCTATTCTTAATTAGTTCAGCATAGGATCATTGAATCACCTTAAGAAAAATAGGGAACATCCATGTGTTATTTGACCATAGGAAAGGGAGAATTTAAAAAACTGAACCTCTAGGGACATTGATGCAGATGACTCCGAGTAAGTAGGCTAGATCAAAATGAACATTTTTCAGTGTTGCCTTAAAAAAGGTTGATAACTTTCTACCGTTCAACATGAATAGGCCTATATTGGATGGAAAATATTTTTATTATTTGCAGAGATTACAAGGATGACTTGTTGATGTATCGTTATTTTGTTAAGCGAACATAAGTTCCAAGTCCATATCGTGTTGGAACCCATATTTCAGTGCTGCCTTAGTAAACGAAATATTCAATGTCTTTCAGTCGGTCAACACGGTTGCACTTAATGGTAATGAGAATGAGCATTATTCCAAAAACCAGAAAAAAACTGTAGGCTACATGCACACCTAACATGTCAAATCAATCATGTCTACAAGACAACAAAAATGCTATATGAAAAACTATTAAAACCCCATAATGGTAGTCAAAAATAACCTCAAACCACCGCCACTATTTCGCGAAGGTGCAGAAAAATCTTACTATAGTACAGCTATTCGTAATAGTTGCTACTGTTGTGATAAACCGCTACTGAGTGATAGGCCCCCGAAATATAACTATTTATCTTAATGTCTACAAGATAACGAGATTGCCAAAAAAACACAAATCTATAGAAGGCAACACTAAAAATGGCTTATCTAATCCACAAGTCGCCCACCCTTCACCAACATTATTAATATTTGTAATTTAAGTAACTTAGGTTATGTTAAATTGAGGTTAATGGCGGATTTGATTGCGGCTGTGTGGCGGGAAGGACCCAATAAGTGCTCAGCCAATCAGGGACGTTTTGATTGGAGACCATGCTCGGAAAATTTTTAGATCGTTTTGATTCTCAGGGCTTCGTTAAGCCCCCACCCTAGGCCGTCATCGTGTCCAAAATGGCGGCTTAACGAACACGACGGGGTGCCATTATTAAAATTTTGGGAGATAGAAACACAGCCTAGATGGCTCGTACGGTGTGTATTGCAACGATATGCTCTGGCAAGACCGACTACAATATCTCAGACCGAAACATCAAAACAAAGATGGTGGCAATCGTAGGGGGACAGTTGTTGACACTGTTGGGCATGGCACCATCGAAATAGCGGCAAATTCCAAGACAAACATTCGCATAATTGATTAAATTCCACCAGAAATTACAGGATTTTATGTAATGAGGCACAAATTTAATATGAAACCCTGACGTACTTCGCTACAAGCAACGCGAACAGACAATAGCTGAAAATACAGACACAAAAAATGATGATATTGATAATGTTGTTTAAGGGGCCTAACATCTAGGTTATCGGCCCCTAATGGTTTGGGTGATAGTGAAAGATGAGGTGAAAATGAAAACTATAGCTAATAGGTAGACTACTAACTACAAACTTACATACTAGAAGAAGAAATGGTTAACAAAATAAGGATAAGGCAAATAAAGGACAGGAAGAAAAGAAATGCCTTCAACCCTTGAAGAATGGGGATTGAGGGACTTTGAAGGAAGGAGAGCCATGAAAGGCAGATAG
Organism: Meconema thalassinum; assembly: GCA_946902985.2. Lineage (NCBI taxonomy): Eukaryota > Metazoa > Arthropoda > Insecta > Orthoptera > Tettigoniidae > Meconema > Meconema thalassinum. The sequence continues at coordinate 1,205,213,964 of OX336388.2, forward strand.
GAAAGGAAAGAGGAGAGGGCCCCTCCCAAAGTCAGAGGGAAACCCTCGGGGTCACCACCTCCTATACTCACCAGCAGTGAGCCGTTGAGGGTGTAGCACTATCCAGGGTGCACCAGAATTGATGGGGCTACATACACCCTGCCTCCACGGGGTCTTGCGCATAAGGCAGGAGATAACATGAAAAGAAAAAGAAGGCTAACCCCTCGAAGAATGAGGGTATCAGGAAAGATGAGACACGGGCCAATTATGGCAGGAAGGCGAAAGACTCCCTAGGTCTCGGACACCCAAATACCATCGGGTTCGGAAGAGAACAAGAGTTGACCAAGGGAGGCCGACAGGAAAGGAGACGGAGAGGGGCCCAGCACAAGTAAGTGGAAGCAAAGCCGGACTCTGCTGGGGTCCCGTGGTCGCCAACCCACGTCCCACTAGATGTGAGCCCCTGGGGGACAGATTCAAATGAAGCAAAGATAAGACAAATATTTACAAAATGCAAATACTTCTAAATGTAGCTACAAGAATGCAAATAGGCATTGTTGTTGTTGTAGCTCTTATTAAGGGGCTACATCGTGGTCTTATAGCCCCATGTATTTGTGTGATAACCTGTGTTATTGTTATGGCTGAACTAGTGTGCTTGAAAATTGGGGATTGGATTGGGAAGGAGAAGGCCATGGCCTGAGTTAGGAACCATCCTGGCATTTGCCTGTAGTAGAATTGGTGAAACCACGGAAAACCACATTCCGGATTTGAATAGGAAGCAACCGTATTCTCACATTAGGTACTGTACCCGAATTTGTGGTTTGAGCAATACCAGAATGACGATAGACCAGTTCTGACGACGAAAATAACAGAGAAAGGATGTTGTCCAATGAGGATTTAGTTAGTTGACCGAGAAGGAAACTAGAAGCAAAATAAGATGTGATTGGATACCCTGGAAGGGTAGACTACATGCTCAACGAAAATAGGTGTCCATGGGTGATAGCTTGTTGCTATGCAGACGTCACGTGATAGTGAGGACAGTGAGCAATGAGATAATTTGTTATAATATTACCAGCCCAAGCAATTATGCTATTTTGAGTATATTTAATACATTTATGACTTGAACAAATACGAGAGAATTATTTAAGAATCAATAATTAAGAGATTCCTGCAGATATTTGGTTTTGAATGGCAGAATTAAATAATAAGCAAATTTGTACCCAATTCACGCGCGATTGATAAGTGAATCTGGAAGTGGCAGCGAAGAAGACGCCATCGGCGGCCATTAGGGAGCAAGGATTATCACGGTGACTTCAGACGAGGGGAGACGTTATGTCTTGCGCTCCGTGGCGTGTTGAAAAGTATTGCACAACTAGAGAAATTGTTAAGATAAGTGATACAAATTATATCAAGTAATAATAGGGTCACGTGTAAGTGCAGTGAAAGAAGCACAAGTGATTTGAGAGAAATTTGAGAATTTTATGTCGTATATGTGAGGAAGGTTGGTGAAGTTTCGAACAAAGAAATGCACTAAGTATCGCGCAGTGTTAACGAGTGACTGCGTGCAAGATAAAACGGAAGTACAAACGTTGTGAAAATATAGTAAGCGTGCAACAAAGATTTAAAATAGACACGAGAGATACCGAAATAAATCAAACAATTTGTAAGACAAGCGATATTTTGTGAAAATGGAAAATTACATCGAAATGTGTTAAGAGGGACATGTGAATTTACGAAGGAGTCTATGGACTCGTGCTAAACATGCAAAGGGAAATGTAGCCTAAGATCATGGTCTCGGGAATATTTATAAGTGACTACGGATAGAATGGAGTCGAACCAAAGACATGATATTTACGGTAACTTCGAGGGCGCACAACTATTTAACATCATGAAATATCTAAGAACAATGAGTGTGAACGAGCGACTACGAGAACTTCTAGTGTTGGGTTCAAGCACAAGAGAGAAACAGAGGCCTGGGGTTCGAACAGGGGTCCGAAGGCGAGACGGAGATCCCAGCGAAGCGAGCGAGGCGACCGGGAGATTCATCTTGGGACGAGCTCGGCTAGATGCACCAGCGCGGGTGAGACGATTCATTGCAGAGCTGCATGGAGTACGGCAGTCTGGCAGTCGAACACAGGAAGATGCTTGAAGCAAGAACATCCAAGCGTAGTGCTATGCGCTACCTTTCATCGTTTGACAACTATAACTCTACTCAAAGTAAGAGAAGAATATCTTTATGCAGGACCGTGGAGAGCGGCGACGGGCCCCAGGGCTGGAATCTCCCGGGCCCCCCTCTATAACCAAATCCTGTAAAATTAATTTATAATCCTCGCTAATTTGCACAAACTGATTTTGCGCAATTTCTTTTTAGCACAAAATAATTGTCACGAAATCAATTACAAGAACATAAAAAACAGCAAGCAATAATAATAATAATAATAATAATAATAATAATTTTAGCATGCTGAACTGCTATGCCCAAGATCGCGGGTTAAAACCCGGCCGAAGTCGTCGGATTTTGAAGAGCGTTAAAATCCTTCAGTATGTCTTTATTCGGAGGGGAAGTTCATGTCATAGATTTATGGCATGTAAAAGGTAGGCATGTAGCTTATTTGGTTAGAAACACACTATCAAGTTCCAACGTTCGCCGCTGGGTGTCAATGACCGTGGCGTCTGGTAGCGAAAGTTGGAACTACTTGAAATTGAACTTGTTGGGGAGCCTACGGGCGTTTAATTGAAATGTCCTGATATGACTACTGTGTTGGCTCCAATTCAAATATAATAATAATAATAATAATAATATTTAAGCCAAGATTATGGGGGAGTGGACACACTGGGGATCTGGGGGTATGGACTATCACCAAGCTGAGAGTAGGGTCCGAGGGTCCTCTTCCGGAAAGGTTTGCAAAAATTAGGTCCAAATTATTGAGTTATAGGCCATTTGTGTGATTATTTTTGGAGTAAAAAAAGTTTGGTGACTATTGACATTTAGTAGCTATAAAAAAGACTCTCCGATATTGAAGTAAAAGCTCTCGCATCTTCAAGTAATACCCCGTGGTGTAGCGCACCAATGACCGTGATGGGGGTCTACAGCAAGTCTGCAGATCGGAGCTTCGAATCCTGGTGCTGACAGCGGCCATCCTGCGTGTGGTTTTTCACACTCCCTCCAGACAAATGCCGAGATAGTACCTAATTTCAAGTCCGGGGACACCTACCCTATTCCTAACCCTAATAATTACAGTAATAGTCACGACGGCTAACGCATTCCCAGTCGGCAACTAAGAATACGGCATGCGATTGATCATGTCACAGAGGCCATAGCATAGCACAGTGTATACCCTGCTTTTCGTCCAGCAGTGCGTGATTTTAAGAGGGTCTAGGGTGGAATTCAGAGACATTTCTTGCGGACACCTTGAGGAGACCTTGACTAAGGAGGCCTTGAGGCTTCCTCCAATCTGAAGGTCTCCTTGAGATTGATTTTACCGACAGAGTCATTTCCTTAAGGTCTCCTTACTCAAGGGATCCTCAAGGCTTCCTCAAGGCTTCCTCGAAAGTAAGATCCACTGGTACCAGTCACATACGAAAAGTTTCACTAGTGTTATTCGAATAAGTATTAAATTTGACGTGTCTTACAATATAATCTGATGTTGCATGATATTAACGTTGATATGTTAAACATTATAATTGATTGTCAGCTAGTCACGTATGATACATGTGTGATTAGCGCGTACTTATTTCAATATTACTTTTTGAGACTTTTGACAACGGTCAGTGTAGCTTTTGTTTCCAGACAAGCTATGAAGCAATCTTCGCGCCCCGGTATTTCAAACGTATTATGTCCACATGGAGTATAGAGTGGAGTAATAAAGAAATTGTTGTGTGTAGAGGATAAACATTTTGTTGTGCAAATCGTCCTCCTGTATAAAAATATACTTGAAAATTATAAGACGGACAAGTTACCGTGGAAAAAAGAAGAGAACATGTCAAAATATGACGGAGGCGTTCAACTACGTGCCTGAGCACAGGGTAAGATTTCCTCAATTTTCGTATTATTTCTGTAGTAAGACGCACCTGTTGATTATTTTAAAGCACCAATACGTCCAATAGGCCTACTGACTAAAAGGAACATAAATGAAAGATTAGCAAAAACGTAAAGTAGTAGCCTACTTTTAAGATTACCGTACCATAACCTATTAGGGCACTCGCGTAATAAGCAACCAAAATCCGGGGGTATTGGATATTCTCGGTCTTATTAGGTGTGTAATAAGTGTACGAGGTAGGAATGCTGGCATATCGAGAGCCTCCTAGTTGTATAACATGGTGTTCAATGGACTATTTATGCCATAGAAGGACAGTGGCAGTAAAGAGCAACTTAATTGCCACTATGGGCTACCGTACCCAACACAGGAGTATATTACAGAGGAAAGTATTGGGGATCACTGTGGAGAGAAAACCACTACATAGGCCTATCCACCTGTGGAGCATGAGCATGGTTAGGAAAAAATAGACCCATTTTGCAAGGGGCTATCTGAATTAAAATGTTCCCTTCTCGGATAGATTACAGTTGTACTTCATAAGTGTACATACGATGGTAGGCACACTGTCACACATCGTAAAACCAAGGGTACTTACTCCCAATATTTGCTAGGTGCACATAATATTGTGTTGAGACTGTACAAATTGTAGCATACATTATAGCTTCTCAGCTCACGAACTGCACAAAAAAATATTTACATAACTATAACATTCAAAGAATAATAACGATACCGTAGTTATTTATTATAATGAACATTAAAGGAGAGGGAACTATTGTAAATAAAGTTGTAATGGACTTCTAATTCTGATTAAAAATAGAACCGTGCCAGTTTCTTGTAATGAAATTACGGCTTTTTGAAAGCAGTGCCATAAACTTAACCTGTGGGCTACGGTACTTTTACTAGTGTAATGTTAATGGCCATAATACTTATCCTTTCTTTCTGATATTTTTAATTGGTGTTTTTTCTTGAGTGTTACCGGTACCTTAAAATTATGAATTTTCTTTTCAGAAAATGGTTGAACAAATAAACAAAAAATTGGGACTACGAGAAAAGCAATTGTGTGACGAGAAAAGAGCTCTATAACATGACCCAGCTGTGGATTCTTTCTTGGGGCAGATGGATATCGAAATACTGTTTGCCCTGGACAGTCACACAAGATAGGCAGGTTGAAGGGGCAGCATCAATATAAGAAGAGCCCATCACCGAGCTGGTCATAGAAACAGATAAGGCTGGCACCAGTTCATCGAATTATGAAAGCCCAATAGGTTTGTCAAAGAGATAGTTTTAAGATTGTTTGCAGAACAATGTTCTCCTACCCGATATTATTCCCATTTCTATGGAGTCTGGGATTTGTAAAACAGAGAGCCATGTAGGTTATACATTATGTGTATAATGCAGGTTAAGCTTGGACCAACCATCGTTACTAGCCGTGGCTGTCAGAATGCTACTTTTCATATGTACGGTAACTTTCACCTGCAGTCAAGGCTCAGAGGGAGGGTGTATCAGGGGGAAGTGTGACCGGACAACCTTCTCCAGGGTACATTTTTGCATGAAATATAGAAGTTTCTTTTATGTTTTCAACCTTGACTTTGTACTTAAGGCACACTACGACTGAGTTTTGGTCAGCAATCGCAAAAATATCCATTTTTTAATTTGTTGGTATAATTACGCCTCTGTGTACTAATTGGGGACCAGTCCCCAGTAGTATGAATAACATTAATCTAGTGGAGAATGTGACATGAATGATGAAGATAGTTTTGTAGCCATGGAAATATTTGCGGCACATGCTTTATGGGCAGATGTACTACACTACAATTCTGTCAGATGGCGACTCTAAAACTTTCTTTCAATCACCTTGTTCATAAAAGCATGGACCGTACCTTAGTTTCCCATTTTTTGAAACAAAATTTGCAACTTGCCTATCAGATTTGCAGCTATAATGTTGCAAATTTTTATACTCATTCTATATCAATGCATCCATAAGTTCAGTGATTCTGATTAGTTTTACTGTAGTATTCTTAGTTTTTCTATTAAATATATTTTAATTTTAAAATAATAGGTATTTATTTATTTAGCTTATGGCTAGAGATACAGTAGGAATTTATATATGTACAATATCCAAATTCTGAATATAGTCAATAGTCTCTGGGGTCACGAGAGCAAAGTCACTAGCTCTGCCAGTGTACTTTCTTTTGCTGCACTCGGTGATGATGAGTAGGATCGTCTGTTCTGTAGCACCACAGTCACACTCAGGCGTTGAAATTCTGTTCCACTTGTAGTGGAATGCTGCACAGTTCCCATGGTTGGTTCGTATCCGGTTCAATATGGACCATAGTCTACGAAGGAGGTTGAAACCAGGTGGTGGAGTCTTCTTCACAGGAGGCATTGTTGGACAACATTAGTTGTTGAGTCTCTTCTGCCACTCAACGAACGTTTGGTAGTTGCTGTTCCTCACGTTCATGGCATCTCGTATCAGTGACGTAGCCAGAGGGGGGCCCAGAGGGGCCGGGCCTCCCCAAAATAAATCCAGAAATTGGGGTTGGCATAAGCCTTCATATTTTCTTACGGCTCGAACAAATTTAGGACCTACAACGAAATGTTAAATACAGTAAATGCTTTGACAAAGAATGTACCGTACTAACAATCTTTGCACGGCCTGTAATCATTTCCGTGTCTACACAGCTTGGAGGAGCTCAAATAACAGGGTTGCAATTAGGATTGTGACATGGGGGAGGGGGGATTTTCCAAGAACAGTAGGTGCCTGAGTACTGGGGATACATCCAGGTGATGATGACAAAAATCTACCAAGAAATTAGGAGATTGCCAATTAGCAGGAGACCTCTCTGGAGGGGGCCAGTTATATTTTGTCACCTTTTAATTTCCATTTCCTGGAAATATCAGTGTTAAGATGTCCCAGGCTACAATACTAGCGCAGCATGTTGGATTGTCACCACTGTCGGGATTTACGGTGGTTGTGTGACTGTGCGAGAGGACAGATACAGTTTGTGAGTGGTAGTATTGGGGAAGAGTCGAGAGTTGCTTGATAGTTGCTCTTTTCTTTCTTCTTTTTGTCACATTAGCGACTGTTAAGATCGACCGATTTGTCATAAAGAAGGCAAAACTGAACACATCTTCGGTAAGTTATGAAAAGATTTTATTTTAGGTGTAGAAAATTGAGGCCCCCATTTCATTATATATTTGAATTTATTTGAATTTATTGTTCCTCTTATACAGGCCACTGAGGCTACAAAGCCTCTTTATGCAGCTCTCTTCATTCAGAGGGCACAGCTTTTACAAATAATTTTCTCTGAACGAGAAAGACGCAATGCTCACTGATAGAATGTAAAGTTATTCCATTTTTTTAAAAGGTTCGTATTTATTTATTATTAATTAAAGGGTGCTACAGTTTCCTCTGAATAATAATAATAATAAATAAGATTGAGGTACCATACACGGCGACCGTTAGGCTTACCTTAAAACAGCACTGTATAAATTACACTAACAATAATATACCTAAATATTTTGCAACGTAGGTACTTGTTTGATGCCTTTATGAGTATCCTTTCTTCCTGTTATCTACTCCTGATGTTTTTTTTTGACAGAATCATTAAATTGACTAAAAACATTTCTATTAAAATAAACTATTTATAAAACACCAAGACATAGTGCGGTGTTAATGTAAAAGAACATTCTGCACAGAAACATGTGAATATGTCATAATATTGTAGTAGTATTCTGATAACGGATAATTGAAAATCTGAGCGACAGAGACAAATATAGACACTGACACAGCTGTGAGCTGCCTCAAAACAAAGCAACGAAGGACAGAATTCAGACAGACATGAACAGACTGAAGATCTTTGTCCTAAGTTAAAATGGACCCTAAAGTACTTATACTCAAAACAAGTAGTTTCGTAAAGAACTATATAGCCTATTTTCTTGTGTCCAATTGGTCTTCTTTATTAGAAAAATCTCCCGCCTATGAAAAGGTACGCCATGTTGGATTGTTCTGCATGTACGCCATAGAGTTATGCACCGTTAGATGAAGATTATTACATAGGTTCATTATTCAAACGTTCACTTCGATCGCATGATTAGGACACAAGAAATAAAAACTCAATTTTAAAATGTCACACTGCCACCATCTTGGGGTTATAAAACAATTGAATTTAATTAGATGGCAGTAGATTTTGTGTGAACAGTTACCATACCAAGTTTCACTGCGCTCGGATAATGAAATCGCGAGTCAATACCACTTAAATGTTTTTACTTCACTTTGCCACCATGTTGGTATTGTGCTCACCAGGTTATTGAAAGTCCAATAGGTGAACTTATATTAATAGCCTCAACCAGCATACAAAATTTCAGTTTGATTGCTGCAATAGATTCGTAGATATTGAGAACCGTCTAAATATTTCGGATGGTCGCCAGATGTAGGCCATGCAGTTATGTAACATTAGATGAAAATTATTGCGTAGGTTCATTATACAAACTTTCACTACGATAGCATGATTAGGACACAAGAAATAAAAACTTAATTTTAAAATTTCGCACATCCTCCATCTTGAGATTATGTAAACAATTTAACTAAATTAGATGTCAGTAGATTATAATTTGTATAAATATTAAATATTTACCGCTTTAAGTTTCACTCAGCTCGGGAGGTTAAATCGCGTGAAATATCCATTAAAATGTTTCAACTTAGCTTGGCCACCATGTTCGTTTTGTACTTAACAGGTTTTATAAGTGAAGGGTAATACTCCTAAATGTTTAATAAAGTCGCATCGGTAAACTTGTTGTAGTGCCCTTTATCTATGTACAAAAGTTCAGGGTGATATCTGTTACCAATGCGGAGATATAGAATGCCAGTGAAATGTTTCGCGTTGCCCGCATGCTGAATTGGTGAAACGCATCAAAATTTGAAATTTCAAAGGCACGGTCGAGGTCGGACGAGGTAGTAGTATGTGCTTACCGAGTTTCCTTGAAATCACTCCGGCTGTTTATATTTCATTATAGGGGGGGGGGGGGAGGGGGGGAGGGGGAGGGGGTGATCTCATAAGCCTACTATTTTTCATAAATGAAAATAGGCTAAAATATAAAAACTATGGCAGTAATAGATGAGGACCTAATCCCCCCCCCCCAAACTAAAATCCTGGCTACGCTACTGTCTCGTATTGATGGTTTTCTGGAACGCAGGCGACCAGTAATTGCATCGCTGATGCCATCATGTATCGGCAGTCCTGGATTGTTCATTATTTTATTGAATTCTTTTGGGAGAACATCTTTACGTCTGAGATCTGGAGGTGGAATATGACTTAACACTGGTAGCCAATGTGTGGGAGTAGATTTGATTGTGCTAGTGATGAGACGCATTGTGCTGTTCAGTTGGGTATCTACAATATTTGTGTGAGCAATATTGAGCCAGGCCGGCCCCGTGGTGTTGGGGTAGCGCGCCTGCCTCTCACCCGAAGGCCCCGGGTTCGATCCCCGGTTCCGTCAGGGATTTTAAAACTGACGTGAGGGTTGGAACGGGGTGCACTCAGCCTCGTGAGGACAATTGAGTAGCTGTCTGACAGTGAGACAGCGCCCCGATCACGATTACCAAGATTAACGGCCGAGGGGACCCGACGCGCTGAACACGCGTCACCCCAATATCTGCAGGCCAAATGGCTGGGCAGCGGTCGCTTGGTCGGCCTTAGCCCGTCATGGGCTGTATAGTGCCAGTTTTTTTTTACTATTGAGCCAGACAGGAGCACAGTATTCGGCAGTCGAGAACACCAAACCTAGAGCTGAGCATCGCAGAGTTGCAGCTGAGGATCCCCAGGTTGTTCCACATAGCTTATGAATTATGTTGTTGCGGGTTCCTATTTTTGCAGCAACATTCTGGAGATGTTGTTTGTAAGACAGCGTTCTATCCAATGTGACCCCAAATATTTAATAATAATAATGCTATTGGTTTTACGTCCCTTTTAACTACACTGGCTTTTAGAGACGCCGGGGTGCCGGAATTTTGCCCCGAAGGGGATCTTTAACGTGCCAGTAAATCTACTGACACGGCTCCCTCGCATTTGCGCACCCTCAAATGCCAGCTGACTGCGCCAGGTTTCGAACCTGCAACCTGGGGCTCAGCAACCCAAATATTTAGGTGATGTGTTGTGTCTCAATTGTTGGTTGTACATGTACACCTTCAGCTCCCTATTAGCTATTTTGTTGTTTAGATGAAAGCAACTAACTTCAGTTTTGCCCTTCTAAGGGCCAAACTGCCACTAGGAACTTGGGATCTGTCCTACATGTCTGCCAACTAAACATTGAAGGTATAATAATAGGTAATTAATGGGATTACAAATATTGTAAATTGTGTTAATTTATATCTCAACAAGTATTCATTTGAACTTAAAATCAACCACAAGATTTACTTTCATACTAATGATCTATGTGGGAAAATAATGAAAATGATCTACCTCCATTAGTTGGGCACAAGGAGCATTTTCAAAATTTACATAATTTTCATTTAAAAATTATTATACCTCCTAAACTGTTGGAGATAGAAAAGTATAATTCAGTAGTATAGTGTAGTGCTTAACATGATCATGGCTAGTGAGCGTGGGAATTGGCAACTCTAAGCTTCATCTGTTTCCCAGTGGCTTTGGGATGGATTTTCTGCATATTCTCTTTCCTTCCAAAGTCCATCCGTCATCGTTCTTGAAGGGTTGAGGGCACTTCTTACTCTATTTTCCCTTTTTCTTTATTATTTTCCTTTTTTTTTCTTGTCGTACCGGTATGTAAATTATTTGTAAGTACAGGGTGATTCATATAAAACACATGATTTTCATTTCATGTTTATTTTGTTTGGTTCCTTAGTGTAGGGGCTGCGACAACGCGGTCGTGTAGCCCAGTGTACTTCGGGTGTGTAGAATCTGTCTGATAACTGGTGTTAATTGTGAGGACTGTATTAGTGTGTGTTATCTGTGATTCAGGTAGAAGGACTGCAGACGATTATTTTTTCATGTAGTTCCTACTTTCGCTACCAAATGCTACCATCCACGACACCTAGCTGCGGACGTGGCTACTAAATGCCATCGCAGTCACCACCTGGCGGCGAACGTTGGAACTAATATAAAGCGTTATCAGCCTAACCTACAAATTTTAGCTTCCACAAGTGCAGTGTAGTTAGTAAAGCCAAAGTAAAGCCAACTCTGTGCAGGCCATGGAAGCCCTGGGAGTAGTGGTAGGAAGAGGCTTCCACTCTTTGTGACATCGGCACTAGATGGGATGGAGTTGTCAGCTCCACGCCCGGCCGTCTTTGCTCCCAGGAATTACTCTGGTACTCATTTCTTGTGTAGGCTGAGTGAGCCCCAGGGCTATTTGCGTTTCCGAAAGTGGTGGTTTTGTTTCTAAACTCCACTACCTGGGTGGGGATCGAACCCACTCCCTTTCAGTTAGAAGCTCAGTGACTCTACCGACTGCGCCACGCAGCCCCCTCAAGTGTAGTTAGTGGAAGGTTATTTTCATGCCATAAATCTATGATATGAGACCGCAGGCTTTACTTCCCCTCCGAAGGAAGGCGTACTGAGGGATCATGTTTATTTTGACATGGAGGATGCTAGTAACATGCTATTGGCAACTCCAGCTATCTGATATGACATCTAGCGGTAAAAATGAGAAACTTACCAAGTAGGGTACATTTGTCACGTGGTGACTGTTTGTATATGGTTTCTTGTATTGGTCAACAGATCGTGGTAAATTGTTCGTGTCTTTATACATAAGTAATAAGTTTTACTCGTTGATAGAGTGAAAAATGAGTAAAAGCAAAGTGTATTGCTCAGTTTATGGCTGTAAGTCGATGTATAAGAGGGCTGCGGACATACGTTTTCATCACTTTCCAAAAGATGCAAATAGCAATAGCCGAAATGTGATGATACCTAATAATACCTTTCCACCCCGGGAAGGATCTAACACTTGTCGAGGTAGACAGACAGAAGACCAGCGACGTAAAGCCAGCGAAGGTTATTCAGTTTAAAAACAGCTGTTACGATGGGCGCGCTGGTAAGATTGAAGTTACTTGAATAATTAATTAAATAATTAATTATTTGCTGCTTGGTAGGGAGAAGGGATGAGTTTAACTTGTATTAAAACTCGGGGGGCGACAGGAATTGCTTGATTTGGATGGTTAAAAGATGGGTTTGGTGTTGAATATTTGAATGGTAGAGGAATCACTCATTCTACAGTGCCCACGGGGAGGCAAATTAGGCCTATATGACTCGTAGTGGAATAGCTCGAATATCGAAGAACTTAGCGATTACGTGGTGTAGGCTTGGCGGATCATCAGTTTGACATCAATTCACGATATAAGTCGGAGCTTGGAACAGTGGCGTCTGGTTTGCGTGGATGCTAGTCTCGGAATGATAAAAGTAGCACAGCTTCGGTGTGTTATTTATTTGTTTATGTACCGTATTTCTCTATTTGAATGTCCTCGGCGTTGACTCAGGATCGACATTTACATTATATTGCGCATAATAGTACCGAAATAATGTCCGAAGTGTAGCCCTGTGTAAATTTGAATCAGCTGATCTACATCACCCATAAAAACTGATGCTTGATAATATGCAAATGACACCAAAAAATCCAGTAGAACACACAAATTAGATCACGTGTATCGCACAGTTATACATATATACAATTAAAAATAACACCGTCATTACTTTAGAGACCACATTTACTGATTATAACCGAAAAATAAAAAGTGTTCCATATCAAACGCGTGTTATTGAGTATTTTAAACCCTACTTATTCAGACCGACCGCAGCGCCCCAAGTGTTAGTTTGAGTTGCCAATAGCCTCTTAAATGTCCAGAATATCTGGCAGATGACTATGCCGTTTAAGAGTGTCAGTACGTAAATAGCGGCTTCGGCGGCGTAGTTGGCAGCGTGCTGAACTGCTGTGCCCAAGATAGCGTGTTCAAACCCGGCCGAAGTCGTCGGATTTTTTAAGAGCGTTAAAAATCCTTCAGTATGCCTTTCTTCGGAGGGGAAGTAAAGCCGGCGGTCCCATGTCATAGATTTATGACATGTAAAAGATCCTTTCACTGACTAAACTTGTGTAAAGCTAAATTGTTAGGTTAGATTTCATCGGAATGCTCTATCAAAGTTCCAATGTTCGCCACTAGGTATCATTGATATCTGGTAGTGAAAGTTGGAACTACTTGAAATTGAACGGAACTTGTAGCTCACCCTAATAAGGGTGTCCCCTGGAAGCAGCTACAGACTCAGGCGAGCCAAACATGTCCTCGGACACTCCCGGCACCAAAAGCCATAAGATAAATAAAAAAAAGTACGGTACGTAAATGAAACATTTCGGAGTATTCCTATGCAAATAAAATCGTTTTACATGAATCATGCTGTAGTTAGTGGTAAGGAAAGTTACCATCCTCAAAATTAGGGGCTGATGAGGAGAAATGCGGTGGCTTGGATTCCACATAACCAGGACGTCACATGGCTTATGATCACAAAATTAGTGGACTCGTAAAACAACAAGCTTCCTTTCTTCCTGATAGGCCACGACCACTCCCTGGCCAGTGAGGTCGATTTGAGTTCTACATGTAAATTAAGTAATTACAATTTTACCTTTCATGGCTTAATTCCACACAAAGCAGCCTGTGTTGTGCATTATATTACCAGATTTGAATTTTAGAGCAATGAAAAATTTCAAAAAATTCTATTAAATGAACCTCTTGAGAGTATTCTCATAAATTGTACTTGTCAGAAACTTAAATTACTTTTGTAAGGGCAGTGAAGAGGTCAAACTCTCTCAACAGTAAGGACACTCATCACACCACATTCCTATGAAGATTTCACCACATATCCATGAAATTAGTTATAATTATATCACAGTAAAATGTTTTCTTTATAACAGTGCCCATTTAATATAATTATAGTTTACATGAACTATCAAAGGAATTCCAGACCTTGTTCATAATGAGTTACAGGTAGGTTTTATGTGTTTCAGAGCTATTTCCAATGAAGAAAAGTTGAGAGCCTCATGCAATGGCTCTGAAGAAAAAAACTAGCATACAAGAAAGGTGTCTTCGGATACAAAGCCTGTTGGCGCAAGAAAAAGAATTACATGTTAAGCAAGTCAGGGAAATTAATATCAAGGTCAAGGAGCAGGAATTAATTCTGAAACAGCAGACTTCCTGTCCCAAATGAAATGTATTTATTAATTGTACAGTACAGTATGTAAATAAATACCTATGAAAATGAACCTATGCGTTACAGTATGTATTTAAAATAAAAAGTAAACTATGGAGCATTGCAAACAGCTGCTGAACTTGTAGGCTATTGTTGTCGATGTAACTTAGCCGGTAGAATAAAAAGGTAGGGGCACATCCCGTTGATGTTCCACCTCTTTAAACAATAATAGTAATCAGAATAGGAAGATGATTACTCGCAAATAGTTAATTTTTTGTCCCAAGAAGATTTGCCATTGTTGCACTGTGACCGATTAAGGCCCTAGCCTTTTTGTAGCATGTTGATAGAAAAACGAGATTGAGACACATAGTTTTTTTATTCATGAAACTTACAGATGGTTATTGGTTAGGAGGCAGAACATTGAGAAAAACTGCTCCTTGAAACAAGTTAGATTTAAATTTTTATTATTTAAAAATGTTGAGACAGGTGCCTAATTAAGAAAACAACCTACTATAAATGAAACTAACAATAAGATAATAGTAACATTAAGGCGTAGCCAGAAATGTTAAATCCAGGATCGGATCCTGGCTCTGGCAGCGACTGTCCTGACCAAGGATCATGAAATTATTAGTTCAGTCGGTCACTCTTGTATAAAAACGTGCCTAGAGACGGGGCCACCCACGGTCGACTCTCAGGTTATGTTGCATTCTGGCAATTCTGCCAACACAACGACACTTAGGCCTACTCGGGATGGAGCCTGTTGTCCTCATTGCTGGGTGCATGTGCGTTTCTGCTGCGGTTAGAAGAGATAATCTCTGAAGCACTACAGAAGTTAACCACTGAGCTGATAACATTCTTATTTACAGCAAACGCCATGCTAAACACCGGCATATTTTTACCTAACTCCATTATAGATTCTATATCCTTTTGTGTACATTACATCGTTGTCCTGATATCGTGTTTCTTGCAATGCCAGTATTGATATGTTATGTTCATGCATCATCGTTGTCAGTTCTTTGTGCTCACCAAACTTGAGTAGTGAGTTACCACAGGGACCCGGAACCGAACGTAACGCGGAACGGAACTCTTGTCTATGTGGAACGGAGAAATTCCGTTATCCCCAAAGTTATTTCCAAGTTGTAACGTTACCGCTGTCTGTTCCAAGCGTAATGTTACCGTCCTGGAACGGAACTGAGTCTGAAACCATACCCGGTATCTGGAACAGTGGAACGTAGCCGAGCCTGTACCGGTACAGCGTATTGGAGACGGGTGGAACGTTATGTTGTCCCGTACCGAAACGAACAGAGGAATATCCGATACGTTACAGTTCGGAACCTTCTACTTATAATAACGGAACAAACAGTCAGAACGGAACGTTACAAATTTAACGGGATTGTATTTTTACAAGGCTGCATTATGACGTCTCAAAGTCAAGCAGAAGGCGTGCGATGTAGCTGTTATTTTTATTGGGACGACAGCGTTAGTGGTGCATGCATTCACTCACTCAATCCCATTTTCCCGCTCACCTCACAGCACGCCAGCCTTCTGTTTCAGCTAATGTAGAGATCCTGTACCCCAAAAGAAGATGCGCGACTCCGTCCCCTCGTTGTGATCGGTTGATCAAAATATCTTTGGGATACCGTACACGATTTGTGAGGTAGGGCAATGGGCAAAATACAGTGCTATCAAACGGTTCCGTGGCACCTTTTCCATGTATAACTAAGTATATCGAAGTTGCGGGAACACCGTAGTGTTGGTTTGTACTTCAACGTTGATTATCACCGAGACATGAGGTTTGAGACCACATATAAAATGTATACATTTCAAGCTGCCTGGAGTTGGAGAGGCGAGTAAAGGCGATTCTCCAGTTTAATCAAATTTTGGTTGGTTTACATATCATTGACAATCATATCATGTCTCTGCTTTCAGAATAAGGCTATATTATGACTACCCACATCGTCACTCCAAGAGGACACAAAATACTTATTATTAGACTATTGTTATTATTATTATCATTAGACTGTTATGTTATTATTATTATTTTCATAATTATTAGTCAATAATAATTATTATTAGTATACTATTATATATTTTTATTATTCTAGACAATTGAGTTTGTACAAAAATTCGCTATCCAGCAACAGAGAAACTACCTAATACTATCGGGGCAAAATAAATTCCTCACAGTTAGCCTATTATTAGGGACCGGATTCTTAGGTTCTTATCTATTTTTCCGTACAACCTAAAAAAACTAAATGATACGCGAGTACCTAAAAATAACTAATTGCAGTTTTGTACCATTTATTGTAGTATATTTCAAATGTCGTCCATAATTCTTGAAATTAAATGTGACGATAGTGTTTATTCCTAGCTCCAGTTGATTGAAAGCAATCCTACCTACCGGAAAAATGAAATATTTTCAGCACATTTGCTTATAGACTATATTATTGTTTGGTTATTTACCGAGAGGAAAGTGCGAATAAATCTCTTATTATTCCCAAGAATCCAATATTGTAAAGAAACAAAATTATTTGAACGAGATAGAGTGTGAAAATCACCTCTGACATCCATGCTTTTATTGCAATTCCTAAAAGTGTAAAGTTATCGGTGATAATTTGATTACGCATCATTATGTAAAATATTTATTCTCTCGTTGCAATCAGATTGTCTACTAACAATGAGGCATTAATTTTAAGCCTTATGTAATGTATGTCAACTTTCGCTACCCTTTAAACATAAGAACCTATTGTAAAAACCCATTCTACCTAATAAAAACCTAGAAAGAACAATTTTATCTTTTTGAAAACCTAAAATGACAATTTTAAAAACCACCAAAATCCAGCCCTTATTTATTCTATTCTGATGGTTGGATGGTAGAGCAGCGGACTCCGTACTGGGATAAACGCTAGGAAAGAAGAAGAAGAAGAAGAAGGTTGGGTGGTTTCATAAGTAAGAAAATAGAAACATGGAAACAGAAGAGTGGAATAAGGCAAACTTCGAACTGCGACACGTCATCACGTGGACCTCGACCCATGGGTTTGATCACAGATTCTGCGCAGAGAGAGGATACCACACCTGCACCATATGTGGACACAGTATCATATACTGTACTCACCTGCCAAGCTAGGACAAACTCACTAACTTTCTATGCTCAGAATGAAAACTTGTAACATTCACCGTATTGTTGACATCTGTACGCATTGTGTTTAAGAAATATTGTTATAACTCAGCAAAAAAATTGTATTAATTGTCCGCTTTGAAACGATTTTACCACATTTTCCAAAATGAGGATATAGAATGAAACCTGGCAAATTTATTCGCGGAAAGGCACCCATACAATTTGGCAAATTTTTAAGATTTTCTACCCTTGTTAAATTACGTCATAATTGACCCCCTCTAAACGTAGGAAAAACGAAAGGTTGTGGCAAATGCGATAGTACTGCGGAGTTTCGGCTAAGGAGTGTTGGAACTTCACGGACTTACTATTGTATATAGTTACACCTCCGAACGGAGGCACCCGTGTTCACATTAGGACCTCCGTGTAGATCTAACCGAATTTCCTGACGCGGGACTTGCCACAGAGGCACCTCGCTAGTTGTCCGGATCATACAGTGAACCACAGCCACTCCTATTTCAGTACACGAGCTATCGAGTCTAATACCAACCGGTCGAGTGGTTCGTGGCTGGTTGGCGTACTTCTGGTGGTATTGGGTACTGACAAGCGATCGATAGCTCGGATAATGCGGCATTTGACGCACATTGGTAGTATATGCTAAAAGCATAAGTTGGCGTCGATAATTTAGAGGCGGAACACCCGATTCGGCGAGTAGGCTGGGTATCGGCTTGGTCCGGAAGGCACCAGTAGCCAGTCTAATGCCACTATGGAGGATACTGTCCAGCATTTTCCAGGTTGCCGGGCGTTCTGAACCGTATGCCGCAGAACTATAGTCTAGCCGGGACACGACGAGGGCTTGGTAGAACCGTAGCAGCACCGCTCCGTCAGACCCCACGTAGTGCTACTAAGAAACTTGAGCTTGTTCAGTTTCCTGAGACACGTCGTTCTCAGTTGCCGTATATGGTGCTGCCACGTAAATGTGCTCTCAAAATGGAGCACCAGGAAGCGATAAGTGTCAACCAACAGAGATGTAGTTCAGGGTGTAAGTGTAGCCTTCGGAGCCGACAGAAATGGGCGACGGAGGATTTCGCTGATGAAAACCGGTCGTGAGCCCACCTGTCGACCCGGTTAATAGCTAGCTGCAATTGCCGTTCCACGATTGACATACTTCCAGAGCTGTAAAGCAGAGCTAAATCGGCTACATACAGCGATGGAACTATCGTGGGCCCGGTGGCGGTAACAATGCCGTTTATGGCAACCTCGAACAAGGTGACAGAACAGAACGCTGAGGAACTCCGTTTCCTTGGGTATAATATTGCGATATGTTCTACCGACCCATACATGGTCGGACGGACATGAAAATCGCAATGGAAGTTGGTAGATTACCACGGTGTCCCCACTCATGAAGGGTAGCGCCATATGGTGCCAGAAGCAATTCGGAGAAATGCGTCCTGTATGGCGCTCGCAAGTCGCACCAGATGGGCGGTGGTGGACATATGAGAGCGAAATCTAGACTGGTACTCTGACAGGAGACCTCTCTCTTCCAGTAACCACACCAGTCGACGGTTCGCCATCTTCTCTCGCAGCTTACATAGGGCATTTGACAGGCAAATGGGCCTATAGCTGCTGACAAGTTTGGGATCCTTTCGAGCCTTAGGAACCGGTATCACGATCCACTCTCGCCATTGAGATGGAAACTGCCCATCAATCCATATACGATTGAAGAGGACCAACAATTGTCTTATACTGGATTCGCACAGATGTTTTAACATTTAATTCTGTATGTTATCCGGTCCGGGAGCCGTATCCCTACACAGTGAAAGCGCACTGCGTCGTTCCCAATCAGAGAATGGTACATTGTAGGACTCCAACTAGGGCAGTGGCAAAGGACAAGGGGTAAGCCTCCGCCTCCCGCTTCAGAGTCAGAAATGCAGATCGTAACTCCCAGAACAGGATACATCACTGAAGTGCGATCCAATACTGTTGGCAATGGCGAGTTGGTCCGTGATGATGTTTCCGATGATGGAGACTCCGTGTGCCATCAATGATATCGGGAGTCTGGAGATCCGACGAAGCTTAGTCCACACTTGAGATGAAGGAGTATGTGCCGTCATAGACGACACATACTTTTCCCACGTCGTTTTCTTACTCTCCCGAATCAGATATCGGGCTCTAGCACGCATTCTTTTCAAGGTGATAAGGTTGGCCATAGTGTTTTGCCTCCGATAGCATTTGAAAGCACGTCGATGTTCTTTAAAGGCTGCTACAATCTCGGCTGTCCACCAAGGGACAAGTTTCCGGCGGGAGTTGCCGGATGAGGAAGGTATTGTTTCCTCAGCAGCAGCCAAAATACCATGCGTTATGTGAATGGTATGATCATAGACACTTTCAAAGGTATCTTCGGCAAAATACGCACGTGCTGTGAAAGTTGGCCAATCAGCCCGACGGAGAAGCCATCGACTTGGTAATTCCATGGCTCTCTGGTTCGGTAGAGTAACGATAATCGGGAAATGGTCACTAATGGTGTCTGTACGCTTGACCGTACACCCCACTGTAGCAGGGGAACTAGCGCACGACAGCACAAGGTGATATCGACACATTAATAAGTGCCGTGTGCAATAGAGAAGTGCGTAGGGTCCCCTGTATTCAACAAATACAGCTCCAGCCGCCTGATCAGTCTCTCAAAATCTCTCCCTCCATCACTAGATGGTGTTGTGGGCATTAACATATCCCAGGAGGAGAAAAGGAGGGGGGGGGGGGGGAGCTGAGAGACTAGATCCACCAGCTGGTTTTAATCCATTGGAGAATCAGGTGGAATGTACACGTTGCATATGATGCCGTTACTGGCAACGAAGTACGAACTGCAACTGCTTTTAGCTGAGTACGCAACGGCACCTCTTCACTAAAGAGGCTAGAGTGGACGAGAATGCAGTCGCCACCGACGGCCACAGCTCCATCCACCGGGTCTTCAGAGAAGAGTTTGAAGTGACGCATTATTGTCTCATGTCCAGGACGAAACCTGGATTCCTGAAGACAGACAATGGTTGCCGAAAACGAAGATATTAATTGACGTAACTCATTGAGATGACCAGAATAGCTATTACAGTTCCATTGTAAGTAGAAGTGGGTCTTCTACTTACGCTTGACCGTTTGCCACCATTCCCCATCTCTAGTTGGAGATGATGTGGTTGGGGAGCACACCTCAATCTCCACATCTCCACATCTCCGTCCGAAGACGAAGGAAATGGAGCGGGCAGACCCCTGGATGGCACGCGGTCCTCGTCGGACTTCACGAGTCTCGCTCTTGGGGAAGAGCGAGAGCGGTGTCAGGGACTTTCTCCAGGTTCGAAGACTGGGTGTCTGTCCCCGACACGTCCCGAAGAGATTGCTTTCTTGATCGGCGCTGACGTCTATTTGGGGAAGTAGATGGTCGCTTCCCCACAGACGCCTTTTCCTTACAAAACATGGCCGCTCCTGCTGACACCGCTCCACTGGTGGTGGTGGTGGGAGTGGAATGGCCAGTAGATACCTGAGCAGCCATGTCTCTAGGAGAGGAAGAGAAACGGCGCTGAAACGTTCCTCTCTCCTCCACCGATGTATTTTCCTATTTGTAGGGGAGTTCCTCCATACGGACGAGTTTGGCTTCTGCCGGCTTCACTCCCTTGATGGTCATGGGAGCGGGAAGGCCAGCAGAGACAGTAGCCACTCCGTCAGGAGGAGGGCGTGAGAGACGGCGACGAAACTTCTCTCTCATCTCCACTACAACTTTTGTCATATCGGGTGGACTGGAAGAAGGACCAGCCCTGGTCGGCAATCTCTTCTTTCCCCTGTTAACTGGGGAAGACGTGTTAGCCGACCGGTTCGGAGAAGAAGAGGACTTCTCCGATTTCGCCGGTTTAGATGGTATAACTGTCGCCTTCTTTTCCTTGCCCAAAGAAGGTTGTGGGACCTCCTTCGGTCAGACAATTTTTGCTGGTACAGCGAGGGGTGATTTCAAATCTGCTGAATTACCGGACGTCGAGGGTACTACATTGGGAACTGTGACAGCAGGGGTGAATGAGGGCGTCGCTGCGGCCACAAACGTAACCCGAAATTCGGGGGAATTCATATCACGGTACCTCTTACGAGCATCGTGATATGAAAGCCGATCCAATGTTCTGATTTCTTGGATTTTGGCTTCTTTACAGAACTCAGGGCACTGCTTCGATCGTGGAGAGTGACTTCCTTGGCAGTTAGGACAAATCTGGGGAGGCGTACACCTCTCACCCTCATGTGTCCCCTTGTCGCACTCTTTACACACGGCCTTGGCGGTGCACCTGGCAGAAACATGCCCGAATTTCTGGCATTGATAACAGCACATAGGTGGAGAGATGTACGGTCGAACATCACAGTGGTTCGATGTGACCTACATCTGCCTAGGTAAAACATCACTCTCAAAAGCGCCGGTATCGACGCTGTTCTCTCCAATCTTTCGGGTGATGCGCCTAATCTTGGTGACGCCTATATTCCCCAGATTCAGCAACAATTCCGCATCGCTCTTCAAAATGAGGTCACGATGGAAAATAACTCCACGGACCTCATTCAGCGTTTCGTGTTTTGAGACCTTAACGAGAATTTCGCTGAAATGCGTGCATTCCAGCAACGTTTTGGTTTGGTGTCGGCTAATTGTATGCTGCAGGAGCTGTCCGTTCCGGAGCTTGGAAATCCCGTTTAGATCTCCAATTTTCCCCTCGAATTCCTCGGAAAAGATTATTGATTTCACCACTTTGAAACAACCCCCGTCTGTCCTGGTAGATACCAGGTAGCGAGGTGACTTGTCAACAGGGAAACGTGCATTGAAAGTTTTTTCCCTGATCCGACACTCAAGAGACGGCTATTTAAGAGGGCCACCCTCTGATGATTTATTGCGCCGATTTCGCGTCATCCCGAAATCATCCTCCCCGAATACTGCCTACTCCGAACGAGGGTCATCACTGTGGGCGCACCCAGCCAAGGCAATACCTACCTGGCATAGCAGGTATTGCCCGGGGTCCCAGTGCCTTGAATAGGCACTTCCCCCTCGGCATGCACAGTGATATGTTTGGCGCATTTATTCGGCCGTGCAGGGACCTCCGTTGTGAGGCGGATACCACTGCATGGGTACATGGCGCACCCACCTGACGGGATGGGGAATACCGTCCACGCTTTCTGGCCAGATGGCCAAGTTGGTGGCCCTTCCCCAGGCAGCATGACGTTTATTTCTAAGGGTCAAACAAAAAATGGGACCGGAAGTCGAAAAAGACCTTTTACGACAGGCAGGGGATACCGTAGATGAATTTTGCTCTTCCCATCCACAGGGAGTCTTCAAAATCAAAGTCAGTCATGTCATTCTGTCTTGTCAGCCCTATTAGTGGCCTCCTATGACAAGCAGAGCATACCGTGTGTGTATTCTAACCCGCAACCCTCACGGGGTGTACCTAAAAGGATGTCTGTCGCACCCAATGGGGATTATCCACACTCCAGTAATGCATATTATGGGGATTAACTGTTCCATTGTTGTGGAATCGTGCTTCGTCCCGTAAATAAGAGGGTCGCTAGAAAAGCTGGGTCAGTTTCCACAGAACGACACCCGGGCATCTAAATCATGACCATGTACAGTATCTCCAGGTGTAAGTGCAGATGGTACGGGTGAAACCAGTGGGTATGCATTATCCGCATAACAGACGCTCGGCTGATGTTCGTCTCCAGTGCAATGGCCCGTGGTAGTATGAGGGTTACGCCGGATATCGTCAAACACAGCCTCTTCATTGTGAGCAGACGTCACGCGATGATCTCAAACAGGCCGTGTTTTTTTTTTCAGGGATCCAGTATCTACCAGGCGTCTTTGCACACTCCGAAATACCATGCCTGTCGGTCGTTGTCTATCCGGACAGCGTTCTTGGTACAGGCGATGCGCCTGGTATGCATTCTTTCGAACTTCTCCATAAATATAACATATTCATATACTCATCGCTGTAATACATCTCGAGGCAGTGACTAAGCTTCGTGTTGTGGATTACTTCGAAGGAGCGAGTTCGCGCAGCTACATACTGACTTGACATCGAATGTTGTTATCGTTCCGATGGGGAACACTTTGCCCTACCTGTGGTCTACGAAACTCGGAACATGTACGACGTAGCCAACTGGTTGCCTGTGCCCTAGTCAGAGACAATCACCTCCTCAGCCTCGTCCAATCCAGTACCATAGCTTATGCAACGATACACACGGTCTTCTTTTCTTTTCCTTTTTATTTGATCCCTTACCCTCAAAGCTCTTCTTTACCCTCGGACTTTGCGAGGGATCAGTCCTCTACCGTCGAATTCCAGGACAGTGTCTCGGAGCTGAACACACCTTGACAGCTGATACAACTGGGGATGGTGAGAAGCCAATCGCCTAGGTGACCACGAACTTGGGTCTAATGAAGGAAAGGGCAGCGAAGGGAGTGGGAAGAAAGATGCCGTGGTCCTGTCGAAAGGAACCATCCCAGCAATCGCCCTGAGGAGAAGTGCGAAACCACGGAAAACCACTTCCAGGATGGCTGAGGCAGGAAGCGAACCTGTCTCTACTAAGTTTGTGTGCCCCACGAGGCTGAGTGAACCCCGTTCCAGGCCTCAGACCAGGAACAAATTTCGTGGCAGAGCCGAGATTTGAACCCGGGCCTCCGCAGTGACATGGTCTTTTACAGAGCCAAATAAATAAATCGTGTCGCCTCCGTGGTGTAGTGGTCAGCGTGCTTAGATGCCACCCCGGAGGTCCGAGGATCGATACCCGGCTCTAGCAAGAAATTAGACAAGTGGTATGAGGGCTGGAACGGGGTCTACTCAGCCTCGGGGCGAAGAGTAGAGTGGGTTCGATTTCCACCTCAGCCATTTTCGAAGTGGTTTTCCATGGTTTCCCACTTCGTCTTCGGGCAAATGCTGGAATGGTACTGTACACGTATCCACGTGGTCTTACCTGTTGGAATTCGATGGAAAAGCTGGATCGTAGAATCAGGAAGTACCCGGCTGAAATAACCCCCAAAACTCTACCAACTAGGATCAACCAGCGATAAGGATACCTTAAAATAATAGAATGTGATAAAAAGATGCCAGTAGTCGACGAAATGAAAACGAAACAACACAGCTCAAAGTGAACTAACAAGACTCTTAAAAATTAAATTAATCTCAGGCATAAGGCTAATCATTCAATGAAATAACCCACTGATCCTCGTAGCACATCCTGATTCTAATACAAATCACCAAATCATCCGAAGAAAATGTAAAATTGGATCAACAGTTTATTGTCTAAGAAACTGCTGCATTGTGGAAATTTTCTCCACTCAACAAAATAGGTGTTTGCTTCTACATGAAGCACATGATAGTCAAATGTGACGTCAGCCTGAAATTTGGCTAAATTATGCTGCTCAAATGGTACAGCATTTTAAACGAAGTTCAAAATAAATGTCTTTGAATTTTACAATATCATACAAATTAACTTTACAAATACAGAAACCCTAATAAATTCGTATTAATCTATATTCATTTATACACTTAATTCGTTGTTCGAATCTCTCCTACATTATTCATCTATCCATTGACAAGTGTTCTATTTAGTTCTGTTATAGTGTTATTTGGTCATATCCGACGAACAATGAAGTTAATCGAACGTATTATCGCTTCAGTAAATTATAACAATTCATTTTAAATCATTCACAAAATGTTTAAATTATCATCTCTTAAACTTTCACTTATTATTATTATTACACTGTTATACAATTATTATTACACGTCTTTCAAATCGTAACTTTCCACTGAAACACATGTTACTATTGGCAATCCATTTTAGATTAGTTGTTACAATGCATAACTTGGTTTTAAATGTTGGATTCAAAAGTTACTAGCTTTCTAGTAACTGAAATAGTGACTGTAATTCACTTTAAAAAATGCACATTAATTCACTCAGTAATAGATTATCAGCTTATTTAATACTGGAAATCTGATATTGACCATCCATCGATGTCTAATATCTGTCTCAATATAACTCAATTCACGCAAACATTAATTGCTTTACACGTATGTTAGCTCTCAATAGCTATAAATAATCACCAAACATTTTTAAGATCCAAAAAGCTTTTATACAACAATCGTAAAATACCATGTTTCATAATAGACAAAAGTTCGAGTGTCATGGACAATTTTTATCAGAACTGTGTTAAATATGTTGTATTCACATGTTCAAATAGTAGTATTTGTGATTTTCCAAAATTGTCATTTCGTTTCATGACGAAATATTTTATAAATAGATTTCTTTTCTTTCAATAATATTTCTTATTGTACTTTCATATTTCACAAATATTTCTTTCAAAGAATATAGAGTGATCACTTTAAAAAGAATAATTCCGTTTTCGCCTAAACAAAATTCGAAATGGAAATCATCCTCTAAGGAAACACGTAAGAAACTACACCATGAAAAATAGCCTGTCTAGAAGGTACAAATAATCCATTGGAATCAAACGCTTAACCAAGTTAGAGTATTCCAAAAGAATAAAGAAAATTGGAAAACTGAACGAACTCGAAAAAGTGACTATATTCAATAAGAAATTCAAAAATGTGGATCGCAAAAGCCTAATCCAAAATCGTAATTGTTCACACTAGAAATCACTATATTTCCAAGTCTATATCGAACTCGATGAAAAATAGACTAACACATCTATCAAACAATGTTGCAAGTAATGGTAAAATATTCTGATTCGTTGCTTAAATAGTCTCAAGTATTTATTCCGAATAATGTTCAAGTATACGTGAAATATCGGTCATCTTCTTGCTAACGACTATTCTTATATAATTTTATCGTAGTCTTGGCCCTGTCTATTCTTATATCGTGTCTTCACAACTAATTATAATGCTCAATTTATCGCCAAAGTAAATCTAGAAAAAGAAAAGTAATGCTTTAAAAATAACATCACATTTAATATTAATATTAACTACAAATAAAATACATGCTTGGACAGAAATGATAAGTATCAAGTCTAGCCCTAGAATGCACTTTCTATCTACTGAATAAAAATAGGTGAAAGAAGGACATTCTAAAGTATGACTAATTCAAACTGTCTACTTATATGAAATGTTTCCAGCTACCTTGTTCGTAGTCATCTCAATGAAAATGGAAGAGAATGTTTGAAGGACACATTCCTGGTAGGAACTGAACCCTTGCCCATACGTTGCGTAGATCTCGTACCGCCTGGAACTGCGTAGAATCGAATCCAGTTCCTGTCCGGCTCGAAAAAACAGCTGTCTGCGTTGCAAAGTTCATCGCACCGACACGTCTTAAGTTTGCTCGATAGCCTAGTTGAAAATTCCATTGAAAGTTTATATTGTAGAAGTACGAATGTAGTGTCAATATCTCAAAAGTGCCTTCAGCCTCTTTTTATACAACATTCTGTTATTGAAATCCATAATTGAGCTTAGTAATCATTCCAAATGCTCAATTCTGCTAAGGTGCTGCATTCCCGTTATTCATTTAGTATCTCGTCATCATCACTATAGTGTATCGAAGTGTATTTCCACACAATATATTATTAATGTTCATTGCTGCAGTATATATTGACCGTACTATAATGTTCAAAAGTCTTATAATGGCAGTAGAATATAACCAGTCTATATAAAAACTGTGTTCACGTTCATTACACTCAAATCTAACAAAATGGGCTATTCGTTCTTCCCATGCGTTACTAACACTCGTGTCTTGCTGTAGCAAGTCAAGACTAATCGTATGTACCGGACTGTTCTCACTCCGCACAAGTTTAAGTTTCACTTGATATGCCTAGTTTCAATCATGCCAGCGGACACGTTTTTGGCTGATTCTGAAGTAGTATTACGAAGGAATGAAAGTCTCTCCCGAGCGAGATATTTCATACTGACTGACGGTCTACCCACAATACTCCTGGGTTCAAACGATATGATAATCGATGTCGACGCAGCGTGATCGCGATAATCACCTGGTATTCTGAAATGTGCATTTATAATGTCAAAATCATTCTCAAGTTGCTTCTGCATGAAATACAATGTATTTGCCAGTAGTCGATCCCTTCTGTGATCTCTGTATTACTATACAACAGCTTATATTGGAGTCACATTTACACGGCATCCATCTGGAAAGCAATAACTGTACCTTGGACCGTGGTGTAACTACAATGGTGAGGCGGATCGCTCCCTCTCTCTCGTGGGGATGACGTCACAACGGGGGCAACTGCGAGTTGTGGCTATAGGCGGGATTCAAGCGCGTGTGATCAGCAGTCGATTGAAACATGTTAATGCTGACAAGTGTTTGCATTGCACGTGAAGGTATTGTATTTCTTAATCTCTGTCGACGGAAAGTAGGATGCAATGCCGAATTGTGCTAGGTAAGGTTGCGACAACTACTCCAGGAAAACAAAAGGGTCTCATATAAAATACTTTGTATTTCCACAAGACAAAGATGTAGCGAGCTCATGGGTCAGAGCTTGCAGGAGGGAGGACTTGTTTAATTTAAAGTAGGGAAGTTATGATTTCTAAAACTAATCTCTCTGTTGTGAGCAGAACAGAAAATCATTCTTTAAATTATTTTTCTCTAAAATTAAAACATTGCAACAGCTCTGGACGCATTTTCAAACTGGGATATTAACGATTATTATAGAAATGAATAGGCAAACCAAATAACAATTACGAGTGGAGATAATAATAATAATAATAATAATAATTATTATTATTATTATTATTATTATTATTATTATGATTTCAGATCGAGTATGTTCTCTTCATTTCACTAAAGACAGTTTTGCTATTCCACTTCGATAGCAATTGTTGGAACTATGCTCCAGTGCTCAGTAGAACTTTAAAATTAGACGCCATTCCGACTGAAAATCTACCAAAATCCACTCAAATTACACAAAGGAAAAGGAAAAGATCTCTGGAAGAAGCTGAAAGTCGGTCGATGAGGCTGGAAAAGAGGTGTCGTAAAAGTGTTATAAGTAGGGCCCGGATTTATATGCACTAAAAAAACTGAAAATATGCATGCAAATATGCACTAAAAAGTTAGAATATATGCACGGAAAATAATGAAATATGCACTTAAACATGCAATTTTATTCACTCACCGATTTACAGGTATCATTTGTTGCAAAAAGAAGCATCACAATAGGTAACTAGTAGTCTTTCAATGTTTTCTGGAGACAAACTATGTCTATTGTCCGTCAAAATGAGTTTATAGGCTGAGAATGATCGTTCTACATCATCTGACGTGATTGGACAGTACTTATACACGGACACCAAAGTTTCGGAGCAAACATCTGGCAAGGATACCCTAGTTCCACTCAAGTATTGACTAATTAACTTAATCTTCTTCAGTCCTGGGTTCGAATTCAACACCTTTTCTAACTTGCATTTAATCTTCTCTCCAATTTCGCCTGGAGAGGAATTCAATGAAGATGCAGCTTTCTCAACGGGATCAAGTGATTCATGGAGGGGAGTACCAGAAGATTCTAAGCTCTCAATGGCTTTTGGAAGTTTAGAAATATGTGCATGAATGAAATTCACATCTTGATAAACAGTAGCGGTTTCAAACACAACTTTTGCATCACGGACACACGCAATATGCTCATCTTCAAGTTTTGTAACCACTTCTTTTACTTCATTACAATTCTCCTGATAACATGATACAGCAGATAACCATGTCCCCCACCTAGTCAGGACAGGTTCAGGTGGCAAAGGAACTTCAGGTAGACAATCTTTGTAGAACTGGACACGAGCTGGTGCTTTCAGAAACAGCTTCTTCCCACATACAACCAATTAAATTGTTAACAGCTGGAAACTGTGTGCGTATTTCTTCTGCAATGCAGTGTAATCCGTGCGCTAAACAGGTTACGTGTGTGAGTTTCGGATAAAATACTTGGAGGGCCTTGCTGCTTTCAACATATACGAAGCTGCATCTGTGAGCAGTACAAGCACTTTACAACAAATATCCTCAATTTCAGATGGCCACAATAGTCGCAGAGAATCATTTACAAATCTTGCTATTGTACTATGGTTGGTTTTCTCTAGTACTTTACAAACAAGAAGATGCGGCTTACCGGGTTCGTCTGGATGTAACTTACCAACCACGAAATTTGCTATGAACGGCCACATGAATCCGTTGTCTCATCCACCGATATCCAGACATAGTTCCTTCCGACATCAGAACAGATCAATTCCAGGGTAGATTCATATAGCGGAAGTAGGTAATTTTTCCTAAGAGTTGATTCATCTGGTATTTTTTGATTTACACAATTTTTCTCAAGAAATGATCGCAGAACTAGATTGTTTAATTTATTCCATGGAATGTTGCTGCATACGAAAGCCCTACAAAGATCATTTGAAAATGTATTAAGAATACCGGACTTAGGCTTTACCTGCGTAAGAAGTAGTTGTTGTGGTGTGCTGTTCTTCTCCTCCTTTGCTTTAATATGTGCAGTTGTTTTTGAATGCTGTTCAAGCTGAAATTTCTTTTCACATTTTACTTCCTTTGAGCAAACTTGACAGTACACGATGATACCATCTGTTGAATAGTCCCTATTACCCGACACCCACTGATTTAGTAAATCTCTTCTCCTGCTCTCTTCCTTAGGCATTTTTAGAAACTAACACTTGAGATGCAGGGCATTAAACTGGAACGTAACTAGTTAACTGAAGATACTTCTGTCCTGACCAATTGCCCAACCCCCTGAGATTATTATCTACTGTGGTAGAGAAAGGAATTCCGGGAAGTCCAGCCAGCCTGCCTACCCATACCTAAGCTATCTGTTGCCATTGTCAGTTGTGAAAGTAAAGTGTCGTTACACAGAGAGTGGAAAACACCAATTAGTGAGGGATGCACATAATATAGGCAACTAGCTAGGGATGCGCAAAACAGATTTATTTTAGTAGTTCTTGTAATTGTCCTTAAATTCAGACCTATATACCGGAATATGCTGTTACGTCTAGAATATGCACTAAACCTCAAAATATGCATATGCATATGCGCATATGCATTTTTTTTTAAATCCGGGCCCTAGTTATAAGTGAAATTATACATAACAATGAAACACTCACCGAAGGAATACAATCTAAACATACCTGCTTGAATGAGAAGGAGTTAATAAGGT
Source organism: Meconema thalassinum (assembly GCA_946902985.2). Classification (NCBI taxonomy): domain Eukaryota; kingdom Metazoa; phylum Arthropoda; class Insecta; order Orthoptera; family Tettigoniidae; genus Meconema; species Meconema thalassinum. Next base: position 1,205,244,432 of record OX336388.2, read on the forward strand.
AAGCTTCTTTTTGTTTCTGAACATTGAAGTCTCATTTAATAATAAAAGGTGAATTTGTTTATTTTACATGCACAATACAACTAAGGTTCATTATTATACTTGGAAAAGAGGTAACTAGCGGAGTAAAGCACTGCTTTCACCAGATCGTTGAGACATTGATATCATGAGTTTAATTAAAGCCTGGTGTAGCTATAATATTAATCTAATCTTGACCTTCATGCAATCGTAGTTTAGTGGTCATATGAAAGAAATATTGCTCTTGTGAATAGAAACGTAGACTACTCTAATTCCAATATAAGTTTAAAAAATAAACCTGAAAATTCAATGAATGTCTTTCCTTTTAAGCACTCGTTCTCATGAAGATGAGGTCAACACTTTGAAGAAATTAGTTGAGGAGGTATGTGAGGAATCCGAAGCTTGGAAACAAAAGTACGATGATTTATGTGCAGACCATTCGGCGTTGAAGAAAGAAATCGCACATCTGAAGAACAGTCGATGCAAAGAAATTCAGACGATACTGGGTAAAGTCTTCACTCCAGGTCAAATAAAACATTTATTAAGTAGAGAAAAAGGTAAGAAAATCAATTGGTGTTCTGACGATACAGCAGCGGCTATATCACTAAGAAGTGTAAGCCCTAAAGCCTACCGGTTTTTAAGGGCTAATAACTATCCCTTGCCAGGACTGACGACGTTACGTGATTGGGCTAAATGTTTGAATTTAGAGCAGGGTGTTTTGCATGATGTTGTGAAAATAATGAAATATAAATCAGCAGGACTAACCGAATTGGAACGCTTGAGTGTATTGGCATTTGACGAAATTTATATTTCAAATCGCATGTGTATCCACAGAAGCAACCAGCAGAAAATTGGCCCTTACAAAACTTGTCAAGTTGTCATGGCACGAGGTTTGATTGGTCAGTGGAAGCAGCCTCTTTATTATGCCTTCGACCAAAGAATGAAAAAAGATATTATTCTTGGAATAATATCGAATCTACATTCTGCAGGCTTCACTGTTGTAGCCATTACAAGTGATATGGGGTCCGGTAATATGGGCATGTGGTCAGAGCTTGTTACAAATCAATTCTTCAACTCATGTCTACAATTCAAGAACAATCACTTTTATTGTCCCCAAAGAGCATCACTATCCAGCCATTACATTCAGTTACTCAAGACCTGTTCCATCTTGCTCATCAACGCCCCAAGGGTGCCAACTTACAAAAATCAAATTTAATTACAGAAATACATTCACAAAATTACAGAAGCACATTCACAACAGAGCTTATTATGGAACATAATAAGGAACGTTTCTTCAATCATCCAAGCAACTATTCCTTAGAAGTGTTTGTGTTTGCAGACATTCCTCATTTATTGAAACTTGTGAGAAATCATTTGTTAGATCAGGGATTTGTCCTGCTCAATGGGAAAAAAGTGAACAAGGAATGTTTGGAATTACTAATTTCTATGTCTTCTTCTGAACTCACCATTGCGCACAAAATTAGCAGATATCATTTAGATTTAAAGTGATCAGAGAGACAAAAATTTCGGCCTGCAGCTCAAGTACTTTCAGACCAGGTATCAAAGGCTCTTGAATGGTGTGGAGGGAAAGGTTTGATGAAAAACATTGACTGGGAAGAAGCGGCTGGATGTATAAAATTAATAAATGATTAGTTTGACTTATTTAATGCTAAGAACAATTTGGGAGTCATTCTGAAAGAAATGCATTTGGTACTGATTTAGACAAGCAAATCAGTTTGCTAAATAATGTTTATCAGTTGATAACGTCCATGAAAGTTGGCCAACATAAAGCCTTACTCCCATTTCAAAATGGAATTCTACTAAGCAACACGTTTCTAGTTAACCGTTTTAAATATTTGAAGCCGATGTACCAAGTCAAGTACATAATAACTTATCGTCTAAATCAAGATATTTTGGAGAACCTTTTCTCTTATATTAGAGGAATGATCACCCATCTCCTCTGGACATTAAATATAGATTGAAATGGTACATTTTGGGCAAGCACTCTGCTTCAGTTTTTACTGTAAATAGAAATACAGAGGAGAATATTGACGAAAAGTGTCTGATTAAACCAATGGAAACCGAAACTGACACCTGTTTCTCGCAGACTGCGTTAGTGAATGTTGCCAAACGTATTCCTGATATCGTGGATGCTCCTGACAAAGAAAAACTAGTTTCTAGTTTATTTGTTGTATCAAATTACGAAACTGTGGAAATGAACATGAGTTTGTTTGAAATTGCCGATCATCAGAATGAATTGTTCGATGAATTTGGTCTCTCAGATTTTAAAGATGAAATGAACCACGAAGGTTTAAAATACTTTACAGGATATGTAGCACACAGATTCAGGGATAAGTACAAAAACTTGGGAACATTATCTCAAGAACTTGAACCCAGTAAAGAAGGCCCAGATTGGATCCAGTTTATTTCAAGGGCAAATCTTTTGTATCCCTCTAATGAACTTATGGAAGTTGCAAAGCCAATGGACGCTGAGTTTCATAATTTTCATGGCAATTCGCTATCAAATGACAAGTTTATATTCAATGAATTAACCAGCAGGACCTTGAGAAAATTGCCTCATATTAATATTGCATATGAGGTTATTCACTGTTTAGCTCGAACCCGAACATATGTTAGGTTGCGTGACTTAAACAGAAAAATAAGTTTCGGCAATTCACAGAGAAAATTGAATCGCAAAATGCGTAAATTCTCCAATGTGAAAACATAGTGGATCTCGTTAAAGGACTATTAATATTGTTTAGAGGTACGCCGTATTCATAATTACCAACATCATTATCAGTGTTTACAGTACAAAGTATGTACAGTGTTAAAAAATAAATGCTTTTATTAATGCCATCAAGTTATATTATTATGACCAGAGCCGCGTAAAATACAGAGTGCTGTGTCACCGAACGCAATGCTCCCGTTGTGACGTCATCCGCACGAGAGAGAGAGGGAGTGATCCGCCTCATCATTGTAGTTACACCATGCCTTGGACAAAGCACGTGGTCAAGATTGTAATGCCGGTTGCTAGTACAATTCCTAAGCTCGCACCACGAAGTCATCGCTGCTGCTTGTAGTTGAAATATTGCCATAAAAATATCATCTGTGTTCTTTCTAACATGACCAGGTTCCAAATCAATGCAAAATACTGGCTCAGTACCTAACCTAAGGCCACGACCGCCTCCTTCCCTCTTCCTTGCCTAGCCCTCTCACTCTGACCATCCCCTCATCAGGCCCCTGTTCACTTCACATGTGAGGCTGCCTGGGCGAAGTGCTAGTTACACTCCCCAGTTGTATCCCCCGATTCAGAGCCTCAAGATGCAGGACACTGGCCTTCGCTTAGTCTGCGGGAAAAGCCAAACCAGGAGGGTAAAACGATGACGAAAGAAAAAAGAAATAACAAATCAGTCTGTGAAAACTATTAAGTATACAACCTTGCCACTTGCCAGGCAACTGCATGTATAATAATAAAATAAAAAAATAAAAATCATGGGACTTGAACCTTCGAGCCCTGTCAAGTATCGTACATCCAATCGCGCGCTTGCCATGTGAGCTACTGCGACATTTGACCTGCAGCGCGCACATCCCGGTCTATACAATACCTGCTCTCGGTCTGTGCGTGCACCTCTTGTTTTCATGTGTGTGTTCGGCGTATCTGTGCTCGTTTAACGGGTTCATTCGAGGTACCCATACTGAATTAATAGTGGCACTCACGATTCCTGCTGTCTAGTCCGTAAACACACATCTCGTTATATTACCCCGGTTTAGGGAGAGGGACCGATGTCTTTCAGAATTGTAGTACATGTGACAGAATGCATAAAACTGGATCGCAAGGGGCTAGTGGACCATTCGGTATGTAGGCCAAAGAGTTATGTAGACTACTATTACATGAAGATACCGGGTGAGTTAGCCGTGCTCGTTACGGCGTGACTGCCGGCAGTTGCTCACATCCGGTAGGCAAGGAGGCTCGAATCACCCCACCGGCAACCTTGAAGATGGTTTTCTGTAGTTTCCTATCTTCCTTCCAGGCAAATGCCGGGGTTGGTCCCTAACTACAGACCACAGCCGCTACCTTCCAATTCCTCGTCCTTACATTCACACTTTCCTCCCCAGACAACACCCCACACGTGACGGTACTTGTAGCTCACCCCATAGGTGTCCGCATAGAAGTAGCTACAAACTCTGGCGAGCCGAACATGTACTCGGACACTCCCGGCACTAAAAGCCATACGCTTAAATATGATAATATAAAAACATGAAGATTATTGCGTAAATGTATTATTCAAACTTCAATCGCATAATTACGACACAAGAAATAACAAGTATTTCGTGAAGAAATATGCCGCCCATTTTCATATATCCTGCTTATGTTAATTGCCTCTATCAACATACAAAATTTCAGTTTGATTGCTGTAATAGATTCGTAGATATTGAGAACAGTCTAAATATATCGGATAGTCGACATGTTGGATTTATATATATCTAGGCCTTAGAGTTATGTACTATTACACGAAGATTATTGTGTAGGTGTATTATTGAAACTTCAATTGCATGATTAGGACACAAGAAATAGTAAAAACGAGATTTTAAAATTTCGCACAGCCGCCATCTTGTGGTTCTGAAAACAATTGAAATAAATTAGATGCCAGTTGATTAAAATTTGTATAAGCATATACCATACCAAGTTTCACTGTGCTCGGATGGTTAAATCGCGAGTAGTGTCCTTTTAAATATTCACATTTCGCGTCGCTGGCAGGTTGGATTTGTGATCACCAGGTTATGAAAGTTCCATAGGTGAACTTATGTTTATAGCCTCCATCAACATACAAAATGTCAGTTTTACTGCTGTCGTAGATTATCAGATATTGTGATCCGTCTAAATATTTCGGATGCTCGCTATGTTGGATTGTAACATATTGTAATGTTTTTTACTAATGGTTCCCCTAAGTTGTTGTTATTAAAAGCAATGTTAAAATTATTACTGAAAGGGTAAATATAAGAACCAACAACCAATCCTACCATTAAAGTAACACCTGGAAAAGTTTTATGGATAAGAAGAAAAATCCGGGTGGGCGCCAACTCATATACAAATTAAATCTATGAGTAATCAATCTCTTGTTCAATGAAATAGAAACACAAGTCCTCTACAATCTCAAGGGGTAGGGTATTTCTGAATACCAACCAAGATACCATCAGTGAGGAAAGCAAGTTTAGATATCTACTGCAATATACAATCAATTACAGGGAATGTTACTTACGGTTTGAGGAGAAATATGAATATCATATATAATATATTTGTTTTGCTCCAGTAAAAGTATATGATTTCCTAGATCTTTCTTTATTAAAAGCAATCTTCTCTACTAGAAGCATTACGGGACCAGCAATGATAAACAATCCAGACACGTTCATTCAGTGCAACAAAATCTTCCAGTTCACTTATACAAGCACATACACATATCATAATCTCCAAACCTACAATAATATTTTTTTAAAATCCTCTCACATCCAGTGTACATATATATATATATATATCTCATCTTCTTCCCTTTTCTAAGATAAGCCACTTCCTTTACCGCTAGATCCTCCTCCATGGATTCTACAGATTAACACTCATATATGCATAGTTCATGAACTCACCACCGAAGCGCTACTATGATAAAAATGTCACAATATGTAGGCCACAGAATTATGTACTATTAGATGACTATTAATGCGTAGGTTCATTATTCAAACGTTGACTTCGATCGCATGATTGCGACACAAACAATGAAAAATTAATTTTAAAATAATGCACAGCCACCATCTTGAGGTTATGTCAACAATTTGACAAAAATATGTCAGTACATTACAATGTGTATTAACAGATGTACCAAGTTTCACTGCGTTTGGATTTTTAACTCGCCAGAAAAGTCTATTTAAATGTTTCAACTTCGCATGGCCGCCATGTTCGTTTTGTAGTTAACAGGTTTTTGAAAGTCACTTGAACGATTTTGTAGTAGTGCCTTTTAACAGCGAACAAAATTTCAGGTTGATATGAGTAATAGTTTCGGAGATATAGAATGCCAGTGAAATATTTCGCACGGCCGCCATGTTGGATTGGTGAAACGTAATAAAATTAGTAGGGCACGGTCGGGGTCGGCCAGAATAGTACTATGACCTTACCGAATTTCATTGAAATCTATCCAGCCACTTAGCGGGGAGTGGGTGCACACACACGGACGCACACACACGGACAGAAGGTGATCTCATAAGCCTATTTTGTCATAAATAGAAATAGGCTAAAACGGGATTTTAACATTTGACACTGGCGCCATCTCGTGGTTAAGAAAACAATTAAGTTTGATTGCTGTCATAGATTAGTTGACATTGAGAATCGTCTAAATATTTCGGATGGTCACTATACTGGATTTTTATATACTTTGTAGGCCATAGAGCTATGTACTATTAGATGATGATTATTGCGTGGATTCATTGTTCAAACGTTGGTTTCGATCGCATGATTAGGACACAAGAAATTAAACCTTAATTTTAAAATTTCGCACAGCCACCATCTTGAAGTTATGTAAACAATTGAGCTGAATAGGATGTCAGTGCATTAAAAGGTGTATAACATTTGCTGCACCATGTGTGACGGCGCTCGGATGGTTTAAATGCGAGAAAAGTCTATTTAAATACAACTTCGCTTGGCCGCCATGTTCGTTTTGTAAAGATGGTTTTGAGAGTCCCATCGTTACATTTCTATTAGTGCATTTTTTCACCATACAAAACGTCAGGGTGATATCTGTAATAGTTTCGGAGATATGGAATACCGGTGAAATATTTCTCACAGTTGCCATGTTGGATTGGTGAGATGTAATAAAATTTGAAGAGCACAGTCGGGGTCGGACGAAATAGTACTATAACCTTACCGAGTTTCATTGAAATCGCTCGAGCCGTTTAGATTTTATTAGGGAGGGGTGCGGGGCGACGGACACATACAGACACACACATACGTACACACACACGGACTATATGTGATGTCATAGGCCTATCTTTCATAAATGTAAATAATAAAGAAAGCTTTTCAGTTGGTCAACACGACTGAATAGCTTTCATTATTAGAATTAAGCATCACTGAAAAATGGCTTCTATCACTACTAAATGATTATAGGCTAACATGTAAACGAAAAGCAAGAACGGGAGTTTTAATTTAGAAAAGAAATACTATTATTGGTCACAAATGAGCTAAAGTTTGGTGCGTAGGTTACACTCTGCCATATATGGCATCACTGCGAGAAGGTGAGTTAAATTCCCATCTTAGCCATCTTAAGAGTGGTTTTCCGTGGTTTCCCACTTCTACTCCAGCAATATGCGTGGATAGTTCCTAAGTCAAGGCCACGGCCTACTCCTTCCCAAGCCATGCCTTAATTACAAATACACACGTTACTACATACATCACAATAACAAAGTTTAGGCCTATCAGACAAATTCCATAAGAACCTCAATTACATGGACCGATGAACAATAGCCTATGTTCCAAACCTTTATATGGAGCAACAATAAATATTTCGAATCAATGGGATCCATCGTATTGTTTTTAGGAAACATATTTCTAACGTAGGCTACAGTATGACCGCGATCGAAACGAGCAAGGTGCCTTGCGCTGTCTGATGAGGCACGCACTCAGACTGAAATCAGTATTTTTATTTTTATTGATATTATCCTATGTTTGAATACATAATTTGCCTGGAATTGCATATGGCATCGTTCAAACTGGGATAGTTGTTGACGCAGAAAAAAGGATCTTTTTATCAGGGTTCTAGGTAGGACAGTAGATACTGAAAACTATCCTTAGGCTAGATAGTGTATTTCGATATCATGAAAGAAATGCCCCTAGATAATATAACAGGTTTGTAATTGATGTAGTTATTGTGTAATTAGGCTATTATGTGACTGTTTGTAATAACCAGCGTAACAGTGTAGTAAACGCATTGTTACAATTGCCATGGTAACTAAATAGACTGTGTAATAGCCGTAATAGTCTACGTAAAAATTCGGTGTAATATCCATAATGGTTTTAATAGCCAGTGCAGTACCGGTAACAGTCTTGTAATAGTATGTAGGCCTACATGCATTTTGGGAAATGCTGCTGTACTGCTCCAGCTCTGTACCGTTCCACTTACCGTTGGAACATGAGAACCTGGAACGTTACGCATAGATACCGGGTGGCTGGTTGGTATAACCTGGAACGGTACACAGTGTAACCGGGTACTGGTGGAAACGTTATTCTATTTCGAGAACCAAGAACGGTACGCAGAGTAACTTTCCAACTGGTAACGCTCAGGAATTGTTCCAGTCATGTACCGTTCCATACGTAACGTTCCGCTAACACGTACCTTGATGCTCGGTACAGTTGGGAGTCGAGTTCCGGCTGTTCCTTTCCAGCGCTGTAACGTTCCACATGCTAGTACCGAGTTCCAAGTTACAGTTCCGGAACGATACCGCAAGCCTGCTCGGGGTCGCGGTATGGCATACGTATCGTAACGTGGAACACAGCGGTACGTAACGCATTTCAGTTCTGTTCCAGGTCCCTGAGTTAACGTTTAGTATCCCAAAGTATTATGTTTTCTTCGTCCTGAGTTTTGTACGTTTAGACATAGAATTTCTAATAGGTTGCAGTTCCCCTAAGCATCTAATTGGTGTATGCTCCCCAGAATCCAAAGACCTACGTGCACATTCACTGAATCTTAACTTGATGAAGCTGTTTTGAATATTCTCGAATCATGAGCTCAATGTTTAGAGAAAAGGAACCTTTATGGTTTCTATAGACTTCTGCCATTGGTTCACCATGGCTCTTGATAGGTATGTGGGTACAGTCGTTGCACCCTCTGATTTGTTAAATGCCCCATTTGTTAGAATTTCCTCTGCCTCCTATCATATTTTTCCTGAGAGTTCAGGATTCTTACATACTGTATTTTCGAAGTTCCTTTACCAAATGCTCGGATATAAGACTGCCTTTCATGCGCTAGATAGGCTTACTCCCCGAAGGTCACCATATACAGTCAGAAAAGAAAAAGTATGAGAGCCTAGTTACAGTATTGTTTTTGTACGATTCAGAGTTTAATGAAACGGTTTCATTATAGTGAGACATAACCTACACATGGCCAATAAAATTTTATTGTGTCATCAATCAGAAAGTTATTATATATTTGTGGTAAGGAAGATAAGTCCACATCCATTTTCTCAGATAATTGTATGTTATCAACTGGAAGTTTTATGTAACTAGTCTGTAACATAGGCTAAGTTTTTTTTTTTGTGGAACACTGGTCATCTTCCCCAGAAAAATATCCCATTGAACTACTGCTCGGGTCTAAGCTGCGTGAATCTGAGAGGAATATGCATCGAGGACTATGAGAAGTGGTGTTGACGAGTGATGAGGTTTCTCGGTCCGTGCATGGTACAGAACCAAATACATTGGTCGGTGACTCACTCACTCATTCGTATTAGCACAGTGGTTTGAGCAACAGCTCTATGTTAGCAGTATTGGAATAGACAGGAATACCAGATATCACGGCGGGCTGTTGACAGACCCTTCTCTTCTCGCCTGACCCTTCCCTGCTCTTTACCCTCACCCCACAAGTTCACAGAGCTTGGACCCGAGCAGGTTATTGATCCATTGACCTACGGTATATGAAACATGGCCTTCGGATTAGCCTAAAACAACTGTTGTACTATTTTAATGTGTAGATGAATTGGAACATCTTGGGGTATGTACTTGGTCAGAACCTAGTTCCTAAGGCTTTATAATTCTCGCCTGCGGGTTGGAACAAGGTACTCGCGCCTTATGAGGAAGAACAGTAGAGATGGGTTCGATCCCCATGTAAGCCACCTTAGAAGTGGTTTTCTGCGATTCTCCAATTCAATTCCAGGGAAATACTGGGATAGATCCTATAAGATCATAGCCACCTTCTCCTTAACTCTATCATCAATTACAAATACACAGACACTCAATAACCCATTCGATATCAGGCAGATTATTTAGATAAACTACCGGTAAGTACATGGGGTTGATGACCATGATGTTCAAGGCCCTGAATGAAACAGCAACAGCCTGTTTCATTACTTTCACCTAGGCTATTAAGACACTCATTTTTCACAGGAAATTCAAAGAACGGTAGGCTACCCTTTCCATTTATTGTCTGGGATGTGTCTCCAATTAATGCAGTCAGAAGCAAAATGGTTTTCCCTACAATTTTTCGTGTTATATTGTTGTTAATTCATTGTAGGGCCTTGGTAATCAGCCTCGTGCAGTAGATTGCGTATAATAGACCTATCAGTAGTGTGAATGTTTGTATCTAACCACTTTTAACCCAATAATGAGGCCAGGAAACAGGATTATTACGAGAAGTCATCCAATGCGTGTTTCTTGCGTACGTATTCCTAAGGTACAGTACGGAAAACCATAAGGTAGATGAAAATCCCACACCATACTTCAGATGGAGACAAATAACATATGAGAAGGTTCTAAAAATAGTTTCAGAACTAAACAATTCAAAATGTGAGGATTATTATGGAATGTCGAATTTTATTCTAAAACAAATAATAGACATCATAGTATTACCTTTAACTTATCTAATAAACTGGATATTTACTACTGGAGTTTTTCCAGAGTGTCTGAAAATCACCATCACAATTCCAGTCCATAAAAAAGGAGATATGATGGACCCCAGTAACTATAGGCCAATCTCAATTGTCCCAATTATTTCCAAAATAATAGAACAGTGTATGAAAGAACAATTATCAGCATTCTTTGAGGAGCACAAGTTGTTTAATAGTACCCAATTTGGTTTCAGAACTGGTAAGTCAACGGTTCAAGCTGTTGAAGCTGTTGTTGATGAAGTGATTGCTGGATTTGAATCTCAACTTATTACATCTGTCACACTCTTAGACCTAAGTAAAGCTCTCGATTCTGTGGATCATATTATATTAATACAAAAACTTCACTATTATGGAGTCAAAGATTGTGAATTATCATTAATTACCTCCTATCTCCACAAGAGAAGGCAAATAGTTGTAATAGACAACCAAAAATCTGCTCCGCTCATTGTAAATACAGGTGTAGCCCAAGGTTCAGTCATTGGAGCCTTTTTCTTCCTGGTCTATATAAACGACATTGTTAGTAATATAAATGCCAAGTCAATACTGTATGCTGATGACATCACGTAATAACAAGTGATAGAGACCTAACTTGCCTTGAAGAGAAAAGTAACAAATTATTAGGTGAATCAACTTCTTGGCTAAAGGTAAATAAACTATTTCTAAACAGTAACAAAACAGAAGAAATGTTAAGTTGTTGGGAATCCACTTAGACTCTAAATTAAACTGGGACATTCACACACAAAAATTATGTACAAAATTAGCACGAGTCTTATTTTTATTGCGAAGACTCAAACAATCAGTTAGTGCTAATCAGATGATTCTCGCATACTATGCATTTTTCCATTCACATTTAACTTATGGTATAATATTGTGGGGAAACTCAACAGGGGCACAAGATGTTTTCAATGGCAGAAGAAGGCAATAAGATGTCTACAAGGCAAGCCTAGTACAGAATCCTGCAGAAATCACTTCCAAGAACTTGGAATTATGACTCTTACATCAATATACATATTCCATAGCTTAGTGTATATTAAAGAAAATCTAAGTGTATATAAAAATCGAAGGGATGTGCATTCACACACCACAAGAATAAGAAACCAGCTAGATACACCTCATGTCAGGTTAAAGAAAACACAAGACCACTACAAATACTATGGAATTAAAATCTTCAACAAACTACCAACACAACTACAGCAGGAGTCAATAAACATTTTCAAAGCATCCATTAAGCGATGGCTCATTAACAGCAGTATTTACACTTTGGTCGAATTTGAAGAGAAAATTACACTCTACCCAGATGGACTATAGAAGATCAACTTCTTCTTACTGTATTCGTGTTATTTTATTCTTATTTTATTTTATAGAATTCAGTAAGCTGGTAATAATACTTGTAATATAATATACATAACTTTGTGATTTTATTGTAAATTGAAAATGTATTTTTAACAATGTGACATAGTCTAATACAACGATAAGTTTTTAAATGACAATAAATATTGATTGATTGATTGATTGATTGGTAGGCTATGGGCTAATAGGCTACTTTACATTACCGGTATTGTAGGTTATTTAGTGCCGTGTATCAGTACTGGAGGTATGAACGGCTTGCATCAAAATAGGCTAACAGGTTAATCATGTAACTTATGTATAACCTAATTAATAATAAACACGTAGGCCTACATATCAGTCTGATACGATACGGTCGACCTACCGGTAGGCCTATGATATAAATTACGGCTCTTTTCCTGACGAAAATACAAACGGACGGGAGCCAAATTATTGTGGGTGATGAATATTATTAATGCAATACAGTCAGAATATCTTTAAATAAACAAATAATACACTTTAAAAAAATTAACCTACACTGTAGTAGGCTACCGTACCTAACCAACAAAAGAATGGGGACTTTTACCGTACCTTAATTAGGTACTCCCGATCACGAATACCAAGATTAACGGCCGAGGGGACCCGACGCGCTGATCACGCGTCACCCCAATATCTGCAGGCCAAATGGCTGGGCAGCAGTCGCTTGGTCGGCCTTAGTCCGTCATGGGCTAGATAGTGCCAGGGGTTGTTTTTAATTAGGTACTTTTCGTACCGCTATTTGGTTTTATTTCGAATGTTCCTATTGCCGATACCTGAAAGTTTATCGTGGCATCAAACCGTAGACTAATTACTAAAATCTGTAACATTGGAGAAAGTGCAAGTCATCTTCTGCTTCGCCGTCTTTCAAACTGAACTAAAGGAAAAATCACGTTTGTCACAACATCTTTTGAAAAACGGCAGCTCAGAAAATATTTTCTATGGATTCTAGAAATCTCTTATACCGGTATATCGTCTTGGCACGTCCTCGTCATCAAATAATGCTTTAGTACAGTATAATCAAGATAGCCGTCGTCCGCCAAGAATACGCCATTTTTCTTATGATACGGATTCCTTAAAGTAGCTTGTCCCCTACCTTAGCCCACGGCAAGTCGTGCGCAGTCGCGAAGGAGACCTTGAGCCCAAGGCTTCCTCAAGAAATGTCTCTGAATAGTATTTCTGCTCAAGGAAGCCTTGAGGTCTCCTTAAGGAAGCCTCAAGGGAGCTCTCTGAATGCAAATAGCTTCCTTAAGTCTTCCTCAAGCCCAAGGTCTCCTCAAGGTGTCCTCAAGAAATGTCTCTGAATTCCACCCTTAGTTTTTATTCTCAAAGAAAAAGAGTTACTACAATGTTGCCAATAAACCTCTCGTATTATACAACAACCACTAGCCTCCCCTTCAGTCCACACAATACGCACGTTTCTTGGTTTTCTATTTTGTTCGCTGTTTGAGAATCTTATAATTTACTTCATTAATATTTGTGAAAACTACTGCTTTACAGTCAACTTCATTCAATAATGTGGAGGCCTTCAGAAACAAATCGGAAACGTAATGCGTCAGCAAGTACTAAATTATATCTACAGTACTAGTTGATGCAAACGATACCCGACCGAGTGCCAATGGTTCATTGCCCGCCAGTGATACTAGACCTACAAGCTACCAAGTACACGGGTTAAATGTTGTAAGCCCCTAAATGAATTAACAACTGTAACGACAAATAGGCCTAATATTAACTGTTACTACGAATGACACCGCAGTCGGGAAGCTGAATCTTGCATTCCTGCCGGAGCTTCGTCAGGACCCGGAGTCATTTCTAAGTCGTAGATAAAGAGAGCAACTAATTTTATGTTTTACAGTACTGAGACGTTAAAGCGTATCACGAAAAGGCTTCATTCACAAGGGGAAAATATCTCTTCGCGTCCAGAAAAATAAGTGCTTTGCAGATCGATAGGCTACAGTTCTTTGGAATGGTGTAGAAATGTCCAATAATAATAGCCACTGCACCAGCGCAAAACAAAATTATTAATATTCGACAATACTTCATCTTAATTTTCTTCTGAATTAAGCAGAGTTCAAATATTTGATCTTAGGGAAATCTGCGCTGTTGCCTACACGCAATATATTCATTTCCTCATCGCTATGCTCACCACTGACGTTACTTATTGTTGTTTTAAGGGGCGGAACAGCTAGGTCATATCCCCCTACAACTGACGTTCCATGAGAGGAATTGGAAAACAAAGTTGAGTGGTTCAGTGCCCTAGCTTAATTGTCATTTTTCTCCTGGTTAATTAAACACTTAGTACAGAGAAATAAATACTGGAATGTTTCCTTAGTTTTAGTCTTGGGATATTTCCCAACTCCCGTACCAATACGGTAGTAATATACATTTTCAATAAATCCCTTCAGAAATGATTTGCGCACGAACCCAAGTGGGCTACCTAGGATTGTTGATCGTATTGAGTGAACCAGAAACAATAATAATTATAATCTCGTTATCTTTCGATATACTGCACCTAAACATACAGATTATTCAAATTGTTTTCTCAATTCATTATACGAGAAGATGAACAATTTCGCATGCATTTATTCTATCTACGTTTGACAACAGAATCATCCCACCCTTTCTCAAGATATTTAGCCATCAATAATAATTTTTTCACATTGTGCGAAAGTGAATTGCTATGGGCAGATAACCTTGCTGCTCCGTCCCTTAAATCAACAATAACTATTATGTGAATTACTGTATGGACGCTACTTTAAATTTATTTCACTTACCTGCCTGCACGGCATACGATACGTCTAGCTAGGCGATATATTCATATCAGACACTATCACCTCTAAATATCTAAGCTGGAACTTGAAACTTCTGTACTAGCTGACCAAACACACCAGGGCTGCTCAGGCTCTCGTAGTCTTGGCGAAAAAAGTGAAGGGATGATCAAGTTATTTGAAGGATTGGTGCATAAGCCGAATAAGCTAAATTTAGAATAATGGAATGGTCTCTCTGACTTCAGGTATATTCTGAGAACAATACATAGCGAAGCCCCATCGCCTAAGTTGACCACTTTGAGACAGTTTTTCTTCCCACAAGCGCTTTGTAAAGAAAAATATTGTCCACTTGACAGAATAAGTTTTCAATCCTTGTAACAATGTTCACGGATAGTTCATTGCATTCACTAAATGATTGACAGTAGCAAATTCAAGTCACATAAAGGCAATAATAAATCAATGCCCGATCAGGCCCGTCCTCCTAGGACGCCGGTCCCCCCTGGGAGGGTCGGGCCCCGGGGCATCAGCCCTGCCTGACACCCCCCCCCCCTCTCGTCGGGCCTGTCTTTATGTAGTTCCAGTATGTAGATATATGTTCTAGAAGCATGCATATTTAGTGTGACCATTTCAGATTGTATTTTGCTGTCGTATAGCCAAGTTTGGAAGCGACGGTTTCTAAATTCAGTTTTGTCATCCTTGATGGATATTTTATTTGGAGCCAGTTCATTTTACTTTGGAGTTATTTACTTTTCGTCTGGTTGGAAGATGATTAAAATTTATAGAGGGACTAGGTGAGTCCTCAGTTCGATGCTTATATGCATATTGAATTTTCATTACTTTGAAATAGACGATGATTTATTATGATGGAAGATTTTCTCTACTTCGAATGATTTTCACCACTTCGAGTGATTTTCACTACAGCGATTTTCATATTGGATTTTCACATTTTCATCGAGGATTTTCATTAAGGATGTTCAACATTTTTATGAAAGGATTTTCACTTCATTATGATGAAGGATTAAGGATTTAGGATCCTCAAAAAGAATTTTCACGGAGGATTTTCATCGGATTTTCAGTTATTGGAATTTAAATTTTAATTGAAGATCGAAATTATTTTCGACTTGATATTTAATTATTTTGGGATTTTGAGAAATCTTATTTTAGGTTTCCAGATTTTCAGATTTAGGATCAAGTTTTGTTGGATCTTGATTTTGATTAATCAGATTGGGATGTTCATCTGATATTTAAATATTTTTTTAGATTTTGAATTTCAGTGTTTTTTATTTTACGACTGAGGTCGGATTCTGAATTTAACTTGGAGACTTTAACAATTCAGTGGATGAGTTTTGAAAACTATAAGATATTGTTTTAAGAATATTGAAGAATGATGATAAGTAGGTTAGTAGTAGCGGTCTAAACGCACAGGCTACTATCCTGCGAACATTGCTGATTTCTCCTGAAACCATGGTCGTATTTTCACGAATGAGGTGTCGTTGAACGCGAGCTGACAAGGGCTTTGCTATGGACCACTCATATATTTTTTTTTTTGAAAATTTTTGTTTTTGAAAGTAGGCGATAGTTTGAAAACCAAACATGATAGAACGTTGTGTCATGGTTAAAACGAATGGTCTCTATGTCATTTAATTTTTATAATAAAACTTTTAATTTTTGTGTTTTTTTTAAACAGTTCAATTTTGAAATTCTTATATTTTGGAAACTAGGATATCGACAAAAAGTTTGTTTGACATAAGTGAAAGGTCCCTACCCCCTCTACTACCAGAATAAATTTCAAGTCTCTAGGACAAAAACTTGTAGTAGTGCTAGAATAGGAGTTCTGCCCCACAGCCTACTTTCCTACGAACTATGCCGATATCTCCCGAACGCATGATCGGATTATAACGAACGAGGTGTTGTTGGCGTTGGGGTGACGTACTCTTTGCTATGGACCACTCAAAATATTAAAAAAAAAATTGGAAAATGGATTTTGGTGTAAACAAGTGTTTTTGACATTTTGCTGATATCTTGGGAACCCATGAAGCTAGAACGATGTGCGTGGATTCATTTTTCTTTTCGTCTCGTTGTGCTCTAGGATGTAGGTGTTGAAAGGATGACAACTTTTTTGGAGTAAAAACGTGATTTTAGACTTTTTGTTATATCTCGCGAACCAATTACGCCAGAGGCGTGTACGTTGGGTCCAAGGACTCGGGGTGACGTCCTCTTTGCTACAGACCGCTGATTATATTTTAAAAAATTGAAAATTTTTGTTTTTGAAAGTACGTGTTAGTTTGAAAACCAAACATGATAGAACGTTGTACCATGGTTGAAACGAACGATCTCTATGACCTTTATTTTCTTTGTAGATTTGTTTCTTTTTTTGAAAAAAGTCCAAATTTGATATTCTTATATTTTGGAAACTAGGAATTCTACAAAAAAGTTTGTTTGACATAAATGAAAGGTACCTACCCCTCTACCACGAAAATAAATTTCAAATCTCTAGGATAAAAATTGTGCGTTTTAAAAATTTTACCTGTTTTAATTATTTTTTTTAATGATTCGTGCTTGTAGACAGTGACCGGTAGCGCTGGGCGTGTGTTACAACGAGGCTATCACCGGCTATGGTAAATACAACAAATGACTATTTCGAAGGGGTGGCAGGGCGAGGGTTCGCTTTCCGATATTTTCCTATGACGAATGAATGAAGGCGAATATTTCGAAAATCCCTCGTGGCGATCTTTAAACATGTTAGTAATTGCTGATCAGTAACATGACAAATTCATAATTGTATGATGTGAATGAAAGCGGGGCGGTTTTAGAGTTGTCAACAAGAGAACTTGCTTTGTATGTCTGACTGGCAGCCAAGAAAGAAATCCGCTCGAGCCTGGTTGAGAACCGGCTAAGAGAATGGAATGTGATACCTTATCACAGGACGTGACTTGGCAACTCCGCTGGCTGGTGATAACAGGTTGGAACCAGCTGGCAACTCTGTAACTGAGATAACAGACCCGGCCGCAGACAGCCCGAGAGAGCGGCTTGCATGAGCGGGCAGAAGCGACGAGAGGGGAGAGGGGAACACCGAGACACAACAGGGAATCACGTGACCACTGCAGAGCCTACCAAGAGCGGTGAGGGGATGGGGGAGGGGCCAGAGGGGCGGGGAGAAGCGAGGGGAGGCGTGGAGAACCCATCACAGCCAATAGCTGAACGAGTTGTGTGTGAACATGGAGTGGAGGGGGAAGGGAGGGGAGAGGGGCGGGATAAGTGAGAGAACAGAGATGAGGAGGGAGAAAGAGAAGCATGTGTAGACATGCATAAAGCACTGAGCGCCGTCCACAGGGCTCTAGTACAACATGATTCAATAAATAAATAAATAAAAGGTGCACTGGTTCACACAACATGTAATTTATTGATCCATGAATTAAAGGATGGGTTAAATCCCAACCATTTTTCATATAGTTTATTTCCTCTTTGATTCAACACTTTCTCCACAAGATAATGTTTTGGAAACGCTGTCCTTTGATGTTCATGGTGATAGAACCTGCCTTTTATGGGTTGATGGTTGAGGTCCTCGAGTAAATAGGCGACTGGGATGTCTTGGTTGACTTGACGAATTTGAAATAGTTCAGTCCCCCACTGAGGCGTGTAGCCCTTATCAATGGCAGACATACATTTGCTCACATGAACGAAATCCCCAATTTTGAGGCGGTGACGTTTAGGGTCCACTGTTTTATAGGGTTAAACAGTTTATCCAGTCGCTGAATATTTTTGGTCACGAGGCGTGGCTTGGTCCCAATGGTTCTGTGCTTGGTGTCATTGTAACGTGACACTAGCTCAGGTAACATGTCCAACCAGCGATAAGAGCCTTGAGCGGTAAACGCTTTCCACATATGGGTTTTTAGTGTTCGGTTAAACCACTCGACCACACTGGCTTTGAGATTGCTGTACGTGGTGTAATGGTGAATATCCAAAGGTTTGAGAAAACTGGAGAAATCCTTGATGAAAAATTATTTCCCCTGGTGGGTTTGTAAGAACTGGGATTGACGTTTGGATGTTGAATAATATGTTGAAAGGCCTTGGTGACTCGTGGCCCAGACTTGCGACGCACAGGTTGAACAAACGCCATTTTGGAATACACATCAATGACTGTCAACATATAGCGTACACCATTGTTAACGCTAGCATAGGGTATCATCTCTACCAGGTCTACGTGCCAAAGTTCATCCACACCTCGTGAAATTACCTTAAGTCGCTGATAGTGACGCCTAGCTGGGCGATGCAACTCGTGAGCAATGCCCACTTTAATGGGTGAGTGCTTAAACAATAATATTGCCATTTCGAAGTTCTTGCTCAATTT
Source organism: Meconema thalassinum (assembly GCA_946902985.2). NCBI lineage: Eukaryota > Metazoa > Arthropoda > Insecta > Orthoptera > Tettigoniidae > Meconema > Meconema thalassinum. The sequence goes on from OX336388.2 coordinate 1,205,263,569, forward strand.
CTTGAATTTTTGAATTTTAGGAGACTTGTCCCATTAATTTGACAAAGGGAAAAGCAAAATTATGAAAATAGCTTTTATAATTAAGCACTTGGGGCCTTAATCCAAGATACTTTTGACACCAGAAAGGAAGGCTTGACAAAAGGTGAAATACCTTCATAAAGAGAAAACACTCGTGACAATACACAACAGCATTTACCATGAAAGAGAAGAATAGAAAGAGAGGCATAGCCTATAAAGGGGCTATGACGGCCAGAGAACCAATCCTGCCGCACGTTGAAGAAGATAAAGTTGTGAAAACAGGTTTGAAAGAGAAGCATAACCTATAGAAGGGGCTATGACGGTCAGGGATCCAATTCTGCCGCACCTTTTGAAAACAATCGTATGCTTTTAAGCAAAGGCAAGCCGATAAATCATTCCTAAAAAGAAAATTGCCAAGGTGAGCCGTTACGTCACTCCTGCTTCGTAATTCATGAAGAAGAATAGAGTAACTATGTTCAAGAAAGGCAACTAGAGGCATGTAGATTTATGAAAAACATAATGCTTGAAGAGCACACTTGAAAAAAATGCACATAGAGGTTATAAATACAATCAATGTTACTTAACTTTGCGGTTGCGTTGATTAGCAACTTTAGGAGAATGAAGCACATAGTCAAAGACATTAAATAGGTGCCACAAGTGGTACGTTTAAGCACACGTTAAAGTTGAAGCACTTTCAGTTTGAAGCACTAGAATGTTGTAGAATTCACATAAAAGATAGCTTCCTAGAAGAAGCTGTAGAAGGCGAAAACATAGGTATTAAACCTATTACAGTTGAAGAAGGTGCATAACGAAACTGTTTTTCGTTGCAATGATGATGCGAATTTTTTACGTGAAGAATGTCCATTTCACAAACATGTCGTTTGGATCAAGAAGAATGTGATCAAGTCAGATCACGAAGCGAAAATATCTTGGAGACATTATGAAGTTTGAAGCAAAGCTTCTTGAAGCAGAATTGCTATGTTACATGATAGCAAGATGATTTTCAAGTCCGGTGTTTCAAGACTGGTGAACAGCACTGCGTCTGCAAGGAAAATCACACAGATCCAGTCCGGCAAGCCGTTTAAATAAGTGACAGGGTCTTGTTCTAGCACATTCTGTGAGGCGTAATGGAGAAGTGCTGTGATTGGCGGAAGCTTGGAGGCCGACCAATGAGAGCGTAACCATGGCTGCCAGTCTGTCTTGAGTATGCTCGGCGTGTGGAATGAACGTAATGTTTCACTAAAACACTTGGAGAAATGTCTTAAAACGAGCATGGCTTATGAAATAATACGTAAGTAATTCGCAACATACTTAATTTGAAATAGAAGCATGATTACAAAATGAAAGATCACTACCACGCGGTGATCGTAAGAAGTTATGAAAAAATCAATTCTGTCTGACTGACATAATTTACGTAAACTTGCAAAATTAATAAATTAATTTATTCGCAAATGCGAACAAGTATTAATGCAATGCATTACTAATAAACATTGGAGGTTTTGTACTACAAATTACATGTAAACATAAATATGTTGTACTGAGGATATGTAATGAAAAAAGATCCCTGTAAGTGAACAAAAAATTTACATGAAAAAGATAAAAAAAAATTGAACCAAAAATAAACAGTATAAAAACAGAAATGAAATTAAAAGTTAAATGTTACCTAAATATGTACACGTGCGTATGTAGAACTAGCAGAAGTACCCATTCTTCGAACGGTCTTCGGTATTATTAACCAGATGTTATCAATTGAGCTACTGTTGCAATGTTTAGGGGCTTGGAACCTGTTTGTTGGCAAAGAAAAAATATTAGTTAAAATGTGCTCTCAAACTAAATTTACCTAACATGTTCTTCCTGGCGTGAAAATAAAATTGAAAACTTCGTAGAAGAATCGCAAAACATGTCACATACGAACTGACCCTAACCGTTGTGTCAAGTGCCCAACTACAGGAAGACCACTTTTATAAATTATAAAGGCTTGTGGTGCATGAAAATTCAATGTTTTTAGCCTCCAATGGCCCAAATTCGTAAAATCAGCAAAAAACAGTCTACTATTTCTATTCAGGAATTTTTGAAAATAATGTTGATGTTTGGAGATTTAATAGACCTTCTGTACGACATATCGCATGTGTGAGTAGTGTGAAAAAATCTAGGGTACTCCATTTGCAACCTTTCACAGAAATGTAATAAATGGAGTGGCATTACTTATTCCAGAAATAGATGGAAAGTTGGATGCCACCTCTTGAGATACTGTTGTCATGGTTAGTGGCTTGCATTCCTTCTTTAGTTTATTAAATGAAATTAGTTTTCTGTGAATATCTAAGAAACTGTTGGGTTTAGAGCCTTAAAATATAGTTTTCGGGGACCCTTTACGGCTCTTGAGGGGCCCCGAGTTTTGTTTCTGACCCCAAGGGTTTGAAAATGAGCTATGTCTCTTCGTTGTACGCCATAATAATGATAATAATTAAAAGAATACTACTACTACTAATAATAATAATATAACAATATAGGGATAGGGATATAATAGACCTTCCGGACCATACCCGCACGTGTAAATCGCGTTAAAAAATTCTAGATTACCCCTTGACCCCTTAAGCGCATTATATGTATTGATGAATATTTCAGCTTAATTTGGATCCGTTATAACCTTATTGCCGTTTGCAAACCTTCACAGTAATGTAATAAATTGAATTGTATTGCGTCTTACAGAAATAGATGGACCTCTGAGATTCTGTTGCCATTGTTACCGGCATGCATTCCTTCATTAATTTATTAAGTGAAATTCGTTTTTTGGGAATATCTCAAAAACTGTTGGTTTTAGGGCCTTAAAATGTGATTTCCGGGGTCCTTTTAGGGCCCCCGAGTTTCGTTTCTCACATTGAGGGGCTGAAAATGAGCTTTGTCTCACAATTATTTCAGCATGTATTTTAAGGGGGTAGACCCCCTGTTATGAGAGGTACGGAGAAAAGTTACATCAATGATTAGTGTCGTGCCTCTGATGGATATCTGTATCAAATTTTACGTTAATCCACCCAGCCGTTCTCGAGTTATAAGGACACAAAAAATTGTCCACAGACAGACAGAAATAAATATATATTTGCGTGCATCCGTCACAAAACAGTCTGAATCGGGCAAATATGTCAAATTTTCGTAGAAAAGCCGAAAAATCAGACAAACATTCATTTTTATATAATAGAGAAGGGATATAATAGACCTTCCGTACCACACCCGCACGTGTAAATCGCGTGAAAAAATTCTAGAGTACCCCTTGACCCCTTAAGCGCATTGTATGTATTAATGAATATTTCAGCTTAATTTGGATCCATTATAACCTTATAGCCGTTTGCAAACCTTCACAGTAATGTAATAAATGGAATTGCATTGCGTCTCAACAGAAATAGATGGACCTCTGAGATTCTGTTGCCATTGTTACCGGCATGCATTCCTTCATTAATTTATTAAGTGAAATTCGTTTTTTGGGAATATCTCAAAAACTGTTGGTTTTAGGGCCTTAAAATGTGTCTCACATTGAGGGGCTGAAAATGAGCTTTGTTTCACCCTTCTACGCCTATTTCAGCATGTATTTTAAGGGGGTAGGGCCCCTTTTATGAGAGGTACGGAGAAGAGTTACATCAATGATTAGTGTCGTGCCTCTGGTGGATATCTGTATCAAATTTTACGTTGATCCACCCAGCCGTTCTCAAGTTATAAGGACTCGTAGAAGTTGTCCACTGACACACAGACAGACAGACAGACAGACAGACAGACAAAAAATTTATTTTTGCGCGCATCCGTCATAAAACAGCCTGAAACGCGCAAATATCGCAAATTTACGTGGAAATTCAGAAGAAACAGACAAACTTTCATTTTTATATATAGAGAGATTACGAGGCACACAGGCAATTGAAATGGAACACACGTTTAATGTAGTTTACATTTACTAGAACAGAACTGAAAGAACAAGGTGATACAACATTCTTTTATACACACCATAACAAAAACAAAAGAGAAACATATCTCTATGGACCAGGTTTATAATTACCAGTGTGACCAACACAAACCATGGTCACATATTTCAACACACCTCCTTAAACCTGTGGGAGAAGATGACATGATTCAAGACACAAGTCTTTACAAAAATGAATATGCTTAGGCTTAGGAAGTGGCTTTGTTAGGAGGTCTGCAGTCATTTTTGAAGTCAACTCATATTTGATGTATATGACTTTAGAATCCAAAGCATCTCTAACATAGTGATATTTGTGACAGTTGCTATCACATGTCACATATTGGTTACTAATACCCTACCCCACATGTCACATATTGGTTACTAATTCCCCACCCAGATTTTTCTAAAACCCGGTTGGACCATGTCAGAATAGACATGTCTCCTAAAACACATTTCCATCTATGAACTTCTCTGATAATCAAAACCTATGAATTGAACATCTTCTAAAACCCATTTGGAACATGTCAGTATTGGCACGTCTCCTAAAACCTTATTTCTTCTGTGAATGTTATGGACAACACCATGAAACTAATTTCGATATTATTTAAAGTTTGCTATCTGTCGGCGGGCGAGAAAAAAGGAAATTTGGATCTTCACGTTGGCAGACGGCAGAAGGCAATGTTCGAGGACTTGCAATGTTGGTACCATGGCGGAATTAATAAAGGAAACAAAAGAAGTGACAACGTCTGAGTGTTGCCGACAATGTGAGAGTTGATTAACAGAATCTCTGGTCGCTTTCCAGGAGCCGGCGGGCTCCCGGGAAAGCGTAATCCTGAAACTATTAGAGCCGTTAAGAAGTTTTAAAACTGAGATCTTAAATTTGTTGTGATTTGCGTCGACTATTATATTTCATCGCCACCTTTTATCTTATCACCTTAACTGTGACCGAATGTAAATTTGAACACAGCCGTATACGGGAAACATTTTCTGTGATTGTTTATAAGGAAGGGTTTTATTCTTTTTATTCTTTCTTGTGTGTATTTTTGCCTATGATGTCTTATGACCTTTAATGTTTTCTTCGGAGTTGTGGGTTTTATCTGTTGTCATGACGAATTTCTTTTGCTTTGAAATATATATTGTTAATGTAAAAGAGAGTTGAACGTCGGTTATCTTGGCGGATGGTGTCGCGATGTATATGAGCTGATTTTCTCTTTTGCTTTTCTGGAAAGCGAATATGTTGGTCTATTTGAATACGGTTTTCATTAACGAGAATGTTCCCCTAATACGAGGATCTTGATATACGGTATCTTTCGGAGGAATTCAGGGGTTTAATGTGAAAAATATCTGATTGTAGTGCGCTGACTTGAGGAGTTCTTTGGCGGATCTTACTCCATATTATTTCTAATGTTTGGGTCTGTGAATACTAGCAAGTTGGGTTCACAGATATCATGCTCGTTTGACCTGAAGTATGTTCCAACTTGCTTGCGTTCTCGAGGTGTATTAAAGGTGAAATTTGATCTGTTGGTTGCGTGACCTGCTAAAAATTTCTATACACATTCTGCCCAAATTGATTCCTATTGCTAAATAAATAAATAAATAAATGCCACTACCCATGATTTTGGGGTAAGTACTAAACCAAAATGTTATATAAAGTGAGGATGAACTGCAAACCAGTGAGTACTAACACATTTATTTTTTGAGCATGTATTAGTGTAATGCATGAAAGAGGAGTGTATCAGTTGTTACGTAAAGGTGTTCATGCATGTATATTTGTAGCGTAAATTGAGTGGTTTAAGGTTATTTTTCTTCTGGTGAAAATAAGTTATTCTTAATAGTACTGCATTGTATGGATTTATTTACCAGGCTATTAAAGGGTTATTTCCCGGCTTTAGGGCGCGTGGCCCGCTTTCATACAACGGGCTTTGACCCGGTTTCCCTCTCATTTTTCTAATGGGTAGCAGTAGTATTATATTAGGAAATGGGGGAGATTGCAAACAAAGTAACTTTCTTTTAAGGGGGTGGGGGTTACATTAGTGGCAGCTTTAGAGCGTGGTTAGGTTATTGTTTTACTTATGGTATTGTTCCTTAATATTCTTGTGAGTTTCCTTACGTTGTTGTTTGCCTTGGGTCATTTTGTTTCAACGTGATGTTGTTCCTGTCAAATGTTTTTGTTTTATTATTCATGGGATTGTATAGTTCATGATTTTATTTTGAGAGTAGGCTAATTTGGGTTATGTATGTTTCCTTTGCAATTGTAATTGAGCTTTGGTTGCATTCGTTGTAGTATTGTAGGTGAAGCCTGGTAAATATAATATATACAACTGAGTATAAAGGCCGGTGGTGTTTTTCGACGTGACCGTTGACAGATGGTGATTGGGGGGAGTATTTACGAAGGAGTATTCCTTCTATTTTGCCTTGTATTCGTTGATTTTCTCTATTTATTGTGATTACGGGTATCGTTATGGCCCGAGTAATTCCATTTCTGAATTTTCTTTCTTCTGATGAAATTTGTTACGAGATGCGGATTAGAGATCTGCACATATCTGAGATCTTGGAGAGGAATTTCGAGATTTTAAGCCTTGCAAAGAATGCGATCGTGTCGCCACCTATCATGTCGGATTCCACTTTTATGCTGAATTAAGGTCAATTCACACTATACGTTACGTAACCTTTCCGTTTCCTTTCCATCACATCACCGTGCATGAAAGTTTACTGTATTTTAAATGAGTACATGCACACTGCACGTTACATACAACTTCCGTGACTCTTCCGTTTCCCGACAGGATTGTTTGGCAGCAATGTTTACGGAACGTATGCGGTCACTAATTGACAGTGTGCACTAGCAACCATTTCCATTCCGTGTCTAGAAGGCGTGTTTTGGCGCTCTGTGTTTATTCACTGGGTTTAACCTGGGTTAGGTTTGGTTACAGTTTGCGGTTACACTCGCCAAAACGAAATAGGCTATAAGAAAAGTTAGCAATATGGAGACGAAAGATGTATTGGAATTGATATGGTGAATAAATAATGGTATTGGAATTTACATGGTGAATAAATAATGATGATGTCGACCATATGTGTTTCCTACAATATAGAGAGGGCGAAACTATTTTTAAAAATATCGCAATGGCTCTGAATGCTCTTTTCGATCTAAGTTGCATTTTGCGAGGGTTTTCAACCTCAATTGCAATCGTGAAATATAAAATTAAAAACCACAAAGCATTTGATATTAGCCTATATGATTTCATTTTTTGAGTGCTGAGTGGTTCAAGTTCAAACATGATTTGATATCCGTACTTTCAATGGTAGTTTCAGATTATGTTTGAATTGGCGCTTCTAATGTGGTTAAAATTTCAGTAACCACAGTAGTAGCTTGGTAATTTCACCACCAGACTCTACCCGGGTTAAAATCAAAGCTCGCCAAAACGGTCTGGTTAGCTTTTGTATTAACCAAAGTATACCAAACGCCAAACCGCGTCTTATATTACAGCATCATGGACGAAAAATTGATTGAGCATGTAAGAAAACATCCAGCGCTGTATGATTTTCTGTATTTCGCTCTTTTAACATATCATGAACCCATTTTCTACGTTTCCTCTTTCTTGTACTACGCTCCTCCACGTCTAAAATAATAATAATAGCACATAGAACTAATTTTTTTCCGGACCACATTCTGTCATTAAGTCCTGAAATTGCTAAGTTGTCTTATAACCTGTTTCGTTTTGGCGAATTTGCGGTTACCGCAAACTATAACCAAACCAAAGGGAACGCAAAAACACGCCTTCTAGACACGGAATGGAAATGGTTGCTAGTGAACTCTGTCAATAATTGTCCGCATGCCTTCCGTAAACATATCGTTGTGACAAGGAACGGTACAGTATGGTGTGAATACAACTTTTAACGCAACGGGTATGGAAAGGAAACGGAAAGGTTACGTAACGTATAGTGTGAATCGACCTTAAGTCCCTAATGTCAAATAAGATGAACATTGTCGTACAGGCTGTGAATGTTTTCATCTCTCGTGGTGGAAGTGTTGAAAAGCGTGGTATGTTACGAGCTCGAATTCAACATCTATTTCATAGAATTGGCGATATGATTGAAGTTTCTGTAAATAGGAAAGAGAAGGAGAAACATGATTTAGTAGAGTTACAAGGCAAGTTGGTTGAATGTGATAGTTGTATTTTGGATGACGATCAACCGATTATATTTAATGGAAACGTAGGTGATGATGGAAAGGGAGGAGGAAATTGATGAGGATGCGAAAGGAGATTTAATATTGAGATCAGAATTTGATAGAGCTTTGGAAGACTTAAGCAGGAACAAAGCACCAGGCATAGATGATATACCGATTGAGTTGCTACGCTGCATAGGAGATGAAGGTCTGATCAGGTTATTTCACTTGGTGTGTAGGATTTATGAGACAGGTGAGGTACCCCCTGATTTCAAGAAGAATGTAATCATCCCTATACCAAAGAAAGTGGGAGCTGACAGATGTGAAGATTACCGTACAATCAGCTTGATTACTCATGCTTCAAAGATCCTGTCTAGAATAATTTACAAGAGGATTGAAAGCCAGATAGAAACGGAGTTGGGTGAAGACCAGTTTGGTTTCAGGAGAAATGTAGGAACAAGGGAAGCTGTACTAAGTCTTAGGCTGATTTTGGAAGGTAGAATAAGGAAAGATAAGAGAACGTTCATGGCTTTTGTAGACTTAGAAAAGGCTTTTGATAACGTTGATTGGACTAAATTGTTTGACATTTTGAAATCGATTGGAATAAAGTACAGGGATAGGAGGGTGATATACAATCTGTACAGAAACCAGACAGCAGTCATTCGAGTTGAAGGACATGAGAGAGAAGCTGGTATTCAGAAAGGTGTAAGGCAAGGCTGCAACTTATCACCCATACTTTTCAATCTTTACATTGAACAAGCAATGAAGGAAATTAGAGAAAAATTTAAAGTGGGAGTGAAGATTCAAGGAGAAATAATTTCAACTCTGAGATTTGCTGATGACATCGTCATCTTGGCCGACAAGCCTGAGGATTTGAATGAGTTTTTGAATGGTATGGACTCCGTCTTACGGAAAGAATTCATGATGAAAATAAATAAATGTAAAACAAAAATACTCGAATGCAGCCGAAATAAATCAGAAACCTCTATGGAGATCAAATTGGCAGGTGAAAAGCTGAAGGAAGTAGGATACTTCTGTTACTTAGGAAGCAGAATAACCAGTGATGGACGAAGCAAAGAGGATATTAAAAGTAGGTTGGCTCAGGGAAAGAAAGCATTTCTACAAAAAAGGAATCTGCTGACATCGAATATAGATTTAGGTATTAGGAAGTCATTTTTGAAAGCCTTCGTCTGGAGCGTGGCGCTCTATGGAAGTGAAACTTGGACTATTGGTGCAGCAGAAAAGAGGAGAATTGAAGCATTTGAAATGTGGTGTTACAGGAGAATGATGAAGATCAGATGGGTAGATAGGGTTACAAACAAAGAGGTATTAAGACGAGTGGGAGAGGAGAGATGCTTCTGGCGACTGCTAATGAAGAGAAGAGATAGGTTGGTAGGACACATACTAAGACACCCAGGAATAGCAAGCTTAGTTATGGAAGGAAGGGTCGAGGACAAAAACTGTAAGGGTAGACCAAGGTTAGAATATGTTAAACAGATTGCCTCGGATGTAGGGTGTCGGAGCTATGTAGAGATGAAACGATTAGCTCAGGACAGGGAGGCATGGAGAGCTGCATCAAACCAGTCAAAAGACTGAAGACTCAAACAACAACAGGTGATGATGATGATGCAGGGGCGTGTGGCGGTGATGCGGTATTGAGAATTCCGTGCGAAAGGTTAGATATGGCGTATGCGCAGGAGACTACTGCGTCGGTAGGCGAAAATCTATTGAATGAATCGGAGACTTTATTGTCAAACTTGGTTAGAGAGATTAATTTAGATCACGAAAGAATTGTGACTGTTAATTATGAATATACTAATTTTCCGCATACTAGTTATGGAGTAGGCCATCTAGGCGATTCAAGTAGAGATTCTAACTTAGGGAATGCTGAGCAGGATATTAACAAATTTGTTGGTAATGTCGATAATTTGTCACGTGATACATTGCCTAAAAATTTATATACTTCTGGTCCTATTCGTGAATTTACTGAGACAGAAGGTTTGAATGTTTCTAGTTCATATTATCGCGATGTCGATCGTTCTAAGCGTAGAGTTTTGAGGCTATCGCTGAATCGTTATGGTGAACAATTTAACGAGGGCGGTGGGACTCTGAGGACTGTTGTTCCGGAGTTCTCAATCCATGAAACTGTTCGGGTCGGAAGGCGAAATGCCCATTTGTTGAGATCTGATTCGCGTATTTCTGGTCAAGTGATTGATGATATAAGGGAAGAAGGTATTTCTGGAGAGGACGAGGTTGATTCTCAATTGAGTAACGTTTTCGGTGTAGGTACATCGTTGGGTCACTATAATCTCGCTGGATTCAGCAGTGTGATGCCTATTAATGTGACTGGTAGATGCGAGAGATCAGCTGTTCCGATGTCTAGAGAACGTGACTGTTTTACGGGGTTGCCGTGTTCTATTAATATTGAATTACACCATCGTGTCAGGCCGAGCGGACATATCGGGCACGTACGTGGTATTCGGAATGTAACTTCCGTAAGTCCCCCATTGCCATGCATTCGGGGAATAGATTCATCCTGTCGTTCCTCGAGGTCCTCGCGGATGTTCATCTATGTGTACAGGTACTAAGTTTGGTGGTATTAGTCATCCGTTGTCTGCTTGTGTAGAAAAGATTTAAAAAATAAACACTGATTCTAAGGAGGGAGTTATTCAATTCCTTCGAGGCTTGGTAGATATTCAAGAATGTGCTACCTTTTTTAATAATGAGGAACATATATTCCAAATGATGTTTCCGATCACGCCGGGGGTTATTAAAAACAAACTGGTCGATGCTGTACAGTATGGTGTTTCCACTAAGACATTTCTGAAGGAGATTTTGGCGATGTTCGTTCCCGGTCGGTTGTTGGGTTCGGTTATCCAACAATATTTTTATCGTCCTCAGATTTTGGGGGAACCATTGAAGGTTAACGTTCATGGCATTACTAATTATGGAAAGGTGTTTGGATTGGCACTATCAGTGGAGGAGATTGTACCAATAATTGTGGATGGTGTTACGCTGGATCTACGGTCATATTTAGGTATGAGTTCCCGACCTAAAACTTTTCAAGATTTGAGTGTTGCTGCTGATAAGACCGAAACTGTTCGATTGGTTGATTCACAACGGGTCAGTTCTAATTTTCCTCCTCCGATATTGCCCATAACTCCTGTTGTGATAAATCAGAATTCCGGACCAAATCAGAGTGGGAACCGCAAGGCGATTCCGTGTTATAATTGTGGACGTTCGGGTCACGTTTCGCTATTCTGTAAGAATCCTCAACGTAAGGATTGACAATTAAGGCCTAGGGTGCAACATGGTCCACCCAAGATTAAACGCAGATATCATACCCGGGTTGTGACGAAATCCGAGCGAAATAATTATTATCAAATTGTTGATGAAGAAGGAGGTAACATGTTGTGTCCAGTAGCTTGTAGGAAGATTTCTTCACCTTCTTATATGCATTTACCTATTATTGAGATTTCGATTAATAACGTTGCCGTCAAAGCTCTGTTGGATTCGGGGAGCGTCGTGTCTTTGGTGAGTGAAGATTGTTATAAGAATATGGTGTCTATTTGTAAATTGCCCGAATTGGAAGAGGTGGAATCACGATTGATGTCCGATAATTGTTCGAAAGTGGATGAGTTGGGCGCGGTGAAGGCAAATATTAAGTTATTGAACTTTTCATGGAAGTTTGGGATTTGGGTCGTAAAAAAATTTTCTTGTCCGGTAATTTTGGGGGCAGATTTTCTGTCGTTCACTGGATCGCTGTTGGATATCCGGAGGGATGAATTTTATTTTAGATTTCATCCTGAAATTAAGGCAAAATTTGTTCAGGTTGACAGAAGGGTCGAGAGAAGGTCTGATGAATTGAATGAGGACATGTATAGTAATTTGATTGACTTGGGACCCCATATTGCTGAAGATTTGAGTATTTCCAACCAAATTGAGGAGTTGGATTTGGGTCATTTGGAAGCTGAACAAGCGGACATAATTCGAGGATTGTGTAAGGAATTTCCAGAGGTAATTACTGATAAATTGGGTGTCACCAACGTATTGGAGTATGATATTGAAATTACGGATAATGTGCTATTTCGACATCCTCCATATCAGTTGAGTCCTCCGAGGATGTTAGAACTTAAAAATATCATTGATAAAATGTTGGCGCAAGGGATGATTAGTCCATCTATCTCCTCATATTCGCCGCCAATGTTTTAGTACAAAAATCTGACGGCAGTTTCCGTCCTGTCGTTGATTTTCGACGTCTAAACCAAAAGGTGATGTTAGAATCAATATCGTTGCCCGACTTGCATAGCTGTTTTTCTTGTTTTGTAAAGCTCGTTATTTTATGCCGCTTGATTTGAATCAAGCGTATAATCAAATTCCTCTTTCTGAGCGATCTAAACTATTAACTGCTTTCTCCACTGATTGAAATCTATACCAGTTTAATAGAGTTCCATTTGGTTTGTCAACTGGAGGGGCTGTATTGAGTCGTCTTTTGGGTCGCGTTTTTTCTGGTATAAAGTTCGAGTTCTTATATCACTATTTGGATGACGTTGTGGTCTATAGTGAATCTTTTGAAGACAATGTTAAGCATTTGAGGGTGGTTCTGCAACGATTACGGGATGCTGGATTAACGGTAAAATTGGGAAAGGTATCGTTCGCTAAGTCGGAAATATCGTTCCTGGGTCACATTGTCTCGCAAGCCGGAGTATCTATAGATCAAACAAGAATCCAAGGGATACGGGACTTTAAACTGCCTATGAATGTGTAGGGTATCGCTCGTTTCATTGGTATGACAATTTTTTTTAGGAAACTCATCCCGAACTTTGCCCAAAAGGCTCTTTCGTTGAACATCTTGCGTCGTAAGGGTGTTAAGTTTCATTGGGGTCAATCTCAACAAGCGGCTTTCGAAGATCTCAAACGTGCACTATGTAATGCCCCTGTTTTAGCTGTACCTGATTTTTCTAAGCGTTTTGTACTACAAACGGATGCTTCCTTGGGCGCTGTTGCCGCTGTATTGTTGCAAGACTGCGATTTAAGACGTCGTCCTATAGCCTATGCGTCTAGAACTTTGAATGAAGCGAAATCTAAGTATTCTGTTTAAGAATTAGAGGGTCTGGCGGTAATGTTTGGTTTGGAACGATTCAATACGTATCTGGAGCATGTGTCATTTTAGATTGAAACCGAAAATCAAGCATTGAGTTTGGTATTGGCAAGGCCACGCAGTACTGGTAGGATTGCACGGTGGGCGACGAGAATTTTCTCCTTTAAATTTACTGTACGACATATTAGGGGCAGCGATAATGTCATTGCTGATTCCCTCAGTCGGATGTATGCCGAAACTGCTGAGTTGAGTTCTGGTGAAATTCAGGAGGGTAACATCGAGGGGTGTATTAATGCAGCGTTGGCTATCATTAACAACAGTCCTATGCTATTTAGGGAAATCGCTAAATATCAACAAGAGGATGAAGAATTGAGCAAGATCATGGTTGAGGCTTCCGATGGTAAATTGATTAAACCTTACGAACACAAATCTGGCGTATTATGTTGCAAGGCTCGTCACGACAAGAAACCTAAAATCGTCCTGCCACCTAGTTTAGTGCCTGAAATATTACCATGATTCTCCAGTGGGGGACATCTTGAAATTTTCAAAACGTGTTAGAAGATCCGCGAATATTTCGTGTGGAAGGGTATGGATGGTGATGTTAGGCAATTCGTTAAGTCTTGTCATCGTGTAACATTTTATATGTCTTTCTTTATTCGCTCCTTTATCAAGGGCCAACAACAGCAACCCCCCACATAACTGTATAAAAATTGTATCTTAATTTTCCCCGTTTTTTTTTAATTTGGCTTATTTGACCGGAGAGGGCGCCAATTTCCAAGTAGCTTTGGAAATAATAAAATTTAAGAGCACAGAAAGATCTTTTATCACGGGTTGTAAGGTGATGGAACACAACGGATAGCTTGCGATTTCTGGTGATGTTAGGCAATTCGTTAAGTCTTGTCATCGTGTAACATTTTATATGTCTTTCTTTATTCGCTCCTTTATCAAGGGCCAACAACAGCAACCCCCCACATAACTGTATAAAAATTGTATCTTACTTTTCCCCGTTTAATTTAAATTTGTCTTATTTGACCGGAGAGGGCACCAATTTCCAAGTAGCTTTGGAAATAATAAAATTTAAGAGCACAGAAAAATCTTTTATCACGGGTTGTAAGGTGATGGAACACAACTGATAGCTTGCGATTTCTGACCAGACACGAATTATTATACATATAAAAACAAGTAGTGCTAACTTGGTGTTTATTTAGCTTAAAGTGATACGAGCATGAGTTAATCATAAATGGAAGTTACTTCTAATAATGACCTAATAAATAGATTGGAGCTTACCATATGGACGGTTGTATTATGGGCATATTTATAAATTATAGTGGGAAACTTTATTAATCTATTTGCATTCTCCGTGTAGATAACCTCGAAATGGCTCCTCCTTCTGTATAGATAATCTTCCTTCAACTTGTTACTTGTACACATTATCTTCCTTCCACAGATAGGCAGTAATAATCTCCTTTTGTCTTCCTTTCAATATATTATCGATACCTATATATATATATATATATTTATATATCATAGGACAATTGCGGACCATTTGATTTAATACGTTACTGAATACTTTGTTTCTTCTTTTCTCACTTTTCCTTTCTTAAATATGACAATGTGCCAACAACTCTAATAATCTCTTCTACAGTCCACTGCCTACTAAATCTTTACTTATATATATTCCATGGATCATTATTTCTTGAGGCAGTATCAATATACACCATCCTCTTCACACCAGTAGTGCCATCTATCGGATTAGCCATCTTGTATACAGTATACGTGAAGCGCTAAACACGTATCAAAGTGCCAAGTAACACCTCCTTCATGAAGAAAACAGTCAAATTTAACCACTAAAAGACACCCATACGTAAGACCAATATACATATAATATCCCGCCTAAATCTCTCTAAATGTAACTTCCATCTTATGATATGAATGATTGATGAAAATGAAATGATATAACATATTTACAGTAATAATAAATTTGATAACAAATCATGATTAGTTCAACACTATTACATTCGCCCTTCATAAATCCATACTTAATTAAATGATGGAGGGATTAATGAACCCACATGTGAAAATACAAGAATAAAACATATTTAGAATACATAAAATATTATACACATGATAGGCATCCCATTGATTTTAATCAGTTAATTAGTTTATTGGGATCCTAATTCTTCGAATTATCTCAAAATATCACTTGAGAATCATATTTCTCACACGTTTATAAACATAGCACTGACACACGCATACTATGGGGCTACCAATAATTTACCAGGTCGTTTATCAAATTCATTTATTTCATTTCCTGACCTAATTATATATATAATATATATGTATATAAGGTTGTATAATTGTGCGTATTAAGACACATAAATCAATATTTCATAACTAAACATTGACTCAAGAACACAGAGACCAATATACATAGAGGAGAAAACATGCATGACTCATGTAAAATATCAATTCATCTGACACTATAATTCCTTACTCAGTAGAGTAGTATTTACGTAGCTTACGTATATTATATTTGCCATGAGAATCTTCTCTCCATCTATAAGCTCATATGCACAAGGACCAACCACTTTATGAATTACATACGGTCCTTTATAAATTAAGAAGAATTTCTTTATGACTTTGTCAGTACTACTTGACTGTTTAGGGACTCGAAGAAGTACAGGATCTCCAACATCAAAGTGATCGAGTTTTATTCGCTTTTGTTGACGTTTTCTCTTTTCAGCTGATTTAACTATGTTCCTATGAGCCAACATGACTATATCGTCCTTCCCAGTTCGTTTACCCACTTCTAAACCCAATTTCCTTGCTAACTCATTCTGGAATTTCCTACCAAAATGAATCTCATTAGGCGTTAACTTTGTGCTTTCGTTTTGTACCATATTCAACCACATTTCTACTTTTGGAAGGTAACTTACCCAAGATGAATGCTTGTCATATACTACAGCTCTAAATAAATGACCTAATTCTCTCATCGTACGTTCACACATATTACCCTGCGGATACCGAATCGATGAGTAAATGTGCGTAATACCTGCAGTTTCCATGCTAGTTTTCCAATATTTTAACGTAAATTGTGGTCCATTGTCAGAAAGTATCCTAAGTGGAAAACCAAACTCAGGTATATACTTGTCAACAATTAATCTGACACATGCTCTACCAGTGGCCTTCTGAAGAGCATATAGTTTGACATATTTCGAAAATGAATCAACTATGACGAAAATATATTCATAACCAAACTGACCATTGACAACAGGACCGAATAAATCAATACACACCAAATCACCAGGTTTGTTTGTAATAACTGCATGCCTCGGTCCTTTCAGGTACCGATTGGGGAATCTACTCTTTTGACGAAGGTCGCATGTAGCAAGGATTTTCCTAATGTCTCTTCCCATCTTATCCCATACAAGGTCATGCTGAATTTCATATAACACTTTATTAGATCCAAAATGACCTAGTTCACGATGAATAAACCATACGAATTCCTCTCTTAAAGTTTTAGGATCAATAATAGCCTACCTATTACCAAGACACTTTCGCGCCAAAAAAACCTCAACAAGTTTGTACTCAAAACGACCTTCCTTTATTACTTCATCATCACTTAACTCAAGTGCTCTGAACAACCTTCCTCGTTGCCCATCATCCTTCTGTACTTCAAGTAGCTTACTTAACTTAGCCAAAGCACCTTTATTTTCCAAGCATAAGCACGCACATATTAATATACCTGGTTTATAACTAACCATAGCACCGTTATTATTTATTTTCAAATTACGTGAAATCAAATCCGCAATTATATTATCCTTACCTTTGATATGATGGATACTAAATTCATACATCTGTAAAGCAAAAATCCACCTACTTACTCTGTTGGAGCTTAATTTACAGGTGTCGATAAAAGCTAAGGCGTGGTGGTCAGTGTATATTGTAAACTTACCTCCCAGGACATGCATTCGAAATTTACTCAACGCATATACTATTGCTAAAAGCTCGATTTCGGTGATAGTATACTTTCTTTCAACAGAAGATAATCCTCTAGAAGCCAGAGATATAATCCTCAAATTATCCTCTTTATATCGTTGACACAGAACCACTGATACACCAGCATGTGAAGCGTCTGTCATCAGAATACACTCACTGTTGACATTTGGGTATCGTAATACCTCAGATTGTCTAAACCCTTCTTTTACTTTATCGAAAGCCTCCTGATGAACCTGAGTACAAATCCACTTCCTCTCTGCTTTTAATAACACACGAAAAGGTTCAATAAGATGATAAAATCTTACTACAAAACGTCGAAAGAAATTGCATGACCCAATGTATGATTTGAGCTCTCAAACATTCCTAGGTGGGGCAAAATCTAAAATTTTCTCTAGTCTACTCAATTCAGGCGATACACCACAGGTTGAAACTTTGTGCCCAAGGAAAGTTGTTTCCTTCAAACAAAATGATGACTTAGATAGTTTTAGAGTAAAACCAGCATTTCCTAATTTCCGAAATACTGATTCCAAATGACTAAGATGCTCTTCAAACGTACTAGAACTTATTACTAAATCATCAACATAAATTGTAACGAAATCTCCTGTATCATTGCCTGGTGCAATATTTAATGCCCTTATAAGTGCTGATGAACTACTTTTTAAACTGAATGATACACGACAATAGTGATAAAGGTTATACTGAAAACAAAAGGCTGTTAAAGGTCGATCCTCAATTTTCAAAGGTACTTGCCAAAAACTGGAAGTGAGATCAACTGCAGTAAACCATTGTTTACTCTCAAACTTCTGAACTAATTCTTCTATAGACATGGATCTCAATTGGTCAGAAACAATATGCTTATTTAGAGTTCTTGCGTCAAGTGAATCACAAGTGAATTGTCATACTGACTACTCGAGCGTTCGATGATGCCTTCTGCAAGGATAGAATTAATCTGTTCCTGTAGAGCTAATTGTAGTTTATGGGGTATAGGAAAACGACGACCAACCAAAACACTTCTACATTGAACATTCAATGTATGTGTATATCAATTTACTTTGCCAATTTTACTAGAAAATATACTTT
The DNA here is from genome assembly GCA_946902985.2 of Meconema thalassinum. NCBI lineage: Eukaryota > Metazoa > Arthropoda > Insecta > Orthoptera > Tettigoniidae > Meconema > Meconema thalassinum. The sequence continues at coordinate 1,205,281,881 of OX336388.2, forward strand.
GATTGCTAATAGTATGTCAAACAATTGGTCTCTATGACTAGACTCCAACAGACCTTCACCACATTTCTCATATAAGGCATCATACAAATCATCTTTAAACCTTATATTATTCATAAAATACCTCGTAGAAATAGGATCCAATACAGTGAATACCTGAAAATAAACAACTTCCACCTCTTCCAATAATTCCCTAATTACGCTAATTTGCTGATTTACGAAGCCTTTCTTACTATGTTCTGAACCCTTCAGTATTGCAGTGTTTATATGCAAGAATCTTGATCAAGGGGTCGCGCTCAGTTCATAGTGTGATGTTTACGTTCGCCAAACAACGTGCTCTACTGAGGCAAGGGTCATAGGATTAAAACTATTATTAAGAAAGGAAGTGACAAGACGTAAAATTAAAATATAATTTAATGACTATTTGTGCAAAAATGAAATGAATATAAACAACAACAATAATATTCCTCCCTGAATCTTCCCATGACAGAAATATCTATCAACGTTGAGGAGTCGGACGGATCTCCTCCTCATAAAAAAATATGTGGATCCAAGTTCCACTAACTTGCATTGGGATTTTATGTACGCGTAATGACTAACTACGAGGGATGAGTACTTGGATGACTGTTCGTTTACATCGGGTGACAGCCACGATGCTTACGATCAATCATCTCGTAAATCAACGTTTACGGATATGGGACACAACACTAATAAAAACCCTTAAAAATTAATGCTGACACACAATCTAAAATCTAATATTCACAGGAATCTCCCTCGAGACCCTCCTTCAGTGCGATGACGCATCTGACAAATGAGCTGCCAACACGGCCAATTGCTCAATACACAAACAAGGAAAAGACAACATCGCACGTGACTGCACGGGTCACTAATACGGAACATAAACATGGAATGAAACCTACAACAACAAAAGCCTCACCGGCTGAGATTACCTTATATGAACAAAAATGCACGTCAAGCTAACGCTTCGGAGATTATAGTGATTCGTGGGCAACTCCCATTTATTTAAACAATTTTTACCATTGATCAGTTCTTATTCTGTATTTCAAGTAATCTTACGGAGCCAACAAGCACTCCACTAATGACCTTGATGCAATCTTTTCAGCCCGCCTTGTGAAAACAGCTTCCCCCTACCACAACTCTTTTGTCATCGTCCAACTCCAGTGTGTAAAAATAACTTGACCAACTATCCCGTTATCTCGTAGAATCAACAGCAACAAATCTCAACCACATAAACATATGGTAAGACATTTGTACCCACAAGTTACCTTCAGAAACACTAAGAGAGAAAACGATAAATAATAACAGAGAGCAACTAGGGTATGTGTGTGGAACGGCTGGACAAATTACCATACCCAGGTTGCATTTAAATTGAGAGAAGAGCACTAAAACTAAACTTGAAGAAAACACGAATCACATTTCATAACATTAAATATAATTGAAGGAAAGAACATCTTTACATGCATGTTAAAGAAAAAGATGTAACATAAAAGGTAAAAAATAGAACAAACAAAATAATAATCAAGAAGCAAGGAACCAATAAAAATTAAGAAGGAGATGGAATTTAATTACCCAATTTCAATGAAGAAGTCCCATTATGCGAGAACCAATTATACTCTACATCAGTAGAATTAGATTCCGAAAAAAATATACATTAACATCGTATAGGTTCGAAGAATGACAAGTTCAAACCACCAAGAAGATATCTCTTGGAAATTAATAAGATAATTCTTGAAATCGTTTAGTTATTCAGGAGCAAAGGCAAGGTACGTGCGTACGGCATGAAAATCCAATATGACTGACCTCAAGTCGACATGAAAAATTAATTACATTGTTTCCGAGAAAAACGAGATCGGATAACAATCCCGGAGAGTATCCAGGCAACGGACCATGGAAAAAATAAAAATACATATCATAAGTGGTGATATTTTAAACAGAGTCTTTAAGAGACCACGCTAACGAGACGAGGAAAAGGAAAATTAACTGTTACGAAAAAAAATTAAGGTTAGGAAAATTCCTCGCTCAAAACAAAATGAGATCTGAACATTACACAGCACGGCACGTCAGAAAAAAGATAAAACACAACCCTCCCAAAATACATATAAATAAGTGTATTACATCAAGTTAAAAATAAGGTATTGGAACTTTCTCTTCATGCTTAGGCCTACTCGGTTCTACAAATCAAGTGACTTACTAACGGCAAAATAAATGCCAACTGCGCTAAGATAATTATTCAACAGCTCAAGACTGCAACATATAAAATATGTAGAATAACACCAACACAAAATACTCGTATCGACGACCAATTCACCTTTTCAGGTCACAAATAGTTCCAATAACTTTTAACACATAACAAACCTTAATAAAAAGATGTATTCCTGCAGCCAAACTTCATACATTGCGTTTTCTTCATGTCTACATATTTAATCCGATGGCAGAGATTTCTCAACGGTGGGCGGTAAATGTAAATCACGTAGAGACGAAATTATATCGGGGAAAGGAAGTTTACCTGGCCTAAGGCCAGATAATCCCCGTTTTACACCAGAGATTTAGTTCTCACATCTTTCCTTCTTGCAAGAATTCCTTCAACTTCATTTGTTTATCTCAACAACCAGAACAAAATGGCCGCCGTTCGGGCTCGAACGGAGCCGATCGTGAGACCTCGAGTTCTCAAAACTTAAGTGCCAACATTAGCCACACGAGCGAGCCATCGACAAGACAGACACGCTGAAGGTTGCCGGCTCACTAGTTCGGACAGTCACCAATAGATACCGTGAAGATCAAGTTTGCAACAGCAGCCGCCCGCGGATACGACTGGAATGCACGTTAATATTTATTAACGGGTCATCTCTCCCCCACACAATGCTGGACAATAGGCAACAATTGTTCACAAGTTTATGGTTGGGGGTAAAAGATACACCGAGAAAATATGACCTGAAAACATACATCAGTTCTCACAACACCTAGTACACCAAACTGATCGTTCCATGATTAGATACACCCAAGTTTTTTCATGCATCTGAAAATCACCAACATGCGTAAAATTCCAACTCTTACTTGGCAGTAGTACAATCTTTTTTTTGATACAATAAAATACAGAAATGAGTCTTCATAGGATGGAGGAGACTCGGTCATTCTCAGTGCTGAGGTCACGGCTTAGCATCACGACGTCCGGGCCCTGGACATTCGCGACAGTCACAACGCTCTTCAAACAGGATGACGATATCACCAACATTTGATCTGAAATCAAATCGTACTCCGACAGCAATGGTCCATTTCTTTCTTCATCACACCTTTTGATTAACATCAGTTACGACAAGTCCATAGTTTAAACATGATTTAGGAAAAATTTTGGCTACAGAATATACATAACTAAGTTTTAACTAAGGTTTCCCCATCAAATTTTTGAGATTCCTTGCTTTTACAAATTTAAAATACAACTTTATGGTCATTAATTTGAAACATCACAACCTCTCTTAACATGAGACATATGCACCCTAAATATTTTCTTTTTCTGAGGGTCCTTTACAAGTAATGTCACCGGAGTGATAAAACTTATAATTTCACAAGGGCCACGGAATCTTGTGACTAGCTTGCCAGATTATCTAGAACCAACTTCCTTAACAGAAAAATTCTTGACAAAAACCATGTCCCCAATCTGAAGTGACGTAGGTTTACGTCCTTTATTATACCTCTGCTGTAGTTTCTCGTGTGCCACCTTCATATATGTTTTGGCCTTTTTCCAAATAGAACGTACGTTCTCATTCATGACTTTATCAGGCAACAATTGATTAATAGTCCACAAATTAGATATAGGGGAATTTGGGACGAAGGAGAACATTAAATTGAAAGGGGTGGTACGATGAGATTCATGCACCGCAGTGTTGAACGAATAAGTCAACCAAGGAATGCAACTGTCCCATAATCTATGGTCCTTATGATGGTAAGCAATTAACGCAGCTCGAAGATTCCTGTTCACCCTCTCAGCATACGATCCTTTAGGATAATAGATAGAAGATGTCACATGGGAAATGGATAACTCGAAACAAAAATTGCGGAAAACATGTGATGTAAAGCATTTCGCGTTATCTGATACCAGAAATTGGCAGGGGCCAAAAACAGCAAAAATATGGTTAAGACATTTAATTACCGTTTCAGTGGTAGCTGAGCGAGTTGGGAACAACCAGTTAAAACGACTGAAGCCATCCGTACAAACCAGTACAAAACGGTTACCCAGCTTCGACAGCGGCATCGGGCCGACAAAATCTACGAACAATCTTTCCATTGGTTTATCGGAAAGTTGAGACGATAACATTCCAACCTTAGTGTTAGGAGATGGTTTTGCCAATTTACATGTTGTACAATTATTTACCAGTCTTCTGATGTCACCATCCATACCCTTCCAGATAAAATTTTGCCTCACCTTTAATCTGGTCTTATATACTCCTAAATGTCCACCGATAGGAGACTCATGAAAGTATTTAAAGATCTCGCCTACTAAAACAGTGGGAAGAACAATCTTAGGTGTTCTATCAGAACGGGCCAAACAACACAAGATTCCATTCCTTAATGAATATGGTTTTACAACTTCACCAACCTCTAATTTTCTTATAATCTCACTTAGAACTGGATCTTCCTTTTGATATTCAGATACATCCCGAAACAACATGGGACAGTTAGACAGAATTACGTTTGACATGTTATGTTCCAAAATTGCGTTACACTTCACATTTTCCTCAACCTCAACATTAGTGTCACCATACATCCGACTTAAACAATCAGCGATGACATTTTCACTCCCTCGGATGTGACGTACAGAGAACTTAAAGGAAGAAATTCGAGTGGCCCAACGAGCTATTCGACCAGTTTTCCTAGGTCTGCCAAGAACCCAACTCAAGGCTTGGTTATCTGTTTCTAACTCGAAGGGTACATGTTCGATATACAACTTGAACTTTTCAAGAGCATCCATGACGGCCAAACCTTCGAGTTCATAAACAGAGTAATTTCTTTCTGCATCATTCAGAGTGCGGGAAGTGTATGCAATAGGTAATCGACCTTTTCCATGGTCTTGTAGTAACACTGCACCAACAGCACTATTGGAGGCATCAGTTTGCACAATAAAGGTTTTGGAGAAATCAGGGATGGACAAAATAGGTGCATTTATCAAAGCTAATTTCAAATCTTCAAATGCTGCTTCTTGCGAAGGACCCCAAACAAAATTAACTCCCTTCTTCCTCAACATATTTATAGGAGCAGCACGCTGAGCGAAATTGTTAATGAACTTACGGAAATAGTTCATCATACCGATGAACCTTGATACACCTTTAACATTCTTAGGGGGCTTAAAGTCACGAATCGCTTGGGTTCTCGAATGATCCACAGAAATTCCAGACGATGTTACGATATGTCCCAAAAATGAAATCTTGGGTTTAGCAAAGGAAACTTTAGATGGTTTTACGGTAAGACCAGCTTTCTTTAGACGAGACATAACCTCACCAATATGTTCCAGATGATCATCAAAGTTCTCACTGAATATGACTACGTCGTCTAAATAATGATACACAAACTTGAACTTGATTCCATCAAATACCATATCTAGCAATCGGCTTAGGATGGCCGCACCCGTGGAGATCCCAAATGGTAAACGGTTAAAATGAAAGAGATTCCAGTCAGTGGAGAAGGCTGTTAGATGTTTAGAATCTTCAGTTAATGGAATCTGAAAGTACGCGCGATTCAGATCTAAAATCGTATACCAGTTAGCACCCCTAAACCATGCAAAGCAAGATCTCAGATCAGGAAGCGGGATGGACTGCTGAATAACCTTTTTATTAAGAGCTCGATAATCAACAACTGGGCGAAATTTACCGTCAGATTTAGGCACCAAGAAAATAGGTGACGAATACGAGGAAGTAGACTTACTAATGATCCCTTCATCTAACATCTCGTCGATTATCTCTTTCAAGATTTTCATCTTGGGAGGGGCTAGTCTATACGGTGGCGAACTGACTGGAATATTATCAGAAACGACAATCTTGTATTCCAATAGATTGGTCACCCCTAACTTATTCGTCAAAACCTCAGGGAAGGATGAACACAGTTCACGAAGTTTATCAGCTTGGTCAGGTTTAAGATTTTCAAAATTAAACTCCTCAATGGTGTCAGAACCAGATATAACTTTGGAGGAATTCACTCCGGAAAAACTAAGACAAGGCTTGAAGTTTAATTTTAAATTGGGCTTAAAACGAAACCAACATGACCTGTTTCTAAGGTCTAGTAACAACCCAACATGAGACAAAAAATCAGCACCCATAATGGCGTCGCAAGATAAATTATTTGCAACCCAAAAATCATATCTCCAAGTGAAATTTAAAATGCGGATCTTTAAGTTTACCAATCCTAAAACTTCAAGACTAGAACTGTTCGCTGACACAAAATTGTTCGGTTCTTTAATAAGTTTTCCAAATTTGCATACTGACCTCATATTTTCAAACCAGTTTTTACTTAAAAATGATTTCACACTACCCGAATCGATCAGAGCAGTAACAGGTTCGTTATTTACCCAAATATCAATAAATGGGGAACAATGTTTAGAAACTTCAGAAATGCGACTACATAACCTCACTTTAGGTTTAAGACTTCTGACATCATCAAAATAATTATTTACCTCCATAGAGTTTATTTTAGAACTATTTGACGCATGGCAATCCGAAGAAGTCTCCTTACGATTTAGTCATGGGTTATGTTTAGGTCTCCTCGTACACCATTTAGCAATATGTTGAAATGATCCACAAGTATCACATCTTCTCCTGTTATTCGACGTGCGATTACCCGAATCGAAGGCATTTCTATTTTGGAAACGAGGGCCTTGCGAGCTATCATAACAGATAGGATTTCCAGAATTCTGAGATAGATTAGAATTAAAATTAGGTGGAGGAACATTGGCAACTCTCAAGGAATCGGAATGTTTGATAATACCCGAATTCAACACAAATCTGTTTAGATCAGAGAAATTTACGGGAATACTGCATGTTGTCAAGTATGACCTGCTTTCTGGATTAATCCCTTCCAATATAGAAGCCACAATTTGTTGTTCACTTAATTGTACAGAAAAAACTCTAGCATAAGACTTGATATCAGTTACATAATCATTTAAAGACTCTTCGAATCTCTGAACTCTATAGAAAAAATTATGCATCAGCATACTCAAAGCACGACTAGGAATAAATGAACTTAATATTTCACGATGAAATCGATCAATGGAATAACAACCTTCCATGGCTACAATTAACTTTTCTCTCAATAAACCAGAGGTATAAGGAAAGATCAGGTTGAAAATTTGACTATCAGGACACCCAAATCTTACAGCATTGTCAGCAAGGTCAATAAATTGCTTTAAAAATTTTATTAACAGGTTAGCATCGTTACCGTTGCACATCTCTAGATTTTGGATGCAAGCATTTAAAGGATGAGGTACACTACCAAACTTAATTCCCATTTTAAACTCCCCACGAGTATTATTATTTACATTAGATGACACATGTTCTAAATTAATAGGATTTTCAGAACATAGGGGCGATAATCTTTCATCATTCGACCTAGCATTTGATAAATTACCCCTAACCTGGTTGCTCGCAGCACCAGAAATGGACACATTAGCAAAGGAAACATTTATATCATCAAGATTCTCAAGGTTATGACGTGATGAGGTCGACCCTGTTCTGACATTGCTACACTCAGACCTAACCTCAGATATTCTGCACGCACTAGGATAGTTTTCCTGATTATACATAGTTGCAGGTTCACTATGATTCGACAAAGATCCACCAAAACTTCCTAAATTGCTTTCAACACTGATATTATGCAACAATTCGTTCAATCCACTAATAGAAGGAACCCCTTCATTTGCACACACATCAGGGTTAACACTCGCACTCTCACTATTATTTGGGAATAACGCAAAAAAGCAATCAACAAGTTTAGCACGCAGAGAAATTAATTTTAAATGGAATTCAGGATCTCTATCCTGCCAAACTTCTATTAAATCACGAAGGCGATGGTACCAATGTGAACAGCGGACCTTAAATCTGATAAGTCGAGAACTAGACGGAGCACAGTCAGAGTTTAACGAATGAAAAACCACAATTAAACTTTCAACAGATGGTACAATAAGGGACTTACCTAACGTCCAGTCAAATTTCCTCCAGTTTGGTACACGTACAGGATTATCCGAAACTGCATTCAGTAATATCAGATCCCTTTCCGTATTCCCAGAGGAAGTAGAACCTCTAATCAGGAGTTCATAGATAATTTCTTCTTTGGTCAAACTGTAAGCTGCCCTAAGATTCCGTTGCTCCATTTATAGTCGACATGAAACATAAAATCACATAGGATTAATACAAGATTTTTTTCAGAATAAGTAACCCTTTTATGCCTATGCTTTCTCCAAGTCAAACCCAGTACACATTCTCTCAACAAAATACAAGGTGGAAACAAAACCACGCGACTAGGTACCAAAATATGTACCCACAAGTTACCTTCAGAAACACTAAGAGAGAAAACGATAAATAATAACAGAGAGCAACTAGGGTATGTGTGTGGAACGGCTGGACAAATTACCATACCCAGGTTGCATTTAAATTGAGAGAAGAGCACTAAAACTAAACTTGAAGAAAACACGAATCACATTTCATAACATTAAATATAATTGAAGGAAAGAACATCTTTACATGCATGTTAAAGAAAAAGATGTAACATAAAAGGTAAAAAATAGAACAAACAAAATAATAATCAAGAAGCAAGGAACCAATAAAAATTAAGAAGGAGATGGAATTTAATTACCCAATTTCAATGAAGAAGTCCCATTATGCGAGAACCAATTATACTCTACATCAGTAGAATTAGATTCCGAAAAAAATATACATTAACATCGTATAGGTTCGAAGAATGACAAGTTCAAACCACCAAGAAGATATCTCTTGGAAATTAATAAGATAATTCTTGAAATCGTTTAGTTATTCAGGAGCAAAGGCAAGGTACGTGCGTACGGCATGAAAATCCAATATGACTGACCTCAAGTCGACATGAAAAATTAATTACATTGTTTCCGAGAAAAACGAGATCGGATAACAATCCCGGAGAGTATCCAGGCAACGGACCATGGAAAAAATAAAAATACATATCATAAGTGGTGATATTTTAAACAGAGTCTTTAAGAGACCACGCTAACGAGACGAGGAAAAGGAAAATTAACTGTTACGAAAAAAAAAAATTAAGGTTAGGAAAATTCCTCGCTCAAAACAAAATGAGATCTGAACATTACACAGCACGGCACGTCAGAAAAAAGATAAAACACAACCCTCCCAAAATACATATAAATAAGTGTATTACATCAAGTTAAAAATAAGGTATTGGAACTTTCTCTTCATGCTTAGGCCTACTCGGTTCTACAAATCAAGTGACTTACTAACGGCAAAATAAATGCCAACTGCGCTAAGATAATTATTCAACAGCTCAAGACTGCAACATATAAAATATGTAGAATAACACCAACACAAAATACTCGTATCGACGACCAATTCACCTTTTCAGGTCACAAATAGTTCCAATAACTTTTAACACATAACAAACCTTAATAAAAAGATGTATTCCTGCAGCCAAACTTCATACATTGCGTTTTCTTCATGTCTACATATTTAATCCGATGGCAGAGATTTCTCAACGGTGGGCGGTAAATGTAAATCACGTAGAGACGAAATTATATCGGGGAAAGGAAGTTTACCTGGCCTAAGGCCAGATAATCCCCGTTTTACACCAGAGATTTAGTTCTCACATCTTTCCTTCTTGCAAGAATTCCTTCAACTTCATTTGTTTATCTCAACAACCAGAACAAAATGGCCGCCGTTCGGGCTCGAACGGAGCCGATCGTGAGACCTCGAGTTCTCAAAACTTAAGTGCCAACATTAGCCACACGAGCGAGCCATCGACAAGACAGACACGCTGAAGGTTGCCGGCTCACTAGTTCGGACAGTCACCAATAGATACCGTGAAGATCAAGTTTGCAACAGCAGCCGCCCGCGGATACGACTGGAATGCACGTTAATATTTATTAACGGGTCAACATTAATCGATATAGCCACATATGTCCTCGCGAGGTAACCATATGGACTTGGCACCAAGCTGACAGAAATCAGTCTAAGCTGAAATTCCCGCTTGTAATGACCAACAAAATACACACACACACACACACACACTGCTGGGAATGACATAACACTTTTCACACAGGTCGGTTGAATCAGAGGCTCACAATCTATTTAAGAAAATATTAAAACCTACGAGAGAGCTGACTGCTCCTCGCCACAATTCACATTGCTCCAACGGCAATAAACTCATTGAATCTGATCAATAATAAACATTACAAAGATTGATTTACCCTCCAATCTACTGTATGATTCTATTAATTCAGTCCTACTTCTGAAACACAATATATCTCCGAGAGGCGCTTCTTAACCGCATTACGTAAACATATGCGAACACGGTCGTCCACATAGCCACGTCAGTTAAAACAAACAAACAAGAACTTACGACTAAGAAAACTTATGCGAGCTGTTTCCATGCAAAAGGTGTGTCAGACCAAAACTAAATACACTACGTTAATCAACGCAAGCAAGATATTTACAAACAAAATATGTCCCATATACCATAAGTTAACTTGTCAGATAATAAGAATATTATTCAGTACTCATCCTCGGCCAGTCACCACGTCAGCGAACATCTGCTGCCATCTCCCTACTTAATGCTGCTTAGCTCGTCTCAAACATCTCGATGGAGTGTTGACAGTTCCAAACTTCTTCCAGGACAAGCGATGTCATCTCTCGTGCTGATGCAAAAAGTTATAGATTATTACACACTCGATATCTGACTACTAAATTCGCCGTTTTAGGTACTTATTTCCCCAGAACAGTCTGTTGGCGAATTGTCGAAGATACTGTCCCTTCAAAATAGTACTGTGACTATCTATCACACTGAATTTAACACACATGTATATTAATAAAAATCTGTGTCCTCATGACACGCAAAGTACAAGTGCCTACGTCCTCAGACGCGCAAAATGTAGTAATAACCTGTGTCTTCCGACACACAAAATGTAGTAGTGACCTACGTCCTCAGACGCACAAAATGTAATCTTTTTCTTGGCTCTTCACGCCACTTATAAATGAACTGGCCCTAGGTATCGATGGGGGGGGGGGATTATATAAAAATTTCTCAAAATAATAGTGGTACAGGAATGAAACAAATATCACTGAACTCGTAAAATTGCGCAGGTCAAGAATATGCCCATTAATCCTAGAATCGATCGTAGAGATGTTGTCTAGCCGATCTCCCGCGTTAATGCTAGCTATCGCGTGCCCAAGCTAGACTTGGCGCGTTCGTAAGTATTCATCTCTGATTGGTTCCACTTTTTCAATAACTTTTGCGGTTTTTATCAGACCTCGGTCTCGTAGGAGTGTCCAGTAATACCATCAGCCACTCACGTTACTGCATTATATTTTTTCTAGGCGCGAATATTACAATGAACATACCATAAGCGTGTCTCACCACGCGTCCCTTCTATTTTGAGGTAGCCAGCACCTGTCCTTCTGAAGCATTGCTAGGCTCTTTCTTTTCACAATTCTTAAGTATTTAGCCTTTTGTCAAACTGCTGCAGGTATGTCCCAACTGTCTCCAACAAATACTTGAAGTTTCCTCATCTTCGTCTGGCTATTTCATGACGCTGGTGGAAATATTAATTAATTGTAGCAATAAAACATCGAATCATTTATCCAACGGAGGATAAAGGGTTCACAACTCCTCCACTCACAAAATTTCGAACTTAGGATAAAGTCGATAATTTTTAAAAGACTTCCGTAGGCCAATTTGTTTTATTTCAGAATCACCCCTTTTCTATTACTTGGTCTAGCCGCTCCTATCTTGAATGTCATTTACTCGTTTTATTTCCTGCTTGGACCTCACCCTCTCAACTGCTTGCGTGACGCGCTGATGCCTTAGGCAACACTCTGCCCGTCTCGTTAATGTTTGTCAACACCATCTCCACTTCCTTCTTCACGTGCCGTACTCAACTGCCCCCGTCCACTTGGTTGATATTGGACGTCCATATATTTAAACTGCATCATTATTTCGGCGCTCCCATGGCTCGCTTCTTCGATACGTTTTTAAGTTGGCTGCATTGCAGACCGACATTGTTCCTGTGCTTAACTCTTTCACTCTGTATGCACTATTTCCTAGGTTTCTTACAATAGAATAGGGTCCTATGAACTTTTCACAGAATTTGCTGAAGATCTTCTTCTCTGGATCCGATGTAGCGGGTCGTTTCTCCAAAACGAGCTGGTTGATTTCTAGATCACGGTGAAATCTCTTATTTCTCAATCGCCGTAACCTGCGATCTGCTTGTTTTCTCATGTAGGCTCTCGTTCTCTCTATTCGCAGGTCAGGTGCTATCATGGGATCTTGTGGGCAGTTAATGATGCTTTTCCACGTTCTCACTGGATACTCGTTTTTGTGTAAGACCATAGGGATCTGTCCTGTTGACTCGTGCCTGGTAGAATTCATACACGTCTCTACATCCTTAATTTTATCCACCCACTTATGATGTTCTTTGGGAATGAAGATTCTCAAGTATGATGTCACACATTTTATTGCTCTTTCACTTGGATTAGCTTGGGCATGTCGGATACTGCTTAAAACGTGTTTTATACCCATGTCCTCCATACCTTTCTTGAATTCGGCGCTTGTAAAATAGCTGCCATGGTCTGACAATATAAATTCTGGTTTTCCAAGGATTGGAATAACTCTATTTCGAATACGACTGAGTACTTGTTTCGATGTAGTTTTCTGAATGGGGCATAATACGACAAACTTAGAAAACCTATCAGTGCACACTAGCAAGTGACGGCAACCTCGCCTACCTTTCGGGATTTGCCCGAAACAGTCCAGGGCCACTAGCTCGCATGGTTTCTGAGGTAGCAATGGTCTAGGATACTGCCTCATTAAATATTTATTGGGCTTTGTCCTCTGACAAGGATCACAAGTCGTAATGACGTCACATATAGTTGTTCTCATACGTGGCCATGTAAATGTCTCTCCTATTGTCACTTCGCACTTGTCTACTCCGACGTGTCCGTAACTTTCGTGAGTATGCCATGTCAATCCTCGCTGTAAAGATGCAGGTACAAGTATGCGTAACTTGGTGTGGTCATTATCTACCCATTTGTGCAGCAAATTGTTGACATAAACATATCTTCCTTCTTTTGCTTTCGCTTCTCGAAATGCAGGTGTTCCTGTAGGTAGCTGCTTTCTGAAGTATTGAATTAATAGCATCATCCATGGTTCCGCTTCCTGTTCTCGCTGTATCTCACGTAACTCCTCCAAGAATTCCCGGTCCTTCAGTGTTAACTCTAAGTGTTGTACCATCGCTGTTTCTTCAACATCAGGCTCTGGGTTCCTGCTGAGTGCATCCGGGATCACGTTCATCTTCCCTGGGCAATGTTCAATCTCAATGCTAAACTGCTGAATATATATAGACCAACGTGTCACACGTTCGCTTGCCATCGACGTCTTAAACAAGAATGTTAGTGCTTTGTGATCAGTCCTGACAACAATGGGGTATCCATAAATTATTCGTTTCCATTGTTGGAGCGCATGAAGGATGGCCAACAGCTCTAGCTCCGTTACAGTATAATTGCGCTCGTGCTTACGCAATTTTCGGATGACAAATGCCAAATATGTTTTATGTTGCAGGTTAGCTGGATCTTCTTGGTAGAGCATGGCACCTATACCAATTAGTGAAGCATCCGCTTGGATTATACATTTGGCCTTGAAATCTGGATATCCTAACTTAATGCAGTTTTCCAGTAGCTGTTTTGTTGCTTGGAACGCCTTCTCGCATTCCGCATTCCACAACCATTTATTATTCTTTTTTAGCATTTCCTGCATTGGAGCTACAGTCTCCGTGTAACCTGGACAGTCTTTTTTAAAGAATCCCGTTACGCCTAAGAAAGCCCGAATGTGCTTGACTCTCGTTGGTGTAGGGAAATTCTTTATCGCTTCGATCTTAGCTGGGTTTGGCTTCAGTCCCTCCTTGTCAATGATGTGACCCAAGTATAAGATCTCGCTCTTGAAGAAATGCGATTTCTTCAGGTTTACTTTGAAATTTGATGCATTAAGGTTGCCTAATACTTTATCTAAATTTTCCATGTGAATTTCAATGTTGTCGGATGCCAGCAGAGTGTCATCAATGTAGCGCACCGTCATCTCCTTAACTTCCTCGGTTAGATTCCGATCCAGGGCTCGGATTAAAGCACAGCCCGCTGTTTTGACTCCGAAGGGCATTCGGACGAAGCAAAACGATTGGTTATCGAATAAGAAGCCAGTTAGAAGCTGTGACTTCTCATCCAATTCAATATGGTGGAAACTGGACGTCAAATCAACTGATGAATAAATGCTCTTGTTCTTAAAGCCTTTTAGTACGTCTCTGATAATTGGCGCTCTGTCATACTCAGGAAAAATGAGTCTCATGTTGAGATTTCTGGCTTCTAAACAAAGTCTAATAGATCCATTTGGTTTTGTGACTGCCAAAATCGCATTTAGATAAGGTGTAGGTGTCTTCCTTATCACTCCAGCTTGTAACATCTCATCTATCATGACCTTGACTTGACCACGATATTTTTCCGGAATTGGGTACAATCTACTTTTGAAAGGTGACCAATCCTCGACTTGCATTGAATATTTGAAATTTAATATTTTCCCAGGTACTGTATCGAATACTGCTTTGTGCTTCCTTAAAATCTCTTCCAATTGTTTTCTATGTTCACCCCCAAGTTGAATGTCATTGAGCCGCTCCTGTAGTAACTCTTCAAATTGTGCATCACCGTCATCTCCTTCTGTTAATAAAGACCATATCTCCTGGGATTCACTCTCCTCATCTAGTTCCACAACAGCTCCTTCTATGATGTTATCTTCTGCCTTTCGTATCTCCTCTTCCGTTTCTTCCGATATTGCTTCCAATGCCCAAGAATTTACATCTCTTCCGGTAGTGATTTCATCCATATGCAATCCCACGTTCTTCAGTTGATCATACTCTCTAAAACTGACTGTATTCTTGTGCAAATCTATCACTGCTTGATAGTCACAAATGAAATTTGCACCAAGAATTGTATTGAAATTCATCTTTGCCATGATAATGAATGTTTGCCCAAAAGTGTGTTCCAATATGTTCAGCTCTAAGTATGCCTGACGTTTACAAGTGACGGTGCGTTCAGGAATAACACCCCTCACTTTGAGTTGTGGTACGGGAATCACCGGAATATTCTGACTCCGTCCCAACTCTCGAACCAAGGCCTCCGATACCAGACTGATCTGCGACCCCGTATCCAATAAACATCTTATATTAATTCCACCAATCCTCGCGTAAATAATGGGTAACTGCCTAATTTCATCGTTCCGTGGTTTCACCGTCTCCTCCAGGCAATCTTCTGGCAAAGCAATCCATTCTTGTATGTTCGCTACTATCCATCCATCTTCAACTTCCGACTGTTGCATTTGTAGACTGTCTCCTTTATCCAAATTTAGATATTTTTTTTAGCTCCGTTGCGACTCCCGTCATCATTTTGTCGCCCACGCCCCTGACATTCCTCTTGTCTCAGTAGACTTCCAGCTTCCTCAGTATGTGTGTCTGGATTCTTCATGTTCCCAATGGCTTTCTCCCATCGTCCTTGCTCTCCACCTTGACTAGCGTGTAATTCCTCTAGGTAATTTTGTGATTGAGCGTGCCTATCATCCCAGTCATTTCGATAATTACGTGCCTCTCCTTGATTTTGATCTCTCCTTCCTTTCCATCTTTGATTCCCATTGTAATTACCGTATCTTCCATAAGGCCTCGCATTTCTTCGATTTTCACGCCATTGTTGATACCCTCTCTGTTGATATCTATTGTTGCCTTGATATGACCTATTGTTATAGTTATTCTCGTTACGCTGGTACGGTCTGTTCTTTACCTCTTCCGGGTTTCGCCTAGGTGTGGATGTGATTGTATTTGTACCCTGCGTTTTAGTGTTCGCCTGTTTTGGTTTTATGACCTCTGTCGTATTTACTAACTCCAGTTGTCTTCCTCCTCTATAATGATTATGAGATGTAGTCTCATCTATCTGGCGTAATATCTGTTCTGCATGTAAGGCCGTACTAACGTTCGCTGCTACTAGTACTTGTTGCACGTTGACTGGTAATTGCCGCGCTATAGTCATCACCAGATCCGCTTCATTTAAATGGTAATCAAGGTCGCGAAATTTTAACATTTGCATGTTAAAGAAATCTGAGTATTTCGTTTGCTGGGTAGTCTGGTATTTCCTAGAGTAAAGCTCCATTCTTAAACTCTGTTGTAATGCCGGAGACCAGTACTTGCGCAGAAACGCGATTTTAAAGTCTGCCATAGTTCCAAATGTATATTTGAAGCTTAAAAACCATGTAAGGACATTTCCTGATAAAAATCTCTCCATCATCCTTAACCTACGTGCTTCAGGTACCCCAGTGTCATTGTAATGATCTTCAATTTGTTTAATAAAGGCTTTAGGTGTCACCCCTGAATTCTCCGTGTACTTCTGCGGTTTATAATCGTTCGAGCGAATTACTTGGATAAGTTGTGTGGGCTGATGACCGTCCTGTGGCGTGGAACTCCTTTCAATATTCTTGCGAAACCCCTCCGTGTTTGTCGTTAATGGGCTCTCTGTCTGAGTTTGGCTTCCTGCTGTGCTCGTCCCCTCAGGGCTATTTGAGTCGTCCTGCTTATCTTTCATTGTTCCCGTTTTAAATATCGAGGATTGTTCTATCGACCTCAGTTCAGCTTTAATGATCCTGTCTGTTTGTTCTTTAAGTTTACTCTTAATTTCTTGTTCTAATGCTTGAATACGAGTATGATTTTCGCCTACTGTCTTAAGGATGGTTGATCTTTCCTCTTTAGAATCGATATTCATTTTTCGCCAATCTTTTCTTATTTGCTCCTTAATTGTGCTTACTTTCTCCTCAATCTGGCTCTTAGTGTCATCCTGATTGCTTTCTGTCTGGCTTTTCCATTCTTCCAATCTCGCGCTATTTTCGTCGATGGTATTCTTTAATTGATCCTGATCCGCTTCTAGGCTTTTCCATTGCTCCGCTGATTTTATTTCGAGACGGTCCATATCTTTAATTATGCCGGATATATTTTCATCTACCGCTGATAATTGTTGTTGAATGACCTTGTCGCTTTTTTCCATTTCCTTAAATCGTCCTTCCAACTTATCCTGAGCTATCTTGACCTCGCTCGTACTCATAGTGCATGCTAGTTCAATTTGCTCTAATTTACCTAACACCGTTTCATCCAGAATGCTAAGTTTTTGATCAAATATAATTTCCATTTTCTTAATCTGATCTAATTGTTTTTCATTGTTTTTACTAACATCTAGGGCCAGCAATACCATCTGTTGATTAGTGTGATCCTTCATCTCTGCGGTTAACGCCTCTAACTGCGAATTTATAGTGTCATTGATTTCACTTTTTAATAATCTAGCTTTTTCCGCCTGATATTCATTTTGTTCAACCCTACTGTTGTTTAATTGTGTCCGCAATGATTCACTTTGTTCAGATAGTTTAGTTTTAGTGATTCACTCTGCTCAGACAATTTGTTTATAGACTCACTTTGTTCTAACATACTATTGTTTAGTGATTCACTTTGTTCGGATAATTTCGCGTTTAATGATTCGCTCTGTTCTGATAGTTTAGTGTTTAATGATTCACTCTGTTCAGATAGTTTAGTGTTTAATGATTCACTCTGTTCAGATAGTTTAGTGTTTAATGATTCACTCTGTTCCGCCAATTTGGTGTCCAACAATTCCTGTGTCCTCCTAGCCGCATTTTCAATGATTTCTTGAATCTGTTCTACTGTTGCCATGTTATACACTTTATATGAGACATTAGGGAAATGGCATAAAGCAATGCCCCCTGACACACACATACAATCCCCATGCACATTTAATTTATTTACCCTACTCAGTTCATTTATAATTTACATTTAATCCCACTAGTCAATCGCATCTCTGAGTGGTTCTAATTTTACTCAATTTAATTTAAACCCAAACATATATTCAGTCATTAAATTATTATCATGATCTGATATTAACACTGACTAATTAACAAAGTATTAATTGTCATTTAAGGCTACCAGCCTCCTAACATTTTCATGAGTTTGACTTTCTAAACAAATCTAGTTTTAACTTTAATCATTGGGCGCCCGATATCACGTATATTATTTTTACTTTAATTCAATAGACAAAAACGTGAACCGTATTTTACATTGCAAACTCCTGATTTTAATTTACATTTCACACAGTCGGCGGTATCCTCTTCGCCTCAATTACTTTTAATAAAATATCACTTTCCGGTGATTAAAATACTGTCATATCTGCCTCCACTTGTGGCCTGTCAGTTTTACTCAAATACGCCAACTAAATGTGTTCCAGCAGCGAACCAGCAACAAAAATACACCTTCATTGTTGCGTCAGTTTGTAAACCCAACTACGCTTACATTGACATGTGCAATTTCTTTGCCGCTACACCCCTTCAGTATTGCAGTGTTTATATGCAAGAATCTTGATCAAGGGGTCGCGCTCAGTTCATAGTGTGATGTTTACGTTCGCCAAACAACGTGCTCTACTGAGGCAAGGGTCATAGGATTAAATCTATAATTAAGAAAGGAAGTGACAAGACGTAAAATAAAAATATAATTTAATGACTGATTGTGCAAAAATGAAATGAATATAAACAACAACAATAATATTCCTCCCTGAATCTTCCCATGACAGAAATATCTATCAACGTTGAGGAGTCAGACGGATCTCCTCCTCATAAAAAATATGTGGATCCAAGTTCCACTAACTTGCATTGGGATTTTATGTACGCGTAATGACTAACTACGAGGGATGAGTACTTGGATGACAGTTCGTTTACATCGGGTGACAGCCACGATGCTTACGATCAATCATCTCGTAAATCAACGTTTACGGATATGGGACACAACACTAATAAAAACCCTTAAAAATTAATGCTGACACACAATCTAAAATCTAATATTTACAGGAATCTCCCTCGAGACCCTCCTTCAGTGCGATGACGCATCTGACAAATGAGCTGCCAACACGGCCAATTGCTCAATACACAAACAAGGAAAAGACAACATCGCACGTGACTGCACGGGTCACTAATACGGAACATAAACATGGAATGAAACCAACAACAACAAAAGCCTCACCGGCTGAGATTACCTTATATGAACAAAAATGCACGTCAAGCTAACGCTTCGGAGATTATAGTGATTCGTAGGCAACTCCCATTTGTTTAAACAATTTTTACCATTGATCAGTTCTTATTCTGTATTTCAAGTAATCTTACGGAGCCAACAAGCACTCCACTAATGACCTTGATGCAATCTTTTCAGCCCGCCTTGTGAAAACAGCTTCCCCCTACCACAACTCTTTTGTCATCGTCCAACTCCAGTGTGTAAAATAACTTGACCAACTATCCCGTTGTCTCGTAGAATCAACAGCAACAAATCTCAACCACATAAACATATGGTAAGACATTAATCGATATAGCCACATATGTCCTCGCGAGGTAACCATATGGACTTGGCACCAAGCTGACAGAAATCAGTCTAAGCTGAAATTCCCGCTTGTAATGACCAACAAAATACACACACACACACACACTGCTGGGAATGACATAACACTTTTCACACAGGTCGGTTGAATCAGAGGCTCACAATCTATTTAAGAAAATATTAAAACCTACGAGAGAGCTGACTGCTCCTCGCCACAATTCACATTGCTCCAACGGCAATAAACTCATTGAATCTGATCAATAATAAACATTACAAAGATTAATTTACCCTCCAATCTACTGTATGATTCTATTAATTCAGTCCTACTTCTGAAACACAATATATCTCCGAGAGACGCTTCTTAACCGCATTACGTAAACATATGCGAACACGGTCGTCCACATAGCCACGTTAGTTAAAACAAACAAACAAGAACTTACGACTAAGAAAACTTATGCGAGCTGTTTCCATGCAAAAGGTGTGTCAGACCAAAACTAAATACACTACGTTAATCAACGCAAGCAAGATATTTACAAACAAAATATGTCCCATATACCATAAGTTAACTTGTCAGATAATAAGAATATTATTCAGTACTCATCCTCGGCCAGTCACCACGTCAGCGAACATCTGCTGCCATCTCCCTACTTAATGCTGCTTAGCTCGTCTCAAACATCTCGATGGAGTGTTGACAGTTCCAAACTTCTTCCAGGACAAGCGATGTCATCTCTCGTGCTGATGCAAAAAGTTATAGATTATTACACACTCGATATCTGACTACTAAATTCGCCGTTTTAGGTACTTATTTCCCCAGAACAGTCTGTTGGCGAATTGTCGAAGATACTGTCCCTACAAAATAGTACTGTGACTATCTATCACACTGAATTTAACACACATTTATATTAATAATAATCTGTGTCCTCATGACACGCAAAGTACAAGTGCCTACGTCCTCAGACGCGCAAAATGTAGTAATAACCTGTGTCTTCCGACACACAAAATGTAGTAGTGACCTACGTCCTCAGACGCACAAAATGTAATCTTTTTCTTGGCTCTTCACGCCACTTATAAATGAACTGGCCCTAGGTATCGATGGGGGGGGGGGGGAAATTATATAAAAATTTCTCAAAATAATAGTGGTACAGGAATGAAACAAATATCATTGAACTCGTAAAATTGCGCAGGTCAAGAATATGCCCATTAATCCTAGAATCGATCGTAGAGATGTTGTCTAGCCGATCTCCCGCGTTAATGCTAGCTATCGCGTGCCCAAGCTAGACTTGGCGCGTTCGTAAGCATTCATCTCTCATTGGTTCCACTTTTTCAATAACTTCGCGGTTTTTATCAGACCTCGGCCTCGTAGGAGTGTCCAGTAATACCATCAGCCACTCACGTTACTGCATTATATTTTTTCTAGGCGCGAATATTACAATGGACATACCATAAGCGTGTCTCACCACGCGTCCCTTCTATTTTGAGGTAGCCAGCACCTGTCCTTCTGAAGCATTGCTAGGCTCTTTCTTTTCACAATTCTTAAGTATTTAGCCTTTTGTCAAACTGCTGCAGGTATGTCCCAACTGTCTCCAACAAATACTTGAAGTTTCCTCATCTTCGTCTGGCTATTTCATGACGCTGGTGGAAATATTAATTAATTGTAGAAATAAAACATCGAATCATTTATCCAACAGAGGATAAAGGGTTCAGTTCATAGAATTTAATTTCTTCCTCCTTACCTGACCACATAAATTTGATACATGCCTTCCCATAATCAATCTGTGCAATATGTGAAGACATCCAATCACTCCCTAAAATAACTTCATAAAGCAGATGTGGAACTACTAGACATACATGGGTTCCCAGAACTCCATTTATAAACATTTCAATAATTTCTTGCCTAGAAATGAGCCAAGACCTCTGACCTACTGCTGTAATTACAAATGTGGATTTGACAGGCATCTCTTCAATTCGAACTCCTTCTAACTTCATTTTATTGTACAATTCTAAGCTAACACATGACCTCTGACATCCTGAATCAAATAAAACGGTGCAACGCGCCCTCCACATGTGAATTTCAGATACGGTATTTATAATTTCAACAGGAGACTCTTGACTACAATTTTCTACGGCATATAAAAGATCTCCGTCAACTACTAGGTCATCTGAAACAGATATGGTAGAACATTCTGAAATGGTAACAGGCTGATGATTTGACCTGGTATCACAGCCTACTATTAGTTTAAATTTCCATGTCCATTTTCTTGAGAAGTACTTGGTTCTACTCTCTGTTCCCTATTTTGTATATCACGTTGGTTATGTACATTTCTCCTTTCTTCATTTCTATAATTACCCTGAGGTACATACTGTGACCGTCGGTGGAGCTGCCAGGATAGCCAACAACCGCAATGACTTCCCTAACATCTCATCCGTCAGACATAATTGCCGTGAGGATCAGGTGAACTTCGTAATAGGCCAAAGCGGCACGAGAATCTGTAGTCCACAGGGATCGTGGTACATGGTGACGATGGTCATAGACTGCCTAAGGAAAGGTTCACCTTAAAAACTAGACTGAGAAAATGAACATCCAGACTTATGTAAAACACCGTGAAAATTTATTGTTAAAATTCACAAGCCCCTAGCCTAGTTCGGAGGGTTTCAATCGGCTAGTCCGCAAGCTAATAGACAATCAAAAATATAGAGCAGGTCCCTACCTGAGAAGTTACGGAAAACCCTCGCGAAAGATCTATCTCACAATAATAAAGCAACAACAGCAACGCTAGGAAAATGGTACGACGCAAGTCCCTAGGTCAAGTTACAAGATCAAGCTAATATCAGAATTTACATTTAACAGGGTAGCAAAACAAATCTAAGTTAGGATGATACCATCTCCACATTTACATTTAACGTTAATTCGTCTAGCTAAGTCCTATCAGTTAATAACAAAATTTACGGCGATGACGTCCATAATAGAAAACAATTACATTCAAATCTAAGTTAACAGCCATATAAAACATTTAATTATTCTTAGTAACTACGTGCTAACAGTACACAAGAAGGTAACATGTAGGATTCATACATTTTCACATCATAAATAATTAATAAAAGACAACAGTTTTATTAAAATGCCTGCCTGCACCTTGGTTTACTCTTTGTAAGCCATAGTCATCTAATGTGTGTAGTTACGGTGACGACTGCGTAGTAAAGACTACGTCTAACATCGCATGGCCTGCGCTCCACAAGCTACGAACTCAAGGTTCGAGCAATCTTCAGGTCGCTACAATAGTGTCAGCTGTCCTAGTCATTTCCTCAAAAGGAAATACCTTAATTAGCACGGCCATGTCATCAGGTTCCAAATGCAAAAGAACAAAGTTAGATAGAAAGAATTCGTTAGTTAGCTTTTTTTACCAAAATTATGCGTTTTATTATTAAGATGTCGGTTTAGGTTTATCGTTGGTTTATGGCGAATAATACTGACAATAGCCTAGGCACGGAGTGTCTCCACTGAGATCAATCTCCACCAAAAAGCCTCGACTCAAAAGTCGGAATACAATCAACGAGCAATAACAACTCGGACACACAATAACACAAGTTACCAGCGGCGCGCAGCTCGCGTTCAATAACTCTGGGATGGGCCTGCACACTCAGTCACCCTCCAATAACGTCTGGTCAACGGGAACAATCCCTGACAAGGTACTGTCCTAGTCATTTCCTCAAAAGGAAATACCTTCATTAGCACGGCCATGTCAGCAGGTTCCAAATGCAAAAGAACAAAGTTAGATAGAAAGAATTCGTTAGTTAGCTTTTGTTTTTCCAAAATTATGCGTTTTATTATTAAGATGTCGGTTTAGGTTTATCGTTGGTTTATGGCGAATAATACTGACAATAGCCTGGGCACGGAGTGTCTCCACTGAGATCAATCTCCACCAAAAAGCCTCGACTCAAAAGTCGGAATACAATCAACGAGCAATAACAACTCGGACACACAATAACACAAGTTACCAGCGGCGCACAGCTCGCGTTCAATAACTCTGGGATGGGCCTGCACACTCAGTCACCCTCCAATAACATCTGGTCAACGGGAACAATCCCGGACAAGGTACACACAAATACCTTCATACAATGAATATCTCCTATAACAGGGCAGCCTACAACGTACTATAGAAAACCTGACATAACTGTACATGTCAAACGACGGTACACGCAACAGTGCGCTTAACTAACAAAAAACAATCTATAAAAACATGTGATCAGATACAAGGTTGGACACTGGGTTCCATGAGCTAAATTGCAATGAAAGAAAGAGCGAATACAAAAAGCATTCTGTCTTCTGCCAATCTATGTCTGTCTCATAATACAAGCGTGCTCTCAAGGGCACTGGGTCACAAACCAGTTTGTATCGCTGCAGGCTACAACATTCCTGCGCTCATCTGACACAACACACTAACTATCAAGGCCGGCGATTTAAGCAAAAATAAAAACTGTACAACTGGCCTCTCAATAAAACCTTTACCATAGGTTATAAACCTCGAAGAATACGTGTATAAAAACACGCTATAAATCTGAATACAAGGATATAATTCCGTCTTTCAAACCAAAGACATGTAAATGGTAGCAATGTCACATTGCTGGAGCTCTTTGCTCTCAAAGATATAATACTTCAGTAGTTACTTGTACAACTTCAAATAAATACGTGTCTTCATATGACACTAACAAAATAATAATTGTGGCGCAGATTCCACACTCTGGATCTGTTTAATGATACGTTGGGAACTGGGTTCGATGCTAGACAACGAAACATTCCTTTTACTTGTAAGGTCTACACTTGACCTGATGGCTTCTGAGCAACATCTCAAATGAAATATAATGCAGTTACAAAACTGGTAATTACAGTCGATTACCTAAATGATACGACTGCTCTAACGAAGTCAGGGGTGTAACAAAAACTGGCTGCAAAAAATGCAGTTAAAGAAATATAACCATGGCATCTGATTGCCATAACTAAAGTCAGCAAAGACTTGGAAAATCACCCCAAATAGGGTTAAACAAAGTAGCCTCAAATGACTACAGTCACGTTTAGCAAAAGATAAGCATTGACGTTCCACGACGTCCATCAAGCTGCACCAGGGTTGACCAAAATATCTGACCCAAGGGTGACTCACACTAACTGAAATAAATGACATCTAATTAGACTAGTTACATTCCCTACCTATAAAAATGGCTGACACTGAGTTCGGTTGGATCACAAACTACATTACACCTACTATACCACCAGAAACTAGAACGAGAAAGGGTGTACAAAAACTCACGAAATGGAGGAGCTCTCACTCAGCCCTCTGTTCAACGACAAGGGTTGAACAAAATCACCCCTGGCTCTCCGGAACGGTATTATCCTCATCAGGACTCCCATCTGGACTCTCCCAAAGGCCAGGGTTCGATCTGTCCCTGTCGATAACCTCGTGGGTGAACTGGATATGCCTGGGAATGGCATCCTGGGTTCCTTCCTCCTCGTTCGCTGTTCTGGAAGTTCCACCATCATGCTGGTTGCAATAGATACATCACCCTCATACCATAGCTGTGTGTAGAATAATTTGATCACGTAGGTGATGGAATAAATCGTGTAGTAGTTCATTCTTTCACTTCAAAAATCACAATGTTCGTTGAAAATGTTACAGGCTTTAATACAATTAATAACACAGCCTTTACTTCGCAGATATAGAATAATACGTGAGCAAGCACTGTTCTGTGGTTCTTCACGTGTACTGACGCCACTTTTACATCACGTAGCATCCGTGAAATGTGCGTCGTTTTGTAATCGAAAAATTCACTGTGGCAATTCAAATATACTGTACTTTCATAATCACACTTATTTAAAGTAGTTATAACACGTTTACCTCTATATTTTTCACCAGGCTCTCGGCCCTCCACAAACACGTGGGTACAAAAATGTGGTGTTACGGTAATGTTATAATTTTCACTATACTTGCCAATTATATCACAATATGCTTCTTGTTGTTCACTATGCATCAATAAACAGTGATTTGTAGAATATTCGTGCACGATGGCACCCGATAACAATTTCCACGCTAAACAGCGGATATTTTCTACGTCTAACAAGACGGATACAACTTCACGCCTACACGGGGCGGATTCTCCAGACGTAGTGCAAGGCACAGGGTTACTCGAGGAAGTAGGTCGTCAAAACGAAGTCGTTGAGCGACTACTTACATTCCTGTTTGCGTATCTGCAAGGGTATTACCTTACCTTAAGCGAAAATAACATTCTCCAAAATGTTTTAATAATGCTGAATGACGAAATGGAATATTCTGAGTCTCGTTGAAAGATAAAATTAATTAATAAGACCTCAGATAAATAATTAGCAGACTTCACCAAAGTCAAAAGTGCGATTCTCCGCTACTTCAAAGAGTATAGCATGAGCTCTCAGCTCCACGTGGCTTTCTGGATGTGTTCAAAGGTACTACATCCCATCGTAAATGTGCTGTTATAAAAAATATCACATGAACCTTAGCTCAGCGGGTTCAATACCGTCTATTATAATTATGAGCATTTTTATTATCTCTTTGACAATAGGTATTATTTGGCGATTGATTACTATTTCTATTATGATTATAATTACCCGATTGGTTATAACGGTAATTATTACCCTTCTGTGATCTCTGATCCAGTAAAGAGCGATTATCATAATTATTTGCTTGCTGTTCCCCTATATTGCCTAAAGCATCGAAACTAGTAAGCAATTTCTCCATCTCGGAAATCGTACCTATTCGTTGGATACAAGCTGCTTCCTTCACCCTGTATGGAAAATGCTTCAGCAGCAATCTCACAACATCACACTCTTGGGCGATACCATCTAAATATTTACACGTAAGCACTTGACTTAGTAAATATTCCGACATACTGCTGTTCTCTCTACTGTTGTATTTACCAAACACAATGCTCTCACGTTTTTGCCCTTGAATCTCCTCATTCCAATTTTATTGCTAAATTTAGCCTTGCAATCTCTGAAATCTACCAGATCACTCCTGTACACAGAAAACCAACTACGTGTTTCACCCACAAATGCCTGTTCCAATGTTTCTATCAAGTGACTCCATTCAATAGATTTATCCTCTAACCTGTCTCTATATCGACTCTCTACTATCTCTAAAATCTCCATTGGGCATCCTTGTCTATTACTGAATTTAGGTAGTTCAACTTCTTTAACACAATTACCTAAAAACCCTACTCTACTGAACACTCCTTCCTGTCTAAATTGAGATTTTAATCTTGCCTCAAGATCTTCTATCCTTTTGTCCGCCAACTTTTCCATCATTTCTATCTTTTCCTTCAAACTGTTCTCCTTCTCAGTTAACCTGCTCTTCAGAACACACTGTTTCTCCTGATTTTTTTTGTAGACTCTCATAATTCTTTTCGTAATTTTCCTCTACTTTTGTACTTAACTCTATCTGTACTTTCTCTATCTCTGCTCCCAACTGATCTTTTACCTGCCTAGTCTCTACCTGAACCAGGATCTTGAATTTTTCACTCTGCATAGTGACTTTCTCTTCTATTTTGCCTTGCACTTCTTTTAG
The DNA here is from genome assembly GCA_946902985.2 of Meconema thalassinum. NCBI lineage: Eukaryota > Metazoa > Arthropoda > Insecta > Orthoptera > Tettigoniidae > Meconema > Meconema thalassinum. The sequence continues at coordinate 1,205,309,160 of OX336388.2, forward strand.
TTCATTATCGACATCTGTTATAATCACTTTAGCTTTATCTTCCATCATATCTTTAATCTTATCCTTAATATTCTGTTCCACCCCCTTAATACTCTCTTCCAGTATCCCAAACTTACTATTCAACTCAACATTCAATTTGACCACACTGTCTAATCTCTCTTTCATCTCATTATTATTCATGTATAATTTGTCCGTCATCTCTTGATTATTGGTATCTATCTTTCGACTTGTAGCTTCTATTTTGTTATTCGTAGTCTCGATTTTGCTACTTAAATCTTGCATAAGTTTCAGTATTAACTTTTGAAAACCTTCCCGGCTTTCTCCCTCCTTACTACTTGTATCAGGGTCTACCGCCACTAACCTTGTATAATCCTCATCATTCTCACCTACCTTTCTCGCCTCTTTATTAATTAATTCATTAACTCTAGTTACAAGTGCTCCTTTATCGGTCTCTGGTCTACTTCGTAATTTCATTTGGATTTCTTTTTCTTCCATAACAACAAAATTTACTGTAACGCACAATTATACTTTTCCCTTTGCTGAGCAGAAATACTGTCAGTTTTCGCGCCTTACGTTGGGCTGCCAAATGTAACGTTTTATATGCCTTTCTTTATCTGCTCCTTTATCAAGAGCCAACAACAACAACAACAACCCCCCACATAACTGTATAAAAATAATATCTTACTTTTTCCCGTTTTTTTAAATTTTGTCTTATTTGACCGGAGAGGGCGCCAATTTCCAAGTAGTTTTGGAAATAATAATATTTTATGAGCACAGAAAAATCTTTTATCACGGGTTGTAAGGTGATGGAACACAACTGATAGCTTGCGATTTCTGACCAGACACGAATTATTATACATATAAAAAACAAGTAGTGCTAACTTGGTGTTTATTTATTTTAAAGTGATACGAGTATGAGTTAATCATAAATGGAAGTTACTTCTAATAATGACCTAATAAATAGATTGGAGCTTACCATATGGACGGTTGTATTATGGGCATATTTATAAATTATAGTGGAAACTTTATTAATCCATTTGCATTCTCCGAGTAGACAACCTCGAAATGGATCCTCCTTCTGTATAGATAATCTTCCTACAACTTATTACTTGTACACATTATCTTCCTTCCACAGATAGACAGTAATAATCTCCTTTTGTCTTCCTTTCAATATATTATCGATACCTATATATATATCATAGGACAATTGCAGACCATTTGATTTTATACGTTACTGAAAACTTTGTTTCTTCCTTTCTCACTTTTCCTTTCTTAAACATGACAATGTGCCAACAACTCTAATAATCTCTTCTACAGTCCACTGCCTGCTAAATCTTTACTTATATATATTCCATGGATCATTATTTCTTGAGGCAGTATCAATATACACCATCCTTTTCACACCAGTAGTGCCATCTATCGGATCAGCCATCTTGTATACAGTATACGTGAAGCGCTAAACACATATCAAAGTGCCAAGTAACATCTCCTTCACGAAGAAAACAGTCAAATTTAACCACTAAACGACACCCATACGTAAGACCGATATACATATAATATCCGGCCTAAATCTCTCTAAATGTAACTTCCATCTTATGATATGAATGATTGATGAAAATGAAATGATATAACATATTTACAGTAATAATAAATTTGATAACAAATCATGATTAGTTCAACACTATTACAGTCGGTGTAACATAAGCAAGCCGGTTGTGAACACCAAGGTGGGGCAGTTGTCTTCTGAGTCAGCAGCCCGATCTATGGAACGCATGTTCATTGATTTCGTGGGTCCATTTCCTAGGTCTGTGTCCGGAAACTGATTTGCGCTCGATTGTTTGGAAGGGTTTTCTCGTTTTTGTTGGATCTTTCCGACACGTTTTCCACTACGAATACCGTGATCCGATGTTGGAATTCTATTTGTAGTGATTTGGACCGTGTTAATTTCTCGTCTCAGATAACGCGAAATCTTTTACTTCTTTCAAATTTCAAAAATTTTGTTTCGACTATGCAATTTCGCATGTTAATACCACGCCCTATTATCCAAATCTGTCTGTGGCGGAACGGGTAAATAGGAACCTGCGAGCTGCTCTAATTGATTACCTCCTTCAGGAACACTCGAAATGGAACACGTTGCTGACTTGGTTGATATTTTCTTTTAATTCGGCGCTGCACGAATCCCATGGTAAAACGCCGTTTTCGTTGAAGTTCTCGTACGTACCGAATTCTCCTTTAATCAATTTACGGTCCATTCATGATCCGTTGCCTGACCAACCTTCGGAACATAAGGTTCATGAAATCTGGAAGGAAGCTCGCAACGCCATGAAGGTATCGCACGATCGCATTGCTAAGCCATATAAAGCAGGGCGCGTAGACTCTAAGTTGAATGTTGGTGATCAAGTGTGCGTAAAGAATTTCTCTCCCAAGATTTTGGGTCGTCAAATGTCTGGTAAACTACGAGTACGATTTCGGGGGCCATTTGAGATACTCCCATTCATCACGCCTGTGACGGTCATGTTGAGGGACGGCGCCGCCAAACGAATCTTCCGGGCTCATCTAAGTCAGTGCAAATTAGTTGGGAATTTTCCGGACGATAATTGTGTATTTAAGTGATGATGGTAGTTATATTGTATGTTTTTGGTGGTGAAATGTTTTGGTGGTTGATATTGTTAGGGTGAAGGTGTGGACGATGATAGGTTGGGACGCATCAAACGTAATTGAATGTTCGTGAATATGAACTGTTAATCGTGACTTATAGACGATTTCCAAGGAACTGAAAAAGTGAGAACTCTTAATTGAGAATCGAGCTAATTATTTACTCGGATTTGAGCGTGTGAGAACTCTTGTGTGAGATTCTATAATCCATGTGTGGAGAGTCTTTCGCTACCTCGTGCCCCTTACTCATATTACGGGGATGTGCAGTTTTGGCCAAGCTGCATTTTCGTCGTGGTACTGACGGGTGGATGGAGCTTCATTGGACGATTTGATATATCTGCTGATCGGAATTATTGGAGATGATCTGGTGGAGTATGCCGTCCTGAGGAGGAAGCGTGAAGATGAACACGGTTGCGGTTCAGAGTAATACCAGCCTAGCCACAGATAAGAGAAATGAAAACTAGAGCAATCGGGCTATCAAACACCTGGTAGTCTATGTTGGGGGGGGGGGGGGAGGATGTGACAGTTGCTATCACATGTCACATATTGGTAACTAATACCCTACCCCACATGTCACATATTGGGGTTACAAATTCCCTACCCAGATTCTTCTAACACCCTGTTAGACCATGTCAGAATAGACATGTCTCCTAAAACACATTTCCATCTATGAACTTCTCTGATAATCAAAACCTATGAATTGAACAGCTTCTAAAACCAGTTTGGAACATGTCAGGATTGGCACGTCTCCTAAAACCTTATTTCTTTTGTGAATGTTTTGGACAACACCATGAAACTAATTTCGATATCATTTGAAGTTTGCTAACTGTCGGCGGGCGAGAAGAAAGGAAATTTGGATCTTCAAGTTGGCATGTATTAATGTAATGCATGAAAGAGGAGTGTGTAAGTTGCTATGTAAAGGTGTCTTGCATGTATATTTGTAGCGTGTGGTTTAAGGTTATTTTTATTCTGGTGAAATTAAATTATTACTAATAGTACTGCATTGTATGTATTTATTTATCAGTCTATTTAAGGGTTATTTTCCGGCTTTTGGGCGCGTGGCCCGCTTTCACTCAATGGGATTTGACCCAGTTTCCCTCTCCTCTTTTTAATGGGTAGCAGTAGTATTATATTAGGAAATGAGGGAGAGTGCAAACAAGGTAACTTTTTAAGGGGGGGGGGGGGTTACAATATTTAGTGTCAATATGTTTGGTCCTATTATGGTGGACTGGAATTTTTCTAGTTTTTGAGCTGATTGACTATCATTCAATAATATGATAGGTGACTCGAGATCTATAAATTTAGACAAAACACGTTTCGACCAAACAGCTTCTCTTACACCTTCACCCATGCAACATATTCTGCTTCAGTAGATGCTAAGGAAATGCATTTTTGCCTTTAAGCCCCCCATGATACAGCACCCCCTGCCATTTTGAACACAAAACCACTATATGATTTTCGGTCAGTGCTATCATTAGCCCAGTCAGCATCAACAAATCCCATGAATTGACCTCCATTCCTGACATACTTAAGTGACAAGTCTTTTCTGCAATTTAAATAACGCAGCACTCGCTTTGCAGCAGACCAGTGAGATTCATTGTAGCAATGATTAAATTGACAGAGATATGATATCGCATAGCTTATATCTGGGCGCGTGCAAACACTTAAATACATGAGTGAACCTATGCGTTCTCTATAAATAAGATTACTAGTTTCTGTATCAGAAACACCAAGATTCGGTATAGTTTCCAAAGGAGTACCAATGGGACTTGCATCGTGCATACCATATTTATTTGCAATCTCACTGATGTACTGCTCTTGGCTAAGATACATTGTACCATTCTTCTCATCTTGCCTTACTGTATACCTAAAATATAAGAAATTGGTCCAAGACCTCGTACCTTAAACTCTTTATCAATATAGGGCTTCAATGAGATGATCTCATTCTCATCATTATAAGCCACAATGAAATCGTCAACGTAGCCTATAATGCAATAATTACCATACCTTGGGCTTGTTTATTAAAATAGAAACAGGTTTCATCAGCACAATTTTTGTAACCCAATTTGACAAGAAGCCATAAATAGATCTTTTTAACTTGCAAACGTTATGCGCTGAACCTTTCTTGACAAAACCTTCTGGCTGTCATATGTAGATCTCTTCATCTAACTTTCCATTGAGAAAAGCAGATTCAGCATCCCAATGTACCACCTTCAGATTTGTTTGGACAGCCAAGGCAAGCAGCATCCTTAACGTGCTGTGTCGAACAACAGGAGAGAAAGTTTCTGTAAAATCTACTCCGTACCTTTGGGTGAAGCCCCTGGCCACAAGTCTGGCGTTATACCTTTGAATGTTACCATTAGAGTCTCTTTTTACTTTGAAAATCCACTTGCTACTGACAACATTCTTGCCCTGGGGTTTATCAACTATATCCCAGGTGGCATTTAACTGAAGTATCTCCATTTCCCATTTCATAGCCTGCTCCCACTTAACCCTATCAGGCATGGACATTGCCTCCTTATCTGTACTAGGTTCAGAGTCATCAGTAAGAGTCAAGTAGGTCACATAGTCTGACATGTCTACAGGCTTTTGTTCGCGCCTAGGATACCTTTGATTACCTTCGGCATCCCCCTCCATTGGCTCATTGGCGATGGTGACAGAGCTCTCAGAATCACTGCAGGCTGAATCTATTCCACTAGGGACATAGCTGAAATCAGCTGAGTCAACAGTATCAGCCACACCAGCACTGCTGATGCGTGATACGCTTTCAAGTTCCGAAATGCTCTCTGCCCCATACTCTGAGTTGTCGGGTTTTGCCTCACTGTCAGTGGGAACTAAGATCTGCAACATTCCAGGTTCATTAATCTGCAAGGATGGGCCGACATTACCTGGAGACACATGATACACCTCCTGGAACAAATCTTCAAAGAACTGTGCATCCCTGGACTTAACAAGTTTATGAGTAACAGGATGAATGAATCTATAGGCTTTACTGTCCTCACAATAACCACAGAAAATGTGCTTTTCACTTTTAGGATAAAACTTGTTTCTCCTTTGATCTGGGACATGAACTTGTGCTACACAACTAAAAATTCTTAGATGCTCCATAAATAGACTTTGTTACCAGTCCATATCTCCTCTGGAACTTTACCTGGAATTTTTCTGGCTGGGGACCTGTTTACAAGATAGGCTGCTGTATTTATTGCTTCAGCCCACATGCGTTTATCTACTTTAGACTCACTCATCATGGCTCTACATTTATCAAGTAATGTTCTGTTCATGCATTCAGCTATACCATTCTGCTGTGGGAAGTAGCTAGTTGTAGTTTGATGCTGAATGCCTTCTGATTTAAGTAGGCTCTCAAAAGCTTTGCCACAAAATTCACCACCATCTTCAGTGCGTAGGACCTTATTAGATCATTCACACTGATTCTCGACCTGTGCCTTGAAATCAATAAAGCAATCCAAAACATCACTTTTCTTAGCAAGGAAATACACAAAAAAAACTTTCTAGAATGATCATCAATGAAGGTCAAGAAATAGCGAGCATTGCTCCATGATGGAACTGGCATAAGCCCACATAAGTCTGAATAAGATCTAGCTTATTTTTACATACAGTTTTACTCTTACTTGACTTAAATGGTTGTCTAGCTTGTTTACCTTCAGCACATGAAAAACAGTTTTTAAAGCCATTATCTGAGAAATTAATTCCATGAGTGAGACCATCTCTTAAAAACTTCATGCTGTGGTTGTTAAGATGGCCCAGTCGTTTATGCCATACATATTCTGAGTCCTCTGTACAAATATTAGTTTGAGCACTGAGAGCATTGACTTGGTAACCCCCCCCCCCCCCACATTACTCGCAGTCAGTGCTTCATTACCTGTAGCAACAACGTTTTCACTATCATAAACTTCACAAGTATTGTCGGTGAATACCACAACATAACCCTTTTGTGTAACAGCAGACACAGATAAAAGGTTAGCAGTGAGACCAGGAACATATTCTACATTGGACAAGGTTTGTGAAATACCATTTTCTAATTGAACAGTTACATTACCAGATCCTTGGCCATACAATTTTTGATTGTTTGCTGTACTGATCTCCAGATTAGCATCAGCAGTGAAGTTCACCATCGCAGTCTTGCTTGAACTCATATGCTTAATAGCACCAGAGTCAACGAACCAAGCCCCTGTAGAGGCTCTTGCACTTAATGCCTGTCCATCGGTCGCCAGCATCATCTTGTCTTTCTTCGACTTCTGTTGAGTTGACTTCTGCATCTCCTCTTTCCTGCAATCCCACTTACAGTGTCCTGGCTTCTTGCATTTCCAGCAGAAGGGCTTCTTCTTCGTCTTGTCTTCTCGTGAAAACAGAACAGAATACTTGGATGGCTTGGAAGTACTTTTCCTACTCCAAGTAGTATCTTGTAGCAACTTGGTTCGGACTGTATCTGCAGTAAGGTCTATTCCGTAACTTTCCAGAGCCATAATCATAGGCTGAAACTCATCTGGTAGACCTTTCAGCATAAGAGCTGCCTTAAACTCGACGTACAGTGCCTTATTCATAGACGCAAGTTGCTGAGCAAGTCCCATTAACATACTCTTCCATCGTCTTGTAGTGCTTTAATTTAACTTTGCACAATTTCTTCAAGATGCCGATCCGCCGATTACCTCCTTTATCTGAGTAGGCCTTTTCAAGAGCTTCCCAGACTTCCTTCGCGGTCTTACAAGGCATGACGATTGGAAAAAATGATTTATCCACCATGAGGTTAATTCTGGCCCTAGCCCGACTTTCGTCTTTCGCTTTCTTCGCAGACGTTGTAGTATCTCCACAGATCTTCGAGTCTTAGGACGTTTTCCATCTCGAATCGCCAATCCACATAATTTAGACTACCTCGTAGCTTATATATAGGCGGTAACGAGGTGCTGGTTGCAGACATGTTGATTTCGATACGTAGCGAAATTCACTGTTCATATAACGAGCAGTCTATCATACGCACTTTATATTCACACGGTGGATTCGTGGCTGGGCCCATAACCTGTAGAATTACGAGGCACACAGGCAATTGAAATGGAACACACATTTAATGTACTTGACATTTACTAGAACAGAACTGAAAGTACAAGGTGATACAACATTCTTTTATACACACCATAACAAGAACAAAAGGGAAACATATATTTATGGACCAGGTTTATAATTAACAGTGTGACCAACACAAACCATGGTCACATATTTCAACAGTGTAAGCATACAGGTGTATGGGGTACTAGACTGGTACCCTACGCGCATAGATGCTTCCTCGCAAATGCTTCTTAACATGTTTGTTATTGGTAGTGTTTTTCAATTATATTTTTTTCTTTCAACTCAAGGCACAAATTGTGTTATTTTTGTTATTTCTATTTAAAAACATGGTACATGTGCATACATGGAGGAAAACTGTCTAATTTTATTTGCCAAAGGAAATGTCTACACAATTACTAAACAAAAGATCATGTAACAGTACCTGAACATCTTACTAATACACCCATCACAATTAACACCGGTTATCAGACAGATTCTACACACACCCAAAGTACACGGGGCTACATGACCGCGTTGTTGCAGCCCCTAAACTGAGGAACCAACCTACCTGAACATCAAAGTAACTTAGTCATTACGAGTCGACTACTGTACTATGACCGAAATACAGAGTTATTTTTAACACAAATTCTTCAGATTGATGAATTCTTGTAGATCTGTAAGTATGCTAGAATCCATTCGGATGTCACCATTTGTTGCTGATTCATCTGAAGGTAGTGAAAGAGCACTAAGTCTTTGCATCACAAGTTCTTCCCTTTTCACCTGTAATCTGGCAAGATGTAATTGTTCTAGTAGAACAAAACGCTGCAGTTCTTGAGTTGATAATTTTTCAGTTTCTTCTGTTTCCAACTTGAATTTCTTCCTTAATGGTCGCTTGATTTTCTGCTCAGTGTCTGCAATCGCAGTTGGAGAAAGTTGTGAGGATGTTCCTTCTTCTGAGTTTCCTGGGGGTACTCTTCTCTTCTTTTCGTCCCGAACCAACAGCACAAGCACCTGGAATTCTCTTGAAAACTGGATTGTGTTCAAAATCTAAAAGTTCTAACAGTTATTTTTCCCATTCACGTAGCTTATTTTTTTTGTTTCCTGTTGCATTCTTGTCGGTTTTTTTTTCTTGACATCTGTTTTCATATTATTGAGAATTTTTCTCAACTTTTCAGTTCGGTGGTAATACTTTTCCCTGTGTTGTTAACATATTCCTTTGTAATGTCTTTCAATGATTTTTCTTTAGCCTGCACAATTCCTGGCGTCATTGATTTGTTTAAAAGAATGGTGCGTTCTTTAAGCAACTTGGTAAAAATCAGCCTTTGACATCCACTTTCTACATTTCCTTCTTCTTCGCTGGAAGACATGCTTGCAGCTACTGGCTGTGTTCACACTGCCATCCGTTACCTGCGACACATGTCATCACCTGTCGAGATAAGCTGATTCCAGCCGTTGTCCTTTCCGGTATATTAAGTCTTTACTTACAAGCAGTGGCGTAGCCCCAAGGTAACTAGAATACTATCAGGTAGGCCGATATCTCAGTTCCAGCTTCAGTCGCCAGGCGGCTCCCTTTTCGCTGACGTCACTTCGCGGACAAGCCATTGTAGCCTGAAGTAGAAAACCAAGGCTAGTAAACTACAGAGGTTGCCTCAAAATGGAGCTCTTAGGCGAGGGGATCGCGGAGGGAAGGGAAAGGACGTGACGTCACACGTTTCCTCGTAGCGCGCGATGCGCGAGATATGCAAGGAAAGTCAACTTATATTGTATGGATTGCAGTGGTTTAAACACGTGTTTTAAGCCCTTTTGTTTATAATCATGCCAGGCCAAAGATGTGCTGTGGCAGTTTGTCACAGTTATTATAAAGTTGGAAATGACGTTTTTCACGATGCCTAAAGACGCATGCCTTAGCAATCATTGGATTGCTGCATGTAAAGGAAAAGATCATTGCAACCCTCAAACAAGTAGGATATGTTCCCTGCACTTTAATAAGAGTGAAGACTTCGAATTAGACTACAGGGTCGAATTGCTTAATATAAAACCAAGATTTCCAAGGAATCTAAAACCAAATGGTAAGTGAGCCTAACTGGCCGGCCTACTCTTAAGTTTTAATGACCTGCTAGGATGATTTTAAAGCTGTTAATATTTTTGACATATTTCGTACATGGTATCAGGGGCGTATATACAATTTTTTTCGAGGGGGGGGGGGCTGACTATCGTGGGAAATTGTGAGTACTTAATGAATTTTCTATTATAGCCTATGGAGTATGAATGGAAAATATCTAAATGGGCTACTTGTCAATTTATAAAGCAGAAAGGTAAACACTCATTTTCTTTTACAAATTGATAATTATTTCTTAAAAGTAGACTACTGTGAAATACATTGTATGTTGTACCCAATTTGGCTTTTTAGGGGAGGATCTGGAGCCCCCTCAGCCCCCCCCCCCTATATACGCCCATGCATGGCATTTGGTTTTTGGACAAGATGGAAAATTTCATGAGTAATTCTCTTTGTGTTGGTAAAAATTAGTTGCAAATATTCCAGAAAGCAGTCATCCTTTCAATAAAATCCCTTCGACTTCTGTTCCAAGATATGGCCCGTAGGCATAATACAAAGTACATTCTCACACATAGGCTAAATCAAGATGTACTGGAAAACTTCTTTTCACAATTGCGAACCCGTGGTGGCTCCCCTTGACTGCATTTACAGACTGAGGACTGACTATCGTGGGAAATTGTGAGTACTTAATGAATTTTCTATTATAGCCTATGGAGTATGAATGGAAAATATCTAAATGGGCTACTTGTCAATTTATAAATTTTAGGAAAAAATCCTGGAGTTGTTCAAAAGCAAACAAACACTGCTGGTCCAGATTCAGATGAATATGTAGTTGCTAAAGTACTAAACAAAGCTGGCATAGTGTCTGAATCAAGTAACGTGCTTCCAGAACCAACCTTAGGGAGCAATGTGCAACCTGCGTCCTTCATTGCCAATATCATGGAACAAAGTGAGGAAGATGGCTAGGCTTATGTTGCAGGTTATGTAGCCCACAAGTTCCAAGGTAAATTTCCACAACTTAGGAACTTAACCTATGGAATGCAAACTCAACACGATTATGCATTACCAACCTGGATTAAACACTTGTCATACGGTGGTATGACCGATCCCTCAGAAACTTGGCTAAACCAGTTCCGGCACATTTCAGCAAAATTCGTCACATTTCACGGAAAATACGGATTTCAACGAGGCGAGAACGTTCTAAGAAGAACGACAGATTTTGTGTCGAGAGAAGTTTCTGATGTACCGCCTGGTGGGGTTGAGGCAGCTGTGATAACAATTTTCTTCATCAGATTGAAACATTCCAATTCTATCTTGCATAAGAAGTGGTTATTGGAAGTCACTAACACCCACGATACTGCTACCGAGTCTAGACGAATTTCCAAGAAATTCAACAAGATCACAACATAAAATGTAAGTAGGCTACATTCAGTTATTTTATCACCCGTTTAACAATAATTTCATGAGAATAAACTGTCCTTTGCGTACTCAACAGCTGATGTTGACAGTTTCGTTACGTTCCCCACATGGCGCGTTTGGTATCTTGTGACGTCATCCGCCTTATGAGCGCTGATTGGTGAGTGAAAATTGAGGCAACCTCTGTAGTTTATAAGCCTTGGTAGAAAACGTCCTTTGTAATGTAGTTGAATGATCTATTTCGATGTGAAATAATGTGCTTTTAAAATGGGTGGCCACAGCAACTGTGCCGTTTCTGAGTGCAAAAACAATGGCCGTAGAAATTCAGAAGTGATTTACCACTCTTTTCCTAATGATAAGGAAGTTCGAAGGCAGTGGATTCTAAGATGCAGACGAAAGGATAGCGTCAATGCTAAAACTGCTCGAGTTTCTTCTGCACATTTTTTGCCATAGGACTACGAACGGGACCTCAAAAATGAATTATTGGGTTTGCCTCTGAAGAAGAACTTGCGTGTTGGTGCAGTTCCTTCGCAGAATATACCTAACTGGCATGGAGACAATTGTGCTACAGAGCAACAGGTATGTTAAAAAGACTGCTGTTTTTAATATTGATATTGTGAAATATATCTGTCACGAGTAGCTGGAGCACATTAAAAGAAATCTTATGTATTTGCACTTTGACTGTCGAAGTTTGAGTAAGCCGCGACGTGAGTAGGCTGATGTAAATACAGTATGTGTATTTCAATACATATCACAGACTAATATCCTAGCTCACAAAGAGACACCACGCACTGTACATCTTCGTGATAAGACGGAGATGCAGCATGCTTGTAATGCTTGTATGGTTTAAGGTGCCGTTGGCACTCGTTTTGACGTATTGAAGCGGCAGTAAGGCAATTGCCCAATCTGTATTCTTCCCTTGACAGGGCAAGACTAGGTTTACATAAGACGGTTTGATGTCTCTCTTGCTAATCCGACCTCCTCACAAACCAACTGGCTTCGACTCTCGCCGTCATCACTAGGTAGTCTTCCTTTTAGTAGTTTACCTAATTCTAAGCAGAACATTGTACTGTGTGAAAATTGCGAAATTAAACGTGTGTTGGCGTAACAATGTATGATAGTCTAGTGCTAGTCATCTAGTTAAGCTAATTATGTCACCAGTCTCCCGGAGGCAATTTTTTGTTACCCATAGAACGCAACTCCGTCAACGACGGATTAAGAAAAGCTAGCGATCAAATAAACATAACAAAATACCTACTTTTAAACGCGCCTTGTTGCGCTCAACCTCGTGTGGCATAACTGACAAGAGGCGGGTTCGATTCCCATCTCAGCCCTCCTGGAAGTGGTTTTCCGCGGTTTCCCACTTTTACTTCAGGCGAATACGGGGATGGCTCCTAAATTAAGGCCACGGCCACCTCCTTCCCAATCCTCATCTCAATTACAAATGCACACACTAATACAACCATCAAAAGAACACAGGCTATCCGACAAATTCCACACACACCCAAGTACACGGGGCTACACGACCACGATGTTGCAAAGGCCCAAACGAAACAACAACATACCACCTAAAGTGAGTACGTTAGTGCAGCACTTCTACAAGACCATATTAATAGCTAAAGAAAAGCAGAATCTAAGAAACTGGGGGATTATTGCCGGCCTATGCCTCAAACCATTTTAAAACATTACAATTGTACGATCATCTGAATACAGCGACACTATACAGCAGGGGTAGGGGTGGGTGAGCGGCAGGTCACCAACAAAAGTATAATTATCTGAAAATTAAAAACCTAGGGTTATTGTCTTGTTCCGCCCACCCTAAAGTCATTTCATAGGGCTGATGACCTTGACGTTCCTCTCTCATATGTGTATTGCAATATAATAAAATGGAATACTTCCTTTAGATCGACAGAAATTTGCCTCCCAAGTTCTCAAGTCTGCATCCGCTCTTTCCGTACAGTGTATGGTGTCTCCTTGTCAGCGTCTAAACCTTGATTATTATCGCAAACATGTGGATTTGCATTCCACTGATTGTCGGACTTGAAGTGGTTTTCCATTTCAACTCCAGGTAATTGGCAACTCAAACTAACACTTGGGGCGCTGCGGTCGTCTGGATAAGTAGGGTAAAAATACTCAATAACACGCGTTTGATATGGAACACTTTTTATTTTTCGGTTATAATCAGTAAATGTGGTCCCTAAAGTTATGACAGTGTTATTTTCAATTGTATATATGTATAACTGTGCGATACACGTGATCTAATTTGTGTGTTCCACTGGATTTTATGTGTCAATTGCATATTATCAAGCATCGGTTGACTGCTGGTATTTGTTTTTGTGCAGTTCGAGTCATGGCGCTGTTACGTTTAAAAGCTATATTTGAGTTTGCTCATTGTACCATAGACTCTAGAAATTATTTGCTGCTTGGTTGGGCGAAAGGATGAGTTTAACTTGTATTAAAACTCGGGGTAGACAGGAATTGCTTGATTTGGATGGTAAGTATTTACCCTGCGAAGTCAAATTAGGCCTATATGACTCGTAGTGGATTGGCTCGGATATCGCAGAGCGAGGTGATGACGGTTGGTAGGGTTATTGGAAATGAATTAGGGAGCGGGAAAGGATACCTGACTGATGAAGCTTGGCTGTCCTCGGCTGGTGTAGGCCTAGGCTTGGCTGTCTACTATGGCTTGGCTCGGCGAGACTGTGCTGGGCTGCGGCTTGGCACGGCGTAAGTGAACAACCCATCCTGTCGTCAGCGAGTGTAGTAGTGAGTGGTCCAACCCGCTCTTGTTGCCCGTATTTATTTGGTATCGTCACCTTTCTGCTATTGCTATTTGCATCTTTTGGAAAGTGATGAAAACGTATATCCGCAGCCCTCTTATACTTCGACTTACAGCCGTAAACTAAGCAATATACTTTGCTTTTACTCATTTTGCACTCTATCAACGAGAAAAACTTATTGCTTATGTATAAACACGAAGAATTTACCACGATCCACTTATCAACACAAGAAACCATATACAAACAGTCATCACGTGACAAATGTACCCTACTTGGTAAGTTTCTCATTTTTACCGCTAGATGTCATATCAGATAGCTGGAGTTGCCAATTGCCACGGATGGTACTTACCTCACATATCATGACGGCATTCTTCTGAATTCCTAGTACAACCCATTCTATGGAACCGTAGACACTATTATGTCCTAACACATATAGTATATAAATACATTGAGATGGGCGTCTCATGCTTCGACAGGAAAATAGTAATAATAATACGATAATAATAATAGTAATAATACAAGTATAGTATTTTATTACAGGTCAATAATGAACGGGAGATGCGCCAGCAGAAGAGAACAGTGCTTAAGAGAGCAATGTCAACAATGGAAGCCTTGTCGCCCAAGAAAAAAACAAAGCTGGATGAAAATATCTCCAATTAGTCGACCTCTGAGGAATCAGTACCTCCAGACACGGAGATCGAGAGACTGAAAGAAGAACTCCAATCTATGAAAATGGAAAATGAAGCCATTTTAGTAGCTTTGAAGAGGAAGAATGCCGCTTTACTTAAAAGCAACATCGTCTTTAAAAAGAGCAACTGGGCTCTTAAGAATACCAGAAGTCCAAAATATGTTGTGCCCTTGAAAAAAGCGCCTACAAGGTCAAAAGTGAAAAAAAGGGGAACCAACTTCGAAGTCAGGAAGATTTTATCGTCTTGTTTTACCTCAGGGCAGATCCGAACTTTGCTTAATAAGTCTAAACGCCCAAGGTGGAATGCAGAGGACATAGCTCGTGCGCTCACCTTACGGTCCCTCTCAAAAAAAGAGCTATGATTATTTACGGAAGTGTAATTTTCCTTTGCCCTGTCATTCGACACTACAGAAATGGACAAAAAGTTTTAAGTGTCGACCTGGCATATTAGAGGAAGTAATTTCCATTTTAAAGGCAAAGGCGGTGAGCTTCAATCCACTAGAAAAAGTTGCTGTTTTAATGTTTGATGAAATGAACATTGATGGCCGTATTTGCTATGATTCTACTGATGATGTGGTTCTTGGACCCCATAGCAATGTACAGGTGGTCATGATCCGTGGCTTATTTTCGAACTGGAATCAACCCTTTTTTTTCGATTATGACGTCACAATGACCAGTGAGCTGCTTACCACAATTGTGAACAAGGTCGAAAAAATTGGGATTAAGATCATGGCAGTTACTTTTGATATGGGAGGTAAGAATGCCAAGGTATGGAAGGAGTTCAACGTGAGCACATCGAAGTCTTACTTCACAAACCCGTCTGATCGTAGCAGGAAGATTTGGGTATTTTACGATGTACCTCACCTGCTGAAGCTGCTAAGGAACCATTTTATAGACGAGGAAGTGACATTGCCCGATGGGACTGTGTTCGGTAAAGAGACAATTTCAGAGCTTACGGAACAACAGAAACAAGAGCTCACAGAAGCCCATCTAAACGTGATTGGACGAGCTCGGCAAAATGTTCGATTAGCAGCTCAACTTTTCTCTCGGCGCACTGCAAAGGCATTGAAATATATGTCGAACAAGGACAAAGAAAGTATTTTCATTGAACTCGTTGATGATTTATTTGATGTTCTCAATTCGCGTTTTCCTAAAGACAACAAGACACCCATGCGAAGTGGATATGGACTACTACTTCGCAGTCAGGAAAACACCTTAAAGAGATTTTTAGAAGTGTGTTCGGCTATACGATTCGGAAATAGAAAAAACCTTCTCCCCTTTCAGAAAGGGTTTATAATATCAATCAAGTCTCTCCTGGGACTTTATGAAGATATGAAAGCCTGTGGTGTAACATACATCCTCACTTCGAGACTGAATCAAGATTGTTTGGAGAATTTGTTTTCTAGAATACGTGGATTTGGAATATTTTATAACAATCCTACCCCATTCGAAGTACGAAACAGAATGAGGTTGTTAATTCTTACTGGGAATGCAAGCGAAGTTCCTCTGTCCGCCAACACCTCAGTCATTGAAGATCATGACCAACCTTCGACTTCACTGGAAGAGGCAACTGATGACGATTTGACGAAGTTTGTTACAACTGAATTGTACGTTACTGATGATGCCTCACTGCAAAACAATCCTGCACCATGTGATAAAGGTCATGAAATCCATCTACAGGTTGAGGACGATCAGGCCTCGCATCAGGGAATGTCAAATCAAGACATGGCGGAAGATGCCATAAAATATGTCGCAGGGTATTTAGCATCCAAGTGCCGGTCAGTTGATAAAACGTTAGGTTCTTCAGAACAACTCAGTGTTCCGCAAGAAGCTCAAGACTGGATATCCATAATTTCCAAAGGAGGACTCATTTCACCAACACAAGAGTGGGTAGACAATTTTTTTTTATTATTATCTCATAAGGGGCACCTGAGCCGAGGCTCGTGATAGTGCAGTACATCAAGGTAACAATGGTATTTTAGAAATTACATGTAAGTTACATTGTTGAATCCATTAAGAATTTAAACAGTTCTTTCCTGAAAGTTCTCAGTGAGGAGATATTTTTCAGGCCATCAGGCAGTCTATTATATATAGATGATGAGTAATGCCATAGTGAATTATTTCCAAACCTGCTGGTATTTATTACATTATAGTGGATATTGCTTGCATTTCTGGTGATGTGTGAGTGAGTATCTGAATTGGTTGTGAGTATGATATTTGAATTGGTTATTTTATGTTTAATTTTATATATCATTATTACTGAGGCTCTTTGACGGAGACAATTTAGTGATAGGACATTACATTGTTGGTATAATTGAATTGTAGGTGTTAACATGGGAAGATTGAAAAGTATTTTCAAAGCCCTTTTATGTAATATATTAATTTTATTGAATAATCCTTTGCTGCAACAGGCCCAAATGTGAATCATGTATGCAATGTGACTTTCAATAAGTGCGTGATATATAGACTTCAGTAGTGCTCGAGAAACTTTGTATTTTACTCGGCTTAGAACTCCTATAGCTGGAATTATTTTTCCACCAATAGCTTTGACATGATCATCCCATGAGAGTAGCTCATCAATGACTAATCCCAAAAATTTGGTAGATTTAACTCGGGGTAGACATTGGTCGTGGAAGAATAATTGCATGTCTAAAGGTAGGTTGTAGGAAGGCTTGTGAAAGACGATATAGTTAGTTTTACTTAAGTTAACTGTTAGACGGTTTTCATGCACCCATGATAGAATCAGATGTGCATCTTCCTGCATTTTCTGTTCGAGTTCATGGACAGACTTTCCAACATAGAATACATTGGTATCATCAGCAAATAGGGATATCTTACCGTTTAAATTTAGTCTACCAATGTCGTTGATAAATATTAAAAATAATATTGGGCCTAAAACAGATCCCTGTGGCACCCCAATAGTAATTGCTTGGCAACTACTCTCAGCATTCATGCAACTAACAAATTGTTCCCTGTCTTTAAGGTAATCTACAAACCAGTGAAGTGCAGTTTAAACCAAATCTACTTGTTGATTGTCACTTTAACTCAGAGAGCCATACCGTGACATACAGACAATAAACACATATGTAACATAAATTTACAGTATGGCGTTAGATAATTAAACCAAATGTTCTTTCGGCATTTCATAGCTTCCACGTTATTTCAAAACTTAATAATGCTTTGCAGTAGTTATCTTCATTCACAATATCACTGGGCAACTTTTCTGATGGAGACTGCACAAAGTTCTTTCTTAATCATAAATGTGGACACAGTGTTCTTCATTTTTAGACAGTTCTCCATGGGAGACACATCACAGAAAGAGTTACTTTTATTTCCATATCGAGCCCTTACTGACTGTAAGAGTCTGATAAGTTTTGTAGTAAGGAAAAAAACCATCAAACTCACAGGAAAAATCTACAGACAGCAATATGTGGCTGTACTGTAGTAATCGTATAGGCTACCTTGTTAATACAGATAGGCTCTCCTAGGCTTTAACAAGATTTATAGCTTAGGAAGCCGTCTCCTGTACTTGAATGCTTAATTTACATGCATCTTTGTTCTGAATCTCATCCGACGCTTTCTTATTCCACATTGCCCCGATGGTATTAAAATATTTTGCTAATTGACCTGCTTTCCCCCATTCCCTTTTTAGTAATTTAATTAAAGTGTGATACTCATTTTCATTTTCTATTCTGTTTAGATCTGCTTTGTCTACAAACTTTGCTCTTATCATTTTAATTTCCTTGCATTCCCTGATCAGGTGCGATGCACCCATAACCTTCCCACAAAACAGGCAAATGTCCTCTTTTCCTACTTCTCTCAACGCTTTGTTCTTATACACCCCCATTAACCACCAAATTATCCCTCTCATTTCTCTTTTCATTAGGCATTGAGGCTTTATGCTCATAAAGTTCCTTATTTGGCAGAACTCCGTTATGGTTCTCCTACTGGTGCACTCTTCTCTTAGCACCTGCAACTCTACGTCATTAACCCTTCTACACACTTTTTTGCACACCCTACCTTCCTCTCTTTGTAAGTCCCTATCCCATAGATAACCCATTCCTAATCTTTCCAGTACACTTCTTACCCCGTCCACCCAGTAGCCCTCTTGCTGATGCTTCATTTGGTGCAGGTAGGCTACCTTAAGCATTTCCCCCCTCCACCTGCTTTTAAACGAATCCAAGACTTTATGACCTTTTTTATGATATGTTGTCTAATGCTTACATCCTCACACAACATTCTCGCTCCACAATTCGCCGTGCAACTAGGTAGCCCCAAAATTATCTTGGCAAACCTACTTACAATACTGTCCAGGGTTTTCGTTCCTTCCTCTAAACCCCATACTTCCACTCCATAGAGTGCTCTTGAAACGATGAGTGCGTTGAACACATTCTTATACACTTTGTAGTCAAGATTCGGTAACCTACGCTCTAACACTTTAACATTCGCCAATGCCGCTAGCCCTTTCGATTTTGCCCTTTTAATTTGTTCGGTCCATTTACCATTGCTCGCCAATATCGTCCCTAGATACCCATACATGACCCACTTTTCGTTCGTAGCCAGTTTAACTCCCTTTTTGCAGACCATAACTTTGGTCATACTCGGGTTAATTTTTAAGTTCCAGTCCTCACAATATCTCACAATATCGTCAATACTATATTGCATATTATAGGGTGTTAGAGCAAGCAGAAGGATGTCATCAGCAAAAGCTAGGCCCGGGATATCATAATTGTCCAAGCAAGGGTTGGACCGTTGCTCAAAGTCCTTTGAATCGAAAATATCGTTGATAAATAGCAAAAAAAAGCACCGGGGATAATTTGCATCCCTGTTTTAATCCTATATTAGACGTTATCTCTCCTACAATTACATCATCTTTAGTTTTAATTGCACATTTCACTTCGGAATACACATTCTCAATTGCTCGTATCATTTTATGTGACACCCCGATTTTTCCCAGCTTTGCCATGACGGCTCCCCTGCTCACTGAATCAAACGCCTTCTCCAAATCAATAGCTGTGATATACAGCTTACCTCTTTTCCTTCTTATGTACTTGTCCATCACCGTTTTAACCACCATTATATTGTCACTGGTTCTCATCCCTTTTCTGAACCCTGTCTGGAGTCTCGAGAACACCGAACAGCCCTCTGCCCATGCTATTAAACGCTTGGATAAGACCCCGGTGTACATTTTGCTCAAATTATCAAGCAAAGTTATGCCTCTATAGTTGCCTGGGTCTAGTTTGCCCCCACGCTTCTTATATATTGGACAAATTATCCCCTCCTGCCACGCCCTCGGAAATCTACCTCCTTCAAAGATTTTGTTAAAGATTTTTACCAAGCTGTCCATCATGAACCTATTGTTACTCAACTCTTGCCAAAATTCATTTGTTATCCCCGAAATAACACCTGACTTCCCTCCCTTACTTTCTGCTATTACTTTCTTAATTTCCTCTATCGATATGACTTGGTCCAGCATAGGCAGAGCGGCCTCCAGCCCCCTCGGGACGCCAAACTCATCCCTCTTCCTCCAATTATCTTCAGCATTTAACAGATTCTCATAATATGCAATCCATACTTCATCACTAATAGAGCTCCCCCCACCACTTCTGCTCCCCCTACAGTAAGAATTTATCCTGCTCCACACTTTGCTACAGTCGTTAGCTTTAGAATCCTTATTTAGTGCTGTAGCTTCCTTACCCTGCCATTCATCTTTCATTTTGCTGAGCAGTTCCCTATATTCTTTCCTTAGACGACAAAATTCTACTCTCATCGTATCATCCCCTCCTCTCTTGTATAACTTCAGTGCCCTAATAACTTCGGTTTTCTTCCTTCTACAAGATTCATCGTACCATCCTTTAATTCTCCCTAATTTTCCTCTAGCCTTCAAGCGCATTTTCCGCCCGGCCATCATAATTGCATTCTCAATCATACGTATTACCCCTTCAATTTCATCATTACTGATCATTAAACTTATCCCTACCTTTATCAGCTCAAAATTTTCTCCCTTGAAGTAGTTCTGGAACTTTCTGCAGTTTTCCTCGCTCCATCTGAATCTATTTACTTTTCTCTCTATAGCTTTAACTTGTGGGTTCCCTTTTGATTTTGATTTTGTCACCGCTCCCTGCATGTTGACGACAATTGGTAGGTGGTGTGATTCCCCCCATTCTTCAACAGTGAACCTCTTAATTAGGGCTAGTGCTCCTCTGGAACATATTGCTAAATCTATTACACTTCCTCCAATCTCTGTTATATACGTCAGGTTACCTTCTTCATCCCCCACACAGACACCATTTAATATATATAGCTCTTCTGCACCACATAGTTCCAAAATCTTTTCTCCGTTCTTATTACATTCCTTGTCTTTGCTGTGCCTATCCCCACATACGGCCTCGGCAACCCCCTTGCTGTAAAGGGGCTTTCTGTCTGCAATCCTCGCATTGAAGTCCCCTAAAAGCACAATCTCTGCCTCTTCATATATATTTTGAATTCTGTTTATTTCAATAGCTAACTCATCGAAAAAGCTTTCTCTTGCATACGGGGAATTCTCCGGAGGGTTGTAGACAAAGCCGAAACATACCGTTCCTTTCCCCCTCCCCCTAATATCTGCTTTTACCCACACTACTTCTTCCAGTTCTGAACTAATAAATTCTGAAAATTCCCTCACCTCTTCTTTAATTAAAACAACAATTCCCCCCGGGAATCTACCTGTACGAGCTTTCCTAATCTTAGGTTTTGTATATATATTGAAGCCATCTATTTTAACCTCGCAACCTACAGGGAGCCAACTCTCAACAAATCCTACAATCTGCATATCTTCTATTAGGGTCAAAACTACATCGTTCCCGCTCTTATTTTAAAAACCCTCTATATTTACGCTAGCAATATTCCAGTTTAGTTATTTTTTACCCCTACCCTCTTCGCTGGCGGTAGCTTTACTTCTAGTAACTCTAGCTTTCTCTAGCTCTAGTATACTGCCACCTGGAGAAGAAATGACCTCCTTATCCACATTAAACTGCTCTGTCAAGGTTTTCTTGCCCCATAGTTCTTTTAGACTAGTAACTCGTTGTTTGACAGTCTCACCTTTCTGCAAACCACGCACTTGTCCGGTGTTCCTGGCGCTGACGTTAGTCGTTCCTGCTCGCGCCACTTCCGTGTTGGACTTTGAGGTCGATGCTCTCTGTTGAATCATCACCGCACTTCCCTCTGAACCGACAACTGCTTCCGCCTGGTTGCTAGGTCTAACTGTCTCCTGTTGTTGTTGCTTCTCCATATCCTGGAGTTGTGCCACTGTCCAAATCCGATCCCAGTTGTTGCCGCTAACCGCCAGTCTATTGCCTTTTACATAAGCCTTGAGACCAGAGCTCCTTGCCTTCCTTAAATGAAACTGCAAGGTCCGTTGCTCGCTTGCCTCTTCTTTACTCATTTCTCTCCTTACCCATATCTTCTCCCCTTTCAGGTTCTTTGTGTTCGCCAGAATTCTGTGAGCCATCAGCGAAGAAACTAATGACACTTTCACGGGCCTCGTGCCCCTTCCCCGGCCTATCCTGGTCACATTGTCAATCTCTGAGACTCCAATGTTTATCCGCATGCCTTCACTAATCACTCGGAGCACCTTGGATGTTAGATCCTCGGTGCTTTCCTTGGCATCTTCCTTTATTCCGTAAATGAAGACGTTTTTCTTTCTCTCATCCAGCTTGGCCTTCCTTAATTCATTTACCTCCACCTCTAATATCTTCACCTTTTCTCTTAGGTCTTTTATCTCTCTACTATTCTCGGTCAGCCTTTCTGTCACTATTCCCATCTCTTCTCTTATACATGTCTTCATCTCCTTAAATTCCTTACATTGCTCACGAAGAATGTCCCGGATCTGGTCATTTTGTGACACTTCCTTTACAATTTCCCTTATTTTTTCCATTTCTTGCCATCCCAGCTGACCAGGCCCTGGGTTTGACTCCACTCCTCCAATTAATAGTAGCGTCGCCACAACCAGCGCTACCATCCCCATCGCCAGTTTCAACCAAGCAAGCAAGGTGAATAGACGTGCAGTGAAGTGTAAGGAAGAATGGGAATCACTATTCAGCAGTACCGGGCGGTCATCGGCCGCTGGCAGGCTAGAGTGAAGTGCGATTTCGGTGTCGGGAAGGTGATAGCGGGCAACGTCACTGAACAGATGGGGGTAGACAAATTGAAACAGTTCGAAGTAATTTTTTGCAGTTTTCATGGATTAATGAAAATATCAAAATGTAAAGGTGTAATTACTACAATGGCTTCTCTGATTTCTTCTAAATTTCCAGAAATGCATGAAAAAGTAGTCAACCTATACGCACGAACTAGGACTTTTATTCGCATTAGATATTTAAATCAAAATCGTAAAATAGAGTCAATGAAAATGTATGCTGCTAAGGAAGGACGACAATGGGCTGCATCTTCGTCAGCTAAAGCTAGTACGGCATAAAGCTCTCTAATGACACATATGGAACACCTACACGAAGACTACCACAAGTCAAAAGTATGATTTTGAGCTATACCGTGAACTAAATACTGCACTGCACACTCTACGTGCTGATAAATTTGTATTACTCTAATTTCTTATTTACTTCTTTACGTGGCAGTAGCCGAAAATGTCATTTTTAAAGCTTGTACTTAACAGTGGTAGTTCATAGTATGATAAAGTCATGTACCAAAACTGCACAGATATCAAAAGTTCGAATTCTGACACCGTGTGTGGTTTTTCTGACAGTTCTCCACACTCCCTCCAGGAAAATGTAGGGATGGTGCATATTTCAAGTCTTGAGGCACCTACTTCAATCCTAAATGCTGAAGATTACAATTACACATACTAACTTATTACAAAAACACAGGTTATCAGGCAAATTCAACACACACAAGTGCATTAGAATGATGACCAAGATGTCACAATCCCAAAACTGAATAGTTAAGAACAGAAATGATTGGATTCTAGGATGTGTAAAATTTCATAGCCGTTAATTAACTCATATTCATTACGTGTTAAGTCACCGTCGACATTTCTAACATCATTCATAAGTATTCTAACATTAGTAGATCGAAAGGTTTGTGCAATTACGTAGCTATTAACTCGTATATATTAAGAAAACTGACCTCAAGCAAAATTCTGTACGGTATATGCCAGTGTTACAGTGCCGTGGGACTCGCCTATGTCCGCGAGGTGACGTCACAGACTGCTAGACCAATGGCTACTATTACTCGCGCAGAGCTCGTAACGGTACCCCCTGGCGTAGCCCATTGGAAAATCGGCAGATTGTGATTTGTGTCTGGTGATGTACTGTTGTCGCCTTTCAGTCCGGGGTCCGGGTCCCCATTTGTTGCTACACACGTCTTCATGACAACGTATAACCACAGTCGATCTACAGATCGCGAAGCTTGGCTCATATTTTTCCACAGCCAGACAATAATGCTCTCATGCAGCCAGCAAGAATGTGCCGACTGCACTGTGTTGGTGTATGTTATTGTTGCTGGATTTACTGTATGTGAGCATTGTGTAAAGTTTATGTCTTTAATTTAACATGTGCTTTACAAGAGGAAATATGCAGTTCAATAAACAGCAATATTTCAGTGTTGCTAAGTAACCTATATGATCGCTTTTCAGTCGGTCAACACGAGTGTACGCTACCCAATTAGATCAGGTGGGCAGTGACAATTTATCTCATAATTCCTGAAATAAAAATACATGAATCGTGTATACACTTAATAAAACACTTCGCAGTTAA
This sequence comes from Meconema thalassinum, assembly GCA_946902985.2. Taxonomy (NCBI): domain Eukaryota; kingdom Metazoa; phylum Arthropoda; class Insecta; order Orthoptera; family Tettigoniidae; genus Meconema; species Meconema thalassinum. The sequence continues at coordinate 1,205,333,565 of OX336388.2, forward strand.
AAGAGGTGGGGGGTGTAAGAGAAGCGTTTTATTAAATGTATAAATAATTACTGTGTTATGAATTACACAGGGAAATTCAATGTTACTCCTCGACCAATCTAATTGGGTGTATTCGTGTTGACCGACTGGGAAGTCAGACTGTTCAAATAGCAAGACGACACCGGAGTTTCCAAAGGACCCTAAAAGGTAAGATTTGATCTATGGATTTTAGGCTAGTATTATAAAGCTTTTCAAGGGGAGCGTAATGGTGCAGTGGCTTAGCTGCTCGTCAATCACCCGGACGGCCGGAGTTCCAATCCCACTGACAGTGGGGTGGAATTTTCACCGGAAATATTACGTGGCATCAAGAAAGGCATCCGGCCTTAAATCCCCGGCCAAAACCAAAATGAGCCTGATTGGCTCCGACGACCCCAATTAATTGGGATACGCAGTAGAAAGTATTTAAAGCTTTTCAATCAAACAACGGAACTAAGTCTTTAACTGGTTATAAATCAATAATAATGCTATTGGTTTTAGGTGCCTTTTAACTACTGTGGCTTTTAGAGACACCGGGGTGCCGGAATTTTGCCCTGAAGGGGATCTTGAACGTGCCAGTAAATCTACAGACACGGTACCCTCGCATTTATGCACCCTTAAATGCCAGCTGACTGCGCCAGGATTAGATCCTGCAATATTGGGAACAGCAGGCGAGAACGTTACCGCTGAGTCACGGAGCCAGTCGGTTAAAATCAGAAGCATGTCTCGTTAGGATATCTATGCATGGCTTTGGTTGAGTAGTCAGTAGCATGCGGAACTGCAATGCCCAAGTTCGCGGGTTCAAACCAAGTGGAAGTCATCGGGCCAATGCCATAGATTTATGGCACGTAAAAGAACTTACAATTGTAATTCTGAGTGGAATTATTCATGCAAAGAACGCCTTTTATAAAAAAGAAGAATCTCTTCACATCCAGAAGTATAGACCTAAAATAATGTAAAGACTGTTGAAGACGTACGTGTGAAATGTGGCTTTGTATATTAGTGAGACCTGGACAATAGGGAAGTCAGGAGGAGAAGTTGATGGCATTTGAGTCTTTGTGCTGGAGAAGAGTGCTTAAGATCAGTTGGAAACAACATATGACAAATGAAGAGGTATTCAGAAGAGTAGGAGTAAGTAGAAGCTTTACGAAGAGTCTGAAAACAGACATAATAGCCTGGCTGCTAGCAAGTCATCGAATGGATTTTAGAAAGGAAAAACACAAGATACATCACACAGATAATGACAGACCCGAACACAAAATCATTTCACGAATTGAAGAGGATGGCGGAGAATAAAGAAGATTGGCGAGTTGCTTAAACCAGTCCTAGGGCTGTTAACATGGGAAAATAGAATCGGTCTTTCATGAAAATGTTCAATTTTTTAAAATTATCAATATTTATTCCCTGAAGCTTCCCCTTTAAACTGGTGTATTGCACATTGCTGTATTATGATTATTACTATGTTAAATGTGCATATATCTGAGATGGAGTGTGGAGCTATTCTGTTCGCCATCTGCCATGTAGGACTACATATCTGTCAAACTTTTCTCTGCGATTTTCAAACCTCCCATCTTTCAGTGGGACATGTATTTGGTGTAAGAGATATAATATAGCAAACCTTATGGGAATGTTGACATGCGCTTGAGTGCGTGGGACACGTGAAAAAAAGAATAGGGACTAGACTTAGAAGACCGAAGACAGCTTCAAAAAGAAAGAAACTAGGCGATGGAAAGGCATTAGATGGAAAAGGGAGGCTGACTGATGCAGTGATCGACCACATTCAGAATTGTTATGGGCTAGCCATCAGACAAAATACAGGCAATGTGGAAGCTATGCGGAGAACTGTGTTGGCTCTGTATTATCACATTGCCTCCACAAATGAGGCTCCCCAACATGGATTGTGTCCTGAAGGTGAAAACGGCTGGTGTAGATATAATATGGGGAAAATATTTTGGAAGACCTACAATCATCACCATAGTTTGCCAGCAGTAATAATGGATGAGATCTAGCCTATCTTCACTGTCTTGGCTGATATTTTTTTTTATAAAGAAATGCCTGCACGGGAGAAGCCAGAATCCCAACGAGTGTATCAATAGTGTAATAAGAAATCGTCAACCTAAAACAGTCTTTGTATGTATTAGCACACTGCATTTTGGTGTCTACGATGCTGTGCCATCATTTAACCGGATAAATATCACCAAATGTCAAGTTCTAGAGATGTTAGGATTGCGTTCTGGCAACCAGACAGTGCACGCCATGTTGACTCTAGATCACGTTAGAGTAAGAAATGCAGATAATGCTGAAAAATCTTAGCCATGACTAGAAGATTTTTTCAGCTTCTTTTCAACCAAGAACCAAGAAACTTTAGGAAGCTGTTCATTAGAGTGTTTTACACACACTGAAATAATTTCATGTTGATATGTAATTTAGAAAAAAAATATAATGGTGATAATGTACCGAAAAATGGAGGCAAAAAATCTTAGGTAAAAGAAATATATATCTCCCTCATTACACCCACTAAATTGTTTTTATCATTTCAGTATACGCATAATGCCTATGTTCATACGCTGTAAAAATTTGAGTTATGTAGCTATCATGGTTTCCAGGAAAATGTACCTATAAATTAACATTGTGAAGATAGGCGATTCTATTTCCCCTTAAGAGAGGGAGAGGAGAGGAAATTAGATGAATAGATACTACGACGACGATAATGATAAGCTTTTTCAAACTTGGTACATCTCGCATCTATGGCCAGGTTCTCGCTCTGATTCCCAGAAATCCTTTCACCTAAGTACTTAACTGCAGGTGCCTTTCGTATGATAGTGTCTGTGAGGGGAATATAGAAGGCGACTCTTTGATATTGGTCATAAATACAGTCTTCTGGACGTTGATCAGCAAACCAGTCTCAACCGCTACACTATAAAGACTCATATTATATCAAAAAACGTATTAGAGGTCTCTCTATCTCATATTTCACTTTAATTACAAATTGCTGCGAAAACGTTTATTTAAATATTATCTCACAGTTAAGAAACATTGGGCGTGGTCACCGTGAGATGAGTGAGAATGTCAAATATCATTCAAGCATTAATTTAAATTTACTATCAATATTTACGGCCATGACAGATATCCCTGTTTGGAAGTAAGTGTGTACCTATTCTTCCCCTAAAAAGTATCTAGCAATCAAAAATAAATACAATTTTTAAGTCGTTAACATGAAACCAACAGCCGATGGCCGATATATATGTACAAACCCTTGACTAAATAGGTTTGGTAGACTTTATATGGCCACCGCTGTGGTCTCGGAGCAGCGTTCTAGCTCTTCACTCAGGCTCCCACCGTGGTCTCGGATCAGCGTTCTAGCTCTTCACCCAGGCAGCCAGGGTTATATTCCCAGTACTGACCAGGAGGTCTGGAACAGCGATGACCCAGCGTCGTACTCAATGGCGGCTGGTGCAGAAAATCAGTGGTGTGCTGTAACCCTTACCCCCTTCAAAAATTAAAAATTAGAAACATTATTACAGTAGAGAGTCAATAAACCGAACGTCAAAAATCCAAAACGTCATAAATCCGAACGCCTGCTTTAAACATGAAACTGTATTTTGTACGGCGCTGTGAAGGAACAATGGCCTTGGGAGTGTTTCGAAACTCACACAACCCAAAATTAGCAAGTTAAAAAAATATTTTAGTGATATCGTACAGTTGTGTTTATTCTTTTGTGTATACATATGTAAATTAGTAAATACTGTATGTAGTGAATTGTTATTGTAAAACGAATGCATTTTTCTGGATTTAATGATACAAATAAATCAAAGTATAATATGTATGAACATATGTAAGTACACAAAAAGTTTATTTTTAGCCTATTTTCATTTTATGAAAAAAAAAAAAAAGGATTGTGAGATCATCTTTTGTCCGTGTGTCTGGGTGTGCGTGTGTGTAATTCGTGTGTATATCCCCCCTAATAACTTCTAAACGACTGGAGCTATTTCAATGAAACTCGGTAAGATCATAGCATCAATCTGACCGACCCCGACCGTGCCCTTCAAATTTTATTGTGTTCCACCAATCCAACATCGCGGCTGTGCGAAATATTTCACCAGCATTCAGTATCTCCGAAACTATTATAGAAATCACCCTTAAATTTTGTACAGTGATAAAGGGCACTACTACAAGTTCACCTATGAGACTTTCAAAAACCTGGTAACTACAAAACCAACATGGCTGCCCAGCGACGTTGAGACTTTAATATAGACTTTTCTCGCGATTTAACCATCCAAACGTAATGAAACTTGGTACAGCAAATGTATATACACATTGTAATGCACTGGCGTCTAATTTAGTTCAATTGTTTACATAACCTCAAAATGGTGGCTGTGCGAAATATATCACTGGCATTCAATATCTCCGAAACTATTACAGATATCGCCGTGAACTTCTGTACGCTGATAAAGGGCACTATTACAATTTTATCTATGTAACTCTCAAACACATGTAAATTACAAAATGAACATGGTGGCCAAGTGAATTTGAAAAATTTTAATAGACTTTTCTCGTGATTTAACCATCTGAACGCAGTAAAATATGGTACAGTAAATGATTATACATATTGTAATGCACTGGTATCTAATTTAGTTCAATGTTTACATAACCTCAAGATGGAGGCTGTACCAAATTTTAAAATTAAGATTTTATTTCTTGTGTCGTAATCATGCGATCGAAGTGAAAGTTGAATAATGAAGCTACGCAATAATTTTCCTTTATTATTATTATTTTTTTTGAGTCGTTTCGGCCATCATTGGACCACGATGTTCTTCACTCATATGATCACTGTAAAGCTTGTTTTCTTGTCTGCCAGTAGATCTTCATTCTTGACGAATGTTCAGCTCTCCTTTCTTCCGTCCACTTGCAGTGAGGGCGAGGCATCACAGATGTTAAAGGGTGCAGATTACTGGTTGATTTAACCGCCTTTCTGAACAGGTTCCTATCCCAAACCAGATCTTTATTGATTCGAGCTTCTGTTAGGTCCTTTTTAACTTGCATCGACCATTTACAATAGGAATTTTTTTTAGAGATTGATGAGTGTATTCGATATGAAAGTCGATGATGCTCCATCCGTTCCAAATGTCCAAAGAAAGACATTCTCCTTTTTCTCATCACACTCACCAAATCTTCTATATGTTCAAATAATTCATTGTTATGTCTTCTTCTGTAAGTACCATTATCATTAACAGGTCCTAATATTTTCCTTAGAATTTTCCGATCCTTAAGTTCTAATTTTCACAATGGGCCTTTGTTTGTCATCTGTAAGCATTCTGCTGCATACAGTGCTGACGGCCTAATTACTGTGTTATAATGACAAAGTTTGACATTCCGGGACAAGGTTTTACTTTTGTAAATGTTTTTGCAGGTTTGAAAGGCACCTTCCAATTTGTTACATCTGCTCTCAATGGCAGCTATTTCTGAATTATTAGGGGTAATCCATTCGCCTAGGTATTTAAATTTTCGGACTTTTTGATTTTTTGCAGACCAATCGTGATGAATTTTGAGGCATCTTTGACATTTGTGATAAAATTAGTTTTATGGAAGGCCACTTTAAGTCCAGTTTTAGCAGCTATGATTTGTAGTTTATTAAGTTGGTCAGTGGCCTCTTCCATTGAATTAGCGAACAAAACAATGACATCTGCAAAAGCGAGACAGTTTATATTCAGGTCTTCTTTTTTATAACCAATTCGAATACCATAATTATTTGGTAAGATTGTTAACCATTCTCTTATAATTTTTTCCAAGACACAGTTGAACAGCATCGGTGATCCCAGATCACCTTGTCTACAGCCAGTCTTGATTGCAAAGGCTTCGGACAATTCACCACGAAATTTGACCTTAGAAATTGTGTTTTCTAAGCTTGCTTTGAACAAATTAATTGATTTATTGTCTAGGCCAAACTCACGTAAGGTGTTAATTATTGTGTCTCTATGAATGCAATCATAAGCCTTTTGAAAGTCCACAAAAATCGCAACATAAGGTTTTGATCGTGCCGTACAGTAGGAAATTATGGTCTTAATGTTATGAATTTGTTCAGGACAGGATCTTGATTTCCTGAACCCAGCTTGATATTCCCTTAACTGATGGTCTAATATCGGTTCTGCTCTGTTCAGAAGAGCCCTTGCAAATATTTTGTACGTTACCGATACCAGTGAAATACCTCTATAATTATTTGGGTCGGTTTTATCCCCTTTCTTATGTATAGGATGAATGATGGCAGAAGTCCAATCCTCCGGCAACTTTTCACTATGCCATATTTCTTCAATGGTTTTCTGGAGACAAATGATGGAGTCATTACCATTATTATCATTATTATTATTATTATTAATCTTGATTGGTCACATTGGACCACTTGAGTCGTTCCACAATCACTTCTTCTTTGAAGGTAGTACTGCTTGGTTCTTGCGCTCTTTCCAGTACTTTTTCATTCTTTCAGATCGGGATTTTCTCAACTCATCTGAAATCTCCATAGGCTTTCTATGTGTCATTTCTGCAAAAAATTTGTGGGTTTTAAGAATGGTGTTAATTTTATTTTTCTCCTCGGCATCTGTTATCTTGAGTCCAACTGCTTTGAGATCTTGTTGGATTTCTTGGATCCATTTGCCTCCAGTTTTCTTTCCTAGATTTCTCATCACCAGTTGGCGTACAATTCTGTTTTCTGGAAGCCGTAAGATGAGAAAAAAAATGAAATTCTTTTCTTCTTCATTGTGCTGGTGATTGGATCAATCTCACGATAGACAGTTTCATTTGGGAGAATCCTCCAGACTCCCTCAACCTGATACTTTTTATTTATGCACGTTCTAATGATTCTTATTTCCGTTTTGAGGAGCTGATCAGTTCTTTGTTCATTTTTAATTTTGGAACAGTGTTTCACAAGCATATGTGGCTTCTGGGAGAGTTACAGTTTTATAGTAGCTATTGATAGGCATTTTTATTATATGCTGACCAGGTTAGAGATTGTGCCTTTTTCATTTTATTTGTTCTATTTATCCAAGTTACTTTTTCGTTTAAGTTATGTGTTATAATTTCTCCAAGATACTTAAATTGAGGAACTAGGTTAATTTTATGATCATTTATATAGACTTCATTTATATATAAGGGTTTCATAGGCATGATCTCAGTTTTTTCAAAGGATATATGTAATCCTATCCCTTGAGCAATTCTTGGAGACTAGTGATCTGAGTACAAACCTCTTCCTTGTCTAGTGCTAAAAGAGCCAAGTCATCTGCAAATCCTAAGCAGTTTATTTTTATTGATGGTTTTGTTCCAATTTTGATCTTAGGAGGGTTTTCCTTTTGCCAAACCTGCATGATATAATCAAGAGCCACATTGAAAAGCAGAGGGGATAATCCATCACCTTGTCTGAGACCATTTTGTACTGTGAAAGCTGTTGATATTTATCCCCTAAATTTAACTTTCGAATATGTATTTGTTAATGTTAATTGAATGATTTTTATCATTCCTTTAATGGTACATAACTCTATGGGCTATACATATAATAATCCAAAATGGCGAGTATCCGAAATATTTTGATGGTTCTCAATATCCACGAATCTTTTACAGCAATCAAACTGATATTTTTTATGTTCATAGAGGCTATAAACATAAGTTCACCTATAGGACTTTCAGTAACCTGGTGAGCACAAATCCAACATGGCAGCGACGTGAAATATAAATATTTAAATGGACGTTTCTCGCGATTTAAACACCCGAGTGCACTGAAACTTTGCACGTTAAATGCTTATACAAATGTTAATCCACTGGCATCTAATTTATTTCAATTGTTTTCGTAACCACAAGATGGCAGCTGGGGGGAAATTTTAAAATCTAGTTTTTACTTCTTGTGTCCCAATCATGCGATTGAAGTTTGAATACCACACGTACACAATAATCTTCATGTAATAGTACATAAATAAAAATCCAACCTGGCAATCATCTGAAATATTTAGACAGTTCTCAATATCTACGAATCTATCACAACAAACAAAATGAAATTTTGTATGTTGATAGAGGCAATAAATTCAGTAGGATATATGAAAATAGACTGTATAGTTCTTCACGGAACTACTTTTTATTTATCTTAAAAATTTTAGTGTAACTAGGGATTACTAGCTTATGTTTGAAAATCCCAACAAATCGGAAATCCGAACCCCCCAGTCCCAATTAGTTCGTATTTCCGACGCTCTACTGTACCCAGGTATAATTTTTACAGTGCATCGATTAAGAAAATGTGGCCATAGAATAAGTAAGTGGCGTGATTAAAAGACCTGGATAGATAGATAGATTGATTTTTATTAATTCCATTTGATCAAATACATGCATTCAATACATTTTTGATATAGGACACGTCAGAATTTACATCTATAAAATAAAAGAACTAACAGGTATATATTACTAATATTATAACTATTTAACTTATTATAATAGCAAATCTTAATAGATACAATCTTATTGCACAACTATTTACACCTCACTCTATTATCATAATATGAAAACTTAATTCTATAAATACAACAACATACAGCTAGGTATTACAATTAAATTAAAAAGTAAAATATAATTATAGATTTCATCGCTCCTATACGCTAATATATTCAACTACTGAGTAAAAACAATGGCACTGCAGATAAGCTTTCAACATTCTATCAAAGGTTTTTATTTTTGGGGCCAGTTTTATATACTGGGGTAGTTTATTGTATAATTTAACTCCAGTGTGAAAAGTTCCTTTTTGATATATGCTTGTGTGTGTGTGTGTGTGAAATATGAATGTTTTGATTTTGTCTTGTGTTATGCCTATGAACATCATTGTTTGTTTTAAGAAAAACATCTTTATTCATTAAATTCTTTTTAAAAAACATAATACTTTCAAAGATATATATGCAGGGCAGTGGGAGAATGTTTAAATCTTTAAACAGAGGTCTACATGATTCTCTAGAGTTTACATTTGCCATAATTCTAATCGCCCTCTTTTGTATCCTAAACGTGCTTAGTACATCTGGCGACATAACCCAAAATATGATCCGATATCTTAAGTATGAATGGAAATAAGCAAAATAAGTATTTCTTAATGTGTGCATGCTAGTGCAGGTTTTCAAAATACGTAACGCAAAGCACATCGAGTTCAGTTTAGTATTCAGATATTGTATATGTTTATTCCATTTCAAGTCTTGTTGTATCCATAGTCCTAAAAACTTTGTTTCTGATTTATTTTCTATTTGATGACCATTTAATGTTATATTGGGTTTCGCAGGATTCCTATTCTGTATAGTGTGGAAATTTAGACATACTGTTTGTTTATAGTTTATTATGAGGTGATTATCTTGTGACCATTTGGTTAACTCTCCTGTAACGGAGTCAGCAGACTGCTGTATGACCAGTTTAGTTTCACCTTTTATTACGAGTGTTGTATCGTCCGCAAACAAATGAATGAACGTTCTGTGTTATATCATTGATATATAGAAGAAAGAGTAGTGGGCCCTAAACCGATCCCTGGGGTACTCCAAATTCAATAATTCCCTCATTGGACAATGTTTCATTAAGCAATTTGGTTCCATCATCCTTGTGTCAAGCTTACTATTTGTTTACGCCTTGTTAAGTAAGACTCTATCAATTTATTAGATAGACCTCTAATACCATATTGATTTAGTTTTGTAAGGAGGATTTTATGGTCAACAACATCAAATGCTTTCGATAAATTCAAGAATAGGCCAGTTACATGTTCCTTATTGTCAATTAATTTCAGTATACAATTACTACATTCGTAAATTGCTGTCTGTGTAGATTTATCCGTTCTGAATCCATGTTGTGAGTTTGATAATATTTTTTTTTTCTATGAAACTTATCAGTCACTTATACATATTTTTCCCCACAATTTTTGCAATACCAGTTGGTAAGGTAATAGGACGATAGTTATCTAATTCATCTTTTGAACCGTTTTTGGGCACTGGAATTACTTTTGATAACTTCAAAATATCCGGGTAAGTTCCTGAAAGAATTGAACTGTTTATTAAGTGCGTAAGTGGATTTATTATATTTTCTGAACATTTCTTTAAAATTGCACCAGGGATGTCATCAATGCCAGAACAGAATTTATTTTTTAGCTCTTTTATAACTATTCTTACCTCTTCACTTGTGACGTGATCTATAAATAAAGAATCACTGCATATATTTATTTTATTATTAGAATTTAGTGTATTTACCTGTGATTTATTTAATAATTTTTGTGGAATTTCCAGAAAATAGTCATTAAAAGTGTTTGCTATTTCCTCTGGATTATTAATCACTTTATTATTTCTAGTCAGTGTAATGTTCCTTTGTATTTTAGCATATTTTCCAGTTTCTTTCTTTATCACGGACCACATAGCCCTGTTTTTATTAGATGATTGGGAAATAAAATTATCTTTATGCATTTTCTTTGCTAGTCTTATTACCTTATTTAATATGCTAGTGTATTTTTTGTAGTATAAATTGAATTCAGGTGTTGTGTGGTATTGTTTTTATAATTTGTGTAGAAATTTCTTTCTTTGACATGAATTTATAATCCCTTTTGTTATCCAATTGCTAGTTTTGTTATTTTGAACAGTTCTTCGTTTAAAGGGGGATGCTATTTCAAAATAGTGTTTTAGGGTACTGTTAAATGCATTAAATTTATCATTTACATTTTCTAGTTCATAAATTTCTGACCATGTTTCCTTATTTAATAAGTCATTGAAATATGTAACATTTGATTCAGTGAATGACCTGCACTTTGATTTTACTCCATTATGATTATTGATTGTTTCGGATACTTCAAAACTCAGTATTTGTCCATGGTGGTCACTAAAACCCGGACAATAGACTTCTATTGAATTGTGATATTTATCTGTATTTATAAAAATTTGATCAGGAGTGGTTTTACTAAATTTTTGTTTTTTTGTTTGGGTATTTACTGTAGGTTTCAGTCCATAGGAAATTAGTAACTGTGTTAATAATTCACAATTTCTATCAAATTTTAAGAAATCAACATTTACATCCCCACAAATTATTAAATCGAAATTTACTTTGCTCATGTTATTGAGTAACAATTCTTATTTATCTATAAATAAAGGAAACTTTCCTGACGGAGAACGGTATATGCATACAATTATTAACTTAAACTGCTGTATTTTTACGGCAGAGAATTCAAAATCCTGTTCCATAATTAGATAATCATAAGCTGTTATCTGTTCTTGATCTAAATTATTTCTTAAGAAGATACAAGTACCACCATGGCTAATATTAGATCTAGAGTATTTACTAGCTTGTATAAACCCTGGGAATTGAATTAATTCGAGTTGTTCCTCTTTCAGCCAATGGTCTGAAATACATAGTGCTGAGATGTCTTTAAGTTCATTTTTAAGCATTAGATTTATGTAATCAATTTTATTATAAAGATACTGAACATTCTGGTGGTAAATTTTAAATTTGTTACTTTTGCAAGCTTGTGTTGGTGATTTATTTACATTATTATTATCATAATTGTTATTATTATTGTTGCTAGACAAATCCGAAATACCATTGTTGCACTCCGTTAAATTTGACTTCAAAAGATCTGAATGCCAAACCTCACGTTTGGCTTCTTCTACCAGTTTCCCTTCTTCCACTCTAATGATATTGCTGTTGAACAGGAACAGCTGATAACTACCTGTAATATTTTCCCCTCTTTGCTTTGAGCGTTTCCCTCTTGAATGCTGCCGCAGACTCTAGAGGGTGCCAACTGCCCCGTTCGAATTCCGTGTGACCAGTGCTGCCTCTATGTTTTTGAGCGAGGAATCACTGTGAAGACTTGGTTCTGGTCTTGGCTGTTGTCCCAACAGCACAATGGAAAGGTTGGGCACGCATGCGCAAAAGGCGGAGTTCATGTTTGCTGGCAATAATCGTAGAAATTCTCGCTGAGCTGCAATCTGTACAGCCAATGCCGGATGTGGAGTGGAGCGCACGACTGGGTACCTCGTTGTGAGGTGAGTTGATGTATTTCCTATTCATTGGCTGACATCTTTTTTAATGCGCTGTATTAGATTGTAGATAATATTATTAATGTATTTTCAAATATATCTATGTGCTGCAGCATTTCAGCACATAAGGTGCAGCCGCCCCTGGTCGTACTGACAATTGGGGAAATACAGTGAGTAGCGGCAACGGTCAGGAAACCGAGAAATGCGGTTGAGAGAAGCGTTGTGCTGACCACATGACCTTCCTTCCTCTGTAGACATTGAGCCGGGCAGCAGCCGTCTTGGACGCTATTGGTCTTAACGGCCTATTATGTAGACTTTATATAAAATTCAAAACACATTTTATTATTATTATTATTGTCACAACCACTCAAAATTTTCACCTGCTGCCACTGAAAGGTACCTAATGAAGTAATTGGAAGGAGTACATAGGAAGGTCACCAGAAATGTAATGGGAGACCACACGTGGACGAGTTGGGTGAGTTAAATGATTCAAAATTTGGTATGGGTAAGTTTGGCTGATAGAAGTTCAAGAGCAAGAATAGGAGGTATGTTTTTAGCATACAAAGGGGAAATTGTATGGGAAGATATTCATGGGAGATTGCGAAAGGAAGGCTCATGTATGGGCAGATAGAGTTATTTTTGCCAAATAAAACTACAGTATGTCATTTGAATAGAAATTGGAGCTAATGAAACAGTTTACCAGGAAACGATATCAGTCCTTTGCCTGCTAATGTTAAGAAATTTAAGGAGCTGGTCAGAAAGCACTAAATCAGGATTAAGTGATGTGAGAAGTCTTGTTTTGTGATTATTATGAAAGCTCACTGTGCGTGGAGACATCACTCTGCTCGTATTTATGTACCGGTCAAGAAGGATCGGCCCATTTAAACCTGCAATTTCGTCACAGAACGTGCCAAATGTCTCACCTGTAGTGTCGTTATCAAGAAGTAGATCTCATGGAACAACACCAGTCAACAGTAATATCTTTGATCCCTAACGCTGTCGTCATCTTGGTCGTCAACAAGGTGTAGTAAGGCGTAACACTCTTTGGTCGACAACCAGTGTTGTTAAAATGTCGCTGTCTAGGTAATTTGTGTACTTATTTTGAATATATTTTAATTGAATTACAGCCCATATCATATTGGAAATTATGTATTAATATGAAACTAGTTCACGGGTGAATTTGAGTTTTACTCCTGTATTAACTGTGACGATTACAATATGTGGAAACGCCATCTTACAGTAAATATTTTCGCTGGTGATGGATGGTCTCTGCATTTTAGTTATTTTGCAGCAATCGACGAGCATTATACGTTATTGCACCAATGAAACTGATTGTTAAATGTTTCTGTGTGTCGAAGGATGTTTTATGAATATATATAAGGAGTTTGAAGAGGAGAGCAGATTAGATAATAATTGGATTAGTAAGGGGAAGACAGCCGTTTGAACATAAATAGGTTAAGAAGTGGGCTAGGCAAGGCTAAGAAGGAAGTTAAGATTATTTGTTGGGGAAAAATTGGTGGCAGGGAGGCAAGTGTTTTAAGGAGAGGTTTCGATGTTTAGGGGAAAGGGGATACCATTTTGGTTGACAGAGGTGTGAAAGCTAAGCCATTGTAGTTAACAGGTGTATGGTAAGGTATTGGGGATTGTAGGTTAGGGAGAAGTCATATTTGGGAATAAGTTTGAAGGCGACTAAGCAATTAAACTATATAAATACGGGTATTTATTCTATGAAGCAATATTGGCATAAGGGTCTAGGAAAGTAGTGGGTGCGGATGGGATATAGGCTCTGACAAATGGACATTATGTTGTGTGGTGTACGTCACTCCGAGAGCATCTGCTGACTGTAAATTAGAAACCAAGAAATGCATACCATATTTTATCTAGAATTCTGGATGGTTATCAGAATATTTTCATGCTGTAGGCTAACTGAATCTGTTAAATTCTTCTTTGAATTTTGCTTTTGAAAGGCAAAAAACATTGAATATATTCACAATAACAAATGCTAGTCATTTTAGGCATATGATTTGAAAAGAAGGTTTATTTTGGACCTCATGCGAATTACATTTTAGAGCATTTCCACAGAAACTTAAACCAGCACTTCAAAAATTGGTTTTAATTGTACATGAACTCCACATATATATATATAAATCTATTGAACCCCTCGATTTGAAAATGTCTCTCATTAATATTTATTATTAGAAAATAAATTTTTAATGTCACTATTAAGGTAACTGTACCGGTTTTCGTCACTGAGCCAGTTGTCGTCACTCTCGTAAATAAGTACAAAAAGTATGCATGTCAACAGGTCTTATTTATAGTTCACTTTAGACCATCCTCCCTTTTCATCACTTTTAACACCTTAGCTTATTGAAAATATATCATTTATGATATACATACCTTTTGGGGAGTTGTTGGGAGTCTTTTCACAATTCACCACACGCCTTCGCTACTAAGTTAGGCACTGTCTTGCGGAAAATTACTGCTAGTACCACAAGCATGGGGGTCTGGGGCGTAAGCCCCAGGTTAGGTTTGTTTTTGTATGTAAGACATTAATAAGATACTCGGTGAGAAAGATGGAGGTCAGAACTTCGATTTCAACTATATAAGTCGTGTTGCTATTTGGGCGGGATGGTGGGTCTATGACAGCGGAGCAGTGAACATCTAATTCTCAATCCTCTCCTGATATCCTCCCGACTATTAAATCAGGTAATTTCAGTTTTTAAAAATTTTTATTCAAAGGATGGTCTAATATGAACTCTTACCCAGGTCTTTCTCAACGCAGAAGTCTTACGAGATTCGTCATACCTTCGTTGCCGATAAGGAGCAACTCTGCGAAATCACACGTGCAATGTAATAGGTAATTCCCAGCGTCAAAATCTCGTGTGAGTTGTGCTGTCTTGAGGTGGCGTATTGCTTCTCGCATGTGTTAAATAGGCACGCGAGTTAATTATGTGCATTCCAGTTCCGACATTTTAAAATGTTACAAGTGTGTGATATAGTTGGTAATTGTTTCTGTAATATACACGATTTGCTATTTCGTGCTCACGTTCCTAGTTTGGTTAGAAATGCTGGTGACGAACACTGGATTTAAAAACACGCACTATACCAATACTAGTCATTTGTGACGAAAACTGGCACATTGCCATATCTCATTGTAATACCTAACTAACAGCGGCAATATACTTATAATGTAGTTCTGAAGCACCCTGCATTGTAATTAAATTGTCGTTTGATCATCGTGTCCAATGGTCATCATAGCTGATGATCTTTAGAGAGCACATAAGTGACGGAACACTAGTGCACGATAATGTTAAAGTTTGCGTTAACGTTTCAGAACCAATAAACATTTACAGTGTGCTGCTATTATGTAGATCTGTATCTTTGACGGCAGTAGGTCTACGCTGGCTGCGTGGCTCAGCGGTAATGTTCTCGCCTGCTGTTGCAGGATCGAATCCTGGGGCAGTCATCTGTATTTTGGGGGTGTGCAAATGCGAGGGAGCCGTGTCAGTAGATTTACTGGCACGTTAATAGATCCCCCTTCGGGGCAAAATTCCGGCACCCTGGGGTCTCTAAAAGCCGCAGTAGTTAAAAGGGACGTAAAACAAATAACATTATTATTATTATCAGTAGGTCTAGGCCTAGGGTTTTTAATTGAGCTAAAGGGGATTCTTTTTAAGTTGAGATAAAAAATATATTCTAAGACTAAATCTTTGCTTTCAAGTAATATGTCGAATGGCATGAGTTTTACAACGGCCGCAGAGAGGAATCTGTTCCGAGAAACGCCTTTTCGGACAAAATTAAAGGAAAAACTAGAGAGTGGAAGATGGGGCCAAGTTCAATGGGTTATCTCCCTAGGAAAAGCGAGGTTCCCGGTAACAAAGGACAATTTGCAAAATAGCGACTAGTGCCTCACAAAAGAATTGAAGAGGGACTCTCCTTTCAAAGATGGGTGGCCAGGGAGGAAATGGTGTGAATCTTTCCTAAAAAGAAATCCAAGCCTATCTTTACGAATCCCTCAAAATTTGACAGTAAACTGTGCTGCCATATTACAGAACATCAAATTAAAACCTACTGTTGTTTGGTGGAAAACGACTTAGTCTATCTTGTCAGACCCTCGGCGATTGTTCAACGCAGACATTATGTTTTGCCATGGTCTGGTCTCACGTTTTATGTGACTACGCCTCCCATCCCCCGTCAAAAAAAAAAAACCTCACGGTCTAACAGCCCGAAAAATGACCCTTTGCTCTTGAACACTGGTCGGGAAAGCCTACATCAATACACGTTCTTGTGGTTATATTGTTCGAATTTCAATTATTATTAATAGGGGGCGGATTTCTATGACCTAAAAATGTATTAAATATGTATGCATTTATGACCTAAAAATTTATAAGTATGACCTATAAAATTCAAAATATGACTTAATGAATAGCATCTACGTACATAGAAACACTTTTAGTACTCCATCCGTACTGAATATGTTTTCACCTAACTCATGAACAAAACTTCGCAACTTCCCACAAATTGAGACTTTCGTTTTAGGCATATTGAAAGGAACTGAATGACTGAAGCTCCCTAATGAGTGACTAAGGTCATTCAGTGTGTTCAAGGTGGAAGAGGGAAGGGGGAAGGAGAGAGATAAGAACGATGACAAATAACTGCGGAATTACCTCTGCTTCCGTGTAAACAATAGCCCTGTTTCCAGGAATTGACCCAGCTAGCAAACAATAGCTCCTACCTGCTAGAAACATTCCATACACTACTTAAGAATAGTTCTTCAGTAGTATATTCCAGTCTATCATGAACAATAATTCTTGGCTTATTCTGATTTTTATAAAACGAAATTCAAATGAAAATTACCAAAATATGCTGTTTATAATGATATTTTGTTCAAAATATGCCATAAAACTTAAGAAAGCCTAAATATGCATTTATATGCCCAATAAAACCTGTTTAATTTTGGTTATCATGCTTGGAAACGTGTTGAAAATACAAGTCTATAAGATATAATGTTAAGGGAAAAAATATGACTTCTCATAGAAATCCGTCCCCTAATTATTAATATTGCACTTTAAGTTAATACATAAATAACTTATAATAATAAATGTGTTTAGAGCAGAATTACGATATTTTCATGCCCGTATGTCCTTTACCCACCATTCCTGCTTCCCGATACCGTCTTTTTTTAGATTTTATATTCCATTTTTATTAAAAAAAACATAATTAACTTACTGGTACTGTCTTGTTCCAAGTCGATAAATTGGTGTCTTACTCAACAATTGACAGTAATGCATTATAAACAGCAGACGAGGAAAACTAACAATGTGACGGCAATTGGAGCAAACGGGTGACGAATATAGGAAAAATCCAAAGACATCGTGCCGAGGACTAGGACAAAGACACACAATTTTTAAAAATACGTAATTTTTCCAAAAACGAATATTTTCGATATTGAGAGTTTCCTTGTGTTAGAGTAGAGTTTGAGGTTAGATACAGTGCTTTTGTTGATTAAATTTACCAAAATGTATAAGGTGTAAATATTTTCTTGACTTGTCTTAACATCAAGTAAAACCTGAATTTTCCTGAATTTTACTTGTTGTAAACACGGTCAATACAGAACCTGAAATGAGTGTTGTCTTAACATGGCGACCATTGGTGCATTTACCTTAAATGGGAGTTTTTCTTTTTTAGCTTTGAATAATGTACCACAATCGGGTCAAATAGAGATTGCGATCAATTTCGGTTAGTCGGATTTTAGGGTCCCCGGTGACATCACGGATGACCTGTTGATGCTGGGTTGTTCGACTTTCTCGTGGAGTCGTCATTTTGTCAGGTGTCAGTGTTTCGTTAGATTTTGGCATGTGGAATCACGTGGCGTGCGGCATGTGGTGGCGAGTTAAAATAAAATTGTTCATACATTGCTTTTAGTTGTTGAATTCAATTGAAAAGTTGCACTGTACTCTTCTAAAGCCATAGACAAAGACATTGGTCTGGACGAAAATATTAAGTTAGGCACTGTCTGGATGAAAATTACTGCTCCTACTACAAGGAAGGTTCGTTTTTTTATGTAAAGCCTTATTAACTAAATGGCGGCATTGATGTCATCGACGATATCGCGTAATACAGTAAATGTTTATTTAGCAAGTTTACGGGAATACGCCTGGGCAATAGTGGGTTTTGGGTGTGTAAAATATTGACAGAAAGTGGCATTTACAACAACACTTGGAAAATAGATATGATAGTGTTCTGTATTAGACCTATATAGGTATAGTAAAGATGGGGAGACATGTTTTGTAAATATTAGGTGGAATGCAAAAATTTGGATGTGTATCAGGATCTTGACCAGACCTATGTAGGTGAAGTAATGAAGGGGATACATGCTTTCAACTACTACTGTATCTAGGTGCATATATTGACACCTTACTCTACTCACTCACAGACGCCTTCATGTCGGAAACACAGTTTGGTTTCAGGAAGGGAAGAGGAACCCTTCATGCGGTTGGTAACCTCCTGGAAGATATTCAAAACGCTCTGACACCCTTATAGAAAATTCTACGCAGTTTTTTTAGATTTTACAATAACCTTTGATCTACTGAGCAGACAGATACTCGTGAAGAAACTTGAAAATATGACAGGAAAGGATAACCCAACAACATCTGCTATCAAAACCCTGTTAACTTACAATAAAATTATAATCAAAGATGGCATATCGACCTCAGGAAACATTATACAGATCAATGGTGTTTTACAAGGAGACCCGATTAGTCCTTCCTTATTCAACATCATCATGTCTAACGTCACTGACATATTACAAAAGGATTCAGTGAAAATGTACCTCTATGCAGATGACATCGTAATAGGCTCGCATGATAGGAAGGCCCTGCAAGACACTGTAGATAGGTTTCAGGAATGGGTCCTTTGCTGTAACCTAGAAGCGTGTTCCAAACCCGTTTCTTCTCTTCATTTACGCTGTCCTTATCACAAATGATGTTGGATCTGGTGAGGAGTGTCCTAGCTGCCATTTTCTAAACTAGACACCGGCCGCGAAAGCTTATGATCTGAGTTTATGATAGTCATTTTTCTGGTGTTCTTCTTTAAGTAGTTTTGGAAGAATGTATGTGCTTCTTCAATTTTGGTGGACAGCCTCATGTAAATGTACATGCCCATTTTCATTTTTTTTTGTCATGGCATTTCACTCTTCTCTATTTTGGGAAATATTACATTGGGACTAACTGCCACTTAGGATAACTAATTTTCGAACACACTCTGCAGCTCATCGTACATGCAATGATGGAAAGGGAATAAAAACATCTCTCTTCCTGCTTACTGTTCCAGCAAAGTAATAGCTCTTAGTTCCGCCCCTTAAAACAACAATAACTAACTAAAGTAATAGCTCCACTGGAACGACGGTGTTGGATGCGATGGTGACACAACAAAGAATTTCAAAATTTCTTATCCAGTCCCCAAATTTTCAGGGCATTCCATATTGCTCATGACTTTTTTTCCCCACCAGAATTCGGTAATGCTGGCACACCAATTAGTTGTTCCTAATTTTCATAAGTTATGATGATTGGTAGTCTTTCTGGTCCTTAATCCCTGACATTTAGCACTGTTTCCAACGTATCGTCCCAGTGAACTGTCATTAAAGTTGATTTCTTCTCTTTAAACAAGTATTGAATATGTTCTGCCTGTTTCTTTCTTAATTGTTCTTGATCTTTGAATTGAACTACGATTAAGTGCTATCTCATCAATATTATGCAGCTTCAGGGACGAACACAGCATCTCTCTAAAACAGATAATAGTTTCGATGTCATAAAGCACATGTTTACATACACTTGTCTTGTTTTCAATTTCTGAATTTGCCTTCCTTCCATCTCAAGTTGCATCAGAACCAGAAATTGAAGCTAAGTTTTCGGAGGGCTATGTACAAATAGGAATACCACCAAAACCACTCATTTCAATTGAATCATAAGACAAATCAGAAGTAATTACCATAAACTGTGAACTGTTATCTCTCATCATCTTCCTTTCCCTCTCTTTCATAACTCTAATCCTTCCCCCTTTCCTCTCCCGCTGCCAACTTCAGTCAAGCCCTCCAAGACAACCTCTACAGCCAGGCTTTATTTGATGTGATAAAAACAGATGAATCACACTTGGATCTCATAAAACAAAGGAAGATAACTCAAAAAATAATACGAGGGGTTAAACGGCTATACCAAAAGGATATACTTCTGATGATCAAAACAAATAGTGCGAAAACAAACTCAAGAGATTACTACAAAATTTTTAGCAAACAACTACAAAGATATGAACCTCCAACATTAATGTTAAAAGACAAAAATGGCGAGTTAGCTCATAGTAATAAAAGAAATACAGAAATTTTAGCAGAAACATTCAACAAGTTGCTAAATTGCGAAGATCCACCAGAACTGCTTCAAATAAATACAGACACCACTATTAAAACACCATCAGAAAACATAAATCCACCCACAATCCAAGAAGTCTACAAAGCGCTGAGAGAGCTCAAAAACTACAAAGCGAGTGGAGAAGATCAAACATTTGCAGAATTGTGGAAATATGCAGCAGAACCAGTAAAGATTTCATTACACCAATGCATAGTGAACATTTGGATCAAAGAAGAACTGCCAGACCATTGGACTACTGCTATAATACATCCATTACACAAGAAAGGAGAAAAATCAAATCCTGACAACTATCGAGGAATTTCCCTTTTGGATATCACATATAAAATCATGTCACGAATTTTATATAATCGTTGTAAAGATCAATTAGAACTGGAAATAGGGGAATATCAAGGTGGATTTCGGCCATGGCGAAGCTGCCCTGAACAGATAATCACCTTAAAATTAGTAATGGACTACTACAAACGTAGACAAAAACAGCAAGTCATAACCTTCGTAGACTTCAAAAAAGCTTATGATTGTATACATAGATCTTCATTGCTGAAAATACTAAGGAATTTCGGACTTCATCCCAAATTAATAAAAATTATAAAACTAACTCTAACAAACACCAAATCTAGTAAAATTCAGAGGAGAAATATCTGAACCGTTTACGATTAAAACAGGATTAAGGCAAGGAGATGGTTTATCGCCTCTACTTTTCAATTGTGCTTTGGAATATGTAATGAGGGAATGGTACAGGGAAAATCCTAGGAACATAAGAATTGGAACCAAGAAAGATCAAATAGACTTAAATTGCTTGGGATTCGCAGATGACTTAGCGTTACTGGCTAATAATATTCAAGAAGCCAAAAATCAAATAATAAGTCTACAAAATATAGCACAAAAAATTGGACTTCAGATATCATTTGAAAAGACAGAGATAATGGTAGCAAATCCACTTGTAATCTATCACATAACAGTAAATAACAAGAAAGTTAAAATAGTGAAGCAATTTAAATACTTAGGAGAAATTATAACTTACAACTTGGATGAGAAACCTGCATGGCAAGAAAGAACTAATAAAATGATAAAAGCCCAAAAATTAACATGGTCTACATATAAAAGAAAATGTCTATCAATCGCAACAAAATTAAAACATCACAAGACGGTGGTTCAACCAGAGGTGACCTATGGAAGTGAAACTCTTTTTAAAGTTACTCAGAAAAACAGAATCGACAAAATTTTAAAAGTAGAAAGAAGAATAGCTAGAACATGCATAAATAAAAAATATCAGAAAGATGGACAGTGGCGGATAGTACCAAATGAAGTGGTATACAGAGAACTGGAGCCCATCACTGATACTATTCGGAAGAAACGGCTTTCTTTCTTTGGTCACATCATGAGGACACCAGAAACCAGGTTATCTAGAAAAATTGTAGTGAAACTTTGGAATATGAAACAACAAGTAGGATGGATTAAGGAAATTAGAGAAGATATGAAAGAATTGGAAATAACCTTGGATGACTTGCAAAATAAAACAACAAAATTAAAAAAACTGAGAGATATAAAAATAAGATTTCAGGCTAAAATAGACAAACGTAATACAGTAAAAAGGGTATTTACAGATGAGGAACGCCTGAGAAGATCAGAGCGAATGAAGAGCTACTGGGCGACTCGGAAAGGAAACTTACTGAAGAAGAGGACCAAGAAATGATTGACTGAAGGGGTCCAATGAGGCCGTAAAAGCAGAAGAAGAAGAAATAAAGCTTATCCTCTTCTATTTTGTATGTTCAATGCATTAGGATGGGCAACATCAAATACATTATTCAGATTTGCAACAAACGCACTCGTTCTTTCTGAGTATTTGTCCTTCTATGGGCACCTTTTTTGCACATTGTGCTACTCTGAATGCAGCTCTATAATTTTCTTTGTACAATAAAGCTCTTGTGGGAATCGTAGCCTTCTCCCAAAATATCACACATTCACGCGTGACTAAATTAGCAATTTTACCTTGTGTACTTAATAAAACAAGGCTGACAAAACCTGTTAATTAGATTATAATTTATGGCCAATGAGCTGGCGTTGAAATTCAAATAAATAACTGTATAACTCCTTTTTTTAATTCTTCTATAAATGCAGCCAATGGCCATCTATTTTCTTTATTTTAGGATGGGTCAGGGAAGGGATTTTGGAAGGAAATCGGCCTTGGACCTATTGAAAGGAGCTGTCCACGATAACCATTTTCGAGACGGCCGAGGTGTGATCCGAAACCACGCTCTCCTGATGCCAGTGAGGCAGTGCACTAACACTCGCAGCCACAGTGGCCGGTTAAACCACTTGCCATGATGTTAATAAACATTCACAACATTAATGATTGCAAGATGACATACAACTGAACGTAGAGAACGAGCACATGCATGTTTGTAGAGGAATAAGCAGACTCGTAGTGCCATGACACAACATGATACCACTTCCAATCACTGCGGCATTGGTTCATCGTCTTTGTTTTCAACAAAATATAGAAGGTATTAAATTTTTTCTTGTAACCAAAGGAAAGAATCTAGGGGGGTGAGCACGAAAAAATTGAATTTGAAACCTAAGGACCAACCTAGTAAATATGCATGATGATAATTCATTTTAGGGGCTTGGGACATCTTGGTCTACAAAAGTTAATTACTTAAATAAGAAATTTAAAAGTAATGGTTGATAACAAAACATTCTAGAATGCAATCGCTTCACTAGCTCACTACGATAGAAGTTAACTACTCAAAAGGGTTTCACACTTATACACACAAAAGGAGGGCTAAGAAAACATTCAACACTAAGAAGTGTAACGGACTAACGGAATAGAAAGTATATCATCATCATCAACATTTCCCCTTATCCAGCTCCTGCCGGGTCGGGGTATTTATGGCACTTCTCCCTTTCCTCTTTCCTTCCACCATTCTTCTTCCACGATCTTGTCCCAGTCCAGATTTCTTTTTCTTAAGCAGTTCTTCACTGAATCAATCCACCTTGTTCTAGGTCTTCCTCTTGCTCTCTTACCCATGCACTTCGCCTCCAGCATCTGTCTTGGTATTCTATTTTCCTCCATCATCTTTACATGTCCAAACCACCTTAGTTTATTCTTCTCAATTCTCTCATTTAGTTTTTCCTTCCCAACTTCCTTCCTAACATCTTCATTCCTCACTCTGTCTTTCCTTGTCTTTCCTATCATACTTCTTAGGAATTTCATTTCACTGGCTTGGATTCTACTCTCTTGCCTGCTTGTCAGGGTCCAAGTCTCAGCTGCATAAGTGAATATGGGAACATAGTACACTTTATACATTACCTCCTTGCTTTTCCTTGGTACTTCCTTATCCCAAACAAGTTTTCTTACACTTTGATAGAATGCATTGCTCTGCTGTACCCTCCTGCCAATCTCCATGTCCAACCTACCAGTTTGCATCAATTCACTTCCTAGGTATTTGAACGTGTCCGCAATTTCCAAACTCTGACTTCTAATTTTCACAGTGCCCTTTCCTTGTCTTTCCCCTCTTGTCATCAGCATGGTCTTGCTTTTCTCTATACCGATTTTCAGGCCGTACTTCTGAATATTTTCGTTCAGTGCATCTAGTTGTTTTTGCACTTCTTCGGTGTTCCTTCCCCAGACCACAATATCATCTGCAAATAACAGTAACTTCATTTCTTTATGTCCATATGCTTCCTTTGTTTCCTTTACAATTTCATCCATCACCATTATGAACAAGAGGTGACAGCACACTCCCCTGTCTTAGTCCAGTCTTGTTCCTAAACCAATCTGGCTTTCCAACTGGGGTCAGTACCCTGCTAACACAGTTGTTGTACATTGCTTGCACCATTTCCAACATTTCTCTTCCCAGTCTCTTCTTAACCATGGTTTCCCATACCTTCTCTCTGGGGACACTATCATATGCCTTTTCTACATCTATGAAAGTCATGATCAAATCCTCTCCATATTCCCAGTTCTTTTCCATCACCTGCCTCAAGCTAAAGATTGGGTCCACTGTGGTTAAAAATCTGACTCATTACAAAGTTTAATTAAAACCTTCTGTAGCTTAATAATTGTGAATACTGTTGTACATAACTGTAATATGCATGTGTGCTGAACCTAAATTAAGCCCATGTGAGCAGGATCTGATGATGTTTGCTTAATAAATCAGATTTAGTCCCTAATTTTGTTTGAAGTGTTTTAATAGGTCTATAAATAAGTCATGTAATTTACTGTATTTCAGACACTTGGAAACTAATTGTAACTCACTCGTGTTGACTGACTGATAACCTTCTTATGACAAACCACCCCACCAACACTATTATGGAGTTTCATAGGGCTAGTACCGTATGTCATTTTGAGACCCTACACATTCTTGTGATGATGTCCTTAAAGGGATCAGAACTGTTCTTCTATAAGGAAAGCCCTGCGCGGACGCGGATATCCGCAACATTTTCGCCACGCGGATATAGTTTGCATGACTGTGCGGATAGGGGATTTGCTGCGGATAATGTTTGGGGTAAATTTGCGGATAGTTTTTAGAATACAATGTGGAACTTACAATAATATTTTATATGCCAATCTACAACTGCATGCTTAAAAGAGGAATACTCCTATAGCCTATTGCGTACGAAATATTCAGACACGATTTGCACTTATACACGAGAAGATTATTTTACTCACATGCTTTCAACTACATTTTAAAGTACAGTATGTTTGTAGGTTTTTCTTTCCTAGTAGATGGTCTCGTCAATCTCATCAATTCTCACTGCCACTATTACTATACGTACGAGATAATGCTGTCAATAAGCGTGTTAGTTCATCGTGGTGACATCATTAACATTCCTCAAGTCAGCTACTAACTTGGCAATGAAACACGTGGGCTGTGATATTGCAACGGAGGGAGTTATGAGATGACATCAACTATGCGAACATGGATGGGTCAACAGGCAGAGGGGTGATGACTGACGTGGAACTTCCGGCCAAATGTCAATCCCTTTCTCCAAGCGTAAAGAGAAGTTCACTTAGTGAATGTTACGGCGACCGGGAGTATGAACATCATTTCACCAACATGGATAAAATATCTATTAAAATTAAACAAGGTGAATATTCAATAGTGCGTGAAACAAATCTCATGTCAACGATATGGCAGGCATTTGGTTACGTTTTCAATGGAAACTAAAAGGTGAACAATATAGTAGGATGTTTTACCTGTAAAAAAGTGTATTCATACTCAGGACACAAATCAGGCACATCAAACTTACTGCGGCACAAGTGCGAAAGTAGCCAAAAGAGTATAGCCAGTTTTTAGTCTAAAGCGGAGGTCAATAAGCCAGAAGTGTCTTCCAACTTGAAGTCCCTTGCAATGAAGCAAATTGTCAGGTTCGTGACCAAGGACGTGGTGCCGTTTCAAGCTACATTTGTACATGGTTTCACCGAACTTACTCAGTTCCTCATCGATATGGGAGCGAAGTATGGGACAGTGAGTGCTAAAGAATTATTGCCTCACCCCACTACTGTATCAAGGCACATGAGTGAAACAGCCAACAGCCTCCGAGGAAGCGTATCAGAGAAGATCAGGAGTGTTTTTAATGATATTGGAGGTGGAATAACTTTAGTTTTGTGGAGTGATTCATATCGCAAAATTAATTACATGGGTGTGACTGTGCATTACGTTGTTAATGGGAAGCTTGAAGAACGTGTACTGTGCACAAGAGAGTTGGAACCGGATATTAAGAAAACTGGAGAACATATTAAACTTGTGCTCGTAAAGATTTTACGATCATTTGATTCATTTGATTTCATTGACAATGTCGTGTTTGTGACAGACCAAATGTTGTTACAGCTCTTCCTCAGTATAAGGGAATTTCGTGCTCGGCGCATATCCTAAATACAGTGCTGGATCATACTACGTGGAGCAATGGAGTGGATCAAGGACAAATCAGTGAAGTACAAGGATTACTAAGTTCATGTCGAGCACTCATGACATTTTTTAAACTGTCGGGTTTGCAAAATCGTTTAGAAAAGTCATTGAAGGGTGATGTGGACATACGTTGGAACAGTAAACTTAAAATTTGACAGTATTAATTCTCAGTGGGATAAAATTCTTGAAATTTTTAACTGAAAAAAAAAATCAAGAGTAGTTAATCGATTGTATTGACAAGTACATGCTGGAAGATATCATTCAGTTCTTAATACCTTTCAAAAATGCAACCAATCAACAGGAAGCTTCTAAAGTGCCGACCCTTCACATGACCACATTGTGGAAACAAAAGTTATTGTCATCTTTGGAAAAGAAAATGGGCGATTCAGACTTCATTGGGTATTTAAAGGAAAAGGCAAAGCCGCTACTGACCAACAAATGGGAGATAACAGCAACACATCAGCTTGTTACTTATTTACACCCTCAATATAAAAACTTGAAATTTCTGGGTGAAGCCGACAGGCATGAAGTACAGTCTGAAGCTAGAAATTTCATTACTTCCAGAAAAATGCAACTCCAAGATAAAGAAGAGACCAATGCAGAACCTCCACAATCAAAGAAAAAAATTGATAGACTTTTCAGTTAATTTGAAGATATGTCAGATGATGAAAATTCAACCAATGATGCTGCAAAGGATAACATTTCTAAGTACAGTAGCGAGAAGCAACAGGGGTGGATGAAATCAGTGTAGAAATGATAAAGGCAGCTGGACCTGTTGGTATGCAATGGTTGTATCGACTGCTAAACTGTGTGTGGTATACGGAAATGTGTACCAGATGACTGGGAGAAAGGGCTAATAATACCAGTGTTTAAGAAAGGGGACAAGAAAGTATGTGATAACTATAGAGGGATCACCCTCATATCACAGATAGTAAAAATACTGGAAAGGACATTAGAAAGAAGAATGAGAAGAAAGGTGGAAGAAGAGTTGCAAGAGGAACAGTATGGCTTCAGGAGTGGAAGATCCACAGTGGACCCAATCTTTAGCTTGAGGCAGGTGATGGAAAAGAACTGGGAATATGGAGAGGATTTGATCATGACTTTCATAGATCTAGAAAAGGCATATGATAGTGTCCCCAGAGAGAAGGTATGGGAAACCATGGTTAAGAAGGGACTGGGAAAAGAAATGTTGGAAATGGTGCAAGCAATGTACAACTACTGTGTTAGCAGGGTACTGACCCCAGTTGGAAAGACAGATTGGTTTAGGAACAAGACTGGACTAAGACAAGGGAGTGTGCTGTCACCTCTTTTGTTCATAATGGTAATGGATGAAATTGTAAAGGAAACAAAGGAAGCATATGGACATAAAGAAATGAAGTTACTATTATTTGCAGACAATATTGTGGTCTGGGGAAGGAACACCAAAGAAGTGCCAAAACAACTAGATGCACTGAACGAAAATATTCAGAAGTACGGCCTGAAAATCAGTATAGAGAAAAGCAAGACCATGCTGATGACAAGAGGGGAAAGACAAGGAAAGGGCACTGTGAAAATTGGAAGTCAGAGTTTGGAAATTGTGGACACGTTCAAATACCTAGGAAGTGAATTGATGCAAACTGGTAGGTTGGACATGGAGATTGGCAGGAGGGTACAGCAGAGCAATGCATTCTATCAAAGTGTAAGAAAACTTGTTTGAGATAAGGAAGTACCAAGGAAAAGCAAGGAGGTAATGTATAAAGTGTACAGTGAAACCCCTCAAATCCGAACCCCAGTAATCCGAAATCCCGGCTAATCCGAACGAGTTATTTTCGACAATTTCAAGTTTGGATTAAAAAGAGAAACTTATTTTAGTTATAAAACAATTATATATTCTACAACATAACGTTATTTTAAATAATTAGTTGAAAAATTAACAAAGAAGTACAGTTAGCGCACCTAACAAAGTGTAAATGTGCCTAAGCTACATAGCCTACTTATCTCATCCAGGATTGAAAAACGGAAAAGTTGGTTATTGTAATTCCTTAAGTTAATCACGTTGCAAAAACAAATGAAATAATAATAGAAATACACAAAATATCACTTAATATCTTTCACTTGAAATCAGTTATCTTCAATTGTCGAAGCGACGAAAACATTTCCGCGGTGGCAATCGTGCGCCAGCGTCGCATAAACATGACATCGTTTGGCGTGACTACTGCGCGTTGTTCTACGAAGCGCAATGCGATGTCAAGAGCAGATGCAGCTTCAGTATAAGTCACATTGTTTCTCGGAGTTTCTTCTTCCTCACTGTCGCTAGCTCAACGTACAGTCCTATACCGTAACGAGGGCTGGTTATTATGTTATGGATATTTTCGGCTAATCCGAACAGGCTACAGCCCCAATTAGTTCGGATTTCAGGGGTTTCACTGTACTATGTACCCATATTAACTTATGCAGCTGAGACTTGGACCCTGACAAGCAGACAAGAGAGTAGAATCCAAGCCAGTGAAATGAAATTCCTAAGAAGTATGATAGGAAAGACAGAGTGAGGAATGAAGATGTTAGGATGGAAGTTGGGATGGGAAAACTAAATGAGAGAATTGAGAAGAATAAACTAAGGTGGTTTAGACATGTAAAGAGGATGGAGGAAAATAGAATACCAAGACAGATGCTGGAGGCCAAGTGCAAGGGGAAGACCTAGGACAAGGTGGATCGATTCAGTGAAGAACAGCGTGAGAAAAAGAAATCTGGACTGGGACAAGATCGTGGAAGAAGAATTGTGGAAGGAAAGAGGAAAGTGGAGAAGTGCCATAAATACCCCGACCCGGCAGGAGCTGGATAAGGGGAAATGATGATGATGATGAGTAGCGAGAAGGTCAAAGATACCATATGCGATTTAATAACTTGGTGGCATGATCGTGAAGACAAGTATCCTTATCTCTCCAAACTGGCGTACTTCATACATGCCATTCCAGCAACCAGTGCTTCATCAGAGAGGAGTTTCTCCACCGCAGGACGAGTAATGCAAGATCGATGCACATCTCTCAAACCCAGCGCAGTTGATGTCATCATATTTCTAAACAGGAATCTTCGAAATAGTCAGTCATGATACGTTTTTTTTCTTTTCTCTTTGTATTCATTCTTTAAATTAGTTGAAATATTCAATTCATGTTTTAATTTATGTTTTAGTGATAATGGTATCGTGACCTAGTTCAAGAAATCTAAAAATGAAACTAAAATGAGAGTTGTAAATATTGTACATATGGATGTTAATTCCTGGAAAATAATAAACTAGAAGATGCAGCACCAAATCGAATATAGCATACAAAAAGAAAAGTTTTAGTTATTAATGTACGATATGTATGTTTTTATATTATGTGCAAATAAAAAGTAGTTTTAGATCCGAACTTGTTGAATATCATTACTATTAAAATAGGACCCGGATATTTATGACGTATCATATTTTTTCCGTTATGTGTCTTCCATAACAAATGTAAGATGATTTAAGTTAATCTCATTCAAATTAAGTCATTAAGCATAATTAACACTCCGAAATGAAATGGGTTGCGATTCTGGCTTTATAACATTCATTTTAAACATAGCACAGGGGAACGACTTTCTCCTCAAATGTCTAAATGTGTTAATTTAACACGTTATGCTTTATCTAATAGGCTGAATTAAAAATAATATTGAAATACAGTAAACTCTCGATTATCCGCGGTGCCTGTAGGATGTTCCAAGACGACGTTCCACTCAGCATCCAGCTAATTTAGCTATATCTGTTGCCGGAGGTGTTGATGTAAATGAGGAAAATATTGTTGAGTGGATCGAATGTGATGCCAATGAACTGGGCTTTGAGCACCTCACAGATCAAAACATAAATCAAGTACGAGGGATTGAATCGGTTGAATTGGAAGACAATGAGGAAACGCAGATGCAGAGGACCGTTACTCATGATGCAGCATTAGGACACATTGACAGGATTCTTCAATACCTTGAAGAGCAAGACGATGCATCACTTTGTGACAAGATGGTGTTGAGAAAACTCAAATCACAAATAAAGAAAAAGTGTTTCACTACGAAAAAGCAAAAGCAAATGACAGTTTTTTTGTTTTTGTTGTTGTTGTTGTTAGACAGTAAACAAGACTTTTTAATAACACACATAGCATCGACTGATTTTTGTTATCATGTACGTCCTTTTATTGTATAATAAACTTATTTAAAGCACTTGTGTGTTGTTTTTTAGTGCCTTCGACCTTTGTTTAACCATTACCAGCAATTTTGCGGCTTGTCCGCGAAATTCGATTATCCGCGGTATTCACGCCAGTCAATTCCACGGATAATCGGGAGTTTACTGTATCAGCGGATTTGGATACAAGTCATGCAGGGTGGGTGCGGATAACAGTTATGCGGGGCGGATGTGGATAACGTTTTGTTTATCTGTGCAGGGCTCTATCTACAAGAGCCGTATGATTTTGAAGCAAAGCTTCTTAAACTTAAGTGTATATCTGTATCTTTCACCTTTGTAGCCTTTTGTAACATATTTTTCAATATTTTTTCCAGTTTATTGCCAGTTCCCACCCAACCTGTGTGGGATCGAGATGAAGAGCGTGCAAAAGTAAGATTACCTGCCACTGCACTAGTTGTAGCCAGCCCTACAGCACCCCCATATGGACAGAGGCGAGGATGGGTTCCAAGAATTCTGGAGGTAGGTTTTCAGTGTTATTTGAGTGGAGAATTTCAGACTGTCTTTTTAATACTTTTTTCACGGGAATGTGGGGATATTATTGCTTAATACGTCTTCGCTTTTTTTCCATTTTCCGATCCCTTTGGTTTGACCCTTTGAGTAAACATGCAGTCTGGTTGGGGAAGGGCTGCTAACTTGGCCGCCTGACCCGAGCTTGAGCGGTATTCTCAATCCCACCAGGTGGGTGTGCCATGTGCTCCATGCAGTGGTATCCACCTAACATCCCAATACCCAGCATGGCGGCTGAATTTCAGATCTGGATAAGTCCCTGTGTATGTCGAGAACTATGAGCTGGTCAGGGTAATTTATTGATTTTTTAAAATCCCTGAGGCACAGGGACTCCATGTAATGCACATCATCAAGTAGGTTTTGCTTTGGCTGCGTGGCACCCACAGTTGATAGCCCTTAAATTGGAGTGGGTGGTATATTGTTCTACTTTTGTGTGTGGAACTATTTTAAAGTGTTTGGCAGGAGGGCTGAGTGGATCCGTTTGTAGAGCTTATCCCGCGTCCTACCATTGGTTCTACTTTTGTGTAGAACTACCCCCTCCGAGCCTCTTGCATTTGTTCTACTTTTGTGTAGAACTGTTGTTGTAAATGGGCTGGACGGCATTACCGGTATCTACTGAGTTTTACCCGGCGCCTGCCCCCCATTTGTTCTACTTTTGTGTAGAACTCATGTTTAAAGTGTTCGGTGTTTTATGAAGTACTGCGGACACGTCTAGAGAGCAATTGACGTACAGGGGAACCGGAGGGAGGAATACTCACCTTGCTTACCTTAAGGTGGCTTAGTAGGCCGCACGCTTGCTGTGAACCCCGCCTCCTGCTGGGCAGCGTTCGATGGAGATCTTAAACTAGGTTCTAATCTAAAGGGACGGGCTTCTTAATCTAAGCGAAATAAAGAGATAATCATTGGACTGTACAAAAAGGGGGTTTATTGAGTACTAGTGGCGATGAAAAGAGGGGAGGCGAGAAATAATAAAATAGGGGGAAAAGGAGTCCAGTAGACACGTGTTCACTCACCCTACCATGGATCCCGGTCTGCTATGATGTTGGTGGCGTTGGGACCCGATACGGGGCGGCGCCTTCTACTTATAGGTAAAATGTGCCGTGTCAGTCTACTCAGCAGTATCTTTGGAGTGTAATGCCCGCTGTGTCCTGTCTAACCTGCTTGCTGTTAG
The DNA here is from genome assembly GCA_946902985.2 of Meconema thalassinum. NCBI lineage: Eukaryota > Metazoa > Arthropoda > Insecta > Orthoptera > Tettigoniidae > Meconema > Meconema thalassinum. Next base: position 1,205,365,838 of record OX336388.2, read on the forward strand.
ACCTTAGGGCTATGACCTGCTGCTTACTTCGCAGTCGTGTTGCTATGTCGTTATTCCCGTCTTTTACGTAGTTACTTTTAATTAGCTTTTATGTAGGTATAGGCACAGCCCTTGTATAAGGGCTGGGGCTGGAACAAGTCGCCTCCCTGTTTTAATAATCGTCCTCAATTATTGGACTAGACGTGGGGGTGGAAACTTTTCTTTTTCTTTCCTTTCGTCGATTTGAACTTGCTTTCGATTCGTCGTATCGTCCTTCGTTTCTCCTGTTCTTCTTCGTAGATGGGAGAGTGAGCGAAATTGTGCCGTACTAAGGGGTGGAAGGCGTGGCAAGGGTGTAGGGGTGGTTTGTTATACAGTCATTTCATAGCAGATAGTTCTCTGTATCTGTCTACATCCCATATTGCATTCTTGACATAATCTGTGTTGCCTATTTGGCAGACTTGAAAGCAGCATAAAAATATTGACATTGTTTTGCTAAAAAAAAAAAAAAATGGAATTTCAGCGGAGATATAAAGTGAAAGAAATGAAGTTGAAAGATATATCTTGAATGGAATCGCATAGGAAATTTAAAGTATGAGCACCGCACTCGGACCAGTGCGTGACGACGTCGTCAAAACGTGAGGGTGCATGCATAACCGTAATTTTCCTACGATGGAAAATGATGCTGTAAGGAGCTTAAGTAATAGTGAGCCCTCGTGAGCTAGTACGCAACCTCTGTAGCGTGTGTATAAAAGGGAGAGAAAAAAAATAGTGTATCGTATGGGCTACTCTAGGCCAAGTGTAGCTGCGAGGGTGCGCTACTATGATTAACCTCCTTACAACGTGGGGATGATAAAAGAAAATGAAAATTATAGAAAGTATCCTAGAAAACGTGAAATTCCGTCAAAATTGCTTGATTATGTGCGTAAAAAAATGTAGTTATGGTATTAAGAGAAAAAAAATTAACATTGAAGTCATCATCATCATCTTGTACAGTTTCCAGCCCCAGGCTGGGTCTGTTTGGAACATAAGCCTCGCCACTTAGTCCTTTCTTCCCACCATCTCTCCGCTGTCACTCTGGTCCTGTCTTCGCCTCTCTTCTTGACACATTCCTCCACTCCTTTCAGCCATCTATCTCTTGGTCTTCCCCTTGGTCGTTTCTTCTGCATCTGCATCTCATGTATCCTCTTGGGAATCCTCTTCTCATCCATGCTCTTTAGGTGTCCATACCACCTCAGTCTTGATGTCTCAATCCTACCTTGCAAGGGCTCCTCTTTCACCATTTCCCATTGGAAAGAAATAGCCGAAGGCTCCTGCCTAAATCGGCTTAGTCTATTATGGTTTGTAGGTTTTGACTGTTGTTGCTGCCATGTGCGTTGGAACTTCGGTCTCGTGTCACATTCGTCCGGGTAGCATCCTGCATTAAGGGCCTACTGGGGGATTACAGGATTGTACAGCGTATAACTAGTCTGAAATCAGAAATCACTCTTAACGTTTTGTACAGAGGGATTGGTTCACCCTGGTACTGTTAATTTTTCGCTGAAGTTCGTTACGTCGTGCGAGGTAGTCTCGTTACTTAATGTCTGCATTATGACTTATGTACTAATATCCTTATAAACTAACGTGCAATATGTATTCGTTGACATATTGGCCATTGTGGTCATTCACTATATCACGTCCTATATGCGTCGTCGTAAAACTGCAACATGCTTCCTTAAGCATTTAGCTGCGTAGATACTCTTATATTTCGTAGAACTTGAATCATTTATATTTGTAAAGAAACTTCCTTATACTTCGTCGTATACAGACCTTTACTATAGCTGAGAATTAATCCTTAAGTATTACTTTTGCACTTTCTCAGCGTGACTTAAGCGACGTATTCACTTCTTAATCTATAGATATGCAGACATTATGTAAGGATACTCGCACTACGTGTATACTTGATCGTTAAGCTTAAATGGATTATCGTTAAAGTGGCGGCTGTTTCGTCGGGAAGTTATTGAAATTGGAAATTATGTATTGCCTCTACGGGCTAACTTGGGAATTCTGTGCACTGTATAGAACTTGAGGAAATATAAATTAACACGATATAATGATCTGAAAAAAAAAAGGACATTTGTTATTGATATGTGATAATTGCCTGTAAAAAAATAACACTGTTAATGACATGGTATTAAAGACCCTTTTGTTAAACTTGCCACGTTAGATAGGGGGGGTTTGGGGTTGACTTCATATCTAATTTAATTCTTAATGCTAAACCTAATATTACTGCCTTCCCTTGGCTGAATATACTATATATATGGGGTAGGGGGGAACCACGTGTCTGGACAGGGGTGAAAAAATCTCTCGAAGGGGGGGGGGGGCTATATATATATATTAAAGGTATTTCTTAAATATTTAAGCTCTCTCTAGAGTGTATCCGCAGCCATGATAATTTTTAAATTGTACCTTCAATGAAGTGGCTACTTTTGCTCCTTAATAAAATTAATGGGGTTGTATCTTCAATGAAATGCCTACCTTTGCTCCGTAAGAAAAGTAATGGGGCTGTATCTTTAATGAAATGATAATCTTTGCTCCGTAAGAAAATTAATGGGGTTGTGTCTTCAATGAAATGACTACCTTTGCTCCGTAATAAAATTAATGGGGTTGTATTTTCAATGAAATGACTACCTTTGCTCCGTTAGAAAATTAATGGGGTTGTAGTTTCAATGAAATGACTACCTTTGCTCCGTAATAAAATTAATGGGGTTGCTCTATATGGAATTACTAATAGTATTCCTTAGTTGCATAGTTTTATTCCTTTAATATATTCTGATGCCTTCGTGTCGTAGAAAATACGGATGCGTATGACGATGTATTTTAACCAAATGGTGTGCAATACGCAGGGTGGTATCGGGTTTACGGGTGCCTTGAAGGGCTTACACGTGAACCTTTGACTTGCGAAATACGTTACATGGTATGGGGCCTTAAGTACGTATAGTAATCCTAGTGACCGTCCAATTTGCAATGTGGTATCGGTAACCCGAGTGACTACGAATGCAGATTGTGGGTTGGGAAAACTACAAGTTCTCTGTTCAAAAGGGCTTATCTAGTTGACCCATACGTATAGTAGTTTGGATTTACCTTTATGGTTGGAAGGAGTTACTCCTACCAAGTGACCTCCCAAGTGCATTGTCACCCTTGGTATATGATACATGTGGAAGTTGCATCCTCTTCCGTTGCAAATAATCATTGAAAAATTATGAATTTATCGCAAATCATGGTAATACATTGAAAAATTATGAATTTATCACAAATAAGCATAATACATTGAAAAAAATTATTAATTCAATTTTACTTATTAGTTTCAGCGTATGTGTAGTTTCCTTTTCAATATTGGTCACTCTTCATATAGAAAATCAGCAAATGTATCCAGCGGTGTAGGTTTCATATTACCTACTATGCTATGATATCATAAAACGTGTCACAATCTCCTCATGTTAAACAGAATACCGAAGAGATATCGTCTGTTGGCGGACTGTCCGTACTTCGATACAGAACGCATCCCAACGGACGTTAAATCCACTATGTATTAGGTTTATTTTAGTATAAATATATCCTAACCTTCTATCAGAATACCGTAAAGATATCGTCTGTTGGCAGGCTGTTCGTACTTCGATACAGAACGCATCCCAACGGACGTTAAATCCACTGTGTATTAGGTTTATTTTAATATAAATATCTCCTAACATTCTATCAGAATACCGTAAAGATATCGTTTGTTGGCAGGCTGTTCGTACTTCGATACAGAACGCATCCCAACGGACGTTAAATCCACTGCGTATTAGGTTGAATTGACCGCCACTAGGTGTAGAATGCGGTTGGACTAATTCCCCGAAAGTATTAGAGCGAACGTCATCTACGTGAAAGGGGTGGCTATTTCCTATCAGTGTTCAGTAGCGTTCTAATATCTGGAATACTTCTTACGTGTTCAGTGGGTTGGCTAGGTCCCTGAATCTGAAATGATAGTCCTCGGTCGCCGGTTGTCATTATTATACTGACCAATATACCTGTAACTAATTACTTCCCTCTGGGTGTGACGTTTCTATTTTAAGCATTTGGCTTGCGTAAATTGTGGGCTTTGGGCCACGGTGTGGACAATAATCTTATTTATTAATGGCATTTGTTATCAACGTAGGTGTGTTAATATCTCCTTTATCTCTTCCATGCTTCTCTTATCTCAAGGCGAGGTGCACTCTTGGACCCGCCGCAAGATATCAATAACGTCGTTTTCTCGAGGCTGTGCGAACCCTTGTGCCAGCCTCAAGATATTTATAATATATTTCTTCAACTTCACTTAAAAACACTGAACACTTATTACTGATATACTAACGATGATACTCTTGATAACAATTGTCGTACGTTGCGATGTTGTCCTGCTGTGCCCAAGTCCATGATTACGCGTATATGCTATATTGATATCGCCGTCCATCTGTCGGCGTTTTGCATAAATTCCTACTGGATTACTTTCCCACCCATGTTGCTTCGTGAGGGAACGGTGTCTTATTTGCTAACTGAATGTCCTGTTTGAAATGTACTGCTGGAAAAAGAATTCAACCTTAAGAGTATATTCTACGCTTACATCTTTAAAACCATTAGTGCGTTTTTCTACTATCGCACGCTTCGCAATACGTGAATAAATGTATAAAACAAAAAGAATAAAGGCAAATTTATGCAAAGTCATCTGGCGTGTGAGTGAATAGTGCCAGGAATTGAACTCAAGGTGTCTGGCTTCCGCTTGAGTGCGTCTGTACGCTGAGCTAGCAAGACAGTGTCGGGTTTAATATCGTAGCCCGGCGGACGGTGTGCTCAGCACGTGTCTGCCATATGGCATAGTTGATTGTGTTGCAATGGACAAATAAGCATTTCCTCTGGGGTCGGATTTCATAACAAAAGAGAAACTGTAGTACGTCTTGACTGAATGCGTGTACAAACTAATTAATGCGGCACCTTGCAGAAATGTGATTGCAAGGTCTCCTAACTCTATGTAAGCATGTAGCCAATACTACCTTCCGCTAAGTTATACTAATATGGATTCAGAAGAAAATATTATAGCCTACAATCATATACAATGTATAGTTGCACTGCTGTAATAAAATACATAGTTATTTACTCATTCCAATTTATCCTATGGGATATCACAATCTTAATCCTAATAGAGCTTCATTGTGGGGGGTTTAATCTGAAATAAGGAGCAATTTTCTGAATAGAGTACGGTAGTTATCAATACCTCTTCCTACTAGGCTTCCGTTAATATTCCTAGTGACTTATTAGATAGGGGTTGTTAATATTTAAATTGCTTGGTGTAAGAGGTGTCTGTCGCGAAATCCTAACAGGGTGGGGGGATTATGATTATCGTGTAAAAAAAATTCCTCTAAATTAATCTACTCAAAGAAAATTTTTCCTGCTCGGGGGGGATTTAAATTGTCTCACTTGCTTGGCTAATGTAATGAGTACAGGGTCGTTTGTTGCTAGACGTGTTGTTTAAGATTGGGGCGTTTAAAAATGTATTAGTTACTGGGGCGGGTTTGGGTGGGTACAAAAATATTATTGGACCCGTACTTCAAAAATTTTTCCTAATTTTGGGTGGCTTTCGCTTGGCTAGTGAGAGGTTAAACTTAGGGATCTTTCCCGCAGAGGTACGTTGTATGTACCCCTTTAGGCGTTGTCTTACGACAACATCACGGTACCCCGCGTGCTTCTACCATTTGTTCTACTTTTGTGTGTGGAACTATTTTAAAGTGTTTGACAGGAGGGCTGAGTGGATCCGTTTGTAGAGCTTATCCCGCGTCCTACCATTGGTTCTACTTTAGTGTAGAACTACCCCCTCTGAGCCTCTTGCATTTGTTCTACTTTTGTGTAGAACTGTTGTTGTAAATGGGCTGGACGGCATTACCGGTATCTACTGAGTTTTACCCGGCGCCTGTCCCCCATTTGTTCTACTTTTGTGTAGAACTCGTGTTTAAAGTGTTTGGTGTTTTATGAAGTACTGCGGACACGTCTAGAGAGCAATTGACGTACAGGGGAACCGGAGGGAGGAATACTCACCTTGCTTACCTTAAGGTGGCTTAGGTCGCACGCTTGCTGTGCACCGCCTCCTGCTGGGCAGTGTTCGATGGAGATCTTAAACTAGGTTCTAATCTAAAGGGACTGGCTTCTTAATCTAAGCGAAATAAAGAGATAATCATTGGACTGTACAAAAAGGGGGTTTATTGAGTGCCATGAAAATCTGGGAAAGAGTGATAGACAAGAGGATCCGGGAGGAGACTAGCATTGGCGAGCAACAATTCGGCTTCATGCCAGGAAAAGGGACCACAGACGCAGTGTTTGCCCTGAGACAAGTAATGGAAAAGTATCGTGAAAGACAGAAGGGATTACACTTCGCATTCATGGACCTAGAGAAAGCATATGACCGGGTGCCCCGAGGAGAAGTCTGGAGATGTTTACGAGCGAAGGGAGTCCCAGAGAAGTACGTGCAGTTGGTTCAGGAAATGTACAAAGACGCAAGAACACAGGTTAGAAACAGCGTTGGACTTACAGATTGGATTCCGGTTCGAGTAGGTTTACACCAAGGTTCGGCTTTAAGTCCATATCTGTTTGACCTAATTCTGGACGAAATGTTTTGTGGATTACGAGACCAAGCCCCCTGGTGCATGATGTTTGCGGACGATATTGTGTTGTGTAGTACCACCAAAGATGTCATAGAAGAAAAACTGGAACAGTGGAGGGCAGCCTTGGAAGACAGAGGACTCAGGATTAGCAGGAAGAAGACAGAGTATATGAGGTTCAATACAGACCAAGACTGTGAGATCAGAATGCAAGGGGAAACGTTAAATAGAGTGGATGAGTTCAAATACCTGGGTTCGGTGGTGACTGGAGATGGAAATCTGGATCTGGAAGTGTGACACAGGATTCAGGTAGGATGGATGAACTGGAGGAAAATGTCAGGAGTGCTCTTTGACCGCAGGATCAAGCCTAAGGTTAAGGGGAAAATATATAAAACTGTCGTAAGACCTGCATTGCTGTATGGCTCTGAAACATGGCCTGCACGCAAAACGCACACACACAGGCTTGACGTCACGGAAATGAAAATGCTCAGGTGGATGAGTGGAGTGACTAAGCGTGATAGAGTGGAAAATGTCAAAATAAGAGGAACATTGAAGGTTGTCGAAATATCTAAGAAGATACAAGAAAAGCGACTTCAATGGTACGGGCATGTGAGAAGGGAGGAATCCTACGTGGGGAGGAAGATGCTAGACATGCAAATACAGGGAGTGAGAATGCGAGGCAGACCTAAACGAAGATGGATGGTTTGTGTACAGGAGGACCTCAGAGAAAAACAGTTGTCAGAAGAGGATGTGCATGACCGGGCTAAATGGAGGAGAGCTGTCAGAAACATCGACCCCACATAGGAGTGGGAATGATGTAAAGAGAAAGAAGAAGAAGAGTGGCGATGAAAAGAGGGGAGGCGTGAAATAATAAAATAGGGGGAAAAGGAGTATAGTAGACACGTGTTCACTCACCCTACCGTGGATCCCGGTCTGCTATGATATTGGTGGCGTTGGGACCCGATACGAGGCGGTGCCCGTATCGGTTCGTCGTAGCACAACTCCGATAGAGTGTATGACTGTAATAGCGTCCTAGTCCAAGAGAGCCGCCAGGTCCAAGAGAGCACCAAATAAGAGAGCGCGGCGTGTGTCCGTACCTTCTACTTACAGGTAAAATGGGCCGTGTCAGTCTACACAGCAGTATCTTTGGAGTGTAATGCCCGCTGTGTCCTGTCTAACCTGCTTGCTGTTAGACCTTAGGGATATGACCTGCTGCTTACTTCGCAGTCGTGTTGCTATGTCGTTATTCCCGTCTTTTACGTAGTTACTTTTAATTAGCTTTTATGTAGGTATAGGCACAGCCCTTGTATAAGGGCTGGGGCTGGAACAATATGTCAAGGATTAACTTGAATGGCCACAAAATTGCTCAAGTTTACTACAAAGATTGGCCCCCTTAAAAGCCATCTCTAGTAGAAAGATGTAGAAAGATTATTGAGTTAATTCCTCGTTGCTAAGTTTCCCCGCTTCCTAGTGACCACAAGGACTGATGGGGGAGATTTTAAGCTGGTATATGGATTGCTTTTAGTGGAGTACTAAAATGGGATCCAAAATTTTCATATCGGTCAGTTGCTGCTCCAAACTGTGGATGCTAAGCAGACCAAAAAGTTGCTTAACTGCACTGCGTCTGGTGAGATTCCTGTTAATATCATCAAGCACGAAATGTTGAATATGGCCTCTGGAGTTATATTCCACCATGACCCCATTCTCAATCCAAATATTGAACTTGTGTGAGATCTGGGGAAGCCAGGTGGCACCAAGATTAGGTGCATAACCTGGAAAATTGGAAAGCAGACGATCTATACCAGTGCTTTTGTTCTTTGTTTTGTGGATGATGCTATCCCAAAACGGTAAAAATTACATAGTATAGGTGCTACCTGTGATGTTATGCTATCAATGTTACAGATTCGGGAAGTTGCACTGTTGTACTCTGTATTTCAAAAGAATGAACGTGAAGGAAATGGCGGGAGCTTGGAACAGCTGAGCTGTGTTGCCTAGTTTTTATAGTTGATGTAAGACAGCTGATTCGAATAATACACAGGGCTACACTTCAGATATTATTTCAGTACTAGTATGTGCAATATAATGCAAATGTCGATCCTGAGTCAACGCCGAGGACATTGAAATAGAGAAATCAATACGGTATCATCATCATCCTGCACAGTTTCCAGCCACTGGCCGGGTCTGTTTGGAACACAAGCCTCTCCAACGTCTTCTGTCTTCCCACCATCTCCCAGCCTCCACCCTTGTCCAGTCTTCTCCTCTCTTCTTCACGCTTTCTTCCACCCCCTTCAGCCACCTGTCTCTCGGTCTCTTTCCTTCCCACTTCGTCTCGTGTACTCTCCTGGGTATCCTCTTCTCCTCCATTCGTTTTCCATGTCCATACCATCTAAGTCTAGATTTCTCTATACCATCCTGTAATGGTTCCTCCTTCATTAATTCTCTGGTCCTCTCATTTCTTATTCTGTCCATCTTTGTAGCTCCAATACTGCTTCTCAAGAACCTCATCTCACTGGCCTATATTTTGCTCTTCTCCCTTCCTTTCATAACCCAGGTCTCCGAGGCATACGTCAGGATAGGGACATAGTACGTCCGATATATGATCTTTTTGCTGTTCTGAGGGACATCCTTGCTCCATAACTAGAGCCCTGCGCGGATAAACAAAACATTATCCGCCCCGCATCTGCACGACTGTTATCCGCCTCGCATCCGCACGCCTGTTATCCGCATCCGCGTGTTTTTTATTCGCATCCACCCCACATTCGCATGATTTTTATCCAAATCCACTGATATTTCAATATTATGTTTAATTTATTAGATCAAGCATAACGTGTTAAACCAACACATTTAGGCATTTGAGGAGAAAGTCGTTCCTGATAATTTGCTTCATTGCAAGAACTTGAAGTTGGCATTCCAAGGGACTTATAGTTGGATGACACTTCTGGTTCCTTGACCTCCGCTTTAGACAAAAAATTGGTTATACTTTTTTTTGGCTACTTTCGCACTTGTGCCTCAGTAATTTTGATGGGCCCGATTTGTGTCCTGAGTATGAATACACTTTTTTTTACAGGTAAAACATCACTATATCGTACACCTTTTCGTTTCCATTGAAAACGTAACCAAATGTCTGCCATATCGTTGACTTCGAGCTTTTCTTCACGCGCTATTGAATATTCACCTTGTTTTATTTTAATAGATAGTTTATCCATGTTGGTGAAATGATGTTCATACTCACGGTCGCGGTAACATTCACTAAGTGAACTTCTCTTTAGGCTTGGAGAAAGGGTTTGACATTTGGCCGGAAATTCCAATTCAGTCATCATCCTTCTGCTTCTGGACCCATCCCTGTTCGCATAGTTGATATCATAGTTGATGTTGCAATTTCACATCCAACGTGCTTCAGTGACAATTTGGAAATAAATCTACCTATAAACCTGGATCCCGATCTTCCAGGATAGCTTAGATGGTGAAGTAGCTGACATGAGGAATGTCAATAATGTCACCACGGTGAACTAACAAGCTTATTGACAGCATTATAGCTCGTATGTATAGTAATAATGGCAGTGAGAATTGATGATGATGATATGTCAAGACCATGTACTACAGGCCGGACGTTTGTTTTAGACGAGTGAAAAATCTTAATGGAAGCCTGGAGGCGAGTTACTACAGTACCTGTGTTGTTATCAGCTGCCCCAAGCGGTCCGATGATTGACAAAGCTGTTTCACACTTCTGCTAGGAGTACAGTCATTGGCAAATATAATGACATTCTGTTCGTAACTATGTAACGTGTACTTCCGCGACACACAAGACTTCGATGTGGACTGTACTGTCTGCTCAAGTCTGGAATTCCATTACATCAGATCGGTGGTGACAAGAGTGAGGCGATAGGGTGAGAGAGTGAGTGTGTGTAGGATCACCCGCAGGCTTAAAGGTGAAGGGCATCGTCTAAAACAAACGTCCGGCCTGTACAAACATACGGTACTTAAAATGTAGTTGAAAGCATATGAGTAAAATGATCTTCTCGTGTATAAGTGCAATACATGCCTGAATATTTCGTACGCAAAGGGCTATAGGAGTATTCCTCTTTTAAGCATGAATCTGTAGATTGGCTTATCATCATCATCATCTTGCACAGTTTCCAGCCACTGGCCGGGTCTGTTTGGAACACAAGCCTCTCCAACGTCTTCTGTCTTCCCACCATCTCTCAGCCTCCACCCTTGTCCAGTCTTCTCCTCTCTTCTTCACGCTTTCTTCCACCCCCTTCAGCCACCTGTCTCTCGGTCTTCCCCTCGGTCTCTTTCCTTCCCACTTCGTCTCATGTACTCTCCTGGGTATCCTCTTCTCCTCCATTCGTTTTACATGTCCATACCATCTAAGTCTAGATTTCTCTATACCATCCTGTAATGGTTCCTCCTTCATTAATTCTCTGGTCCTCTCATTTCTTATTCTGTCCATCTTTGTAGCTCCAATACTGCTTCTCAAGAACCTCATCTCACTGGCCTGTATTTTGCTCTTCTCCCTTCCTTTCATAACCCAGGTCTCCGAGGCATACGTCAGGATAGGGACATAGTACGTCCGATATATGATCTTTTTGCTGTTCTGAGGGACATCCTTGCTCCATAACATGCTTCTCACACTCCTCCGAAATGCTTCTGCCTGCCTCCCCCGCTCATTTATTTCTCTATCGTTTCTTCCATTATCTTGTATCAGGCTTCCCAGATACTTGAAACTCTCCACTTTCTTCAGCTGTTCCCCACCAATTGTTATTCCCGTTGTGGTTCTTTCCTTCTTCCTTGTTGTGATCACCATCTCACTCTTATTTATGCTAAATTTCATCCCATATCCTTGTATTATTCCTTCCCACTCGTCCAACTGTTCCTGTACCTCCTCCTCCTTGTTTCCCCAAATCATCAAATCATCTGCAAACACCATTGCTTTCATCTTTCCTTCCCCAATTACTTGTGCCACTTGGGTCATTATGTCATCCATCACCACAATGAAAAGTAACGGTGACAGTGCACTTCCTTGTTTCAGGCCGTTTCTTTGTTCCAACCAGTCAGATCTCTCTCCTCCCACTTTCACACAGCTCACGCTTCCCTTGTACATCTCCTTTATCCTCTTTACAGTCCATTTCTCTACTCCTCTATCCTCCAGGGACTTCCATACTTTGTTTCTGCATACACTGTCATATGCTTTCTCAATGTCCAGGAAGGCCATCAGTAGATCTGTTCCATACTCATAGTGCTGTTCTTGTAACTGCCTTACAGCAAAAATCAAATCCACTGTGGACCTTCCTGCTCTGAAGCCATGTTGTTCTTCCCTCATCCCTCCTTCTATCCTTGTCCTAATTCTCTTTTCCAAAACTTTCTCGAAGATCTTTGCACAATGACTCATCAGTGTTATTCCCCGATAGTTTCTGCAATCTGTTCTACTACCTTTCTTGAAGATCGGGACAATGATTCCTATTTTCCAGTCCTCTGGGGTCTTCCTTTCCTTCCATGCTGTCCTCATCACTCGGTACAGCCACTGTATCCCCACCTCTCCTGCTGCTCTCACCATCTCCACACTCAACTCATCCACACCCGGTGCCTTCCCTCCTTTCATCTTGTTCACTGCATCTTCCACTTCTTTCCATGTTAAGTGCTTTTCTGTTTGCAGTTCATCTTCCTCTTCCCCGATTTCTTCCTCCTCACCATCTTTTCCATTTGGGTTCAGAAGTTCTTCAAAATATTCTTTCCACATTTTCTTCAGTTCTTCCCTATTTTCTATCTCTTGTCCCCTTTTGTTCACCATTCTAACATAATCCGTAGGATCCTTCCGCCTCTTATTTTTTACCATCCCATACAGGACCTTTTTTGTACCTTCACTATCCTCCTCCATCATCTTTGTCCACTCTTCCATCCACTTCCTTCTCTCCTCAGCCACCACTCTCTTCGCCTCCTTCTTTCTTTCCTGGTACTCTTCCCTTGCCTCTACCGTCCTATTTTGATACCACCTCCTAAAGGCTCTATTCTTTTCCCTTACAATATCTTTTGTCTTCTCATTCCACCATGGTGTTTCCTTCCACCTCTTCTTACTACTTGTCCTCCCACATACTGCTTCTGCTGCACCCACTAGTGTCTTCTTAAATCTAGCCCATTCCTCTTCCACCCCTCTTTCTTCATCTGTTGGAATTCCTTCCTTTACCATTTTGAGGTACTCGACCCTTCTATCCCCTTCTTTCAGTTTCCATATCCTTATACGTCTTTCCTGGTTCTCAGTCCCTTTCTTCTCCTTACTCCCTCTCAGGTTCATTACCAGTAATCGATGGTCGCTATCCAGGTTCTCCGATGGTATAACCTTGATGTCCGTGATGTTCTTATTTAGTTCTTTCTCATACAGTATATAGTCGACCACCGACTTCCTGGTCAAGTCATCACTGTACCATGTGATTGTGTGGCTCTCTCTTTTCTTAAACCAGGAGTTCCCAACTAGCAGGCTGTTCCTCTGGCAGAAGTCCAACAGTCTCTTTCCTTCCTCATTTCTTCCACCCCAACCCTCTGGTCCTAGAACACTCTCATAACCTTGTCTTTCTCTTCCTACATGGGCATTGAGGTCCCCCATAACAATCATATTTCTTCCTACCAGCTGCTTCTGCAATTCCTCTTCAAACTCCTCCTTCTCTTCAGAAGCGCAGCCTACTTGTGGAGCATACACTTGCACTATTTCTACGGTCTCTCCCCTCAGTGCTACTTTCACTTTCATCATCCTATCACTTATTCTCCTCACTTCTTCTTTTAAACCATCTCGTACTACTACTCCCACTCCATTCCTCTTTCCCTCTTCGTTCCCACTCCAGTACAGTCTATAGCCTTTTCTCAGTACTCTCCTTCCTTCCCCTTTCCACTTTGTTTCTGCCAATCCCAATAAATCCAACTTCCTTCTTTCCATCATATCCACTATCTCCTCCACCTTCCCCGTCAGCGTTCTTAGGTTTAAAGTTCCAAATCTTAGTCCGTGTGTACAGCCGTGTCGTCGTCTATTAAATCCATCCTGTCCGAGGCTCGTTCCATTTTTGAAAGCATAATTTAACATTTTGTTAACATAATTTTGTATTCTAAAGACTATCCGCAAATTTACTCAACATTATCCACAGCGTATCCGCACAGCCACGCAAAGTATATCCGCATGGCGAAAATATTTGCGGATATCCGCATCCGCGCAGGGCTTTATCCATAACATGCTTTTCACACTTCTCCGAAATGCTTCTGCCTGCCTCCCCCGCTCATTTATTTCTCTATAATTTCTTCCATTATCTTGTATCAGGCTTCCCAGATACTTGAAACTCTCCACTTTCTTCAGCTGTTCCCCACCAATTGTTATTCCCGTTGTGGTTCTTTCCTTCTTCCTTGTTGTGATCACCATCTCACTCTTATTTATGCTAAATTTCATCCCATATCCTTGTATTATTCCTTCCCACACGTCCAACTGTTCCTGTACCTCCTCCTCCTTGTTTCCCCAAATCATCAAATCGTCTGCAAACACCATTGCTTTCATCATTCCTTTCCCAATTACTTGTGCCACTCGGGTCATTATGTCATCCATCACCACAATGAAAAGTAACGGTGACAGTGCACTTCCTTGTTTCAGGCCGTTTCTCTGTTCCAACCAGTCCGATCTCTCTCCTCCCACTTTCACACAGCTCACGCTTCCCTTGTACATCTCCTTTATCCTCTTTATAGTCCGTTTCTCTACTCCTCTATCCTCCAGGGACTTCCATACATTGTTTCTGCATACATTGTCATATGCTTTCTCAATGTCCAGGAAGGCCATCAGTAGATATGTTCCATACTCATAGTGCTGTTCTTGTAACTGCCTTACAGCAAAAATCAAATCCACTGTGGACCTTCCTGCTCTGAAGCCATGTTGTTCTTCCCTCATCCCTCCTTCTATCCTTGTCCTAATTCTCTTTTCCAATACTTTCTCGAAGATCTTTGCACAATGACTCATCGGTGTTATTCCCCGATAGTTTCTGCAATCTGTTCTACTACCTTTCTTGAAGATCGGGACAATTATTCCTTTTTTCCAGTCCTCTGGGTTCTTCCTTTCCTTCCATGCTGTCCTCATCACTCGGTACAACCACTGTATCCCCACCTCTCCTGCTGCTCTCACCATCTCCACACTCAACTCATCCACACCCGGTGCCTTCCCTCCTTTCATCTTCCTCACTGCATCTTCCACTTCTTTCCATGTTAAGTACTTTTCGGTTTGCAGTCCATCTTCCTCTTCCCCGATTTCTTCCTCCTCGCCGTGGTTTCCATTTGGGTTCAGAAGTTCTTCAAAATACTCTTTCCACATTTTCTTCAGTTCTTCCCTATTTTCTATCTCTTGTCCCCTTTTGTTCACCATTCTAACATAATCCGTAGGATCCTTCCGCCTCTTATTTTTTACCATCCCATACAGGACCTTTTTTGTACCTTCACTATCCTCCTCCATCATCTTTGTCCACTCTTCCATCCACTTTCTTCTCTCCTCAGCCACTACTCTCTTCGCCTCCTTCTTTCTTTCCTGGTACTCTTCCCTTGTCTCTACCGTCCTATTTTGATACCACCTCCTAAAGGCTCTATTCTTTTCCCTTACTATGTCTTTTGTCTTCTCATTCCACCATGGTGTTTCCTTCCACCTCTTCTTACTACTTGTCCTCCCACATACTGCTTCTGCTGCACCTACCAGTGTCTTCTTAAATCTAGCCCATTCCTCTTCCACCCCTCTTTCTTCATCTGTTGGAATTCCTTCCTTTACCATTTTGAGGTACTCTACCCTTCTATCCCCTTCTTTCAGTTTCCATATCCTTATACGTCTTTCCTGGTTCTCAGTCCCTTTCTTCTCCTTTCTCCCTCTCAGGTTCATTACCAGCAATCGATGGTCGCTATCCAGGTTCTCCGATGGTATAACCTTGATGTCCGTGATGTTCTTATTTAGTTCTTTCTCATACAGTATATAGTCGACCACCGACTTCCTGGTCAAGTCATCACTGTACCATGTGATTGTGTGGCTCTCTCTTATCTTAAACCAGGAGTTCCCAACTAGCAGGCTGTTCCTCTAGCAGAAGTCCAACAGTCTCTTTCCTTCCTCATTTCTTCCGCCCCAACCGTCTGGTCCTAGAACACTCTCATAACCTTGTCTTTCTCTTCCTACATGGGCATTGAGATCCTCCATAACAATCATATTTCTTCCTACCAGCTGCTTCTGCAATTCCTCTTCGAACTCCTTCTTCTCTTCAGAGTGCAGCCTACTTGTGGGGCATACACTTGCAATATTTCTACGGTCTCTCCCCTCAGTGCTACTTTCACTTTCATCATCCTATCACTTATTCTCCTCACTTCTTCTTTTAAACCATCTCGTACTACTACTCCCACTCCATTCCTCTTTCCCTCTTCGTTCCCACTCCAGTACAGTCTATAGCCTTTTCTCAGTTCTCTCCTTCCTTCCCCTTTCCACTTTGTTTCTGCCAATCCCAATAAATCCAACTTTCTTCTTTCCATCATATCCACTATCTCCTCCACCTTCCCCGTCAGCGTTCTTAGGTTTAAAGTTCCAAATCTTAGTCCGTGTGTACAGCCGTGTCGTTGTCTATTAAATCCATCATGTCCGAGGCTCGTTCCATTTTTGAAAGCATTTGGTTTCATCCACTACTGGCTTGCTGGGCCTATCGTAGCTTCACCAGAGCCCCGTTAGCCGTCACTTTTCAGGTTTCCTGTAGGACCTTCACAGCTACCGTAACGGTCCCGGGGCACACGAAGTCTCCACTGTACTTCGCCCCTACAGGCGATCCCCTACTTTGTGCCGTTGCCCGTCTCCCACGACGTGGACGAGGGGTTGGACTTAAATAACACCGAAGCTATGCTACCTTTGTCACCGTTATTCAATAAATATGAGAAAGAGGCCAAACACTCGACAGCTATACAAATATAATACAAAATACAAACACAAAGTAATCCGATATCAACACTCACCATGCAATGATTATATCCTTCAAGATGAAACAAGAGTTTGGGTGACGGTCGCGGAAGTTACATAAAGATAGACTTTTTCAAATACCAAGGCACAACAGTTGTCATGGTGCTATTGATACGTAACTATTATTATCAAGGAATATTGCTCCTTGATTATTATATTGTATTAGAGTAAGGGATAAATATATAAGACTTTTAGTATTTAGTGTGTGTTCTTACTTCAATTATATAAAGTGTGCATTCAACCACCAAGACATGACACACAGTCTTAAGGTGAAGCTGGCGATGGTTTCTCCTTGCTTCTGCATTATGCTCCAAAATGTGATGCTCTCAGCAAACTTGTTTCGTGTGGCGTCGAAGTGCAAGGCTATAACCTACCTATAATAAAAACAAACTAACTAGCTAACTAAGAACACGATGAAACTAGAAAATAATAATAACAATAATAAGAGAAATAACGAAGTAAAATGGGAACAAAAATATTAAAACTGGATGCTAAAGTAAAAAGTAAACAAAACGATGACAATGGAACT
Organism: Meconema thalassinum; assembly: GCA_946902985.2. Taxonomy (NCBI): domain Eukaryota; kingdom Metazoa; phylum Arthropoda; class Insecta; order Orthoptera; family Tettigoniidae; genus Meconema; species Meconema thalassinum. The sequence continues at coordinate 1,205,382,990 of OX336388.2, forward strand.
ATATAACTCAGACACAGACAGCGGCTAACAAGCGACTGAATCGTGAGCAATGCTCTGGCAACGTGCCGGCGGAAATGTCAAAATCCAGCCAATAGGAACCCGCGGCGGCCATTTTACTATCGTTCCCGCCATTTCCTTCGCGTTCATTCTTTTGAAATACAGAGTATAATGCTGTGTGTAGTGGTTCCAATATGGAGACTCATGAAGATGTGAAGTGTTTGCCTCCACCAACATATCTTAAGCCACATGGGAATTGCGGGAAATGAGTTAGCGGATCAAGCTGCAAAAGAGGCGGTATCACTACCATCTCGACCAGTGGAGGTACCCGCTAGAGATATTCGCTCTCAGTTACGCCGACAAGTACTGGCATTTTGGGAGAGTCAGTGGCTAGCTGACCCAATGCCCAGTAAACTGAGAGCGATCAAGGGAACTGCTCGCGTGTGGCGGAGCTCTTTCCGGTCTCGGAGAGAGTCCGTCATTTTGTGTAGGCTAAGGATAGGTCATACAAGATCCACCCACTCGTATCTAATGAGAAGGGAAGACCCCCCTACTTTGTACCTGTGGAGCCGTATTCACCGTGGCCCACATTCTAACAGAGTGTGTGGATCTTGCTGACTTACGAAGAAACCTTGGTTTGCAGATGACACTCAAACTTATATTAGCTGTGGCTGCTGATCTCGTCATTCGCTTTATAAGTTAGAGTGGGTTAGGGCAAGCAATCTAAATTTTCCAGTGATTATTGACCCGACGACTTGTTCGTTTTAGAATGATGATTTTTGTTTTTCCGTAATTTTTGTTTATTTTTATAATTATTACTTTTATTTAATTTTTTGTTTTATTAATTTTCGGTCATTTCAAATTTAGGTATCCACCTTGTAGTTCCGCCCCTTAAAACAATAACTAACTAACATGTCTTAATGTCTTGGAAAACATGCTCCACGGTCATCAAACAGTGACTCGATTATCTAAAGGAAGCGAAGATTCAGGAGATGAGGATTACAGATAAGCCTCCATATCATGACACTCAACACAGGTACCATTTTTTGACCTTTTGCATTCTTGGTGTCGCATCTGCATCTCATATCATTTCTTCTGATGGACTAAAATAGCATGAAGAGGTGCTGTTTTGATGAATTGAAACAATTTACATAATCTATTGTCCAATTGCAAAACAAGTGTTCAATAATAAGAAAAATCTTTTGGTTAATGCAAATTTGGATATTGCAATTAAAAAGAAATTTGTCATGTCTTTTGTATTGAGTGTGCTTCTGTATGGCTGTGAATCTTCGACGATCTGAAGTCAGGATTGGAAACGACTTGAAGTGTTTGAGCTGTGGGCGGAGAATGTTGCGGGTTAAAGGGATTGAAAAGAGGACTAACATCAGTATCCTGAGACCAACAATCCATAAAACAAAAGTTAAGTTCACAGGCCACATTTTGCAACATGATGCTTTCCTAACTAATCTCCTGGGAGGAATATTCACAGGGAAGAAAGGCCGAGGATGACCGAGAAAATATTTCCTTCAAGACATCACGCTAACTTTTCATTATGGTTCCTACTATGAAATGAAATGAGGTTGCTGAAGACAGAGAACAATGGTTGCAGAGACAAGGCATTGCCTTTGAAAGTTGATGATTGTCCGATTCACACCAGTCTGACGTTGTGTACAAGCAGTCCAACTAATGACCAACGGAGTGAGCTGATCCTTGAAAATGCTGAACACAGTCTTCTGTGAAATGTCGGGAGAAAACATCCTGCTTGGAACATGACCTACAAGCCCGGGCATCTTGTACATAGCTGTAAACGCTGGCCGTGAAAGCCTGAGCTATATCAGTCTGACATTGCCAAGTGTAATGGTAGAAAAAACGAATTGATCGGAAATGATGCAGTTGTCGGCCGATAGAGCTGCAAAAATGATTAAAGTTTATTAAAAGTGTAGGTACTATAAATTTGTTTATAATTAAAATTTTCTTTAAATAAGGGAAATATATAAGAATCAAATTCATGAGGGTTGACGAAGTCAGTATATTCATAACTACAGTATCATTGATGTCCCTCCAATCTTTGACCAGAAGGATGCTACTTCAATGACAGCCATTCTACATCTAAGAGCAAGAGAGACTGAATTCTAAAGCACAGATGGGCACATTGTGGAAGAGTCGGCGTGGACCGAGTGTGTGGGTTGCATGCGAGGTAGACTTGACTTGTGTATGTATATCATCATGTTGAGGTCTCTTCTGTGATGTTGCAAAATGAGATCATGAACCCATCTCAAGATTCCCTTGGGCTTTCCAATTACGTAACTCACCTACATAGTCTATAGCTCATTTTATTACACAGGTTGTACCATGTTGAGGTTGGTCAGGCCATTTGGAACAGAAAATCATTATCAATTTCTTGTGATGAACAGAAACTGCACGGAGAGGTGTAGTTTCTTGGGGATCTTTTCCACAACTTACCAAGTGGATGCTTTTATTGCTGCCCCTTAAACTAGTCACCTTGGAAATTGGGTGTGTGCAGTCATTCTTATAATGATAGTTGCCTCCTCATTAGGAAATTTCCTTTAGCATGAAAACTGTTTTTGACATATATTCATAGAAGTTTGAAAGTTCCTGGTGCAATTTGCTGGCGAGAACATAACCTTTGTTTTTCTTATTTTGTTGTATGGGTAGGGTGATCTGGTCATTAATCTGTTAGTTACCACAGCTTCCTGTATTATACTCCCACCAAATAATGTTTTTAGAAAAAACACAAAAAGGTATTGACTGAATGGTTGAATGTATAGTCTGACAAGTTTAACTAAAATCATGAAAGGGTGGAATAGGACCGAGAGTGTGAGCGAGAGAGCTCGCATTGTGATCACAGTGTTGCCACATCTATTCTTAATATAAAATTATGCTTTATAACACATGTTATTATAGCTAAGAGAAATGTAAAATTCTTCTTACCAAAATTGATTAATAGACTTAAGTCACTACGCTCTTCACCACAGGAGTCTGACTGCACTGCAGAACATGTGCAACACCCTGGTCAGGAGATGTCCTACCATGAGTCAATTGATTTATTTATTCCTTCACTCAATGACAAGAATTGGCCTGTTGGGTGATGACGTACACGCACCTTCTCTTGGAGCTATGGGTATTTTCTCCTGGCATACCTTGCGAGTGTAGGGGTGTGGAAAAATGGAGAGAGAGGCAAGCATAGTCATTTTTCGGGGTTTCAGTTCAATTTGACAGACAATATTGTACAGAACACACTTGCTTTGTACAACATTCATTAAATTGAGCGTACAAAGCTACAATGTTCAGGCTGTAACGAGTGTTCGTCAAATAGGGGTGCCTTCATTAACTCTGGGCTGCTTAAATTCAAACTGAAATACTTTATTACCATGCACTATGCAGCAGCGCATAGGGGTTAGCTAAGTCAAGGTCAGAGTTTGTGTGTTTTTAATTCTTGTCTTATTGTCTTTACAGTTAATGTATGTGCAATAAAGTATGTTATTTTCTATCTTTTTACAGGATTTTGGAGATGGTGGTGCTTTTCCAGAAATATCAGTTGCCCAGTACCCTTTAAATATGGGTCGGGAAGGGAAAGAGAGTACATCAAATGCCATTGCTGTTCAGCTGGATGCACAGGGTAAAGTTAAATATGACGTATTGGCAAGACAAGGACATTCTAAGGATAAGGCAAGTATGATGATTATTCTTATCTTATTAAATTAGAATGTAGATTTACTTTGCCCGAACCTGCAGCCATCAATTGACGAATTCCTTACTATCCAGCCGCCAGATGGCTAGACTACACTGGAATGTAGCCTTGTAGCCAGGCTTGCTTCACAATCCCTTTCCCCACCCCCTTCCCACTTGTTCAGCTACGTGGCTCGTACCGTACCACTCGTGGCTCATGATCGAGAGATTGTCAGTCACGAAAAAGTACAAATTATTTTCGTACCGTGCCTGTTTTCTCACGTCCAGTCTTTATCTGAGATAAGTACTGTGAAGATTTGAAAAATGAGTATCGGTAATCGCAGAATGAGTTTTATGGCCTCATTTAAATTAAGTTCTGTCGTGTTTACATTGAAAACTGATGTAAGAGTAGCATCTCGTGAATTGAATATGCAGCCTAAAATAATTCGTTATTGACGTATCCTGAATGACCAACTAACATTAGTGAAAAGAACTCACAATCTTTTAGTGTGATGAAGAAGTGTTAAAGTGAATCATTGATACAAGAAAGAATGGTTACTCCGTGACACACAAAATGCTACAGTTCAAAGTGCGTGAGATTGCTGAAAGTCAAGGAATCTTAGCTTTTAATTTAAGGCGATTCTAGGTTCGGCAGTACTATATATAGGGGTCGGAATAATTTAATTTTTTAGGAGGAGAACTTCACTACGCCAACGTCTTCATCGTTTTGTGGTAAGACTCCGAAAAGAACAAATTTCTTCTATCACAAATTGGTAACATCGATTAGACTCCAGTTTACTTTGACATGCCAACAAGCACAACAATAAACATTGCAGTTGCATCTACTGTCGGCGCAGAAATTATGTGCATTCGAGTTTGAAGATAAATAGCAAAATAACCAAAAGGCCTACAGTAAAACAAGTAACGTCACTATTTTCCATGTTTATTTCTGCGTTGATTGATGATAAAGTTAACTTTTAGAACCATATTTTAATATCTTGGAGGTAAAATATAAATAGTACAGTTTTTTATCATGTTTGGAGGGAGCTGTCGACTTAAAAGATTCATAAGTCTCAACTCCGTTGTGCTACTGCCACCAAATTTGAATATGAGTTGATGAGATATGTGTTCTGTATATATTTGAAATTCCAAAATTTATATCCAACACAAACATAAACAATCAATTATATGAAAGGCTCACATTTTGAAACTGGACTTTTATAGAAGTTCTGTTGTATTCAACATATATTAAATATATACTTGACTGGTGCCTGTGACTCGTTAGTCAGTGGATATCCTGTGGGCAACCTGTCAATTGAAACTGAGAAAGCTGCTGCCGGAAATGCACCCACGCATTTCTCCCCTAAGTGGTCACGGGTAGATACCACCCACACCTCATTGTTTTCTACGACAGACGAGAAGTTTCTTGCCTCCTAATTAGCTGCTTGTACCTAGGTCTTATCCCCGGTGAAATTTGTATATACTGCTTAGAGTACATTTCTTCTTGACTGCATCGTGATGGAGTGGCTAGCATTCTTGGCTGTCGTCCCAGAGATCCAGGTTCGATTCCTGACTCTGCCAAGAAATCTTATTCTTGTCTGAGGGCACTCAGCCTCGTGAGGCAAAACTAAGAAGAGGTGGGTTCGAATCCCACCTCAGCTATTCTGCAAGTGGTTTTCCATGGTTTTCCGCTCCTTGTTTGCGTCTTCAGTCTTTTGACTGGTTTGATGCAGCCCTCCATGCCTCCCTGTCCTGAGCTACATCGTTTCATCTCTACATAGCTACCACACCCTACATCTGAGGCAATCTGTTTAACATATTCTAACCTTGGTCTACCCCTACAGTTCTTGTCTTCGACCCTTCCTTCCATAACTAAGCTTGCTATTCTTAGTATGTGTCCTGCCAATCTATCTCTTCTCATCATTAGCAGTCGCCAGAAACATCTCTCCTCTCCCACTCATCTTAATACCTCTTCGTTTGTAACCCTATCTACCCATATGATCTTCATCAGTCTCCTGTAACACCACATTTCAAACGCTTCAATTCTCCTCTTTTCTGCTTTACCAATAGTCTTAAGTTTCACGTCCATAGAGTGCCATACTCCAGACAAAGGCTTTCAAAAATGTCTTCCTGAAACCAAAATTATATTCGAAGTCAACAGATCCCTATTTTGTAGAAATGCTTTCCTTGCCTGAGCCAACCTACATTTTATGTCCTCTTTGCTTTGTCCTTCACTGGTTATTTTGCTTCCTCAGTAACAGAAGTCTCCTACTTCCTTCAGCTTTTCACCTGCCAATTTGATGTCCATAGAGGTTTCCGATTTATTTCGGCTGCATTCCAATATTTTTGTTTTACATTTATTAATTTTCATCATGAATTCTTTCCTCAAGACAGGGTGCATATCAAATCCTCAGGCGTGTCGGCCAAGATGACGATGTCATCAGCAAATCTCAGAGTTAAAACTATTTCTCCTTGAATCTTCACTCCCACTTCAAATTTTGTCGAATTTCCTTCATTTCTTGTTCAATGTAAAGATTGTAAAGTATTGGTGATAAGTTGCAGCCTTGCCTTACACCTTTCTGAATACCAGCTTATCTCTCATGTCCTTCAGCTCGAATGACTGCTGTCTGGTTTCTGTATAGATTGTAGATCACCCTCTTATCCCTGTACTTTATTCCAATAGTTTTCAAAATGTCAAACAATTTAGTCCAATCATCGTTATCAAAAGCCTTTTCTAAGTCTACATATGCCATGAACGTTCTCTTATCTTTCTTTATTCTACCTTCCAAAATCAGCCAAGACTTCGTACAGCTTCTCTTGTTCCTACATATCTCCTGAAACCAAACTGGTCTTCACCTAACTCCGTTTCTATCTGGCTTTCCATCCTCTTGTAAATTATTCTAGACAGGATTTTTGAAGCATGAGTAATCAAGCTGATTGTACGGTAATCTTCACATCTGTCAGCTCCCACTTCGGTATAGGTATGATAACATTCTTCTTGAAATCAGAGGGTCCCTCACCTGTCTCATAAATCCTACACACCAAGTGAAATAACCTGATCAGACCTTCATCTCCTATGCAGCGTAGCAATTCAATCGGTATATCATCTCTGCCTGGTGCTTTGTTCCTGCTTAAGTCTTCCAATGCTCTGTCAAATTCTGATCTCAATATTAAATCCCCTTTTGCATCCTCATGAATTTCCTCTTCCCTTCCCATTACATGATTCTCAAACTCCTTTCCCTAATACAAACACTCTATGTAAGGTTTCCATCGCTCTCCCTATTTGTCAGAGGCTTTCCATATGTGTCCTTAATATTACAGCACTTAGTCTTCTTTTCCCCAAAAGTGTTCTTAATCCTTCGATAAGCTGTGTCTACTTTTCCTAATTTCAGACAATTTTCTATACCTGCACTTCTTGTTAACCTCATTTCTCAGACGTCTGTATTCTGCTTTCCCCTTTTCTTCTCTTACATTCTTGAGTTTCCACCTATCATCCATCAATTCTAGTACAGTGGAATCTCGTTAGCACGTTCTCGGTTACGACGTTTTCCCGTTTAACGCGATGATTTTCTCCCATTCCTACTAAATACATGTTAATACGTTTTCTATTCCCGCTTACGACGATCAAATTTTTGTTGTATTATTTGTTAGGGAACCGGAATGTATTCTTATTTCATTATAAAATTCGGCATCTTGAAAACGATGCGATGAAATGAAAATCCACTGCCTGCTTCCAGTCTCCGACCGGGTCAGGAAAAAACGATGCGATATTGCTTCCTATTCTCTGATAGTTATTGACAGTGTAGACGATGAGTGTGTTTTGACGGTGTGGAAGTGGCTTGAGGTATGACGCAACACAGAAGAAAGCTGACGGTGTAGAAGTGGCTTGAGAGCTATGACGCAACACTGAAGATAGCCGACGTGTCTCTCTCGCGCCAGTAGAACATGCCTCCTATATTCTTTGGAACATGATGGCTGAATACAAAATCGCTACCTATAACACGTTCTTAGTTTCGAAATACACCACTGATTGGCGTGCATATGCCGGCCGATCACTAGTGTCTCGTCCTTCCGTGAAAGCGGCAGCGTGCGTTTGACGACTGGCCGTCCTGTCGCGTAGCGTGAGTCGCTTTCAATACGATATGCGTGTATATGTTCCTGAACACCAGTTTGGATACGATCCGATCCCACAATTTTACCGTATAGACCTTGAAACTCAATACGATCTGATTCACGCAAATACACATTACACTCAAGATTAATTGGAGGATTATCCATTTCGCAAGGTCCGTATTGACGTGTACAATGACAATTTTAATGGGTTAAGGGGTCGCCCAATCAATACAAGTTTGTATTGATTGGGCGGAGACCCCTTAACCCATTAAAATTGTCACACATTACACTACCGTAGAAGTTGTGAAACCTAGTGTTAAATTTGTTGCGTCTTATTGAAATAATGGAGGTGGTGCTCCCAAGTAGGAGAACCTTTGTATAATCCTCACCTTAAGCGCGTGGAAGTTCTTTTTTTTCTGTACACGCGCGAGCATGTCTAACCTCAAAAAAACTTCGGTTATATCCAATCGTTCACGCCAAAGAATATGGCACTTCTTTTCCACAGAAAATTAAGAAAAACATGTATTTAAGCCGAAATCAATTATAGAAAAATAAATATTTCAACTTGAATTAAGAGTACGGTACCTGTATAGTACATTTTTCTCTTGTTTTCATTGCTCTCGTTTTTCTGTGCTGTATAAACTAGTTCTGTAATACAATAATTCTGTAGGTTGTTTAAAATTGTATATTCGATAGTACGTACTTCTGATTAACATGTTTTTTTTTTTACTTTTCCCTCACTGAAACAAGTTAATGAGGTTTAATTATCATTTTTCATTAGTACGTTTTCCTGCTTTTTACGTTCAAATTTTTCAGTCCCTTGAAAAATGTACTAATGAGGTTCCATTGTATATCCTGAGTGATCCACGGTTTTCTACCTATTCTCTCTTTCCTACCAATGTTTTCTTCTGCGGATTTTGTTATTTCATTCTTCAAAAGTGCCCATTCGTCTGCAATTGAAGTTTGTTTAGGGTTTTTCATTAGTCCTTCCTTTATACTCTTCTTGAATCTTCCGTTTACATCCTTCTCTTTCAGTCTGTCTATTTCCCATCTTTTTGGCTTTTGACTTTTCTTCTGTTTCTGCAACTTTAATCTGCATTTCATAACCAGATTGTGGTCAGAGTTTATGTCAGCACCTGGATATGTTTTACAATCCAAAATCTGGTTTCGAAACCTCTGCTTGACCATATTGAAGTCGATTTGGTAACGCCCTGTATCTCCTGGTCTCATCCATGCATATATTCTTCTATTGTGGTTATTGAATAAGGTGTTAGCTCTGACTTAACTCATGCTCGGTGCAGAATTCCATCAGCCTGCTTCCTCGATCATTCCTTTCACCTAATCCGAAATCTCCTGCTATCTTCCGTTCTCTCCTTTTCCTACTACAGCATTCCAATCTCCCATTACTATAACATTTTCATTACCCTTGATATACCTCAGAATTTCATCTATTTCTTGTAGACCTTTTCAACATCTTCATCATCAGCTTGACTGGTAGGCTTATAGACTTGTACCACTGTGGTGCACGTAGGTTTTGTATTGATTTTTGCCACAATAATCCGTTCACTATACTGCTCATAATATTCCTCCCGCTGTCCAAGTTTCGTACTCAATATGAGACCAACCCCTGCTTGGTCATTGTTTGATTTAGTGCTAATGACCCTATGGCCTCCTGACCAAATGTCCTGTTCTTCCTGCCAGCGAATTTTACTAATCCGACCAAATCCAACCTCAACCTATCCGTTTCTCTTTCTAAGTTTTTTAACCTTCCACTGTGCGCTCTTACTCCAGGCGCTGGGATGGTTCCTAACTTAAGGCCACGGCCACCTCCTTTCCAATCCTCGCCTAAATTACAAACTCATGATGCAGGTTTGTGTGCGATGACACAAATAGAGGATGATGTCACGGTAGAATATGTGATTCAGATAAATCCATCAACTTGCTATTTATGTGTTTATTTAAAACATCTGGTACAATCTATTAAAAAGTTTGTATGTTTGTTTGTTTTGCCTAATAAATTAATGAGATGCCTGCACTCCAAGCATGCTTTGTACTTTACTTCTCCTGCAGCATAGGATAGCCAGAGAATGAAAGTTCTCACATGCTGAGAGGTTAATCCTCCATGGAACATAATGAACATTTTACTCTGTGATTTATACTGTGTAGGGTAAGAAAAGGTAGATTTTCAGGGCTTTATATTGTAGTATCAAGATCAATGGTAGTATATGAACTAAATCCTCTTCTAGAGCTCATAAATTCTAGTCTTGGGATGTTTATTATGTTTCTTTTAATAAGGTATTGATTGACCAACTGAGCAGTTTTTCTTAATGAAGATATGGTGCTCTGTGGGTGAAAGGTGTATATCCATTCTAATGGTTAATTAATATTGGTATGTTCTTTCCACCTTTCTAGATTATATATTCCAAGCTGACAGACCTATTGCCTGCTGAAGTTGTTGCTGAGGATGATCCTAGTTTAGAGCGGCCTGATGATGATGAAGTTCGTGAAACGACCGAAAAGACCAGATTGGCTCTGGAGCGACTCACTCATACAAAAATAGCTGCTGCAATGCCAGTGCGATGTGCTGAGAAGTCTGTGAGTGTTTTTTGCTTACCATTTATATCAATATAAGATCATAATATTGGAGGATGTGTTTACTTACGTTTGTGCTTCCTTTAATTGAAGAATGTTTGTTTTGCAGGGCCCTGCTCAGTACATTCGTTACACTCCTTCTCAGCAAGGAGCAGCTTTCAATTCTGGGGCAAAGCAACGTGTGATTCGCATGGTGGAAGCTCAACGGGACCCCATTGAACCTCCCAAATTCAAGTTAGTCTTTTATTTATTTCCTAGACTCTTCTTTAGATGCAAAATCCTGTTATGCTTTCATTTATGTGTTTATTATAAGATACAGGTCATGCATGAAACAGTTTAGTTTTATAGTGTCCTTTTTCCAACAGCAAAAATATTCTGAATATACAGTGCGTTCGCTTTCCCCCCTGCGGCCGGGCGATTCCCATCAGATGGGGGTTTTCTGTGCTCCAGTATCTATTGTTCTGTGAAGGGACTTTACCATTGAAATGAAACGCCTCATCGGAGAAAATTATTAACTGCGGATCAATAATGTTGTGTAAAATCTAATTACGGGAAGTGATGCGTTTTTCATTGTCATTGGGTCATAATTCTTTGACTATAGTTACTCAGTGATGCATCTTTCATTGTCATTGGGTCATAATTCTTTGACTACAGTTACTCTGTATGGTTTCAGTTTTAAAATTTTAGTAGCCGTATGGACTAAGGTCTTCGAAACACTTACTTGCTGTGCAAAACGTTTTAGATACTTATTTGGAGAGCGAGAGAATGATGCATTAATTTCATCGAGTTTTTCCTACATCGAGACCCTTCTTTTTGGCTTAGGACATTCAGTGTTTAGGGCTGCCCTTGTCCGTAATTTATTAATAAGACCTATCAGTCTATCTATTTGGAACTAAAACAGTAGGGAATTTGTCTTTAAATTGCCTACACACCGCTCTGCATGATTTAGTTTTTACGTATGTCATACATGAACACTCTTTGTTCAAGCGGGAATTTCTCGTAATTTGCCACATAAATGGATTTTATGAGACATCTTATACACTGCACTACGTTTTATACACTGTAGAGATAAACGAAACGTCTTCTATATTGCACAGACAAGTGTAAACTGACTGTTTTATGGAAACCACCATTGTTGTATTACTGCTGTTCGCTCCGCCGGCGGATGTGAACGAATCGCCTGGCCGCAGGGGGAAGCGAACACGCTGTATTTAGATATGTGCAGTAGGGTGGAACAAAAAAAATATTGTTTTCAATTTCACTACGTAATTGTGATAAAAAGTTGCCTTTTGCTATTATTAAATCAATTGTAAAGTTTGAACACGATTGGAGTAGGGTAAGAGGTGTCGCAAAGGGTTAGAAATTGTGATTTTTTGGTGAAATTTACAAAATTTCAATACATTTGGATCGGCAAAAAATATTGTTGTATTCATCAATTTCTGCTTAAAAATGGCTGTTTTAGGTGACTAAGATGCACTAGCTAACAGCTGATCAATGTGATAATAGTCGGTGACATAGTATGTACGGGAAGAGTGGCGGGGGGAGCGTGTTACTGCTTGTCTGCGGCAAGTAGGTGGGAGGGGGAGCGACTTGTCTCTCTATGCCTCAGAGGTCAGTACAGTCCAAGTTTTGGTGTGAGACACAAGTAGTTGTTGTGAAGTGCAAGTTGTGAATGATTAATTTTGATCGTGTTGGTAGTGTCAGTAAATAATTTGTTAATAGACCTTTAGTGTATTTGCATAATACTTACACAATTTTTGTTTGTTAATGAGATGGCAGAGATGTTGTCAAAGCGAGTTCAGACTAGACTTCAGTGGGAATGTCTCAATTTCGGTCATCCTAAAGTATTGAGTGATACTTATTCACCAACCTATGATGATGTCATGAAGAATTACCTTTATATTCGACATGAGTTTAAACGATATATGTCAACAAAAGAGCCAACGGTGAGTGAGATATTAGATATTCTAATGGAGAAAGTTGAAAATGTTTGGGTTAAAGCATCAATTCTTACAGTGTCTCGTACCTGTATGTTGCAAATGGGAAAAGCATATCATGACAAGTATAGAAATATATTGAGATCAAAGGGAAGAAAAGGCACAGAAAATTATGATTTAGCTGTAGACAAATTTTTAAATGAAAGTAAGCGTCTTTTTGATATAACATCTTGCAAAGTGTACAAAGACTAAAAAGTACCTGTGCTTGAACAAAAGTTTTTAGTACAGTAGATCAAAGAACTGATAGGAAAACGTGTATCAGCATACTTGATAAGTCGGTTACTAAGATTTTGAGACGGTCGAAAGTTAAAGGTGAATCGACAAGAGCTTAAATACAAACAACATTTGGAAGCTGAGACAGCTAATACAACACAAAATAATGTGGTGCTTCAATCTGATGATTCGGATGATGAGTTGCCGGTAGAATCGGCCAATATGACTGGAATTGATGTGCTTCAACCTGAAGATTATGATACAGTAGATGAGTTTCTGGCTGAATCAATTGATAATGCAAAGTCTTCCACCTCTTCTCAGGCCCTCACAAAAAATATGCTACAATTGCCGACAGTAGCTTCTATCTGTACGTAAGTACATAAGTGAAGCAAGAGAAGATGGCCTGATGCCTTCTATTGATTTTCCATGTTTTCCCTGTCATACACAAGCAGTGGAAAGAGTAATCAAGCTTGTAACAGAATCATCACTCTGTGTTTGTGGTCTAGAAGAAAGAAATGGATTTGTCATAGCCAGAATTGCTTCACACAAGATGATGCCAAAATTTGAAACAAAGAAACACTTCATCTAAAATGTATTTGAGAACATTTAATATCATTTAGCTTTGTTACTGTTTGTCTATTATTTGCATTTTATGAATAAATGTGTGTTCTTATCTCAATGGTTATGACTTTATTGCTTAGGTTAAGTACCTTTTCTACTCCCTGATTTGGTTCAATATTATCACTGTATTATAAAAATGAAAGGAGATATTCTAAGTACCTTAAATAAGTTTTAGTCAAAGAAAAATCATTACAATATCATACCTACCCCTATATTACTACGACAAAGTCAAAATGTACATTTTTAATAAAAACCTTTATTTATTCATGTTTTAATGCCTACTAAGTGATAAAATGATGGAGAGCAAATTTTAATTTTTTGTATTATTTTAAGCGTAGTTTTAATGAAATTGAAATAATAAACATAAAAAACCATCAATAAAATATAAAATAAAATTCTAGAAAATTTGAAAATTTAAAGACAGAAAATAATGTTCAAGGCTTTTGCGGCACCTCGAGATGTGGTTCTATCACGATAAAACTTTGTAGAATAACCTCTCACATAAAAATACAAATTTTAATCACTATTAGAATGGATGATACAGAAAATTATTTTTTGCCCTATACCAACGTTCCACCCTAATGGGCAGTATGGGTATATGCATATGTGCTGCTTATTTTAAGGCACTCTAATGAAGAACTTTCATTGTTATATGGCTATTTAATTGCCATCCTCTGTTGTCTTAGTTCTATTTATGTCTCTTTTTAGTTTTGTGCTTTTATTACTCTTGACAGGATTAACAAGAAAATTCCTCGTGGGCCACCATCTCCACCGGCTCCTGTCATGCATTCTCCTACCAGAAAGGTATGTTCGTTATCACTCCTTTGAATTTGGGAGTACTTTTAGAATATCGATTGATATCTCTCTTTATTATATTTTGTGTTTTTTCAGGTGACTGTTAAGGAACAAAAAGAATGGAAGATTCCTCCATGCATTTCTAATTGGAAGAATGCCAAGGTAGGTTTATCTCATTGTTCTGTAGCCATGTCATGGATGAGTGATAATCTATTGTTCTGATATCTTATGGTGGTAATATTTTGCAGGGTTACACCATTCCATTGGATAAACGTCTTGCAGCTGATGGCCGAGGACTTCAACAAGTACATATCAATGAAAATTTTGCTAAGCTAGCTGAAGCACTATACATTGCTGACAGGAAGGCAAGTTGTTGTTTCTTTATTGCTATTTATCTGGTTGCTTACAAGAAAATTGCAACAATAATAAGATAAAATTATTTACAAAAGAGATTTTTTTCGCTTTGTGTTTGGAAATAGAAAAGTTTTGATTAAATTTAACTATTATTAGAAGCTTTTCAGTCGGTCAATGTGCCCAATTTGATTTGCGGGAGGTACTATTAAATTCCCAGTGTCTGAAATAAATTATAAGGTGCATTCAAAAAGTAACAAGCCGGATGCATAATTACAGAAACCAGTACCTGTATGTTAGAAGTATTGGCCCTGGCTGTTGAGGCACTTGTCCCACTGTGACACAAGGCAGTGAATGGCTGTCTCATAAAATTCCCTGGGCTACGATGTGAACCAGTTCCGCACGTACAGCTGGACGTCGGCGTCCGAGGTGAATCGTTGGCTCCGCAGAGCCCTTTTCAGGGGACCAAACATGGCGTAATCACAGGGAGAGAGGTCTGGACTGTATGGAGGCTGGAGGGTGGCCGAGAACCTCCCAATTGTATTTCTGCAGGAGTGCCGCGACTGTGTTGGCCGTATGAGGTCCACGCCTTGACCCTTGCAAGGGACATGCAGTGTTCGCCGTACACTTGTGATATTCGGCGATTACTGTCCGTTCCCCCTACTCCTTCCGCTGTCAGAAACCGAACAACACCTCTTTGCTCTTTGGTTGACGCCTCCATGTCACTGTTTGCAATGATCTGGCAGCGTTGGACGATTGATGCATTCTGCTGCTCGCTTTGTATTGTACCCGATTATATCAGAGAATGATCAGTCATAACCTGACTTAGCTTCTCCGGTTTCGGGGGTGTACCGTTCAACCCACTATATGACCTCACAATCGGATATGATACACTATTAGGTTCACAAGACTACACAAATAACTAACATATTAACTAAAAAACATATTTATTAATCTTAAGAAAAACCAAAATAAACAAATCTCATCTTTACAATTACAATTTGAACGAAATACACATAAAATCATTCTACATTTTTCATCTTGCTCAATTTTCTGTAAGTTATCATTAACTTGGAACATTTATCCTTTAAGTTTTAGAGCGTGCCTATCGCACGTGTTAAAACATTTCTCTAAGGCTTGTGAACATTTACCTTCTTTATTCCCCTTTTTTGTTATCAACTTTACTCATTTAATTATCATTATTGCCTTTAGCTCCTTTATGTTCAACAACTTCACTACCAACAAGCCTTAGGATACCATACAATATATTCAATATACTTTATATTACACTACACATGTCAGGATCGAATCCTGTCCTTCACACTCCATTTCATTTTCTCATGCCATTAGAATAAGGTATGATATGCCATGATATGTTATGCACTATTTCCCATCATTTATCAGTGGGCTTATTTCCATCTGAACTTAATTCAACAAATTAGTTGACCCGTCTGTAAAACATTTTCTCAAGAGCAAGGCAATCGCTTATTCCTTTTCATAAAATCTTTGACTATCTTTATCAAATTTGGAATAATCCACTTTAATTTTAGCTGAGAACGTTAGTTAAATCATCAGCAATTCAAAAATATAACTTTGAGCCTTGTAGCTCTACTCATTAACAAATTCATATGTACTCCAATAATTACTGGTCAGAATCCTAACTTATTATGTCTGCCTCTGCCCTCATAAAAGAACCCTAGTTCTCCCTTCTTAGCCACGGTCTTCGGCAAGGTTGCGCTCCCTTTCTCAGCCGGCTCGTTAAACTTAATTTATTACCACAACTGTTGGTACTACTCTGAAGGCGTTTCATTCATTCAACCACATATCGCGTTTCGCATGACTGATTATCCAAGTTTTTTTTACAATACTTCTACCACTTTAATTACTTCACTTCTCGTTTCATTATAACTTTACTTTGCGCGTTAATCCATACATTTATTCGGATATTTATTGATTGGTCGGTATTTAAGGGCACCTGCTGACACATACATTTAGATATAGCGTACTTTGCCCGCATAAGCTATATAACTTATACTGCTGGGAATAACACGAAGAGATTGTCACGACCCGAGATCCTGTGCTCGTTCGCCCATTAATTGGTTCGACTGACTCAAGGGAGGTCCTTTCGCCTAGCTTCGGCCTTCGGCATACAACAATACTGTACCCGATACCTAGTTGAGGCTATCGGCTACGCCAGTTGATATCGAGCCGTAGTTGAGATTTATGGGGAAAGAAGAAAAGATAGCGCTCAGATCGGGTCGAGAAGAATGGTAGGAAATGACGTAGGAGGCCAAGGATGAAGGTGGCACTACCAGTCAAGCAGATGGAATTATGGGAGGAATATTGAAGTATTATCAAGATCTATATGGAATATAATATTATATCATCTCAGAAGAGAAGAAATATCAGGAAATCTTTATGGTGATAACTTGAAGAAAGGCAGATAACTCCTTAAGTTATTGTATAACTTAATTGCCGATATGATTGTGGTCGAGATTATAGTTGTGACGTATGGCCACAGAAGGTAGGGGAACGTCACGTGACAGCGCCGAGCGGAGATCATCACACAGTCTGAGGACAGCAGTAGTATTCCGGCAAGCAGAGCTGAGTACAGCACATGGTGCGCGAGGAAGGCAGTAGTAGTCCAGCCAGTCGAGCTGAGTACAGCACATGGTGCGCGGAGAAAACGACAGTATTAGTTCAGCAAGCAGAGCTGATAGCAGCATACGCTAGGAGAACGAAAGTAGGTCAGTCAGTCAAGACAAGAGAAGCACGGTGTGCAGTGCGAGAAGCGGTTAGCAAGGCAAGCTATACAGGCCGTGAAAGTGAACGGAGAGCCGGTGTTCGGACAGATGTATTTTCAACATCGTGGTTACAGTTATGTGAAACAGCAATGCTTTTCCAATGTTACAGTTCGTTAAAGTAATACGCAGCATTGTGATATAATTGAGAACATTATTTCAAGCCACATTCTTAATACAGGACAGCACAGCGAAGCGATATAATGAGGCCAGTTTTAAGCGTCGCATTATTCGAGAACAGTGAGGCAGAACAGGGCGTGCTGGGTCCGACATTTTACAAGCAGGCGACATGCAAGCAGCTGAACAGTATTTCATACCTGCCAACTTTTACGGTTTATCCGTAAAATTTACGGAAATTGCAGCATTTTACGGTTTTACGGATGAACGGTGTCATTTTACGATTTCGCGGACAAAAATTTGAAAAGATAATTTACATTCGATAATACCGCCCACTTCCGTACAATCGATTGTTTGCGTGGGTCGAAGGCAAGTCCACGATATTCGATAACTCGTTCTTTGATATGATTCTTACTTTTAACCGTGTGATGTTTGTGTCTTCATTGTAATTGAATTTGAAGCCGGGATAACCGTTCTTCCATGTGAATCTTAGGTGTCGACAGGCTCTGCTTCGCATATTCTTTGTTCCGTTCCGTTCGCTCGTTGCGATTTAAACCATATTCTTTGACCACGTT
The DNA here is from genome assembly GCA_946902985.2 of Meconema thalassinum. Classification (NCBI taxonomy): domain Eukaryota; kingdom Metazoa; phylum Arthropoda; class Insecta; order Orthoptera; family Tettigoniidae; genus Meconema; species Meconema thalassinum. Next base: position 1,205,400,852 of record OX336388.2, read on the forward strand.
AGTTGTTCATTGTTCGCGAAGTTGGCGTTCCTTGAATGTTTTCGTCTTTTAAGGTTATGGCATATTTTAATGAAGCGTTCGAGTTTTTGTGCTATAACTTCGTGCTTCGCAGTTTCCTGTATTCCTTGGACTAATTACATTCGTTCCACGTGTGTGTGTGTGTTTTTTTTTTCTACCATGTGCATATTCTTTCTTCACGAGGTTGGCGTCGTGTTCATTTAATGGTTGGTGTGTTTTGACATGTTTTAATGAAGTGTTGGCTGTCTTAAGTGTTTTATGTTATAATTTTATGTGACGTTCAGTGATCCAGGTTCCTTTCGATGTTTTAGTAGATATCGAGAATGAACAAATCATACAAGAAACAGTACTTCCAGACATTTAAAGAATCATACTCGGTTGATTTTCCGTGCATACTAAAATCAAGAAAGGGAGAAAAATTTGCCTTTTGCACGGTATGTGGGTGTGATATTAATATTGCACATGGTGGAAAAAACGATTTAAGTAATCATGTGAAGTGCGGTAAACACATTAGTTATGTTAAATCGAAGGAAGATAGCAAGAAAATCAACACTTTTTTTTTGCTAAGTCTGGAAACGTTGACAGTGACGTAATTAGGGCCGAGTGTCTGTTTACTTCCTTTTTGGTGGAACACAATGTGCCCTTAAGTGCGGCTGATCATGCTGGTGCTTTATTTAAGAAGATGTTTCCCACATCAGAAGTTGCAAAGAAATATAGTTGTGGTCGCACGAAAACGACATGCATTGTAAATAAAATGGCAAAAAATGCATCATCTGAAGTTGTTAAGTGCCTTCAGAACGGACCGGATACAGATAAATCCCTTTTCTTTTCATCAGTGAGAAACTACTTTTATACTGCCTGTGACTACATCATCAACAAGTTTCCACTCAAGGATGACGTGTTAAAGAATGCTCAAGTTGCTAGGTTAGACAAAATTGAAGATGCACAGTTAACTTCCATTCGTTTTTTCTTGGAAAAGTTTCCTATCATGTTATGCAAGGAAGAGAATGAAACTACAAATGAGGTGGTGAATGAGCTTCAGAGGCAGTTCACAGCTCTTCAGGTAGATGACACTTTGGCTGCACATCAAGATGCTGCAAGTGATTCCAGTTGGGCACAAATATCAAGAATTCGTGGAGCCGATGGACTTCTTAAGTATAACCGAATTTCTAGAGTATTGCTCTCTATTCTCACCATACCCCATAGCAATGCAGAATGTGAACGTTTTTTTAGCCTTGTGAAGAAAAATAGAACACAGTTCAGGTCATCCATGTCCGATGAATCTCTGGGGTCTACTTATATTTTGAAGACCAGGAGTTCTGGTCCCTGTTATGACAAATCATTTTCTCAAGACTGCTTGCAGGAAGCTAAAAAGGCCACAACCATGACTTAAAAGTCGAACTAGCATGTGATTTGCAGTGTGTATTATATTATTTCTTGCCTGTGTTACGTTAAACAAGTTTTATTGTTCAAAGCCTTTTTCAATTATCGTATATCAGCTTAATCTATCAAGGAAGTCCTGTTATGTCTGCTCCAAACCAATATTCACCACGCCTGCTGCTGATTAACATGGATTTCTTCTTGATTGTTATGTTCATCTACAAATCATGTAAGTAGATATGATTTCATTGAAGTATCCTGTTTAAAGCATGAATTATTGTATTTTGTAGCCCAGAAGTATTATTATTTTCGTCAAGCCGGGGTATGTCGAAAATCGTTAGATTTTTTGTCGCGCGTGAGTTTTACTGATAGCCCTTTTCAAAAGTTGGCAGGTATGGTATTTCGACATTTTGTTAAAACTTTATAAGTTTGGACTTGTGTTCGACAGTTTAATTGTGCAGGCAGATAGTAATTATATACTGCTATTGTGAACTTTCAAATGGACTTAGATATATTCCAATGGTATTACGGCTTATTAAATAATGCATTTCAGACCGGAAGATTTAAGGCGACCATGGGGTCAGGCCAACATTAATGCTTTTAGGCAAATGAACAGTTACGAGAATATGCACTTTATGAACAGTGGCACGTGCAGCAATATAGTTGTTTTTCATGAACAATTATGAAATATCAGTTACGAATACAGATACAGGGTGTTTAAGAAATTTATACACTTTTATAAATAATTCATTTTCTACTAGTGAAATTCAGCCGCTGTGGAGATTAACTTTTGGCATATGCAAACCGAACATTGTATGGGACAGTGGCGTGACATAGTCGAAGAGTATGGGGTACTCTACATTTATGAACTTTTATGGAAGAATTTGGACAGTATCCGTGATGGATAATATGCAGTTCATCATGTCGGGCTAGGCGAATACGGAGACGTGATGGCACCACAGAGTGATGGATTCGGTTCCTGAAGAAGAGGATATCCAACATCAGATTCACCTGGAATATGAAGTCAATCGTTAGTTCAGTGGGTGATACGATGTTTTCGACGATCTTTCGAGAAATTTGTTGCACACACGAGGATAATCGACGATCTTTGAATTATATTAACAGCTGATATAAGAAGGTATTGTAAGAGTTATGACTTTCCTGATATGATTTTTCATGAACACTGGGCATACTTGTATATATTTCTAGTAGGAGTTCTACGATTATTTTGACATGGCTTAAGATATTTTTTGCTCCATTTTACTAGAATATGGCGATACCATATGATATGGCAGGCACCATTATATGACGTTCTCACCATTGGTTGGCTTTATTAAGCAGATGTTTGGTCTTTTTGACATTTTTCAGTAAGGATAGTTTTCTTGGATAGTTATTTTTGTGGCGAGTGTTTCGAACTCGTGATCTGCAATTGGATTATTTAAATTACTTCGTCAGTTCATTGCATACTAGCGTGTATGTATTATTCATCAGTAGGGATTTTTCTATTGGATTGTTTGGAGATATTAAGATTTTATTCACTCAAGTGAATGAATATCGCTTTTATGTGACAACTAGAGACTTGTTAATTCCAATCTGGTACATTCACTCATCAGTCTACGAGATGGGGTCTTTCGTTTTATACGATTGCGTGGTGGTACACACCTGACCCATCGTCTAGGGCATTATCATGATAGTCTACGGGGCGGGGCCTTTCGCTTTAGGCGATTGCGTGGTGGTACTCACCTAACCTGCCAGTTGAGGGCCTCATTTTTATCATCCGAGTGTACTTGAGATCGTAAGAGGATTAAACAAGAAACTACTAGTCGCACATTAGTCGAATTTTGTTAAATAAATTAAAAATAAATGTCAACAGGGTTACATTTTTGTGATTCTTGTTTGCCAATCCAATATTTTGTTGCTATACTCTTTTGAGAGTACATTCATTTAACAGCTGATACTTTTGATACTCTTTTGTGAATGAGTTTGATACCTTTGAGAAGGATTTCAAGTAATTGAATCTTGTAAGATGAATCATTAATGGTCAGATTTATTTTGAGGCAGATCAGTATTACATATTTTAGATGTGAGAGATTATAACACATTGGTGTTTTTCTGTGAAATTAATTTTGAGAATTTTAAGAGAATTTATGCTCTATTTGAAAGCAGATCTTGAATTGGATTTCGATTACTAAGGTAATTTTTCCTTATTGTTTAGGAAGTTGTCTAGATGTGATCAGATTAATTACAGTTATTGGAGATTGTGTGCGTTAATAATTTGAGGCCAGTTATATATTTTTGTAGATCTTGCAACGTGATTAAGTGAGGTTTGTGATAGGCATTTTATGGAAGTTGCCAAGTGGAAGTTGCAATATTGCTAATGTATTTTGAGGCAGACATGAGGTTGTCGAACCCAGTCTAGCATAATTTTTGAGATTCATGCTGTGCGCTGAATAGATATGGTGTTATGTGGAATAGTTATGGTGTTACGTGGAATAATTATGGTATTCAAATATGGTATTTGATAAAGTGAGAATATATGATGAAGTTTTGGATAGTGATATCCAATGTGATTTTGTGAAGGCAATAATATTTTTTGGCATGATAATTAAATACGAGATATAACTTGGAAGTGATAAAACTGTAAGACAACGTTCTATAACCCATATTAAACAATTTGTTAGGAAATTAAACAAATAAATAATGTTGATAATACAAGATTTTCTGATAATAATAATTTATAAAATAATAATCTGAAGTTTGAGCATATTAATGATCTGACCCAATGAAATAAAAATCTAAATGACTCGATGAAATAAAAATCTAAATGACTAGATGAATTAAAATTTAAATATATTGATAAATTAAATTTTGGAATAAATCAATGAATTAAATAAGTGGATGAATTAAAGATTGAATAAATAAACTGATTTAAATAAATTAATAGATGATTGAATAGCTGATGAATAACTGAATTAGAAGGTGATAATTAATTAAAGAAGCTGATGATTAATAAATTTGAATGGATTTAAATAAATTTAAATGTGAGAGATATGACTTAAATAATTTAAAGAATTGCAACTTGAATTAATGAATTAAACAATTTAGATGGATGATTTGAGATGATTTAATCTGTATGAGAAGATGAAATTAGAGTGTGTGGATAATTAGAGAATATAATGAATTGATGATTATAATATTCATTTAAATGATTTGATGGTAATAAGTTAATTATTCTGACTTGAATATAATGAATTTTGAGATGAGAACTAATGTGAAAGGTATTTAATTTTGATATGATGATGATGATGATAACCAATGAGTAGTGGAGTTTCTTTGATTCACAAACAAGCAATCATTAATGACAGTGTAAATATAGTGTAAATTAATTATTCGATTTCTAGGAGCATTTACTGAGATTTTCAGCATGTGAATAATGCCATTCAAGCCATAAAATTAGTTGATATTTAAATATGTGATTAGAATATACACACATCAAAAAAAGTTTTGCATCACCTCGGTTCCCAGATCTCCGGCATATAGACGTTGACTGTGTATATTGTATCAAAGATACAGTCCCTTTGACTGTTCATAGATGTCACTAAAACTGCTCAAAGATGTAAACAACCATGCATGAGCAGGGCCTATTAGACGGAGGGGGTACGACAGCCGATCAGTTCCAGTCATTCCACCAGGACGAAGGTACGCTGCTCATGTTGTCTGTAGTTCTACCATGCCTAGAAGGTCAATACCGCAGTTCGATCGCGTCCGCATTGTTACTTTGTGTCAAGAAGGGCTCTCAACAAGGGAAGTTTCCAGGCGTCTCAGAGTGAACCAAAGCGATGTTGTTCGGACATGGAGGAGGTACAGAGATACAGGAACTGTCAATGACAGGCCTCGCTCAGGCCGCCCAAGGGCTACTACTGTAGTGGATGACCGCTACTTACGGATTGCCGCTCGGAGGAACCCTGACAGCAATGCCACCATGTTGAATAATGCGTTTCGTTCAGCCACAGGACGTCGTGTTTCAACTCAAACTGTGCGCAATAGGCTGCATGATGCGCAACTTCACTCCCGACGTCCATGGCGAGGTCCAGCTTTGCAACCCCGACACCATGCAGCGCGGTACAGATGGGCCCAACAACATGCTGAATGGACCCCACAGAATTGGCATCACGTTCTCTTCACCGATGAGTGTCGCATATGCCTTCAACCAGACAATCGTCGGAGACGTGTTTGGAGGCACCCTGGTCAGGCTGAACGTCTTAGACACACTGTCCAGCGAGTGCAGCAAGGTGGTGGTTCCCTGATGTTTTGGGGTGGCATTATGTGGGGCCGACGTACGCCACTGGTGGTCATGGAAGGCTCCGAAACGGCTTTACGATACCTGAATGACATCCTCCGACCCATAGTGCACCCATATCGGCAGAATATTGGAGAGGCATTTGTCTTCATGGACGACAATTCTCGACCTCATCGTGCACATCTTGTGAATGCGTTCCTTCAAGATAACGACATCGCTCGACTACAGTGGCCAGCATGTTCGCCAGACATGAACCCTATCGAACATGCCTGGGATATGTTGAAAAGGGCTGTTTATGGACGTCTTGACCCACCAACCACTCTGAGAGATTTACGCCGAATTGTCGTTGAGGAGTGGGACAATTTGGACCAACAGTGTCTTGATGAACTTGTGGATAGTATGCCACGACGAATACAGGCATGCATCAATGCAAGAGGACGTGCTACTGGGTATTAGAGGTAGTGGTGTGTACTGCAATCTGGACCACAAATGCTGAAAGTCTAGCTGTATGATGGTACAACATGCAATGTGTGGGTCTCATGAGCAATAAAACGAGCTGAAATGTTGTTTGTGTTGATCTCTATTCCCTTTGTATTTAAAGGTTCCGGAACTCTTGGAACCGAGGTGATGCAAAACTTTTTTTGATGTGTGTATGTGTTTAGACAGATTCATTATTCTTGACATCCACATTCATGATGTTAACTTAAAGAGAAGTTAGGTCTCAGGTATCACGAATGTCAGTGACGCATAGACATAGTGCTACGGTGAACCTGAGAACCCAAGCGAACTTTAGAAAACTTTCATTTTTTTATGTGGATGAAGTACACTTTGAGTAGCATAGAGATGGTTCGATTTTCAGGACAATGACAATTTAACGTTGGCATTCGACCATACTCTTAGGTAGGATGTGTGCTTAATATTTCTGTCTGACTATCAAAGTTTGAATAAATTTATTTTTATCTTAGTTGTGATCTGATGATGATGTGATTTTCCTAATTCTTTCCTTGTCTTAATTAAGGCTTAACCAGGAAGGATGTGGTTTGCTAGGGATTCAGTTGGTGGCGCCCATTTCTATTGTATTTTTTAAAATTAAATTTAAACCCGTAACGACCCTGGAGATACTTTATCTCGTGTTACCCTCTGCTTTGTGATATTTCAACTGAATTTCCGACACATTCCTTATTTGACTTCATGTTCATTTAACTCCACTCTGTCCTGGAAATCCAGGAATGCGATGTAATAGCAGATGGGTCATCGCATTCCTCGGACGAACGGGTACAATACATACATCCAGCCTCACCATGCATATTTAACAACAATGGCATGCACGACTCGGGGAGGTCCCTTACCTTGCCCGGTCTTCAGCAATAATACAACAAATTTCACAATACGACGATGACCGACTCCGTGGACTTATCTCTCGAAGAATGCGTATGAATTAACCATGCATACAACTTTTAATTACTCTTAACTTGAGATTACTTTTTCGCCCTTTATTCGGCACAATAACTGCACTTGGATACTCATTTCCTATTAACTTCAATACTATCACAACTTGCCTTCCTATCTTAACTTGCCTTCAATGACTATCATAACTTGCCTTCAATTACTATTACTTCGTCTATATTTCCTGATCGGTACTTTTACTTCCCTTTAACATGGCAACCCGGCCTGTACTTCACAATTACTTCGCGACAATTACTATTCAACAATACTTAACTGTTACAGGGCCCAATGACCACTATTACTTCAACACTTTGATTATTAGGGTAACTACGACTACTATTACTTCAATTACTTTGATAATTAAAAATCCCATTTTTATTTTATGTGTCAGTTGCTACAACTCATTATTCATTTATCATTCTGGAGTATAACAACTCAATTATTATTATTATTATCATTCTGGAGTATAACAACTCAATTATTATTATTATTATCATTCTGGAGTATAAAAACTCAATCATTTATTATATGACATCTGACCTGCCGTTGGTCCAATAATATATTAGCGATTTCCTTCTCTAAGATTCACTTATTATGATCCTTTCATTATTACGGGTTTTCACTGACTCTATTACTTTACATTGCACTTGACAATTATATTCTTACACTTGACAAAATCATACTTATGGTTTCCAACACATTTTAGTCATTATTCATTCATGTAATAGTGCATTTACTTGATTACTTTGTGCATTTCACATTCATTTCTTTAGCTTAATCATTCATTTATTTAGTTAGTGCGTAACATAGCATATAGTAATGAGATATCATCACTTACCCCATTCTCCTCCTTTAGGTGGATGACCGAATCTTGTGACTGGTTCACCCGTCTTAATTACACTTTTAAAACTCCATCGCAACTCTTTTCTCTAACATCTTCATATTAAAATTACACATATTACACTGGCACATATAAAAACACATTATTACACTTTTTAAAAATGGTACTCTTTATATTAATTATTTACACTTTTCTTTTCTGAACACACGATCATATCTCAGCGTTTCGGCAAGTTTCATTCCGTGCTGGCGATTCCGGATGATATCCTACGTTTCTGCATTGAAAGTGTGAATTTACTTGTTCCTCGATAACTCCTGGTTTTCCGTTTTCCGTGAAAGTCTCTACTCTTGGTATCCCTGCTCACTCGCTCTGCTCAATTTCGGCTATAAATGTTTCTAGAATTTGCTTTCACTCCGTTCCTTTTGCTTAACGCAAATTATCGAGTTTCTAGCTTGGTCTCCAGTTCGAGAACCTTAAATTTGTCTAGCTAGTTATCCTGACGCTTACTCCTTCGAGTTTCGAACCTGCAGTCTCCTAGGTTCCTCCTACTTTGATTTATACTTTGCGATCGCAACTTGTTCTGCTATTCCCCTTTGGGATTTGACGCTTTAAAACTGTCTTTACTAGACGCACTGTTATTCGTTCTTCTGGTCTCTAAGACTCCGGTTGCTGGTTTGAACCAATGTTCCTTTGTACTTCAAGTTCCTTACTGATCGCTCTTATGTAACATATTTCTTTATCCTTCGTATTTCAAACGGTTCGTTATAAAGTCTTTTGACTTCCCTAAGTCTCAAACTGTTGACTTCTTGCCAACTTGTAACATGTAGCACAACTGGTCTAGAGTACTTGTGGTACAACCTGTAGTGTAAGTGGCCTACAGTGCTTATGGTGCAACTTGTAGCGTAGCAACGTGACTTCCTCTGCCGAGGCGTATGATCGACTGATAATATCACGCAACGTGACCTCCTCCCTTGAGGTCCAAGATTAGAACTGTGATATAGCATAGCCTACCTCAGGAGTCTCTAGTGAAACTATCACGTAGCGTAACGCACCTCCACGAGGTCTGGATGAACTGTCTTACTGTATAACCTCCACTGAGGTCCGAATGAGACTAGATTCTGGCTTCCCTGGGAGACCTATTTATTTAATTTCAGATAAAACATAGTCCCTCAATTGCTTCCGGAGCTCATTTCCTGAGTCCGTGCTCCAATTTGTTTAAAACTTTATTTGCAAGTGTGAAACATGCTAAATGTAAGAACCGTTCCTGGCGGATTTAATTTTGATCGCTTATTAATTTTAAATTAATTAAAAACATTATCATCCCTCTTCAGGGGCCTATAATTTTACTGTGTTCGTCCTCAGATCCATGTGTGTTTTTTCCCCTATGATGCTATGCCTAGTCAGCGTTTTAAATTCGAGTAAGCATTACGTGTGCTGTCAACCTTTGGAAAAATCTTGTTCCTATTACTCGCCTTTGAAAGTGGTGTTTTACTTTCGTCAAGTTATATTCCATTAACTCTTTGCTTTTGTACGGGGATTCCCTTCTCTTTGTATTCAAATTTCTGTCGATCTTGCGTTTTCTGGGACCGGCTTCAATAGCTATAATAAGCATAATTGTTAAGAAGTAGTTCCTCCATTAGTGTCACACTTCACTGGTAATCCATTCTCCCAAAACTGCTGTATTGAGGAATTTCGAGTGGCTATTTGTGCTTCCCATTTCTTAAACTGTGGGTACCATAATTGCTTCCTTTATGGCTTCTTGCCCTCATATTAATTGAAAACTGTCACAGTAATTTGAACTTATGTTTCCGGTCTATTTTCAATATAGCTCCTGCATACTCTTGACTTGCTTCTTACAGTCAGTTTTCTTACGAAATCCTGCTTGCTAGCCCTGATTTCCTTCAAGTTTTTACTAGATGGTTCTTGGTTTGACTTGTGCCAATGTCCACATGGGCACAAATCCCTCCTTCTAAGATAAATAAATAGTCAAAAACATAAGAAAATTTATTTATCAAAAATTTCCATCGTTCTTTCAATCTTCGAACCCTTCACGCTCATTTCCTACAAATCATCATAAGGTTTTGGTATGTCCTTACCAATTTTACGCGATCAATCACTTTCTATTTTTATTCCTCATTGCGTCCTTTCTTCCACTACAAACATAATTCTATCATGTGGGTTGGGTCTGTCCCTACCCGTTTCACTCGGAGTTTGCCATTTCCTCAAAATTCCTAAGCCTGTCATTTTCTTCCCTCATTTCATCGTTTTCTCGCTCGATGCGTCTGGCTAATCCTTCAGGGTGTCTACCGGTAACGAAAGTAACGAAATTTACAAATGGGTAACGAAAGTAACGAAAAAGTAACGAATTTTACAAACAGGTAACGATAATTTTCTGAAGGCGGGTTGAATCATTTATGCTCGCGCCGCTAGGCTCAGAGATTGCGATGGAGCGAGTTTCACGCAAGCGGCGCCGTCCCTATTGCATAGTACTAAGCTATATTTCCCCGTGCCCGACCTCAAGGAAATACATACTGAGGATACCTTGAGTGGTATACATCGGTTCAACGTATATTTTCGGCATCAAGAAGACTTAAGTTTCATGTGAAATATTTTTCTGTGTTACTGTATTAGGAAACCTGACTTTTCGCGAGACCTTTATTCGCGAATACTTCCGAAACTAAAAGGAAATCTCTCATTTCTGTTATTTGGAAATTATGTCAAATTGAAGTCCAAAAATAACGCGAAACAATTTAATGTCGCAATTTTGCAAAATGTTAGCGTTTCGAAAAAAAATTGCGAAAAATCTTTGAAATACATATAACTTATTTAAGAAATATGTCTAGTCAATTTGCGACATCCAGTATGGTTAATTCGAAATTCCGTTTTAAGTCGATTTTTCCTTCGAACTTTCGTTCCTTTAGATATATAATCTAACTGATTATTTCGATAACTTGTAGATAATTCGTGGTTCTCAGTCGAAATAAAACTTGCCCTCTTGTCGTATTATTCGTGAAATCCTCTCAGAATAATTCGTAATATTCGATACCGTACCTACTTCGAACGTTCATCCTCCAAAATCGCATCCACAAGACGGCCGGCTGACCGCACGACTTGTCTGCGGGAATCTCGTCAAACGGACCGAGATCGACGTCAGTTGCGTAAAATCATAAAACCCGTCCCCTATCGTGAACTAGTGACCACGAGGACTGCAGGAATCCTGTTGAAGGTCATAGGACACCTATCACGGGGCACCCGTCACGAAACCTACTTGCCACTTTTCCAATGACCGTATACTTACATGCGTGCGGGGAGCGAGAAGTGCATCAACCCATTTAAAAATGACAGCCTACGTAGCATCGAAATACTAAATCCTCCTCGTGAACCACCCTGAACTGATGAACTCCCAACCACAGCCTAGGGAATCACGGCGCCGACCGAACAACATGTTCATACTCGTAAATTTTAACCATGCCCAACCTTGAGCTTGCCTCCGCCATTCTGTCAGGACAGATAGGCAGACAATCGTTGAACGGCCGGGTGCGGCGACGATTTCATAATATTTCGAGGACAACGTAAAACGGCCGAGAGCGGCAGCGATTGCGATACATCGCGATATTTCTCTGCATTTAATGACGAGGACAACTGTATTCTTGTCAAACGGACAGCAAGTGGCGCCGATTGCGTAATAATGCTATATTTTCTTGTGTCCGACCTCAAGGACAAAGGAAATCTCGTCGAATGACTTAAAGTGACACTGATTATATAAATCGCGATTTTTCTCCGTGTTCTATCGTGAAAACTACGGGAAGCTCATCAAACTACTGAGACCAGCGCCGATCGTGTCACATCTCGATATTTCTCCGTATTTGACTGCGAAGACAGAATTCGGTGACGATCGCGTAACATCGCATACATTTCTTCGCGACCTACCGCGGGGACGAAGGAAATCTCGCCAAATGATCAAGAGCAGAGCAACCTCTTGGTACTGTAATTATAACAACATATTGTGCACAAGACGACATATTAGCTGAAACAACTCATTGGATATTAATATTGGATATTACTATTTATTATTTTTAAAATTTTTATGACATCATGTTAATTTCATTTAAAGCGGCTTCAGTGGCATAGTTGGTAGCATGCTGAACTGCTGTGCCCAAGATAGCGGGTTCAAACCCGGCCGAAGTCGTCGGATTTTTAAAAGCGTTAAAAATCCTTCAGTATGCCTTCCTTCGGAGGGGAAGTAAAGCCGGCGGTCCCATGTCATAGATTTATGGCATGTAAAAGATTTTTCCACAGACTAAATTTGTGTGAAGCTAAATTGTTAGGTTAGATTTCGTCGGAACGCTCTATCAAAGTTCCAACGTTCACCAGTAGGTATCATTGATATCTGGTAGCAACTTGAAATTGAACGGAACTTGTAGCTCACGCTAAGGGTGTCCGCTGGAAGCAGATACAGATTCAGGCGAGCTGAACATGTCCTCGGACACTCCCGGCAAGCCATACGATAAATAAAAAACCTCTTTAAGAACAGTTCATTGTTGTTTTTCTTCACTGCATGTTGAGCGCCTATGCTTGCAGACCGCAGACGCATCTTGAATTACTTCATCCTTACAGTAGACACCCTGTCCTTTCAATTCTTCGTACAAATCTTTCAGCTCACACTCACAATCTAATTTCTGCCATCTCTTTTCTTTTTCATCTACTTCAACTACATCTTCTACCTGAGTTACTAGGGCTTGAGTATCTTGTTCATACTCTTCTGGAGGATAGTAAAGTTTTAAGTTTGCCGCATTCATTATTATTTTATTATCCGTCACCGTGTGTTGTACTTTGTACGCATTGTTTTTGAGATCCTTTATAATCCTATAAGGTCCATGATAATTTTTTCTGAACTTCTTGTAGACACGATTTTCAGGGTCGGAAATCGCTGGTTGCTTCACGAGCACTAGTTCTCCTTCTACTAGCGGTCGGTGATATCATTTATGACTATTTCTCTTTTGTCTCTTTTCAGCTTGGGCTTTCAAATGCTCATATGTTCTTCTTATTCTCAACTCTCTTCCTACCTGGGCATCTGTGAATGTAGGTAGTATCTGATCCCATTGTCTTTCTGGCTGCTTATGTAAATGGAGCTTAACAGGTATCTCTCGTGTCGCTTCGTGGACTGTGTTGTTTATACAGAACTCAATGGTGGGCAGAATATCAATCCACTTCCAGGTCTCTTCAGAGCAGTAAATTTTGCAATATTTCTGCACTTTTCTCATAACCCTTTCAACTGGATTTGCCTCAAGATGCCTAATGATAAAATTTGTTTAATTCCCAAATTTTCTAATTCTCTGCGGAACTCAATACTGGTAAAACAACTTCCATGATCGGAAAGTAAGTTTTCCGGTTTTCCTAACAATAGGATTACTCGTTCCTTCAACCTCTTTACTATTTGTTTGGTTGAAGTCTTTTGGATGGGACATAGTATAGCCATCTTCGTGAATACGTCCATCAATACCATTGTGTGTTTGTTACCTCTCCTTGCTTTGGGTAATGGACTAAAATTATCGACCGATAGAATCTGGCAAGGTCTTTCCGGTAAAAGTGGAATTTGGTTTTATCCTTTGGCATGTGTCACAGGTCTTTATGGTGTATCTCACCGTATCCCTTAATCTTGGCCATACAAATGCTTCCTGTAACATATTGACTGTCTTGTCAACTCCCATGTGTCCGAATGATCTATGTAACATCCAAACTAATTTTCTTTGTATGTTTGCAGGCACAATAATCCTTAATCGTGTATGGTCTGCATCTGCGAGTTTATGCAGGATCCTGTTGAAATAATTATAATCAGTGACTATCCTTTCTGCCTCAATGAATGCGGGTGATGCCCTCTCTAGTTTTCCCTCAAAGTAGTCAATGAACATCCTCATCCATGGGTCTTTCCTTTGGTTATCTCCAATTTTTCTTAATTCTTCTACTGTTTCTTTATCCTCAATTTGGATTGCCAATGCCTCTTCTGTTGTTTCCGGATTTCGACTCAGAAAGTCCGGAATTATGTTCTCCTTTCCAGGACAGTACACAATCTCAACGTCATACTGCTAGATGTATAATGCCCATCGCATTAACCGTTGGCTAGATAGATCAGTCTTCATCAAGAATGTCAAAGCTTTGTGATTGGTTCTTAGGATAATCGGAAATCCATAAACTATCTTGCGCCAAAGACTGTAGCGCGTACAATATCGCAAGAAGTTCGATTTCACTGATGGTGTAATTCTTTTCATGAGGCTTCAATCTCCTGGATGCAAAAGCTAAATAATTCTTTCCACCTGGTTGTTCCCTAGTTTCCTGATACAACATGGCTCCTATACCCATCTGAGAAGCGTCTGTTTGGATGATAAATTTCTCATTGTAGTCAGGGTATCCTAGTTTCACAAAATTCAATAGCATGTATTTTGCCTTTATGAATGCATCCTCGCATTCGTCTGTCCATTTCCATTTTCCCCCCTTCTTGAGTAGATCTTGTGGGGGTGAAACTGTATTTGTGTACGCTGGACAATGGCTGTTGAAAAACCCTCTAAGTCCTAAAAATTGTCGAACATTTTTGACTTTCGTTGGTCTGGGAAAATTCTTAATAGACTCCAACTTTAATGGGTTAGGCTGAACTCCATGTTGGTCTATGATATGACCGAAAAATGTCACTTGCCCTTGGCAAAAATTTGATTTCTTTAAGTTGATCTTAAATTTGCTAGTTCCAAATCTCTCAACAATTTCTTTAAATTCTCTAAATGTTCCTGTATGGTTTCTGACGTTAGCAAAATATCGTCCACATATCTGATAGTGCAGGCTTTCACTTCCTCTGAAAGGTTCCTGTCTAGTGCCCTTAAGAGGGCTGATCCTGCCGTTTTTAATCCAAATGGCAGTCTTCTGAAACAAATTGTCTGTTGGTCAAACTGAAATCCAGTCAATAAACCAGTTTTCTTCTCCAGCTCTAGATGATGATATGAACTTGTTAAATCAATATTCGTGAAAATCTTCTTTCCCTTAAATTTTCTTAAAATTTCTTTAATTGGGGCGTGCAGAATCATTTTCTGGGTTTATCCTTGAATTTAAATTTCTGGCATCTAAACATACTCGTACTGACCCGTCTGGTTTGTTTACTACTACTAATGGACTACCATATGGTGTAGCACCTTTCTCATTGACTCCATCTTCCATCATTTTCTGCAGAGCCTCCTTGGTTTGCTTATAATGCTTTTCCGCAACTGGATACAGCCTTTGACGGAACGGTGTCCAATCATTCACCTGAAATGCATATTTAAAATTTCTGATTCTTCCTGGCTTTGAACCAAACACATCCTTTTGCTTCATAATAATTTCTTTCAAAATTTCTTTCTCTTCCTGCAAGATCTTTGCTTCTTCGAGCTTTTCCTGTAGGAATTCCTCAAATCCAACTTCTGCTTCTTTTTCCAAATCTGCAGCAAGCGCACTCAATTCTTTCTCTAAGAATAATACCTCTTCTTCTGTTACATGGTGACAAGTCTCTTCATCCATATGCCATAAGTCTATGCCGAATATAATGTTATATGGCAGTTTACTCACTAGTAAAAAGCTTTGAGATAATATTAGATTTCCAATCTGTAATTCCAAAAACACTTGATATTTACAAGCCAAACTCTTCTCCGGAATAATTCCTTTTATCTTTACTGCTGATATGGGGATCTTCAAAACTCGTCCCTTCCTTTCTAATTCATTTACCAATGCTTGGGTTACTAAACAAACTGTTGACCCTGTATCTAAAAGACTTCTGACTAACGTTCCCTCAATTCTAATCAGGATAATTGGTAACACTCTTTTTACAACGACTCGTCCTTCTATGATCTCTTCTATCAGTTCCTCTGGTCTCGCAATCCAATTTACAACTTGCACGGTGTTCCATCCTCCAGTTCCTTCCCTTTTTAGACCTTCAAATTTTGGTGTTTAAAAAAAATCCTGATCCTCTTGTTCGGATCTCCTGTTGTGCTCCTGTAACTCTAGGCTTTGTGCACCTCTCTCATTGTGTATGTCAGGTGAAGTCCTTTTGTTTATAGCATCTTCCCATCTGACTTTTGGTTGCCTCTCATAATCTTCTCCTCGTTCATCATAGTACCGTTGTGTTATGACACGACGTTCCTCTATTTCTGCCTGGTAATCTGTATTATCATTTCTTGGCTGATTGTTCCTTTGATGGTTTGGATTCTATCTCCTTCCTTGATATGGCCTTCAGCCGGGTGATCCTCTGTTGCTTGGTCCTCTAGGATTCCATGGTCTCGAATTGTTGTTTCTTTGGTTACCATTTCTTCCATTATCATTTCCTCTGTAACCACAGCTATAATTCCCTCTAAAATTTTCCCGATTGTTTCCTCGATATGGTGGGTTCCATTTTCGAGTTTCATTCCTAGGGATGTTTCGTTCTGTCCTAACCTCCTCAGTACTGGTTGCTTTGTCTGTACTGGGTTCCCTGACAATCTCCGTCTGAGTTTTCGTTACGTAGGCTTGTTCCACTGTCCTGTGATGTCTCGGCGACATGTGTTGCGTTGTATTATCTAATTGACGTCGGACATTTTCCACTTCTATGGCAGTTTTAGCGTTAGATGAAATCAGGAACCTCTGAATCTCAAATGGTAACTGTTTGACAATAGCCAGGCACAAATCGTTTTCTGATGGTGCACAATTCAGCTCTCGGAACTTACATAACTGGGCTGTAAAGTATTCCGAATAACGCGTTGGCGTGTTTGTACTGTATTTCTTTGAATTCAAATCAAGTCTTACATTTTGTTGAACGTCAGCTGCCCAATTCCGTTTTAGAAAAGCTTCCCTAAATTCGTCCACGGTATCAAAGGTATATCTAAAGCTTCTAAACCATAATAAGCAATCACCGTCCATAAGCTTTTCAATGCAACGCACCTGGCATTCAGGCGCGACTCTCGTATCCCTCAGATACTCAAATACCTCCTTAAGCCAGTATTTAGGAGTAATAGACGATATATTCCCCGAAAACTTTTTCGGTCTATCTGAGTCAGGTCTAATGATAGTTATTACTTGATTCTGCAATGCATTATTATTATTGTATGGAGTGGAATAAATAAAGGTGGCCCTGGTAGTTTGCTTCGCCTTTCCCCTTCCTGGCAATGTCTAAACATGTTCTGGGTCTCCGATTCTCCCCAGTTGTTTCCCAAATCCTCCATAACATCTTTGTTTGATTTGTTATTCCTTACGTTGGCTCCTTCTATGGCAATCATTCTCGTTTCACTTTGATTCAACCTTCCTTCGAGTCTTGCAAATGACTCTTGCTCGATTTTCTCGATTCTATCCGTATTGTTTTCTGTTTGCCTGCCTACTTCTTCTTGTTGTTTCTTCAGGTCTTCCTTTAATTGTTCAAATTCTTCACTTATTTCTTTCTTTCTTTCTTTGTTTCACGGATCTGCTGTTCTTTCACCTCAATTTTGACCTGTATTCCTGTTTCTACCTCTTCCTTCAGGTTTTCCATATCCTTGTTCAGGCCTTTCTTTATTTCCTTAACTTCATGTTTTAGGGATTTTACTTCTCCTTGGGTTTCCTCCTGAACTTTCTTCATCCTTGCTAAATCTCCCTGGGTATGTTCTACTTTCTTGTTTGCCTCCCCAATACTAACTTTCAAATGAGTTATCATAAATTTCTTCAATTTGGGACTTTTGCCTCTCAATTTGCTCACCCTGCTCGACAACAATTTTTCCCTGTGTCTTTATTTGCGACTGTATCGGCTTTATTTGTTCATCTAACTTGGTTTCCCATGCTTTATCGTTCTCATCTAACCTTTGATCTACTTGACCCATAATTCCTTCTATTCGTTTCTTAATTTGGGCTACATCGCACTGCCTTTTGGTTTCTATCTCTTGGATATCACCTCATCTAAATCCTGCTTGGAATTTTCGCATTGCTCTAGATTAGCTGCTAATTGTTTATTTACATGTTCCTTTAAATTTTCCAAGTTCATTTTAATGACTTCTGCTTTAGTATCTAGTGCTGTTCTGAACGATTTCTCTATCTCTTTAAACTTACTATCCATTTGTTCCCTAGTCTCGGTCTTAATACCGTCAATTTTATCATCAATCTCATCTAAGCGCGAATTAGCTTTTGCCTGTGCGTCCGAGATATGATTTACATCGTTTTTGATTACATCTATGCTCTCCTGTACTTTCAGGATGCTATCATGTACCTTCGCCTGTGTGGCTTCAAATTTATTGTTTATTTGAGTGTTCATATCACTAAGTTTGGTGTCCATTACCTCAAAATTCTGTTTACACTCATTACTACCCTTGCTAATGCTTTCTTGCATAGCTTCCTTATTTTCTTGAAGCTTATTGTCTATAGTTTCACTAATGTTCTCCTGCATTGCCTTTTGGCTTTCATGAAGCTTATTGTCTGTAGCTTCAAACTGTTTCCTGCTTTCCTCTTTAATGCTCTCCTTTAAACTGTCCAGGAGTGCCATCATCTCCCCACTCATAGCCATTCTTTTATCAAATATTTGAGAAAAGATGGGCTACTACCGTCAAAAATAAGGTCATGCATGTGAGATATTCACTGGTCATCGACAGACATGTGTAATACTGTTTTCCTCTCAATATGAGGTAAAGTTGCTAGCGGGTATGTTAATTACATACCCGTATACATCTTTCTTCATTCATTTTCAAATTAAACATTAGGCAAGATGCTGAAATATAAAGTTTTTGAAAATCTCGGGTTAAAAAAAACCTTGGAAAACTTGAGTTTTCCCTGTTATTTCTTCTTCGAAAAACCCGCCCCTGAAGATGGGCGCCTAAAATGAAAAAATGGGGAGTTTTCCATATTATTTATATTTATAGGGTATCGCAGGTTTGCGGTCACCTTACTTCTTACTATTAACCGTTACTTCTAGACTTAATATTGACAAACTTTTCTTGTAACCTAGTGCTCATATCCAGTACATCATATGATTCCCCTGTACCCGATTATATTGGAGAATGATCAGTCATAACCTGGCTTAGCTTCTCCGGCTTCGGGGGTGTACCGTTCAACCTCAGATTCGAATATGATACACTATTAGGTTCACAAGACTACACAAATAACTAACATATTACCGGTAACTAAAAAACATATTTATTAATCTTAAGAAAAACCAAAATAAACAAATCTCACCTTTACAATTACAATTTAAGTGAAATCCAATACAAATAAAACTCTTAAAAACACATAAAATCGTTCTACATTTCATCTTGCTCAATTTCCTATAAGTTATCATTAACTTGGAATATTTATCCTTTAAGTTTTAGAGCATGCCTATCGCACGTGTTAAAACATTTCTCTAAGGCTTGTGAACATTTACCTTCTTTATTCCCCCTTTTGGGTATCAACTTGACTCGTTTAATTATCATTATTGCCTTTGGCACCTTTATGTTCAACAACTTCACTACCAACAAGCCTTAGGATACCATACAATATATTCAATATACTTTATATTACACTACACATGTCAGGATCGAATCCTGTCCTTCACACTCCATTTCATTTTCTCATGCCATTAGAATAAGGTATGATATGCCATGATATGTTATGCACTATTTCCCATCATTTATCAGTGGGCTTATTTCCATCTGAACTTAATTCAACAAATTAGTTTACCCGTCTGTAAATCATTTTCTCAAGAACAAGGAAATCGCTTATTTCTTTTCAGAAAATCTTTGACTATCTTTATCAAATTTGGAATAATCCACTTTAATTTTAGCTGAGAACGTTAGTTAAATCATCAGCAATTCAAAAATATAACTTTGAGCCTTGTAGCTCTACTCATTAACAAATTCATATATACTCCAATAATTACTGGTCACCTTTCTGTGGCTTCCAAGCCACATGGGAATTGCGGGAAATGAGTTAGCTGATCAAGCTGCAAAAGAGGCGGTATCACTACCACCTCGACCAATGGAGGTACCCGCTAGAGATATTTGCTCTGAGTTATGCCTACAAGTTCTGGCTTTTTGGGAGAGTCAGTGGCTAGCTGAGCCACTGCCAGTAAACTGAGAGCGATCAAGGGAACTACTCGCGTGTGGCGGAGCTCCTTCCGGGCCCGGAGAGAGTCCGTCATTTTGTGTAGGCTAAGGATAGGTCATACAAGATCCATCCACTCGTACCTAATGAGAAGGGAAGACCCCCCCACTTTGTACCTGTGGAGCCGTTTTCACCATGGCCCACATTTTCACCGAGTGTGTGGATCTTGCTGACTTACGAAGAAACCTTGGTTTGCAGATGACACTCAAACTTATATTAGCCGATGACGCGGTGGCTGCTGATCGCGTTATCCGCTTTATAAATGAGAGTGGGTTAGGGCCAGCAATCTAAATTTTCCAGTGAACATTGACTCAACGACTTGTTCGTTTTTGAATGATAATGGTTTGTTTTTCCGTAATTTTTGTTTATTTTTATAATTTTTATTTAATTTATTTAATTTCTTTTTGTTTTATTAATTTTTGGTCTTTTTAAATTTAGATGTCCACCTCAAAATTTTAAATTCAATTCAAAATTTGTATTCTTTAATCTGTGTTAAGAGGGGCAGATGACCTTGTAGTTCCTCCCCTTAAAACGATAACTAACTGGTCAGAATTCTAACTTATTATGTCTGCCTCTGCCCTCATAAAAGAACCCTAGTTCTCCCTTGTTAGCCACGGTCTTCGGCAAGGTTGCGCACCCTTCCTCAGCCGGCTCGTTAAACATAATTTATTACCACATCACTGTTGGTACTACCCTGAAGGCGTTTCATTCATTCAACCACATATCAGGTTTCGCATGACATTGATTATCCAAGTTTTTTTTACAATACTCCTACCACTTTAATTACTTCACTTCTCATTTCATTATAACTTTACTTTGCGCGTTAATCCATCTATACATTTATTCGGAGATTTATTGATTGGTCGGTATTTAAGGGCACCTGCTCACACATACATTTATATATAGCGTACTTCGCCCACTTAGGCTATTATAACTTGCACTGCTGGGAATAACACGAAGAGATTGTCACGACCCGAGACGCTGTGCTCGTTCGCCCATTAATTGGCTTGACAGACTCGAGGGAGGTCCTTTCACTTAGCCTCGGCCTTCGGCATATACATACATGCAGCCTTACCATGCATATTTAACAACTATGGCATGAACGACTCGGGGAGGTCCCTTACCTCGCCCAGTCTTCAGCAATAATACAACACAATACGACGATGACAGACTCCGTAGACTTATCTCTTGAAAAATGCGTATGAATTAACCATGCATACAACTTTTAACGTACAACAATAACTAACTATCTGAAGTAGCTGATAGGGTCAGGGAAAAGTTGCGATGTGTGCTTGAACGAAATCATGAATATTCAACATTGTGTCAAGTTGCAGACATTCTTTGTGGAAAAAAAGCAATATTCAACAAAAAAAAGTGAACCGGAACTTTCCGCTTACGATTTCCCTTTTTTCAAGTATGCCCCCGTTACATCGTGCAATATAGAAAGAAGTTCCTCCATGAACAAGGCTCTACGTGCTGACAACCGAAGATCCTTCAAGTTTCACCATCTCAAATTGCATGTCATCGTCCAGTGTAACTACTGATAATGAAGGCTATGACAGGTATGAATTTGCTAGGAACAGCCCATGGCTTGTAAACGTGAAACGCTACTGTACAGCACTTTTCCCCTAATTTTCCGCTGTCACAATCGTGTCAAATTTTAACTTTTGTTAGATTGCATGCTTTATCGTTTACCTCACCTTAACTTTGGCCCATGCTGTAATAAGGTGGAAATATGACATCTCATCAGGGATTGTAACTAGAACAATTCGTGAGGGCTACCGAACAAGTGAGCTGTTGCGAAAGGCATGTGATCAGTTAGCATCATTAATTTTGGCAGTAGCTTGCCACGGTGGGTGAGTGGTCAACGTGTTGGTCTACTAACCCCAAGCTTGCAGGTTTGCTCCTGGCCGTGGTAAGTGATTTTTGAAAGGCGGCAACAATTTCGACACCATGTCATACGATGTTGGCATGTCAAATAACTCATTTGAATTCAGTAGGCCGTGTTCATAATGGCAAAATTAATCTCGGGATTTCCGCCAACACAAAGTTCCTCATTTCTCTACTAGAAAGAGCTATAGTGTTCAAGGAACAATGAAATTCGACATGCAAGCTACCCTATGGGTGCAAATAACAAAGCTTGCATCCGAGGCCATACAATATTATTATTATTATTTTGGCAGTGTTGTGAGGTTTCCACAACAACCACGTTGCATAAAAAAATAAAAATCTCGTTACAAAATTTGGTTCTTCATCAACTTCAATATATGATAAAGTAAATACGAGGGCTGTTTTTTAAGTAAGGGATGTTTTTTTTTTAAATTAACCAAACATTTTATTTTAAAACCACATTTTTTTAAAGGTTTTACATACCTTCCTCTATTTTTCTACATAGTTGCCTTGTTTATTTAGGCACTTGTTATACCTTAAAACTAAGTTCTGAAATCCCTCGGCATAAAAGTTTGCCGCCTGCTCTGACAACCAAGAATTCACACTTGAGGAAAATCCATTGATAGAGTGGTTATCATGAATCTTCGGTCCTCGTGAATTTTCGTGTCAATTGCAGTCACCAAGTCATCTGTGATCACAGACCTGAGCGTTCGTCATAAACATTTTCACGGCCACGTTTGAACTCGCGTACCCATTTTCGCACTTTACCTTCTGTTATTGCATTATCACCATACACCTCACAAAGCTGATGATGAATGTCTGCAGCCGACATGTTTCTTGCACTCAAAAAACGTATCACAGATCGTACCTCACACGCGGCGGGCGAATCAATAATCTTGAACATTGTAAAGATGCACAGTTCAGCTTACAGGTTAGCTGCACGGCTGCATCTGGCGCCTGCTTGTTCTCAAAGGATGCCGGGAGGTAGCGCGCACGCTTCTTGTGGCGTGCGCACTAATTACGGGCTTAAAAATACCGGCCCTTACTTAAAAAACAGCCCTCCTACAATCTGTTTCTCCCAGTCATATGCTTTATTAATAGAATATAAATATTTATGTTTTCTTAATTAAGAAGAATTAATAAAGAAAAAAAAACCTATACTTCATCAAACAACCTTGTACGTGATCTAGTCGTCGACTGCTCTTTTGGCGCAGGGACATACTTCAAGCTTCTTCTATTGAAGGAAAAAAATAATTTGTTTGCTTGCATGTAATACTAAATGTGGAATGTTGTTAGAGAAAATTTATAAATTTAAAAAATTATAAGTTTTCTCTAACAACATTCCACATTTAATATTTTAATCATTGAGTTGAGCATTTTATTCACTCTAGTTTATCTACGAATTTCAATTTTGACTACTGCTAGTTTGCTAGACAACTTAAGTATTACAGGATTCTGGTTGCAGGAATTATCGGATCACCCCTACGATGCCTTTTGTTTCAAAAGAAGTGTTCAGTTTGACTTAAGATTAGCCAATTTTCCCCCACCAGATTAGGGTAGGTTATTTCTCAAAAATATGGATGTTTTATATACAGTATATGTATTTTTAGTTCTGTTTATTCATTTGAAAGTCATAATTTGTAGCATTGATAAGGCTATAGTTGCCTACAATAAGCCGGACAGTACCTAGGATGACACTTATCTTCTTTATTTTAACATCATTAACATAACTTCAAATTCAGTGTTCTTGTATGCGGTTGAGTTAATCACGGCATATTACCATCACATCGAAACGGGCACATGACGATGAGTGGCCCATTTGGTTTACGATAACCAAAATCTAGAAAGAAGCCCATTGTTTGACATTGGAAAGAACCATTCTCCTACCCCGCAGCAAAGCCGAGCACAGTGAGTCTCGCACTATGGCTGCGAATTAAAAGGGTTGGAAGTCTGGAGATCAATGTTCCAAATCCCAGTGCTGACAGAAGCCATTGTGAGTTCGGCTCTTCCTGGTAATTTTCGCACTCCCTCCTGACAAATGCCAGAATGGAACCGTATTACAAATTGTCTTTTGTAGCTTTTCAGTCGGTCAACACGATTGTGTCCAATGAATGGGCGGGGTACAAGATATAAACATGTATATACACTCCTGCCCCATTTTATTGTGATAACTTAACTAGTACATGCAATTTTTTTCAGGATTTTATTTTCATATTCATATCTTGTACCCCACCCATTCATTGGGCACAATCGTGTTGACAGACTGAAAAGGTACAAAACACAATTTGTATAGGTAACACTAAAAATGAATGCCTTCAAATCTATAAACATTATTTCAATTCCCAGGACATCTACCTCAATTCTTCACCCTAAACAAATACAGTTACAAACACTATTACAGTTGTCAAAGAAACATATAACTTACACCCACTCAAGTAAACAAATGAGAGTTGTCCCAAGCCCCTAAAATGAACTAACAAATGTTATTCTCCTGAACTGAAGAAGAAAGTAATAATGGTATTGAGGTAAGGGTAGCTCTTAAAATGTTTGCCTGAATTTCACATTGATCAAGGAAAAATAGTAATAGTTATGTTTGAGCCTCATTTTACTTAGTTGTACTGAATAATAAGGGTTGAATGTTCTTATTACTGAAGGATAATTATAAAAATTTTAAAGTTTTATCATTTCAAATGATCTTGTCGACTTCGTCGTTATGTTTTGGGTCTAACGTTACGCGGGACGGAGATGGTTGTGTTACGGAGACTGTGACGTCATGCAGCCGCGCGGGAAGCTTAACCCTTTCCACTCGAATTATTGTAAGTCCCGGTTTCTCCCAACTCGTATTTATTTCTGTCAGCATTCTTCATATTTTAAAACCTGGTATTAAGTACTGGTTGTAACAATATATACAGGAAGGAAATACAAAATTAATGAAAGTATGGCATTTACATGACACAAAATAATGTTTTTAACTTTCTTAACGGTATGTATTGAGTGTGTGGAAGCGTTCAAAGCAAATGCCTGGATTGACCCTGATTGCTTCACATAATGTTATCGCCTCCTCCATGATTTCTTGCGACGCCGATATCAATATAGTCACTTGAACCACTCACGGATATATAATTTTCATCGCCAGATTCAAAAATTGCATCGCTCATATGGTCACTATCATCAAAATCAGCCGAAATATACGCCCGGATCTCAGCTTCGGTCAGACTGTGCACCGCTATTTTGCTTCACCGCGACTGCTTTTCATGTCAAGGAAACTGAGCAGTTTTCCCAAGCAAAGAGAAACCAAAACACTCGTGTTTCGTTACTTTAGATTTCCGGGACCAGCACTTACCAAACGAAGTACATAAGACCTGGCATGCCAGGTAACCTAGAAACGGGCGGCCAAACAATGTGTCGACTCAGGGTCGACACACGACATGTTGTTTTACCGCGACTGCTTTCAATGTCAAGGAAACGGAGCAGTTTTGCCGAGCAAAGAGAAACTAAAGCACTCCTGTTCGGTTTCTTTCGGTTTCCGGAACCACGCTTACCAAATGAAGTACAAAATCCCTGGCATGCCAGGTAACCTACAAACGAGGCGCCACGCCGCCATGTTGCTTCACCGCGAATGCTTTCCACGTCAAGGAAACGGAGCAGTTTTGCCGAGCAAAGAGAAACTAAAACACTCCCGTTTGGTTCCTTCCAGTTTCCAGAAGGGGCCAGCACTTACCAAACGAAGTACAAAAACCCTGGCATGCCAGGTAACCTAGAAACGAGCGGCCAAACATTGTGTCGACTCAGGGTCGACACACGAGCTATAACGCTAAGTGAAGGCTGTCGACCTCAGGTCGACACACGAGCGGAAAAGGTTAAGTTAATGGGTAAAGGACTGCGATTGCGTGACGACATGCAGCCATGCGGGAAGCCTAAGTTATTGTTTAATGTAGTCTGTTGAAAGAGTCCTGGGGTTTCGAGCGAAGCGAAAAGAATACAGGGTGACTCCTAAAGAGGTGTACAAGATGCCAGATAATAATACAGAGTGACTCCTCAAGAGATATACTAATACAAGACGCCATATAAGAATACAAGGTGACTCTTAAAGAGGTGCACAAGATGTCACACAAGAATACAGGGTGACTTCTAAAGTGATATACAAGATGCCAGGTAAGAATACAGGGTGCCTCCTAAAGAGGTGTGCAGTATGTCAGAGCAAAATACAGTACAAGATGCCAGATAAGAATACAGGGTGACTCCTAAAGAGATATACAAGATGCCGGATAAGAATACAAGGTGACTCTTAAAGAGGTGTACAAGATGGCAGAGAAGAATACAGGGTGACTCCTGAAGAGGTGCACAAGATGTCAGACAAGAATACAGGGTGACTCCTAAAGAGGTGTACAAGATGTCACACAAGAATACAGGGTGACTTCTAAAGAGATATACAAGATGCCAGGTAAGAATACAGGGTGCCTCCTAAAGAGGTGTGCAGGATGTCAGAGCAAAATACAGTACAAGATGGCAGATAAGAATACAGGGTGACTCCTAAAGAGATATACAAGATGCCAGATAAGAATACAAGGTGACTCTTAAAGAGGTGTACAAGATGGCAGAGAAGAATACAGGGTGACTCCTGAAGAGGTGCACAAGATGTCAGACAAGAATACAGGGTGACTCCTAAAGAGGTGTACAAGATGTCACACAAGAATACAGGGTGACTTCTAAAGAGATATACAAGATGCCAGGTAAGAATACAGGGTGCCTCCTAAAGAGGTGTGCAGGATGTCAGAGCAAAATACAGTACAAGATGCCAGATAAGAATACAAGGTGAATCTTAAAGAGGTGTACAAGATGGCAGAGAAGAATACAGGGTGTCTCCTAAAGAGGTGTACAAGATGTCACACAAGAATACAGGGTGACTTCTAAAGAGATATACAAGATGCCAGATAAGAATACAGGGTGCCTTCTATAGAGGTGTGCAGAATGTCAGAGCAAAATACAGGGTGACACTTAACAAGGTGTACAGTATGTTAGATTCAATCAAATACAGGGTGACCCTTAAAGAGGTGCCCGTACGGGAAGCCTAAGTTAATGGGTTTCGCTCGAAGCCCTCCTGAGCCTTTCTAACATGTGTAGTGTTTGTAGCATGCATCATTTGAAATGATATAACGTCTAGTCTCTCAGACTGACTGTAATTTTTTGCCTTGTTTATGCCATTGCATAATTTTACTTACATCTTTGTGCCAAGGAAGAAAATAAAGAATTGTATATTGTTATTGAGCGTCTGACCCACCGACAGCGGTAGCTACATTCGCTAACGCGTGGCACTAGGCCATGGGGTCAAGCTATCTGCGACTCGGTAGACGTGGGTTCGAGCCCCACCGTCGGCCATCCTTGAAATGGTTTTCCGTGGTTTCCCTCTTTCAACTCCAGGCAAATGCTGGAACGGTACCTTCTGACAAGCCACGGCTGCTTCCTTCCACATCCTTGCCCAGTTCCATTCACCATCATTCATTTCATCTCTCATTAACTCCTCTCATGAGGTTGGCATCAGGAAGGGCATCCGACCCTAACAACCATCCACCACAGAGACTTTCATGGCATCTCATCCCCGACCCTGTTGGAAAACGGGAATAATAAGGTGTAGACATACATTTAGTGTCTGACCCGCCTTTCATTTTAGTTTTTTGAATGTCTTTTAGAGGTTGGCATGTATACATCACCTCCGAAACGGATGAATGTTTCTTACCATATTTTAGGTAATAAATGGATTGCTACTCCCTCTTACAGAGATAGATGGAAAGTTAAGCTACTGTTCTCATGGTTATGTCTAGTCATTCCTTGAGCATTTTTTGGTAACAGTACATTCTAGGACCTTAAAAAATGTTATCTCTGTGTGCCATATGGTACCAGCCAAGTGCTATTTTTCGCACCGCAGGATGCAAAATGAGCTGCTTATAGTTCTTCACCGAACTCCTTTAATACTGCCTATGTAGGTCTATGGCCAAGTACTAAGAGGTCTATGAACACCCCTTTTGATCACAGATATAGGAAAAGACAATGACTAATGTGGTGTGAACTTGCGATCAATCATTGAACAGGAAAGGAATGATAGAAACACATACAAGTGACATACCCTATGAGAGACTGGTGTAGGGAGAGGGGAAAAGCATAGGGATAATCTCCACAGTCAGACACGCCGCCATCTTCATAGATGGGTATTCCCTCTATCAGTCCAATTAATAGGCAGAGTAACAGTTGCATACACCATGACTGTATATTCAACCAGTTGAAACTTTGTTGTTTTTGATGACAGGGTACACTGACATTAGCATTGAGATTATTATTGCTTAGAAAGAAAAAAAATTGCCTGACTTGAATGACACATTTAGTGTTTGTGCAATAGTCCATAGTGTAACCCTCTGGTCACCATTACTCCATGGTAGAGTAGAATACATTAATGAAATCCCAGTGAAACACAGTTCTCAGGAACTTCAATTCAAAATACAAAATGTTGAGTCTGAAAGCTTACCGTACCTTATTTATAGAGTTTTTTGCTGTCACAATTTTGTTGTGCAGTAAGGGCCAAACATCCAGAACTTTTGAATAATGCCATTATTCTACATGACAACACAACAGCTCACCTAAGATAGTGGGGATGGGAAGTTCTTTCCTGTTCTGAGTTCATATGAATATGATATCATCCCTGAAGTATATATCTTAATTTTGATTTAAATTGGTAACTCCAGGCTTGATTATCATTAATTCTTTGTAATTGCAGGCACGAGAGGCTGTTGAAATGCGAGCACAACTGGAGAAAAAACTAGCTCAGAAAGAAAAGGAAAAGAAAGAGGAGCATCTGCGACAGTTGGCTCAAAAGGCTCGTGAGGAACGTGCAGGCATTAGAACACAGGCAGCTGCAGGTTTGTACATCTCCTGGTGTCATCTATGGTACTTGTTCTCAACCTTTGATCTAACATATGGACTTAGTCAGCTTATACCCTGTATTTTAAATGTGAAGGATATGGCGGGAGTTTGGAACAGCTGAGCTGTGTTGCCAAATTTTTATTGTTACAAATCAGCTGATTCAAATAATACACAGGGCTGCACTTCAGACATTATTTTGGCTCTATAATTACAATAAGTTCCACTTTTCAATACAACCTTGTTTTCAATTTTTATCTTAGATTACATCATG
Source organism: Meconema thalassinum (assembly GCA_946902985.2). NCBI lineage: Eukaryota > Metazoa > Arthropoda > Insecta > Orthoptera > Tettigoniidae > Meconema > Meconema thalassinum. Next base: position 1,205,430,000 of record OX336388.2, read on the forward strand.
ATACATGTTTCGGCTTGTATGCCTTCATCAGTCACTTTTTGTCTTAATTCCTATTTACAAATTATGTCAAACCACGGCCGACTCTAGACAGGTCGGAAGGTCTAGATTTATTGCAGAAAAAAGTACATAGTATACCTGATCCAGATAACATTTACCTATTAACCACCGCTATTTGCCCCCCTTTTTTTATCTAGCTTGGCTGTATCGCTAAGTTGTGTCTTGCTTCCGACAGGGTGTGTTTTTTAGTAAAGTGAAAAGGGGTGAACTCTCCATAAAAGTGTGTTCGTTTAGATTGTTGGGATTGTTTCGTTTGGCTAGGTGAATCTCGATTGCTTCCTTTATGTCGAGAGCTCTTTCTTTCGATCCTTGATTAATTATTTTTAGGTCAGTCTCGATGTTAGTAAAGCTGTGCCCCTTGTCACACATGGGTTCGCATACAGCTCAATGTGTTCCGTATTTTATCGCATTCCTGTGTTCATTATAACGTGTGTCTACTCGTCTTCCACTCTGTCCAATGTAATTAGCTTGACAACCAGTGTCTTGGCATGTAATAGAATATACCCCTGACTTTGAATACGGGCCTTGTTTATTTAGATTACTACTTTGCAGGTGCCTACCGGTTGTATTGTTCGTTGTGAATGCTATTTTTATGCCTTGCTTTTTGAAAAGATTAGTGATTTTATATGTGTTTGTATTCACATAGTTGAAGCGTGCAAATTTTTACTCATTACTGTCCGGTTTGGGAATCATTTTATCTTTATTTTTATGATTGGCTATAATTTTGTCTATTTTGCTTGTCGGGAAATTGTTTTCCTTTGCTATTTGCTTAATGGTTCTTATTTCCTTATTATAGTTGTCTTTTGACATGGGTATGTTTAAAGCCCTGTGCACCATTGAGTTGAACCCCGCTAATTTGTGCGTACTGGGGAGATAAGACTAATTATCGATTGTATGCGAGGTTTGTGTGGCTTTCCGTAATATGGAATATGAAAGTTCGTTATCTCTAAGTTTAATGGTTATGTCGAGATAATTTATTTTTCAGTCTGTTTCAGATTCCGTAGTGAATTTGATTGAGTGGTGTAGGCTATTAATGGATCGGAGAATTGTTTCTTCGCTTGTTAGTTCAGTATCGTAGATGCAAATTACATGATCTACGTATCTTTTCCATATTACTATTCCCTTTGTTGAAGTCTTTTCTAAGAACTCATTTTCTAGTGCATTAATGAAGATGTCAGCGATTAGTCCGCTTAGTGGTGATCCCATCGCTAAGCCTTCTGTTTGTGTGTACATTTTATTGTCGAATTGAAACATGTTTTGGCTGAGGATGACCCTCAGTAATCTCACAATCTCTTCAGTTTCTTTTGCCGAATTGTTGGATTTTAAGTTGTTTTCGATAGTGTTGATTGCATCAATAATCGGAATATTGGTGTACATGTTAGTTACATCAAAAGATACAAGCCTCAAGTTAGGTTTTATTTGTAGGGTGTTCAATGCTGTTACTAATTCCGTTGTGTTCTTTACAGAGTTGTTTTGTCGTTGGAAAGGCGGTGTTTTAAGATTTTTAGTAACTCTTTGCTGATTTTGTAATTAGGAGCATTCCTACAATTGACTCTTGGTTTCATTGGGCACTCCTTTTTGTGTATTTTAGGTTGTCCCCTCAATGATTGTATTTTCGGGTTCATGTTTATTAGTTTTGATTTTCAGCTTTGGTCAATATGTATTCTGTTTCTTTTAATGCACTTTTTATTTGCTTTTGGAATTTGTTGGTGGGGTCTTTTGCTAATTCCTTGATTTCGTTGTTGTTTAGGAATTCGACTGGTTTTTTTTTTTTTTTTTCAATGTACTGTATTCTGTTTTGTTCAAAATTACTGTGGTATTTCCCTTATCTGCTTTTGTGATGATTAAGTCATGTTCTTTTATTTTTTGTTTCAATGACTTTATTTCTGTTTGTTGTTTTGAATGTTATTGCTTTCACTCTCTCGTTTGAGGATTTTTTTGGCTTCGTTGGTGGCAAGATTTTTGGTTATTTCTCTGTCTTCTGCTGGGAGCTTGTGACTGGCTATCTCGATATCTGTGATTAACTGATTTATATTGTGGTTCGTGTGTGCATCTGTACAGTTGTATTTCAAACCTTTGTCTAACATATTCATTTCATCTTGAGAAAAGGTTAAGTTCGTTCTATTGTTTACCCTGCTGTGAAAATTGAATTCATTGTTATTTGTGTGTTGTTCATTAGATTGATTGTTCTGTGTTTCTCCTAGTTTTCTTAGTTTATATTCTAGGGTTTCGTACTTCCTCGTTGCTCTGATTTTGATGGTGTCATGTAAGTGCTCGGTAAAACTGTCCCATTGGGATGTGTGCCAGAAGTTACTTAGTTGCAGTTGAATATCGTATAGTTGTTGGTTGATTTTTTGCTTTCTCATGTATGCAAATCTTAATTCGTTTTTTATCCAAAGTGCTTTGGCTTGTTTAGTTGAAAAGATCGGGGCTGGTGTAATCGGTGCGGTTTTAATTGGTACGTATTTAGGGGTGAGATTTAGTTCTATACATTTTTTGTTGAACCAAATTGACTTGATCAAGTTCATGAGATTAAGCCTGAATGTATTGAAACTCTTGGCTTCACGATTTGCCTGACTGGCCGTGAACATTGTGGGGTTTGAAGCCATTTTTTCAGTGTTACCTAAGTAAACAAAAGTTTGGTACTTTTCAGTCTGTCAACACGAATGTACCCAAAAAGAGCTGGGTTATGCCCTAATCCTGAAATAAATTACATGAGTTTAATAAATACACTAGGATGACCAGTTTCGATCTTCAAGCGATCATCATCAGATCCATTACACTTAGGCTATAACATCTATGTTTGAGAATACAGCTGAAAAATATTTACAATATGTACAATTATTTAGTTGCAGTATTGGTAATGCAACTGTTGGTGTATGCTAATGTTAGGTGAAATGCTAAAATGGTGATAGAAATCCGGAGTTTGTTTGTTTGAGGTGACTATAAGGTTGTAAAAAATCAACTATGATTATACTGTAATAATACAGGCTGCTACTTATTTGGTTGTTTTCCTGGCTGGAGCTTCGAGCAGTTTCTTGTTCACTCAAGCACCAGTTTTAGTCGACTGAACCCAGGTGTTAACTGGACGAAACTGATGCAATCAACACTATCGAAAACAACTTAAAATCCAACAATTCGGCAAAAGAAACTGAAGAGATTGTGAGATCTCCGAGGGTCAGCCTCAGCCAAAACGTATTTCATTTCGACAATAAAATGTACACACAAACAGAAGGCTTCATTTTGTAGATTTTCTTTAGCATAACTCATGCTATTATTCTGTCTATTTTAGAGATTTCTTTGTAATTTTCATTTACGTCAACGTGTGTCGTTTTAGACGTAATTTTACTAGTATTTGGACGTAGATAATTCGTTTTATTATTTCTTTAAGAACGTTTAACACACTCACTTTAACGAAAACGGTTTTATACAAGGGAATGCTTCGATCGTTATACTTGCGTGATAAGCAATTTGTTTACCTCAATATTGCTAGGTTATATCGTTATTCAACGAAAGCACTTATGTAAAATGATATAACAATGTAAATAAAATTTTATGATAAGAGTTAAACTGCAACAATTTTAAATTATTATAAACAATAATAATGTACAAGAATAATTCCAATTGTGGAATGTTAACATTATATGACTTTAATTAAGTCATGGATAATTGTTATAACCGATATAAATGTCAGATAGGATCACATTGTTGATAATGGAAGTCAAGTGATGCCTATAATTAGCAACAATTATTTTGCAATAATTTGCTGCAACGAAATCATAGACCAGGAGACTTATAGCTCTACCTGAAGTCTAATATATATTGAAACAAGTTTAAATATGAATAGTTGATTCATGAATGTTTACCAGAAGCGGAAAGACAAGCCTTATTGTTATTAATTGGGAAAGACGAGGGGACTACCGTTTAACGTGGAAATACAGTATGATAAAAAGGTTTATAAACGGAATGTATTAAGGAAATTTACGTGGAATGTTATACGAGATGTACAGTTGTGAACAAGAATATTATTAATGATGTTCAGAGCACGAAGATATTTTACTTAGAGATGAGGAGGTTAGGAGTGAGTCATGAACCGTGTGAAACAGGCAGTGTTTACCTAGTAAGACCACTGATTCTTCTACAAGTATGTAGCAAGATGGGTTTTGTATTTGAGGAATGCCGTCCAGTATTAATGTAATGATCATTGTTGAGAGAAGAGAAAGAAGTATGTCATGTTTGGGAAGCGTAGTTGACGCTAATACGAAGGGTTGTTCACGTACATGAAAGGAATATGAGTATTGCCGTTGGAGCAATGTATTACTACAGTGTGTTGGAAAAGTAACTAACATCAGGATTGTATTTGTGTGTTTATTATGTCAGTCAGCGTTATTATCAAATCCACGACTTCTATAATGTAATTTCGTAGTGCCGTCTCGATCTTTGATATTAGTATAATTATTATTCATTGCTATGACAATCTAGAACTATAATCAACTTAACCGTTTGTTATAAATAGTTAACTAACTTCGATAGAAACTCAAGTGATACTAGAATTAATTATATTGTGAACAAGTGTTGGAAAGAATTATTTTAAAGACAGAAGCGCTTATAGATTGACAGATCACGTCAGATCTAGTTCAGATTTTTGAATACCGTGCTGGACACGGCAATTTCATTCATGTAAATATGTTATTATCCTTATAGTTGATATTTTATTCATTTTATATTCACGTGTGAAACAGATCCGTGTATATAGTAGGGTTTTGTATTGTAAAAATAATTTCTTTGGAGAACATCTGATCTCAGATCAGACGGCTCATTGTGAACGAGTCACAGGGTGATTGTTAAGTGCATCCATTCTATATTTATTTTGAATTTGACGTTCATGCAAAGCATTTCTAATCGAAATTGGGTTTTAAGAGTAGAAAGTTTATCTATCAGCTTATATATTCATAATTTCATTTTTATTAAATTTATTGGTGATAGGGAACGTTATATGTCTGTAAATTTTTAGTAAATAAATCTCAGGCACTATTGATTTGCCTGTTTATATTTTTATAGAAACTGATCATCTTTTCATTTCGCAATCGACGTGCGATAATACTGCCAGTTGGTTACTAGAACTCACTTAGTCTCAACTTCACCGTTCACGCTCGATATTCGAGATTCTCGTACTACCATCTTGTTATGGATATTGATTTGCTAGTAAATGTGTAACTGATTAGTAGTGTTATTGCATGACTGTATGCGTCAAGGGTTTCCTAGTCATTCACCCAGTAGGGAAGTGTTGATGTATCTAGCTGGGTATCGACGTCCTTACAATCCTTTTCCATCTCAGCGGATATGGGTGGTGACTAATGTGAGGTTCAGGCGCATTACCCATGTCAAACGACAACTATAATGAGGAAATATGAACATTAAACAAATAGCAACCTCCCCCATGGTCTGGTACCTTGACGTGGTGGGGAGGCTTGTGTGTTTCAGTGATCCCGAGAGCAATGCCGGCGGGAGCTTCAGCTCCTGGCAGGGTCACCCATGCCGGTAAGGTCGAGGGTGAGAGACCAGACTAAATGACAGACTACAGCATGATGGTGGGCAGCAGCGTCATCAGTAGATTATTTCCAGGCGGAGCTGTAATTCAGTGGTACGGTTGGAAAACTGCGGGGGCTCGTTTTCAGTCCTTAGGTGGCAGCCCTACCAGAAAACTAGGAAGCTGTGGGCTAATAACTCGCACTCTCCGAAATTGTTTATTAAAGAAACTGAAAAGAATGGAAACCGGACGGATCTCATGTTGACAACTTTCGGCACGAAAAGGAAGACACGAATAGGTTTCTGGAATGTGAGGACTCTGGGTGAGAGTAGTAGGCTGAGGCAGGTGACCAGAGAAATGATCTCGTATAAACTTGATATACTTGGGCTCAGTGAGATAAGATGGCCAGATTTTGGTGAGATAAAAACTTATGAAGGACTTACCCTCATATACTCTGGGAGGAGCGAGGAGAATGCGGAACGCAGAGATGGAGTTGGTCTTTTGCTTACTGAACATGCAAAGAAAAGCCTTATAAGTTGGCAACCCATTTCCGAGCGAATATTATCAGCACGATTTAAGACTCGCATTCGCAATGTTACGATTATACAATGCTATGCACCCACGGAACCATCAGAAGAAGAACTTAAGGTAGCATTCTACTCCCTTCTACATGAGACAGTAAAGAAAAGCAGTAAGAGAGATGTGATTATAATAATGGGAGACCTTAATGCTAAGGTAGGAGAGAACAACGAGGGACTAGAACATGTGATGGGTGTACATGGCCTTGGGGATAGGAATGGAAATGGGGAAAAGTTCACCAACTTCTGTGCTAGCCATGACCTTGTTATTGGAGGTACTTTGTTTCCTCATAAGAGGTGTCATAAGATCACGTGGATTTCCCCTGATCATGACACTGAGAACCAAATTGACCACATCGCAGTGAGGAGGAGATTCAGAAGATCGCTCACCGATGTTCGGAATAAGAGAGGAGCTGATGCTAGCAGTGATCACCACCTTATGCTGGCTGAGTTCAAGATGAAGATCGTGGTGGCAAAGAAGAGGTTTGAAAAACAGAGCAAGAGATTTGATGTGAGGAAGTTGAAGGAGGAGAAGGTCAGAGATGAATTTAAATTGGAGCTAAGAAATCATTTTCAGGTACTCCAATCTGATACAGCAGAAACTGATATTGAATCTTCCTGGAGTAATGTAAAGAACATCATCCTTGATACAAGTGAAATAGTCCTGGGAAAGAGCAATCCTCTCAAGAAGGATTGGATGTTAGAACAAACTTGGGAGGCAATAAGTCATAGGAAAATGATTAAGGAGAGGTTGTATATGTGTAAGACTCGACATCAGAAAGCAAAAGTGCAAGCAGAATACACGGTCGTTGACAAAGAAGTCAAAAAGAGTGTGATAAGAGTAATTGGATCGATGAGATGGCGAAGAAGGCAGAAGATGCTGCATCAAAAGGTGACAGCAAAGAAATGTACCGCATCACAAAAGTGCTGTCCAAGAAAAGTTTCCGAAAGAACCGGCCCATAAAAGACAAACAGGGAAATTTACTCACAACTCAAGAAGAACAAGAACGGTGGAGGGAATACTTCACCGAAATTTTTAATGTTGATCGAGGGATTAATGAACACCACGAAGAGAGGAATGATGAACCTGATAATTCTGATCCAAATATTCTTTTGCACAGTCCAACTTGTGCTGAAATCAAAGAAGCCTTGCTACAGCTGAAGAATGGAAAAGCCCCCGGTGTCGACAACATTTCGCCAGATGTCCTCAAGATAGACATGGACACCACAGCTAATATCCTGAAGCCATTGATGGAAAAGATCTGGATTGAAGAGAAGCTGCCTGCAGAATGGAAGAAAGGTGTGATTGTTAAAATCCCAAAGAAGGGTGACTTGATGAATTGTAACAACTGGAGAGGTATTACCTTACTATCCGTACCAAGCAAAGTATTTCTCAGGATAATCTTGAATCGCGTGAAGAAGTCTATCGAGTCGAAGTTGAGGAAAGAACAAGCTGGATTTAGGGAACACCGTAGTTGTGTGGACTTAATTAACACTTTACAGATTATTGTGGAGCAGAGTAACGAATGGCAAGCAGCACTGTACATCACATTTATAGATTTTGAGAAGGCCTTTGATTCCATTAATAGGAAGGTCATGTGGGAGACCTTAAAGGAATATGGTATACCAAGTAAAATAGTTAACATTATACGAGAGATGTATTCTGGTTATGAATGTCAAGACCTGCATGAGGGTCAGCTATCCCAGCCATTGGCCATCCAGACTGGAGTACGACAAGGATGTATACTTTCTCCCACTTTGTTCCTGATTGTTCTTGATAATACTCTTAGGAAGGTGGGGAGAGGAAGGAAGAGAGGGATACAGTGGGGACTTCGAGACAGGTTGGAGGATCTTGATTTTGCTGATATCTGTATGCTAGCACAGCGCTTTAGAGACATAGAGGGAAAACTGGCAAACTTAGAACTTGAAGCTGCTAAGGTTGGACTTAAGATAAACCCAAAGAAGACAAGGAGCTGAGAGTGAACTCCACAGTACAGGCTGGTCTCACTGTGGGAGGTGTAGATGTAGAACAGGTGGATACATTTGTTTACTTGGGAAGCGTGGTAACGAGAAGTGAAGGGGCTGAGGAGGATGTCAAGAGCAGAATAAGAAAGGCAAATGGGGCTTTTGTGCAGCTCTATCCAGTATGGAGAAACCGTAACATATCCAGGAAGATGAAAATCAGACTTTTTAATACCAATGTGAAAGCTGTCCTATTGTATGCATGTGAAACATGGAAAGTTACCAATCCTATCAGCCACCAACTTCAAGTATTCATCAATCGTTGTCTGCGTCGAATTCTGGGTATACGAATGCCAGATATAATCCCAAACGAAGAGCTGTGGCAAAGGGCTAACCAACAACCTATAGAAGTCCAAATTAAACGGAGGAAATGAGGCTGGATTGGGCATACTCTGCGGAAACAGAATGATGCAGTAGAAAGGAGAGCTCTGGACTGGAATCCTCAAGGGGCTCGGAGACGGGGAAGACCAAGGAACACCTGGAAACGCACCATTGAAGAGGAGGCCAGAAAAGCGGGAAAGACTTGGAGGGAAGTGAAGAACTTGGCAACAAACAGAGCCCGATGGAAATCATTCTTGGTTGCCCTATGCTCCGCACGGAGCGAAAGGAAATAAGTAAGTAAGTAAACAAATAGCAAAGGAAAACAATTTCCCGCCAAGCAAAATAGACCAAATTATAGCCAGTCATAAAAATAAAGATAAAACGATTCCCAAACTGGTCAGTAATGAGAAAAAATTTGCGCACTTCAACTATGTGAATACGAACACATATAAAATCACTTATCTTTTCAAAAAGCCAGGCATAAAAATAGCATTCACAACGAACAATTCAACCGGTAGGCACCTGCAAAATAGTAATCTAAATAAACAAGACCCGTATTCAAAGTCAGGGATATATTCTATTACATGCCAAGACACTGGTTGTCAAGCTAATTAGACTGGGCAGAGTGGAAGACGAATAGACACACGTTATCATGAACATAGGAATGCAATAAGATACGGAACCCATTCAGCCGTAAGCGAACATATGTGTGACATGGGGCACAGCTTTACTAACATCGAGACTGACCTAAAAATAATTCATCACGAATCGAAAGGCAGAGCTCTCGACATAAAGGAAGCAATCGAGATTCACCTAGCCAAACTCAACAATCCCAACAATCTAAATGAACACACTTTTATGGAGAGTTCACCCCTTTTCACTCTACTAAAAACACACCCTGTTGGAAGCAAGACACAACTTAGCGATACAGCCAAGCTAGATATAAAAAGGGTGGGAAATAGCGATGGTTAATAGGTAAATGTTATCTGGATCAGGTGTACTATGTACTTTTTTCTGCAATAAACCCAGGCCGGTATGCGCGGCAGTATTAAAGGTGCCGGGACGTCTTCAATAGACCGGGCAGCGCTTAGTTCGAATGGCTTTTTGGTCCACGCGTGGCAAAGACAGGTCCACGGTCTTTAATAGTTGTAGACCTTCCTGTATTCAATAACATACATTCTTATCTTGATTTGGCAGCGTCACACAAATACACATTGCACTGACCTCAGACAGCACATAGGAACAAAGGGGGGAGAAAGGAAAAACCAGTTTCGTCCAGTTAACACCCGGGTTCAGTCGACCACAACTGGTGCTAGAGTGAACACAAAACTGCTCGAAGCTCCAGCCAGGAAGACAACCATATAAATAGCAGCCTGTATTATTACAGTATAATCATAGTTGATTTTTTACAACCATATAGTCACCCCAAACAGACAAACTCCGGATTTCTATCACCATTTTAGCATTTCACCTAACATTAGATACACTACATTTAGCATACACCGACAGTTGCATTACCAATACTGCAACTAAATAATTGTACATATTGTAAATATTTTTCAGCTGTATTCTCATACATAGATGTTATAGCCTAAGTGTAATGGATCTGATGATGATCGCTTGACGATCGAAACTGGTCATCCTAGTGTATTTATTAATCTCACGTAATTTATTTCAGGATTAGGGCATAACCCAGCTCTTTTTGTGTAGATCCGTGTTGACCGACTGAAAAGCACCAAACTTTTGTTTACTTAGGCAACACTGAAAAAATGGCTTCAAACCCCACAATGTTCAACAAAATATGAGTGTTGTCCAGCGAATCGTTTCAAGAGAGTCCCGTAATCGTTCATATACAATTCCGCCAATTGTTATGAAACTTTGGTGAGTTGTTGTGCACACTCCCACCATTGTTTCTGAATAAGTAAATCCATTTTACATTAGATGGCGCACGAGTAGTTTCAACAAATACTCTCATGGTCAGCTGTATGTGGCTTACTCATGTGTCGGAAAGCCTTCAGATTTTTTTAATACACACTAGACAGGAAAACAAAGATTTTTTTGTTTATCCAAAGGCACTTCATTAAATGAAATTACAATTCAAACACTTCTTTTTATTCTTTCTATCTTGGGCTGGCTGCGTGGCTCAGCGGTAACGTTCTCGCCTGCTGTAACCAAGGTTGCAGGATCGAATCTTGGCACAGCCAGTTGGTATTTCAGGGTGCGCAAATGCAAGGGGGCCATATCCTTAGATTTACTGGCACATTAAAGGTCCCCTTCGGGCAAAAGTTCCGTCACCCCTGCGTCTCTAAAAGCCGAAGTTAAAAGGGACGTAAAATCTATAACATTATTATCTTCCTTTCTGTCTTTGATTGGCATTGCAATGCATGCCGGGTATAGTTATGCACGCCCGCATAGGTTTCTAAATTAGTAAATTGATTTTGTTGAGTCGCTTCAACAATGGAGTGTATTTCATACATTTTTGGGTCAGTGCATGTGTTTTCTTTGTGCGAGTGTGAATGCTTGACAGATTCGAATTGACTCATTCGAATCGTGTGTGACATAAATTGCTTCATTCGTTAATAATTGTCCATCTATGCCCCTAACAGCAGCAGATGACCTCATTGTATTGATTTGGGAGTATCTCAATATTTCTGGTGGCGTAGTTGGTAGCATGCTGAGCTTCTATGCCCAAGGTCACGGGTTAAAACCCGCCGAAGTGGTTGGATTTTTTAAGAGCATTAAAAATCCCTCAGTATGCCTTAAGTAAAACCGGCGGCCCCATGTCATAGATTTATGGCATGATAAAGAACCTTCCAGTAATTACACCTGTGTGAAGCTAAATTATAGGTTATCTTTGACTATCACTCTTAGGTTCCAACGTTCGTCGCCAGGAGCCGAGTGTGGTGGAATCTAGTAACAAAGTTCAGAACTAGTTGGTCGTTGACGGTGCTGTTTGGTAGCAAAAGTTGGAAACACTTGAAAATCGAATGTATACAGTCCTTACTTGAATGAGTGAGTTAGTCACCGACGAATTTACAGGGCGCCAGGGAATGTTCTCCGCAGCGCCTACGTGTTGTAGCAAGAGGTAGCATGAGTGCAGGACACACGTGCGGGCTGTGTGCTGTGGAAATAATCAGTGTGTATTGCAGTAAGCGAGCGTTCCAATAGATTATTGGAAGAGTGCAACAGTATACAGGCGGTAATGTTTACTACTGAAGTGAGAGCTTCTTCAGTGGAATACGTTTTTCGCTAAGGCAATCGGTTTACAGAAAATGTAAAACTAAAATTTCAGGCGCGGTTTCCTAACTCAAATGTGCAAACCGGTATACTGTTCGGGATTTGATAAGTAAATTTCGTGTAACCGGCTCAGTTCACGATGTACCAGGAACAGGCAGGCCTACGCTTTGAATAGACGAAAAACTTGATGAAATATCCGATATAATGCTGCGTAGTCCAAGAAAATCAACACGCACATTAGCTCAAGAAACAGGAATCTCTAAGTGAACAGCACATGAAGCTGTAAGAGACAAGCTTCAGTTGTTCCCTTATACAGTTACCAGCGGATACAAGCGGCAGCTATGCTGCCAACGTAACTGCCGATGCTACCTCTCGCAGCAGCATGTAGGCGCTGCGGAGAACATTCCCTGGCGCCCTGTATTTGGTCTGATAATATGCAAGGACCAGGAACTTCACACGTCTGCCATCATAGGCTATATCGTCATCCATGCGATCCACATTCCTCTCAGATTCACGGAGCTAGGACCCGAGCAGTACGCCAACAGCTCATTCTCTAGATGTAACGAGTATCGGTCTAAGCCAGCAAATAAGGTTGAGACTAGGAAGGTATCGAAGGTAGAAATCTGAATCACCTATAAGTTTTGAGTTTTCACCATGTTCGTTCAATAATTATTGTTTCCTTTTTCATTAGCCTATTATCCTATTATCATTAAGGGCAAATGACCTACAGGGTCTTTCATATAAAGTAAGAACGGCAAGCGGCAGTTTTGTTATTCGCTACTGCAGTGGTCTTGGCCGCGCTTGTGTGTACAATCCCGGATGAAATATTACCTTATAAAAGATGCTGGAAGTGTTGTCCTTCCTGGGTCATACAGGCATTGTATCTGGTAACCACATTCTGGCTGACGCGAGTGTGTTCTGCCACTGTAATGTTTATGATTTTTAATTTTATGCTTTTTATTGAGCACGGAGGAGTGTGAGAAGCATGTTATGGAGCAAGGATGTCCCTCAGAACAGCAAAAAGATCATATATCGGACGTACTATGTCCCTATCCTGACGTATGCCTCGGAGACCTGGGTTATGAAAGGAAGGGAGAAGAGCAAAATACAGGCCAGTGAGATGAGGTTCTTGAGAAGCAGTATTGGAGCTACAAAGATGGACAGAATAAGAAATGAGAGGACCAGAGAATTAATGAAGGAGGAACCATTACAGGATGGTATAGAGAAATCTAGACTTAGATGGTATGGACATGTAAAACGAATGGAGGAGAAGAGGATACCCAGGAGAGTACATGAGACGAAGTGGGAAGGAAAGAGACCGAGGGGAAGACCGAGAGACAGGTGGCTGAAGGGGGTGGAAGAAAGCGTGAAGAAGAGAGGAGAAGACTGGACAAGGGTGGAGGCTGAGAGATGGTGGGAAGACAGAAGACGTTGGAGAGGCTTGTGTTCCAAACAGACCCGGCCAGTGGCTGGAAACTGTGCAAGATGATGATGATGATTGAGCACTGAGTCAGTAGTGTCAAACTTATTTATAATTACGTGAATCTGTGCAGGAAATTGCTGAACAAATGCATCACGTACCCGCCAAGCCGACTCGTACTTAAAATAAGTTTTACATACAAAAATACGATGTTGTAATGATAACTGTCTCATGTTAACATCTGAGGTTCAGAGTGGCGACTGAACACCTGCACGTTTATTGCAAGGTCGAGTACAGTATGTACTATGCGCGCGCTTTCAATACTACAGCAAGGGGCCGTGGCACGCCACAAGCTCGGCCAAACCCATTGCAGCAGCGGACAACAAAGCAGCCGCTCACCGTTCTTACTTTATATGAAAGACCCTGATGATATGCCACAGTTGTTAAAAGTAACATAAAACCAGTAACATTATTTTTGCCTCCTTTTTTTCTATCTGTCTTTGATTGGCATTGCAACGCATGCCGGGTATAGCTAGTCAGATATAAAATTCTTAAAGAATATAGTTTAAGAAGACCAGAATAATATTCTTTTGTCAATAAAATGATGGTATCATGGCGCTAGTCATAGACATACATTGGCTCTATAATGCGAGATCAGGAGTCAGCGCCGAGTACATTAAAATGGAGAAATATGTTGCGTAAATAAATTAATCAATAAATTACACACCGAAGCTACGCTACCTTTATTACCTCTATTCAATTCAATAAATACAACAAAGAGTGCAAACACTTTACAGCTATTACAAAGTAATCTAATGAATATATCGACTCTCGATGCAATGATTATCCTCCAAGATAAAACAAGAGTCTGAGTGGAGATCGTTCACAATATAGTTAACACAGATGCAACATATCTTGGTAACACCATGCACACTCACTGTAACGCGACTCTTCAAGGTTAATAATAGCTTTTGTGATAATACAAAAATAATGTTGTGGTAAAGAAATATTTAGCACTCGGTACTCAAACAAGCCACTCTGAAGCGATATTATTATTATTATTTTTTTTTTTAAGTTGTAGGCTATTGGATGACAGGCGGTAATATTTGATCAGTATGATGAGAAACAGTAGAAAGAACAATAAAATAATAATAATAGAAATAACAAAGTAAAAAAGGGAGCAGAAATAATAAAACTCAATGCTAAAAGTAAACGAAACAATGACAATGAAAGGAACTCTGACACAGACAGCAAGTGACTGAATGGATGAACACGCGCTGGTAACGTGTTGTGCTAGCTGTCCAACTCCAACCAATAGGAGCCAGCGGTCGCCAGTTTATATGGTTTCCGCCAAATGCTTAAGGTTCTTTCTTTCAAAATAAAGGGTTTAGGGTGGGCACATGGCATTGTATAACTATTTTTTGAATATTTATTTATTTATTTATTTATTTTAATTTTTTAGCCAACATAGGACTACATTAGTCAGGTTTATGGAGGTTTTTCTTCTTTTTGTCAGCCCAATATTTCTTCATCCTTTCTGAATGTAATTTTCTTTCTGCTTCAGGAATGACTTCCTATTCTCTGCTTGTTGATTTTTGTCTGTAGTCTAGTGTGTTTGTCTTTCAGAATCTTGAGTGTGTCTGTCTTGTATTTTAAATCTTCTATTGTAATATGTAACTCTCTCATGTCTTCTTTAAGTTCTGTGATCCATCTAATATTGTTCTTACTCTTACTCGTCAATAATTTTTCTATTATTTTTCTACTGATTCTATTTTCTGGTGACCGTATTACATGCCCTAAGAATGATATTCATTTCTTTTTCATTGTGCTTGTCACTGGTTCTATTTCTTTATAAACTGTTTCGTTGGAAGCTAGTCTCCAGACTCCATTTACTTGAAAACTTTTATTTAAACAGGTTCTCACTATTCTCCTTTCTAACTTGAGTACTCTATCTATTGCAACTGTGTTTGTTGTCTTGAATAATGTTTCACATGCATATGTAATTTGTGGCTGGGTGACTGTTTTGTAGTGCTTCAATTTGGTTGCTATCGAGAGACATTTATTATTATATGTATTCTTGGTAACATGCTGTGCTATAACCAGTTTATCTATTCTATTTTGCCATGCTGTTTTCTCATTCAGGTTGTATGTGATTACTTCACCTAGTATTTAAATTTTTCTACAATTTTTATTTCTTGGTCTCCCAGCTTAATTTTTGTTTGCAAGCGGAGGTTGAGTTAGCATAACTTCTGTTTTTTCAAATGAAATTTTCAAACCAATATTTTGAGCTATTTCCTGTATAGATTTTATTTGCAGTTTTGTTTCCTGAATATCATTGGCCAGAAGAGCTAGATCATCAGCAAATCCTAGACAGTTCAGATGTGTCTTTCTGGGTTCCAATTTTTATATTTTTCGAGTTGTTCTTGTACCATTCCCTCATAACGTACTCCAGCGCACAATTAAAAAGAAGAGGTGATAATCAGTCACCCTGTCTCAAACCAGTTGTTACCAAAAATGGTTCAGAAAGTTCTCCTCTGAACTTAATTTTAGAAATTGTATTCGTTAGAGTAAGTTCTATCAATTTGATCAGCTTTGGGTGAAGTCCGAAATGTCTTAAAATTTTTAACAATGATGGTCTGTGGATGGAGTCATAAGCTTTCTTGAAATCTATAAATGTTATTGAAAGGGGCTTGTTTCGCTTTCTGTAATATGCCATGATTAGCTTCAAAGTTATTATTTGTTCAGCGCAGCTTCTCCATGGTCTGAAGCCTCCCTGGTATTCACCTAACTCTTGATCTAGTTGATCTTTAATCCAATTATATAGTATCTTAGAAAAAATCTTAAGCGGCTTCGGTGGCGTAGTCGGTAGCATGCTGAGCTTCTATGCCCAAGATAGCGGGTTCAAACCCGGCCGAAGCCGTCGGATTTTTTAAGAGCGTTAAAATCCCTCAGTATGCCTTCCTTCGGAGGGGAAGTAAAGCCGGCGGTCCCATGTCATAGATTTATGGCATGTTAAAGATCTTTCCACTAATTACACCTGTGTGAAACTAAATTGGATAGGTTAAGAATTTAAACAACGCTCTTTGGTTGCTACGTTCGTTGCCAAGAGCCGACTGCGGTGGCGTCTAGTAGCTAGTTCTGAACTAGGCCTAGTAGTCGTTGACGGTGGCGTTTGGCGGCAAAAGTAGGAACTATTTGAAAATTCAAAGTTGCAGTCCCTACTTGAATTAAAAAAACAGATACACACACTAATACAGTCATCACAATTAACACCGGTTATCAGACAGATTCTACACTCACCCAAAGTACACGGGGCTACATGACCGCGTTGTCGCAGCCCCTAAACTAAGGAACCAACCAACCAACCAAAAAATCTTATAAGTGATATCCAGAATGGAAATACCTCTATAGTTGTCTGGATTACTTCTGTCACCTTTCTTATGAATTGGGTTAATTTTAGATGTGGTCCATTGTTCTGGGAATTTTTCTGATATCCAAATCTTTTGTAATACCATATGGAGGGACGTTTGAGTCAAACTGCCGGCGTATTTCCACATCTCTGCAAAAACCTGGTCTTCGCCACATGCTTTGTAGTACTTCATTTCCTTAAGCGCTGTTTCAACTTCTTTCGCTGTAGGTGGGTTTATGTTTTCTGGTTTAGTTTTTATTGGGGTATGTGTATCAATGAACAAAATCTTTTCAGGTTCATTATTGTTCAAGAGCTTGTTAAATGCTTCCGCCATGATTTCTGCATTTTCCTTATTGTTATGCGCTATTTTTCCATCTTTATTTTTCAACAATAATGTGGGGGAGCTGTATTTTTGCAATTGTTTATCAAAGGCTTTGTAATAATCTCTAGAATTGGTTTTGTAATTATTTTCCTCAATAGAGTTTTTTAAATCTTTTTGATATTTTCTCTTTATTCTTCTAATAGTTTGGGTGAATTCTTTTCTGACATTCTTGAGGTTAGTGGCATTCTCTTCTATTCTGTGGGCTTGAAATTTCAACCAAGCTTGATGTCTTTCGTCATGCATTCTATCACAATCAGAGTTCCACCAGGCATGTCTTTTCTTTGGATTTAATGGAGCTAGATCTTCTGCGTTCTGTTTAAGTATTGGTATTAGTTCATCTAAATTGTCTGTTAGTCTTGTAGTTCCTGTTCTTTGCCGGTACTGGTCATTCTGGATTAACTGATGAGGGTCGTATGTCCTTTTCCCTCCAACTGTATTTTGTCTTTTTCTTCTTAACGGAGTAAATTTGATCTTGATTTTAATTAAGTAATGATCTGAGCCAGAGTCGGTTCCTCTTAGAACTTTGACATTGTGGATTTCCTTGTGATAGAATTTGTCCATACATAAATGGTCTAGCTGAAATTCTCCTTTTGTCCAATCAGGATGTTTCCAAGTTTTGAGTTGGTGTGGTTTTCTTTTAAAATAAGTAGATTTGGAGATTAGTCCATGGGTTCTGAGAATTTCTACGAGTCTTTGGCCATTTCTATTAGTATATTTGTGAGGAGCCCACTTTCCTACTACATCTCGATACTTCTTTTCTTTACCCAGTTGAGCGTTCAAGTCCCCTATAAGGATTTTGATGTTATAAATATTTATTTTATTCATATTCTGATCCAGGAGATCCCAGAAATTATCGACTTCTTGCAGAGTTTTGGTTAGGAATTTTTTAGCCTACTTTTCACATTTTGCAAAAATGAGGAAAAAGTAGACTTTTGAGATCGGGCAAATGTCTGTCTGTCTGTCCTTCTGTCTGTCTGTCTGGCTGTGTGTGTGTGTCCCCCTATCAACTCCTAAACGGCTGCAGCAATCGAAACAAAATTTGGTAGGAGTAAATATCTATACCTGAATATCTCACGGCCATATTTGAAAATGATGTCAGTGCTACCAACTGCTAAAAAATCGCAATTGAAATGTGAGCTCCATGTTGGATATCTTGGAAAGTATGAATGGGAGCTATTTCAAAATTGGCACACGTACAGATCATAATATTTCAGTTTAATTTCCAGGAGGCTAAACATGGCAGTGTTGCCAAAATGATTATAAGCCTCCTGATAGGTCCAATTTTTAAATGCATATAACTTCCATACTATCAATTGGAATTCAACCAAATTTCGTATGTTGTATGTGTACATAACCAGATATGACTGAGCGTATTCTTAAGACCTACCAGGGCTGCCAACTGTTAATAAATGCTCCTAATTTATTTTATCCAAATACCAATATATCAGAAAGTATGCAAGCCGACAGCTTTAAACTATGCACATGTATAGTACCTGACATTCTATATTAATTTGGAGTAACTTATATACGTCATGCTACCAACATGATTCTAAGCCTGCTGACAGGTCAAACTTTAAATACATGTAACTTCCATACTATCATTTGGATTTCAACCAAATTTCGTATGTGCTATGTGTACCATAACAGATATGACTATGCGTATTCTAAGGAGCAACCAGTGCTGCCAACTGTTAATATGTGCTGTCCCTATTTTTCTTACCCTAATATCAATATATCAAAAAGTATGCAAGCCAATAGCTCTAAACTTTGCACACGTATAGTACATGGCATTCTAGACGAATTTGGAGTAACTAATATACGTCAGTGCTGCCAACATGATTCTAAGCCTGCTGATAGGTCCAATTTTAAAATGCATGTAACTTCTATACTAACTAATGGATTTCATTCAAAATTGGCACAACAATAGATCATATTATTTCAGATTATTTCTGACCAATACATGCATGACATTGTTGCCAACATGATTTTACGCGCGCTGTTAGATCCAATGTTTAACTGCATGTAACGTCCATGCTATTCATTGGACTTCAACCAAATTTTGTATTTTGTACCTTAAGAGACGGAACTAAGAATATATTCAGTCATCAGGGCTGCCAACTGTAGTGCTCTATTAGGATACATAATGCCAGGTATACAGTATTTCGAACTAATTGGAAATTTCGATATTAGCAACTTAATTTCGTCATTATTCTAGATAGGTTCATATTCTGTAGAATAATCATTGGCATGAAAAGTAGGCTGTATAGTTCTTCACGGAACTTCTTGTTTTCATTTGTAGGGGCATGAGCATTAATGATGGTGTAAATTTTGTTTGAGGCTTTTGAAGTTAGAATTGCAATTCTTGGTGAGATGGCTTTAAAATCAATTATGGAATCTATTATTTTCAGACTTACTATAAATCCTGTACCAAATTGGGGGCAATGTTTCACGACTCTTTGTCCTGGCTTCCCATTGTACACTCTATAACCCTGAGATTCAAACGGATCTTCTGTTGAATTTCTCATTTCTTGGAGTCCTATCAGAAGAATCTAACTCATCTGTGAAGTTCTTGAGCTTTCCGGTTGTCAGTAAAGAGTTTATGTTATGCGTCGCAATGTAGTTAATATGCTTATGTTTGATTCTTTATTTCTGTGTTTGGTTGTATGCATTTGAATGCTTAAATTCATTCTTGTCTTTTAGGCGACTACCCACCGAGTCCGATGTAGTCCCCTCCATCCTTAAGTGGTTGGACGGTGGAATTCCTTTACTACTTAAAGACTTTTCCATATCTGACTGTCGAAGGTTATCAACCTTAAGTGGAGCAAGCTCCGAATTACAACTGCGGTTGTTAGCCGCAGAGGACAACCCCAGATGTTCAGGGTTCTGGATATCTATCAAAGAAAGATCATATAAAATTGGTAATAATTCAAAATGTAGGGATCATCATCTACTACAAGGAGGAAGGATGTGTACATAACCTACATTTTAATCGTTGATTGTCAACTGTATAGATCTGTCACTTCACACAAACTTGCGGATTGTCATGGACATTATACAGAAGGTGGTATAGGCCCGTGTGCTCTTCCTCATTGAATATAAAGAACTATGAAATATCAAATCAACGCAAGATAAACACATGTCGGCAATTTTGGACATAGAAACATACAGAATGATTCACTTGAATGAACCTGCATAATGAGAGCACAGATCGACGAGATAACAGGAAATGGCCTTGGATACACATTAAAAAGCTGTGAAAACACACGATGATTCCCTAAAACAACACAAACCAACTTCAAATGACAAAACTGCCGCCGCACCACATCCCTAGATCTTATCATGGCCCCCAACAATTTTTATTATTATTATTATTATTTTTACATAGGAAAATGAGTGACTATATATACTGTATTTACTGTATCCACTCTAGAAGAACTTTTGGTGTGGATTTTAAGTGGTTCTTCATAACTTGTTGAAAGTCCAATCAGAAGTAAAATAAATAATAGAAATATACTTTCTAATGGAATGGTATTTATTTTAAAATTGATTCTCTTGATAAGTCATACTGTATTTATATAACAAAATATCATGAGTTAGTTTTACAATTAATCCTTGGACCGGAAAGGGATGGAATCACAGGAAGAGAACAAAAACGACCAGCAGGTGGGGATGGAGGGAGAAACAAACAGGAAAGTCGAGGACAAATTGGAAAAGACAAGGGACGGGTAGATGACCTCGTAGTTCTGCCCCTTAAAACAACAATTACTAATCTCCACATCCACTGCAGCCATCAAAGATTAAACTTTTGAAAATTGCTACCGATCAATTGGAAGTACCGTACATACAAGATTAGCACCAAAAACGTCTTCTTTTAGTACATTGTGTACCACACGCTTGAGCGTGATGAAAGGTTTGAACAGATAATGATTGTTCAGTGGAAGTATGTGAATCATTATAAAGAGTAGCTAAGCATGTGGGTTGTCAAGGGCACAGATATCGACCAACCATCAGCAATATCAGGATGCATCCTGAATTTGAATAGTTTGTGCTTCAGTTGGAAGTTCGGTATCAGACACACACATTTGTACTAAAAAAGATGTTCCTTTTTCTTCAAAGGAGTTCACTGCTCGAGAGCATTCCATGTATCCGTAACGGACTCCCATCATGCCAATTAAAAGGCAAGATGCAAGGGCATGTGAAGAACGAAGTTACGAACAGACATCCCTGCAGACAATACTTCAGAATTTCATACATCTAAACAGGATCACCATGCATGCATTTCTCAGAATTTTTGTCATATAAAGTCAGTTAATCTAAATCAGCTAATAAAATCACACTTTGTTACACTTTTCTATACCTGCCAAGTTTTTCGGTTTTCCCGGATGATTTCCGGATTTATGGGGTGTTTTCCGGTTGTCTGGATTAAAATAGTTTTTTTTTTCTCCAGATTTTCAACTCCCTGGCTTGTTTCCGTTCTCTGCATCCAAATCGCATTTCAGTTTTGATTTTCAATATTAGCTGCTCTTCTGAGATTCGAGTTTTAACCAGTGTTTGCTGTAGTTCTGGTATTCGTGCAATTGTGTGACGAATTTTTGTGCGGGATAGTGTTTTCGTGATGAAATCAAGTAAGAAACAATATCATCAGTCTTTCAGGGAGGCATATTCTGCAGAATTTCCTTGTATTAAGCGATCACGGAAAGGTGAAACATTCGCTTTCAGTTCCATGTGTTTGTGTGATATAAACATTGCTTCCGGAGGAAGGACTGAATTAATAAATCACATTAAATCTGTTAAACACGTCTCCAATACGAAATGAAGTAGAGCAGTAGCAAAAGTGATTCATTTTTTACCACTTCCGGAGCTGACATTGATGTAATAAGAGTAGAATGCGTGTTCACTTCATTTTTAATTGAATATAACATCCCGTTATCTGTTGCTGATCATTTTGGTGTGCTTTTTAAGAAAGTTTCCCAGGTTCGGAAATCGCAAAAAGATACAGTTGTGGTCATACGAAACCTTTGCATATTTTGAAAGAAATGGCTACAGATTCAAGAAATGAACTCTTTAGTTGAATGCAACGTGAACCATATACTTTGGCTACAGATGGGAGCAATGATAGTGATGCTAAGCTTTATCCCTTAGTCATCACCTGTTTTGAGGTAAAGCAGGAAAATATAGTTCGCTCGGTGCTGTCTGTCCCAGCCGTGGTGGGTGATTCAACGGGACGTATTATTGGGAATTTGTTAATTTCGCAGGTAGAGTATTACAAAATACCAATTGAAAATTGTGTAGGGTTATGTTCAGACAATGCTCCAGTCATGATCGGAAAGAAGAATGGGGTTGCTGCTGTTTTAAGAGAAGCACAGCCAAATAATGCCTTTGTGCCGGGTTGCTCATGCCATTTGATTAACTTGACTGCTGAGAAAGGTACAAACAGCTTGTCTGTTAAAGTTGATGAACTTTTAGTCGACATCTTTTATTTAGAATAGAGTTGCAAGAGGAATAAACACCTTAAGAAGTTCCATGAGCTTCACGACAAGGAAACGAAGAACATATTAAAACATGTCTGCACAAGATGGCTATCTTTAGGAAAGTGTCTGCAGAGACTGTTAGATCAGTGGGATCCGTTAGTTGGGTTCTTTAAAGATGAGGTGCGTGCTAGTGCTCAGTAGGGGTCTTCGGTACTGAAAATTTGGGTTCGGTACGGTTCGGTTCGGTTAAAAAAATTGTACTTCGGTTCTCGGTACAAAATCGGTTCGGTACAGCTCGGCTGATTTTAACATGCTAAATTCGAGTAAACCATTAAGAAAAAAGTAACACATGATTTCTAATGATTATACAGTAAACCAAACACTTGCCAAATAGCACAATTTTTATTTAAAATACAGAAAAATGTACAGCTAATAATCTCATACAATGTTCCATTAACTTTCAAACTTGCCCTTTTAGTGTGGAGTAAGCCAATTGATGCATACATTAAATAGACATTAGGCTCACACTGGAACACTTAAGTCCATAATTTAATTTTATTAATCAGAAGAGTTATTGTGCTCTAGTAGTAAAACTTCACTTATACGATATCCAGGGGACCAAAGGAAAAAAACACGCATAGATGTGAAAAACGCGTAAATGAAAGTCGGCAAATAAAAACTGCAAAATGTATGTGACAATATGGATTATACAGGGACTTTGTTTTAAAAGCGACGGGGAGGGACCCTCTCTCGCGCCGCGAGCCGGTTCTCGCCAAGCACTTTGCCGTAATGCGCTTCTTGACGCCACGGCTTTAACAGTCCATATTCTTTGGACTAAGGTATATTACAGCTGAAATAGAGTCAATCGGTGCTGAGGAACTTCAGAACGTAAATGACAACTTCATGAAGAGGTGCCACCGATGTGTAGCAATGAATGGCGAACATTTTCAGCACCAGCTGTGAACTATAGGCTATAGTCTACTCAGTGACTGTGTCGCGCGAGCTACGCATTACGGCAAAGGGGCTGGCGGGAGACAGGCTAGCAACGCGGGCGGCGGGCGAACGAGGGTTCCCGTTAAGAAGTGAAAATCAAGAAATAATAATACGATTGTTTAACTATAATCGGCAATATTTAACAAAACAACTACAAGAGAAATGCACTCAGATATAACAAAACGAAGAAAATTGAGTCACTTTACGAAGTAGTTTGTTATCTTGGCTTGTTTATTGTTGGCCGCGGCCACGGCGTGAACAGTATTTTCAAACCGATATAATTCGGCCATTATTTCCTCAGAAACGTTATGGTGCGTCACAAAATGTTTGATAGTCCATAGAGCATTGACAGCATCATTAAAATCCACTGTATTATTCTGCGGCTCTTCATCGTCATTAATAAAACACCGTAGTGTAGGCCTAAATTAATGGATTTTCATTTGTCTGAAGACGCAAGATTATTATAACACAGAATCAATCGCGTATTTTTAATGGTTTGACGAGAAGTCCTAAAAAAACACGAATGAAAATTATAAAAGCGGAAATAGTATTTTTTTTTAACATATCGGCGATCGTAAAACCCTTCCGCTCATCTTAACATAAGCTTCAGATGCTGTCTAACTGTGTTTTATGGCTGCTTCCTGTTATTTTGAAAGGCTAACACAATAATAGCGCTTGCTTATTACGCAAGCTGTTCTTCCTTGTTACGACACTCTGGCAAGCGAGTGTCGCCGTGACCACCGGTGTCGCTCAAGGCCATCGTAACATAATATAGCACGCGGTGCATCCTTCCGAAGGGAAGTACAGGCGGTAACAAAAGTTTGCATTCGAACATACGTACTTTCTCAGAACACGCAACGTATAAATGACACTTTATATTGCAAGGGACTTAAAATATGATCGTATAAGCGTGAAAAACGAATAAATGTAAAACGTATATCGGAGATAAATTAACATGGAAAGTATAGGCATTTTGCCGGGGCCAGGAAAAATCGTATAGAAAACGTATAAATATGAACCGTATACAAGAAGTTTTACTGTATTTAACTAACTATTGAAGTAAAACATTGTTGATAAAGGACAATACTTTGGATGTCTAAAAAAAGGTTTCCTTAAATTACGGTATTTGTGTCTCTTGTACCGAACCGAACTTTTTACCGAGTTTTTTATCGTCTGGAACCGAGGTCGGTAATTTCCTTTGTACCGTACCGAAACCAAAAAATCGGTGCACCGTCGACCCCTAGTGCTCAGTGTGAATCAACAAGTAGCTTCACATCATTTACAATCCCAAAAGCTGAACTTGGTGATTCTAAGGACCATGTAAAGAGGAAGGCTACCGAGTCATCAGAATTGGTTGCCCCCAAAAGATTTGCATCTGACACTCCTGTGTTGAAGAACAAGAACATTATTCAAGCCCGTAAAGAAAATTTGTTTGTGTTTCTATCTTCAGGCCTAAATAAGGTGTACTGTGACTTCCTGTGTGCTCTCATTCCTTTATTTGAGAATCTCAACTCTGCACTTCAGAGTGCTTCCCCTCAAATTCATAAACTGTTAGAATTAATGACAAACCTATTCCAGCAGCTTCTTTCCAGGTTTGTTAAACCTAAAGTAATAAAGAGTTCCCTGTTAAGGAAAGTCCAGTACCATTCTGTTGAGAATTTGAGAGACAATAATGTTCTAGTTATTGGCATTCAGACAATGAACTAGTTGAACAAACTTAACGATCAAGACATATCAACATTCTTTTCATCAGTCAGGGCTTACTTCTGCTCTGCATGTGATTATGTCATAAACAAGTTTTCCCTCAATGATGAATACTAAAGCATGCAAAGGTTGCAGAAGTTTCCAAAATTGAAGATGCCAAGGTTTCTTCTGTAGAATTTCTTGTAGAAAGGTTTCCTTTATTGCTGTCGAGGAAGGGAAGTGAGTCAGCTGAGGATGCAATGAATGTGCTTCAAAACCAATTTGTGGCCCTACAGGTTGATGACTTTGCTACTGTTGAGAGTGAGAACTTGACAGATGACGCCAAATGAGCATTCGTGGAGCTGATGGTGATCCTAAGTACGATAGGATATCCAGGCTAATGCTTTCTGTTTTGACTAGACCGCACAGCAATGCTCAGTGTGAGCGTGTGTGTTCAGCTTGGTAACAAAGAACCGAAATCAGTTTAGGCCCTCCATTTCCAATGAAACTGTGGGATCCATTTCTGTTTTCAAAGCAAGAAGTAGTGGTCCATGTTACATGAATAGGTTTCCCCCAGAATTTCTAAAGAGAGCGAAGAAAGCTACTCATCTCCATCTCTCCCTCCAACCTGTGATGGAATATAGCCAGTGTTCTGTGACTTGCAAGATCAAAGTGCAGAAAAGTTCATGTTTGTGTAGTGTGTGAACTGTTCCCAATTATGTGTGTTCTAGATGTAATTGCAATATGTTTGGAAACTGGCCTAACGAATTAGATAGTCTCACATCACCAAGAGTTTGAAATCTCTTTCCCTGTAGTCTTTTCTCGCTATGTTTCAAGACGTTGCAACGGATGTATGCGTTACATTTTTGTGCTTTGGGATCTTCTGGATTTCTATTTTTGAAAGTTGGCAGGTATGCTTTTCACTATTCATGTTCACAGATTTGCATTAAAAAAGTGGTAAATACCTCACATTTTGGTTCTCCAAAGAGGTTGCACACAATTCGCTATAGTGTGAATATTTTAAATCGCATGTTCTTGTTAACTATCAATAGGTGATCAGGGTTTGTGGGAACTTAGATTTCTGGACAGCTGATGTGGGAAAACAAAACTTAAAGAATGATAAATGCTGGTTTTGTCAAGTGTGAAAGGGCGGCCTATTTGAAACAAATCGTCTTTAATATATTACTTTGTGAATATATGAAGGAACAAGAATAAAAACAGGTCACTCATTGACAGCTTACTGGCCTTAATTTCCTATCGACGATAATGTTGGGAATTGGAGGAGGTCTTGCTGCCTGCAGCATAGTTTCCATCAAAAATGCTCCATTTGATATCAGAGTGGCAAATTTTCCTAAAATGATTGAACATTCATTTCTTAAAAGCTGGCTTGTTAAATAGTGGCACAAAACACGTCCAACTGAGTATATTTTCATAAATTAGTAATTGATAACAATTTTCAGCATAGTCAATACATGTGTTTATTACTTCTTAAAAGTATATGTTTCGAAACAGTATATGAGGCCTGTTAGAAAAGTAACCGACCTTTGGCCAGGGAAAAAAGCTGGCATAATTGGAGCGTTGAAAACCTAATCACCCTCAAAGTAGTCTCCTTGGAACACCACACACTTCTCCCAGAGGTGCCGCCATTGTTGGAAGCATTCCGAGAAAGCCTCTTTCGGAATGGAGTTTAGCTCGGCTGTTGTTGCGGCCATAATGTCCACTCTTGTCTGAAATCGCGTTCCTTTCAATGGCCTCTTGAATTTGGGGAACAGCCAGAAGTCGCAGGGGGCCATGTCAGGAGAGTAAGGAGCCTGTTGAACCACAGGAGTCTGGTTTATCACCCAAAAAGTCTGAATCAAGTGCGAGGAATGTGCTGGAGCATTGCCGCCTCTCTCTTCATGGTCAAATCTTTTGTCGCACTGGAATGTGCCGAAAAAGTGCTGATGCCCATCTCTTTTGCAATTTCTCAGATAGTCACACGACGGTCCTGCATCACCACAGCGTTTACTTTGGCAATGACCTTGTCATTTTGGCATCTTGATGGCCGACCGTAGCGTGGCTCGCTCTCCACCGATATGCGGCCGCCTTTAAACCTGTTGTACCACTCCTTAGTCTGTGTGATGACCATAACATCGTCACCGAAAGCTGTCTGAATCTTCCGATTGGTTTCCACCTGGCTGTCGCCTAGTTTCCGGCAAAATGTGATGCAGTAGCGCTGCTCCAGTCGTTCCGTCATTTTCCTTGCAATGAAAAACCGACTAGAGCACTACACACTACCTCGCTCAAATTCTGCTTGCCAGCAACAGACGCTATAGACAGTCAGGAAATCATTCAACCATGTGCACGAAGGTTCAAGGCCGGCTCGTGCAAGTGTGCTTGATTCAAATCCATCAGGTTTTTGCACACAAAAAAAAATGGTTGAATACTTTTCTAACAGGCCTCGTATATTTTCTTGACAAATGTGTATCATGTAAAATAATTAAATGGTATCCTAAATCATTCTTAAAACCTCCTATGTTATCCTGTTTACAAACATTTTCATGCACGAAGTAACATAGTTATTATTTGTAATTGGCTACTGTATCGGTATGTATACTTACTGCAGCTATAATTTGTTACATTTGTCTTGAAGACACTATTGAGCAGTATCATCGAATACAGCTTCATTAATGGGTCCCTTTTGACCAGTGAAACAAACTTTTGCGTGATGGCTGTAGTTGAGTATTTTCTATATATACATTGTTATGTGAAATCTAATGATACATTATAAAAGTGTTTTGTAGGATGATAGCATAACAGTACAAATTTTTCTGTTAACATATATGCCCTTGATTTTTGTTCTTTCTTTCTGTTGGTATTTAGATCTAGCCTTGTACAAGTTAATTGGAATCTTTAAAAACTCCTCGTTTTCTTTGTTGTCATGTAGCCTGTTATGTTTTTGTTTTATCCATATAAAACACCTTTTTGAGATTCAAGTAAAATTTTATGATATTTTCATAAATGTACTTTTGACATGAATACCCCCCTTTGAAATCTGACATTCTACGGATCGGAGCGTGGAATGTTAGAAGTCTGCTAGGCAGTGGAAGGTTAGAAAACTTAGAAAGGGAAATGGATAGGTTGAGGTTGGATTTGGTTGGGATTAGTGAAATGCGCTGGCAGGAAGAACAGGACTTTAGGTCAGGAGACTATAGGGTCATTAGCAATAAATAAAACGATTATGCGGGTTAGGTCTCATATTAAGGAGGAAACTTGGACAGCGGGTGGAATAATAAAGTTCTACGAAGAAATAGATGAAATTCTGAGGTATGTCAAGGGTGATGAAAATGTTATAGTAATGGGAGTTTGGAATGCTGTGGTAGGAAACGGAAGAGAAGGGTATATAGTAGGAGATTTCGGATAATAATATAATATCGCACAGTGATTAGACCGGTGGCCCTTTATGGATCTGAATGCTGGCCTACAACATCGAAGCACGAACAGGCGCTTCATGTAATGGAAATAAAGATGTTGCGGTGGTCCAATGGTTTGACTCGACTGGACCATATTAGGAATGATGCCGTGCGGAAGGATTTCAAGGTTGCCCCAATCACAGAGAAAATGCGTGAATCACGTCTGCGGTGGTATGGACTTGTGCTCCGTAGCAGTGAAACCTCAGTTGCTAAGACTGCCCTTCAACTAAATATGGAGGGTCGTCGACCTCGAGGGCAACCTCAAACACGCTGGTTGGATAGGGTGAGAGATGACATGCGGCTCGCTAAACTCCACCCCCGGGACGCTATGGATTGATTGAAGTGGAGGAAACATTGCAGGAAGGCAGACCCCACATAAGTGGGAAAATGCAAAGAAGATGATGAATATCGTATGGCCTCGGGTGCTGGGTGCAAGCTTTTTTATTTGACACCCAGAGGGCAGCTTGCATATCGAATGTTGTTGCTCCTTGGAGCGCTATGAAAGTCAAGGAGGTTTGATATCTAAGCTCCTTGACACTATAGTGCTTTCTAGTAGAGAACGGAGGAACTTTTGTGTTGGCGGAAAATCCCGAGATTAATTTTTCCATTATGAACATGGCCTACTGAATTCAAATGGGATCTTTGACATGCCAACACGTATGATATGCGTGTCGTGATTTTTTAGGCCTTTCAATAATCACTTACCATGGAGCGAACCTGCAAACTTGGGGTTGGTAGACCGACACGATAACCTCTGACTCACCGTGGCAAGCAGATTTCGGATTAAGTGAAAGGAATGATCGAGGAAACAAGCTGATGGAATTCTGCACCGAGCATGAGTTGGTCATAGCTATCACCTTATTCAATAACCACAATAGAAGAATATACACATGGATGAGACCAGGAGATACAGGGCGTTACCAAATCAACTTCATTATGGTCAAGCAGAGGTTTCGAAACCAGATTTTGAATTGTAAAACATATCCCGGTGCTGACATAAGCTCTGATCACACTCTGGTTGTTATGAAATGTAGATTAAAGTTGAAGAAACTGAAGAAAAGTCAAAAGCCAAAAAGGTGGGCAATAGACAAGACTGGAAGAGAAGGATGTAAACGAAAGATTCAGGAAGAGTATAAAGGAAGGACTAATGAAAAACCCTAAACAGACTTCAATTGCAGACGAATGGGCACTTTTGAAGAATGAAATAACAAAATCCACCGAAGAAAACTTTGGTAGGAAAGAAAGAATAGGTAGAAAATCGTGGATCACTCAGGAAATACTAGAATTAATGGATGAAAGGCGGAAACACAAGAATGTAAGAGATGAAAGGGGGAGAGAACACAGACGTCTAACAAATGAGGTTAACAAGAAGTGCAAGGAAGCAAAAGAAGAACGGTTGAAAGAGAAATGTGCAGGAATAGAAAATTGTCTGAAATTAGGAAAAGTAGATAGAGCTTATCGAAGGATTAAGAATATGTTTGAGGAAAGGAAGACTAAGTGCTGTAATATTTAGGACAGATGGAAAGCCTCTAACAGATAGGGAAGAAAAGGTTGAGAGATGGAAAGCTTACATAGAGTGTTTGTGTGAGGGAATGGAGATTGGGAATCAAGTAATGGAAAGGGAAGAGGAAATTGATGAGGATGCGAAAGAAGATTTAATATTGAGATCGGAATTTGACAGAGCATTGGAAGACTTAAGCAGCAACGAAGCACCAGACATAGATGATATACCGATTGAGTTGCTACGCTGCATAGGTGATGAAGGTCTGATCAGGTTATTTCACTTTGTGTGTAGGATTTATGAGACAGGTGAGGTACCCTCTGATTTCAAGAAGAATGATATCATCCCTATACCAAAGAAAGTAGGAGCTGACATATGTGAAGATTACCGTACAATCAGCTTGATTACTCGTGCTTCAAAGAACCAGTCTAGAATAATTTAAAAGAGGATGGAAAGCCAGATAGAGACGGGGTTGGGTGAATACTAGTTTGGTTTCAGGAGAAATGAAAGAAGAAAGGAAGCTGTACTAAGTCTTAGGCTGGTTTTGGTAGGTAGAATAAGGAAAGATAAGAGAACGTTCATTGCATTTGTAGACTTTTAATAATGTTGATTGGGCTAAATTGTTTGACATTTTGAAAACGATTGGAATAAAGCACAGGGATAGGAGGGTGATCTACAATCCATACAGAAACCCGACAGTAGTCATTCGAGCTGAAGGACATGGGAGAGAATCTAGTATTCAGAAAGGTTAAGGCAAGGCTGCAACTCATCACCAATACTTTTCAATCTTTACATTGAACAAGCAATGAAGGAAATTGGCAAAAAATTTAAAGAGGGAGTGAAGATTCAAGTAGAAATAATTTCAACTCTTGAGATTTGCTGATGACAACGTCATCTTGGCCGACACCCCAGAGGATTTGAATGAGTTTTTTAATTGTATGAACTCCGTCTTGAGGAAAGAATTCATGATGAAAATCAATAAATTGAAAACAAAAATATTGGATCGCAGCCGAAATAAATCAGAAACCTCTATGGACATCAAGTTGCCAGCTTAAGGAAGTAGGAGACTTCTGTTACTTAGGAAGCAAAATAACCAGTGATGGACGAAGCAAAGAGGATATAAAAAGTAGGTTGGCTCATGCAAGGAAAGCATTTCTACAGAAAAGGAATCTGTTGACATCGAATATAGATTTAGATATTAGGAAGTCATTTTTGAAAGCCTTTGTCTGGAACATGGCACTATATGGAAGTGAAACAGATGGGTACATTCTTAGCTTATTCAACATGTAGTTGAACCGGTGTCGTGATATTGATGGAGAGGCTTTGAGTGACTGGAAATGGACTGAAAGAGACAATAATCCCATTGTATATCCTTTTAGCGAATACAGTGGGTAATATCTTACTCTTATAACTGCAATTATATGGACCTGTTGTCTAAGCTGTGATGGGCCGATAACCTCGATGTTAGGCCCCTTAAAACAACAATTATCATCATCATGTCTAAGCTGTGGCAGTGCAAGAAGTGTGGTGTTGCTCTTCACTTACCTGAGTGCTTTGAAGTCTACCACACCCAGCAGTCATTCTAGGACTAATGAACGAATAAGTTACTACTTTCAGATACATGCATACAAAATTTCGGAAAAATATCATTATTAGTTTGTAGTTTATGGATATTTTTGTAGTGTAAGTACTCTCAGACCACTGCCATGTGAATAAAATCTGATTTCACAGTCAACAATGTAACCATTAAATTATGACTGGAATGGGTTAATTTCCCGTCCAATTATTGATTGTATGTCCCCACCTTGTTTTTTTTACCAATTTAGATATATTTAAACATACATGTTTCTATTCCCTTCCATGTTTGTCCTTTATGTTCCTACTTATCCTGTCATTATCTTGTTTACTTTCCGTATCCTCTTTTCCCGTGTTGATTAGTTTTCATTTCCATCCTACACCATTCACTTCAAGTCTGAAGATCAGGTTGTAGAATGCCTTTCCCAACCTCACACTCTCTTAAACGACAGGAGAACTGACTGCTGCCTGTCCTTAATGAGATTGGGAGGTCAAAGAAAGCTATAACATTGAAAAAATACTGATTGAATTGCAGACGTTGATGCCAACCGTTAATGATGGTGGTGTGTTCAGCTGTGGAATTTATACCTGTCCTTTTTATTTCCCTATTATCTTTCCCTTTACCCACACCAGCCTGTCATAGTGTTTGACTTTTTTGTGTGTTTTTATTCTTCTTTTCCTGTCCAACTGTGTTGTTTCGTTTTTTAACAAATTGTTTTATCTTCTTAATATTTCTTCGAGATAAGCAATAAAAAAGTTCGCCATTACTTCAATTTCAGAAAAGGATGAGGAAGCTAGAGAACGTGACCAAATGCGATATGAGCGTCATAAGGATAGGCAGCGTGAGAGGAATATTGCCAGAGCTGCGCCAGATAAGAGGTACATTCTTAGCATTCCTTGCATTGTTCATGTGCACACACCCATTGAAGACCTGGGGGAAGAACCTTTTCAGTCCAAAAGCTGTTATTTTAAGATTTTAATGCCATTAGGTGGTCCACATTCATTAGACGAGCAGTCAAATAACTTACGGCCCCTTCAGACAAGGCCACTTAGCAGCGCTCCTTTAAGGCGGATTAGTAGCGCCACCTATGAATTCTTACAAGTGTTTGTGGCGATTCTACCAAGCGTTTGTGGCCACTACCAAGTGTTGGTGGAGCTTCTATCAAGCGTTGGTGGCAATTCTACCAAGCATTGGTGACCCTGCTAGTGTTTGATACCCGGTGGAAAACTCGTCAGTTATCCAGTAAACATGGACGTAGAAGGTGATATGCTCCTCATACGGAGGAGAAAGAGACTTCAAGGAAAACTAGAAGATTCTGGGTTCATCCATTGGTTTTTGGAAAGACAGAATCGAGGACTGTTCTACATCTTATTTGATGGTCTACAACAGGATGATGAAAAGATCTTTGCGTACTTTCGCATGTCCAAACATTTATTTCAAGAGCTTTTAGATATTCGGATAGAGTACAGAAAACAGGGCAAGAAATACAGGCCCAAGCCCACAGCACAAATGAAATAATAGGAACATGGGAATAGCAAAATACACAATCGTGAGGCGAGCCTATTTTAGCGCTACCATCGCGCTACGTATGTGCCACTAAATTAGTGGCATGACTGCAGCCTCGTCTGAAACAAACAATATAGTTCCTGGTTTCGCAAAGAGAAGCACTACTTTTTTTGGCCACCACCAGCGGCAAAGTCAACTACACAGACCGTGAGCTATGCCACTGTTCTGTGTCGGTGGCTGTGTGTGAACGCTCTCATTTATCGATAGTATTTATCAACGGAAGCTCTGCTGAGTGGCCTCGTCTGAAGGGGCCCTAAAAGTTGAAATCTTAGCATTCTGGGAAAGAAACTGACAAACTCATAACTAGCACCATTTGTTTCTCACGTAGTCACAAAATTATCTTGATGATTATAACAAGTAAGATGACCTCAGGTCCACCCCTTGAACCTCAATAACTATTATAACAAGCCATATTAAGTATATAATCTTGCTTTATTAAACTTTGATTAAACTTACTGAAATATTGGAAAATAAGCTGCATTTACTAAAGAGAGAAAATTGTTATGTCCACAAAATACATGGTAAACTTTGTACTTTCTTTATAGACAATTTTTTATGTTTAAATTTAAATATTAGCTAAGGTGCTGATACTGAGCTCTAAAGTCTTGTTATGTTTGCTTATTTTAGGAGCTGCAATATCATGGTCGTATATTCCCCTGTATTTGGGTGTGTGTGGAATTTGTATGATAATCTGTGTTTGTGTGGTGGCTGTACTAGTGTGTATTTGTAAATTGGGAATAGGATTGGGAAGGAGGCGGCCGTGACCTTAAGTTCGTAACCATCCCAGATTTGCCTGGAGTAGAAGTGGGGAAATCACAGAAAACCACGTCCAGGATGGCTGAGGCGGGAATTGAACCCTGCTCTCCTCTGTTTTGTCTGTCGAGGCTAAGTGTACCCCATTCCTACCCCCACACTAGTATTAAAATTTCTTAGCAGAGCCGGGAATCGAACCCGGATCTCCGAGGCGACAGCCAAGATCGCTAGCCCCGACACCACGAGGTAAAGAAAGATGACATGAATGAAGGTGAATAAAACTTGGCAAGGAGTTGGAATGAATCAGGGGTGGTTGGAGCTGATGATGGAGAATCCTCTTAAAATCATTTCGACGACTCCTGACAGTGGGGTTCAAATCCAGCAGTCTTCTAAATCCTAAGATTGCCAAGGTGCACAGTTACCCCAGCTCACTTTACTATATTGTTATGTGTGAAATGCTAATTTTTTATTATGTTTCGCTAATTTAGATAACATTTTTGACAACGAAGAGATTCTTGACAGTCCTGGGAGGTTAGTCCATTATATTTTAATGCAAGTTGGTTTTATTTTTCTTCGGGTTTAGCCCATAATATGTTAGTTGCTAAATACGGAATGTAGCCACTGTTCTATTTTCTATATGTTCCAATTAATTTTTCTCTCTTTTATACCATTCAATCCGTTCATCTACTTGCTGTATCATATACTGTACCGTATTTACTCGAAGGTCATGCACATTTTTTTTCAGGCAAATTATGTCTTGAAAATTGGGTGCTCTGTAGATTCGAGCACAAACTTGAAAGCGTCCTTAATCATACTCTAATGCCTCCTTTTTTCTAGAGTACCCTTTTCATGTCTGTGTCTTTCATTCAGCTTGCTTTTGCAATGAAGTCCGATCATAAGCTGATTACGACTTCATTTAAACTTAATAAATCGTTCAAATAAGCAGAACTTGAAATCAAGCCTAAATGATGATAATGACATTCCCGACTTGCCATAAAGGATTGTATATTGTTAACAGGTCATGGTCAAAACACTACAGTCAAGCTTTTTTAATGACAAGAATGATCAAAGGTCAAATTTAATAATGAGAACTGTCCGTTTCAGCGTACATCAAAGGCATTAACGGAGTTCGCGATCGACGTTCGATTCTAATTCGATACATACCAGTACGGTATTTTGAATTTCCTGACTTGTTGCATATCTCGTGTACAAACCAGTCGTCTTTAAAAAGCAAGAAAACAAACACCGTATTTGTTCATTTTGAATTACCATGTTATCGGCGATCTTTGAACACAAATTTCGTAAAAGTCATATGGGGTCTTTAATGGAAATACCTAGGAAGTGAATTGATGCAAACTGGTAGGTTGGACATGGAGATTGGCAGGAGGGTACAGCAGAGCAATGCATTCTATCAAAGTGTAAGAAAACTTGTTTGGGATAAGGAAGTACCAAGGAAAAGCAAGGAGGTAATGTATAAAATGTACTATGTACCCATATTAACGTATGCAGCTGAGACTTGGACCCTGATGAGCAGGCAAGAGAGTAGAATCCAAGCCAGTGAAATGAAATTCCTAAGAAGTATGATAGGTAAGACAAGGAAAGACAGAGTGAGGAATGAAGATGTTAGGAAGGAAGTTGGGATGGGAAAACTAAATGAGAGAATTGAGAAGAATAAACTAAGGTGGTTTGGACATGTAAAGAGGATGGAGGAAAATAGAATACCAAGACAGATGCTGGAGGCGAAGTGCAAGGGTAAGAGAGCAAGGGGAAGACCTAGAACAAGGTGGATTGATTCAGTGAAGAACAGCGTGAGAAAAAGAAATCTGGACTGGGACAAGATCGTGGAAGAAGAATGGTGGAAGGAAAGAGGAAAGTGGAGAAGTGCCATAAATACCCCGACCCGGCAGGAGCTGGATAAGGGGAAATGATGATGATGATGATGATGATGAATGGAAATAACACGAAATAGTTAGAAACAGACACATTGGTATTTTTTGCTTACTTCAATAAGCATTGATCAAGTTTACACCTTTTTTGTTGAAATGCATTGAATGCACCGTAATGTTTTGCGTACGTAAATAAGCGGTGATTAGGTTTACAATTCCTTTGTTAGAATAAATTCATGGCTAGAGGATCAACGCTGATGATGACAGAGATGACGTGTCTCTCATTAAAATCGAGGATACTGCGAAAGTACCATATTTCCTCTCATAATCGTCGCACCCCACTTTTCAAACACTAAAATAGGTTTATGAAATGTCATCGCATAATCGTCGCATAGCATATTCGTGTTGTTGTTTCCTATGGCTAGCCCGGATTCCAATCCATCAGCTTTAGCATATTCGTATGCGCTAGTAAGTTGCACAAACTGCCGCGAGCTAATAACCGGGCGTGAAACGAGTCCCTGCCTCAGTGCCTGTGGGCTCGACCACGTGATGTGAACGAATAGCATCGTCACTTAGCACGTTCGTATTTGTGCGCTGATCAGTTGCGCATTCTGCCGCGATTTGATAACCTGGCGTGACTTTGTCAGAAGAAAGTAATCTCGTCTTCATGCCTGCGGGCTATGAACCGCGCTGCAAGCGGCCGGCATAGTCACTTAGCACATTCCGCGACTTTAAAACCAGGAGTGACCTTGTCAGAAGAAAGTAATCTCGTCTTCATGCCGGCGAGCTATGAAACGCGACGCGGGCGTCCAGTATCGTCGCTTAGCACATTCCGCAATTTAAAAACAGGCCTGACCTTGTCAGAAGAAAGTAATCTCGTCTTCATGTCGCGTGCTATGAAACGCGACGTGAGCGGCCAGTGTGTGCGTGCACCATAATATCGCGATACCAACACCCTCGGCCACTGGAACGATGTCTTAGTGATTGCCTGTAGAATTCATTTCGTACCATGAACTTGCTGGGATTATGCGGTGCTGAGATTCGCCTGGCTTAGACTTGTGACGTTATTTCCTTATTTCCTTGTGTGCGTGCATTGTAATATCGCAATACTGACCACTGCATCCACCAAAAGAAAGTGCCCCTATGATAACCCGTGGTATGTATTTTACCACAAACTCACTAATTTAGTTGTGGTGACAATTGCTATCAGTTCGTGAGTGTCGTGGACCTTATTTCTGCATGTGCACACACATGGCTACTATAACTGTTGATGGTGTCTGGCAGAACTTAAGTATTATTGCAGACATGTAACTTGGAGGGGGAGAGGATTGGAGACGTTAAGAATTTTAACTATTCTGAGAGCAACGCTTTGGTCTGCTCTCACGGCCACGAAATATAATGAAAGTAAATTTGTTTTTTGTTTTCAATTTCCTTCCTAAAATTAAGATCTTGGGATTATTCTTGGGTGGCTGCTATTTGCATATATGGGATATATATTCTAATTATAGTGCATATTTTTGTTGCAAATATTAGAGCATGTTAGCAGGCACATGCTATTATTCAGGAAAATTATTGCTTTATTTAGTTTTTTATATGAGACAGAGGATTCATGTTTATCATATTATAGTTCATTGAATTGTTCAATATATGTTTATAATTGGATGTACAGGTCTAAACTGCAGAGAGATCGTGAACGAGACATCAGTGAACAGATTGCTTTGGGTATGCCAGCCAAGAACATATCCAATGGAGAAGTTCAATTTGATCAGCGTCTCTTCAACACAACAAAAGGCATGGATAGTGGTTATGGAGACGAGGAAGCATACAATGTGTATGATAAGCCATGGAGAGAGGGTGGAAGCTTGGGGGCACACATATATAGGCCCAGCCGAAATGTTGATAAAGATGTGTACGGGGATGATCTTGATAAGCTCATCAAAACAAACAGGTAACAAAACTGCCTTATGCTAAGAGTGTGTTTCAACAGAAATAAAAAAATTACACCTTCACTATAGTGCTTCTACAAAGTAAGGAACCTGCTCTACACTTGGCTTGCTCATTTTCCATTTGCTTCATCTTGGTACACAGTGGTTTACAGGAAGTTATCAGAAGGAGACACATTAGCAAACCTTTAAAGGTTCCTTTGATGTCCACCTTTCGACTGGCCGACACCACTTGCTCACTGGCACAAATATGATTATTCCCCCCTTCCTGCAGTCTGGTATGTAAGGCATTTGCTAAAATATGTCTCCTTTTGAAGGGCAAATAACCTTGATGTTCTGTCCCGTAAAACAACAATCATCCTTACTGAAAGTGTCTCAGATAATTTATGTGTTGTAGTTGTAAAGATTTTAAATTCTTGTCAAGGCAAAAATTAATGAATTCAGGAATGTTGAGGATATTCATAATTTCAATTCTTCTAATATTTTATGACTGTGTGCATATACCTTAAATTACTTAGAATATTTTAATGACTTAATTTTCTATATTCAGACACTTTTCTTTTCCAGATTTGTGCCCGACAAGGAATTCAGTGGTACCGACCGCAATGCTTCAAGAAGTGGGCCTGTACAATTTGAGAAGGAGGAAGAAGATCCCTTTGGTCTGGATCAGTTCTTAACACAAGCTAAGAGAGCCAGCAAACGTCCTAAAGATGACAGGGATCGCAGGGGAGGCGAGGACAGAGACAAGAGAAAACGAAGAGACTAATAGTAGTTCTTGATTTCTGTGACTGTTAAATAATTCATAGAATGCCTCTAAGTTGCCAGAGGAACTTATGGGAGTGACTGCTGAAGTCTTAATGACCTAGCAGAACGTTGCCAACCTGAACCATCCAGGTGTAAATACGATGTGCATGAGATATTTGTGAGATAAGTAAGGATAATACAACAGTAACGAAGAACCACTGTCTTTTGAATTAAGTCCTTAATTGTATGTTCAGTCATTTCTGGAAACTGGTTTGGTTGTAAGCTGAGGGAAGGTTTTCCTTTTTGTAAGATTTCTAAATGGAACTCCTTCAGCTATCAATGAGGGCAGTATAGAATCAGTGAGCTTCTGTCAACTTCCTGGGCAGTGAGTTGGCCTAGCTTTACGAGCTAAGGAATGTCTAGGACAAAGTGTAGTACACTGCTGTCTCCAAGACAACCAGCAATAACGACATTAAACATAAACGGTCATCATTTTCTTATGTGTATGCTGTTGTCAGTGTTTTGTAGTACAAGGGAAGAATATTGAAGGAAAACTGGTGTGAGAATGGTTCTCGAGTAGAGATTCAGTTTTCATCAAGATGCAACTAAGAAAAGATGTGAAGATCAGGGTGGATGCAAGGGGGGAGAAAAAGTCTAAAATTGAGTGTCACGTTACAACAGAAAATATTCTAAAAAATTGAATATTGCGTTACAACAGAGTTACCTGGTTTTCTAAGCCATCTAAGAAATGACCCGCTGAATGGAATAGTGCTAAAACTCAATGGTGAATGGCAAGCATTTCTAACCTCTGTAGCCAATGATCACATGCTACAAAGGCCTGAGTTGTATGCCATTCTGCACTGTAAGTGATACCATTTCCCCAGTCGATTTACAGTTATGAGACTTGTCTGAATATACCTGTTGATTGGATAAAGGAATGCATTGGGTAAAGGAATGCATTGAAGGAGATTCTAGTGGCCCAATGAGGTTAACAAATGAGTCTGTCTGGCTGCAACAAGGAACCTACCCATCTGGAAGGACACTTGTGAATAAATTATCTGCATTCTTTCTCAAGACATGGAGGTGGGAATGATGGGAGTTGCTCTCGGCTGGAAAGTGTAAGCTTTTGAAACCAACCAGCATGCCCCATTTGAGGTGAAGGAATATGGTTGTTGCTATGCTTGTGGCTGGTAACCATTCCAACTAGTGTTGGATTTTAGGAGGATAAAACTGCAATGACAATTCAAGATTTGTTCTTGAAATGGCAGAACCATACTGGATATTTCATTTTTGGTCGATTAAAATACTGTAAAAATGTTCATCAAGAGCCACTACCCGGAGCTAGTTTAGTGAGTAAGACATAAGAATATGCTAAAATAAAAGTGATAAAACTTTCACCTTCCAACGCCTGCATCCAATTTCATCAATGGAGGAATATCTTGGAATTTCATGATTACCATAAGGATGCCAAATTACGATTTTCAAGTTTTATTGTTGGTGTCCAGGCATTATTCGTCAAGTTTATGAGGCCTATGTGACTGGCAGCACTCGGTAGGTGAGGGAGAGCATCCCATGGGATAGCGTTGATTCAAAGTCAATTATTAGCTATGCTGGCTGTGTCCATATTATACTGTATACAATTCAAATAATCCTCGCACCCTCATTTTTAAAAAGGAAATTAAAAGTTTTATTTTTTCAGTTTTGTTACTTTATTCTAAAAAACGGATGTATACTATTAATACTACATAACATTAAATAATGTAAAACATAAGCTACACATTGATATTTTAATAACCTAGACCTATGATATAAATTTTTGTTGAAACAGTACATCATAACCTCATAGAGGGGCATCCAGCACCCTGCAATAGAGAAACATTGCAGTAAGTTACTGGAAGCATCTTATTATATTTAGCAGCGATACGGGCAAGTAGAAAGAATATACACTCGTGGGTTAATTTTGTGCACCCTTACCTCTATTCATCACCCTCGTCACAGTTGGCAGAAGAGGTGTTATCATCATGGTCGCCATCTTCCCATAGCATGAAAATGAAAATCCACAGCCTGCTTCCAGTCTCCGACCGGGTCAGGAATGGAATGAATGAAGCCCCTATCTAGCGGCGAGGATATGAACTGTGCCGGCTGCCGAGGCCTGACGCACTCCTCTGGGGCAATGATTAAATTCCCATAGCATATCGTCTTCATTTCTGTTGAGGGAATTTGAAATTCCACATGTTGTTACTTATTACTAGCCCTCCTTGGGCGACTGATTTAAAACTTCCCAAAATCATCCTCCTATTTTTGATCGGAAGTACTTCATCATATACCACACAATTGAAATGGCAAGGTCGTGGAGTGTTGGACACACATTTGGTCAACCTAACTGGTATCATTTGGGCGTTCAACTATTAGGTGTAATTCCCTCTAAAGAAAACTAATTATAACCTTCAAAATATATGTATTAATATCAACTTTAAACATATGGCGGGGACTCTCGTCGAACAGACTATGGTTTCCTATCTTCAATTCTCCTCGGCAATGACGAAAACATGTGACCCAAAATGAATGTTGGAATATAAAGAGGTTTGTTACTCACTCATCGACGATCTTGCAGATAATCTACGAGACATGCTCGATAGATCAGTTCTCCCCAGCATTTCTAAGATTTTCCACACGTGGTTTGAGGTTAGAGATGTTTAATGGTTTACATAGCCACATCTCTGCGAGAGAAATGAATGTGCTTCCGTACCCAACTTGAATTGTGCTAACAGAGATAACATCGTTGTGATTTGTAGCCGTTTCGAGTACTTTCGAAAGCCATGCTTTCAACAAAACTGTTTCTCCAAATAGGCCTACGCCAAATTACGAGAACGCGACCTTTCCAACCAGACGCTACAATAGAAGTGAAGCCCCGCTTGACACGAAAAAACCCACCTCTCATCTTGTAAACACATGTTTTCGTCTTTCTCCGCCAGGGTCATGATACCCTCCAACCCATACAAAATACACCAATAATCTCGAACCCATGTATATTTCTTACAACTCATGGCGCGAAACTCTTCTCTGACGTCAGAACCTTACACAAATTTACACAAAGCTTTCTTCAAGACAAGGGAAGTTATTCTCGGCCCAATCTAAATTTGGCCTAGAGTTTCCTGCTGTTGCAACATCTTGTAGCTTGCCTAACACCATCCGCTGTCTTGTGTGCTGACATCTCCCATACAAATTAAATGAATTATTCCTGACTGAGTCCCCGAGATACACAAGATATATACACTAAATAAAATGAAATCCTATAACCTAAATGATGATGATGAGCAAGAAAAGGAATGATATGAACAAATTACCCTAACCTGACTTCTCTTGCAGTCAACCAAATAAGGGTTTGGGAACATTGTGACCGGAACAGTCACAATGTCTTTAAACTTTCTCAACCAGCTGCAGCGGAATGGAGTCTCAAGCACTTTTCACCCACTCACAAATCACTTTCACATCTGGACGCTTTATTTTACTACTTGGTGTAAGTTCATACTCTTCCTCAGCCATCCATTGTGTATACTTGTTCCATAGCCACTTTAAAAGGTCAATTAACACACATCCAATGGCTGGAGAAGAGATGTTAGTCCTGAAATTTTCACCAAGTCCGTTACCTGTTCTAACTATAACGCTGGATTGTCCTTTTTTGTTGACTGAAGTCAATCAGCATTTCAAAATAAGCGGGTGTTTGGTCTGCATTTCCTATTTGTGAGAGTAAATCTCTGAAAATTGACCACCTTTCGTTATAATCACCAGGAAATCGTTGTGCAATACTGGCTTCCCTCCGAAAGCTGCGGCCATTTCTAACAAAAGCTCGCTAATTCGAAGTTCCTTTGCTAATGCTTAGGCTTTAAGCTTACTCATTTCACTCGTAACCGCATAACCAAACTGTCTCTTTTCACTTATATAGGCACAACGTCACTCTTCAATTTCTGTAAACTTTGCTTTTGTCCACGAAATACCTGGTGATTGCTGGATGTCTGTTCCAGGCGAGTTTTATTATTCCTACAGTCAGGTATATGGCTTTCATTCACATCGTATTTTCTTACCGCAGCGCGGTTTCCTGTATCTTCTGCATCTTTGATGATGTGGAGTTTTTCTTTTGCAGTGTACGACCTATGATGAGGTTTCGTCATAGCCATCTCGAACACCTGTTTCACGTTTACTGACACTATGTTATAACTGCTTGCATGCAAATCACGAAACTGACACTTGTGCTGTGTTATCGCGACAGGATTGAGCCGCGGAAATATAGGAAACTCGAACACGCATTAGCACCATCTAACAGATATTCACAACACCATATATCGCGTGAGGTGGATAAATAAGATCTTCAAAATTTGGATGGCTCAATTGATAGGATAGTGAAGGTACAAAAAAGGTCCTGTATGGGGTGGTAAAAAATAAGAGGCGGAAGGATCCTACGGATTATGTTAGAATGGTGAACAAAAGGGGACAAGAGATAGAAAATAGGGAAGAACTGAAGAAAATGTGGAAAGAATATTTTGAAGAACTTCTGAACCCAAATGGAAACCACAGCAAGGAGAAAGAAATCGGGGAAGAAGAAGATGGACTGCAAACAGAAAAGGACTTAACATGGAAAGAAGAGGAAGATGAAAGGAGGGAAGGCACCGGGTAAAGATGAGTTGAGTGTGGAGATGGTGAGAGCAGCAGGAGAGGTGGGGATACAATGGTTGTACCGAATGATGAAGACAGCATGGAAGGAAAGGAAGACCTCAGAAGACTGGAAAAAGGGAATAATTGTCTTGATCTTCAAGAAAGGTAGTAGAACAGAATGCAGAAACTATCGAGGAATAACACTGATGAGTCATTGTGCAAAGGTGTTTGAGAAAGTTTTGGAAAGGAGAATTAGGACAAGGATAGAAGGAGGGATGAGGCAAGAACAACATGGCTTCAGAGCAGGAAGGTCCACAGTGGATTTGATTTTTGCGGTAATGCAGTCACAAGAACAGCACTATGAGTATGGAACAGATCTACTGATGGCCTTCCTGGACATTGAGAAAGCATATGACAGTGTATGCAGAAACAAAGTATGGAAGTCCCTGGAGGATAGAGGAGTAGAAAAATGGACTATAAGGAGATGTACAAGGGAAGCGTGAGCTGTGTGAAAGTGGGAGGAGAGAGATCGGACTGGTTGGAACAGAGAAACGGCCTGAAACAAGGAAGTGCACTGTCACCGTTACTTTTCATTGTGGTGATGGATGACATAATGACCCGAGTGGTACAGGTAATTGGGGAAGGAAAGATGAAAGCAATGGTGTTTGCAGATGATTTGGGGAAACAAGGAGGAGGTACAGGAACAGATGGATGTGTGGGAAGGAATAATACAAGGATATGGGATGATATTTAGCTTAAATAAGAGTGAGATGGTGATCACAACAAGGAAGAAGGAAAGAACCACAACGGGAATAACAATTGGAGGGGAACAGCTGAAGAAAGTGGAGAGTTTCAAGTATCTGGGAAGTGTGATACAAGATAATGGAAGAAATGATAGAGAAATAAATGAGCGGGGGAGACAGGCAGAAGCATTCCGGAGGAGTATGAGAAGCATGTTATGGAACAAGGATGTCCCTCAGAACAGCAAAAAGATCATATATCGGACATACTTTGTCCCTATCCTGACATATGCCTGCCTCGGAGACCTGGGTTATGAAAGGATGGGAGAAGAGCAAAATACAGGCCAGTGAGATGAGGTTCTTGAGAAGCAGTATTGGAGCTACAAAGATGGACAGAATAAGAAATGAGAGGACCAGAGAATTAATGAAGGAGGAACCATTACAGGGT
Organism: Meconema thalassinum; assembly: GCA_946902985.2. Taxonomy (NCBI): domain Eukaryota; kingdom Metazoa; phylum Arthropoda; class Insecta; order Orthoptera; family Tettigoniidae; genus Meconema; species Meconema thalassinum. Next base: position 1,205,474,365 of record OX336388.2, read on the forward strand.
GGTATAGAGAAATCTAGTCTTACAGTAGATGGTATGGACATGTAAAACGAATGGAGAAGAGGATACCCAGGAGGATACACAAGACGAAGTGGGAAGGAAAGAGACCGAGAGACAGGTGGCTGAAGGGGGTGGAAGAAAGTGTGAAGAAGAGAGGAGAAGACTGGATAATGGTGGAGGCTGAGAGATGGTGGGAAGACAGAAGACGTTGGAGAGGCTTGTGTTCCAAACAGACCCGGCCAGTGGCTGGAAACTGTGCAAGATGATGAAGATGACCCCAATTTTTCACTTCCGATTTTTTATAAAAACGTGTGGCCCACGGGTATATACGGTCATGTCTCTTATTAATTAAAATAATATATCCATCTATGATTGTTGGAACTCCAAGATTTAATACAGAAAATTTATTATTTTGAAGAAAAAAACTCTATTTCTATTCATTCTCATACTGACATTTTTGAGACCTGAAGAAACCTCAGAATTTGTAATAGGATACCTGACATTGTAATCAAATTGCGATGATTGGTCACCACTAACCACTGACTAACCGTTCAGTACTCATCAGGACTGAAGGGAATAAGAGGAAAGAAAGTATCAACTATTTGAGTAATAGAAAATGCATTTAACATTTATATACCACATGCATACCTGCCAACCCTTCCGATTTATTCGGAAACTTTCCGAATTTTCACCTCGTCTTCCGATTTTCTTAATTATTATTATTTCTTCTGAATTTCGGGCACCAGTGATATATTGTAAAAGAAAAAGGAACTGCAAATAATTTCCATTCTCCAGGAGATTCTCTCGTAAGTCGTAATTGCTTTTGTGATTTGCGTAACCTTGGTTTTTTGTGTAAGTTCCTCGCTTGGCAGTGAGCTCCATAGCTGTGATCTGGAATGGTGAGTCAGCCGTTCGGCCCACCGCATACTTCTTTCTTCGTCTTCTTTCTCTTTACATCATTCCCACTCCTATGTGGGGTCGATGTTTCTGACAGCTCTCCTCCATTTAGCCCAGTCATGCACATCCTCTTCTGACAACTGTTTTTCTCTGAGGTCCTCCTGTACTCAATCCATCCATCTTCGTTTAGGTCTGCCTCGCATTCTCACTCCCTGTATTTGCATGTCTAGCATCTTCCTCCCCACGTAGGATTCCTCCCTTCTTCTCACATGCCCGTACCATTGAAGTCGCTTTTTTTGTATCTTCTTAAATATTTCCACAACCTTCAATGTTCCTCTTATTTTGACATTTTCCACTCTATCACGCTTAGTTACTCCACTCATCCACCTGAGCATTTTCATTTCCGTGACGTCAAGCCTGTGTGTGCGCGCTTTGCGTGCAGGCCATGTTTTAGAGCCATACAGCAATGCAGGTCTTACGACAGTTTTATATATTTTCCCCTTAACCTTAGGCTTGATCCTGCGGTCACAGAGCACTCCTGACATTTTCCTCCAGTTCATCCATCCTACCTGAATCCTGTGTGACACTTCCAGATCCAGATTTCCATCTCCAGTCACCACCGAACCCAGGTATTTGAGCTCATCCACTCTATTTAACGTTTCCCCTTGCATTCTGATCTCACAGTCTTGGTCTGTATTGAACCTCATATACTCTGTCTTCTTCCTGCTAATCCTGAGTCCTCTGTCTTCCAAGGCTGCCCTCCACTGTTCCAGTTTTTCTTCTATGACATCTTTGGTGGTACTACACAACACAATATCGTCCGCAAACATCATGCACCAGGGGGTTTGGTCTCGTAATCCACAAGATATTTCGTCCAGAATTAGGTCAAACAGATATGGACTTGAAGCCGAACCTTGGTGTAAACCTACTCGATCCGGAATCCAATCTGTAAGTCCAACGCTGCTTCTAACCTGTGTTCTTGCGTCTTTGTACATTTCCTGAACCAACTGCACGTACTTTTCTGGGACTCCCTTCGCTCGTAAACATCTCCAGACTTCTCCTCGGGGCACCCGGTCATATGCTTTCTCTAGGTCCATGAATGCGAAGTGTAATCCCTTCTGTCTTTCACGATACTTTTCCATTACTTGTCTCAGGGCAAACACTGCGTCTGTGGTCCCTTTTCCTGGCATGAAGCCGAATTGTTGCTCGCCAATGCTAGTCTCCTCCCGGATCCTCTTGTCTATCACTCTTTCCCAGATTTTCATGGTATGGGACATTAACATAATGCCCCTGTAGTTAGCACAGTCCTGAATATCCCCCTTCTCTTTATATATAGGCACTAAAATACTTTCTCTCCATTCATCAGGTATTGTTTCCTGAGAGTACATTTTTTGCATTAAATCCAGCAACATGTCGATTCCATCTTTCTCTAGATACTTCCACACTTCAACTGGTATTTCATCGGGTCCTGTTGCCTTTCCGTTTTTCATTTTCCTAAGTGCTAATGTTACTTCTTTTCTAATATCCATTGTCAGACCCTGGTGTTTTTCTCCTTCTCCTAAATATACCCTTGGGTTCTCTTCATTGAGAAGTTTTCCATAGTAGTTTCTCCATCTGCACTTGATGTCGGAATGGTCCTTTAATACTAGACCATTTTCATCTTTGATCTGCTTTATTTGGGTGTAAAGCCCACCGCATACTGATTAGTGGTATTTTATGGACAAAAAAGGTGTCAAGCCTACGCTGATCAGTTGAGGATGGCAACCTGACTGTGAAGAATGGGATTGAAACCTGGTATGCTACGCGCGGCGATTGTGACTTGCACCGTTGACGCCATATGTTTATACTCTGCTAGCGTCACGTTTAGTGCATTTAATTGAGGTATTAATGTGTGCGGCGGTAGATAATTATTTCAACGAGTTGTATCGATGATTGTTTCGTGTCGTGTGCTTTAAGTTTCTCTCGTCACATTATGGCGACAAAACCTCAGAAACGTTATCTCCAAGTGTTCAAAGAAAGCTATAAAACTGAATTTCCATTCATTTTACAATCTAGTAGAGGAAAGCATTTTGCTCTTTGTTCGTGTGTCGTTGCAATATAAATATTTCTCACGGTGGAAAAACTGACATTGTAACTCACAGCAACACTCTAAAGCACAAGGACAGTGCTAGTTGTTTACAGAAGAACAAAAAATTAGGTAAATTTTTTGTTCATGGGAATGAAGACAATGCTGCCATTCGAGCAGAATGTTTGCTCACGGCGTTCATTGTAGAACATAACCTCTCGTTATCATCTTCCGATCACGTGGGACAATTGTTTAGAAAAATGTTCCCAGATACGGAAATTGCGAAGAAATATGCCTGTGGCAGGACAAAAACATCCGCCATTGTTCATGAAACGGCACATGACGCCGATTCAAAAATTATTAATATTTTAAAATATGGGCCTTTTGTGATCTCCACTGATGGTAGCAATGATAGAGATAGTAAGCTGTATCCTGTCGTCGTGTCATTTTTCAACCAAGAATCAAAGATGATTGAAAATAGTTTGCTATCCATGGAAAATTTGGAAGGTGACTCGACTGGTGGTTGGTTGGTAATTTGCTTCTGCGTCTTCTGGAAAGACATGCCATTCCAATGGCAAACTGTATAGCTTTTAGTGCAGAAAATGCCCCTGTTATGATAGGGAGGAAAAATGGTGTTGCTGCAAAATTAAAAGAGCAGTGTAAAAACTTAATTGCTGTAGGATGTCCATGCCATTTAATTCATCTGCCTGCTGAGAAAGGTGCTGATTCCCTTCCTGTGAAAATTGATGAGATAATGATTGATATTTATTATTATTTAAACAAAAGCTGCAAGAGGAAAGATCATCTGAAGTTATATCATGCTCTTGGCCAAACTGATGTTAGGAAAATTCTGAAGCATGTGTGCACGTGTTGGTTATCCTTGGGTAAATGCTTAGAAAGACTGATTTCACAGTGGAAGCCACTGCTGAGTTTTTTAAGGATGAGATGAACCAGTCCACTGGCACAAACACATCTTTCAAGTATTTCCAAATTCCCAAAGTAAAGGCACATGAAGATAAGCCTGCAGAAGTGGAATTTGGTGTTAGTGTGAACAACAGAGTACAAGATCAAGCACGTGTTATTGGCAAAAGGAAGTCGGGGAGCAGTTCTTCTTCTCCGTCTGCAAGGAAATAAGTGACGGAACCAAGTCAAACTGTTGGTATTTCAAGACAGGAGAGGCTATTTCTTTTTCTGTCATCTAAGTTAAATGAGAGTTTTCTGTTAATGCTCAAGTGGCACGGATAAGGTCTTTGTCTACTGCTTCCTTTAGTGCCGTGAAGTATTATATCTCTAAGTTTCCAATTATGTTGCCAAAAAAAAGACGGTGAAGATAAGCACCAAGCAATGGATGCATTACAATGCCAGTTTTGTGCTCTCCAAATGGAGAATTTGCCATCTTCTATTGTGGAAGGAAAAAGAGCAGATTGTTCTTGGTCTGCAATAGGGGATATACGAGGTGGAGATGGGTGTCTGAAATATGACAGACTAGCTGGAGTAATGCTGTCAATATCCCACACAGCAACGTTGACTGAGAGAGATTGTTTAGCCAGGTGAAGACGACAAGGACACAATTCCGATCACCTCTGAATTACGAAAACCTCAACAAACTGTTAGTGGTTAAATCAAGCCCAAGTAGAAATTGCTACGAGCAGCAGTATGACAGGGCATTTTTGAAGAGAGCAAAGTCGGCTACAAGGTCTGCATTAAATCAGTAAGCAGTCTCAAGATTACCATCCACATGTATATACATCATCATCATCATCATCTTGTACAGTTTCCAGCCCCAGGCTGGGTCTGTTTGGAACATAAGCCTCGCCACTTAGTTCTTTCTTCCCACCACCTCTCCACTATCACTCTGGTCCAGTCCTCGCCTCTCTTCTTGACACATTCCTCCACTCCTTTGAGCCATCTATCTCTTGGTCTTCCCCTTGGTCGTTTCTTCTGCATCTGCGTCTCATGTATCCTCTTGGGAATCTTCTTCTCTTTAAGTGTCCATACCACCTCAGTCTTGATGTCTCAATCCTACCTTGCAAGGGCTCCTCTTTCACCATTTCCCTGACCTTTTCATTCCTCACCCTGTCTCTTCTTGTTACTCCGATCCTACTTTGCAGGAACTTCATTTCACCTGCCTGTATTCTGCTTATGTCTCTTTTCTTCATTGTCCACGTTTCTGAAGCATAGGTCAGTATCGGGATATAGTAGCTTCTGTATAACACTTCCTTGCTTTTTTGTGGGACATCTTTATTCCACACTAAGCTCCTAATGCTTCTCAGAAATGCTTCTGCCTGTCTGCCATGTTCCGTAATCTCTTTGTCATTTCTCCCATTTTCCTCCACTATACTTCCCAAGTACTTGAGACTTTCCACCTTCTTCAGCTGTCCACCTCCAAGTGTTATCCCACTCATTGGTCTGTCCTTTTTCCTGGTCGTTAACAGGATCTCACATTTACTGATGTTGAACTTCCATCCGTACTCTCCCACTGTTTTTTCCCAAGCCTTCAGTTGCTCCTGAATTTCCTCCTCCTTGTTTCCCCAGACCATGAGATCATCTGCGAACACCATTGCTTTCATCTTATCATCTCCTATCTTTCCTGCTATCCGTGTCATTACCTCGTCCATAACCACAATAAAGAGAAGGGGCGACAGCGCACTACCCTGTTTCAGGCCACTCATTTGTCTGAACCAGTCTGTTCTTTCCCCTCCAACTTTCACACAACTCACACTTCCACAATACATCTCCTTCACTCTGCCTACAGTCTCTTTTTCTACTCCCATGTTTTCCATTGCTTTCGAAACCTTCTCCCTACACACACTATCATAGGCCTTTTCGATGTCCAGGAAGGCCATCAGCAGATCCTCTCCAAATTCGTAGTGGTGTTCCTGGAGCTGTCTCACTGAAAATATGAGATCCACTGTTGATCTCCCAGGTCTGAATCCATACTGCTCCTCTCTCAATTTTCTCTCCACTTTGGCTCGTATTCTACTTTCTAATATCTTTTCATATATCTTGGCACAGTGAGGTATGAGTGTGACTCCCCTGTAATTTCTGCACTCCTTTCTGCTTCCTTTCTTAAATATTGGGACAATTAATCCTTTCTTCCAATCTTCTGGGGTCTTTTTCTCCTTCCATATCACCCTCATCACACGGTACAGCCACTGTTTCCCAACCTCCCCTGCTGCCTTCACCATTTCAACACTCACTTCATCCACACCTGGTGCCCTTCCTCCTTTCATCTTGTCTATAGCCATTTCCAGTTCTCTCCAAGTCAGGTCCTTTTCCATTCCTGTGTTGTCTTCTCCATCTTCCAATACATTGTCTTCCTCCCTATGACCATTTGGATTCAGCAAATCCTCAAAGTACTCTTTCCACACTGTCTTGAGTGCCTCTTTGTTGTGTACCTCATTTCCGTTTTTGTCCATCATTACCACATCCTCTCGCAGACCTCTTCTCTTACTTTTGACCATCCCATAAAGTACTTTCTTATTCCTCTACTGTCTTCCTCCATCATCTCTGTCCACTTTACCATCCACTTCTTCCTCTCCTCTGCGACAATCTTGTTTGCTTCTTTCTTCTTTATCTTATAATCTTCCCTTGTCAGATCAGTTCTTTCCTGGAACCACACTCTGAAAGCCTTGTTCTTCCTTCCCACAGCTGCTTTTACTCTCTCATTCCACCATGGTGTCTCTTTACACCGCTTTCTGTTGCTTGTTCTTCCACATACTGCCACTGCAGCTTCCACCATTGTGTTTTTGAATTGCTTCCATTCCTCTTCCCCTGTTTTAGGATTGTTTGTTGGCATCCTTTCCCTTATTATCTTCTGGAATTCTTCCTTGACTTCCTTTTCCTTGAGTTTCCATACTTTGATTCTCCTTTCCTGGTACTCTGTCCTCTTGCTATCCTTAACAACTCCCAGGTTCATTACAAGTATTCTGTGGTCGCTATCTAAGTCCTCTGATGGTATTACCTTTATATCTCTGACACTTCTCTTCATTTCCCAGTCGTACAGCATGTAATCTACCAAAGATTTCTTTGTTAAATCACTGCTGTACCACGTTACCTTGTGGCTTTCTTTCTTCTGGAACCAGGAGTTGCCTACCACTAAACCGTTTCTCTTGCAAAAATCCAGCAACTTTCTCCCTTCTTCATTCCTGCTACCCCATCCTTCTGCTCCCAACACATTTTCATATTTTTGCCTTTCACGTCCTACATGTGCATTCAAATCTCCCATGACAATGATGCTCTGCCCATTCAACTGCTGTTGTAGCTCCTCCTCAATGTCGTCCTTCTCTTGAGCTGTACATTCAACTTGAGGGGCATATACCTGGGCTATCTCCAGGCTTCTTCCCTTTACAGTTACTCTGATCTTCATGATCCTGTCACTTATTCCCTTTACCTCTTCCTTCATTCCATCTCTCACAACTACTCCTACTCCGCTGCTCCTTCTTCCTTCACTGTTCCCACTCCAGTACAACCGGTACCCTTTCCTCAGTTCTCTGCGACCTTCTCCTTTCCATCTTGTTTCTGCCAAGCCCAGTACATCCAGTTTTCTTCTCTCCATCACATCTACAATCTCCTCCACTTTTCCTGTCAGTGTCTGTATGTTTAATGTCCCAACTCGTAGTCCATTAGCATATCCGGGTCGTCGTTGTTTGCATCCGTCCTTTCCGAGGCCTGTTCCTGGTTTGAAAGCAAATATGATATCCACTACTGGCTTGCTAGGCCTATCATAGCTTCACCAGAGCCCCGTCAGCCGTCACTTTTCTGGGTTCCCATAGAGCCTTCACAGCTACCGTAGCGGTCCCGGGGCACACAAAGTCCCCACTGTACTTCACCCCTACAGGCAATCCCCTACTTCATGACGTTGCCCGTCTCCCACCACGTGGAGGAGGGGTTGGACTTGTGGCAGACTTGGACATCACATAATTAGGTAAGTTGTCCATGGTAACTAACTTCAGTCTGACAAAACATGAATACTGTATGTGGTAGCGAATGCGAAGTCTAATCCATCAGAATGATTCTATGCATTTTCTTTAAACACACAATTATGTTCTCTTACTTACTTACTCCTTGGTGCTACAGCCCATGTAGGGCCTTGGCCTTCTGGACAATCTTCACCCACTCCTCTCGGATCACGGCCTTGGTTCTCCGTCTTTATACTCCCATTCTCCTCAGGTCGTCCTCTACGTCATTCAACCATCTTATCCTTGGTCTACCCCTCATACGACGCCCTCCAGGTTTACCTTCAAAGACTTTCTTTGCCATCCGGTTCTCCGTCATTCTTTCAACGTGCCCTAGCCATCTCAGTCTATTGCATTTTTATTTCGGCTACTAAATATGGTTTTCCATATAGTTCTCTGATCTCTCTATTGTTTCTGATTCGCCAAACTCCACTATCATTAACTGGCCCATATATTTTCCTAAGTATCTTCCTTTCCCATCTTCGTAAGAACTCCTCATCCCCTTGCGTCAGTCCATGCCTCTGAACCATAGGTCACCACCGGTCTCACTACTGTGCGATAGATAATTAATTTCAGATTACTACTTGGCTTCTCATCTTGAATACCTTGCCTAACGCATAGTAACTCCTGTTACCAGCTGCAATCCTGGTATATATTTCTTCTCTTATGTTGTTATTTTCTGTTACTATTGACCCAAGATATTTGAATTCCTTGCATTGTTCATATTCATTGCCATGTAATTGCACTTTTGTCGTTTCACTGTATTTTCTCCTGGATGCCAGCATGTACTTGGTCTCAGCGCCATACTTTTCCAACTTTCCCTGTTTTCTTTCAAGATCCCGCTTCCTCTTAGCCAATATGTAAATATCATCTGCATATGCGAGATCTTGTGTCACTAGGTCCAATAATGTTCCTCCTGGGTTGCAATCTTGTGTCATTCGCATGACTTTCTCCAAGGCAATATTGAATAGGAGTGTAGAGATTACATCACCCTGACATAATCCCTGATTAACCTCAAAGGTCTTTGATAATATAACTTCCACCTTCACTTTACACCCGGATTTGGTTAATATCATTTGTACCAGTCTTATAAGTTTAACAGGTACTCCTGCCTCTTGCATTGCCTTCCATAACTGATCTCTCCTGATGTTGTCATATGCTTGTTTGAAATCTATGAACAGCTGATGTACATCGATATTGTACTCATAGCATTTCTCCAGAATCTGCCTGTTAGTAAAGATCTGGTCAGTAGTGGACCTGTTATTTCTGAAACCACACTGGTAATCCCCTAAATATGCTCAGGTTCTCAACCTTCCTGCAATGATCTTTGCTAATACCTTATAGACTATACTAAGCAGTGCTATTCCTCTGTAATTTCCACAATCTGCTTTGTCATGTTTCTTGTGAATTGGACAGAGTATTGCCGTATTCCATTCCTCTGGCATGTCTTCTTTGTTCCATATTTCCACAATAAGTTCATGTAAATTCCCTACTAGTTTTTAGCCGCCATGCTAGATCATCTCAGCTTTGATGTTATCTTCCCCTGGAGCTTTGTTGTTTCTGAGTGTTTTAACAGAATTTTTAACTTCCTCCAGTGTTGGTTCAGCGATTGACTCCAGGTTCGCCTCCTCTCCATCTTGATCTTGTCCTGCCTCTTCTACATCTCCATCCTCGGCAATATTTTCGCTTTCCCCATCCGAATTCAGTAGTTCACTTAAGTACTAAAGTAAGGATCTGTTTTCTACTACCAATGAGATTTCCTGTCTTATCTTTACAAAAGCTTGCCTTAGCTTGAAATTCTTTCTTGATGTCTTTAACCCTAATGTAGAATGAGCTTGTGTCTTGCACAGTATTCCTCTCTCCTAACTCTTTGATCCACTGCTTTTCATAATTCCTCTTTTTCCCTCTGCATTCTTTGTTTGCTTCCTTTCTCTTCTCTTGATATACCTCTACATTTCTTCTTGTTCTTCTCTCTAACATTCTTTTTCTTGCCTCATTTCTTTCTTCAATCTTCTTCATGCATTCATCATCGAACCATCCCAGTGTCTTTGTTTGCTTCCTTTTACCCAATACATTTTCAGCTGTCTGATGTATTATTCCTTTCACAACTGACCACCTTTCTTTAATACTTTTCTCTGTCCAATCATAAACCGTATTGAGTCTATCTGTCATAACTTTTTGATAAAACTCTTTTGTGCTTTCCTCATTTCTTAGCTTCACATCATCATATCGAGGTGTAATAGCTTTCTTAGTCTCTCTGTAGCTAGCTATCCTTTGTCTATATTTAATTCTTACTAGGTAGTGGTCACTGACTCCATCAGCTCCTCGACAGCTATCCACTTCCAGAATATCCGAAGCAAGCCGTCTGTCTATGAGGACATGGTCGATCTGGTTTCTGGTGACCCCATCGGGTGAGCACCAGGTAACTTTCCTTATATCTTTCCTTTTCATCCAGGTACTTTTGATGATCATGTTATTGCTCGTTGCAAAATCGATCATCCTGATACCATTATCGTTAAAGACCTCTTGTAGGCTCTCTCTTCCCGCTGTTCTCCTGAAAGCACTTTCTCTTCCCTCTTGAGCATTGAAGTCCCCCATAATCACCTTCACATCATGCTTTGCATGCTGAGCTTCTATGCCCAAGATAGCATGTTCAAACCAGGCCGAAGTCATCGGAATTTTTAAGAGCGTTAAAAATCCCTCGGTATGCCTTCCTTCAGAGGGGAAGTAAAGCCGGCGGTCCCATGTCATAGATTTATGGCATGTTAACCTTCCACTAATTGCACCTGTGTGAAGCTAAATTGGATAGGTTAAGAATGTAAACAACGCTCTTAGGTTTCTACGTTCGTTGCCAAGAGCCGACTGCGGTGGTGTCTAGTAGCTAAGTTCTGAACTTGGCCTAGTAGTCGTTGACGGTGGCGCTTGGCGGCAAAAGTAGGAACTATTTGAAAATTTCTAAGTTGCAGTACTTAAATTAAAAAAACAGATAACACACACTAATACAGTCATCACAATTAACACCGGTTATCAGACAGATTCTACACATACCCCAAGTACACGGGGCTACATGACCGCGTTGTTGCAGCCCCTAAACTTAAGAACCAACCATCATGCTTTGCCACCTGTGTTAATTCCTGTTCCAACTGTTCATAAAAGGTATCCTTTTCTGCCTGCTCTGCCTCTTCTGTTGGTGCATATGTACATACAGGGGCGCACCCAGACTTTTGGTTTAAAGGGGGCTTTCCTCAATAACATGATTTCAGCTATGGAAAGAGAATGTGTCCATTATTAGTCTTGTATGTAAATATGTATATATGAGACCATATGCATAAAAAGATATTCTATAAGATCAAACATACTGTAGAATGCTCTGTTAAAACCAATACAGAAGATGCTATTAGACTGGAGATTATTTAAACAAAATGTGCATTGGTTTTATACAAATTTTAGTTACAGTACCATTGAGCTAAGGTTATGCAAGTAATAAAAAGGAACAGCATGATTTTTATCAAGAATTAACTTTTGATCACGATCAGAGTGATAACAACTGGATTGCTCTGCTCACTATTATAACTATATATCCAGCTACCAGGATCGTCAGATTGATGTGTAACATCAATTATCTGCAATCATTTACTAAGTTTTGAGTTGTTTATACCAAGAACTAGTACGGTATAGGTTTTAGGAAATTATTAATAACATTTTGATTTTGAATACGTAAATTTAATTGGAACTAAAAATTACGAGATGTAATTGTATACCATAGTGTTATGGATTGTAACAAATATTTTATGTACTGAACGTGAAAATATATAAGTTATTTAAATTTTCCTTAATAACTAACATTATAATAAAAAACTTGAACATTTCTAGAATTTCAAGTTGAACTTAATTACACAGACTGAATGCAAGTTTAAACAGATAGTTGAATACAAATCATGTATTAATGAATGAACATTAACATTGTTTGAATAAAGTGGAAACTCAAATTTCACAGAACAAAATCCAGCCGCCTAGCAGATTTTTTCAAAACGGAAACTACCTCTGTACTGGTGACTTCAATTTCTCGGTGAATATTCAGTGCTGCTAGTCCAGTCAGCCTGTCTGCACCCATGGTATTCCTAAGATATGTTTTCAGCCGACGTAGTGTAGAAAATGACCTCTCAGCAGTGCTTGTAGTCACAGGGATGGTACACAAAATTCTCAACAATGTGTGGATATTAGGAAACAAGTCCTTGTCACATAGATTCAACACATCGATTGCGTTTTTAGGGATATTAGCGTAGGTCTTGAAGCTCTTGTGCCAAAGTTCAAACTCAGCCATAAGCAGGCCTTTGTTGTTTCCTCCACTTTCAATTGTCATTCTTATAAAAATTACACAGCTGTAAGAAATCAGGTTGCATTTTTTCTTGGAAGGTTTCTTTGTGTATGTGATGCATTGGCTGATGGCAGTAAGCACTCAAAACTCTTTAATAAGTCTTTATGCTTGATGAATCGAGATTCCAATGAAATAATGAAAGAGTCAATCCAAGGGATTAAAACAGATCTTTTATAGTATAATTCTGGAGTTTCTGCCGGTATGTTGCTTCTGTTCAGTTGTCTTCCAACTGTTCGAGGCATCGAAATTATTGAACCGCAGTTATTAGCAATTTTGGTAGCTTCTTCAAACAACGAGTGAAATTCTTGATCTGCATTTTTTCTTAGAGATTTCAAGCTTTCAATCACAGTTTCAGCATGTGTAATTGCAGATGATAAATCTAAATCAGTTCCCTGAAGCTTTTTGCTTGGGTTTACTGTGTAACCAAGCAGTTTTTCTGATGCCATGAGAGAAATTATAAATTCACCCTGACTTAAGGAGTTTAGTAGTATTAGAGCTCCTGAAGAAGATTCCCTATCATTCCAGTTTTTAATCTCCTCTAACGCTACTTCAAGAGGTTGCAGCAGTTCTTTCATAACAAAAATAGCATCGTGCCTTTGTACCCATCTCGTTGGACAAAGCTGCAGGAGTTTTTTCTTGTTGGTTTCAAGATTTACCTCAGATTCAATGCACTGTTTTAAAACTGCTTGTCTTTTAGGAGTGTTAAAAAAATCCCACAACTTCTCCACTATTCCAAAGCAGTTCCTGATTGATACAACCTCAGACGCGGTCGACAATGCCAGGTTAAGGCTATGAGAAGCGCAATGCACGTATATTGCTGTGGGGTGAGCTTCTTGGATGCACGCTTGAGCCCCTTTAAACTTTGCACTCATGGCAGCCGCCCCATCGTACCCCTGGCCACGTAGGTTATGTATGTCTATATTACTGTCTTCAAGACCTTTAATCAATGTTTTTGCCAATACGCTACCTGTAGTAGAGGTTAGAGGCATGAACTTCAAAAATTGCTCACATATTTCATAACCATTTAAAGTATTTGGGGTTACATAACATAAACACAAAGAAAACTGTTCAACAGTTGAAATATCAGATGTTTCATCTGCGAGAACACTAAAAAACTTAGCTTCTTTTACTTTACTTGCTATTTTTTCAGTTATTATTTGGTTACAAGCATCGATGACTTGAATTTGAAAATTACAACTTATATAGGTCGCATTTTTGCCACATGACCCAAAGTGATCTTTCAAATTTTTGTCACCTGCTTCAATTCTAGCTCTGAGCAAAGCTCGTAAGTTCCCCTCATTTTCAAATGGTTTGCTGTCGATTTGAAACTGAACATAATCTCTATGGCCCCTAAGGGCGATATTTTGCCTGCCACACAAAATAACAGTTTCTATTATTGGAATTATTCTTTTCACATTATTTTGGGCTTGGACGTCTTTTCCTTTATCAAGAGATTTGTCAATCGGTTTCATTCGGCAGTCCATAACTCTTTTAAAGTCAGCTGCGCTTACACATGAGTCTTTATGATACTGCGAGTTTGCATGTTTTTCACTTTTCTAGTGCTTTTTTCCAGTTACAAAAACCTTCTTCAACAAGTTGTCCAGTATGTTGAGCGTAACTCTTACCTACTTCTTTTTTTGAAAAAAGCATACAATGGACACAGTATGCAGAGTCTTCAATTCCAGAATACGAAAGCCAGGTATATTTCTTTAGCCATGGAAACGAAAATTTTCTTTGTTGGTTCCCATGCGATCTAAAAGGAAAGTTAAAGTTGCTCTGAGGAACCCATTTGTCATTCAAAACTTTGAACTTTTCATTGTCCGTCAACACTTTGTTTTTAAATAAACCAATGTCCAAATCCATGTTATGTTTACTTACAACGGCCTTAGGCCTGCTCACATTTGCCTCTGAGCCCTCCTCTGACGAACTTGGCTGTTTTTCTATGCTTGCAGTCCTTGTTAACAGTTCCTTACTCGTTGAAGGATCGCCACATTCACTAACACTAACCGCATCATATTTATTGATTTTTAACGGTTTAAAATAGTTTTGGATGTTTGACTTTCTTTTGTCTCCCATTACGACTAGTCCAATTGGACACACTACGAACACCAATAGAAAATACAAACACAATAACAATCATCGAATTAACTTTTACAAACACCACTATTGACTTGACGCCTGACACAGAGCACAGCACAATACGTTGGGGAGAGAAATTTTCACCGCTGTCCCACGCGCATCTTGCTCCGAGCATAGTTACGACAACGGACGGAAATATCCGATCGTGTTGTGTTTACAATATATATTACTAGCGGACCCGTGCGAGAAATCTCGCATGTTCATAAACCACACTTTTCCCAATAGGTTTTGCAAATCGAACACTTCTTACAAAAATTGATATTTAAGAAATTTAGAATGCAATTTGTCACTGATTGAGTGTGCTGTAACACTCATTGGTTATTCGATATTTATGAAATCATACTATTTGTGTACTCATTCCTTTGATTTAGGCAACTGTTTCTGAAATCCATGCAAAATTATAAAGCAAAGACCTCAATGTTAAAATGACATGAAACGGGTGTCACCGCGACCAAAATGTGAAGTAAACAGCAATTATGGAGCGTATTTTCATACATCAACAGTATCTGCAAATCGCACACTTCGTACATTTTTTAAAGTCATTTTTTAAAGAAATTATTGATATTTATGGAATTAGAGTGCAATTCGTCATTGCTAATGTCGATTCTCTTTCATTTGAATGCTCATTTTCACAATCGGTCGCTTGTGAGCGCTGCAGGAGGGATATATACTAGGCCTACTGAAATAATATAGGCCTATATATGATTATCACTCAAGTGTTGCTTAACCCTTAGCTGACCAAGGATGTGCTAAACGATTTTTTCCATAGTTGGCTAATGAAAATTGGCAAGAAAGGAGGTACCTAAAGAGAATATCATACTTTTTTAAAATTAAGTTATCAAAATCAGTGTTTTTGAGACATGGTACTTCAGAGTACCGTTGGTCCCTACGTAGGCCGATTCAATATTTGGACTAACTCTATTATATAATGAGAAACTTCCTCCCAGAAAATTATCAAATTACTTTTTGCATTTTGTAGAACACGTTTTCAGTAAAAACAGCCAGACTGCATCTGACTTACCTGAGAAATAATACTGATGAATAGTAACTCAAATATGCTTGTAATTTATTTACTATAACAAACTGTAATGTATGGTGAAGCATGTCATAAAATATTGCTCTGTTTAGGAACTGATTTCCCTCTTCAAAAATATAATATTATAATAGAAAGCATGTAAAACATAATGCATTAATACATTCAGAAATAGAACAGGATATAGCCTACTGCATTCTACACTGTCACCACAGGCACTCAAAACTCACAGAACTTTAATGCCCTGAAAGCTACTGGGACTAACACTGTTTCATGCCGCTAAGCATTTACATCATGCTAGGCAGTGAAGCAGTTATTTCGTTCATTGCCGCATAAATGTACATTACAGTGACTACATTTACTGTAGGGACGAAGACTGCAAAATTCACATCTACCCCGTACATCTGTGAAGATAGGCCAGTGGATGCTCTTGTTCCCCAGCCTGACATCTTTAGGGACAGAGAAGTTCTTCCCTCGTCTCTTGTTACTTATAAGTTTGCATTCCTCTTAGGAGTTGTCTTCTTTGGTTCAGTGAAAGCCAATAATCCAAGAGCAACATCCCTGTGAAACTGTTTCAGTGAAAGTTTCCCATTCATTTCACAGAAAACCACATATGAATTGATGAATGATATTTCCAATAGCCCCCAAAAGAGCCTCTGCCACCAATTCTTACACCTTCGATCAAGTCCAAACACTGTTCTTAGTCTGTCTGCCATATCAACACCTCCCATGTGTGAGTTGTAGTCAACAGCAATAACTGGACAAGTCACATCTTTCTTTGTGCCATCCTTTAGTCTCCTAGAAGAGAAGGCTTGTTCCGTGCCATGGTAGTTGGATGAAAAGTCTTCGTGTCATTTCATTTGGAGAATCCTAGGCCAGTATTTGAAATCCCAAAATCACTCTCTCCACGAGACATTTTTTTTCATTTGTCATATTCTGTGGAATACCTTTCCTGTTTTATTGTACCATATGCTAGAGTGTTTTCAGCCTTCAGCTTCTCTAACAGGTCAAGGGAAGTAAAATAATTGTCAAAACATATTATTCTTCCCTTACCACATTCCTGCCTCATTTTCTCCTACTATCTGTCTAATTTTAGTGATGTCAGCATTAAAAACCAAATTGAAAAGGTCAGGTGCCAGTTTATTAGCAAGTGGCAACAGATTCTGGTCAAATTCGTCATCACCTTCCTGAATATCAGTGTCACTGTGATTATCCACTTCAATTTCTGTGTCTAGAAGTTCTAAAAGTTGGTAATCACTCAAAACATCTGCCACCCCAGGGGCTCACATCTAGTGGGTCGTGGGTTGGCGACCACGGGGCCCCAGCTGAATCCGGCATTGCTTCCACTTACTTGCTCCTCTCCGTCTTATTTCTTGTTGACCTCACTTGGTCAACTCTTGTTCTCTTCCGACTCCGACGGTATTAGGGTATCCGAGGCCTAGGGAGTCTCTTTCTCTCCCGCCTTAATTGGCCCTTGTCTCATCTTTTCTGATACCCTCCTTCTGCGAGGGGTCAGCCCTCATTTTCTTTTCATGTTATCTCCTGCCTTCTGCTGAAGGCCCTCAAGGTGGCAGGGTGTATGTAGACCCACCACTTCTGGTGCACCCTAGATATTGCTACACCCTCAGGAGCTCACGGCTGATGAGTTCGGGAGTTGGGGACCCTGAGGGATTCCAGAGCTGGGTCCGGTTTTCCCCTTTAATCCATTACCTCTGGGGCGGACCCTCTCCTCTTTTACTTTCCTATCTGACTTTCATGGCTCTCCTTCCTTCCATGTCCCTCAATCCGCATTCTTCGAGGGTTGAGGGCTTTTCTTTTCCTCCTGTCTTTTATTTGCCTTATTCTCCTTTTGTTTTCCATTTCTTCTTCTAGTATATAAGTAGTTAGTTTTAGTTATAGTTAACATTTTCTCATCATCTTCACGATCACCCAAATCATTAGGGGCCGATAACCTAGATGTTAGGCCCCTTAAAACAACAATTATCATCATCATCATCGTAAAAACATTTGCCATACCGAAAGAAAACACTAAAAAATCCAATAAATTGTCTAAGAGTAAAGCTTAGGTTTCCTCCAGTAGCGGTACCGATTTCTAGCGGCCGTAATGTGACGGTGAATGACGTTACGAAAACGTTCCTCATAGAAACTTAGGCGAGTGGTTTTCTAGGGAGCGTTGATTACCACCGTCACATAAAGTTGCGGTGGCGTCATTCATATGTCGGTGGTTAGTACGGTATCAAACAGTTCGTCAACGTTTTTGTACGGTGAACGGTGTCTACTGAAAGTAGTGAATTATATACAATGACTGATAAGATGTTATATTGGAGTATGGAAGGAGAGGAAACATTAATAGATTTCGTAAAGAATTATGAGGCATTGTATAATGTGAAGTGTAACCTTAAAAATACACAGAGTTTCTGTTCAGGAGATATTGGTCTTTTGTTTTTGTTGTACGGCACTGAAGTTATGTCATCCTTTATGTAATTCAGAACATAATCAAATAACACTGGCGTAATCTGAAAATATTCTTATTTATCTTCATTGCATTGCAGATGACGACGCACTAAAATGTCATATATACCTTCTGTAGGATGCCTTTTTTAAATGTTCCCTATCGTCTTTGGATGGCTCCTCTTCGTCCAAAAATATTACGAGTGCCATGTCAAGATCATCCATTTCTTATTTAACTTTATGACAACATGCCGTCACGACATACACAGATAATTAAATCTAACTTTACACCATTGTTCACCGTCAAGACGGTTCCCAGTTTCTATACGTTATTCACCGTCACATTACGGCCGCTAGAAAGCGGTACCGCTACTGGAGGAAACCGCAGCTTTAGCAGGACAACACAGCTGATAGGAAGGTTATGTTGATATACACAGTAGGCCTTCTCATAGACCGTCGGTACTCAGGAGTCCAGTTCAGTCAAAGTCCATCCTCAGAAAAATTAACCTCTCAATTCAGTTATAACGTATGTAAAACACAAGTAGAAAGCCCCACTTCAAGGCGAATCACTCATTCACAAAGTCTCGTGCAGTTATAAATCACATCAACATCAATATAAATATCACATTTTCAAAGCATGTTGTAACCATGGAAACGGAAGTTTCTATCGCCTGCCTTGTCAACGGCAGGTTGGCCAACGGCAAAAAAAATCACTTTTCTTTATGAAATTAGCATTCCTCTAATGTACTAAAGGTCTACAGAGGCGCTAGTCGTTAAACATCAGGGGCTATGGGACAAAGAAATAGGTGGTACTTCTAAGTACCGTCGGTCAGCTAAGGGTTAAATATAGGCCTAACAATTCTATTTTAAACAGTAGAAAATCGCAAAATGTTCCAACGTTCCAACACTAAACATTCTGGAACCCGTTATGCAATCAATTTTCTTGAAAGATATCATAAATGTTTTTAAAGTGTTCCCATGTTTTGGGGGGGGGGCTTAAGCCCCCAAAGCCCCCTAAGCCCCCCCCCCCCCCCCCCTGGGTGCGCCCCTGTGTACATGTAAGGAATATGTTGAAGAAGCGAGCTCTCATTCGTAGTACACACAATCTTTCATTAACAGGTTTAAAATTCAATATAGCAGCCTTATGCACTCTGTCAATAGTGAATCCCGTGCATCCATACCCTCTTATCTCCACAGCTATAAAACTGTGTGGTTCGCAGTTGTCAATATTCTACTTCCTTTCCACTTAAGCTCTTGGATCGCAGCTACTGTTACCTTATATTTCTTCAGTTCCTGTTTCAAGTTCTATCATGCTCGGGCTTCCCCAGTGTCCTCACATTCCAAGTAGCTAGATACATGTACCGTTTCCGTTGCCAAGGTCGTTTTTCCATTGTATCCGTCCGGCTTTGTTTGTCCTTTGGTTCCGTAACAATTGCTTTTTTACGGTGTAGGGTTTTAACCCCACGCCCAACCTGAAGGACCAGGGTACTGCTCTTAGTCTGGCTCATGACATTAGACCTGTCCAGCTTGGGTGGCCGTACCAGGGGCTTAAGCTCCCGCTGGCATAGCTCTGAAGATCATTTGAGCTCGCAAGCCCCCAAAACACCAGACAACCCAGATTGCCTTCTTCAAGGTGGCAGTACCGGCCGGGGGATTATGTTCTCTTACGTTTAAATATTGGCCTACATACTACTCGATGATGATGATCGTTTACATTGTTGTGAATTGTATGCTGAATTCATACTGCACCCGTTCATCCGAGGTATGGGATGACCCATCTGCCATTACATCGCATACCTGGCTTCTCAGGCCAGAGTGGAGTTAAATGAACATGAAATAAAATAAGGAATGTGTCGGAAATTCAGTTGAAATATCACAAAAGCAGAGGGTAACACGAGATAAAGTATCTCTGGGGTCGTTACGGGCTTAAATTTAATCATAATAGCAAATAGAAATGGGCGCCATCAACTGAACCCCTAGCAAACCACATCCTTCCTGGTTAAGCCTTAATTGAGACAAAGGCAAGGATTGGGAAAACAACATCATCATCAGATTACAACTAAGATAAAACAAAATTTATTTAAACTTAATCAGTCAGACAGAAAAAGAAACACAAACCCTGCCTAAGAGTATGGTCGAATGTAAACGTTATGTTGTTATAGTCCTCAAAAATCGAACCATCTCTGTGCTATTTCAAATTATTTTTCATCCACACAAAAAAATAAAGATTACTTAAGTTCGCTTGAGTTCTCAGGGCCACCGTAGCACTATGTCTTTGCGTCACTGACATTTCGTGATCCCCGAGACCTAACTTTTCGTTAATTTAACATCAGTAATGTGGATGTCAAGAAATATGAATCTGTCCAACACAAAATACCCTAAAAACACATATATTTAATTATTCACTCATTTCTATGGCTTAAATGGCATTAATCAATGTTGGAAATCCCAATAATTACTCCTTAAAATTTAACAATTAATTTATACACCATATTTACACTATTGCTGATCATTACTTGGTTGTGAATCAAAGAAAACTTCACTATTCATCGGTCATCACCATCATTATCATGAAAATAAAAAATGTGTCTCACATCAGTTCTCATCCCATTATTCGTTATATTCAAGTCAGAATAATTAATTAATTACCATCAGATCATTTAAATAAATATTATATTCATCAATTCATTAGATTATTCAATCATCCACACACTCTCATTTCATTATCTCATTTAAATTAAATTATCTCAATGCATCCATTTAAATTGTTCAATTCATTAATTTAAGTTGCAATTCATCAATTTATTTAAATCATCTCTTATTTAAATGTATTGTCATCAGCTCCTTTAATTAATTATCACCTTTTAATTCATTTATTCATGAGCTGTTTAATCATCTATTAATTTATTTAATTCAGTTAATTTATTCAACTATCAATTTATTTAATTCATCGAGTTTATTCAACTTTTAATTTATCGGGTCAGATCATTAATATGTTTAAACTTCAGATTATTATTCCATAAATTATTATTATTATTATTATGAGAAAATCTTGGATTATCAAAATTATTTAATTTCCTAAAAATTGTTTAATATAGGTTATAGAACGTTGTCTTAAAATTTTATCAGTTCCAAGTTATACCTCATATTTAATTATCATGCCAAAATAATACGTTGCCTTCACAAAATCACGTTGGATCTCAAAATCCAAAACTTCACCACTTAATCTCACTTTGTCAAATATCACATTTGAATACCATAATTATTCCATATAACACCACAATTATTCAGCACACAGCATGAATCTCAAAAATATGCTAGACTGGGTTCAACAACCTCATGTCTGCCTCAAAATTGTCATTGGCAATATTGCAAACTTTCACCTGGCAACCTCAAAAATACCTATCAAAAATACTTCACATAATCACGTTGCATGATCCACAATAAATTATAACTGGCTTCAGGTATTTAACGCACACAATCTACAAGAACTGTAATTAATCTTGTCATATCTAGACAACTTCTTAAACAATAGGAAAATTACGTTAGTAATCGTAATCCAATTCAAGATCTGGTTTAATTCAGAGCATAAATTCTCTTAAGATCCTCAAGATTTACTTAAAAAAACACCAATGTGTTATATCACCTCACACAAAAATATCTAATAATGATCTGCCTCAAAATAAATTCTGACAATAAATAACTCATCTTGAAAATGAAAATCCACAGCCTGCTTCCAGTCACCGACCGGGTCAGGAATGGAATGAATGAAGCCCCTATCTAGCGGCGAGGATATGAACTGTGCCGGCTGCCGAGGCCTGACGCACTCCTCTGGGGCAATGATTAAATGAATGACAAATGAAATGATAGTGGAGAGTGTTGCTGGAATGAAATTTTGACAGGGAAAACCGGAGTACCCGGAGAAAAACCTGTCTGCCTCCGTTCTGTCCAGCACAGATCTCACATGGAGTGACCGGGATTTGAACCACGGACTCAGCGGTGAGAGGCCGGCGTGCTGCCGCCTAAGCCACGGAGGCTTCAAATAACTCATCTTGCAAGATTCAATTACTTGAAATCCTTCTCAAAGGTATCAAATCACTCACAAAGAGTATCAAAAGTATTAACTGTTAAATGAATATACTCTCAAAAGAGCATTGCAACAAACTATTGAATTGGCAAAACAAAATTACAAAGTGTAACCCTGCTGACATTTATTTTTAATTTATTTAACAAAAATCAACTAATATGTGACTGGTCGTTTATTGTTTAATCCTCTTACGATCATAATTACACTCGGATGATAAAATGAGACCCTCGATTGGCAGGTAAGGTGAGTACCACCACACAATTACTCAAAGTAACAGGCCCCGCCTCGTAGACTATGATGAAAAATCCCTAAAATGACAGGTAAAGTGAGTGCCACCACACAGTTGCTCAAATTAACAGACCCCGTCTCGTAGACTAATGAATGAGTGCACATGATTGGAATCAACAAGACTCTATTTGTCACATAAAAGCGATATGCATTCACTTGAGTGAATAACATTTAATATCACCAAACAATCCAATAAAATAAAAAAATCCTTGCTGATGAATTATACATACTCCCTAGTATGCAATGAACTGACGAAAAATTCTAATTATCGAATTGCAGATCACGAGTTCGAAACACTCGCTAAAAATATCCATAATCAAGAAATACTATCCTCGCAGAAAAATATAAAGACCAAAATCCTGTCTAATAAAGTCAACCAATGGTGAGAACGTTGGATAAATGTGCCTGCCATATCATATGGTAACACCATATTTTAGCAAATGGAGTGATAAAATATTTAAGCCATGTCGAAAAATAATAGTAGCACTCCTATCAAAAATATATATACGAGTATGCCCAGTGTTCATGAAAAATCATATCAGTAATGCCATAACTCTTACAATACCTTCATATTCCAGATGTTAATAGAATTCAAAGATCGTCGGTAATCCAAGTGTTTGTCACAGATTTCTCGCTAGATCGACGAAAACACTGCATCACCCACTGAACTAACACCTGACTCCATCCAAGTGAATTTTATGTCATTTATCCTCTTCGTTAGGAACCGAATCCATCGCTCTGAGCTGCCATCACGTCTCCGTATCCGCCTAGCACGACATGATGAACTGAAGATTATCCATCATGGATATTGTCCAAAATCCTCCACAAAAGTTCAAAAACACAGAGTACCCCATACTCTCTTCGAATATGTCACGCCACTGTTTCATAAACTATTTGGTTGGCATTCGATAATAATGTTAGTCTTCACAGCGGCTGAATTGCACTGGTAGACAAATAATGTAGCTTCAAAAGTGTGCTGATTTGTCAGACACCCTGTATCTGTGTTCATAATGAAGATATTTTAAAACTGTTCATGATGTGTAACTATTATACTGCACGTGCCACTATTCACAAAGTGCATACGCTTATATATTTTAACTTGCCAAAAGTAGTAATGTTGGAACGGCCCCATGGTCGCCTTAAATATTTCGGTTCAAATGCATTATGAAATATGCTGTAATACTGCTGAAATAAATTCAAGTCCATCTGAATGTCCATAATAAAAGGTGTATAACTGTAACTGGACTGCACAATTGGACTGTTGAAATACAAGTCCTAACATCTCAAACTTGTCAAAATGTCAGAGTAATGTTCAACTCGTTGACTATCGCATGGTAACAATATGTCGGCCACAGCACGACGCGTTTCGCTTCACTGTCCATGTGTAATATGAGGTTAAATACTGGCCTCATTATACTGCTTCGCTGTGCTGTTATACATTGAGAATGTAGCTTAAATAATGTTTCTCAATCCTAGTGTAATACTGCGTATTGCTTCGGTAAATTGTAAGCTTGAAAAAAAAAACATTGCTGTTCCACGTGAATACGACTGCGATGTTGAAATAACATTTGTCTAAACACTGGCTTCCTTGCTAAAGTTAACGGCTTGCATGTCTTGCCCTACGGACAGCATGTGCTCCACAAGCGAACTCCTGATACTGCATTGCAGGCTTCGCCTAGCGACTCTCTCCTGCACGTAACTCTCCGTATTGCACTGCCTTATAAACTGTTCTGTTATAGCACAACTTGATCCACTCAACTGGACTGCTGGAATACTTCTCTTCGCTAGTGTCACTGCACTCGGCCGTCTCGCCTTGACCTACCACGTGACTTCCTCCTTCCTTCCGCTGTCTGACGTCACAGACCTAACCTCGACCACACTATCTTCAGCTATAAAGTCATAACATAACTTGAGGGGTTGTCTACCTTTCTTCAAGTTATTGTCAATAAGATTTCTTGATATTTCCTTCCCTTCTGAGGTTAGATAAGATTTTATTCCAAATTAATCTTTACAATCATCCAGTATTTCTCCCATAATTCCTTATGTTTGAGGGGTAGTGGCTCCATATCCCTCGGTCTCCTACGTCATTTCCTACCATTCTTCTGACTCGATCTGAGAGCTATCTTTTCTCCTTGCCCACAAATCTCAACTATGGCTCGATCACAACTGGCGTAGCCGATAGCCTCAAGTAGGTACATCTCTCCCGTACATCTCCTTTTTTATCAGTCTTGAGAAAAAAATACTCTCAGGCATTCTCTATATACAACATATTATGTACACGATAGCTATGCAACCATCCTCTTCCTAAGCGTAATGATACTTCCTAATGCTGGCTGCGTTGAAAGTTCCAACAACTTCATTCGTGTCGTTTCTAGCAATCTTATAGCTGTTATTTCTGTATGCCTCATCAATTCGGAATGGACCAGCGTACAATGGCGCAAATTTGTGGTATATCCTCTGTTGAAGATTCGATGTGACTGGCTTCCTGATCAGCACCTCGTCATTTTCCTGAAATGGTTCATGAAACCTTCCTGCATGCCTCCTGGCTCTCTTCTCTGCCTGTCTCCTGAGTCTTTCCCCTGCCTTCTCGATTCTTCTTTCTTGGGTAGGTTCCGGATCTACTGGTGCCTTCACTATTCGGTCCCTTGGTATATTAGGTTTCATCCCATGATGAAGCACGGACGGAATCTGTCCTGTACTTTCATGTATGGTAGAATTTAAGCATTGACTAATGATGGGTATGACTTCCAACCATCGGTGGTGTTGTCTCGAAACGTATAAACGACACATCTTACTGATCTCTGGCATAATTCTCTCGGCCGGGTTTCCCTCTGGATAACGTACAGAATTAAATGCAAGCCCTATTCCCAAACGTTCCATAGCAGTTGAAAATTCCATACTGGTGAATTGTGATCCACGGTCACTTAACAATGTTTCAGGTTTACCCATACTTGGAATTACTGTCTTCTCCAATCTGTTGATCACATACTTGGACGTAGCTTTCTGAATTGGACACAGAGATACGTATTTAGAGAATACGTCTACAGTAACCAAAACAAACTGGTTTCCTCTCGTCAAACGAGGAATCGGACCAAAAATGTCCGTAGCAAAAAGTTATCTCGGCTTGCTAGGTAATATCGGTCTAGGAACTTCCTTCATTAGTTTAAATGAATATTTGCTTCGCTGACAACTGTCACAGGTCTTTATGACGTCGCGGATCGTTTGTCCCATTTGCCTCCAAACAAAAGTTTCTTGGGCAAGAGCCAGAGTTTTGTCTACACCTACATGAGCTGCGGTTCGATGTATCGTCCAAATAACTGGTTTGACAAGCTTGGGTGGGATCACAACTCTAAGCTTGGTGTGATTTTGATCGATATATTGACATATTATACCTCCCATCATGTGATACTTTCTAGCTTCTAACTCCGTTCTTCTAAAATCTGGATCGGCGTTATCCATCCTGCGTGTTAAGAAACGGTAAATCCTTCGCAAAGGTGTGTATCTCTTCTGAGTTTGTGCTAACATTTTCAACTTCTCCAGAGTTCCTTGGTCCTCTTGAACAAGATCTATGTGGTTGACAATTACCTCTTCACAAGGGTTTCTACTCAACACATCTGCCAACAGATTTAATATCCCAGGTCTATGCACAATGGTTGGGTTAAATTGTTGTAAGAAAAGAGCCCATCTGGTGATACGGTCGCTTGCTAAGTCCGTCTTCATAATAAATTGGAGGGCTTTATGATCTGTGATCACCGTTATGTCATGCCCAAATAATACCTTCTTCCACGTTTTAAGAGCATGAACCACTGCTAATGCCTCCAACTCCGTTGCATAATAATTCCTTTCACAATTCCTGAGTTTGCGACTGGTGAAAGCCAAATATCTGTGTCTGTTTGCATCATGCATCTGATATAGCATACCACTGATGCCTATCTTGGATGCGTCTGTCTCCACAAAAAATCTTCTAGCAAAGTCTAGGTATTCGAGTTTAACATTCTGGACTAACATATTCTTGGCTGCCAAAAATGCTTGATTACATTTGTTGTCCAATTTCCATCGATTTCCTTTCCTTAGCAAATCCTGCAGAGGTGCCATCGTTTCGGTATATTCAGGACAATGTGTTGAAAAGAACTGACACATTCCTAGAAACTGCCGAACTTCTTTAAGCTTTCTTGGGGTCGGAAATTCCGAAATAGCTATTATCTTCTTTGGATTGGGCCTGTATCCATCTCCATCGATTTTATGACCAAGAAATTCGATTTCCCCATAAAAGAACTGACATTTGTCGAAATTCACCTTAAAATTCGTCCTCCGGAGATCTTCAAAAAGCATTCTAAGGTGCCTGATATGTTCTGCTGTTTCAGATGCTATAATCAGGTCATCTATATAGCTCACTACATGTTCTTTAACTGCATCTGATAAATTCTCATCTAGTGCTCGGATCATCGCCGGACCACTATTCTTTACTCCAAAAGGTAAACGATTAAAAACATAGGTTTTATGGTCTAATAGGAATCCCGTATATTGTTTGCAGCCTTCTGCTAGTTCTATATGAAAATAGGAACTAGTCAGATCAATAGTAGAAAAGAAATTCTTTCGTCTGAATCTGCGCAACAGTTCACGAATAACAGGTGGTCTGTCGTGTTCAGGAAGAACTCTCTCATTAAGGGCTCTAGCATCTAGGCATATCCTCAGCTTACCATTAGGCTTCTTGACAACAGCTAAAGGATTCAAATAAGCAGTTGGCATCTTCTTAATAATTCCATCTCTCTCCATGTCGCTTATCATCGTACCGACTTCTTCTTTCCATTTGTCTGGTATGGGATATAAATTCTTGTGATATGGCTTGTCATCCATCAACTTGATGCTATAAGTAAAATTCTCTATTGAGTTTTGGTTTATCGTTAAATATGTCCTCGTATTCTGAAATTGCTTGATCAAATTGCTCCTGTATTTCCGGATTCATCTTACTCTTCATATCAGCTTTACTCTCGATAGACCTTTCAATGTTATATGCAATCTCATCCAATATATTCTCTCTGAAGAATGTCATCTCGGATTCCTGATTTTCAATGTCCTCTTCCTGAAAATACATGCGCCTACTCTGCATATCTATGATCAGGCCACTCTCACTTAAGAAATCCACTCCTAGGATCATATCAAAATGTAGTTGACCTACAACTAGGAACATTTGCTCAAAATATCTGGTTCCAACTCCAATATCCAAAAGTACCTGACTTACATTTTATGCTCTTGTCTGGGATCACCCCTTGAATCTTGCTAACAACAGTTGGCAACATCGTAACATCTCCTATCAATTTCAATTCTTCAAGGCATCCTATGGATATCAAGCTCACCATGGCCCCTGTATCTACTAATGTCTTTATTTCTTTTCCCATGACTTCCACACTAATAACTGGCAATTCATGTCGATTCCCCCGGTGGACTATATCTTCTTCTTCAATTAAATCTTCATCTTTAACCTGGTATGTTTCGACTATGATGATGGGTTCCCGATGACTAGCATGTCGATTCGGCGTTAATTTGTCGTTTTTTTCTGCACCACTCGTGCTTGCCCTATCGACATCTCGAATTAACCCTTCGGATGGTGCACTAGGTTGTCTATCCTCTCGCCTTGTTCTCCCGTACTCTTGACTTTCTTGTCTTCTTTCATTCTCATCATTCCGATTTGTATTGCCTTGTCTATTGGTTTGATTGGACTTCTGATTCTGATTATATCAGCCTCGATATCGGTTATTGTATCCGTTCCGGTTCTGATATCTGGAATTTCGATTGTAGTTCCTGTATCAACCATCTCTTGGATCTCGTTCATACGGCCTTTCATACGGTCCTTGATATCTGTCATTCCCACGGACGTTATGAATATTTCCTCTGTTCTCTTCGTTTCTTCTATTCCCCCATGAATCTCTCCTATCTGTCTGTGCTACATTATCGACAACTACCGCATTCACTTCTTGCGTGTTCCGATTTTCATTTCTCGAATTCCTAGGTGTCATCTGAGCGCTTGTGTAATCCAATCTGCGTAGGATATCATCGTAATGTTCAAGTGTATTCGCTCCCGATGCTATGAGTGATGTTTGGACTTATACTGGCAACTGCCTTGCTATTGCTTGTAACAGTTCGTCTTCTGGCAATGGAAGAATCAAAAATTGCAATTTAGCTAACTGAGATGTAAAATAATTTGCATAATGTGTTGGATGTGACGTAGAGTAACGTTTTGAGTACATTTCTGCTCTTACGTTTAACTGATCTTCTGCACTCCAGAATCGTCGTAAAAATGCTATGGCAAATTGTTCCAGGTTCGCAAAGTTGCTTCTAAACGCGCGAAACCACGTCAAAGCTGGCCCATCTAAGGCGCGTTCGACTACCCTTAGTTCTCTTTCCTTAGCTACCCGATGTTCCGCCATGTAATCTCGGATATCTATCAAAAATTCGACTGGTGTGACTCCTGTATTCCCAGAAAATTTTCTTGGTATCATCAAGATTTCTGATGATGGTCACCGGACCTGAGTATCGTTCATTCGTATTAGAAGTGTTTATAGAATTACCTTGAGGGGGTTGAACTAGTCCTTTCAAGAGTAACGTTTTGTTGCATTTGACTATTCATATTACGACCTATCGGTGTTTGATTCATCGATACATCCCCCGTTGTTACGTCTTGACTTGTGAAATTATTTATTATTGACTCCAGTTTAGTCAATCTATCTTCCGTTCGCTTTTCCACTATCTCGACTTTGGTTTCCAAATTGTTAATGAAATAACAGTCTGCATTCTGTTACTCTCTTCCAAATCGTTCTTCAATTGATCTATCTTATCTTCGCATGTTGTCTTAACTTGTGCGACCTGTTCCTTCAATTGATCTACATCGGTCCTGAACTGAGCTGAATCTATTTTCATCGTTTCTTTATTCTCAGTGAATCTCGCTTCCAAATTCGCCATACCTGCGATTAATTTCTCTTCCATCCCTGAACGCTTTTCTTTTGCTTAGGCTCGACCTCACTATACCGTTCTTCCACTATTGCACTGACTCTATTTTTAAACAATGCTAAGTTTTCATTAACTTTCTGATCTATGTCATCATCAATTTCCTAAATGTCCGCCTGCAATTGGTTTTCTAAGGATTTCAAGTTAAAATTAACCTCTCCTAAGACTTCCTCTTTGACTGTCCCAATTACTGATTTCAAACTTTTAATTTCATTACCTAAATTCGTTTCTAAACCTTTAATCTTGGATTAGAAAGATACTTCGGTGAACCATTCTTGTATTTTGCCTACATCTGTTACTAAACCATCTATGTCGAACCATAATTTCGATACATCTGATTTAATATCTTTCTGAATAGACATAACATCTGTTCTCAGATTAAGAATATTTTCTTCGCCTTTGTTTTCTAACTCTAGAATGTTTTTCCTTAACATGTGCAAATTTTTCTCTCCTTTCAATTCTACTGCCTTTATATCTGATTGTAAGGCCTTCATCATTTTTAACGTTAATTTATTTTCCAAACTCGTTAAATTATTTTTCAACTCTGTGTTACTTTCTTCACTACGAGCTTGTAATCTGATTTCTAACAATTTAAAATTATCTTTTAAATTAGCCCCACTAGCTTTTAAATTAGTTTCAGTACTACTCTGCAATCTCTCTTCTAATGACTTTAAACTATCTTTCAAATTACCTTCATTAGTGGACTGTAATCTTTCTTCCAATGACTTTAAACTATCTTTCAAATTACCTTCATTAGTGGACTGTAATCTTTCTTCCAATGACTTTAAACTATCTTGCAAATTACCTTCATTACTGGCCTGTAAAGCTTTTACATATTCTTCGCATCTAGCTGTAACCTAGCTTCTGAGTCATTTATCTGTTCTTTGACTTCCGATTCCATTCTAGTAATATTTGCCACAATGCCGGACATACTACTCTGAAAATCCACTAATACTTTAGCCAAATCGTCCGCTGACATAACTATAATTTCCAACTAAACGTTTTAATTCAGAGACGTTGGATAGCAAAACATTACAATGTTTCAATTCCTAACTACACTTGGGTATAAGAAAAATGACATATAATTAAACATGATATAACACTAATATGATTAACATGATCACTGGAATGGGCATACAAGTATATTGTCTGACCAAGTTCAATAAATTTTATAACACCATTAAATGAAATAGAGATCAATCTCCTCGTAACGTCAATCTTATGTGTTCCCATAGAATAAACAAAATCGAAGCCCCACGTATGGGAAAAGCCAATTCTCCCTCCTCTGCACCCGTTCATCCGTGGTATGCGATGACCCATCTGCCATTACATCGCATACCTGGCTTCCCAGGCCAGAGTGGAGTTAAATGAACATGAAATAAAATAAGGAATGTGTCGGAAATTCAGTTGAAATATCACAAAAGCAGAGGGTAACACGAGATAAAGTATCTCTGGGGTCGTTACGGGCTTAAATTTAATCATAATAGCAAATAGAAATGGGCGCCATCAACTGAACCCCTAGCAAACCACATCCTTCCTGGTTAAGCCTTAATTGAGACAAAGGCAAGGATTGGGAAAACAACATCATCATCAGATTACAACTAAGATAAAACAAAATTTATTTAAACTTAATCAGTCAGACATAAAAAGAAACACAAACCCTGCCTAAGAGTATGGTCGAATGTAAACGTTATGTTGTTATAGTCCTCAAAAATCGAACCATCTCTGTGCTATTTCAAATTATTTTTCATTCACATAAAAAAATAAAGATTACTTAAGTTCGCTTGAGTTCTCAGGGCCACCGTAGCACTATGTCTTTGCGTCACTGACATTTCGTGATCCCCGAGACCTAACTTTTCGTTAATTTAACATCAGTAATGTGGATGTCAAGAAATGTGAATCTGTCTAACACAAAATACCCTAAAAACACATATATTTAATTATTCACTCATTTCTATGGCTTAAATGGCATTAATCAATGTTGGAAATCCCAATAATTACTCCTTAAAATTTAACAATTAATTTATACACCATATTTACACTATTGCTGATCATTACTTGGTTGTGAATCAAAGAAAACTTCACTATTCATCGGTCATCACCATCATTATCATGAAAATAAAAAATGTGTCTCACACCAGTTCTCATCCCATTATTCGTTATATTCAAGTCAGAATAATTAATTAATTACCATCAGATCATTTAAATAAATATTATATTCATCAATTCATTAGATTATTCAATCATCGACACACTCTCATTTCATTATCTCATTTAAATTAAATTATCTCAATTTAAATTGTTCAATTCATTAATTTAAGTTGCAGTTCATCAATTTATTTAAATCATATCTCTTATTTAAATTTATTGTCATCAGCTCCTTTAATTAATTATCACCTTTTAATTCATTTATTCATCAGCTGTTTAATCATCTATTAATTTTTTAATTCAGTTAATTTATTCAACTATCAATTTATTTAATTCATCGAGTTTATTCAACTTTTAATTCATCGGGTCAGATCATTAATATGTTTAAACTTCAGATTATTATTCCATAAATTATTATTATTATTATTATGAGAAAATCTTGGATTATCAAAATTATTTAATTTCCTAAAAATTGTTTAATATAGGTTATAGAACGTTGTCTTAAAATTTTATCAGTTCCAAGTTATACCTCATATTTAATTATCATGCCAAAATAATACGTTGCCTTCACAAAATCATGTTGGATCTCACTATCCAAAACTTCACCACTTAATCTCACTTTGTCAAATATCACATTTGAATAACATAATTATTCCATATAACACCACAATTATTCAGCACACAGCATGAATCTCAAAAATATGCTAGACTGGGTTCAACAACCTCATGTCTGCCTCAAAATTGTCATTGGCAATATTGCAAACTTTAACCTGGCAACCTCAAAAACACCTATCAAAAATACTTCACATAATCACGTTGCATGATCCACAAAAAAATATAACTGGCTTCAGATGATTAACGCACACAATCTACAAGAACTGTAATTAATCTTGTCATATCTAGACAACTTCTTAAACAATAGGAAAATTACCTTAGTAATCGTAATCCAATTCAATATCTGGTTTAATTCAGAGCATAAATTCTCTTAAGATACTTATGATTTACTTAAAAAAACACCAATGTGTTATATCACCTCACACAAAAATATCTAATAATGATCTGCCTCAACATAAATTCTGACAATAAATAACTCATCTTACAAGATTCAATTACTTGAAATCCTTCTCAAAGGTATCAAATCACTCACAATGAGTATCAAAAGTATTAACTGTTAAATGAATATACTCTCAAAAGAGTATTGCAACAAACTATTGAATTGGCAAAACAAGAATTACAAAGTGTAACCCTGCTGACATTTATTTTTGATTTATTTAACAAAAATCAACTAATATGTGACTGGTAGTTTATTGTTTAATCCTCTTACGATCATAATTACACTCGGATGATAAAATGAGACCCTCGATTGGCAGGTAAGGTGAGTACCACCACACAATTACTCAAAGTAACTGGCCCCGCCTCGTAGACTATGATGAAAAATCCCTAAAATGACAGGTAAGGTGAGTGCCACCACACAGTTACTCAAAGTAACAGGCCCCGTCTCGTAGACTAATGAATGAGTGTACATGACTGGAATCAACAAGACTCTATTTGTCGCATAAAAGCGATATGCATTCACTTGAGTGAATAACATTTAATATCACCAAACAATCCAATAAAATAAAAAAATCCCTGCTGATGAATTGTACATACTCGCTAGTATGCAATGAACTGACGAAAAATTCTAATTATCGAATTGCAGATCACGAGTTCGAAACACTCGCTAAAAATATCCATAATCAAGAAATACTATCCTCACAGAAAAATATAAAGACCAAAATCCTGTCTAATAAAGTCAACCAATGGTGAGAACATTGGATAAATGTGCCTGCCATATCATATGGTAACACCATATTTTAGCAAATGGAGTGATAAAATATTTAAGCCATGTCGAAAAATAATAGTAGCACTCCTACCAAAAATATATATACGAGTATGCCCAGTGTTCATGAAAAATCATATCAGTAATGCCATAACTCTTACAATACCTTCATATTCCAGATGTTAATAGAATTCAAAGATCGTCGGTAATCCAAGTGTTTGTCACAGATTTCTCGCTAGATCGACGAAAACGCTGTATCACCCGCTGAACTAACACCTGACTCCATCCAAGTGAATTTGATGTCATATTTATCCTCTTCGTTAGGAACCGTATCCATCGCTCTGATCTGCCATCACGTCTCCGTATCCGCCTAGCACGACATGATGAACTGAAGATTATCCATCATGGATATTGTCCAATATCCTCCACAAAAGTTCAAAAACACAGAGTACCCCATACTCTCTTCGAATATGTCACGCCACTGTTCCATAAACTATTTGGTTGGCATTCGATAATAATGTTAGTCTTCACATCGGCTGAATTGCACTGGTAGAAAAATAATGTAGCTTCAAAAGTGTGCTGATTTGTCAGACACCCTGTATCTGTGTTCATATTGAATATATTTTATAACTGTTCATGATGTGTAACTATTATACTGCACGTGCCACTATTCACAAAGTGCATACGCTTACATATTTTAACTTGCCAAAAGCAGTAATGTTGGAACGGCCCCATGGTCGCCTTAAATATTTCGGTTCAAATGCATTATGAAATATGCTGTAATACTGCTGAAATAAATTCAAGTCCATCTGAATGTCCATAATAAAAGGTGTATAACTGTAACTGGATTGCACAATTGGACTGTTGAAATACAAGTCCTAACATCTCAAACTTGACAAAATGTCAAAGTAATTTTCAACTCGTTGACTATCGCATGGTAACAATATGTCGCCCACAGCACGACACGTTTCGCTTCACTGTCCATGTGTAATATGAGCAGGGCCGTGGAGAGCGGCGACGGGCCCCGGGGCTGGAATCTCCCGAGCCCCCCTCTATAACCAAACTCAGTGAAATTAATTTATAATCCTCGTTATTTTGCACAAACTGATTTTGCAGAATTTTGTTTTTGCACAAAATGTTCATCACGAAATCACTTACAAGAACATAAAAACAGCAATAATAACAATAATAATAATTGTAGCTTGCTGAACTGCTATGCCCAAGATCGGGGGTATAATTCCGGTCTAAGTCGTCGGATTTTTAAGAGCATTAAAATCCTTCAATATGCCTTTATTCGGAGGTGAAGTAAAGCCGGCGGGATCATGTCTTAGATTTATGTCATGTAAAAGAACCTACCACTACAATTGGTAGTGTGTAGCCAAAATTTGTAGGTTATTTGGTTAGAAACGCTCTATCAAGTTCCAACGTTCACAGCTAGTGTTAGTTACAGTGGCGTCTGGTAACCAAAGTTGGAACTACTTGAAATTGAACGTGTTGAGGAGCCTACGGGTGGTCAATTGATATGTCCTGACATGACCATTGGCTGCAATAAATACTGTATTAATAACATTTCAATTATATATTCCACTAAATCCTGGCTATATTTATTATCATAAGCAGAGCGTGAATTACTATCAATATTCAGTAAATAAGTTAATGCTGGTATGTAAAATTTACAACAGTGAAACTGGAGGAATGTATGCAAAATTATTTGCAAATGCGTTGTTTATACCTGACAAGCGCGTACCAATGCATTATTTTCAATTAACAAATATAAATATCACGAGTAAAGACATCGAAAACTAGATAATCTTTTTCATTAAATTCACTATACTGTTTAGTTTTGGCGTTTGACAGATTTAAATTTGTCCCGATGAGGTAACATAGTAAGCATGACCAGTGTTCAGATTTAAGTTCAGCAGATCCATTGTGTAATCAATAATTTTAGAATTCCAGTGATACTCGTAAAAACAATAAGCTCGTTTGTCGTACACAAATTTGAAAAAACTTGCATTTACCGGACCGTAATGTCATCGCTTTTACAGTATTTAACTTGAAAAAAAAAACACATTGATAAATGCTGTTGTCCATGAACTCGGAAACAGGTGGGTTCGAATTCCACCGTCGGTGGTTCTAAGCTTATTTTCCAGGATTCATCGTTTTAACCCTATAGCCAAAGGCTGTAGTTGCACCATCGTACATTCACTTCCTCCTCATTTCTATCCCAAATTAATTTAAAATATTGTTTTCGCAAAAGAAGAAAATGTGAATTTTAACTATATTTTGAAATTTGCAGTCATTGAACTTCTTATAATTTAATATTGCTTTGCTGTAAGCAAAACTAGAGTAAGGTTCTCCTAGGATATGGAATATCACCAAGCTCAGAGTGGGGTCCGGGGGTCTTCCTCCGGAAAATTTTGCAAATATTAGGTCCAAATTATTGAGATATAGGCCATTTAGGTGATTATTTTTGTGATATTTTGGAGTAAAAATTTGGAGAACATTGACATTAATGGCTACAGAAAAGACTCTCCGATATTGAAGTTAAAGCTCTCGCACCAAGTAAGACCCCGTGGTGTAGCGCACCAATGACCGTGATGGGGGTCTACAGCAAGTCTGCAGATTGGAGGTTCGAATCCCGGCGCTGACAGCGGCCATCCTGAGTGGGGATTTTCACACTTCCTCCAGACAAATGCCGGGAGTGTACCTTATTTCAAATCCAGGGACACCTACCCTAGTTACAACAATGTTGCCAATACACCTCTCGTATTATACACTTGCCTCCCCTTCAGTCTACACAATTCGCACGTTCCTTGGTTTTCTATTTTGTTCGCTGTTTGTGAATCTTATAATTTACTTCATTAATATTTGTGAAAACTACTACTTTACAGTCAACTTCATTCCATAATGTGGAGGCCTTCAGAAACAAACCGGAAAATTAACGCGTCAGCAAATACTGAATTATATCTACAGTAGGCCCACTAGTTGATGCAAACGATTCCCAACCG
This sequence comes from Meconema thalassinum, assembly GCA_946902985.2. Taxonomy (NCBI): domain Eukaryota; kingdom Metazoa; phylum Arthropoda; class Insecta; order Orthoptera; family Tettigoniidae; genus Meconema; species Meconema thalassinum. Next base: position 1,205,510,638 of record OX336388.2, read on the forward strand.
AGCGCCAATGGTTCATTGTCCACCAGTGATACTAGACCTACTAGGTACCAAGTACACGGGTTAAATGTCACAAGCCCCTAAATGAACTAACAACTGTAACGACAAATATGCCTATTATTAACTGTTGAGTAAGACTACGAATGACACCGCAGTCGGGAAGCTGAATCCTGCATTCCTGCCGCGGCTTCGTCAGGACCCGTAGTCATTTCCAAGTCGTAGATAAAGATAGCAACTCATTTTATGTTTAACGGTACTGAGACTTAAAGCGTATCATGAAAGGGCTTGATTCGCAAGGGAAAGTATCTCTTCGCGTCCTGAAAAATAAGTGCTTTGCAGATCGATGCCGCTCTTAGGAATAATCGGCGTAGAAATTTCTAATAATATTAACAGCCACTGCAGTAGCTCAAAGCAAAATTGTATTTATATTAATATTCGACAATACTTCATCTTAATTTTCTTCTAAATTGAGCAGAGTTCAAATATTTGGTCTTAGGAAAATATGCGCGGTTGCCTACATGCAATATATTAATTTCTCCATCGCCATGCGTACACCACTGACGTTATTTATTGTTGTTTTAAGGGGTGGAACAGCTAGGCCATCTGCCCCTACCACTGACGTGACTTATTGTTGTGTAAATGGGCGGAAGAGCTACGGTAGGTCATCTGTACTTACCACTAACGTTCCATGAGAGGAATTGGAAAACAAACCTGAGTGGTTAAGTGCCCTTGCTTAATTGTCATTTTTCTCCTGGTTAATTAAGCACTCAGTCCAGAAAACTACTGGAATGTTACCTTAGTTTCAGTCTTTGGATAAATTTCCCAACTCTAGTACCTAGGATTGTTGATCGTATTGAATGAACCAGTTATAATAATAATAATTATACTGCACCTAAACATACAGATAATTGAAATGTTAGCGTTTCTTTTCTCAATTCAGTATAGACTACTAGAAGATGAACAATTTCGCGTACACTTCTTCCATCTATGTTTGACAACAGAATCATCCCACCCTTTCGCAAGATATTTAGCCAGCAATTATAATTTTTCACATAGTGCGAAAGTGAATTACTTGGGGACGATCACCTCGCTGTTCCTCCCCTTAAATAACAATAACTACAAAGTGAATTACTGTGTGGACGCTACTTTAAAATGTATTTAACTTACCTGCCTGCACGGCATACGATACGTCTAGCTAGACCACATATTCTTTTCAGACACTATCACCTCTAAGCTCGATGTGACACACCAAATTTGAAACTCTTGAGCTAGCTGACCAAACACACCAGTCATTTGAAGGATCGGTGCTTAAGCCGAATAAGCTAAATTTAGAATAATGGAATGCTCTCTCTGTCTTCAGGTATATTCTGAGAACAATACATAGCGAAGCCCCATCGCCTAAGTTGACAACTTTAAGACAGTTGTTCTTCCTACAAGCGCTTTGTAAAGGAAAATATTGTCCATTTGACAGAATACGTTTCCAATCCTTGTAACAATGTTCACAGATAGTTCATTTCATTCACTAAATGATTGCCAGTAACAAATTCAAGTCACATACAGGCAATAATAAATCAATACCCAATCGGGCCCATTCTCCTAGGATGCCGGGCCCCCCTAGGAGGGTCGGGCCCCGGGGCACCAGCCCCGCCTGTCCCCCCCCCTCTCGTCGGGCCTGAATATGAGGTTAAATACTGGCCTCATTATACTGCTTCGCTGTGCTGTTATACATTGAGAATGTAGCTTAAATAATGTTTCTCAATCCTAGTGTAATACTGCGTATTGCTTCGGTAAATTGTAAGCTTGAAAAAAAAAACATTGCTGTTCCACGTGAATACGACTGCGATGTTGAAATAACATGTGTCTAAACACCGGCTTCCTTGCTAAAGTTAGCGGCTTGCATGTCTTGCCCTACGGACAGCATGTGCTCCACAAGCGAACTCCTGATACTGCATTGCAGGCTTCGCCTAGCGACTCTCTCCTGCACGTAACTCTCCGTATTGCACTGCCTTATAAACTGTTCTGTTATAGCACAACTTGATCCACTCAACTGGACTGCTGGAATACTTCTCTTCGCTAGTGTCACTGCACTCGGCCGTCTCGCCTTGACCTACCACGTGACTTCCTCCTTCCTTCCGCTGTCTGACGTCACAGATCTAACCTCGACCACACTATCTTCAGCTATAAAGTCATAACATAACTTGAGGAGTTGTCTACCTTTCTTCAAGTTATTGTCAATAAGATTTCTTGATATTTCCTTCCCTTCTGAGGTTAGATAAGATTTTATTCCAAATTAATCTTTATAATCATCCAGTATTTCTCCCATAATTCCTTATGTTTGAGGGGCAGTGGCCCCATCTCCCTCGGCCTCCTACCTCATTTCCTACCATTCTTCTGACTCGATCTGAGCGCTATCTTTTCTCCTTGCCCAAAAATCTCAACTATGGCTCGATCACAACTGGCGTAGCCGATAGCCTCAACTAGGTATCGGGTACAATACTTTGCCAATAAAGACACGCAGGTCTTTTGTGTATCCTCTTTCGCCCACGCCACGGTGTACTGCGCATGATGAAATCTATAATTTTAAAAAAATATTCCTATTTTTGACTTCCGAAGGTTGGCTGGTATGCACATTGGTTGGATGGCTACCATTAGGCAAAGTATACATTAACAATTCCATATGTATTAAAAAGTTGCATCATTTAGGGGTTTTAACATTATGGGCATCATCCATGTATACTGGGGAGTGTGTGAAGTTTATTTGATAACCTGTGTTATTATGTTGTGTACGCTTGTAAATGAGGCCAGGATTGGGAAGGAGGTGATTGTGGAGTTTTGACAAACCACAGTATATGCCTGGAGTAGAGGTAGCCACAGGAAACCAATTCTAACATTGCTCAGGTGGGAATCAAAACCACATTCTACTCAGCTGTCCTCATGAGGCTGAGTGGTCCATATTTCAACCCCCACACCAGTATTACAGTTCTTGTCAGAGCCGAGAATCGAACCCATACCTCAAGGATGCTAACCAACAACATTAACGATTACATAACATGGTGGTTAAATGTTTAAAATAAATTAACAACAAATATTTCGAGCCAAGGACAAAATGTCTAAAACAATTGTATTACAAAATGCAACCGATAAAAAATTAAATAAAGGAGCAAAATAACGAGAATAAACAAAAATCTATGTGCCAAAAGAAACAATCAACCACAAAACAAGGTCAGACTGACTGCATGGCCAGTACACCAGCTGTATCCTAGCCTCAATTACAAATACTGTACCCGATACCTAGTTGAGGCTATCGGCTACGCCAGCTGACATTGAGCCGTAGTTGAGATTTATGGGAAAAGTTGTAAAGATAGCGCTCAGATCGAGTAGAGAGGAATGTTAGGAAATGACGTAGAAGGTCAAGGATCAAGAAGGCACTGCCAGTCAAGCAGATGGAATTATGGGAGGAATATTAAAGTCTTATTAAGATCTATATGGAACATAGAATTATATCGTCTCAGAAGAGAAGAAATGTCAAGCAATATACACACATCAAAAAAAGTTTTGCATCACCTCGGTTCCAAGAGTTCCGGAACCGTTAAATACAAAGGGAATAGAGATCAACACAAACAACATTTCAGCTCGTTTTATTGCTCATGAGACCCACACATTGCATGTTGTACCATCATACGGCTAGACTTTCAGCATTTGTGGTCCAGATTGCAGTACACACCACTACCTCTAATACCCAGTAGCACGTCCTCTTGCATTGATGCATGCCTGTATTCGCCGTGGCACACTATCCACAAGTTCATCAAGACACTGTTGGTCCAAATTGTCCCACTCCTCAACGACAATTCGGCGTAAATCTCTCAGAGTGGTTGGTGGGTCAAGACGTCCATAAACAGCCCTTTTCAACATATCCCAGGCATGTTCGATAGGGTTCATGTCTGGCGAACATGCTGGCCACTGTAGTCGAGCGATGTCGTTATCTTGAAGGAACGCATTCACAAGATGTGCACGATGAGGTCGAGAATTGTCGTCCATGAAGACAAATGCCTCTCCAATATTCTGCCGATATGGGTGCACTATGGGTCGGAGGATGTCATTCAGGTATCGTAAAGCCGTTTCGGAGCCTTCCATGACCACCAGTGGCGTACGTCGGCCCCACATAATGCCACCCCAAAACATCAGGGAACCACCACCTTGCTGCACTCGCTGGACAGTGTGTCTAAGACGTTCAGCCTGACCAGGGTGCCTCCAAACACGTCTCCGACGATTGTCTGGTTGAAGGCATATGCGACACTCATCGGTGAAGAGAACGTGATGCCAATTCTGTGGGGTCCATTCAGCATGTTGTTGGGCCCATCTGTACCGCGCTGCATGGTGTCGGGGTTGCAAAGCTGGACCTCGCCATGGACGTCGGGAGTGAAGTTGCGCATCGTGCAGCCTATTGCGCACAGTTTGAGTTGAAACACGACGTCCTGTGGCTGAACGAAACGCATTATTCAACATGGTGGCATTGCTGTCAGGGTTCCTCCGAGCGGCAATCCGTAAGTAGCGGTCATCCACTACAGTAGTAGCCCTTGGGCGGCCTGAGCGAGGCCTGTCATCGACAGTTCCTGTATCTCTGTACCTCCTCCATGTCCGAACAACATCGCTTTGGTTCACTCTGAGACGCCTGGAAACTTCCCTTGTTGAGAGCCCTTCTTGACACAAAGTAACAATGCGGACGCGATCGAACTGCGGTATTGACCTTCTAGGCATGGTAGAACTACAGACAACATGAGCAGCGTACCTTCGTCCTGGTGGAATGACTGGAACTGATCGGCTGTCGTACCCCCTCCGTCTAATAGGCCCTGCTCATGCATGGTTGTTTACATCTTTGAGCAGTTTTAGTGACATCTATGAACAGTCAAAGGGACTGTATCTTGGATACAATATACACAGTCAACGTCTATATGCCGGAGATCTGGGAACCGAGGTGATGCAAAACTTTTTTTGATGTGTGTATATGGTAATAACTTGAAGAAAGACAGATAATCCCTTAAGTTATTGTATAACTTAATAGCCGAGATGATGGTGGTCGAGATTATATTTGTGACGCATGACCACAGTAGGTGGGGGAGCATCACGTGACAGCGCCAGGTACGAGCTCCTTAACGCAGTCCAGACACATCAGTCGAATTCAGTCGTCAGGGCTGAGTAGTACACATGCGCAGAGCGTACGGTAAAGTTGAGCGGTGCACAGCACTTGTTACGTGGCGTGAAAACGAACAGTATTACTTAACCAAGCAGAGAGCGGAAGTAGGTCAATGAGCCAAGGCGAGCAACGCACGGTAGACGGCGAGAGGACCGGTTACGAGGCATGTTGTACGGGCCATGTAAGCAGGAGAAGGCTGGGGTCAGAACAGCATTGTAATACGAGATTGAGAACTTTATTTCGAGCTGCATTTTGTAACGCAGAACAACACAGCGAAGCGGCATGGCGAGGCCGGCTTTAAGCGTAGATCATTCTGGAACAGTGCAGTAGATCCGAGCGGGCTGTTTCCGACTTTTATACGCACTTCATTTCAACATTCAGTTACAACATTGAGTTGGGACTTGTATTCAGTAATAGAATTGTGCAGGCGGATGGTTGTAATATACTGCAATTATGAACTTAGATATTCAAACGACATTACGACTATGCATTTCATAACGGAACATGTAGAGCGACCATGGGGTCAAGCTAACATTAACGCTTTTAGGCAAACGAAATGTTACAATTATATGCACTTATGAACATTAGCATGTGCATTAATGCAATTCCTTTTTATGAATTATTATAGAATATCGAGTACGAACACAGCTACAGGGTGTTTCAAAAACTTATACACTCTCATAAATAAAATTTATTTTCTGCAAGTGAGACTTAACCGCTGTGGAGATTGAACTTTTAACAAGCAAACCGAACATTGTATGGGAGAGTGGCGTAACATTGAGGAAGAATATGGGGTACGCTGCTTTTATGAACATTTACGTAAGAATTTGGACAGTATCCGCTATGGATAACATACAGTTCATCATGTCGGAGTAAACGGAGACAGAGACGCGATGGCACCACGGAGCGATGGATTCGATTCCTGAAGAAGAGGAGGTCTAACAGCTGATTCACTTGGGATATGAAGGCGATCGTTTTTGCGTGGGTGATACGATATTCACGTCGATCTTTCGAGAAAATTACTACACACGAAGATAATCGACGATCTTTGAAATATATTAACAGCTGATATGAGAAGGTACTGTAAGAGTTATGACTTTCTGATATGATTTTTCCATGAACACTGGGCATACTTGTATATTTTTCTAGTAGGAGTTCTACGATTATTTAGACATGGCTTGGACATTATTTGCTCCATTTTGCTAGAATATGGCGTTACCATATGATATGGCAGGCACCATTATACCAAATTCTCACCATTGGTTGGCTTTATTAAGCAGATGTTTGGCCTTTTAGACATTTTCCAGTAAGGATAGTTTTCGTGGATAGTTATTTTTTTGTGACGAGTATTTCGAACTCGTGATCTGCAATTGGATTATTTAAATTACTTCGTCAGTTCATTGCACACTAGCGAGTGTGTATTATTCATCAGTAGGGATTTTTCCATTGGATTGTTTGGAGATATTAAGATGTTATTCACTCAAGTGAATGAATATCGCTTTTATGTGACAACTAGAGACTTGTTGATTCCAATCTGGTACATTCACTCATTTAGACAACGAGATGGGCCTTTCGTATTTATACGATTGCGTGGTGGTACACATCTTTACCCATCGTTCAGGGCATTATCATGTTAGACAACGGGGCAAGGCCTTTCGTATTTATACGATCGTGTGGTGGATACTCATCTTACTTGCCATTGAGGAACTCATTTTTATCATCCGAGTGTACTTGAGATTGTAAGAGGATCAAACAAGAAACTACTAGTCAAATATCAGTCGAATTTTGTTAAATAAATTAGAAATAAATGTCAGCAGGGTTACATTTTTTAATTCTTGTTTGCCAATCCAATATTTTGTTGCTATACTCTTTTGAGAGTACTTTCAGTTAACAGCTGTTACAGCTGATGCTTTTGATAATTTTTATGATTGAATTTGATACCTTTGAGAAGGATTTAAAGTAATTGAATCTTGTAAGATGAATCATTAATGGTCAGATTTATTTTAAGGCAGATCAGTATTGCATATTTTGATATGAGAGATTATAGCACATTAGTGTTTTTCTGTGAAGTGAATTATGAGAATTTTAAGAGAATTTATGCTATTTGAAAGCAGATCTTGAATTTGATGTCGATTACAAAGGTAATATTTTTCCTAATTGTTTAAGAAGTTGTCTAGATGTGATCAGATTAATTACAGTTATTGGAGATTGTGTGCGTTGAAAATTTGAAGCCAGTTATATAATTTGTAGATCATGCAACGTGATTAAGTGAAGTTTGTGATAGGCATTTTGTGGAAGTTGCCAAGTGGAAGTTGCAATATTGCTAATGTATTTTGAAGCAGACATGAGGTTGTCGAACCCAGTCTAGCATAATTTTTGAGATTCATGCTGTGCGCTGAATATTTATGGAGTTTTGTGGAATAATTGTGGTATTCAAATGTGATATTTGATAAAGTGAAAATATATAATGTAATTGTGGATAGTGAGATCCAACGTGAATTTGTGAAGGCAATAATATTTTTGGCATGATAATTGAATACGAGATATAACTTGGAAGTGATAGAACTGTAAGACAGCGTTCTATAACCCATATTAAACAATTTGTTAGGAAATTAAACAAATACATAAAGTTGATAATACAAGATTTTCTGATAATAATAATTAATGAAATAATAATCTGAAATTTAAGCATATTAATGGTCTGACCTAATGAAATAAAAATCAGAATGACTAGATGAAGTAATAAAAATCTAAATAACCAGATGAATAAAATTTAAATAAGTTGATAAATTAAATTTTGGAATAAATCAATGAATTAAATAAATGGATGAATTAAAGATTGAATAAATAAGCTGATTTAGATAAATTAATAGATGATTGAACAGATGATGAATAACTGAATTAGAAGGTGATAATTAATTAAAGAAGCTGATGATTAATAAATTTAAATGAATTTAAATAAATTTAATTGAGATATGATTTGAAGAATTGCAACTTGAGATGATGAATTAAACAATTTATATTGATGATTTAAGATGATTTAATCTGAAGGAGATGATGAAAGGAGAGTATGTGGATAATTAGAGAGCATAAAGAATTGATTATTGTAATATTCATTTAAATGATTTGATAATAATGAATTAATTATTCTGACTTGAATATATGGATTTTGAAATGAGAACTAATGTGAGAAATATTTAATTTTGATGATGATGATGATGATTATAACCAATGAGTAGTGGATTTTCTGTGATTCACAAACAAGCAATTATTAATGACAGTGTAAATAGTGTAAATTAATTATTCGATGTTTAGGAGCAATTTACTAACATATTCAGCATTTGAATAATGCCATGCAAGCCATAAATTATGTGATATTTAAATATGTGATTAGAATATATGTGTTTAGACAGATTAATTATATTTTTACATCCACATTCATGATGTTAATTTAAAGAGAAGTTAGGTCTCAGGTATCACGAATGTCAGTGACGCAAAGACATAGTGCTACGGTGATCCTGAGAACCCAAGAGAACTTTAGAATTTTTTTCTATTTTATGTGGATGGAATACACTTTGAGTAGAATAGAGATGGTTCGATTTTCTGGACAATGACAATTTAACGTTGGCATTCGACCATGCTCTTAGGTAGGATGAGTGTTTAATATGTCTGTCTGACTATCAAAGTTGAATAAATTTGTTTTCATCTTAGTTGTGATCTGATGATGATGTGATTTTCCTATTTCTTTCCTTGTCTTAATTAAGGCTTAACCAGGAAGGATGTGGTTTGCTAGGGATCCATTTGATGGCGCCCATTTATATTTGCATTTTTTTAATTAAATTTAAACCCGTAACGACCCTGGAGATACTTTATCTCGTGTTACCCTCTGCTTTTGTGATATTTCAACTGAATTTCCGACACATTCCTTATTTGACTTCATGTTCATTTAACTCCGCTCTGTCCTGGAAATCCAGGAATGCGATGTAATAGCAGATGGGTCATCGCATCCCCAGGACGAACGGGTACAATACATACCCGCCCATATTTACGTTTTTTCCGTAAAATTTACGGAAAGGCAGTGCGTTTTAAGACTTTGCAGATGAACTATAATATTTTACGGATTTACGTATAAAGACCTTTTTAACATTCGCGCCAGAACAAGCTCCCGTATGCCGCCGATACCTGCTGTGTGACCAGCGCTCATTCGATACATCGCTCTGAACTATATTCATCCATTCGTTACGGTCTTCGACTGGGAATACGAGATGCGTCCTGATTTGCCTGAATCCTAGTCGATCGATATTGATTTTTTTGTGTTGAATGAAAGCTCTGGGATAACCGTTTGCTTGTTCTTTAATGCGTTGATTAGTTAGATAACCTTTACCGTTCTGCATAAAAAAGAGTTATTTTCTTCTTCACCGTGAATTACAAAGCGTAGGTCGTGTTGTAGTAACGGTAACGAAAAATAACTAAAGTATTGAAAATTAGCTAATTTTTCGGTGGATCTTTGGAGGTAACAAAATTTCGCTGAGGTCGGTTTAAATCATTTTATTCGCAAAATCTTTCGAAACTCATCCGATACCTCTCATTTCTGTTATTGACCTCTACATTTGGAGACTATCTCAAATATAAGTCCAGAAATAATTCGAAATAATTTAATGTCGCAATCTTGCGAAATGAGACCGTTTCGAAAAGAAATAACGAAAAAGCTTCGAAATACATTTATTTTAAAACTCTGTCCGTCTCGTAAATTTGCGACATCCAGTACGGTTAATTCGAAATTCCGTTATAAGTCAAATTTTCCTTCGAACTTACGTTCCATAGGATATATAGTCTAACTGGTTATCTCTAAAACTTTTATAATTTGTGATTCGAAGGAGAATGTGCCCTCTTGTATTATTCGTGCAATCCTCTCAGCATTATTCGTAAAATTCGACACCTACTTCGAACTTTCATCCTCCAAAATCATATCCTCAAGACGGCCGGATGACCGCACGACTTGCTTGGGGGAATCTCGTCAAACTGACCGAGATCGACGCCAGTTGCGTAAAATCATAAAACCCGTGTCCGATCGCGAACTTGTGATCATGAGGACTGCGGGAAGCCTGTTAAAGGTGATTGGGCACCCTTCACGGAACATTTCCAAATCTACTCGCCACTTTTCCCATGACCGTACACTTAAAAGCTTACGGGGAGCGAGAAGTGCATCAACCCAGTTAGAAATGACTACGTAGCATCGCAAAATCATTTCTGCTCGTGATCCACCGTGATCTCCCAACCACAGTATAGGGACAGCGGGAATCACGGCGCCGACCGTACTACGTGTCCATAACTGCTCGTGAATTTTAACCATGCCCAACCTCAAGCTTGCCTCCGCCATTCTGCCTGGACAGATAGACAGGCAGACAATCGTTGAACAGCCGGGTGCAGCGCCGATTACATATTATCGCGTTCTTGGTGTCCAACCGCGAGGACAACGTGAATTTCGTAAAACAGTAGAGAGCGGTAGCGATTGCGATACATAACGATATTTCTCCACATTCGATAATGAGGACAACTGGATTTTTGCCAAATGGACAGCAAGCGGAGCCGATTGCGTAATAATGCTATATTTTCCCATACGCGATCTCGAGGGCAATGAAAATCTCGTTGAACGACTAAAAGTGACACCGATTATGTAAATCGCGATTTTTCTCCCTGTTCTATCATGAATACGACTGGAATCTCGTCAAACGGCGGAGACCAGCGCCGATCGTGAAACATCTCTATATGTCTCCGTGCTTGACTGCGAAGACCGAATGTGAACAAATGTTTAGCCTGATTAAGAGGAACAGGACACAGTTCAGGTCATCGATGTCCAATGGAACTCTGGAAGCCTTTTCCATTTTGAAGACCATAAGGTCTGAAGCATGTTATACAAACACTCATTCTATTGACTTTCTGAAGAAAGCGAAGCAAGAGCCACAACTTTAGCTCTTAAATTAAACCCTTATGTTATCGGTTACTGTAGTGTTTTATAATAATGCTGTTGTACTCTTGATTCTCCGAAGTGAAGAAAATACATGATTTTATTGTGTCAAATGAATCACTGGAGTGTTTCTATTTTGAAGACCAGGAGTTCTGTTCCCTGTTATACCAGCACCTTTTCTCCTGACTATGCAGGAAGCTAAAAAAAAGCCACAGCTATGAATTTAAAATTGCAAATAATTTCCAGTGAGTGATGAGTGTTTTACCTAGGTATATTATTTCGAGGAAGTCCTGTTATATCTATGCTCCAAATCAAAATTCACCACACTGCTTCTTGAGGGTCATGCTCGTCTACAAATAATTGGCATATGATGTAAGTAGATAAGATTTCATTGAAATATCCCGTTTAAAGTATGAATTACTGTATTTATAACCCAGGAGGATTAAGTTTTCAAGCCGGGGTGTGTCGAAATTTGTTAGAATTTTTGGCGTGCACGAGTCTTGCTATAAGCCCGTTTTGAAAGTTTGCAGATATGGAAATACACACTACAATAAACCACAATATCACAGGTTATCAAAGAAACTTCTCACTCGTTCAAGTATATGGGGATGATGCTCTTGACGTTTAAACCCCTAAATGATGCGACAACGTTAGTACGTTCTTGTCAGCTGTGCCCAAGTTTGCAGGCTCGAATCCTGGAACAGTCAGTTGGTATTTGAGGGTGTGCAAATGCAAGGGAGCCGTATCTGTAATTTACTGGTACCTTAAAGATGCCCTTCGGGGCAAAATTCTGGCACCCCAGCATCTCTGAAAGCCACAGTAGTTATTAGGGACGTAAAACTGATAATATTATTATTAAAACAAGATCAAAAGAAATAACTTCATAAAGCTAACAAAATATACCGTATTTATTCGGCTATAGGACCTCCTTTTCGTTTCTAAATTTTTAGTTCCGAAGTTGAGGAGGGGGGGGGGGGTACTATAAACTCAAACTTCGCAAAAATGCATTATTTTGGGAAAGGGTAAAAATAAGCTATTTTATTTTGATGCCTCACAGAAAAATATATTTAATCAAAATAAACTAAGGCTTTAATCAGCCCATTATGAGACTGCCATAACCTAACTTATCCACCACTATTCCCGGCTACCCCCCCCCCCCCCCCCACACATGACTTTCACTACTATCCCTACTTGCTTAGTATCAAAGAAATAGAATGGAGAAAGTATCAGACATTGAAATGCAAATTTTATTTTTATTTGATCATAGGGAGGGAGATTGCATCAATTAGTAAATGAGTGAAGATGCTTAACGATCATATCTCACTAACATTTGTAAACACAACAGAGTACATATTATTCTCATATTTCACATTTATGTACCAATAACGTGTCACACAAACGCCGTCGGTTCTTGCAACAAATGAAATTTGTTTGAAATAAAACTGAGAAGAAGGCTGCCGCAAACACCACTTCGAATCTCAATACGCTGCCGAAGTCGACGTCACTTCCACTCCGTTGCCAAGTAACTGGAGCAATACAACATGGCTCCTTGTAGCTTGCCTCGTCGTTGAGCTGTCATTATTTCCTATTTGTATCGTATAAAACTGTACATGCATGGATGTCCAGAGGCAAGAAAGCATAGAAAAGTTTATTTTCCACAGTAATTTAACATAGTTGTCCAATAAAGTTGTAAAATATTGTGTTCTTAGAGATGTGGCCTAAGATATTTAACTTAAATTAAGTGAAAACATTAAAATATAACATCTCTGGATATTGTGAATCACGGCCCGTATGAATGATCAATACTACGGAAAATAAAGTACCCTAGGCCCTACCAGTAAGTGACGAATAAAATGAACTTAAAGACTATCAATGGATAAGGGAACAGTTTAAAATATTTTGCATGAGCGTTTATGCCAAATCTCATCAACGGCTTTAGAAGAAACAAAGACTGCGTTTCAATACAATTTGTGTGTTGACCACATCGCCGTGTTTGTTTGAAAACGAATCAAATTAACAAAGCCTGACCTGTGTACTCAGTAACAGGTTAGAGAAGTCTACAATTAAGGCCTATCGTCCTAACTCATTCTAAATAATGGGTCATTTTTCCTATCCTAGCTTAAATATTCAGTCACTAAAACTGACATGAAAATATCCAAGGCAGCATAAAACTGCCTCTTTCAACAGTAAGCGGCTGTATTCTGGTGTTAGATTTTACCCTCTCCGACTAATTATTATACATTAGTAAAATGTATCACATAAAGTAATTGATGCATACATGTATGGTACACTCAAGTTAGTACAGTTTGATCAGTGATTTGTCATTTGGAGAGGAGGGGGAATATTATTCCACTATTCCACAAAGAATAATCTCCAAGGCTGGAAATTGGTCTGTGTAACTATGTTCCAATCCAAACAATGGGAATGAGGGTGATGGTTCTTATGGTACTGAGGAGTGGGTAAAAGGTAATTAGGTTATTAGCCCATGGAGTAAGGAAATAAAAAATATTGGGCAATGATATAGAAATTTACTCCATTCTTGGTGTAAAATATGAATTATTTACCACAAGCCTCCAATTTAACTAGCTAGCTAACTCACTGTAAAGGTACCGGTACAGTATGATTGGGATGTCCTCTCTGACAGCCTTACTAACGCAGAGGTAACCAGATCATACCAATGGTTTGAGTTAAGCAATGAATTTAATGAGGTAGGCCTATACTAACAAAAACATTATCTAGAAAATATTTACGCTAACCACCCCTTCATGATTAAAATTCATTACTTGACCAACAGAACTAAACAAAATCAGCCTACATTCCTGTTAGGGGATAATGGCCTCAATAACCACCAACACCCAACACCACCTACCTGCCATTTGGTACCGTAGCCTATTACATAATTCACTACAACCTGTGATAAAATGACCTGTTACAACTCCAATTAAACTCAGTTGCTCAATAATAAAAAAAGGCCTATTGTGAGGGGCGAAAAACACATCCATACTTCTGCAGGAGCTTGTAAGTTGAATCGCAGGGGAGTAGCCTACTTCCCAATAATATACCAGTAACTTACTTCCTGATATCCATTAAAGATGTTTGGTATAAACATTGCAGTTAAGTATTAAGCCTCGATATTTTGAATAGCAATATAGTTTTATTATACAGTATTTCATAATAAATGTACAATACTGTAGCATTCCATAACTTCATTGTACTAGCCTAGTTTTACTGTCCAATGTTTGAAAAATTGTCCAGATAAGTAATGCACAAGAAACTGACTAAGTACACACATAGGTTATTATAGCCTATTTCAACTTACACACATCAAAAAAAGTTTTGCATCACCTCGGTTCCAAGAGTTCCGGAACCTTTAAATACAAAGGGAATAGAGATCAACACAAACAACATTTCAGCTCGTTTTATTGCTCATGAGACCCACACATTGCATGTTGTACCATCATACAGCTAGACTTTCAGCATTTGTGGTCCAGATTGCAGTACACACCACTACCTCTAATACCCAGTAGCACGTCCTCTTGCATTGATGCATGCCTGTATTCGTCGTGGCATACTATCCACAAGTTCATCAAGACACTGTTGGTCCAAATTGTCCCACTCCTCAACGACAATTCGGCGTAAATCTCTCAGAGTGGTTGGTGGGTCAAGACGTCCATAAACAGCCCTTTTCAACATATCCCAGGCATGTTCGATAGGGTTCATGTCTGGCGAACATGCTGGCCACTGTAGTCGAGCGATGTCGTTATCTTGAAGGAACGCATTCACAAGATGTGCACGATGAGGTCGAGAATTGTCGTCCATGAAGACAAATGCCTCTCCAATATTCTGCCGATATGGGTGCACTATGGGTCGGAGGATGTCATTCAGGTATCGTAAAGCCGTTTCGGAGCCTTCCATGACCACCAGTGGCGTACGTCGGCCCCACATAATGCCACCCCAAAACATCAGGGAACCACCACCTTGCTGCACTCGCTGGACAGTGTGTCTAAGACGTTCAGCCTGACCAGGGTGCCTCCAAACACGTCTCCGACGATTGTCTGGTTGAAGGCATATGCGACACTCATCGGTGAAGAGAACGTGATGCCAATTCTGTGGGGTCCATTCAGCATGTTGTTGGGCCCATCTGTACCGCGCTGCATGGTGTCGGGGTTGCAAAGCTGGACCTCGCCATGGACGTCGGGAGTGAAGTTGCGCATCATGCAGCCTATTGCGCACAGTTTGAGTTGAAACACGACGTCCTGTGGCTGAACGAAACGCATTATTCAACATGGTGGCATTGCTGTCAGGGTTCCTCCGAGCGGCAATCCGTAAGTAGCGGTCATCCACTACAGTAGTAGCCCTTGGGCGGCCTGAGCGAGGCCTGTCATCGACAGTTCCTGTATCTCTGTACCTCCTCCATGTCCGAACAACATCGCTTTGGTTCACTCTGAGACGCCTGGAAACTTCCCTTGTTGAGAGCCCTTCTTGACACAAAGTAACAATGCGGACGCGATCGAACTGCGGTATTGACCTTCTAGGCATGGTAGAACTACAGACAACATGAGCAGCGTACCTTCGTCCTGGTGGAATGACTGGAACTGATCGGCTGTCGTACCCTCTCCGTCTAATAGGCCCTGCTCATGCATGGTTGTTTACATCTTTGAGCAGTTTTAGTGACATCTATGAACAGTCAAAGGGACTGTATCTTTGATACAATATACACAGTCAACGTCTATATGCCGGAGATCTGGGAACCGAGGTGATGCAAAACTTTTTTTGATGTGTGTATATTGATAACTTTATAGCACTCCACTGACTTTTTTCACTAATAATTCATGCTGAAACGATTAAAACATTTTCTAACAATCTTGACATAATGCCATGATAGTCTGGTTCTCCACTATCCTCATCACCTCATTTCTTGACCCCACTGACTTTTTCATCAAAACTTCCCTGACAATCACAACAAGACTTGCCACTTCAGAAATAAGCAGTATTCATTGGCTTGAATAATGTCACTGTACGGTACAGTACATACTGTATCTTCGTTGCAGGGCGTAGGCCTAGGCTATTTGTACATGATGGGCCTAATTGTTTTCTGAAAGTGCATAATATAAAATATTTAGGCAGAAATTTTCACTGGGATAGGCCTAATTGTTATTTGAAAACACAATTCACTGCTTAAATAAAGTAAGTAAAAATCACCACTCAGAAAAGATGTAGGAGAAAATATATTGCTGTTAGTGAATCAGCTGTAAGGTTATGTACCCTAGGTTGTCGTTTATAGCGTAATAGTACAAACCATATTTAATTACAACTACACTCCCCACACGGACCAGAAACCCCTTTATGTGACATATACGTCCTAAATATCTCTCTATATTAGATATCCTGCATCCACTAAATGATATAAATGAAAATGAAAATCCACAGCCTGCTTCCAGTCTCCGACCGGGTCAGGAATGGAATGAATGAAGCCCCCATCTAGCGGCGAGGATATGAACTGTGCCGGCTGTCGAGGCCTGACGCACTCCTCTGGGGCAATGATTAAATGAATGACAGATGAAATGAAATGATAGTGGAGAGTGTTGCTGGAATGAAATTTTGACAGGGAAAACCGGAGTACCCGGAGAAAAACCTGTCTGCCTCCGTTTTGTCCAGCACAGATCTCACATGGAGTGACCGGGATTTGAACCACGGGCTCAGCGGTGAGAGGCCGGCGTGCTGCCGCCTAAGCCACGGAGGCTTTAAATGATATAAATAAGTATGTATAATTTGTAGTACGCGCCATGCAATTCTTGCCTCAGGAGTGAGGTCAACTTTATTCATACTATCTCGCAAAATTCTCGTACTTCATCCATAAATTTTCACTTCTATTTTGTAGCTCCAACACTGTAGATGATCTTAACGGGAGGCGTTTGCCTTATTTCACGCAAATTACCGTACACCTTTTTATCCACAAAATTCAAGACATTGCACAGCGTTAATACAGCTTCCTATGTATAAAAAAAAACTTAGCGACCAGTTGTTTGGGTCCAATGTGGCTGCGCACATGCGGTTGCTAGGCGCGTCACTTCGGTATTGTATACAAAAAATACAAAACAAAAGAATGCAGGTAAGATATGTAACCATAACTTTCTTAATTAACTAATTTATTCGTGAACTCAATCGAATGTAGGTGGCAGGTTGGTCGCGACAAAATGGTGGACGCAAGGGTTGTAGGCCATTGAACTCGAGGTAATACTGGAATGCCGACTGTATGGGAGCAAAGTGCGGCGCTTGGTGCGACTAGTTACGCCTGGTAGTGCACGTCAAGGAGACGAGTTTGACGTATACGAACACAAGGATGATATACGTACGTACGACGAGATACGAGTAAAAGAGGTACTTTTAAACATTTAGGTGAACGGTAAACTAAACGGAACTTACGCCGAAATACATATTTCAAAATATCATAGTACAGTAATTTGATACTTAAAATGGCTAGGAATATACGCCCAAGGCTAGTAAACTACAGAGGTTGCCTCAATATGGAGCTCTTAGGCGAGGGGATCGCGGAGGGAAGGGAAAGGACGTGACGTCACACGTTTCCTCGTAGCGCGCGAGGTGCGAGATATGCAAGGAAAGTCAACTTATATTGTATGGATTGCAGTGGTTTAAACACGTGTTTTAAGCCCTTTTGTTTATAATCATGCCAGGCCAAAGATGTGCTGTGGCAGTTTGTCACAGTTATTATAAAGTTGGAAATGACTTGTCGTTTTTCACGATGCCTAAAGACGCATGCCTTAGCAATCAGTGGATTGCTGCATGTAAGCGAAAATATCATTGCAACCCTCAAACAAGTAGGATATGTTCCCTGCACTTTACGAGTGAAGACTTCGAATTAGACTACAGGGCCGAATTGCTTAATATAAAGCCAAGATTTCCAAGGAATCTAAAACCAAATGGTAAGTGAGCCTGGCTGGTCTACTCTTAAGTTTTGATGACCTGCTAGGATGATTTTAAAGCTGTTAATATTTTTGACATATTTCGTACATGGTATCAGGGGCGTGTATACAAATTTCAGAGGGGGGTGGGAGGGGCTGACTATCGTGGAAAATTGTGAGTACTTAATGAATTTTCTATTATAGTCTATGGAGTATGAATGGAAAATATCTAAATGGGCTACTTGTCAATTTATAAAGCAGAAAGGTAAACACTCATTTCCTTTTACAAATTGATAATTATTTCTTAAAAGTAGACTACTGTGAAATACATTGTATGTTGTACCCAAGTTGGCTTTTTCGGGGAGGATATGGAGCCCCCTCAGCCCCCCCCCCCCCCCCTTATATACACCCAGGCATGGTATTTTGTTTTTGGACAAGATGGAAAATTTCATGAGTAATTCTCTTTGTATTGGTAAAATGTATTTGCAAATATTACAGAAAGCAGTCATCCTTTCAATAAAATCCCTTCGACTTCTGTTCCAAGATATGGCCCGTAGGCATAATACAAAGTACATTCTCACACATAGGCTAAATCAAGATGTACTGGAAAACCTCTTTTCACAATTGCGAACCCGTGGTGGCTCCCCTTGACTGCATTTACAGACTGAGGATGGTTATTTTAGGGAAAAAATCCAGGAGTTGTTCAAAAGCAAACCAACACTGCTGATCCAGATTCAGATGAATATGTAGTTGCTAAAGCACTAAACAAAGCTGGCATAGTGTCTGAATCAAGTAACGTGCTTCCAGAACCAACCTTAGGGAGCAATGTTCAACCTGCGTCCTTCATTGCCAATATCATGGAACAAAGTGAGGAAGATGGTAAGGCTTATGTTCCACAACTTGGGAACTTAACCTATGGAATGCAAACTTAACACGATTATGCATTACCAACCTGAATTAAACACTTGTCATACGGTGGTATGAGCGTTCCCTCAGAAACTTGGCTAAACCAGTTCCGGCACATTTCAGCAAAATTCGTCACAATTCACGGAAAATACGGATTTCAACGAGGCAAGAACGTTCTAAGAAGAACGACAGATTTTGTGTCGAGAGAAGTTTCTGATGTACCGTCTGGTGGGGTTGAGGCAGCTGTGATAACAATTTTCTTCATCAGATTGAAACATTCCAATTCTATCTTGCATAAGAAGTGGTTATTGGAAGTCACTAAAACCCACGATACTGCTACCGAGTCTAGGCGAATTTCCAAGAAATTCAAGAAGATCACAGTATAAAATGTAAGTAGGCTACATTCAGTTATTTTATCACCCATTTACCAATAATTTCATGAGAATAAACTGTTCTTTGCGTACTCAGCAGCTGATGTTGACAGTTTCGTTACGTTCCCCACATGGCGCGTTTGGTATCTTGTGACGTCATCCGCCTTGTGAGCGCTGATTGGTGAGTGAAAATTGAGGCAACCTCTGTAGTTTATAAGCCTTGATATACGCCAACATAAAATATTATATTGCAGCCTGATTTTTCATCATTTTTATCCCTAGATCAAAGGCAGCATACACAATAAATATAGGGCTACTGGCACAAAATACAAGCCATACGTACATTAAAATACAATAAAAATAAGGTTAGACAGGGAATTACTAAGAATACAGAACAAAAACATATGGTAATTTGTATTCAACATTTTTATTAACTTAAAGGCAGCATTCATATGTGTGTGAATATGCATAAGCCTACAACTAAACAACTAAATAAATGCTTAGTGAACAGAAATACATAGTTTATTTATACAAAACAACCAAATGTTCAATATTCTTCAAAGCAATGGGACGTGGTGGCGCAGTGGTCAAGCTATTCGCCTCTCACCAAGGTGGACCGGGTTCAATTCCCGATCATTGCATTTGAGATTTTCGAAGTGAAATGCCATGTTCTGTGGTTCGGATTCCACGTAAAATGGAGGTCCCTTGGCTCATGATCACAAGATTAACGGTCACGTAAAGCTACAAGCTTCTTTTTCTTCAAAGCAGGTCGAAACTTAGACCTCACATAAGTCACACAGCAAACGAACAGGTTCCTGCAGGGAAGATCCCGTACGCCCAATTCTTTTTATTAACTCCAAGACTGACATCATAAAAGTATACTGGAAAATGTGAAATTGTATGCCTATGCTAATGAAAAAAGGAACAGTAAATATTAGGTCTAGGTCTACATACTTCAACTTGTACTTGTCGTTCAATAACTCTCGGTCTTTTCTTGGGTGGCTGAAGCAGATGTTGTGGAAAATTCAAAATTGCAGGTACTGCATCATCTTTAAGCAGTGGTTTGTTTCTATTTGAATGAAACAAGTAGCATAATTTATAAAATTATTCGCAGATAAAACCCATTCCTTTAATACATCTGGACGTTGCCATGGAAATCTGTAATATAAGCTAGGGCTAGGTTATAATTATATGACTAATAACTAATAACCTATAATAGGGCCTACGTGTATTTGGCATATGCTATTTAGGCCTATTATGTCAACATTTGATGTAAGACGTATCCATAAACGCAGAATAGGCTACTTCATTACAAATCTCAATTCGAAATTAAAGTAGACCGTAAACCTACCGTATTATTGGAAAATACCATACATATAACGTTGCACAGATGTACGTACGATCAAATATATGAAAAGAATCATGACATATCAGCTGATTTGCAACCTAGAGTTCAATGGTATGACAGTTTTAGGTGCGACTAGTTACGCCTGGTAGTGCACGTCAAGGAGGCGATGACCAGGAAGCAGTTTTCAGCGAGGGTTACCATGGGAGGAGTTGTTCCAGTAGTACCTACAGTTCAATGTTGTAGGCTTAGAGCATTATAAGCTACCGTCAATGTTGGCAACTTTGTCCCAGCGCGCACCTTTTGATAAAATTGTGTGCAGCCATCTGCCATACCATGGCCGACTGAATGCGAGCTGCGCTCTATGAGCGGCCGTGGTCATACAGATCTAGAAATCAAACTTTGCTGTTATGTCACCAGATGGCACTAGCACTTTCTTGATTAACTCTGGGTGAATTTATAATTTCCGTGGTACAAGAAAAGTGAGTTGGCATTCCTGAGTAATTCGAAGCACCAAAGCATTTGTTTTCATCATTGAACTACACTTCGAGCATACAATAGGAATGCTCGAAGTCATTGAACTCTAGGTAGGTCAACGAGCTAGAGAAAGGTATATAGAGTGGAAATCTAACATTTCCACTCTATATACCTTTCTCTAGCTCGTTGGTGATGTTGATGATAATTGTTGTTTTAAGGGGCCTAAACCTAGGTTATCGGCCCCTAATGGTTTGGGTGATCGTGAAGATGATAATGAAATGTAAACTATAACTAAAACTAACTACTAACTTATATACTCGAAGAAGAAACGGAAAATAAAAGGATAATAAGGCAAATAAAGGACAGGAGGAAAAGAAATGCCCTCAACACACGAAGAATAAGGATTGAGGGACTTGGAAGGAAGGAGAGCCATGAAAGGCAGGTAGGAAAGAGGAGGGCAGGTAGGAAAGAGGAGAGGGTCCACCCCAGAGATATTGGATAAAAGGGGGAAAACCGGACCCAGCTCAGGAATCCCTCGGAGTCGCCAACTCCCGAACTCACCAGCCGTGAGCCCCTGAGGGTGTAGCAATATCCAGGGTGCACCAGAAGTGGTGGGGCTACATACACCCTGCCTCCTTGAGGGCCTTGAGTAGAAGGCAGGAGATAACAGGAAAAGAAAAAGAAGGCTGACCCCTCGCAGAAGGAGGGTATCAGAAAAAATGAGACAAGGGCCATTAAGGCGGGATGATTGTGTTAGTTATCGTTCAATGTACAAATTAAATTGTCAGGTCTTGCGTAGGCCTAATCTTATATTACGCCTCGTTAGACACGCCTCTCCCTCCCTGACTCCCACCCTCTTGACAGGCTGCCAGTTCAACCTGCTTCCAAAATGGCGGCGCAGCTCGCATTCGAAATTAAAGTAGACCGTAAACCTACCGTATTATTGGAAAATACCATACATATAACGTTGCACAGATGTACGTACGATCAAATATATGAAAAGAATCATGACATATCAGCTGATTTGCAACCTAGAGTTCAATGGTATGACAGTTTTAGGTGCGACTAGTTACGCCTGGTAGTGCACGTCAAGGAGGCGATGACCAGGAAGCAGTTTTCAGCGAGGGTTACCATGGGAGGAGTTGTTCCAGTAGTACCTACAGTTCAATGTTGTAGGCTTAGAGCATTATAAGGGTGGAATTCAGAGACATTTCTTGAGGACACCTTGAGGAGACCTTGGGCTTGAGGAAGCCTTAAGGAAGCCATTTGCATTCAGAGAGCTTCCTTGAGGCTTGCTTGAGGAAGCCATTTGAAGGCTCCCTTGAGCCTTCCTTAAGGATACCTCAAGCCTTCCTTAAGGAGACCTCAAGGCTTCCTTGAGCAGAAATACTATTCAGAGACATATCTTGAGGAAGCCTTGGGCTCAAGGACTCCTTCGCGACTGCGCACGACTTGCCGTGTGCTAAGGTAGGGGACAAGCTACCTTAAGGAATCCTTATCACAAGAAAAATGGCTTATTCTTGGCGGACGACGACTATCTTGATTATACTAAAGCATTATTTGAAGACGAATACGTACGAAGACGATATATAAGAGATTTCTAGAATCCATAGAAAATATTTTCTGAGCTGCCGTTTTTCAAAACATGTGACAAACGTGATTTTGCCTTTAGTTCAGTTTGAAAGCAGAAGATGACTTCCACTTTCTCCAATATTACAGATTTTAGTTATTAGTCTACGGTTTTATGCCACGATAAACTTTCAGGTATCGGTAATAGGGACATTCGAAATAAAACCAAATAGCGGTACGATAAGTACGGTGCCTAATTAAGGTACGGTAAAAGTCCCCATACTTTTGTTGGTTAGGTACGGTACTACAGTGTAGGTTAGTTTTTCTTTTAAGTGTAGCCTATTACTTGTTTATTTCAAGATATTAATATTTATCAGCCACAATAATTTAGCTCCCGTCCGTTTGTATTTTCCACAGGAAAAGAGCCGTAATTTATATCATAGGCCTACCGGTACCGTATCGTATCAGACTGATACGTAGGCCTAGGTGTTTATTATTAATTAGGTTATACATAAGTTACATGATTAGCCTGTTAGCTTATTTTGATGCAAGACTTTCATACCTCCAGTACTGATACACGGCCCTAAATAACCTACAATACCGGTAATGTAAAGTAGCCTAATAGCCCTTAGGAATACGTACGCAAGAAACACGCATTAGATGACATCTCGTAATAATCCGGTTTCCTGGCCTCAATACTGGGTTAAAAGTGATTAGATACATACATGCACACTACTGATAGGTCTATAATACGCAATCTGCTGCACAAGGCTGATTACCAAGACCCTACAATTTTGCTTCTGACTGCATTAATTGGAGACACATCCCAGACAATAAATGGAGAGTACCAGTCTTTGAATTTCCTGTGAAAAATGAGTGTCTTAATAGCCTAGGTGAAAGTCATGAAACAGGCTGTTACTATTTCATTCAGGACTTTGAACATCATGGTCATCAACCCCATGTACTTACCGGTAGGCTATGTGGATAATCTGTTTGATATCGAATGGGTTATTGTGTGTCTGTGTATTTGTAATTGATGATAAGAGTTAAGGAGAAGGTGGCTATGGTCTTATAGGAACCATGCCAGTATTTCCCTGGAATTGAATTGGAGAATCGCAGAAAACCACTTCTAAGATGGCTTACATGGGGATCGAACCCATCTCTTCTGTTCTTCCTCATAAGGCGCGAGTACCTTGTTTCAACCCACAGTCGAGAATTAGAAAGCCTTACAAACTAGGTTCTGACCAAGTACATACCCCAAGATGTTCCAATTCATCTATACATTAAAATAGTATAACAGATGTTTTAGGCTAATCCGAAGGCCATGTTTCATATACCATAGGTCAATGGATCAATAACCTGCTCGGGTCCAAGCTCTGTGAACTTGTGGGGTGAGGGGAAAGAGCAGGGAAGGGTCAGGCGACAAGAGAAGGGTCTGTCAACAGCCCGCCGTGATATCTGGTATTCATTTCTATTCCAATACTGCTGACATAGGGCCGTAGCTCAAACCACTGTGGTATTACGAATGAGTGAGTGAGTCACCGACCAATGAATTTGGTACTGTACTATGCACAGACCGAGAAACCTCATCACTCGTCAACACCACATCTCATAGTCCGGGATGCACATTCATCTCAGGTTCACGCAGCTTAGACCCGAGCAGTAGTTCAATGGGATATTTTTCTGGGGAAGATGACTTCAGTGCTCCACCAAAAAAGCTAGCCTATTTTACAGACTAGTTACATAAAACTTCCAGTTGATAATATACATTATCTGAGAAAATGAATGGGGACTCATCTTCCTTACCACAAAAATATAACTTTCTGATAGATGACACAATAAAATTTTATTGACCATGTGTAGGCTATGCATACCAAAATGAAACCGTGTCATTAAACTCTGAATCGTACAAAAACAATACTGTAACTAGGCTCTCATCCTCTTTCTTTTTTGACTATATGTGGTGACCTTCGCGGAGTAAGCCTATCTAGCGCATGAAAGGCTGTCTTATATCCGAGCATTTGGCAAAGCAACTTCGAACGTACAGTATGTAAGAATCCTGAACTCTCAGGAAAAATATGATAGGAGGCAGAGGAAATTCTAACAAATGGGGGCATTCAACAAATCAGAAGGTGCAACGACTGTACCCACATACCTATCAAGAGCCACGGTGGACCAATGGCAGAAGTCTATAGAAACAATAAAGGTTCCTTTTCTCTAAACATTGAGCTCATGATTCGAGAATATTCAAAACAGCTTCATCAAGTTAAGATTCAATGAATGTCCAAGTAGGTCTTAGGATTCTGGGGAGCATACATCAATTAGATGCTTAGGGGAAATGAACCTTTTAGAAATTCTATGTCTAAACGTACAAAACTCAGGACGAAGCAAAAATAATACTTTGGGATACTAAACTTTAACTCACTACTCAAGTTTGGTGAGCATAAAGAACTGACGACGATGATACAAGAACATAACATATCAATACAGGCATTGCAAGAAACACAATATCAGGACAACGATGTAATGGACACAAAAGAATATAGAATCTATAATGGAGTTAGGTAAAAATATGCCGGTGTTTAGCATGGCGTTTGCTGTAAATAAGAATGTTATCAGCTCAGTGGTTAACTTCTGTAGTGCTTCAGAGATTATCTCTTCTAACCGCAGCAGAAACGCACATGCACCCAGCAATGAGGACAACAGGCTCAATCCCGGGTGTGTCGTTGTGTTGGCAGAATTGCCAGAATGCAACATAACCTGAGGTGGCCTCGTCTCTAGGCACGTTTTTATACAAGAGTGGCCGACTGAACTAATAATTTCATGATCCTTGGGCAGGACAGTCGCTGCCAAATCCAGGATCCGATCCTGGATTTAACACTTATGGAAACGCCTTAATGTTACTACAGTGAAACCTCTCTAAAAGACCACCCCTCTTAAAGACCGATTTTTCTTGGAACCGATTTAAAACCACATAAGGTCTATGTATTTGTTTCCTCTATTTAAGGACCACCCCTCTCCCCGACCAAAGACCAGGCATTTTCTCAGTCTGACCTCTTTCAAAAGACCACTTCTCGTCTGCCTTCCCATTGGAGATGGTGATGATGTAAACAATAGTTCTGTTGGCACAGAACTGCATCAGCATAGAATGTCAATAGAGGAAGTGTTATGTTGTTTGAGTCTTCAGTCTTTTGACTGGTTTGATGCAGCTCTCCATGCCTTCCTGTCCTGAGCTAATCGTTTCATCTCTCCATAGCTACCACACCCTACATCCGAGGCAATCTGTTTAACATATTCTAACCTTGGTCTACCCCTACAGTTCTTGTCCTCAACCCTTCCTTCCATAACTAAGCTTGCTATTCCTGGGTGTCTTAGTATTTGTCCTACTAACCTATCTCTTCTCTTCATTAGCAGTCGCCAGAAACATCTCTCCTCTCCCACTCATCTTAATACCTCTTCGTTTGTAACCCTATCTACCCATCTGATCATCATCATTCTCCTGTAACACCACATTTCAACTGCTTCAATTCTCCTCTTTTCTGCTGCACCAATAGTCCAAGTTTCACTTCCATAGAGTGTTATGTAACGTATAAAAATTCAAAACACGGCTCTCCTAGAAGATTTTTCATACCCAGAACAAATTAATGGACTTTCAAACTCACTAGAAAGTGAAATTGTTAAAAAAAGATGTGCTAATCTGAAACAGAGATCAAGTGGTGACTTTTTTAAATGACAGAGCTCAGAAAATAACTAATTGTAATTAATTTGTACTAAATGTGAACCAATGCAGATAAATTGTAATCAAGTATGTGTTCCAACTGTACTTTATTAATATGCAGTATAATATTATTTTTATGCCTACCCCTGTTAAGAGACCACCCCTCTAAAAGACCAGTTTTCCATGGAACCGTCACTGGTCTCTTAATAGAGGTTTCACTGTATTATCTTATTGTTAGTTTCATTTATAGTAAGTTGTTTTCTTAGTTAGGCATCTGTCTCAACATTTTTAAATAATCAATATTTAAATTAAACTTGTTTCAAGGAGCAGTTTTTCTCAATGTTCTGCCTCCTAACCAATAACCATCTGTAAGTTACATGAATAAAAAAACTCTGTATCTCAATCTCGTTTTTCTATCAACATGCTACAAAAAAGGCTAGGGCCTTAATCAGTCACAGTGCAACAATGGCAAATCATCTTGGGATAAAAAAATTAACTATTTGTGAGTAATCATCTTCCTATTCTGATTACTATTATTGTTTAAAGAGGTGGGACAGCAACGGGATGTGCCCCTATCTTTTTATTCTACCGTCTAAGTTACATCGACAACAATAGCCTACAAGTTCAGCAGCTGTTTGCAATGTTCCATAGTTTACTTTTTATTTTAAATACATGATGCAAGGGTTCATTTTCATAGGTATTTATTCACATACTGTACTGTACAATTAATAAATACATTTAATTTGGGACAGGAAGTCTGCTGTTTCAGAATTAATTCCTGCTCCTTTAACTTAATATTATTTCCCTGACTTGCTTAACATGCAATTCTTTTTCTTGCACAAACAGGGTTTGTATCCGAAGACACCTTTCTTGTATGCTAGTTTTATCTTTAGAGCCACTGCATGAGGCTCTCAACTTTTCTTCATTGGAAATGGCTCTGAAACACATAAAACCTACATGTAACTCATTATGAACAAGGTCTGGAATTCCTTTGATAGTTCATGTAAACTATAGATTATATTAAATGGGCATTGTTATAAAGAAAACATTTTACTGTGATATCATTATAATTAATTTCATGGATATGTGATGAAATCTTTATAGGAATGTGGTGTGATGAGTCTCCTTACTGTTGAAAGAGTTTGACCTCTTCACCGTCCTTACAAAAGTAATTTAAAGGTTGCACTCTATTTAAGTTTCTGGCAAGTACAATTTATGAGAATACTCTCAAGAGGTTCATTGAATAGATTTTTTTTGAAAATTCTCATTTCTCTAAAATACAAATCAGATAATATAATGCACAACACAGACTGCTTTGTGTGGAATTAAGCCATGAAAGGTAAAATTGTAATTACTTAATTTACAGGTAGAACTCAAATCGAATTCACTGGACAGGGAGTGGCCGTGGCCTATCAGGAAAAAAGGAAGCTTGTTGTTTTACGAGTCCACTAATTTTGTGATCATAAGCCATGTGACGTCCTTGTTATGTGGAATCCAAGCCACCACATTTCACCTCATCAGCCCCTAATTTTGAGGATGGTTACATTCCTTACCACTACCAACTACAGCATGATTCATCTAAAACGATTTTATTTGCATAGGAATACACCGAAATGTTTCATTTACGTACTTATTTATTTTTATTTATCTTATGGCTTTTAGTGCCGGGAGTGTCCGAGGACATGTTTGGCTCGCCTGAGTCTGTAGCTGCTTCCAGGGGACACCCTTATTAGGGTGAGCTACAAGTTCCGTTCAAATTCAAGTAGTTCCAACTTTCGCTACCAGATATCAACCAGATATCAATGATACCTAGTACCGGCCGCGGTGGCCGAGAGCGCTAACGCGCTATCTCGTGTCTCGCTGGCATCGGGAGAGCGTGGATTCGAGTCCCACCTCGGCCGTCCTGAAAATGGTTTACGTGGTTTCCCATTTTCACCACCAGGCAAATGCCGGGACGGTTCCTTTCAATAGGTCCACGGCCGATTTCCTTCCAATATCCCTTCCCTGACCCGTCCTGAAAAGAAAAGTACATGGCCATTGGCTGCATTAATTAAAAAAATGATACCTAGTGGCGAGCGTTGGAACTTTGATAGAGCTTCCGATGAAATCTAACCTAACAGTTTAGCTTTACACAAGTTTAGTCTGTCAAAGGATCTTTTACATGTCATAAATCTATGACATGGGACCGCCGGCTTTACTTCCCCTCCGAAGGTAGGCATACTGAAGGATTTTTAACGCTCTTAAAAAATCCGACGACTTCGGCCGGTTTTGAACCCGCTATCTTGGGCACAGCAGTTCAGCATGCTACCAACTACGCCACTGAAGCCGCTATTTACGTACTGACAACCTTCAACGGCACAGTCATCTGCCAGATATTCTGGACATTTAGGAGGCTATAGCATGTTACTAGCATCCTCCATATCAAAATAAACATGATCCCTCAGTATGCCTTCCTTCGGAGGGGAAGTAAAGCCTGCGGTCTCATATCATAGATTTATGGCATGAAAAGAACCTTCCACTAACTACACTTGAGGGGGTGCGTGGCGCAGTCGGTCGAGTCGCTGAGCTTCTAACTGAAAGGGAGTGGGTTCGATCCCCACCCAGGTAGTGGATTTTAGAAACAAAACTACCACTTTCGGAAACGCAAATAGCCCTGGGGTTCACTCAGCCTACACCAGAAATGAGTACCTGGGTAATTCCTGGGAGCAAAGACAGCCGGGCATGGAGCTGATACACCCTCCCTCTGAGCCTTGACTGCAGGTGAAAGTTACCATACACATGAAAAGTAGCATTTTGACAGCCACGGCTAGTAGCGATGGTTGGTCCAAACTTCACCTGCATTCACATGTAAGTGTTCAGATACTTCTGTTCACATAATGTATAACCTACTGATATCTCGACAGGAGATGGCAGTTGGGTTTGAACAGCAGTTGTCTTCCCTCTCACTGCGTATCGCGCATTCCAAAAACATTAAGTTGGTCACTGTTTCTATTACTGTACCTGATACTGCTACATTATTAAAAGTAAACACAAAGACTTATAAGAATAGCCTGTTGAAAGTAAGAAGGTAACAAATTATCATGCAGGAAGTAGCAGCAACTGACTGCCAACCGATATATTTAGGTTTGGAATAGTTGGGCTGCGCATGCGTACTGCAAGACCCCCTTACCCCGTCGCAGCGTGTTGAACTGCCATCTCCTGACGTGATGACATAAGGCTACATGGCTCTCTGTTTTACAAATCCCAGACTCCATAGAAATGAGAATAATATCGGGTAGGAGAACATTGTTCTGCAAACTGTCTTAAAACTATCTCTCTGACAAACCTGTTGGACTTTCATCATTCGATGTACTGGTGCCAGCCTTATCTGGTTCTATGACCAGCTCGATGATAGGCTCTTCTTATATTGATGCTGCCTCTTCAACCTGCCTATCTTATGTGAACGTATCACTGTCCAGGGCAAACGGTATTTCGATATACACCTGCCCCAAGAGAGCATGCACCGCTGGGTCATGTTCTGTTTTTTCGTCACACAAATGCTTTTCTCGCTGTCCCAATTTTTTTGTTTATTTGCTCAACCATTTTCTGAAAAGAAAATTCATTATGTTAATGTTACATTCAAGAAAAAAACACCAATTAAAAATATCAGAAAGAAAGGTCAAATATTATAACCATTTACATTAACTAGTAAAAGTAGAGTCAAGTTTATGGCACTGCTTTCATAAAGCAGTAATTTCATTACAAGAAACTGGCATGGTTCTATTTTTAATCAGAATTAGAAGTCCATTACAACTTTATTTACAATAGTTCCCTCTCCTTTAATGTTCATTATAATAAATAACTATTGTATCGTTATTATTCTTTGAATGTTATAGTTATGTTTTTTTTGTGCAGTTCATGAGCTGAGAAGCTATAGTCTGCTACAATTTGTACAGTCTCATCACAATATTATGTGCATCTAGCAAATATTGTGAGTAGGCCAAGTACCCTTGGTTTTCCGATGTGTGACAGTGTGCCTACCATCGTATGTACACTTATGCAGTACAATCTGCAATCTATCCGAGTAGGAAACATTTAAATTCAGAATCCCCCTTGCAAAATGGGTCTATTTTGTCCTAACCATGCTCATGCTCCTCAAGTGGATAGGCCTATGTAGTGGTTTTCTCTCCACAGTGACCCCCAATACTTTCCTCTGTACTGTACTCCTGTGTTGGCTAGCCCATAGTGGCAATTAAGTTGCTCATTACTGCCACTGTCCTTCGATGGCATAAATAGTCCACAGAATACCATGTTATACAATTGGGAGGCTCTCGATATGCCAGCATTCCTATCTCGGTACACTTATTACACACCTAATAAGACCGAAAATATCCAATGGAACATCGAACAATATGCTGGCACCATTATGATATAGGCAGGGGGGAACATAGGAGTCACTGTGACAGTAATTTTCAGTGGATCTTTAGTCCTCACCTAACCTGTCACTTATCAGTAATTTTTGGACAATAGCTGTTTCGGCACCAATTTCAAATGTGTGTGTGTGTGTGTGTGGGGGGGGGGGGGGGGGTAATAGTAAGATTAACTATCATGTTTTGGTTTTAGTATCCACCAGACCTAACCAATCAACATTATTTAAACATTCTAAAACAATATTTATTCCATAGGCCTAAACATGTAAAACACCTGATCTACTGTACATGACGACATCAGACCCATATAAAAAAAATGAGTGGCAAATTGCCTGGCATGTCTTTGAACTATGCAGCTATCAAGCTGAGAAAGTACCACGTTCTTGAATGGAGATAATCATACAATGAAACAAGATTTTCATAAAAAGTAACATACTTTCATAGTCTGTGTGCATTTCATTATATGATTTAAAACTTTGTGCATACCTCCGAATTTTGGTTGCTTATTGCGCGTAGGCCCTAATAGGTTATGGTGCGGTAACCTTAAAAGTACCGGTAGGCTACTACTTTACGTTTTTGCTACTCTTTAATTTATGTTCCTTTTAGTCAGTAGGCCCATTGGACGTATTGGTGCTTTAAAATAATCAACAGATGCGTCTTACTACAGAAATAATACGAAAATTGAGGAAATCTTACCTTGTGCTCAGGCACGCAATTGAACGCCTCCGTTATATTTTGACATGTTATCTTCTTTTTTCCACGGCAACTTCGTCCGTCTTCTTATTTTCAAGTATATTTTTATACTGGAGGACGATTTGCACAACAAAATGTATATCCTCTACACACCACAATTTCTGTATTACTCCACTCTACACTCCATGAGGTTTGAAATACCGGGCCGCGAAGATTGCTTCATAGCTTGTCTGGAAACAAAAGCTACACTGACCGTTGCCAAAAGTCTCAAAAAGTTACATTGAAATAAGTACGCTCTAATCACACATGTATCATATGTGACTAGCTGACAATCAATTATAATGTTTAACATATCAACGTTAATATCATGGAACATCAGATTATATTGTAAGACACGTCAGCTTTAATTCTTATTCGAATAACACCAGTGAAACTTTTCGTATGTGATTGGTACCAGTGAATCTTACTTTCGAGGAAGCCTTGAGGAAGCCTTGAGCATCCCTTGAGTAAGGAGACCTTAAGGAAATGACTCTGACGGCAAAATCAATCTCAAGGAGACCTTCAGATTGGAGGAAGCCTCAAGGCCTCCTTAGTCAAGGTCTCCTCAAGGTGTCCTCAAGAAATGTCTCTGAATTCCACCCTAAGCTACCGTCAATGTTGGCAACTTTGCCCTTGCGTGGCAACTTTGTCCCAGCGCGCACCTTTTGATAAAATTGTGTGCAGCCAGCCAAATTCATAAATTAATGAGGTAGACTCTTGACGAAAGCGTGATGCAGCAGTTTAAGTTTGTGTGATATTTACATTTCAGATTCCCTTTGCAGGGTGAATCATGGCCGCCTTAACTCAGGTTGCCTCCGCCCAGAGCGCTGCTACGCGGCTCGTTGCCTCTCTATATACCTTTCTCTGCTCGTTGGTATAGGTAATACCAAGACCAACTACAATACTCAGACCTTAATGCAAGTATCGAAAGGGTGAAAATGGCGTTTGCTGAAGCCCGACATATTGTTTGTTTACATTCGTTGCTGGGATACAGTATTAGCTTTGATTAGCTTCGTTTGATGAAGGTTGGGGGGATAAACTATCGCTCATCTGTAATTTTTAGTGTCTTCAGTATGTCTGTAAAGTCCAGTTCGAGTTAATCGGGTGTAAATATGTGATAATACGCTTATTATGGACTAGTTCGTATGTATGATGATTGTTCAGTCGACCGATGGCATTGTGTCACTTACTGCAGATGTTGAAGTACCTAAGACTAAGCATTAATAGAAGTGTCTCAAGAATATACACCGCAATGATTTGCTAGTTAGTGACAATATAATAATAGCTTAGTACAGTTCAGTAGTGTCGAACTTAAGTACGTAAAGAGCAAACGCAATGATCATCTACGGCTAGACCAAACCGTTGACGTTGAACGCTTAGCAACATGTGTCTCCGTAAATCCTTACCAGTCTGGACTTTTTTTTTGTTTGTTTGTTAAGGAAGATGTTTCCCCTGTGCTAAACAGTGAACTCATTGTGTTCCGTCATTATTCATACCTTTGTGATTCTTAGAGCTTGCAAGTTATTTTTTATTATGATGTGTGTAATAAAGTGTTGTGAGTGACTTGTCAATTATGTACTTATATTGCGAGATGGTGTGCCGCGATAATTCCGTAAGAGGGAGATGGTGCTTTCCTACCTACATTACTTTACTAAATCAACTATTTCCAGCGTACAACTATTCCAAACGGTATCAGCGAAATGGGTTAGATGGTAACATATTATTATCGTGGCCTTTGTGTGTGGTAATCTCCATAATTATGTTCAGATATCCACACGACGACTTATTTGCATACATCAATCAACTAATTCGGTGTGATGTTTTACCCCAGATTTTAGACAATTCCACGAGAGGCCTTAATTGAATTGTATCTATGTAGCGTTGGTTCGATTATTTCAGGCAACTATTCTCATTCCGATTGTGTACACAAATACTCTGCATGTGCTGGGACAGCACTTCAGTAACCGGGTACTTTCTTACCTCCTACTTCAGAATCTGTTTGTTGTTATGCTAATAATAT
This sequence comes from Meconema thalassinum, assembly GCA_946902985.2. Classification (NCBI taxonomy): domain Eukaryota; kingdom Metazoa; phylum Arthropoda; class Insecta; order Orthoptera; family Tettigoniidae; genus Meconema; species Meconema thalassinum. The sequence continues at coordinate 1,205,544,267 of OX336388.2, forward strand.
TAATCAATAATTACTGAACTTAAATACAGATCGTGATAACTCGCCAAAAAGCTTCTTATTCAACCACAGAAACAGCGAGACTATTGTAGCTGCCCCTTGGGTGAAGACGAAGAAACCTAAAATTCGAGGCCAGCACTATATAGATACATTAATTCAGGTAAGTCTAAATTATTGATGCATATTTCTTCGGAACCTAGTCTCGTTTTGTGATATATTTTATGTTATTAGGTAAAAATAATAAAATAATAGTAATAATAATAATAATAGTAAAAATAATAATTTACACGAACTGTGACAAGCCCGATGACATGATCTTAGCTATTGGAAGGGCATCCATCGCCGCCATGTTTTTTCTACATTAAGGTCTGAGGATTGTAGTTGGTCTTGGTAATACCATTGAACTCCAGGTAATCATACTGGAATGCCGACTGTATGGGAGCAAAGTGCGGTTTTTGGTGCGACTAGTTACGCCTGGTAGCGCACGTCAAGGAGGAGAGTTCGACGTATACGAACGCAAGGATGATGTAGATACGTACGACGAGATACAAGTAAAAGAGGTACTTTTGAACATTTAGGCGAACGGTAAACTAATCGGAACTTACGCCGAAATACATATTTCAAAAATGCATAGTAATTTGATACTTAAAATGGCTAGGAATACACGCCAACATAAAATATTATATTGCAGCCCGATTGTTCATCATTTTTATCCCTAGATCGAAGGCAGCATAAATAATAACTATAGGCCTACTGGCAAAAAATACAAGCCGTACGTTCATTAAAATAAAATAACAATAAGGTTAGACAGGGAATGACTAAGAATAAAGATCAAAAATATGGTAATTGGTATCGAACATTTTTACTAACTCAAAAGCAGCATTCATATGTGTGTGAATATGCATAAGCCTACAACTAAATAATTAAATAGATGCTTAGTGAACAAAAAATACGTACTTTATTTATACAAAACAACCGCATGCTCAATATTCTTCAAGGCAATGGGGCATGTTGCGCAGCGGTCAAGCTATTCGCCTCTCTCACCAAGGTGGGCCAGGTTCGATTACCGGTCATTGCATGTGAGATTTTCGAAGTGAAATGGCATGTCCTGTGGATCGGATTCCACGTAAAATGGAGGTCCCTTGGCTCATGATCACCAGATTAACGGTCAAGTAAAACTACAAGCTTCTTTTTCTCAAAGCAGGTCGAAACTTAGACCTCACATAAGTCATAGCCTACTGCAAACGAACAGGGTCCTGCAGGGAAGATCCCTTAAGCCCAATTCTTTTTATCGTCTCCAAGACTGACATAATAAAAGTATACTGGAAAATGTGAAATTTTATGCCTATGCTGTTGAAAAAAGTAACAGTAAATATTAGTCCTATGTCTACATACTTCAACTTGTAGGCTACTCGTCGTTCAATAACTCTCGGTCTTTTCTTGGGTGGCTGAAACAGATGCTGTGGGAAATTGAAAATTGCAGGTACCGCGTCATCTTTAAGCAGTGGTTTGTTTCTATTTGAATGAAACAAGTAGCATGATTTATAAAAGTGTTCACAGCTATGACCCATTTCTTTAATACATCTGAACGTTTCCATGAAAATCTGTAATTTAGGCTAGGCCCAGGTTATAATTCTGTCACTAATATTTTATAACCTATAGTGACTACGTGTATTTGTCATATGCTATTTAGGCCTATTATGTCAAAATTTGATGTAAGACGTATCCATAGACGCAGAATAGGCTACTTCATTACAAATCTCAATTCGAAAATAAAGTAGACCGTAAACCTACCGTATTATTGGAAAATACCATACATACAACGTTGCACAGAGGTACGTACGATCAAATATATGAAAAATAACGACATATCAGCTGACTTGCATTCTAGAGTTGAATGGTATGACAGTTTTTGGTGCGACTGGTTACGCCTGGTAGTGCACGCCAGGGAGGCGATGACGAGGAAGCAGTTTTCAGCGAGGGTTACCATGGGATGAGTTGTTCCAGTAGTACCTACAGTTCAATGGGTAATACCTATATAGTTCAATGGTTTTCATTGACGGAAAAATTACTCTTAGAAAGGCACTGCTTGAAGTCAAGGAGTAATAAGGAGACGCCCTGCCAGCGCTATAGCATGCGGAGAGTTGAAGAACTGACCACGCCCCCATACTTGCCCAGCACGCGGTAAATGGAGCCACTGCCTAGAAGGCAGTGATGGAACCTACGACCGTCGACTTATTTATTAGTGAGATTTAAGTATGATTACCAGTAAAAGATTCGTGTGCAGGTATAGTACGAAGTTGTAAAGTAGGCCTATTTGACGATGGAAATCAAGGAATATTTGTTGATCTTTGCTGGCTAGCGTGAAGTGTACGGCAGTCAATAGGCAAATAATTACCGAGATACCAGTAGGCCTGCCATTATATTCACGAATGTGTATTAAATTATGTAAATACATTTAGAAATATTAAGGCATGTGAACTAAATGGGTGGTGGCGTTATTGTTTTTATTGCATGATGTTTTTTTTATTTTATTTTTTATTTTTAAATAGGCCAGTTCGGTTCCGGTAACAAAATAAACAAGGTCTAGGCTGAGGTTTGAGATTAACACGCTAAAATATGCAAATAATGGCATATCAATCTTCTAGCACCCAAGAGCAATAAATCTAGAGCTCAAGCCACGTTAAAAATAGATTGGGGTAATTAGATTACAGTAATGCCGTTCATTAATTGACAAGCAGAAACTATTTCCAGTAAGAAACAAAGAAAATATCTGTAATTAATTCCTAGCAATCAAATTACTTGTATTGGTGGACACATATGCCAATATTTGAACATTTAACGAATGGTATTAGAACTGTACCGTAAGGTGGCGAAAACTTAACTCAATAAATGGCAAATAAAGTGCATTTACTTGTGAAATGACATTACTATGGCAGGTTGGAGTTCTGTTTGTGCAATCATATGCCCCACAAGTCGACATTTCGTCCCACACGCGAAATATCAGCACTTTTAAGTACGTACGACACACCATTACATGCTTTTATTATGGGACTACCACAATGTTTTGAGCATATGTGAAGGAGTAACTTCTGGCTTCACTTCCTTGCCGTTAGGGCCTCTCCTTATTACTCCTTGCTTGAAGTAGTATTGATATAGGAAAGTTATATTTTGAATTGTTGTTTATTTAAGAACGTGATACCGGTATAACACAAATTCAAAAAATGTTGTCAATATTTTTAGAAATCTAGGCTGTTATTAAAAAAGGCATGTTTAGAAAGTGACGGGTAACATTGGCCCATTTCAGGTATGGCTTCAAGAAAGCCACAACGAAACAGCCGTGCATTAGGTTGCCGGAATTATAAAAAATATGACGAGGACAGGTTAAAACAATGCTTAGAAGCCATAACAAGTGGAAGAATGAGTCAAAGAGCAGCAGAAATTGAGTTCAAGATTCCAAGAAGCACCGTCAAAAACAAAATTAAACGACGACATAACAACAAACCAGGTTAGTACAATAAAATGAATTATTAGGCTTTTGAATGTTCTAGCAATCATACATTAGAGATTGGAGTGAAGTTAGACTGTATCACTGATTAATTTCCTAATTTCTTTCAAGGGCATCAGCCAATTTTTCGGAAAATAAGCAAGCAAGCAAGCAAGCTTGTAGTTTAACGTGACCGTTAATCGCGAGATGTTTCGGAAAATGAAGAGAAATCGTTTGCTGAGCATTGCAGCAACATGTCTGATTTTGGATATCCTATCTCCTCAATAGACCTACACTTTATTGTGAAAGCGTACTTGGATAAGACGGGTAGGAGAGTGCCACAGTTCAGTCAAAATCTTCCTGGACGAGAGTGGGCAGCAAATTTCATATCTCGCAACTCCCAACATGTGCAGCAGAAAATGGCAGCTAACCTCAAAAGAAGTCGAGCAGAAGTCAGCCGTCAGGTGATCAATGAATATTTTGACAATCTGACAGATGAACTTAATGATATTCCACCAGAGAACATATTCAACTACGATGAGACAAATCTATCAGACGACCTGGGTAAACATCGTGTGATTGTCCGTCGTGGTTGTAAATACCCAGAGCGTGTGATGAACCATTCTAAAGGGGCAGTCTCTCTTATGTTTGCGGGAAGTGCAAGAGGCGAGGTCTTACCACCGTACGTAGTGTACAAAAGTGAACATCTGTGGCATAGCTGGGTACACGGGGGACCGAAAGGAGCTCGATACAACAGGACCAGAAATGGCTGGTTCGACCAAGCCACTTTTGAAGACTGGATTGAATTTCACTTGTTGCCTCATTTGCGTAAACTGAAGGGAAAGAAAGTTGTAATAGGGGACAATTTATCCAGCCATTTCCTTTCATGTTATTGAACTGTGCAAACTACATGATATCCGCTTCATATTTCTTCTTGCAAACACAAGCCATTACACGCAACCTCTTGATGTCTCCTATTTCCGTCCCTTGAAAGGTGCTTGGAGGAATATCCTGTCTGAATTCAAAGCAGGGGCTGGCAGAAGGGAAACATGTCTTCCAAAAGATAAATTTCCACTGCTCTTGAAGAAGCTGTTACTTGCAATAAATCACAGCTCAAAAGCAAACATGATCTCAGGGTTTGAGGCAGCGGGAATTTATCCAGTCAACCGCCAAAAGGTGTTCGACCGCATGCCACCTTCTCTTCTTGATGGTCACTTACCAGTGGACCAAATTTCCGAAGCCTTTGTTGAGCACTTGGAAGCAGTTCGATACCCCTGTGCCATTCAGCGCCACGAAAGAAGAAAAGTTGAATGGACACCAGGCAGAAGTATCACTGAAGTAGATGTCGATAGAGAGCCCACCCCAAGCAATGAGAAAGTGTCTGGGTCTGTTAACGGTAATACCAGGAGAGACTTTTCTTCTAGTTCAGACGAATCAGAAGAAGAATGTAACATTGGTTCTAGAACTGGAGGACGAGTGAAACTGAATGATAATAATAATAATGCATTTTATTAATCCCTTAACGAGTCAAGGACTCATATACAAAGGAATTGTACAGTTTTATCTTGTTGGCGACAAATTACAATACAATGTTTAGTTTACAAAGTTTTCAGTATGAAAATATATACAACATTTTGTAGCTTTCGTAAGTTTTTGTACACAATATGTTCTTCTTTTGTCTTCTCAGATTATGAAATTTCTTCAAACTGACATTTTATAATCATTCCACATAAACTGTTTTAGCCTCCTTTTAAAGATTGGTAGGCTAGGTGCAATTTTTATATTTTCTGGTAGTCCATTGAATTTTACAAAGGCACTATACTTAATGCTATTACTGCCATATTGTTTGGAATTGATATGGAAAAGTGTTATGTCATCTGCATGTCTAGTTTTGTAAGCGTGTAAATCAGATTGTTTAGTGAAGTTTAAATTTGTGTGTATTCTGTTGTGTAGGATTTGGTATATTAGGACATTTGATTTGATTTCTGCATTTAGGGCTACTGGTTGAATTTTACTCGTAATATAAAGGTGTTTGGTTGGTGTTAAAAAAGGGTAGTTATAAATATTTCTTATGGCTCTATTCTGAATTACCTCAATTTCCTTTTTAGGTAATTTGAGCATTTTATCCAAATTGTATTCAAATATTGTAAGTGGCTATGGATTAAGGAAAAATACACTTTCCTGAGTAGATATTTTGGGATATAGTAGCTCAATTTTTTTATCATCCCAGCGGCAGGTGATATTTTTTTTACTAATGCATCAATGTGCTTTTGCCAGGAGAGATTTTCATCTATTATTAAGCCTAGGTATTTGACAGATGAGACCCTTTTAACTGCTTTTCCATTCAGCATTATATTCTGAGTGATGTCTAACTTTGTTCTACGCTTTGATATTATTAAATAATTTGTTTTATCTTCATTTATTGTTAATTTATTTGACTGGGTCCAGCCAAGTATGGTATTCATGTCCTCCTGCATGTGTGTAATCAGCGTGTTGGTGGTGTACGCATTGTAAAAGATGCTTAAGTCATCTGCAAACAACGTTATATTACCATGAAAACGGAGTGTTGCTATGTCATTAATATATACTAAGAAGAGGGAAGGACCCAGTATTGATCCTTGGGGCACACCGTGGGTAATATTAACTTCCTCACTTCTGTAGCCATTTATTTCAATATACTGCTTACGATTAGATAGGTAATTTTTAAACCATGTCCAAGCTACTCCTCGGATACCTGCTTTATCAAGTTTCCCTAAGAGAATTTCATGGTCAACAGTATCAAACGCCTTTCTCAGGTCTATGAAAAGGCCACTCGCTGTCATCTTATTGTCTAAGACATCCTGCAAGTTAGAGATAATATCAATTGTGGCTATTTCTATGCTTGAGTTTTCTCGGAATCCATATTGCCCTTTGTAGAAGTAATCATTTTTATTTAAGAAATTAACAATTCTGTTTTTTACTACTGTTTCGAGTACCTTGGATATGGGTGGGAGGATGGAAATGGGCCTGTAATTGTCCGGATTGCTTTTGTCACCTCCTTTATAGACTGGTATGACTCGTGCTATTTTTAGATCATCAGGCACCAGACCAGTCTCTAACGATACATTTATTAAAGTAGTTAGTGGGCTACTTAGCATGTCAATGGAGTTTTTTAACAATTTCACTGACATACCATCTTTGTCTTGGCTACTTTTCATTTTAAGGCTTAATATAATATTGCGAATTTCCATCTCATTAGTCGGGGTCATAAATATGGAATCTATGTTGACATTAATTTCATTAACGTTCTTCCCTGGGGGGATGTTTATGGCTAATTTGTGTGCTATGTTTATAAAGTGAGTGTTTAGAGCATTGCAAATATTTTCTTTTCCTGTGAAAGATTTACCGTCAATTATTATCTCACTGGGACCATCTTTGTTTTCAGTTGTGCGGTTGTAGATCATTTCATTGATTACTTTCCAAGTATCTTTTATGCTATTGGCATTCAATGTTAATTTGTGTTCATAGTATGAGATTTCAGTTTCCGTTTTAAAGCTGTCACTTTGTTCCTACATATTATGTGCTCTTCCTTTAAGAGGTTATTGTTTCTGTGAATGCTAGTTTTAAGTTTAGCATGTAGTAGGTCCCTTTGTTTTATTAGTTGAATTAATTCTGTTGTTATCCATGGGTTTTTGTGGTTCTGGTGTATTTCCCTCAAAGGTGAGTCAGTGTTTTCTTTGTTGGGTGTCTGTGTCAAGATTTTGTGTTTCATGGCGATGTAAGTTTCGTTTAGATCATCTAAGCAGTCTATTTGATTGAGATCATTAGAGAATTTGTTTTTGTTCATGTACCGGTAATTTTTATTCACGTTTTTTGAACTAGACCTTTGCTTGTTGGGGGCGTATTTAAATGTCATGTTCGAGATTGGGCTTTTGCCTGGATAGTAGTTTGACCAGAACATCTCAGTTACAAGAATATTATGATCACTAATATCACTATTTATATTGCTTATTCTATAGGCATATTTACAGTTATTAGTGGCCACCTGATCAAGGAGTGTACTTGTTGATTCACTTATTCTTGTTGGATAGCGAGTATTGCCTTGTGTGAAACCATAGCTTGATAGTAGATTGAGGTATGATTTGGTTACATTATTTTTGTTTAATAAGTTAATATTTGTATCACCAATGCATAAGGAAAGATTGGCATTGTTTTTCGAGAGAATGTGCTCTAAAGATTGCATGAATTTTGTTGCGTTATTTATGTTTGGATTATATACTGCAATTATATTAATAGTATGCAGGTTATTGAAACGAACAGTATCATTTCTTATGAGCTCTAACTGGATCAAGCTATGGTTACTCTCAACTAGGTTAAGAACTTTTGTATTCCATTTTTTGTGGACATAAACTCCCACACCTCCACCATCCTGATTGTCTCTGTGTACAAATGCAACAGAATAGTTGTTTAGGTTGAATTATTTAGCTTCATTACTTTTTACCCAAGTCTCGGTTACCACTATGACATCTAGATTTTCCACAATATGTATTAGTATCTCGATATCTTCTAGTTTATTTTTTAGGCTTCTGCTATTCACGTAAAGACACTTGATTTGGCTAACCTCATTTTTAGTGTCTGCTATGTAGTCGTGGATACAGTCATATTTACGCTCATCTATTGATGAGTGTAAGTCAACATCAACTAGTAGGTCCATGTCTTGATTCATTCTTATTACTGTGAATGGGATGGCTGAGCCTTTTTATTGGAAGAGTCTCTTACTAGCCTTTCAATGTCTTCTGCTGAGCTGATCCTGACAGCCTTGTCACCATCTGATCTACGGACGAATATTTTGCAGTCCCGGGTCCAGACGTATTTAAAACCTAAATTACGGAGGTCTCTTGCCTGTTTGTGAAGTACTTTATTTGCTGGCGTCAAATGCTCGTTAATGTAGATAGGCCTAGCCCTTCCATTGATTCCTGCATCACTTGAGTTCAGGTTGGGTTTGGATCTTTTGCCTTTTAGAATTGCGTCTTTTTTTTAGCCGGCTGCAGAATTTTACTAGTAAAGGAGGTGGAAGACCTTCTCTGCTGTGTGGTAGCCGATGGCAGGCGTCAATATCGGACTCAACAACTGTGACACCCAATTGATCAGCGATAGTCTTGACAATTTGAACGGGGTTTTCGTTTGAAGTGTGCGGCACGCCATGAAGCTCTAAGTTGTTTCGCCGAACGTACTGTTGAAGCTCGAGATTCTCTTGCTTTAACAATTTGACCTCACTGCAGACGATATTCTTATCCTTCTCTAACTCACAAACTCTTTGGCTGAGCTTTGTTATTTCTGACAAGGCTTGCTTCAGAGTTTGTGCGGCAGTTGAAATGTCACTTTTCATACCATCAAAACAATCAGAAAAGTATGTCACGGACTTAAGCATGTCATTCTGAGTCTTTTCAATGTTTTCGAGTTTTGTCAGTCGGAGGTTGATTTCACAAACAAGATCGTGTAAATCTGATTTACTTACATTCTCGTCTGGCGCGGCGATTTTAGAAACCTCATCCGTAGTTGACTTATTACTCATTGCACTGCACACGACACAATACCATTGCTTGGCCTTGTCGGACAAAAGTCGGTTAAAAACTTTCTTCTTTATGTTAACACAGGTTCTGTGGTATGATTTACCACATTCCCCATCACAATTTATGTAATCTTCATTATCAGTTATACATTTTTCACACTGACCGCACTCGGTTGATTTGTTACTTGTCGCCATCTTGCCAATTTTCAGAAGGACAGCATGTACTCGTTCGCTATGATGGCCCGTTGTTTCCAGGCAAGATTGTGGATTTACCAGTGACACGACACAAGAGGGTGACATGAACCACTCGATAAAGCATTGGCGTTGGTCTTTGCCTCCAGATGTGTGTATGTATTCACTTGAGGATATTTTCAGTTTAATAGATGCTCCAAAGCCAATAAACAAAAGAGGAACTTTTTCAGTTACCATCCCAGAAACTGAATAGGTGTTGAGAGACTGGTGGACAAGTTTAACCTTAATCTTTGTAACTGAAGCATATATTGATTTACATTTAATTCAATTTTGTATTGACAGTAACCTGATAAAAGTATCATGAAAAATGACTTATTTTTCTATTATTTACTGCCTGTGTGAGATTGTACAGACCTTCCAACTGAAAGAAAATATCCCTTGTCCTTCCAATATATAAAAAGTGGGGCAAAGTTGACAATTAACCTTATTACTTTAACCCACAGGTTGATTCTTATATGAGGGACAAAGTTAGCTACAGCGTATGATAACTTTAGCCCATATTTAAATAATATTATTTTCAAGTTCATGTCATGCAAAATAAAGCAAAATACATAGTTTGATTCCAGAGCAACTGGCCTTACTTTTATATTAATCATCTTTTAAATTGGTTACTTTAAAAGTCGAATAAATCCCGGTAAATGTTAATATTTGTGATTTTGAGGGTCAAAGTTGCCAGGAATGACGGTACCGTATTGAATATTGTTGACAATTCTCGTCGGGCTCTCGTTGAAGGACAGGCAATTTTAGATGCCAAACACATAATTATGTGCGGGAAAGTCTAAGAAATGGAAGATTTTATGAGACTGAAAGCTTTATGGTTGCAAACTAGTAATTTGAAAGGGGTACCTCATCAGATTCAAAATGAAATTCGGTCACCAGTTGCCGAGAAAAAGATATTTATTCAGGAATACGTAATATGCGTATAGTCGGTACATTGCTTTACATACTTCAGTAAGTAGATACATTTAAATTTGTAAGATATAGCCTAATACTGTTGAAGTGGAGGGTCACAGTGTGGTGCAACAGCACATAGTGTAATGTTATACAATGGTATTATTGAGGCTAGTAGTGGAGGGTCGCATTGTGGTGCAGCAGCACATATTGTAATGTTATACAGTGTTGTTAGTGAGGCTAGTGGTGGAGGGTCACAGTGTGGTGCAACAGCACATAGTGTAATGTTATACAGTGTTATTATTGAGGCTAGTAGTGGAATGTCACAGTGTGGTGCAGCAGCACATAGTGTAATGTTATACAGTGTTATTATTGAGGCTAGTAGTGGAATGTCACAGTGTGGTGCAGCAGCACATAGTGTAATGTTATACAGTGTTGTTATTGAGGCTAACAGTGGAGTGTCACAGTGTGGTGCAGCAGCACATAGTGTGATGTTATACAGTGTTGTTATTGGCAGGCGCGGATTCAAGGGGGGGGGGGGGTCACGGGGGTCATGACCCCCCAAACGGAGACCAATTCTTTTTGCAAACTCAAGACACAATAACCAGACAAATAAAACTTAACGAACTTTAACTGAAAAACAGTTTTTTTTTTTCATTTTATTCAATACTGAAAATATCTTTATTGCAATTATTATGTTCTGTTTCAACTGTACATATTTACAACCTCATACCTGTTATATAAAAACGATTATTTATATAACAAAATCAACTCATCTATTTTGTTTAGCAAACCTTGTGATTACCGAATCGATGTGTATAGAGATGTCACGATGAATGTGCAGCAATGCAGAGATAGGAATTTGGGGCTTTTTTTGCACCAAAAAATTTTGCCGACGTCCAAACTGCAAGCTTGGTTGGCAATTTAAGCTGTGACTTTCTCCCTTTGTCGGTACCAACTCGACTTGCCGAAACTGTAACGTACCTTGATACTTTTCTCGAAGCTCGATGTTAAAGTCGCAAAACACGCCGTTGCAATTTGTACGAATATTTTTGGTGTGCTGAACGCATCAAATTTCTATCCATGTAGCTTGCAAAAAATTGGTCTAGTTTTGTACGTTTAGTTATTTTGTGATTGCATTTATAGTGATACCATTTTTCTTAACAATTTCGATTCTCTGAACCCCCCCCCCAAAGCCAAACTCTAGATCCGCGCGCCTGGTTATTGGGGCTAGTAGTGGAGGGTCACAGTGTGGTGCAGCAGCCCATAGTGTAATGTTATACAGTGTTATTGCTGAGTGTAATAGTGGAGCGGGACACCCCCTCTCCAGGGGTTATAAATATGGAGAGCCCAGCTCAGGGTATGAGTGAAGACTTCAACGGCATCTGCGGTGGTGAAGGAGTCCTTCGGTACAGAAAAGTTGGCGGAAGAGGCAACCCAGTGCTCGGGGTTAATAGAGTAAAAGATATTTGTCCATATTATGGACACCCGTAGCGTCTGCACTCCAGAGGAGCGGCTACAAAAGGCGTCTGTTCTCCATGTTAGGAGCGGCCTAGTTCATACCTGGCAGTAGGTCATAAAATGCATTTGGGAGTGGCGACCCATCTTAATAATAGCCTAAAATGAAAGCAAATATGGTTCAGCCTCGGAAAATGCTAGGGCGTCCCCTGCAGGCGATGCGCAGTTCTTCAGATGCTGGGGGAGCTGTGAGAAATGGGCGACCAGCATCACAATATATCCGAATAGGGACAGTCAACACCTTAACCCTGACGGACAAGACTGAGGAGCTAGTGGACTTCATGATGGAGAAGGATATAGCCATCCTCGGTCTCAGTGAAACGAAATGGAAAGGAAAAGGGGAAAGAAAACTAAAGGAAGGATACAGGCTGTTTTACAGTGGAGAACAAGAGGCAAAAATGGAGTAGGAATGATTATAAGAAAGGATGTCCTAGAGTATCTGGAAGAGGCGAAGAAGATAAGTGACAGGATAATCATAGGAAGGATACAGTTCCAGACAGGGACAAAAGATCTATTTCAAGTATATGTTCCACAAACGGGGAATAAAGAAGATAACTTAGAAGAATTCCTAGGTGAGGTGGAAAAATATATAGAGGATAAGGAAATAATAGTAATGGGAGATTAGAATGCACGAGTGAGAAGAGACAGACAAGGAAGAGAGGAGATTTGGGGACCATATGGTTATGGCAGTAAAAATCCAGAAGGGAATTTCTTAATGGACTTCTGTCAGCGGAACCAATTAATTATAGGGAACACGTGGTCCAGAAAGAAAAATAGTCAGAAGATAACGAGGTATGGATGGGGAGATAGAAGAGCGAAAACTCTGATAGACTATGTATTAGTCGAAAACGGACATCGGAAAGAGCTAATGGATGTCACAGCCATGCCAGAGGAAGCCTTTGGAGGAGACCATAGGACAGTGGTAGAAAAATTAAAAGTAGGAAAGGTCATGAGATTACCAGAAAAAAGGGAAAGAAAAATTAAGGTCTGGAGACTAAAGGAGGTTGCAGAAAAGTTTAAGAGAGAATTGCAAGAACAGGTACCAAGGACGGATATTACCCACGTGAAGCATGAATGGGAAAAGTTTGAGTGCATTTGTAAACAGTGCAGAGAAAACATGTGGTAGAACATGAGGAAAGATACGGGAAAAGGCGACAAAATGGTGGAATGATAGAGTGAAAGAAAAGGTAAGAGAGAAGATGAAAGCTTGGAAGGAATGGAAAACAAAAAAGACAGAAAAAAGTAGAGCAAAATATATAGAAGTAAACAGAGATTGAACACTGGGTTCGTGAAAAACAAAGGAGGTGACATATTGACAAAACCAGAAGATATAACGGACAGATGGAAAGAATATTTCAGCGAGCTGTTGAAGGTGAGACGCCAGGCATGCGAAGTAGTTATGCAAACAGCCAAAACGGTGGAGGAAGAAATAGAAGAAGAAACAGACATTACTATGGCAGAAGTGGAATGGGCAGTTAGGAAGATGAAGATGGGGAAAGCTGTGGGAATCGACAAGGTGGCAATAGAATGATCAAGGCGGCAGGACCAGTGGGACTGCAGTGGACATACAGACTTCTCAGGAGTGTGTGGAGAGAGAAGAAAGTACCTGAAGCCTGGAAAAAGGGAATAATATTGCCAATATTCATGAAAGGAGACAGGAAGGTGTGTGGTAACTACCGAGGAATCGCCATAATCTCTCATGTTGCCAAAGTAATGGAAAGAATCCTAGAAAAAAGAATTAGAGTAAAGGTAGAAAGCCAAATAGAGGAGGAGCAGTTTGGATTTAGAGGGGGCAGGTCAACAGTGGAACCCATTTTCATTCTGAGACAGGACATTGAAAAGAGTTGGGAATATGGGAAGGATATGGTAATGACTTTTATTGATCTAGAAAAGACCTATGATAGCATTCCTGTTTGCCATCTCTTGATGAATACAGTACATTTGCATTTGTCAGTTGGCACAGGCTACAGTAAAAGGTGGCTTTTCACCGATGTCTCAGTCTCACTCATGGCTGTGATTATATGGAAGCTACTGAGGTATGGGTGGTGCTTAGTAATGGCATTCGGGGCACAGTCAGTGCCTGTGAATGCTGTGAAAGGTTCTACTCATAGGGTTAGGACTACTGTTCTGACTCAGTGAGGAATGCAATGGCAAACTACCTCACTCCTCTTCTTGCCTAGAACGCCTCAATATAGCGCTGCCTTGGGTTTTTGTGAGTATCTACTCGCATAACGTAACGGCGGTGCCTTTTGAGGATCCAACCAGCCTTCGGGCTGACTACCTAACAGACAGCATTCCTAGAACAAAAGTTTGGGAAAGCTTAACAAATAGGGGGATAGGCAAGGAACTGAGAGCCATGATAAAAGGAATGTGCATGGAGTGCTACAGTAGTGTGAAGACTAGAGTCGGGACATCGGCACGGTTTAAAATTGACACTGGACTAAAGCAAGGAAGTGTGTTGTCACCATTATTGTTCGTAATGTTGATGGATGACATCATGAAGGCAGCAATGAAAGAATATAGTAGGGCAAGGATGAAGGTAATGTTGTTTGCAGACGACGTTGTGATCTGGGGCGAGGATGAGATGGAGATAAAATAACAGTTAGACGCAATAAATGAACAGATTGAGCAATGGGGATTGAAGATAAATGTGGAGAAGAGTAAAACAGTGGTGATGAGTAGAGATAAGAAAGAATGAAAAGGAGTAATCAAAGTAGGAGATAAGGAATTGGAAGCAGTGAAACACTTCAAATACTTGGGAAGTGAACTGACTGAAGATGGAAGACTAGATTTGGAAATTAGCAGAAGAATACAACTCGGGAGTGCTTTCTACCAACAGGTACGGGGACTAGTATGGAACAAGGATATACCAATTAAGGCTAAATAAGTTATGTACAAAGCATATTATGTTCCTATAATGACATATGCAGCAGAAACTTGGACAATGACTAAGAGGGATGAGAGCAGAGTACAAGCAGCTGAGATGAGATTCCTGAGAAGTATGGTCCAGAAAAAGAGGAGGGACAGAGTGAGAAATGAAGATATACGGAAATAACTGGGAGTACAGAAACTAAATGACAAACTGGAGCAAAACAGATTGAGATGGTTTGGACATGTCAAACGGATGACTGAAGTAAGGCTACTAAGACGAGCACTGGAACGACGGATGACAGGGAAGAGAGGACGAGGAAGACCAAGAATGCGTTGGATGGACTCGGTGGAAAATAGTATTAGAAAACGGAACCTGGATTGGAACACTGTGTCGGAAGAGGAATGGTGGAACGACAGAATATAGTGGAGAGGAACCATATTTGCCCCCACCTAGTGTCAACTGGGAAAGGTGAAATGAAGATGATGATGATGATGACTGTTGAAGTCGATAAATCAAAGGTTGTCTATAAAGATTTTTAAATTTTTAATAAGCACATGATTGAAAACTTAGAAGACCTGAGCTTCAAAGATTTGAAGGAGCAATGGGGCAAGTTAAAGAACCACATGTAGGCCTACGATAAAGTGACCCCTAAAAGTAAAGTTTGGCACATATGAAGAACAGCTGTCAAATCAACCTGGCTGAGTCGCGTAGTTTGTAGTGCAGGGGAGAATGTAGGATAGTGGATCTTGTAAGAAATTCATTAGTAATTATTAATAATTAATTTTCCTTCGTAAAATGCCAGCCGCATACGATCACATACTGCGAAGTCGGCTTTGCGACGCGAAGTAACAGACTCCATTCCGTCTGAAAAGCTTTCTATTTCTTACATGAATGCATTGATATCACAATTGTTGAATTCGAAGAGCACAGCGGAACGGAGCAATTATGTAAGTCATCTTTTAGCCTCAATTAACTGAAAAAACGAGAGAAGAGCACACCCATCAACTCAAATCACATGTTATAGCATCTGTTTGTTTATGTTTCCAATATCCTTACGCTAGTTCCAGATGACGGCATCACCGTCGCATGAGTTCGCGAATTACAGCTAATAGCCATACATAAATCCAATTATATGACGTCATAATTCCATATATAAAATTATAATTAAGAATATTCACAAATACTCTTCTGTCGTGATTTACACTAAAGTATGTGGTAGCGTTCACGTTGTTCGAGATAAAATTCACCCACACAATCACTGTTGGGATTGTGCAACTTCTTGTTCATGCACAGTGTGGTGTGAAAGCCATGTGATTAAGTGGAGAACAGCCCGAGCTCCTCATAATGGGAGAACAGCATCAGGCAAAATGCCTGGACGAAATAACTACTGTGAGATGAGCTGTTAGACTGAATAATCGGGCTAAGGAATTTCGGCCTCGTTCTTTGAACTTCACACATGAACATATAAACGTGAACAGAGTATAAATTTTATTACATTATTAAACATGCTAAATTTACATAAATTTGAAGTTATGTTTACGTTGGCACAACATGGTACTATTAAGAAGAGTTCATTATTCTTCAATTTACAATGTTCTAATAAATATTTGCTTGTAAATAAATTATCAATATAAATATTAAGAACACTTCAAAAGAGGGGGGACCCCTCTTATCTTCTGCGGCGATGTGAATTGGCGTAAACAATGTTACCAATATAAGCGTGTCGATGACTAGAAAGTTGTCCAGCGGGACTGCCGTGGCTGGAGATGGCTAGCCGGATGGCGGGAACGAGAATATTTTCTCGTTCGAAATTCCTTGAAGATGCGGTGAGGATGTCCTTCATCCTGAAATTATGACGCTTCGATGCTTTTTTTGTTAGCATGTCACTTTGAAGTATCGAAGTAAACACTCCTCTTGTTGAGTTTAGCGAAGGTATGGTCTGAGCTCACAACAACTCGACTTGTCGTGACCATATTTGGAGATGCCAAGCAGTGTGACATGCTGAAGAACTGCCAAAAACAATGTATCACATGATGCAGCCAGTGGAGGGAAGTTTAGAGCAGTGATGTGAAGAAGTGACCCGTAGAAGTGAACATCGGGGTGGAGAAAGCCTCCATTCAAATAGTGCCAGCGAAGTTTCTGGAACCCTCCACACGCAGGCAGGCGTATGATTGGCTGCAGCAGGGGATATGACGTCACTAAGTCAACTGATCAGCAAGGAAAGAGTTACACATGCTGCTAGTGTGTTCTCGATGCCTGACAAGTGCTCATCCCTATAACACGCCTAAGGTAAGAGTCTTTAGAAATTTGTGGTGAAAGTCATAATTACTCACAAGTAACAATATAATACAAACATTAATGCATTTAAATAAATAGTATTCGTTCGGTGGTCTCGGAATACTTAAAGCATTTCACCAGCAAATGCGACAGCTAAGTAAAAGAAAAAATAAACACGTTTAACATCACGAAAGTGATCACCATGCACTCTCATCCTGGTCACTATGTGTCGTAATTTCTGATTTGTCTGCCTCCATTTGATAGTCATCACTGCTTCGGTTGTGTAAAAATCTTCCCATATTTGCCTTTCTGTCTCCTGTCTGTTCCGTGAAGCAGTCTTTACAGCAGACGTCTTTGGTAACAGGCGTAGGGAAGTGGCAAACCCATCGCCCAGTGGGCAACCACTGCAATAAGCCACCCGAGTATTGGCGGGAAATCCATAGCCTCTGTGGCGAGAGGAAATGCCCACCCCCAGCCCTGAACAACGTGGGAGTAAATAAGCAGGGCGGATGCTTTGAAGGTAACCACCGCACGCTGTCGCTGGGCTAATCACCCGCACAGTGTATCTACTGATTCAGAGAATAAAAGATGGCCTCGGAAATGGACGGATAAACAGACGACGACAAGTACGCAATGAATATGGACTACGATTAGCCCCTTGGAATAGTGTGACCTTAATTGGAAAAGAAGTAGAGATTGTAGAGGAAATGAAGAAATACAAGATTGGGATATTAGGAGTTAGTGAGGTGCGGAAAAATGGAAGGGGAGTGGAGACACTTCATGGGAATTATGTCCTCAGATATGTAGGATTTCCGTGGAACTCAAGAGCAAAGGGGGGAGTTGGCATCATCGTAACTGAAGAAATGGATCAGGAGGTTACATCGTGGGAAGCGGTGAACTCAAGGATTGTATGGGTGAACCTTGAACTTGAAGTTCCAGTCACACTGGTGCAGGTGTATGCGCCAACTGAAGATTCAGAAACTATAGAGAAGGAAGCCATCTTCGAGGAGTTACAAAGGCAAGTAGACACAATAGAAAGCATCGGCACAAGAACGATTGTTATGGATGACTTGAATGGCAGAGTGGGCAATGTTAGTGAGAAAAGTGGAGGTATGCTGGGGCAATATGCTGGGGAAGCAATCATCAACACAAATGGCAACAGAATCCTGGATTTCTGCACCACAAACCAAATGATTGTAGCTAACACATTCTACGCACATAAACGTATACATCAGATTACGTTTGAAAATACACAGCACTCCAGCATCATCGACTACTTCGTCATCCCGAAAGACCTGAAGAATTCCTTCAGAGACGTCAAAGTAATAAAAGGGGCAGAGCTTTCCACGGACCACCTCTTGCTTGTGGCAGTCATAGTTTGCAAGAGACCGACACCTCGAAAGCAAACCAGCTATCGGAAAGTCGTTCTTATGTTGGTCTGCAACGTCCCTCGTTGTTTGCAGGTTCCCAAACCATAGCGTGGCTCCTCCTTGGAATATCTCCTTCACATGGTTGACTTACACAATGTTAAACATTGTAGATGATAGTGAAGATATGCAGTCACGCCGCACGTGGTCTAATATGTAGCACATTTTAATATCGATTTTCCACACGTGGTTTTCACAGAAGTTATGGTTATAACTGTAGAAAATAATAATTCAATGCTTCTATACAGGATCGCATAAAATTATACAAAAATTGTATTTCACTGTCTGCTACTCAGATTCTAGGGCACACATGTGGTGTCACCTCACAGAATTTATAACTGAACAAATCACGAAATATCACGATAATCAGTGGTCGTAGAAATGTTGCACTACTCGCATTAATAATGTTACTGATATTGGCGTGCTTCAAGTTCATGTAGTATAATATTCGATGGCATTTTCAGATTATTTTCTGCCTCTCGTGGACTTGGAAAATTCGTGGAAGAAATGTGTGTTCCACGATGCCAAAAATATACTGAAATAATTCACAGTTTTATACGAAATTTCACAGTGGTCGTTATTGTTAGACCAATAACGTCGTCCTATAATCACTGCACACAACACGGTGCTAAATAATACTCGATGATCGTTGATAACGAATTTTCACATCACCTCGTGGGTGGACTATATTTCTTCGTCTCAGCGGGCGGATTAACACACATGTCCAATTTGGACGTCTCCAAACTCGGTTGGTAAGGCACCGGATCGTGCTCTTGGTTCAAGCAAATGCTCTAGTCATTGAGCGACTATTCACATCCGTTTCGCATCTCTACGTTGAAAATACCTTTACCAAAATTGAAAATTGATACTTCAGAGTGTTGAAATTATGTAGATTTACAAAATGAGAAATTCTGAGTCTTGTGGTAGAAAAACATGTAGTATATATGCTCAGAAAAATTAATTAGACATTTCTCCAAAGTCAAAAGAGTGTCTGACAGCTTGTCAAGGCATGTGCTGGCCTCCGGGTGCGTTCAATGTTGAGACAAAGTATTCACTAATACAGTACTTTTCAAAGAAAATATTACCGAAGATGAGCTCACACGGCCACAGTATGTGGAATTAAGACTGTGAATGGAGGTATGAAAAGTACCAGGTGGTGGAATGTGGTGGTCAAAGCAGCTGTTGCAGAGAAGAAGAAGGCCTGAAAGAAATGGAAAATGACAAGACAACAATCAGAGTATGGAGTTTATGGGCAGAAGAGAAGTGACTGTAAGAGAATAGTAAAACTTGCCAATCGCAATTCCTGGGATGTGTTCGGAGAAGATCTGGAAATAAACTTCTGTCAAGTCCGTCGGCAATTCTGGAAAGTAGTGAGGCGCATGCGAGGGAACCATGGAAGGAAAGTAAGAAGCTTGAATGAGGATTGGGAGGAAGTGTTAGAAGTGTGGCACACCCATTATGAGGAGAATTTCAAAGAAAGACGACAGCAAGAACCACAGACAGCAGGGGGGCGTCAAAGACGAGAAAAGGAAAATACCCTCCATCTAGGAAGTTCATGATGCCATCAATTTAATGAAGAATGGAAAAGCTGCCGGGGAGGACAAGATAGTATCCGAAATGGAGAAAGACGGAGGTGTGGAACTGGCGGAAGCAATCACAGAACTCCTCCAGGCTGTGTGGAGACTAGGAAGGATACCAGCTGATTGGCAAACAAGCATAATCATTCCCATACACAAGAAGGGGGATTCAACACAATGTAAAAATTACAGGGCCATCTGCCTAATTAGTGTAATTGCAAAGCTCTATTCTAGGATCCTTGAGAAGAGGCTAAGAGTCTATGTTGGGGAAGACCTAGATGAAGAACAAGCGGGGTTCAGGCCAGGTCGTCAAACACAAGACCTTATTTTCTCACTCCGCTGCGTTACGGATAAGTGGATTAGTAGTGAAAAATCAGCATACTTGGCTTTCGTGGATATGCACTCTGCTTTCGATGAGGTACCAAGACACGGACTCTGGAAAGCGCTACAGAAAAAAGAGACCCCTCCACAACTGCTACGGGTCAACAAATCCATGTTTCAGGATGCTAAAGGAGCCGTGAGACTCAATGGCAAGACCTCCAGCATGTTCTCTATGGAAAAGTGTGTTAGACAGGGTGACAGCCTATCACCACTGTTATTCGCCATTTTTATGGACCAGGTGTTGAAGACGTAAAAGCGAAGAACTGAAGCATCAGTGGTTGGCATGTTCAAACTGAGACCAATCAAATGTCAGGCACTTGTATACGCAGACGACGTAGTCCTCATCACAGATTCAGAGAGGAAGCTCCAACAGGCTGTACTCGAGTGGACCGAAACTCTAAAGGAAAGGGGCATGATGATGAACAAGGCGAAGAGCCAAGTCATGGTGATGGCAAGAACAGAGAAGAACGTGTGTAACGTCCACATTGAATGCGATGGTCAACTTCTCACCCAAGTCGCGAGCTATCAGTATTTAGGCACGACATTTCATCAGACAGGCAAGCTCACGGAAGAAGTTAGAAATAGAGTAGATAAGGCTACAAATGCATACTATGCCCTGACCCATTGCGTGTTTGGGAAGAAGGAGGTAAGCCGGTAGACCAAGACAAGGGGCTATAAGACGATCATCGAGACAATACTTATCTACGGCAGCGAGTAGAAGTGACGTCAGCAGTGTCAATGCAGTCCAAATGAAGTGGCTCCGGCGAATAGCAGGAAAAACGCGGAGGGACAGAGTACGGAACATACGTATCCGAGAGGAGCTCGACGATCATACAGTGGAGAGGAAAATCGAGGATCGTCAGCTCTCCTGGTTTGGGCACATTATTAGAATGGGAATAGAGAGGAATCCACGACTGTATATGAAGGTGAGAGTGCAGGGCAGGAGACCCATTGGACGACCGAGGATAACACGGGAAGAGAAGATGATGCAGGTTGCAGCCAGTAGAGGAAAGACCATGCAGCAGCTCCGCGGTCTTGCCAGGAACAGGCAGATTTACAATATATGGATCCGAGGTTATCTCCCAACGCCACGGTAGTGGCATATTGGGGAAGAGAAAGAAGAAGAAGAAGTCTTTGGTAACAAATGTCTCAGTATTAGATCTTCTAGTTTCTTTCGCCATTACATAGGTCAATCTGGACGGAGAGTACTTAGACAGGCCCAAAGTTCTTTTCAAGAATCTGGCTTTGAGACCCTCAATATCTTCCAGCTGTTTCAGGGTCAAATGCTCCCAGATGATCTCTAATCCATATGAAACTGCCTCAAACAACCTCATGGCAGTTGCCATGGAGAGTAGTTGCAGATGTTTAATGCTATTAATTGCTTTCACTGACGCAATTAGTCCAGTCAAATTACACCAAAAATGATGGTTTTGCTGCATTAAATCATGTAGTTCCAAATGTAGGAATGTGTAGAGGGAGGTTCACTGAGCAACGCCTAATAAAGTCCCGTCGATTTCAGGTGCTGCGGGGCCTGGCGCATAACTTTCAAACGGTGCATCTTACAGAAATGTTTATACTTTCCTATCTGAAAGGTAATTAAATGCCCTACAAAGTGGTATATTCATTTTCACACCTGTATGTTACCTCCTTCGAGATATCAGCTGGTGAACATGGAAAACTTGCAGAAAAATGTGTAGCGCCTCACGTTATGTTTATAACCAACACCCC
The DNA here is from genome assembly GCA_946902985.2 of Meconema thalassinum. Classification (NCBI taxonomy): domain Eukaryota; kingdom Metazoa; phylum Arthropoda; class Insecta; order Orthoptera; family Tettigoniidae; genus Meconema; species Meconema thalassinum. The sequence continues at coordinate 1,205,566,225 of OX336388.2, forward strand.
CCCCCCCCAATTTGGTCAGTAATTTATGAACATTTTAAACAATTGAATGGCATATTCAAGTTTCTCTTGGTGCAACAAGTAAATTTATTTTTATTATAAGAGGGTAACAATGGCGTTAACTATAAAAGAGGCATTTATAACTTATTTTTTAAAGAATATATACAACGAAAAATAAGGAACTCTTCAGAACATATATATACCGGTATACTCCGATGGGCTGGACTGCAAACCATCAGATTTTGATCATGTTTTCATTCCCATAAAAACGAAATTGTATTCTGAAATATTGGGCTCCCCCAAAACAATCATATATACGTCACTGCGTTCATATATATTTATACATTCTAGGTATATATAATTATTTATATGGGTAATAAATACCATTTATGTTTACATAATCAATAAATAACGAGTTACAGAGAGTTAAAGCCGTTGAAAACATAAGTAAAATAATGAGCAGTTTACTAGCGAAATCTCGAAACCGACCCCGATACGTCAAAACGCTATAACGTTTAAAGATATAAAGATAAATTAGCATAAGTATATATATATTCTTGAAGGCAACTTCGTGCTCTACAACTTCCTTCCTCACGACTTCCCTGTAAAATGGAAGGCAAACGGATTGGAAGGGCAAGTTCGACGAGAAACTTGAGGCGCTACATATTTTTCTGCATGTTTTCCATGTTCACCAGCTCATATCTCGAAGGAGGTAACACACAGGTGTGAAAATGAATGTACCATTTTGTAGGGCATTTTATTAACTTTCAGATAGGAAAGTATAACAATTTCTGTAAGATGCATCGTTTGAAAGTTATGCGCCAAAAACGAAAAAGGGGGCCTTCGAGCCCCCCCCCCCCCTGCCCCCCCCCCCCCTCGCAGCACCTGAAATCGAGGGGACTTTATTAGGCGTTGTTCAGGGGACCTCCCTCTACACATTCCAGAAAAAATTGGAACTACATGATTTAATGCAGCAAAAAATCCTAATTTGACTGGACTAAATCCGTCATTCTCTAAGTTGCAATGAAAACGATATTGCAGCCACCTGTATTGTTATCCCCAAATATCTGTACATGTTTCTCCTTTTAAGCGGTAGTCTTTTGCACATTATTACATCGCTCAAGGGTAGTCTTCCTCCTTTCCTGAATATTACTAACTCTGTTTTGTCTCGGTTCAACTGTAGTTCGTTCTTGTCTGCCCATTCAACGAGAGAGTTCATTTCTCGTTGAAGCTCTTCTCTGTTGTTTGATGCCAAGGCTATATCATCCACATATATGTATCTTGATATGGTCCGTGTTTCTTTATTAACTGCAGCTATTACATCGTGAGTGAGGATATGAAGAGCAAGGGGCTTAGTGGGTCACCCTGCAATACTCCATTGGTCTGTTCTATTCATTCCATCTGTGCAATACTGTCGTTGATACTCACAAAGTTTTCTGCTAAGATGTTCGATATTAGTTTTACTGTCCATGGGTCTTTGTAAATAATCCTTAGTTTCTCTAGTATCTGTCTGCAGTTTATTATGTTGAAGGGCTTTGAGAAATCTACAAAGATCACATTCAACTTACCTCGTTCTTTACGGTACCTATTTCTTCCTGTATTTGTCTTATGAGACATTCTTGAATCCAAATTGTTCCTCTGGAAGTTTTTCCTCTATTTTTGGACCAATCCTCAAGACTAGTAATCTGGAGAATATTTTGAAGGCTGTTACTTCAAGTGCTATACCTCGATAAGCTTCTGGGTTGTTTGGATCTCCTTTGCCTTAGTATAGTGTGTTTATTGTGGATTTGCGCCACTTACTTCGTATATTTCCCATATCGAAACATTTATTGAATAGTGCAAGCCAAGTGTCTGCTATTTTACTAGGTATGCATCTTGTAAGTGTTCATTACATAGACCATTCAGTCTTGGTGCTTTTCCTCTCTTTAGTCTTCTAATGACATCGTTTAATTCTTCCTTGGCCAAGTATGGGCATGTTTCGATGAAGTATGTTTCATTTGTGAAATCTGGTAGCGTTTCCCTGTTTAATAGGATTTAGCTAAAATGGTTTTCCCATCTGTCTCAGGAAATTGTTGTTGCAAATCTTGGCTGTTTTGTTCGCAGAGCTTGAATGGGGTCCTTATCTGCAGCTTTTGCCTCTCTAATTGCTTCTTTCTCGATGTAGTCTGTTGGCTTTCTGAATATTAGTTTTTTGTATTCCTGTCAGATGCGTTGATAATCCTTCAGTGTTTTCTCTCATTTTGATATTTTAAGTTTTCTTAGACAGAATAGAGTAGTCTTTCTTTTCTGGTAACATTCTCCGTCAAACCATAGTTTGGCTCCTCTTGGCCGCTTCTGAACAGTTGCTTCCACAATAATTTCTGTAATGGTCCTGTCTGCTTCGTCTAGCTCATTTTCTTCAATAAGTAACTGTATGCTTTTGTATATCTCTGACATTTCTTCTATGGCTCCCCTGTCTAGTTTGCGACTTATGCTGATTGTACATTTCATTTTTATCATTTCCTTTTCCTGTTGAACTTCCCTTGACATGGGGATATGCTTCCTTATCAGGGCTCCATCTGTTTTCCACAGTTGCTTCTGACTATGAGTTGTGAACCCCCTTGTAAAGACTAGGTCCAGAGTATTCATACCGTTATGACATAAAATATAACTATGCATACCCTTTTTATTTATTAGGTTTAGTGCCTCTTCCTCAATGTATGTAAACACTTCTGTTGTTTTCCTTGTTGCCTTGTCCATCGGACAGTTGAAATCACCTCTTGGTATCACATGGCCCTCCAGGAGAATTACATTGAGAGCGTGTGGTAGACTGTCTATGATGTCCACAGATGTGCAGTCCGGATTAAAATAAGCTGTAATTATAAACCCTATTTTCGTTTCAACGATCAGTAGATCAGTCTCTTTGTGGAGAATTCTAAAAGGAGTCAAGTGAGGTTTGATTAGACAACTTACCTCTCCCCTCGGTCTGCATCTGACTCCTTGCCGTGCTGTATTATGTAAATTGTAAAAAACCATCGATATTAGTCACTGAATCGTCACATAAGAAGGTTTCTGTCAACGTACAGATGTCGAACTTGTGGAATATGTCTTCAGGCATAGTTTTTACTACTGTCTTTAGGCCTTCTACATTCCAATTCAATATCTTTATACACTCTTCATTGTTCACTGTTTCTCGTTCCTCGAAATGGCTAGGGAGCCCGAAAGGGACGAAATTTAAGGCCAGTAGGGCAGACTTCTTCAGAATAGATAATTTCCTTGTATCGCAGTGGGACCCCGATCTTGAAAGCTTTATCCAGCTGTCTTTTTCCAAGATCCTGACAACTTATGTTTCCAACAATACCATTTTCCCGTAGATACGTTTCTATAAGTTGTTACTTGCATCCGGCGTTAATCTGGAAATGTGCAGCCATATCTTGCTTTCTACCGCACAAATTTTAGCTGTGCTTTCTTTCCTCCCTCTGAATACCGTCTCTGGCGAACACCTTCTCTGAATGTTCTGATTTGGTTCTGCACACTTCAATTCTACACGTTTATTTCCTAATACTGTCCAAGTTTCATTCCCATCATTATGATCCTCCGATCTGAGATCGATTTGGTGCACCATTTATAACTGCTGGCAGACATGTAATGTGTCTGTTCCTTTCCTTATTATTTTCCTTTTCTTGAATTAGTTCTTCCGTATTGTGCCCGTTCAGACCTAAGTCCGGACGACCACATTATGCATTTCACCAAAAATCAGTCAGCACGAGAATCAAAATATCCCGGGGCGCCAGATGGGTTAAAGTGACTACAATAACTCAACAAAAATGCTTTACTGATTTCCTACTCGATGCAACAATAAGGAAAGAAGGAGATTTTCTGAAATTAATGCATCCGATAAAATTAATCTCATTTTATTTAAAACTTTAAAATTGACTGAAAGTATGCCAAAATGGCATAAAAGATGAATGACGAATCATATGTTATGTACAAGATATACAATTTCACCAACACATGAACACTTAGCAATTGAGACGAAGGTCAAATTAATAGTCCTGTTGACTTCGCTCAAAAGAATTATTTACAGTAGTAGGGTTTTGTCAGTGCAAATTTAATTGTCTTTACTGATCCCTATATTATTTGAGTATTCACATATTGAAATGAAAAAAAATATCACTCGTTGAAAATATATCAGAGTTCACTTTTTCAAAAAATATCGTAGCAAATTAACTAACACTTCAGGATTCAGTTATTTCAGGATTTGTTCAAATACAAAGTTATTAACAAGAAATACAACACAATATCATTTACATGGACTTTCGAGCATTTGGATTCGACGAACTTCGATAAACAGAAAATATTTATTGAATCGATCCAAAGTCTATTCAGAGCTTATGACTCAATCATAAATATAATTGTCAAAATATTATTATCAACGAAATATAAATTCCATTCCATATAGATTCAACCATTTAATCAATTAATTATCACTTGAAAATATTATTTAGAAAATTGAAAATATTATTTAGAAAATTTATCATGAAACAATTTCATTTATTATTATCAAAATTACAATAATTTGACAAAATGGCAAATATGTTAATCATCAAACTTATTTGCAAAATGTTTATATATTTTTACAGGATCACAAAATCCTCTCAGTTGGTAGTGGTTGTTAAACAGTAACAGTTTTAAATAATTAACAGCATCGGCCCATTGGATTTAAATGCGTCAACATCACATAATCATAATTAGCATCTAGACAACGGTAAAGTCTTTTCGTAATGAAAGTTACAAGTTTAGCAATAAAAATTCTCGGGCAAGCAGTTACTAGGAATACTTCTAGAACACGTGGGTAAACTGTGAATTGACAATGATGGCTCAACAAAATAACCTTTGGTTATATCTCGACGAAAGTGTGGCTAAATTTGACTCCTCTACTAAATCAAAGACATCCAACCTATAATATGATTGATGCTTCATTTCACACAACCTCATTCCTGCGACTTACTTGCGCACTCAGAATGGCATATTTAACTCTCTGCACACACAACAATTATTTCTTCCCAAATTATACAGAATGATCAAGCCTTTGCTTGTTACGACAACTGGAAGATTTATAAATTGGTAAACTCCACCAATGATTTACAATAATAATAATTTTACCATCAGTTTAAAACATGAATAACTCCACACCGTGTCTATTCTTAGCCAAACGTTTTGAAAGACGTTGCTCAGTAATGATTTTATTTTTATACAAACTCTAGCAAAAACCCTGTTTTATACATGCTTTTAGCTTCCCGTATCATTACCTTCCGTGTCTTCTCAAAGATTTAAATATATAATGCAAGCGTGAAATAATTCCACTGAATTAATATGTTATTTATTTGTGGGCATGCGTTAACCACTAACCTTTGGAATCAACAAATATCCGATCTTAGAATTTTGTTTTAAATGTCAAATGTATAAATCATACTACATGAAAATGATTATTAGAAATCACAAATATTTATTATTATTATTTCAGAAAATAGAAAAATAATAATTATCATTAAATCAACAGTATTATTATTATTTCCTCAACAAAAGGATTTAAAGTTGTTAAACTGTTCGGGGAATATCATCCTCGACTTCTAAATAATGGATAAATATCCATTCCTCAACTTAAATTTCTTATTAAATCTTCAGTTACGACGGCTGATGACCGCGATTAGAAAAATATCAAAATTAAATAAATGCTCATTCTGCTCGTCCATAAATTTCGAATCATTAACTTCTGAGTGTAAAAACAACTCAAATCAAAGCTTCTATTGCAAAAGGACACTTTTTTGCAACAGCAAAAACATCTCGATGAAAGAAAATATGTGTTGGTAAGACTGTAGAAAAATATGAGAAATCCAGCTAACTACGCATAAAAATAATGCAAATTGCAGCTTACATTCTTGTATATCTTGATGCTTGTAATCTGGTCTGAACCAGATTATTCAGTCTTCTTGTCCCCGTTAGGACACGTATTTATAAACTTGTATCGGCCTCCATTTTATACCCGCAATGGTCTTACACAGACATAGCGGTATTCATACTTGAAGAAAAAATGTTACCAGCTTCAAAAGCTGGAGTAAAGTTGACAGGGGTCTGATCAAAGTGATCCATGGTGAAAATTATTAACATGACCCAACTGTGATGTGTTCAGTACTCCTAATACACTTATAATCTTTTATCACTTCGGTGATAACATTTGAAAAGTTCGAAGATCACTAAAATATTTAACACTTTCCTAATACCAGTAACCATGTACTGTCGAAACACTAAGTCCTAGCAACTGTGCTGTAAATAACGAAGAATTTGCAACCATGTGCACGAAGATTATAACAGTGTTCGGAGTTACGTAGAGTGTTTAGCGGCTAGAGCGCTTACGAAGTACTACACATCCATAGCAACGGAGTGCTTATGGAGAAGTGAACATACTTAGGTTGGGCAGGCGTGCCTTATATACTCCTCAGCGGGCTACACGAGGTCACTGCGGGAAAAATGCTGGAACTAAAATATCTCATATCTCAGCTTCCACTCAATCAATTTCCTCGAAATAAAGCACATTCTTCCTCCCTTGTCCGTGCCAGTAATCTGATGTTAGTCTCAAGATTCTACTCCATCGGGAAATATTTAATGACATTTTCGCCTCGACTATGACGCTCTCGGCCTACGTCACTTAACCATTTCTTGGCTGTCGAAAGCTTCCAATTCCTTCTAAGAAGGTTGGCGCACGCTATTCAAACTTTCAATTCTGGACTTATCGTTGTGGCCTGTACCCTTAAATCTAGGCAACTGGATTTGGGCACATCCACCCCACACATAGCCGAAAATAAAAATTGATTTTTTTATTTTTCCTATTCACACATCAAGCTAACTGGTTCTTGAATAATAAATCTTCAAACTCGAAGAATTGTAAATTCCCACGATGTTAACCAGTTCGTGTGTCGGCTATCTTGTCATTACTTTCCTCGAGTCGACAAGTTTAAAAAAATATCTCAGGCCAAAGTTCGAATAGAACCCCCGATGTTGCTTTCTGCATTTAATCTATCTTTTCGTCCCTTGTGGTGTTCTTCGGAAAGTATCTAACTCTCTGTCTTCCTCTTCTAAATTACCATCTTCCTCAAAATTATAATTTGTTAAGAAAAAAGTATTGACTTCAGCAGACTTTTCTTTGGTCTTATTTATCCCGGAAGTACGGTACTGGGTTTTTCCTGCTGTTTCAACCGATCTAGGTATTCTTTACTTTCCTGTACTCTATCATCCAGGTTTTTCCTTCTTTCCTCTTCCTCATTCAACTGTGGTGAATTTTCGTTTCTTGGGTAATAGCCATTATTTCTCCCAGAGTACCTTCTCTCTTGGTATCGTCCTTGGTTTCCTCTTGGTCTTCCCCATCGATTTCTATAATTGTTCGTACCTTCAGGTCTCGCATATGGTTCATTCTCATATGACCGATAGTTGTTTTGGTTCCATCTTCTTTGTCCTGGATCATCCCTCGGCGTTTTCTCTTCTCTACCGTCTCGAGGTGTCTGAGAATATCTATCAGCCATCACTGCAAATACCGAGTTGTCATTCTTTCCAGCCTTATGATGAAAGAATTGAGCGTTCGTGTGATCCAACTTCTGTAGAACTTCGTCAAATTGTTCCATGCTGTAAATGCCCGCTGCTATCAGTGTTCTTTGGACATCCGCAGGAAATTGCCTGATCAATGCAGTAATTAATTCGTTGTCGGGCATAGGCGGATCTAAATGTTGAAGTTTAGATAGTTGCCCCGCGAAATAAGTCGAATAACGTGTAGGTTGTGAAGTAGAGTATCTTTTAGAGTATAGCTCCGCTCTCACTTGCTGTTGAGATTCTGGGGACCAGAATTTCTTCAATAATCCTCTAGCGAATTCCTCAAAATAATTTAGAGTAGATCTAAAGTTTCTAAACCACGTAAGTGCGGGACCCTCCAAAAAATTTCCCTATCACTCTGATTTCCCTTTCTTTGCCAATCTTGGAATCCTTGAGGTAATCTTCTACTTCCCTCAGGATCTACGGGTGTAATACTCCCAGTTCCAGAGAATTTAGAAGATTTATCTTCTACGTTTTTATAGAAGGTTATCGGAGTAGATTGCATAATTGTCCTAACCTTTTCTTGTTTATGGGGATTTCCTACTTTGTTTATTCCCTCAATATCCATATCTTTGCTCGTAATTGTAGCTTTACCATGAGGTTCAACAACACTCTTTTCTTGCTTTTGGTAATCCAAGAATTTTTTACTAAGTGCTTTGATGGTTTCTTTGAGTTCGGCATTCTCCTCGCCCACTAATTTCTTTAACTCTTCATTACTGCTTTTATTATCTGAACAATCACCCTGCTTTTTGTCTATAACCTGACTCTTTATATCCGCAATTTCCTTCTGGTTCTCTTCAGATCTTTTTCTGATTTCTTCAGTATCTCTCTTGATCCCTTCTGTTTCCTTACAATTCTCTTTTACATCTGTAGAAATTTTGTTCATAATCTCTTCGTGATTCTTTAATGAATTTGTAATATCCACAATGTCTTTCTGAGCTATCTGGATATCCTTAGTAATACCCTGAACATGTGACGTCAAAGTTTCTCTAATCTCTTTGATTCCGTCTTGAGTCTCCAGTTTAAGTGCATCTTTGACTTCACTGATGACTGTCGTCTTTATCTCGGTTGTCAACTCTTTGACTACACTTTGCTGAATCTCTCCAACAACAAGTTCCTGGAATTGCTCAGTCAAACGTTGTATGACGTTATTTGCCATATCGCTGTTCTCTTTCTGGACACGAATTTCTAGATTTGTCATATCCTCTCCTACTTTTCTAATACCTCGCTCGATCCTATCAGGTAATGACTGAGATATTTGGTCGGCATCGCGAAATCTATCCTCCATTTTGCTTGTGTTCAAAGCTAATGAAGTTTCGAGTTCATGAGTGTTCTCAAACAGTTTAGACATTTTATTTTCCAAATAAGTGGAATGTTCTTTGATTTTACCTTCTAACGAAGTAGAATTTTCTTTGAATTTATTTTCTAAAGAAGTAGAACTTTCTTTGAATTTATTTTCTAAATGTTCCTTGAGTTTATTTTCTAAAGAGGCTCCTGACGAATTTGAATTCTCCCTCATCTTAGCTTTTAAGTTTACTGAATTTTCCTCTAATCTAGCTTCCAAAGAATCAGAATTTTCTCTGAACTTGTTTTCTAAAGAAGTTCTTAACGAATCAGAGTTTTCCTTTAATTTATTTTCTAAAGAATTTTCAAGATTTACTTTTAATCTGTTTTTTAATGAATCGGAGTTATCTTTTAATTTGTCTTCTAAAGAAGTTAATTTAGTCTCCAAAGAATTAGAATTTTCTTTAAATTTACTTTCCATTGAGTTTTCAAGATTAACTTTTAAAGAAGTGGTCAATCTATTTTCTAGGGCATCTGAGTTTTCCCTTAAAGTTTCAGAATTTTCTTTAAGTTTAACCTCCATTTTATTAGTTTTCTCTATAATTTCTGCCATTTGCAGTTCTGCACATTTGGAGCTCTCCTCCATACGATTTAAGATCCTCATGACCACATCCATAATTATCACAATATAATTCGAAGTTAGGGGTATAAATGTAGGCAGACACAAAGACTTAAAACCATAACAAGAATTATGCGTTGCTACTTGGATTTCTCGGAATAAAATGAGATATGCCCTAATGTCGACGTGATGGAAAAAATGCTCTACTATTAATTAAACTTAAACAACAATATCAAAGAATGCAAGGTCAATATCCTCCACCTGGATTCTAATAAATTGCATATTTCCAGACTATCGAACGTATACCGTACTACAAATTTTACCTGACACCCTAATGGATAAGCCATTATACAACAATCAAAAACCACACTAACTATTTGAAATTTTAATTTGAATTAAGTTACCCACTAACTGGGTTTCCAATGAATTTATTTATCCATACCAGACATTTTCCAATTCCCCAAAATATCTATTGAAAAATCACAATCAAATCGGTATGCAAACAACCGTATAGAAATCGGGACCAAGGTTGGGCGCCATTTCTCTCTTTTATCTTATTTTATGTGCCCGTTCAGACCGAAGTCCGGACGACCACATACGCATTTCACCAAAAATCAGTCAGCACGAGAATCAAAATATCCCGGGGCGCCAGATGGGTTAAAGTGACTACAATAACTCAACAAAAAATGCTCTACTGATTTTCTACTCGATGCAACAATAAGGATAGAAGGAGATTTTCTGAAATTAATGCATCCGATAAAATTAATCTCATTTTATTTAAAACTTTATAATTGACTGAAAGTATGCCAAAATGGCATAAAAGATGAATGACGAATCATATGTTATGTACAAGATATACAATTTCACCAACACATGAGACGAAGGTCAAATTAATAGTCCTGTTGACTTCGCTCAAAAGAATTATTTACAGTAGTAGGGTTTTGTCAGTGCAAATTTAATTGTCTTTACTGATCCCTATATTATTTGAGTATTCACATATTGAAATGAAAAAAAAATCACTCGTTGAAAATATATCAGGGTTTACTTTTTCAAAAAATATCGTAGCAAATTAACTAACACTTCAGGATTCAGTTATTTCAGGATTTGTTCAAATACAAAGTTATTAACAAGAAATACAACACAATATCATTTACATGGACTTTCGAGCATTTGGATTCGACGAACTTCGATAAACAGAAAATATTTATTGAATCGATCCAAAGTCTATTCAGAGCTTATGACTCAATCATAAATATAATTGTCAAAATATTATTATCAACGAAATATAAATTCCATTCCATATAGATTCAACCATTTAATCAATTAATTATCACTTGGAAATATTATTTAGAAAATTGAAAATATTATTTAGAAAATTTATCATGAAACAATTTCATTTATTATTATCAAAATTACAATAATTTGACAAAATGGCAAATATGTTAATCATCAAACTTATTTGCAAAATGTTTATATATTTTTACAGGATCACAAAATCCTCTCAGTTGGTAGTGGTTGTTAAACAGTAACAGTTTTAAATAATTAACAGCATCGGCCCATTGGATTTAAATGCGTCAACATCACATAATCATAATTAGCATCTAGACAACGGTAAAGTCTTTTCGTAATGAAAGTTACAAGTTTAGCAATAAAAATTCTCGGGCAAGCAGTTACTAGGAATACTTCTAGAACACGTGGGTAAACTGTGAATTGACAATGATGGCTCAACAAAATAACCTTTGGTTATATCTCGACGAAAGTGTGGCTAAATTCGACTCCTCTACTAAATCAAAGACATCCAACCTATAATATGATTGATGCTTCATTTCACACAACCTCATTCCTGCGACTTACTTGCGCACTCAGAATGGCATATTTAACTCTCTGCACACACAACAATTATTTCTTCCCAAATTATACAGAATGATCAAGCCTTTGCTTGTTACGACAACTGGAAGATTTATAAATTGGTAAACTCCACCAATGATTTACAATAATAATAATTTTACCATCAGTTTAAAACATGAATAACTCCACACCGTGTCTATTCTTAGCCAAACGTTTTGAAAGACGTTGCTCAGTAATGATTTTATTTTTATACAAACTCCAGCAAATACCTTCCGTGTCTTCTCAAAGATTTAAATATATAATGCAAGCGTGAAATAATTCCACTGAATTAATATGTTATTTATTTGTGGGCACGCGTTAACCACTAACCTTCGGAATCAACAAATATCCGATCTTAGAATATTTTTTTAAATGTCAAATGTATAAATCATACTACATGAAAATGATTATTAGAAATCACAAATATTTATTATTATTATTTCAGAAAATAGAAAAATAATAATTATTATTAAATCAACATTATTATTATTATTTCCTCAACAAAAGGATTTAAAGTTGTTAAACTGTTCGGGGAATATCACCCTTGACTTCTAAATAATGGATAAATATCCATTCCTCAACTTAAATTTCTTATTAAATCTTCAGTTACGACGGCTGATGACCGCGATTAGAAAAATATCAAAATTAAATAAATGCTCGTTCTGCTCGTCCATAAATTTCGAATCATTAACTTCTGAGTGTAAAAACAACTCACATCAAAGCTTCTATTGCAAAAGGACAATATTTGCAACAGCAAAAAAATATCTCGATGAAAGAAAATATGTGTTGGTAAGACTGTAGAAAAATATGAGAAATCCAGCTAACTACGCATAAAAATAATGCAAATTGCAGCTTACATTCTTGTAGATCTTGATGCTTGTAATCTGGTCCGAACCAGATTATTCTGTCTTCTTGTCCCCATTAGAACATGTATTTATAAACTTGTATCGGCCTCCATTTTATACCCGCAATGGTCTTACACAGACATAGCGGTATTCATACTTGAAGCCTTAATATCTTGAAGAAAAATGTTACCAGCTTCAAAAGCTGAAGTAAAGTTGACAGGGGTCTGATCAAAGTGATCCATGATGAAAATTATTAGCATGTCCCAACTGTGATGTGTTCAGTACTCCTAATACGCTTATAATCTTGTTCAGCACTAGTACAAATTCTGTCGAGGTTGCTGTGCAAAGCTTCTCACTCTCCAGATTGCGCAAGGCAAAACTGTATTCCCAATATCGGCTAAAGAATTGTACTGTGCAAGAATGGTAATAAAAGTACTGATTTATCTTGGCTGGTCCACTAACAAGACAAAAGCCTGTCCTCTGACTGTTGGATTAAATAATCCAGCTTTGAATAATTGTGGACAGAAGAAAGAAATGTAGACAAAGTCTACCATATGTCCAGTTGTAGCAGTAAATAATTACCAGTACCACAAATTTTTATCACTTGGGTGATAACATTTGAAAAGTTCGAAGATCACTAAAATGTTTAACACTTTCCTAATACCAGTAACCATGTACTGTCGAAACACTAAGTCCTAGCAACTGTGCTGTAAATAACGAAGAATTTGCAACCATGTGCACGAAGATTATAACAGTGTTCGGAGTTACGTAGAGTGTTTAGCGGCTAGAGCGCTTACGAAGTACAACACATCCATATCAACGGAGTGCTTATGGAGAAGTGAACATACTTAGGTTGGGCAGGCGTGCCTTATATACTCCTCAGCGGGCTACACGAGGTCACTGCAGAAAAAAATGCTGGAACTAAAACATCTCATATCTCAGCTTCCGCTCAATCAATTTTCTCGAAATAAAGCACATTCTTCCTCCCTTGCCCGTGCCAGTTATCTGATGTCAGTCTCAAGATTCTACTCCATCGGGAAATAATTATTGACATTTTAGCCTCGACTATGACGCTCTCGGCCTGAGTCACTTAACCATTTCTTGGCCGTCTTAAGCTTCCAATTCCTTCTAGGAAGGTCTGGCGCGCGCTATTCAAACTTTCAATTCTGGACTTATCATTGTGGACTGTATCCTCAAATCTAGGCAACTGGACTTGGGCACAGTATTCTGTCTCATTTTGCTTGCCTACAGTTTTGTTCAATTTGTTTATTTGTATTATATCTCAGTACTGTGCTGCTTTTATTCCAATAGAATCATCATATGGGTATGTTGGAGTATTTAATTTATCTAATTTTTCTCTGTCCTCATGTTCCTTTTCCTTCCTACTTGTTTTCTCTTCATCCGGTGTTAAAGTTTTACCGGCGTGACTTTTATTTGGCATTTTCCATTTATCAAAGTAGTGATCTCCGACTTCTGTGTCTTCGAAAACGTTATTATCTTGCTATCCTGCTGTAGGTCTAGGTACTATGGAAATTTCCTTTCTTACAACAGATTGTTGGTGAAACAGTTTACCCATCTCTTGCTGTATCATTGTAATATATTTAAATATTAGTACTTAAAAATTGGTTAACTTATTTTCTCTCTTATAATAATATTCGCTCTACAGTTGGGCGCCAATGTAATAATTTTAATAGTAGTAATAGTCGGGGTCAACCAACAACAACAATCCCCACGTTGGGCGATCAATGTAACTAAATTTCTTGCTTCTATAATAATCTTCGGGGTCGAGATAGTGTTACGCACATAACGAAACATGAAATACAATACTTTTATAACTTGTTTGTCTACATGTAAGCAAGTTTCCATTACCTGTCTGGGATAATCTCTGACTAATGCTCCGAGGCCTCATCAAACTTCTCCGACAAATGCTCACTGACCTCACCAAGCTTCCTTGACAATCTTTCTTCCATCCCTTCATTCTTTTCGTAGACCTCACCAAGCTTCCTTGACAATCTTTCATCCATCTCTTCATACTTGTCATAGCGGAGCAGAAGCGTCTCCAACATGGCCATCATCTCAGCTTCCAAATTTCGTATTTCCTTATTCATACCGATACTTTGGGCGCCAATATAATTATTCTAAAAATAGTACTTCTTTAAAAGTAGTAAACTTATCTTCTTTCTTATAATAATATTTACTCCACCGTTGGGCGCCAATGTAATAATTTTAATAGTAGTAATAGTCGGTGTTAACCAACAACAACAATCCCCACGTTGGGCGATCAATGTAACTAAATGTATTTCTTCTATAATAATCTTTGGGGTCGAGATGATGTTACGCACATAACGAAATAAGAAATACAATACTTTTATTACTTGTTTGTCTACATGTAAGCAAGTTTCCATTACCTACATCTCTCACACAGTATACACAACTACCTTCATGAAGTAAATACCCTTCACAATTCTTAGTATTCTTCTGCTCCATTCTTATCTTCTTGCATTTTCTTAAAACATTTTTTTCTACATCAGCTGTAACTGTTCTTCTGAGGGGTGGTGGAGTGTTGAACACACAAGGAAAGTACTAAAAGAAATTAACCTTGCATCTAACTTGTCACATTTACCATAATCATATTTCGTTGCACTACCGCATGTGTGGAACATTTTAGACTTCATCTCTATATAACTCATTTTAATTACCACATTCATTTAATATAACCATAATTTCATTTCGTAACATTACCTCTCTTCTTCCTTTCCCTTATACCTTTGCTTTACAACAGCTGATCTAACTTCTTATCATCTCAACAAACATACCATATCATCAATTCTTCTCTTACCAAAACCTAACACTCGTACTCATTTTTCTAACCAATCCTCCTTCTAAAACATAACGACATCATAATTCAGAATTCCTATGGCCAAAGCTTCCTGCTACCTCATTGCTTACCCACCACAAAGAATCCCATAGCACACCGCACTAAACTCCCTGCAGCAGCCCAGCATGAGCTAACCATGTTTCTAACCTAAAAATGTTCCTTGAAGCCAGTCGGCCGTGCTTGAAGAAAGGAACCGTTTCAATTCTCCCCCCTATATATGTGATTCTCGCGTGAGAAACACGTGAGGATCACATATATTTAAAAAATCACAGAGCACAAATTACCAAAACATCAATAAATACACTAACTAAAACTGTCAATAAACACTATGTCACATTGATCGGATGTTACTATTAAGTCTCTTGGATCATTCAAGAACACATTGATAATGGGAAGAGGGAATTTCACTGTTTTCTCTGAGCCTGTTTGAGTATATGCCATAACATCTCTTCTCTGGACTATGATACGAATCACATGTTTCTAAATTGGGGTACGTTTCAGATATCCACTCTTTTGACATTATCGAATACAAAATGCCGTAACCCACTGTTCTCAAATCTCTCAATAAGTTAATGCACGTCATCTCCAGTAACCTTCACTCGAATATTGTCGCATTTGTCAACATTTATACTGGAACAAATACCGCCAGCAAACATAACGTTATCAACTTCAGTTGACTCTAGAAGAATATAAAGTTCTACACGAAGCTTCTCATACTTATTTTCATCTCTATCACTGTCACCATTTCCATCTTCATCATCCTTTCGACCACTCCAGGTCCTGTCTCCATCATTTCTTCTAAAACGCAATGTATCACCAGTACCATTTTCATCATTATCACGCCTTCTATATCCGCCGCCTCCACCTCTATCTTCATCATCATTATCACGTCTTCGATATCCACTAACAGAAGCCAGCAAACATAACGTTATCAACTTCAGTTGACTCTAGAAGAATATAAAGTTCAACACGAGGCTTCTCAGACTTATTTTCATCTCTATCACTGTCACCATTTCCATCTTCATCATCCTTTCGACCTCTCCAAGTCCTGTCTCCATCATTTCTTCTAAAACGCAAAGTATCACCAGTACCATTTTCATCATTATCACGCCTTCTATATCCGCTGCCTCCACCTCTATCTTCATCATCATTATCACGTCTTCGTTATCCACCAACAGAAACCAAAAACATGCAGTTATCAAGATTGAGAACTTGATCTTCATCCTTTATACGCAGATCTTCTGTGATGAAATGATCTGGATTAATATCTAAATATTCCTTAATTGTCATGTAACCCATCGTAAAAGTGTCTCTCATGGCTTGAACATTCATTTGTCCTTTCTCTTCTACTTCTTTCCGTCCTTCATCTGCTTTATTTCCTACTTCGCCTTCGTTGACTTCCCCTCCCTCTTTACCTTCCTCCTTGCTCTTCCTTTTCTTCTGTTTCTCCTTCTTCTCCTTTCCTTTCTTTTTTCTTCGCCTTTCCTTCTTATTTCTCTTTCCTTCTCATCCTCATTTTCCTCATCTGCCTTATCTTACTCAACAGTTCATTTCTTATCTTTTCTTTCGTATTTCCATTTGTCCCTTTTACCTTCTTCTTATCCTTTATCAGCTTCTTTGTCTTCTTCTGTTCTTCACTTAGTCTTTCTCCTCCTTCTCCTGCCTTCCATATCATCCTTTTATTCATCGTCCTTGCCCTCCTTGTCTTCCTTCTCAACGGTTCTCTCTTCTTCCCTTCCACATTTTCCTCCTCTTCCTCATCTGCCTTATCTTGCTCAACAGTTCCTTTCTCTTCGTCCACCTTGTTCTCCACCGTATCTTTTTCAACTAATCTTCTTCCTGTATGTAGTCTTCCTCCTCTATCTTGTCCTTCACCTTGTCCTCTATCTCATCTTCTTCCTTGTCTTCAGTTTTCTCCTCCCCAACATTTGACCTTGTTTTCCTTCACCTTGTTCTCCCTCTTGTCCATCCTTTTTCTCTTCTCCATTTTCTTCTCCTTGTACATTGTCTTCCTCCTCTTTTATCTTATCCACCACCCTTTTCTTCACCTTGTCTTCTATCTCATCCTCCTCCTCCTCCTTTTGACCTTGTTCTTCTTGACCTTGTTCTCTCTCTTGTCCATCTTTAACTTCTTCTTCATTTTCTTCCTCTTCATTACCATCTTCTTTACGCCCCCACCTCTCTGATGATTTTCCTGCTCCTTAATCTCACTTATCTCATCCACTTTCTCCTCCTTCTTTACCTTTTCAACTATATGCACTTTCATACATTCAACCTGCGCACACATATGTTCAGACAGCACTTTCATAGATTTGACCTGCTCACACATCTGTTTCCTCAGATTCTAAATGCTCACGCTTCTGTTCACTCAGCTATGTCATTTTGCTAATAAGCATTTGAACCCAAATATACTCCATATTCTCACCCATTCCTTTTTCTACTTGCACTGTACTTACATCATCTTGATTATATTGCACTGTAGTTACCAAATTTTCTTTTAAGCTTTCTAAAATATTACCCCACGTTGGGCGCCATTTGTAACTGTTCTTCCGAGGGGTGGTGGAGTGTTGAACACACAAGGAAAGTACTAAAAGAAATTAACCTTGCATCTAACTTGTCACATCTACCATAATAATATTTCGTTGCACTACCGCATATGTGGAACATTTTAGACTTCATCTTTATGTAACTCATTTTTAATTACCACATTCATTTAATATGATCATCATTTTGTAACATTACCTCTCTTCTTTCTTTCCCTTATACCTTTTGATTTACAACATCTGATCTAACTTCTTATCATCTCAACAAACATAACGTATCATCAATTCTTCTCTAACCAATACCTAACACTCTTACTCATTTTTCTAACCAATCCACCTTCTAAAACATAACAACATCATAATTCAGAATTCCTATGGCCAAAGCTCCCTACTACCTCACTGCTGACCCACCACAAAGAATCCCCTAGCACACAGCACTAAATTCCCTGCAGCAACCCAGCATGAGGTAACCAGGTCTCTAACCTAAAAATGTTCCTTGAAGCCAGTCGGCCGTGCTTGAAGAAAGGAACCGTTTCACAGCATACATCATGACATAACATCTATTTATCCAAAACATAACATTGCCATACCTCAGAACATAACATAATAAAATTAAAACATGACATCACCATAGTAACATTGTAAGTAGTCAAAGCCACGTGTAACCCACTTCTGGACCACCACAAAGAATCTCCATGGCACAAAACACTAGACTCTCTGCGGTGCTCCATCAACAGGTGGCCATGGTTGGCAACCTAAAAACCAAACATAATACTTACAGAAAACGTGGGGGTGAACACTGTAACCAAATAAATTTGGTTACAGCACGACCCCTCGATGAATAATCTCTAACTCAAGGTTATAGATTCATCCTCGACCCTCACACTAATACATTAATAAAATACACATGCATCATACACTGACTAAAACAAAAAACACAAAGTGAAACAAATTATGGATCATCATCTTCTTTAGACGTTGCTTTATTCTCTTCGACAATAGTGGCAGCGTCATCTTCCATTTCAATGGCGATGTCATCCTCTTCAGAAAAGGTGACAGGTTCATCTTCTTCGTCATCATCGTCATCAACAGACGTGGTTATGAATCCTTCACTGCCAGACATATCAACGGCATTGTTGACATAAGGTGTGTCATCACAAGCTTTTTCCTCAGAAGGAACGGCAGAATCGTCATCAGACCTGTCTGTACCGTTATCATGATCACCTTCGTCATCCTTCCGACCTCTCCGAGGTCTGTCTCCATTATTTATTCCAAAGTGCGGAGTATCACCAGTACCATTTTCATCATAATCACGTCTTCGATATCCACCACCAGAGTCCAAAAACTTGAAGTTATCAAGATTTAAAACTTTATCTTCCTCCTCAGCGGGACTACCTTCCCCTTTAACAACTTCTTCTCTCTCTTTCGTTCCTCCTTTCTCTTCTACTATTTTCCTGCCTTCATCTACCTCCTTTCCTCCTTCAGCTTCTTCCATATCACCTGCTTTCTTTCCTTCTTCCGATTCACCTTCTCCATTCTTCGTTTCTCCTTTCTCTTCTACCTTTTCATTTTCTTCACCTGTTTCCCTTCCTTCTTCAGCTTCTTCCATATCACCTGCTTTTATTCCTTCTTCCACTTCAGTTACTCCCTCCTTCCTTTCTTCTTTCTCTTCCACCTTTTCCCTTCCTTCATCTGCTTTCTTTCCATCTTCACTTTCTTCCATTTCAGATGCTTCCTTTCCTTCTTCACTTTCTTCCATTTCACCTACTTCCTTTCTCTCTTCCGATTCACCTTCTCCCTCCTTCTTTTCTACTTTCTCTTCTACCTTTTCCTTCGTTCAGCTGCTTTCATACCTTCTTCACATTCTTCTACTTCCCCTCCTTCTTTACCTTCCTCCTTGCTCTTCCTTTTCTTTTGTTTCTCCTTCTTCTCCTTTTTCTTCCTCACCTTCCCTTCCTGCTTCTCTTTCCTTCTTTTCGTCATTTTCTTCATCTGCCTTATCTTGCTCAACAGTTCCTTTCATCTTATCTTTTCTTTCCTCTTTCCCTTTGTCGCCTTTATGTTTCCTTTTTCTTCTTATGATCCTTCACTCTCTTATCTCGATCTGCCTGACATCTTGTCCTCTTCCTTCTCTTTGTCTTACATCTCGTTCTTTTCTTCGTCCACCGAGTCCACCTCGTCCTCCACCGCTTCTTCACTTTATTACCAACTTCCTCACGCCCCCTAGCATCACATACTTCACACATCTCCTCCTCTTCCTCATCCTTTATAGCCACACTCACAGATTCTACCATCTCAACTTTCTCTTCTACAATGCATATGATCTCCACTCTGTGCTCTTCCAACTTCCTATCTGCCCTGGTAAATTTCTGGCTGGTCTCCAGTGCCTGGCTCGAAATTGCCCTTGCCAACTTCTCTATTTCAGGGTGTCTCTGTTCCGGAACAGCAATCTGACCACCTAGGTTAGTTTCCAGATTAGTGGCTTCTACACTGACTTCACTGACCTGGCTAGTAACATGGCTGTCTGGGATAATCCCTGACTAATGCTCCGAGACCTCATCAGGCTTCTCCGACAAATGCTCACTGACCTCACCAAGCTTCCTTGACAATCTTTCTTCCATCCCTTCATACTTTTCGTAGACCTCGCCAAGCTTCCTTGACAATCTTTCTTCAATCCCTGCGTACTTGTCATAGCGGAGCAGAAGCGTCTCCAACATGGCCATCATCTCAGCTTCCAAATTTCGTATTTCCTTATTCATACCGATACTTTGGGCGCCAATGTAATTATTCTAAAAATAATACTTCTTTAAAAGTAGTAATCTTATCTTCTTTCTTATATTAATATTCTCTCCACAGCTGGGCGCCAATGAAATAATTTTAATAGTAGTAATAGTCGGGGTCAACAACAACAAACCCCACGTTGGGCGATCAACGTAACTAAATTTCTTTCTTCTAATAATAATCTTCGGGGTCGAGATGATGTTACGCATATAACGAAATAAGAAATACAATACTTTTATTATTTGTTTGTCTACATGTAAGCAAGTTTCCATTACCTGCATCTCTCACCCAGTATCCACAACTACCTTCATGAGGTAAATACCCCTCACAATTCTTAGTATTCTTCTGCTCCATTCTTATCTTCTTGTATTTCCTTAAAACATCTTTTTCTACATCAGCATACCGTACATCATGACATAACATATATTTATCCAAAACATAACATTGCCATGCCTCAGAACATAAAATAATAAAATTAAAACATGTCATCACTATAGTAACATTGTAAGTAGCCATAGCCACCTGTCACCCACTGCTGGGCCACCACTAAGAATCTCTATGGCACAAAACACTAGACTCTCTGTGGTGCTCCATCAATAGTTGGCCATGGTCGGTAACCTAAAGATCAAACATAATACCAACAGAAATCGCGGGGGTGAACACTGTAACCAAATAAATTCGGTTACAACATTGTTTTTACTTCTTTTTTGAGTTTCATTTCCTCTTACAAATTTTTGAATCATGCCTTCTATGTTATTTTCTAACTTATTCCTTATGAAATCAAGAATCTGATCAAATTTCTGGTTTAGATTTGCATATACTATCATCGTAATGTTCCATTAAGAATGTCGGTTTACATTCCCCACACCAAGTCAACTTGCTTCTTTTCTTTCTTAATGCTTGAAAATCACTCACAGTCATTCCGATGCACTCAATGTGCTGCCACTTACAGCATCGTTCACATTCCACTGAATTTTCTAGCTCGAGCACATTCTTATTACATAATATATCATGATCACAGATTTCGCCTTTCTTTATTCCTTGAATTGTGTCTTGGGCCATCTTTGCCATTATTCCACTCTGCTTAATTTGGCGTCTCCTTAAATGGCAACAGGGAGCTATTTACTCTTTGATAGATAATTAGGGTTTCATTCAATAGCAGCAAATTTCTGATAACCAAGATGGCGTCCCATTTTCGGCTTGTGAATGTTAAAATTTCTTTACTATAACTTATTCTTACTTCACTTATCATTTAGTAAATATATCCAATGAAAACGCATACTTATCCAACTCAAAATACCATTTGATCCATTAGGTCACAACAACGTTTATCTCACAATTACTTGAAAACTTCCTACCGATCTGACGCAGGTTATTTCAAGTCAAAGCCATAACTTTCATTGGCGGATTTTAAACTTGGTGCTTCTAGTCGGCCAGTAGTGTGGCATCAGTTATTGGATGTCGGATGAAGCCTATTGGCTACACAATTCGATATCCTGCCCAATCATGTATGCAAAGTGGCGGTCATATCGTCTGAATAACAAAATAATGTAACAAGAAAAATATTTTTGTCGTAAAAGAGGATGAATTTCAGTTATAATTTTAAAACTTTTTAAGAATTCGTCATTTTCCAAGAGTGTTGTATTTTGACTCTCAATAATTAGGAAGGGGTACTATAAGCGATTTCCACATTTTTTGTTTTGGGGGGTTATTATAGGCGAGGGGGTCCTATAGCTGAGTAAATACGGTGATATCTATGGAAATAATAAATTTGTCCATGTTATCTGTTATGCGTTTCTTCTTTCTTGACAATTCAATTTTTACCTGGGGTGACTAACCTTGTTCCACTCGCCTGCACTGCTTTAAACTATCTCCTTATTTTCTTTATGAATGCTGCCAATTTTACCGATAGATTCTGCTGCTCGCTTTGTAACTTGACAAACTGGACAATGAAATTAATTGAATTCTTCCTTTGCATTGCAGGAAGGTATTACATTCAATAGAATTTCCCTTCTCTGGGTATGAACTCTTTTATTCTTACCTGAGGTCATTGTAATAATGCACACTTGAATGCTACTTTAACAACTCGCCAGAGAGAGACTTACACAACCATGGTCCACACAGTGAACAAGCATGTGGTTCTTGGGTACAAGTGACAGAGCTCCAGATTCATCCTCACGTGCATGCCATCCATTGCCAGTGTTGGCAGGCCTTCATTTATTAGAACAAAAAGGTGCGTGGTGGTGCAGCGGTCAAATGTATGGCCTCTCACCACGGCGGACCGGTTTCGATTCCTGGTCAATGCATGTGAGATTTTCAAAGTGAAATGCCATCCTATGGTTCGTATTCCACGCAAAAAAGGTCCCGTGGTACATGAACGCGAGATTAACAATCGTGTAAAACTACAAACTTCCTTCCTTATTAGACCAAAGCAGGCTGTGATCAGGCCACATTGCATGCCATATGAAATTCACTGTGGCAGCTGGCAGTGGAATGACAATAATGAATCATTTGGCAACGCTGAACAAACTCTCTCCTTATTGGCTTCTTATGTGGTAACTGTGTTAGTAGCAGATTCTGTATCATGTGAACTAGAGAGGCAAGGGGAGTCCTAGAAATTTGCATATTTTCCTGTACTACAAATGAACTTGCTGCACTGTACATCCAATTTCATAATGGATCATTCATTGTTTCTACACATTTAAATATAGCATAGATAACTTTGAAGCCATTTTTCAGTGTTGCCTATTAGCAACCAAACCAAATAACTTTCAGTTGGTCAGCAAGTTTTTGTGCCAATTAGATTGGGAGGTAAAATAAAAATCAACCTGAAAAAATTATATTAATTACACTGGAGGGGTTACAGGGACAACATGTTTCATTCGTAAAGTGAACATCTTCCGACCAGTGAGTACCGTACATATCGCTAGTGATGAAATGATAAGTGATAAGATTTTGGTTTTAGATTTTATAACTTTTCTACAAATTAAATTTTATCCATTTTGGATCACATTTTATCCACAGAACACGTTATTTATACACACAATTATAGCTATTGGAATAAATTTGAATACTTACCTTGATAGCTGTTGCTGCGAAGCATACCTGTTCACTATTTTATCACCCCTACGATCTCTTCACCAGTATCATTTACTAAGCCTTAATAAAAGATCTGAAGATCTTCACTTAATGCATGAATCATGCCATCTCCGTAGCACCTCTCCCAGTGTAATGGATGCAATTAATTAATCAATCACATTCAATATTTTTCAGGTAGAGCTTTATTTTTCTACCTATTGTAATTGAGCACAAATACAGTATGAGTTAACTGAATGAAAAATTACTCATTTTAATTCACATTTAAACATTCAGGAATTAATCAAGAGAACATAAAAAACAGGGCATATTAGCAATATAGCCTATACTTTCCGGTACCATACTGCATTTTTTTGTTTTTGGACCAGAAACTTTGCTATTAGACTCGTACTTCTTTATGTCCCGTACTGTATCCTAATTATTATTCATAGGTCAATATTTGAAAACATAGTTATGTGAATTTAAACTTTTGATTAGTAATTTTTAGCCTATTTTCATTTATGAAAGAATAGGCTTATGAGATCACTTTTGTCCGTGTGTGCCCCTCCCCCTAATGACTTCTAAATGGCTGGAGCAACTTCAATGAAACTTGGTAAGGTCATAGCACCATTTTGGCCGACTTCGACCGTGCCCTTCAAATTTTATTACGTCTCACCAATCCAACATGGCGGCTTTGCAAAATATTTCACCGGCATTCTATATCTCCGAAACTATTATCGATATCACACTGAAACGGCGATAAAGGGAACAACTAGAAGTTCACCTATGAAACTTTCAAAAACCTGTTAACTACAAGACGAGCATGGCGGCCAAGCGAAGTTGAAACCTTTAAATAGACTTTCTTCGCGATGTAACAATTCCAAATGGAATGAAACTTGGTACAGCAAATGTTTATCCCATTGCAATGCATTGGCATCTAATTTAGTTCAATTGTTTACATAACCTCAAGATGGCGGCTGTGTGAAATTCAATTGTTTACATAACATCAAGATGGTGGTTGTGCGAAATTTTAAAATTAAGTTTTCATTTCTTGTGTCGTAATCATGCTATCGAAGTGAAAGTTTGATAATGAACTTACACAATAATTTTCATTTGATAGTACATAACTCTATGGCATATACATATAACAATCCAACATGGCGACCATCCGAAATATTTAGACGGTTCTCAATATTTACAAATCTATTACAGCAATCAAACTGAATTTTTTAATGTTCATAGAAGCAATTAACATAACTTAAGTAGGATTTATGAAAATAGGCTGTATAGTTCTTCACGGAACTACTTGTTTAAAAATATTTCAGGCATGCTGAACTAAAAAAAGATTTTTTCCCTCCATATCAAAACCTGATTTTGCAAAATCAAAATGAATATAATAATAACCTTGCCATACAGCTGAGCTGCCATTTCTACGTATTTTATATTAGCAACCCACCCCGGGTTCGCCCGGGAACATTTATGAATGCATTACGTGATAAGCGATTTTTGTTTTTTCGATTTAAATATACTATGACCTATATCCGTTTTACGGGATATGCATGTGCAACAAATTCTTGTCAGACGTAACTTAAGAGTGGCGAGGTGCATGAAACACAAATCCCCCTTCCGTCCAATCTTAACTTGACTGTGCATTTTGTTGAACGAAATATTCACAGGCGAAATATTGAAAAGCCGAGTTGCACTTCCAGGGAAACTCCAAACACAACCACTCTTCCCTGAAGTCTTAGCTCAACACGACTCGACAATTTGCTGCTGGCTGTATCTGGGGTAATAGGATCGCCCGATAGCTAGCCTGTAACTGGGGTGATAGGCTTGTCCCTAGCTAGCTCGTAAACTGTCACTTCAGTAATTGAATGGAGATTGTTGGAAGAAATGAAAACGTAAAAACACTTATAGTGGGCGATGTATTGAAGATAGAGATATGCTCTCCGGGACTTTTTGTAGAACTTTTCATGCTGTACAATTATTACACTCATACTGTATAGATATTTTTAACGGTTTCCCAGCGTAAGCTTAAAAGGCGCACAGACGCCAGGTTCACTTTCGACATTTTCACTCATTACTGCTTGGCTTACTTTGATCATAAATAAATTATATTCTACAGAAACCTTCCTCGAGATATCCTTTACAGAATGGTGAAAACCGCATAAAAATCCATCCAGTGGTTCACGAGATTATCCGTGACATCCAAGAATCGGGAACTTTGTTTTATACTAAGTAGAGATGTTGAAATGGATTCCATGTGCAAATTCATGATCTTTTTATTCATTACCATTATACCGAATGTTTCAGCAATTGCTCCTTTAAATAGTTGGTTCCTCAGTTTATGGGCTGCAACAACGCGGTCATGTAGCCCCGTGTAATTTAGGTGTGTGTAGAATCTGTCTGATACCAGTGGTAATTGTGATGGCTGTTTCAGTGTGAGTTACCTGTAAATCAGATAAGGACTGCAGACGATCAATTTAAAGTAGTTCCTACTTTTGCTACCAAATGCTACCGTCAACGACTCCTAGCTGTGAACCTGGCTACTAGATGTCACTGCACCCGGCACCTGGCGGCGAATGTAGGAACTTAATAGAGCGTTAATCAAATCTAACCTACACATTTAGCTACACACAATTATTGTATATAGTTAGTGGAAGGTTCTTTTACATGCCATCAATCTAAGACATGGGCCCGCCAGCTTTACTTCCCCTCCGAAGGATTGAGGGATTTGTATCGCTCTTAAAAAGTCTGACTTCGGCTCCTTTAAATAAGACTCTTAATTATTCAATGCTCTTTAAATTTGATATTTTTAAAATTTATTTTTAATGGCTAAATTACACATGATGACAATGCTGGGCAAGGAGTAGTCTTATTACAATAAAACCTCATGAATACAAAAAATATAACATCATCCTAAACCATCTCCAGGTGCCCGGGTGTGGTAGATGAGCCCCCTCCATCTCGTTCTGTAAACTGAGGAACCAAGCAATTGCTTAAACATTTGGTACCGGTATATTGGTAATGAATAAAAATTAATTTGTGATTATGTTTTTTTTTTCTTTAGTGGAAATCCTCCATCACATTATTTTATTAACTATGAACAATGAAAATGAAAAAGGCTAATGTTTCATTTAAAGCAACAGTATGTTTAGAAATTCAAAATTTTGGTAACAAAAACATAAATTTGTGATTTTTTCATTTATGTTTTTTCCCTTTGCAAATAGGCTACATCTTTTGTGCATGTGTGGACTTTCATGGATTTGTCAGGTACTTGACCAGAATTTGATATTTATATTGGTGAAGGCCCTGCCATACAATGCTAATACAAGCCTATTATTTCTTTAGCTTCTATTTTTAAGTCATTGAGTTTAATTTCCATGTCTCGGAGACATTCTGATGGAAGGCAAAGATCATCTGCTAAATTCAGTGCTTCCAGAGGATTATTTAATCCCCAATTAATGCTTTCGTTTCCGTTCTAAGCATACAATCCAGTGTTATGTTAAACATGATTGGCAACGGGACATTCTTGTCTTACTCCAGATTGCACAGCAAATGGCTGAGACACTCGTGAGGTAAACATCTCCGCTTTCTGCTTTTGCAACATTGTGGTGAGTAAGCCGCTGTATTCTGAACTTGTGACTTGACACTAAGTATGCCTGATTCACACTATTGTGTCCTGGTACCACTACTTCAACGAAACGCTGAAATGCTGTGATCAAAGTCAAGCCAGAGCCTGTAACATTCTTTGGTCTGTGATGAAACTGACGTTAAAACTGTACTTTTACTTTTTAAATTCAACTTCTTAAATAAATAAAAAATATTGAAAAATAAGGCGCTGTATCCTTTATTGGAGGACATGCTTACCCTTGCGTTATATCCGATTCTGTGGTATTTCAAACTGCGTTATTTCAGGCTTCTACTGTAGTTTGTACTGACCATTACAGCAGGTCATTACATTTTTCTTTTTCACAACCTATCTGGAATACTTCAGATTGCTTTTCTTAGAATCATGAAACTTGAATGAAGTTAAATATTCATATTGTATGCTATTTGTGGAGCCCGTGATTTAGTAAAATTTTACAGTTTAAATTATTTGGATTGATTATCACTAACCGCTAAGTAAAATAGATAAAATCCTCTAAATCACATCCTTCTTACTATCTTATATGCTTGACAATGATATGCACATCGTAGAATCATTCAACTGTTATAAATTGATTTGATTGTAGATAATGTAATGCTACAGGTTAAGAATATACAACACTGGGAGGCTGCTGTTCAGTTATAGCAATAAACCGTTTGTTCACAAGAAATGAACCACGGTAGTATTGCACACATTAAGAATAACAATGTACGGATGTACCGTACAGCATTTTGCAGTGAAATGAAAAAAAAAATAGGAGCTAGTATAATGAATTATCCAATTTGTAAGAATGCCTTCTTGAAACAAGTACAGGGTGGGGCAGAAACAATGACCCATTTTATACATGTTATTTAACCATGAAGAAATACAACGACATATTATTACTGTACACTGTTCAAAAGAACACATCCTACCATTAATTACTCATGTCACTTTTTGTAAATTATGTCCTTCAGGTGTCCACCATTGTTGGCGATGCAATCTTTTGCACGAACACGCAATTTTTCCATAACCTTACCAAGAGTGTCACCTGTTATGGCCTCGATTTCGGCTTGAATGTTGTTTTTCAATTCTTCAATAGTTGTTGGCCTGTTAGCATACACTTTGGATTTTAGGAATCCCCACAGAAAAAAAAATCACACGTCGATAAATCGGGCGAACGGGCTGGCCAGTTGACATTGCCAAAGTGGGATACAAGATAATCTGGAAACATTCTGCGTAAGACTGTCATGGATGTTTTGGCCATGTGAGCGGTTGCACCATCTTGTTGGAACCATAATGACCGCAAATTGATATTCTTACGGCGCATTTCCTGCATTACAAGCTGTTGCAACATAACAACATATCGATCTGATGTTACTGTGACAGCGTCACCTGCATCATTTTCGAAAAAATACGGACCAATAATACCCTACAGACACACATCATACAGTAACTTTTGCGCTATGAAGTGGTCTTTCGTGCATCTGATGAGGATTGGTAGGCGCCCAGTACCTACAGTTTTGTTTGTTTACATAGCCCGATAAGAGAAAATGGGCCTCGTCAGACATCATGAAATTGCTGAGAAAGTCGGGTTGAGTGTTTATCATCTCCAGAAGCTGTGTACAGAATGTTTGACGTGCCTGGAGATGTCTGGGCAATAATTGCTGCACCACTTGGAGTTTGTAGGGATGGAACTTCATATCCAGATGCAACATCCGTCGCACACTTCTGGCCGAGATGTTAAGAACTTGTGAATGCCGACGAACTGATCGCGTTGGACTTTGCTCGACAGCAACTCGCACGCGTGCAATGTTGTCCGGGGTGCGAACTGTACGTGGCCTACCAGACGGTTTCTTGTTTGTTGCAGATGCTGTTGCTCTGAACTGCTGGACCCATCTCGTAATCGACTTACGAGACGGAACTTGATCATTCCGACCAATGTCAAAATGTTGCCGGAACAAACGCTGTGTTCGTACGACACTGTCACCACATTTGAAAAACGTTTCTATTGCAAACGCACGGTGTTCGTTTGACCAACGCTCCATACTGACTGGCACTGCCTTGAACTGCACTACACACTGGTACTGCGCCCGAATAAACCCATCAGTACTTATATCCGCTGCACTGTAAAGGATTGCAGATATGTAAATTACCCAGCTCACAAACTTACCATGCCTACTAAGTAAAATTGGGAATTTCAGGAACATACAGGATAGATATTATTCGTAAGAAAATAGTACTACCAGCCAAGGTACAAATTTCTACTATCATTTACATTTAGAGCAAATCGAGAAACTCAAATCTCGAGGGGTGATAAGGTCTAATCTATAGTGAGTGCCTGTATCTATACCTCGCAGTACTATTTTCGACGATGACGACAATGAAAACGGTGTCAGTTAAGATAAAAGTTGACTGAGTCGCTAAAAAGCGCCAGCCGTTTATTGTGCTGAAACAAGTACAATAAAACTGGCTTCCTGCCTGAATATGGTGTCTCCTTGACACTCTCACAAAAATGAACTTCAAAAAATAAACTTTCACGTGGCACTGATGTAATAAGAAATGTGAAACGGTGTGATACTAAGCATTACCCTACTTTATACAAATCCACTTCAACTCTGAACCGTAGTTCCATATCTAAGCAAAATCATTCATTAACTATGTGCATATATACATTCATTTATGGTTCACACAAATTATACACTCTATTGTGTCGAAAAGATTAAATTGTCTATCTTTCAATGAGTCTTTTATCTAACTCAACTTCCTTAACAATCAAATAACAAACATACACCGCAACTATCGTGTTGAAAGTAATAAATACTCGTCTTAATCAATTGAACATAAGTGACAAACATTTAAGCTAAGCACTGTTCCTTTTATCTTTTATCTATTCATTATAAAATACTGAAATATTTCTGAAATTATTTACTGTGTTAATAATTCTCTGATAAACGTGAATACTAGAAGTGCATGGCATTAACCTTCATTCTCACACTCCTCTTCCAAAATTATACAACAATTACCTCATCTCTTAAACACCCTGTACAGAATCTTCCTTTAATACACTCAAATAACTTCACAATCACTGCGATCAATACTAGAAAAACTTGAGACTCCTCAGTCTCCTCTCGTAAAAAATACGTAACTCATTTACGTCTATATCTCCTTACTTTGCACGGTATTTCAACTATAAACTTCCATTACAATACACTTTCTTCCTAACTTTAACATTCTTCTATATCCTGATACAACTTCACCTCGTGCTTACAATTCCACTTCTGCAATAAATTTCTGTACTTTCACTTTCTGATCACCCTGTGATTTAACTTTGTTAACTTTCTTTTTCACGTGTTTAAATTCAGTTTTACATTCAATTACAACCTTTAAAGAAATATCAGTAAGAATTCATATTTTTAACAAATGATATAAGTTTGACTTCCTTCCATGAATATATTTGTTTAACAAATTCATCTATGCTTTTTAATGCTCTAAATTTCATTAGACATATGTGTATAAGAGTTCTCGTAATACTTTCGTTCATAATTAGTTGAAAATAAATTTCTGACACTCGAATCAACATCATGAGTTGTCGAAATATTCTTTACACTTCGTGACATAACTTCTTAAATATGCGGTACTTAAATTTGCTTCAATCAACTTCCTTTACTTCATTTACAATTATACTCCTTCTTTAGTTCGTTCAATGTTATACTCCTTTTAAATAGTTCACTCTACATTCTTTTAATAGTTCACCCTACATTCCTTTAAACAATTCATTCTACATTCCTAGAAATAGTTCATTCTACATTCTTTTAATAGTTCACCCTACATTCCTTTAAATAATTCATTCTACATTCCTTGAAATAGTTCATTTTACATTCTTTTAAATAGTTCATACTACATTCCATCGCTGCGATAAAACAGATTTAATTAGTTTAAATCTAACGCAAATATGAAAAATTCTACACGGTTTGACTCTGAAATGACTTTAGCGTTAATAGCAGCGCTATGCAAAATTTCGTCCAAGTGACTGAAATTTTCAAGAACAAGAAAAAAATAACTCCTAAGAAAAATACGAAAAATTACTACTTCAAAAATTACATAATTTAATTATACTGACAAAATTATACTGTTGAAATAATACGAACAAAATTATACGGTTGGTCAATTGGATAATCACAGAACATACCTACAATTCTACATTATATAAAACAATCCTTTTCTACCTTGAGTTGACTCTGGTCTGGAGAATACCTTCGTCTCGCCTGCCAAACCAAACGTGTCTCGGAGCTCATCGTATCGCCCACAGCTATGAAGACCGGTTTGTGTCAGAACCAGCTTGCCTCTTCCCCCAGTGGAACAAGGTCGGTGACGTCCTCGGTGAACGACCTCGCCGTGAAACAGTCCGCTCTGCCTGCACTCCGTCTCCCGTTCACTGCAAGCCGTCTGGCTTCGACTCCCCATCTCTTCAGAATTGACATCTCGTTTCTTCAGAATTGACATCTCGGTTCTTCAGAATTGACATCTCGTCTCAGGTTGAAAATTGTGGTTCATAAAAGCGTTTGCGAGTATTCAAGATGTATTAGAACTCTTGTAGAAAAGTAGAGGTTTGTTTGGTGATTTTGCGCATCACGTGGATGTTCTGCTGCGCCTTCCATAATAGTGAATTCTGGAATTCAACTGTACATCTTTGTAGTTTCCACTTCCCTATGCTTTAGCTTAGCACATGGTAATTCTCATTTCACTGATGATATATTTAAGACTTCCCCGTTGCTGCTTTGTAACTTGCATTTTTATTGTAATGTTCAAGTATGCGTTCAAACGTAGTAATAGTGAATATCTCCTTGTCGAAATGTAATTATATAAGCGATGTAAAAACAACTTTGTATTAAGCACTGTAATACTCGGCTATATACTGTTCTATTCTGCGTGATAAATGTAGCTTGCTCCTCAAGTTACAGTCTTGCAGTACTACACTCTTCTTCACTTCCAACTTTGATAAAACGTAGCACTGTTATAATAATACTGGCTTCTTCTCGAGGTCTTGACTCGATGAAATCTCAAATTGGAAAGAACTCTCTCGTCCCGTTCTCTGCGCTCGGCAAGTTGCAGTCTCTGCCTCCCCTCTCGTGGTGTGACGTAACTTCTACCACCTCTCCTCACTTCAGTCCGTAGTTCGACCTTCGTCTCTTCCCCTCTTTCATGACGTAACTCTCGCTTCAAGTGGCGTGATGTCTCTCGCAATGTAGACCTCCCACATTCATATAATAGAATATATATCCATCTTTAAATCATTCCTTCTTTCTTGCCTTTCATAATTGCATAAGATGTATAGTATTTCATTCATTTCCATACAGATTTTCCCATATTTCTCGAATTTTTAATGAATAAAAGATTTTCATCCACTCTTTTATTTTTCCTGGGTCTTGGTTCATATCCAGATTGGTTCTTTGGTAATGGCCTTAAATAAATTCTGGCGCAGTACCAATATCAACTCTCTAGGAAGCCGTGTGCAATAATGGCGGGCAATTTACACATGGGTCATTGTTTCTGCCCCACTCTGTATTTTACTAGCCAGTGAGAAAGCCTTGGTTTAGGGAGTGAGTTCCTCTAGAGGTGTTGTAATGTCTAAAATTACCTCCAGTACGTGCTTTCCCTTATGCACATTGATAAAGGCAAAAAGACTTAGGGGGGTTAAAGTAGTCGCCACTCATTATAGTGTTGGGGGAAAATATGATAAAACATCAGGTATAACTATATTGGAAATTTCATAAATGTTTCCATTGGTGACCTAGTTCATGACATTAGAATCATTTATTCTTGAATGTAAGCCTCCGTGGCTTAGGCGGCAGCACGCCGGCCTCTCACCGCTGGGTCCGTGGTTCAAATCCCGGTCACTCCATGTGAGATCTGTGCTGGACAAAACGGAGGCAGACAGGTTTTTCTCCGGGTACTCCGGTTTTCCCTGTCAAAATTTCATTCCAGCAATACTCTCCACTATCATTTCATTTCATCTGTCATTCATTTAATCATTTCCCCAGAGGAGTGCATCAGGCCTCGGCAGCCGGCACAGTTCATATCCTCGCCGCTAGATAGGGGCTTCATTCATTCCATTCCTGACCCGGTCGGAGACTGGAAGCAGGCTGTGGATTTTCATTTTTCATTCTTGAATGTAAAAGCATATTATGTCAGCAGTATTAAAGACATTTTCTATTACATCAGTTGTTAGTTGACTGTTAGCAGCTTCAATTTCTGAAATTTATTATTTATTTATCGTATGGCTTTTAGTGCCGGGAGTGTCCGAGGACATGTTCGGCTCGCCTGAGTCTGTAGCTGCTTCCGGCGGATACCCTAAAGGGTGAACTACAAGTTCCGTTCAATTTCAAGTAGTTCCAACTTTCGCCACCAGATATCAATGATACCTAGTGGTGAACGTTGGAACTTTGATAGAGCGTTCTGACGATATCTAACCTAACAAATTTTGCTTTACACAAGTTTAGTCTGTGAAAGGATCTTTTACATGCCTTAAATCTATGACATGGGACCGCCGGCTTTACTTCCCCTCCGAAGGAAGGCATACTGAAGGATTTTTAACGCTCTTAAAAATCCGACGACTTCGGCCTGGTTTGAACCCGCTATCTTGGGCATAGCAGTTCAGCATGCTACCGACTACGCCACCGAATCCGCTGAAATAAACTGGTATGACAATGAACAATCTTGAATTCTTGTATGTAGACCGTTCTTGCACCACAACATGGCATGTTTATATAAGTTCAATAAAAATGATTAGCACTGTATGACACAAGCTTATAGAACACTTATAATGACACATGTCTCTTTCTCACTCGCAAGCGAAATACAGCTTGGAGAGTAGCACACAAAACACTGAACAGATTGGTGCCACCCAGAAAACTCTACTGTGTTGTACAGTGTTGTTGTCTCTAGGCTGTGAGTGTAATTATACAGTGAGATTCTTTTGCTGGAGCGGGGCCGGCAACCGACTGCCAGGCGCGCGCGCCTTCCACCAGGCAACCGAGCTCGGGTCGCAGGGTTGCGCGAGATGGAGGCGAACTGACCAGGGTCATTAGTCATTAAGTCACTAAACTTTCATCAACGAGGGTGCGTAGTGTCAGCGCACAGATAAGAAGGTAACATAACCAACAGCTGCAAGATTTAATTAAAAGAGCACAGATGTTTTTTTATTGCTTGGGAATCTGGATGACCTCACGTCACCAGTTAAAGGTTAGAACTTATCTTTTCACAGAAGATACTAAAAATGTTCTCCTTCAGCTGACCGACAGAAACTTTGTTAATTGCATAGATACATTATATAGCTACTCTTGCACCCCCTGCGTGTTTACTGTAATTAATTGAAGCATGGACCTAAGCCCGTTTGATGTTCAATTGTGTGTTAATTTAAAATACGAAGTTTACAGATCAATTACCCGTACTCTAGTGGAGTTGGAAAACAATATACGGCAGTAGATATCCCTCACAACAGAAGGGAATCACAACGCGTGAACGCTAATTTATTTACACGGTATATCGCCTGTCTGTCAGCTGAAGGAAAACACTCCCAGCATCTCCTATAGATAGGTAAGTTCTTTAATAATGATTTGCTGATGAATTTACTATTAATTAATGTACATGGTTACGGTTTACACCTGCGCACAATCCGCGGTGCGAGCTCGGTTAGCTGGCGAAAGGCGCGCGCGCCCGGCGGTCAGCCGCCGGTCCCACTCTGGCAAAAGAATCACCCTGTACAAGGTTGCGAGATATCAGCAGATCACATTCTTAAATAAACCTGGAAATCTTACTTAAAGCAACACTTCTGATAACGTAACAAGTGTATGATGTGGGAAAATTGTTGGACCCCAGTTCAGAATGCAAAATGATCCTACAAATGAATACAAGATGGAGGCAATGAAACCATTGCAAATCAGTGTAATGAGGGTTTTGCACGAACATTTTATTAAAAATATTTAATGTGCAAGATCTTGCAGTCGGTATCATATGCAACAAAGCTTCACTCGAATGAGCTCTGGGCTACTTCTCTCATTCTTAGCTGCAATTCTAATGTTATTGCACCATTACAAAGATGATTGTTCAGGTCCTGTCCGTTGCATGGGAATTAAAGCTGGCTACGTCATTTAGTGAAGCAAAAAGTTGAAAATAAAAATATTTATTTGTGGTATGAAGCAATTGCGAGTAACTCTGTTAAGAAGCTATGACATCATTGAACTTCAGTTTTTCGCAAGATTGGTAATATAAATTTTATATATAATAATGAAGTTAATCCACGAACCTACTACGTTGTCGTAGCAGGCGGCGATGTGATACTCGAACGTGGCGCGTCCCAGGTGGCGGATAGGGGGGGGTCCTCACCGGTTTACTGCCGGACTTGAGCGAAATAAAATAGCTCTCGCGGACCAAACACACTCCACAATCTCATGTTTCATCATATCATATTTCATTCATCACTTTCCCAGATCATATCTGGGATTGTAAACCCTGATCTCGGTCAGATTCTTGATCATTGATCTGATAATCAAATGAATATGGAAAGTCTTCTATTGAAATCCACCGGTTTGGACATTTACATCATTAACCAAGCGAAGACACCATTCGGATACGGTGGGCTGTCAGGTAGAGGATTAAGGCGAGTCGGAGCGCCTCGAGCTACAATGACCAAACATGCAGACTAATCACACTAAGAACGTACTTAAATTCAACAAGCCGGGAAAGTTCTCATATTTGGCAACATTAAATGTTAATTCTTTGATGAAGGTTGGTAAGTTAAAGCATCTAACTGATATCTTGGATCAACACAAAATTGTGATCACTGCCCTTCAAGAATTACGTAATACGGTACTGATCAGAACACAATTGAATCAGGTGGGTATCGTCTCTATAAAGGGCCTCCAGGAGAAAGGAAAATGAAAATGCCCCTCAATTTGGAGTAGGTTTCTTGGTACACCATAGAATACTAGATTCCATTACGGGTTTTTTCATAACCTCTATTTGGTCACCACGTGTGCGTGACATTTCGTTTTGTAAAATGATTTCATGTTAAAACAAATATGTTATTTACTTACTTGTTAGTTCATAAGCCTAGTTCGCTTCTCAGAAAATTCTCCTTGTGTTTTAGACACTTTCTACGTTCGTCTTGTGCTCATGAAACCTCGTGGTCAACTGATCAACATTTGCTGCTCGCTCATTGGCCAGCCACCACGCAGCTGCAACGCGTCAGCCAATCACCGCTCGTCTTCCTCAGACGAGGCCCATCTACTCCAACCGCGAGCCATGGACGCTTCTGGAACATCGTCTGCCTAGCTATTTTAGTGGCCTCCCAGGCTGACTACTTTGTGCTTTCTTCGACGGTCACCATGCTGTCCACCAGTCTTGCAAAACGGACTTAAAACTTCAAATATTGTCTACGTATCACCTTAATTTCCGCATCAAGAAGTATTATTTAAACTTCGCAATGTATTTCGACAATTTTCTTTGTGATCAAACCTCGATCACCAGCCAAGTGTTTCTACGACATGTTAGTGCTAACAAACTTTTCTAGATGTGAACTGTACTCTTCAAGTGCTACGGAAACTATTCCTACGCAATCGATCTACAAAGTGAATACATTATCACTGAAGACATCGTCTTCATATGGCTTATTATAAGTCTCTACTTTTTTTTGTTAAAGCTATTCAAAGTGACATAACTAATGTCATCATTACTGCTCAAGCAAGTGTTCTACGTGACACCGTTCGTTTCTTCGAAATGTGGGTTGCCAACCCCACTTCATTATAAAGTTAAGTACACTGTTAATTATACATAACCTGTGTTGTGAAAAGTGTAACTTACTGTTCTACCTTATATGTCATTTCTTTATGAGGAGAGATTCATACAAGCCTACTTCAGAAGTTTTCTCAATTTTAATTTATCGGCTTGCTTTGTCATTTTCATGAGGTGTTACATACCTACTAGCTTTTGTCATTTTCTCAAGTATTACATTCAGGAATGGCGAACGGTTAATTGAATTTTGTATTAACCATGTTCTAATTATGGAGACAACAAGGTTCAAGAGGAGACCACATAAATTAATGACTTGGAAATGTCCTAATATTAAGTTACCGGTAGGAGAGTTTCAGATAGATCATGTGGCCATGGATCGGACATTTCACAAATAAATTTTTAGTTGGTGTGATGAACTATCACTAACCAATGGATCGACCAATTAACCTTCGGGCGGGCGCGCCTTTTGCACTCACACCAGTTGGCGCGCTCCGGCATTTTGGCCGCTCTCACTCACGTTCAGTTCTCAAAGCCAGAAGTGTTCGTTGACATGAAATACATTGGGATTTCAATTGTTAAACTAAAGACACATTAAGTGAGCAAATTTTTTTTATTTTCCAACGACTTTTATCACATCTGCAAACTGAAAAGGAACAACGCAACGAACATCTCAATGAAAATAGTACTGTAAAAGAATAATATTCCAAATATAGGCCTATCACTTGTGTTTAGATTTTATCACATTAAGGTTACAATGTTATCACACTTCCATTTGGAATTAGACGTCTTCATCTTTATCCTCTACTTCAGGCTGTGCACATGAGTTGCATGTGATTTCTTGGACCGAATGTTTTTACATACATATTTCGCACATTTCTTGCAGGACATCCGAGTCCGATTGTTCTTAGACCTACCACAATAAAAACAAATTTGTCATTTTGTGGAAGGTGTTACTTCAACCTGTTCAGTTTCTTCCTGATACTTTTCTAGAAAACAACGTAGTTCTCGAGGAAGAGTAGTTATTGTGGCCCGGTATTTTATATTTTCTTCCATGAGGGCAAAACTTAAGTAGGATACATAATTTCTTCTCCTAAAGTCACTGTTCCGAGTATTGGCCTTGAAGATCTTGAAGGAATTAATCCCAGCCACATCAAGAAGACGGCAAAATACCACCATTGTCCACCTTCGAGTTGTTCTGGAAGTGGAGTACCTTGAACACACGAGGTCCACTGTGTCCACCCCTCTTTTGGTGCCATTATAGTCCATAATTTGGTGTGGTTTTCCTGTCTCTACATCAGTTTTATTGTCTTCGTGCATCGTAGACAAGACGAGCACTGCTTTCTTTCTCTTTGTCACCATAGAGATCAAAGTCATATCAGGTTGAGCACCAAACTTGTAAC
This sequence comes from Meconema thalassinum, assembly GCA_946902985.2. NCBI lineage: Eukaryota > Metazoa > Arthropoda > Insecta > Orthoptera > Tettigoniidae > Meconema > Meconema thalassinum. The sequence continues at coordinate 1,205,604,580 of OX336388.2, forward strand.
TTCCGGGTACTGATGTAGAATTGTGCTCCACAAACTCTGGGGGAATCTCCATTTTCTTACTTTTCAAGGTGCCCAAAAAGGTCAATCCGTTCTTCAGCAAATCCTCGGCTAGAGGATAGCTGCTAAAGTAATTATCAGTAGTGACATTACGATTTGTTTTCTTGTTGGGACCTGTCAGTCTGACAACAATATCATGAGGCTTGTTGGTGATACAGTATGGACACTTCGGCAAAACCGGAAGAACGGATTTTCAAAAAAAGAAACAATTGATAAGGGGGAGCACCAATACACCTGTAAGCCGCTAGGTAGCACCACTTATGGACAACCACATGATAAACAGCTGATTGATGAATGTATATTTTATGTCATTTATTTAATTCTATTTCAACACACTAGCTCTCATTAAAATTAGATATTTTATGAAAATAAATAACAAGAAAATAGAAAGTGTTAATACTACTGTGTTTTAATTCTAAGAAGTGTGGAATTTAATGTTTAACACCACATTCCTCCTCCAGTCCTGTGGTGTCGCATTGTGATTGCATCGTAACGATGAAAGGTTATGATATGATTTTAATGATTAAATTAACACACGATATATTGAAAAGTGTGGGGGAAATGTGGATTTTGTTTCTTAAACTTTTGTAGTCTGAGATAATGCAATTCAAGTTTTCTACAGAAACTGTAATTAAGTGTTAATTTTTAATGTTCTTAGCTTCCTAACGTAAATACCCGGGAATGTATTTAGTCAATAAAAAAGTCATTAAAACTACAGAACAGGAGACCAAGTCGTCGTAACTTTCAACAAGGTATATTACTGAAAATATAGTATTTATGATTGACAAACCTTTCTCGGAGATGTTGGGAGTCGTTTCACTTTCTCAATTGCCACTGCTGCACCGCAATAATTCCTTTTAATTGATTATTTACGAAAATAATGCTTTTAGCATTGTCTTCATTTCACTATGGACGCCATCTTGGACACTACGTCATACGTCATGTGACACCAAAAAAAAAAAAAAAAAAAAAAAACGAACATCTGAGTACGTTACCAACATGTCCAATACACAATTCACCATATGACACGTAAAATTTGAAATTGTTACAAATTTCCACTAAGTTAAGCACTGTCTTGCGGAAAATTACTGCTAGTACTACAAGCAAGGGGGTCTGGGGCGTAAGGCCCAGGTTAGGTTTGTTTTTGTATGTAAAACATTAATAAGATAGAATTTATGTCGCTACTAGGTTAGGTACTGCCTGGTCGAAAATTACTGCTAGTACCACAAGCAAGGGGGTCTGGGGCGTAAGCCCCAGGTTAGGTCTGTTTTTGTATGTAAAACATTATAAATACATAAATAATCACTGACAATTGGCGCAATTTTTCATTACATTGCTTTATCGACGCTCTTTTGTTTACTCGTTCTATACCCGATGTGAAATAGTACAAAATGCGTGGGGTTGGCATTCCTGACTTAGTAAGCAAGATGGCTACAAAAGACTTCATTTCTGCTATATAAGTCGTGTATTTATTTGGGATGGTTGGGTGGGTTTATGGCAGCGGACGAGTCAACATCTATTATTTTAACATCTCCGGATACCGACTCGTCCGCTGCCATAAACCCACCCAGCCATCCCAAATAGATACATGACTTATATAGCAGAAATGAAGTCTTTTGTAGCCATCTTGCTTACTAAGTCAGGAATGCCAACCCCACGCATTTGGTACTATTTCACATCGGGTATAGAACGAGTAAACAAAAGAGCGTCGATAAAGTAATGTAATGAAAAATTGCGCCAATTGTCAGTGTTTATTTATGTATTTATAATGTTTTACATACAAAAACAGACCTAACCTGGGGCTTACGCCCCAGACCCCCTTGCTGGTGGTACTAGCAGTAATTTTCGACCAGGCAGTACCTAACCTAGTAGCGGACATAAATTCTATCTTATTAATGTTTTACATACAAAAACAAACCTAACCTGGGGCTTACGCCCCAGACCCCCTTGCTTGTGGTACTAGCAGTAATTTTCCGCAAGACAGTGCTTAACTTAGTGGAAATTTGTAACAATTTCAAATTTTACGTGTCATATGGTGAATTTTGTATTGGACATGTTGGTAACGTACTCAGATGTTCGTTTTTCGGGTGTCACATGACGTATGACGTAGTGTCCAAGATGGCGTCCATAGTGAAATGAAGACAATGCTAAAAGCATTATTTTCGTAAATAATCAATTAAAAGGAATTATTCCGGTGCAGCAGTGGCAATTGAGAAAGGTAAAACGACTCCCAATATCTCCGAGAAAGGTTTGTCAATCATAAACACTATATTTTCAGTAATATACCTTGTTGAAAGTTACGACGACTTGGTCTCCTGTTCTGTAGTTTTAATATCTTTATTACTCATAATACTTTTCAGTGATAGGTTTACAATTCAGTGCTTTGTAATAAATAAATTTGTGTTTTCACTTAACAAGCAACTGTCCACAATTATGGAACATCAAAGACTAATGTTGTGGAGATATTCGGCTTGATATTTCTTTATATTCGCCAAATTATGAATTAGTAAAGCAGAAAACCTTATGACTAACTTGTTGGTGAGTACCGAATTTTTAGATATTAAATAAAGGGTAAAACTTCACAAGAGGGTTTCACAATGGTTTTGCCTAGACCAATATTTCCGTCCAGACCAATGGTGGATTGATAGAGCGGCCCTTCGGGACTCGTTACCTAATAGATAACACCCCTGGTTTTTGTCACGCATAGTGGGGAAAGTCACGCATCAATAATCTTTATCCAGGCCAATAGTTTGGCCTTTTATTTCATGTCGTGTGGTGAAAGGAAACCCTCTCGTAAAGAATTAATAAATAAAGCTCCTTCACAGCAATTTGCTCCTTTATTTATTTCTACTATGTTTCCCTAGACTGTACCTTCTGATCCAATATAATTCTGACATCTTGAGCTGGAGGGTAACATAAATTGGGTGTTGTGACTATACTCGGATTTACAAAAGGTGACGGCTGGCATCCGCTTGTCGGGTGAAGTGAGGAGTGGAGACGAGAGCGGTAACGTTCTCCATGGCAACAGCAAGCAGTGTTTCAATGTATGCAGACACATAATGAAGAACACACGGTTTGATGCAGTGTTCTACTTTGCCTTGACTCATTGCTGTCATAAGACCGACAGGCTGGGGATCTAACTTCCCCAGGATTTGTCTCTTCCTGCAAGCTTCTTGGAATGTTATGAGTAATGATTTTTCTCCCTCAGGAGTGTTGGTTGTTTCTGAAAAGTGATAGATCCAAGCTAATGCAGCTAGATGAAGTTGGTAGTGTCAGAAAAACATTGAAACAAAAGGCCTACCTATGAAATTTTGATGCTTTTCAGTTGGTCAACAAGAGTTTTTCCCAAAAGAGCTGGGTTATTCCCTAACATTTATGTTGATAGCTTCCAGATTATCTACAGTTTCTAAAATAACAAGTATATCTGAATAGGCCTAGCTTATAATCAGGCCATTCAACAGTATGCATGTGACTTTCTGGAAATAACCTACTCACCATTCACACATCCTCATCCAAAACCTAATTTCACTTTGTGAAGTTATGTTTTGAAACCATGGTTTGTTGTCTGAGCATTATACTCATACTCGTATTAACTTAGTGATGATACCACAATAAAAACAAGATGTTCAGTAAAGAACATATAGCCTACTTTCTCCTAAATGCATGGGTATTGTTATAACTCTTTGTCCTTTTCAAGGAGTATGATTGAATGTTGGTTGTAGTAGCTTGTTGAAATACAACGTGCTATAGGGATATTAAACATGAATATGAGGTTCCCTTTGCTAGTGCTACCTCTGTACCAAATTTCGTTCAATTCGGTTTCACCGTGTTTGAATTGATAGGGGGAATCGATTTGCACACATACTTGGCCACCATCTGCAAACTATTGGGCTGATGTCCTTGCAGTTTAGTCAGAATATGTTTCCCACATAAAGATATGGTGTTGCAAAATTTGGTAGAGACTAGATTATTAGGTTGGTCGTAATTACATTTTAGCTTTTAACATTTGGGTGGCCGCGATTACGTTTCCGTCAAGATAGCGGTGATATAAAACATGACACTGAGGTGCCCATTGCTAGTGCTATCTCTGTACCAAATTTCGTTCCATTCGGTTTCACCGTGTTCGAATTGATAAGGGGAATCGATTTTCACACAAAGATGGCCGCCATCCGCAAAATATTAGGCTAATGACCTATTAGTTTGGTCAAAGGATGCTCCCTCCATAAAGGTATGTTGTTGCTAAATTTGCTAGAGATCGGATGATTAGGCTAATCGTAATTTGATTTAAGCTTTGAACATTTGTGTGGCCGCCATTACGTTTCCGTCAAGATGGCGGCGATATAAAACATGACACTGAGGTGCCCTTTGCTAGTGCTACCTCTGTACCAAATTTCGTTCATTCGGTTCCACCGTGTTTGAATTATTAGGGGGAATCAATTTTCACATAAAGATGGCCGCCATCCGAAATCTATTAGGCTAATGACCTATTAGATTGGTCAAAGGATGCTCCCTCCATAAAGGTATGTTGTTGCAAAGTTTGGTAGAGATCGGATGGTTATGTTAGTCGTAATTTGATTTAAGCTTTAAACATTTGTGTGGCCGCCATTACGTTTCTGTCAATATGGCGGCGATATTAATCATGACACTGAGATGCCCTTGCTAGTGCTATCTCTGTACCAAATTTCGTTCCATTCGGTTTCACCGTGTTTGAATTAATAGGGGGAATGGATTTTGACACAAAGATGGCCGCCATCCGCAAACTATTAGGCGAATGACCTATTAGATTGGTCAAAGGATGCTCCCTCCATAAAGGTATGTAGTTGCAAAATTTGGTAGAGATCGGATGATTAGGTTAATCGTAATTTGATTTAAGCTTTGAACATTCGTGTGGCCGCCATTACGTTTCAGTCAAGATGGCGGCGATATAAAACATGACACTGAGGTGCCCTTTCTAGTGCTACCTCTGTACCAAATTTCGTTCCATTCGGTTACACCGTGTTCGAATTAATAGGGGGAATCAATTGTGACATAAATATGGCCGCCATCCGCAAAGTATTAGGCTAATAACCTATTAGATTGGTCAAATAATGCTCCCTCCATAAAGGTATGTTGTTGCAATGTTTGGTAGAGATCGGATGGTTATGTTAGTCGTAATTTGATTTAAGCTTTAAACATTTGTGTGGCCGCCATTACGTTTCTGTCAATATGGCGGCGATATTAATCATGACACTGAGATGCCCTTGCTAGTGCTATCTCTGTACCAAATTTCGTTCCATTCGGTTTCACCGTGTTTGAATTAATAGGGGGAATCGATTTTGACACAAAGATGGCCGCCATCCGCAAACTATTAGGCGAATGACCTATTAGTTTGGTCAAAGGATGCTCCCTCCATAAAGGTATGTAGTTGCAAAATTTGGTAGAGATCGGATGATTAGGTTAATCGTAATTTGATTTAAGCTTTGAACATTCGTGTGGCCGCCATTACGTTTCAGTCAAGATGGTGGCGATATAAAACATGACACTGAGGTGCCCTTTGCTAGTGCTACCTCTGTACCAAATTTCGTTCCATTCGGTTCCACCGTGTTCGAATTAATAGGGGGAATCAATTTTGACATAAAGATGGCCGCCATCCGCAAACTATTAAGCTAATAACCTATTAGATTGGTCAAAGGATGCTCCCTCCATAAAGGTATGTTGTTGCAAAGTTTGGTAGAGATCGGATGATTAGGTTAATCATAATTTGATTTAAGCTTTGAACATTTGTGTGGCCGCCATTACGTTTCCGTCAAGATGGCGGCGATATAAAACATGACACTGGGGTGCCTCTTGTTAGTACTACCTCTGTACCAAATTTCGTTCCATTCGGTTGCACCGTGTTCGAATTAATAGGGGGAATCGATTTTGACACAAAGATGGCCGCCATCCGCAAACTATTACGCTGATGACCTATTGATTCGGTCAAAGGATGCTCCCCCCATAAAGGTATGTTGTTGCAAAATTTGGTAGAGATCGGATGATTAGGTTAGTCGTAATTTGATTTAAGCTTTGAACATTTGTGTGGCCGCCATTACGTTTCCGTCAAGATGGCGGCGATATAAAACATGACACTGAGGTGTCCTTTGCTAGTGCTACCTTTGTACCAAATTTCGTTCAATTCGCATTCACCGTGTTCGAATTGATAGGGGGGGGACAGACATTCAGAGTACACACACTCACACACACACACACACAGACACACACACATACACACACACTCACACACACACATACACACACACACAGACTCACACACAGACAGACACACGTTTTTCGCCCTGTGTTGATCCCATAAGTCTACTTTCATTTTTTGCAAAAATCGAAAGTAGGCTAATAATTATAATATTTCAATGATATTGAATATTGCAGCGTGAAGGGTAGCCAATATCAAACATCAAGTGCCATTTTTTAAGAAGCCATGTGATGTTCCTCTAAATTATCATCAGTTAACTTAGTTGTTATTGCATGGACAAGGTAGGGAGAAAACAATACAAATTAAAAAGGGATAAAGTCACTGCCCTTATTGTTCCAATGCATTGTTATGAAGCCGAATCTCAATGTGTAGGATTGAACCAATGTTTTGCCCCTTGAAACTCCAATAACTAACCAACACGATAACTGATACATTTTTCCAATAGTACATGGAGCTTGTTGCACGTCTTAATCCATGTGTTTTCAAAATAATTTTTTACATTACAATAGCCTAAGGAGTTATTGTGACTGCTTTGAATTAATAATGCCATAACAGCATAATATAGCCTACGGTATGTTGTGGTGTACTTTTCTCAACCTGTATGGCATGCTATTCTCCCCTCGATTGCTAATGGTAAGTTATCTGACAAAATTTATCAGGTGCAATTTTCAATGTTACTGCATTTGAAGTACAGTAGGCATATGTGGATATCAATATCCTGACGACTTCATTATTTTACAATAGCCTAATGAGATATTGTGCCATTAAATGCAAAATTCTTATCAGCTGATAAGGTTATAATTGCTTTGGAATGGAGTTTCGACTCCCATAGTGCACTGGCTTGCTCGTGACGCGGATACACATGTATCAAATACATCTTGCAATGGCCTTCCCAGTGTGCACTAGACAGTGTCTTGGTGAGGTGTGCTTTAACCAACTGAAGAGCCCAATAGCACACCGGGGCGAAACACTGTCATCTTGTTGAGTTATGCCGGAACATTTAGCACTATTTGTGTTTAAATATATTATGGCTCAACGGACAATGCATATTTTCTTATGAAAATCGTGTAACCGGATCACACTAAAATTGTTAGTGTATTTATTATTTATCGTATGGCTTTTAGTGCCGGGAGTGTCCGAGGACATGTTCGGCTCGCCTGAGTCTGTAGCTGCTTCCAGCGGACACCGTAAAGGGTGAGCTATAAGTTCAGTTCAATTTCAAGTAGTTCCAACTTTCGCCACCAGATATCAATGATACCTAGTGGGGAACGTTGGAACTTTGATAGAGCGTTCTGACGTAATCTAACCTAACAAATTTTGCTTTACACAAGTTTAGTCTGTGAAAGGATCTTTTACATGCCATAAATCTATGACATGGGACCGCCGGCTTTACTTCCCCTCCGAAGGAAGGCATACTGAAGGATTTTTAACGCTCTTAAAAAATCCGACGACTTCGGCCGGGTTTGAACCCGCTATCTTGGGCGCAGCAGTTCAGCATGCTACCGACTACGCCACCGAAGCCGCTTGTTAGTGTACTTAGTGCCAAATTCATTGGGAGACTGAAATTTCAGAAAAATAATTGGATATTACAAATCGTCTATACAGTAGGTCATTTCATATTCCCTTTTAAAATATATCCAGTTCACCAATTTTTACAGGGTGAAATACAGTAAGTACATCAAAAATATCATCGCACACTAATACAGTAAATTCTATGACATCCTGTGAAGGGGAAAGGAGAAATAGGACTTTCAACGAAAAACAAGAAAAACACTCAATACTGCTAGAAATCATCATCGTTTTATTTAAAAAGTTGTCAACGAAGAAAAATAACAGCGAGAGCCAAGATCACACTTAGCAAAAATACAGAAATCAAATCTGGTCCTCCTAAAAGTACGTGTTGAGGCATGTTCCTTTCTTCTTTCTTGCCAAGGCATAACAGTAGGCTATAGCACAGGATAATGAACCTCTTCCCTCCTTTATGCCATGGCTAACACTGATGAACAGCAAATTCCTACAACACATGCAAGTTTGTATGTTGAAGCAGTAAACTTAATAAAATATGTAATGCTTCAAATGGAGAACTTGAATTTGCTGATATGTGTATGGTTGCACCTACTATAACTACATTTTAAAAGAATCTCTTACTGTAGAATCATTGTGTTGTTGATATTAATTCATTTAGCCCCATGTATTTGGAAGTATGTAGGATTTGTATGATAATCTGTGTTATTGTAGTATCTGTAGTAGTGTGTACTGCTCGGGTCTAAGCTGCGTGAACCTGAGAGAAATGTGCATCGTAGTGGTGTTGATGAGAGATGAGGTTCCTTGGTCCGTGCATAGTACAGAACCAAATACATTGGTCGGTGACTCACTCACTCATTCCTAACACCACAGTGGTTTGAGCAACAGCCCTAGTTAGTATTATTGGAATAGAAAGGAATACCCGATATCACGGTGGGCTGTTGACAGATCCTTCTCTTCTCGCCTGACCCTCCCCTGCTCTTTCTCCTCACCCCGCAAGTTCATAGAACATGGAAAATGGACCCAAGCAGTATAGCCTACTTTTTGTAATTCAGATGACGAGTGGAAAGGAGGCAGCCATTGCCTTAAGTTAGGATCAATCCCAGCGTTAGCCTGGAGTGGAAGTGGGGAAACCACGGAAAACCACTTCTTGGATGGCCGAGGTGAGAATCGAACCTACCTCTTCTCAGTTCTGGCTCACGAAGCTGATTGTGAGTCGTTCCAACCCTCAGACTAGAATTAAATTACTTGGAAACTAGCCCAGGACCTTAGGAGTGGCACCTACCACACCACAATGTGGTATTATGGTAGCACTGAATGAAAGTAGAAAGAGTGATAACATTCTCCATAAGGGGCAGATGGCCACGTAGTTCCGCCCCTTGAAAGAACAATAACTCACTACCTATAGGTATATTATCCAGAGTTGGAATCTGACAAATCAGCACCACTGGGCAAAAAAAGCTGACGACTAGATCGCTCGCATGGCTTGTTGCCATGGAAACTATACAGCGCTGCCAATTTGAATGATGCTATTTCACCACGTGCTTGTCGCCGATCAGTCGCTTGTTTGGTTGCCTCCAGTGCACACTCACCTTGCTGCGTTTCATAATCTGTTGTTTTAATGAGTTATAATTGTTTGATTTAATTCGTTAATTACTTTCTCATGTAGGATTTATACTTATTTATACTTTATACTTATAATTCATTAGAGACCGTTATTTATGTATGTAGCAGTGTTAGTGTCAGTTCTGAGCATCAGGCGAAACATTAATTCCATTCAGTCGCGCGCAGGAGCGTAGGCTACCGCCTCTGCTCTTGTAATTAGTAAGACTACTGTGATTAGCTTCTGTCTTCTAAAGGGTGACTTAATAGTCTATACAATGAGCCTATATTTTGTAATACAATTATGTGTTACTTGTGACTTGAAACTTATTCTACAGGAAATATAAATAACTAACAATCACGGAAACAATCACGTGTTGTCGTTTCGCTTTGATCATTTTTGCTTTATGATAGTATTCGTATTATTGTTATTGCTATTCATTACAATAATTTAGGCCTCTCCTCAATTTGACGGGCTAATATTTTGTTTTACAGTTTGCACCGAACAGATTTAAGCATTGGTTTGTTTAAGATTTTTGAAAACCATCTGAATAAAAATGTAATAAATGTAATAACGGTGCTAATGATATTATGAGCATGAGGAAAAGAGCGGGAGGAAGGAAGTATGCGCGTGGTGGCCAGCAGCATTCGTGGCACCGCTGCCTTTAGTTCAACAGTTTTCCGCCGAACTGTCAGATTCCTACTCTGGATAATACACCTATAACAATCTCTATGGTACATAAATTAGCCAAAATACCTTATGAAACGACGAGAAATAAATCAGGGAATGAAGTTTAAATAGATGTTTCCTCCTCCGCTCTCTGTGACCCACCCAACCATCCCTAAAAGAATCACGACTTATATAGGCAAAATTACAGCTGTGGCTGCCATTGTTCACATCAACTATCATCAAAACAGTACTATCAACCTCGCCAACACCTGACCATTCTAACCTTCGTTTCGTCCAATCCAATGGTTTTTGACAATGGTTACAGCCTAACGTGTCCAGATCAATGATTATTTTATCAACAGTGATTTTGTATGCCACTTTTTTTTATCAACAGTGATTTTGTATCCCACATGTTGGCAACAATTTGTGCGCCTCAGTGTGTGCCGCTAGAGTGGACCTTGTTGACAGTTGAATGAGATGCAAGCGCTGTCGGAACATGGCAGCCGTTTTTAAAAGAGCAAAATATAGAAACACATATTTACATACTGGGCGCCAGGGTATGTTGTCCGCAGTGCCTACAAGCTGCTGCGAGAGATTAATTCACCAGTTACGTTGGCAGCACGGCTGTCGCTTGTATCATAACAAACAGTAAACTTTATACTCACCCAGCCATTCATAACATACTGTTGCACTCTTCCAATAATCTAACTATACGCACTGACGATTTCGACAGCTCACAGCCCACACATGTGGCCTTCGCCCTATCAGGGACACCGTACTGCGAACTAAACTGATGACGCAACCTCTCGCATCTGCAGAGAACATTTCCTGGCACCCTGCACTTTAGCACATATATATGATGTGCAGTAGTGACCAGGGTTCCTAATTTCAATAGGCCTACGTAATATCGCCCAGAAGATGAAACAAGGAGACAAGGTATGTAAAAGTCACATTCATGTCTGATGCAAGTGTATAAGCTGCATTCTACTTTCATTCAGAATTAATACCTAGATAAAGTAACAAGTGGGAATAAATATACTAGCTAGCCTATATCAACCATTACTTTGGCATACAATAAACCAATTATATTTGTCTGCATGGAAAGAATGGAACCGAGATCAAACAGAAGAAAGCAAAAGGAAGTATCACGACAGCAAACGGAGGTGTAAGAAAGTGGTAGGAGAAGAAAAGAAGAAAAGTTGGGAAGAATTTACACGATGAATGGAAACAGATGTAAGTGGCAGTAAAAGGATGCTGTATGGGCTTCTAAGAAGTAAGAGGAAAGAAAGAGTTACCACAAAGCTGGTGAAAAAGGAAGATGGAGAGTTGTTAACACACCCAGAAGAGATACAGGGACGATGGAAGGAGTATTTCGATAAGCTATTGAATGTGAGCAATTGTACTGGTGAGATGGAAGTGACACAACCTGACGACTCTATAACAGAAGATGATATAACAATGCTGGAGGTGGAATTAGCAGTACAGAAAATGAAGATGGGAAAAGCAACAGGGGTGGATGAAATCAGTGTAGAAATGATAAAGGCTGCTGGACCTGTTGGTATGCAATGGTTGTATCGACTGCTTAAGTGTGTGTGGAAACGGAAATGTGTACCAGAAGACTGGGAGAAAGGGCTAATAATACCAGTGTTTAAGAAGGGGGACAAGAAGGTGTGTGATAACTATAGAGGGATCACCCTCTTATCACAGATAGTAAAAATACTGGAAAGGATATTAGAAAGAAGAATGAGAAGAAAGGTGGAAGGAGAGTTGCAAGAGGAACAGTATGGCTTCAGGAGTGGAAGATCCACAGTGGACCCAATCTTTAGCTTGAGGCAGGTGATGGAAAAGAACTGGGAATATGGAGAGGATTTGATCATGACTTTCATAGATCTAGAAAAGGCATATGATAGTGTCCCCAGAGAGAAGGTATGGGAAACCATGGTAAAGAAGAGACTGGGAAAAGAAATGTTGGAAATGGTGCAAGCAATGTACAACAACTGTGTTAGCAGGGTACTGACCCAAGTTGGAAAGACAGATTGGTTTAGGAACAAGACTGGACTAAGACAGGGGTGTGTGCTGTCACCTCTCTTGTTCATAATGGTGATGGATGAAATTTTAAAGGAAACAAAGGAAGCATATGGACATAACGAAATGAAGTTACTGTTATTTGCAGATGATATTGTGGTCTGGGGAAGGAACACCGAAGAAGTGCAAAAACAACTAGATGCACTGAACGAAAATATTCAGAAGTACGGCCTGAAAATCAGTACAGAGAAAAGCAAGACCATAGTGATGACAAGAGGGGAAAGACAAGGAAAGGGCACTGTGATAATTGGAAGTCAGAGTTTGGAAATTGTGGACACGTTCAAATACCTAGGAAGTGAATTGATGCAAACTGGTAGGTTGGACATGGAGATTGGCAGGAGGGTACAGCAGAGCAATGCATTCTATCAACGTGTAAGAAAACTTGTTTGGGATAAGGAAGTGCCAAGGAAAAGCAAGGAGGTAATGTATAAAGTGTACTATGTTCCCATATTAACTTATGCAGCTGAGACTTGGACCCTGACAAGCAGGCAAGAGAGTAGAATCCAAGCCAGTGAAATGAAATTCCTAAGAAGTATGATAGGAAAGACAGAGTGAGGAATGAAGATGTTAGGAAGGAAGTTGGGATGGGAAAACTAAATGAGAGAATTGAGAAGAATAAACTAAGGTGGTTTGGACATGTAAAGAGGATGGAGGAAAATAGAATACCAAGACAGATGCTGGAGGCAAAATGCAAGGGTAAGAGAGCAAGAGGAAGACCTAGAACAAGGTGGATTGATTCAGTGAAGAACAGCGTAAGAAAAAGAAATCTGGACTGGGACAAGATGGTGGAAGGAAAGTGGAGAAGTGCCATAAATAACCCTACCCGGCAGAAGCTGGATAAGGGGAAATGATGATGATGATGATTTGTCTTGTATCCATCTCGCTGTTACAGAAAATCATTGACACTAATTACCAAGAATATAATCGGCCCCTTATAGAGAATGTTATCGCTCGTTCTACTTTCATTCAGTGCTACCTTAATTCTGAATGTAAGTGGAACACGGATTATACACTTGCAGCAGACATGAAAGTAACTTTTACATACCTTGTGTCCTTGTTTCATCTACTGGGCGAAATGACATATTGAAATTAGGAACCATGGTCACTACCGAACCTCATGAATGAAAATCCACAGCCTGCTTCCAGTCTCCGACCGGGTCAGGAATGGAATGAATGAAGCCCCCAACTAGCGGCGAGGATAGAATTGTGCCGGATGCCGAGGCCTGACGCACTCCTCTGGGGCACTGATTAAATGAATGACAGATGAAATGAAATGATAGTGGAGAGTGTCGCTGGAATGAAATTTTGACAGGGAAAACCGGAGTACCCGGAGAAAAACCTGTCTGCCTCCGTTTTGTCCAGCACAGATCGCACATGGAGTGACCGGGATTTGAACCACGGACCCAGCGGTGAGAGGCCGGCGTGCTGCCGCCTAAGCCACGGAGGCTTTTCACTACCGAACCTCATGATGTGCTAAAGTACGTAAATATGTTTTTCTATTTATTGATATTTTAAAAACGGCTGCCATGTTTCGACAGTGCTTGCATCTCGGTCAACTGTCATCATCGCTCACTCTAGCGGCACGCACCAAGGCACACACATTGCTGCCAACATGCGAGATACAAAATCACTGTTGATCAAAAAAAGTAGTTCATCAGGATACGTTAGGCTGTAACCATTATCAAAACCAATGTTGTACGAAAAAATTATACATATTTATTACAGTGGAGCGATATACTGCATAATAATTACAGAGCATATAACAAAAATAACTCATTTCAGCCGTCGGAAAAAAAAAATAATTACAGAGAAGTGAAAATATTGCACACACTAGCCTAATTAAGAGCAGTGAACCGAGTGCTGAACACTAGAGACTAAACTGGGCACTTCTTTGTTTGGCAGTACTGTTATGGTACTGTTTTGAAGATGATCGATTTGAACAATGGCACCCACAGCTGTAATTTTCGCTAGCCTATAGCCTATATGCTGTGATCCTATTTGGGATGGCTGGGTGGGTCACAGACGGCAGAGGAGGAAACATCTATTAAAACATCGCTCCCTGATTTATTTCTCATCGTTTCATAAGGTATTTTGGCTAATTCATCTATTATAGAGAATGTTATCACTCGTTCTATGTTCATTTAGCGCTACCTTTATTTGAGTAAAACACAGAAGCTATTTATTAATGTAATGGACATCTATGATTGATCCAACCCATAGGACTGCCTCCCTCACCTTTCAATAAATAACTAAAATTTTAAGGCTGTGATTAATGTAACTAATCCACATGTGAGTCCACATGGGTCACTAATACCCAAAATTCCTCCAGCTTGATATTTGGGGAGTGGGTGTAGGTGGGAGGTATACCTCACCCCACACAAAAAAAACAAAATTGAACCACATATTAGGCCTACACACATCATCCAATAAAAATAACTAGCTTCATTAAGTCAAGGTTTTGGATCAAGAGATCTTACTAAAAAAAAATACTTAAAACATGGCAGTTGTCAGATTGGCCGAGTGAGTAGACCTAATTAGACAGTAATTACAAGTTTCGAACACTTCAAGTCGCTTACAAATTGATTAGGTTATGTTACTCGCATCGTAGTCATTGTAGGCCTACATGTTACAGCCCACATGCTGTACGATTAATTCAAGTGTACAAAATTAATGAATGAATTAATAAAACAGTGCATTCTACTCCGGGCGGTGAAGGTCACACTTCACCCATCTAGGGCTGAGATGTAGAACTACAGTAGTTACAAGTACTGCCAGTGACAGCGAGACAGAGGTTATCGAGAGGGTGCGCAAGGTAGTCCCAAAGTCTATTTTACAAAAATTTAATTTTCTTTTTAAACAGTTACAGCTGAGAGTTGACTGTAGGATGATCACAGCATTGCTGACTGTTTCTGAACACGCAATAGCGGTATATTGCTCAGAGCGAGGGGCAGAACAAGATGCGTCACATTTTCAAGCTTTAGCACGCTTCCTTTTCAAGATCGAATTGTTTGTGGAGTTTTCATGTGGACACTGCCGTGAGTATAGAAATGTGGGAACTCTAAACCAAGATATAAACTGGGAGCATAGCGCCCCCAATGGGGGGGCTGTAGCAACTCTGGAGGTTGGAGATTTGATTCCCCGCACTGACAAGCTGTCCTGAGCGTTGTTTTTCCATACTCCCTCCCAGTGGCGATTACTCCACGTAGGACGTGAGGATCATCACTTTAAATTTAATTTAAAAAGTGCCATCAAAGGAATCTGACTAAATAATTACAGAATAGCCTAATTATTGATACATACCTTGAGTCATCAACTGAGAAGCGATGAAAGGAGCGTATCTCCAACCTCTACTTTTGCAGCCAAGAACACAAGATTCTGAGTGATGTTTTCCCATAACCTACATACAAAATATACAGAATGAGGTACAGAAACCATGAAATACAAAGTCTAACAAAAGAATAATTAAATTAAAGTCATTAAATCTAGCTTTCTACGACTACGGAAGTCCACAAATAATAATGCATGGCTCTCATAAGAATCCTATCGATAATATCAGCACTCACTTAAGAAATCAATTGAATAATACATAATGCATTATCGGTACTTCCAACAGAAATGGAAATACCGGTACTGGTTTACAGGTTACATCCAATTGAAAACGCCAAGATTACGGCACTTCTTTTTCACAGAACATCAAGAAACACATGTATTTAAGGCGATTGATATTGATAATTGTTGCTGTAAGGGGCCTACCATCTAGGTTATCGTCCCCTATTTAAGGCGAAATCAATCGAAAACTCTCGGGAAGAAATATTGCTGTAATGTACAGAAAATGTAAATACACCGCCATGTTTGAACAGAACAGAAGTAGTGTGCAGGAAGGCAATGCCGCCAACCGACAAAAATAATGTTTATTTAATGATAAGTGCCGTAATTATCGTCTGTGAGCAAGATAATTGCAAGGAAACGTCAATTAGGAATTATGTGTATATTTATTGACTAAATATGGGGATATGTTTGCAATTTAATTACAACGTGTATCATGCATATGTTGGCAAGACGATATACAGCGCTCCATACGACTGGCCGCGTACTACACCGATGGTGCCAAATAATCCCTATCTGGTTGACACCCCCTGCGTCCTTCCATAACTAAGCTTGCTATTCCCGGGTGTCTTAGTATGTGTCCTACCAACATATCTCTTCTCTTCAATAGTAGTCGCCAGTAACATCTCTCCTTTCCCACTCGTCTTAAAACCTCTTCGTTTGTAACCCTATCCACCCATATCTGATCTTCATCAATCTCATGTAACACCACATTTCAAACGCTTCAATTCTCCTGCACCAAAAATGACTTCCTAATACCTAAATCTATATTCGATGTCAACAGATTCCTTTTTTATAGAAATGCTTTCCTTGCCTGAGTTATATCCTCGTATTATAAAAAACATACTACATATTGCAACACACTATTATGAAAAGGAAATCCTCACTTAATCCATGCTTGCCGTGTACCATTGTATCAAATTTAATTAAACAGTACCTGCGCGAGTTACTTATTTCATCGCACGAAGTCAGTAGAGATGATATTACCATATATGGCATCAAGCAGTTCTTTTGAACAGAGCTTTATCCTATGCCCATAGGAGTATGGCTTTGCTATAGCCTACATCTATCACTGTGGCAGTTGTCTCAAAATTCAGCACCCATTTCAGCTTATACAGTGTGAGTTTTTTGTTGGAGCGGGGCTTCCACCAGCCAATCCAGGTCGCGCCACTGTTTACATGAAGTGACAGTCATTAATAGTTAATTAATCAGCAATTCATTATTAAAGAATTTACCTTTTCACAGGTGTTGGAAATATTTTCCATTATACCTATTAAGAATCCTGCCGGTGGTAAGTTCAATGCATGAATATCAATGAATCATTGTAGCACCAGTTTTGCGTTTGATCTGGTGGGTATTTCAATTTTGTGTTAAGTGAATAGTTTTAAGACATTCATATGCTTAACGGAGAGAAGTTTATTAGCACAGTAAGTACCAGAAACAGTAAAGCATGCAATCTCCTTGTGTCAATAACACTATAGGTGGGGCATACAAATCTCTTGCCTCACACTAGTCTGGATGTAGATTTATCGATAGACAGATGTAACCGGTTGGCAGCGCACTCACTTCTAAACAGCAAAGACCCATCAGACTTGTAATATTAACAAACAGCTATTGTAGTATAACTAAGCAATTCTTCTAGGTTTGTGCCGTGTCTTGTGTGGGGTTTCACCTAGGACACCAAGCTGGCTCATCGGCGGGCTCTTGGTGTCCCCGCCCGGACCCCCACAGGAGTAACGAACTGCGCGCTACCTCCCTTTATATAGAGTGCAACTGCACTCCTTGACTGCGAGAACTAAAAGCTCAAGCAGCCTGAACCTCCGTATGAAAGCTTCCAAAAAGATGGTGTATTGGCTTTCACGGCCGGTGAATTAAAACTCAGCAATTCTTCTAGGTTTGTGCCTATTCTTGTGTGGGGTTTCGCCTAGGACACCGAGCTGGCTCGTCGGCGGGCTCTTGGTGTCCCCGCCCGGACCCCCACAGGAGTAACGAACTGCGCGCTACCTCCCTTTATATAGAGTGCAACTGCAGTCCTTGACTGCGAGAACTACAAGCTCAAGCAGCCTCAACCACCCCCGGAGGTAGCGCGCAGTTCGTTACTCCTGGGGGGGTCCGGGCGGGGACACTAAGAGCCCGCCGATGAGCCAGCTTGGTGTCCTAGGCGAAACCCCACATAAGACACGGCACAAACCTAGAAGAATTGCTGAGTTTTAATTCACCGGCCGTGAAAGCCAATACACCATCTTTCTGGAAGCCTTCATAGGGAGGTTCAGGCTGCTTGAGCTTTTAGTTCTTGCAGTCAAGGAGTGCAGTTGCACTCTATATAAAGGGAGGTAGCGCGCAGTTCGTTACTCCTGTGGGGGTCCGGGCGGGGACACCATGAGCCCACCGATGAGCCAGCTTGGTGTCCTAGGCGAAACCCCACACACGACACGGCACAAACCTAGAAGAATTGCTGAATTCACCGGCCCTGAAAGCCAATATACCATCTTTTTGGAAGCCTTCATAGGGAGGTTCAGGCTGCTTGAGCTTTTAGTTCTCGCAGTCAAGGAGTGCAGTTGCACTCTATATAAAGGGAGGTAGCGCGCAGTTCGTTACTCCTGTGGGAGTCCGGGCGGGGACACCAAGAGCCCGCCGATGAGCCAGCTTGGTATCCTAGGCGAAACCCCACACAAGACACGGTACAAACCCAGAAGAATTGCTGAGTTTTAATTCACTGGCCATGAAAGCCAACACACCAGCTATTGTAGTGTGTAAATAAATTGGCGTCGACAGATAACTCTCCTTCTCCACCCGTAAATTGTTCTCTCTGGTGGAGACCTGGGTACGGGGATTACATCTGTACATTTTGTCTCTAATTTACAGTTGAATACTGGATTGTGTCTGCAGTGGCCCATGGCATCTTGGGAAGCGGAAGGCATACACGCTCCTGGCTATCTTGGCCCCGCTCCTAAAGAAAGCTCACCCTGTATAAAACTATGTGAATGATACAATGTTTTTAATTCCAGAGATATGCGAGTACCCAGCACAATGATCTCAGAAATGAAATATTTTCACATGCTGATAACCACAATATCCTTATGTCTTAGAAATACCTTCAACCAAAGGAACTATAAAAATTAATAAATTGATATATCTGTGTGCTTAACGACCTCTACATATCAGTATGTATTAATTTTGGATTACCAAGGCAGAAGAACATCAACTTGCTGTCGTGCAAAAACAAGAATGCGTCGCTGAACATCTGGTGTGATTACGTTTGTTGTTGTTTGAGTCTTCAGTCTTTTGACTGGTTTGATGCAGCTCTCCATGCCTCCCTGTCCTGAGCTAATCGTTTCATCTCTACATAGCTCCGACACCCTACATCGGAGGCAATCTGTTTAACATATTCTAACCTTGGTCTACCCCTACAGTTTTTGTCCTCGACCCTTCCTTCCATAACTAAGCTTGCTATTCCTGGGTGTCTTAGTATGTGTCCTACCAACCTATCTCTTCTCTTCATTAGCAGTCGCCAGAAACATCTCTCCTCTCCCACTCGTCTTAATACCTCTTTGTTTGTAACCCTATCTACCCATCTGATCTTCATCATTCTCCTGTAACACCACATTTCAAATGCTTCAATTCTCCTCTTTTCTGCTGCACCAATAGTCCAAGTTTCACTTCCATAGAGCGCCACGCTCCAGACAAAGGCTTTCAAAAATGACTTCCTAATACCTAAATCTATATTCGATGTCAGCAGATTCCTTTTTTGTAGAAATGCTTTCTTTGCCTGAGCCAACCTACTTTTAATATCCTCTTTGCTTCGTCCATCACTGGTTATTCTGCTTCCTAAGTAACAGAAGTCTCCTACTTCCTTCAGCTTTTCACCTGCCAATTTGATCTCCATAGAGGTTTCTGATTTATTTCGGCTGCATTCCAGTATTTTTGTTTTACATTTATTTATTTTCATCATGAATTCTTTCCGTAAGACGGAGTCCATACCATTCAAAAACTCATTCAAATCCTCAGGCTTGTCGGCCAAGATGACGATGTCATCAGCAAATCTCAGAGTTGAAATTATTTCTCCTTGAATCTTCACTCCCACCTTCAATTTTTCTCTAATTTCCTTCATTGCTTGTTCAATGTAAAGATTGAAAAGTATGGGTGATAAGTTGCAGCCTTGCCTTACACCTTTCTGAATACCAGCTTCTCTCTCACGTCCTTCAACTCGAATGACTGCTGTCTGGTTTCTGTACAGATTGTATATCACCCTCCTATCCCTGTACTTTATTCCAATTGATTTCAAAATGTCAAACAATTTAGTCCAATCAACGTTATCAAAAGCCTTTTCTAAGTCTACAAAAGCCATGAACGTTTGATCATGTCATAAATGGTACATAGCAGTGGGGGCTGGCAGATAATTGTTCTGGGTGTTGTAGTATTTACACTAAGAAGAGGTGGGGTTGGGCAAAAGGCTGCTCGATACCAGAGAGGACGGTATACACGTGCTCGGTAAAACTGATGTAGCTTATTTGTCACGAATGCTGCAGTCCTAAGAACATCACATTCACCTCAAGATTAAATTATTTGAAAAACTTCACAATAACAAAACCGCGTAAGCTATAGCTTACACGAGGGCGAGAGCAAGTGTCGCACTCACGCTCAAATTACAATGCGAGACATGGTATCGCCAATAGACGGCAAATTTCGGATGTCTTCATCTGCCCCTTTCCCCCTCTTTGTTGCAATCAGCGAGCAACAAGTCAGCAATCAGCCGAGTAAACTTACCTGGTCTAGCGTCTCTGCCATCCCCTCCACTATTGAGATCTAGTCGGTGCCCGGGCCTGGCAACGACCACACCACAGTTCGCAGTACGGTTCTACAAGTTTTTCTGAATTATTAAGTACGGTAGGTAACTAAACTATAAATTCCTATGCATGTAATAGGTGCATAGTTTTATTTATTGCTAAAAGATTATTTAAAATCTGGCCGTTGTGCAACACTACAACCTAATTACCGGCCACCACTGGTAAATGGTAATATGGAGTCACACCAATCATAGAGAAGATGCAAGAAAACAGACTCTGCTGGTATGGACATGTACTACTAGCAAACGCATCATCTGTCACAGCAAAATGTCACCTTGCAAAATGACCTGAAGATAGTTGGATCTCCCTGTGATCAGGCACATGTACTACTAGCAAACATCTGTCATAGCGAGAGCTTGACACCTTGCAAATCGTTGGATCTCCCCGTGATCAGACACATGAATGTGCCAAATGGAGACGAGAACCACAAAAGTGAACCCATGAATGATGAAGGACAAGTGCTAAAATAATATTTTGAGTTAGTTTTCTTTTTGCAAAACTAATTCATTTACCAGTCTATTTCTTTTTTATGGTTGACTGATTGTTGTCTTTCAACATGAGAAATCTCTTTTACAGCCAAGAACCAATGCCATCATTTTAATCAGTAAATTCAATGTCCGCCGGCCCCGTGGTGTTGGGGTAGCTTGCCTGCCTCTCACCCGGAGGCCCCGGGTTCGATCCCCAGCTCCATCAGGGATTTTAAAACTGACGTGAGGGTTGGAACGGGGTGCACTCAGCCTCGCGAGTACAATTGAGTAGCTGTCTGACAGTGAGACAGCGCCCCGATCACGAAAACCAAGATCAACGGCTGAGGGGACCCGACGCGCTGATCACGCGTCACCCCAATATCTGCAGGCCGAATGGCTGGGCAGAGGTCGCTTGGTCGACCTTGGCCCGTCATGGGCTGTATAGTGCCAGGGGTTGACTTTTTTTTTAAAATTCAATGTCCTTCTTCGCGAATGGGTCACTTAAGGACCACGTGGAATCAACATTTTGCGAGCTTTCTTCCTGGCCCAATAGTTCAATTTCACCAATTGTCGTAATCTCTGTTCCTCCGTTCAGATACGATGTGTTGGTCTCCTCCCATCTTCCTTAAATCCCCTTGTGTGGCCTTTTTTTTTTTATTACGTCTCTATCCTGAAGATTCGGTCACACCAATCATAGAGAAGATGCAAGAAAGCAGACTAGTGGTATGGACATGTACTACTAGCAAACATAATTTTCCTCATTTATTTGAGCCATGTCGCCTCATATTTGGGGCTGAAGCAAAATGGTTCTGGGAATTTTTGGTGTGTGGATTGCACTCTACTGTACATAAATCTGAACGCTAAAACCTATGGTTGCCAGGCTTTTGAAGAGAAAATTTCCCTTTTCTACCTCTAAAGAAAAACATAAGCAATTTCAAAATTGTTACATGTTGACTATAAAAAGTTTTAGTCAAGTAAATTAGCAGCAAAATAAGACTACAATGATGGTGTTGAGAATATTGCTGACCTTAAGGCGAGTGACAAATCACGATACAAGGAAATGTGTTTTTGATTTGGGTTTACCTCTCGTTGGAAGGTATCGAAGGTTTAGTAGTTCCCTACTCATGGTGTACAAAGCTGTTGTCATCTTAATGCTACTGTATGGCTGTGAAACTTGGACACACTATTGCCACGATAATCAGATTCAGTTGGATGGCAACTCGCTAGATTGTTTTCTCACCGGCGTTTAAACATATAAAAGCTAACTTGGTTGGTAATTCTACTTGAACCATAACACTTCTTTCATGCTGAGGCACTACTTCATCATTTAATTCATGAAAGGAAGGTTACTTATTACTGGAAAAATTAACACAGAGGTGAAAATAATTCTTTATCCTTTCCTTTTATTATAGCAAAACACCTTCCCATTTCATAGCGCCATCAGATATATATGTTACAGGGAAAGGCGATTCTTAGTAAGAGTTGACTCTCCCTAGGCAGAGTCAACTCTTACTAAAAGTATCAGTAATAGTTGATTGAAAACAAACAGATCAACTTTTCCTAGGGAGAGTTAACCATGCCTGCTGTGGTTTAGTAAAAGTTGATTCACAGATGCTGCTCAGAAAATGTAACCGCGCGCCAAACCTTTGTTATGATTATTAAAATATTGCCATTGTTTGGACTCGTACTTCCATTATTGGACCGACCGTCATCGATCAGAACATTTCTTTGTTTTAATACCCCACCACACAACAGGCAGTTGCCATTCGTCATTACTCGGCTCTTTATTGTTGCGCAATAGTGACACAAGATTCATCTACGTTTAAATAATTAGTTTAAGTGTGTAATAATTATGTCAGACACCACGGCAGAACATTTTCGTGAAAAACTGCAGCAGGAACGCTCGACTTCCGAGGTAAATTCACTGACATTGACCAAATTGAAATGTGATTGCTGCATTCAAAAAGTGAAAAATCTAAAAACTGCAATTAAAAAAGAAAGTAACGTTACCTGGTTTTTAAGACGTTATGACATTATTGAATTAAATGGTATTACAAAACTAATACACCCTGTCACAGACCAAGACAGCATAAGGCACAGATTACCTACTACTACAGATAGCCGACAGCCATGCTAATATTTGGCACCTAAGACTTCAGCGCTGTCTGGTGTTTGACCGCGGTACTAGTTGACGTGTAGCACGGCCGTGCGGGTAGCCTACCCCACCCCTTCCCCTTGTTCCACTAAATATTCTCGTCCTAAATGCTCTGCCCACTTCAATGTTCCGAAAATCACAATCTTCCCAATACTTATAGCACGTTTTTAAGTGTGGAGATAATCATTATGATCTACAATAAATAAATCACATTCAAAATACCAATAACAGTTTTT
Organism: Meconema thalassinum; assembly: GCA_946902985.2. Classification (NCBI taxonomy): domain Eukaryota; kingdom Metazoa; phylum Arthropoda; class Insecta; order Orthoptera; family Tettigoniidae; genus Meconema; species Meconema thalassinum. The sequence continues at coordinate 1,205,628,058 of OX336388.2, forward strand.
CTTTTAAATAATACCTAAGTGGGAAATTGTGAATTCCAGAACTCTGAAATGAACAATCACAGCATTTAGGACATGTTAGTTAGTTATTGTTGTTTTAAGGGGCGGAACTACGAGGTCATCTGCCCCTATTTTAGGACATGACCTCATCAATAATTTACATGTTTACATTTCTTTCAGTTGCAATTGGAGCATATTCATATTCATTCATATATTTGCAATGGGGGGTGTGTCCCCCGGTGGCAAATTGTATATACATAACAAATAAATAATTATACATAACAATTCAATAACAATTATACAACAATTAAACTAGAGTATTTACACAAATAGTCAGTCTTTTCCTAAACACACCTATATGTTTGGGAAAAGGCTCTAAGACTACGGCAGGTAGAGAGTTCCAGTTATCAATGGCACGGTTTACAAAAGAATATTTACCATAATTTGTTCGCTGTGGTCGGCCCTTAACTTTGAAAGGATGATCGCTCCTACCCATGTAAGTGGGCTTTCCCAATCGTTTGCTAAGCTCACCCCATGCTGGTTGATTTGTATACATGTTGTACATAGCGCAGAGTCTAGATTTCATTCTCCTAGCCTCCAGTGATTCCCACCCAAGTTTCTTTAACATACGGCTCACACTGCTCCTGGGATTAAAGTCACTGAGCACAAATCTAGCGGCCTTTCTTTGTACCATTTCCAACTCATTGATGAGCCCTACTTGATATGGATCCCAAACCGCCGAGGCATATTCCAGAATAGGTCTTACAAGTGACAAATAGCCTAATTCTTTAGCAGAGGTACTACTTCCTTTTAATACCCTCATTACAAAGTGCAGGGATTTGTAAGCTTTTGAAACTACACATCCTACATGACTACTCCATTTCATATCATTCCTTACGTGAACGCCCAAATATTTGCAAGAATCTTCTTCTACAAGTATTTCCGAACCAATGTTATATTGAAAATCCTGCTTTCGCACTTTCCCTATTTTTAAGAGACTACATTTTCTTGTGTTTATTTTCATTTTATTTACAATCGCCCACTTATAGACCAGGTTCAGGTCCTCTTGAAGCACTGCATTGTCTTGTGAGTCATGTATCTTTCGATATATTACACAATCATCCGCAAACAATCGACAGTCACTGCGAATCCCATTTGGTAAGTCATTTATAAACGCCAAAAATAACAAAGTTCCAATTACGCTGCCCTGAGGGATACACGACGTTACGGTAATTTCATCCGAGAATATGCCTTCGACTTTCACTTTTATTGCATTGGTGACAAGAATTAGGCTACTAAAAGGCCTGCAGCATATTATTACTCACCTTAAAAAAGGTCCCTTCCAATTAACCACATTAGGCCTATAACCAATTAGTTATTAGAATAAACTGCAAAGGAAAAGTACTGGGAAGGGAGAATATTCATATCTTAAAATGCTTGATGCTGTTAGCAATAACAGTAAAATGTTAAGAGAGAATGCTAAGTAAACAGGTGGTGTAACCAGATCACACTAAAATTGTTAGTTCACTTAGTGCCAAATTCATTGGGAGACTGAAATTTCAGATATATAATTGGATAATACAAAATCTCTATACAGTAGTTCATTTCAAATTCCCTTTAAAATATATCCAGTTCACCAATTTTTACAGGGTGAAATACAATAAGTACATCAAAGAAATCATCGCACACTAATACAGTAAATTCTATGACATCCTGTGAAGGGGAAAGGAGAAATAGGACTTTCATTGAAAAACAAGAAAAACACTCAATACTGCTAGAAATCATCATGTTTTATTTAAAAAGTTGTCAACGAAGAAAAATAACAGCGAGAGCCAAGATCACACTTAGCAAAAATACAGAAATCAAATCTGGTCCTCCTAAAAGTACGTGTTGAGGCATGTTCCTTTCTTCTTTCTTGCCAAGGCGTAACAGAAGGCTATAGCACAGGATAATAAACCTCTTCCCTCCTTTATGCCATGGCTAACACTGACGAACAGCAAATTCCTACAACACATGCAAGTTTGTATGTTGAAACAGTAAACTTAATGAAATATGTAATGCTTCAAATGGAGAACTTGAATTTGCTGACATGTGTATGGTTGCACCTACTTTAACTACATTTTAAAAGAATCTCTTATTGTAGATTCATTGTGTTGTTGATATTAATTCATTTAGCCCCATGTATTTGGAAGTATGTAGGATTTGTATGATAATCTGTGTTATTGTAGTATCTGTAGTAGTATGTACTGCTCGGGTCTAAGCTGCGTGAACCTGAGAGAAATGTGCATCGTAGTGGTGTTGATGGGTGATGAGGTTCCTTGGTCCGTGCATAGTACAGAACCAAATACATTGGTCGGTGACTCACTCACTCATTCCTAACACCACAGTGGTTTGAGCAACAGCCCTAGTTAGTATTATTGGAATAGAAAGGAATACCCGATATCACGGTGGGCTGTTGACAGATCCTTCTCTTCTCGCCTGACCCTCCCTTGCTCTTTCTCCTCACCCCGCAAGTTCATAGAACATGGAAAATGGACCCGAGCAGTATAGCCTACTTTTTGTAATTCAGATGACGAGTGGAAAGGAGGCAGCCATTGCCTTAAGTTAGGATCAATCCCAGCGTTAGCCTGGAGTGGAAGTGGGGAAACCACGGAAAACCACTTCTTGGATGGCCGAGGTGAGAATTGAACCTATCTCTTCTCAGTTCTGGCTCACGAAGCTGATTGTGAGTCGTTCCAACCCTCAGACTAGATTTAAATTACTTGGAAAGTAGCCCAGGACCTCAGGAGTGGCAGCTACCACACCACAAGGTGGTATTATGGTAGCACTGAATGAAAGTAGAACGAGTGATAACATTCTCCATAAGGGACAGATGACCTCGTAGTTCCACCCCTTGAAAGAACAATAACTCATTACCTATAGGTGTATTTTCCAGAGTTGGAATCTGACAGTTCAGCGCCACTGGGCAAAAACAGCTGACGACTAGATCGCTCGCATGGCTTGTTGCCATGGAAACTATACAGCGCTGTCAATTTCAATGATGCTATTTCACCACGTGCTTGTTGCCGATCAGTCGCTTGTTCGGTTGCCTCCAGTGCACACTCACCTTGCTGCGTTTCATAATCTGTTGTTTTTATGAGTTATAATTGTTTGATTTAATTCGTTAATTACTTTTTCGTGTAGGATTTATACTTATAATTCATTAGAGACCGTTATTTATGTATGTAGCAGTGTTAGTGTTAGTTCCGAGCATCAGGCGAACCATTAATTCCATTCAGTCGCGCCCAGGAGCGTAGGCTACCGCCTCTGCTCCTGTAATTAGTAAGACTACTGTGATTAGCTTCTGTCTTCTAAAGGGTGACTTAATAGTCTACACAATGAGCCTATATTTTGTAATACAATTGTGTGTTACTTGTGACTTGAAACTTATTCTACAGGAAATATAAATAACTAAATATCACGGAAACAATCACGTGTTGTCGTTTTGCTTTGATCATTTTTGCTTTATGATAGTATTCGTAATATTGTTATTGCTATTCATTACCATAATTTAGGCCTCTCCTCAATTTGACGGGCTAATATTTTTTTTACAGTTTGCACCGAACAGATTTAAGCATTGGTTTGTTTAAGATTTTGGAAAACCATCTGAGTAAGAATGTAATAAATGTAATAACGGTGCTAATGATATTATGAGCATGAGGAAAAGAGCGGGAGGTTGGAAGTACGCACGTGGTGGCCAGCACCGCTCTCTGTGACCCATCCAGCCATCCCAAAAAGAATCACGACTTATATAGGCAAAATTACAGCTGTGGCTGCCATTGTTCACATCAACTATCATCAAAACAGTACTATCAACCTCGCCAACACCTGACCATTCTAACCTTCGTTTCGTCCAATCCAATGGTTTTTGACAATGGTTACAGCCTAACGCGTCCAGATCAATGATTATTTTATCAACAGTGATTTTGTAAGCCACTTTTTATTATCAACAGTGATTTTGTATCTCACATGTTGGCAACAATTTGTGCGCCTCAGTGTGTGCCGCTAGAGTGGACCTTGTTGACAGTTGAATGAGATGCAAGCGCTGTCGGAACATGGCAGCCGTTCTTAAAAGAGCAAAATATAGAAACACATATTTACATACTGGGCGCCAGGGAATGTTGTCCGCAGTGCCTACAAGCTGCTGCGAGAGATTACGTCACCAGTTACGTTGGCAGCACGGCTGTCGCTTGTATCATAACAAACAGTAAACTTTATACTCACCCAGCCATTCATAACATACTGTTGCAATCTTCCAATAATCTAACTATACGCACTGACGATTTCGACAGCCCACAGCCCACGCATGTGGTCTTCGCCTTATCAGGGACACCGTGCAGCGAACTAAACTGCTGACGCAACCTCTCGCTTCTGCACGTAGCCACTGCGGAGAACTTTTCCTGGCACCCTGTACTTTAGCACATATATATGATGTGCAGTAGTGACCAGGGTTCCTAATTTCAATAGGCCTATGTAATATCGCCCAGAAGATGAAACAAGGAGACAAGGTATGTAAAAGTCACATTCATGTCTGATGCAAGTGTATAAGCTGCGTTCTACTTTCATTCAGAATTAATACCTAGGTAAAGTAACATGTGGGAATAAATATACTAGCTAGCCTATATCAACCATTACATTGGCATACCATAAACCAATTATATTTGTCTTGTATCTATCTCGCTGTTACAGAAAATCATCGACACTAATTACCAAGAATATAACCGGCCCCTTATAGAGAATGTTATTGCTCGTTCTACTTTCATTCAGTGCTACCTTAATTCTGAATGTAAGTGGAACGCGGATTATACACTTGCAGCAGACATGAATGTAACTTTTACATACCTTGTGTCCTTGTTTCATCTTCTGGGCGATATTACATAATGAAATTAGGAACCCTGGTCACTACCGAACCTCATTATGTGCTAAAGTACGTAAATATGTTTTTCTATTTATTGATATTTTAAAAACGGTTGCCATGTTACGACACCGCTTGCATCTCGTTCAACTGTCATCAAGGCTCACTCTAGCGGCACGCACCGAGGCGCACACATTGCTGCCAACAAGTGAGATACAAAATCACTGTTGATAAAAAAAACTGGAAAATAAAATCACTGTTGATCAAAAAAGGAAGTTCATCGGGATGTGTTAAGCTGTAACCATTATCAAAACCAAAGTTGTACGAAAAAATTATACATATTTATTACAGCGGAGCGATAGACTGCATAATAATCACAGAGCATATAACAAAAATAACTCATTTCAGCCGTGGGAAAAAAAAATCATTGCAGAGAAGTGAAAATATTGCACACACTAACCTAATTAAGAGCAATGAACTGAGTGCTGCGCACTAGAGACTAAACTGGCCACTTCTTTGTTTGGCAGTACTGTTATGGTATTGTTTTGAAGATGATTGATTTGAACAATGGCACCCACAGCTGTAATTTTCGCTAGCCTATAGCCTATATGCTCTGATCCTATTTGGGATGGCTGGGTGGGTGACAGACGGCGGAGGAGGAAACATCTATTAAAACATCGCTCCCCGATTTATTTCTCATCGTTTCATAAGGTATTTTGGCTAATTCATCTATTATAGAGAATGTTATCGCTCGTTCTATGTTCATTTAGCGCTACCTTTCTTTTAGTAAAACACAGAAGCTATTTATTAATGTAATGGACATCTATGATTGATCCATCCCATAGGACTGCCTCCCTCACCTTTTAATAAATAACTAAAATTTTAATCCTGTGATTAATGTAACTAATCCACATGTGAGTCCACATGGGTCACTAATACCCAAAATTCCTCCAGCTCGATATTTGGGGAGTGGGTGTAGGTGGGAGGTATACCTCACCCCACACAAAAAAGAAAATTGAACCACATATTAGGCCTACACACATCATCCAATAAAAATAACGGTTGTAGTATATATCCCGAGTCCCGGGGTTTAGTGAGCTTTTGGTGATCTCAATGACGTCACCTATGACGTGTTAAAAATACTTACCTGATTGGTGAGTTGAAATTCATTTTCTCGATTGTGATTGGCCAGTTCATGTGCGCCAGCTGATATGCGCCGTGATTGTAGGCCTACATGTTACAGCCCACATGCTGTACGATTAATTCAAGTGTACAAAATTAATGAATGAATTAATAAAACAGTGCATTCTACTCCGGGCGGTGAAGGTCACACTTTACCCATCTAGGGCTGAGATGTAGAACTACAGTACTGCCAGTAACAGCGAGACGGAGGTAATCAACAGGGCGCGCAAGGTAGTCCCAAAGGCTATTTTACAAAACAATTAATTTTCTTTTTAAACAGTTACAGCTGAGAGCTGACTGTAGGATGATCACAGCATTGCCGACTGTTTCTGAACACACAATAGCGGTATAGTACTCAGAGCGAGGGGCAGAACAAGATACGTCACTTTAGCACGCTTCCTTTTCAAGATCGAATTGTTTGTGGAGTTTTCATGTGGACACTGCCGTGAGTATAGAAATGTGGGAACTCTAAACCAAGATATAAACTGGGAGCATAGCGCCCCCAATGGGGGGGCTGTAGCAACTCTGGAGGTTGGAGATTTGATTCCCCGCACTGACAAGCTGTCCTGAGCGTTGTTTTTCCATACTCCCTTCTAGTGGCGATTACTCCACGTAGGACGTGAGGATCATCACTTTAAATTTAATTTAAAAAGTGCCATCAAAGGAATCTGACTAAATAATTACAGAATAGCCTAATTATTGATACATACCTTGAGTCATCAACTGAGAAGCGATGAAAGGAGCGTATCTCCAACATCTACTTTTGCAGCCAAGAACACAAGATTCTGAGTGATGTTTTCCCATAACCTACATACAAAATATACAGAATGAGGTACAGAAACCATGAAATACAAAATCTAACAAAAGAATAATTAAATTAAAGTCATTAAATCTAGCTTTCTACGACTACGGAAGTCCACAAATAATAATGCATGGCTCTCATAAGAATCCTATCGATAATATCAGCACTCTCTTAAGAAATCAATTGAATAATACATAATGCATTATCGGTTCTTACCTCAGTAATGGAAATACCGGTACTGGTTTACAGGTTACATCCAATTGAAAACGCTAAGATTACGGCACTTCTTTTTCACAGAACATCAAGAAACACATGTATTTAAGGCGATTGATATTGATAATTGTTGCTGTAAGGGGCCTACCATCTAGGTTATCGTCCCCTATTTAAGGCGAAATCAATCGAAAACTCTCGGGAAGAAATATTGCTGTAAATTGCTGAAAATGTAAATACACCGCCATGTTTGAACCGAAGTAGTTCGCAGGAAGGCAATACCGCCAACCGACATAAATAATGTTTATTTAATGATAAGTGCCGTAATTATCGTCTATGAGCAAGATAATTGCAAGGAAATGTCAATTAGGAATTATGTGTATATTTATTGACTAAATATGGGGATATGTTTGCAATTTAATTACAACATGTATCATGCATATGTTGCCACGACGATATACAGCGCACCATACGACTGGCCGCGCTACTACACCGATGGTGCCAAATAATCCCTATCTGGTTGACACCCCCTGGGTATTATGTTTTTGATGAAGAGTTGTTTGGAGTTCTTAATGAAGCGTACATAGCCTATCCACTGGACACGGAAGAAGAGATCGTATGATTCAGCAATTGAAAGCGAAATTTCAAAATGTTATTTCAAAGGACATTTTACTATTTTTAAGCTTGTGCGAACCTTGAGATCAAAAATTGAAACATGAAAGGAAGGGAATGGTTGTAAAGCCTTTGTTATTCAAGGAAATGAATTCACGATGTCAAGTGGACTTTCAGTCGCAACCTGATGAAGACTTCAAATTTATAATGCTGTACCAGGACCATTTAACAAAGTTGGTTGTGCTAATATCACTGAAATCAAAGACTGCAGACGAAGTTTGCAATAATATCGTTGATATTTTTACTTTGTTAGGTGCTCCTTGTATTTTACAATCAGACAATGGCAGAGAATTTTTTAGTAAAATTATTGATAGTCTGGTTAATACATGGCTGTACTTCAAAATGGTGCACGGCAGACCGCGATATAGAGTCAAGGTAGCGTCGAAAGAGCCAACCAGGACATACTGTAGAGAATATGATAACCACCTGGATGAAAATGAAAATCCACAGCCTGCTTCCAGTCTCCGACCGGGTCAGGAATGGAATGAATGAAGCCCCCATCTAGCGGCGAGGATATGGACTGTGCCGGCTGCCGAGGCCTGACGCACTCCTCTGGGGCAATGATTAAATGAATGACAGATGAAATGAAATGATAGTGGAGAGTGTTGCTGGAATGAAATTTTGACAGGGAAAACCGGAGTACCCGGAGAAAAACCTGTCTGCCTCCGTTTTGTCCAGCACAGATCTCACATGGAGTGACCGGGATTTGAACCACGGTCTCAGCGGTGAGAAGCCAGCGTTCTGCCGCCTAAGCCACGGAGGCTTGATAACCACCTGGATGCAAGACCACAAAACATCAAAATGGAGTGAAGGCTTAAAGTTTATTCAACTTATGAAAAACAGTGCATTGCATAGTGTGATAAAACGATCCCCGTATGAGGCAATGTTCCGTTGCCCTCCGATACACGGCTTATCTAGTTCAAAACTACCAACTGAGGTACTGGCAAATTTAGAAACAGAAGAGGATCTTCAATGCGCAATTGATCAAATTCAGCAACAACAAGAAAACGAAATTGGAAGTAATGGGAATGGAAATCCTGATGAAAATGAAACAAACCAAAATGTATCAAGTGGTGAAAAGCTCGTAGATGATAGTGATTATCTCCTCACTGACCTGGACAAGTCTACTGAGGGCATCAAGAGACAGAGAAATGAAGCTTTCTACTGTCTAGAACAAGCTGAACGCATGAAAAAACCTCAAATCACATTCATCCGCCAGTATAAAAAGGAGCATCAGTTCGAATTCCTGTTCCCGATGTTGACCGTGGTAGAGGAGATGCTCGATCTATCCTTGGCGTGCTACTGGAGGTTGTCGATGATGGATTTTATCGAATTGGAACGAGAAATGGAATTCTAAAGCAGCTTTTCTCAAGGTAAGTTTTAAAAGCTAAAATAAAAGATATATCTCTCTCTCCTCGCTCTCGCTGCCCTTAGTATCAAATTGTTCAGATTTCAATGATTACATTTTTTCAGGTCTCAATTCTGTAAATGTCCTACGAACATTATCCAAGAAAATGAAGTTCCTATGGATAAAACAATAGCTGTGAGGGGTGTTGCAACTTCACAATCACTTGGAAGTGGTCAAGGTTTTTTCAAATGTTCTTGCAACACTAAATGCGAATCCATAAAATGCATGTGCAAGAATAAAAGTGTACTTTGAAACTCAAAGTGTCACAAATCTTTACCGTGCTGTAATAAATGATAAATATGTCTATCTATTTATGTACTTTGAAGGTTTTTCATTTTTATTAGTTTCTCTTAAACATTTCTCTCTCTTAATGTATTGGTTTTGCCTTCCTATTTGTTTTTTATTAGCTAGTACCGTTTCCTTGCAAATAGTCAACTGTTACTACCTCAAGACAGTGAGAGTATACTTTCCCTAGGTATAGTCAACTCTGACTAGTAAATGCTGATTGAAATTGAACACTTACTGCTTTTAATCAACTTTTACTGAAAAGATCAGTAAGAGTCGACTTTACCTAGGGAGAGTCAACTCTTACTGGAGAATCGACTTTCCATGTAACATATATATACTGTACATGTTTGAAATTTAGTAAATCAGTATCTCCCTAACACTCAAGGCTAGCTAGATCGCTCAGGAAACAAAACATATTTATTAACTGAGAACTTATATACGGTTCAGATGCTGATTTTACAGGATTGAGTTGTTCAGCACACTGATGACTGCCACACTGGGGCTGTGTTTCTATCTCCCAAAATTTTAATAATGGCACCCCGTCGTGTTCGTTAAGCCGCCATTTTGTTCGCTGCCACGGCCTAGGGTGGGGGCTTAACGAAGAGGAGTGAATCAAAACTTTCTAAAATTATTCCAAGCATGGTCTCCAATCAAAACGTCCCTGATTGGCTGAGCACTTCTTGGGTCCTTCCCTCCACACAGCCGCAATCAATTCCGCCATTAACCTCAATTTAACATAACCTAAGTTACCGGTACTTAAATTACAAATATTAATGGTGGTGAAGGGTGGGTGACTTGTGGATTAGATAAGCCATTTTTAGTGTTGCCTTCTATAGATTTGTGGGTGGCATTGTGATTTTTTGGCAATCTCGTTATCTTGTAGGCATTAAGATAAATAGTTACCGTATATTTCGGGGGCCTGTCACTCAGTAGCGGTTTATCACAACAGTAGCCTACTATTACGAATAGCTATACTTTATTAAGATTTTTCTGCACCTTCGCGAAACAGTGGCGGTGGTTTGAGATTATTTTTGACTACCATTATGGGGTTTTAATAGTTTTTCATAGAGAATTTTTGTTTTCTTGTCGGTATGATTGATTTGACACGTTAGGTCTGCATGTAGCCTACAGTGTTTTTTTTTCTGGTTTTTGGAATAATGCTCATTACCATAAAGTGCAACCGTGTTGACCGACTGAAAGACATTGAATATCTCGTTTACTAAGGCAGCACTGAAATATGGGTTCCACCACGATATGGACATGGAACTTATGTTCGCTTAACAAAACAATGATACATCAACAAGTCATCCTTGTAATCTCTGCAAATAATAAAAATATTTCCCATCCAATATAGGCCTATTCATGTTGAACGGTAGAAAGTAATCAACCTTTATTAAGGCAAAACTGAAAAATGTTCATTTTGATCTAGCCTACTTACTCGGAGTCATCTGCATTAATGTCCCTAGAGGTTCAGTTTTTTAAATTCTGCCTTTCCTATGGTCAAATAACACATGGATGTTCCCTATTCTTCTTAAGGGGATTCAATGATCTTATGCTGAACTAATTAAGAATATGAATATGAAAATATGAAGTTATCAGGATAAAAATAATGTCCATAACCATCAGAAACTTGAGGACACAGAGATCAGGAGAATGTTGATGACCGTGGATGAAGGAACAGAAAGTCTTAAAGAGGAGTGTTTCATTTAGAGGCTTGGAACATCATGGTCTAGAGCTCTAGACCCCTGTACTTGGCTGTGTGCTCAATCTGTTTGAAAACCCGTTGACAGATTATGAGTTAATCTGTGGCTAGAATCCACTCCGTCCTATGCTAAGCTTTGAGTACTGGGCACCATTAATGTTCTGTGACTACTGTATCAATTTCTGAAAATTGTGTCATAGGCCTATGCATAGACAAGTCGCTGAGAATGTTCTCTGAATGGTGAATACCAGTAGGCTAGCCTACTTAGCTGCCTCCTTCACTAGCATTTCCAGGCACCTGGTTAGTTGGTGAAATGAAATAGAAAAATCACTTGAATGATACAAGTTGTCCTTGATTGCCCTCGTGGGACAGTGTACCCCATTCCAGATCTTAGTTCAGAATTAGTTTCCTTGACGGAGTTGGAGAAACAGTCACAATACCTATGGTACTACTAGACCTACTAGTACGGTACATGTAGATGGAAGCAATGTGAGACCAACCACTAGGTAGCTTATGTTCCATTAGTTGGGAGAGTTAGGGAATGGGGGATTGGTTCAACATGTCAGCTTATGTTGTTGTATATTTAATTAATGTATGGGATCTAAAAGTGTATCATAGGAATAATAAAGCAAGCTATAATTTATTACCAGTTGGTCGATTGGATACTACAATTCAATGAAATATTCTGTTAATAATTAGGAAGTGTCTTAGGCAACCAGAGAAGTGACACAAGAAAAAACACCTGAGTCTTCCAGGCAGTTGTCATCAACTGTATTTCACATAGAGAAGAATGACTAAAATAGTTCCTCATGAAAAAAAATAACTGGTCAATGGCTTGAAAGACAGTAGTAAGGACTTACATGCTGTCAGTAAAAGTGGAGTTAAGAAAGATGTATGGAATATTTAAATCATTAGTTGATAGCCAGGATTTTTAAAATTACCGTGGGTAATTGCACCATAATATGATTAGTAGCCTATGTGCAAGATTTTAAATGGTAGGTTTGTCTGTGAACCAAAAAACAGCTCTTAACATGGATTATGTTCAGGCGAGGCCTACAAGTTTTTGGGAGGGAGGTTTATTCTACATACCTGTTGCACACAAAATGAGCTTCTGATTAGAGCTCTGTGGGAATGTTTAAATGGATTGATGATACAGGGTTTATCAAGCCACTTTCTATGCATCTTTTAAAAAACATTTTAGCAATTCATAAGTTACTGTCATCATTGCTAATGCTGTAATCTGTCATGTTTATTTATGCAGCATGAGGAATTAGGAAACATTGGTAGGATTGGTATATTGAGTGGAGATATAGTAGGATAAAATGCAACTGTGTCATGGAAACCTAAGATGTATTTTTATTTCTCAACTTTATTTTCTGTAGACTTCAACACAGCCCACCACCAGGGGAAAAAAACTTGTTGGTGATGTTTAATGAGAGAAAAATCCTGAAACACTGTGATTTAAGTGGTTGGTATCAAAAGCTGTATAGGAAAAATGAAAATGTGAAGTCGCACCCAAGTTTATGAAGCCTTGCCAGACTCAGCTGAAATTATCTTCGATGCAAATCAAAACTCAATAGTTAAACTTTAGGACGACCTTTGACATGAGCACTATAATAGGCCTACATTTAGGATCGACATAGCCTGCAATAGGTCTTGTGCTACTGTATGCACCTGGGCATGTTAAAAAAAACTCAGTCTGCAGGTTAATAAGGTAGTATATTACTATACTGTAAATCTATCTCAAGCAAATCCAAGAAGTTACCAGACTGAGAAACTACATATCAATATTTTTTTTTTTTTAAAAAGAAGGTGGCGGTGCAAACTGCACTTTTAATCCTTGCTTCATTAGTTAAACCATAATATTTGTACATAAATACAGTAAGGACTTCACATTACAAACGGCCACTTAAATTATATGCCTTTTAGGCACAACCTACAAATTACATGTCATGAAATTGATAAATATATTCAGACAGCAACCAACATCAATACGCAATAGTCTATAATGTAGTTTTATAGTGCACAAAAGGTTATTGTACTGAATGTATTTCGAACTGATGAATAAAACTGGTGGAAACGACAGCCAATTGATTTACATCCTAAGTAGTAGAAATTTTCAGTTGATCGGCAAGAGTGTTGATTTGTACTTTTATTTTCACAAATTTTGATGAACAGTGCCACGCTTCAATTTAAATATAAACGTACATACAATTCCTCATCAATAAGTGATTTGCACTTCATACTGTCATGAACTGGAATAGATTTCTAGCAATTTAATTGATGTAGAAATCTATTCCTCTCGCCGCCATGTTGGTGATAATTGTAAACAAACCAGCGGGCAGCCAATGGCTGGTAATAATTGCCAGCCAATAACAAGCCAGGATGACGCGGATCATAATTCGCGTTTCACTCTCATTGCGTTTTAACTTGAGGTGAGGAATCAGCTGTTCGTTAACGCCACGGGGTGCCATTATTAAAATTTTGGGAGATAGAAACACACCCTGGGTCACCTGTAAAGGAGATAGTACAACATTAGTCTCTCAGAAACAGCAAAATTAAATTGAAAATGGAGTTGACCTAAATGAGCAACTGATATAGATTGCTGAAAATGAACAAATAAGTTACAGGGCTTGGAACAGTCCAAAAAGTAGTTGGGTGCATTGAATTTGATAATCAGACTCCATGGTGACTATTTATTTATATTTGAATTGCAGCTAATGGCCATAGCAGGGTATTTTAAATCCCCGTAGGCTCCCAACAAGTTCAATTTCAAACAGTTCCAACTTTGGCTACCAGATGTCAAGACACCATGCGGTGAACGTTGGAACTTCATAGAGCGTTTCTAACCAAATATAACCTACAAATTTGGCTACACACTACCAATTGCCGTGATAAGTTCTTTTACATGCCATAAGACTTTGATATGCACCCGCCAGCTTTATTTCCCCTCTGATGGAAGGCATACTGGAGGATTTTAAGACTCATAAAAATCCGATGACTTCGGCCAAGTTTTAACCTGAGATCTTGGGCATAGCAGTTCAACATGCTACCGACTACGCCACCCAAGTCGTCGTGGTGACTGTAGTAGTGTAACATATTTTTAGAGGGTCTAGAATAGAGGGGAGGGGTACTTGAATCCATATCTGCCCAAATTATTATTATTATTATTATTATTTTCTTTTGTAAAATGCAATATAGCCTATTTTGTTAGACCAGTTATTTGGAACCTAAACAAACTAGTTATGATAATTTTAGGTTTCCCCGACACAGTTTACCTGAGATTCTCCACAACTACATATGTCGACCATGGGCACTTATGGGTTGGGTAAAAGAATTGTTCACTGAAGGAACATTTTCCATGTTTTAACATCTAACTAATGTAGCTTATTAATCGAGAAATTAGTGAGTACCTAGTCACACAAATGTTGCATTAGCACAACAAAAATTACAAAATGCATGAATTCGAACAAAAATGGGGAAATGTTTGATCTTAATTGAGAATGTACACTGTCAGTATAAAATTACAATTGGTTTCCTTCTATTACCTCTTATAAATAAAATTGCTCCTTGGAAGTATGAAGATAACGAAAAACTAGTTGAAACCCGTCAAAACATGATGGACAATGAACAACATATTTACTGGAGAAGTTTCCTATATAAGTTACATTCTTTCTGCGATTACTTTTTGGCACTATTGCAACTTTAAGGCCGTCAAATGATTGCACTCTCGACATTGCAACATATTAGTGGCACAAATCTCACCGGGATTTGAACCACGGACCCAGCGACGAGAGAGCGGCGTGCTGCCGCCTAAGCCACGGAGGCTTCCCCAATAGAAAAACAATATGAAAATGATAATATATTGTCGTAATAAATATTTCCGGTGCAGCAGTGACAATTCAAATTAAAATCAACTTCTAATGACTCCCAGAAAGGTATGTGAATCATAAATAATATATTTTCAATAATCTGCCTTGTGAAAGTTATGGAAAGGGAGGAGTACCTACTCTCAACAATTAATGAGTCTCCCCCTCCTTTATAATTCTTATAAATAACTCTCACATTAAAACATGGTGTGGACATCCGCCATGTCTGACATGACCAAGCTGATTCTGCGCAGGCGCTAGGCACAATAATTGGGCATATTTGTTTATAAATGTTAAAATATTGGTAACATATTTGTTTATTTTAAAGACACTCTGCAAATATAGAGACCAAGGGCTTTCGTCAGAGTGCATTACGAAGTCAATCGGTTCAGCCGTTCTGTCAAGCTCTCGGTAACAAAAATCATCTTAGCATTTTAAATATATAGATACACAAATACTAAAAAATATGCATGGCATTCAACATTACACTTTTTGCATCGTCTCCTAGCTGCTTTACCACACTGCGCACATCCTACTTACTTTTCTCGGGTTTCAAGGTAGTGAGACATCCCGTCAAAACGCACTTCCAGGCAATATGCGAGACGTTACTTCCATACTTGGTTAGCCTGTAGAAGGACGTAAGGTGGCACAAGATCGAATATATGCCCTAGCTATGTTCCGTGTAAAGCCAAGCAGGTCAAGATTTTTTTCTTTTCCCGTTGGAGTCAAACGATAAAGTTGCCATGCATTGTTTATGGAGACGTTCAATAGGAACGCAATTAGGGGCCAGTACCACTTCTTGTTGCTTATGCTGATACAGTACACGATATATTCTGAACTAATTGGTCGACACCACCCATGTACATATTGTATAAAATTATACATGCAGGCTAAATTACTCCATCTGGCATGCCCTAAAGGCGTGACACCAGAGATAGTTGAGGCTACCGTAACAACATTATTATCATTGTAACGTACGACTGAGATACCTGAGTTACGTTCTGTAAGTTGGTGATAACTACTAAGTTTCTCTTCTTTACAGAGTTGAATCTCAGGATGTAGAGCATTTTCCACTCGATAAAAAGAATGTTTAATATTTAAGGAGATTTTAAAATCAAGGTACATATTTTAGTTGAAGTGATTGCAACAAGTCATGACTTACATAATGATGTATGAAGTGTTCTCCAAGATGTGAGAGATTGCTACGTGTAGGCTGATGAAGGTCAAATGTAGACCAAAACTTGCACCAGCGACATTGTGAAAACGTTTAAAAAATTGTATTGTAAAGTGGAAACATTATCAAATCAATACAGACAAAATAAATTATGTAAGTCATATACATCTAAAATACATGATTTAAGCAGTCACTAATGCCAACTGCTCATTTTAGATATCCATTGCCAACTGTAAGACTAGTCTTGCTACAACAGAACAAACATGAGTTTTGTGTTGGACAGGAAAGAGATAAGGTGGATAACTAAGTAATGAGGTGCTAATTAATATCAGCCTGGGGCATGTGACTTGTGGTAGCCATGGGAAAGTGATTTTGGTGTCAATTTTGCACCACTCTAATGTATTCTCAGGTGTTGAGTAAACATGAAGCAATTTACTGCAATTACCTCAAGAGTCTGCACACACAAGGAGTGGAGTCGACCAGCCTGTTGTGCAGACTGCAGAGCTTCAAAGATGGCAACGAGTTCTGCAGTGAAAACACTACAGGTTTGTGACAAAGAGATTACATGTGCACAGCTTACTTTCTATTCATGTACACAATTGGACTGCATTATGCAGAAAGGAACCAATCCACAACATTATATGATATCTCACTAACTAAGGTACCATAGTTCAAAGGTCAATATTTTGGTAAAAGTTACGAGCAACTATACAGGGTGATTCTTGATGTAGTTTACAACTTCAATAATGTGTAATTATTTATTGGAACCACTAAATGACTTGGCTTATATGTCATTACATAGCAAAACACTTCAATTTTTTTTGACAAATCCATTACGGCTCAACGTGTGCACCATTTGTCACACTGGACACATCCCAAGTCAATTTCCCGCTACGTATGAACCAGCATTTTCGGGGTAACAGAAGCGATGGGTGTTGTGATGCGATGTCTCAGTTCATCAAGATTTGCAGGTAGGGGAGGGATGTACACCCTATCTTTCACAAATCCCCACAGAAAGAAGTCCAGTGGTGTGTAATCTAGAGACCGTGGCGACCAGGTAATTGGTCCACCACGATCTATCCAATTACCCGGGAAACGTTATCAAGGAATTCCCTGACGTCTGGCAGGTAGTGCGACGGGACACCATCTTGTTGCCAACACATGACATTATGGTCATCTTCATCCAACTATGGAATAAGGAAGTTCTGTAGCATATCCAGATAAACGATGCCGGTGATGGTTCTCTCAGCAAAGAAGAAAGGTCCGTACACCGTCTCTCTTGTAACAGCGAAAAAACATTCACTCTGGGGATGTCACGAGCCATCAGCACGCGGTGCCCAAGTGGTTTTCCCGTACCCAAAATACGACAACTGCGTTGACTCAGCCAGAAAGGTGGAACGGCTGATACAATCGAACATGTCAATACAGAATTCATGCCGGGTATGTTTATCCGCTTCACTCGGTGCTTGAACCAAGGGCAGTCGGTATGCTTTCATGGCAAAATGTCGACACAACACCTGCCAAATAGTGGTCTGAGGGACACCAATTTCGAGTGACAGACGTCATGTTGACTTTTCCGGACTGCGGATGAACCTCTCCCTAACTATTTCCACCACATCGCCAGTCAGAGGTGCGGGGCCTGGAGCCTTTGTGTGTCGCACAGAACAACCTGTTTCGATAAATGTCTGGTGCCATTTGTACATTGTTGGTCTGCAGCTAGGTGGGACATTGCCAAATTCTGTGCGAAACCTCCGCTGTACACTCGTTGTTGACTTGGTTTCTTCAAACCAGAACACGCACTTCGCTCTTTCCGTACCATTGAAAGACTCCATTTCCAAAATGTGACGGGTGGTGCGCGTGGCGGACAACTGTGCAACTACGCAAGTCGAAACTCGACGTGTTTTGCAATATAATGACATATAAACCAAGTCTGTAAGTGGTTCCAAAAAGTAATTACACATTATTGAAGTTGTAGACTACATCTAGAATCACCCTGTATGCTTTAAACTACAGTAAATGACATTAAACATTTTTAATTTGTGAAGTTTTCATTTTTATTTAACTTTATATGCATTTTTCTCAGTTAAGGTTTGATGTTGGTTGGTTCCTTTCAGCATAATACGGTCCAATTACAGCATCCGGAAATTGGTGGACTATGCCGTAAATCTGCAACCGTGATCACCTTAGGAACTCTGAGTACATCTAATCAAATTTCCTGATATAAGACTTGCCACAGAGAAACCTAGCAAGGTACCACGCCTACTTTATGACATGAGCTATCAAGTTAGATTCCGACTGGCCGTATGGCTCTAGGCTGATCAATATATATCTGATGGTATTGGGTACTAAAGAGAGCTAGACAGCTCAGATGTTCTAGAATTTGAAACACACTGGCAGTATGTGCCAGTAGTAAGAGGTGGAACAGCCGAAGACTGGAAACTGGGTTTCGAAAGCACCGTTTTTCAGCCCAAACACCCAATGGTTGATACTGTCCAGAATTGTCATCCGAACCAATGCTGTTCACCATACAAAACAAATCTGACCTAGGGCTTACGCCCCAGGCCCCAGTGCAATCAGTAATTTTCGCCCAGACAGTCGTCTAACCAAGTAGCGACCAATGGTTTAGTCGAGACACCCATTTTAGTTAATCAGTATTTTTTGTCCATACAGTCACCAAACCTCGCTACGGGGAATTGCGGTAAAGTGAAGGTGGCACCATTGCCTCATACAAGCATTATTTACAAACACTACACAAAAGCCCAATCATTTCTTTTTTGTTTTTTTTACATAATTACGTTACGTGTGTCGTCTGGTGTATTTTGTATGGGACATGTTAGCAACTACTAACGTCAATGTGTAAGCACTCGCTACGGCTGTTTCACATACTAAATACGCTGACGAACACAGCAATAAACAATAAATTAAAAACCGCACATTTATGTGATTTAGCACATATATCCGGTGTAGTCAGTGCGGAGGAGATCAACACTTGCACTACTGTGTGTCTTTCTGACCTCGCCTCGTTTGCTTTATGCTGCGCTCGCTTCGTTGAGGCTTTACATACAAAAACAAACCTAACCTGGAGCTAATTTCACCCCAGACCCCCTTGCTTGTGGTTCAATCAGTAATTTTTGGTCAGACAGAAGCCCATAGATTCTCGCTCACTACACATGACCTGTGTCGTGTATTTTGTGTAACATACATTGGAAACGGTGACATGACGTCAATGTATACACCTGTGTGAGTCACTTGAAGACACCTAATGTGCCTCCTTCAGAAGCAGTTGAGCAACGACAAGCTATGACAATTGCCATCAATGAATGAACAAGAAATAACGACTTAATTCACATGTTGACGTAATTTAGCACATATTTTCATTACAGTAATGATAAAGGATTGTAATTGTAATCCTAGAATATAAAATATGGTATGAAAATCATGAAAATGACGTACAATGTGCAAGTGCAGGATCCAGCTTCATCACTCCTTAACAATTGCCAAAAAGAAATGACGGACCATTAGTGAATTATATGCGCGTGGAACACATTACGTGTCAGTACATCTGCAATTTAATTATTTAGTATCAGTCAAGACATGCACTCGGCCGTATCACTTGGTAATTACAGGTAAAAACAACTTAAGATGGTTTCCTATCACAGTGTGTGCATTAGTAGAACATTCTACACTTAAATAAAAATCGTGAATTAGCCAAGTTCAACTCAATATTAGACCCTTCCGTGGATTACGTGTGTGCTATGAGGCAGTCAGTTCGACAGCTTATCACTTCATTGTAGTAATAGCTATAGAAGACTTCAGGTTCAGGGCTTTACGACAGAGTGGTCATGTAACCTCTATGTGAGACTAACCGGATTCCTTTTTATTATTCTTATTATATTTACATAATTTAGCACATATTTTCTGTGCAGCAGTGATACTGGACAGTAATTTCAATTGGTAACGACTCCCAGAATATCAAATAAGGCCATCAGCTGCAATAAATGTATTAATTATTATTAAGGCCCGGAAGTTCATATAAATTCATATTTTTGCATATTTTGGTTACATTGGCACAATGCTTCATATTTTTCTCCTTTGCCTGATTAAGTGCATATCTCTGCTTGAGAAGGGCGTATATCATAATTTCCTATGGTTTTGAAGCACTTTTTGTTACATCATGTTCCTAAAGTCGTATATTTCGATTCGGACTCTCCGAGTCTCTTATTTGTATTACCGGTATCTGCTGATTAGTAGTTTGCACTGTCTGTGAGAAAGAACAGAATTCTCCAACGGTAAGAATTTACAGAAGGTAGGCCTACCTCTTTCTATAAAATTCTTAAACTACTGAAATTAAGCACCTGAATTAATAGTCGGGAAAATATCTGGAGATGATGTAATTTAAAATCCACAGCCTGTTTCCAGTCGACCGATCGGGTCAGGGATGGAATGAATGAAGCCCTCATCTAGCGGCGAGGATATGAACTGTGCCGGCTGCCGAAGCCTGTCGCACACCTCTGGGACAATGATTAAATGAATAAGAAATGAAATGAAATTGGAGAGTGTTACTGGAATGAAATATTGACAGGGAAAACCGGAGTACCCGGAGAAAACCTGTATGCCTCCGCTTTGTCCAGCACAAATCTCACATGGAGTTACCAGGATTTGAACCACGGACCCCAGCGGTGAAAGGCCGGCCTGCTGCCGCCTAAGACACGGAGGCTACAGATGATGTAGTCAATAGATGTTTACTCCTCCGCTGTCTGAGACCCGCCCAAATATGAACACGACTTATATAGCCAAAAGTCCACCTGTTTCAGCCATTTTAACATCATGGACCGTATTGCCAACCCCACGCATCCGGCAGACCAATGGTTTTCACCTAGATCAATAATGGTTAGGTAGTGCGGCCTGAAACTCCCCTGTTTTTTGTCACATACAGTGGGGGTAGTCACGCATCAATAATATTTATCCAGGCCAATGATTTTGCCTTTTACTTCATTATTCACGTGTCCCGTACTGTCTGACGTCAATGTAACATGGCGCTGAGATCGTAAAATGAACACGAACAAAAATGCTTTATTTACGTAATAAAATAAATATTTCCGGTGCAGCAGTGACAATTCGAATAGAAATCAACTTCGACTCCCAGAAAAGTATGTGAATCATAAATAATATATTTTCAGTAATCTGCCGTGTGAAAGTTATGAAAAGGGAGGAGTACTTCCCTCAACAATTAATACATTTTCAGTGACTCAACATTTGGAAACCGCCAAACATAAGCAAAATGCTATAAAAAAAAAAAAAAAAATTACATCAATTGAGTCCTTGTTAACAAATGATATTAGTTGCCCTGCAACCAAACTTAGTGAATTTTCTCAAGACCAGTTTGAAGCCTTAATTGCAGCAAACATTCCATAGTGGAAACTGATTACCAAGGGCATGAGACAGGAACCTTACTTTTACAGTTTCACTTAGATGGTAAATGTTAATATATGATTTCCATACCTTTTCAGGGGTTCCAGGGGACAATACCAGATGAAATTCCCGTTCATTATGACTAATATACTGGAAATATGTGCTAAATTACATAATTATGTGTGTTTCTTTCTTGTTGAATTTGAACTACAGCTGGGCGAGACATGATGAGAAATTGATGTCATGGCAGTGTGCCCAACATTAAGATATAAAATACACCACCACTATGAGAATCTGGAGGAGTTAGGCTGTAACCATTGTCAAAACTATTGATCTGGACGCGTTAGGCTGTAACCATTGTCGAAAACTATTGATCTGGACGTGTTAGGCTGCAACCATTGTCAAAAACTATTGGATTGGACAAAACGAAGGTTAGAATGGTCGGGTTAGGCGAGACCTTTGGTCTCGGGAAGTTAGCGGGGCACGGTTGACAAAAACCATTGATCTGGACGCGTTACGCCGCAACCATTGATCTGGGCTCGTTAGACTGTAACCATTGGATTGGACAAAACGAAGGTTAGAATGGTCGGGTGTCGGGAAGCTAGCGGGGCATGGCTGACAAAAAAAAAAACTATTTATCTGGACGCGTTAAGCTGTAACCATTGATCTGGACGCATTAGGTTGTAACCATTGATCTGGACGCGTTAGACTGTAACCATCGTCAAAGACCATTGGATTGGGCGAAACGAAGGTTAGAAAGGTCCGGTGTAGGGCTAGCGGGTCACTGTTGACCCAAAAACCATTGAATTGAACGTGTTGAGAATGGTGTTCTTTTGTATCAGTGCCGTATGCATGGGGTTGGCAATACTGTTTTAACGCCGAAAAAGCTGGAATATTTACTATATTTACTATATAAGTCTATATAAGTCGTGTTATAATTTGAGAAGGTGGGCGGGTTATAGACAGCCGAGGAGTGAACTACATCAATTTTGAATCCTGAGAAAAAGTATTTAATGCAAATTTCAGAAGTTATTTTTCCCCCCTGGGTTCATGTATCCTGCACTGTTACCAAAAACACTTCAATCCAGTCATTGTTAACGAATGCTATAGACCTCGTGCGCCTCGCTGGATTTCGACCGCTGGCGCCCCTAGCGGATGCTTGTGCAACACTTAGGATGACTGACTGACGCAATTGCCTTTGAGTCTATGCAAGCAAGCAATTATATTTACCGCTCCAATGTCGTGCTCTGTTGAGGTTTGTGTTGATTTTGAAAAGATACAGTGGACTCAGACTTATTTCAGACCTTCCACCCTGAAGAAAGGTGCAAAGCTCAATGAGAGTTGCCATGTACTCAAAGTGAGAGAAACGTCGGGAGGGGAAATTATCGGCGTATGTTTGAGAGAAACAAACATAAATCAACCACCGTATGCCGTCAAACTTCAAGTAAGAATTAAAATATTATATATTTATTATGATACTTATGCAAACTTTTTATCAATAGGCCTAATCAGCATTCGTTATGTCTTAAATGATCATGGGTAAGCCACTAGGCTATCATGCCCGTCGAATGTCTTTATAATTCGTGTTTCTTTTCAGATCGATCGCGAAAGAAATCTTCAATCCGCTGAATGCCAGTGCACCAGGGGGGTGCTGTAGGGCTCCAGCCCCCTCCCCCGAAAAAAGCCAATAAAAATTAAGAAAGTGATGCTTTGGTAAGAGCATAAAGTAATTGTAAATTTGGTTGTACCCTAATCTTGACTTTTTGGCTAAGTTATAAAAAATATTAAGATTGAAATTAGACTAATTCGTGGTGTAGTGGCTAGCATTCTCGGCTGCCACCCCGGAGGTCCGAATTTGATTCCCGGGTCTGCCAAGAAATTTTAATTCTGGTCTGAGTGTTGGAACGGGGTACACTCAGCCTAGTGAGGTAAAACTGTGAACCCACAGTACTGTACTTTTGACAAATAAATTATCAACTTGTAAAAAAGAAAACTGTTTACCCTTCTGCTTAGTAAATTGACAAATATTTAGATATTTGCCATTCATACTCCATAGGCCATAATAGAAAATTCGTTAAGTATAAAATTTTATTTGTGTGTTGTGATGTATTTTACAACTTTTTTTGTATTACATATAATTGTAGGCTATATAAACTTTGAATTTTATCTAAAATAATTACACAAAGTTATATGCTCTAAGATATTGGTTGATATTTCTGGGTATTTTGCGGTGACAATCCCCTGAGAATACTCACAATTTTCCAGGATATTCAGTCCCCCCCCGAAAAAAATTGTAAGTTATATATTGCCCCTGGTGCAAAGCCGGCCTCTCCCAATGCTGTAAGCATATTGCTGCGTTGTGTTATTATGTTAACACAGAAAGAGACAATTCTCTTACTTCTTCTCTGCGGCGGTGGGAGAAACCTAGGAATGTTCCCATAGGATATACTAAAGGTGAAAGCATAAGGCAAATGCTAGAGATGAAAGCAACTAAGCGACAAGTTTACTGCATGCCAGAAAGGGGAAATGACGAATATTTCGGCAAAGAAGAACTACTGTATATACCCGTGTTAAGAACATCGATCGCGCATAAACGGGAGTTTTAGAGGTGGAATGCGAAGGAGAGTCGTCTTCCATAAGTACTTCAATTATAGACCACGTCGTGGATAATGCTGTAGGACTGGCTGAGAAAGCGTCTGCGACTCAGTGCCTCCATAGATTTGACAACCAATCTCAAGTACCATACCAGTGCTATGAAATCACTCACAAGGGCGGTGCTGAGATAGTGCTAGTGAAAAGAAGAATATGAAGATATGTTGTCTAGTGAAGTGTTGAGATTTTATTGTGACTAAGTAAAAATCAATATTTTGCAAAAATATGAAATTGCATTTGAGACTATGGCACAGTCTCGGTGTCACTTGTGGTTTCAGCAGAGATTGATTCGATTTTCCGCCAGTCAGAATGTGCACAGGATCATAGCATTACAAAGTGGGGATTAACAAAAACTAGCGTCCGTAATTCATAACTCCAAAGACATAAATACTCCTGCAGTTAGGTATGGAAGAGATAATGAAACGAATGCGATAATCGAATTATGTGCATTGTTCCAATGTCCAGTAAAGCAGGTAGGCTTGTTTGTAAAACATGAACAACCATGGCTCTGCTGCAGTCCAGACGGGATTGCTCTACGGGAACATCATGAAGGGTTTCCATCTCTTCTCGAGATCAAGTGTCCGTATTCGTGCCGGGAAAAGCCTGTTACTGAAAGGAAACTGTGCAACAACTCATATTTGTACATTAATAACTAGGGCTCGGATTTTTAGGTAAATAAATATTTTTTTTTGTAAATACGTACATATTTTAAGCATTTTTTCTATGAATACATAAATCCCTGATTTTCACTTATTAGCACATAAGAAACATAATATTTACATTTTTTAAAATCATTTTGCTAGATCTTTCAGTTTATTGCATTTTTGTTCTGTGTTACTTCAATGGGGAAGAACCTGTGAGCTATCTTATCTTCACGCAGAGCGTATGTCAGCTTGCAACTGTGGAAGCCGGGGATTTCCTTGTCCATGGCCATATTGCACCACGTGCTAGACCTCCCCCCTCCCCTAGCTACCTGGAACCAGTGTCACTCCCATGCAGTTCATTTCTGGCACTGCGAAGTGTAGGCAGTTCTACGATGCCTACAGTAGAAACAGCTACAAGTTATCGTCTGTTGCAGAATTTAAATATAATTTTACTTCTGAGGGGAGCGTTCTGTTCTGACAACCATGTGGGAAAGCAATCAAGGCTAAACAGTGATCTCAAGTTACACACCACCTCAAGGGCAAGAAACAAATTGCCGCAGTTTCGCACCTTCAGAATACGTGTTTCGCAATAATCGTCGGTCATTTGTGATGGACAACCTGAAGATGTATCTCGTTGTGCATTGTAATGCTTCAGCAGTCAGTGAGACATAGCATAAATTGCATTCGTGAGCACTGCATATTGTTCATATTCACATTAATAAACTAAATTATAATAAAATATTTTTAATTTTTGTCACATATTTCAGGTATTTTTAATACATAAAAAATAAATATTTTCCCGATTTTAGCACCTAAAAATCCGAGCCCTATTAATAACAATGGGGAAGTAAAATTAAAGGAGAACCTTTCACATTACACCCAGGTAGGCCCTACAGGTTCCGTTAACAAAATGTTAACGGATGTTTTGACCGACTGAAAAGCACCCAACTTTTGTTTACTAAGGCAACACTGAAAAATGGCTTCAAACCCCACAAAATGACGACTACAAATACGTGCATTTTTATTGGAGCCCATGGTTTCCTGTCAACAGTCTCTCGCCTCACTGCTGTAATCAAATCTTTCCTTCTGATTATATGCTGTTTGTCATTAGGAAAACTAAAAAATCGAGTACCGGGAGGACTGTTTCTGTACGTGCAATTGCAACCAACCACACAACAGTTTCTTCGACTCTTTGTAACACTCGCTTCCATCGCGACAAACTGAACATTCCTTTCCATCAAGCGATACCTTAAGCCTTACAGTAGAGAGCTGCGTCATCCCCACCAGCTATAGATTTGTCACCAGAGCGCAGCACAGTAGGCTCGCACGAGGTCTATTAGTTACCCTGCAACAAACGTAGTGAATTTTCTCACGACCTGTTTGAAGCCTTAATTGCAGCAAACAATCATAGTGGAAACTGTTAGTTAGCCTTTATGTCAGGGTAAAGTAATTAATTTCTTGGTATTGGTATCATGTACACGGTATTGTTTTATGTGTTGTTATGTTGTCTTGGTTACGACGGAAAAATAAAGTATGGAACCTGTACCGGTATATGACTTCACGGTGTTTATATTAAAAACAAGGTTAGAGTTAACATTTGGCGACCGATAGACAGGACTGATTGCCGTGCAGTGAAAGTAAAATAAGAACTTAAGGTACACAACAACTGTTTGATTTCGACTAGCAAAATCTATCATCATAGCTGAAGTGACTGCTTTACAAAGAGAAAGAGCACAGTTACGTCGTTTGTTCACAAGAGCATTTGACACGTTCCAGAACAAGATTAAGGAGGAAAATGTGAAGCAGGAAGATATATTTACTAGTTTTAAACTACTCGAAGATAAAGCCGATCGACTGTTTACACTTGGCGAGAGAATCCGCGAAGCTTGGCATGGACGAGAATGCAACAGCGAAGATGAAGACAAGGAATATGAAGAAGTCGAAACATATCGAGATAAATGGACAACAGTGAACTGTAAGTACGAAAAATACGAATGTGAAATACCGTGTGACACTCATTCCATAAGAACTGGTGTTTCTCAAACGGGTAAAGTGATTAGTAAATTACCCAAGTTGTCGCTTGTGAAGTTCTCAGGAGATATTAAACATTGGTTATCATTTTGGGCCCAGTTCAAGCGAATACATGAGTGTGTTGAGCTGGATGCTGCAGAAAAGATTCTTTATCTAAGAGAATCTATGACTCCTGGAATAAGGGCGTATGATCTTGTGAGTGGTTTTCCTCCTATTGCCGAGAATTATAGCAAGGCTGTGCAGTTGTTAGAAGCCCGCTATGGTCGAAAAGATCTATTGATAGAACTAAACGTGAGGGACATAATAAATCTAGTGACAGAGCAACCTTCCCTTTCATTATTGTATGATCGAATTGAGGTTAATGTTAGGTCCCTAGAGTCAATGGGCCTGACTACAGACAATTATGCTGCATTATTATTTCCCCTGGTAGAGTCTTGTTTGACGGATTATTTAATTCGTGTGTGGCAGAAAAGAGGAGATTGTGTACAAGATAATGGGTCACAAGATAAGCTTAGAAACCTTTTGACATTTTTGAAATCTGAAGTAGAAAATGAAGAGTACTTACAACTTACTAGAAAGATAGGTAACGTTACTGCGGAAAAGAAACAAATTTCAAAACCCTTGAAACTGTGTGATGTTCCTATTGCTCAGGGTTTAGTATCAACTGGAGGAGTGGGAGGTACATGTGCTTTTTGTAGTGAAGAGAAACATCCTTAATCGGGATGCACGGAAGCAAAGAACATGACTCTCGAAGAATGGAAGGCCAGGTTGTCAAAGAATGGCGCTGCTTCAAATGTCTCAGGGCTGGTCATGTTGCAAGAAGATGCCATACTCGCCTCTCCTGCAAGTTATGTAAGCGGCAGCATTATCCAGTTATGTGTGATTTTTCAGAAAGGAATCTTAAAACGGAGACCCAGGTCTCATCTCAGGCCAGGTCAGTGACGAACTTCTGCATAAATTCCACCTGTGTATATCTACCAACAGTTTTGGTTAAGATTGTTCACGGGTATAATATAGAGCTTGTACGCGCTCTTCTAGACTCTGCCTCACAGCATTCTTACATTAAAGAAGAACTGGCAGAGAGATTGGGTCTCAAGGAAGTCAGGAAGGTTACTTTAAGCCTTGCTGTGTTTGGTGGCAGAACTGGATCTCCGGTGGAACATGGCGTATTTGAACTTGTTCTTCATAATCTCGATAACTCCTGTCAGCTGAGACTGACTGCTCTTAGTCAGCCTGTTATTTGCAGTCAGGTTCCTCGCCTTGCAACAGAGCAAGTCGTGAAACTTGGACTGTCCCATCTAGATGTAGGAAAGGATAAGGATATTGAGATCCTTATTGGTGCTGATTTTCTAGGATAAATTCTCTCCAATGATCGTAAAACGGTGGGAGAGTTAACAGCGTTGCGCACTACATTGGGGGGGGGGGGGGGGGGACAGTATTTGGTAGAGACCAACGCTCGGGGTGTGGCATGAGTAAAACTACCCCTATTATGCTGAATATAGAGAAGGTTAGCAACCTCTGGGACCTTGACGTATTGGGAATAGAAGATCCTATCACCGAAAAGAAGAGATGCGAACTTGAAGAGGAAGCTAGATTAAATTTCATTGAAACCGTAGAAATAAAAGAAGATGGTAGATACGAAGTTCGACTGCCATGGTTGAAGGATCATCTTCCCTTGGAACCTTCGTACGAGATGGCAGTGAAGCGCCTTGATATAACGAGGAGAAAGCTAGATAATAACGGATACTTGGAAGAATATGATGAAGTCTTTCAAGACTGGCTAGCTGAAGGGATAATAGAAGAGATTAATGGTGATCAGACTGAAATATGTGGCCATTATCTGCCTCATCGACCTGTGATCAAGGATTATGGAACAACACCTGTTCGACCAGTGTTCGATGCTTCCGCTAGAAGAGGTAACAACCCATCACTCAACGATTGTTTGGAAAAGGGTCCAAATCTGATCCAACTTTTTCCATCTCTCCTACACAAGTTTCGAAAGAAGTCAATTGGAGTTATTGCTGATATTCGCAAGGCTTTCCTGCAAGTTTCGTCAGCACCAGAAGATCGAGATTTTTTGAGATTCCTGTGGGGAAAAGAGAAAATGAAAACATATAGACACAAACGAGTTGTTTTTGGAGTGACATCAAGCCCCTTCCTACTGGCAGCTGTGATTGAACACCTTTTAGACCATGCCTTGAAAAATGATCAGGAAAGGTGGAACAGTATGACTGTCAATATTATTAAGCAACTGAAAGACAGCTTTTATGTTGATAATTGTGTGACAAGTGTCTCAAATAAACAGGAGCTGGAATTGTTTATTAAAACTGCTCAAGATGTTTTTGCCCAACACAAGTTTGAGCTTAGAGGTTGGGAGAGTAATGATCCAGTGCTTCAAGATGATGAAAAAATGTCACCCGTCCTAGGAATAATGTGGAATCGCAATGAAGACACGCTTAGCTTGAACTGTGAACCCCTGAAGAAGCTATCACTTATAAAAGCAACCAAGAGGTCGATACTATCTGCCGTCCATAGGATTTATGACCCAATTGGATTTTCTGCACCGGTTATGTTATCACCGAAGCTGTTACTGCAGACAATAAACAAGGTTTCTTGGGACATGGAGGTACCGCAGGAAATCCAAATCAAGTTTGAAAAATGGCTTCGTGGAATAGAAGAATTAGGCCATTTGACGATCCCAAGAAGACTCCCTGAGCAGAGGCGGTTCTAGCCCTGGGCCGGGGGGCCCGGCCCCCCCCCCCCAGTTTTAGTGAAATAATGATTTTAAAATTCCTTGGTTACTAAGTAAATTGATAATTTACAGATACAATTTATCTGATATAAAACAAACTAATGCATTTAATTAAGTTAATTTTTCTTTCAATTTCAAGATTAACTTTATTATATGTAATTTAAACACACAATTGAAATCGTGTATAAATATAATATTTTTAAAATGCGTAGTGCATACACCAAGAGTATTAAACTCTTTTACCAACTTTATGACATGCAAGTTCAGAAGTTTCAAATGTAGACAAACCTCCATGCGATACAAGTGCATCGATATCTCCCCAACTCTGTGACAAAAATGTGAGTGCAACTGTTTCTAATATACAGACGAACCAGTACCATTTTATATCAGAGTATCGATCTATGATGGTCCATGCCAACCACGTAAATCAGTTTATAAACAAACGTTACTATACAATAAGAACAGAAGTTTTAACAGTAAATGGTTTGATAGGTATACATTTATTGAATACTCTGAGAACAAAGATGCTGTTTTCTGTGTCGTCATTTCGTTCAATCTGATTCAAGCATGCTGAACATGTTTTCAGTAAATCTGGATTTTGCAATTGGAAAAGAATATGAGAAAAACGTGCAAAGCATGCTGATAGTGAATGTTATAAATCATCAATAGTAAAGTGAAACAGTTTTCTGGTAAGTGAACATAGCGGCACAGTGATTTCGAAGCTAAGCGAGAAACCTCTGGTTATATTGCGTAACCGCTCAGCTGTGGCAACAATGGCCCAAGTCGCATTACTTTGTGCTCGGCAAGACATTGGGCTTAGAGGTCATCGCCAAACAGTTTCGGATGATGATAGTGTTAATAATAAAGGGAATTTTGATGAAATTTTAAATGTAATTAAACTAGAAAGTGAAAGCACAAGTAAACAGTCTACCAAAGAATGCAACTTATTCATCTAAAGATTCTCAAAATGAATTTCTTGATCTCAGCTAATATAATAGTTGAACATATTGGAGGAGAGACGAAAAAATATAACAATTGTTATGTTTCCTTAATCCTGGATGAAGTTAGAGTTGTTAGTAAAGTGGAACAGTTGTCCGTATATGTCAGATATGTAGGGCAACATTCTATAGAGGAGCGTTTCATTGGTTTTATACATTTGTCTCAACTGAATGCCGAAAGTATAGATAATTCAGCTTTAGAGTACCTTGTTTCAGTGGGTTTCGATCCATGTAAGTGCATTGAACAAGCATATGATGGAGCCGCGGTTATATCAGGGAAGATAAACGGTGTGCAACGTTTATTGCGACAAAAGGTCAATAACCCGTGTGTTTACGTGCATTGTTATGCACATCGCTTAAATTTAGTTTTGGTGGACGTTTCAAAGCCAGTTTGTAGACGTGGTAGGGGACACTTTTGGTTTACTGGAAGCAATTTATGCTTTTCAGTCTGTATCTACTGCAAGACACCAAAAGTTTGTTGAGATACAGAGTGATCTTCATCCAGGAGAACGTGTTTTAGAGATACCTCTTCAAAGTGACACGTGATGGGTATGTAAATATAGAGGAGTAATGTATTTTCAGAAACGTTTTGCTTCAGTTAAAGCAGCTCTAGAATATTTTTCCAAGTCAGCCAACAAGAAAGAGGCAGCAGAAGCAAAAGGTTTGTTGAAACAGCTTTGTAAAGTGAAGGTGATGTTTGTGTTACAAATCTTTCCTGATATTCTAGAGCTTGGAGCCTCTATGTTCTTACAACAAAAACATGTGGACTTCGGAGGGGCACATAGATTGATCTATGGTCTTGTAAAATCGTTGCAAGAAAAACGAAATGATGATTATTTTAAGGAACTATGGGCGGTTACATGTGACACTGCTCAGTCGTTAGGCGTGAAAGTTTATAAGCAATCTAGAGTCTCAAGTATTCCAAAGAACTTTTCAGACTACGTTTTATTAATGCCAGTCTCTGCGGAGAAAGAAGAGGAAAATGTCACATTATCAGAGACATGTAAAAGAAATCTTTTTGAAATATTAGACAACATGGTAGAAGAGTTACTGCGTAGATTTACTGAAAATGATTTTGTGTACAATGCAATGGATGCCTGTAACCCAAGAAGTGAAAACTTTTGAAATTTTGAATATATATATATTCTCACGTTCTGTGAAAAGTATAATCTAATCTTCACAGACCGTAAGGTGCTACAGACTGAAATCAGTTAAGCTAAGAATGTATTTAGAGGCAAATATCCAAACACTTCCTCATTCTTTTTTTCTGAACTTCTGAAAATGGAAGTTGCTTTTCCACAGCTACTATTATTTTTCAAGTTGATGCTGACTCTTCCTGTGTCATCTGCTACTGCTGAGCGCAGTTTCTCAATCGTGAAACGAATAAAATCCTATTTAAGAGCAACAATGGCAACAAAGAGGCTTTCCAATCTCGCAATTCTTTCAATTGAAAGAGAATTAAGTGGAAAATTACTTCACGACCCTTCTGATATAGTGAACCAGTTTGCCCAGAGTGGAAACAGAAGAATAAATTTATGTGACAGTGAAATATGCTATTTTTTACCAATGATAGTTTTTAGCCTACTTTTCTCATTTTGCAAAAATGAGGAAAAAGTAGACTAATGAGATCGATCCGGGAAAATGTCTGGGCCTCCCCAGATTTAAGCTTCTAGAACCGTCACTGTTCCTGAGGTATATGAGGAACGTAGTCTTCATGCCTTTTGCGATGCGAGTCAAGATGCTTATGCTTCAGTGGTGTTTTTACGCACGCAGACAGTGACACGAGTTCATGTTGAGCTTCTGCAAGCAAAATCAAGAGTGGCTCCATCACCTCGACCTACCATTCCTCGACTCGAACTTATGGGAGCTGCAATTAGTGCCCGATTGCTGGCCTCTATAAGAAAAGAGTTTGACACTGAAACATTTTATTTGTGGACTGATTCGACGACAGTGTTGACATGGATACAGCGAGAAGTTCTCTGGTCTGTTTTTTTTGTTGAGAACAGGGTTAGAGAAATCAGGCTACTGACTTCAAAAGAATCGTGGAGGCATGTACCTGGGGCACTCAATCCTGCTGATCTGCCTACCCGAGGTTGTACAACAAGAGATCTTATAGCATCGAGATGGCGGGAGGGACTGTCATGGATGTATCTTCCCAAAGAAGAATGACCTTCAGATAATAGCAACAGAAATGAAGTTGAAATCATGCTTGAAAGAAGAAAGACTGCCACGACTCTATTGGTCGCAGAAGAGCCTTCAAGTTCCAACTGGTATTACAAGCATTTCTCTCGATTTGACAAAATAGTGAGGCTGCTCGGGTGGATAAGACGATTTATGCTCAATTGTAAATATAATAGCAGGCAGAATGGAGAACTGACTTGTTCAGAATTAGAAGACAGTGAAAGAATAGTAATTAAACTTGTCCAGAATGAAAGTTTTCAAGGGCCCGGGGATCAGAAACTGGCTTCAATAGTGCCATACTTAGACAATCATGGCATTTTGCGAGTAAACACCAGAATAACAGAGAGGGAGGACAACAATGAGTTTCGCCGGCCTGCTATATTGCCGGGAGATCACCCTGTTGTGCAGCGACTTATTCATGATACGCACATTCGGCAGTGTCATGTAGGCCCACAGATTCTGTTGGGTATTATTAGAGAGAAGTACTGGATCTTGAATGGAAGACGAGTCGTGAGATCATCATCTGTACAAAAATGTGTTGTTTGCAGAAGGTACAAGAAAGAGCGACTGAAAGTTTCTACCCCACCTCTTCCTAGTGATCGTAAGAGACTTCGAACGAAAAGGGGAGTTGTCATGCGTCCTGTTCAAGGTTTGATCCCATTAGAGTGCTCTATGTCAGAGTCTGAAGAGGAGGAACGAGTGATTGACACCGAAAAGGAGGCCATGGAACAAGAGAACATGATGTTGCAGAGATATCATACTCGGAGTGGGAGAGCAGTGAGGTGTCCGATGCGATTCCTGCAATGAGATAAACGCCGTACATTGAATGTTGCAATTTTATTGAGGGCTGAAAATTGCAAGGTGGGAGAATGTCAGGATAAAGTAATTAATTTCTTGGTATTGGAATACAGTATGGACACTTCGGAAAAACCGGAAGAACGGATTTTCAAAAAAACAATTGATAAGGGGGAGCACCAATACACCTGTAAGCCGCTAGGTAGCACCACTTATGGACAAACACATGATAAACAGCTGATTGATGAATGTATATTTTATGTAATTTATTTAACTCTATTTCAACACACTAGTTCTCTTTATAATCATATATTTTAAGAAAATAAATAACAAGAAAATAGAAAGTGTTAATACTACTGTGTTTTAATTCTAAGATGTGTGTGATTTAATGTTTAACACCACATTCCTCCAGTCCTGTGGTGTCGCATTGAGATTGCATCGTAACGATGAAAGGTTATGATATGTTTTTAATGATTAAATTAACACACGATATATTGAAAAGTGTGGGGGAAATGTGGATTTTGTTTCTTAAACTTTTTTAGTCTGAGATAATGCAATTCAAGTTTTCTACAGTAACTGTAAATAAGTGTTAATTTTTAATGTTCTTAGCTTCCTAACGTAAATACCCGGGAATTTATTTAGTCAATAAAAATGTCATGTTGATGGGTGGGGACAGCCTTATTATGCAGTGTTATTTTCACATTTCATGATATGCCTAGGCTACTTCTTACTCCTCATTTCTTAGCCTACTCACACTTCCGTTCATTATCTTGTGTTCCAAGAAGAATTCAATACCGGTACTGTAAGTCATGTGCTAAGGAATCTCTTTTCATTACCTTTATTAGTTCCACGTCTTTGTGTGGCTATTATAGGAGCAACAAGTAGCTTTCTGATTCAACAAATAGACTATACATTTACTGGTAGATTGTTTTGTTTAGCCTACAGATGGCCTAAAAATAAGTAAAGTAAAGCCGAAATACAAGCTCAGGGCTTACAGTAAGTAAACCGGCCAAGCACCCTTCGTACAGAGGCCTGCTTCTATAATCCTAGAAGCCAAGGTCACACCCAGATCTCCATTCGGAGATCCTAAAGTCATCATATTATAGTTTTGGACTGGGTTTTGATTCTTGGTTAATGCATGTTAGAATTTCAGAGTTGCATCCAATGGTTCAAATTCCAAATATAAAAAAGAAAGGTTCTGTGGCTTATGATCACGAGAGCCACTTGAAGCTACAAGTTTGCTTTGCTTTCTGTCGCAAGTGAATGTAATAAAGTAATATAACTGGTAAGTAACACTATGTACAATGGTGTCGCCAATCAATCAAGTAAAACGCTCAGTCCTAAACTTGCTCTAACCATAGCTTAACACCAATCAGACCTAACTTTAACCTCGTCACGACTAATAAGTTGCCATCCATCCGCACCGCACTTTTTACTTGTCAGTGGTATGTCAACTCCTTATTCTTCCCATTCTGCAGAATTGGAGATAATGTAGGATGAGTTTTCCAGGCGATGGATGTTTTTTACACCTGGATGAGAGAAGTGTTAGGCTCATAATGCTGTGTGGCTTTTGGAGAGGCCTGGGGCAGGTCTTTCCAGTTGGTACCTGTAAGCGACATGTACATCATAGTGGAATTAATACTGGTCATTAGGAGGCATAACTATATGCCATAGCTTCAGTTCCTAGGCCTACGTCAAGAGTTAACAAAGGGCTATCGTGGTGTAATCAGTTCACACTCTGCGCAGAGTGCTGGGATTCAGTTTCAAGTCATAACAGCAGTCTTATTTTAAACACTAAACTTTCAAAGTACCTGTATAATTTTATTAATGCAGCCAATGGCCATGTACTTTTCTTTTCAGGACGGGTCAGGGAAGGGATATTGGAGGGAAATTGGCCGTGGATTTATTGAAAGGAACCGTCCCGGCATTTGCCTGGTAGTGAAAATGGGAAACCACAAAAACCATTTTCAGGACGGTAGAGGTGGGATTCGAACTCACGCTCTCCCGATGCCAGCGAGGCACGAGGTAGCACATTAGTGCTCTCGGCCACCAAGGCCGGTTCAAAGTATGTATGCCTCTTGGTAAGCTATAATCTGGAGTAATTTATATAACCATATTTTTTGACATACCGGTACTGTATATATTATTATAGTTCCAATTAGGACCTCTTTGGTCTATGACCCGTGTACTTGTGTGTACATGGTATTTGATAATCAGTGTTGTGGTGAATGTAATGTAATTGTTGTTTTAAGGGGCGGAACTTCGAGGTCATCTGCCCCTAGAGTGTTGTGGTGACTAGCAGTGTTTGTAACTTGAACAGTACTAAAAAAAAAAAAGGTTTTGCATATTGCGATTTAGTGTTTTGCTATGTATACTATCCTAGCTAATTGTTACCGGTGGCGGAAATCGGAACTAATGCGCTCCGCCCAGCCACACGCCTGCGATAGACGTGCAGTTGTCGCCAGCGAAACCTCATCGCATGTCATTTGTGTGCATGATTCGTGCTGGGTCGTGCGCTGTGCGGTGTGTTCTCATTGTAAGACTGTGCATGCGTTCCCCCTCTTGCTCAGCAACCGCTCGCGGCAGCCATAACGAGGCGAGCTGACGTAATGTATACACAACAGCCGTGCTCCACGTCTAGCAGTAACAATTCCCTGGTAAGGTAGTATGTAATAACATACAAAGAAAAACAACACACAATATGCTGTGCAAAAGCATAACAAAAGTGGCAATCTTTTTCATGTTGGGGCAGATCAATACCATGTATGGCCACCACGAGCCCTAAGGCATGCTTGCTGACAGAGGCAAACCGTACTGAGAACCAACGAACCAACCTGGTTTGGGGCAGATTATCCCACTCTTGGAAAGCAGCTTCAATCAGTTGCTGAATGTTTGTTTGTTTGTTAGTTAGAGGATTGGGACAGTGCGAAATTGCACTCTTAATCTTTTCCCATGCATGTTCGATACTGTTCATGTCCGCAGAATATGCAGGCCACTCCATTCTCCGTATGCCTTGCATCTGAAGGAACTGATTGGCCACCCTAGCTCGATGGGCATTATCGTCCACTAGTGTAAAGCCCTCACCCATTGTGGCAGCGAATCCTGTAACGACAGGTTTGAGGATGTTGTCTCTGTATACCAGACCGGTCATGTTACCGTGGATAGGAATTAGAGGCGTACGTCGACCAAACATGATCCCACCACAAAACATGACTGAATTTCCTTGCTGTTGGAGGCGTTCCTGGATGAAGAGCTTGTGAAATCTCTCACCCACCCGTTGCCACACTCGATTGCTCTTGTTGTATGGGTTTCTTCTCACGCCCAAGTACACAGGGCTGACGACCATGATGTACAACCTCCTACATGAAACAACAAGCATTAACATAGCCACCTGGCTATGGCTTCATGAGACAGTGACGGCAGAGAATCCCAATCTTCGTGCTCCAATAGAGAAACAGTTTGACTATGGCATGATAATGCACCGGATGTTACAGCCATTCCAATAGACCAAGAGGCACTAAGGAGCAATCTGGCCACCATGTTAGACAACTTCTGTACATCGACTGCAATCTGTTGTTTCATTTCAGGGGCCGGGACATCGTGGTCATTTAGCCCTGTGTACTTGGGCGAGTGTGGAATTTTGACTAATAACCTGTGTTATTGTGATGCCTGTCTTAGTATGTGTATTTGCAATTCCGGTGAGGATTGGTAAGGAGGCGGCACTGGCTTTAACTTAGGAACCATCACAGCATTTGCCTGCAGTAGAAGTGGGAAATCTTGGAAGACCACTTCCAAGATGGCTGAGGTGGGAATCAAACCCTCCTCTTCTCAGTTGTGCCTCACGAGGCTGAGTTTGCCCTGTTGCAGCCCTCAGACCAGAATTAAATTTCTTGGCAGAGCCGGGAATCAAACCCAGACCTCTAGGGCAACAGCCAAGAATGCTAGTCACTACGCCACAAGGTGGTCCATGACTGCAATCTGGATCCTCTGTAAATATTCTCAGAATTGCCCAGTAACTGCACACATAGTATGGATAAGTTATTGTTGTTTAAGGGGCGGAACAGCAAGGTCATCTGTCTCTCTTAACACAAAATAATACACATTTTAGTTGAGTTAAAATTTATAGGTGGATGCCTAATATTAATAAAACAAACAAAAATAATATATATGGAATAAACATTCAGAAAAGAAAAAGTTCTTTGAGCAAATGCACATACAGGTGTATTTTTCTCACCAAGATACGATGAACTATATTATTAGTAGGGCCATGATTCTTATGCAAGATATGTTTACGTAATAGTAATAATGTGTGAGTCCTCCAGACAGACTCGTGCGGGTATTTTTAAAGTTAACACCCATATACTGTACATTCTAAGAAGACTATTGAAACCGTAGTCCCCGAACTACCATTAAAACGAAACAAACAAACACCGTGGCACTACAGTCCATGAAGGGCCTAAGCCTACCAAGCGATCGCCACCCAGCCATTTGGCCTGCAGATTATGTGGTGACGCATGGTGAGCGCCTCGGGTCCCCTCAGCCGTTAATCTTGGTCTCCATGAGCGTGGCGCTGCCCCTCATTGTCAGACAGCTATTCAATTGTCCTTGCGAGGCTGTGTACACCCAGTTCCAGCCCTCACGCCGGTTTCTGAAATCCCTGACGGAGCCTGGAATCGAATCCGAGGTCTCCTGGTGCGAGGCAGGCGCGCTACCCCAACACCACCCAAGCTATATTACTCCATTTAATTGGGCATGCAAAATAATTTGAAGATGGAATGTTTGGTGTATGGAGCATTCTGGGAGGGGGGAAGGGGAATTAGAAACCATAGAAATTCACTTCTATTAGGACCAAGAGGTGGATTAGAATCCATCCCTTTTCACTTAGATCACCTCGTGGTGTAGCAACTAGCATTCTGGTCTGAGGGCTGGAACGGGGTACACTCGGCTTTGGGAGGCAAAACTGAGAAGAGGTGATTTTGATTCCCGTCTCGGCCATCTTGTAAGTGGTTTTCCTTGGTTTCCCACTTCTACTGCAGGTAAATGCCGAGACGGTAGGCTACCCCTAACGTAAGGCCATAGTCGTCTCCTTCCCTAACCTCACATAAAATTATAAATGCACACACTAATACAGCCATCACAATAAGGCAGTTTATGAGACAAATGATACACACATCCAAGTACACATGACTACAGGCCAACATTTAAATTCTCCTTGGCAAAACCGGGATTCAAAACTGGGCCAACCAGTTAGAAGGCAGCTATGCTTACTTCTAGACCATGGCAGTAGCTGTGGAAACAATGGACTTATATGTTTGGCTATATTTATTTCTTGGATATGAATATTTCTTTTATCCCCTTACTTCACTCCCAAAGTCTTTTTCATCCTAATTGACAGTGTCATGGAGCCCTTTCGTTCTAGAGAAAAGGATCATCCATGCAGCCTCAACGTAGATGGAAAGTAGAAGAGGCTAAAAAAGGAATGGGAAAGTGACTGTGGTCTATGGGAAAGCCACCATCTTAGCATTTTGAGATGAGAAACAAGGAAGCTAACTTGAAATGACAGGTGAAGGGACATGATGTCACAAACCAGGTCTTCAGTATGGTGATGTGATTTGCAGTTAATGTTGTACAACATCCTTAGGTCTTAAACCCCAATCCTTCCATTTTCTAACGGGATGGGATAACCCAGAACTAATAGATCGTTGCACCTGTCTAAAACCACGGAGGATTATGTTAAGTCCTTGGGCTGTCCAACAATAAAATTGTAAGATATTTTGATTTAGAAGTTATTGCTTTAGGAGATTACTTCCAAATCCTTTGTTGTAATGCAATAAACAAACATTCCTGATATCGCCATGATCTCAGATCACTGATTTGATTTCTGATAGAGAGAGTCAGTTTTTGAAATACTGAAATAATGAACTGCTTCAGACCTGTCTTATCACATTTGTTGACAACAAGACAAAAATATAGTTATCAGTCACAGAAGCTGCAGGTTATCTGACATGAATTCTAGTTTCTCTACTAAAAGGTAGCGATAAACAATATGTTGGTTTTTGGTGTAAAGATTTGCCTAGGTAGCTCCACTCAAAAATTGCACATTACCTTTCTTAGTAGGTAGCTAAAACCTTGCAGGTATAGTATTATTAAATTTCTTTCGTGTTAGACCAACATAAATGTTACAGTACTTAGGAAGTTAATTTGCTCCTCAATGACAATGCCAGGGCTTTAAAAATCACTATTGAGGAAACCTCTTTATGATTAAACACTCGCTACCATATTTTATATACTGTAGGCTTCTAGGCCAAGCCACTTCAGGATATAGTCACAAAATTGGTGAGCTTCACCTCCGAAAATTGAAAACAGGAAAAAATAATGTTTCTTAAAAAAAGTCAAATGTTTCCATGAAAATATATCAGAATACCCAAACATTTGCAGAAAAATATGCCTGTTTGAGTTGGAATGTTTAGGCTTTCATGGCCAGAAAATAAATTACTGCAAATTCTTCTAGGTACGGTACTATGGATATGATGGGGCACAGACATGGCATAATACCTAGAAGAATTCACTGTGATATTTGTACGAGTTGTTTCTACATAAACCATGTAAACAAGTAAGGAATACTGTAATGCAGAAAAAAATGTGCTATTGCAAGCAGAAGTTTGTTCTTGACACTTTTCATTCTCTCTGTGGAGTTACTTCAGGAAGAATATAGTGGTCGTAACCAGATGTGGCTGGTTGAACAATGTAGGGGAATCTGCTGGGACCTTTCCTTATAATAGGTCACAGGCTTTTCCAGTACCTTGCCCAGTTTCATTCATCTCTAATTAACTCTGATGAGTATAATATTTCTTGAATTGTAATCTTCTGTAAATCTTTCTGCCTAGTCAACCCTTAAATGAATAAATAATGTGCAAATAGTAGGACATGTTCTGGATATTAATTACATCCTTCATCAGCCATTACAATTTTAGTATGTCATTATAAAGACACACCACTCAGTCGTTCACACATCCTAAAAAGAAAGGAGACAACTTTTCCTAACATCACTTCACAATCCATACGATTCCTGACCCCCACATAAATATGAATAATCAAGGGTAGAAATTAAAATTGATGCACATTCTGAAATTTATACCGTACCACATTCTATGACAAGTGTAGCAAGCACAATGCCTATGTAACATTGACATCGAGGTACTGGTAGTGGATACTTGTGATAAACATTTATACCAAATTCTACACCTTTAGCTTGTATCACATGAAACCTTGGCCATGTTTACAGCTAGTATTAAACAGATTATTTCTGCAATGATGAGAATCAAGTCCTTGCCCAACAATAGAATAGGATGTGAGGTGCAGCTTGACATTATCTGAGGAATTTCCGACATCCCTGAACAGGTTTGAACAATGTGGCTTAATGTAAACATTGAAATCTGTTGCTATGACTTAAGATAACTGTAAATTTTAAAACCATTGAGCTTTAAAATGGTATATGAAACTCAAATTTATGAAAATGTTTGGATAGGCAGTAGGCTATTTTCATGTAGATTTATATAGCCTATATTTATTACCAATACATTACATTTTCGCGAGACCACCTCGTGGTGCAGCAGATAGCTTTCTTGGCTGTCACCCCCGTAGGTCTGGGTTTGACTCCCGGCTTTGCCAAGAAATTTTGATTCTGGCCTTAGGGCTGGAATGGGGTACAGTCAGCCTCGTGAGGCAAAACTGAGAAGAGGAGGGTTCGATTCCCACCTCGGCCATCCTGGAAGTGGTTTCCCTACACAAGGCAAATGCTGGGATGGTTGTTAACTTAAGGACACAGCCACCTCCTTCCCAATCCTATCCCCAATTTACAAATACACACACAGCCACCACAGTAACACAGGTTATCACACAATATGCCCACCCAATTTCTCAATTTCCGAGTGATAGTGTACGGCTTGTTGACACCCAGAGTTTGGTGTTACATCTCCTCACTTATGCAAGGCTCCACTCTTGTATGATTATTATTATGTATTCATTTTCAAATAACATAGAGCTATACGGTATTGCTTTAGTGGCACCATGTTCTGCATGTGACATAGTGAAGAAAAATCATCCTTAGGATCGTTGCTGAAAGTATAGAAGTATTCAGGAATTTGATTAGTGTGTATCGAAGATACAGTTGTTGTTGCTTATTTTAAGGGCTGATACATCGTGGTCATATATCCCCGTGTATTTGGGCGTGTGTGGAATGAGAGGGAGGTATCACTTGAGAAGAAATTGGGTGGGCTTATCATTTACATGGGTGGGCAAACTTTTAGTGGTCTCACAGAATTAAATAAAATTAAGGGCATTGTGATATGTCTATGAGGTAGGAACATCAAGGTTAACTGCCCTGGTTTTTAAGTCACACAACCTTAACTTAATGCCATGCCGAGCGTAGTGAGGGGGTTGCTAACCTCAATAGTTTGTCTCTGAAAGCAACACTATTTACAATTCTGAGGGACTGGAGTACCTTCAGTCATTTTCAACAATCATGGGATTGTAGCTTTGGGTACACGACAATCCAAACTTCTCCAGAACTCTTCAGGAATAGCACAAAGTCCCATAGGTGAGGGAGCGAATGTTAAATCTGATTTGCATTGTAGCATGTAATTAAAGCACTTAATTCACTGTAAAGGGCTGCAGCTTAACAAATTACATTTTATAAAACACATCAACTAACTTTGTCTGTTGGGCATTATTACCTAATCTCAGCCTAGCACTGCCCTCCTTGTGGTTTAAAACACTTCCTTTGAGATATAAAGGCTACATACCCTATATATTGACGTGTAGATTTGCCACGTATGCCAGTAAATCCTCCTGATCCAGTCATTATATCCGGATTAGGAATGAGGAATTTGTGAATTAATGGATAAGTGTTTGAGGGACTGACATCTCATGGGTATTAAAACCAGAATTATTCGATGAAACGTGTGATATTTGTATTTACCGCTCCAATGCACGAGGAAACCGGAATGCTGTTATGTCCAGTGTGACAAGAACTGCGCAAAAAATTACCGCACAGATGTTGGTTTCCCACATTTCTGCCATTGGTTAAAATGCAAAATTATATTTCTGAGTTTATTTTAATAATTACAAACAATGTTTTCTTCTGACAAAATCGACAGGCCGCACTCAATGAATACGGGTAGACTGCTCTCTCGCGGATACATGGTGAACCGTCGCCGCCATGCGTGCGTGCGTGCGGTGCTTCCGGAACCGGCCGATTCAAAACCATGACGAAAAAATTACATGGTAAAGGCCTGATGTGTCCTTACTGTATTGATATCTATACTGTGGTATTGGTATCATGTACACGGTATTGTTTTATGTGTTGTTATGTTGTCTTGGTTACGATGGAAAAATAAATTATGGAACCTGTACCGGTATATGACTGCGCGGTGTTTATATTAAAAACAAGGTTAGAGTTAACACTTTATGTCCGTCTGTTCATATTTTCTTTATATTCAAAATAGACACACTAAAGAATATGGAGTGCTCATAATTGCCGTAGTTATTTCATAGTGCATATTTTTTGATACGTGATGCATATTCGACCAATAATTAGTGCATATTTGCATGCATATTTAATAATGCACCCATAGGCCTTAAGTATTATCATTAGTAGTCTACCCTTACGTTTTGGCTACAATACATAATAAGGACCTTACACATATTTATCGCGGCTTCGCGAGCATTCGCAGTACATCAAATCTTCAGAACAATTTGAAGGTCGCAATAACACACCCACCACCCAAAAAATAATAAGCAATAAACTTTCATTCACGAAAGTGTAATCATGGCATGCTATCCCTTACGTTTGAGCTTGCGTAAATAACCTCAAATAAAATAACTAAGCCATACATCCTTAATCTTAAAATATTACAATCCGCTTATGATATCAACGATTGTATACAAGGTTAGAGTGAAATGGTTGTCCTAAAAACCTTTCGTGCATATTTAAAACCTTCTTACGTTCCAAAATGCAAACGGATGCACTGCAATAATGACATCGCCAATCTCAGAAACTTTTACGCATTTTTTAACATGCCTCTCGGAAAGAGTTTTCCAAATTGTTTGAGAATTTAATTTCCACTGTACTGATGTCATTACCTTAACCTAACATTCTCCATGCTTCTTGTCAATTTTGCGCACTGCATACTAGCACCATATCACAATTTAAAGAAGTCTGCGGCAGTATTTTCTTTTCCAGAATTGAAACTTAACTTAAAGATGGCTGCATCTCTTTTTCATCGTATCGTATCGTAAACAGTCAAGACCAAATATTCTCATGTCAAAGATATGCCCTTCAAGATCTCTCTGGGGCACGAGCCCGATCACACGTTCCGACCAATGGGAAGGGCGTCTGAAACGCCGGCTCTGTGGCTTCTAGCTTTTCAATACACGCGTTCCAGTGTCCCGGCGGCCCAGCATGGGCCTGGCTACCAGTCCAATATTCAACATCAAACCCACCTGCTAACCATCCAAATCAATCAATTCCTGTCTCCCCCGAGTTTTAATACAAGTTAAACTCATCCCTTTGCCCTACCAAGCAGCAAATAATTTATAGAGTCTATGGTACAGTGAGCAAACTCAAAAATAGCTTTTAAACGTAACAGCGCCATGACTCGAACTGCTCAAAAACAAATACCAGCAAACAACCGATGCTTGTTAATATGCAATTGACACAAAATCCAGTGGAACACACAAATTTAGATCACGTGTATCGCACAGTTATACATATATACAATTAAAAATAACACTGTCATTATTTTAGGGACCACATTTACTGATAATAACCGAAAAATAAAATGTGTTCCATTTCAAAGGCGTGTTATTGAGTATTTTTACCCTTCTTATCCAGACCGACCGCAGCGCCCCAAATGTTAGTTTGAGTTGCCAGCGTAATAATATTA
The DNA here is from genome assembly GCA_946902985.2 of Meconema thalassinum. Taxonomy (NCBI): domain Eukaryota; kingdom Metazoa; phylum Arthropoda; class Insecta; order Orthoptera; family Tettigoniidae; genus Meconema; species Meconema thalassinum. Next base: position 1,205,672,667 of record OX336388.2, read on the forward strand.
AAACAATCAGCAAGCGCCCACTAATAAATACTAATTACGCAACTGAAATGCTTCAGAGTGTTATAATAAGGTTATAATAACTTTATTAAACACAAATTGTGTGCTTTAGAGAAACAAGTTTAGAGAGCGCATTCACAAGTTATGTTTACATCGCTAGCTACTCCTTCCGTACGGCGCATGTGCAGGTAAACGTTTCTGATTGGCTCCGGGAAGCTCCGAGAACGTAAAACATGAAACTTTCCCGTTGGCCTTCCCCGGCTACTGTTAGCTTCTCGTTCCCGGAGATTGGTTGTGAACCGACCCATAAGGTAGCGTGCATTTCAACTTCCTTCTCGTTCCCGTTCTCGTTCTGGTTCTCGTTTCCGGGCTATTGTGAACCGGGCTTCACGCCTTTTATCGGTAGTCGACGGTTACCCAATGATACATACCAATGCACAGTAGCAATTGGGTAAAGAGTTTACTGTGCCCACTACTGTACCAAGTGGAAGAGGAGGAGGAAGAAGAAGATCAGCTCTGATTCTCACCGCCAGACTGCGCAGTAAACGTTACGCTGCTCCGTAAATCCACTCTCTTTGTATAAGACGACGACCAACGACTACACATAAAAGTGTCCTAGGAGTCGCTCGTCCGCTGTGAACGCAGTAACATATCCGTCGCTTTCGTCTGGTGTTTGATTGTGCGGTGAGCGGTGTGGTGTGCGATTTGCTATCCATATTTAAGTGTGTTGTTTCGTCTTTATTTCCTTGTGCTTGGTGACGTTTTATGTAAGTACTATACATTCGGAAATTCTTCGCCGCAATGTTGGAGAAGAGTGGGGGAGGTCAAATAGGCCTCCCACCGGATAATTCATCGGCGGTTATTATTGATGGTTACGCCAACATTGAAGCAATGAATATTGTGGAAGAACATGAGAACACTACAATGTCGGAAGTTCGGGCTACTCCTGTGGTCCAAACCCCTGTACAACCTCGTACCCCTCCCAGTGACTATCGCTACTTTTCAAATCATACGGGACCGTATATAGTTTTCGTTCAAGGCGTTGAGCCTCAAGCGATTGGACATTAGCATCCCATGGCTTTGGGACGTTTGTTTTATGAACGTAAAATCCCAGGAATTCAAGAAATCCAACGCAAAGGGCGCAATCGGGTTCAAATTCAATTTAAGTCACTTCGAGATGCCAATTCATTTTTGGAACATCCGGTGTTAAAGGATAGAAATCTAATGGCTTTTCTTCCATCGTCAAGCATACAACGAGTGGGACTCATTCGGGGGGTAGATACCTCTTTTACGCAGGAGGAACTAATGCGTTTCATTGACTCTCCCGTACCTATCGTTCGCTTACAACTTTTTTTCGTACTAAAACCGTAGATGGGAAATCGGAAAAAATAGCAACGGGCACCGTGAATTTTTTTTTCGAAACTCAAAATTTGCCGACTCATGTCAGCATCTTCAATGTTCTTTTAGAAGTAAGTTTGTACATTTTTTCACCTCTTCGATGTCAGAAGTGCCAGAGGTACGGGCATGTGCAACTTCACTGTCAGGCTCGGGGCCCTAGATGTGGACAATGTGCGCAGGAGCATTTAACGAGTGACTGCAAAGAAGTGATTTTCAAGTGCGTTAATTGTCAAGGCAATCATATGGCAGGGGCGGTGCGCTGTGAGGTGCATCAGCAGCAAATAGAGATAAAGAGGCTGATGTGTACTGAAAACAAATCATACAATGAAATTGTGAAGCGCCAGACAAGTTCCCCTTTTCACCCTTTAGCACTCCCCCAACAATTTCCCCCTTTGGCAGCTTCATCTAGTGGGCAACGATTTGATCCTCCGCGCAAGCGTAAATTTACAGAGTTGGTACATCCGGCTCCGAAATTGATTACACCCGTGGGAAATGACAGGTCGGCATATCTGCAACTGATAAAAAACCCAACCGTGGAACGGATATCGCCACTTGAGAAGCCCAGTGAACCGGGCACATCCGGTGTCCGGCGACTGGAGCCCGATTCGGGGCCCGATAAGTCTGCTCCTACTCAAATCATCCTCGACGAATTTACAGAACTCATGGATCTTTTAGGCCACAATGCACAGTGGGCGCACTGTGTTAAAAAGTTATTAGATAAAATACTGCCATTACTTCCACCCCTCGAAAAACCACTACCACGGGGCACTGGTGCAGTTTGTCAATAGTTTCTTTCCTTTTCTTTTTTGGGTTGTATTCGTTTAGTCTCTTTCTGCATCTCATGTCGTTCATAGGTGAAGGATGTGGCTGCTGCAATGGAACTGTCGGAGTGTGGTAAATAAGAAGCATGAATTGCTTCATTTAATATCGACCTATCACCCTGAGATCGTATTTATCCAAGAAACGTGGCTATACCCACATTATCGTTTTCACATTCCCAATTATACGGTCTTTCGTGAAGATGGTCCGGGATACGGAGGCTTAATAACCCTCTGTAAAACGGATTTACAAATAACTCCGCTGTCTTTGCCTTATCAACTCCCTTTTTGTTATCATCAATTTTTTTCGGGTGGGGGATATATATGTGAGTCATATCTATTGCCCACCACGTGTTCAGGGCACGCAACAACAGTGGCACATGTATTTTTAATATGTGGCACAAAGATCTAAGCATGTTATTCTAGGAGATTTTAATGCACACCATGGACTCTGGGGCAGTGAACGAATTAATGCTAAAGGTAGACATATTGCTCATGCGATTTCCACATTTTCCTTAAATGTGTTAAACGACGGTTCTCCTACGCGATTGACACCCCCAGGCAGTCCAAAAAGTGTGGTAGATTTAACTCTCACTACCCCGGACTTGTCGCATAAATTAGATTGGAGCACGATCGGGGACACGCATCAGAGCGATCACTTCCCTATTTTAATTTTTTATGATCGCACTGGGGTAGCACCATCGATACACCGGGGCACTAAAATAACTCGTTCCTTAAAATACTTTGATTTCGACCTCTTTCAGACATTCATTCAGGATAATCTGGGCTGCATTCCACCCCTCCCACGTCAGAAATACTCTCTTTTTTATCACCTTGTTCAGCAATATTTAGATTGTTATCACCCGAAGCGTCCAATTCCGTATAGTAGGTTCCAACGCCCTGGGACTATACAGTGGTGGGATGCAGAGTGCGCCTTGCTAGTAAAAAGACGGAAGGCGTGTTTACGAAAATATCGGAAACATGGTACACATGACAATTATATCTTGTATAAGCGCGTCACAGCCACGATCCAACGAGTATTTAATGAAAAGAGACGCGACGCATGGAAGAATCACATCAGCTCATTAAATGCTACAACCTCTTTAACTAAGTTATGGTCTACCATCAAAAGTTTGTCCAATACTCGTTATATGGGGCCGCCTACAGGCCTTAGCCGGCAGGGTTTTCAAGACTTTTATATAAATCTCACGCCAGATACAGTTATCAATACGGGCCCGTTTCCGTCTTATACAGCTTCAGATCATTTCAATGTTTTACTGCAACCTATAACGCACGTGGAAATTCAATCTGCCCTGCGAGGTACGAAATCGACAAGTCCTGGTGTAGATTCCATAACATATCAGATGGTTGCCTATCTCCCTGACAAGGCAATGAAGATGCTTATTTCTGTATATAATGAAGTATTACGTTTTGGCACGTTTCCCACTGAGTGGAATATCTTTGAGGTCCTGCCTATCTTAAAAATCTCGAAGGACGCACGTGACCCTCAGAATTATCGTGGGATCAATTTAGGCTCCTGTGTGAGGAAGATATTTCAAAAAGTATTATTGCAACGTTTGTAATGGTGTATGGAATATTACAACTTATTCTCTAAGTACCAATTCGCATTTCGTAAACGTAGCAGTACTGTAGGTGCTATTTCGATTTTCTTAACTGATGTGTTATTAGCTAAAGGACGCAAACATCATACTATTGCTGTTTGTCTGGATATTAAGGGGGCGTACGATGCCGTAGATCCCATGATTTTACAACGGAAACTGCAGGAGCTTCAGTTCCCCTCTCCATTTCTTTGTATTGTTCACAATTTTTTAACTCATCGGCGTCTCATATTACGTACCCCCGAGGGGATGCTGGACCACCGTCAGACGTCTCAGGGCTTGCCGCAAGGGGACATACTTAGTGGTTTTCTGTTTTCCATTTATACTCAACAATTAGAAGCGGTGATTTTGCCTTATGCCCGTATCATACAATATGCGGATGATTTTATGATTTATTGTTCCCGTGACACATTACATCAATGTCGAACAGATTTATATCTTGCATTAACTCTAACCCATGAATGGCTAAGTAATCATGGCTTGGAAACATCTCCGGGTAAGAACTCTGCTATAATTTTCACGCATCAACGGCGGTACGATCAGACCCCTATTTTATTTCGACAAGGTACCATAGATGTTGTGCGCAATATCAAATATTTAGGCATTTATATTGACGATAAACTCCGGTGGACACGGCAGGTACAATATCTTGAAGTTAAAATCGAAAAACCGTTACAGGTCCTTCGTGCTTTGACAAGGCGTCGTTGGGGTGCGGACCCCGCTTTATTATTGACAGTGTACAAGAACATTATTCGTTCACAATTAGATTACGGCAGTTTCTTTTACGCTCTAATGGCGAACAGTCGCTTGTTAATGTTAGATAGACTACAATATAAAGCCATCCGCAGAGGTGCCAACCTTTGAAGTGGATTATCAGTAATCCCTTATATTGCCCCCCCTCCCCCACCCACTGAAAAAATTTCACGTCAAATCCAATGATTGCTCTTCCCTTCTCGATAATGACACCACCTTTGCCCTACCCGGAAGCAACCTATAGTAAAGAATATCATATTACACAATAAAATTTGCACATTACCTGCTAGTTCTGTGATAAAACATTCCTTGTAGCTTGTTTTGCACCCAGTAACTGGTTTTCCGTGAAAGTTTTCTTGTAACATATTTCCCCCTACGATTACATTTTCGCCTTCTGAATCATAAGCGATTCCAGTGTATATGTGCTTAATGTAGGTCTCAGTTCTGTCTGATTTTTCCTAACAACACTGAAAATTCTTTCTGTGGGAGAGATACTGTGAGGGACAAGTAATATTGCAAATACCACATTACTTAAAGTTTGATACTTGAACTATCCACTTTCGTTTTTAAGCTCAGCAATTTTGCCCCAGTTTACATCAATTCTAGGCCCTTGTAAAATATATTCAGGGAAAGTACCACACCGATAAACAGCAAATTCCTCTTTAAGTTTGCCATGTTCACTTTCCTTGACCAAACTTGGGAATCTTTGAACAAAATAATCAAGAGATCAATAGGAAACCTTCATTCTAAGAAAAAGAAAAATATTGAGATGTTACACGATCGGCGCTGGCCTCAGCTGTTTGACGCGATTCCCGTAATTTTCACGATAGAACACTGAGAAAAATCGCTATTTACATGATTGGTGTCACTTTTAGCCGATCGACGAGATTTCCATTGTCCTTGAAATTATAGCATAATTACGCAATCGGCGCCACTTGCTGTACGTTTGACAAGAATCCAGTTGTTCTCGTCATCGAATGCGGAGAAATATTGCGTTGTATTGCAATCGCTGCCGCTTTCGGGCGTTATACGAGAATCACAACGTCCTCGCGATTGGTCACTGAGAACGCGATAATATGCAATCGGCGCCGCACCCGGCCGTTCAACGATTGTCTGCCTGTCTATCTGTCCTGGCAGAATGGCGGAGGCAAGCTCGAGGTTGTGCATGGTTAAAATTCACGAGCAGTTATAGACATTATGTATTGTCGGCGCCATGATTCCCACTGCCCCTATGCTGTGGTTGGAAGTTCACGGTGGATCACGAGGAGAAATGAGTATCGCGATTCTACATAGACTGTCATTTCTAAAAATGTACGCACTTCTCGCTCCCCGTACGCTTTTAAGTATAGAGTCATGGGAAAAATGGCGAGTAGGTTTCGGGATGTTTCGTGATGGGTGCCCACTCACCTTTGACAGGATTCCCGCAGTCATCGTGGTCACTAGTTCGCGATTGGGCGCGTGTTTTATGATTTTACACAACTGGCATCGATCTCGGTCCGTTTGACCAGATTCCCGCAGGCAAGTCGTGCAGTCAGCCGGCCGTCTTGAGCATGTGAGTTAGGAGGATGAACGTTCGAAGTAGGTATCGAATATTACGAATTATTCTGATAGGATTACATGAATAATACGACAAGAGGGCACATTTTCTTTCGAATTCGAATCACGAATTACACAAGTTTTCGAGATAACCGGTTAAATTATCCGATTGAATCAAGTTCGAGGGAAAAGTATACATAACGGAATTTTGAATTAACCATACCGTACTGGATGTCGCAAATTTTTGAGACTGATAGATTTTTAAAATAAATGCATTTCGAAGCATTTTCGGAATTCTTTTTTCGAAACTGTATCATTTCGCAAGATTGCAACATTAGATTATTTCACATTATTTCTGGAGTTCAATTGAGATAGTCTCCAAATGTAGAGGTCAATAACAGAAATGAGAGGTTTCTGTTGAGTTTCGGTAGTTTTCGCGAATCAACGTCTCGCGGAAAGTCTGGTTTCCTAATAATACAGAAAAATATTTCACACAAAACTAAAAACTCTTCTCGATACCGAAATTATACATTGAACCGATGTATACCACTCAAGGTATCCTCAGTATGCATTTCCTTGAGGTCGGGCACGGGGAAATATAGCATACGCAATCGCCTCCGTCGCAATCTGTGACCCAAGCGGCGCGAGTTTAGACGATTTAAACCGACCTCGGCGAATTTTCGTTACCTCCAACTATGCAGACATAAAAATTAGCTACTTTTACTTTCGTTACCTGTTTGTAAAATTAGCTAGTTTTTCGTTACTTTTCGTTACCGGTAGACACCCTGTAACATTCTTTTTTTTAAATTCATAGAAATGTATTTTTTTCGTGATGTCACTTTTCCGTATTAATTTCCCCTTCGACCGTAATGCCGTAATCGTGAGCTGAAATCCGTAATAATTACGGACAATCCGTAATAGTTGGCACCTCTGCATCCGCATAATTCTAGGGGCTTTGGCCTCCACCCCCACGAGTGCATTGTTGGTGGAAGACGGTGAGTTACCCTTATCACAACGACGCACATGTATAGCGGGTAAATATTTAGCCTACAAATTGTCGTTAGCGGCGTCTCCGATTATCTCTAAATTACAACTTCTGACGGAATATTACGCACGAAATCGTTTAGATCGCTCACATAAACCGGCACTTGTCATGGCTTATGAGATTTTACAACCCTTTAGGAAGGATGTGTTAAAAAACCCGTTTAGCACTTCCATATACAATCCCATACAGGGTTTTGCATACCCAACCTAAGATTCTGCATAATTCCTTTCCATTGCTATTTCAAATGTTCAAGCATCATCCGAATATCATTTCTAGTTCATTTCGAGAGATTCAGGATTTGTATTCCAATTATACGATTTTTTATACGGATGGTTCAAAAATGGTTCGACCGGACCGCGTGGGGTCGGCTTTTTACTCTCCTGACTTACAGGTCAGTCGCACTTATTGCCTCCACCCTCATCTTACAATCTTTACAGCTGAACTCTTTGCTATACGCCAGGCTTGTCACTATATTCATGCCCAGCGTTTACATCACGTGCTAATATGCACCGATTCTTTGAGTGTTATTAATGCCTTACCTCATTTTCTGCACTCGAATAATTGGTATCTTTACCAAATAGTGCAATATTTCCATACATTCACACTCACAGGACAAGACGTGGTTATCATGTGGATTCCTGGGCATTGTCATATAGCGGGAAACGAAACAGTCGATCACTGGGCAAAGAATGCGGCATGCGGTCAGGGAACAGTTTATAATATCGGGATACCGTATCCGGATATAGTACCGATAATTCATCAGCGAGTCGTTAGTGCTTGGCAAAATGAATGGACCGAGATAGCAAAATGTAAAGCAAAAATTTTTTTCTTAATAAAAACATCTGTAACTACGGAGCCTTGGTTCCGGGTCGGAAAATATTCGCGGCGTCATATTATTACCATCATTCGAATGCGGTTCCAGCACGCTCTTACACCTGTAGCTTTGGAGCGCATGCATCTCAGGGACAATGATAGGTGTGTATGTGGTAGGGCACGAGGTACATTACATCACATATTGTTTCAGTGTGAAACCTTCAATCTGCAGAGAGACATTATGTTGGAGAAATTGAGGCGACTTGATTATCCTTTGCCTTTAAACATCGCGTCACTTGTACATAGTCCTACAGTTCCATTGGTGGATGCCATTATGTCATATTTGGATCACCTTCCATTTCAATTGTAAAATCATAGGTGGGCTCCTAGGGGATCCTTCCCGTTATTTGTTCTGGTGCTCCTGGGTGTGGTTTTTAGGTTTGTGGTCCCCCAATATATATATATACGTATAGATCTTGTTTTCGTTATTCCTCCTATTTGGCGTGTGCGATAACTATATAGCTTTAGACATCAGTGCTAAAGATCAGCTCCGATAGTGAAGAGGATAATGTGGACATCAGTTTCTCAATGTGACAAACGAAGTCCAAGAGATTAGTGGTTTTTGAACATATGGACCAATTTGCTGCGGCATTTTACTGCGATGGCTACTGTTTTGGCTATTGGCAACTCAAACTAACACTTGGGGCGCTGCGGTCGGTCTGAATAAGTAGGGTTTAAAATACTCAATAACACGCGTTTGATATGGAACACTTTTTATTTTTCGGTTATAATCAGTAAATATGGTCTCTAAAGTAATGACAGTGTTATTTTTAATTGTATATATGTATAACTGTGCGATACACGTGATCTAATTTGTGTGTTCCACTGGATTTTTTGGTGTCATTTGCATATTATCAAGCATCAGTTTTTATGGGTGATGTAGATCAGCTGATTCAAATTTACACAGGGCTACACTTTGGACATTATTTCGGTACTATTATGCGCAATATAATGTAAATGTCGATCCTGAGTCAACGCCGAGGACATTCAAATAGAGAAATACGGTACATAAACAAATAAATAACACACCGAAGCTGTGCTACTTTTATCATTCCGAGACTAGCATCCACGCAAACCAGACGCCACTGTTCCAAGCTCCGACTTATATCGTGAATTGATGTCAAACTGATGATCAGCCAGCCTTTCCGACAAGCCTACACCTCGTAATCGCTAAGTTCTTCGATATTCGAGCTATTCCACTACGAGTCATACAGGCCTAATTTGCCTCCCCGTGGCCACTGTAGAATGAGTGATTCCGCTACCATTCAAATATTCAACACCAAACCCACCTTTTAACCATCCAAATCAAGCAATTCCTGTCGCCCCCCGAGTTTTAATACAAGTTAAACTCATCCCTTCTCCCTACCAAGCAGCCAATAATTAATTATTTAATTAATTATTCAAGTAACTTCAATCTTACCAGCTCGCCCATCGTAACAGCTGTTTTTAAACTGAATAACCTTCGCTGGCTTTACGTCGCAGGTCTTCTGTCTGTCTACCTCGACAAGTGTTAGATCCTTCCCGGGGTGGAAAGGTATTATTATTAGGTATTAGGTATTATTAGGTATCATCACATTTCGGCTATTGCTATTTGCATCTTTTGGAAAGTGATGAAATCGTATGTCCGCAGCCCTCTTATACATCGACTTACAGCCGTAAACTGAGCAATACACTTTGCTTTTACTCATTTTTCACTCTATCCACGAGTAAAACTTATTACTTATGTATAAAGACACGAACAATTTACCACGATCTGTTTACCAATACAAGAAACCATATACAAACAGTCACCTCGTGACAAATGTACCCTACTTGGTAAGTTTCTTATTTTTACCGCTAGATGTCATATCAGATAGCTGGAGTTGCCAATTCCCAGCCGGATGTTATTGGGCGAAGAGGCTTGTGTGTCCAGCAACATTCGTATCCCAACCTCCATACGGTGTGCATCTGTGCAGTGAGTGGTATCGGGTGTAGGGTGCGTGCTTTGAGTGTTGTGTGGACTTCGGGTTTGTGACCTGTTATTTGTTTAGTGTGTTAGGTCCCGTTAGTGTTTAATCAGGTTAGTACCCCCGCCTTAATAGGGGATAACTATTCGACATGTCGTCCGAAAGTGATGGTAGTCAGATGGGGCGACCACCGGACGAATTTGAACAAGTGGAATACGAGGGTGTAGCATCTGTTGAAAGTATGCTTGTAGTGTCGGAGGCTGAGGTAGCATCAACTCCATCAACTTCCACTGCTGAAACATCTCCAATTCTTGCTAAACGACAGCCATTGTCAAATGACAATCGATATTACGAACATCACACAGGACCGTACACGGTGTTTGTGCAAGGTGAAGGTGATCAACATATTGGCAATTTACATCCGATGGCATTAGGAAAGCTCTTTTTCGAAAATAAGATCGTAGGTATAAAGAATATTCAACGCAAAGGCCGCAATCGTGTTCAGGTACAATTTAACAAGGCCGTGGAAGCTAACTCCTTCTTACAAAATCCCTTATTGCCAGCAAAGCACCTGGTTGCATTTGTCCCGTCCGCTAACGTCCAACGTGTTGGGCTAATTAGGGGCGTGGACACATCCTTAACGCACGATGAAATCCTAAAATATATTGAGTCGCCTGTCCCAATTGTGAGAGTCCAGCGTTTTTTCCGGAAAAAGATGATCAACGACAAGTTAGAATCCCTTCCTACAGGAACAGTGAAAATTTTCTTTAAAACACAAAGACTACCTGATTATGTATCTATTTTTAATGTGCTCTTAGAGGTAACATTATTCATATTTTCCCCCATTAGATGTTTGAACTGTCAACGATTCGGGCATGTAAAACTACACTGCCGGGCTCACGCCCCAATTTGCGGTAACTGTGCGCAAGGACACTCCACGGAAACATGTAAGGAGACCCTGTTTAAATGTGCTAATTGTGGTGATAATCATCCGGCAGGCGCCGCACGCTGCCCCGAATTGGAGAAACAAAAGTCCATAAAACGTCAAATGTGTACCGAAAATAAATCGTACCACGAAGTTATTACGGCTAACTACAATGTACCGTTTAATCCTCTTACACTCCCACAGCAATTTCCAACCTTAGAACAGTCTCATAATACGCGTCGAGAGGACCCGCCGAGAAAACGAAAATATACAGAACTAGTGTCCCCAAAGCCGAAAGTGGTGAATCCCATAGGATACGACCGACGGGCCTATCTCGAGATCCTGAAGCAACCATCTGGAAGTAGTGTAGGGGTAGCTATGCAACCCGCCACAATGGGTGAGGAAATTTCGAAAAAACAGTGTTCTCAAACACCCGGCACTTCACGAGACCCGTCCCATGACATCATTGAAGATTTCCTGAAACTACAAGAATTATTAGGGCACAATGCTCAATGGAGCTTTTATGTGAAACAATTATTAGACAAAATAGTTCCGTTACTTCCCAATCCTCCTACCACAAAAAATAATACCCTAGTAAGTAGTAGCCCTACAGTGGCCTAATTTCGATAAGTGCTACATGTTACTACTCCAGTGGAATTGCCGGAGTATTTTAAATAAGAAGCATGAATTATTACTGTTAATACAGGAGTATGACCCAGATATCATATTCCTACAGGAAACATGGCTTCGTGCCTCGTATAGATTCTCGATTCCCAACTACCTGGTCGAACGTCAGGATGGTCCAGGATATCGTGGCATAATGACGCTATTCAAAAAGACCTTACGATACACTTCTCTCCCAACTCAGTTCTATATTCCTCACACTCATCATCACACATTCCTTGTACATGATTTACATGTAAGTCATATTTATTGTCCCCCGGGTATACAAGGTTCCCGTCGGCAATGGCAGGCATATTTCCGGTTCATAAAACAATTTCCTAAACATATTACCGTGGGGGATTTTAATGCACATCACGCCTTGTGGGGCAGTGGTCGCATTAATCCAAAAGGACGTCACATCGCTGCAGTTATTCAGGATTTACACCTACATCTCTTAAATGATGGATCACCCACGCGCATTACCCCACCAAATAGTCCCAAAAGTGCGGTGGATTTAAGTGTCACTACCTTAGACTTATCTCATAAGATGACATGGAAGACCGTGCAGGATACGCATCAAAGCGATCATTATCCAATTATAATCGACTATGATGTCTCGCGTACCCGACATATCCCAAAAAACGTCTTCAAGGTTAAGCGAAATTTACGATTTTTTGATTATGAGTTCTTCTCCCGATTTTTAGAGGATAGACTTTCACAGCATACACAGGGGCTCAGTAACAGTTATGCCTTTTTATTAGAGAATATCCGCGCCTATCTTAATATATATCACCCTTTAATTCCAACGACAGGTCCTCCAAATAATCGGGGCGCCTTACCCTCATGGTGGGATCAAGAATGCGGAAAGCTGGTAAGACGGCGCAAGGCGAGTTTAAAAGCTTTTCGACAGTATGGCTCTCCAACATCTTATTTGCGATACAAAAGTCTCACCGCGCAAATACAACGTGTATTTAATGATAAAAGACGGGAAGCGTGGAAAATATATACTACCCAATTATGCAGTTCTACGTCCCTCAACAGTATTTGGACGGCGATTAAACATTTCGCTAATAATCGTACTATCTCATCTCCCCCTCAACTTTCGGTGCAGGGATACCATGACCTGTATCATACTTGGACACCAGAAATAGTTGTTCGCTTACCTACATCGTGTACATCTGGTTCCATGGAACGTTTTTCCAGTTTAACGCAGCCTATTACAAGTAGCGAATTGAGACACGCATTTCAGCACAAAAAATCATCCAGCCCAGGGATTGATGGAGTGACTTATCAAATGATCGCTCGATTTCCAGTAAACGCTCAAAGTATCATTATTCAACTATATAATTCCATCTTATGCACAGGGACCTTCCCGGAGGATTGGAATGTGTTTCAAAATGTACCGATTCTTAAACCCATGAAAGATGCTCGATTACCGAGTAGTTATCGTGGTATTCAACTTGGATCTTGTTTCCGAAAAATTTTCCAACATATACTTCTCCGGCGGCTTCAATGGTGCCTAGAATATTATAACCTGTTTCCAAAAACCCAATTTGCATTTAGGAAAAATCTTGGTACATCCGACCCCTTAAATATATTCCTGACTGATTTACTCCTAGCAAAAGGAAAGAAAATGCACACAGTAGCTGTGTTCCTTGACCTCAAAAATGCATATGATTCTGTTGATCCATATCTTCTTATTCAACTTCTAAGGGATCTAAATTTTCCCCTGCCCTTCAGGTGCTTAATACACAATATGCTATGCTATCGTCATATTACGTTAAACTCCCCCGTCGGTGTCTTTGATTCTCGACATACTTCTTATGGTGTTCCCCAGGGCGACGTTCTAAGCGGGCTTTTATACTTACTTTACACCCGTACTTTAGAAACAGTCATATTACCGCACGCTCGCATTCTACAATATGCGGATGACATTCTAATATATTGCACTCGAGACGAGTTTTCCTCATGTCGACGAGATATATACCACGCCTTATCTCATGCTCATGATTGGTTACATCAATACGGATTTGAAACATCCGTAGGGAAAAACGCTGCGATGATTTTTACACACAAACGAATTTACGACAGTTCTCCTATTTTATACCGTCAAGGTCACATTCCGGTGGTGACAAGTGTCAAATATTTAGGGATTTATATTGACAGGAAATTGCAATGGGAGAGACATACGCAATACCTACAGAGTCATCTCGCCAGTAAAATTAATGTTCTAAAATCTCTCACTAGACGGAATTGGGGGGCGGACCCAGAATCATTATTAACGGTTTACCGTAACATCATCCGTTCTGTACTGGATTACAATTCCTTTTTTTTGATTCCATGACCCGCATTAGGCTCCTTCGGTTAGATAGAATCCAGTTTTCTGCTTTGCGTATAATCATAGGTGCGCTTCAATCAACCCCCACAGGAGCCCTGCTAGTTGAAACAGGAGAAATGTCACATCAGCATCGGCGTAGATATCTGGCATGTATGTACCTGCTACGAAAAATGATGATAACAACATCACCTATCGTCCCTAAATTACAACTATTAGAGGAATATTATACGCGTCGATTATTGCCCACCGTTTCTCGTCCTGCGTTACTAACCGCATATTCCATGCTTCAACCATACCGCCATAATATATTAAAAGTCATGCGGTTACCGATATATACTATTCCGTATGCTGCAACGCACTTTCAACCTCCTATTCTTCAGAACTCCTTACCCCACGTCTACCAGACGTTTCAACATCATCCTGTAATTATTCCCCGTATTTTTCGGGAAATAACGAGTCCTTTGATCTCCTGTATCCTTTTTTACACAGATGGTTCTAAAATGGTTAACCCTGCGCGTGTGGGAGCAGCCTTCTGTGCCCCGGACTTACAAATCTCCTTTCAGTATACTTTACCCCCTGACATCTCGATATTTACAGCCGAAATTTTCGCCATACGTCAGACGTGTTTTTATATAACAAAACATGCCATTCGTCGTGCTTTAATATGCACCGATTCAATGAGTGTAGTGCAAGCACTTCAAAATGTTAGAGAGGCTGACAACTGGTTTTTATGTCAATTAGTGCAACAATTGTACAATTTAAACACGGAGGGTTTCGAAGTCCGTATCATGTGGGTACCCGGCCATTGTCACATTGAAGGAAATGAACTAGCGGATAACCTTGCCAAAGATGCAGCAAAAGGACACGGAAAAACTTACAACATCGCCATACCAATGTCAGATCTGCGTTCTATAATTAGTTCGACAATACGGGAGGAATGGCAAGGCACGTGGACTAGCTACGCCAAAATTAAGGCCAAACACTATTTTGGGTTACAACCGACTATTGTAAACAAACCATGGTTTCATGGAGGGAAATACACACGACGACATATCATTACAATCATTCGTCTACGTTTCAACCACGCATTAACACCGGTGTATTTATTCCGCATAAAACGACGTGATGATCCTCTATGTTCGTGTTTACAAATGGAGGGTTCCTTAAATCATATACTATTTCAATGTCCACTATACGACCATCAACGAGCTTTAATGTTGAGAGTTTTATACGATTTAGGGTATGCACTTCCTTTAAATGTGGCCACATTGGTACATAAGCCTACAATTCCACTGGTCAGTAGCATAGTGGCATTTTTCGACAATATTAATTTCAAGATTTGAAAGGGTAATCCTTTCCCATATCCATATTTGTGGCCCGGTCATGTGTGTGTATGTGTAGCGAGTCACCAAGGTGGGTCGCTTCGGTGTGAAGAGTTAATACCATTTGTGTCCTCGTCTTTAATTTCCTATGTTTTTCCTCATACGTATCCCTCCGCGTTGCGTCATTTTCTTGTTTACGATTCCCCGCTACTCACTGGTCTTACGCTTTCAATCGGTAGTCGACGGTTACCCAAAGATACATACCACTGCACAGTAGCAATTGGGTAAAGAGTTTACTATGCCCACTACCGTACCAAGAAGAAGAAGAAGAAGTGTCCTACATCTGGTGAGTCGTGTTTGTTTACCAACTCAACTTGTGAACAAAAGAAGTTAATATAAAATGATGGTGGACGGGCATAATAGCTGATAATTGCTGAGTTGTTTCTAAAATTTACTTTACCGGTGATATCAACCGTCTCTAAAATTCGATCATTTAAAATAGGAACACTGCCTGCAAATTGATACTGCTGGTTTTTGCGAATTTTTTAATTCCGCTATTTAATGGTATTAAACAATACTTGGTTTTAGTTAACCTGAAAAGATGTGTGACGTCTTGCGTGAACGAAGGGAACGTTCGCAAAGGCGTAAGCAACTATTAGCCCAAACTGTAAGTATACATGCTTGATCGATGCGTAGATTGAATGTGACAGGAAACTGTTTATTTGGCTCAGAATATTCTTTTTATTTATATTTCTTTTCAGTTTGGTGTTTCCAATGTTGACGAACTCCGTCAAGCTCTTGGGATATCGGTTGATAATGCACCTAAAAAAGTCTGTCGTGAGGAGAGTGCTCAGGAAGATACAGTTGATGAAAAAGTAGTTGCCGAGGATGAAGCTACTGATGAACTTGTTTACACTGATTCATCTACATTTTTAAAGGTACGAGTTTCGAATTATTTATCATGGCCTATTATGACCTGTCGAGTGTCTGGTCCCTGCTTCCTACTTAGGCTGTGTCCCAAAACTCAAGTTGATAACTCTTGAACTTGACAATAGCTACTACTGCTGGTTTTTACACGTATACCTGGCAGATTATTGAAAATATATGATTCGCATACCTATGTGGGAGCCATTAGGGATTGAAATTACGGCTCTCGTGTAGTATCCGTTGCCCGTTTCGAAAGTGCGTTATTTTACTTAGTAGCTTTCTGAAAATGGTTTGTAATTACTCTGCCACGTTATTAATGTCATTTGCTATTAACAAACACCGTGCAAACACTTCCAAAATAATGAAATTGTCAACATTAACTTTCAAGTAATAAACTTATCAAAAAGCACGCCTCCATGTTTGCTGCCAATTTACTGATTGTACTACTAGGCAAAACCATTGGCCTGGATAAAAATTACTGATGCGTGATTACCCCCACTGTGCGTGACAAAAACCAGGGGTGTTTATATTAGCCTAACCTTTATTGGTCTAGGCGAAAACCATTGGTCTGGAAACAATAATGTTGGCACTCTGAAAAAATTCAGTAACACCCCCTGTGGGTGGGGGGGTTTAGAATTCACCCACGGTATCCCCTGCCTGTCGTAAGAGGCGACTAAAAGGGGGGACCTTGGCTATACTTTAAGGACTCTGCGTTGGTTCATGAATTGGACCCCTCAGTGGGTGGGAGGAAGCAAATACATTCCCGGTAATTCCTGCCAGTCGTAAAAGGCGACTAAAAGGGTTTCTCGGATCGGTCCCCTTTCGAGGGTTTGACAGTCAGCTCTAAAAGACATACATCCGTGCGGTATAACTCTCATTAGGTTATATCGCACTTCTTTCCGTTAATGCTTTCAGGGTCTGGCAACCAAAATTTCCATATGTGCGTGCTGTTACCACTTACGCTTGTGACTACGCTCGAAAGCCTGTCCGGTCTTGGCCGCGCCGACAGGTGGATGCGCCATGTACCCGTGCAGTAGTATCCGCCTGACTATGCAGGTCCCCACACAGCCGAATGTCAGAGCTGTAAAATCCAGTATATGCCAAGGGGTACATGCCGATACGGCATAGTAAAACATCTGACCCCCGGGCAATGCCTTCCTCGCTGGGTAGTGCCTACTGTGACGGCCCGTGATCGGATGTCGGTGGCATTCGGGGAGGATGATCTGGCCATGGGTTCTAAAAGAAAAATCCCCAAACAGGGCGGTCCAACACCCAAGTCTTTAACATTTGATTCCCTACGGGGATCAACTCCATGGGAACAATCTGTGCTAACTCCCCCAAGTTTCTGGTAGCTACCAGAACAGATGGGGGTGATTTTAAGTTGGTAAAGAGTATTTTGTTTTCTTGCCACATAGAAGGTATCTATGGTGAGCTTGAGAAAGTACAAAAGATGAGGAACGGTAGCTTGTTGCTCAAGACTACAGTAGGACTGGTGAGCAAGTTGAACAACTTTTGCAATGTGACCACTTTGGCGAGATCCCCGTCAAAGTGGAAAAGCACAAGTCCCTGAATCTGGTCCGAGGAGTTATTTTCTACCGGGACCTGATTCTGAACACTGACGAGGAGCTCGAGGAGGATATGCAGCACCGTCACGTGACTTACGTCCGGCGCATTACGAGCAAGGTCAATGGCCAAATCGTGGATACTGGTGCTTTTATAATTTCCTTTGAGCTTCGGTGCTCCCGGAGAAAGTCAAGGTTACAAGTTACCGTTGTGACCTACGGCCTTACATCCCTCCACCAATGAGGTGTTATAACTGCCAGAAGTTCGGGCACATGTTATCCCGATGTTCGAGCCCTGAAATCTGCGGATCATGCGGTATGGTACCACACGAAGCGGAAGAGTGCACAACACCATATCAGTCCACTAATTGCTCTGGATTTCATTCTCCTCTCCTGTCTTCCAGAGTGAGAAGAAAATCCAGGAGATCAAAACCCTGGATGGTCTCACCTACCAGGAAGCCCGCAAGAAGTACCATACCGCGATTGCTCCTGAGCCTACGATTGATTATAGGGTTATAAAACCAAATTTGGTTCCGTCTACCTCATCTTTTGTATCAGCTGTGAAACCTGCAACTGAGTCTACTGTTAAAAAACCAGCACCCATGAATATGACCAAAAGCCCGAAGGTGACTTCAACTCCATCTTCGGCCACAAAGAAGGCTGTGCGAGTGAAGGCTGCTTCACCCGCACAGCAGGGGAGGAAGTTGAAGACTTAAGGTAAATGCACCAATGGTCGTCATGTTAAGGGAGATTTAGATAAGAAATCATATACACCATACACATTTTGGTAAATTTAATCAACAAAAGCACTGTACCTAACCTCAAACTCTACTCAAACACTAGGAAAGACCAAATATCAAAGATATTCATTTTAGGAAAAATGACGTATTTTTAAAAAAGTGTGTTTTTGCGCCAGTGTTCGGCACGATGTATTTGGATTTTGGTTGAACTGTACCTTGCGATACACCGGCGTTTGGGGAATATTTGGGGGATTTTATGACGTCACGCGTCACGGCTGACGTATTCGTTTCCGGAACGCTATTGGTTCTTCGGTTGTCGGCTGATGTATTCGTGTCAGCTGACGTATTCGTATCCGGAACGCTATTGGTTGTTCGGTTGTCGGTTGTCGTATTGGTACCTGGAACGCTATTGGTTGTTCGGTTGTCGGCTGTTTCATGCCATATTCTCGCGTGCGCTGGTGGTGTTGAATTTAATGGTGATTTGACGAAGTACCGACGTTTCTCGGTAAGTAGTGAATGATTATTAATTACTTCTCGTTTGTATCTGTACATGAATAGTCGGCACTAGTTTCATTAATCATGGATGTGGCCGGGCCTAGTGGATTGTGCAGGAGTCGGGAAAATGTTTCTACTTCCGAAAGTGATGGCGAGACAGAAGAGGTTATGGCGCCTCCTCAATCCGCTATGAAACTTATTGTGTTATTCGGATTATTATCCACTGTAGAAGGAGCTATTTCCTTTGCTAGGGAGAAGGGGCTATTGGCTTCGCATTATGAATGTCCAAAGTGTTCCCGGCAGATGAAAGAAGCGAAGGTCTCAGCTCAACGAACATCTGATCTTGTCATGTGGCGTTGTTCTAAGTGTTCGGTTTGGCGTACCATTAGAAAGGGGTCTTTTTTCGCAAAGGCCCGTACAACTATAAAGGATATTTTATTAATTGTATATTGTTTTTGCTGGCGAATGCCTATTTACCAGGTTGTGCATGAGTTGGATGAATCTACGGTAACAGTGATTGACTTGTATGTATTTTGTCGAGAGGTATGTGGTGCTTGGTTGTTTGAACGGGGGCCTGTTGGGGGGGAGGGGGTTATCGTAGAGATAGACGAGAGCTGTTTCGGGAAGCGTAAGTTTAATCGGGGTAAGAAGATGAAAAATACATGGGTTTTTGGTGGGGTTGTTCAGGGAAGTAATGGGAGGGAGTGTTTTTTTGAAGTAGTTTCTAAAAGGGATAAGGTTACTTTATTGAGGTTAATTAGGAAATATATCAAGGGAGGGTCTACTATTTATAGCGACATGTGGAAGGGTTATGGGGGGTTAAACGATGAGGGTTTTGAACATTTTGCTGTTAATCATTCTGTCCAATTTAAAAATTATGATACTGGGGCATGCACGAATACAATTGAAGGGTTCTGGTCTGCAGTGAAGTATAGCATTGGGAAGGGAAAAAGACGGGAAGGGTCACTGCAGAAGCATCTGGATGAGTATGTGTGGCGGAAGAATGTGTACCCCGGGGTGTGTGTGTTTGAAAGGTTTTTGGTTGATTGTCGGAGGTTATATCCTCCAAGTGTGAGAGACTGAGTGTATGCTGTAGATGGGTGTTTTTTTTTTTTTTTTCATTCTTGGCAGGGAATAGTTTGAAGGCTATTGGGATGGGGGAGTTGGGGACTGGGGATTAGCCTTTGGTTATATTTCAAGTGGGAAGGATGTACGCTGTACCACATTTTCAACAAACCAAGGCCTAAATTAGGCAGTTATTAACGAGTTCAAGAAGCCCCATGATATAAAGACTGGGATTTGTCTGCCTTATTCGCTTAAATATGGCTTTTTAGCTTATGCGTCGGCGGGGTCGAGATTGGTCGTTAATAGTTGAGATCGTCCTTCTCACCTGGCTTCAATTTATAATGGGTGTGTCCTTGCTGAATGGTTTTTTTTTTGTTTCTGAATGAATGGAAAAATAATTATAATTTTGAAATATGCCAAGTTGTGCATTCGTTTTTTTTTTTTGAAGTTGTAATTGTTTTTGGATTACATACGTTTAAGAATATTGTTAATTTTCTTGTTTTCGTTTTACCAGAGGAATAGGTTCGAATTTTTGATTATTTTTTATTGGCAAGGAGTCAATTTCATGTAATTATTGTGCATCTGACATTGGCAAGTAGCAATGGTCAGTATGTTTTTGGAGTGACATATTTGTTTCAATTATTTATTCTTCCGTTTCATGAATATTTTTAATTTTTGTTATTTTTTCTAACCAGAATAATGGTTCAGAGATTTTGAATATTTTCATAGGCAAGTAGCCAATTCTATTTTCATTTTAAGTTTTTATTTTCTATATAGCCTAATTAGTGTAAAACTTGCGTGTATGTTTGGGGTGTATGTTGTATGTCTGGTGAGAATGTTTGGGTATGGATGGTTGAGTGTATATGTTGATCAAAATTTTCGATTCTTTTATTTTGGAGTATTGACCGGGCCTTTGTATAAGAAAGATTCTCTTTTTGTTGCGTCATTCCAACATTTGTGATCCGTGTTCCTCACGTCGCTACTTATGTGGTAAGTTGTACTTGATCTTGTGTTCATACTACATATTAATATAAATTGCGAAATTCCTTTATGAAATCGAATCTTTGATGGATTTATGTTGATAAATGATATATTTCGATCAAATGTCTTTGAAATGAAAAACCGGTAGTTGGTTGTCAGCTGATTACTATGTCAGTTCCGTGGTCAGTTCGCCTCCGGAATTTGATGGAGACTGTTTGCCATTTTTGTATTGTCTTTAGTGATTTCTAAGCGTAATAATAACATAAGTATTCTCGCATATAATTCATATTAGAAGTGTCGTGTGCTCGATTGTGTTGTCGATTTGTATCAAAATTGTTTTAATTCTGAAGTTGTTCCATTAAAATAACACCCGTTACTTTTGGTGGAAAATTGTTGCTTCTAGTTGTACATGTGGAATAATATAGCATTTGGGATATATCGGTGAGTTTTTTACGTTGTTTATGTATATATTTTGGTTGTTGCATTTAATAGGAAAGTTGTCTAAATGATAATATTACGTCAGGAACGGTGTTGGGGAATACGCCTGTTAAAATAGTAATGGATGGGTAAAATTTAGACAAATTGGCATTATTAAACCAAAAACATAAAAATACCAACCTATCGGAGGGGGTTGGGGGGGCGCAGCCCCCCCCCCCAGTAAAACAACATTATTAACCAAATTTGGAAAAAAAATTAACCACAAAATAACATTATTGACCACACAGTTTTATAACAATGTTACAATG
The DNA here is from genome assembly GCA_946902985.2 of Meconema thalassinum. Taxonomy (NCBI): domain Eukaryota; kingdom Metazoa; phylum Arthropoda; class Insecta; order Orthoptera; family Tettigoniidae; genus Meconema; species Meconema thalassinum. Next base: position 1,205,694,416 of record OX336388.2, read on the forward strand.
TGCAGCTAGGTTAATGTATTGATGTCAATCGGAGATTATTACAGACCGCGATCGTTTGCGCAAGACTATAATATATATTATAAAAATAATTGGATATTTTTAAAATTACGTTTCGGGATCTGTAATTAAAAATATCAACTGACATTATGATGTGTATCGGAATCTGTAATTGACATAGGCCGAATAAAGAATTTGATGCGGAAAGTATAACGTTAAATTTAGATTTCGATGCAATGATTTTTATTTACCAAAAGAAAATAATTATCATGTGTATCGGAATCTGTAATTGAACTACTTAGGGCAATTATATATTTCGATACGGAAATTGATTATATATGATGTGAATTTGCGAATTTTTTTAATGTATCGGAATCTTTGATTGAATTATTTGCTCAAATATAGATTTCCTTACATTGAAAGAAATTGACGGTTTTTGTGTTTTTCCACCCAAAAAACTCCTCTTACGTGAATTTGCGAATTCTTTTTATGTATCGGAATCTTTAATTGAACTATATAGCTCAAATTTAGATTTCGATACATAGAAAGAATTTGACGGTTTTTGTGTTTTTCCACCCAAAAAACTCCTCTTACGTGAATTTGAGATTTCTTTTTTTGTATCGGAATCTTTAATTGAACTATATAGCTCTAATATAGATTTCGATACATAGAATACGTGAATTTGCGATTTTTTTATGCATCGGAATCTTTAATTGAACTATATAGCTCAAATATAGATTTCGATACATAGAAAGAAATTGACGGTTTTTGTGTTTTTCCACCCAAAAAACTCCTCTTACGTGAATTTGAGATTTCTTTTTTTGTATCGGAATCTTGAATTGAACTATATAGCTCAAATATAGATTTCGATACATAGAATACGTGAATTTGCGATTTTTTTATGTATCGGAATCTTTAATTGAACGATATGGCTCAAATATAGATTTCGATACATAGAAAGAAATTGACGGTTTTTCCACCCAAAAAACTCCTCTTACGTGAATTTGTGAATTCTTTTTATGTATCGGAATCTTTAATTGAACGATATAGCTCAAATATAGATTTCGATACATAGAAAGAAATTGACGGTTTTTGTGTTTTTCCACCCAAAAAACTCCTCTTACGTGAATTTGCAAATTCTTTTTATGTATCGGAATCTTTAATTGAACTATATAGCTCAAATATAGATTTCGATACATAGAAAGAAATTGACGGTTTTTGTGTTTTTGCACCCAAAAAACTCCTCTTACGTGAATTTGCGATTTTTTTTAATGTATCGGAATCTTTAATTGAACTATATAGCTCAAATATAGATTTCGATACATAGAATACGTGAATTTGCGATTTTTTTTATGTATCGGAATCTTTAGTTGAACTATATAGCTCAAATATAGATTTCGATACATAAAAAAAATTGACGTTTTTTTGGTGTTTCCCCACCCAAAAAACCCCTATTACCCAGGCTTTTCCCGTAAGCTTGCCAGAGGAGTATTTCGTGACGTCGTTGGTGACGTCACGTAAGCCGCCATTTTGTTTTAGGGGAATTTCATACCCGGCCGTATCGCAATGTATAGTAGTCCCTGGATTTTTCCTATATTCGTCACCCTTTTGCACCAATTGCCGTCACATTGTTGAAACACTCTCACCTCTCCGCTGGAGTTGATTTAACATTAACTACCCTCATTACCACAAACCTACAGAATTTACTGCCTTTAAATACAGGCCACAAGTGATTTTAACATAACTTCCCGACTTTGAATGGGCGCCAAGGTTGACCATTTGGGTCTTCTTGAATAAAATAGAATAAAATACATAACTGTTGCCCCGACTATGAAACTCCTTATCCCAGGCGTAGGGCATTTGGCATGCATTCGCTGATGTTACCAGGTTCATGCAAAACAGGAATTAACACACACATTAATTTAAAAAGAAACAATCTATTGGCTGTACTATACATCTATATACATAATATACAACATGAGAAATACCCTTCACTAAACTGGTGATAAATTTTGTACAGTACTTGCCACTGAATTTAGGCTCTTAGAGCAGCAAACACTTACGGCCATATCAGACCTAGGCTTACCAGCCTCCTATACATATTTCACTTATACACAAATCTACACTCTTCAGACTTTCACGCATATCATTTGCCTATTCTTTTCATTTGCACAGTTTGAGCACGAATCTAAACTCGCCAGAATTGTTGACTTCAACGCCATGGCATCCTCCTATGACTTCCACAACAGATGATGAAGTGAGGTTATGAACGTCTTTTTAGGGTGTGATATGATCAGCTACCCGTGGTCTACGAACTTAACCATGTCGAAAATATGTAGTCATTCAATAGCACAAAGCTCAGTGAATGTCTAGTTACTGTCTCTGCTGTTCGATTACCGGACCATGCCAGATAAATCGACCCTGGGCGCAAGAAGACATGGACTCTAGCCTAAAAGCAAGAAGATCCGATCTCTAACTGTTCGTTACGGAAACCATGTCACGTAAAACGACCCTGGGTGCTAGTAGATCTGGACTCTGCCAATAAAGCAAAAAGACCCCTCTGAACACCAGACACGCCATTATATGCACTGGCGAAGGGATACATAACCCCAATGTTTCTGCCGGAACTAACTCGTGCGTGGCCCGCTCCTAGCGGAACATCCGTGTCAACACATGAACATAAGACAGTCTAAATTCACACTGACGTCACCCAGTATTTTTCCATGCGCCAGTTCATACGAGTTCATGCTATTAATAGCCTAGGTATTCCCTGAACTTCAAATTAATGCCTGTCTTTTCCGGGTTTGTAACATAACCAGCACTCGAAAATACCAATTCATTGTACCTTTATAGTACAGCCACGAATCTAACATTTAACATTACTAGGTCCATACCTGCCAACTTTTACGGTTTATCCGTAAAATTTACGGAAATTGCAGCATTTTACGGTTTTACGGACGAACGGTGTCATTTTACGATTTCGCGGACAAAAATTTGAAACGATAATTTACATTCGATAATACCGCCCACTTCCGTACAATCGATTGTTTGCGTGGGTCGAAGGCAAGTCCACGATAGTCGATAACTCGTTCTTTGATATGATTCGTACTTTTAACCGTGTGATGGCTGTGTCGTCATCGTAATTGAATTTGAAGCCGGGATAACCGTTCTTGCATGTGAATCTTAGGTGTTGACAGGCTCTGCTTCGCATATTCTTTGTTCCGCTCCGTTCGCTCGTTGCGATTTAAACCATATTCTTTGACCACGTTAGTTGTTCATTGTTCGCGAAGTTGGCGTTCCTTGAATGTTTTCGTCTTTTAAGGTTATGGCATATTTTAATGAAGCGTTCGAGTTTTTGGCTATAACTTCGTGCTTCGCAGTTTCCTGTATTCCTTGGACTAATTACATTCGTTCCACGTGTGTGTGTGTTTATTTTTTTCTACCATGTGCATATTCTATCTTCACGAGGTTGGCGTCGTGTTCATTTAATGGTTGGTGTGTTTTGACATGTTTTAATGAAGTGTTGACTGTCTTAATTGTTTTATGTTATAATTTTATGTGACGTTCAGTGATCCAGGTTCCTTTCGATGTTTTAGTAGATATCGAGAATGAACAAATCCAACAAGAAACAGTACTTCCAGACATTTAAAGAATCATACTCGGTTGATTTTCCGTGCATACTAAAATCAAGAAAGAGATAAAAATTTGCCTTTTGCACGGTATGTGGGTGTGATATTAATATTGCATATGGTGGAAAAAACGATTTAAGTAATCATGTGAAGTGCGGTAAACACATTAGTTATGTTAAATCGAAGAAGATAGCAAGAAAATCAACACCTTTTTTGCTAAGTCTGGAAACGTTTACAGTGACGTAATTAGGGCCGAGTGTCTGTTTACTTCCTTTTTGGTGGAACACAATGTGCCCTTAAGTGCGGCTGATCATGCTGGAGCTTTATTTAAGAAGATGTTTCCCACATCAGAAGTTGCAAAGAAATATAGTTGTGGTCGCACGAAAACGACATGTATTGTAAATAAAATGGCAAAAAATGCATCATCTGAAGTTGTTAAGTGCCTTCAGAACGGACCGGATACAGATAAATTCCTTTTCTTTTCATCAGTGAGAAACTACTTTTATACTGCCTGTGACTACATCATCAACAAGTTTCCACTCAAGGATGACGTGTTAAAGAATGCTCAAGTTGCTAGGTTAGACAAAATTGAAGATTCACACTTATCTTCCATTCGTTTTTTCTTGGAAAAGTTTCCTATCATGTTATGCAAGGAAGAGAATGAAACTACAGATGAGGTGGTGAATGTGCTTCAGAGGCAGTTCACAGCTCTTCAGGTAGATGACTCTTTGGCTGCACATCAAGATGCTGCAAGTGATTCCAGTTGGGCACAAATATCAAGAATTCGTGGAGCCGATGGACTTCTTAAGTATAACCGAATTTTTAGAGTATTGCTCTCTATTCTCACCATACCCCATAGCTATGCAGAATGTGAATGTTTTTTTTTAGCTTTGTGAAGAAAAATAGAACACAGTTCAGGTCATCCATGTCCAATGAATCTCTGGAGTCTATTTCTATTTTGAAGACCAGGAGTTCTGGTCCCTGTTATGACAAAACATTTTCTCAAGACTGTTTGCAGGAAGCTAAAAAGGCCACAACCATGACTTAAAAGTCGAACTAGCATGTGATTTGCAGTGTGTATTATATTATTTCTTGCCTGTGTTACGTTAAACAAGTTTTATTGTTTAAAGCCTTTTTCAATTATCGTATATCAGCTTAATCTATCAAGGAAGTCCTGTTATGTCTGCTCCAAACCGATATTCACCACGCCTGCTGCTGATTAACATGGATTTCTTCTTGATTGTTATGTTCATCTACAAATCATGTAAGTAGATATGATTTCATTGAAGTATCCTGTTTAAAGCATGAATTATTGTATTTTGTAGCCCAGAAGTATTATTATTTTCGTCAAGCCGGGGTATGTCGAAAATCGTTAGATTTTTTTTGTCGCGCGTGAGTTTTACTGATAGCCCTTTTCAAAAGTTGGCAGGTATGTAAGGTCAAAATAAAGCCATTAACCCCAAACCAAAATGAAATAATGCTTCTACTTAAAATAATACAGTCTTATATATCCTTATTCCCAAAACGTAATAAATCGCAAAATCCCGTATTTTATAATATCAAATATCCAAAAACCGATAATTAATAAACAATGATCCTAGTTGGTCCGGACCATCTAAAGATGAATCCGTCCACAAAAACACACACAGGCACAATAAGAATCACCTCAGCAACCCCACGTTAACCCAATATAATAAGATATGAATAAAATACCCCAAACTAACTGCACAAGGCAAAAAACCCGAGAGTGAGCTACTGTAACTGAATAAATTCGGTTACATTGTTAATTTTCCTTGTCTGCTGTTTATAATGCATTTCTGTCAATTGTTGCATAATACACCGATTTATCGACTTGGAGGCTAACATTTACGAATAAAACAGTACCATTAATTATGTTTTTTCATAAAAATGGAATATTAAAAAAAAAAATGGACGTCAACGGGAAGCAGGATTGGTAGGTAGAAGACATACGAGCAGGAAAATATCGTAATTCTGCTCTAAACAAGTGAGACCACGGCATAACAGCCCGTAAAATGACCATTCGCCGAGGCCTAACACCGATTGTTGCCATAGAAACCCTCTGAATTCGCCACTCATGTACATTTTTCTTCCAGGCAGTCTTTAGTAGCTTAAAAACCCCTACATCCGTGGGTTGAAGTACGTGTGTGACATTAGGTAGTAAAGCGACCAAAACAATTCCATGATCCTCACAAAATTTACTAGTATGTATGGTCAAGTGTGAGAAGTGCCCGTCTATGAATAATGTCAGGGAGAGGAATCTCCTTCTCAACCAACCCAGGATGAAATATGTTACTGAGAAATTCGTAAAACACTTCCCCCTGTCATTCACCCGTTTGGCGATTTGCCAATGCCCCAGTGTGCTGGCATTGAGGCAATAATGATGTCTTGCGGCAGACGTTCATACTTGAACACTACGAGGGAAGGAGAAATATCGCCGTGGGCATTGCCTGTTAGAAGTACCGTCAAGCATTCTTTCTCATCCGAATTCACTTGCTGATATATTGTCTTGTAACCCCTGTTCGCCAGCACTTTGTTACCTTTCGGATTGAGAAAGAACACCGTCTCGTCAGCGTTGAACAGTCGCCGAGGGTCTGACAAAATAGACTGGAAGTCGTTTTCCACTGAATAGCTGTAGACTTCTGAAACCCAGGTTTTATTTTGATGTTCTGTATTTGCAGCACGGCTTACTGTCGAATTTTGAGGGGTTCGTAAAAGATAGACCTTGATTTCTTTTTATGAAAGATTCATGCCATTTCCTTCCTGGCGGCCATCTTTGAAAGGAAAGTTCCTCTTCAATTCTTGTGTAAGGCACTGGACGGTTTTGCAAATCGTCCTTTGTTACCGGGATCCCGCTTTTCGTAGTGAGATTACCCATTGAACTAGCATAGCCTCAGCTTCCTTTGTTAAAATGGAACTGAGCCCCATTTTCCTCTCTCTAGGAGATTTTCCTTTAATTTTGTCCGAGAGGGTGTTTCTCGGAACACCATTCCTCTCCGCGGCCTTTTTAATACTCATGCCGTCCTCCACAACGGCCTTAATAGCAGCTTCCATTTGCTCAATATCATAATTCAGAACTGTGCGTTTCGACATATTGCCTGGGGCAGATGACCTCGTAGCTCCGCCCCTTAAAACAACAATAACTATCTAACATATTGCCTGAAAGCAAAGATTTAGTCTTAGAATAATATATTATTTATCATCTCAATAAAAATAAAATAAAAACCTCTGTAGCACGCCTAGCCAAAAAAACCTAGGCCTACTGAGGTGCGGCCATCAAGAAGAGAGACCTACGTAATAATAACAATACCCTGTAAATGTTTATTGGTTGCGAAACGTTAACACAAACATTAACATTATCGTGCACTAGTGTTCGTCACGAATGTGCTCTAAAGTTCGTCAGCTATGACAACTACTGGACACGATGATCAAATGATAATTTAATTAATACAGGGTACTTTAGAGCTACATTATAAGTATATTGTCGCTGTTAGTTAGGTCTTGTGCCAGTTTTCGTCACAAATGACGAGCATTGGTAAAGTGCATTTTTTTTTATCCAGTGTTCGTCACCGGCATTTCTAACAAAACTAGGCACGTGAGCACGAAATAATAAATCACATATGTTACAGAAACAATTACCAACTATATCACGCACTTGTAACATTTTAAAATGTCGGAACATAACAAGCATGCACATAATTAACTCGCGCGCGTACTTAGCACATGCGAGAAGCAAATGGTGCGTCAAGACAGCTCAGCTCATAGGAGATGTTTGACGCAGGGAATCACCTATTAGGCTACACCGCACGCATGATTTCGCAAAGTTGCTCCTTATCGGCAAGGAAGGTATGACACATCTCGTAAGACTTCGTGCGTTGAGAAAGACCCGTTGACATGCTTATTTTTTGTACTTATATACGAGAGTGACGAAGACTGGATCAGTGACGAAAACCGGTACAGTTACCTTACTCCCCGCTCAAACGGTCGGTGAAAGCCGCGGCGGAGGCGGCATCGTCGACCAGGGTCAGGAGTTCATCTCCTGATCCGTCTAAGTATCTTAAAAAGGCGGGGAAGATGGGAGCCCGCACTACGCGTTCCCTTACTCCTCCATAAGATGGGAAACCATCCGCCCTGCCAGCTGCGGTTGTATCCGCGCCTGGGGACCTTCCGGCCCCCAAGTCTGCGCGATCCCCTCGGAGTTCCCCCGCCACCAACATGCGTCCGGGAAATTGTCCGCTGGGTCGGCCCACTCCACGGCCTCGAACAAGGACATGGAGCTTGTGGTCGGCTAGGTGGTTGATTATCCGATAAAGGTTAATTTGTAGCTTGCTGCTTCTTTTCCTTAGTTACTAAGTTCACACTATGGCACTGTTACGGTGGAATTGCAGCAGTTATGACAGGCATTTGACTGAGCTCCGTCAGCTCATAGCCCAATACGCAGCGAGTGTAGTCTGTTTACAGGAAACAAATCTCAGGTCTGACCATCAGACGGTTCTAAGGGGTTTCCGACTATACTCGAAAGAGCGAACAGACGCCGCCCGGGCCTCCGGGGGCGTCTGCACTTTCGTTCGCTCTGACTGCTATAGTGAAGAGTTTCCGTTATAAACCTGCTACGATTAAAAGAACCTGCGCAAAGCTCACTTCCCCGCGCATTCACTCCGAGTGGATGTGCGACGTCACAGAGGAGCGGTGGAGGGGGTCACATGCGGTCTGGCCGCCGTACCGAGCACTCTGTGCAGACCCGCTCACAAGAGCTCCGTTGCCAATTTGCTACCAGACTTCGAAGTAGAAGCCATAACGAAACTCCAATAATACTGTTACTAGAATAGCATGGTACACAACACTATATACATAAACACATTTACCAATAAAGTACACGCTACACGACAAGGGATTATAGTACTAGAATAAAGAAATGCAAATCTGGACGACCATTAAGGGGACAAGCTAGAGAAATAGTCTATAATGTAACTGATCACCTACGAGAACAGAAAACTGTTCATAAACTCAATTATAATGTTGTGGCTTCGACAAGTGAAGCAACGGGTGTTTCAAAGTCACTCGTGAAGCATATAATAGCGTAAGGGGAGACGTCTATGGCCAAGGGTCGTCGGCAGTTTTCTACACCTGATGGCAAAAAAAAAAAAAAAAGTCCATAGGATAAGGATCGAGAAAGGTAAGATACGATATGTGATAACGGCAGCTTGACAGCCAGCCGCGCACATAAATCTTGTCCTTGATCCCGTATTGTCGGGGAAGATCGGGACGAGCCGAAGTGAGCTGCGCGAACCGAACTAGGCGAGGGTTCTTTTGTTTGTTGTACCTTTATAACTACTCCTTTGGAAGCTATTGCAGTTCGCGTGTCTTTGCCTGTTATGACGACTGTCTGTAACTTGTACCTTCCACCGAACCAGCTCCTTGATATTAACGCTGCCTTTGATCTTGTAGATCAGCCTCCCGCCCCTTTCCTACTCGTGGGTGATTTCAATGCACGTCACCCACAATGGGGATCAGCATCTTCGTGCCCTAGAGGCAGTGACGTGGAGGGCTTAATTCAAGGACTGGATTTATCATTGTTAAATATGGGGGAAGCCACTCATTTTAGCTTAACGCACGGGACGTACTCACACATTGACTTGAGTGTGTGTAGCCGTGTGTTAGTTCCCCATTTTGGTTGGTACGTACACGATGACCTCTGTGACAGTGACCATTTCCCGATCGTTCTCACTCTTCTTAGCCAAAAGCCCGTGGCATTCCCCAGTCGTTGGGTACTTAAACGGGCAAATTGGCCATCATTTACGGAATGCGCTCTATTTGATGATCTGGGATGCCGGAGCATCGATGACGAGGTACAGCACATCTTGCTACTGCCGAGGAATCGATTCCATCATTTTCTGGGACTCCTCGTCGCAAACTCGTCCCCTGGTGGACAGAGGATATTGCAGCGGCAATAAGAGACCGTCGTCGAGCTCATAAGCACTACCGTCGGCGTCCAACCATGGCCAATTTGGTGATGTTTAAGAAATTTCATGCCAAGGCACGGATTCTTATCCGCCTGAGTAAGAAACAATCATGTGTACAGCATCCCAGGGGTATGCACCCCTTGGAGACCATCCCCCCGGCATCTGGCTAAATCCCCTAAAATAGCAACCCTTGGAAAGCCGGGGCAACATCCATTAATACTGTAAGGACAGCTTGCTACTCCATAAAGCAGCTCAAGCCTTACGTAATCATTACACTCAGCGACATAGTATTAAACTAGTAACTGGGCCAATACATTGCTGACAGCAGGGCGTCAGAAGGTATAAGAAGACGTCCTAATGAGGTCAAACTCTCTCTCCATTGTCAGTGCTCCATCGAGACGGCCGAGGCTACGCTGGTGTCAACCGAGGTGAGTCAGTCAATCGTGTTCAGAGTCCTATTTTGTAACCTGTAACCCAACACTTGTACACATTGTGAACATAATCTTATTCCCTACAAGGGACTCATACGCAAAACTATAGACCAATAAATACTTGGTCTACACTCTACACACGCTTTACTGTTTATACGCCTTTTTACATCCCAACGCCCTTCCTTATTCCCGTCACGTAAAGACGTGACAGACAGTAGTCCATTAGCGCTAACTCAGGTACCTTTGTGTTTCTCGAGCCGGGTCGGCTGCCAACAAGCAGCGCGTGCCACTCGGCTGATACAAGCAGCTTCAATTACATAATAAGCAGTCAGCTGAGCTAAGCGACCAGCACAGCGACCCTGTGCAGTGGGTCCCATCCCCTCAAACACTACCACATTATTTATAGGAACGCCCCCTAGTTCCTAGCACACCACAACACTCTACACTGGTCAGCTTACCCTGACAAGGGAAGCTACCCTTTTAGGCACCACTTTATAAATTAGTACAACAACTCTCTCTTTTAGATCCACCCCCAAATAAGGGATCTAAAACACATGGGAACGGTATGTGTCGTCGATTTTGGCACATACTCCCTCCTCTCAAGTGTGGACTAAACTACGACGCATTTCGGGAATTCGGACATCTTTTACTGTTTGGAGCAATATTCTCCATTTTAGGTCCGTATTGAATATGTTCACTAATAAAACTATTAATAATGTCCGTCTTTTCAATACAATGTTAATAATCTATTTATACAACTGGGTACATGTTTCGTACAGTCGTCTGTACTTCCTCAGCCCAAATATACATTAAGACAAACAAATATGATGCACACTATCAAATGTATATGTATATTTGGGCTGAGGAAGTACAGACGACTGTACGAAACGTGTACCCAGTTGTATAAATAGATTATTAACATTGTATTGGAAAGACTGACATTATTAATAGTTTTACGAGTATCTTCTACTGTACCGGGAATTTCCATTGATAATGAATTGGTTACAGATCCTTACTGCGTTGCAAACCATCTCACATCGTATTTTGCAGATATGTCCGGTTCCGATAACTATGATCCAGATTTCGTGACTCTGAAGCGCGAGGCAGAACGTTTCCAGCTCAGTTTTGCTTCCCGCGCTTCGGTGGAGTACAACGTGCCCTTTAGGGAGTGGGAACTCCGCGGAGGGCTGGCGCTCTGCAAGGACACGTCTCCCGGTCCGGATAATATTCACAACCAGATGCTTTAACACCTTAACGATGGGAGCATTCGTTATTTGCTCAGGGTGTTTTATCGTATCTGGTTGGAAGGTGTGTTTCCAGCGCAGTGGCAGGTAGGTATAATTATACCTATCCTGAAGCCCGATAAGGATCCCAATTTGACAGGGAGTTACAGACCTATTTGTCTCACAAACGGTCTGTGCAAGCTATTTGAGAGGATGGTCAATCAGCGACTGGTGTGGGTCCTGGAGAAACGAGAACTTCTGTCTGAATACCAGTGTGGTTTCAGGGCGTCTCGGTGTACCAACGACCATCTGGTATGCCTGGAGACCGCCATACAGGACACTTTTCTCTGCAGACAGCACCTAGTCACTGTTTTCTTTGACCTCGAGAAGGCCTATGACACCACATGGCGTTACGGCATCCTCTCTACCCTGCATCAATGGAAATTCCGAGGTAACTTGCCGGTCTTTATTGCAAATTTTCTGTCCCTTCGCCTATTCCGTGGCTGCATAGGGAGGACATATTCACAATATCATGTACAGGAAAACGGAGTCCCACGGGGATCGGTGCTTAGCGTAACATTATTTGTGATTGCCATAAACGGTATAGTCTCTGCTGCTGGTCCAGCAATGGTGCCGTCGCTATATGTAGACGAATTTGCTCTACATTATAGTGTGCCAAATATGGCGGTCGCTGAACGACAGCTACAACAAGCTATTCGGAGAGTGGAACGCTGGACACTAGAGCATGGCTTTCGGTTCTCAACCGCTAAGATCACAGTTGTCCATTTCTGCCGAAAGCGCACTCTCCATCCTGAGCTTTATCTGGGCAATGTAGCTTTGCCTGATATTGCTGCGTACCGGTTCCTTGGGCTCCTTTTCGATCAGAAATTAACGTGGGAGCCACACTTGCCGTGTTTGAAAACTGCCTGTGCTAAGAAGCTCAATATGTTGTGGTTTCTTAGTGGCATATCGTGGGGGTCGGACCGCGCGGTGCTCCTACGTTTCTATAAGGCACTTATTTTATCTAGATTAGATTATGGCAGTGTAGCATATGGTAAGTCAGTGCTTGTTAAACTGGACAGTGTTCACCACGGCGGTGTGAGGCTGGCGACGGGAGCCTTTCGGACGAGCCCAGTCGTCAGCTTGCTCGCCGAGGCTGGCGTACCTCCTTTACACTTGAGGCGCCAACAAGTACTGCTGACCCATGCTGCAACTATTCGACAGATGCCACTTCATCCAAGCTATCCATGTTTGTTTACCCATCTGAATCGCCGGCTGTATGATGAGCTCGCCCGAGCCAGTCGGCCGGCACAGGGATTCGCTTGGATGACTCGTACCGGCAGTTCCGATTTCCTTCTGTCTCCTGTATCGTGGATGGTCTCTCGCCCTGATATCATCCTGGATCTGCACACCGGCCCCAAGTCTGACACGGACTCCTCCGTCCGTCGGAGACTGTTCCAGTCCGTGGTGAGCCGGTATCCAGGATCAGGGCTTCTATTCACGGACGGTTCAAGGGTAAACGAGAAGTAGGCTGTGCATTTGTGGTTGAGGATCGTCGGTTTCTGTTTTCACTTCCCGAGGCCTGTGGCGTGTACACTGTGGAGCTCTATGCCATCTTAGAGGCTCTGCGGTACATGTTATCAGACGATCACCAGCACTTTCTTGTGTGTACTGACTCTCTGAGTGCGCTGCAAGTGATCGATGTGTGTTTCCCGAAGCACCCGCTGGTCCATCGTGTGCACGACCTGCTCGTCAGTGAGTGTAACTCTGGAATCGGGGTGACCTTTGTGTGGCTTCCTAGCCACATGGGGATTGCGGGAAACGAGCTTGCAGATCAGGCGGCGAGAGAGGCAGTCGCACTGCCCTCGCTACCGTATAAGGTGCCTGCTAATGATGTGCGCTCTCAGTTGCGACATTCGATCCGAGAGGCATCAAGGAGACAACGAAGGTGTGGAAATCTTCCTTCCGATCTTTCCGGAAGGAAGCTGTGGTACTCTTGTCAACTCTGGATCGGCCATGGAATTGATATGCAGTCCCACTTGCTAACAAAAGAAGATCCCCCTGCATGTACTTGGGGCGCCCACCTAACCGTGGCACATATTCTCTTGGAGTGTGTGGACCTGGCCGATCTGCGAAGGACTCTTAAACTGCCTAATACCCTCTCCCTTATTCTCCGTGATGACGGGCCGTCCGTATACCTCGTCATCCGGTTCATGAGGGAGAGTGGTTACTTTTTTAAGTTTTAAAGTAAGTTAAGACTTTTAATTCAGGTTAAGTCTGTTTTATGTTTTTTATTGTGTTCATCTATTTTGTTGTTCACTATGCCTTATTTGTTTTATTTTTACCATCCGCCTTTTATTCTTTTTATTCAAATAAGGCATAATTGTTGGGGGCTCACTGTCTGTTTTATATAAACCATTTTCGTGTCATCCATGGCAGTGAGCTGTTTTTATCTTCATCATTTCATTAAGGGCCAATAACCTCGATGTTAGGCCCCTTAAAGCAACAATTATCATCATCAACCACCTCTAGCGATAAAATATTCAACTCCTGTATATTAGTAACATTGGCCATTTCTATAGAAATTTTTTCGGATTTCAATGGCGGCGGGCAACGGATACTACACACGTTCCGAAATTACTGTCAATTATCACTGCTGCATGGGAAATATTTGTTATATTATGTAAATAAATGTTTTAATTTCTTACTAATTCAACAACTGCAAACACGTTTGAGGTGCACACATTGACGTCATATCTCGTCCTATCACTGTTGCCAACATGTCCGATACAAAATTCACCACACGGCACACGTAATGTCGTAATTATTGGAAAAAAGAAATATTTGTCAAAACCTTTGCCCTGGATAAAGATTGTTGATATGTGACTACCCCCACTGCGCGTGACAAAAGCCAGGGGTGTTTATATTTGCTAACGCGGCCCTCCTACTAGACAAAAACCATTGGTCTGGATGAAAATATTGAGCTAAGCAAAGCCATTGTTTTGGATGAAAATTATTGATGCGTGTCCACCCTCACTGTGCGTGACAAAACCAGGGGGTTTATATTGGCTAACGTGGCACTCCTAACAATTATTGGCCGAGGAGTGTTATATATGTAAATAAATAGTTATAGGTCGTTGAGGGCATTTTTATTTAGATTAGGGATTGATTAGGAATGAGGAGTTTTGCTGTATAGATTAAAGATTAGTGATTGCAATAGCGAAGGCCATCGCTAATAGTAACTTAGTTTCCTTTCATCGTTAGGTAACTTGAACATTTTTTATTTATTACTCCTGAAACCTAGGGAACAGCAGTTTTCGATGCCAACTTTGAGTTTTAAGTTCTGAATTTAGTTTATTTAGTTAGGAGCATTTGGGAGTTTTATTTTTCATGGTTTAGGATGTTCTTTTTGGTTAACATAGCTGTAAATGTGTTTTGAATAAACGGTCAGGCATGTTTTTGTATTTGCTTGACTTATATTTTTATAGGAATCTTGCATTATCTTTTGCAGTATATTGGTTATGTTTAGTGTGCTATAGAGGTGGATAAGAAGTCGTTACCCACACCTTTTACCCGTTGCGCCCGAGATTCGAAGGTTTCTCACTCTCCAGAAGTAGTTAGTAACCCAATAACCCAGTAGAATAGCCCTATAGCACAACTGTAGATAGCGTACCTCTCCTGTTTTTATTTGCAGTAGCTCTTAATAGTTTTTCTAGCCGGGGACTACAAGTTGCTGCAATCCATCTTCAGATACTGTTCCAGGATATATGGGTACAGTACCATTGGAAATGATAAACCTTGTGCTGTAGTCTGTCAAGCTGCTCCTGGAGAAGTGTCTCCAATGAAATAGTAATCACCTCTCCGGTGTCATATTCAGAAAGAAGTAGACCAAACTGTAGTGTGTGACGACAAAGTGGCAGCTCTTTCTCTAGGCCTATATATTCATGGTGAGGCTAAATAAAATTTTCCATTATTGAGGATATGTAATGGTGTTCACATGATGTCCTGTATAAGTACCATACTTTATGTCATTACCTACAGGGGCAGATGCAAGGTGAATTAAGAAGATTTTTGTTTGTTTTTCGTGTCCACTTCTTGAGAGGCAGAGTACAGGTCTCTCTAGTCGACGCCCGTGGCGACCTGCGCGCGCCGGGATGAGGGATGGAATGATAAGCTGAATGAAACTGGGCAAAGATGTGGAAGGAAGCGGCCATGGCCTGGCAGAAGGTACCGTCCCAGCATTTGCCTGGTGTTGAAATTGGGAAACCATGGAAAACCATTTAAAGGACGGCCGACCATGGGGCTCGAACCCACGCGTCTACCGAGTCAGCAGATAGCTCGGCCCCATGACCTAACGCTGCGCTTTAGGAAGCGTAGCCCCTGCTGTCGCTAACTTGAAGATGAGTGGGTTCAAACCCCATCAGCTATAGTCATTTACTTTGTTTTCCTTCAATTCCCATTTTTCAAATGAGAATTGTTGCGGTGGTACCTTCTAATGGGCCATAGCTGCTTACTTTCAACTCGTTGCCCAGTATCATTCATCCTCGTTCATTTCATCTTTAATTAATTTCTCTGATTAGTTTGGCATCAACAAGGGCATCTGCTCTTAACATCCACTGCTTAATAAATTCATCCCATCTCATCCCCAACCCCTAAAATGGTAATAATTATACAGATACACAAACCTGGATGCTGTAGTTGTGCCCTGCCAACCTATCTCTTCTCGTCATTAGCACTCATAATTGGAGAGCTTATTTCCAAAATGTCTAAAATCCATAAAATGACAACACCCGAAATACCTTTTTTTTTTTTAAACATTTAGATAAACTATTTGAAATAGAGTTACCATTATAAGTTATTGTCAACATTGGCACGGACTTACAAAAATTCTTGACTATTAGAAGGAGCGATAATAGGACCACATGATGTGGAGTTAAGATATTTTGGTAGTAAAAAGTATTTTAAGGATGGTTTTAGTAAGGGAAAATAAAGTCTGATAACCTAATATACTATTATTTTCTATTTTCATTAATATTGTTTACTTGAAGACAATACCGTGTGTCATTCACACTTCCTCATAAGAAGAGTTATCTACTTGTTCATTGTTCGCACTTGCTAACAATACATTCTGTCGATATAACATTGCAGGATGCAGCTCAGTAATGCCTAACTTATGTAAGAATTAACGCCTTTTAACTTCTACTCAATAGCTTAATGTTTGTTTTTGTGGTTTGAGTATTGACAGATTCTTTTTTATTTTTAATAATGTGCGAGTTCAAATTGTTATCCCTGGATTAGTGGTACAGCAAGCTACTTTGCTTCTTGTTACCACAACACATTTCCCATACTGAATGAACACATCTGAATACAAATTTGAAGTAATCACATATTTTAAAACAATTAGCTCCATGAAATCTTGGCAAAAGCTTCCTCCATTCTACGCAGTTTTGTTTTCACGCGCCCAGAGACAAGATGAACTGGTAAATAACTACGTCCCCAAACGGAGAATGTTAAGTTTTCCTTTTGGTCCGGTACCATCACTGGTGTATTTAAGCAGTTCTTCTTAATTTTTAACTCATACTGAATATACTAGCGACCTTTCCCTGAGTGACACTCTAATTACTTCCTAAAAACTGGTAATTTATTTCCAATTTATAAATTTTTATTTACAAATTCCAGCCGAATGGTCATTAGCTTGGTATTTTTGATTGAACGTCCAAGGGCGTCACTAATACCTACGTTGGAATTTGGTAAAGAGTTTGTAAATAGCCAAATAAAACCTACAAATTTTTCTACACACTACCAGTTGCAGTGGTAGGTTCTTCTACGTGCCAGGAATCTATGACATGGAACCGCTGGCTTTACTTTCCCTCCGAAGGAAGGCATGCTGAAGGTTTTTAAGCTCTTAAAAATCCGACGACTTCGGCCAGGTTTAAACCCGTGATCTTGGACATAGCAGTTCAGCATGCTACCAACTACGCCACCGAAGCCGCGTAATTGATAAATTAAGTTAAGGATGTACGGTACAATCACAGTCAACTCTTGCTATCCACCATGTACGTGCTTTGTTTTAGGAGCAGCCATGTTGAGTCATGTGGGTTCTATGGGTCAGGAGATTGGCCAAATGGATATAAGACTTAAAGCAATTGATATAAGCCGTTTAGGAATATAATATAGTGTGACATGATAGAAGAATGCATCAAATATTTTAGCATATAAAAATATTGAAAATTTGAGACTCTTTGAAAATAAGCTTCTCAATTAAGTTCAGTTAATGTGTGGTCAAGAAGACCAAGATTAATGGCTGAGGGGATCCAACGCTCTGTCAATGCGTTACCGCATAATCTGCATGCCAAATGGCTGGACAGCGCTCGCCTGGTAGGCCTTTCATGGGCTGTAGCGCCATGGAGTTTGGTTTGGAGGTAATGTGTTAACTAAAGGGCAACTATAAGTCATACAATTTCCAACCAAATTACTTCTATATAAACCAAAATTTAAGAAATTTAGTAAAGTATATGATTTAAGAAAAAAATGAAGTTACTGAAACTGTTCAGTATTTATTTTGTCTTTATTTTTATTTTTTACAGGGCACCCAATCTTCTAATCCACACAATGATTATTGTCAACACTTTGTTGATACCGGCCAGCGTCCCCAGAATTTCATACGTGATGTTGGTTTGGCTGACAGATTTGAAGAATATCCTAAATTAAGAGAGCTCATAAAACTAAAGGTAGGCCTAAGTATATTTAAGAGGCAGCATGTTGTTGACCAAACTGGAATTACACTCAGAAAGATAACCAGGATTTTTCATTGAAGGAAAATTAGCCAGTGCTGATATGCAGGAAGTAAATCTTTTGAAGTTTTTCTGCTCTACCTCTTTTAAAAAGTTAATTTGAAAATGATGTGTGTACTGTATCAGTCTTCCACACTATAAAGTACTCCTAGCATTTCATTCTTAAAGATACTCAGTTTATTAGTTTGTGGTATTGTTCAATTGTATTACAGTAAGTTATATGAGATAAGACTGATAGGTGGTGATGAGATATATATTTCTTAAAGACCATAAAATATGATCTTAATTATACTATACGGTAGTCAAAATATGTTCTTTAAAATTTGCAAAATATGCACTAAAATTATGCCTCTAGCAACTTAAATAGTTAATACTCTATCGAAAGTTAAAACATTGCAGTGCACTCACAATTTGCTGTAATTAATGCACGAACATCTGCAGATTATCGCCGCTAGGATGAAGTCTTGAAATCTTACTGCCGGTCCCAAGCCCGGATAAAGGAGGAGGTGTACACCTGAGCGAGCCGATGACAAATGTATCTACTTTCAACAGCTAAGCAGGGAAGAACCCTGGTGGTTAAGCTAGGATGCCGTAAGGCAGCAGCCCTCCCACGAAGCTAGGAATCAGCAGGCCAGTATTGTACTATTCTGAAATTATTACACTAAAAGCACATATAGAGGGAAAGGCAGCCTGACTAATTAGATGACAAATTGGTGAGGATTACAGACAATTGGAGCACATGGAATCTGAGAGGGCTAAATGGAAAATAGAACTTGTGAAATAATTACACAAGACTAGGGTGCATTATCTTGCCGTGACCGAAACAAAGAAAAGGTTGTGAACAACTGGAAAATGGATTCCTCTTCCTGTATAGTGGTGTGCCCAAACAGAAAAGAGCCTGAGCTGGAGTAGTTACAAATGTGAGGAACTGGAAGTTTGTAAATTAAAGAATAATGACAGTGGATATTGAAGAAGAGCAGAGAATAATTTTACAGTTACATACGCCCCAGTCCACTTTCTGGTTTTAGTGGCTAACATTTTCTTCTGTTGCCCCGGAGGTCAAGGTTCGTATTTCCAGCTCTGCCAAGAAATTTAATCCATATACCGTATTTGCTCGCATATATCTCGCACCCCATTTTTAAATTGGAAAGTGCAGGAAAAGTATTCCTCACATATATCTCGCATTAATTTCTGACGCCGTCATAAAGATGATCTTAGTAATTTTAAAACATGTCTTGCCCGCAATGTTATTGTTCGTTTTTGCGGCGGTGCTTTCCTTTCTTTCACGGTGTTTGTTGTCCGTCTGTTGCATTGTCTACAAGTAGGCCTAGCAGCATTGTCTTCACGTTCCATTTTTGTTTCTCAGTTAAGTGTGATTGTTTTCTTGTGGAAATCTATCTTTTAGTTATGTAAAAACGCGGAAGTTATACGGCTGGATTTAAACTCAAAGTGATCAAATACGCAGACGACGATGGTAATAGAGCAGCTGGTCGAGAATTCATTGTGGATGAATTAGATATTCGCTACTGGCGTCAACAGAAAGACACGCTAGAAACCAATACCCAAACACAATACGGTGTTTTCAAATGTGGCGACTCAGTAAAGCAGCAATACGGGATGTGATTGTCAGCTGTTTTGTTCGCGCTCCACATGCTTTTAATAAGTAATTGTTAGGTTGGAACACTTCGAGATCTGGTATTGTTAGCCATGATAAGCTGACGACAGAAGACAATTTAATAAAGAAGGCCGTCAGTTGAACTCTTGCATGATTGGATGTAGACGTATGGTTATGGTGTTGACAGACGTTATTAAGAGCTTCTTGGAGACTATCATCGCAAATGCATTGCACGGAAGTTAGGATGATGCACGCGAGAGTAGCTCGGAGATCGGCAGCAGCGAAGGCAGTTGACAATTCCAGTCGTCTTGTTTCAATAATGCAAATTTTAAGTTGTTTTTTTTTTCTTCTTTCTGGAATAAGGTATTTTCCTCACAAATTCCCGCATATATCTCGCACCGAAGATTTTCACACTTATTTTCGGTCAGAACCGTGCTAGTTATGTGCGAGCAAGTACGGTAGTTTTTTTTTTTTTTTTTCAGGTGCTAAATGCTTTAGTATTTGTCAGTAGTAGTAGCTGTGCTTTTAACGGGTTGTTGATAGCAGCGACCGCTTGTGGGTGGGTTTGGGAGTGCCTTGTAGAGCTATTTTGTGTTATATATTTAGATCTGGTGATGCTCGCTTGATGAGTAATACTTGTCATCCAAATAAACCCCCACCATTTGTTAGAGAAGTGTGTTAATATATAAATATATTATGGAAAAATTCTTGAAGATAATGGGATGAAAAAATAATCATCATTTTCTACCCAATCTGATTATTATCTACGGACAAGGAATATATTAAGTGGTGTGTGTGAAAAATCCATAGAATTATTTTAAAGATACATTGTTCCCAAGAAGATATGAAATAATATTGTGTCTATAATCTTAAGTTATAGCGTTAAGTGTTTTTTTTTCCTATATTACATTTATGTGTTTGGTAATGGTTGTTCTTGATATCAAACTCGGTAGTAGTTATGGAGTGTGAAAATTATTAAAGGTTTCTTAAATAGAAACTACTGTGGATCTCATTAGTATGCTCTTGGCTAGGATATTTTCCATTTAATTTCTCCTAGTGTGTCTTCTAACAGAGTTTTTTTTTTCTTAAATCCCTTATTCTGTGTATCTTATGTTCCTTCAGCTTCTCCCTTATCATCCAACCTGTTTGTTAAATCATTGGATTGGATGCCATATTTATGTGGTATAATATAAACTTCTCTACCAAAGTATTGAGGATTGAACCTGGTTATCCACAGCATCTTATGAAAGATGCTGTTGCAATGCAAAACATTTTATCCAACACAAACTGTAATGACAAGAATCAGTTAAAGTGGCATTTGGTGACCCATACTGAGGCTTCTTATTTGTCAACATTCACATATAGGCAAAACACACTGGCACAGTATGTTGCAAAGAATTGATCCCAACTACCAGGCAGCACTGCTGAGAATTACAATAGTGTGACAGCGCATGCAGCTTACTAAACAGGTAAGAATACAAGTACGACATGGTGTACCAAATATTCTTGTATTCATGAGCTTTATTGCCATGAAAGTATCCGTAATACTTTTTTCAAATAGTTATACTTAACCTTTTCACTGCTAATATTGTGAGAGACAATCAAACCCCTCCATGCTGAATACATTTTTAAAAGTATGTTATCCAGATGAAGTTGCCGACGAGATATCTCGGGCGCAGCAAGGACATGACGTTCTACCGCACCTGAGATATCTCAGGCGTAGCAGTGTAAAGGTTAAATGCCATATTTAAGAACGTATGACTGATGTTCAGTTGTAATATTAATCACAATCTTCTTGAAGAAATGGTTATCCATCCCAATTCCTTTTTTTGCTGCACTTTTCCTATCACCAGTGATTCTTCCTATAGAATTATTATATGCATCAGTGCAGTCATTGGACCTTGATTTGTGGTTTCCCTTTGTATGTACTGTATATATATTTCTGAAGATCATAGTATAGTTGCCTCCAAGAGAAAATATCCGTCTGGGAACATATGGATCGTGAGCTTGGAGATATACCAGCGAATGAAAGATTGATAGTGGGTGGTGACTTAAATGGACATGTCGGAAGGAGTCGAGATACAATCGAAAGAGTACATGGAGGCTGGGGAGTAGGAGTGAGGAATGATGAAGGACATAGAATCGTGGATTGTGCGATGGCATATGATTTGGCGATTGTGAATACATGGTTCGAGTAAAACACAGGTCAATATATGACTTACAAGAGTGGGACCAGACCAGAGAAAGCCAGATTGACTTCTTAATGTGTAAAAGGTCTCAATTAAGGGAAATCCAAAACTGTAAAGTTTTTAATGGTGAAGCAGTGGCAGCACAGCATAGGACGGTAGTCATGGACTGGAAAATGAGGATTAGGAAGAAAGGCAGACCTGTGCGAGTCTTAACAAAAATTAAGTGGTGGAGATTAAATGAAGAGGCGTTGAAGGACCAGTTTAACTCTTATACGCTCAGCGAGCCGATCTATCGGCTTGAGTGGCTTGGCTTAAAACACTCACGGTGCCGATCTATCGGCTCTGTGCTGGAATAGCTGTATTAGTGACTAATTGGAC
This sequence comes from Meconema thalassinum, assembly GCA_946902985.2. Lineage (NCBI taxonomy): Eukaryota > Metazoa > Arthropoda > Insecta > Orthoptera > Tettigoniidae > Meconema > Meconema thalassinum. The sequence goes on from OX336388.2 coordinate 1,205,716,653, forward strand.
TCCCAGATGGCAGGAGAAGATTGGCATAGTAGCATTTGAGTTTGGTTTACACTTTTCTCGACAGATAGAGACACTACATTGCCGTATTGGTATGAAACAAATTAAATTATAAAGCCGCGTATGAATGTTTACCGCATGGCGGGTTGACCTGTTCTGTGTGCCAGTCAAGTCATATTTTGCGCTTAAAATTACGTGTTCGGCATTGTTATTTTGTTTCCATTTTAATACTAGTTTATTATTTGTTATATTTTGTTTATATTGAGCGTTTATCTGTGTTATCAAGTGAAGTGTAGCGTTTATTATTTCGTGTTATTACGTTTTCGTGGCGAGTGTAGGCCAATTTTATTTCAATGGCCGGGCCGAGTTCTAGGCTAAATGATTGTGAAGTATTGGATTATTTAGAGGCTATAGACGATGACAGTGACTTTATTGCAGAGAGTGATTCTGATTTTATAGAAAGTGATGATAGTGCCCCAGAAATTTCCACAATAGCTGCTCACAGATTATCTGACAGTGATCATGATGCTGATGATATTATGAATGATGGGGACTACACAGAGGCTCTGTCGCCTGAAAATCCTCTCCCTCTCCCATTTCAATATCATGAATTATCTGGTCCTAAACACATGCCACCTCCTGATTCTCTTCCAACAGCTTATTTCCTTTTGTTTTTCACAGATTTTCTTCTTTCTCTTATGGTGACAGAATCTAATCGGTATGTCCAGCAGTTCATCACCAGTAAGGGAGATAATGTTCCCACCCCTCTAAAGAATTGGGTTAGGATCACAATGTCTGAAATGAAAGGATTCATTGCATGCCTTCTAAATATGGGTATCAATAGAAAACCAACCATTGCCTCTTACTGGTCCACTATGCCTTCTCAATTCAGCCCATGGTTCCCTAAAATGTTTTCTACACATAGGTTCTCTCACTTGCTGCGATTCTTTCATCTTGTCAACAATGAGGGGATGCCAGGGCCTGGAGAAACAGGATATGATCCCTGTGCAAAATATCATCCTCTAGTGGATCATGCCAACAGGGTATTTAGGCACCACTATACACCACATCAGCTTGTGGGGACTAAAAATAAAACTAGCCTTCTCCAATACCTGCCGAACAAACACCACCATCGCTGGGGTATCAAATTTTGGATGCTGTGTGATTCAGTTTCAAATTACTGCCTGTTTTTTTTTTTTTTTTTACCTATAGAGGTGCCAGATCTCAAGAAGACAGAGACAATATCATAAAGCATGGTTTGGGATACATTGTTGTGAAGAAGCTTTTAGTCATGGGTGGCTACCTCAACAAGGGTTATCATGTCTTTGTTGACAATTACTTTATGTCTGTACCATTTGTACGCCATCTCTACTAGCTGGGTACATACATAACAGGAACTGTTAGGAGGAATAGGAAATATTTGCCTCAGAATTTTAAAAATAAATTTGCTGTTGGACTGAAACAATATTTTAGGTCAGGTCCAATGTTAGCATGTGCATTCCAAGAGAAAAAGTCCCAGAAAAACCCAGTCATGCTTCTATCTAGCCATGCAATAGCACAAGAACAGGAAATTCCAGCAACCCACAACAGTGCCAACAGCAAAACTAAACCAGCAATAATAACATCTTATAATAAATGTATGGGTGGGATTGACACATCTGACATGATGTTGTATAGCTACCTCGATGAGAGGCGAACTGTACGTTACTGGAAGAAGGTGGCTTTCAATATCATTGCTAGAATGGTACTAAACAGTTACATTCTTTATAAGGAAAATAATAAGGGAGCAGGGAAAATAAAATCTAGACTGAACTATACAGTGTCAATAATTGAAAGCCTAGGGGAGGAATGGATTTCTACAAAATTAAGTGCGATTAATGATCAAAGAGGACCAGTGGGGGTGAGAAAGCTTCCTGAGAAGAAAGAATCGAACTGCGTTGTATGCAGCACCAAAGAAAAGAGGAGGAGGGCCAGAACAGTATGCACTAGGTGTAGAGCTCAGCAACTTGAAGTGTGACCCTGCGTGAGCGCTAGCTCCGTCAGCCAGAGTGACAGAGAGTACAGCGGGCTTGTAGTTCGCATTTTTTCCGGGGTTTCAGTTGGAGTTGCTGCGCTCTAACAAGGGTTTGCATGGAGAGTGCTTCCCTAAGCACAAGTGCTGACCCAGGAAGGTACGTGTACAGTTCTTTACATTAGGTGCTATATTTCATGGCTGGATAAGAATACAAAAAATAAAATTATATCATGTTATACAGAATTAATTGCTCTTGTTTTCAGTATGACTGGTCAAGAAGATCACTAAAGAACAGATTACTTTCTTAGTATTTAAAAACATATTTTTATTTTTTGTAATTTATTTTCCAAGTTTCAATATTTTTTTTATGGTAAAATATGTCTTTAACAATTTTGGGATATATTCTTCCTAAAACTACATTGAATAATGTGCTAGTGTGATTTTTTTCAATTTTGTATCTGTAGATCTCTTTATGCAGTGATTTTTTACATTTTAACATGCATAATCATGAAAAATGGCCTGAGTGTTTTGGACATGACTAGTGAATATAGCCTGAGAGCAAAAGGGTTAAAGAGAAAGTACTCAATGGAGTGGTTCCTTGCAATGATGTGCAGGAGTGGTGGGCGCACAACAGCAGTTTGATAAGGAGGGTAGGAACTGCAGTGCTAGGGAGAACTGGCAAGAAACCACTAGAAACATGGTGGTGGAATGAGGAGGTACAGAAGATCGTGAAAGCCAAAAGTGATGCAAAGAAGTTATGGGATAAATCAGGTAGACAAGAGGATAAAGACAACTACACGAGATGTAATAAGGAAGCAAAGAAGGTAGTAGCACAGTCAAAGGCACAAAGGATGGATCAGCAGTACAAAGAGTTGGAAACTACAGAAGGTGAAAGAAACATTTTCAGAATAGCGCACGCGAGAGTTAATGACAAGAAGGACTACACCCAAATAAAGCAGATCGAAGATGAAAATGGTCTAGCATTAACGGACCATTCCGACATCAAGTGCAGATGGAGAAACTACTATGGAAAACTTCTCAATGAAGAGAACTCAATGGTATATTTAGTTGAAGGAGAACAACACCAGGGTCTGACAATGCATATTAGAAGAGAAGAAGTAACATTAGCACTTAGGAAAATGAAAAATGGAAATGCAACAGGACCCGGTGAAATACCACTTGAAGTGTAGAAGTATCTGGAGAAAGATGGGATCAACATGTTGCTGGATTTAATGCAAAAAATGTACTCTCGGGAAACAATACCTGATGAATGGAGGGAAAATATTTTAGTGCCTATATATTGTGCCCGCTGGCCGAAGGTTTCGGGGAGCCACCGGTTTCAAATGACCCTTCCGAGAGACCCTCTTCCAGTTAACACACAAGTATAGGGGACGATACATTCATAGGCTGGTGTAGCACAAAGTCTGCACTCGGGGGTGTCGGGAATTAGTGAGGTTCGATCTTTAACCAGCTCAGAGGAATGCATCGATAACAAAACTAAACAAGAAAAGAGAGGTCAGTCTTATGTTAAAATCACAAATAAATTTTATTCAGAATAGATCCCTAGCCTAGCATGAGAGTTGCAAAACGGCTAGTCCGATACTATTCTGCCCTGAAAGAAAATATATTTTAAAAAAAGTCCTAAACAAGATCTAAATTACTCTCATGGTCCTAATACAAAATTCGACTAAAATGTACAAGCTAAGAGAATGGCACGTAAGATCGGCCCTAAGCAATTACATCGAAATGACTACGGGAGGATCAAACATCAAAAGAATCTACAGCAAAGCAACACATTTACTTGTTTACAAATACTAGAACATTTACATTTAGTAGCAAGGGGAAAATTTGTCCTATGCTATGATGGTGCCATCTCTAACATTTATCTTTAGAGTTAAGTGTTTAGCTAGTCCTAAATATCATTAATTAATAAACGAGATGTGTTTATTACTAAGAAAATCAAGCTATGTGCACAATGTTGCTGAATAAAAAAAGCTATGCTAATACAACACAAATGCATACAATAATTCAGCACTCCTATGATTGTGCAATTGGCACTGCCTGCATACTCGATTTGTTACTGTTCGTAACAAACGGTCATAGTGTCAAAGTGTTAAGAAAGTAGAAAAATATAGGAAAGCCTGCAAATGCGATAGTAATTAAACAATTACATCGACTCATATTGCTACTAATCTGATGTGTGTGCTTCTGTTATCACATCACCAATAGTTGTCGACTATTCATGTGAAAATGTATCAAAATGTATCTAAAATAGGTTAACAATATCTAAGTGTTAACATTTGGTCAAGAAAATAGTTTATTTTTAATGTTTAGAAATTTTATTTAGACTCAGGGGGTATTATAAGATTCGTTAGTTTTCAAAACCCTATTTTTGATTATTAAAGCTTCACACAATTATTTATCCCTGACAGTATTGTTGTTCAGTTTATGGACCTTTAAAAGCGTTCAGTGTATTTAGGTAACGTGTGTATCCAACTTAAGCAGAATAACTCAATAGTTTAATAGTTTACTAGACACCCTGTGTCTTCACCAATTACTTCATAATTATTAGACATCCTGTGTCCTCACCAATTACTTTACTCTTATTTCGGATTCATTGATCCAGGCGCCCTTGGTTTGGTACGACTTCAAATAGTTCATTACCACCGGTATAACCACAATAACAATGTCGGAGGTATTAATCCACCGTCACGACTCATATGATACTCTCATAACGTTAATTTACAAAAGTGGGGATTCCTAATTGATACACGTTTGAAATGCTGGTAATAAAGATTATGTGTACAGAAAACACATCCTGACAATGCTTTAAATAAACATGAAGGCTTCTGATACAAGCTAAAAGTGTGTGTGAGCATTTATAAAATTGCCTCTTCCCTGAATAAGGTCCAACCTGCGTTCATTTGGTTACGAAATACAGTTGCATTCATTGCCTGCGTGACTTCTCTTAAAGAAATAAACCTATTTTCAAGTATTGATCTGGCCAACAAATGTGAATAACGGAACTCTGCGTTCCACTTGTAGTAATGTTAAGAATCTCACAGCCTTCTAAACAAAATACTGATGCATTGCCTAGAATCGAGTGTGCTGTGTAGTGGGTTTGGCTCGTAACCTTGGCCTCGATTTAACATCTGCCAAACTAGTTAATTTGTCATCAGCTTGACAAAATAAAAGTTGACAATAACTGTTTTGAAATGATACGAAATGAGCATTGAAAATCCAGCCTTCCTGGCGTCTATAAATGTTTAATAAAACTATTACTTTCCTCACGCGTCTTATAATTAACTACCTGCATTGTGCACGTAAATAAATGAAACCAAATTAAACTAATCTACTGTTTCCAACTCATTACAATACGCTACAAATACTTGATCTGACTTACAGATGCAGCGTCACTTGGTTCGAGACCCGCCATGAGATGTTATATGCGGTCTCGTGTATGGCTTTAGATTATCTTCTCATTGTATTTGGACATCTTCCGCTGCCAATTCCCCACGCATGATTTAGAAATCACATGCCATCGCGTGGTTGGGGTTGTATTTAAAGATCTGATGGTTTAGCATGATTGTAATGTTAGCGTTGGTAATAATGTAGCACATAATTAACGAAAACTTGTGCGCACTGAAGCTAATATGCGGTAAAAAATTGTCCATTTTCACTCCGCCACTGGCTCGAGTCTTGTCGCTTGTGCGACACTCACTCGTGACTTTTGCACTGATATTTACAGAAAATATTAACATAAAATATTAAACCAAAAATACTGCCCATCCGGCACACAAAGATTGTACTCGTAGATTTTGTACAGTTATTTAATTACACAGTTTATGTAACACTGAAGTGTGTGTGTGTGTGACCATGCGGTCACCTCGTAGAATGAAATTATTTCACAGTTTATGTAATGATGAATGTCTCCAATCTTTAAATTGTTAAATAATGCCATGATGGCTATCCATGAGAAAAATATCCACTGATTTTTCGTGCCACATGGTTTCCCTTCACGGATGTACTTTTACTTGTGCTCCAACATGCACATCGATGTTACCTCATCCAAAGACAAATAGCAACTGGTGTTACCAAATATGGCGTGCTCTGAGGATATGAGCTGGCCGCGTAAATTGATAGTTTCATTGATTTACGAAGTATGCTGTACTTCAAATATGCAGAATTACTTGGTTATAATTATAATTGATTTTTGGAATGTCCAAAATATATAAACATATGATCATAAGCGATATTACTTCAGCTTCTTCCCGCCGCTCGCAGGGTATGTTCAGTTACATTCCAGCATAAGTTTTAGTCTCTGTTATCTGAGCAAACATGCGTCAACGGGCGCAATATAAAGAGAAGGGGGATATTCAGGACTGTGCTAACTACAGGGGCATTAAGTTAATGTCCCATATCATGAAAATCTGGGAAAGAGTGATAGAGAAGAGGATCCGGGATGAGACTAGCATTGGTGAGGAACAATTAGGCTTCATGCCAGGAAAAGGGACCACAGGCGCAGTGTTTGCCCTGAGACAAGTAATGGAAAAGTATCGTGAAAGACAGAAGGCATTACACTTCGCATTCATGGACCTAGAGAAAGCATATGACCGGGTGCCCCGGGGAGAAGGCTGGAGATGTTTACGAGCGAAGGGTGTCCCAGAGAAGTACGTGCAGTTGGTTCATGAAATGTACAAAGAAGCAAGAACTCAGGTTAGAAGCAGTGTTGGACTTACAGATTGGATTCCAGTTCGAGTAGGTTTACACTAAGGTTTGGCTTTAAGTCCATATCTGTTTGACCTAATTCTGGACGAAATGTCTTGTGGATTAAGAGACCAAGCCCCCTGGTGCATGATGTTTGCAGTACGACCAAAGATGTCGTAGATGAAAAACTGGAACAGCCTTGGAAGACAGAGAATTCAGAATTAGCAGGAAGAAGATGGAGTATATGAGGTTCAATACAGATCAAGACTGTGAGATCAGAATGCAAGGGGAAATGTTAAGTAGAGTGGACGAGTTCAAATACCTGGGTTTGGTGGTGACTGGAGATGGAAATCTGGATGTGGAAGTGTCACACAGGATTCGGTAGGATGGATGAACTGGAGGAAAATGTCAGGAGTGCTCTGTGACTGCAGGATCAAGGTTAAGGGAAAAATATATAAAATTGTCATAAGACCTGCATTGCTATGGCTCTGAAACATGGCCTGCACGCAAAACGCACACAAACAGGCTTGACGTCATGGAAATGAAAATGCTCAGGCGGATGAGTGGGGTGACTAAGCGTGATAGAGTGGAAAATGTCAAAATAAGGGGAACATTGAAGGTTGTGGAAATATCTAAGAAGATACAAGAAAGGCGACTTCAATGGTACGGGCATGTGAGAAGAAGGGAAGAATTCTACGTGGGGAGGAAGATGGTAAACATGCAAATACAGGGAGTGAGAATACGAGTCAGACCTAAACGAAGGTGGATGGATTGTGTACAGGAGGTCCTCAGAGAAAAACAGTTGTCAGAAGAGGATGTGCATGACCGGGTTAAATGGAGGGGACCTGTCAGAAACATCGACCCCACATAGGAGTGGGAATGATGTAAAGAGAAAGAAGAAGATAGTATAGTTGCCTCCAACGGTAAAAAGCCTTGGGCCCCCTAAGTCATAATGCTGACTTGTACCCACATATTAGTGAAAGGACATTAGAAATTAGAGGAGAATTCTCCAGAAGATCCTCGGTCCTGTAAAGGTAGTTGAAGAATTTCGTAGGCGACATAACTCCCAGCTCTACGAACATATAGAGAAACTATCTGATGGTGCGAGAAAAATGAGAATAGCCTTTTATGGCCATGTAGCGAGATTACCTTCCACAAGATTGACCAATCGTTTGCTCTGTTTCTGGCACAGTAAGAAGGTTCGTACCACGTGGTTGACGGAAACTGAAAAGGATATTAACGAACTGGAAATATCAGATCTGCCTGACAAACAGGCTGTGAGGCGTGCTTTGAAGGAAGCCCATGGTTTTCAGGAAAAACCTTGGAAGAAAGGTACCCCCTGGACTACTGAAAGAAAGGAGTTACACCGGCAGAAAATGCGTCAATACTGGGCGAAGTTCAAGACCCTCCAGTTGAATAAATGTGGTCCTAAGGAAGCCAATTCGAGAGGAGAAGAAGAAAGGACATAACAAAGATTTTAAAAGAGAATTGCTCAACATGGTGGTAGCTATCACAAGGAGTGATCCCCCTTAGGCCCCTTTCACATTGGGCCACTCGGGACTCATGTTCGCAAAACGCGCTAAAATATTGTTTGGGCTACTGCATACGCGGGTTTCCACCCCGCCAATTTCTTTCCATTTCAGCCATGGATTTAGAGGAGATTGGTGAGGACTTGCTTCAAAAACAAAAGAAACGCCTTGGAGAATGAAGATTTTAGTTTCATCCTTTATTATGCGATCGATCTAATAAATGATTATTTTCCACTTTATATCATGATCTACTCAACAGGACACAGAAAACGTCACATTTTTACAGTCAGGTGAGAAACCTACTATGGGACAGCAACATACCCCTGAAAGTTAAATTAACCATGTTCAATACTTTGTACCAATTCTGGTGTATGGACTGGATAAAGACCTTAACAAAATCCAAGCAACAGAAATGAAATTAGTTAGTTATTGTTGTTTTAAGGGGCGGAACTACGAGGTCATCTGCCCCTTAAATGAAATTCATTACAACCATGAATCAAAAGACCAGAAAAGACAAGATCAGAAACGAAACAAAAAAAAAAAAAAAAATCAAAAAAACGAAAGAAGAACAGGCCAAGCTTGAAACGGGTCTCTTGAGTGTGGAGCTTTGAGACGCCCATTAAATTATTGCAAGGGCGCTCCCGGGTTGGAAATCCCAAAAAGAAGGTCCTCTCTCTTTCGTTTTTTGGTGACGTATTTGGTCTTTACAGTAATCAGCTTCGTACCTCCAGCAGGAGATCATAAACAGCCAGACCCTCAATTATACCAGCATCTTCAACATACCACTTTATATTCAGTGGAGTGATTTTATAAGAATAAACATTGGAACCTAGTCGAATATTTTCAAGGTCATAAGGACCCATAGTGAACATCGTAAATTATATTTGCCGACATGAACTTCAAGTGATCTATATTTTAATATGTTAATTTTAATGTGTTTTTTATCATATGTGCTGTACTAGTTCTTATCCCCCTCTTTTGGATGTGTCTGTTCGTATTTATTTCGCCTTATCATTCCTCATTTACATCACTTTCATCTTCATCCATTTCATGTTAGATTCAACTTCAAGATATTTTTTATGATACTGATAAGTGCTGCTCTATGTATGGCTGATGAAGGGGCTAGCATAAGCTCCGAAACATGTACCACATGGGTCTAATGTAACCCTTCAATGTTTAATTATAAGTATTGATCAGGCAGATTCTCTCTTCCTTTTAATATTTAATTGACAATCAAAACGGAACCATGTCTAAACCTAATGATTTGTAAGGTTACGCTGTGCAAACCGTTAAAAATATCTAAATACTATGAGTGTAAGAATTGTTCAGCATGAAAAGTTCTACAAAAAAGTCTGCGAGACCATATCTCTATCTTCAATACATCGCCTACTATAAGTTTTTTTTACGTTTTCATTTCTTCCAACCATGTCCGTTCAAATACTGAGGCAACAGTTTACGAGCTAGCTAAGGGCGAGTCTATCACTCCTGTTACAGCCTAACTAGCGGGTGAACCTATTACCCCAGATACAGCCAGCAGCAAACCGTCGAGTCGTGTTAATCCTTCAGAGAAGGGCGGTTGTGTTTGGAGGTTCCCTGGAGGTGCAACTCGGCTTTTCTTCGCCTGTGAACTTTCTGTTCCGCAAAATACACAGTCAAGTTAAGATTGGACGTTTGGAGGATTTGTGTTGCATGCACCTCATCATTACCTGGAAGTGCAACTCTACTTTTCTTAATTTCGCCTGTGAACGTTTCGTTCCGCAAAATACACAGTCAATTTAAGATTGGACGGAAGGGGTATTTATGTTTCATGCACCTCGCCATTCTTAAATTAGGTCTGACAAGAATTCGTTATATTTAATGGTCCAGTCAGTGATTTTAAGCCATCATGCCGAGATGTAAAACGGATATAGGTCATAGTTCATTGACATCGGGAAAAAAAAGCGCTTATCACGTACCAATGAAACAGAGCAACAAATAATTTCTCGATTGTCACAAAAGAAAGAAAGACTTCGTCCTCGGCTCCTTCAAACCGTTGCTCAAGAAGAACACAGTCTGAACCACGATCAGAAACAAGTTTATGATACCATCATATCTAGCATCACTAAGAAGGAAGTTAAGATATATTTTCTCGATGCCCCTGGAGGCACAGGCGAAACGTTCTTGATTAATTTGTTGCTCGCCAAAGTGAGGCCTGGTGCTAATATTGCTCTTGCCGCCGCATCATCTGGAATTGCAGCCACTCTTTTGGAAGGGGGAAGAACAGCACATGCAACATTTAAACTTCCTTTGAAAGTCAGCAGTAATGATGGAAGCGTATTGGGCCCAACATATTACCCCCCCCCCAATATAAGCACTGAGTGGCAACTCCGCGAGACATCCTAGCCCAGAGCACTGCACTGCGCGGCCACAAGGTTGAGTGACGTCACGCGTATCTGAATTCTATCTCCTCCAGAGCGCGCTCCCACCGACCACGTGCTCAGTCCTTGTATACGGCAATTTGTCACATTGAGGCAAGCAGACAGAGGCATTTAAGTGCGCATGCAGGACACTACTCCGTTGTGCGGATCGTGAGTGGTTTTATATCCGGTCGTGTTTGCGAAGGGCCGTGAATGCAATATCACTGTGTATCGGGAGTGGATTGTATTAGAGTCTATGAAAGACCCTATAATTACGTATCGCCGGAGATACCGTGCGCAATCGAAACATTAGACGGCCGAGTTTTGTGTGCATAATTGTGAAAATGCTTTTGGCTGGAAAACGAAAGAATTAACTTTACATGCGGACTACATTACGGCATCTTGTATCAACAAACGTTCGGGAACAATTGAGCACTTCCCATCGTAGGACGACCCGCTAATGCATTTTGTGATTTGAGGATGCAAAATGAATTTCAGGAATAGCTGTGAATGCTTTCAACTGACTGCCAATATACAGCTTGTGAAGACTAGTTGATAGAAAGAGTCGTGTTCCAATATGAACTGTGCGTGGCGCAGAGACTTGTTATTTCCAGAATGGAATTAGGACTTTTTCCGACTTGTGCTGTTGGAGTGTCTGTGAGAAATTTGGAAATGGAAATATTTACTGAAAATATGGAGCACTAAGCCGGTACATAAGGGAACGAGACGGAGTGATAGCCACGCCAGAATGAAGCCATGATGACCACATCGAGGGAGATGGAGATAGCCACCATGGGGCTGGAAGGTCCCGGGTTCGGTTCTTGCAAGAAATTTGGAAGAAGACCGAAGATGGATTCCTGCAGCTTTGGATTTGGGGGCGGATGGTACTGGATGAAGATGGGGATTTCTTCACTGGATCCGGATATTCTTCACACCAGGAACATAGGCCTACTAACCTTGTACCATACTTCCTTATTTCTTCGAGTTGGTGAGCCAGAATGTTTTTTCATTTAGTAGTTGAGTGGTTTGACTACTCAGTATTACTCTATATCATGGAATTGAGCTAATATTGAACTAAAGTTGAATTGGAAGTAGAATTGAATTTAGATAAGATAGTGAAGGTATTGGATTAAGCAAATCAGTGGTGAATTATTTGATTCATGATCATTATTATCATTAATAGCCAGATTTATTCTACGTCTACGAAGGATATCTGATGTAATATTTCCCATGGATGGGCCATTGGATGTGGAAGGACATAACCCACATTGCCTTATTCTACGACCCAGTTAATATTTTTCGGATATTCTATAAATCCATCTCAAATTCGGATGATAGGATTTTGCTACTTGGACATTGGAACTTCATAGGAGCAAGCCTATAGTTTTGGTCGAATACTTCATAGTCTATTCGACTGTATTTTCGATGGAATATGCTAGATGCCTGTAACTAATTTGATATTGAGAGCTATAGTAAAATTCAGGTTTAAATTCTTGGATCTTAACTGCAGATATTGGCGGATATTATTATGATTTGCTAAGTATGATTATCAGTTCAATACTTTCATATTTTTTTCTCCCATACTCTTTGCTTTGGGCATTTGAATTATTTCAAGCACTTTTTGCTATTTTTGCTTGAACGTTTATACATTTGACATTGCTTCTAGTCAGGCCTACATTATATTATAATTTATACAGGCCAATGATGTGATCAAAGGGAAACCATAATGATTATAGGGTAATAATTATACATTTTTCTGCACTAAAACCGTGAAGTTGGTGTGTTTATTTAAAAAAAGAAAAGAGATTTTAAAAAATAATAAAAGAAAATAATTTAAGGTGATAATTCACATATGCTGTGAACAATTCAACAATGGTTTGAAGATTAATCTTGGTGTTTAATAAAAAAAAAGAACGATAGTAGAATAATGAATCACTTGGTGAATATAAAAAAAGATATATATTACTTATAATAATAATTATTGGAGGCTGGATTTAGACAGCTCCTTAACCCGGTCCATGAGGCAATTATAATTGGCTACATGGATAATTCTTGCCAGACGCGTCCACGTCGCGGGGGTGGGCAACGGTACTGTAATATACCATGGAACTACAGTACCAGCTAAGTTCTGGTGAGGACCCAGTCCTATGGGGTATAACATAGGCCCCGTGCACAGGGTTACGTGCGAAGACCTCAACGGAATCTGCAGCGGAGAAGATGGACTTCGGAACGGTGGAGATTTCGGAAGAGGCAACCCAGTACTCAGGGAAGAGTATAAGTACAGCATCAATCGGCAGCGTCTGTTTCCCAGGTTAGGGGCGGCTGCGAGGGCGTCTGTTTCCCATGTTAGGGGCGGCCTGTATAATAGCTGGCAGTAGCTTCATAAAATGCCTTTGGGAGTGGCGACCCCATCGTAATAATAGCCTAAAATGGAAATGGCACTTCAAATGATTCGGAGAAGGTTAGGGCGTACCCTGCAGGCGACGCGCAGTTCTTTTGGTACTGGGGGAACTGTGAGAAATGGGCGACCAGTAACCGAAATGAAAGTGGGAATCATGAATGTCATGACCCTGACAGGCAAGGTGGAGGAGGTGATAGACTTCATGGAGAGGGAGAATGTTGGATTGATGGGGCTGAGTGAAGTGAAATGGAAAGGTAAAGGAAGGAAGAAATTGTGGAACGGATATAGCCTACATCATACTGGAGTGGTGGCGAAGAGGCAAAAAATGGCGTGGGACTGATAACCTCAAAACAACTGGAGGAGTATGTTGAAGTGGTCGAGTGTGTGAGTGACAGAATAATGAAAATTAGAATGAAGATGAAAAATGACGTGATGGACTTCATACAAGTGTATGCACCACAGACTGGAAACAGAGAAGAAGATATTGAAGTATTCCTGGAGGATGTAGAAAGAGTAATTTCAGATGTAGAAGTGGTGATCATGGTAGATATGAATGCACAAGTCGGAAACGAGAGACAAGGAAAGGAAGAAGTCATTGGACCATATGGATATGGGAAAAAGAACCGGGAAGGAGAGGAACTTGTAAACTTTTGTGAAAGGAATGGACTGATAGTGGGTAATTCATGGTTTCGGAAGAAAAACAGCAGGAAAATTACGAGATATGGTTGGGGCGATAGAAGAACAAAATCAGTAATTGACTACTTTCTGGTGGAAAGGACTAATCGCAGAAAGCTGATAGATGTGACAGCTTTACCAGGAGAAGCATTTGATGGGGACCACAGAGCTGTGGTGGCAAAATTTAGATGGGAAAAATTGGAAAACCTAAAGGAGAACAGCGAAAGTAAAATAAAAGTATGGAAATTGAAAGACAAAATTGTACCGGAAGATTTTCAGGAGAGATTGAAGCAACAAATCCCAGTTACTGAAGTGGAAAACATAGAAGAGGAATGGTCCCACTTTAAAACGGCATTTGTTGGTGCAGCAGAGAATGCTTGTGGTAGGACGTCAACAAGAGTGAAAGAGACGGAGACACCGTGGTGGACTGAGGAAGTGAGGAAAGCAGTGAAAGAAAAGAAGTCTGCATGGAAAGAATGGAACCAAGATCAAACAGAAGAAAGCAAAAGGAAGTATCACGACAGCAAACGGAGGTGTAAGAAAGTGGTAGGAGAAGAAAAGAAGAAAAGTTGGGAAGAATTTACACGATGAATGGAAACAGATGTAAGTGGCAGTAAAAGGATGCTGTATGGGCTTCTAAGAAGTAAGAGGAAAGAAAGAGTTACCACAAAGCTGGTGAAAAAGTAAGATGGAGAGTTGTTAACACACCCAGAAGAGATACAGGGACGATGGAAGGAGTATTTCGATAAGCTATTGAATGTGAGCAATTGTACTGGTGAGATGGAAGTGACACAACCTGACGACTCTATAACAGAAGATGATATAACAATGCTGGAGGTGGAATTAGCAGTACAGAAAATGAAGATGGGAAAAGCAACAGGGGTGGATGAAATCAGTGTAGAAATGATAAAGGCTGCTGGACCTGTTGGTATGCAATGGTTGTATCGACTGCTAAAGTGTGTGTGGAAACGGAAATGTGTACCAGAAGACTGGGAGAAAGGGCTAATAATACCAGTGTTTAAGAAGGGGGACAAGAAGGTGTGTGATAACTATAGAGGGATCACCCTCATATCACAGATAGTAAAATTACTGGAAAGGATATTAGAAAGAAGAATGAGAAGAAAGGTGGAAGGAGAGTTGCAAGAGGAACAGTATGGCTTCATGAGTGGAAGATCCACAGTGGACCCAATCTTTAGCTTGAGGCAGGTGATGGAAAAGAACTGGGAATATGGAGAGGATTTGATCATGACTTTCATAGATCTAGAAAAGGCATATGATAGTGTCCCCAGAGAGAAGGTATGGGAAACCATGGTTAAGAAGAGACTGGGAAGAGAAATGTTGGAAATGGTGCAAGCAATGTACAACAACTGTGTTAGCAGGGTACTGACCCAAGTTGGAAAGACAGATTGGTTTAGGAACAAGACTGGACTAAGACAGAGGAGTGTGCTGTCACCCCTCTTGTTCATAATGGTGATGGATGAAATTGTAAAGGAAACAAAGGAAGCATATGGACATAAAGAAATGAAGTTACTGTTATTTGCAGATGATATTGTGGTCTGGGGAAGGAACACCGAAGAAGTGCAAAAACAACTAGATGCACTGAACGAAAATATTCAGAAGTATGGCCTGAAAATCAGTATAGAGAAAAGCAAGACCTTGGTGATGACGAGGGGAAAGACAAGGAAAGGGCACGGTGAAGATTGGAAGTCAGAGTTTGGAAAATGTGGACACGTTCAAATACCTAGGAAGTGAATTGATGCAAACTGGTAGGTTGGACATGGAGATTGGCAGGAGGGTACAGCAGAGCAATGCATTCTATCAAAGTGTAAGAAAACTTGTTTGGGATAAGGAAGTACCAAGGGAAAGCAAGGAGGTAATGTATAAAATGTACTATGTTCCCATATTAACTTATGCAGCTGAGACTTGGACCCTGACAAGCAGGCAAGAGAGTAGAATCCAAGCCAGTGAAATGAAATTCCTAAGAAGTATGATAGGAAAGACAGAGTGAGGAATGAAGATGTTAGGAAGGAAGTTGGGATGGGAAAACTAAATGAGAGAATTGAGAAGAATAAACTAAGGTGGTTTGGACATGTAAAGAGGATGGAGGAAAATAGAATACCAAGACAGATGCTGGAGGCAAAGTGCAAGGGTGAGAGAGCAAGCGGAAGACCTAGAACAAGGTGGATTGATTCAGTTAAGAACAGCGTAAGAAAAAGAAATCTGGACTGGGATAAGATCGTGGACGAAGAATGGTGGAAGGAAAGTGGAGAAGTGCCATAAATACCCCGACCCGGCAGGAGCTGGATAAGGGGAAATGATGATGATGATGAATCATTATTGGTGTGAGGTCATTCAAAACTGCATGACGACGTAAAGTATAGGCAATTGATTGTAAATTAAGCATTGATATAAGCATATAAATGATAGTCTAATCACTTTGCATTTAACCCTACGTTGGTCGACAAGTGAGCGCGACGCTCACTTTTAATTTTATTTTGCTTTAATTCAGCATAGGTTGGCAGTTATGGTCTGAAACTATTAATAGCTGTCGTCTGGAATGTGAGGTGTGGGGAGGTGGCCAGCCGAGCAGCTACGTTATCTCCAGTCGTGTCCTTGACACCTAACTTCACAGAACTGCACGCGAGTGAGCGTGGCGCTCACCCGTCGACCACCTGTGTAACAATTGTTTTTACAAAAGTCAGTTTTTTTCTAGGCATTTATTTGTGATTTTAAGCATATTTTAAATTGCATGTAGTTTGTTGCTGAATCCCATAATATGAGTGAAGAGCCATGAATTGTGCAGTGACTGCAGGAAGAGTGTGAAGGAGAGGACACTGTTGGAGATGATTATTTATCTTCTGATCAAGAAGATGATATTATAAATAATAGTGACCACGACTCTGCCAGTGAACATTCAGTTGAAGGAGAAGAAGAGGCAGGTGTTACTTTCTCTTCTGGGCCAACCTACATTGGTAAAGACAAAGTTACGTTGTGGATTAAGCATGCGCCCTCTCAACGTAGATGCAGGTTAGCAAGAAATATTGTTTTTCAACTTCCGGGAGTAAAAGGTGAAGCTCGGAATGCAACAACAATATTAGAATCATGGAGTCTTTTCTTTTCCGATGTAGTTATTGAGGAGATAACTAAACACACAAATATTCGTCTAAGGAAAATTTGGCAAAATTACAGCCGAGAGTCTGATGTTATAAGGAGATAACTAAACACACAAATATTCGTCTAAGGAAAATTTGGCAAAATTACAGCCGAGAGTCTGATGTTATAGATACGAACGTTGAAGAAATTAAGGCTCTTATTGGACTACTCTACTTGGCAGGAGTGTTAAAATTTTCTCACCTGAACGTATTGGACTTATGGGCGACTTATTTGACTGCTCCTGAAGTATTTCGAACGGTAATGACCTACAGGCGCTTTTATTTATTGTTACGCGCACTTCGTTTTGATGATGAAGCCACAAGACAAACAAGAAGAGCTAGGGATAAGATAGCCCCCATAAGGAACGTGTTTGATAGTTTCGTGGACCGATGCTTGAAAAATTACAGTGTCAGCGAGTATGTAACTTTGGACGAAATGCTTGAGTCGTTCAGAGGAAGGTGTTTGTTCAGACAATATATGCCCAAGAAACCGGCGAAATATGGTTTGAAGACGTTTGCTTTGGTCGATGCTAAGATGATGTATACATGTAATCTAGATTTATACTGTGGTACCCAGCCAGAAGGACCATTTTCACTCGACTATAGACCTCATGCAGTTGTGAAAAGATTAACTGCACCAATTCACGGTTCTGGGCGTAAAGTAACCATGGATAATTGGTTTTCGTCCGTTCCTGTCGTAAATGAACTAGTTTCCCTAAACAAACTGACAGTGGTAGCTACATTTAAGAACAACAAAAGACAGTTGCCTCCAGAAACAGTAAATACAAGGCTCAGACTTGTCAACAGTAGTCTCTTTGCATTCGGTGAACAATCAATGCTTGTATCATATGTTCCAAAAAATTACCGCAATGTGATATTGATCTCGAATATGCATGACTCCGATGATATTGATGAGAACACAGGAGACTTGACGAAACCTGCAGTTGTGACGTTTTACAACAGCACTAAGGGAGGAGTCGATTTGGTGGATAGTACGAAAGGAGAGTATACTGTTGCAAGAGTTTCATTTCGGTGGCCTCTTCGTATCTTCTTTTCTCTTATTGACATAGGGGCAATTATTGCTCAAATCATCCTAAATGGAAACACAGGAGAACAGTTTATAAGAAGAAAGCTGATCAAAGCTTTGGCACTTGATCTCGTCAAGACTCATATGGCTCTGAGAAATTCAGGTAATGGCCTGCAAAATGATTTATGCTTGCAAATAAGAAAATACCTTGGGATAGATGTGGGAAGACCCAGGCCACAGCCAGTACGAAGCAATGAACGGGTAAAGTGTGGCTTCTGCCCTAAGAAGAAAAACAGACTGACGACAGCTAGATGTGCAACATGTGTAGCAGCGATTTGTGGGGAACACACAATAACACTCTGCACTCAATGCGGAACAAACAATGTTGAAACTGGATCGGACTCGGGCTAGATTATGGATCAGACCTTAGGTAATATGTTTGTAAAACTTAGCCAATTACTTTTTTTTAATACAAATACTTTTTTCTTTAGGTAGTTGCTCTTAGAAATAACTAATTTACTAACAATTTTCCATTTTAAGATAAGAACATTCGTTATATTTTAAAATTGTAGTAATTTTTATGAAGTCTTGATACGTGTTTTTAAGCAATACAGCTCTCTTGTGAAAGATTTTTCTTTGCAAAATAAAGAATATATAAACAAAAGTGGTTTCAATGTTTTAAATTATACAAATCAGTAAACTATCATGCATAATAAGTGTAAGAGATGCAGGTGAGCGCTGCGCTCACCCGTTACCAACGGCGTCCAGTTGTGACCCTCGACCAGCGTAGGGTTAATCAAGTGGACTATGTTACAAACTAACCATCGAATGGGAAGAAACAGAATCACTTAGTTGTCACATTATATTAAAACATAAAATTTGAATTTTGTACAAATGATAATGAGGGATGCACATTTGTTGCAACATTATGAGTAATAAGGGTAATGAGACTCTGAAATAACTTGTAAAATAATTGGAAATCATAATATTTGAGACATAGACCTGGGATGAGTGTGCGATAGATTTGGAAAGCATGGATATTCTACTAATGAAATTTATTCTTCTATTTGAAAGAATGTAGATAAGTTGTATAATAATTGTAAATAGTGAATTTAATCTTGATTTAGTGGTCAAGCTAGACCAATATTGCTACGGCAATAATTGCTGTTAATAATTGGTGAATGATATAGTTAATTATTGGACTTTTCTCATTGGTTGTACTAGTTAGAATGAAGATCTATACTTTTACTCCGAGGCAAGATGCATCTTTTTTATAGATTTTTCTTTAATCATAATCTCAAGTGAGTGTGTTTGTGATAGACTGAAAACACAACCTGACGGACATTCAGGGTGTTTAATGGATCACATAGTCAAATATGACCGAATCTAACCTGTTTTTATTTTTTAAAATTTTCTTCGATGATCTCCTAATTTTATTTATATCAAAGGATAGGACTGAGGAGATTCATTGACCATTTAAACCTTAATTTCTTTTTTATTTGGACTATAAATATTTTTCTTTTGCATCGATCCACATCAAGCTTTAATTTAGACCGAATCTCCGAGGCAAGATAGGCTTTAGGGATTTCTATTTTTTTTGTTGGTCGATGAATTGCCAATAAACGGATGCTTATTTTATGTTGTTATTTTTTGCTAATCTTCTGATTTCTGTTGTGCTATTGCTTTGATTTAGGTTTGGGAGTGGGTTGATTAACCTGTTACACCTATATCCTGTTAACCACCCCTGAGACTACTTGATTCTCGTATCCACCGGCATATTTTTTTTGATATTCAAACCCAGACCTCAATCATTTTTGTTCTTTATCATATATATGTCTTGTGTTATCGGCATGAATTGCGATGTTTTTCGCCGGGTCATCCGATTCACTGCCGGTTAACGGGGACAGTATGTAATATTTCAAAACAAAGTCCAATCCAAAATTGTTCTTTAGTTGTATGGGATGAGGCTACAATGTAGCACAAAACCTCCATTGAAGCTGTAGACAGGACCTTGTGTGTTATAAGAAATCGGAACACACCTGCACAGTTTTGTTCGCCGGAGATTTTCGTCAAATCTTACCAGTTGTTGCCGAGGAACGAGAGCTGACGATGTGAACGCTTCATTAAAAAGATCTTACATCTGTCCAGATATAACAAAATTGGCACTCAAAACTAACATGAAAGTACCCTTATCTTCAGAAGATAATAGTCTGTTTGCTAATTTGTTACTTAGAGTCGGAAATGGAGATTTACCGGTCATTGACGGGAAAATTACCCTCAGTCACGATTTCTGTGTTTTAGTAAGCAGCATTCAAGAATTGATTGATAGCATTTATCCTCAAATCTATGACCTATCTAACAAGTCTCATTCATGGTTTAAAGAAAGAGCAATATTATCGCCGACATACGAACAAGTTGTGAAAATTAATTACATGGTGTTCTCCAAATTCACTGCCCAGGCTCAAGTATATTACTCAGTAGACGCAGTAGTCGATAGTGAAGAAGCTGTTCATTACCCTCCAGAATTCCTAAATTCTTTACTTCCTTCTGGCTTGCCACCACACAAGCTTATTTTAAAAGTCGGAGTGCCTATTATATTGCTACGTAATTTACACCCACCAAAGTTATGCAATGGGACGTGATTGGTAGTGAAAACTTTGAAAATCTGTTTCCTTGAAGCAACTATCTTAACTAGCTCTGGTACAGGAGAAACGGTTTTAGTACCCAGAATCCCTATGATTCCTTCAGATTTGCCTTATCATTTCAAACGAGTACTATTCCCAGTAAGAGTCTGCTTTGGCATGACTATAAACAAAGCACAGGGTCAGACACTTAGCGTGACTGGAGTTGAACTCAGTGGAGAATGTTTTTCTCATGGACAGCTTTACGTGGCTCTATGGCATGTTACATCAAACCGACATCTTTTGGTATTCACTACTGGAGGGAAAACGACTCGTGGTATACAAGGAAATCTTATAAGACCTCGGTTAAAAGTAGCCTGTCACCTTGCATTCATAACTGTTCCCGGGCAAATCCGGGGTGGGTTGCTTGTAGTTGTATAAAACATGTTTACAGCAAACTTTCCTGAGAGAATAAAACAAAGTTATTTTTATATCATTAAATGCTTTAATATGATAATTGCTTGAAAAGTAAATGTATAATGAATTTATAAAAAATAACATATTACAAAAGCATAAAAAAAAGGTAAGAGTAAAAATTACTCCACACATACAATATACAGGGTCATCGAAAAATAATGCCAACATTTCAAAACATGTTATCACCGAAACCCTTTATGTTAAACATGCAATTCTTTCACTGAACGCCAGCTGGTTAAAGTAAGTTTTGTTTTGGGGGGGACGTGACCTTGCTATGCGCGCGCCACTGACTGCACCGTCCGAAGAACTGCACTTGATTACAAAGCTGTCATTCGATGGTTTAATCAATTTAAGGAAACAGGGACTGTAGAGAATAAATCTAGGCCAGGCCGACCACCAACATCAGCAGTGAATGCACGCTTTCGCAATGGCTGGATTGGTACGTGCAATCATTTCAGGAGTAACTGTCATGATGGCGGCAGAAATTCGCTCCCGCAAGTGCTCCAAATCTCGATTTTTTTCTGCATACACAATGTTTTTAATGTACCCCCAGAAAAAAAATCCAAAGGGGTGAGGTCCGGACTTCATTGGCACGCGCACCCCTGGCCGACCTTGGCTACTGCGCATCTAGTGTGCGCATAGCAAGGTCACGTCCCCTCCAAAACAAAACTTACTTTAACCAGCTGGCATTCAGTGAAAGAATTACACATTTAACAGAAAGGGTTTCGATGCTATTATATTTTTAAATGTTGGCATTATTTTTCGATGACCCTGTATTATGTGAAAATGTCATGAGACTGGAGAATTCTCAACATTATTATAAAAATTATTAAACTAATCTGAAGCCTAGCCTATGCAAATTTGACACATGAAACCCCAATTGCTGAAAAAATATGTCAATCTCACACTCTGAGCCACCGTTCGAGTTTAATCCCACTGACGCTTCTACTAGTAATATACTTATTAGTTGGTATATTGGCTTTCACGGCCGGTGAATTAAAACTCAGCAATTCTTCTAGGTTTGTGCCGTGTCTTGTGTGGGGTTTCGCCTAGTGTTCATCAAAACGAGGAGCAGTAGTAATTGTGTGAAAACGTTTTTGGCCATCTGTAGGACGCAGAGATGTAAGCTCATGGAAGGATGTGGAGGGTGGCATGTTAAGTTATGCTGTTCCGGAAACTCGCGAAAAGTTGGTTGAAGGAGCATATTGTGCTGATTTCCAGTGTTAGGAATGTGGGGGTGGTGAGGAATAGAAATTGCAGTACACTCCTACACGCTTCGTCTATGACCTTCAATATATGTATACGAACACTGAGTTTAGAGGTTTCTGGTACTTTTTTTAAAGGTTCCAAAAGCGATAACGAAATCAATTGGTCCCCATAATTTTCTTTGTAAGCAGACCCGACCAGCGGTTGGAAACTGCTCAAGATGATGATGATGATGAATTTTCTTTGTAAATTTCTGACTCTGTACGCTGGTTGATCCCGGTTTTGAGTACATCCACCAACTGTTCAACTTCCGCCGATACATTGTAATTTTTTTTCTTTTGTGGCGGCGTAGCCCTCGGTTCAGATGGTATTTCTGCACCATCTATTGGTGTTGCTGGATCATCAACACTTCCCTTGTCAGTATTACCTGAATGATGATGTTTACTTTTCACAACTGGCTGTAATAAATGACAGCTGATAGTATAGTCCAGGACACCTTAAATAAGTTACTAGAAAACCAACATGGCCACCACATTTGGTGTTGCCAACTTACATCATTTAACACCAAAAAGTCAGCACACACATCCATGTAACACGTATCGCAAATGATCCAAACTAAGTAAAGGCTCTTTTACGAAAATACGTTTTACATGAAGTTGTGAAGCAGTCCTTGCTCAAGTTAGGGACATCTTGGTCATCAGTCCTCGACAGTAACTCTTAAGCAGTATTATGGTAGTGAAGTTAACTTAAATTATCTCTTCTAGATTGATTTTTAAAGCATCATATAAAATGCATAAGAACAGAAACATTAATACTTACTCAATTACTTTCGCCAGGGAGCTAAAGATGAGCATGTTCATTTCTTCTTATAGGCTATATTTTTATAATTAGTCCAAAAATGCAGGCCATTCTGTTTTAAGATGAGTGTTCAGAGAAGGATTTAGGAGTAGGAGAGAAATATAATAGTAGGGTACATATTAGCTTATTATTTCTTTATTTTTGATAAGTGCCGTACTCATTTCTTGCATGTATTGGCAACTCAAACTAACACTTGGGGCGCTGCGGTCGGTCTGGATAAGTAGGGTAAAAATTCTCAATAACACGCGTTTGATACGGATCACTTTTTATTTTTCGGTTATAATCAGTAAATGTGGTCCCTAAAATAATGACAGTGTTATTTTTGATTGTATATATGTATAAGTGTGTGATACACGTGATCTAATTTGTGTGTTCCACTGGATTTTATGTGTCAATTGCATAGTATCAAGCATCGGTTGTCTGCTGGTATCTTTTTTTGAGCAGTTCGAATCATGGCGCTGTTACTTTAAAAGCTATATTTGAGTTTGCTCACTGTACCATAGACTGTAGAAATTATTTGCTGCTTGGTAGGGCGAAGGGATGAGTTTAACTTGTATTAAAGCTCGGGGGACACAGGAATTGCTTGATTTAGATGGTTAGCTGGTGGGTTTGGTGTAGAATATCGGACTGGTAGCAGGTTCTCGCAGAGTAGATATTTATCCTGCGAAGTCAAATTAGGCCTATATGACTCGTAGTGGAATGGCTCGGATATTGCAGAGCGAGGTGATGGCGATTGGTAGGGTAATTGGAAATGAACTAGGGAGGGGGAAGGATACCTGACTGATGAAGCTTGGCTGTAGTCGGCTGGTGTAGGCCTAGCTGTCTTGGTACGGCTTGGCTCGGCGTAAACAGTGAACAACCCGTCCTGTCGTCAGTGAGTGTAGTGGTGAGTGGTCCAACCCGCTCCTGTTGCCCGTATTTATTTGGTATCGTCACCTTTTGGCTATTGCTATTTACATCTTTTGGAAAGTGATGAAAACTTATATCCGCAGCCCTCTTTTATGCATCGACTTACAGCCGTAAACTGAGCAATATACGTTGCTTTTACTCATTTTACACTCCATCAACGAGTAAAACTTATTACTTATGTATAAAGACACGAAGAAATTACCTCGATCTGCTTACGAATACAAGAAACCATATACAACCAGTCACCACGTGACAAATGTACCCTACTTGGTAAGTTTCTAATTTTTACCGCTAGATGTCATATCAGATAGCTGGAGTTGCCAATAGGCATACATATATGAAGACAGAATTGAGACAAGCTGTTGAAAGCCTGTTGGCAAATCCCTATTGAGATGCAAGAAGATGGTTGATCCAATGCTTAAGCCTAAAACCATTCGAACTAGTCGTGGATTTTAGGGGCATTAGACTAACGGCAACTCGAAGATTTCGTCTTGGAATGGTAGAAAGCAGCAGTCGGTTGATTTTGGGGCTTTGTGACATCATGGTCATGTAGATCTGTGTACTTGGGCATGTGGAATTTGTCTGATAACCTGTGTTATTGTGATGGCTGGATTAGTGTGTGCCTTTATTATTCAGATGAGGATTGGGAACGAGGTGGCCATGGCCTTAATTTAGGAACGATCCCGGCATTTGCCAGGAGTAGAAGCGTGGAAACCACTTCCAAGATGGCTAAGATAGGAATCGAACCCTCCTTTTCTCAGTTTTGCCTCATGAGGCTGAGTGTGCCTTGTTCCATCCCTCAGACCAAAATTAAAATTTCTTGGCAGAGCTGGAAATTGAACCTGGACCAACTGCCAAAAAATGCTAGCCGCACAACGCGAGATGGTTGGTAGAATAGTTTCCTGACCTCTCATCAACCGGCACATTAAAAGCCACTTGTAGAAAATTCAATGAATTCACTGAGAAATTGACGAGTTAAGTACAGGCGTTGAAAGGCAAGCTTTATCGACGGAGTAATATCTTGAAAATTATAATTATAAGATATCAACACAAAACAATTTTCTGTGGAGAGCTGAGTTATTTAAATTGCGAGAGCGGAATATATGAGAGGGAATTGAACTGAGGCAATGTTGTCGCGAATGGGTACGTCCTCTACACTTCCACTCATTTCTACATGATCATAATAATAGCATTATCATGACGAATACAATATATAGTGTTATCACTGACCGAGTTCAAGTGCGCCCCGCTGTTGGCCAGCGCTAGTGGTGCAGACCCCCAACGCTACAGTCAACCGCAGTCAGCTGTTCAAAAATGGGATACGCGCTGGCCTGCGTAAACCTCTTTACGAAGGCTGCGGTTACGCTGATTACATCAAATTTTCAGTGAATATTCTAAAATAAAATAATAGCCTGCCTTCAACCAAAAATGTTCAAGGCAAAACGACATACGTAATAGAGGTAACACTTCAGGAGTGATGAACCAAGTAGAATACTTAACTTAGCCTAAATACCTTGTGTAATGATGAATAATAATTATGGAAGTGATGTCCTAATAGATGCTTTCTCCTTAGCTGTCTGTAACCCACCCGCTATGCCCTTTTATAAAACGACATATACTGTAGTGAAATTTCAGATTAATTCTGTACCATGTATCACTCTTTTTTCTTTTTGCTTTCACTTTGATAATATATCATTTTCATACCTTATTTCATCTTCTGGCGGGAGGGGGAGACATTATCAATTGTAACTACTAACCTTGATCACTTCTGCACCGGATATATGTGCTAAATCACTTAAACATGTGTTTTTATTTATTGTATATTTAACAACCACAGCCATGTTCGACAGCATATTTGGTATGTGAAACTGCCGCAGTGGGCGATCACATTGACGTCATTAGTTACCAACATATCCGATACTAAATAGGCCTACATTATACGACACATGTAATGTTGTAATTATGTGAGAAAAATAAATAAACGAGCTCTTCTTGGTTAGACGACTGACTGGACGAAACCATTGGTCGCTACTTGTTTAGTCGACTGTCTGGACGAAAATTACCGATTGCACTAAAAGCAAGGAGGTCTGGGCAAAAGCCCCAGGTTAGGTTTGTTTTGTATGTAGAACAGTATTTACCACTGTAATGAACGCTGATCGCAAGAATTTCATGTTTCGAACTAATCGGGGAAAAACCAGCGCCTCATTGCCTAAAAGTTATTGGTCTAGGCACAAACCATGGGTTTGGATGAAAATTATTGATGCGTGTCTACCCCCACTGTGCGTGACAAAATCCAGGGGAGTTTGTGTGGCCTAATGAATTAACAATTATTGGTTTAGACAAAAACAGCTTGCACAATCCATTGCGAACTGGTTCAAACTTGGCGCTATTTTGTTTCATGGTACCGCGCTTATACAAAGTAGTCCCGTAAGTGTGGGATTGGCAATACTGTACTTGTGCATAATTAACAGCGAAAATGGCAGACTCAGCTGGAATTCCATCTATATAAGTCGTGATCCTATTTGGGACATCCTGAGATCTGAAAAATGCACACTTTGTCACGAACCTGGAAGTAAAATGGATAAGGGGCACCTGCCACATTGCAACAAACTTGATATGACTGCTAGAACTTCAGGAAACCTCACACAACTCTATTGTAATGCAAGAAAGCTGATGGATTGGAATCTGGGCTAGCCATAAGAAACAACAACAATGCTTTAATATGAAAAATTGAGGTAACGCGGGCCGCGTTAGCTAATATATAACACCCCCGGTTTTTGTCATGCACAGTGGGGATAGTCAAGCATCAATAATCTTTATCCAGACCAATGGTTTTGCCTTTTATTTCATTATTCACGTCCAATGTCCAAGCTGTGTAGTATAGGCCTACGAGATCTATGAAATTTTTAGTTTTCTATTACCGTATAATGTATAGCCTACAAATATCGTTACCTGTGTGCTACTAATTCTAGCGCAGCCATCGCAGCATACAGTCACAATCATGTCCGATGCAGGTGTATAAGCCACTTTCTACTTTCATTCAGAATTAATAATACAAGTAGGCTATAGCTGCGACCAATATTTATAACTTATTGCAACCAGTGGCTTCGCCCAAACCGTGTCATCTAACCAAGTAGCGAACAATGACATTGCACATGTACCGGTAACTCTTAAGCTTGGAAGTAGGCCTAGTCTATGATTCGCACTCGGTTGGTGGTAGTGAATGTATTGGTGATTATTTATGAAGCTTATAACTTTTGTACTTGGCTACTGACCTATAGCCTACTTAGTAGTAAGCAGATAAAATATTTATATTAGGCCTATTTTTATTTGTTTCAGTCATGGTTGCGACAGAGAACTTACATAGGCTATATTTTAGGTTATGTTTGAATTAGGCCTATACGGAAAATGCAGTCGGAAGACTATTTCAAAATTTCCAAAGACCATTAACTTAAGGTTTTTTATTACGTTATTTGTGCTCTGACTGAATATAAAAATAAATAAAACAACGATTAAATAACTCTGTACTTTAAATTGTGTAGGTCTAGGCTAGGCCTACTTACTTAAATTGTAGTGATCTTTGTAGAGTTACTCCAATCCATCTCCAATCTTGTTCTCGTATTTTTTAGGCGTCATGATGAAATCTAAATAAGAATTTATCCAAAAATTAATTAAATAAAAGCTTCGAAACATCTCAGACAAGTGGATTTGACACACACATATCAAGAGTCTATAATAACTGTATAAACTGTTTTAATCGATGTATATTACTAGTACTTACCTTGTACAACTTGTTACAACTTCATTAGACTTGAATTTCCAAAGAAAACTGTGAAATTATTTAAATAATAATATAATAATAAATAATGCTATTGGTTTTACGTCCCTTTTAACTACACTGGCTTTTAGAGACGCCGGGGTGCCGGAATTTTGCCCCGAAGGGGATCTTTAACGTGCCAGTAAATCTACTGACACGGCTCTCTCGCATTTGCGCACCCTCAAATTATTTAAATAATAAGTCATTAGTTACAGTCGTAATTATAATGTTGGCTGACTTTGTGAAAAATGCATTCTGGGAGTTATTGCCAGAAACATGTCGGCAACTGTGTGGTACGGAATTTTACTGGTATTATGGTCTTTGGAGATGGCGGGATTTTAAGCAGGGTTGGCGACAATGTGCTCGCACCTGAAAACAACTTACCTTCAAGAAATGCAACCATAAACCAACATTTACGTAGGCATAGGGGACGGCTGTTAATGTTGCCTACCCTGTCTTGATCTAGTAACTCATTTAAGCTGTCCCAGACTATAGTAAACATATGGAGTTGTTTTTTTTTGTTGGCACTCTCTTAGATAGCAGTCTCGAAGACTCTTCCATTTCCGCTGCAACAGTGCACGTCTTGTATAGGACCTTGTATAAGAAATACCACCATCACATCAACAGTAAAAACTCTATTAACAGTCATCATCGGGACCGTGTTCAAGATGATTGAGTGGTTAGACGGATAACAGAAACACTGTATTGTTCCTCCAAAACATGACCTCAATCAGTTATATTATAGACAGATATCACTCTCACAGTAATGTAATATATTTCGGAGCGAAAAGAAATTACACGATTGTAATAATCTATATAAAGCACAAAGTTTGTCTGTCTGTTATGTATACAAATCTAAACCGTTCCACCGATCTGAACAAAAATTTGTATATTCACCCTTTGGAACCCTGCGGGTAACCCTGTCAACTTTAAATTTCGGACAGACCACTCCATTACGATTGTAATCTATATAAAGCACAAAGTTTGTCTGTTTGTTATGTATACAAATCTACACCGTTCCACCGATCTGAACAAAAATTTGTATATTCACCCTTTGGAACCCTGCGGGTAACCCTGTCAACTTTAAATTTCGGACAGACCACTCCATTCCCTGCATTTAGGCCCTTTGGCACAAATCTACACCGTTTCACCGATCTGAACCATAATTTGTATACTTACCCTTTGGAACACTGCGCTAACACTGTCCACTTGAAATTTCGGACAGACCACTCCATTTTAATGGGTTAAGGGGGTCTCTGCCCAATCAATACAAATTTATTATTGGCATAATAAATAATAAATTTGTATTGATTGGGCGGAGACCCCCTTAACCCATTAAAATTGTCATTGTACTCGTCAATACGGACCTTGCGAAATGGATAATCTTCCAATTAATCTTGAAGACCACTCCATTCCCTGCATTTAGGCCCTTTGGCATAAATCTACACCGTTTCACTGACCTGAACCAAATTTTACATACTTAGGCCTACCCTTTGGAACCCAGTGGGTAACACTGCCCACTTTAAATATCGGACAGACCACTCCATTCCCTGCATTTAGGCCCTTTAGTTCGAACCTGCACCGTTTCACCTAATTGAAGCAAATTTTACATACCTTTTGAAACCCTGCTGATATCTGTAGAATCTTCTCCATTCCCTACATTTAGAATAACAGACAATAGGAACTTGAAAGCCATGTTTTAAGGCCCTAGAACCATTCATGTCCGTAGTAGTGTAACTGTAAGAATATTTTAATAAGAATATTTTGGCTGGCAATGCGGGCTGCATCACGCCGCCCCTACTCCTGTTCTAGTGCAGAATTGCAAAAACAGTTACATCTTGCGCTGCTTATAAATTGCAGTCACGGGAGAAATTATTGCAAAAATATTTCTTAGGCCCCTTAAAACAGTTATCATAATCAAAACCGTATGCCTCTGTATAAGTGCGATGGTGTTGGTGCAGTACATTGAGGTTATCAAATGCAGTAAGCGTTAGTGCTTTCAAATTTACTTTCATTTATTCCGATCATCCTTGAGCGCTAGATGGTGATAAATAACACTATTGCTACCTCAGGAGCTCGGGACAGCCAAAGTTTTCCAAAGTGCTCTGATTATTTTTCTATAGCGCTATGCGACAAATGACGACACTGTTGTTCTCTACATTTCTAACAGCCAATGAGACATAGGCACTACTGTCGACCAAAGTATTATGTGCACTCGTGTTTGAAGGTTGTTTGTGAAGTAACCAATAGACCTACATAAAATCCAATAACATCATCATTTTCGTCGTTCTATTTTACGTTAGTTCATGTAGGTTTGGATTTTTTAATGTATATTTTAATATTTTTTATCGCAGTTGGAACACAAAAAGTGCACGTTTTTAAGCGTGTTTCAACCATGCGTCACATTTAAGAATTATTATCTCAAAACCCCGTCATCATATCGAATCCAAATTTTAACACAATATACATTGGAATGTTGTATAACTGATTTATTAATTTCAAAATTTTGTGTGTCCAAGAAACAAAGTTGTTATCATTTTTGTAAGGTAACTTTTTCTCGGCTCGGGGTGGTTGGAAAATGTAGTTCTTGATCGCGTTGTAATCCTTATACATCAAAAAGCTGTATGACTGTGAAATACGAAAATTGATTCACTTATTTTATATCGGTTTGTATTTGTACGGGGAAATAACACATGGTTCACCAGATAGCCGCTCCGACGAAAGCTGAACAGCGTTGCTGGGATGGAGCCCATCACTTCCGAACGAGGCGCGCCATGATGCGTGATGGGCTCTATTTTGGCAACGCTGTACAGCTTTCCCCGGAGCGGCTAGCTGGTGAACATGTGTTATTTCCCCCTACAAATACAAACTGATAAGATAAGTGAATTAATTTACGAATTTCACAGTCGTACAGCATAACGTTTTGATGCATAAGGATTGCAACGCGACCAAGAACTACATTTTCCAACCTCCCCGAGCCAGAAAAAGTTACCTTACAAAAATGATAACAACTTTGTTTCTTGGATACACAAAATGTTGAAATTAATAAATCTGTTATACAACATTTCAATGTATATTGTGTTAAAATTTGGATTCGATATGATGACGGGGTTTTGAGATAATAATTCTTAAATGTGACGCACGGTTGAAACACGCTTAAAAACGTGCACTTTTTGTGTTCCAACTGCGATAAAAAATATTAAAATATACATTAAAAAATCCAAACCTACATGAACTAACGTAAAATAGAACGACGAAAATGATGATGTTATTGGATTTTATGTAGGTCTATTGGTTACTTCACAAACAACCTTCAAACACGAGTGCACTTAATACTTTGGTCGACAGTAGGTAGTGCCTTTTATTTCACTTACTCCTCTTTCTAATCATATTTTTCAAATTGTTTTTAAATTACATGGGTCAGTTCTGTAGTTAGTAAATTGGCGTTTCCCTGTTCATTATTATCATTAAGGGAAAAAGACCTTGATGTTACGTCCATAATACTATACTACTTATGACTCGCACTACCACCACCACAAAAAGTTATATCTACTATATATTTGTCAAATACCACTCACTCATTCATTCATTCATTCATCACGAAATCTCAGAAACCACCAAACGGATTGGAATGAAATTTGGTAAGCAGCTTCCTCAAGGGCCATACGTGCTCGCTAAGAAAGGTTTTCAAAAAATTCACTCGGGATCATGGTCAAACCGCGATTTCTACTATATATTTGTCAAATACCACTCACTCATTCATCACGAAATCTCAGAAACCACCAAACGGATTGGAATGAAATTTGGTATGCAGCTTCCTCAACGGCCGTAGGTGCTCGCTAAGAAAGGTTTTCAAAATGTTCACTCGGGATCATGGTAAAACCGCGATTATATGAACAGCTTCGATAATGCCTAAGTCTATTGTTGCCAGGTAATGCGGGCTGCATCACATCGCCCCTACCAGAGTTCTGGTGCTTTGCAGGCAGTGAGCTGTGTGGCAATGCTCAGTGTGTTCTCTACCGTCATAACGTGCACATCATTGTTGTCTGCGCTCCCGACCTTTATCCATTCTCTCTGTTCAAACAGTACTTCTCTGTAATTTCTGTTTGTACTTTCACCATCACTTCATAATCATTTTAGCCTATAGTTGAAGTAACTGTAGAGTTCATTTCTGTTTGTACTTCGTACTTTCACCATCACTTCATAATCATATTGCAGTTCATTTCTGTTTGTACTTCATACTTTCACCATCACTTCATAATCATCATATTGCATTATATATTAGCCTTTAGTTGAAGTAACTGTACAGTTCCTTTGTTTGTTGGATGAGGTTCGGCGTTTTTTATAATTTCTTGGTATTACTTAGTTATAATGAAAAGTAGATTTTGGTAAAAGAAAATGACCTCTACCAACGTTAATTTTGTTAAGTTAGGCTAGGTGTATTCCATTTATCAGTTTTTTTTAAAGTAGATATTTGTTTTTACGTTAGGTGTATTCCTTTTTTTTATTACTCAAGGCAGGTTCTTCTTATTTTTTGTATTTGCTGTTCATTGATTGTTTTCACGATGGCTGCAGTAGAAATGTTAGAGGTAGATGGCACCCAAGTTCCCACCAAGTCTATAAAATTCCCGGAGATGGTGCCTGTCTCTTCTCTGCTCTATCTTACGCAATGTATGGCAACATATCACATGGACGTACAGTACGTGCTGACATTGTCAGACACTCCTCTAACAACTGGGAAAGACTACAGGTGTATTCTATGACACGAGATTGCCAGCCTTACACAAACAAGGCTGAATATGTATCTGTTATGTCTATGCCTTACACATACGGTACATCATTCGAATTGCAAGTAGGGGCAGAGATTTATCCTTTCCAATTCCAGGTCTACTGTAATCGTGTACTCCGAACTGGAAATACGTATGGTTCTGCAGCTTCTGTAAAAAGGTTTAGGTTTGCGGGAGAGTTCACGCAGGGACATTTTGATGTTTACGAGCCTTTCACGCCTACAATTTTACAATGTGAATACCCGCTTCTCATTCAGCCTTCTTCATTAACATCTTCTCCTTCTACTGCGAAAATTCTCCTCAAGTCAGTGCCTCAAACTAAATCAAATAGAGGTTCAAAACGTAGAAAACCATTTACTAACAACATCCGTAAAAAACAATTAAATAAAGCTGTAAACAAATACGCGAAATAACAGGCTGCAGTAGAAAGAGGTAGATGGCACCCAAGTTCCCCATCAAGTCTATAAAATTCCTGGAGATGGTGCCTGTCTCTTCTCTGCTCTAACGCAATGTATGGCAACATATCACAAGCACGTACAGTGCGTGCTGACATTGTCAGACACTCCTCTAACAACTGGGAAAGACTACAGGTGTATTCTATGACACGAGATAGCCAGCCTTACATAAACAAGGCTGAATATGTATCTGTTATGTCCTATGCCTTACACATACGATACATCGTTCGAATTGCAAGTAGCGGCAGAGATTTATCCTTTCCAATTCCTGGTCTACTCATTCATTCATTCGTTTATTTGCAATTGGGGGTGAGTCCCCCAGTGGCAAATTAGATAAACATAACAAATAAATAATTGTACATAACAATTCACTAACAATTAAACTGTAGTATTTACACAAATAGTCAGTCTATTCTTAAACACACCTATATGTTTGGGAAAAGGCTCTAAGACTGCGGCAGGTAGAGAGTTCCAATTATCAATGGCACGGTTTACGAAAGAATATTTACCATAATTTGTTCGCTGTGGTCGGCCCTTAACTTTGAAAGGATAATCGCTCCTACCCATGTAAGTAGGCTTTTCCATACGTTTGCTAAGCTCACCCCATGCTGGTTGATTTGTATACGTGTTGTACATAGTGCAGCGTCTAGATTTCATCCTCCTAGCCTCAAGTGATTCCCACCCAAGTTTCTTTAACATATGGCTCACACTGCTCCTGGGATTAAAGTCACTGAGCACAAATCTAGCGGCCTTTCTTTGTACCATTTCCAACTCATTTATGAGCCCTACTTGATATGGATCCCAAACCGCCGAGGCGTATTCCAGAATAGGTTTTACAAGTGACAAATATCCTAATTCTTTAGCAGAGGTACTACTTCCTTTTAATACCCTCATTACGAAGTGCAGGGATTTGTAAGCTTTAGAAACTACACATCCTATATGACTACTCCATTTCATATCATTTCTTACGTGAACGCCCAAATATTTGCAAGAATCGTGTACTCCAAACTGGAAATACGTATGGTTTTGCAGCTTCTGTTAAAAGGTTTAGGTTTACGGGAGAGTCCACGCAGGGACATTTTGATGTTTACGAGCCATTCACGCCTACAATTTTACTATGTGAATACCCGCTTCTCATTCAGCCTTCTTCATTAACATCTTCTCCTTCTACCGCGAAAATCCTCCTCGAGTCAGTGCCTCAAACTAAATCAAATAGAGGTTCAAAACGTAGAAAACGATTTACTAACAACATCCGTAAAAAACAATTAAATAAAGCTGTAATCAAATACGCGAAAGAACACGCTATCAACAACTGTCGCCGTTTGAGAGGGCTCGGATAATTGGGCTGTGAGAGGCTGGATTATCGCTAAGGACTGTCGCTGCACATGTTACGATCCTGCAGAAGGTGTTCCATTGACCCCACAACAGCGGCGTGTAAGTCTGGCCTGGTGTCGAGAATGATCGATGTGGGTCGACGAATGGCATAGGGTCGTCTTTAGTGATGAAGCGCGCTTCTGTCTTGCCCGCAGTGATCGCCGGATTTGTGTGCGCCGACGTACCGGGGAGAGGGGCCGCCCAGACCTTATTGTCAAGAGGCACACAGGGCCAACACCAAGCATTATGGTCTGGGGATCTATTGGCTTTAATGTGAAATCACAATTAGTGTTTGTTGAGGGCACTATGACTGCTCGACAGTACGTTGATAGGGTACTCAATCTAGTGGTTGTCCCTATGATGGCGAACATTGCTAATGGGATGTTTCAGCAGGACAATGCCCGGGTTCACACTGCACGCATCTCCAGAGAAGCTCTCCACGACATCTCATCCTTAGAATGGCCCGCCAGATCCCCGGACCTCAGTCCTATTGAGCATGTGTGGGACATGATGGGTCGACAACTGGCCAACCGTCCTCAGTCACCCACAACTCCGGAACAAATGACCCGTGCAGTGCAGCAAGCATGGGCCACAATTCCTCAGGAAGCGATCCAGGGCCTTATTGACTCCATGCCTCGACGAATTCAACAATGTATTGCAGCTCGTGGTGGGCTCATCCTGTATTGATTGTTGTCCAAACTTGCGGTCAGAGGGACCTGAAAGTGTAATCATCGAATTACAACCGAACACTCGTTCTGCATGTTCAATTGCAGCAATGTAGCACCACTCCTTCTGGGTGTTGCAATTTCCATTTTCTTCAGTGTATAATAGAAACCTGATGGATTGGAATCCGGGCTAGCCATAGGAAACAACAACAATAATAGTTGTTTTCAAATGGCATCTTTTGGTGCAAAGGAAGTACAAGAAGGCAATTTCATGCCAACTTTTAAAGTGCAAGGGCAGGTATACCATCGAATCGGGAGCTTATTACCATCATCTGAACAGCAGCCTCAATTTCTTCAAATTTACTTTGTTGGAGATGAAGACATAGAAAAAAACATCCGATGTGGCATCTTCCCTGACGTTAAATCTCCAATTGCAGGATCTGTTACACAAGCATAATAGGTACATTCAGGATTTTATAACAGCAATGGAATCAGTTCCTGATGGCAATCAAGACTTCCGGGTGGTTATCAAAGCTGACAAAAGACCTCTTGACGAGCACAAAGGCCGCTATAACGCCCCTAGCATTAAGGAAGTGGAGGTTATAATTGTTGGTCAGGAGTTTGAGAAAAGGGATATTGTACTCCACAGCAGAGATAGCAGGTTGCTTCGTTTTAGTTAAACACATCGCGCGTATGATGCTCTGCAATATCCGCTTATGTTTTGCCGTGGAGAAGATGGCTACTGCATTAATATCCCTCAACGTCACAACAGCACTCAAGCACCTTTGAAGAAGACCGTGTCTGCCGCTAACTTTTACAGCTTCAGAATATTTGAGCGTGAGGGTGATAATTCTTATCTTTGGTTATTTCGCAATCTTCTCAATCAGTTTCTGGTTGATATGTATGCAAAGATTGAGACAGAGAGACTACTTTGGATTCGCATCAATCAGAAAAAGTTGAGAAGTGAGGAATATGTGCACCTGAAGGATGCAATGAGTAAAGCTGACAGCCGTTTTTCAGATATTGGTAAAATGTAGTGTTGCCGTCGACTTTCACTGGAGGCCCGCGGTATATGCATGAACGCACTCAGGATGCTATGACTTATGTGCGCCATTTTGGACATCCTGATCTTTTTATAACATTCACCTGCAATCCAAAATGGTCTGAAGTAGTCGAGCACCTGAAACAAGGTCAACAACCTCAAGATAGGCATGATTTGGTAGTGCGGGTATTCCATTTGAAAGTTAAGCACATGATAAGACTTCTTACTAAGGGCCGGTTCAACTATCTCCGGGCAAAGGACCAGGTAACTTGCCCGCGGAATAATCTGAGATTTCGTTCGACCATCAGCAGGTAGTGCTGCCAGAGGGATAGATATTGTTTATCGGGTGGTGTAAACTGTCGGCCGCTCCAAGAGGCTGATAGAGCTTTGTCAGCCGGGTAACGCTCCAAAATGGCCGACGAACGTTTGCCTTATGTGTAATTTAGATGATTTGCGGTCTTCTGCTTAATACAGCCACAAAAGCAATGAACGTTCCATGTTAGAAATAGTACCTTGTATCTTCAAATAACTTATTATTATTTGAAGCATTCATCTTGTTATCATTTGGTTGTATACTTTGCCGTGAAGGCATGTCGGCGTGGTCAGCGTTGGTCTCTGTGGATCTTAACGTAACGGGTTTATTCCCACCTTCGGCATTTATTTTTCCTGCCGCTCCCTTATTATTAATTGATACAAGCATATTTATGTTTTAATTCAACATTGAAAATAAATGAAAGTTCGTCTTATTATGGATGGTTTTGGGGGCATTTTAGATCTTCTCCCTGTAGACGAAGATGAATATTTGATTGTCAGTATCATTGTATCTCTGCCGTGACCCAGGTCAACAAAGAGGTGGTGAAATATCTGGCTACACGATCTCACGTATTTATATCTTGGCTTACACATCCTACATCCTTTTTTACTCCGCAAAATATAATAGTCCAATTAACATAACAGTACATTAATGTGCCAATGACTATAAATAGATGTGAAACAGAAGGGTTCCTTTCCATATGCAAAAAAACAATGGTTTGGAAATGTTAACTTGCTGAATTATAACATGGTATATACGCTAGGTATATATCTCAGTCCTACTGAAACATTCACTATGAATGATTTTAACGAATAATATTTGAATAATAAAATGCACTGGTAATAAATAAGAACAGAGGCTTGATAAAAACACTTTCCTATTAGAGGAATTGAACTTCAAATCTCATGCTCCGAAGCAATCGACTCTAACCGCGTAGCCACTCTTATCATTACGTCCATATCATATTAAGCTCTATGAACAAGATGAACTCTTTTTTATGTTACAGTAGTTCGTTAATATTATAATACTGTGATGTGACGAATCCACCACATTAGGTTCCGACAAATATCTTTGTTATGGGAGTAGGCCTAATAGGACACATCTCAACTCGGACTAAAGAGAGAAATGGTCTTACTGTTGATGAGATTTCATTTGGCGGTCTTAATGCAATCAAAAAAATTCATCTCGGCACGCCGGAAGGCGGAGGTAGATTTCACCGGGCAAACTAGGGGATAGGCTATAATAGGCAAAGTATGCAGGTTTTCGTAGAAGGATCAAACCTCATTTATTGCGAGAAAGTATTTTACAATGTAATTGGAGCTCAATTAACTTTTCTTTCGTCTAACTATGCATATTTTTAACATTTTATTGTGTTAGGGGGACGGTAACCTTCTTGTCATTTGGGGTCCATTTTGTTACTTGTGGTCACACCGTCCTTATGCCAGGTTTGGAACTGATGTGTAACTATCTAACAGTCTGTTACTTCTTCACGTCAAATTTTATCTCCCGCAGAGATGTTGGTTGATTCCTCAGTTTAGTGCTGCGACAACGTGGTCATGTAACCCCGTGTACTTTGGGTGTGTGTAGAATCTGTCTGATAAACGGTGTTAATTGTGATGGCTGTAGTAGTCTGTAATTAAGGTAAGGACTGCAGACGGTCAATTTCAAGTAGTAGTTCCTAATGTTGGTACCAAATATACCGTCAACGACACCTAGCTGTGAACTTGGCTACTAGATGCCACCGCAACCAGTAACTTGCAACGAACGTTGGACTTCCCCTCTGAAGGAAAGCATACTGAGGGATTTTCAGCGCTCGTAGAAAATCCGACGACTTTGGCCAGCTTTGAACCCGCGACCTTGGGCATAGAAGTTCAGCATGCTACCAGCTAGGCTACGTCACCGAAGCCGCTTCCCTCATAGTCAGATGGAAAACTGAATGTGATCTCGTTGTCATGGCAACCTCTGATAGCTCATCCCTCATCAATTTAGAAGCGTTGTCATGGTAACCTCTGATGACTTGGCATTTTCTTCTAATTCCGAAATCATTTTTCTCATCCCTTGGCGTAATGGTGGGTTGTATCAAAAATTCTTTCAGACAAAAGTTTTAGGTAATTATTAGGGTAATATCGTCCATTCTGTACGGTTTTGTTATTGTGCCTATTAAGAGAGATATGATTAATGTTTCCCGAAAAACCCACCTTTTTCCACCCCATTGGCCAATGGTTGGTGCTATCAAAAAACTTTTTAAACATAAATTTTTGGCACTTATCCGATACATAATATGAACTTTAAAGGGATTCGATATTTCAATTTTTCGAAAAAAAAAATCCATTTTTACCCCCTTCGACCGATTTTGCCCATTAACGAACTCGACCGAGATTTTATAGGGTTACATATTATGTAAAAAATTCAAAGTGATTGGTGCAAAATTACGGCAGGTATCGTGTCCACAAGAAACTGATATATATATATATATATATATATATATATATATATATACAGTAGATAGATATATACATATATACATAAATTATATATAAACTTTTGAACTGACGGTGATTTTGGGGTCTGGGGATGTGAAATGCGAAGATATGTCGACATTTTCCGGAAGTCGAAACATGGTACCCATTGCAATAGTTAGCTTTCTAATGAAATCTACCTAAAGATGGGAACACGCCATTGGCTCTGCGACTCCGCTGCACAGAAGCAGGCCTGTCATCTTTAGTATTTCATTGTCTACTTCAGGGTAGCTGCCCGCCGCTCATACGGACGTGGTAGAACGCAATCAAAGTTGCCAAGGATTTTACGCTGGCAGTTAGTTTATCTCCCGTGCAGCTACCAGCAGGTGTACCCGGAGATGGTAGAACCGGCCCTAAGGGTTGTATCATTGGTCCTTCAAGGTGTCACATGTATTCCATTGAATGGCAAAAGCGAGGATTACCTCATGTTCACATACTTCTGTGGCTTGAAGAAAAGCTAAGGCCTGAAGACATCGACAAGGTGATCAGTGCTGAGATTCCTGACCCAAATCTTGACCCTGCTCTCCATGAAATTGTCAAGGCAACCATGATCCACGGTCCATGTGGAGTTCTCAACAGGAGTTCGTCTAGCATGGTGGAAGGAGTATGCAACATGAAGTACCCCAGACCACTCATCAAGGAAACCCAAACCGGGGAAGATGGGTATCCCAAATATCACAGGCTGCCCACTTCGGAGGGTGGGGTTTCTATTATTAAAAAGGGAGTGGAAATTGACAATAACTGGGTGGTACCCTATAACCCCGTCCTATCTCGCACCTTCTCAGCTCATATCAATGTTGAGTACTGAAACTCTGTAAAGTCAATAAAATACATTTGCAAGTATGTTAACCCTTTGGGGTCCAATTGATTTCCCGCCTGCATCCTGCACAGGTCCAATTTAACATCAGGCAAGTATGGGAAGGAAATACTCACATAAGTAAAAAGCTGAATATTTACATTAAAAATATGAACAGCAAATGTATTTATTATCAGTCAAGTTAACTACATTATCAGCGATATTTTTTTCAAAGTATAGTACTTCCGGAAGCATTTGTTTGGGTGTAGTCCTGGGTTCCCTGGACAGGTCTCACAATACAATTATGTCTCCTTTCTGCCACCTTTCACCTTCCTGTCGGGACACACGGCACAGTCCTTGGTTTTCTTCTCCTCACGAGCATCTATGATGTGTAGCTTCCCGTTCAGTCGAAATTCTTCGTCACAGCTGCTCCGTCTGCCGCGTTTACAGGCATTTTTGTTCCTAACGTCCCCAACAAACCCCATGATAACTTGGTCCCTGAAAGTCTTATGTTTCACTTTGGGCTTATTTTCTGCCTTTCGTTGCAAATTATATAGGTGAAAACTGTTCAACAATGCAACCTCTAACACCCAGAAATACGATTTCCTCCACCACTTCAGGCTTTTCACTACAAAACCAGTCACCTTCTTCATAAACTTGCCATTCGTCACATCCTACATCACCGTTTTCATGACTAACTTACGCCTCAATTTCCTCCTCCTCTCTCAATATATCATTCTCACATTCGGGAATACTAATGTCACTATCAGAATCCGTAAACAAATCATCATCATCATCATCAATATCGCCACTGTCACATAACTGTTCGTAAATATCATCGGGCTCCATACGGCTTGTAGACGCCCTGTTGTTAACAAAAGTAAACACAGCTGTGGCAGTGAGTAACTATCTCCAAAGAAAACACAATTCAGCTTCAAGAAATTAAACAGCAGATGGCAGTAGGTACCAGAGAAAAGCCCAGGCTGTATACTGTGTAAAGCTCAGTGCCATTTTTGCTACAGCATACGAAATATATAACCTTCAAGTTGTGTCGGACTAGGTCCGACATAGGACCGGAACTGAAAATTAACGATGTCGGACTGAGTCCGACATTGGACCCCAAAGGGTTAACAAAGGTTCCGACCAAGCTACTGTTAGCATTGGAGAGTTTGACGAAGTTGCGAGATATGAATCAGGACGCTACATCAGCAGCTCAGAGGCGGCTTGGCGCATTTTCTGCTTCCTCATACATGAATGCTATCCTTCGGTCTTGCAACTTGCCATCCACCTCGAGAACGGCCAGCGGGTTTACTTTAATGAAGACGACGTTCATGATCAGTTAAACAGCCCTCCAAACACAACTCTTCTTGCTTTCTTCGAACTATGCTGATCCGATAAATTTGCTTCAACACTTTTTTATTGGGAAGTTCCATCCTATTTCGTTTGGAAAGGTAATAAGTTCTGTAGAAGGAAACAAGGAAAGCCAGTCCCAGGTTATCCTGGTTTGAGAAAAGGTCAGACCCTTGGCAGAGTTTACACCGTTCATCCTGGTAATGCCGAGTGCTATTACCTCCTCCTCCTTTTACATAAAATCCCTGGCCCTCAGCCTTTTACTGACCTCAAAACCGTGGCAGAGGTGGTTCAACCAACATTTCAAGCAGCATGTAAAGCACTTGTCTTGCTAGAGGATGATGCGCACTGGGACTGCACCCTAGAGGAAGCGTCCTCCACCCACTCTCCCCACAAGATACGCGAGCTGTTTGCCATCTTACTGGTGTTTTGTTAAGTGAGCGATCCCATCATGCTCTGGAAAAAAAACAAAGACAGCCTCGCGGATGATGTGGTGAGAGAGGTTCAGAGGCAGTGTGCTGATGTCAAACTGATCATGGGCGTTATTTACAACAGGTGTCTGGTGTTTCTTGAGGATTTAGTAATAAAAATGTCTGGTCAACAACTAGAACGCCTTGGACTTCCGTCGTCTTCTAGAGAACAAGACTCCGTCGTTGTTCACCGAGAATATGTCAG
Organism: Meconema thalassinum; assembly: GCA_946902985.2. NCBI lineage: Eukaryota > Metazoa > Arthropoda > Insecta > Orthoptera > Tettigoniidae > Meconema > Meconema thalassinum. The sequence goes on from OX336388.2 coordinate 1,205,758,415, forward strand.
TGAACTATCTTACGACACAATTAAAGTTGTCCAAAGTGGTTGCTGATATTGTTCCAAAATTGAACAACGAGCAGAGATTGGCCTATGACGAAATAGTTCGAAGTGTTGTTTCAAAATGTGGTCAGCTCTTTTTTCTAGATGCACCAGGCAGAACTGGCAAAACCTTCCTGATTAATCTCCTGCTCAGTGCATTTAGAAGTCGACAGAACATTGCCATTGCAGTCGCCTCCTCTGGTATTGCAGCAACCCTACTGGATGGTGGAAGAACAGCTCATTCTGCTTTCAAGCTCCCTCTTAACCTCAGTCACGCTGCATCTGCCCTTTGTAACATCTCTAACCAAAGTGGCACAGCTCACGTGCTGAGAAAGACAAAACTCATTGTTTGGGATGAATGCACGATGGCGCACAAAGGAGTAGTCGAGGCATTGGACAGAACACTTAGGGACTTTAGGGGTAACAACCAACTTATGGGTGGAGTCACAGTACTTCTTGCCGGTGACTTTAGACAGACCCTCCCTATTATACCCCGTGGAACACGGGCTGACGAAGTAAATGCCTGTCTAAAATCGTCTTACATATGGCCCAAAGTCACATCAATTCCCTTGACTGTCCACATGCGCGTACACCTCCATGGTGATTTTATGGCTGAGGAGTTTTCCCGTCTCCTAAGCATTGGCGATGGCGGAAAAATAACTATTCCAGCTCAACTGTGCGAAGTTGTTGACAGTTTAGAGAATTTTATCGAAAAGATCTATCTCCAAGTGTTTGTAAATTCCAACCTTGATAATTCATGGATGGAAGAAGAGCTTTTCTTACACCAACAGATGACTCTGCTGATAATATAAATATCGCCATCCTTAAGAAGTTATCAACAACAAAAATGGTATACGAATCAGGAGACTCAGTTGTAGAGGTTGAAGACGCAGTTCATTATCCTGTGGAGTTTTTAAACACTCTTAACCCGCCCGGAATACCGCCTCATGTCCTGATCCTCAAGGTTGGTGCTCCTGTCATGTTATTGCGCAATCTAAACCCTCCTAAACTCTCCAATGGAACCAGGTTGCAGGTTAAAGCTCTGCATAAATTTGTGATTGAAGCCACCATATTTACAGGTGTTGGCCAAGGCAAAACTGTCTTCATACCCCTCATTCCTCTAATCCCATCAGACTACCATTTTCAATTCAAACGTCGGCAGTTTCCTTTGAAAGTCTGCTATGCCATGACAATTAACAAGGCTCAGGGGCAGAGTATAAAAGTAGCTGGTGTGGATCTGAGAAGTGACTGTTTCGCACATGGTCAACTGTACGTGGCATGTTCCAGAGTCAATTCTTCTGGTGCCTTAGTCATTCTGCAGCCTGAGAGAATGACCAGAAATGTAGTTTACCGAGAAGTGCTTAGGCGTTAAAAACACTCTTGATAGACATGGCAGTAGGCTAAGGGACCTGCCTTAAATCAATGCTCCCCGTCGTATATTGCACACGATTTTCAATTTCAACGCTCCATGTTGCTGTGATTATCTTCCACTACAGGAAAAATCGATATAACTAATGTTATAACGTTATAACGGGATTCCAAATGTTATTGCCGGCGAAGCCGCGGTTAACAGCTAGTTATATATATTTTTTCTGTTAGTTTAAGTATCATGTGCCAGTTCTGTAGTAGTATTCATTATCATCCATAAAACAAATAAATCCACCGGGCGAAGCCGGGCACTACTGCTAATAGCAAATAAAACTATTTATTACATGATAAAAACATCCATACAGTAGCTAGAAATGTGGCAAAATAATGTATAGTACAATAATATAAACTTACAGGGGTAATAGTTCATGTAGCTTGAAAATAGTAAAGTCATTTTCTTCTGCCTCTTTATGCTTTCACTGTGGCAATATTTCATATTTTTCGGAGCAGTAGAGTCTGCGTTGCATTGGCCTCTTTTTGACTTTCAAACCATTCTATACACTTGGACAGCATTGTTTCAGCCTCCGAGTGGCTAATAGTTCGTTTTTCGTCATGGTTTGAACACTCGTCTTCATAAACCCTTTCTTCTTCTACGGTGGCACTTACACTGGCAACAATTTCGTCATCACTCAAAATTTGAAACCCCCTGTCCACTCTGTCACACTATAACCACTCTGATACTTCTTCTGACGTCAAATTTGTACTGATTTCTAAATTATTGCACAAATTGACCATCTCGTTAACTGTCACACACTCAAGTTCCTCAGATTCTTCACCTCCAGGTTGAGGCCAAAGTTCATTCCAGCCGTTCTTTAGATTTGACACTGACAAATCACTCCATGCACTGGCAACATTGAAAATGGCATCTTTAATACTGTAAGACCTCCAAAACTGTTTTACAGACGTTGATTCATCAGATGAGAGCAAACTTTCGATAAACACTCACTAAAACACTCACTTCCCACTAAAATACAATAAGTAAACAAAGCGAAAGCGTCACTTCACCTTAAAGCACTTTGTTATTGCAGTATTATTATGCTATTACAGCAATGACGATTTGAAGAGTGGTGGTTAAACGAAGTTTTACTGTATACAGGTATATATGTTTATAATACACTTTTTAAAATTATTTTCATTTCATAACCATTTATGTTTCCATGCACGGAATTATTGCCTGCAGCTTTCATGTTGATGTCAGTACAAAATACAAATGTTCACTACATCCAAGTTATTTGTGCAATGTGAATTGGAGAATAAAAAAAAAAAAAAAAAAAAGAAACGTTTAAAGTTCAATCCTGTAAACAAACTCACCATATTCATTCTTTTTTGGTTCTGTGGCATCTTCTTTGTTCAGGAAAATTTCAATGAGTTCCAACCAACACTTTCTCTTCAAGTCGGCATATTCCTTTGAAGATCAGTCCCAGATAGGATTTCTAGACTGTACTTCTAAAATAAACCTTTCTGTGTCAAATTTTACCTGAGCGGCCATAGTTCTTTGTCGCAGCACTCCCTCAACACAAGTGGCCGGAAGAAAACCAATACCCACATTGCACTGGGCTGGTGGCACGCTCAGCGCGAACGCGTCGAAAATCGCAACCTCAGTCCACAGTAGACACGAACGTGCGTCTACTGGCGCATGGTGGAGAATTGCGCCACACAGTGTAAATAGTTCCGGGTGGTTGCGTTTTACCACGGTGAAAGGGGCCTTAAACCTGTCACTGTAGGTGACTAGTGTCAGGTTTAGGCAGCAACTAACAGAACCTTACCTAACTACCAATTAGTGTTTTCCTAAATTTAAGGTATAAGTTAGGCACATTCAATGAGGTTTCACATGCATTACATATTACTGAATCATTTAACATTCTAGGATGATCTCATAGCTCAGACAGCAACACCACCAATGTATCTCAAGACTGACTTGGCCACCTTTGACATGAAGGAGTTGAAGAGCAAATTTGATGTGATTCTTGTCGAGCCACCTTTGGAGGAATATCAGCGAACTATGGGCGTTACCAACTTGCAGTTCTGGGGCTGGGATCAGGTCAGTATCAAAACTGTAATTGTAATTCACTATAGGTCAGATGTTGTGTTACCTGACAAGTTATTAGGACTTTCATTTACAACTTGACAAATTTATGAAATCTTAAAGTGGTTAAAGCTAGTCTCAAATATGCATTCTCAAAATTAGATAATGTTTTGGAAATAAATGCCCATGTTTGCAGGATTGAATCTTGGTGCAGTCAGTTAGCATTTGAGGGTGCTTAAATGCAAGGGAGCCATGTCAGTAGATTTTCTGCCATGTTCAAGATCCCCTACGGAGCAAACTGTTGACACCCCACCGTCTCTAAATGTCGCAGTAGTTAAAAGGGACGTAAAACCAAAATGTTTAAAACAATCTTCTAAATGGCACTTGGATGATTTTTTAGATGATCCTTTCAATTGCTTTGACTATCCAGTTCTGAATATTAATATTATTACTCCACTGACAGTGTTGCCCAAGATCGCGAGTTCAAATCCGGCCGAAGTCGTCGGATTTTTTAAGACCGTTAAAAATCCCTCAGTATGCCTTCCTTCGGAGAGGAAGTTAATGGCGGTCCCATGTCATAGATTTATGGCATGTTAAAGAACCTTCCACTAATTACACCTGTGTGAAGCTAAATTGTATAGGTTAAGAATGTAAACAACGCTCTTAGGTTCCTACGTTCGTTGCCAAGAGCCGACTGCGGTGACGTCTGGTAGCTAGGTTGTGAACTAGTAGTCGTTGACGGTGGCGTTTGGCAGCAAAAGTAGGAACTATTTGAAATTGATCGTCTGCAGTCCTTACTTGAATTAAAACAGATACACACACTAATACAGTCATCACAATTAACACCGGTTATCAGACAGATTCTACACACACCCAAAGTACACGGGGCTACATGACCGTGTTGTCGCAGCCCCTAAACTTAAAAACCAACCGAGAGTGTTGCCAACATGAAATTTCTTTTCTCCCCAGACATAGGAATAATCCACCAAGTTCAATACGTCCCAGCGTTAGCTGATAGCTACCTAGAGTGCGTGATTGCATTGTTAGATCTAAAGTTTCATCCGGCCCGGCCTGTTTACCATCTCTTGATGAATTTAGTACATTTGTATTTGTATGTTGGCACAGGCTAGAGTAAAATGTGGCTTTTCACCGATGTCTCAGTCCCACTCATGGCTATTATTATATGCAAGCTACTGAGGTATGGGTGGTGCTGAGTAATGGCCTTCAGGGCAAAATCAGTGCTTGTGTGTACTGTGAAAGGTTCTTCTTATAGGGTCAGTGGTTTGTTCTGACTCAGTGAGGAAAGCAATGGCAAACCACCTCATTCCTCGCCTTGCCTGGTATCCCTCATTATAGTGCTCCCTTAGGTTTTTGTGGGTATCTACCGACCTAACTTGTGGTGTCACTTTTTGAGGATCCAACCAGTCTCTCGGCTGACCACCTAACAGACAGATTTAGATGGGTGATGAAACTGCAGGAATTTGACCCTAAATCTAAGATAACTCTATTTGAAGATCATTTGGCAGTAGTTTTATCAATATGTTGAAGAGAGGTAATAAAATTTAAAGCAACACTACTCGACATATTTTGAGGAAAAATGTCAAAAGTATTTGGTTTGTTGTATGTCTGTTAGGTAGTCAGCCCAGAGGCTAGTTGGATCCTCAAAAAGTACTGCCATAGGTTAGGACGGTAGATACCCACAAAACCTCAAAGCAGCACTATAATGAGGCGTACTAGGCAAAATGAGAAACGAGGTAATTTGCCATTTCTTTTCCTCACCGAGTCAGAACAATAGCACTGAGCCTATGTGTAGAACCTTTCACAGTACACACGGGCACTAGTTGTGCCTTGAAGCCATTACTCAGCACCACCCCATACTCCAATAGCTACCATACAATCACAGCCATGAATGAGGCTGAGACATGGTCTGTCGAGGTTTGGTCCGATAGATACTGAAACCATTCGGCTGCCGAGGTTAGGTCAGGTGGACACTAAAACCATTGGATGGTTTGTTGAGGCAATATTAATTTTTTGTTTTTTAAACCTTGTTATGACAGATAATGCAGGAAGTACCTGCTCACCTATTATCTGAATGTAGAATGTCTTCTGGGAATACTGACAAGCAGTTGCATCTCCAGTGCCTTATTTTTGCTTAATTTCCTCCCATGATATTATTATGACCAGTCATAATATTCTGCTATATACAGTTTTTTCTTATGCAGTGCTGTTTTAACCAGGGTCCATGTTGGGTTTTGTTAACTATTCTGTTCTTACTAGCCAACTGTAATACTATTGTGATGTAATTATCCTTTTAATTTATTAATCACTTTAAATGTTGATCCATGATAGATAATGAACCTGGACATTGGTGAAGTTGCAGCAGCACGCAGCTTTGTATTTTTGTGGTGTGGGTCCTCTGAGGGCTTGGATATGGGGCGCTTCTGCTTGCGTAAGTGGGGTTTCCGACGCTGTGAAGACATCTGCTGGATACGTACAAACATCAACAATCCCGGACATTCTAAAAACTTGGAGCCTAAGGCTGTTTTCCAGAGAACAAAGGTAGATTTTAAGTCATTGTTAGAATTTGTGTTTTATAGTATTTTGAAATTGTTAGCAAATTGATTGACCATCAGAATTGTGAAATAGGTAACACGTTAATATATACCGTATTTACTTTTGCGAACTTCGCAAAAATCCATTATTTTGGGAATGGGGAAGAGTAAAAATAAGCTATTTTATTTTGTTGCTACATAGTACGATATATATTCAATCAAAATAAACAAAGTTTACATCTTTAATCAGCCCATTATGAGACTGCCATAACCTCACTTATCCACCACTATTCCCTGATACCCCCCAATGAATTTCACTACTATCCCTTGCTAAGCAAATATCTTAGTATCAATGAAATAGAATGGAATGGCCAAAGTATCAGACATGGAAATGCAAACTTTACTTGAACATAGGAAGAGAGAATGCATCAATTAGGGAATGACTGATGATGCTGAACGATCATATCTCATTAACATTTGTAAACACGACCGAGTACGTATTATTCACATCTTTCACATTATTGTACCAATAGTGTGTCACACAAACGCCGACGGTTCTTGCAGCAAAAGAAATGTGTTTAAATTAAAACTGAGAATAAGAGGCTGCCGTAAACACCACTTCGAAGCACAATACAAAGAATAACAAAAGAACGCAGGCAAGATATGAATCCATAACTTTCATTGGTGGATCTGTAACTTGGAGCTTCTACTTAGCCAATAGTGTGGCTTCTTCTATTGGATATCGGGTGAAGCCCATTGGCTACACAATTCGATATCCTGCCCAATCCTAAATGGCGGTCATATTGTCTGAATAACAAAAATTATAATGTAACAAGAAGTATATTTTTGTCATAAAAGAGGATGAATTTCAGTTATAATTTAATATTTTTTTTAAGAATTCATCAATTTCCAAGAATGTTGTATTTTGACTCTCAATAATTAAGGAGGAGTACTATACGTGATTTCCAAGAATTTAATATTACGATAGTAATTTTATTTCTGCAGCTACACAAACAGGCACATTTTACATTAATCAGCCAGTTCAATACACTCTTGAAATAGAACATCCGTATTAAATTAACTATAACAAATAAAATATTTCGTCCATTGAAGTGGTATGTGGAATAGTTCCCATAACACAGGCTGTGTTTCCCTTTTGAATCGCTATGCCGATTCTCTGCATCAAATAGGTTTTGGAACGAGGATCACCAGAGACTCCACCTATTACTCTTCCTAGCGTGTTTACTAGATTTATTGCGTCCTCACTCCAAGGACCCATTGTCTCCACAGCAAAGGCCACAAAAATATAGTCCTCCATGATCTTCCTATATTTGTTGTGCTTCCGAGTGACGGCGATCTCAGCTACAGATCCTGCTTCTTTTGACGATGATGAGATATAGGAAGGAGCCAACGTATCTGAGCACGTTGCATCCCAGACTAGGCATCTGCCATTCGACCACGGAATTATGGTCATCCCATCAGGGCGGCGACCGTCATCTCTGCAAATTCCAGATGGTTCAAGAATTGACGGGAATTTTGCAGAAGCGAAAGCCCTCCGAAGCGTTTCATTTATCGAGAAATGACGAGAATGTCGGCCAGCACTCCTTTTACAAGAGAGACCGTGTGTACCACGTGTGGAAACGACCTCACCACAGACACAAGTATGAGGTTTACAAAGCATTGATCCAAGGCGGAGAGACATCGAAATCCTAAAACTATTGTTGTCCAGTAATGTCCCTATTGTTCTCGATTTAACCATTCTTCTTTCTTCTTTCTTCAAACTAGCCAAATGAATAGCCTTTTCCTCATCCGAGTGAAATTTCAGGTTGTCCATTATTTTTTTGCAAACGAGACCGTCCCAATTACGTTGGAACGCAGGAGCTGAAGGGATAGATGGATCGTTAAACTGGTAGTTCCATAATTCCAATGCCTCAGCGTAAAAAGTGATTTCCTCAATGTCCGAAATAACCGGAAACATTGACTGGACGAGAGAGAAAACACTATTCACCGATGACATGAAAGCTGGAAGCATTAAATCTTCAATTTTCCTTATTCCGATTCCACCGTAACGAACAGGGAGTGAGGCTATTGTCCATGATCTATTATTTAAATTTGTATTAAGAGTTGACTCTAGTGTGCATTTCACAAAATGATCCATTCTCTGTATCGATGGTCTAATCTTCCATAGAGGAGTACTTCTAAGCAAATATATGAGCTTAGGAACAAGGAAACAGTTTTTTAGGAGAAAGTAAGCAATGTGAAACTTCAAATCTTTCAGACGCCCAAGCAGAAGAGTTAACTCGTCAAATTTTCTGGATAAGGAGGGTTCAATGGCGCCTTCAGTGACTGGAGCCTTCAGCAAAGTTAGAGATGGAACCTCCTCAATGCCTGGGGATAACTCGTTGAAACGAGAACAAATCTCATCTTTATTGTCACAGCAGAACAACAACTCACATTTGCAGGGGTTGATGTCAACACCAAGAGATTTACATTCTGCAATAATGGAGGAAAAATCATCTAGAACGACAGTCGGATCCCCTAGCAGCGAGTCATCATCTAAATACTAAATATCAGTTCAGTTGAAAGCTTCTCCAAAATTGGCTGAATGACCAGACAAAAGACTAATGGCCCTCCAGGGTCACCTTGTTGGAGACCAGATTGAGAAAGGATAATCTTGTCTCCAAAAACTAGATAAGATGGTTCTCGATAGCATGGCCAGAAGAAGTTGTAAAGTGAAGGGGCTTTATCTTTGAAACGTGTCAGCAGAACATCTCGATCAACACTATTAAACGCATTTCTGAAGTTAATCTTAAGTACAATCTTTTCGGTTCCGACATTTTTGTTCACAAAAGCTCGAGCAGAATGGATTGCAGCTTCACCGGAACCCTTCGTGCCAAAGCCAAGTTGGATAGGGTTGAAGTATTCTGCCAAATCTTCACGAACATAATTACATGCTAGACTTGCTGTTAACCTTCTTAGAGTGCAACCAATTGCAATAGGGTGGAGCCCGCCACCCTCCTTGTTCAGTCCACACAGACTCGCCCCATATAGGATTGGAAGGATATCCGAATTCACCTGACCCGATAGCATAAAATTGCAGAGGGATATTAAAGAAGTTGGTAATTTTTCCCGGTCACACCATTACCCTTTGCAGTTAGGTCTTGGAGGTGTTGTGGGCGTAAATCATCAATACCACCTGCAGACCCATTTCGGAATTTGCTGAGATTTACCACCACATCTTCTTCTGATACTGTGAACTTCATTAGGAGGTTCGGGAAAAAATAAGTTCTCTAGTTGGTTCAGGATGTTTATCCTTTAGATGTAAAAACGTATCCTCGTTATCAGGTGCAAGCTTATCTGAGGATGAGAGGAGTTTCACGGCTCCACATATGTCTCCTTCTGCCATTTTAGATTCCATTCTCCATGATAAAGAAGTTTGAGGCTTTTGAGTTTTTCTTTGAGGAACACGCTGAGAAAAGTCGATTGGAGGATGAGAAACATTTTTCTTGATAAATTGGACTAGATTCTTTGATTTCTTTTCAGCAACTTGTAAAGCTACGTAGCAAAATGTCAGTAGATCCTTCCAAGAATGAAATGAATTCTTCCTTTGGCATTCGTCCATAAGGTGCGAAAGATGGAATGCTACCACCATACGAGCTGCTTTTGGAATGCGTTTCAAAACCTTTATTTCCCTTTTCATCCTTGCTAATTGCTGCGAAAATTCCTTCACGTTATCGACAGCTGTTGTTGGGGGATGAACTTCGGAGATATATTCTTTATGCTTTCAAGAGTAATGAATTTTAAGCCCACTAATGCCTTTGTATAGTTTTTCGGGGTTCTGAATGGGTACATCTCGGGCAGGAAATCCAATTAGTCGATGATATAGTGTTGGGCTGATTTTGTTGCGTTGACCCTTGAAGGATGCAGTCACAGCAATGCCAAGAGTCATTATTTCAGCCTAAGATTTCGATTTGCAGACTGGAGAGGTGGACACGAGGCATGAAACCATTTTTGACAACCATCATATTGTATCATAGGGTCCTCATTTAAGCTCTATTTTCCAAAAAAGCAATGTCTGGAGTTATCAATGATGCATACCAGAAATTATGATATCATTATGACTCCAGGAATGGAACTGAACCAGAAGCTCATAAACAAGAAATATAGAAATATAACAACTGCCCAGGCAAGAGAGGCCTACTCACCATCTGTCCTTTTAATAACCATATTTGCTCCAATATTATTACTTGGTGAAAACGAAGCGCTTGCAATATTGAAATTACTAGGATGTTCATAAAATACTTATAAAATCAGCTGTGAAAAGGAATGGTAAATGATTATGATTGATACGTTTTCCTCCCACGCGTGCTATTATATCTGAGAACTTCTAGTTATAATTTTTCTCGTAGAATATTCCAATCGTAATGAAACGATAATATAATCTTCAATCATCAGTTTTCCGTTCCCTGCGTATATTTATACAGATAAAGGCAAAGTCCATTTGGATCAAATATCTGTAAATAGCACCTTAATCAGCATTCAATAACCTAATTGTTTAACCTACAAATCGCAGCCATAACCATATATATTTGTCCATTATTGTATTTTGGCTCTCGAAAACCCAGATAACCCTGAATATTTTTTTTCCGTTAAAATTTGTGTTTGTTCCATGAAGATCTTTTGAAGTTGTGAGGAGGCCAGAAAAAGTGGTTTTAATTACGTACTATGCCTAGTTTGCCGGAAATCAGACATCCTTCCAGAAGGACGTCAGGGATATTCACTATCAAAATTAATTCATTGGAAATCCGTGTGAATTAATTCATAATATTCATTGAGTAAAATATTTTATTACATACAATACAATAAAATTTCATTTAACACTAGAACTATTTAAGAAACAACAATTGAATGGTTACACCTTGTATGAAATACTACAAAGCAAGAAACATGCAAAGCACAGTCACATTTTATGCACCTTATAGTGCTTATTTTTGAGCAGTGTTTGCAATGAAGTTGTTTTTTCTTCTTGTTTGTGTAGGCATCTGTGGGAAGGTCTGAGACGTAATGATGTGTTCCATCGTAACAGACATCCGTTTTCCTTGTTTCCGTGTTTTGGACGTCCTTAGGCAGAGCTCACTCTTCTATTGGATGCCAAGATAGATCTAGTTACACTTCTAAAGTCCTAAAGTGCAAGTGGTCAAGTTTCCCACCATCCTAGCGATACAGCTGCCAAACATTTGCTCTGCCACATTCGTATGTGCTATTATGGGAAAATACCACTTTTTTCCTCTGATTGATACTCTGTAAAGTAACACATTTTCATCAGTTCGATCAATCCCACCCATTCCGTTGTTATAAGGGAAAAACAAGCTTGGCTGAGGTACGGAGATTATTGTTCTCTGCTGGCGGGAAAATTGAGATACCTTACTCAAGGGGCTGACCTTGTCAAAGTTAGTAGCATAGCGTTTAGAAGAGAAAGTGTGCCGACTCCCGAGTTTGCCGTATCTTTAGTATGGGTAGTTGCTGCGCCCGCCGGTAGACTGCGCAGTGGTTGGTTGTGGCTGGCTGGAGACACTTTCTAAGTGCTCGCGAGTTTGAAAACATGGAAATGCTGCCGTGTTTAGTCCTTATTTCTTGGTGTTGAAAAGTGTATGCGATCAAGAAGCGATAGTGAAATAATACATACGTTATGACACTGGTGTGTTTAGTATTTGTAAGCCTTTACACTTATTTCTTTACGTTTGTGCTGTCGAGTGAATTATAACCTGGTAAGATTCGTCAAACAAAACTGTGTAAGTGAATATGCCGTGTTGTTTTGTTCCCGGGTGCCGATCTGGATACGACAAGTCATCTGCAACAGGTAGGCACTTTTTTAGACCTCCAAAAGCCGAAGATGATTTATTTAAATGGGCTAAGGCCATTCCGAGGAAAGACATTAAATTGTCAAGTAAGTCATATGCAGGCTATGTGACAAACATTGCTCCGATAATTTCCTTATAAAACGGACACTTTCATTATAGAAGGAAAGACAGTCGAAATGGCAAGAATGAGATGGAGTTTGAAGCCTGGTGCAGTCCCACACTATCTAGCCGGGTATATTGTCAAGCAACTAAGGAAAGGGATCAGCTGTGTGAAGTGTGCAACAACCCTTCAAAGTGAAAAGGCCATCGGACACAACAGCTGCAACTTTCACTAATATAAAGGACTTTGGCACAATAAATGCCCTTAGTTACCTAACTCAACCGTCTGACAGTGTCTTCAACATTCTTTTACAGGTCGAAGTAGTCGTTGAAATGGAATTATCTTCCCTTTCAAATTTGTGGGTTGATATATTTTATGAGTGTTAGGACAGCATTGATGAGATTGTTTTAGGGCCGTGATTTTTTGATGGTGTATGGAACATAAACTGGACCTTATTGGAAAACTCGTTTTTCATTTCATGAAGTGCGCTTTTTCTTTCGTACGAAAGAAATTAGGAAAGAGCAGTCAACTTCTAAGTCTGGAAAATCATCGCGTAAGCTGTCCAAAGCTTCGGACAACTGAGACTATAAGTTATATGGGTGAGTTTGTCATTATACTGTATTATATTATATTTACTTTATTTGTGCAGTAGTGAATGGTCTGTAGCTTTACGATTTTCACACATTCAGTTACATTTTGACCCCCGTTAGAATGTTTTATTTCCTTATTATATGAACCTATGACGCAATCTGATGTTTCATAATTAACACAACGGACGTTAGCGTTGTATATACTCAGTGAGGAGAATTTTATATTTGGATCATCTTGTCTAATACAACGTAGTGTAAGCTGATAACATTCAGTTACTGAAAAGTAACATTCAACTGCTTGTATTGATACCGTCCTCACTCAGCGCTAGCCGACGCTAGAGCCACCTAGCGGCTGGACCATACAAACTCCACAAGTCGTGTCACTTTCTCTTCTATACGCTATGTTAGTAGTATGCCGATGAAAGACCACGTTTCAGCTTTAGACACATCACGAACGTTGTTCTTCTTTGCAGCATACTGATTGGTAAATAATATTATTAACAAACTGATTAATAATTTCCATCCTTTTCAATACAATGTTTTGATTATCTATTTAACCAATTAGGTACATGTTTCGAACATCATTATGTTCTTCTTCAGCCTCAATACAGAGTTAGATCTTAGACAAGTAAAATACACACTATCAATCACTTATAATAAAATTGACACTTACATTAACATAGTACAGTCTAAAATTTGATGCTACACCTTAAAATACGGTGCGTCGTTAAAATTAGTTAAAATACATAAAACTTTGTCCGTATGTCCAATATTCTATTGTTGTTATTATGCAACCTTCTTGTTTATTGAAAGGTTAGACTCTGTGCATTGCTCCACATGAAAGTTTTGACAGGCGTCCTTGAAAACTTCTCATTCCTGTTTGATGGAGATGGTGAGATAACAAATTGATGTGATGTGCTGTGCTGCTGTTTGTTGGAAACCGGAAATTAAAATAGTTCGAGGATGGAGTTCATCTTAAATGAAATAACTCGGTGGTTGGCGACATCTAAAAAGAAATAAAATATGTGATAAAATGACGCCGAAGTCCATTTGAGTATTAGAAATACCGGTGGCCCTGGTTGTATTACCTTTATAAATATATAGTGTATTATCTCCTAGATGTGATGTTGCCCCTTTCGAACAGCGAGCAATTCTGAGAAAAATAAACAAGGAAAGATTAAAGATACTGTCTTAAACTGCAAGCGAGAACTTGAAACTAAAGTGTCCCCTCACTTACCTCCTGACGCAAGTCGCGCGGTAGCGGACAAGGCATGTGAACTATCGCAAGCCTTGAGCTGGACTGACTGCTTGTAAACAGTTGTGTGTGTGTCGGCGCAGTCACAGGGGTAGGGGGAGTCACGTAATAAGAACATGTGAACCGCGTGTGCGTGACGTCACTAGATCCAGTAGCGGGCTCGGAAAATATGTAATGGCTACTGTGTTGGCTAATGTTGCTCATAAATGTGTGTAATTAGGAGATCTAACTTGATGCTATTGCCGAATTGACTTTAATTAGTTTTGCTTGCAATTGATTCTGTCAAGGTATCGTATAGGGTGTTGGCTTCGAAATTGATCTCGTTTAAATTATGGGACGGATTGATTCTTTGAGCAGTGTTTATTTCCGTCCCATAATTTAAATGAGATCAATTTCGAAGCCAACACCCTATACGATACCTTGACAGAATCAATTGCAAGCAAAACTAATTAAAGTCAATTCGGCAATAGCATCAAGTTAGATCTCCTAATTACACATATTTATGAGCAACATTAGCCAACACAGTAGCCATTACATATTTTCCGAGCCCGCTACTGGATCTAGTGACGTCACGCACACGCGGTTCACATGTTCTTATTACGTGACTCCCCCTACCCCTGTGACTGCGCCAACACACACACAACTGTTTACAAGCAGTCAGTCCAGCTCAAGGCTTGCGATAGTTCACATGCCTTGTCCGCTACCGCGCGACTTGTGTCAGGAGGTAAGTGAGGGGACACTTTAGTTTCAAGTTCTCGCTTGCAGTTTAAGACAGTTACTTTAATCTTTCCTTGTTTATTTTTCTCAGATTTGCTCGCTGTTCGAAAGGGGCAACATCACATCTAGGAGATAATACACTATATATTTATAAAGGTAATAGAACCAGGGCCACCGGTATTTCTAATACTCAAATGGATTTCGGCGTCATTTTATCACATATTTTATTTCTTTTTAGATGTCGCCAACCACCGAGTTATTTCATTTAAGACTAACTCCATCCTCGAACTATTTTAATTTCCGGTTTTCAACAAACAGCAGCACAGCACATCACATCAATTTGTTATCTCACCATCTCCATCAAACAGGAATGAGAAGTTTTCAAGGACGCCTGTCAAAACTTTCATGTGGAGCAATGCACAGAGTCTAACCTTTCAATAAACAAGAAGGTTGCATAATAACAACAATAGAATATTGGACATACGGACAAAGTTTTATGTATTTTAACTAATTTTAACGACGCACCGTATTTTAAGGTGTAGCATCAAATTTTAGACTGTACTATGTTAATGTAAGTGTCAATTTTATTATAAGTGATTGATAGTGTGTATTTTACTTGTCTAAGATCTAACTATGTATTGAGGCTGAAGAAGAACATGAAATGAAATCCACAGCCTGCTTCCAGTCTCCGACCGGGTCAGGAATGGAATGAATGAAGCCCCCATCTAGCGGCGAGGATAGGAACTGTGCCGGCTGCCGAGGCCTGACGCACTCCTCTGGGGCAATGATTAAATGAATGACATGAAATGATACGATAGTGGAGAGTGTTGCTGGAATGAAAGTTTGACAGGGAAAACCGGAGTACCCAGAGAAAAACCTGTCTGCCTCCGTTTTGTCCAGCACAGATCTCACATGGAGTGACCGGGATTTGAACCACGGACCCAGCGGTGAGAGGCCGGCGTGCTGCCGCCTAAGCCACAGAGGCTTGCAAGAAGAACATAATGATGTTCGAAACATGTACCTAATTGGTTAAATAGATAATCAAAACATTGTATTGAAAAGGACGGAAATTATTAATCAGTTTGTTAATAATAGATTCAATTCGGACCAAAAAATGGAGAATAATGCTCTAAATAATATTATTGTTTGCACAACTTCTTCATCAAGGAATAATTTGAAATATTCGAGTGGTGTTTTCATTTGGTCCTGGCAAGGCTTTTAGTTCATTATTGTTCCATTTACACCCCGCAGGTTTGGAGCGTTGGCGAGTTCTCCTAAATTTCTTACATATACCCCGATTTTCTTGATTCGAGCAGCTTGGCAAACTTAAAACAAGAAATGAACGTGATTTATATCCTTTATGGTATAAAGTGATACCTACTATGCAAATATTTAATATTTAGTATTTTCTGCATATACAAAATTACAAGGATGTATTATAAAGACAGTACACTTACTCGTTTGGGGTAAAGACTGAGGTTCAGCTACAATCTTGATTAGCGAGGGAGCATTTGAAATGCTGAGGAATGCTTCTGATTGCAGTTGGGAACCTGGAAGATGATCAATTGTATGATAATCTTCCACCCCTGGGTCTCCATCTGTGATCGTTTCCAGTAGGAGGAATTGCTGTTACGTTAAATGGCTCAAGTTCAGGGGTGTCATTTCTTTCAATAATCGCTAGGAGTTCTTTCAGAGTAAGAACCTTGCTAAAACAAAAAAACACATCTTATTTCCCTGACGTCCTTCTGGAAGGATCCGCAGTTTTAGGTGATAATAACTCGACTAATATTGGTACAGCCAAAAATATCATCACATATGTTGAACAGCATCCAAAGAGTGGGTGTGACAATATTTTTTAATTATCCAGACATAACTGTGGTCATAATACTTACCCTTCTACAATGATGTCAGTGAATTCGTCCATCACAGAAACATTGGTTCACCTTTAATGCTATTGTTGCTAACAGACAGTCTGTACTGCAGTGCATTCAGTCACAAACTGATGACAAGTTATTGGCAGGACTGTAAATACATGCATGCGCGCAGATAGCTACTTTTCATTACCACTAGAGAACACCGAGTTTGAGTTATCCGTCTGTCCTTCTGGAAGGACATCAGGGATATCTGGGTTAAAGGGGTACTATAGACGAGGGGGTCCTATAGCCGAGTAAATACAGTATACACATTAATATGCATTTACAGCACTGTACAAACATTGAATTTAGTAATTATAAAATTAGTAAATTGGCTTATGGCCGAAAAAGATATCTTCCTTTGAAACTTCACAGTTAATCCAAGTTACTACCAACAAGACCTATTTTTCTTAATTTTACCTAGGAATTAAAATGGTATTCAAATTTAGTTTTGTGGGAAACCAAAACTTTAAAATACAGGTAGAGATCATTCAACATGAAGGTGCATAAGTTGACAAATTTCATATTTTTTTCTTTAGTGCTATAAGCCACATACTTGATTCATTGTAATTTCTAGTCCACAGGGCTACCGTATTTATGTGTGGATCAGGGTTCTGCTTAGCTAGTTCCATTAGTATGTCACTGCTGCAAGCTTATAACTTGGTGTTACCTTCTCAGAAGAAAGTAGTCTCGTCTCTGTGTCTGCGGGCTATGATCACCCGACGCAAGCGGTTAGCACATTCGTATTTGTTCGTTGATCGGTTGGACATGCTGCCGTGAGCTTATTACCTGGCATGACCAGGTCAGAAGAATGGAGCCAGTCTCTCTGCCTGCAGGCTATGACTCATGCTACGCGAGGAGCCAGCACGCTAGACATCGAACAGCGCCAGTTCTGGGGAGTGAAACTTGTACCGACACGACGCTTCCGCGAGTTGGCCTCGGAATGATGACATTCAATATATCACCGTATGAAGCGCTGTTAGCCCCAATTCGCCCATGTAAAAACAGGCCTGACTGCTATTGGTGGGAACTTAAGCTAGGAACACCCTGCGCCAGTCTGGCATCAGCCACTTTCCAAGCAGACAACCCCACTTTTAAAACTGCCATTTTCCACCAATCACTTTCAAATGTATACATAAAACATTGCCTTATAAAATCTCGGTAAAGTTCATTAATGGGCAAAATCGGACCAGTTTTTTACATAAAACATTGCCTTATAAAATCTTGGTAAAGTTCATTAATGGGCAAAATCGGACCAATTTTTTCAAAAAAATAAAATATTGCCACAAACTTGATTCATTGTAATTTCTAGTCCACAGGGCTACCGTATTTATGTGTGGATCAGGGTTCTGCTTAGCTAGTTCCATTAGTATGTCGCTGCTGTAAGCTTATAACTTGGTGTTACCTTCTCAGAAGAAAGTAGTCTCCCAATATTTTATAAACAAAATATATATATTTTTTTAAATTATTTAAATTTATTAATTTATCTATTATTGGCTTCCTGACCCGGTCGGAGACTGGAAGCAGGCTGTGGATTTTCATTTCATCTATTATTGGCAATACATTACCAACTTTCTAGGACTCGATGACCATTATTTTATCCACAATAAAATAATATATCAGCTCTTGCACTGTTGAATGACACCTCAACTTGCCTACTCTTCAACTTGCTTTCAATCCATGGCTTGTATACTTCAATATTGTTCTGTCTTTGACATTAGAACGCTCCAGACTTTCAATATCTTTATTGTAGTTCTAAGTGTCATCCACAGAGCACTATCGGCACTTATTCTATGAATAAACAAGCAATGTATAAAAGTCTTAGAGGTTAGATGGAAGATGGAAAAGTGTAGGGTGCGAAAGGTAGGCTATCGGGCATGGAAGTAGATGCTATGCAAGTTTATTATGAAAAAGCAAGCAAGTGTAGATTCTATGACAACAGCAGTTTGGGCCACATAACTCCATAAGCTATTTACCAATGAGAGTCCACAACATATGTTGTGTCCCAATGGCAATGACACCTGGTGCAGATATTGGAAATGTAAAGAGGCTGGTGAAGTATATGACCACAAAAATAGCTTACCTTCTGCAGTTTTAAATGAAATAAAGCCTGTGTAAAAAGATCTTGCACATCCAAGGCTCTTAGATGAATGTTACATGGAGGTACACAAAACTGCAATGAAAGTTCAAACAATCATATTTGGCTGCGATGCCCCAAAACTACATAAACATTTGTGGTGCTAAAAGTGTTCAGATAACAACATATGATGCTGTTGTATGCTATAATGATGGCAATGAAGGAAAAGTGAAGGTATTAGAACTTCTAGAGATGAATCCAGGGATGCACACATTAAAGACATTGAGAATCCTGGACAAGGAGCGGATCGATCGGGCTGAAGCAGCATTAATAAAAGCATCCCAAATTCACAGGCAGTTGACAAGATCACAGAAAAGAGGAAGAGAAGTTGAGTAAGATCCTGATTTTGGTGTAGGAAAATTTAAAACATCCATAAATTCCATATATTTCCATGGAAAGTTATAAAATTTATCAAAGTAAACTTTAAACCTGATTTTCTACAAATGTTATCTTTTAGTTTTTAGGAACACCTAACTCCATGATGGTTAAAGCTAGAACCATGAAATTTTCTCAGCTTGTGTATATAGGTAACCTGCTTAAGATGACCTACAATGAAGTATGTGTGTGGGGGGGGGGGGGGGGGGGTGTAATACAAGTTCTATGTGATGAAACACATGAAAAAAGTCGTGCGTACATATTTTAATATATTTCATAAAACTTTAATCAGAAGGATTGTAGTAAACTTATTCATTTTAGGTCAAGTTATATATTGAACCATTAAGACTGTTTTAGTCAGGTTTCATGATAGTGTATCAATTGGTTGAGAAATTGTGTGTTCCTAAATTGTTTAATGTCACTAAATTGTAATTGACAATTAATAATTTTAACATTCATTGCATAACTTATTTTCAGATCAAAAATTGTAGACTGACTTTGTTCAAATAGTTGTGCCAGGTCACATTTAAATACGGTATGTGGATATTTAGCATTTGTTTTTAATTAAATTAAACTATGCTGCATTTTCACCATCATCCCCTCTTAATATGTAAAAAATCGAATCTATTCAAAGCTCGTATAATTCTTCAGAGAAGGGCCAAACACTTATCTCAGTAAAGTTTTTTGATAGCACCAAACATTAACCAAAGGGGTGGGAAAAATTGAGTTTTTTTTAAACAAATCATACCTGCCTTGAAAATGAAAATCCACAGCCTGCTTCCAGTCTCCGACCGGGTCAGGAATGGAATGAATGAAGCCCCCAATCTAGCGGCGAGGATATGAACTGTGCCGGCTGCCGAGGCCTGACGCACTCCTCTGGGGCAATGATTACATGAATGACAGATGAAATGAAATGATAGTGGAGAGTGTTGCTGGAATGAAATTGACAGGGAAAACCGGAGTACCCGGAGAAAAACCTGTCTGCCTCCGTTTTGTCCAGCACAAATCTCACATGGAGTGACCGGGATTTGAACCACGGGCCCAGCGGTGAGAGGCCGGCGTGCTGCCGCCTGAGCCACGGAGGCTTCCCATACCTGCCTTAATAGGCACAATATCAAAACCGTTCAAAATCGTCAGTAGTCCTCCTATACATTACCTAAAACATTTGTCTGAAAGATTTTTTGATATTGCCCACCTCTACGTCAAGGGATGAGGGAAGAGCTCCGCTGCGTTGGTCTCGGCAGCACTTCCTTGACGCCCTGTCTCGGGGTTTGTCGGCCGGCCGCGTGATCATGTGACCTGGCGCGACTCCAGGCTGCTCGAGGCATGCAGCACATGGCTGACTGACATCAGGACAAGCATGGCGCGGCTTGAAAGGGACCGAATTAAATCGTGGCCATTACGGCTACAGCCAGTGTATTTAGTTGTGAAATATGTGTATATATATAGTTTAAATATTAATGTGTGTGTGTGTAACGTATTATTTTTGAATTCTGCTAACCTAAACATACATAACCAGCGAGCATCTCCTGGCCACCGCATGGTATCAGGAATCGTTCCGGGAGAGAAAGGAACATGGTCATACCGGGCCGGATTTGTGAAAGTGTCGTAATGCTAAAATATTACGTGGTCCTCCGGTGCATTTGAGTATACTTTCCGAGTGCGGACAACCTGTGTCGAGAATATTGGAGCACGTGCAACATCATCCCGGCGGCATGCACATCATAGCAGTATACCGAGGTCAGTCAATCCTTGTATCTCTTTCCTTTTCCTAACTTATCATGGAGTCTAGTGAGAAAAACCTGTTGGTGAAGCAACGAGCGGTCATTAAAGGGTCACTGACACGTATCAGTAAATATGCAGACAAGTTTGTGGCAGGCTCCGATATTAATACATTGCGTAGCAGGCTGAAGCAATTGCCTTCACTCTGGGAAGAATATAAGCATGTCCAATGTAAGCTTGAAATTAATGACGACGAAAATAGTGAAACCCATGAACAGGATAAGGAACAGTTCGAAGAAAACTCAAATGATTTAGAAGCCAAAATGACTACACTTATAGATCTGAGCATAACTTCAGAGCAGAATAACGATCAATTATCTCAGCATTCTTGCGGTAATTCACAACAGGCTTCCTTGGAGGTACGATTGCCCGTCATTAACCTCCCTACATTTCATGGTCAATATGAGACGTGGACACATTTCCAGGACACCTTTCAGGCATTAATTGTTGATAATTTAAAAACTATCAAACATCCAACGTTTCCACTATCTACTGTCCGCACTTAAGGGTGAACCTCGCCAATTGATTCAAAATATCCCTATTTCTAACCCTAACTTTCCAGTAGCTTGGGAAATCGTGTGCAAGAGGTACAGCAACAGAAAATCGATAGCAACACAACACATCAAGGCTCTGTTGTCATTACCTACTTGTCACAAAGACACAGCATCTGATCTTAGGAAATAGAACAACCACTTAGTAAGCAATTTGAATGCTATTCGAAATCTCAACCTTTCAGTGCCGCTGCATGAAGTCTTACTTCAGCAGCTGATGTTAGATAAGTTAGATCCCGCTACCCGAAAAGAGTATGAAATGAAGGCTCCCAGCGATAATTTTCCAAGACTCACTGAGGTATCCACGTTTTTGGAAGAGAGGGCACAAGTGTTGGAGCTAATGATGGCAACACGGGAACAAAGGGGGAACACAGCAAATCCACCCAAGAATCAGCATGTGAGGAACAATGACAATCCAGGTCGAGTTAGCTCATATGTATCTACAAGGGGGAAGTGTGATTTTTGTGATGCAGATCACCCGGTTCATCGGTGTGAGGGTTTTCTGAAGGCAGTATGATTTTGTCAAAAGGAAGGGTCTGTGCTTTAACTGTTTTAGGCATCATAATGTCAGCATATGCAAATCTGATAGGTGTAAGAGATGCCAAGGCAGACATCATACCCTAATTCATTTCGACAGTCCCACAAGCAGTCAAACGATTACAGACAGGGATGCCCCAGCTGGTAGAGGTATTCGAGAAGACAAGTTACTGCACACTTAAATTCAAGCCACAGTCACAAACCACAGTCACAAATAATGCTGTCTACTGCAGTAATAGGAGTGGCAGACAACAATGGTGGAGTTCACCAGTGCCGAGCGCTACTCGACAATGGATCACAGTCCCATTTTATAACTGAGTCACTTGCAAGTAAACTTAAGTTGCAACGACACAGAAGCTGTATGCCAATTAGTGGTATAAATAACACTGCGGTCACTGCATCTCAAAGTGTTGATGTTTGTATCAGTTCTAACGTGTCCAATTTTGAAACTGTTATCACATGTTCTATACTCCCTCACATAACAGGCAATATTCCAGCAAACTATGTTGATTGTAAATCGTGGAACCTACCTAAAGATATCACATTAGCGGATCCTCACTTCAACGAGCCAGGACCAGTAGATATGCTCATAGGTGCAGAGATTTTCATGCAGCTGTTGCGAGAAGGGTGGCGGAAAAATTGCGATGAATTACCCATTTTGAAGAATACTGCCCTGGGATGGATACTGTCAGGTCCAATAAAATCCCAGGATCGGACCAGTAAGAAGGCGGAAGCAGCACCCACTTCATCATTTTCCTCAGACAGGATGATGACCTCGACAGGAAGATGGAAAAATTCTGGTCGATAGAAGAAGTGACAACTAGAAGAACCAACTTAACCAAGGAAGAGCAGTATTGCGAGGAGCATTTCACAACTCACACCAGGCGGGACGACAGCGGACGTTTCAGTGCTAGATTACCTACAAGGGAAGAAAGTCCACAACTTTGAAAATCTTACAAGATAGCGGAGAAACGATTCAGACTACTGGAACAGAGATTCGAGAAGAGACCTGATCTGCGTGCAGATTACGTGAGATTCATGGAGGAGTATGAGAACCTGGGTCATATGAAGTTGGCTCCAGATATAAGCAAGGACGAAGAAGCATGCTGCTAACTCTCTCATCATGCAGTATTGAAGGCTGAGAGTACCACTACTAAAACACGAGTTGTATTCGATGCTTCCTGCAAAACTGACAACGGCGTTTCACTTAATGACACTCTTGCGGTGGGACCTACCGTTCAACAAGATCTACTATCAATTGTGACAAGGTTTCGTACTCATCAGATTGCGATGACGGCAGACATTACAAAAATGTACCGTCAGATCAGAGTAGACGACGAAGATGTTAACTTACAGCGCATACTGTGGCGAAAACATCCATCTGAGCTTCTACGCACATACCAACTAAAGACTGTAACATACGGTACTTCTTCAGCGTCCTTCCTAGCCACAAGATGTCTAACCCAGCTGGCTGAAGAAGAAGCACATGCGTTTCCCACAGCATCTCGCGTATTGAAACGGGATTTTAACATGGACGATGTATTGTGTGGTAGCGACACTGTGGAAAATGCTATACAGCTGCGAGGAGAACTACAAGAGTTGCTGCAACGAGGAGGGTTCCCGCTCCGTAAGTGGACGTCGAATCACGCGGCTGTACTTGAGACTATACCTAAAGAACTCAGAGAATCACAGTTACCACTACGATTTGATAAGGAATACAACATCAGAACGCTAGGATTACTATGGCATCCCTGTCTTGACAAGTTCCAGTTTGAGGTCCACATCAAGGAGAACATTGGAAGCCCCACAAAACGGAAGGTACTTTCACTTATAGCTTCTATGTTCAATCTTCTCGGGCTGATAGGACCAGTAATGGTGAGTTGTAAAATTTTCATGCAACAATTATGGCATGAAAAATTAGGATGGGATGAACCACTACCACCTCCGTTACTTGAAGGCTGGATCAAAATCTTCACTGATCTTCCAGCTCTAAATAACATTCATGTCGACAGGTTGATTCTCTCTACGGGAAGGGTGATCCTCATACAAGTTCATGGCTTCTCAGATGCTTCTGAACGGGCCTATGGAGCATGTGTTTACATTCGAAGCACCAACCAACACGGGGAAGTTTCAGTAAAGTTGCTATGTTCAAAATCCAGAGTGGCTCCTTTGAAACAACAGTCCTTACCTAGGTTAGAACTGTGTGGAGCTCTTTTGTTGGCACGTCTAGTTGATAAGACTACCAACACCTTAAACCTGAAAATTGACCACACGTTCTTGTGGACTGACTCGACAATTGTACTATCGTGGCTTGCAGCTGAACCAACAAAATGGAAAACGTTCGTCGCCAACCGTGTCTCCGAGATACAGCAATTGACTGGAAGAGCCAAGTGGGGTCATGTGATGTCAGAAGATAACCCTTCCGATATTCTTTCAAGGGGAGAAGGACCACTCAGCCTGCAGTGCAATCAACAGTGGTGGCATGGTCCAGCATGGTTACTACAAGATTTAAGTAGCTGGCCCACTAGGGACTCGAACGACTCTGCAGGTGAACTTCCAGGGGTACTCTGCAATGTCTAGTTAGTGCTACTCCATCTGACGAAATCATGACGAGGTTCTCATCCCTCCGTCGCCTACAGAGAGTAATGGCTTATTGCAACAGATTAATGTTCAATTTCAGAAGACACAACGTAAGAAAAACGGAACCACTATCTGCAGAAGAGCTTGAGACTGGACTTCAGACGTGTATCAAGCTTGCTCAACGTGTGACATTCGCACGGGAAATAGGCGAGTTGAAGTCAAACTCATCAGTTTCACAGCAAAGTGCAATAAGAAATCTGAACCCCATCTTAGACGGGAACGACTTATTACGAGTAGGTGGTCGCCTACAAAACTCGTTGAAACCATTTGCAGAAAGGCACCAGATCATATTACCTCAGCGTCACAATGTAACCCAGTTGATTATGGCTGATGAGCATGTTCGTCTGCTACATGCTGGTGCTAATCATGTAACGGCTTCACTTAGGTCCAGATATTGGATAGTAAGCATAAAGAAAGTGATACGGACTGTCATTCACAAGTGTTTGAAGTGTTTTAGACTACGAGCCACTACAGCCACTCAACTCATGGGACAGCTACCATCTCCTCGAGTGACTCCATCACGGCCATTCTTGAACACGGCTGTTGACTACGCTGGCCCGCTGTACATTAAACAGGGTGCAACCAGGAGCAAGGTCAAGGTAAAATGCTACGTAGTGTTGTTCGTTTGCCTTTGCACCAAGGCGATACACTTGGAAATGGTTCGTGACTTGACTACACAGGCTTTCATCGCCGCCTTATGGAGATTTGCAGCCAGGAGGGGAAGGTGTACAAATCTATACAGTGATAATGCTACTAACTTTGTAGGGGCTAGAAATGAATTGTTGAGAGTGCACCAGTCCGAGCAGTGGAAGATAGAAATGGTGAACAACGCAGCCCAAGAAGGATTCACTTGGCATTTCATTCCTCCTGATTCGCCACACTTCGGTGGTTTGTGGGAAGCTGGAGTTAAATCCATGAAACACCATTTAAGAAGAACAGCTGGCAATGCCTGCTTGACGTATGACGAGATGTACACCCTACTTTGCCAAATTGAAGCATGCCTGAACTCACGACCGCTCGTTAGTCTATCGGACGACCCTGATGAACCATCATACTTCACTCCTGGCCACTTTCTAATAGGTGCTCCCCTGTTATCCTTCCCTGAACCTGACCTTAGAGATGGTGTGCTCTGTTATACTTCCAGATGGCGCTACATTTAAGCGCTGCAGCAGAAGTTTTGGAGACAATGGTCTAATGACTATCTTAATAGCTTGCAACAGCGGCAGAAATGGTTGTCGAGTCAGCCTAACCTTCAGCCTGGAACTGTCGTGTTGGTTAAGGACGACAACACTCCTTCTCTTTCTTGGAGGCTTGCAACGGTCGAGGAAACATATCCTGGGAAGGATGGACGAGTGCGTGCAGTCACCATTCGTACCAGCAGTGGAATTTTGAAGCGTTCTGTACATAAACTATGTCCATTGCCAATTCAAGACTGATATGTGCAATTACTTTCAGTGTCATCTTGTGGTTAGTTAATTACTTTATTCTTGTGTCGCAAGAGTTCAATTTTGACCAGTGTCCTTTATTGTTTGTGTATAGTGTTGAACCTTCTTATTGTATGATTTAACATGTTCATTTCATTGTCATTACTATAGGCTGTGTATTTTTGTTCCTAAGTTGTTTTGGTTGGGGTTTGTGTGTGTTTTGTATTCGGCGATCCATACGGACTGGTGGTTAAAGAACTTTAAATTACTACTGTTGATTCATGTAAATCAATAATTTTCTTGCAGTTGTTAAATGTGATACATTTAGGTGTGTCGGTATGTTGGTATTTACTCAGTGCTCCGCTGCGTTGGTCTCGGCAGCACTTCCTTGACGCCCTGTCTCGGGGTTTGTCGGCCGGCCGCGTGATCATGTGACCTGGCGCGACTCCAGGCTGCTCGAGGCATGCAGCACATGGCTGACATCAGGACAAGCATGGCGCGGCTTGAAAGGGACCGAATTAAATCGTGACCATCACGGCTACAGCCAGTGTATTTAGTTGTGAAATATGTGTAAATGAAAATCCACAGCCTGCTTCCAGTCTCCGACCGGGTCAGGAATGGAATGAATGAAGCCCCCATCTAGCGGCGAGGATATGAACTGTGCCGGCTGCCGAGGCCTGACGCACTCCTCTGGGGCAATGATTAAATGAATGACAGATGAAATGAAATGATAGTGGAGAGTGTTGCTGGAATGAAATTTTGACAGGGAAAACCGGATTACCCGGAGAAAAACCTGTCTGCCTCCGTTTTGTCCAGCACAGATCTCACATGGAGTGACCGGGATTTGAACCACAGACCCAGCGGTGAGAGGCCGGCGGGCTGCCGCCTAAGCCACGGAGGCTTGTGAAATATGTGTAAATATATAGTTTAAATATTAATGTGTGTGTGTGTGTAACGTATTATTTTTGAATTCTGCTAACCTAAACATACATAAACAGTGAGCATCTCCTGGCCATCGCATGGTATCAGGAATCGTTCCGGGAGAGAAAGGAACACCTGCTAACCCTTCCGATTTATTCGGAAACTTTCCGATTTTTCACCTCGTCTTCCGATCTTCTTAATTACTATTATTTCTTCCGAATTTCGGTCCCCAGTGATATATTGTAAAAGAAAAAGGAACTGCAAATAATTTCTATTCTCAAGGAGATTCTCTCGTAAGTCGTAATTGCTTTTGTGATTTGCGTAACCTTGTTTTTTATGTAAGTTTTTGTAAGTTCCTCGCTTGGCAGTGAGCTCTATAGCTGCGATCTCGGAATGGTGAGTCAGCTGATCGGCCTACCGCATACTGATTGGTGGTATTTCACGGACAAATAGATGTCAAGCCTACGCTGATCAGTTGAGGATGGCAACCTGACTGTGAAGAATGGGATTGAAACCTGGTATGCTACGCGCGGCGATTGTGACTTGCACCGTTGACGCCATATGTTTATACTCTGCTAGCGTCACGTTTAGTGCATTTAATTGAGGTATTAATGTGTGCGGCGGTAGATAATTATTTCAACGAGTTGTATCGATGATTGTTTCGTGTCGTGTGCTTTAAGTTTCTCTCGTCACATTATGGCGACAAAACCTCAGAAACGTTGTCTCCAAGTGTTCAAAGAAAGCTATAAAACTGAATTTCCATTCATTTTACAATCTAGTAGAGGAAAGCATTTTGCTTTTTGTTCGTGTGTCGTTGCAATATAAATATTTCTCACGGTGGAAAAACTGACATTGTAACTCACAGCAACACTCTAAAGCACAAGGACAGTGCTAGTTGTTTACAGAAGAACAAAAAATTAGGTAAATTTTTTGTTCATGGGAATGAAGACAATGCTGCCATTCGAGCAGAATGTTTGCTCACGGCGTTCATTGTAGAACATAACCTCTCGTTATCATCTTCCGATCACGTGGGACAATTGTTTAGAAAAATGTTCCCAGATACGGAAATTGCGAAGAAATATGCCTGTGGCAGGACAAAAACATCCGCCATTGTTCATGAAACGGCACATGACGCCGATTCAAAAATTATTAATATTTTAAAATGTGGGCCTTTCGCGATCTCCACTGATGGTAGCAATGATAGAGATAGTAAGCTGTATCCTGTCGCCGTGTCATTTTTCAACAAAGAATCGAAGATGATTGAAAATCGTTTGCTTTCCATGGAAAATTTGGAAGGTGACTCGACTGGTGCTAACATTGGTAATTTGCTTCTGCGTCTTATGGAAAGACATGCCATTCCAATGGCAAACTGTATAGCTTTTAGTGCAGACAATGCCCCTGGTATGTTGGGGAGGAAAAATGGTGTTGCTGCGAAATTAAAAGAGCACTGTAAAAACATTATTGTTGTAGGATGCCCTTGCCATTTAATTCATCTGGCTGCTGAGAAAGGTGCTGATTCCCTTCCAAGTGAAAATTGATGAGATAATGATTGATATTTATTATTATTTAAACAAAAGCTGCAAGAGGAAAGATCATCTGAAGTTATATCAAGCTCTTGACCAAACTGATGTTAGGAAAATACTGAAGCATGTGTGCACGCGTTGGTTGTCCTTGGGTAAATGCTTAGATAGACTGATTTCACAGTGGAAGCCACTGCTGAGTTTTTTTAAGGATGAGGTGAACCAATCCACTGGCACAAAAACATCTCTCAAGTATTTCCCAAAGTAAAGGCACATGAAGATAAGCCTGCAGAAGTGGAATTTGGTGTTAGTGTGAACAACAGAGTACAAGATCAAGCACGTGTTATCATTGGCAAAAGGAAGTTGGAGAGCAGTTCTTCTTCTCCGTCTGTAAGGAAAAAAGTGACGGAACCAAGTCAAACTGTTGGTATTTCAAGACGGGAGAGACTATTTCTTTTTCTGTCATCTACAGTAAGTTAAATGAGGCATTTTGCTTGTTTCTGGCATTTACCATCCCTACATTTGAAAAATATAACAAAGTTCTTCAATTGCAAGCACCTCACATCCATGTCCTAAGATCCATACTGATTGATTTGCTGACGGAAATTCTCTGTAGGTTTGTTATGCCAGTGGCCATCAAGAAATATTGCACAATTTTAGAAGTGGTCTATCACACAAGAGAGAATCAGAAAGCTGATGATGATTTGGTAATTGGTTCAACAACATCTAGTTGTGTAGAAAATCTGGCTTCTGAGGAGAAGAAGGTCTTTTATTTGCACGTCTGGAACTACTTCACTGCAGCCTCCGATTATATTATTCATAAATTTAATTTGGACAGTGAATTTTCTGTTAATGCTCAAGTGGCACAGATAAGGTCTTTGTCTACTGCTTCCTTTAGTGCCGTGAAGTATTATATCTCTAAGTTTCCAATTATGGTGCCAAAAAAAAGACGGTGAAGATGAGCACCAAGCAATGGATGCATTACAATGCCAGTTTTGTGCTCTCCAAATGGAGGATTTGCCATCTTCTATTTTGGAAAGAAAAAGAGCAGATTGTTCTTGGTCTGCTATAGGGGATATACGAGGTGGAGATGGGTGTCAGAAATATTACAGACTAGCTAGATTAATGGTGTCAATATTAACAATCTCACACAGCAACGTTGAATGTGAGAGATTGTTTAGTCAGGTGAAGAAGACAAGGACACAATTCCAATCATCTCTGAATGACGAAAACCTCAACAAACTGCTAGTGGTTAAATCAAGCCTAAGTGGAAATTGCTACGAGCAGCAGTATGACAGGGCATTTTTGAAGAGAGCAAAGTCGGCTACAGGGTCTGCATTAAATCAGTAAGAAGTCTCAAGATTACCATTCCCTTGTATATACATCACCTAATAGGTAATTAGGTAAGTTGTCCTTGGTAGCCTAATTAACTTTAGTTTGACAAAACTTGAATATGTGGTAGCGAATGCGAAGTGTAATCCATCAGAATGATTGTATGCGTTTTCTTTCAACACACAATTGTGTTCTCTTACGTTTGAATATTTGCCATACATACTACTCGATGATTGATGATTGTTTACATTTTTGTGAATTTTAAGCTGAATTCATACTTTGCCAATAAAGACATGCAGGTCTTTTGTATACCCTCTTTTGCCCATGATGAAATCTATAATTTTAAAAAATCTTTCTATTTTTGACTTCCGAAGGTTGGCAGATATGTAGGTATCACAAATTATTGCTGACTGTACTACGGATGTCATCTAAGCAATATTGATGTATTGACAGCCGGGTCGTTGTACAGACGAGCCAAGGATAGCGTTATCTCCATCTCCAACTCCTGTCCGGCTGGTCGGCAGTTGTGCTAGAGCAAGGTAAATAGCAGTAGACTATAATATGATTATATGGGGCTTCTCGTAAGCTAAACATGTACAGTGGAATCTCGTTAGCTCGTTCTTGGTTACGACGTTTTCCCGTTTAACGCGATGATTTTCTCAAGTCCCATTCCTGCTAAATACATGTTGATATATCCCCTTAATACGTTTTCTATTCCCGCTTACGACGATCAAATTTTCGTCGCGTAGCGTGAGTTATACCGCCCGTACGCACAGAACACAAGACAGAGACTTGTTTCTTTAAACAAGGTCATGTTGCGTATTTTGCAGCACATCGCTTAGTTCGATCGCATTTTCGTCAGCCCTGAAAGCATTCTTTGTCCACCCCTAGTGGAGTGGGAGTCCAGCCGCTCTGAGATAACATTCCTTGCCAACAAGCGGGCGAGGGTTGCGACATAACGGGTCACAGAACAATGTAACGGGTATAGCGGCAGTATTAAAGCACTCGCCGACAATGTTGCACATCTGTTCTGTCCGGCCTCAGTGGCTACGTCAGTTAGTGCCTTTACATGGCTAACTCAAATCGATTTAAATACGATCCTGTTTTCGGTACGATGCCCATCTACATGAGCAGTTTCAGTTCGTGATTTCAATACGCTATATAATTTATGGTGGCCAACCTGCAGTTATGTTGGCTAACTCGTATTGAGCAATAAAACATAAAGGACCCGTAATTATCATCCGACTTTTTCTTTTATGGGTGGTTTGTAAACATGAAAAAAGGATGCGCGGAAGATTTTGATGTTGTTTGTTTTTAACAAGTCTATGTTCAGTTTAATAATGATAAAATGTTATTGTTTTTACGACCCTTTTAACTACTGAAGCTTAAAGCTTTTAGAGACGCCGGGCTGCCGGAATGTTGCCCCGAATGTGATCTGTAACGTGCCACAATTTACGTACGGATACATCAGACATTAAAGGTAAAACAGACAAAAATTCATTAGCGCTAAAAACACGTGCAACAAACTACGCTTATCAACCCCGACCGGAACACAAACAGTAACTAAGAATATGGGCAGAAAGTAAAGTAAGCGATTAGAGAGTTCGGCGACAGACGAGAGTAGGCCTAAATTAGTTTAAAAATGTAACTTAATAGCGCGCAGAATCGCTTTCAATATGATACGCGTTTATAATCACGTTCCTGAACACCAGTTTGGATACGGTCTGATTTTTACCGTATCGAACTTGAAACTCAATACGATCTGAATCACGCATTACACTACCGAAGAAGTTGTGAAACCTAGTGATAATTTTGTTGCGTCGTATTGAAATAATGGATAGGCCTAAGAAAGTTGTTAAATCGTTAACTAGTGATGAGAAAATGAAAATTCTTGAAGAAGTAGACAGAAATCCTTACCTTAAGCACTAGGAAGTTTTTTTCTGTACACGCACGAGCATGTCTAACCTCAAAAATACTTCGGTTATATCCAATCGTTCACGCCAAAGAATACGGCACTTTTCCACAGAATATCAAGAAAAACATGTATTTAAGCCGAAATCAATTATAGAAAGTTAAATATTTCAACTCGTACTACAGTACCGGTACTTGAATTAAGAGTACTACGCCCGAATTCCTCAAAGTCAACGTCCAGAATCCGCATGGATGGGAAAAGGATCCTAAGGATGTCAATACCTGGCTAAGAAATCAACATTTCCTACCGGACTGATGACTAGGGAACCCTTGACACACATAATGCATATCTTACCATACTACTAACTTGTTGCACACAGAACAGCCTAAAAACAAAATTGAGCACACTGAGCAACTCTGCTCTCGGGGTAGATAAGGTATGTCGAAAAAACTTGTCTGCATCGAACCAGCAGTATCGTTATAGCGTCATCATCATCGGCTTTAACTCGAATCCGAGTATAAATCTTCTTCCTTCAGTCCAGTTTGTGGATGTGTTTACGGTGACTAAAGAGTCCAATCCTGGCATGGAACAAGCGACCACACAAGTCGCATAGTATTGCTGGAGGAGGACGTGGTTGGGCTGCTCGAAGTTTCCTAGCTTGACGCTTGGCCTCTTCATGTATGCGTCGATCCCTTTCAAACGTCTTTACAGAATCCGAGATGGTACGGCGCCAAGTTGAGCGGTTTTCAGCCAGCATGTCCCAGGTTTGTGGATCAAGACCTGTCAATTTCAGGGTCTGCTTAAATTGGTCCTTGTAGCGCCTCTTAGGACCACCATGAGGTCTGGTGCCATAGCATAACTCACCATATAGCATTTGACGAGGTAATCTCACATCATCCATCCGATGGACATGACCAATCCATCTAAATTGGTGACCTATTATGGATGATTCTATGCTGTTGATTTGAGCCTTTTCCAGAACAGCAATATTGGTAATGCGGTCTTCCCATTTAATCCTCAGGATTGATCGAAGTTTTTGTAGGTGAAAACGCTCAAGCTTCCTAAGATCACGTCGGTAAAGGGTCCACGTTTCACAGCCATACAACAATGTAGAAATGACTACTGCTTTGTACACCATAAGCTTTGTACTCATGGATAGATCGTTATTCATGAAGACCCGGTGCGCTAATCGTCCATATGCTGCATGGGCTGCGCCAATTCTCTTATCCACATCCTGCTCACAGGTACAGCTCACAGAAATGGTACTGCCCAGGTACGAGAAGTGGTCAACCTGTTCTAATGGCAAATTTGAAATGGAGATATTGAACTGAGGAAGAGGTGTGCCTGGTGAAGGTTGTGCCAAGACTTTAGTCTTATTGACATTTATGGTAAGACCAAAGCGATCACATGCACTTTTGTAACAGTTAACTGACTCTTGCAGCTCTTCTGGTGTGAGAGTTGGTGACGCAGCATCATCTGCATACAACATGTTAGTAACCTTAGTAACCTGAGTTTTCCTCAAGGAGTGGAGACGAGTTAGGTTGAAAAGCCCTCCATCAAAACGATACTTGATCTCCACACCTGGGATGTTTGTGGGTGAATCATAAAGCATTGCAGCCAAGTACAGCGCAAAAAGCGTTGGAGCCAGTACACATCCTTGTTTCAGTCCATGGGTAATGGGAAATTCATCGGACATCTTATTCTGATGGCAAACCTGACCTGTCATGCCATCATGGAGAGCTTTGATTAGATCTACAAAACGCTGAGGGCAACCAAACCGCTTCAGCACTGCCCACATGGCTGGTCTTGGAACCGAATCAAATGCCTTTTCCAAGTCATAAAAGACTAAGAAGAGTGGATTCTGTTGTTCTCTACATTTTTCTTGTAGCTGTCTCACACAGAAAATCAAGTCAATTGTGCTTCTGGAAGTTCTAAATCCGCATTGTGACTCTAGGAGGATCCTCTCAGAGATAACCTTGAGGCGGTTAAGTAGAATTCTTGCAAGAATCTTCCCCACAATTGATAGCAGTGATATACCACGGTAGTTGCCACAAACACTGCGATCACCCTTTTTAAAGATAGTGACGATAGTGGCATTCTTTAGGTCTCCAGGTACCTTTCTTGATTCCCAAATTCTGAGGATAAGGATGAAAATTCTTGATTTGAGGGAATGACCTCCGGCTTGAATTAGTTCCAGAGGGATGTTATCTGGGCCAGGTGCTTTTCTGGGTTTCAATTGGGTGAGAGCTGCACTGAATTCATGATAAGTAGGAGGTACTGCCAACCACAGTTGTTCAGGTTGTTGCGGCACATCACAGAGGAAGTCTTCAGCAGCTTCTGATGGACGATTTAGGAGATTGGAGAAGTGCTCCTTCCAGCGTTCCAAGATTTCTTGACTATCAGTAAAGGTAGTAGAATTATCAGCGCTTTTCAGTGTACCTGATGATGAGCGAGATGGTCCATATATTTCCTTGAGTACGGCATAGAAGTTCCTCAAGTCTCGAGCATCCGATAGTCTCTGCAGTTCCTGAGCCTTCTGTTGCCACCAAGTATTTTTAATCTGCCTTATCTGCGTCTGGCATTTACCCTTGAGTTCCAGTAGTTTATCTCTCTTTGTGTTGGAAGTTGGGTCTTGAAGATGGGCAAGATAGGCATTCCTTTTGGCATTGATGAGAGACAGAATTTCCTCATTGTTGTCATCAAACCAGTCTTGTCTTTTCCGCACTATAAAACCAATGGTTTCCTCAGCTGACTGTGTGATAATCTTCTGTAATGTGGCTCATTCTTGCTGAATATCATTTGTTACTGGGTTTTCTGATAACTGGGTGACGATCCTGTTTCCAAAATGTTTGTACATGGATTCATCCTGAAGTTTGGATGTATTAAACTTCTTTCTTGGCAAATTTTTGATGTTCCTAGGTGGTTTAGGTCTGATGGATATCCTGAGCTTACATATAAGAAGTTTATGATCTGTCCAACAATCGTCTATATTCCTTGCTGTTCTGGTAATAAGAGTGTCCTTCTTATCACATTGCCGGGTAATGATATAATCAAGAATGTGCCAATGTTTGGAACGAGGATGCATCCACGTGGTTTTGAAGCGGTCAGGTAGCCGGAACTGCGTGTTGGTAATGTAAAGTTCGTGTTCTGCACAAAGACCAAGAAGCAACAGTCCATTGGGATTACATTTTCCAAGTCCCTGTTTGCCCATCACATTATTCCATAGCCTGTGATCTTTCCCAACTCTGGCATTGAAGTCACCGAGGAGCAAGAGTTTATCTGCAGATGGTACCTTGGAGATGATTTCACTTAGCTGATTATAGAACTGAGCCTTTACTTCATCATCAGAATCTAAGGTAGGAGCATAGGCAGAGATGAGTGTCATAAAGGAACCTCCTGAGAGTGGTATGCGGAGAGTCATGAGCCTTTCGCTGATTGCAATGGGCGTAAGTTGGTGATAATTTACCAGTTTGGTCTTCACAGCGAAGCCCACACCATGAATACGACATTCACCCTCATCCTTTCCTTTCCAGAAGATGGTATATCCTGTTCCAGATTCAGTAATCTTGCCTTCAGCAGACAGCCTAGTTTCACTGAGAGCAGCAATGTCAACGTTGAGTCTTGATAACTCATGGGTTACGAGAGCTGACCTTCTCTCAGGTCTAATGTTATTGTCAAAATCAAGCAAGGTTCTGATGTTCCATGATCCAATAATCAAATTGTGATTCTTTACTGTTTTTGAGTTTCGACCGCATGAGGGGTGACCTGCTGAGTGCGGTTGCCCAGCCGGACCAAGATTGTGACTTCCGATGTTCAGCCCACCTTTTCTAGGGCCTTCCCCATGTGGGGTGGGCAGCGGTGATCCTAAATAGGCCTGCCCAAACACAGATGCAGGACCGAATTCCTGAGTAGTCACAGAGTCTCCGGAAGACGACCATCACACATCTGCTGCCAACGTGCAGGTCCGAACTAGGGGCTTCCAGTTACACCCATAACCTGCCCCCACCGTCCATATCCCATCGCCGTTGGACTTTGAAAAGTGACGTTCGGAAGAAGTGCCACTGGCGTGAATTTGTTTAGGGTGGATCTCAGCTTGCCAGGACGAGACCCACACACTATGATCTCTGAGCCTTATCCTGCGGCTCACAAAGAATGAGACATGCAGGACCGAACACAGAGACTGCAACGAACTGCCGCATACTCAAGTACTACTGAGGTGCGCCTTTACAGCCAGTCCGTCTGGCGTGGCCTCTTCCGCCTCTATGACCGTTGGGAGCCATGAGAGTGATTGGCTCCTCATCCGCTCATTTTGCCGTTGGGACAAAACCTGCCCATCATAACTATGGACAATAGTTTGCCCTATTAAACCTGAGCAATAGGCTGCCCCTTCCGCCAACCACACTGTGCCAGAGTTCACCTCTTTCACTGCAGTTACCGTTGAGGACTTCACCGTAACCCTGGCAAGGGACCCTAACAAGGTACTACCAGCCGGGCCAGCTGGACCAAGGTTTTTTAAAGAGGTGTTACTCCTCTATCACTCCCTACTTGATCATACTATATATATATACTGTAACACTGTATAACACAACACTAGGTGCTATTGCACCACACTGTGTCACTCCACTAGTAGCAATACCAACACTGTATAACACTACACTAGGTGCTATTGCACCACACTGTGTCACTCCACTGGTAGCAATACCAACACTGTATAACACTACACTAGGTGTTATTGCACCACAGTGTAACACTCCACTAGTAGCAATACCAACACTGTATAACACTACACTAGGTGCTATTGCACCACACTGTAACACTCACCTGGTAGCAATACCAACACTGTATAACACTACACTAGGTGCTATTGCACCACTCTGTAACACTCCACTAGTAGCAATACCAACACTGTATAACACTACACTAGGTGCTATTGCACCACAGTGTAACACTCCACTAGTAGCAATACCAACACTGTATAACACTACACTAGGTGCTATTGCACCACTCTGTAACACTCACCTGGTAGCAATACCAACACTGTTTAACACTACACTAGGTGCTATTGCACCACACTGTAACACTCCACTAGTAGCAATACCAACACTGTATAACACTACACTAGGTGCTATTGCACCACACTGTAACACTCACCTGGTAGCAATACCAACACTGTATAACACAACACTAGGTGCTATTGCACCACACTGTGACACTCCACTAGTAGCAATACCAACACTGTATAACACTACACTAGGTGCTATTGCACCACACTGTAACTCTCCACTAGTAGCAATACCAACACTGTATAACACTACACTAGGTGCTATTGCACCACACTGTAACTCTCCACTAGTAGCAATACCAGCACTGTATAACACTACACTAGGTGCTATTGCACCACACTGTAACACTCACCTGGTAGTAATACCAACACTGTATAACACTACACTAGGTGCTATTGCACCACACTGTGTCACTCCACTAGTAACAATACCAACACTGTATAACACTACACTAGGTGCTATTGCACCACACTGTAACACTCCACTAGTAGCAATACCAACACTGTATAACACTACACTAGGTGCTATTGCACCACACTGTAACACTCACCTGGTAGCAATACCAACACTGTATAACACAACACTAGGTGCTATTGCACCACACTGTGACACTCCACTAGTAGCAATACCAACACTGTATAACACTACACTAGGTGCTATTGCACCACACTGTAACTCTCCACTAGTAGCAATACCAACACTGTATAACACTACACTAGGTGCTATTGCACCACACTGTAACTCTCCACTAGTAGCAATACCAGCACTGTATAACACTACACTAGGTGCTATTGCACCACACTGTAACACTCACCTGGTAGCAATACCAACACTGTATAACACTACACTTGGTGCTATTGCACCACACTGTAACACTCACCTGGTAGTAATACCAACACTGTATAACACTACACTAGGTGCTATTGCACCACACTGTGTCACTCCACTAGTAACAATACCAACACTGTATAACACTACACTAGGTGCTATTGCACCACACTGTAACTCTCCACTAGTAGCAATACCAGCACTGTATAACACTACACTAGGTGCTATTGCACCACACTGTAACACTCACCTGGTAGTAATACCAACACTGTATAACACTACACTAGGTGCTATTGCACCACACTGTGTCACTCCACTAGTAACAATACCAACACTGTATAACACTACACTAGGTGCTATTGCACCACACTGTGTCACTCCACTAGTAGTAATACCAACACTGTATAACACTACACTTGGTGCTATTGCACCACACTGTGTCACTCCACTAGTAGCAATACCAACACTGTATAACACTCCACTAGGTGCTATTGCACCACACTGTGTCACTCCACTAGTAGCAATACCAACACTGTATAACACTCCACTAGGTGCTATTGCACCACACTGTGTAACTACACTAGTAGTAATACCAACACTGTATAACACTACACTTGGTGTTATTGCACCACACTGTGTCACTCCACTAGTAGCAATACCAACACTGTATAACACTACACTTGGTGCTATTGCACCACACTGTGTCACTCCACTAGTAGCAATACCAACACTGTATAACACTCCACTAGTAGCAATACCAACACTGTATAACACTCACCTTGTAGCAATACCAACACTGTATAACACTACACTTGGTGTTATTGCACCACACTGTGTCACTCCACTAGTAGCAATACCAACACTGTATAACACTACACTAGGTGCTATTGCACCACACTGTAACACTCCACTAGTAGCAATACCAACACTGTATAACACAACACTAGGTGCTATTGCACCACACTGTGACACTCCACTAGTAGCAATACCAACACTGTATAACACTACACTAGGTGCTATTGCACCACACTGTAACACTCCACTAGTAGCAATACCAACACTGTATAACACTACACTAGGTGCTATTGCACCACACTGTGACACTCCACTAGTAGCAATACCAACACTGTATAACACTACACTAGGTGCTATTGCACCACACTGTAACACTCACCTGGTAGCAATACCAACACTGTATAACACTACACTAGGTGCTATTGCACCACACTGTGTCACTCCACTAGTAGCAATACCAACACTGTATAACACTACACTAGGTGCTATTGCACCACACTGTAACACTCACCTGGTAGCAATACCAACACTGTATAACACTACACTTGGTGCTATTGCACCACACTGTGTCACTCCACTAGTAGCAATACCAACACTGTATAACACTACACTAGGTGCTATTGCACCACACTGTGTCACTCCACTAGTAGCAATACCAACACTGTATAACACTCCACTAGGTGCTATTGCACCACACTGTGTCACTCCACTAGTAGCAATACCAACACTGTATAACACTACACTAGGTGCTATTGCACCACACTGTGTCACTCCACTAGTAGCAATACCAACACTGTATAACACTACACTAGGTGCTATTGCACCACTCTGTAACACTCACCTAGTAGCAATACCAACACTGTATAACACTACACTATGTGCTATTGCACCACACTGTAACACTCCACTAGTAGCAATACCAACACTGTATAACACTACACTAGGTGCTATTGCACCACACTGTAACACTCACCTGGTAGCAATACCAACACTGTATAACACTACACTATGTGCTATTGCACCACATTGTAACACTCCACTAGTAGCAATACCAACACTGTATAACACTACACTAGGTGCTATTGCACCACACTGTAACACTCCACTAGTAGCAATACCAACACTGTATAACACTACACTAGGTGCTATTGCACCACACTGTGTCACTCCACTAGTAGCAATACCAACACTGTATAACACTACACTAGGTGCTATTGCACCACACTGTAACACTCACCTGGTAGCAATACCAACACTGTATAACACTACACTATGTGCTATTGCACCACATTGTAACACTCCACTAGTAGCAATACCAACACTGTATAACACTACACTAGGTGCTATTGCACCACACTGTAACACTCCACTAGTAGCAATACCAACACTGTATAACACTACACTAGGTGCTATTGCACCACACTGTAACACTCCACTAGTAGCAATACCAACACTGTATAACACTACACTTGGTGCTATTGCACCACACTGTGTCACTCCACTAGTAGCAATACCAACACTGTATAACACTACACTAGGTGCTATTGCACCACACTGTAACACTCACCTGGTAGCAATACCAACACTGTATAACACTCCACTAGGTGCTATTGCACCACACTGTGTCACTCCACTAGTAGCAATACCAACACTGTATAACACTCCACTAGGTGCTATTGCACCACACTGTGTCACTCCACTAGTAGCAATACCAACACTGTATAACACTACACTAGGTGCTATTGCACCACACTGTAACACTCACCTGGTAGCAATACCAACACTGTATAACACTACACTAGGTGCTATTGCACCACACTGTGTCACTCCACTAGTAGCAATACCAACACTGTATAACACTCCACTAGGTGCTATTGCACCACACTGTAACACTCCACTAGTAGCAATACCAACACTGTAT
Organism: Meconema thalassinum; assembly: GCA_946902985.2. Taxonomy (NCBI): domain Eukaryota; kingdom Metazoa; phylum Arthropoda; class Insecta; order Orthoptera; family Tettigoniidae; genus Meconema; species Meconema thalassinum. Next base: position 1,205,798,628 of record OX336388.2, read on the forward strand.
AACACTACACTAGGTGCTATTGCACCACACTGTGTCACTCCACTAGTAGCAATACCAACACTGTATAACACTACACTAGGTGCTATTGCACCACACTGTGTCACTCCACTAGTAGCAATACCAACACTGTATAACACTACACTAGGTGCTATTGCACCACACTGTGTCACTCCACTAGTAGTAATACCAACACTGTATAACACTACACTATGTGCTATTGCGCCACACTGTAACACTCCACTAGTAGCAATACCAACACTGTATAACACTCCACTAGGTGCTATTGCACCACACTGTAACACTCCACTAGTAGCAATACCAACACTGTATAACACTCCACTAGGTGCTATTGCACCACACTGTAACACTCCACTAGTAGCAATACCAACACTGTATAACACTACACTAGGTGCTATTGCACCACACTGTGTCACTCCACTAGTAGCAATACCAACACTGTATAACACTCCACTAGGTGCTATTGCACCACACTGTAACACTCCACTAGTAGCAATACCAACACTGTATAACACTACACTAGGTGCTATTGCACCACACTGTGTCACTCCACTAGTAGCAATACCAACACTGTATAACACTACACTAGGTGCTATTGCACCACACTGTAACACTCACCTGGTAGCAATACCAACACTGTATAACACTACACTAGGTGCTATTGCACCACACTGTAACACTCCACTAGTAGCAATACCAACACTGTATAACACTACACTAGGTGCTATTGCACCACACTGTGTCACTCCACTAGTAGCAATACCAACACTGTATAACACTACACTAGGTGCTATTGCACCACACTGTAACACTCACCTGGTAGCAATACCAACACTGTATAACACAACACTAGGTGCTATTGCACCACACTGTAACACTCCACTAGTAGCAATACCAACACTGTATAACACTACACTAGGTGCTATTGCACCACTCTGTAACACTCCACTAGTAGCAATACCAACACTGTATAACACTACACTAGGTGCTATTGCACCACACTGTGTCACTCCACTAGTAGCAATACCAACACTGTATAACACTACACTAGGTGCTATTGCACCACACTGTAACACTCACCTGGTAGCAATACCAACACTGTATAACACAACACTAGGTGCTATTGCACCACACTGTAACACTCCACTAGTAGCAATACCAACACTGTATAACACTACACTAGGTGCTATTGCACCACACTGTGTCACTCCACTAGTAGCAATACCAACACTGTATAACACTACACTAGGTGCTATTGCACCACACTGTGTCACTCCACTAGTAGCAATACCAACACTGTATAACACTCCACTAGGTGCTATTGCACCACACTGTGTCACTCCACTAGTAGCAATACCAACACTGTATAACACTACACTTGGTGCTATTGCACCACTCTGTAACACTCCACTAGTAGCAATACCAACACTGTATAACACAACACTAGGTGCTATTGCACCACACTGTAACACTCCACTAGTAGCAATACCAACACTGTATAACACTACACTAGGTGCTATTGCACCACTCTGTAACACTCCACTAGTAGCAATACCAACACTGTATAACACTACACTAGGTGCTATTGCACCACACTGTGTCACTCCACTAGTAGCAATACCAACACTGTATAACACTACACTAGGTGCTATTGCACCACACTGTAACACTCACCTGGTAGCAATACCAACACTGTATAACACTACACTAGGTGCTATTGCACCACACTGTGTCACTCCACTAGTAGCAATACCAACACTGTATAACACTACACTAGGTGCTATTGCACCACACTGTAACACTCACCTGGTAGCAATACCAACACTGTATAACACAACACTAGGTGCTATTGCACCACACTGTAACACTCCACTAGTAGCAATACCAACACTGTATAACACTACACTAGGTGCTATTGCACCACACTGTAACACTCCACTAGTAGCAATACCAACACTGTATAACACTACACTAGGTGCTATTGCACCACACTGTGACACTCACCTGGTAGCAATACCAACACTGTATAACACTACACTAGGTGCTATTGCACCACTCTGTAACACTCCACTAGTAGCAATACCAACACTGTATAACACTACACTAGGTGCTATTGCACCACACTGTAACACTCCACTAGTAGCAATACCAACACTGTATAACACTACACTAGGTGCTATTGCACCACACTGTGTCACTCCACTAGTAGCAATACCAACACTGTATAACACTACACTAGGTGCTATTGCACCACACTGTGTCACTCCACTAGTAGTAATACCAACACTGTATAACACTACACTAGGTGCTATTGCACCACTCTGTAACACTCACCTGGTAGCAATACCAACACTGTTTAACACTACACTAGGTGCTATTGCACCACACTGTAACACTCCACTAGTAGCAATACCAACACTGTATAACACTACACTAGGTGCTATTGCACCACACTGTAACACTCACCTGGTAGCAATACAAACACTGTATAACACAACACTAGGTGCTATTGCACCACACTGTGTCACTCCACTAGTAGCAATACCAACACTGTATAACACTACACTAGGTGCTATTGCACCACACTGTGTCACTCCACTAGTAGCAATACCAACACTGTATAACACTACACTAGGTGCTATTGCACCACACTGTAACACTCCACTAGTAGCAATACCAACACTGTATAACACTACACTTGGTGCTATTGCACCACACTGTGTCACTCCACTAGTAGCAATACCAACACTGTATAACACTCCACTGGTAGCAATACCAACACTGTATAACTATACACTAGGTGCTATTGCACCACACTGTGTCACTCCACTAGTAGCAATACCAACACTGTATAACACAACACTAGGTGCTATTGCACCACACTGTGTCACTCCACTAGTAGCAATACCAACACTGTATAACACAACACTAGGTGCTATTGCACCACACTGTGTCACTCCACTAGTAGTAATACCAACACTGTATAATACTACACTAGGTGCTATTGCACCACACTGTGTCACTCCACTAGTAACAATACCAACACTGTATAACACTACACTAGGTGCTATTGCACCACACTGTGACACTCCACTAGTAGCAATACCAACACTGTATAACACTACACTAGGTGCTATTGCACCACACTGTGTCACTCCACTAGTAGCAATACCAACACTGTATAACACTACACTAGGTGCTATTGCACCACACTGTGTCACTCCACTAGTAGCAATACCAACACTGTATAACACTACACTAGGTGTTATAGCGTAATTCAGCATTGAATGAAAAACAGATCTTATAAAAGACGGGGCAAGTAAACTAAAAAGTACTTGCTAATTTATTTATCTAGGACACTACAAATATGTCCCTAAGAATTTAAATTAAAATCAAATAATCACTCAAATATTCAGAAGTATGGCCTGAAAATCAGTATAGAGAAAAGCAAGACCATGGTGATGACAAGAGGGGAAAGACAAGGAAAGGGCACTGTGAAAATTGGAAGTCAGAGTTTGGAAATTGTGGACACGTTCAAATACCTAGGAAGTGAATTGATGCATACTGGTAGGTTGGACATGGAGATTGGCAGGAGGGTACAGCAGAGCAATGCATTCTATCAAAGTGTAAGAAAACTTGTTTGGGATAAGGAAGTACCAAGGGAAAGCAAGGAGGTAATGTATAAAATGTACTATGTACCCATATTAACGTATGCAGCTGAGACTTGGACCCTGACGAGCAAGCAAGGGAGTAGAATCCAAGCCAGTGAAATGAAATTCCTAAGAAGTATGATAGGTAAGACAAGGAAAGACAGAGTGAGGAATGAAGATGTTAGGAAGGAAGTTGGGATGGGAAAACTAAATGAGAGAATTGAGAAGAATAAACTAAGGTGGTTTGGACATGTAAAGAGGATGGAGGAAAATAGAATACCAAGACAGATGCTGGAGGCCAAGTGCAAGGGTAAGAGAGCAATGGGATGACCTAGAACAAGGTGGATTGATTCAGTGAAGAACAGCGTGAGAAAAAGAAATCTGGACTGGGACAAGATCGTGGAAGAGGAATTGTGGAAGGAAAGAGGAAAGTGGAGAAGTGCCATAAATACCCCGACCCGGCAGGAGCTGGATAAGGGGAAATGATGATGATGATGATGATGAATCACTCAAATTAAAAATTTGTGTCTCAACTGGACATAGATGCGCCTTTATAAGTCTCCCTGCACCAAAACTCGTATTAATAACGATAAGATCTTTCTTAGAAAGATTTAAAAAATTAAATACACTTTCTTAAACACCGTGTGTCTAATCTATACTAATGTAATAAAGCTGAAGAGTTTGTGTGTTGATGTGTTTAATCGCGCTAATCTCTGGAACTACAAGTCCGATTCGAAAAATTCTTTTTTTATATGATAGCCAGATTCAAGGGGAATAGTTTAGGCTATGTAGCATTAGGCTACACCTCTCAGGTAACCTTAAAGATTGATTGTTGTTCAGTAAGTCGGTAGAACAAGCGCTCCCGAACAGCTCTATCCGCATGCGCTGGCGTTATGGTTAGTGATACGTACACCGTTTCACCTATCTGAACCAAAATTTGTATACTTACCATTTGGAACCCTGATGGTAATACTGTCTACGTGAAATTTATGACAGACCTGTCCATTCCCTGCATTTAGGCCCTTTGGTTCAATCTACACCTTTTCCCCGATCTGAACCAAAATTTGTATACTGTACTTACCCTTTGGAACCCTGCGAATAACACTGTTTACATGAAATTTCAGACAGACCACTCCATTCCCTGCATTTAGGCCCTTTGGCACACATCTACACCGTTTCACCGATCTGAACTGCAATTTGTATACTTACCCTTTGGAACCCTGCGAGTAACACTGTCTGCATGAAATTTTGGACAGACCACTCCATTCCCTGCATTTAGGCCCTTTGGCACACATCTACACCGTTTCACCTATCTGAACCACATTTTGTATACTTACCCTTTGGAACCCTGCGGGTGACACTGTCCACTTCAAATTTTGGACAGACCACTCCATTCCCTGCATTTAGGCCCTTCATCACAAATCTATACCGTTTCTCCTAATTGCACCAAATTTTACCTAGGCCTTCACTTTGAAACCCTGCTGGTAACACTGTCCACTTGATATTTTGGACAACCCTCCCCATTCCCTACATTTAGAATAACAGACAAAATGAACTTGAAAACCACGTATTAAGGCCCTAGAACCATTCATGTCTGTAGTAGTGTAACTGTAAGAATATTTTAATAAGTCTATTGTTGACGGGCTGCATCACGTCGCCCCTACCAGTTTCTGGTGCATAATTGCAAAAATAGTTGCATCTTGCGCTGTTTATAAATTGCAGTCACGGGGGGTAATTAGTGCAAAAATATTTCTTAGACCCCTTTAAACAGTTATCATGAAAATATTTTGCCTCTGTATAAGTGCAATGGTGTTGGTGCAGTACAGTGAGGTTATCAGCTGCAATAAGCGTTGGTGCTTTCAAATTTACCTTCATTTATTCCGAAACTTATCGTTAAGCGCTATGTGGCCATAAATTATGCTATTGCTACCTCAGTAGCTCGGGACAGCCGAAGTTTTCCAAAGAGTTCTGATTATTTTCCTACGGCGATATGCGACAAAAGACGACACTATTGGTCTCTACATTTCTAATAGCCAATGAGATATAGGCCCTAGGCAGTGTCTTTTATTTCACTTACTCCTCTTTCTATTTTTTTTTTTTTGTAAATTTGTTTGTAAATTACATGTGTTAGTGCTGTAGTTAGTAAATAGCTGTTTCCCTATTCATAATTATCATTACGGGAAAATGACCTGAATGATACGTCCATTATACTGTACTACTTATCACCCCCACCATCACCACCACCACCACCACCACAAAAAGATATATTTTTAAAATATTGTTTTCTGTTAGTTTAAGTATCATGTGCCAGTTCTGTAGTAGTATTCATTATCATCCATAAAACAAATAAATCCACCGGATGAATTCTATAGCATCTCACAAACGTTCTCCCTGCGTAATACATTGTGTTATTTCTCACTGCATTATAGCGTCAAAACTACTAATTATGTGTAGAAAAAAATTAATAACGTATTATAGTAATTATTGTTATTCACATGTGTTAATTATGTACATCATAGTGACCTGCACGATTTTCTCCTCCTGCTTTATCATTATAAAGTTCATTCCACTCCTCTATACTTTATCTCACACTATACGGTACTTTTGGTTTTATCATGAATATACATTTTTACTTCCATATGAACATGTGTCTCAAACAATTAAGTTCATTACTATTTCACTTATTTACATATCCGGTTTTTAGTAACTGTAATAACATTCCCGAACTACGATGCAAGACTTTCATATTAGCTTTACAACATTTTATGTGTGCGTGGCATTCAAACTTCACTACTCACAACTCCAATTCTTCACAAATACATTTTTCACCTTACTTTACTGACATACTGTATTTCCATATTTTCTCACTGTAATTTCTTTATCTCACACTCTCGGTGAATAACATTAACATGTCTTGACTACACCTCCTTTCAATAATAACTCTGCATATATACACACATCAAAAAATGTTTTGCATCACCTCGGTTCCCAGATCTCCGGCATATAGACGTTGACTGTGTATATTGTATCCAAGATACAGTCCCTTTGACTGTTCATAGATGTCACTAAAACTGCTCAAAGATGTAAACAACCATGCATGAGCAGGGCCTATTAGACGGAGGGGGTACGACAGCCGATCAGTTCCAGTCATTCCACCAGGACGAAGGTACGCTGCTCATGTTGTCTGTAGTTCTACCATGCCTAGAAGGTCAATACCGCAGTTCGATCGCGTCCGCATTGTTACTTTGTGTCAAGAAGGGCTCTCAACAAGGGAAGTTTCCAGGCGTCTCAGAGTGAACCAAAGTGATGTTGTTCGGACATGGAGGAGGTACAGAGATACAGGAACTGTCGATGACAGGCCTCGCTCAGGCCGCCCAAGGGCTACTACTGTAGTGGATGACCGCTACTTACGGATTGCCGCTCGGAGGAACCCTGACAGCAATGCCACCATGTTGAATAATGCGTTTCGTTCAGCCACAGGACGTCGTGTTTCAACTCAAACTGTGCGCAATAGGCTGCATGATGCGCAACTTCACTCCCGACGTCCATGGCGAGGTCCAGCTTTGCAACCCCGACACCATGCAGCGCGGTACAGATGGGCCCAACAACATGCTGAATGGACCCCACGGAATTGGCATCACGTTCTCTTCACCGATGAGTGTCGCATATGCCTTCAACCAGACAATCGTCGGAGACGTGTTTGGAGGCACCCTGGTCAGGCTGAACGTCTTAGACACACTGTCCAGCGAGTGCAGCAAGGTGGTGGTTCCCTGATGTTTTGGGGTGGCATTATGTGGGGCCGACGTACGCCACTGGTGGTCATGGAAGGCTCCGAAACGGCTTTACGATACCTGAATGACATCCTCCGACCCATAGTGCAACCATATCGGCAGAATATTGGAGAGGCATTTGTCTTCATGGACGACAATTCTCGACCTCATCGTGCACATCTTGTGAATGCGTTCCTTCAAGATAACGACATCGCTCGACTACAGTGGCCAGCATGTTCGCCAGGCATGAACCCTATCGAACATGCCTGGGATATGTTGAAAAGGGCTGTTTATGGACGTCTTGACCCACCAACCACTCTGAGAGATTTACGCCGAATTGTCGTTGAGGAGTGGGACAATTTGGACCAACAGTGTCTTGATGAACTTGTGGATAGTATGCCACGGCGAATACAGGCATGCATCAATGCAAGAGGACGTGCTACTGGGTATTAGAGGTAGTGGTGTGTACTGCAATCTGGACCACAAATGCTGAAAGTCTAGCTGTATGATGGTACAACATGCAATGTGTGGGTCTCATGAGCAATAAAACGAGCTGAAATGTTGTTTGTGTTGATCTCTATTCCCTTTGTATTTAACGGTTCCGGAACTCTTGGAACCGAGGTGATGCAAAACTTTTTTTGATGTGTGTATATCTTCCTTAGCACGTTGACAAGAATTCTAAAGCCATCTCAAATACTTTAACAAAGTAAGAGAATCAGTATCCCTACTAAATATTACTACTGTAATACCTTTCATGGATACAACTACTGCCGCAAACATCAATACTATCGATTATACAACTCCGTGCTATACTTTTCTTATTCGTTCCACACAACAATACTTCCGTAGTACTACTTTATACTTTTACTCACATAAATGTCAATACTTCATTCCTTTACTTTAATTATTCATCTCCGTTACAATTTATAGCTTTTCTCTGAATTTAAGTCTGCTCGTGTTCATTTCTCAATAAAAATACACTTTACCTCACGTTCTTACTTGCATCTGAGATGAAATCTCTTTACTATAGTCTTACATGACTTCTTTATGATAAAAGATTGATCTGTAACATCACATCTCTCCTTATATTCATCAGCTATGCTTTAAAAAATATGCATGCTGTTTATTCTGTCAAAATAAAATTCTGGGTTTTACAATATTTCTTTCTGTCTGTAATTGAGTGTCTCCAACACAATTGTTGAACACTCCTAACAATAGTTAAAGTTTCCATATACATTATAGTTCGTTCCTCTTACGAATTAGCTTTATTTTGGATGACAATATCCCTACTGTAACTCTCATTGCATTTATAATCAAGCTTCGCTTTGTTATAGCTCATTACGACTTTTTTTTCTCTGTTACACCACGTTAACGAAATTACTTCACTTGCCACATTATAAATTACATGAATGAAAATTATAAAGACGTTAGCTACTTAAGTGAAAAATAAGTTAATGTGAAAATATTAACAATAAACGTTAGAAAAATACGTCACAAACTATATTCGTTGACTTCTAGAAAAATTTCAAAAATTTATAGCTACAATAATAACATGAACTAGGAATAAAATAGTCAGATGTTGGTCAAAACACTGGAATAACCCACAACAAGTGCTAACTACATAGGTGTTAAAAAATCACGCTTCTACCTTGTATGTGGATCGCTCGTAACAGAACCTGAAGACTTTGGCAGCTGAAGAATCTCTCCATGTGCGCTCGGAATGTGCCACGCGCCTCCCAGCACGCGTCCGCATTCTCCTCGTCGTTCCCGCTCTGCTTCGCTGGCAGGTGAAGGCTCCGGCTCGATCGGTTTCACAGCTGATCTCCGCTGGCCTATTTCCATGTCCCCAATCAACGACCCTGGCTTGCGTCCCCATCTTCTGGCTTCGCGGTCAGATGACCTAGATTCTGCATACGCTTCTGTCTGGATTACGATTCATTCGGCAGCTCTCCCGACGTTCCCTGATGCTAGTGTGTAGGTCGTGATTATGCTTACGATGAGAAATCACCTTCCCTTGTGTTTTTCTGCTCGTTGTAGTAGCCTGTGTATGGATTTCAAGCATACTGCTGATAGTGTTGCAGTTCAGTGCAATTTTTGTATCACTATTTGATCATCGCTGGACTTCGCTTGTTAGTGTAGATTCAACCTCCCAACATGATGAAGTTAGAACATCATCCTCCGTTCATTACAGTTGCAAGTGGTCATTCTTCCCCTCTGACCTGGTCTTAAAAACATTTTATAATGTGTAGTAGATGTTTTTCTTAAGTATTGCAGGATATTTAACTTCTTTTTCTTCTGCGTTGTATAATGTCTGGTAAAAGTTTCACTAAAGTGGTAGCGAATATTTATAGAGTATTTCAACGTATATCTTCTTCAATTCAACTTGATAGATTTCTGTAGATAAATTCCTTAAATTCCCTTTTATATTCCTTCTTATTTCCAATATTAATTCATTTACTCTTGTAATTTGTTATTAACCTTTTAATTCTTCCTTCCAAAGTCTAATACTTTTCTTGGTTGCCATTGCATACAACTTGTAGAGTTTTTTCCTATACGTGTTACCTTGTTGAATACTTGAGTAATAAGAGCTTCGTTCCGTGTCTTCCACTAGCCTCCTGTGTTCAGCTTCCCTCCAAAACTGGCCGCACTAGCCTCCCGCTAGTCTCTAACCTCACTTATTTGCTCATGTCTCCTCTCACAGTCATCTAATTTAATTTATGTTATGCCAATTGAATTTCTTCTTCCTTCCTGGTGAATTTGATATGCTCCAATCCATTATAATATTAAACTAATTATTTTAACAATCATATATTCCCTTGTAATCTTTCTTCATTGTGATTGGTTGCTCTCATGTTATCAAATCTATTTTCCACGCGCCATCCCCTCCTAAGAATACTCGGCACGTACCTGACCTTCGAGTCTCCTTGCCAAGTCGAGTCGTTAACCAAAACTGGTTTGTGACTGCTAACTACACAAAATTGTACACTTTCCTGGTCGATGTTCTAAAGATGCTCCCTTGGTTAAAATATTTCAGACTATAAAATTTCCATTTCTTTTCCAAATAACAGTCTTTCTTCAAGCTAAAATTTTACCAATCACTTCCTTGCACATAATCTGCCTTCCTGTGTGTAAATATAGCTCAAATCGCTAAAAATTTTATACAAAAATTTTTTTCTCAGGCTCTCCGTTCGATTCTTGGTCAGTCACTTTCTCTTGGCTGCTCATAATTTTGAGTGCATTACGGTACACGTATAGTACATTTTTCTCTTGTTTCCATTGCTCTCTTTTCTCTGTGCTGTGTAAACTAGTTCTGTAATACAATAATTCTGTAGGTTGTTTAAAATTGTATATTCGATAGTACGTACTTCCGATTAACACGTTTTTTTACTTTTGCCTCACTGAAACAAGTTAATGAGGTTTAATGTTCATTTTTCATTAGTACATTTTCGCGCTTTTTACGTCCAAATGCTTCAGTCCCTTGAAAAACGTACTAACGAGGTTCCACTGTAGAACGTTTATAGGTATACAACAATTAGCAAATTTAGTGAAATCGAAATATTTTTCTTTGCCCGGTGAAATCTACCTCTGCCTTCTGGGATGCCGAGAGAGATTTTATTTTTACTTCATGTAGTAGCTTTGAGGATCTCAGAACATAGAGTTCGTTTACTCTAAATTGGCACTTTTTCGATGGATCTCGTGGGGAGGTAGTCCCATTAAACATAGCCATCCGCTGCTACCACATGCATTGCAGCTAATGAGCTAGGACCCACATGGCAGCCATTAAGGACTGCAGGTATTTCATCACGTGGCCAACAGTTATGAGCTGTCAAGACATCCATTCTGCTTGCCATATCAGTTGAATGAACATTTTTATTATTACCGTATTTCTCTTTGACATTTATCTTATTAGAAATGTGGTAAAGTTAAATACTGTACAACAATGACTGCTGTGTTCCGAATAGTATGGATGACACATTTTCTACAGCCATGGACTTAGATAAGAATGAATATCACAAATATCAGAGGGCTAATACAATTCTTAGTCCTTACTCTTTCATGGGGTTTAAAGATTCTGAATGTCTTCTTCCGAACCCTGCTTAAACATAAACTTCACCATTTAATGTGCGGTATAGGCCTACACAGCAAAAACTTTGGGAATAATTTTATGCATACTTTTATGCACAATCACCATGCCGCATGAAAATAATTTACCTCTCCACTGTTCTTAAGAAAATGTTCTGGAGTTCTACTGCCTTTTTCTTGATAGAACACTTTGGTAGATCACCCAGGAATACTCAAAATCCTGGCCCCTACGACATTAATTGCTTATGTTTAATTTTGACGATTCGTAAGAGGGCTTCTTGATGATCCACCAAGCTCCATAAATATCGAAATTCATGACCATGCAAATAAAACAAAAGAGAATATCGACCCACATAGTTAACAATATAAATAATTAAAAATCCAGTATGAACAAGAGAATTCATTTCTTTCTCTATCTTCTGCTTTTAGCTCACACGAAAGTTGAAATAAAAATGTCGGACCTGCTTACCGCATATTCACATATTAGGGTGAAATTTTTGGGATAAATACAATAGGCCGAGCTCAAAAGTAAACACATTGAAATTTGGATATTAATAAAAATGTTTTCAGACTCCTTTGCGGAATTATAATTATATTTTATTATCTTTATATACGCGCTACTTGCACTGGCGGACTAACACAGTAATGCGACCGCTGTCAACAAAGAATTCATGATCAAAATAAATTTAAAACAAAAATATTGGAATGCAGCCGAAAGAAATCAAAAACCCCTACGGTCGTCGAATTGGCAGGTGAAGAGCTAAAGGAAGTAGGAGACTTAGGAAGCAAAATAACCAGTGTTGGACGAAGCAAAGAGGATATAAAAAGAAGGTTAGCACAAGCAAGGAAAGCATTTCTACAGAAACGGAATCTGTTAACATCAAATATAGATTTAGGTATTAAGATGTCATTTTTGAAAGCCTTTGTCTGGAGTGTGGCACTCCATGAAAGTGAAACTTACATTGTTGGAACAGCAGAAAGGAAGAGAATTGAAGCGTTTGAAATGTGGTGTTACACGAGAATGATGAGGATCAGATGGGTATTTAGGGTTACAAATGAAGAGCTATTAAGACGATTGGGTGAGGAAAGGTGTTTGTGGGGACTGCTAATGAAGAGAAGAGATAAGTTGGTCGTCGTCGGCTGTAACTCAATTCCGAGTACACATACTTCTTCCTGCATAGAGCTTTTCAAACTAGCTTGTGGATGTATTTCTGATGACTAAACAGGCCAATCCTGGCATGAAACATGTGCCCACATAAATTGCACTGAATGGTCGGGGGAGGGCGGGGTTTTAATTGACGCAGCTTCCTTGCTTGTCGTTTGGCCTCTCCATGTCTGCGACGTTCTTCTTTAAAAGTTGACAGTGTTCGATATAGTTGTCCGCCACAGTAAACGGTTTGCAGCAGATGTTTCCAATGAGAGGATAGGTATACCAGTCGTCTTAATGATGAGTTTTAGCTGGTCTTTAAAACGCTTCAGAGGGGCCCCATGAGGTCTAGTGCCGGTGCAAAGTTCACCATAAAGGAATTGACGTGGAAGCCTGGTATCACTCATACGGTGAGCATGGCCTAGCCATCTCAGTTGATGAGCGATGATGGTTGCCTCAATGCTATTGAGATTCGCTTTCTCGAGAACTGCAGTGTTGGTAATGTAGTCCTCCCACTTAATGTTCAAGATGTATCTCATCTTTTGTTGGTGGAAGCGCTCAAGTTTCCTGATATCACGGCGATAGAGTGTCCAAGTTTCACAGCCATACAGTAGCGTTGAGATGACTAACAGCTTTGTACACCATGAGTTTGGTATGCATCTTTAGGTCTTTATTCATGAAGACTCTGTGCATCAAGCGGCCAAATGCTGCATGGGCAGCCCCAATTCTTTTGTCAACATCCTGTTCGCATGTGCACCATTTAGACAAGATGCTACCAAGATATGAAAAGTGATCAACCTGCCCTAGTGTTGAGTCTAAGATGGATATATTGAACTCAGGAAGAGGTAATCCTGGGGCAGGTTGTGCAAGTACCTTAGTTTTCTTTGCATTCATGGTAAGACCAAAGTGATCACACGCAGTGCTAAGGTGATTGACCGATTGTTGAAGCTCTGCAGGTGTCGGAGCAGGAGATGCGGTATCATCGGCATACTGCAGGTCTGTCACCCGTGTAACTTGGGTATGTCTCTGTGAACAAAGTCTTGCCAGATTGAAAAGGCCTCCATCGAAGTGAAACTTAATCTCTATGCCTGGGTTGTTGGAAGATTCATACATCACGGCAGCCATATACAATGCAAAGAGTGTTGGAGCAAGCACACAGTCTTGTTTCAAACCGTGAGTGATTGGAAACGGATCGGATACAGAGTTACCGTGAACAACCTTCCCAGACATTCTATCATGAAGAGCTTGAACTAATTCCACATAGCGATCTGGACCTCCAAAGTGCGCTAATACTTTCCACGTAGCAGATCTTGGTACTGAATCAAAGGCTTTTTCCAGGTCATAGAAAACTAAATACGGAGGTTCCTGTTGCTCTCTGCACTTTTCCTGGAGTTGTCTGGCACAGAATATCATGTCTGTTTTGCCCCTGGAGGTTCGGAAACCACATTGAGACTCGGGCGAAATCCTCTCCGAGATACTTTGGAGCCGGCTTAGTAGAATTATTGCGAGAACTTTACCTGCAATGGATAATAGCGATATACCATGGTAGTTCCCACACACACTACGATCGCCTTTCTTTAAGTTAGTGATGATGGCAGCATTCTTCAAGTCGCCAGGTACTTCTCGAGTTTCCCAAATTAAGAGGATAAGTGTAAAAAGTAGAGTTTTCAAAGCCATACCTCCACTTTGTAACAACTCCGGAGGAATGTTATCAGGACCAGGAGCCTTTCTCCGATTTAGTTGATTGAGCGCTTTGGTGAAATCTTGGAATGTCGGCGGAACTGCCATCCATGGTTGTTGGGGCTGCTGAGGGACGTTGCGAAGAAAGTCCTCAGCAACATTGGAGGCACAATTTTGAAGTGCATAGAAATGTTCCTTCCAACGCTCCAAAATTTGCCCTTGGTCAGTTAAAATGGCGGAATTGTCAGCAGTTTTCAATGTACCTGATGAAGATCGGATTGGGCCATATACCTCCTTTATGCCTGCATAGAAGTTTTGCAGGTCACGGGCATCAGATAGTTTTTGCAGTTCTTCAGCTTTTTGCTGCCACCAGTTGTTCTTTATTTCCCTGATTTGTGCCTGACATTTCCCCTTAAGTTGCACGTTCTTTTTTTTTTTTTTTTTTCCCACACTGGAAGATGGATCTTGAAGAAAAGATAATGTGCTTCCCGTTTGGTATTGATCAGACACATATTTTCATCAAACCAGTCTTGTCTTTTGTTCTTCACAAAACCAATTGTTTCCTCAGCTGACTCAGTGATGACCTTCTGAAGCGTGGCCCATTCCTGTACTACACTCAAGGTGGCCACTACTCCTGGAAATCCTGGAAAACTCCTGGATTTTTATTAGGTCTGGAAAACTCCTGTAAAATGACAAAAAAAAAATGAAAACTCCTGGAAAATAGCCAATGTTAATTTATTATAAAAATCTTCCCAACTTAAATCACTCCCGCTCCGGTTTTGGGTGGGCACTCTATCATTAACTAAAGAAATTTCCTCATGCTACCTGTTTCTGTGTGGGAGAACACGCGATAGTATTTTTGTAAAACATATTAAGTATACACAACTTCACCGCAATAAAATTGCAGGCGGCAACTTTTTTTAAGCGGATATTTGAGTCGCAAAGTCTTTTTTAAAACAACACAATTAAATCATTTGTGTGTAGGCTTGTGTATCAATAATGCAATCACCACTAATTTTTGTCAACATCTGTATAAGTAAATCAAACACAACTGCTTTATTTTGGTCTTGGAAGTAGGCAACCCTCCCCCCGGACTCGCGCCTATTTTTAAGTCTAGAAAAATGGAATTACTCCTGGAAAATTCCTGGAAAACTCCTGGGAAATCGTTGACCGATTTGAGTGGCCATCATGTACACTATTTGTGCTAACTGGATGACTAGCCAGCTTATTTGTGATTTCATTTCTGTAATCTGTAGCAATTGATTTAACTTGGAGTTTAGAATTGTCAAATTTCCGTCTGGACAGGTTGTGGATGGATCGTTTCGGTTTGAGGCAGATTGAGATCCTCAACCGGCAAAAATGGAGCTTGTGATCTGTCCAACAGTCATCGACATTTCTTGCGGTCCTGGTGACAAGGATGTCCTTTCTATCACATTGCCTGGTGATGATATAGTGAAGGATGTGCCAGTGCTTCGAGCGAGGATGCATCCAAGTGGTTTTGTAGTGATTCGGCAGGCATAACTGAGTGTTGGTAATAAAGAGTTCATGTTCAGTACATAGGCCAAGGATTAATAGACCATTGGCAGTGCAGTTGCCAAGTCCTTGTTTTCCCATCACATTGTTCCATAATAATTGAAGATCTATACCAACTCTGGCATTGAAATCGCCAAGCATTAAGTGCTTGTCTCTAGGTGGTACTTTGGTGATGATTGCGCTCGGCAGGTTGTAGAATTGGTCTTTAACTTCTATATCAGCATCCAAGGTGGGAGCATATGCAGAGATAAGAGTCATAAAGTTACCCCCGGAGAGTGGGATTCGGAGGGTCATAATTCACTGTTCTTGTACCTCCTCCTCCTTGTTTCCCCAAATCATCAAATCATCTGCAAACACCATTGCTTTCATCTTTCCTTCCCCAATTACTTGTGCCACTCGGGTCATTATGTCATCCATCACCACAATGAAAAGTAACGGTGACAGTGCACCAAGGCTTCATAACTTAACATAACGAAAATGGTTGTTTGGGTGGATTATATAACAAAAAGGGTCTTGGTCACATTGTGGTCGTTACGTTTCATATCCGGAAGTCATTTGTATCGCATGGTAACGTTATTGGGCCATATAACGTTATTCTGATATTGGTTATCGTAGAAACGAAATAGTATTGTCCGACAGAAATAACGTTATTTGAATAAGTTTCTCGAAAAATATCCCCTAATACCGCTATTCGGACTAATAACGTTCTTCGGATATCGGTTATCGTAGAAACGAATTCATATCGGAATTCATATCTCGAAAACAATCTCCTAATATCGTTATTTGGACTGATAACGTTATTTGAATATCAGTTAACCAAGGAACGAAATGGTAATGCCCGCCTGAAATAACGTTATCGGAATACATATCTCGAAAAATATTCCCCCAATACCGTTATTAGGACTAATAACGTTATTCGGATATTGGTTTTCTCAGGAACGAAATGGTAGTGCTCTCAAGAAATAATGTTACAGTCGAACCTCGATATCTCGAATCACTTCGGGAGAGAATTTTTATTTCGAGTCATCGAAATTTCGAGAAATAGAGAAATACCGATTTTAGGCATCTTTAGCGCGTTATTTAATCACATTTGTCTATGAACCATTACGGAATACAGTGCAACAATATCTGACAGCATTTAACAACAAAAGCTCATACAGTACTTTATGGCATAACTTCAATTACAGTATAACAATTGTACCTATGTATACCGTATAGCTTACAGTAGCAGACAGAATACGTACGTACAGTGATTAAAAAAGGAACATACAGTACCTCCGTTAGCACCTTGGGAAGAAATCCGTTAGTTTCTTTTGTTTCTTACTGTTACGCTTCTTTTCCTCAACATAGTTTTCAACAACATTTATTGCTGTGAAAACACTGTCATTTACATACAGCTGACTCTGTATGTACGATCGAAGAACAGCCACTGCACTTAACGCCTGATCTGCTGACGGTGCGGGAGAGGGCAGCTCCAATTCTTCTTGTTGGGAATCACCATCGTCGTCTTCTTTCAGTTCTTCTTGCTTGGCAGCAGTGTTGACGATACCCGTAGGTTGTTCCGCCACTATAACATCACAGTCCACATTTATGTAACTCTCAAAATCAGCTTCGCAATTAACAAGCTGCTGATATTCCGCCCATTCCTCAGGAACAGAAATGACTTCGTCCTCTTCGTCTTCTGCAGCTGCAGCTTGCGAGTAATCTTTCGAATATCCTGCTTTGCGAAAGCACTTAGCAATTGTTTCCTGTTTCACATCAGCCCACGATTTACTTAGCATTGTTATCGACTCTAGTAGATTGATGTCTGTTAATGACTCCTCGGAGTCAATTGCTCTCAGAATTCTCTGAACAGCCCTCTTCCTATAGTAATGTTTCAAGTTTTTAATCACCCCTTGGTCCATTGGCTGTAGTTTGGATGTTAAGTTCGGTGGCAAGAAGACCACGCGCACTGCTCTCAGCTCCTGAGTGAGCACCTTGGGGTGAGCTGGGCAGTTGTCTACAAAAAGTAGAACTTTCCTCCGTTCATGTTGAAACTTCTTGTCAATACCATGCAGATAGGTAATGAACATTCCCGAATGGGAATATGATGTTATTTCCGTTTGATCAGATAAATTATCAATTAGTATGATAAAATTGGTCCGGCTAGATCAAACATAAAATGCCAGCGTTTCGCCCCGGTGTGCCGTTGGGCTCGTCAGTTGGTACAGACACACCTCACCAATACGCATGGCTAGCACATACTGAGAAGGCCATCACAAGACACAAAATACAAGTAGTATTGACGTCACGAGTGATGCCAATGTGCTAAGGAAGTCAAGCTCCCTTTCATAAAACAAAAACCTTACCTTGGCAATCCAAATAGGTAATGAACATTCTGGAATGTTCATTACCTATTTGGATTGCCAAGGTAAGGATGAAAGGGAGCTTGACTTGTATTTTGTGTCTTGTGATGGCCTTCTCAGTATGTGCTAGCCATGCGTATTGGTGAGGTGTGTCTGTACCAACTGACGAGCCCAACGGCACACCGGGGCGAAACGCTGGCATTTTATGTTTGATCTAGCCGGACCAATTTTATCATACTAATTGATAATACCATGCAGCCAAGATTCGTAAATGGAGCTTGTCATCCATGACTTCCGGTTGCTTTGGTACAGGACCGGTAAAGACTTAACACCCGAAAAACAGAGAGGCTTCGCCGATTTTCCGATCACTAAAAGTTTTAGTTTTTCTGTTCCCGTCATATTAGCTCCCAGCATTACCGTAACCCTTTCTTTACTTCTTTTACCACCAAAACACTTTTCACCCTTAAAGGCAGGCATTTGTAGAATAAAGCAGTCTCGTCAGCATTAAACACGTCATTAGAACTGGACTCCTGTAACAGGGCTGGTAAAACGTTTTTTTTGTAATGTTCACAGTCCACTTCACTGACAGCAGCACTTTCACCTGACATTACCATCTGCACTATTCCATTCCGAAGTTTAAACTTTTCCAGCCACCCACTGCTGGCCTGAAAAGATTCATAACCGAAGTCTTTAGCAAATTTTTCTGCTTGTTCACGAACTAAGCTACCGGTTATTGGAATGTTTTTGTCTCTCACACGGGTCACCCATTGAATCATTGCTTGTTCCAGCTCCGGGAATGTTGAAGTTTTAAGCCTCTTCCGCTGTGGTGCAAATCGTGTTTCATCCACAGCCAGACGAATCTTGTCTTTATCTTTCAGTATTGTAGATAATGTGCTGGGAGGAATTCCATACTCAGCTGCAATATCCTTCTTCTTTTTCTGACCTTTCTCCACTTCACTTATCACTCTAACTTTTTCACTCAGGCTCAGGCATTTCACTTTACGTTTCTCCATGATTGCATCTACAGGGCTGTAAGCGTACACTGAACAGCCAGATACAAGCTGCACGTTTTCCTGGTGCTGACGCAATGCGCGGGGATGGCCCGTGGAATCTTATCAGCACTGGGAATTCTCACACCAGCTAAGGTTAATGAACAGAGCAGGGGTGGGCAGTCAGAGCAGGGGTGGACAGATAAGCCGCAATATAAACGCTTAGGAACAAAATTCGAGTTAGAGAACAATTTTTGCTTCTAGGGAGGAAAAGTTTGCTTCGAAAAATCGAGAAATTGGTATAATCGAATTTCGAGTAATAGAGAAATAAATACACGTCAAGAATAGGACAAACGCTTAGGAACAAAATTCGAGTTAGAGAACAATTTTTGCTTCTAGGGAGGAAAAGTTTGCTTCGAAAAATCGAGAAATTGGTATAATCGAATTTCGAGTAATAGAGAAATAAATACACGTCAAGAATAGGACAAATGGCCGGGAAGTAGAAATTACTTCGAGATATTGAAAATTCGAGTAATGGAGGTTCGAGTTATGGAGGTTCGACTGTATTTGAATAGATCTCTCCAAAAAAAATCCCCCCAATACCGTTATTCGGACTAATAACGTTATTCGGATATCGGTTATCGCGGGAACAAAATGGTAGTGCTCACTATAAATAACGTTATTTGAATACATCTCTCAAACATTAGTCCCCCAATACCGTTATTCGGACTAATAACGTTATTCGGATATCGGTTATCGCTGGAACGAAATGGTAGTGCTCACTAAAAATAACGTTATTTGAATACATCTATCGAATAATATTCCCTCAATACCGTTATTCGGACTAATAACGTTATTCGCATATCGTTTATATATTACAAACGGCATCATCGATTGAGAATGGCACCATTTTGATACATTTTGCGTTGGAGAACTCCATAGAGTAGAATGAGTGGAAGTGTCACTTTGCGACCTACGTCGTGTTAGGTTCTGAGTTTAGCCGCGAGGTTAATAAAAACTCAGAAGTGCTTACCGTGATAGGGTATTGTATTTTTAGCCTACTTTTCACATTTTGCAAAAATGAGGAAAAAGTAGACTTATGAGATCGATCTGGGCAAATGTCTGTCTGTCTGTCTGTGCATGTCCCCCACTTATCAACTCCTAAACGGCTGAAGCAATCAAAACCAAATTTGGTATGAGTAATGATCTATATCTGAATATCTCAAGGCCATGAAAATGAAGTCAGTGCTACCAACTGCTGAAAAACCGCAATTGAAATTTGAGCTCCATGTTGGATATCTTGGAAGGTATGCATGGGAGCTATTCCAAAATTGGCACATAATTATTTAGATAGTAATATTTCAGTTTAATTTCCAGGAGGCCATACATGACAGTGTTGGCAAAATGATTCTAAGCATGCTGATAGGTCAAATTTTTAAAATCATATAACTTCTACACTATCAATTGGATTTCAACCAAATTTTCGTATGTACTATGTGTACATAACCAGATATCACTATGCATATTCTTAAGAGCTACCAGCTGCTGACAACTGTTGATAATTGCTGTCTCTACGTTTTTACCCTTATATTAATATATCAGAATGCATGCAAGCCAACAACTCTAAACTTTGCACACGTATAGTACCTGACATTCTAGATTAATTTGGAGTAACTAATATTATGCCAATGCCGCTAACATGATTCTAAGCCTGATGATAGGTTCAATTCTAAAATGCATGTAACTTCTATACATACAAATGGATTTCGTCCAAAATTGGCACAACAATAGATCATAATATGTCAGGATATTTCTGACCAAGACATGCATGACATTGCTGCCAACATGATTTTACGCGCGCTGATAGATCCAATATCTAACTGCATGTAACGTCCATGTTATCCATTGAACTTCAACCAAATTTTGTATTCTGTACCTTAAGAGATGGAACTAAGAATATATTAAGTCACCAGGGCTGCCAACTGTAGTTCAGGTATATTTCGAACTAATTAGAAATTTTGATATTACCAACTTAATTTCGTCATTAACTTAGATAGTTCCATATAGATTAATCATTGGCATGAATCTTTAAGTTTAAGAAAAATAGGCTCCTTAATTTGTCACGGAACTGCATGTTGAACTTGTGAAAGTGGCGAATGTCTGGAAAAACACTCTTAAATGCGCTTTTGAAGAAAGGAACAACAGACCGACACCACTTGAAATACATAGGCCTAGCTGGATAGCAAGCGACCTGAAGCTTAATAGAGATCAAGTACTAGCGAATCAACTAGACAACGGGGAAAATTCAGTGTACATTAAATTAGTGTACACCTTACTTTATGAAAACATATTATCTCGACATGAAGGTGTGAAATCCTTCCGGCTAGCTAGGGGTAACACCACAAAGATAACTATCACTGCTTCAGACTCTTTAACAAAACGTGTGCTTGTCTGTTTAATCTCCTCCCGAAGTCAACAATGAAAGGCTCTCCCGTGTGCTTTCTACGCATGGAGTTGTCAAGGACATACGGAACAAGTGCTGGAATGAAGTATACGAATTTTCTGCTGTAAGTAATGGCGTACGTATTGTAACAATTGAACTTAAATACCCCATTCCATCATATTTGACGGGCAATGATTGTAAAGTTCTGTTAACATATGAAGGACAAGCTAAGTATTGCTTTTATTGTAAAGAAACCTCCCACTTACAAATAGACTGTCCGAACAGAAGGAATCGCCCGGTACTTCATGTCAGACAACAAACCTACAGCACGGTGCTGGGCGAGTCAGATGGGAGTAGTAAGCTAAGCAACACTACCGACATGGAAACTGCAGTACCTTCCCCTGAATATCCAGCCATATCAGAGGTCTTTCATAACAGGCCCCATTCTACAAACACATATAGCATTGCGGAAGTAACTCAACCATCAGATAACGTAGCTGAAACATCCCTGACTACTTTACATAGCAATGAAGAGGGAACTGTGACGTCACGATCGGACAGCACGGGGAAGGGACACACCAGCAGGCAACACAGCAGTCTGTGCAGCAGCCAGATACTACTAAGACTAAATGTCCCGATTTTTAGTTTGTAATTCTGACGCCACGTAGCAGCACCAAAGTGAGACAATTTCTGTTTTAAGTTTTCTCTTGAATGAAAGCTCGTATTTGCGATGTCAAAACCACTATGTATACTAGAGTGCAATAGAATTGATATCAATTCAATGCATTTTCCAAAATGTGAAAAAAAAAAAGACGTTACTAGCAGTTTTTTATATTTCTGCTTAAAATATGAAAAAAAAAACTGGTAATACGAAATCGGAGATTTATTTCCTGATTCCAATGCATTTTTCATAAATAAAAGCGGGTGAATGGAATCGTCGGCATTAGTTTGGGCATTGTTTTGAAAAGGGTGGTAGGAGTAGCGTTGCGGCCACACAAGATCTCTAGCGCAAGGAAAATGATGAACACGCCGGGTTGACGAATATTGTAGTTCGGCGAGTTACATGTACAAGGGCCTAGGCGTGGAACAATATCTGAGCAATACAATTATAGTAATGTCACGCTTATGTAACGTTGACACAATGTGTTTATACAGATACTTTCTTACTTCCTCAAACATTCTTGTTCTTGTTCTTGTTGATAATAATACATTGTAGGGGCTTGGGACATCTTGGTCATCAGTCCCATGTAGTTGACTATGTGTGTTACTGTATTAGAGCCAGGGATGGGGCAGGTGCTCTGAGTCTTCAAGTAAGGTACTATCTCGGCATTTACCTGGAGGGAGTGTGGAAAACCATGCGAAACACAAGACACAACTGAACTTGACAGGTGAACTAGTCAATGAGAGATGTTGGACTGATGACAGTTTCCTAGGAAGAAAAAAAAAATCATAAAATAAGGAGGAGTTTCTGAATGGCAATAAACATCTGCTGTAAGAAACATTGTTTCAGTTCCTTACCTTTTATTTCGTTCAATAAGCCAATACACAAGCTCTGTTGGGACTTTTCTTCGTTTTATGTGAGCGTACAAAGGAAGTAGATATTTATGCAGGACGCTTGCACCTAGAGAACATGCGCTTGACTGTCGTCAGTATCTATAGAGACCAATTTTCCATTTTCACAATGGCTACGTCTTACTTTTCCACACAACGCATTGTTTCCATTTGAATTCGAACTCTCTTCTCTGAAAAAAGTTGTCACTGAATAGTTCGTGGTCTTGTACTCTTACACTTATATATTAGAAGTTCAAAAAAAGACTAAACCCTTGGCGCGACAGCCGCTGAAGGGCCTAGTTCTACCAAGCAACCGCTGTTCAGCCGTGTAGCTTGCAGATTGTGGGGTGACGTTTAGTCACCCAACTTGTACAAATAAATTTAAAGTGAAATCAAAACTGCTCCGTACTTTACACATTCTCTAATGCAAGCGTAAAGAAATATATAATTTCAAATATAAACTAGGAAAAAAAATCCTATGTATGTGTAGAGGTTTTTCTTAGTGCCTGGCTTCCTTTTCTTGGTACAGTACTTACTGTCGACCAAAATATTATGTGCACTCGAGTTTGAAGGTTGTTTGTGAAGTAACCAATAGACCTACATAAAATCCACTAACATAATAATTTTCATCGTTCTATTTTAGGTTAGTTCATGTAGGTTTGGAATTTTTTATTTATATTTTTTTATCGCAGTTGAAACACAAAAGGTGACCGATTTTAAGCGTGTTTCAACCATGCGTCACATTTAATAATTATTATCTCACAAACCCGTCATCAGATCAAAATCCAAATTTTAGCACAATATACATTGGAATGTTGTATAAAAGGTTAATTAATTTCAAAATGTTGTGTGTTCATGAACGAAAGTTGTTATCATTTTTGTAAGGTAACTATTTCTCGGCTCGGGGTCGTTGTAAAATGTAGTTCTTGGTTGCGTTGTAATCCTTATACATCAAAAAGTTATGTTGTATGACTGTGAAATAGTAAATTAATTCACTTATTTTATATCGGTTCGTATTTGTACGGGGAATTAATACATGGTTCACCAGCTAGACGCTCCGGGAAATGCTGTACAGCGTTGCTGATATGGAGCCCATCACTTCCGAGCGAAGCGCGCCATGACGCGTGATGGAGCCCATCTAGGCAACGCTGTACAGCTTTCACTGGTGCGGCCAACTGGTGAACCATGTCTTAATTCCCCATACAAATACAAACCTATATAAAATAAGTGAATTAATTTACGTACTAGTTGAAACCCGTCAATAAGAAAATATTTACTGAAGAATTTTCTTATATATGTTCTTTATACAATTATTTTCTGGCACTATTGAAACTTTAGGGGTGTCAAAAGATTGTACTCTAGACATTGCAACATACTGCTGGCCATGATTGAAAACTTGATGAGGCAAATTGAGACCTATACGTTCCCGAGTTCCCCCTTGAGCTTTATTGATTGTGATAAAGTATGCCAAGCGAATCGGAAAATGTTGCTTCTTAAAAGAAAATGATTGTTTTATCCGATGGTGTTAAATCAAGTCGAAGGATTAGACCTCTCTGCCTAATTTTAACTGCACTTATTTCCAAATCCAAGCATTTTCATGCATATTTCTTATAATTAATATGGAATCAAGTCGAAGAGTTAGATCATCCGCCTAATTTTAACTGCACTTATTATTTCCAAATTCAAGCGATTTTCGTACATATTTCTTAGAATTAATATGGTAGCATTTAGGAGCCCTTAGAAAACTTTCAGATTTCTAAGGACCATAACTATGGGTCAATCGTTTGGAGTTTGTGGAAGCAAATCACTTAATTCCAAGGAATTCGAGAATTCTGAGGTGTCTAATATATACAACTGGCCGCAAGAACCGTCGCTTATAATTTTGGAATATACATTAACGAAGAAATGCGATGATGTGCAATTCCATACATTTTAAAACAATATGGACCATATGCAGGTGGCACAGTGACATTGGCACCAAATGAAACCAAGGACATAGCATTTGTTGTACTGCTGATTATTCTCTCCTAAATTCCTTGAGGTATTATTTCCAGCCCCGTGGCTCATAATCACTAGATTCACGGTCACGTAAAACTACAATCTTCCTTCCTTTATTATTTCCAGTGAAAAATTGTTGCAGGCTGTCAAATATTTTATATTTAGTAAGAACAATTTTGCCATTACAACACCAAAGGTCAAAGTAACCAAGCGTAGATTTCTCGCTACAGAAATACAGTGCAGAACAATGTTTACATTTGTTCGTCAAGGACCCTACAGTGTAGGGCATAATATCTGGATTTTTTTTCTAAAATGGCATATTTATATTAGATTTTAAAAGTGGCTTCGTATTTTTCTCCGATTTCCCATTTTTTTGTGGCTAATGTTCTTTTTCGTCAAATGGGTATATTTATTGTAGCATTTCTCTACAAATTAACGTCATATTCAATAAAACTATGGTGGCCTGCATCAACGCAGCCGCCAAATATTAAATGGCAAATAATACTTCCATTGCCAAAATCAACAGCGTGGTTAGACTCATTGTTATGTACTCTAAACAAATAATCATTAAACAATAATATTCACTTATACAATGAAGTTCAGATACTTTCATTCTCAAGTTTGTTGCTGAAGAGAATGCGATGATACTGATCGCCAATAATAAAATCCTTATAATTATTCATGCCAGCAACAATTTTTGCAATTTGCTCGCAAACGCAGCTCAGGATGACGTTCTGCATTTTGGAATAAACAGTACGAAACTGCTTTAAATAAGCAATTATCATCACCTGTTGTAGGTACAATCCTTTGCATTTCCATGACAGTAAATTAAGCAAGGGAGCATACTTCGCCAACTACTGGAATGAGCATAGACTCACTTCGACAGCCATCGTAATGGAGGGAGTTTAAGAGTTAGACTATATGTTCAATGCTTGTCAAAAATCGTATTAATGCAGGAACGCCAAATCTTAAGGCTAAATTCTGAGCTATCGCCCCGGATTCCGGGTTCGATCCCTGGTTTGCCAAGAAATTTAATTCTGGTCTGAGGGCTGGAACGGGGCGCACTCTTGAGGCAAAACTAAGGAGAGCAAGGTTAGATTCCTATCTCAACAATCTGGGATGTGGTTTTCCGTGGTTTGCCACGTCCACTGCAGGTAAATACCAGGATAGTTCTTAACTTAAAGCCTCGGTCGTCAATTCCCCATTCCCCACTTGAATTACAAATGCACACATCAGTACAGCCATCACAATAACACAGGTTATCAGAGAAAAATTTAAACACACACCAAAGTAGACTGGGCTGAGTGACCACGATGTCCGAGTCCATCAAATGAATTATATTCGTCAATTGTCTCTCATGGCAAAAGCGATTGCGGACATCTTTTATTTAATAATTTAAAAGTATATGGCAATGTAAAATTGTGGAGAATTCCTAGTCTTCTTTCTTTCTTAGTCGTTTACCCTCCAGGTTGGTGGAACCCATGGACTCAGTGAGGGAACTCACCACTACCGCCTCTACGGGCAGTGTCCTAGAGCTGGGAACATCTAATCGGAGTGGATACAACTGGTGAAGTGTGATTGGCACCTCGCCCAGGTGGCCTCACCTGCAAAGCGAACAGGGGCCTCATGAAGGAAGGTAATGGATGGTCAGGATGGATAGGCAAGGAAGAGGGAACGAGTCGGCCGTGGCATTGAAGAAGGTACCATCCCGGCATTTGCCCGAAGACGAAGTGGGAAACCAACGAAAACCACTTCGAGGATGGCTGAGGTGGGAATCTACTCATTTGGAACACCCGAGGCTGAGTAGACCCCGTTCCAGTCCTCATACCACTTTTCAAATTTCCTGGCAGAGCCGGGAATCGAACCCAGGACCTCCGGGGCGGCAGCTAACCATGCTGACCGCTACGCTACAAAGGCTACACTGAATTCCTACTGTACGGGAATAATAAAAGTAAAATATGTTAAGACAATGAATTACCAATAGCCTGAAAGAATAATTAGGAAATAAAAATATATGTCTGAGGTGAGATGTGAACTCCTTCGACTATGCAAAATGCATTCCTGGGTCCGCAATGTCACCCCTGAGCCACCCATTCAACATACTTCCTAAGCAATATTAAGTTACTTAAACAACAAACGAACTCAAAAGCCTGTTGAAGTTCTTCAATCCCCTCTTTTTAATACTCAAAAACAAAGATCACACTACGATACGGTGGATCCTTTATCCGCCATTTCTCTAGAAATGTAATTCTGGTCTGAGGGCTTGAACGTGGCGCACTCTTGAGACAAACTAAGAAGGGCAAAGTTCGATTCCCATCTCAACAATCTGGGATGTGGTTTTCCATGGTTTGCCACTTCCACTGCAGGTAAATACCGGGATAGTTCCTAACTTAAGCCTCGGTCGTCAATTTCCCATTCCCCACTTTATTTACTAATGCACACATCAGTACAGCCATCACAAAAACACAGGTTATCAGAGAAAATTTAACACAAACACACCAGAGTAGACAGGGATGAGTGACCACGATGTCTATCAAATTAATTATGTTCGTCAAAATTGTCTCTCGTGGCGAAAGCGATTGTGGCCATCTTTTATTTAATATTTAAAAGTATACGGGAACGTAAATCGTGGAGAATTCCTTACTTTAGGGGAATAATAAAAGTAAAATATGTTAAGACAATGTATTACCAATAGCCAGAAAGAATAATTGGCAAATAAAAATATGTGACGGAGGTGGGATTCGAACTGCTTCCATTGCGCGATGATAAATTAGGAGTCTTCAGCGCTGCTGCCTGAGCTACCGAATAACTGGTAAATGAGCGCAATATTAAGTTACTTTTATAATATTCTATTCCTGTTTATATCGTGGAAACTTCATAATCAATATTCCCCTCCTTTGTTATAATTCTTATAAAAAACTATTACATTAAAACGCGGTGGACATCCGCCATGTCTGCCATTAACCAAGGTGATTCTGCGCATGTGCTTGAGCCAATAATTTTGCAGTTTTGTTTATAAATTTAAAAATATTTGATACCGGTAACATATTTGTTTATTTTAAAGACACTCTGCAAATCTACAGGCCTAGAATTTCGACAGATTGCTCTACGAAGTGAATCGGTTCTACCGTTCCCTCAATCTCGCGGTAACAAAAATCGCCTTAGTGTTTTAAATATATAGATTTCACAATCATACAGCATACATACCTTTTTGATGTATAAGGATTACAACGCGACAAAGAACTACATTTTCAAACCAATGTATATTGTGTTAAAATTTGGATTCGATCTGTTGACGGGTTTGTGAGATAATAATTCTTAAATGTGACGCATGGTTGAAACACGTTTAAAAACGGGCACTTTTTGTGTTCCAACTGCGATAAGAAATATTAAAATATAAATTAAAAAATCCAAACCAACATGAACGACGAAAATGATGATGTTGTTGGATTTTATGTAGGTCTATTGGTTACTTCACAAACAACCTTCAAACTCGAGTACACATAAAATTTTGGTCGCCAGTAGTCGCAATTCCCCCTGGGATTTAGTGGTATGCCCTTGAATCAGGGCTGGCATGCGAAACGAAATGTATGGCTGTGGGGGCGAATATATTTGAATTTCGCCGTGAGCGCGATACTCGGGAGCGAAGTGATAATGATTGTCGGCGGGAAATTAAATCTATTTTAACACAAATAGTGATAAATGTTCCGGCATAACTCAACAAGATGACAGTGTTTCGCCCCGGTGTGCTATTGGGCTCTTCAGTTGGTTAAAGCACACCTCACCAAGACACTGTCTAGTGCACACTGGGAAGGCCATTGCAAGACGTATTTGATAGATGTGTATCCGCGTCAAGAGCAAGCCAGTGCACTATGGGAGTCGAAAATCCATTCCAAAGCAATTATAACCTTACCTTGGCATTGAATATACAATTTTCACAAGAAAATATGCATTGTCCGTTGAGCCATAATATATTTAAACACAAATAGTGATAAATGTTCCGGCATAACTCAACAAGATGACAGTGTTTCGCCCCGGTGTGCTATTGGGCTCTTCAGTTGGTTAAAGCACACCTCACCAAGACACTGTCTAGTGCACACTGGGAAGGCCATTGCAAGACGTATTTGATAGATGTGTATCCGCGTCAAGAGCAAGCCAGTGCACAAGAAAATTTTCTTGTGAAAATTGTATATTCAATGCCAAGGTAAGGTTATAATTGCTTTGGAATGGATTTTCGACTCCCATAGTGCACTGGCTTGCTCGTGACGCGGATACACGTCTATCAAATACGTCTTCCAATGGCCTTCCCAGTGTGCACTAGACAGTGTCTTGGTGAGGTGTGCTTTAACCAACTGAAGAGCCCAATAGCACACCGGGGCGAAACACTGTCATCTTGTTGAGTTATGCCGGAACATTTATCACTATTTGTGTTTAAATATATTTTGGCTCAACGGACAATGCATATTTTCTTGTGAAAATTGTAAATTAAATCTAAGCGAAACTTAATTCGAAGCAAAATGACGTAGCTAAATCAACGCGAAATTACATTCTGCAATTGAATAAAATTTCACTCCCGGCGCGAAAAAAAATATTGTTACAATCTTTTAATTTCGCTCCCGGCGCGAAATAAAATTCGTTACAGACTTTAATTTCGCACCCGGCGTGAAATAAAATTCCCAAACGGTATTTAGTTTCGCCCTCCGATGTGAATTTAAAATGAATAGAACATTTCATTTCGTTGTTGAAATTAAAATGTATTCGTTTCGAGAGTGAAATTATGTTCGGGGCTATGTTCAAAGTCCTGACGTTGGCAGCAGTAGCAGTCTTATTACCGTTCACCACCTGCACAATCTGCTGGGCTGCAACAGCAACGTGAGTCATTCAATGGTCATCACTCCAGTAGAGGAGAAAGTCAGTGCTATGGCATCAACATCACCATCGTCGTTGACTGCACCTCGGACTCGTGGCTGACCCTCCCTGACGTTCATAACGCAATGGGGCAACAAGTACCTTTACTTGTTCTATAGCGAACAAGAAGACGAATGTGCTGTGTGGACAGACATTCAAGATAAGTGAAGAACTCCAATTACAATACAAATTGTCAGTTGTAACTCTTTAGTCAGTCAACACTAATTTTCCCAATAACTGGGAGGGGTACAATGTATATACTGTAATATGTAAATAACATTACATGTATTAGTTTATGGTCACGATTATAATGCAGCAATTTTAGTGATCTTAAATCTAATAGATGTATTTTTTTTTTTTTCAGGAGTGTTACTTACATCTTATATACGTTGTACCCCACCCAGTTATGGGGTAAATTAATGTTGACTGACTGAAGAGTTACAAATAACAGAAAATCGTCTGTGGTAGTACCGCGGCGTATATGGAGTTCTGTTTCGGAGGCGGGTTACTCGAACAACAGGGTTGAGGCGTCATTCCTCTCATTTCTACATTCTTTATTCTTACACTTCCGGAAATTTCGGGGGGGGCCTTGGCATTCCTTACTACTTCCTTCTTACCCTCAGCACATTTATACTGACCATGACACGAAAGCAAACCCCTGTGCCACGTACAGTATTTCGTTTCGCACTGCAATTAGTTTTGCGTCGCCTTTCACTATGTTATTGTGCTTAGAATTACATTTTGTTTCCATTTTAATTTTCGCGCTTACAATCAATATCATTTCGCACCCGAATATCACTCTCATGGCGAAATTAAAATGTTAACGCGTCCACAACCATTTTGTTTCGCATGCCAGACCAGATTTAATTTCAGACATGAAATGATATGTTCCATGCCATTTAATTTCACGCCGGGGGCGAAACTAAATGCTGTTTGTGAATTTTGTGTCATTAAAATAAACAGTGGCACTACAACCCATGAAAGGCCTAGGCCTACCAAGCGACCGCTGCCCAGGCATCTGCAGATATTGATCAGCGCATCGGGTTCCCTCGGCCGTTAATCTTGGTTTTCGTAACTTTCAGACGGCTACTCTTGAGGCTGAGTGCATCCCGTTCCAACCCACACGTCCGTTTCTAAAATCACTAACGGAGCCGGGAATCGAACCCGGGGCCTCCAGGTAAGAAGCAGACACGCTATCCCCAACACCATGGGGCAAAATTAACAGTCGTTAAAAATGTTATTTCACGCCGGGAGCAAAATTAAGAGACTGTAACGGGTTTCATTTCGTGCCAGGAGTGAAATGAAGAGTCTTATATCGAATTTTATTTCAGGCCAGGAGCAAAATTAAAAGTCTGTAAAGAATTTTATTTCGAGCCGGGAGCGAAATTACAAGTCTGTAATAAATGTTATTTCGAGCCGGAAGCTAAATTAAAAGTCTGTAATGAATTCTATTTCGAGCCGGGAGCGAAATTGAAAGTCTGTAACGAATTTTATTTCGTGCCCGGAGTGAAATTGAAAGTCTGTAATTTTTTTTATTTCGTGCCGGAAGCAAATTTAAAAGACTAACGGTTTTTATTTCACGCCAAGAGTGAAATGAAAAGTCTTTAATGAATTTTATTTCACGCCAGGAGCAAAGTTAAAAGTCTGTTAAGAATTCTGTTTGTAGCCGGGAGCGAAATTAAAAGTCTGTAACGGATTTTATTTCACGCTGGGAGCGAAATTTAAAGTCTGGTTCGAATTTTATTTCGCACCGGGAGCAAAATTAAAAGTCAGTAATGCATTTTATTTCGTGCCGGAAGCGAAATTAAGAGACTAATGAATTTTATTTCGCCCCTGCAGCGAAATTGAAATTCTGTTACTGATTTTATTTCGCGCCAGGAGTGAAATTTTATTCCTTTGAACAATTTAATTTTGCGACGCTAATTTAAATTGATAATACATTTCGTTTTGCATGCCAGTCCTGCCTTGAATTGGTTTTGGTGGTGGCTCCATTTTTCACCTAAAATGCAAAACTAACTGCACTTGATGACCGTAATGCTCTCCATCAGTCGTACCTATATGTACATCGTACATGTATATGATCTACCAGAGATACTGTCCAAAAATGAATTGCCGAAAATAGAACACCTAACGAACACTAAAAATAATAGTGTTGCAGGTAAAATAAACTAAGTATTAAAGGGATCGATGAACTAAAAACAGGAAAAACAACATAGAAAATTAGAAGTCGTAAGTACAAACTGGTAAAATTTCAAAGGATCACTCAGAAATATCCAGATCTGAACAATAATTCAGAACTAGCCATCACAGTCACAGTCAATCGCAACATCGGACAAGATGCTCAGGAATCCCATACCGTCAGGTAAGGGGTAAGGTCATCACTCTCTCACTTGACTTTCGCTCCCCTTTCCTGCTGCTGCGGTGGCCTTGGTCGAGCTTGTGGCGCGCCGTGGCTGCCTGCTTTAAGCGTGTGTACAATCCTGTATGACATATTACCTTATAAAAGATGCTGGAAGTGTCGTCCTTCCTGGGTTATACAGGCATTGTATCCGGTAACCACATTTTGGCTCACGCGAGTGAGTTCTGCCACTGTAATGTTTCTGATTTTGTATTTTATGTTCTTTATTGAGCACTGAGTCGGTAGGCCTAGTGGCAAACTTATTTACAATTACGTGAATCTGTGCTAGTGAAGGTGACACTTCATCAGGAAATTGCTGAACTTACCCACCGGGCCGACTCGTACTTAAAATAAGTTTTACATACAAAAATACGATGTTGCAATGATAACTGTCTCAACATGTTACCATCTGAGGTTCAGACTGGCGACTGACAACACCTGCACGCTTATTGCAAGGTCAAGTTTGTACTATGCGCGCGCTTTCAATACTACAGCAGGGGGCCGTGGGGCGCCAGAAACTCGGCCAAGCCCGCTGCAGTAGCGAATAACAAAACCGCCGCTCGTCGTTCTTACTTAATATGAAAGACCCTATATGTAGACCATAGAGTTATGTACTATTCGATGACTATTATTGCGTAGGTTCATTATTCAAACGTTGACTTCTATCGCATGATTGGGACACAAGAAATAAAAAAATAATTTTAAAATTTTGCACAGCTGCCATCTTGAGTGTATGTAAACAATTTAACAAAATTAGATATCAGTTCATTACAATGTATGTAAACAATTGCTGTACCAAGTTTCACTGCTTTCGGATGGTTAAATTGCCAGAAAAGTCTATTTAAATGTTCAAATTCACTTGGCCGCCATGTTCGTTTTTTAGTTAACAGGTTTATGAAAGTCACTTAAGTGACTTTTATCACCGTACAAAATTTCAGGGTGATATCGGTGACAGTTTCGGAGATAAAGAATGCCAGTGAGATATTTCGCACAGCCACCATGTGGAATTGGTGAAACATAATAAGCTTTGAAGGGCACGATCGGGTTCGGCCAAAATAGTAGGCCTACTATGACCTTACCGAATTCCATTGAAATTGCTCCAGCCGCTTAGATTTTATTAGGAGGGGTGTGGGGGAAGAGGGGGGGAGGGGGTGGGGGTGCACACCAAGGCCCTGCGTAGGTGTGTGACGTCATGTCATGTCAGTAGGTAATCTGTGTCCTTGACTCTCCCCGCCTGCCGCTAGCTACGTGTGTGAGTGAGCTGTGTATAGTATGTCGTGGTACCCTGCAAGCCAGGCAAGTGCTTTTAGGGCCATATGACCCAGGCGCACACTCTCAGCACTGTCTACACTGGAACTCTTCAGTTCAGGGGCGCGTGGCCAGCCTGTCGCGGCTGGATTTCTCGAAGTCGTTCTTCTCTTCATATTATTATTATTATTATAATTATACTATTATTATTGGCAATAAAATGTTATTGGATACCAATAGACTACGTCTCATACTGTTCCCGAGTACATTGTAGATCAATTCTCTATTATTGAATGGATTCATTTGATAGCAAAATTATGCCACTTATACTTAAGTTAGGCATACCCAAACACGATAAGTTATTAAAAAATTTTGATGTTGTTTCTTTCCCTTATTCGAAACGTACCACAAGCTTTCAATTCTCTTTGAAGCCTATCGTTAGCTCTAAACGACCTGTCTTGTTATGCCGATAGTTACTTCACAGCTGATGGTGGGGTCCAGCATAAATCTTGTATCCTTCTTACGGCCAATAACTATTATTATTCTATTGTACTTTTGCTTCTATCACGAGGAAGACGCGAAAACATGGACCGCGTAACATTTCTGAAATGTTACAGATGCATCTTAGATCTATGTCGGTGATTCCTAACGTTTGTAGTGAATCCCCTTCTTAATTTTGGTGTTTGAACGGAGCTAGGTTATCAGACACTCCGCAGTGTTTGCAGCATACAGTCTCACACAAGAGCAACCTTTGCCTCCACCTATTTGTGCTTGGCTACTCCCTTTCATGTGTACTTCTGGATACGTTGTTCTCCATAAAATATGGTGATTAGACACTTTCGCAATCAACCAGCAAGTTCATTTTGTTTTTTCCATACATCCGCTTCAGGCTTAATTCTCAAGTATTCCTTTGGTTCCTAACTAGTAAATCACCGTCTTCATCGTTACCACCATCTTCATCATCATCACCGTAATGAAAACCTCATTCGTTGTACAAACACAAATTACGCACCATGTCACCTTGCCTTCAAGCAATTCTTGCACTCTCTGTATATATGTGGCACGGTGTCCCTACATGATGATTACTATACTTGGGATGTTCATTCACTGAAAATTGCTAAATTAGCTTCGAGGTTTTCCTATGCCCAGAACATAGAAAAAATCTACAGCCTGCTTCCAGTCTCCGACCGGGTCAGGAATGGAATGAATGGAGCCCCGATCTAGCGGCGAGGATATGAACTGTGCCGGCTGCCGAGGCCTGACGCACTCCCCTGGGACAATGATTAAATGAATGACAGATGAAATGAAATGATAATGGAGAGTGTTGCTGGAATGAAATTTTGACAGGGAAAACCGGAGTACCCGGAGAAAAACCTGTCTGCCTCCGTTTTGTCCAGCACAGATCTCACATGGAGTGACCGGGATTTGAACCACGGACCCAGTGGTGAGAGGCCGGCGTGCTGCCGCCTAAGCCACGGAGGCTCACTTTTTTTTAATGAAAATCCACAGCCTGCTTCCAGTCTCCGACCGGGTCAGGAATGGAATGAATGGAGCCCCGATCTAGCGGCGAGGATATGAACTGTGCCGGCTGCCGAGGCCTGACGCACTATGCCCAGAACATAGAATGCTATGAAAATCAAATGTTCTTAAATACGATGTGTGGATTACATATAAATATGCAATTGGATAACTCACGACGGCTACTTGTTGCATTGGCCTTTGAGAATATTTTACGGAAGCTATTCTAACAACTCTACGAGGTGAGTTTCTCTCCGAGTTCCCATATGAATGTTCGAATTGCAGAATAAGAATGTAGAAAAAAAAGGAAAACTTGTGCTCACTGACCTGGTGCAAGTCTTCGAAATGAACACCCCTTTGATGACTTACGTATCATCGATACCATTTCAGTACCTCAAACCAAAATTAAATTTCTTGGCAGGCCAGGGAATCAAACCCGGACCACCGGGGCGACAGCCAAGAATGTTAGCCGCTACACCACATGGTGATCTCTTTCATTATCAGCGCAGTCTATTGCACGATGCCATGTAATTTCAGCACGAACTATAATAGTACACCTTTCTTCGTATTTTTGGCATTACATAGCCCCTGGTAAGTTAGAGAGATGGTTCGCATACCATAACCAAAGAACCGAATAGTTCCAAAAACCAACAATCAACCGAAAGAAATTCCGACAAGCTGATAGAAAGACAGACAACATATTTTGTAATTTTCAGAGCAAAATTGTTTTACAATGAATAGCACTCTTGGTCTCCATACTGTTCAAATAATGAAGATTGTCCTTAAACTTCAAAAGTTAGAAGGATTTCATGACTACTTGCTTATTTTGCCGTATATCTTATGTGTAGGTAAATTCCATGAGTTATTGTTTCAGGCGATGTTGAAAATACGAATAAAAGACATAAATTACCTCAGATTGTGACGGAGTATTGTTCAGTTTAAAAACCTGATAAATTTACTAACGCACGATTCTCGAATTCACATATTGCTGAACAGCATCAATCTAATCAGTTGGTGAATTCAGAATCTTGTTATTGAAATACTGTAGACTAAAGCTTTATAGTCCTAATGTAGTTTTTTTGTTCTACCCATAATTATTTAGGTTGCTATGAGGTGAGACAGTTTCCTAGTGGGAATGATATTACGGATAGATGCCCTTCATGACGTCAATCTCATGAGAGGATTTAATGACAAATGAAGTTAATGAGGTAAGGTATGAAATGGTTGTGTGTGGTATTTCGAGTTCGGTGTAGTCTGACCATGCACGTTAGTGTGTGTAGCTACGTCGGCTGGTTTGTGACATTATGTCAACAAATTTAAAAAAAATATTTTAACACTCCTGATTCCATACCGGCCCCTGTTACTGTCACATGCATGATTACCAATATGCTTGATTCCATTTTTAGGATTATTATATCTCGCTGCACCTGCTATATCACCCAAAATGTAGGGGCAGATGACCTCGTAGTTCCGCCCCTTAAAACAACAATAACTAACCCAACAAGTAGTTCCGTGAAGAACTATACAGCCTATTTTCATATATCCTACTTATGTTAATTGCCTCTATCAACATACAAAAGTTCAGTTTGATTGCTGTAATAGATTCGCAGATATTGAGAACCGGCTAAATATTGCGCATGGTCGCCATGTTGGATTTTTACATCTGTAGGTCTTAGAGTTATGTACTGTTACGTGAAATGTATTGTGTACGTGTAGTATTCAAACTTCAAACGCATGATTAGGACACAAGAAGTAAAAACGAGATTTTAAAATTTTGCACAGCTGCCATCTTGTGGTTATGAAAACAAATGAAAAAAATAGATGCCAGTGGATTAACATTTGTAGAAGGATTTACTGTACCAAGTGTCACTGCACTCGGATGGTTAAATTGCGAGAAACGACCATGTGAATATTTATACTTCGCGTCGCCGCCATGTTGGATTTGTGATCACCAGGTCATTGAAAGTCCTATAGGTGAACTTATGTTCATAGCCCCTATGAAGATTAAAAAAATTAGTTTGATTGCTGTAATAGATTCGTAGATATTGAGATCCATCTAAATATTTCGGATGGTCGCCATGTTGGATTGTTATATGTATAGGCCATATAGTCATGTACCATTAAAGGAAAATTATTGCAAGGGTTCATTACTCAAACTCTCACTTCGATCGCATGATTACGACACAAGAAATAAAAACTTAATTTTAATATTCGCACATTCGCCATCTTGAGGTTATGTAAACAATTGAACTAAATTAGATACCAGTGCATTACAATGTGTATAAACATTTCCTGTACCAAGATTCATTGCGTTTGGATCATTAAATCGCGAGAAAGGTCTATTTAAATTTTCAAATTCGCTTGGCTGCCATATTCGTTTTGTAGTTAACCGGTTTTTGAAAGTCTTATAGATGAAATTCCAGTAGTGCCCTTTATCTCCGTACAAAATTTCAGGGTGATATCGCTAATAGTTTCAGAGATGTAGAATGCCGGTGAAATATTTCGCACAGCCGCCTTCTTGAGGTTATGTAAACAATTGAACGAAGTTAGATGTCGGTACATTACAATGTGTATAAACATATACTGAACCAAGTTTCATTGCGTTTGGTTGGTTAAATCGTGAGAAACGTCTATTTAAAAGTCGCAACTTTGCTTGGCCGCCATGTTGGTTCTGTAGTTATCAGGTTTTCAAAAATCACATTGGTGAACTTCTAGTAGTTCCTTTTATCACCGTGAAATATTCCAGGGTGATATCGGTAATAGTTTCGTAGATATCGAATGCTGGTGAAATATTTCGCACAGCCGCCATGTTGGATTGGTGAGACATAACAAAATTTGAAGGGCACGGTCGGGGTGGTGTGGAATAGTGCTATGAACTTACCGAGTTTCATTGCAATCGATCCAGCAGTTTAGAAGTTATTAGGGGAGGGGTGCACACACCATATCACACACACACACGCACACAGAGACAGACACACTGACAAAAGGTGATCTCATAAGCCTATTTTTTCATAAATGAAAATAGGCTAAAAAGTATGCAACTTCTTGTATCCTTGTTGCAGATCTGGTTCATGTATGTCCAAATATCATGTTTTATACGTCTTCGGTGTTTCTTTAAGGTGTGACTTTCCCACTATGATATTTTTGTGCTCCCCACGCACAAAAGACGTCATGAGCATGGCAGACCACAAGCATATGACAAAATGTTGGTTCCAGTGCGCCTAGTGTCCAGGCTTTGCGCTCAGTACTAAACGTACTGCAGCACCCCGTCAAATAGACAGTGCTTGTGCGACTAAGCGCTGCAGTGCTAGTGTGATGTCGTGCTGCACTGCTCAGAAATAGGCAGAATAGGGCTGCGCTTCACCTGCTAGCACTGCTTCACCTTGCCCATTGCACGGCCCTGGTGCACACACACGGACAAAAGGTGATCTCATAAGCCTATTTTTTCATAAATGGAAATAGGCTAAATACGAGATCTTAAAATTTCGCACAGGTGCCGTCTTGGGGTTATGAAAACAATTCAGTTTGATTGCTGTCATTGATTAGTTGACATTGAGAATCGTCTAAATATTTGTAGACCATAGAGCTATGTACTATTAGTTGACGATTAATGTGTACGGTAGGTTCATTGTTCAAACGTTGCCAACGATCGCATGATTAGGACACAAGAAATTAAAACTTAATTTTTAAATTTCACACAGGCACCATCTTGCGGTTATGTAAACAATTGAGCTGAATAAGATGTCAGTGCATTACAAGGTGTACAACATTTGCTATACCATTTGACAACGCTCAAATGGTTTAATTGCGGGAAAAAAAAAGATCTATTTTAATGTATCAACTTTGCTTGGCCCCCATGTTGGTTTGTTACTTAACAGGAATTTTGAGAGTCCCATCTAGTAGTTCATTTTATCACCGTACAAAATGTCAGGGTGATATCTGTAATAGTTTCGGAGATATGGAATGTCAGTGAAATATTTTGCACAGTCGCCATGTTGGATTGGTGAGCTGTAATAAAATTTGAAGATCACGGTCGGGGTCGGACAAAATAGTACTATGACCTTACTGAGTTTCATTGAAATAGCTCCAGCTGTTTATATTTTATTGGGTGGGGACACACACATACGCACACACGGACTAAATGTGATGTCATAAGCCTATTTTTTCATAAATGAAAATAATAAAGAAAGCTTTTCATTCGGTCTACGTGAATTTCGTGTTGACCGACTGAATAGCTTTCTTCTTTAGAAATAACCATCACTGAAAAATGGCTTCTATCACTGAAATGAAATGAAAATAGGATACCAAGTAAACGAAAAGCAAGAACGGGAGGTTTCATTTAGGAAAGAAATACTCTTATTGGTCACAAAGTAGTGAAAGTTTGGTGTGTAGGTTACACTCTGCCTTATATGGCAACACTGCGAGAAGGTGAGTTCGATTCCCATCTTAGCTATCTTAGTTTTTTTCTGTGGTTTCCCACTTCCACTCCAGGAAAATGCGTGGATAGTTCCTAAGTCAAGGCCATTGCCAACTCCAAAAATAACGAAGTTTATCAGACTTCAACTACATGGGACTGATGAACAATAGGCTATGTTCCAAACCCCTATATGAAGCAACAAGAAATATTTCGAATCAATGGGATCCATCGTATTGATTTTAGGAAACATGTTTCTAACGTAGGCTACAATATGACCGCGATCGAAACGAGCAAGGTGCCTTACCCTGTCTGATGGGGCACGCGCTCAGATTGAAATCATTATGTTGATTATTATTGATATTTCAAGAAGTAATTATCCTATGTTTGAATAAATAATTGGCCTGGAATTACATATGGCCCAGCATCGTCAGTTCACGGTCACCTTCCATGCTTGTCCGGGTAGCGGGCAAATAGACACTTCCATAACGTTATTGACAAGATTCTTTTCTGAAATAACGGAATCAATTTCTCCGCTTAGAATAATGTTACTGATAGCGCATGGCTGGTAAAAATCGCCTGTATACCGTTACTAGACTTATAACGTTGTTGGTGGGTTCGCAATTCAAAATAACTGAATTAATGTTTCTGCCCTGAATAACGTTATTGATAGCGTACGGCTGGTAAAATTCGCTCGTATACCGTTACTAGACTTATAACGTTATTGGTGGGTTCGCATTTCTAAATAACGGAAATATTTTTCTGCCATGAATAACGTTATTGACAGCGCAAAGCTCGTAAATATCGCTCGTATACAGTTACAAAGCTTATAACTTTATTGGTGGGTTCACATTTCTAAATAACGGAATTAATTTTTCTGCCCTGAATAACGTTATTGATAGCGTATAACTGGTAAAAATCTCTCGTATACCGTTACTACGCTTATAACGTTATTAGTAGGTTTGCATTTTGAAATAACCGAATCGATCACTCTGCCTGAATAACGTTATTGATGGCGCGCAGCGGGTCAAAATCGCTGTCATACCGTTACTAGACTTATAACGTTAATAACGGGAGCGTATTTTAAAATAACGGAATCTTTTCCTCTGCTGGTTATAACGTTAATAGCACAAACCAGGGAAAATTATAACCCCTTATTTCATTGCCGCACTAAAAACATTATTCATATACCATTTGTTTTGGGTACGGAAGCAGTAACTTAACAAAAAATAATTCGTTATTTTTGACAATTCTGTTACGTTATGAAGCCTTGCAGTGCACTTCCTTGTTTCAGGCCGTTTCTCTGTTCCAACCAGTCTGATCTCTCTCCTCCCACTTTCACACAGCTCACGCTTCCCTTGTACATCTCCTTTATCCTCTTTATAGTCCATTTCTCTACTCCTCTATCCTCCAGGGACTTCCATACTTTGTTTCTGCATACACTGTCATATGCTTTCTCAATGTCCAGGAAGGCCATCAGTAGATCTGTTCCATACTCATAGTGCTGTTCTTGTAACTGCCTTACAGCAAAAATCAAATCCACTGTGGACCTTCCTGCTCTGAAGCCATGTTGTTCTTCCCTCATTCCTCCTTCTATCCTTGTCCTAATTCTCTTTTCCAAAACTTTCTCGAAGATCTTTGCACAATGACTCATCAGTGTTATTCCCCGATAGTTTCTGCAATCTGTTCTACTACCTTTCTTGAAGATGGGGACAATTATTCCTTTTTTCCAGTCCTCTGGGGTCTTCCTTTCCTTCCATGCTGTCCTCATCACTTGGTACAACCACTGTATCCCCACCTCTCCTGCTGCTCTCACCATCTCCACACTCAACTCATCCACACCCGGTGCCTTCCCTCCTTTCATCTTGTTCACTGCATCTTCCACTTCTTTCCTTGTTAAGTCCCTTTCTGTTTGCAGTTCATCTTCCTCTTCCCCGATTTCTTCCTCCTCACCATCTTTTCCATTTGGGTTCAGAAGTTCTTCAAAATATTCTTTCCACATTTTCTTCAGTTCTTCCCTATTTTCAATCTCTTGTCCCCTTTTGTTCACCATTCTAACATAATCCGTAGGATCCTTCCGCCTCTTATTTTTTACCATCCCATACAGGACCTTTTTTGTACCTTCACTATCCTCCTTCATCATCTTTGTCCACTCTTCCATCCACTTTCTTCTCTCCTCAGCCACTACTCTCTTCGCCTCCTTCTTTCTTTCCTGGTACTCTTCCCTTGTCTCTACCGTCCTATTTTGATACCACCTCCTAAAGGCTCTATTCTTTTCCCTTACTATATCTTTTGTCTTCTCATTCCACCATGGTGTTTCCTTCCACCTCTTCTTACTACTTGTCCTCCCGCATACTGCTTCTGCTGCACCTACTAGTGTCTTCTTAAATCTAGCCCATTCCTCTTCCACCCCTCTTTCTTCATCTGTTGGAATTCCTTCCTTTACCATTTTGAGGTACTCGACCCTTCTATCCCCTTCTTTCAGTTTCCATATCCTTATACGTCTTTCCTGGTTGTCAGTCCCTTTCTTCTCCTTTCTCCCTCTCAGGTTCATTACCAGCACTATCCAGGTTCTCCAATGGTATAACCTTGATGTTCTTATTTAGTTCTTTCTCATACAGTATATAGTCGACCACCGACTTCCTGGTCAAGTCATCACTGTGCCATGTGATTGTGTGGCTCTCTCTTTTCTTAAACGAGGAGTTCCCAACTAGCAGGCTGTTCCTCTGGCAGAAGTCCAACAGTCTCTTTCCTTCCTCATTTCTTCCGCCCCAACCCTCTGGTCCTAGAACACTCTCATAACCTTGTCTTTCTCTTCCTACATGGGCATTGAGATCCCCCATAAAAATCATATTTCTTCCTACCAGCTGCTCCTGCAATTCCTCTTCAAACTCCTCCTTCTCTTCAGAGGTGCAGCCTACGTGTGGAGCATACACTTGCACTATTTCTACGGTCTCTCCCCTCAGTGCTACTTTCACTTTCATCATCCTATCACGTATTCTCCTCACTTCTTCTTTTAAACCATCTCTTATTACTACTCCCACTCCATTCCTCTTTCCCTCTTCGTTCCCACTCCAGTACAGTCTATAGCCTTTTCTCAGTTCTCTCCTTCCTTCCCCTTTCCACTTTGTTTCTGCCAATCCCAATAAATCCAACTTCCTTCTTTCCATCATATCCACTATCTCCTCTACCTTCCCCGTCAGCGTTCGTAGGTTTGAAGTTCCTCTGTTCCTCTGGCAGAAGTCCAACAGTCTCTTTCCTTCCTCATTTCTTCCGCCCCAACCCTCTGGTCCTAGAACACTCTCATAACCTTGTCTTTCTCTTCCTACATGGGCATTGAGATCCCCCATAACAATCATATTTCTTCCTACCAGCTGCTTCTGCGATTCCTCTTCAAACTCCTCCTCCTCTTCAGAGGTGCAGCCTACTTGTGGAGCATACACTTGCACTATTTCTACGGTCTCTCCCCTCAGTGCTACTTTCACTTTCATCATCATATCACTTATTCTCCTCACTTCTTCTTTTAAACCATCTCTTACTACTACTCCCACTCCATTCCTCTTTCCCTCTTCGTTCCCACTCCAGTACAGTCTATAGCCTTTTCTCAGTTCTCTCCTTCCTTCCCCTTTCCACTTTGTTTCTGCCAATCCCAATAAATCCAACTTCCTTCTTTCCATCATATCCACTATCTCCTCTACCTTCCCCGTCAGCATTCTTAGGTTTAAAGTTCCAAATCTTAGTCCGTGTGTACAGCCGTGTCGTCGTCTATTAAATCCATCATGTCCGAGGCTCGTTCCATTTTTAAAAGCATTTGGTTTC
This sequence comes from Meconema thalassinum, assembly GCA_946902985.2. Taxonomy (NCBI): domain Eukaryota; kingdom Metazoa; phylum Arthropoda; class Insecta; order Orthoptera; family Tettigoniidae; genus Meconema; species Meconema thalassinum. The sequence goes on from OX336388.2 coordinate 1,205,842,140, forward strand.
ATCCACTACTGGCTTGCTGGGCCTATCGTAGCTTCACCATAACTTTTCAGGGTTCCTGTAGGACCTTCACAGCTACCGTAACGGTCCCGGGGCACACAAAGTCCCCACTGTACTTCGCCCCTACAGGCAATCCCCTACTTTGTGCCGTTGCCCGTCTCCCACGACGTGGACGAGGGGTTGGACTTGTGGGAGATGATGATGATGTTAAGGAAGGAAGATTGTTGTTTTACGTGACCGTGAATCTTGTGATTATAAGCCACGGGACCTCCTTTTTACGTGGAATCCGAACCACAGGACATGGCATTTCACTTTGAAAATCTCACATGCATTGACCGGGAATCGAACCCAGTCTACCTTGGTGAGAGGCCAACAGCTTGACCGCCGCGCCACCATGACCCTCTGATGATAACATGGTGACTGAGATTTACAGATAAACATTCACTTCTGTGAAAGATATAATCAATTTCTCTTAAGTTTGCATTCTTACTCCAAAAAATGAACACTGTAATGAAATTAATTTCAAAGTCATTGAACTTGTGCCTGGTAGTTCAAAAACATACCCTAGCATTAACAGATTAAATACTGAAGATGAAAGCCAGCTACTTCAATTTCCTTCTGATTCTCGAATTCCTTCCACATATTCTTACTCTAAAAATTGGAGCCATAGAAATTTGAACATTTCCCAAGGGCTCCTGAACGGAACCAGATTAATTGTAAGAAATATGTATGAAAATTGTTGGATTTGAAAATAAGTGGAGATATAATTGGGCAGAGAGCTCTAATCCCTCAATTTGATTTAACACTTCCGATAAGACACTTCCATTTTCTTTTAAGAGGTGCCAATTTTCAATTCGCTTGCCATTCTGTATCACAATCAATAAAGTTAAGGGGGGACTTGGGAACGTGTAGATCTCTATTTACCCCATGGTAAGTTATGTTACAATTCCTTTTACTTTAGACTCCATCATGGCCCGTATTGACGTATATTATAAAACAATATGCAAATATATTCCGTCAATCAATACAAAACAAATGTTAAAACATATTCTAGTTTTTGCATATTGTTTTATATGTTACAATGTCGAGAGTGTGATCTTTGCCCTTAAAGTTGCAGTAGTGCCAATAAGTAATCGTACATTGAATGTTGTATGGAAGTAAAATCCTTCAGTGAATATTTTCCCATTGATTGTCATGCTATGACGGGCTTCAACTAGTTAACTATTAATTACGGTAAATAATGCGTGGGTTATGACTTTCATTTACCGCGTTATTTAAACAACGCTAGTCAAGCAATTCTTTATATACTGGTAACTCAAGCATGGTTTTTAGGTGGTTCATATTCAATTTCCTCCTTTATGACACGCATCCTACTTTTTAGACTTGGAGGACTTCTGGATGTCACCGTGGATGAAATTTATCACTCACCTTCCCAGTTTATCCACATCATGCCCTGACAACGATGATGAGAGTGACATTTAAGGAAGGATGGAAGTTGATGAACCCTTGTCAAATGACTGAGATATCCTGCTCCCTCCTTCCCAATTCACTAATGACAATGCATCAAGATAGGTTTCTGTTTGGAAATCCATGTGATTGACCACCCAGACTTCTTTCAAATCATCAAGGTTAATCATCAGTAATTCCAGCTCAATTATTTTATGCTATTTTATTGATGAATGCTGATGTATTCATCTGATTACCTTGCTTTAACTGTAGAATGTTTGCCTTCTTCATATTTATTGAATACCTGATAATGGTGCACAGTTAGTGTAGCTTTGATGTGTGTAAATTATTTTACTAATTTGAGTGTAGTGGGCATTAATGCAAGATCAATGGACTCAATATTTTACGTTTAACTGTGCAGATTGATTTCTGAAGTGTAGCCCTAGTATTATTTGAATCAGCTGATTAAAAACTCTGCTACACAGCTCAGCTATTACAAGCATCTACCATATCCGTTACATTTCTTCTTTCGAAATGCAGAATATAGTGCCTTAATTTTCATGTCTGTGTTTTTTTCATTTTTCCTAAAGGTGTTTGCTTTTCATTCTAAATATTTGGTAATTCTCACCTTTTTATGCTATTATTTTGCACTGTATGTCTCCCTTGTTTTTAGGAGCACTGTCTGATGGGAATCAAGGGAACTGTGCGGCGGTCAACTGATGGAGATTTTATCCATGCCAATGTGGATATTGATTTAATTATTTCTGAGGAAACCGAGTATGGATCCTTGGAGAAGCCAGTTGAAATATTCCACATCATTGAACATTTCTGCTTAGGAAATCGCAGGTATGGTAGTTAATAATATAATCTTTTATTTAGACATCACCTATAACATAATTAGTGAACATGGGTGTAGGAGTTCATATATTTTAACCCTATCCCGCCCTTAGCGCCCGTCTCTTGTTTTATCCTTCCGGTCCTTAGCGCCCGGTCGCATTATCTGCACACGTCTGCCATCTATGCGTCAGGTTTGTAATTTTCTCAGCTGTAAAGTGTTTATAAAGCATTTACGAACGTGCAGTACAATCCACAAGGTAGTGAAAACAAAATAATAGCGTAAATCTATCTTGAACTTCCGTGCACACTGATCAGGTGTTTCGTTGGTAAACAAAGCAGGATTCAGTAATGCAGATATTGAAACCGAGCTCAATATAGGCGAAGAAAGTGGTGCAGAATTGTTTAATAGTGGTGAAAGTGAGTTTTTAGTCAGTGAAGAACATATTAACGATGATAATTTCATTTTTTTTTTTCTGTTTAAGCGTATGGCTTTTAGTGCCGGGAGTGTCCGAGGACATGTTCGGCTCGCTAGAGTTTGTAGCTGCTTCAATGCGGACACCCATGGGGTGAGCTACAAGTACTGTCACATGTGGAGTGTTGTCTGGGGAGGAAAGTGTGAATGTAAGAGCACAAGGATTTGGAAGGGAGCGGCTGTGGCCTATAGTTAGGGACCAACCCCGGCATTTGCCTGGAAGGAAGATGGGAAACCACAGAAGACCATCTTCAAGGTTGCCGGCGGAGGGATTCGAACCTCCTCGCCTCTCGGATGTAAGTGACTGCCTGCAGCCACACCGTAACGACCACGGCTGACTCACCCGGTATAATTTCAATGATAATAGTGATGAAAGTGAAAACCGAGACCAAGAAATCAGACCTGGTGGCGATGCCCCGGCATTTCAGGGAACACAAACATTCCGTTTCGTTACTCCGAATGAGTTTGTTGGTGATGTTGGACCTGTCCATAATTTGGAGAGTGGATCGCGAGAAATAGATTATTTTTTGCATATGCTATGAGGGGACACACTATTCAATGACATTGCTAAGTACACAAATATCAATGCAGCATTCAAGCAGGGGCATTCACGTAAAATAGATACCGAATGGGAAGACACTTGCTTACAGGAAATAAAAGCTTACCTGGGAATATTTCCACTTCAAGAAACAAGCGATTATTGGTTAAGTCAAGACATTGAGTGTCTTGTGATAAAAAAAACTGTATGACCTTTAGGAGATACAAGATTCTCACAAAATATTTTCATATTGTGGACGTCAGACAGCTAAAAGCTAGAAATGATCTCTCGTATGACATGCTTCAAAGGGTTCTCCCACTCTTGTAAATAATGGACAGCTTCCAAGAAAAATACAACCCAGGCAGAGAATTAGCTATTGATGAAGCAATGATCCCATTCAAAGGACGTAATGTCATGAAACAGTACATAAAAGACAAACCGGTGAAGTGGGGTTTCAAAGCGTGGATTCTTGCCACTCCAAAAGGCTATGTAATATGTATCTTGGTAAAAAAGGAACCCAGAAACAAGGACATGCTGTTGGGAATCCAGGTTGTCATGAATTTGTTATATGATAGGTTAGGGTCAAACCATCATGTTTACTTTGACAATTTCTTCTCATCCGTAGGGCTCATTCAACACTTATGTGACAATGGAGTACATGCATGCTCAACTACAAGACCCAATCGTAAGGACTGGCCAGCTGAACTAAAAAATCCTAAATCTCTGAAACTAAAAATTGAAGAAAGTAAAATAGTTCAAGTAGGTGATGTGACAGCTTTTTTTTTTTTGGCATGATAATAGGGACATATGTGCTGTTTCCTCAAACTGTGATCCAAATGTCACAGTTGAAGTAAAAAAAAAACAGGGAATGGAAATGAAAAATTACTGTGCCATGCCCTTTGATAATAATTGACAGATACATAAAGTACATGGGGGGGGGGGGGGGGGGGGGGGTGGATAGGTCAGATCAAAGAAGATCTTACTATACTTTGGGAAGGAAAACAGTGAAATGGTTGAGATAGATATTTGGATTTTCTATGAACACTGCAATAGTGAATAGTTTCATATCTTACAATGTGACTAATCAACCAGCTCCTTCCAGACATGGTCACACACAAAGAAACTTTAGACTTTCACTCTACAGACAGATGATAAATGGTTTTTCATCAAGGAAGCGTCTTGGTCGCAAACGATCATTACCTTTGTCAATGCTTTCTCCCAAAAATCTCCACAAAATTACGAAGATAACTGGAAGAAAGAAAGTGTGTGCATATTGTGCATCTGTTGGAAGAAAAGCAGCATCAGGAATAGGAATTCAAACAACATGGGAATGTGACAAATGCAGCCTACCTCTGTGTCGAGTAGGATGCTTCCGCCAGTATCACCAAGAGGTTTGAACCAACAACCTTAGGACTCCATGAAGGGAGAGGTGGATGTGATGGTATGTTTTCTAATAATGTTGAACATTTGAATACATTATGGCCAGTCGTTTTCATTATATTGAACTTTTTCTGAAACAATGTACTTAGGTTCATTTCTTTCTAAATAATGGGTAAAACCTGGGGATAAGCAGCCTGAATATGTGGTCGGGAAAAGGTTAAATGTGAAATTTATCTGTATGTTTTTACTTTGTGTGATATCACACATTGTCATTGGGCAATCTCTGTTGAGAGGAAGTTTAATAAAGATTTCATCTCCCCTCCCTAGGGCTGCCACCAATATAAATGTTAAATCTTGGTCTAGTGTCTGAAAAATTCATAAAAATTTACAAATGATAAAATGCACATCAATACGAACATTATTGGAAAAAATCACAAATGTGTGTGTTGTTACTTTGTTCCTTTTAACAAAACCTTACTCGCTAATTTTTATTGTTCAGGAGTTACAATAAAATAATGTGATGGAGAATTTCCACAAGGGAAGCAAAATCACAAATTTATTTTTATTCATTACCATTATAGTAAATGTTTCAGCTCAGTGTTTCTTCAAACAAACACTAATCAAAATATTAAGAGCCTACTTCTAAGGTTATTAGCTCAACCTCGAACCTCTATCCCAGATTTTGGTATTACTATCTCTGGCACATCTTTGGACCAAGTGGATCACTTCTCATACCTTGGGAGTATTCTGTCTACGCAATGTACTGTTGAGAAGGACGTGGATAACAGAATCCGTGCTGTGCATGCAGCGTTTGGACATCTCTCACGTCATGTATTCCAGAACAAATATCTAAGAATGTGTACAAAACTAAGGGTATACCAAGCTGTTGTCATTTCTACGTTGCTATATGGATGCGAGACCTGGACCCTGTACCACCAGACCATCAAAATACTGGAATGCTTTCACCTGCAGAAACTCCGTTCGATTAGGCCCATCAAATGGGAAGACTATACCGAATGCTGCAGTTCTCGAGAGAGCAGAGATGAAGAGCATAGAGGCCATTATCATTAGTCACCGGCTTAGATGGATCGGTCATGTCCAACGCATGACTGACGACAGACTCTCACGGATCCTGTATAGCGAGCTCAGCACGGGCAAGGGACCTCAAGGAGCAGCTCGGAAGCATTACAAAGACCAGCTTAAACAAACCTTGGGGAGTGTAGTCATTGATCCAGATAATTGGCATACCTTGCGGAAGATCGCACACGTTGGTGTGCAGTCACCTCAGCTGCGGTTTCGCATTTTGAAGAAGAACGCCGAAGGCAGGAAATGGAAACTCATCAGAGGAGAAAGCTGCGCCAGATATTGCCACGTCCTCCATCTTCCATCACATGCATTATGTGCGGCCATATGTTCTATGCCAGAATTGGTCTGTTGAGTCACCAGCGACATAACCATCGAGTGGATACAAATTAGTAATGCAGGAAAGAAACGTACACTCGGATATGAGTATCGACTGCCGCAGCCGACTTCTAAGGTCTACCTGCCTAAATAGCATCAGCAGTGCTGATTGTGTAAACTTATTTTTCCATGCCGAAATGTAAACTGTAGGGACAGTGGAAGTTCCATTAAATGGGCCAAGAACGGTGTCGATCGCATAACATTATAGTTTGTACTCGTGTTGCAATATTTTGCCATGATAGGAGTGGGCCACATTGGTGTAAGTGACTAAATGCACCTGCCCAGACAGCAGAATATTTGGTTCGAATCCCAACTGCGGTCACATTCAACAGATTAGACTTCTCCAAAGAGAGCTGTTGTAATGTCATTTCTATGTTTCAAAAATATAAGTCAGGTTCAGGCTTTGGCACATTCTGTGAGTGTCGTCTAGCAAATCAAATATATTTCCTGAAGCCCCTCTCTGTAATTTGCCGCGGATAGAGCGTTGCTGTATTGGTTTAAGTGGCTAAACATACCTGCCCATACAGCAGGAGAGTTGGGCTTGAATCCCAATTACGGTCACATTTTCAAGTCTTATTCAACAGATAAATAGCCATGTTCTCAGAAAAGTTATTTGATGCAATATTTCCAAGCAAGCTGTTTGTAAAAATGTCTAATAGTCTATAGAATAGCGTTTATAATTCTCTGTACTATATGCAATACAAAATGAGTAATTCTACAGTTATAAATGGAAGACACCCCGAGGATTATTTCCCACCATACTTATAAACACATGGTGTCCATAGTCAGGAAAAGTCAGGAATTGTTTTTGGTGAGGAAAAAGTGTGAAAAAATAGTGTGAGTCAGAAAAAATGGCGAAAAGTATTGGAGAGTCAGGAATGTTATATTAACCATATTAACTCCTTCAAGTTCTACTTCAGGAACTGTGACTTCTATAGAATCTTTCTGTTATAAAGATGAAGTCACAAGTGCCAAAATAAAGTGGACCTTAATGTCATCTAAAATAAATTATCTTAATTCTTGTGAAAATATTTCATAAACCTTCAGGGAAATGTTTCCTGATAGTGCAATTGCATCAAAATTTCAATTGGGGAAGACAAAATGTTCATACTTCATCAATTATGGATTAGCTCCATACTTTCATAATTTACTGCAAGATGAAATTCTTTCATGTGATAATGTTATCTGTTTTGATGAGGCATTGAACAAAGTTGTTCAGCGAGATCAGATGGACCTATTTGTGCGTTAACTTGACATCAACAGCAATAAAGTTAACACCAGATATTCAACAGCATTTTTATGGGACTTGCAACAGCTCAAGACATTTTAGAGGCTTTCAACCAGGGAATCTCTCCTCTTGCTAGAATGAGTATTTTACAGGTGTCTATGGATGGACCGAATGTAAATTTGAGTTTCATAAAAAAAAGTTCAGTGACCAAATAATAGAAGATAATGCAGATGCCAAACAACTCGTTAACCTTGGTGTTTGCGGCCTTCACGTTGTCAATGGAGCCCTACAAACAGGAATGCATTCTTTAAAGTGAGACCTTCAATTATTTTTGAGAGACATGTATTATGTATTGAAAGACTGTCCTACACGCCAAGCAGAGTATTTGATTAATGTATTATTGCATTATAATTTACTTCATTTTGTATTTTAAATGAATAAAGAGGTGAGCGTTGGGCAGCTATGGGGATGGTGGAGGCTGCAAATAAAATATATATATTTGTTTGCTCAATAAACCGTTTCTCCGATATTACGATGACTTCACGGGTTAGGAATTTTGTTGAAAAAATGGTCATGAAAATTGACATTGAAAATTCTGTGGACACCATGCAACAGCTATGCATTCCAACAGGAATAAGTAAGATCGCAAACTACTCTCAGACTTAGTAAAGAGTGTTCCGAAAATATTGCAAATTGTTTACGATTTTCTGTTGAATGCATTTTTCAAATTTTCCTCCTGATGAGAACCGTATTGATGCGCTGTTTTTTTCCACTTGCGTGGCAATCTTTGAGAATTTACACTCTTGTCCGATGTCACTGTATGCGTCAGTTTTGTATGAGACAAGTCTCAGATTTACCCCAAGGATATTAAAGCTTTTCTGGGACAGATTTATGAATGACAAGTGTGAGAAATAACACTGAATGATAGATGTGTGTTTTGTTAACTCAAGTTGAACTGGAACGTTCCCAGGACCTCAAAATTTGAATGTTGACTTCAGGTAAATGATATCTAATTCCTCATGGTAGTAGCCATTTTTCTTAGAAGAAATTTTATATTAAGTTATAAGATTTTATTACCGGTAACAAATGATATCTATAAAAATAATAGATAGTGTGTTACTGTACTTTCCATTTTGAAGGCGTGCACAGAAGTCTCTCAATAATCTGGCTGTGCACTACTTCACACCATCCAGTAATCCAGCTTTCTCAGGCAGGCTGAGTGTGAAAGCGAGGGAGTATGTAACTGCAAGTTTCAAAACAATGCATACTGTTCATTGATTTCCACTTCATACAATATAGTACGATCAATGTGCCAGTTTGATTCAAAGTTGAGGATACTCATGATTGTGTGTGCCTATTACTTACTGTGGTTGGTCTTATACCACGTATCATTACTGAACTGTATGAAATATATGATTACATACTGAAACACTTGTTGGAAGAAAGGAAAGAGAGCAAGAGGAAGACACTGAGCATGATGGACCGACTTGATTAAGACTAGAATAAGTAGTCAGAATATGGACTGGGACCGACTTAAGGAAGAAGAGTGGAGGGACACGAAAAGGTTGAGGAGTATCATAAATGCCCCAACCCGGCCTTAAACTGTATAAGGGGGAAAGATTATTATGATGATGATTATTACAGTTACCTCCCTTCCCTAATACCAGGTTAGAAGAGATAAAATAAGGATGTAATGTGCTGGACCAAATTACTACCATACCAGAGGCTAATTAAATCTGAGAAGACTATCTACTACTAAGTCTAAGATCGAGAAGGAACACAGAAAACAATTCAAGTAGATATACTTGAAAACTAAAAACATTTACATGCATAGAATAACATGTCGAGTGAAAGAGAAGGAGACACCGTGGTGGAATGAGGAAGTGAGGAAAGCAGTGAAAGAAAAGAAGTCTGCATGGAAAGAATGGAACCGAGATCAAACAAAAGAAAGCAAAAGGAAGTATCACAACAGCAAACGGAGGTGTAAGAAAGTGGTAGGAGAAGAAAAGTTGGGAAGAATTTACACGAAGAATGGAAACAGATATAAGTGGCAGTAAAAGGATGCTGTATGGACTTCTAAGAAGTAAGAGGAAAGAAAGAGTTACTACAAAGCTAGTGAAAAAGGAAGATAGAGAGTTGTTAACACACCCAGAAGAGATAAAGGGACGATGGAAGGAGTATTTCGATAAGCTATTGAATGTGAACAATTGTACAGGTGAGATGGAAGTGGCACAGCCTGACGACTCTATAACAGAAGATGATATTACAATGCTGGAGGTGGAATTAGCAGTACAGAAAATGAAGATGGGAAAAGCAACAGGGGTGGATGAAATCAGTGTAGAAATGATAAAAGGAAGTGAAATGATGATTATAGTATTGACTAGGCGGAAAATTGTAAGTTTTATTCTTCATGATAAAGGCTGCTGGACCTGTTGGTATGCAATGGTTGTATCGACTGCTAAAGTGTGTGTGGAAACGGAAATGTGTACCAGAAGACTGGGAGAAAGGGCTAATAATACCAGTGTTTAAGAAAGGGGACAAGAAAGTGTGTGATAACTATTGAGGGATCACCCTCATATCACAGATAGTAAAAATACTGGAAAGGATATTAGAAAGAAGAATGAGAAGAAAGGTGGAAGGAGAGTTGCAAGAGGAACAGTATGGCTTCAGGAGTGGAAGATCCACAGTGGACCCAATCTTTAGCTTGAGGCAGGTGATGGAAAAGAACTGGGAATATGGAGAGGATTTGGTCATGACTTTCATAGATCTAGAAAAGGCATATGATAGTGTCCCCAGAGAGAAGGTATGGGAAACCATGGTTAAGAAGCGACTGGGAAAAGAAATGTTGGAAATGGTGCAAGCCATGTACAACAACTGTGTTAGCAGGCTACTGACCCCAGTTGGAAAGACAGATTGGTTTAGGAACAAGACTGGACTAAGACAGGGGAGTGTGCTGTCACCTCTTTTGTTCATAATGGTAATGGATGAAATTGTAAAGGAAACAAAGGAAGCATATGGACATAAAGAAATGAAGTTACTATTATTTGCAGACGATATTGTGGTCTGGGGAAGGAACACCGAAGAAGTGCAAAAACAACTAGATGCACTGAACGAAAATATTCAGAAGTACGGCCTGAAAATCAGTATAGAGAAAAGCAAGACCATGGTGATGACAAGAGGGGAAAGAGAAGGAAAGGGCACTGTGAAAATTGGAAGTCAGAGTTTGGAAATTGTGGACACGTTCAAATACCTAGGAAGTGAATTGATGCAAACTGGTAGGTTGGACATGGAGATTGGCAGGAGGGTACAGCAGAGCAATGCATTCTATCAAAGTGTAAGAAAACTTTTTGGGATAAGGAAGTACCATATTAACTTATGCAGCTGAGACTTGGACCCTGACAAGCAGGCAATAGAGAAGAATCCAAGCCAGTGAAATGAAATTCCTAAGAAGTATGATAGGAAAGACAAGGAAAGGCAGAGTGAGGAATGAAGATGTTAGGAAGGAAGTTGGGATGGGAAAACTAAATGAGAGAATTGAGAAGAATAAACTAAGGTGGTTTGGACATGTAAAGAGGATGGAGGAAAATAGAACACCAAGACAGATGCTGGAGGCCAAGTGCAAGGGTAAGAGAGCAAGGGGAAGACCTAGAACAAGGTGGATCGATTCAGTGAAGAACAGTGCGAGAAAAAGAAATCTGGACTGGGACAAGATTGTGGAAGAAGAATTGTGGAAGGAAAGAGGAAAGTAGAGAAGTGCCATAAATACCCCGACCCGGCAGGAGCTGGATAAGGGGAAATGATGATGATGATGAGAATAACATTAATTAATTAATTAATTAAAACCAATACAATTAAATTAAAATAAATCTAAGCGAGGAATCAGAACTCAAATGGATGAATAAATTAACGATCAATATGATGAACCAAAACTCGAAGTCCAACCGCAAGGAATTGTATCGTAGATAATATGAAAAATAAAACAACTCAATAGTAATTACAGTAACTGTGCGTATAGCAACATAACAGGAAAGATATAAAGTTCAAACGAGAACTGAAATTAATTAGAAATGCATAAATTCTTGACATTATTATTAGTGCAGTTCAATCACGTCTATCGTGGATCAATCCAAAATGTCTTCTCATATTAAGGTCAAAAACAAAACGTTAATTGTTTTAAGGAAGAACAGAAAAGCATTAACAATACTCGGTACCCTAGGTAACGAATACCTTATGCAAAATAAAATAGGTATCATAATGAGTGATGCACTAAGAGGGGGATAGGTTCCGCCTGATCAATAGAACGTAATTCACATTTAAAGGGTTGTATTAACACCCTTGTGGTACATGTTTCGGGTCCTTATTATGGCCCCTTCATCAGCCTCAAAACAACAATAGATATCAGTATCATATAGGATTCAATAAAGGTAAAATCTAACATGAAATGTATGAAAGACATGAATGAAAATGAAACATATTAAACAATTATGGGTAATGTGGTGAAACATATGAAAAAACATATCATAGATGGGGACATAAAACTATTACGTACAAGACAAAGATTAAAAACACATTAAAACAGCAAGTTGCAATTACAAGCACTTCTAGTGCATGTCGAATAATGTCTTGCAAAGTTCGTATTGGAGTCCTATATTATAACACAGTGCTTGATCCAATTCTGCTTCAGTGTCATAGAGTCCATTATTATTAAATGGTTGAAACTTGTAGAGAAAGCCATATGGTATCTGTAATCTCCTATTAGACTAGTAGTCAAATCATAATACATCACCATTGACGTTTAAAAACAGGCCAAGCATAAGAGACAATATCCTGATGGTAGAGGTAGTCCATTGGATACGAGATGTAGTAGACAGAACGGGCAAATCCCAAACAGAGAGAGGTGAGGGGACTCCTTCGTCTATGTGAACACGGGCCTTTAAGAATCTAAGGGTAAACAAAAATATTTGTGTGAAAGACGTGTCGTCAAGAGGGAAAGAAATATTATATTTTGAAAATATTGAAAATATGCAATACGAGAGAAACAGCTATATTAAAATATGGAAAGAAATAGTGGTACAAAATTAAGACACAACTTACGTTAGAGCAGAGGAAAACACAAGAGACCTCCGATGCGGGACTATGAATGTCCAATAGGTCAGATGGCGAGATGGAGAGTGCTGGGTGTGTGAAGGCAGGCAAGTTGACGCGGGGAAAGGAGGGGAGGTGGAGGGAAATGGTATGACGTAGGAAAGGCGGAGAGGGAAGGACAAGGGGTAGAGCGGGAGGGGTAGAAGAGATGGTAAGGAGGAAGCTCAAGGCGGTTTATTATTATCCTTGTTTGTTGACACAATGAAATCAGTTAAGGTATCAAACAAAACATTGGAGTCAAAATATATCTCATTGAGGTTAGGGGGGTTGAAAATTCTCTGGGCAGTGTTAATCTCGATAGATTCTAAAACATTCATTAAAATCCCCTCATTAGCATGGTGTAGAATTACAAGTTGGAAATATCTGTTCCCGGAGGAAACAGGATGTAAAATTGTCCGATTGAGCGATGTACATTAACAAATTCATAAAGAAATTTGATACAATGGTCCGGCTAGCTCAAAACAGTTGCCAGCGTTTCGCCCCAGTGTACCAATGGGCTCTTCAGTTGGTTATGGTACACCTCACCAAGACGCGTGGCTAGTACATACTGTGAAGGCCGCTGCAAGGCACAAATGTTGCCACGAGCAGCGCCAATATACTACGGAAGTCAAAACTTCCATTCAAAAATAATGTTAGCTTACCTTGCTAATCCATATTGGAAATATCTGTTCCCGGAGGAAACAGGATGTAAAATTGTCCGATTGAGCGATGTACATTAACAAATTCATAAAGAAATTTGATACAATGGTCCGGCTAGCTCAAAACAGTTGCCAGCGTTTCGCCCCAGTGTACCAATGGGCTCTTCAGTTGGTTATGGTACACCTCACCAAGACGCGTGGCTAGTACATACTGTGAAGGCCGCTGCAAGGCACAAATGTTGCCACGAGCAGCGCCAATATACTACGGAAGTCAAAACTTCCATTCAAAAATAATGTTAGCTTACCTTGCTAATCCATATTGGAAATATCTGTTCCCGGAGGAAACAGGATGTAAAATTGTCCGATTGAGCGATGTACATTAACAAATTCATAAAGAAATTTGATACAATGGTCCGGCTAGCTCAAAACAGTTGCCAGCGTTTCGCCCCAGTGTACCAATGGGCTCTTCAGTTGGTTATGGTACACCTCACCAAGACGCGTGGCTAGTACATACTGTGAAGGCCGCTGCAAGGCACAAATGTTGCCACGAGCAGCGCCAATATACTACGGAAGTCAAAACTTCCATTCAAAAATAATGTTAGCTTACCTTGCTAATCCATATTGGAAATATCTGTTCCCGGAGGAAACAGGATGTAAAATTGTCCGATTGAGCGATGTACATTAACAAATTCATAAAGAAATTTGATACAATGGTCCGGCTAGCTCAAAACAGTTGCCAGCGTTTCGCCCCAGTGTACCAATGGGCTCTTCAGTTGGTTATGGTACACCTCACCAAGACGCGTGGCTAGTACATACTGTGAAGGCCGCTGCAAGGCACAAATGTTGCCACGAGCAGCGCCAATATACTACGGAAGTCAAAACTTCCATTCAAAAATAATGTTAGCTTACCTTGCTAATCCATATTGGAAATATCTGTTCCCGGAGGAAACAGGATGTAAAATTGTCCGATTGAGCGATGTACATTAACAAATTCATAAAGAAATTTGATACAATGGTCCGGCTAGCTCAAAACAGTTGCCAGCGTTTCGCCCCAGTGTACCAATGGGCTCTTCAGTTGGTTATGGAAGAGCCCATTGGTACACTGGGGCGAAACGCTGGCAACTGTTTTGAGCTAGCCGGACCATTGTATCAAATTTCTTTATGAATTTGTTAATGTACATCGCTCAATCGGACAATTTTACATCCTGTTTCCTCCGGGAACAGATATTTCCAATATGGATTAGCAAGGTAAGCTAACATTATTTTTGAATGGAAGTTTTGACTTCCGTAGTATATTGGCGCTGCTCGTGGCAACATTTGTGCCTTGCAGCGGCCTTCACAGTATGTACTAGCCACGCGTCTTGGTGAGGTGTACCATAACCAACTGAAGAGCCCATTGGTACACTGGGGCGAAACGCTGGCAACTGTTTTGAGCTAGCCGGACCATTGTATCAAATTTCTTTATGAATTTGTTAATGTACATCGCTCAATCGGACAATTTTACATCCTGTTTCCTCCGGGAACAGATATTTCCAATATGGATTAGCAAGGTAAGCTAACATTATTTTTGAATGGAAGTTTTGACTTCCGTAGTATATTGGCGCTGCTCGTGGCAACATTTGTGCCTTGCAGCGGCCTTCACAGTATGTACTAGCCACGCGTCTTGGTGAGGTGTACCATAACCAACTGAAGAGCCCATTGGTACACTGGGGCGAAACGCTGGCAACTGTTTTGAGCTAGCCGGACCATTGTATCAAATTTCTTTATGAATTTGTTAATGTACATCGCTCAATCGGACAATTTTACATCCTGTTTCCTCCGGGAACAGATATTTCCAATATGGATTAGCAAGGTAAGCTAACATTATTTTTGAATGGAAGTTTTGACTTCCGTAGTATATTGGCGCTGCTCGTGGCAACATTTGTGCCTTGCAGCGGCCTTCACAGTATGTACTAGCCACGCGTCTTGGTGAGGTGTACCATAACCAACTGAAGAGCCCATTGGTACACTGGGGCGAAACGCTGGCAACTGTTTTGAGCTAGCCGGACCATTGTATCAAATTTCTTTATGAATTTGTTAATGTACATCGCTCAATCGGACAATTTTACATCCTGTTTCCTCCGGGAACAGATATTTCCAATATGGATTAGCAAGGTAAGCTAACATTATTTTTGAATGGAAGTTTTGACTTCCGTAGTATATTGGCGCTGCTCGTGGCAACATTTGTGCCTTGCAGCGGCCTTCACAGTATGTACTAGCCACGCGTCTTGGTGAGGTGTACCATAACCAACTGAAGAGCCCATTGGTACACTGGGGCGAAACGCTGGCAACTGTTTTGAGCTAGCCGGACCATTGTATCAAATTTCTTTATGAATTTGTTAATGTACATCGCTCAATCGGACAATTTTACATCCTGTTTCCTCCGGGAACAGATATTTCCAATATGGATTAGCAAGGTAAGCTAACATTATTTTTGAATGGAAGTTTTGACTTCCGTAGTATATTGGCGCTGCTCGTGGCAACATTTGTGCCTTGCAGCGGCCTTCACAGTATGTACTAGCCACGCGTCTTGGTGAGGTGTACCATAACCAACTGAAGAGCCCATTGGTACACTGGGGCGAAACGCTGGCAACTGTTTTGAGCTAGCCGGACCATTGTATCAAATTTCTTTATGAATTTGTTAATGTAGAATTACAAGATCGTTGTCAATGCTGGTGAATTTGTGGTTCATGTCCTTCATGTGGGAAGCCATAGCTGAAAATTTCCTATGTTTGGTGGCGTTAAAATGTTCTGAAAATCTAGTATTAAAGCTTCTCCCGGTTTGGCCAATATAATTAATATTACAGTCATTGCAGCTTAATTTATAAATACCAGAGGCGCTATATTTGTCCTTCCGATTGATAGAGTGTGAATTAAAAAATAAATTTCTGTTCGTGTGATTGGTTTTATATGCTAATTTCATGTTATGCTTCTTGAAAACATTAGTAACACTATATGTGAAGTTGTTGAGATACGTAAACACTCCGTAAGACGGTTTTTCGACTTTATCTGGTAGGAGGTGGGTGGCCGGTTTATTTTTAATCTTTCTGATGATATTATTAACATAATTACGACTGAATCCATTAATGCGAGCTATTTGGTGGATAATTTTAAATTCCGTGCTAAGATCTTGTTTAGACAAGGGTAAATTAAGGGCCCTGTTAATGAGTCTGGAAAAGGTTGCTCTTTTATGGGAGCCTGGGTGGATAGAATCTTGCCTTATAGTGGTGTGCGTTTGTGTTGGTTTCCTGAAAATTCTGTATTCTAGTTTGTTGTTAATTTTGGTGACAGTGGTATCCAAGAAATTAATTGTGTTGTTAATGGCCGATTCCAAAGTGAATTTGATACTGGAATCTATGTTATTCAGCTCGTTGAAGATACTATCAATGTTTTGGATGTTGTCATTGACGATGATGAACACATCGTCTATATATCTACCCCAAAACTCAATTCCTTTGATTTTACTGATTATTTCGGTGTGTTCCAGGTGGTCAAGGTAAATATTAGCTATGATGCCTGATAAAGGGGATCCCATAGCTAATCCTTCTTTCTGTTTAAAAATGGTGTTATTAAAGGTGAAAAAATTGTTGCTTAAGGCGTAATCAAGGATTGACATGAATTCATCGATTTCAACTTTTGACAGTTTGCTGTTTTCTATTAAATTTCTCTTAATGATGTTTGACACAGAATGGACGGCAATATTAGTGTACATATCTTTTATATCGACACTGTGAAGAGAGTGTTCATTGCTTAGGTTCAAAATTGACATTTTAGCGCAAAAATCTAGAGTGTTGAAAAAAAATGTATTGGACTTGAAGACATAATGGTTTTTTAGGAATTTTTGGATAAATTGTGTGGTTTTGTACAAAGGGCTCTTCCTGAAGTTAACTATGGGTCTAATGGGAATATTATCTTTGTGAATCTTGGTAAAGCTCGTAAGGTACGCAGTCCTGGGTTCATGGTAGTAAGATGATTCGCTTGTTTTTCATCTAATAGAAAAACAGTGTTTTTGATAATGGTTTTTAACTTCCTTTGTATAGTGGCAGTTGGATCCTTCTTGATGACTTCAAAATTGGGGTTGTTAAAAAATTCATGGGTTTTGCTGATATAGTCTTGTTTATCCATTAAGACTATAGTATTGCCTTTGTCGGCTTTAGTGACAATGATATTGTTGTCTGTAATCTTCTTCTTTAAGCTGAGATGGTTGGGGTTGTTAGTAAAACAATTATTTTTACTATTAGTTAAGATTTTATTGATTTGTTTATTCGCTTCGTGTCTGGCCTATCTTTGGGGAGCTGGCGGACTGCTGCTTCGGTTTCTGCTACCATAGTAGTAAGGGAATTCCTATTTATACCAGTGTCCCAATTGTGTTTGGGTCCTTTGTTGAGGATTTCCATTTCAGAATCATCAAATAGGACATTGGTTAGATTTTTGACCGGATTTTGAAAAATGTACGGACCCGCATCGGAGCGTGGTGTTCGTGCCTTGTGTTTGTTTAACAACGTTTTGAATTTGTTTTCCAAAGTTGTGGTTTTCTTAACTAACTTGAAATGGACGATACTGTTAACGATCAGCATAAATTCGTCCCACTCTTTTTTGCTGGACAGGTTAGCCGAATACGAATATAATCATAATGAGTGATACTAAAAAACGGAATTCATATGGAATCATACTAATTCGAGACAAGGATAAAAGGAAAGAAGAATTTACATTAATTAAGTTATTTGGTTAACAAAATCCTTGCTCAGAGAAAAATGAAGATCTGAGCCATACACAGCTCGTTAGGCCAGTTTGATACGCAATGGAAATTCCCCCAAAAGGTCTACATCATATAACGCTGTAGGTTACTGGAACTATTTTGATAGAATAATACTACAGTAAAACCTCGATTATCCGTTCTAGTGCCCGGGAAGGGGTGACCGGTTTATCTAAAAAAAAACTATAATCCATACTACTAATTTTAATTGACTTTAAAGCACATAAAATTCATACCGTATAACATTAAAATGCAGTGCATTAAACCCTACAACAGTACATACTAAATATTCACCTAAATTACCAGCAGACCATAAATGAATGAATTTACCTGGTGTCATTTAAGCTGCTTTAAAAAAATCCGTTACTTTTTTTTTGCACTCTCCTGCAGCATATTTTCTTCTTTATGTCCATTCTGAGCTTCCTAATTACTAGAATGTCTGAAAAATCCGTATCGTCCTCTTGCTCCAAGAATTCCATTAGCGTTTCAGCCGACTCCATTGCGGTCTGAAGCGGTACGCGATTGTTTGTGACGCACTCTTCTTCCCCCTCACTTTCACTCGTCACTTCGCAGCTGACTGTCGTGTTCCCATTAGCGCTTTTATATACTAATTCATCATCAGTTAAAATATGATGCCCAGGCAATGCATCGTCAGTATGAAGCCACTCCTCAATGTTACTTTCATCCACTTCTCCAAAATGAATGTTATTTTCAATAGTCTTCAGGATATCTTTGATCATCAATCCATCATTTTCATCTTCATCAGTGAACCTATGAAAATCGTTGGCGAGCTCTTCGACATCAACATACAATTTTCTCCACGATCGAGTGATGTTCTGAAAGGTTACTAGATCCCATGATTTTTAGGCAAGATAAAGCGCTTCCTTAAGATTGAGTTTTTTCCAGAACTCAACCATCAAAGTTTCTTCAGAAAGTAAGAGGCATAGCAATTCCCGCTTATCATGCGACTTAAAGGTTGCAATGACTCCCTGGTCCATCGGCTGAATTAATGAAGTTACATTAGGTGGCAAATAGGAAACAAAAATGTTTCCATCATCTGATTTCAACACTGTATCAACAGGGTGAGAGGGTGCATTATCAAGAAAAAGGCCAGCCTTTAATGGCAAGCCCTTGGAAGCCAAGAAATCTCGAACCCGCAGAACGAATTTATTATGGAACCAAGTCCTGAAAATATCGCGTGTCATTCATGCAGATTTGTTATGAGAATAATCTACTGGAAAATATTTCATCACTGTTCCTTTGAAAGAAAGCAGATTTTTTTCTTTACCACTAACAGCTAATTTTAATTTATGATCGCCATTAGCGTTCGCATAGCACAAGATGGTAACAGTGCTCTTTACTAGTTTTGTGACCAGGAGCTGATTTCTCTTCAGCAGCTGCTAGTGCTTTACTAGGTAAGCACTTCCAATAAAGCCCAGTTTCATCAGCATTGTACACGTGACTTGGAACGAAATTGTATCTCTCAATTATGCACTTAAACTCGTTTCTAAAGGTTTCTGCTGCACTGCTGTCACCACTTAAGTTTTTCTCTTTCGATGTTTAATTCTCGAACGCCATGTCTGTCCTTAAATCTCTGTAGCCGACCATTGGACGCTGGTGAGGACCCTGAGAGCCCCATCTTTTCGTGAAAAATTTGTGCCTGCCTTGTTATCATTGGACAACTAATTGGTACACCTTCGCCTCTCTTTTGCTGAAACCACGTGAATAATGTAGCATCCAGTTCTTTTAAAGATGATGCTTTCATTGTTTTTCTTTTAGCAAGTCCATGCGAACTGTCAGAACTTTCCGCAAACTGTAACACTTTGTCTTTAATCTTCATTAAGTCCCTCACTGTTGTCACACCCACACCGAACTCTGCTCCCTGTGCATTGTGAAATATTTAAGATGCAGTAGCCTGTGGTGAAAATTTTTAATCTTGACAGAGAACGAGATGAAAGATCTACGTACGGTATTCGATGTTACACGCTACCAAATAAGTTGTAGGCATCATTTAGAAGTAGAAATGATCAGCATACCGGACTTTACGCTCCGTGGGCTGGGAGAGGTCACGTTGCAGTACATTATTCTTCAATAATGGAATGGATAATAAAGTTTGTGACTGTTGAATTTGAATAGCATCCGTCTTCGGCACCTCGTCGTCTCCGAAAACCGTCCAAGTAGTTAGTCGGACGTAAAACCAATAACATTATTGTTATTATTGGCATCAGAAGTACGCTCATTCAATTTTGGAGCGATTGAACATCGCTTTTTTTTAAATCGATTTTTTTTGGCGACGGATAATCCGCAGAACAGTTGATCGAGGGACGGATAATCGAGGTTTTACTGTACATACATAATATTCAACACTCACCAACTTACATATCGTAGATTAGTTACTCCACAGTTGGTTAGTTGGTTCCTCAGTTTAAGGGCTGTGACAACGCGGTCATGTAGCCCCTTGTACTTTGGCTGTGTGTAGAATCTTTGTGATAACCAGTGTTAATTGTGATGACTGTGTGAGAGTGTGTTAAATCTGTTTTCAATTCAAGTCAAGACTGCAGACATTAAATTTTTTCAAGTAGTTCCAACTTTTGCCGCCAAACGCCACTGTCAACGACTACTAGTTCAGAACTTGGTTACCTGATGCCACCGCAGTTGGCTAAGTGCGTTTGTCAAATGTTTAACCTATAATTTAGCTTCACACAAGTGTAATTAGTGGAAGGTTCTTTAACATGCCATAAACCTATGACGTGGGACGGCCGGCTTTACTTCCCCTCCGAAGGAAGGCATACTGAGGGATTTTTAACGCTATTAAAAAATCCGACGACTTCGGCCGGTTTTAAACCCGCGATCTTGGGCATAGAAGCTCAGCATTCTGCCAACTACACCACCGAAGGCGCTTACTCCACAGTAAGAAACTGTAAGATATATAATATCAAAGGTAACATAATTAAACTATCTCACATTTGTCACTAACACAATTAATCACCACAAACTTCAAGAAAATTGTTCCAGTAACCTTAACAAAGTTTTACAAACCTTTTTTTTTAGCATTCTGAAGGCCATGTTTTCTTCAAGTTGTCAAATTTCTAAATCAAGGTTAAATAATAAAAATAGTATTCCCACAAAGGATGATATAAGCAATTACTTCATCTTGAATGTACATTAGCCCTGGGGAGCCCTTTTAGACTAGCCTAAGCCTAGCTAAAACCCTGTTTTATCGGATCGTTACAATTTTACATCCTTTCTGCTTCACGAATCCAAGCCGATTATTGATCCCAACACACGTCATACAGTAGGTAACACTTTTGATATATTGATAACAGTTCGATGTCCGGATCAACTGATCAATACGACAAAACAGAACACCGCAAGCAATCTCGCTGCTGTATTTACAAATCTTAGTACGAACTTTCCTCACAAGATGGAGTAGCGTACATTATTGAAGTTCACATAAGTAGAAGAGTCCGCCAACAGATGGCGTGGAGGTATGTTTCCAATATTCTTCTTAGAAGAGGTCAAAGCATTTTCCGTTTAAACAAAGTTGTTATTCTACACCAGTATAGTAACGTATCAATTATAGTTCGGGACACCTTAAATAAGTTACTAGAAAACCAACATGGCCGCCACTTTTGGTGTTGCCAACCTACATCATTTAACACCAAAAAGTCAGCACACACATCCTTGTAACACGTACGCAAATGATCCAAACTACGTAAAGGCCCTTTACATTTTACATAAAATTGTGAAGCAGTCCTTGCTCAAGTTAGGGACATCTTGGTCATCAGTCCTCAACAGTCTAACTCTTAAGCAGTATTATGGTAGTGAAGTTAACTTAAATTAGCTCTACTAGATTGATTTTTTAAAGCATCATATAAAATGCATAAGAACAGAAACATGTTCATTTCTTCTTATAGGATACATTTTTATAATTAGTCCAAAAATGCAGACCATTCTGTTTTAAGATGAATGTTCAGAGAAGGATTTAGGAGTAGGAGAGAAATAGAATAGTAGGGTACATATTAGCTTATTTCTTTATTTTTGATAAGTACCATACTCATTTCTTGCATGTATAGGCCTACATATATGGAAGCAGAATTGAGACAAGCTATTGAAAGCTTATTGGCAAATCCCTATTGAGATGCAAGAAGTTCAGATGAGGATTGGGATTAAATTAGGAACCATCCCAGTATTTGCCTGGAGTAGAAGTGCGGAAACCACTTCCAAGATGGCTAAGATGGGAAGCGAACCCTCCTCTTCTCAGTTTTGCCTCACGAGGTTTAGTATGCCTTGTTCCATCCCTCAGACCAAAATTAAAATTTCTTGGCAGAGCCACAAATCGAACCAGGACCAACTGCCAAAAAAATGCTAGCAGCACAGTGCGAGATGGTTGGTAGAATACTCTCCTGACCTTTCGTCACCTGGTACATTGTAAGCCACTTGCAGAAAATTCACTGAATTCACTGACAAATTGACTAGTAAATACACGCGTTGAGAGGCAAGCTTTATCAACGGAGTAATACACAGACCGGCAAAAAAAAAGTGGAACAGTTAAAAATGTAATATAAATGGTATAAAATTAGCCATGAAAAAGATGTAATCACATTTTAAAAGCTTTTCACGCATTAGAACAAACACCTGAAACATCCGTGAATAGTAATTGATAATGACATTTCTTAGGGTGGTTTATTACCACCAATTACCCAAACTTCGATGGCGGGAAGCGCACTGTAAGCATTTAAGGGTTATGAATGTTGCCGCTCGCTTGTTGTTATTCTAGGAATAACAACTGGCATTTGTTGAACACGAGCAGTAGGCCTCTATTCTCTTCACTGACGAGAGTCGCTTTAATCATAGATCTCCTGATGGAAGAGAAAGAATGTGGAAAAGGCGCGGGGAGAGGTACAGCCCTGTTGCTTTCTCCTCCAGGACTCCATTTGGAGGTGGCTCAGTTATGGTGTGGGGTGGCATCAACGTTATGGCCCGCACTGAGTTGGTGTGCATCGATCACGGGACACTCAATTCCCAAAGGTACATCGAAGAGATCCTGATGAACCATGTGATGCCCTTTGCACCTTTCATTGGTCAGAATTTTATGCTGATGCAGGATAATGCCCTCATACTGCTCGCTGTGATGTATAATATCTGCAGGAAGTGGGGATTCAAACCCTGGACTGGCCAGCTCGTAGTCCTGACTTAAACCCCATCGAACATGTACGAGATATGCTTGGAAAGAACGTCAGACAGTGTGAGAACTGAGAACATTGCTGCTGGAGGAATGGGATCGCATCCCGGCAAATGTCATTCGACGAGTTGTGAACAGTATGCCTGAGCGTTTACAAGCTGTCATAGACACTAAGGGTGGAAACACTTGTTTTTAGTGACCAGTGGTGTTGTGCAGTGCAAACATTAACACTGTTTTGTTTGAAAAATAAAAAATCAGCCCAAAAGAACATTACTAAAAAATAGAAAATTGTAAGATTTGCAAAAATATGTAACGAAATTTGTGAATTAAAGAGTTTTGTAAAACAGGTTTCAGTATTTTCTGTAGCCAACCATCTAAAATTTACATGAATAATTCAAATATTGGAAAACCGATACATATTAGTGGAATAAATTAAGAAATTACATAAAATAATAGCCCGTCTTCAAGCAAAAATGTTCAAAGCAAAACGACATACCTACCATAATAGAGGTAACACTTCAGGAGTGATGAACCAAGTAGAATACTTAAATTAGCCTAAATACCTTGTGTAATGATGAATTATAATTGTGGAAATGATGTCCTAATAGATGTTTTCTCCTTCGCTGTCACTATCCCCTTTACAACACGACTTATATACTGTAGGGAAATTTCAGATTAATTCTGTACAACGTACAGTATCACTCTTTTCCTTTTCACTTTCACTTTGATAATATATCATTTTCATACCATATTTCATCTTTTGGCGGGGCAGGGGGCGGGCATTGTCAGTTGTAACTACTAACCTTGATCGCTTCTGCACCGGATATATGTGCTTAATCACTTAAAATGTGTGTTTTTATTTATTGTATATTTAACAACCGCAGCCATGTTCGACAGCATATTTAGTATGTGAAACTGCTGCAGCGATCACATTGACATCATTAGTTACCAACATATCCGATACAAAATGGCCTACATTAGACGACGCATGTAATGTTGCAATTATGTGGGGGGAAAAAGGAGAAATAATCGGGCTCTTCTTAGTTAGACGACTGTCTGAACGAAACCATTGGTCGCTACTTGGTTAGACGACAGTCTGGATGAAAATTACTGATTGCACTACTGGGCGTAAGCCCCAGGTTAGTTTTGTTTTGTATGTAGAACCGTATTTACCACTGTAATGAACGCTGATCGCAAGGATTCCATGTTTCGAACTAATCGGTAAAACCAGCGCCTCAGTGCCTAAAAATGATTGGTCTAGGCACAAACCATTGGTTTGGATGAAAATTATTGATGCGTGTCTACCCCCACTATGCGTGACAAAAACCAGGGGTGGTGTTTGTATGGCGTAACGACCTAACAATTATTGGTTAGCCATCACAGCACTTTTCGATAAACGAAATCAAGTCATGAAATTAAGATTCATGTAATTAACATACAAATCCATGACACAAATCATAGTGTTTACAGCTGGTAGGAGAAACACAACAAGCAACTACGGAGTGTCACTACTCCAAAGGGTTAATGCTTATTCAGCACAAATAGCACCGAGTAAATATGATCAACTTGCCCACCACATTAATTCCCTTGGCAGCGCTGCCTAGCGATTGAAAAGCACAATATGGTGTTTGATGCTGGGAGTACGCTACTCTGAACTTTGCCTAGCGATTGAAAAACAGTCAACCTCCATCAAGATCTGGAAAATTTTCTACAGTAACTTACTGTATGTAATGTGACAGATACAAGAGTTGAACATTTTATCGCTAAAGGGTGTTGTTAAATTTTTCAGCAGTGCCAACATTATTGTTTGGCACTGGTCTTGCCTCTTAGTTCGAGTGTGGTGAACCCGGAATAAGGCTTTACATACAAACCTAACCTAGGGCTTATACCCCAGACCCCCTTGCTTGTATTAAAAGCAGTAATTTTCATCCACACAGTCACCTGGCCTAGTAGCGGCCAATGGTTTCGTCCAGACAGTCGTCTATTCTAGAGTTGTATTTCTTAGAGATGTGTGCTGACAGTTCGGCGGATAAGCCATTGAGCTGAAGAAAGTGGGTAATCTTGAGAACCACTGGATGGATTTTGATGCGGTTTGCACTGTTCTGGAGGGAGGTAATTTTAGAAAAAATATTCATTTATGATCAAAGGAAGCCGATTTTGTATCCCACATGTTGGCAACAATGTGTGCGCATCGGTGTGCCGCTAGAGTGCGCCTTGTTGATAGTTGAATGAGATGCAAGCACTGTTGGAACAAGGCAGCCGTTTATAAAGAGCAATAAATAAAAACGCATATTTATGTACTTATGCACATATATGAAATGCAGTAGTGACCAGGGTTCCTAATTTCAATACGTAATATCGCCCAGAAGATGAAACAAGGACACAAGGTATGTAAGCGTCACAATCATGTCCGATGCAAATGTATAAGTCGCGTTCTACTTTCATTCAGAATTAATAATACAAGTAGCCTAGGCTATAGTTGCGAGGAATATTTATAACGTATTGCAACCAGTGGCTTCGCACGAACTGTGTCATCTAACCAAGTAGCGAACAGTGACTTTGTCTCACCCAACTTAAGTACATCAGTAATTTTCACCCAGACATTCAGTGGTGCAGTAACTTATGTCGAGAACTAAAAGAGAGCCAAGAGATATTGTTGGTATTCTCTGAAAATGTGCATCTGCAACTCAACCGCAGTGCATATGGCTCTTTGGAATGATGATTGATTCATGTTGCACAACCCTTGAAGTTCGTTGAAGGCTTCCACACTAATCTGTCGCAACCATAACTGAAACAAAAATAGGCCTAATATAAATATTTTATCTGCCTACTACTAAGTAGGCTATAGGTCAGTAGCCAACTACATAAATAATCGCCAATGCATTCACACTACAACTAGCAGAGTGTGAATCATAGACTACTTTCAAGCTTTCGAGTAACATATTATGCAATGTATTATAATACTATGGCTGACGGCACTTGGAAGTCGAGAATAAGATACCTGTACCAGAGGTGCCAACTATTACGGATTGTCCGTAATTATTACTGATTTCACCTCACGATTACGGCATTACGGTCAAAGGGGAAATTATTACGGAAAAGTTGACATTATCACGAAAAAAATACATTTCTATGGAAAAAAAAAGAGGAAAGTTACAGGGTGTCTACCAGTAACGAAAAGTAACGAAAGTAACGAAAATGTAGCTAATTTTACAAACGGGTAACGAAAGTCACAAAATGTAGCTAATGTTTATGTCTGGATAGTTGGAGGTAACGTAAATTCGCTGAGGTCGGTTTAAATCATTTAAACTCGTGCCGCTAGCGGCGATGGAACAAGTTTCACGCAAGCGGCGCCGATTGCGTAAGCTATATTTCCCCGTTTCCGTCCTTAAGCAAAATGCATACTGAGGTTACCTTGAGTGGTATACATCGGTTCAACGTATATTTTCGTCTTCAAGATGAGTTTTAAGTTTTGTGTGAAATATTTTCCTGTTTTATTAGGAAACCTGACTTTCTGCGAGACGTTTATTCGCGAAAATTTCCAAAACTCTACAGAAACCTGTCATTTCTGTTATTGACCTCTAAATTTGGAGTCTATCTCAAATTGAAGACCAGAAATAAAGCGAAATAATTTAATGTCACAATCTTGCGAAATGATAGTTTCGAATAACAAACCGCGAAAAAGCTTGGAAATACATACATTTTTAACATCTGTCTCGAAAATTTGCGACATCCTGTATGGTTAATTCGAAATGCCGTTATGTCGATTTTCCCTTCGAACTTTGGTTCCATCGGATAATCTAACCGGTTATCTCGGAAACTTGTAAAACATGTATGATTCGAATTCGAAAGAAAATGTGCCCTCTTGTATTATTCGTGCAATCCTTTCAGAATAATTGATAATTTTCGATACCTACTTCGAACGTTCATCCTCCGAACTCACATGCTGAAGACGGCCGGCTGACCGCACGACTTGCCTGAGGGAAACTCGTCAAACGGACCGAGATCGACGCCAGTTGCGTAAAATCATAAATCCCGTGACCAATCGCGAACTTGTGACCACGAGGACTGCGGGAATCCTGTCTAAGGTGATTGGGCACCCATCACGAAACATCCCGAAACCTACTCGCCACTTTTCCCATGACCGTATACTTAAAAGCGTACGGAGAGCGAGAAGTGCATCAACCCACTTAAAAATGACAGTCTACGTATCATCGCGATACTCATTTCTCCTCGTGATTCATCGTGAACTCCCAACCACAGCATAGGGACAGCGGGAATCACGGCGCCGACCATACATTATATCCATAATTGCTCGTGGATTTTAATCATGCCCAACCTCGAGCTTGCCTCAGTCATTCTGCCAGGACAGATAGACAGGCAGACAATCGTTGAACGGCCGGGTGCGGCGCCGATTGCACACTATCGTGTTCTCAGTGACCAGCCGCAAGGACATCGTGATTCTCGTATAACGGCCGAAAGTGGCAGCGATTGCGATACATCGCGATATTTCGCCGCATTCGATGACGAGAACAACTGGATTCTTGTCAAACGTACAGGAAGCGGCGCCGATTGCGTAATTATGATATATTTTCTCGTGCCCTACTCAAGGACACTAGAAATCTCGTCGAACAACTAAACGTGGCACCAATTATGTAAATCGCGATTTGTCCGTGTTCTATCATGAAAACTACGAGAATCTCGTCAAACGGCCGAGACCAGCGCCGATATTGTAACATCTCGATATTTTTCTTAGAATGAAGGTTTCCTATTCATCTCTTGATTATTTTGTTCAAAGATTCGCAAGTTTGGTCAAGGAACGTAAACATGACAAACTTGAAGAGGAATTTGCTGTTTTTCAGTGAGATCCATTCCCTGAATATATTTGACAAGGACTTAGAATTGCTGAGCTTAAAAACGAAAGTGGGCAGTTGAAGTATAAAACCTAAGTAATATGGTATTAGCTGTACCTCACACTAACTCTCCCACAGAAAGAATTTTCAGTGTTGTCAGGAAAAATTACACAGAATTCAGACCTACATTAAGCACATCTACACTGGAATCGCTTATGATTCAGAAGACAAACATGTCATGACCGGGGAAAGTATGTTACAAGAAAACTTTCACGGAAAAGCAGCTACTGGGTGCAAAACAAGCTACAAGGAATTTTTCTTACCACAGAACTAGCAGGCAATGTGCACATTTTATTGTGTGATATGATATTCTTTACTATAGATTGCTTCCGGGTAGTGAAAAGATGGTGTGATCGAGAAGGGAGGAGCATGCTTTGGATTTAACATGCACATTTTTGAGTGAAGTGGGAGGGGGAAATATAAGGGATTACTGATAACCCACTTCAAAGGTTGGCACCTCTGCTGTACATTACATTACCGGTATATTACAAGGCGAATTGATCCTAAGAATATGTCCCTGGGAGTGAACTTGTAGACATAGGCTATATTTTAGGTTTTGTTTGGTGTGTATCATACGAAAAATGCAGTCAGAAGACTTTTCCAAAATTTCCAAAGACCATTAAAGTTCTTTATTACATTATTTGTGCTCGGACTGAATATAAAAATACATAAAACAACGATTACATAAATTCGTACTTTTAATTATGTAGATAGGGTCTAGGCTACTTACTCAAAACCTAGTTGATTCGCCAGTGATCTTCGTAGAGTTTCTCCTATCCATCTTCAATCTTGTTCTCGTGTTTTTTAGACGTCATGATAAAATCTAAATAAGAATTGATTTAAAAATTAATTAAATAAAAGCTTGCAAACATCTCAGACGAGTGGGTATGAACGCGCACATATTCCATAATCAAGGGTCTATAATAACTGTAAAAACTGTTTTAATCGATGTATATTAGTAGTACTTACCTTGTACAACTTGTTTTAACTTCATTAGACTTGAAATTCCAAAGAAAACTGTGAAATTATTCAGATAATAGGCACTAGTAAAATTCGTAATTATTATGTTGGGAGAATGTGCGGAAAATGCATTCTGGGAGAAAAATGTAGGCAACTGTGTGTTAAGAAATTTTATTGGTATTATGGTCTTTGGAGATGGCGAGATTTTAAGCAGGGTTGGCGACAATGTGCTCCCACCTGAAAACAACTTAACTTCAAGAAATGCAACCATAAACCAACATTTACTTAGGCATAGGGGACGGCTGTTAATGTTGCCTACCCTGTTTTGATCTAGTAACTTAATTAAGCTGTCCCGGACTATACAATATGCATGTTTTGAAATGTAAATATTCTAAACATGCAACTAATTTCTTTTGTTTATTTGTTGTTTTGTATTAATAATGTAGTATATTCAAAATGAAAGTAGAATTGATCACAGCTCCTCAAAACTGAAAAACGAATTATCAGAACTTGTGTAAATAAGAAATGCCAGGTTGATGGAGTCGGGAGAATTCTTCTCAACAAAACTGTCTATCACGACATATAACCAATTACCAACAGAATATAGAAGAAAAGAATTTGCTATTTCTTCCACATCTTACAACTGCCAGAAGATAGGATTTAACGACAATTAATGATGAGAAATCTCTAAAAGAAAACAGGAGAAATATGGATCCAAGAAACCCAACACGACCTCAAAGCATTTGGCCTCCAGATAGCAGATACAGAGAACAAAGATAAAATTAACACCCTTTTTCAGACTCGCAAATTTTCAGGGAAAATGAGACACAGAAGACAAATAGAGATTTCAGAAGAATCGAGAAAATTGCGATCAGACCGAATGAAGAGGTACTGGGCGGATTGCAAGAACCAAATAGTACAACCTTCTAAGAAAAGTGCATGTAATGACTCAAGTAGTCCAATATGACCAACCAAGTTAAACAGAAATTTTGTTATTTAAATCCATTTCTTTTTTCTTTTCTTTGATATCTTTAAACTGATCTAGCTATTTTGGTAATTGAACAAGCCCTAGTCTGATATCTGACAGATTAGTGAATGTCTAGTTAGTTATTGTTGTTTTAAGGGGCGGAACAATGAGGTCAAAGTTGAAAGTCTACTGTGGTGTGTAAGTTTTCTCAAGAAATAGTGGCTAATATAGAAGAATAAAAACTAAACTGGAGAATGTAAGATGCTGTGTTTATAAGATGTTATATTTACTGTTCGCCTAGTTGTTGGTTGGCTGTGTTTAGTTGGAATTTTCTAGTTTTGTCAGTACTGTATGATATATACAGTAGAACTTCACTTTCAAGCCCTCGTCCCTTCTCTTAAGTTTTCAAATGTTCCCTTTATACAAGTAACATAGTTCTGTTTTCATTCTTTTTTCTTTAACATACTGTTTGTTGATTTCCAAAAAACATTGAAAACATAATATTACATAGTGTCTCCTTTAATAATTTGCATTACCCATTTATAGCTTGGTAACTTGTTGGTTGATATTTATTATTTCACCCTAAATTTATTATTGCTACTAATGTATTTAATTCACCAGTTCTGCTTGTCTTAAGAGTGGCCTCCTTATGTGGTATCTATGAATTGTTCATTATTCTAGACTGCACGTGTTTGGACGAGACAGCACAATTCGGCCAGGCTGGCTCACAGTTGCGCCCGAACTTACCAACAGCAACTTCAATGCTGACCTCTACTTGAGTTATTTTTCAAATGGTACGATCACAACGGGCTGCACTGAACGCATTGAGGCATTGCGTCCCAAGTCTCCTCCACCGAAAGGCAAGGGTGCACCCGGAGGTCGTGGTAGGGGTGGCCCTTCACGAGGTGGCTTCTCACGAGGCCGGGGACGAGGAAGGTAGTCGAGGAGGTTATCACAAGTTTGCTTCAATATACTGTATACATATTGAGAAAATCTCAATCTCATAAATGGATTTTATTAACATTGGAAAAATAAGTGGAACATGATCATGATACTTCCTGTGAGTTAAGATACCATTCATATTGTGGTAGTATCATTGGATCTCAATTGCCATTTCCAATTTTAGCAAGAATGACACATGGGTATTGCCATCATTTTCTACTTGTCCATTTCAGTGTGAATTGATGTGTTGGATTACAATATCCCTTCTTAATTGTAAAGGAAATATATGTAAGAATAAAGACATGTTCCATATACCAGATTATACCTGTTGACTGGCTGATTGGTAATGTTTTCTCCTGCTCTGCCAATGTAGCTGGATCGAATTCTGGTGCAGTCAGCTGGCTTTTGATATTTAGATATTTAGATTGCTTTAATAAAGAATGCTATGGAGGATGGTTGGTTCTTAAGTTTAGGGGCTGCGACAACACGGTCATGTAGCCCCGTGTACTTTGGGTGTGTGTAGAATCTGTCTGATAACTGGAGTTAATTGTGATGACTGTATCTGTGTGTGTTATCTGTTTTTTAATCTAAGTACAGACTGCAACTTAGAATTTTTAACACAGTTCCTTCTTTTGCCGCCAAGCGCCACCGTCAACGACTACTAGGCCAAGTTCAGAACTTAGCTACTAGACGCCACCGCAGTCGGCTCTTGGCAACGAACGTAGAAACCTAAGAGCGTTGTTTACATTTTCAACCTATCCAATTTAGCTTCACACAGGTGTAATTAGTGGAAGGTTCTTTAACATGCCATAAATCTATGACATGGGACCGCCGGCTTTACTTCCCCTCCGAAGGAAGGCATACTGTGGGATTTTTAACGCTCTTAAAAAACTTAGGTCGGGTTTGAATCCGCTATCTCGGGCATAGAAGCTCAGCATGCTACTGACTACGCTACCGAAGCCACCGACTATGGAGGATGGTTACAGGAGTCTTCTGTGACAAGCACATGCCAATTCTTTGGAAGTTCAAAGAACAATCAGTTGCTCTATACAGCACTGAATGGTGGACTATAACCAAACGTTCAAACTTTCCCTCCACACCATAGAAATGAGAATATTGCTATGGTCTGTGGATATTTCGCTACTTGACCATATCACCATTGCCGATAAACAAAATAATATGTGATCACCAACTTCGCTGGTATGTACATGTTCTGAGAGCAGGACCTGACAACATTGCAGGAAGAACAACTCAAGGGAGAGCAAAGCAATACTGGAAAGATACCTTTAATATGGACGTGAAAACTTTCCACTTGAGCCAGATGATGCAGTGAGCCATGCAAAATAGCATTTGAATATACATACAGTGCACCAACCCATGAAAAATGCTAATAAGAATATCACATTTAACTGTTGACAAAGCAGGCAAAACTCCTTGCAAAATGTCAAGGCTATTTTCATCCAGTTTCAATATTCCAACATGACAAAATTCCAAAAGAATATCATGAATAAGAAGATTAAAGGTAAGAATATTAAACATGTTAACAGTATTAATAAATACATAATAGAGTCCCAGAAACGTAATTTATGTGGACTGAAAGTGTGTGAAGTAACTAAAATGTAGAGTTTTACAGAAGTCGAAGAGTTATAAAAAACTCACTTTAGGTTATTGTAAACATATTACAATACCTTATTGTACTGAAAGCTTTCAACAAATACAGTAAAGTCCTGATCTAAAAAGAAATATATCAAAATAATAGAACAAGTTACATGTACATGGGGGTCTTCCATGAAATATGTTCGTTTGAACAGGGTGAAGGTACAAGAATGTGACTTACGGGTACAATAATTTGGGAGGAGGGAGGGTCTGTATGAAAATATGTACACTTGTCAGTATTCGTTATTACTAGATTTGCAAAATCCATTATATTATTTCCATGTACGTAGATTTTTTGAATAAAAAATTCATTCTCGCAATTTCAGAAATATATTTACTGCCATGCACTGAGTTCTGCAATACATTGGACAGGGGGAGGGGGGGGTAATTTATTTTGGTTTTTCACTTATGTGTTACAATGGGGGAGGGTTAAATTTTATGGCATTTTTGCAAACATATTTTATGGATGTCCCTGTGAAACGTTTAGTCTTTTTTTGGAGAAAATTCTAGTGATGGTGGTTAGTCTCTTCTTATTTTGGGGTCTTCGTTAGGACGGTATTATACTATCAAAGAAATTTGTCCAAAGATCTTTAAAAAAGATATGACAGTGTAATGAGGATTTTTTTTATAAAAGGTGGTTTTATAAAATGTATGAGCACCCTGCTGTCTTCGATAAAAGATTCAAACCAAAATGGCAGATTATAACAACTGGAATATTACCACAACAGAGATGCTCATATCAGAGTGTGAAATGCATGAAATGTTACACAATCAATGGTGTATATATATAAATAACCCCGCCACTACAGCCAATTAAGGGTCTAGACCTACCAAGCGACCGCTGCCCTGCCATTTGGCCTGCAGATATTGGGGTGACCTGTGATCAGCGCATAGTCCCCTCGGCCGTTAATCTTGGTTTTCGTGATCGGGGCGCTGTTTCACTGTCAGACAGCTACTCAATTGTCCTCACGAGGCTGAGTGCACCCCATTCCAGCCCTCACATCAGTTTCTAAAATCCCTGACGGAGGCGGGAATCGAACCCCGGCCTCCGTCTGAGAGGCAGGCGCGCTACCCCAACACCACGGGGCCGGCTTAATGAATGGTATACAATGTAAAACATAAATAACAGATAGAAAGTGTAGGATGCAAGTAGTTCCGTGACGAACTATGCAGCCTATTTTCATATATCCTATTTATGTTCATTACCTCTATCAACAAACAAAATTTCAGTTTGATTGCTGTAATAGATTCGTAGATATTGAGAACCGTCTAAATATTTCAGTTGGTCGCCATGTTCGATTTTTATACATGTAGGCCATAGAGTCATGTACTATTAGATGACTGATTTTTGCGTAGGTTCATTATTCAAACATTCAGTTCAATCGCATGATTAATATACAAGAAATAAGAACTTAATTTTAAAATTGTCTACACCCACCATCTTGAGATTATGTGAACAATTGAACTAAATTAGATGCCGTTGCATTACAATGTGTATAAACATTTACTGTACCATATTTCACTGCGCTCAGATGGTTAAATCGCAAGAAAAGTCTATTAAAATGTTTTCACCTCCGCTTTGCCGCCATGTTTGTTTTGTCTTTTACAGGTTTTTAGAAGTCTCATAGTAGTATTCTCTATCATCGTACAAAATTTCAGGTTGATATCAGTAATAATTTCGGAGATATACAGTAGAATGCCGGTGAAATATTTTGCACAGCCACCATTTGAAGTTATGTAGACAATTGAATTAAATTAGATTTAATTTTTATTATTTATCGTATGGCTTTTAGTGCCGAGAGTGTCAGAGGACATGTTCGGCTTGCCAGAGGTTGTAGCTGCTTCTAGCGGACACCCATAGGATGAGCTACAAGTAGTTCCAACTTTTGCTACCAGATGTCAATGATACCTAGTGGTGAACGTTGGAGCTTTGATAGAGCGTTCCAACGAAATCTAACCTAGAAATTTAGCTTCACACAAGTTTAGTCTGTGTGGAAGAATCTTTTACATGCCATAAATCTATGGTCATGGGACCGCCGGTTTTACTTCCCCTCCGAAGGAAGGCATACTGAAGGATTTTAACGCTCTTAAAGAATCCGACGGGTTTGAACCCGCTATCTTGGGCACAACAGTTCTGCATGCTACCAACTACGCCACCAAAGCCGTTACTAAATTAGATGCCAGTGCATTACAATGTGTTTAAACATTTGCTGTTTTAAGTTTCATTGCGTTTGAATGGTTAAATCGCAAGAAAAGACCATTTGAAAGTATAATTTTGTCTGGCCGCCATATTTGTTTTGTAGTTAAAAGGGGTTGAAATTGCTCCAGACATTTAGAAGTTATTAGGGGGACACACACAGACAAAATATGATCTCGTTAGCCTATTTTTCCATAAAATGAAAATAGGATAAAAATAACTGAAGCTATAAGCGCTGTACATAAAGGATGCACATTTCAGGATATAAAGAAGAATTAAATACTATAGTTAAATAGGCCGAAATTAGCCATGAATGGTACCGTAACATGGAACTTGGGACAATTTTTAGATTTTAACCCTTGTCATTTTCACATAAATGATATTTGTGATAAAGTAACTGTTTGAAAAGTTGGGTTAACCGTTTATCATCATCATCTTCATTTCCCCTTTTCCAGTTGACACTGGGTGGGGGCAAATATGGTTCCTCTCCACTTTGTTCTGTCGTTCCACCATTCCTCTTCCGACACGGTGTTCCAATCCAAGTTCCGTTTTCTAATGCTATTCTCCACCGAGTCCATCCAACGCATTCATGGTCCTCCTCGTCCTCTCTTCCCTGTCATCCATCGTTCCAATGCTCATATTGGTAGCCCTACTTCATTCATCCGTTTGACATGTCTAAACCATCTCAATCTGTTTTGCTCCAGTTTGTCATTTAGTTTCTGTACTCCCAGTTCTTTCCGTATACCTTCATTTCTCACTCTGTCTCTCCTCATTTTCTGGACCATACTTCTCAGGAATCTCATCTCAGCTGCTTGTACTCTGCTCTCATCCCTCTTAGTCATTGTCCAAGTTTCTGCTGCATATGTCATTATAGGAACATAATATGCTTTGTACATAACTTGAAAATGGAAATCCACAGCCTGCTTCCAGTCTCCGACCGGGTCAGGGAATGGAATGAATGAAGCCCCCATCTAGCGGGGAGGATATGAACTGTGCCGGCTGCCGAGGCCTGACGCACTCCTCTGGGGCAATGATTAAATGAATGACAGATGAAATGAAATGATAGTGGAGAGTGTTGCTGGAATGAAATTTTGACAGGGAAAACCGGAGTACCCGGAGAAAAACCTGTCTGCCTCCGATTTGTCCAGCACAGATCTCACTTGGAGTGACCGGGATTTGAACCTCGGACCCAGCGGTGAGAGGCCGGCGTGCTGCCGCCTAAGCCACGGAGGCTTGTACATAACTTCTTTAGCCTTAATTGGTATATCCTTGTTCCATACTAGTCCCCGTACCTGTTGGTAGAAAGCACTCCCGAGTTGGGTTAGCCATTATACTTCCTAAATGTGAAGTAGAATCATTTTTACAGTTATATATAAATGGAGTATTATGAAATTAATGGGTGTCCCAAGTTGGGGATTCTTGGGACACTGATCTAAAACATCTGTTGTTCACAAGTTAGTCAATTTTAGTATAACTAGGGTCACTTCAAATGTATAAATAGGTCACACAAGTGAAAAATTAACAACATTATTTATTTAAATATAATGATTTATTTTACCACAATTGAAGATATTTCATAGCAAACACAGACAGTGTCTTAAACTTAGTTTTCAATTTCAAAGGGAAATGTAAAATTGCCCCTCCTCACAATGAGTGCACCCAAGTTAAAATTACATTCACATCAATTTCCATTACAACAATCGGAAAATATTTGGTAATTTTTCTTAGATACTTCACTGTTACTTCGTCATCAACATCTAATTGTGTAACCTGTCCATAATACTGTTTCACTATTTCTTACTTAGTGTTCTCATTAAAAATCGACTTCGCAAGCACGAATTCACCAACAGCTTATTTATGTTCACTCCTAAGTTATCTGGTACCGGTACGGATGTTTCCTCATCACAGTCACTTGGGTCAAGATCGGAGGCTGAGTTGTGGACAGAATAATCATCTGTATCATCGTTTATACTCACGAGCCATATATTTTGAGCCTGAAAGAATCAAAAATAAAGAAATTAAACACACTGCAGTTTAAATAATGTGAAAAGTAGATAATGTGAAGTCCAGATAGTACCGGTATGCTGCCGTCCCAAGTTACCCCAACTGTAACTCCGTCGGGAAATTTCATTTGCTATTCAAGTACAGTTGGCAATACCTTCTTGTCAATGTTACAGGTTGCGTAGGACAGTGTGAGGTTATGCGTGAAGGCACGGTAACTTATTCATACATAATAGATTCTTGTATACAATGTTATTTCATACAGATATTTTTGGATAAATACGTAAAAAAATTAAAATTGTGTTGCGAACTTACCTTCAACTCGCAGTAGATTTGAATTTTCTCACTGTAACAGCCTTTTATCAGTACACACATCCGCATACTTAAAAGAAGTCTTAACTAAAACAGTGTTACCAATAGGGAGAACTAAAACTTGAGATGCAATAATGTCCCAAGTTACCCCAACGTCCCAAGTAGCCCCATGTTACGGTAATGTATTTTATATTTTAATATTTGTGTTGTAGGTAATTCGTCAATTTCACTTATGGTTGTTGATGATGACAATTGTTGTTTTAAGGGGCCTAACATCAAGGTATTACAAGCGAGTGTAAATAAGCATTTTATCTTTACCGGTAGGTAATACCTGTAACCAACCCTGACAGGTAAGTGTCTAGTTGGCGGAATGGCTAGAGCGCTCGACTCCCGTGCAATATGACCAAGGATCAAATCCCACTTATTGCCTACTTTTTTACTACGTATGTTTCAATTTTCTTTGCTCGGGCAGTGGTTGTTTTGTAACGTCATCATCATTCATTTCTTCATAATTATTAATAATTAAATATTAATGTCATTTTTCAAGTCCTCGTACTGCAGCTCGTTCACCATGTTTTTACTTGTGCGACCCATGGTTTAACCTAGGATAGACGTTAACGGTTCTAAAATCCGCCGTATCCAGTATTTAGGAAAATTGAGTTTTTAGCTCATATGATTTAGTATCTTGATCAACAAGAAAATAGTTCCTAAACCCGCCTTATCCCCTGGAAATGTAACATGAATTTAGGTGTCGTTTCCAAAACCCGCCTTATCCTAAGATGATATTTCCAAAATCCGCCGTATCCATATATGTGGCACCGAAAGTGGAACGTATCTCAAAAAATACTCTATAGAGAAGGCGTCAGCACGATATTTATGAAGTTCTATGTACACTGTGTAAGTGTGTATTCTTTGAAAATGGTGGCAACGCTGTTCCCAATTATTTTGCACCAGTTTTTTACACGCACATTACTTATTTTCTGGATAAACATTTCTGTAATTTTAACATATTTTATTACTTAAAAGAATATAAACGATAAAACAATTTTGATTATAATAACACTATCATTATCAAGATTTAGTTAAGTTTCCAAAATCCGCCCTTATCCACCATGACAGTTCCAGAACTCTCCTTATCCAATCTTAATTTGTTAATATCTTCCGTGTATATCACGAGTTGTATGCAGATCGCAGGTATGTGAATAATCTCGATATAATAAACATGAATAAATACATTAATTTTACTGAAGTTGAACAAGAAACATTTTTTGCATCTCCTGAAAAATTTGCCAAAATGTAAAGGTGGATTTTGAAACCGTGCGCCACACTTTATCTATCCATTTCTTTTGTATACCGGTATTGCCACCACACGATTTCAACTACCGTAATATAGTTACGTGAACAAGGAACTATCCTTCATCCATTTTGCTGAACTATGATAAAATATTGAAAAATGAAATGAAAATCCACAGCCTGCTTCCAGTCTCTGACCGGGTCAGGAATGGAATGAATGAAGCCCCCATCTAGCGGCGAGGATATGAACTGCGCCAGCTGCCGAGGCCTAACTCCTCTGGAGCAATGATTAAATGAATGACAGATGAAATGAAATGATGGTGGAGAGTGTTGCTGGAATGAAATTTTGACAGGGAAAACCGGAGTACCCGGAGAAAAACCTGTCTGCCTCAGTTTTGTCCAGCACAGATCTCACATGGAGTGACCGGGATTTGAACCACTATGATAAAATATTAAATTTAATAATTTCAGCTAGATAGCCATGTAAGATCACAGTACATACTGTATAACATTTTCACATATTTGCGTATTGGCTTATTGATTTTAGTCTTTTTGTACACAGTTCTATGTGGTATCTTTCACAGATTTGATTGCATAATTCACATACACACGCTGGCACTGGGTCATGGTAATTCTTGTTTTGAAGGTTTTAAATAAGGCAGGAGACAGTTTCAAATATAATATTTCCACTACTATCTGAAACAAAATTAAAAGGAGGTATCATGGTGAAAGTCACAGTTTTGCCTCACAAGGCTGGGTGTACCCCTTTCCAGCCCTCGGACCAGAATAAAAATTTCTTGGCAGAGCTCTCCAGGTCGGCAGCCAGGAATGCTAGCCACTGCATCACGAGGTAGTCTAATTTCAATCTTAATATTGTATATAACTTAGCCAATAAGTTAAGATTAGGGTTCAACCAAATTTAAAATATCCTTTTACCAAACAAACACTTTCTTAATTTTTATTGATTTTTCGGGGGGGCTGGAGCCCCCACAGCTCCACCCTTATATACGCCCCAGCTTGGAAGTTTTCATTGAATGCTATAAACGGAGTAACCAATGATAAAAGGTGTAGGTAATAAGTCTCCTCATCCATTCTTAAATAATTGTCCCAATCTTTTGGTAGGAAGCGTAACTCATTTAATAAATTTACGTGTGAATATTGCTGTCTCTGTACAAGCCAATCTTTAGACCACACACATAGGCCCAACACCGCTAGTATGTCGTTGTTGTCCGTCAATTACATGTTGCCATGAATCTCTGATGAGAACTGTTGATCGACGCAGTTATCTGTACCTTGTGGATGCTATAGGGCTTTCAGTTTCGTACAGTTATATCGTAACATGTGTAGCTGGAATACAAAATTCTATGAAAAGCTAGAAAATGACGCGTTACATATTCCTTTGGAAGAAAAAGTAAATGTTATCACGATCGGAACAGAAAAGACGCCGCCTATAATAAGTTGATTAAGAAATATAAATCTATTGACTGCAAAGCCAACAGAGAAGTAGTAGTCAAAAAGATTAATAACACAGGCCAACAAAAAAAATATTTTTAAAAGCTTTTTTAATAAATATATGTGATTCCTATGTAATTTTGACTCCTAAAACCAATTCTGGTGTCAGATTTTATGTATCACCCACAGTTCTTTCACATTATGACACCGATTACTCTAAATAATTGAAAAAAGGGGGAAATTAGTAATATCCAAGGAAATCGCAAATTATAAAATAATATTTATTTATTTATTTATGCTACAATTGTTGGTTAATTTAAAGACACATAAACACTTTAGGAGTTAATTCTTTTTGTATTTTCTTTCTCTTTTTTCTGTAAAACTTCTTATGTAACTTTTTCTCCGATGTGAAGCATTTTGTTGTTCCCGATGAAGTGACCAACAGTAATCACCCATCATGTTGGTGTTCCAAAGTCCCTGGTATCATTTCTCCATCACCTTTATGTCCTGATGGAATCGTTCCCCTTGCTCTTCACTCACATCACCAAGATTTTCGGGGAAAAAGTCAGGATGGTTGTGTAAAAAGTGGACTTGAAGGCTCATAAGACATCCCAAACTTCTGAATTTACTCAGCATATTAGCCACTATGAACTCAAAGTTAGGGTCTTTTACATTGCCTATGAACTTGGTTACAACTTCTTTAAATGCAATCCAAGCCTCTTTTTCAACCGTAGTCATCTTCGTTTCAAAGGTGGGATCGAACATCATTTTTCGAATATCTGGTCCCACAAAAATGCCATCTTTTAGTTTGGCCTCTGATAGATGAGGAAATTTTTCACTCAAATACTTAAAACATTCTCCATCTTTAGGCAAGGCTTTTACAAACTGTTTCATTAAGCCTAATTTGGTGTGTAGAGGTGGAAGGAGTACCTTTTTTGGATCTACTAAAGACCTATACAAAATGTTTTTTTTTTTTTTCAGGTTTTAAAACTTTTCTTGTGGGCCATTGTTTTGTGGACCAATGTTTATCTCTTGCTCTACTGTCCCATTCACTTTTAAATCTCCACAGAGCATCCAATCGTGAGATGAATAGTTGATTTTCTGTAAAATCGTGTCAAGATTTTCATATGTCTCCTTCATGTGGACTGAATGAGCAATAGGAAGTGAAGCTCAAGTGTTTCCATTGTGTAGAAGGACAGCTTTCAAACTAGTTTTTGATGAGTCTATAACAAGCCTCCAATCTTCCTTATTATACTCAATACCGAATTCCTGACATCGTGACAGTAAACCAAATCCCATTCCCGCTTGAAAAACTGAGATAACTGTTTATCTCCATATCTGTACTTGTAAATGCATGTACCATGAGCCAATAAATGTTTTTCTTTTCATCTTGAGCCAAGAAGTTCTGCTTTTTCCTTCGTCAAACCAAAAATCTCGCACTAAGTCATCTAGCTCAGTTTGCGTAAACAGCTGCGGTTGTAAACTTTCTGAAGAACATTGAAATTCATCATCATTTTCTGGTGCACTTCCATCAGATTCTGATTCACTGGTATTTAAAATGCCATCAATACAATGAGGAGGCTCAGGAACAGGCAGTCCAGGACCATGTCCTACCAGACGGATAGCGGACGGAAGGCTTGTATAAACAATCATCATCATCATCTTACACAGTTTCCAGCTACTGGCTGGGTCTGTTTGGAACACAAGCCTCTCCAACGTCTTCTGTCTTCCCACCATCTCTCAACCTCCACCCTTGTCCAGTTTTCTCCTCTCTTCTTCACGCTTTCTTCCACCCCCTTCAGCCACCTGTCTCTCGGTCTTCCTCTCGGTCTCTTTCCTTCCCACTTCGTCTCGTGTACTCTCCTGGGTATCCTATTCTCCTCCATTTGTTTTACATGTCCATACCATCTAAGTCTAGATTTCTCTATACCATCCTGTAATGGTTCCTCCTTCATTAATTCTCTGGTCCTCTCATTTCTTATTCTGTCCATCTTTGTAGCTCCAATACTGCTTCTCAAGAACCTCATCTCACTGGCCTGTATTTTGCTCTTCTCCCTTCCTTTCATAACCCAAGTCTCCGAGGCATACGTCAGGATAGGGACATAGTACGTCCGATATATGATCTTTTTGCTGTTCTGAGGGACATCCTTGCTCCATAACATGCTTCTCACACTCCTCCGAAATACTTCTGCCTGCCTCCCCCGCTCATTTATTTCTCTATAGTTTCTTCCATTATCTTGTATCAGGCTTCCCAGATACTTGAAACTCTCCACTTTCTTCAGCTGTTCCCCACCAATTGTTATTCCCATTGTGGTTCTTTCCTTCTTCCTTGTTGTGATCACCATCTCACTCTTATTTATGCTAAATTTCATCCCATATCCTTGTAT
This sequence comes from Meconema thalassinum, assembly GCA_946902985.2. NCBI lineage: Eukaryota > Metazoa > Arthropoda > Insecta > Orthoptera > Tettigoniidae > Meconema > Meconema thalassinum. The sequence continues at coordinate 1,205,884,342 of OX336388.2, forward strand.
TATTCCTTCCCACACGTCCAACTGTTCCTGTACCTCCTCCTTCTTGTTTCCCCAAATCATCTGCAAACACCATTGCTTTCATCTTTCCTTCCCCAATTACTTGTGCCACTCGGGTCATTATGTCATCCATCACCACAATGAAAAGTAACGGTGACAGTGCACTTCCTTGTTTCAGGCCGTTTCTCTGTTCCAACCAGTCTGATCTCTCTCCTCCCACTTTCACATAGCTCACACTTCCCTTGTACATCTCCTTTATCCTCTTTATAGTCCATTTCTCTACTCCTCTATCCTCCAGGGACTTCCATACTTTGTTTCTGCATACACTGTCATATGCTTTCTCAATGTCCAGGAAGGCCATCAGTAGATCTGTTCCATACTCATAGTGCTGTTCTTGTAACTGCCTTACAGCAAAAATCAAATCCACTGTGGACCTTCCTGCTCTGAAGCCATGTTGTTCTTCCCTCATCCCTTCTTCTATCCTTGTCCTAATTCTCTTTTCCAAAACTTTCTCGAAGATCTTTGCACAATGACTCATCAGTGTTATTCCCCGATGGTTTCTGCAATCTGTTCTACTACCTTTCTTGAAGATCGGGACAATTATTTCTTTTTTCCAGTCCTCTGGGGTCTTCCTTTCCTTCCATGCTGTCCTCATCACTCGGTACAACCACTGTATCCCCACCTCTCCTGCTGCTCTCACCATCTCCACACTCAACTCATCCACACCCGGTGCCTTCCCTCCTTTCATCTTGTTCACTGCATCTTTCACTTCTTTCCATGTTAAGTCCTTTTCTGTTTGCAGTTCATCTTCCTCTTCCCCGATTTCTTCCTCCTCACCATCTTTTCCATTTGGGTTCAGAAGTTCTTCAAAATATTCTTTCCACATTTTCTTCAGTTCTTCCCTATTTTCTATCTCTTGTCCCCTTTTGTTCACCATTCTAACATAATCCGTAGGATCCTTCCGCCTCTTATTTTTTACCATCCCATACAGGACCTTTTTTGTACCTTCACTATCCTCCTTCATCATCTTTGTCCACTCTTCCATCCACTTTCTTCTCTCCTCAGCCACTACTCTCTTCACCTCCTTCTTTCTTTCCTGGTACTCTTCCCTTGTCTCTCTACCATCCTATTTTGATACCACCTCCTAAAGGCTCTATTCTTTTCCCTTACTATATCTTTTGTCTTCTCATTCCACCATGGTGTTTCCTTCCACCTCTTCTTACTACTTGTCCTCCCACATACTGCTTCTGCTGCACCTACTAGTGTCTTCTTAAATCTAGCCCATTCCTCTTCCACCCCTCTTTCTTCATCTGTTGGAATTCCTTCCTTTACCATTTTGAGGTACTCGACCCTTCTATCCCCTTCTTTCAGTTTCCATATCCTTATACGTCTTTCCTGGTTCTCAGTCCCTTTCTTCTCCTTACTCTCTCTCAGGTTCATTACCAGCAATCGATGGTATAACCTTGATGTCCGTGATGTTCTTATTTAGTTCTTTCTCATACAGTATATAGTCGACCACCGACTTCCTGGTCAAGTCATCACTGTACCATGTGATTGTGTGGCTCTCTCTTTTCTTAAACCAGGAGTTCCCAACTAGCAGGCTGTTCCTCTGGCAGAAGTCCAACAGTCTCTTTCCTTCCTCATTTCTTCCGCCCCAACCGTCTGGTCCTAGAACACTCTCATAACCTTGTCTTTCTCTTCCTACATGGGCATTGAGATCCCCCATAACAATCATATTTCTTCCTACCATCTGCTTCTGCAATTCCTCTTCAAACTCCTCCTTCTCTTCAGAGGCGCAGCCTACTTGTGGAGCATACACTTGCACTATTTCTACGGTCTCTCCCCTCAGTGCTACTTTCACTTTCATCATCCCATCACTTATTCTCCTCACTTCTTCTTTTAAACCATCTCGTACTACTACTCCCACTCCATTCCTCTTTCCCTCATCGTTCCCACTCCAGTACAGTCTATAGCCTTTTCTCTGTTCTCTCCTTCCTTCTCCTTTCCACTTTGTGTCTGCCAATCCCAATAAATCCAACTTCCTTCTTTCCATCATATCCACTATCTCCTCCACCTTCCCCGTCAGCGTTCTTAGGTTTAAAGTTCCAAATCTTAGTCCGTGTGTACAGCCGTGTCGTCGTCTATTAAATCCATCATGTCCGAGGCTCGTTCCATTTTTGAAAGCATTTGGTTTCATCCACTACTGGCTTGCTGGGCCTATCGTAGCTTCACCGAGCCCCGTTAGCCCTCACTTTTCGGGGTTCCTGTAGGACCTTCACAGCTACCGTAACGGTCCCGGGGCACACGAAGTCCCCGTTGTACTTTGCCCCTACAGGCGATCCCCTACATTGTGCCGTTGCCCGTCTCCCACGACGTGGACGAGGGGTTGGACTTATCACTTTCTTATTTTTAGAGTTATACCCAGAAACATCAACAGTACAAAAATAACTGTCCTTTGAATGATTTTTTTGCTCTCTCCATACTATAGGCACTGCAAATCTAAAAGCTTTCTTTTCTTTTTTAGACCACTTCCTTAGATCCTCAACACAAACCTTGTGAGGAACCCAACTTTTGTCTTGGTCACCAATTTTAACACCCAAAATATGCAAAGTACACTTTTTTTACAAAGTCAGTGATGTTTCTTAATTACAAAAACACCACATATATAACAAAACGTGTTAGGACAGATTTTACAACCATGGCTAGAGCTCAGCAACTTGAAGTGTGACTCTGCTTGAGCACTAGCTCCGTCAGCCAGAGTGACAGAGAGGATAGCGTGCTTGTAGTTCGCATTTTTTCCGTGGTTTTAGTTGAAGTTGCTGCGCTCTAGCCATACTTAAAGTACATGGGACAAAAAGTGAAAAGTGAGGTTATGTTTATTGGAATGTATCAACTGTACAGCTGTTAGAGAAGAAGAAAAAGAATGTGAGAGAAAAACAGTGTTGCAGGTTCTATTTACCACTGCTGCCAACCTACTAACATTTAATTTCTTTGTTTATTTTATTGTAATAAAATAAAAAACATACAAAATGTATTTTTTTATATTTTAAATTAAAAAGTGTAAGAAACTGCTGGGTGATAGAGCAATTATAATATGATTTTCGGACTCAGCACACCAAAAATCATTAAATAGAGCTAATTTTATAGAAAAAGTTTTTTTTGTCGGTGGCCTGTGTACGGTAATCTTAGAAGTACCTACAAAAAGGAGCTAAACAAAGTTAAACAATCTAAAATAACGGGGTCAGGTGCTGACGAGATATACACTCAGCGTTTGCGGTACTTTCATCTATTGGACTTCTTGTATGAACAAGAGACTCCAAGAACTTCTACATCTAACATGAGCGAGGATGAAAATGAGGTAAGCCATTATTCGACACACACACAAAGTATTTATTAGTATAATTTCTATGTAATATATAATTCATTTATGAGAATTTCTTTGCTAGATAGAGCTACCTGGCGATGCAACTTTGTGTAAAAACACTGATTGTTCATGTTCATGGAGATCAATCACTGTGTAACCGAAACTTTCGTAGGTTACAGAGCTTGCTTTAGTTTTTTTCTGTTGGTGGTATTTGTTTTTGGTTTTGAGGTTGACCGACCATGGCCACCTATTAGTGGAGCACCACATGGAGTCCTAGTGTTTAGTGCCTATTGGATTCTTTTATGGTGGTCTACCAGTAGGTGGCTTTGCTAATGGCAAGGTAACCATGGGTATGTGATATTGATAGTTGCTGCCATGCGGAATGGAGGGGATTGATAGATAGTTTATGCTATGTGATTTGTGAGGTTATCTGGTATGGCAATTGGTTTTTGGAGAAGAATTATTGGTAACAGTGCAGGAGACATGAACCCAAGGGGTTATGTATATAGTCAAAGTTATTAATAAATGTGTATATTAGTGAAATCCTTGTACTGTACTTTGTGTGATTCCTTTGGCGAGTATATCGGCCCGCTACTCGGAGGTCGCCCAACGTGAGGCGATTATTATATTTATTACAATGGTAGCCCAAGTTAGGGGCAGTATTATATATATTACAATGGCGCCCAACGTAAAAGCTCGAAGAATTCAATGAATCACACAAAGACAGGAATAGGGATGCGGGAAAATAATAGAAAGATGGAAGCTGAGATGATGGCCATGTCGGAGACGCTTCTGCTCCGCTATAAGAAGTATGAAGGGATTGAAGAAAGATTGCCAAGGAGGCTTGGTGAGGTCGTTGGTAAGGTAAGTGAGGACACTTTCTATGAATCTGGGGTGATTGATGATTCATTTGAATCTGCCTGTAACCTCACTATTGCAACTACTCGCTCGCTGCTTCCCGTGGCTGCATCCATGTTAGTATGTGTTGGGTAGGTTTTTTCTTTAGGATCAACTCTACCCAAGGGAAGATGATGAAGAAAAAAAAAAGGAAGCGGGTTTCGGTATGAAGAACAAGTATGGATAGATAGGACGGGAGTCCAATGTAAAACAAACTAAAATTTGAAGTAAGTGTTCAGCCACAGTTTCTACAGTACAATGACTGTGAAACATCTAAAGTGGATAAGGACCTGCCTAATTTTGATTCTACTTAGAGAGATAAAGCAAAATATAGAAATTGTTTATTTTACAAGTATAGAATATAGAAACTTAACATTGCCTAGTTTGGAATTTAATTAGAATTGAGAACATTTTTTTAAATAAAATGTGAATGTCTCAGACCTAATAATAAGAGTTTTACAATTTATGAACAATATTAAGGTTTCAAACTTTCTACAAGCACTAAACCTATACAAAGGTTTTAAAATGTGTTTAAAATTAAGAACTTTAATGTTTATAGAAACAATTATGAAGCAATCATAACTTTGATGATTAAATCAGGTACAATGTAGGCGCTTTTAGAATCCCTTTATGGTAATCTTAAAGGCTATGAACAAACATTAAATTCAAAATTATAATAACAAAAAAGGGGAAAATTAGGAAGAAGTTTCTATCACTTCATATATTTAAACAGGAAACACGAGAATTTTTTTAAATAAAAAAATAGGGCAAGTCACCCTTTCGTGAAACCTGGAGAGAAAAATTAGTTAACTCACTTGTGAGTAGAAAGAATAGAATTCCCTAGTTAGAAGGGAAAAACAATATGTTTTTTAAATGTGTGCTAGACACAATTTTGTGCAGAATTAAGTTATGAGAAACGTACAATTGTGGGAGGGCACTTGCTAACAAGCGAGGCCTCATTGAAATAGACATAAACTTATAATGTAATTAGATTGTGTTAGTAAGGTATTTGGAAAGGAAGAAATGGGAACTTTGGGTAAAAGTCTTGGCCAAATTTATTGCTCTCATTCAAACGCGACGCGGTTGGAGGTTGAACGGGCACTGTTTTACACTATAGTTTAGTGATGGGTTTTCAAAGTTCACTATTGCGGCACAGAAAGTTTGTAAAGAGAAAAGTTATTGTTGGAGATCACTAGTTGAATTGCATTAGAAAGTTGATGTATTGCAGTTGAATATTGAGGTAATTTTCCCACGGAGGCAAGCAAATTAGGTGTTAACCAGCAGTTTATGTAACGTAAATTTTTCAGTTAGGAAAGGCATCTCCATAATTGAGTGGAAAATATTCGATTACTTAACTTGTAGAAAGCTCACTTGACGTTAGAAAGTTCTGTAGTTTTAATGACTGTTGAATGGGTAGTAAGGTCCCACGGGGAAAAAAAAAGCTTAGTTTAATAGTCAGTGATAAGTTTAACAAGAATCCCACGGTGTGAGAAAGCATTCTCAGTTAATTTGTACTAGAAGTACTAAATTTTCAGGTTTTAAAGTCAGCTTAGAAGTTAGAGCATGACTAGAAAAATCCCTCGAAGACGGTTATTCCATAATAGCAATTTTTCACACTGTCTATAAAATTGTATTAAAATCCATTAAAACAGTTTAAAATCTTTAGAGATTAGTACTTAGCTCATTTTGTAGAGTAGGCGATGGTTCCTGGAGACCGTTGGTCTAAGATGTAGACATGGCGTCAAATTTAAAATGTCTCTCGAGCACAGGAGACAAGCTCTTGAGAGAGCCCCAACTGTATGTATGACGTCTGACGCACAAGTGAGAGCAGTGATAGGCCGAGACCTCCCTGAAGCCTTGACGGCTGTACAACAACAAGAGAGCGAGCGAACCGCGTACGGAGAGAGTTAGGCGGCTAGGGGGTAGGGGAAGGAAACAAAAGAGGTTACTCAAACATGAGAAATATTACAAACACAAAATCTCTTATGTAAGTAAAGCTTCTTCACGGAGTAGTTGGCTAGCGATAATGACGAAGCCTGGTGTATTGATGAGAAGTCTTCTTGACTTGAGGCGATCGAAGAACTTCAAAGGGTAACTGCAAGGTGCGGCTAGGCTGGTTCCGCAGGATATGCGCCTCTGGAACAAACCATGAACAAGTGTACGGGGCAAACAGAATGTAAAAGTTCGCTGTTGGTGTCTGCGGGAAGGAAACCTAAATAAATGAATTAATATAAAAGAATAAAGAGCAGCCAAAGCCAACTCTGCCTGACCATGTATTTCGAGAAATACACCATATTGGGGGACGGCGGCAAAAGACACCAGCAAGGAACAAGAACCTGATATCAAAGATTGAGAGAAAGAATGAAACTGAGAGAAATGGGTCTTATAATATACCCATTGGTTGTAAAGATCTTGACTACCCTGACTCTTCCATTCCCTCTCTGGTAACAATCCGTCACTTTTCCAGAGATCCACGCTAGAGGGGCGAAGGAAAAAAGGAGAAGTGCCTATAAGGAACTGACCCGGTGTTAAGGGAATCAAATCTTTAGGAGCATTGGAATGCGGGGTCAACAGGCGAGAATTAACAACGCCGTCAATCAAGAGATTGCTAGAAGCTACGAGAAGTAAGGCTTCAATAAAAATCACAACAAAATGCGAAGAGAGAATTAACAAAAGTAAACAAAGAATATAAGAGCAAGTACATTGATTAAGACTAATAATATACCAAATATGTAAGGAAACTATGGGAGTAGAAGGCAAGAACGCCATAGGTAGCAATAATCTAGTAGCAATAAACGATGACCTTAAGTTGTAATAAGCATCAAAAGGGTTAACTAGAAGAGTAATTAAGTCAACCAGATGTATGACGCAACAAGAATATATGCGAAGATACATCGAATGTAAAGACGAGAAAAACCAAGTTTGTTCAACAACGAACAACAAAAGTGCAAAATAGTTACACAGAATACGAGAAATACGCGCAGCGAGAATATATAAAGATTTCATTGAAAAACAATCGGAGCAAACTTCGGCTACGAGTGTGGACAAGTAAGCGAGATAGGTAAACAAGACCTTGACACGAATAGTGCAACGAGATAACAAGTATAAGTAGCTGAAAAGGTCAATGACCAGAACCAGTTTCTCTTGGCAAGGAGGTGAGCGACTTCCTGAATTACGGGAGCAACTCGCATGACAATAGCTGGCAGAGAGCCCGAGTTGAGATAAGGAAAACTTGTTTTGACCTGTGTCACATATAGAGGGAACGGCTTGACATTGCGTGAGTTTGTATACAAACGAGATTGCCATACAAGCAGTTGAAAATAAACAAAAGGGGTAAATACAACCAGCCAAACATTAAAGCAGAACTTTAAGTAACACACGTAATCATGCGTAGCTCGAACATGAAAAACCAATTTAAAGACTGAAAAAACAGAACAATTAATCAATTTAACATAATTTTTAGGATTACAAAACTGAATCATTGCCAACAGAAAAAAGCTTAATTCTTCTGAACAACGAAGAAAGGCCGAGAAATTGAGTGAGAAATTATGCCTATGAATTATTGTCCTTGAAGTTAAAGAACCCAGATTGGCAAGCGGCTTCAAATGCTGCTTCCGAGTGTGAGGAATAGGGAAGGAGGCGGCCGCGGCCATCCTACTAAATAGCGAAAGGATTGAAATACAGCTCACAGCAAAGTGATGGTGACTGATAGCCGTGGTTTGACACAGAGCAAAGATGGTTTTCGATAAGAAGTTTAAACAATTGCCGGCTATGAGAAATGACAAAAGCCAATGAAACAAACGACTTAAGGCAAAGTGGACCTGAATTGCCACTTTGTGCGGAAATAAGGCAAAACTCATTAAATAGCTTACAGCAGTGACGTAGTTGTTTGCACTGTGACATCGTTTCGGCGAGTTGTTTTGAAATGTACCGAGACCGGAAACAAGTGTTCTCTTTTTTAGAAAATGAATTTGAATCAGTGTTAACAAAATGACATTGCGAGTTAGTTTGAAGACTGGGACGTTGGATTTGATCAGTAACAATCCAACCAAAATCGGTATCTCTGGCAACCCCGTTTGAAGATAGTTTGCGATTTTGCTTGCGAAGGCAATTCCAAAAACGTATATTGAACAGAGGATCGGCTAACCTTAAATGAGAAGGAATATTCAAATTAGAGATATCAACAGAGTGGCTTGGAGTATCCTCTCCGATGCTCTTAAGAATAAGGCAATTAAGCTTAAGAAAATTATTTCTATGACAAGTGTCCTTTATGGTTAGTTTTGAGAACTGTAAAGCTTGTGATTTTAAGCTGTTGATGCCTGATACACCAATAGAAGTGGAGTTTACTGATAGGCCCAGTTTTTTATCAAAGAGTTGGAAACAAAATCATGGGTTGCCGCTGAATCAATAAGACCCCTTGTGCGGACCCAGTTGCCGAATTTATCCTGGACTTCAATTTGAACAGTAGACAATAACACTTGAGCAATACGCAAAGACTTGGCGTTTTGAATGACAGATGAAGCATTAGGACTGCTAGCATTGTCACTTTTTTGAGAAGTGGATGCTGCTGATGACCTCGATTGATCATGACGATACAATAAAGTGTGATGCGGTTTTTCACAATGGAAACAGAGCCTGGTGGACGTACAATTTGAAGCTGAATGTTTTGATGACAGACAAAGCAATATTTATTATTAGAAACAATTTCCTTCTGTCGTCAACAGACAATTCCTTAAAGGATTTGCATGAATACAAAGCGTGAGATTTTTGCCGAGTGTGCATTTTAAGGACTTGTTGAGTGGCCTAGTATGCTCTCCTGGACGGTTGAAAGCGGTAGAATAAGTTTGCTTGTTCTCGACAGATGGGGGCTTATGACCATTTGAAGAGACAATTTGGTATCAAAGATGTTGTGACACAGGGAACTAGTTTTAGCACTTTCGCACTGAAATGAGAGTGCTGTGAGGAATTGGCACCGGCTGTTAAGAAACAAGATGAATGCTCAAATGAATATTCGTCCTTATGAGTTCGTTCGACTTCCCATGCTTTTAACGTCGAGAAGTCGAATCTAGATGTAGCGAGATAAATCAAGAAAGTGTCCCAAGTTTGGACCGGCTGCTTAAGTTGGTATAACGCTCTGACATGTAATTGCATGGAGTCTACCAAGTCTCTTAAAGAGGTGACGTCATTGGGCTTTACGGCTGGCAAGTTGAACAGGCAGCAAATGAGGCGAGCGACACACAAGCGTACGTTACCATATCTCTCTTTAAGAAGGTCAAAGGCAATGTTGTAGTTCTCTGCGCTTAAAGGCAATGATTCAACCAAGGCCTGGCCTTCCAAGGACAAACGCAAGTAATAGAACTTGTGGATATCGAGAATATTTGCGTTATCGTGGATAAGGGAGCAGAATAACTCGTAAAAGGAATTCCATTCACTTTCCTGGCCTGAAAAAAGAGGCAGGCTTATCTTTGGAAGTGAAAGTTTCGGTTTATGAATGTCTTCACGGACTGAAGCGGGTGCGAACTGGGCCGGATTGATGACCTCAGTGTCCGGTTCTGGAAAACTGCGAATCAGTTGGTGGGCATTTGCGATCCCTTCAAAGTACAAGGGTTCTACTTCATCCCGATCAGATTGAAGTTTGGGGCAAGCGGATTCGATCTCTGTTTGGATTTGGTCGTAGTAATCATAAGACCGTTCGTATAACTTTAAGCGTTGAGTTAAGACATCTAGATCACAATCGGCGGGAGTTAATTTATTAAGAAAATTTCTAAATCTGGTGAGTTGTCCTTTATAGGAAGAACGTCTAGCAATGAGAGTTTCATCCTTTTCAGTTGGCATGATGCAATGAGTAAATTGAAGTGTAACTTACGAAAATGGAGAGATTTTGAAAATGCTGTCAGGTTGGCAGCAGCAGACAGGTTGCAAGTAAGACAGGCTGGAGAAGACAGGAACGACCTCTATCACCTTCACCAGCTTTGCGCAGCGAAATTATAGCTGAAAAATTCAAAATAGATATTAGTGTTTTGCAAGATATTGACAAATGGATTCTCCCGGGTTTCTGGGACCAAATTTTGGGTAGGTTTTAGCTTAGGATCAACTCTACGCAAGGGAAGATGATCAAGAAAAAAAAGGAAGCGGGTTTCGGTATGAAGAACAAGTATGGATAGATAGATAGGACGGGAGTCCAATGTAAAACATAAACTAAAATTTGAAGTAAGTGTTCAGCCACAGTTTCTACAGTACAATGACTGTGAAACATCTAAAGTGGATAAGGATCTGCCTAATTTTGATTCTATTTAGAGAGATAAAGCGAAAAAAAGAAATTGTTTATTTTACAAGTATAGAATATAGAAACTTAACATTGCCTAGTTTGGAATTTAATTAGAGTTGAGAACAACAATTTTTTATGAAATGTGAAGGTCTCAGACCTAATAATAAGAGTTTTACAATTTATGAACAATATTAAGGTTTCAAACTTGCTACAAGCACTAAACTTATACATAGGTTTTAAAATGTGCTTAAAATTAAGAACTTTAATGTTTATAGAAACAATTATGAAGCAATCATAACTTTGATGATTAAATCAGGTACAATGTAGGCGCTTTTAGAATCCCTTTATGGTAATCTTAAAGGCTATGAACAAACATTAAATTCAAAATTATAATAACAAAAAAGGGGAAAATTAGGAAGAAGTTTCTATAACTTCATATATTTAAACAGGAAACACGAGAATTTTTTTAAATAAAAAAATAGGGCAAGTCACCCTTTCGTGAAACCTGGAGAGAAAAATTAGTTAACTCACTTGTGAGTAGAAAGAATAGGATTCCCTAGTTAGAAGGGAAAAACAATATGTTTTTTAAATGTGTGCTAGACACAATTATATGCAGAATTAAGTTATGAGAAACGTACAATTGTGGGAGGGCACTTGCTAACAAGCGAGGCCTCATTGAAATAGACATAAACTTATAATGTAATTAGATTGTGTTAGTAAGGTATTTGGAAAGGAAGAAATGGGAACTTTGGGTAAATGTCTTGGCCAAATTTATTGCTCTCATTCAAACGCGACGCGGTTGGAGGTTGAACGGGCACTGTTTTACACTATAATTTAGTGATGGGTTTTCAAAGTTCACTATTGCGGCACAGAAAGTTTGTAAAGAGAAAAGTTATTGTTGGAGATCACTAGTTGAATTGCATTAGAAAGTTGATGTATTGCAGTTGAATATTGAGATAATTTTCCCACGGAGGCAAGCAAATTAGGTGTTAACCAGCAGTTTATGTAACGTAAATTTTTCAGTTAGATAAGGCATCTCCATAATTGAGTGGAAAATATTCGATTACTTAACTTGTAGAAAGCTCACTTGACGTTAGAAAGTTCTGTAGTTTTAATGACTGTTGAATGGGTAGTAAGGTCCCACGGGGGAAAAAAAAGCTTAGTTTAATAGTCAGTGATAAGTTTAACAAGAATCCCACGGTGTGAGAAAGCATTCTCAGTTAATTTGTACTAGAAGTACTAAATTTTCAGGTTTTAAAGTCAGCTTAGAAGTTAGAGCATGACTAGAAAAATCCCTCGAAGACGGTTATTCCATAATAGCAATTTTTCACACTGTCTATAAAATTGTATTAAAATCCATTAAAACAGTTTAAAATCTTTAGAGATTAGTACTTAGCTCATTTTGTAGAGTAGGCGATGGTTCCTGGAGACCGTTGGTCTAAGATGTAGACATGGCGTCAAATTTAAAATGTCTCTCGAGCACAGGAGACAAGCTCTTGAGAGAGCCCCAACTGTATGTATGACGTCTGACGCACAAGTGAGAGCAGTGATAGGGCGAGACCTCCCTGAAGCCTTGACGGCTGTACAACAACAAGAGAGCGAGCGAACCGCGTACGGAGAGAGGTAGGCGGCTAGGGGGTAGGGGAAGGAAACAAAAGAGGTTACTCAAACATGAGAAATATTACAAACACAAAATCTCTTATGTAAGTAAAGCTTCTTCACGGAGTAGTTGGCTAGCGATAATGACGAAGCCTGGTGTATTGATGAGAAGTCTTCTTGACTTGAGGCGATCGAAGAACTTCAAAGGGTAACTGCAAGGTGCGGCTAGGCTGGTTCCGCAGGATATGCGCCTCTGGAACAAACCATGAACAAGTGTACGGGGCAAACAGAATGTAAAAGTTCGCTGTTGGTGTCTGCGGGAAGGAAACCTAAATAAATGAATTAATATAAAAGAATAAAGAGCAGCCAAAGCCAACTCTGCCTGACCATGTATTTCGAGAAATACACCATATTGGGGGACGGCGGCAAAAGACACCAGCAAGGAACAAGAACCTGATATCAAAGATTGAGAGAAAGAATGAAACTGAGAGAAATGGGTCTTATAATATACCCATTGGTTGTAAAGATCTTGACTACCCTGACTCTTCCATTCCCTCTCTGGTAACAATCCGTCACTTTTCCAGAGATCCACGCTAGAGGGGCGAAGGAAAAAAGGAGAAGTGCCTATAAGGAACTGACCCGGTGTTAAGGGAATCAAATCTTTAGGAGCATTGGAATGCGGGGTCAACAGGCGAGAATTAACAACGCCGTCAATCAAGAGATTGCTAGAAGCTACGAGAAGTAAGGCTTCAATAAAAATCACAACAAAATGCGAAGAGAGAATTAACAAATGTAAACAAAGAATATAGAGCAAGTACATTGATTAAGACTAATAATATACCAAATATGTAAGGAAACTATGGGAGTAGAAGGCAAGAACGCCATAGGTAGCAATAATCTAGTAGCAATAAACGATGACCTTAAGTTGTAATAAGCATCAAAAGGGTTAACTAGAAGAGTAATTAAGTCAACCAGATGTATGACGCAACAAGAATATATGCGAAGATACATCGAATGTAAAGACGAGAAAAACCAAGTTTGTTCAACAACGAACAACAAAAGTGCAAAATAGTTACACAGAATACGAGAAATACGCGCAGCGAGAATATATAAAGATTTCATTGAAAAACAATCGGAGCAAACTTCGGCTACGAGTGTGGACAAGTAAGCGAGATAGGTAAACAAGACCTTGACACGAATAGTGCAACGAGATAACAAGTATAAGTAGCTGAAAATGTCAATGACCAGAACCAGTTTCTCTTGGCAAGGAGGTGAGCGACTTCCTGAATTACGGGAGCAACTCGCATGACAATAGCTGGCAGAGAGCCCGAGTTGAGATAAGGAAAACTTGTTTTGACCTTTGTCACATATAGAGGGAACGGCTTGACATTGCGTGAGTTTGTATACAAACGAGATTGCCATACAAGCAGTTGAAAATAAACAAAAGGGGTAAATACAACCAGCCAAACATTAAAGCAGAACTTTAAGTAACACACGTAATCATGCGTAGCTCGAACATGAAAAACCAATTTAAAGACCGAAAAAACAGAACAATTAATCAATTTAACATAATTTTTAGGATTACAAAACTGAATCATTGCCAACAGAAAAAAGCTTAATTCTTCTGAACAACGAAGAAAGGCCGAGAAATTGAGTGAGAAATTATGCCTATGAATTATTGTCCTTGAAGTTAAAGAACCCAGATTGGCAAGCGGCTTCAAATGCTGCTTCCGAGTGTGAGGAATAGGGAAGGAGGCGGCCGCGGCCATCCTACTAAATAGCGAAAGGATTGAAATACAGCTCACAGCAAAGTGATGGTGACTGATAGCCGTGGTTTGACACAGAGCAAAGATGGTTTTCGATAAGAAGTTTAAACAATTGCCGGCTATGAGAAATGACAAAAGGCAATGAAACAAACGACTTAAGGCAAAGTGGACCTGAATTGCCACTTTGTGCGGAAATAAGGCAAAACTCATTAAATAGCTTACAGCAGTGACGTAGTTGTTTGCACTGTGACATCGTTTCGGCGAGTTGTTTTGAAATGTACCGAGACCGGAAACAAGTGTTCTCTTTTTTAGAAAATGAATTTGAATCAGTGTTAACAAAATGACATTGCGAGTTAGTTTGAAGACTGGGACGTTGGATTTGACCAGTAACAATCCAACCAAAATCGGTATCTCTGGCAACCCCGTTTGAAGATAGTTTGCGATTTTGCTTGCGAAGGCAATTCCAAAAAACGTATATTGAACAGAGGATCGGCTAACCTTAAATGAGAAGGAATATTCAAATTAGAGATATCAACAGAGTGGCTTGGAGTATCCTCTCCGATGCTCTTAAGAATAAGGCAATTAAGCTTAAGAAAATTATTTCTATGACAAGTGTCCTTTATGGTTAGTTTTGAGAACTGTAAAGCTTGTGATTTTAAGCTGTTGATGCCTGATACACCAATAGAAGTGGAGTTTACTGATAGGCCCAGTTTTTTATCAAAGAGTTGGAAACAAAATCATGGGTTGCCGCTGAATCAATAAGACCCCTTGTGCGGACCCAGTTGCCGAATTTATCCTGGACTTCAATTTGAACAGTAGACAATAACACTTGAGCAATACGCAAAGACTTGGCGTTTTGAATGACAGATGAAGCATTAGGACTGCTAGCATTGTCACTTTTTTGAGAAGTGGATGCTGCTGATGACCTCGATTGATCATGACGATACAATAAAGTGTGATGCGGTTTTTCACAATGGAAACAGAGCCTGGTGGACGTACAATTTGAAGCTGAATGTTTTGATGACAGACAAAGCAATATTTATTATTAGAAACAATTTCCTTCTGTCGTCAACAGACAATTCCTTAAAGGATTTGCATGAATACAAAGCGTGAGATTTTTGCCGAGTGTGCATTTTAAGGACTTGTTGAGTGGCCTAGTATGCTCTCCTGGACGGTTGAAAGCGGTAGAATAAGTTTGCTTGTTCTCGACAGATGGGGGCTTATGACCATTTGAAGAGACAATTTGGTATCAAAGATGTTGTGACACAGGGAACTAGTTTTAGCACTTTCGCACTGAAATGAGAGTGCTGTGAGGAATTGGCACCGGCTGTTAAGAAACAAGATGAATGCTCAAATGAATATTCGTCCTTATGAGTTCGTTCGACTTCCCATGCTTTTAACGTCGAGAAGTCGAATCTAGATGTAGCGAGATAAATCAAGAAAGTGTCCCAAGTTTGGACCGGCTGCTTAAGTTGGTATAACGCTCTGACATGTAATTGCATGGAGTCTACCAAGTCTCTTAAAGAGGTGACGTCATTGGGCTTTACGGCTGGCAAGTTGAACAGGCAGCAAATGAGGCGAGCGACACACAAGCGTACGTTACCATATCTCTCTTTAAGAAGGTCAAAGGCAATGTTGTAGTTCTCTGCGCTTAAAGGCAATGATTCAACCAAGGCCTGGCCTTCCAAGGACAAACGCAAGTAATAGAACTTGTGGATATCGAGAATATTTGCGTTATCGTGGATAAGGGAGCAGAATAACTCGTAAAAGGAATTCCATTCACTTTCCTGGCCTGAAAAAAGAGGCAGGCTTATCTTTGGAAGTGAAAGTTTCGGTTTATGAATGTCTTCACGGACTGAAGCGGGTGCGAACTGGGCCGGATTGATGACCTCAGTGTCCGGTTCTGGAAAACTGCGAATCAGTTGGTGGGCATTTGCGATCCCTTCAAAGTACAAGGGTTCTACTTCATCCCGATCAGATTGAAGTTTGGGGCAAGCGGATTCGATCTCTGTTTGGATTTGGTCGTAGTAATCATAAGACCGTTCGTATAACTTTAAGCGTTGAGTTAAGACATCTAGATCACAATCGGCGGGAGTTAATTTATTAAGAAAATTTCTAAATCTGGTGAGTTGTCCTTTATAGGAAGAACGTCTAGCAATGAGAGTTTCATCCTTTTCAGTTGGCATGATGCAATGAGTAAATTGAAGTGTAACTTACGAAAATGGAGAGATTTTGAAAATGCTGTCAGGTTGGCAGCAGCAGACAGGTTGCAAGTAAGACAGGCTGGAGAAGACAGGAACGACCTCTATCACCTTCACCAGCTTTGCACAGAGAAATTATAGCTGAAAAATTCAAAATAGATATTAGTGTTTTGCAAGATATTGACAAATGGATTCTCCCGGGTTTCTGGGACCAAATTTTGGGTAGGTTTTAGCTTAGGATCAACTCTACGCAAGGGAAGATGATCAAGAAAAAAAAAGGAAGTGGGTTTCGGTATGAAGAACAAGTATGGATAGATAGATAGGACGGGAGTCCAATGTAAAACATAAACTAAAATTTGAAGTAAGTGTTCAGCCACAGTTTCTACAGTACAATGACTGTGAAACATCTAAAGTGGATAAGGATCTGCCTAATTTTGATTCTATTTAGAGAGATAAAGCGAAAAAAAGAAATTGTTTATTTTACAAGTATAGAATATAGAAACTTAACATTGCTTAGTTTGGAATTTAATTAGAGTTGAGAACAACAATTTTTTTATAAAATGTGAAGGTCTCAGACCTAATAATAAGAGTTTTACAATTTATGAACAATATTAAGGTTTCAAACTTGCTACAAGCACTAAACCTATACATAGGTTTTAAAATGTGCTTAAAATTAAGAACTTTAATGTTTATAGAAACAATTATGAAGCAATCATAACTTTGATGATTAAATCAGGTACAATGTAGGCGCTTTTAGAATCCCTTTATGGTAATCTTAAAGGCTATGAACAAACATTAAATTCAAAATTATAATAACAAAAAAGGGGAAAATTAGGAAGAAGTTTCTATAACTTCATATATTTAAACAGGAAACACGAGAATTTTTTTAAATAAAAAAATAGGGCAAGTCACCCTTTCGTGAAACTTGGAGAGAAAAATTAGTTAACTCACTTGTGAGTAGAAAGAATAGAATTCCCTAGTTAGAAGGGAAAAACAATATGTTTTTAAATGTGTGCTAGACACAATTTTATGCAGAATTAAGTTATGAGAAACGTACAATTGTAGGAGGGCACTTGCTAGCAAGCGAGGCCTCATCGAAATAGACATAAACTTATAATGTAATTAGATTGTGTTAGTAAGGTATTTGGAAAGGAAGAAATGGGAACTTTGGGAAAAAGTCTTGGCCAAATTTATTGCTCTCATTCAAACGCGACGCAGTTGGTAGTTGAACGGGCACTGTTTTACACTATAGTTTAGTGATGGGTTTTCAAAGTTCACTATTGCGGCACAGAAAGTTTGTAAAGAGGAAAGTTATTGTTGGAGATCACTAGTTGAATTGCATTAGAAAGTTGATGTATTGCAGTTGAATGATGAGGTAATTTTCCCACGGAGGCAAGCAAATTAGGTGTTAACCAGCAGTTTATGTAACGTAAATTTCTCAGTTAGGAAAGGCATCTCCATAATTGAGTGGAAAATATTCGATTACTTAACTTGTAGAAAGATCACTTGACGTTAGAACGTTCTGGAGTTTTAATGACCGTTGCATGGGGCAGTAAGTTCCCACGGGGGAAAAACGCTATGTTTAATAGACAGTGATTAGTTTAAGGGGAAATATAATCGCCTATCTTCACAATGTTAAATTTAAGGTACATTTTCTTGGTAACCATGCTAGCTACATAGCTCAAATTTTTACATTGTACAAACAAGGGAAATATACATATACTGAAACAATATTATTTTTCTACCATGAATAATGAGGGACATACATATGATTTTTGACAAAGAATTTTTTAATCACCGTTTTCTGATATATTATCAGCTATAATATTTTTTGTAAGGAACATATACACATAAGTGTTTCAGTGTATATAAATCACTTCAATGAACTCCTACTCAAAGTTTCATGGTTCTAGGCCTAGCATAAGTTGAGAAAATGTTCCCTGAACACAAAAAAAGTAAACTTACGTGAAATTGAGTTCAAAGTTAAAACATCCCTGCTCCATAGCTTGGATCGTCTTCATCATCTCCGAAGTCACCATGAAGTCTTCTATTGGCACTTCTTATGGCCTGTCTTGCCTTTTTAGCAAAGGTTCGTTCAGCATTATCTGCATTTTGTAGTCTAACTTGATCTAGGGTGAACATTGCGTGCACTGTTCGGTTGCCAGGATGCAATCCCAACATCTCTAGAACTTGGCATTTAGTGATATTCCCCTGGTTAAAAGACGCCACAGCATCGTAAACACCAAAATGAAGCGTGTTTATACCTACAAAGACTGTTTTAGGTAGACGATTCCATATTACACTATTGATACACTCGTTGGGGTTCTGGGTTTTCCCGTGAAGACATTTCTTGAGGAGGTTTTTATCAGCCAAGTCAGTGAAAATAGGTTTGATTTCCTTCATTATTACTGCTGGTAAGCTACGTTGATGATTGTAGGTCTTTCCAGTTATTTTCACTTTATTATATTTACACCAGCTGTCTTGACCTTCAGGACATAATCCATGCTGGGGAGCCTCATTTGTGGCGGCAGTGTGATAATACAGAGCCCATACAGCTTTCCGCATTGCTTCAAAGTTGCCTGTATTTTGTCTGATGGCTAGTCCATAACAATTCTGAATGTGGTCAATTACTGCATCAGTCAGCCTCCCTCTTCCACCTAATGTCTTTCCATCGCCTAGTTTCTTTCCTTTTGAAGCTGTCTTAAATCGTCTAAGTCTAGTGCCCATTCTCTTTTGTACATGTCCCACGCACTCAAGCTTGGATACGTCAACATTCCCATACGGTTTGCTTTCTAAAAGTTCCTCGAAGGCCTTGGAATCACCATCCCCTAGATAATTCATGTAACGAACGTTATACTATTGAGCAGAATGATGGAATATTTTCTTGACTCCAGCAACTTCCATACCTCCAGACTTGCCATAATAATTGGCAATAAACTTATCAACATGTTCATTTTTCAGCCTACCAACACATCGGCAATACTTGGACATTATTGCAACATCAATTACCTTCCCTGTATCTCCGCTGGTAGCTGTGACAACACCATTGTTGGAGGTGTGCCCTCTTTTTTGCCAGGTACCGTCAATGGCTACTGTGAGGTCCCGGTCGTCATTGTTGTCCTGGACTGCTTCTTCCACGGCTTCCTGCATAGATTTCTGAGCTACGTCCTCAGCTGCAAACCCCAAGGCACTATTATATGGTCCAAATTTGGATTGAGGGCGGGGAAGATTCAACACACCACACAGCATGTCAGCTGCTGACTTGCCTTTACCGATTGCACGTAATCCATACACTAGTCTAATATTTACACTGTAAAGATCAATATCATTCACATTCACTGAAACGGAATTAAAAAACTGTGTACTGTATTTACAATCACTACAGATTAAATTGAACTGAGCAGCCAGGCCAATGTGAGAATCAACTTTCTAGTCATGCTCTAACTTCTAAGCTGACTTTAAAACCTGAAAATTTAGTACTTCTTGTACAAATTAACTGAGAATGCTTTCTCACACCGTGGGATTCTTGTTAAGGGGAAATGGAATCAGGTTTTCGATGAAATTATAAAAAAATTGCCAATGTTTATTCCCCTTTAAAATGGTGTATTGCACATTGCTCTACTATAATTATGTTAAATTTCCATATTTCTGAGATGGGTTTGGTGTTATTCTGTTCGCCATCTATTATGGATGGCTATATATCTGTCAAAGTTTTCCAGTGGGACCTATATGTGGTGTGGTAAATATATTGTTTCCAAGTTTGCCAACCTGTATTTAATGTTTATTTGATTCCAGTTATTATTCTTTGATCTTCATGTTTGCATACGTGCATCACATGCGAGTTGTGTTTGTAAAGTGTTTTTGTCTAGTTCCTCTTTGAGAAAATGCCTAGGGCTAGTGGAAAGTTATTCAAGAAGCGTGTGAATTGGCAGAGGAAACTATTACAAAATCTACAAGCAATTAGTGTCGTGTCGACAACTTCTGCTCCGTTAGGCGCGGGAAAATCTCTTCCTAACCTCAATGCTCAACTTACTCCCAGCGAGAATGCTCTTCCTTCCACAGCTGGCAGTGTTTCTCGTAGGAAGTTGAAGGACATTGAACAGAAGTATAATTCGTTGGATAAAGGAAAGGAAGCGTTTGAATTGATTGATATACCTATATTGTCGGAAGTACTTCAAAATAATGTCTGCTGTAAACATTGCTCTGGTGGAATAAATATTGGCAATTTTTTTATATAATTTCATCGAAAACCTGATTCCATTTCCCCTTAACAAGAATCCCACGGTGTGAGAAAGCATTCTCAGTTAATTTGTACAAGAAGTACTAAATTTTCAGGTTTTAAAGTCAGCTTAGAAGTTAGAGCATGACTAGAAAAATCCCTCGAAGATGGTTATTCCATAATAGTTAGCAATTTTTCACACTGTCTATAAAATTGTATTAAAATCCATTAAAACAGTTTAAACTCTTTAGAGATTAGTACTTAGCTCATTTTGTAGAGTAGGCGATGGTTCCTGGAGACCGTTGGTCTAAGATGTAGACATGGCGTCAAATTTAAAATGTCTCTCGAGCACAGGAGACAAGCTCTTGAGAGAGCCCCAACTGTATGTATGACGTCTGACGCACAAGTGAGAGCAGTGATAGGGCGAGACCTCCCTGAAGCCTTGACGGCTGTTCAACAACTACAGAGCGAGTGAACCACGCACGGAGAGAGGTAGGCGGGTGAGGGGGTAGGGGAAGGAAACAAAAGAGGTTATACAAACATGAAAAGTATTACAAACACAAAATCTCTTATGTAAGTAAAGCTTCTTCACGGAGTAGTTGGCTAGCGATAATGACGAAGCCTGGTGTATTGATGAGAAGTCTTCTTGACTTGAGGCGATCGAAGAACTTCAAAGGGTAACTGCAAGGTGCGGCTAGGCTGGTTCCGCAGGATATGCGCCTCTGGAACAAACCATGAACAAGTGTACGGGGCAAACAGAATGTAAAAGTTCGCTGTTGGTGTCTGCGGGAAGGAAACCTAAATAAATGAATTAATATAAAAGAATAAAGAGCAGCAAAAGCCAACTCTGCATGACCGTGTATTTCGAGAAATACACCATGTGTAACTTTAATAAAAAGTACACAGTCCTCACAATCGAAAAACGTCCACAAAATTCACTAAAAACGATCTTGAATGCACACTCAACTGCCGTCTACATGTGCGCCGCACATATCAACACCTTTTAACGACCGACATTCTCCCATCACAAAGTCCACACATTAACAGCAATAAGCGTTTATCTGGGCTCATAACCTGTCATAAATAATTAGTAAAACGTGTTTACTATGCAGTCCTAAACTCCGAATTGATGGGAGAAGAAACAAACACTGACATCCATTGGTCACAACAGGAAGTAGACAGTTATATTCAGACACTGCCAGCTGCCAGTGATCCAGAAAAGTACATTTGACTTGTATGGTATACAAAAACAAAAGAAGAACACTGAGAAATACAAAACAAAATAAATACACTATGAGAATTTGTGAATGCAAACTCTCAGCAAATAGCCTGTTCATTATTATCATTATCATTGCGGGAAAAAGACCGGGATGTTACGTCCATTATACGGTACTGTACTCAGGGGCGGTTCGACCTTGTACATCTAGGGGGGCGTGAGAATTTAAAATTTGCCGACTGGCTGTTTATAATTGCCGACTATACGTTTAAAAACTGAGCAACGGGAGGGAGTGGGGGATGGGGGAGAGGGAGGGGGGCAAACGACACGAGACAAATATAATTAATTAATGGCTTTCATTTAAAATGTATTTTATTAGTTCCAGAATTTTGAATCGCAGGAAAATTTGATAAATGAACAAAATAAGTGTTTAAATATTACAAGAATTAAAGAAAATCTAGTTATTCTTTCTAAAACCGTACTCTACGATGTTTTAACAAGGACTTCTTTTCCACTATCTCCGTAATCTCAATGTCGTCGACCTTATCTTTCGTTGAAAACAACATCATGACGGAGTCTAAGCAGTCGTCACCCATCGATGTCCGCAAATGATTGTAAATGAGCTTCAACTTGCTGAAGGACCGTTCGGAGGAAGCAAAAGACACTGGGGATGTTAAAATCAGTCGAACTACTTGTAAGCCACAGTAACTTTTGCGTTTTCTTTAAAAGATGAGCACTGTTTACCGGTATCGAGCAGGATTTCAAGCTAAGCCAGCACAAGCTCTTCATCGTGAAGGATGATTTTCGAGTGTGATTGCTTTATAGATCGGACGCGCTCGATGGTGCAGTTTTTTCTATCAGCGGGTATCTTGATAATTATGTGGAATGGCTCTAGCAAACAAATTAGTTTTGCGAGATTGTCTTGCACGCTTGTAGTAAGTACATCCACATCCTTTCTGTATAATGTAAGAAAAGAAATTTCTGGTGTCGTTTCAGCATGCACGTCATACTTCTGTGCAAGTCGCCGGGTCCTGTGGTGCTTTAAGAAGTCTTCCTCCGCATTTACTTGCATAATTTTCGCTAATCACGATGCACTCTTTATTAATGCGTCCATCTTGCCGTCGTCGTTGATATCTTCAAAAGACTTCAAAGCGCGCTGAATCAGCTGCATCGCGTCTACTACATTCAGCTCCTCCGCTTCTGAATGCTCGGTTACGTTCTTAATTTTAAACATGATGTTTTTGGTGAAGTAGAAACAACTCTCATCGATTCGGCGCGCGCAGTCCACCTTGTTTTTGATAAATTCTTAAGTTGAAGTGAATGTTCAATTTTATCCAGCTCTTTCTGCAAGCTTAAATGTCGTTTCGTGCTACCCGAAAAAACCTACAATGCTTCAAGAGTGTCAAAAAACTTTCGTATAAGTGCGCTAGCATTACAAGCTGTCTCTACGAAAATGTTTAACCTGCGAGCGTGGCATCGAACGTACGGAATATATATTTTGCACTTCTCTGATAGCTTTTTCTGAGTGCCGTTGTATATGCTAGACATGTTACTAGCAAAGTCGTACGATTGAAACGCTAGTTTATCGAGTGGAAGTAAAAGTTCTTTTGAATTTAAAATTAAAAATATTTTTTCAGCCAACTCCTCTCCAGTCTTTTTTGTTAAAACAGCGTCTATTTTTAAAAGACGCTCCACAGGAACGAGCTCTTCATCTTTTTCGACGACGTATCGGATATTCAACGCGAGGAGGTCTTTATGTGACATATCGGGAGTAGTATCTGCTATAACGGAGAACATACCGACGTTCTTGATCTCTTCTGCAATTATTTCACGAGTTTTCCCTCCAAGTAGACGGATGAATTCATTTTGAGAGTACTTGCTCATATACGTAACGTACTGCTTCCGCGTATTCACTTCTTCCAACCACCTATTCATGACCGGACTATGCCGTGAAAGTAACTTCACAATTTGCGTGAAGTTTCCATTATCTTGAGTGATTCCATCCTCGTGACCTCGGAAAGCCAAACCTTGCCGACAAAGGGTTCTTGCAGTGTCAATAAGTATCTGGATAACTTTTTAGTGGAACTCCTTTTCTTGTTCTTCCTCAATTCTGATCGTCCGTAAATGTTTATCAAGGAGAACGTCTACGTGGCCTTGTGCATTGACAAAGTGACACAAATCTGTCATAGCTGCTTGATGAGCTTCTGAAGTGAAGTGTTCTTGTAATTTTCCCTTGATCTTCTTTCCGCGACTTTTCAATTTGAGCCACTGACGTACTCCAGCGTGCGACCATTCTTCACTTGCGGACGCCCTTCCTCGTCCGTTTGGAAATAAGCCACAGGCAAAACAAAACACCGCGTCTTTTTCAATGCCGTACTTCAACATGGGAAAATCCGTATACCAGGCCGGCTTATTTTCTGGTATGTCTGGATTTGCTGGAAATATACTAAGTTTTGTCTTGAAGGCCACAAGTGAAGTCAGGTACAGTCGTTCGTTTCCCGTGATAATTCTTTTCCGTTTTGCAGGATCGCGATTAACAGGTAAATCGCCCGCCTGAAAGGGTACTGAGTCTGCCCGCATGTTAATTTCCTCCTCTCCTGCTCGTTGAAGCAACTGACCGCCTTAATCGTGGATTCTGGATAAGCAGTCTTATCATTTCTACCATAAAAAGTTTTGTGTTCGGAATAGCGTCTTCTTTTATTGTTTTCAAAATACCTTCAACTCTTTTGAAATGCGTTATATACTCACTAACTTGGTCAGAAAAAACAATCCACGAAAATTCGCTACTACGCGGTGTAGGACCGTCACCACTACAACCGGCATCCGATGAAGTTCCAGCTGCTCGTAACTTGCGAACGTCAGATGTGTTGGGGGATAGTGGTGGTTCGCGATGAGCAACGGTGGTCAATGGCTCAACGGTAGACGATGGCTCAACGGTAGATGATGGCTAACGATGGGCGATGGCTCAACGATGGACGATGGCTCAACGGTAGGTGATGCCTCAACGGTAGATTTTGATTTTAATTTTACCTTAGCTACCCGATGGGCATTAAGTTCAACCCTTTGAAGACGTCGAGCGTCGCAGGGGTGCTTTTCCGAATATTCGTTCCATCGACAAAGTTACTTCGACTTGTCTCCTCCACCCCACCCCGGTTTTCTTGTCACTGGGTTTTAAAACACCCTGTAAGTTTTATTTAAATAAAAAAGATCGTTTAAAAGAGAACAACTCACCCCCCCCCCCCCACAAAGGTAGACTTTTATGGATTTATCGGGTATTTTTTCTTGATAACACAATAAAATATAAACATGACTAAAAATATGCATGTATTTATTGTATTATTATTACGTACGTTTCATGGGTATGCGATGCTCGTGAAAATGTTCCGTGACGGCGAAAACTCACGTCCCACTGCCACTGTATTTGCACCTACAGGGTCTTTCACTCAAAGTGCGGCCGGCAGCGCGGCGCGTAGAGGCAGCTCACTGAGCTTAGGGTCGAGAGTCCGAAGCATCAATCCAACAGCACTTCCTTCCTTATCTTAATTATGACATATGCTGTGACAGCAGCGTGCTGCGATATGCTCGTCTAACCTTTATAGCTACACGTTCTACCTAGAGCGCTGGGCCGGCCGCACTTTGAGTGAAAGACCCTGTAGTTATCACTGTAAAAGTTGCTGTTTCAGGAACGACTGCTTTCGCTCATTCTCAGTGACCACTGCACTGATCATATTGAGCACTCCACCCCTTGAGGAACCTAGGAACCATAAACCTGTCAATTTTGTCACAATAGCGCGGATATGTGAGGACGCGCCGAGACAAGCGGTAGCAGGTCATAACATTCCTCCGACAACATCGCAATGAGTTGGCTTGACCTGAAGTTATCAATGCGCTCACCAACACCTTTTGTCTAGCCACATGGCACAGATGCTGGGCTCCCTTCGCTGTGAAGTTAAGTCGCTCTGCATAATGAATGCGGGGTATTACTCCCACCCAGGAACGTGCCGATGAGTTCATCCCTTGCCCTTGGTCCCATATTGCTCATCTGTCATTCTTTCTTCAGTTTCCATACACAGAAACGAAATGGCAAGTGGCAGTAGGTGCACCGAGGACTGGAAGTGAAACTTTTAAAATGGTTATTTTGCCGACTCTTCCTCTTGCCACACTGGGCTATTGCCTGGCTGCACGAAATTATTGCATCGTCCGTTTGTGTTGACTCTCGGTAAAAATGCTGACTGTCAGTATAATAATTTTTTTTAAGACATCGGACCAAATCTTATATGGCCATGCCCCGTTTTGCTTTTTTAAATGCTGTTTTGGGAAATGTTACGACTTCTTCAGGTTTTGCCGACTGTCGACTGATGTCGTATTTGCCGACTGAGAAAATACCTGAGGGGGGTGAGACACCCCCCCCCAACCCCCCCTCTCGAACCGCCCCTGACTGTACTACTTATCATACGCACTACCACCATCACCACCGCAAAGAGTTATATACCGTATTTTTCTTTTTTTCTGTTAGTTTAAGTATCATGTACCAGGTCTATAGTAGTATTCATTATCATCCATATAACAAATAAATCAGCCGGGCACTACTGCTAGTAGACTATATATTGCATATACGACTTCTCTAATAATGTATCACTTTAGGGCCATTCTTCACGAGCGGGGAAAACGCCGCGTTTCGCCCGCCTCCTACCGCGCCATCGGACAGAACCTACAGTAATGAATTGGTCTGTCTACACGAGAGTTTTGCCGGTCGCGGGAGGAGGCGTTCGAGACGCGTTGGGCGGGAACCACGCCTCTGGAGGCGTCCTGCCCGCTAGCGAAAGACCCGCGAGTTAAACTACACGTAGCGTTTTGCAAGCAGTTTACACGCGTCAGTAACCTCCCGTTGTTTACTGTGAATTCACGTTTGTTGCGCTGCTCTATGTTTGATACGGAGAATTTTATTATTGAGATCGAGAATCGGTCGCCATAAACGATTCGTTAATGTGGTATAAATCCACCGGCGCCTCTTTTTCCCATTATGTTCTTTATTAAGCATGTCATTTAACAATAAGATTCCTGCAACGCAACCGACTTACACTGTATCCATGTCCATCGCAGCACTCAATGGATAAGGGTAGACTACTTGTCTCAGTAGAAAGAATAGAATAATAGGCGCTTCTGTTCACACGCCAGGTTTTGACCGCCACGTGTAGATTGCACAATTTTGGTGCGGTCTGCTCTAGGTGGGTCACACGCCGCGTTTTGACGGTCTCATGTAGATTTAAACATTTTGGCGCGGTAGGAGGCGGGCGAAACGCGGCGTTTTACCCGCTCGTGTAGAATGGCCCTCACAGGAGTTGCCAACTGAAACACAACACGTTACCACAATCCAGCAACACCGACCCGGACTTGCCACAAAAATCCATCAACACTGACCCAGACCTGTCACAACAATCCAGCAACGCCGACCCAGACATGCCACAACAACGCAGCAATATCCAATCTGAAGACGAACGAAATAAAACAACACCAACTCGTCGACCCAGACCTATAAAAAGGTCGAATACATTGACTGACGAGGTACTCAAAACTGTAAACGATCATTTTAAGCGCCCTAAAATTGACGATCGTTTCCATATCTTTGGCAAACATATAAGTATGAAATTAAGAGAGTTACCTAAACAGCAAAGAATATTCGCCGAGAAAATCATCAACGAAACTTTATACTTGGCTGAAATGGACTGCTTAACTATCTCACACTCTGTGAGAGCTCTGATTTTCTAGTTTTTCGTCTCATTACTCTCAGCCATATACCCAAATGCAAACTCAATACACACCACAGACACAAGTTCTAATTCCAGCCACTCCAGTCAACCTCACAATGCCAATTTCAACCTCAGCCATCTGAAAATTCAGCTGCTTCCTGTGTGAGTACATTTAGTGACGAGTGAAGAAATTAACAATGACACGATTGTACAAGTGAAAGAATAATTTGTCTTTATACAAATATGTTTATTATTATTATTATTATTCAAGATTTTCATATCATGTTTCTATGTATGTAGCCTAATTGAAAGTGAGCACTGTTCACAAGAGTTCCAAATATATTTTTGTAGCCTATTTTGTATTTGTTTCTTTAAGAAATTAAAAATATATTTCTAAATTTAAAGAAAAGTATTTATGTCTTACCTTCAAATATTCGCATCGTTAAGTTTGATGCAATTCATTACAGGTTTCAGGAATAATACACTGAAGAAAATGGAAATTGCAACACCATGAAGGCATTGGTCGTTTGTGTTGATTTTCAAGATATGGAACGATGCCATGTAGGTATGTAAACGATCGAAGTTTCAGACCCATTGGATTGTTGCTACAGGTCTCCCCACGTGATTGGTCGCGGGGGAATCAACTCCAGTATACGGACTCTGGTGTAGCGTAGTTGACTTGCGGTCTGTGTAGCGAAGTGACCCCCGTCAAACATGCCTCGACGACAGAGAAGAGCACGCTATCAATAACTGTCGCCGTTTGAGAGGGCTCGGATAATTGGGCTGTGTGAGGCTGGATTATCGCTTAGGACTGTCGCTGCACGTGTTGGCCGACAGGCATCTACGGTACAACGTGTATGGCAGCAGTGGTAAAATGAAGGTACCCACAATCGTAGACCTGGCCCAGCGCGACAGACAACTGTGAGAGAGGATCGCCGCATCATCCGGATGGCCCGAATGGAACCCCATGCAACAGCAGCGCAAATTCGAGCAGGTGTGGCACCCCACGTTACACAACAAACATTTGGTAATCGCCTGCGTGCAGCTGGCTTACGATCCCGTGTCCCTGCACAGGGTGTTCCATTGACCCCACAACAGCGACGTGTAAGGCTGGCCTGGTGTCGAGAATGATCGACGTGGGCCGACGAATGGCATAGGGTCGTCTTTAGTGATGAATCACGCTTCTGTCTTGCCCGCAGTGATCGCCGGAATCGTGTGCGCCGACGTACCGGGGAGAGGGGCCGCCCAGACCTTATTGTCGAGAGGCACACAGGGCCAACACCAAGCATTATGGTCTGGGGCGCTATTGGCTTTAATGCGAAATCACTATTAGTGCTTGTTGAGGGTACTATGACTGCTCGACAGTACGTTGATAGGGTACTCAATCCGTTGGTTGTCCCTACGATGGTGAACATTGCTAATGGGATGTTTCAGCAGGATAATGCCCGGGTTCACATTGCACGCATCTCCAGAGAAGCTCTCCAAGACATCACAACCTTAGAATGGCCCGCCATGGGTCGACAACTGGCCAACCGTCCTCAGCCACCCACATCTCTGGAACAACTGACCCGTGCAGTGCAGCAAGCATGGGCCACAATTCCTCAGGAAGCGATCCAGGGCCTTATTGACTCCATGCCTCGCCGAATTCATCAATGTATTGCAGCTCGTGGTGGGCACATCCTGTATTGATTGTTGTCCAAACTTGCGGTCAGAGGGACCTGAAAGTGTAATTATCGAATCACAACCGAACACTCGCCCTGCATGTTCAATTGCAGCAATGTAGCACAACTCCTTCTGGGTGTTGCAATTTCCATTTTCTTCAGTGTATAACTGGGAGCCTGTGGCGATATTCTTGTAGAATATTTCAGATCTTCGTATGACCGACCAGTGGCTAAATATTGTAAGGTAGCAGACATTATCTCATGAGGAGTTATAGCTTGTATCATCACAGTATCCTCTTTCTGTATAAACGGAGTAACCAATGATAGAAAGTGTAGGTAAGTCTCCTCATCCATTTATAAATAATTGTGCCAATCTTTCAGTACGAAGCGTAACTCATTTAATAAATTTATGTGTGAATATTGCTTTCTCTGTAGAAGCCAATCTTTAGACCACACACTGCGTGTCTTCTTTTGCTTTTTAATTATACACAAACATAGGCCCAACACCGCTAGTACGTCGTCGTCGTCCGTCGATGACATGTTGCCTTGAATGTCTGATGAGAACTGTTGATCGACGCAGTTATCTGTACCGTGTGGATGCTATAGGGCTTTCAGTTTAACTGCGCAGTTCATCGTTGCAGTTAAATAGCACAGTTATATCGTAACGTGTGTAGCCGCTTTTAAGGTATGAGGATTGTAGTGGTCTTGCTTGTAGTAGCTTGAAGACGCACTAGGTTTAGGAGCGAAAGACACTTGACGTTGATAACTAGTGGAAGCTCGTTCACTTTGAGTTGAAAGTGCGGCTAACAATTGACATCTGCTATTGACGAAAGCGACTAGATGCTCGAAGGAATATTCGATATTGTGAGCGAGCTCAACTTCCCACGCCTTTAAAGTGGCTAAGTCGAAACTGGATGTGGCGAGATATCCCAATGCTGGGTGGTCTGATTAAGTTGGTACAGAGCCCTGAAATGAAGTTGCATGGTATCCATGAGATCTCTTAAAGAAGTGACATCATTACGAAGAGCAGCTGGCAAATTAAAAAGTGCTCTCATATGATGCTGAATGCGAAGACGAGTATTGCCAACACCGCCTAAAAGGAAGGCCGTGCAATATGATTTATGACGTCATAGCCTTCCGGCCATCAGCGAGCGTGCTACCCAGCGCTGCAGCTATGAACAAGCTGGGAAGAAACAAGAATCTTTATCAAATTTTGTTCTACAGACGTGAATGAATAAATAAATAACGAAACCATAAATGAAACATAGTCAGAAGTTGATGAGATAGATACATTACACTAATAAATCGACTTTTTCGATCATACTCGATAGGTATGTATTTCGAACCTTGCGCGTGTGAACCGAAGACACCCTTGTCCAAGCAATAAATGCAATATATAGAAGTATTCAATAGAATGCATGTGAGATTTTCGAAGTGAAATGCCATGTCCTGTGGTTCGGATTCCACGTAAAAAGGAGGGCCCGTGGCTCATGATCTCGAGATTAACGGTCACGTTAAACTACAAGCTTCCTTCCTTCCTTCAATAGAATATTTGAAAAATATTCACCCCATTTTAACGTGAAATGTTGACTACGCAACGGAAAGAAAAGACACATACAGACACAAATAACCAATTATTCTGTAACAGTTAAAATAGAAATTTGTAACGATCCAGCGTGTGACCCGCACACATGTGTCCACCATGACCATCAACAGACGCCTGAGTGACAGGAATTTGCGCTCGCGCCGCCCGTGACTCCGCTTACCACTCACGCCTGTTCACCGTCAAGTCAGATATTACAGTGGTTCTGCGCTCGAGCAACGTGGAACTGTGCTGACTGGGGACGTATAGTCTTTAGTGACGAGTCCCGTTTCCAACGGTGCCCTGACGAAAACCGCAGACGTGTTTGGAGACGTCCAGGCCAGCGTGGAGATCCTGCCTTGACTATCGCACGCCACACAGTCCCACAACAGGGGGTGATGGTCCGGGGTGCCATCTCCTTTGATAGCCGGGCCCCTCTGGTAGTCATTCCTGGCACTCTGACAGCACAGCGGTATGTTGATGACATTCTACGTCTGGTTGTGTTACCGTTCCTTCAGCGACATCCAGGCCTTACTTTCCAACATGATAATGTCCGGTTACACATGGCACGTGTTGCTATGGACTGTCTTCAAACTTGCCCTATCTTTCCTTGGCCAGTTCGGTCGCCTGCTCTCTCTCCCATAGAGCACATTTGGGACGTCATGGGAAGGTGATTGCGAACATCCCGGAATTGTTAGTTATTGTTGTTTTAAGGGGCAGAACTACGAGGTAACATCCCGGAATGTCGCCGATTTAGCCCAAAAGTTGGAGACCATTTGGCACGAAATTCCGCCGGACACCATCCGGGAACTGTATCAGTCTATGCCACGTCGAGTGACAGCTTGCATCCAGGCCAGGGGTGGACCAACACCTTAGTGTCGTCCTCACTTTGTAACGCTCTAACTCTGCAATAAAGCAATCGATTGTTCTGCACTTTTTATCGTTTGTTTTTCTCTCTGTTCCTCACATCCACCGATTTTTATCGCCATCGGACAATTCCTTCCTGGTGCGTCGTTTTAGGTAGATTTCATTAGAAAGCTAACTATTGCAATGGGTCCCATGTTTCGACTTCCGGAAAATTTCGACATATCTTCGCGTTTCACATCCCCCAGACCCCAAAACCACCGTCAGTTCAAAAGTTTATATATAATTTATGTATATATATATATGTATATATATATATATATATATGTATATCAGTTTCTTGTGGACACGATAACTGCCGTAATTTCACACCAATTACTTCGAATTTTTTACCGAAGATGTATACCTATAAAATCTCGGTCGAGTTCGTTACTGGGCTAAATCGGTCGAAGGGGGTGAAAATGGGGGGCATTTTTCGAAAAAGTGAAATTTCGCTATAACTCTCTTAATACGTGCAATATCGAATCCATTCAAAGTTCATAATATGTGTCGGATAAGTGCCAAAAATATTTGTCAAATAAGTTTTTTGATAGCACCAACCATTGACCAAAGGGGTGGAAAAAAGTGGGTTTTTCGGGAAACATTAATCATATCTCTCTTAATAGGCACAATATCAAACCGTACAAAATGGACAATATTCCCCTAATAATTACCTAAAACTTTTGTCTGAAAGAATTTTTGATATGACCCACCATTACGCCAATGGACGAGAAAAATGATTTCGGAATTATAAGAAACTGCCAAGAGCTATCAGTGGTTGCCATGGCAACACTACTAAATTGATGAGGCATGGGCCATCAGACGTTGCAATGACAACGCACTTGCACGAGATCAGATTCAGTATTTCCATCTGATTAAGTGGTTGGTTGGTTGTTTCTTAAGTTTAGGGGCTGCGACAACGCGGTCATGTAGCCCCGTGTACTTTGGGTGTGTGTAGAATCTGTCTGATAACCGGTGTTAATTGAGATGACTGTATTAGTGTGTGTTATCTGTTTGTTAATTTAAGTACTGCAACTAACAATTTTTCAGATAGTTCCTACTTTTGCCGCCAAGCGCCACTGTCAACGACTACGAGGCCAAGTTCAGAACTGAGCTACTAGACGCCGCCGCAGTCGGCTCTTGGCAACGAACATAGAAACCTAAGAGCGTTGTATACATTCTTAACCTATCCAATTTAGCTTCACACAGGTGCAATTAGTGGAACGATCTTTAACATGCCATAAATCTATGACATGGGACCGCCGGCTTTACTTCCCCTCCGATGGAAGGGATATTTAACACTCTTAAAAAATCCGACGGCTTCGGCCGGGTTTGAACCCGGTATCTTGGGCATAGAAGCTCAGCACGCTACCGACTACGCCACCGAAGCCGCCTGGCAAAGTGGGAAGCGGCTTCGGTGACGTAACTGGTAGCATGCTGAATGTCTATGCCCAATGTCGCGGTTTCAAAGCCGGCCGAAGTCGTCGGATTTTCTAAGAGCACTAGAATCCCTCAGTATGCTTTCCTTTGGAGGGGAAGTTCCAACGTTCGTTGCGAGTTGATGGTTGGGGTGGCATCTAGTAGCCAAGTTCACAGCTAGGTGTCGTTGACGGTAGTACCTGGTAGCAACATTAGGAACTACTGCTTGAAATTGACCGTCTGCAGTACTTACATGAATTAAGACTAATACAGCCATTACAATTCACACCGTGTATCAGACAGATTCTACACTCACCCAAAGTACACGGGGTTAGATGACCGCGTTGTCGCAGCCCCTAAACTGAGGAACCAACCAGAGGTAGATTTCATTAGAAAGCTAACTATTGCAATGGGTACCATGTTTCGACTTCCGGAAAATTTCGACATATCTTCGCGTTTCACATCCCCCAGACCCCAAAACCACCGTCAGTTCAAAAGTTATATATATATAATTTATGTATGTATATGTATATCAGTTTATTGTGGACACGATAACTGCCGTAATTTTGTACCAATCACTTTGAATTTTTTACCGAATACGTATACCTATAAAATCTCGGTCGAGTTCGTTACTGGGCTAAATCGGTCGTTGGGGGGTGAAAATGGGGGGCTTTTTTTTCGAAAAAGTGAAATATTGTTATAACTCTCTTAATATGTGAAATATCGAATCCGTTCAACATTCATACTATGTGTCGGATAAAGCCCAAAAATGTATGTTTGAAGAGTTTTTTTTATAGCACCAACCATTGACCAAAGGGGTGGGAAAAAGTGGGTTTTTCGGGAAACATTAATCATATCTCTCTTAATAGGCACAATATCAAAACCGTACAAAATGGACAATATTCCCATAATAATTACCTAAAACGTTTGTCTGAAAGAATTTTTGATATAACCCACCATTATGCCAAGGGATGAGAAAAATAATTTCGGAATTATAAGAAAATGCCAAGACCTATCAGTGGTTGCCATGGCAACACTACTAAATTGATGAGGGATGAGCCATCAGACGTTGCCAAGATAACGCACTTGCACGAGATCAGATTCAGATTTCCATCTAAGTGTGAAGCGGCTTCGGTGACGTAACTGGTAGCATGCTGAATGTTTATGCCCAAGGTCGCGAGTTCAAAGCCGGCCGAAGTCGTCGGATTTTCTAAGAGCGCCAAAAATCCCTCAGTATGCTTTCCTTTGGAGGGGAAGTTCCAACGTTCGTTGCGAGTTGCTGGTTGCGGTGGCATCTAGTAGCCAAGTTCACAGCTAGGTGTCGTTGACGGTAGTACCTGGTAGCAACATTAGTAACTACTGCTTGAAATTGACCGTCTGCAGTCCTTACCTGAATTACAGACTAATACAGCCATCCCAAAGTACACGGGGTTACATGACCGCGTTGTCGCAGCCCCTAAACTGAGGAACCAACCAAAATCTCTGCGGTAGATATAATTTTGCGTGAAGAAGTAACAGACCGTTACATAGTTGCACATCAGTGTCGAAACCTTGCATAAGGATAGTGTGACCACAAGTATAAAAATGGACCCCAAATGACAAGAAGGTTACCGTTCCCATAAGACAATAAAATGTTTAAAATAAGCATAAAATGACGAAAAACAAAGTTAATTAAGCTCCAATTATAAAATACCTTCTCGCATTAAATGAGGTCTGATCCTTCTACGAAAATCTGCATATTCTGCCTATTTTCGCCTATCCCCAAGTTTGTCCGGTGAAATCTACCTCCGCCTTCCGGCGTGCCGAGAGGACTTTTTTTATATTTTGGTTGTTATAGAGAGTACTTTGCTTGGGACGGATAGTAAGGTAATACCTCTCCAGTTGTTACAATTCGTCAAGTCACCCTTCTTTGGGATTTTAACAATCACACCTTCCTCCATTCCGCAGGCAGTTTCTCTTCCAACCAGATCTTTTCCATCAATGGCTTCAGGATATTAGCTGTGGTGTCATTGTCTATCTTGAGGACATCTGGCGAAATGCTGCACGGTGCCTACAGGCTCCTGACCTAAAGTCCTATTCTTTCTGCCAGCGCATTTCACTAATCCCAACCAAATCCAACCTCATCCTATCCATTTCTAAGTTTACTAACCTTCCTCTGCCAATCAGACTTCTAACATTTCACGCTCCGATCCGTAGAATATCAGATTTCCTCTTGGTCAATTCTGTGATGTCAACGTCCTCCCGTGCAGTCCCCACCCGGAGATCAGAATGGGGGACTAGTTTACCGGTACGGTACCTCTGGAATGAAATTTTACAAGAAATGAGGCCATCGTCACATGTAATTATGCATATGGAGGTGCATTTTCCCGGGAAGAACATTGTGGCTGTCAATGGCGTAGCCAGGGGGGGGGGGCAGACTCCCCCCCCCCCCCCCCTTTGGATTGTGATTTGTGTCTGTTTCACCACCGCACCGGCTACTTGGTGATGTACAGTTGTCGCCTTTCGACCCGGCTCCACATTTGAGGCTAGATACGTATTCATGACAACCTACTGTATATCCACAGTCTACCTACACAGTCGCGAAGCTTGGCTTATATCTTTCTACCGCCGCGCGCCGCGCAGCTCGTGACAATAATCGAACGATGCTTTCACGCAGCCACCAAGCCTGTGCCGACTGCGCCGTGTTGGTGTATGTTATTGTTGCTGGATTTTAGTCCAGTCAAATTAGGATTTTTTGCTGCATTAAATCATGTAGTTCCAATTTTTTCTGGAATGTGTAGAGGGAGGTCCTCTGAACAACGCCTAATAAAGTCCCGTCGATTTCAGGTGCTGCGGGGGGCAGAGGGGGGCTCGAAGGCCCCCCTTTTTTGTTTTTGGCGCATAGCTTTCAAACGGTGCATCTTACAGAAATTTTTATACTTTACTAACTGAAAGGTAATTAAATGCTCTACAAAATGGTATATTCATTTTCACACCTGTGTGTTACCTTCTTCGAGATATGAGCTGGTGAACATGGAAAATTTGCAGAAAAATATGTAGCGCCTGACGTTTCTCGTCAAACTTGCCCTTCCAATTCGTTTGCCTTCAATTTTACAGGAAAGTTGTGAGGATGGAAGTTGTAGAGCACGAAGTTGCCTTCAAGAATATATATACTTATGCTAATTTATATTTATATCTTTAAACATTATAGCGTTTTGACGTATCGGGGTCGGTTTCTAGATTTCGCTAGTAAACTGCTCATTATTTTACTTATGTTTTCAACGGCTTTAACTCTCTGTAACTCGTTATTTATTGATTATGTAAACATAAATGGTATTTATTACCCATATAAATAATGATATATACCTAGAATGTATAAATATATATGAACGCAGTGGCGTATATATGATTGTTTTGGGGGAGCCCAATATTTCGGAATACAATTTCGTTTTTATGGGAATGAAAACATGATCAAAATCTAATAGTTTGCAGTCCAGCCCTTCGGAGTAGGCCTATACCGGTATATATATTCTGAAGAGTTCGTTAATTTTCGTTGTATATATTCTTTAAAAAATAAATTATAAATGCATATTTTATAGTTAACGCCACTGTTACCTTCTTATAATAAAAATAAATTTACTTGTTGGACAAAGAGAAACTTGAATATCTCATTCAATTGTTTAAAATGTTCATAAATTACTGACCAAATTGGGGGGGGGGGGGGGGAGGGCTGTTGGTTATAAACTGTATATGTTTGAAATGCATACATTTTTCTGTGAGACTGTACCTAGCCCGTTTAGTACGTGTTAGTGCGTAAAATGGGTCACCTGGTATGTCCCCAATTACCGGTTTTCACTGGAAATGTATGTCTGGAACCTATACACCAAGGCACAAGAAGGCCACAGTAAAATAAAAGTGACCACCTAGGAATGAGACATAGAGAGGAATAAGTAACAACCCAAACATAATTCTAATACAATCGTTTTTATTGACTATCAAACATTTCATACTGCTCACCGTCCAACTCTTCTGACTGATTGAATGGGAGCACTGTTGGTGCAAGCGCCGTGGCAATTGCCACAGACAGGTGAGCAGTGGATGCAGGCTTTCCGGCATCCACATCTCTTACCGCAGCCTGTGGCACAACGGCAAAATGTAGAATTGAGCACGATGTCAGGTGCAATAGCGGCCTTAGTCTTAATAGGAGTCAGATATCCCCATCTCCCCTTGTCCAACCCCAACGTTCAGTTTCGAGTGTTTCATTTCCAAACCACTGCTGAACCTGTAGAAACACTCTGCACGAGTGATATAGAGCAGCATCTTTTGTAGGTGGCAATGAAGACAAGTTTGCTTTCATCTTGGCTGACGATTTGACGAAGCACATGTACCTGTGAACAGAACATAATACAATAGAATATGTATTTATCAAACAGCAACGAAGTTAGTACAAGCAATACAAAATGAAATGTACCTGTGATGATTGAAGTCATGCTCGTGGAGTGGTGCCTGATACATCAGTAGGAACATTTGTTCCCCCCAGCTTCAGCGATATCTCCTGGCGAGGATGTGGAGTCATAAAAAACTTCAGCGATGCTTTTGGTTTCGTTAGGATACCGTTCGAAACATTTGATTATGGTTGCTTTACTTCCCCCAAAAATGGCAGAAGTGGAATCGCATCCAGTGAAGCCATGGATAAATAGAATGTACTGGCAGAATTGGCAAGGTCTGAAGTTGTTGGGAGGAGTACAGTCTGTCTTCTCGAACCTGAACGTTGGGGTTGGACAAGGGGAGATGGGGGATATCTGACTCCTATTAAGACCAAGGCCGGTATTGCACTTGGCAGCGTGCTCAATTCTATATTTTGCCGTTGTGCCACAGGCTGCGGTACAGGCGCGGATCTAGAGTTTGGTTTTGGGGGGGGGGGGGGGGTCAGATAATCGATCTAGAGTTTGGCTTGGGGGTGGGGGGGTTTGGAGGGGGAGGTCAGAGAATCGAAATTGTTAAGAAAAATGGTATCACTAAAAACGCAATCACAACATAACCAAACGTACAAAACCAGACCAATTTTTTGCAAGCTTCATGGATAGAAATTTGATGCGTTTAGCGCACCAAAAATATTCGTACAAATTGCAACGGCGTGTTTTGCGACTTTTACATCGAGCTTCGAGAAAAGGATCAAGGTACGTAACAGTTTCGGCAAGTCGAGTTGGTACCGACAAAGGGAGAAAGTCACAGCTTAAATTGCCAACCAAGCTTGCAGTTTGGACGTCGGCAAAAATTTTTGGTGCGAAAAAAGCCCCAGTTTCCTATCCGTGCATTACTGCGCATTCATCGTGACATCACTATAAACATCGATTAGGTAATCACAAGGTTTGCTAAACAAAATAGACGAGTTGATTTTGTTGTACAACTAATAGTTTTTATACAAGAGGTTAGAAGTTGTAAATATGTACAGTTGTAACAGAACATAATAATTCCAATAAAGATAATTCAGTATTGAATAAAATGAAAAAAAAAACTGTTTCTCAGTTAAAATTCGTTAAGTTTTATTTGTCTGGCAATTGCGTTTTCGTTTTTTGAGTTTGCAAAAAAAGTTGGTCTCCGTTTGGGGGGGGGGGGGGTCATGACCCCCGTGACCCCCCCCCCCCCCCCACCCCCCTTGAATCCGCGCCTGCTGCGGTAAGAGATGTGGATGCCGGAAAGCCGGCATCCACTGCTCACCTGTCTGTGGCAATTGCCACGGCGCTTGCACCAACAGTGCTCCCATTCAATTAGTCAGAAGAGTTGGACGGTGAGGAGAATGAAATGTTTGATAGTCAATAAAAACGATTGTATTAGAATTATGTTTGGGTTGTTACTGATTCCTCTCTATATCTCATTCCTAGGTGGTCACTTTTTTTAAACAGTGGCCTTCTTGTACCTTGGTGTATAGGTTCCAGACATACATTTACAGTAGACACCGGTAATTGGGGACATACCAGGTGACCCATTTTACGCACTAACACGTACTAAACGGGCTAGGTACAGTCTCACAGAAAAATGTATGCATTTCAAACATATACAGTTTATAACCAACACCCCCCCCCCCCCCAATTTGGTCAGTAATTTATGAACATTTTAAAAAATTGAATGACATATTCAAGTTTCTCTTTGTCCAACAAGTAAATTTATTTTTATTTTAAGAAGGTAACAGTGGCGTTAACTATAAAATAGGCATTTATAATTTATTTTTTAAAGAATATATACAACGAAAAATAACGAACTCTTCAGAATATATATATATACCGGTATACTCCGAAGGGCTGGACTGCAAACTATTAGATTTTGATCACGTTTTCATTCCCATAAAAACGAAATTGTATTCCGAAATATTGGGCTCCCCCAAAACAATCATATATACGCCACTGCGTTCATAGATATTTATACATTCTAGGTATATATCATTATTTATATGGGTAATAAATACCATTTATATTTACATAATCAATAAATAACGAGTTACAGAGAGTTAAAGCCGTTAAAAACATAAGTAAAATAATGAGCAGTTTACTAGCGAAATCTTGAAACCGACACCGATACGTCAAAACGCTATAACGTTTAAAGATATAAAGATAAATTAGCATAAGTATATATATTCTTGAAGGCAACTTCGTGCTCTACAACTTCCTTCCTCACAACTTTCCTGTAAAATGGAAGGCAAACGAATTGGAAGGGCAAGTTTGACGAGAAACGTCAGGCGCTACATATTTTCCTGCAAATTTTCCATGTTCACCAGCTCATATCTTGAAGAAGGTAACGCACAGGTGTGAAAATGAATATACCATTTTGTAGGGCATTTAATTACCTTTCAGTTAGGAGAGTATAAAAATTTCTGTAAGATGCACCGTTTGAAAGTTATGCGCCAAAACCCAAAAAGGGGGGCCTTCGAGCCCCCCTCTGCCCCCCCACGCAGCTATGCCTTCCTTTGGAGGGGAACTGAAGCCGGTGGGCCCATGTCATGTCATGGCATGTAAAAGAACCTATTACTACAATGGTAGTGTGTAGCCACAATTTGTACGCTATTTGATTAGAAACGCTTTATCAAGTTCCAACGTTCGCCTCTGGGTGTCAGTGACAGTGGCGTCTGGTAGCCAAAGTTGGAACTAATTTGAAATTGGGGAGCCTACGGGTGTTCAATTGCAATGCCCTGCTATGGTTATTTTGGTTGCAATTCAAATATAAATAATATCTATGCATTTTGAAAATTAAGACTTAAGTAAACGTAAATGATGTCATCTTAAACACGTGCCGATATTTTAATTTTCAGGTGTAGAAAATGGCTTTCAAATAATCAGAGAGCTGATTTAATGAATACAAATGTAGACTACGTTGTACAATGATATAAACTTTTTCTGGAATAATTTTGAAGTAAGCCCACATGTGTCGTCAGGATAATGCTCACAAACTTAGATGTGGTACACTGTTTGTTAATTCTCTTATCAAATACCCTGGTCTCCCACATGACTGCTGTGAAAGTACGGTACACAATTATTTGTTATTGCTGAAATTGAAATTGTATTATATTGTCAAATTCAGGAATGAAAGGTTTCAAAATCACAGAAAAAAACCGAAGTAGGCTACTTGCAATTGAGCCATTTAAGACCTTAAGATCCTTCTATACTCTCCGTTGCACAAATTATACCGGTATTTTTCTAATTAATTATAATGTTACTCAATTTTACACAAGAACTAGCTTTTGATATGGTCAAGAATTTGATAGCTATTTACAACTATACCCATACTGGTAACCCACCCCGGTTTTGCCCGGTATCTTTAACGGTTTACCCAGCGTAAGCTTGAAAGGCGCACGGACGGCAGGTCCCAGACGCAATTCAGAAAAGCCGAGGTGAACAGCGATACTACAAAAACATATACTCTTCTCTGAAGTCTTAACTCTACACGACTCTAAAGTTGATGATGGCCGCAGCTGGGGTGATAAACTCGCTCGCTACCTCGTAAACCCGCCTCGAAGCTATTAATTGATATTTCCACTGAATGGAGATTGTTGGAAAAAATGAAAACGTATAATCACTTACAGTGGGTGATGTATTAAAGAGAGAGATATGCTGTGGCGGACCTTTTTGTAGAACTTTTCATGCTGACCAATTCTTACACTTATAGTTGGCTTATATAGATATGTTTAATGGTTTATCCAGCGTAATCTAAAATGGCGCACGGACCACAGGTTTTTCTTCGACTCGATTCACTGAAATCGTTACTGCTCGGCTTCCTGTGGTCATAAATGAAAGTTTTTCCACAGAAACCTTCCTCGAGAATTCCTTTACAGAATGGTGAAAACCGCATCAAAAACCATCCAGTGGTTCTCGAAATTACCCGTTACATCCCAGAATCGAGGACTCTGTTCTATACTACAGTATGTCGAGATGCCCGCGACTTTCAGTGATACAAATACCTGAATTTATAACTAGTAAGGGCTATTAATTCTACGTAAGACTCGTTAAATACGTCATACAACTGTACCTTGGGATACTTGTAGAGGACTGAACTAATAAAAACGGAGCATTTTTTATGTTCCTGAATATATATAGATTGTGATTTAACATGACTTATGTTTAATTCAAATATCACTCAGGTGAGTTAAATTCATAAAACCCCTACAAAAGTGAAATCATCAGTTCCGAGAAAGACGCATTCAAGGCAGTTGCCAGCTTGCTGGCCGCCGCGAGAGTTAGTGTCGCTCCATCTACCACGAGGGTGCAATTTCGTAACGCAGCGAGCTTCGTGACGTGTGTATTTTACGCTGTAGTAATGCAACTCCGCCCTGCCAGGTTTGCCTATCCAACTTTTCCCCCCGCGAAATATAGCTTATTTCAAACTGAGGCTAGTGGGTAGGTTTTAGTTAGAGATAAACTCGACCCCAGGGAAGATGAAAAAAAAAGGAAGAAGTCGGTTTCGGAATGGAGAAAAAGGATGGATAGATGTGACGAGAGTCCAACATACCTCATAAAAGTAAACTTGAGTGAGTATTCAATACCAAGTGTCACTGCAAAGCCCGTGAAGCACCTAAAGTGGGTAGGGACCTGAACGCAGCTAACGGGAAACGCAGCTGGAACTTGTGCTATTTGCAAGCAAGAGGCGATCGTACCTTCCCTTCCAAG
Organism: Meconema thalassinum; assembly: GCA_946902985.2. Lineage (NCBI taxonomy): Eukaryota > Metazoa > Arthropoda > Insecta > Orthoptera > Tettigoniidae > Meconema > Meconema thalassinum. The sequence goes on from OX336388.2 coordinate 1,205,926,321, forward strand.
CCTGTATTTGGCTACTATGGGGAAGGGTGGTAGTCTGGCGAGACAAAGAATGACAGATTTACTGTATTTCCTTTCAAAGGAGTTGGGTTTAAACGAAGGTTTTGAAAGGCGCAAATAATTTGAATTCGCCTTGATAATTTTAGTTCTTGGAACTGCAGGATTTCCAGCGGATAACCGAGTACTCCCAGGAAGGATAGCGATGAAGCAGTTATAGTGCTTTTGGGAACAATTTTGTTGTTTTCTTTGAAAATTTTGGTTAAAACACCAATTGTTGCATTAAAAACAAGCCAAGCTTTTACCCAGCAAAATGCCGACTAAAAGTCTAGACAAGACGAAAAACTTGAATTTTGAGAACAAACCCTAAGTTAGAGAGAAAATCTCAACAAGCAGGAAGCTTGCGGAGCTAGCTATACTTGCTTTAAGGGCTCATTAGAATTAGCTATAGCAGCTGAAAGATGCTTTGAAAAAGATGATACTAGAAGTTTTCGTTCAAATGCAACAAGAAGCAAAACTTTTATTATTTGAGTATGTAATTTTCTTAAAGAGAGCATAAACCTATAGGAAGAATCAGGGAAGATAAGGACCTGCGTAATTTTGATTCGGTTTCAAAAGATAAAGCAGAAAAGAGAAATAATTTATTTTACAACAAGCAACGGTTAACTGAACAAAACATATAAGTTTGATTTGGGTTTGATTTAAGAACCATAAGTAAGTTTAACATACAAAGGTCTCAGACCTCATAAATACATGTTTATAATGGGTAAACTATTTTGAATAGGGTTCAAGTTTGAAACTTGCTGTAAGCACTAAAATCTGTATACGATTTTTAAAAGTTGTGCTTAAGATTAACAAATTTAAAGTTGGTACCGGTAACAATGATTATAAAAGAATTAAAGCTTTTAATAATTAGATCAGGTGCAATGCAGATACTTTTAGAAACCCTAAATGAAAATTGAAAAGGGTCATGAACAAACAATAAATTCAAAATTATAACAAAAAAGAGGAAAAATTAAGAAGAAGCTTCTTTCTTCTTCTTCTCCTTCATCTTTTCCCGCTCATGCGGGGTCGACGTTTTTGGCAAGTCTTTTCCATTTCCCTCGGTCCCAAATGGTGTTTTCGGTTAACTGCTTTTCTGCGAAGTCTTCCCGCACGCAGTCCATCCATCTTCTTCTAGGTCTGCCTCTCTCCCTCCTGCCCTCCAGCTCAAGATCCAGCACTCTTCTTCCCACCTAGGTCTCATCCCTGCGCTTAATGTGACCATACCAGAGCAACCGCCTTTCTTGAACTTTCCTTGATGCTTGGGTTACCTTGACACTTCCTCGTATGAAGCTGTTCTTGATGTGGTCTTTCCTAGTAACACCACACATCCATCTCAGCATTTTCATTTTGGCTACATCCAGCCGTTTATTTTGCGACTGTACTATTGGCCAAGTTTCTGCTCCATATAGCATGGCAAGTCTCACCACACTTTTATAGGCTCTCCCCTTTACTTGGACATTTAGTCTCCTGTCACAGAGGACACCAGACAACCTTTTCCAGTTTAACCAGGCAGCCTGAATTCGGTGGGTAATTTCCAGGTCTAGATTGCCATCGTCAGATACCGTTGATCCAAGGTACTTGAAACTATTACTTGCTTGGAGCTGATTTCCGTCCATCTTCACACTGTCATTTCCCTTTCCACCGAGGCACATGTATTCAGTCTTATTCCGGCTGATTTTAAGACCCCTGTCCTCTAATGCTTTTCTCCAGTGTTCTAGTTTAAGTTCGAGTTGTTCTTGATTAGTGCTACATAGTACAATGTCATCTGCAAATAGCATGCACCAAGGAGCAGGTTCTCTTAGGCTTTCAGAGATAACATCCATTATCAGATCAAAGATATAGGGACTCAGTGCAGATCCTTGATGGAGACCAACTTCAACTGGTATGGTTCCCGTTAGCCCTACACTGCTTCTAACTTGCGTCTTTGCCCCATGGTACATGTCCTGGATAATGCGCACATACTTCTCTGGTACTCCCTTGAATCTCATGCATCTCCATACTTCTTGACGGGGGACACGATCATAAGCCTTCTCTAGATCTATGAACACCATATGCAATTCTTTCTTCTTTTCCCTGTGTTTTTCCATGAGCTGTCTCAGAGAAAAAATGGCATCTGTGGTTCCTTTCCCTGGCATAAATCCAAACTGTTCTTCTGCTATTGTTGTCTCTTGCCTAAGCCTACCTTCAATGACTTTTTCCCAGATCTTCATAGTGTGCGACATGAGTTTTATTCCTCTGTAATTTGCACAATCCTGAATGTCCCCCTTTTCTTTATAGATGGGAATTATGGTACTCTTCCGCCATTCGTTGGGCATTATTTCCTCTTGAAATATTTGTTGGAATAGGCTCAGCAACATATCTATTCCCTCTTCTCCCAGGCATTTCCAGGCCTCTACGGGGATTTCATCGGGGCCCGTTGCTTTTCCACTTTTCATTTTCTTCATAGCAGTTACAATCTCTACCCTGCAAATGTTAGTTGTTAAATTATAATTTTAAGAAGAAGCTTCTTTAACTTCTTATATTTAAGCAGGGATCACAAGAAAAAATTTGGCAAGTTACCCTTTAGTGAAACTTGGAGAAAAAAGTTAGATAACTCACTTGTGAGTAGAAATCATTGAATTCCCTAGTTAGAAGGGAGAAACAATAGGGTTTAAAACGTGTGCTACACACGAATTTAAGCAGAGTGAAGTTATGAAAAATGGAACAATTATGGGAGGGCACTTGCTATCAAGAGACACCTCGTTGAAAGAGACCTAAATTTATGATTATATTACGTTAGTAAGGTATTTGGGAAGGAGGAAATGGGAGTTTTAGGAAAATGTCCTGGCCAGATTTATATTGCTCTCATTCGAACGCGACACGGTTGGTGGTTGAACGAGCACTGTTTTCACTATAGTCTATTGATGTAGTTGAAAGTTCACTATTGCAGCACGGAAAGTTCATAAGTAGAAAAGTTATTGCAATTATGAAAATCACTAGTTGAATTTTAGCTTGAGAGAATTTATTGCATTGTAGCGTTTATAGGTTGTAGTCGAATGCGGCGGAAAATTTCCCACGAAGGAAGACAAATTATGTATTGATTAGCAGATGATATTAAGAAAAATCCTCAGCTAGGAAAAGCATTCCCATATTTAGGTGGAAAACACTTGACGGTTCTACTTGCAGAAAGATTGCTTGACATGGAAAATTCCAAAGCGATGAAGACTGTTGAAATGAGCAAGAAAAGTCCCTCGGAGGAAAAAAGCTAACTTTTATATAGACAGTGGATATTTTAACAAGAATCCCACGGTGCGAGAAGCATTCTCAGTTAATTTGTACAAGAAGTTCTAAATTTTCAAGTTTAAAGTCAGCTTAAAAGTTAGAGCATGACTAGAAAAATCCCTCGAAGACTGTTATTGCACAACAATTCGAAATTTTTCACACTGTCTATAAAAATGGAATTTAAAATGCATTTAGCTATTTAAAACCAATTAAAATGTGTTGAGAGACACTGAAGTTTGGTACTTAGCTCATTTTGTAGAGTAGATGATCCATGGCGACCGTTAGCTTAGATTCACAACATGGCGTAGATATTTAAAAAATGTCTCAAATGGACAGGAGACAAGTCTTAGGTAGGCTCCAACTGTAAGTGTAGATGTCTGACGCACAAGTGAGTGCGATGAAAAGGACGAGACCTCCTGAAGCCTTGCCGGCTTGATAGCAAATAGATGAGAGTACGAGCGAAGCAGCGCGCGAAAGGGTGAGCGGCACCGCACACGTCAGAGGTATTCGAGCGAGGGGAAGGGAGAGCGAGCGGGTAGGGGAAGCAATCAAAAGAGGTTATACAAACATGGGAAACATAAATACAAAATCTCTCATGTAAGTAATGCTTCTTCACGGAGTTGTTGGTTGGCAATGATGACGAAACCTGATGTGTTGATGATGAAGTCTTCTGGACTTGAGGCAATGGAAGGACTTCAGAAGGCAGCTGCAAGGCGTTGGCAGGCTGGTTCCACAGAATATGCGCTTCTGGAACAAACTTAAAACAACCATGAACAAGTGCACGGGGCAAACAGAATATAAAAGTTCGCTGTTGGTGTTTGCGAGAAGGAAATCTAAATAAGTGAATTAATATAAGAGAATGAAGAGCGGCAAATGCCAACTCTGCCTTACCGTGTATTTCAAGAAATACACCAGCTAGCGCCAAATAATTTTGAATCCCACCTGGCGGGACAATATTAGTTTTTTTTTCTTTTCTTAGCGGGAGAGAAGTTGTAAACTAATTTAGTTTTAATTAAAAAATAACGCATTTTAATAAGTACTTAGAAAAATCTATTGGTACATTAACGCTATTTGTGGGATCGTAATTAACTTCTTGAGCATGAGATCACCGTCAGCCCAGTTGCTTCATATAACGTTAGTACAGTATAATGTATGTCCAACAATAAATTCCCCGAATTACGTTTATCTCCCAGTTACGAGTGAAATTTATCGCTTGTGTAGTGTAAGCAACTGAAACTTTTTCCGGCTGCATGTAGCATTTGTATGGTAAAGAAAACTTAGTAGGTGACAAAGATCTTCGAAAATGATATTTTAGGCGTTCAGGGGCTCAGGGCTAATTGCAATATAAAGCACAGGATCTTGTTGAAAAACCTGGATATACATAAAAATGAGCAGCCTATTGTATAACTCATAAATCAACATGATACATCGTGAGAGTACTTGCCCACTTTTTCTGAGACTTCTGTAAATGTTTCTTTCTTGTTGAGAGATACCCAGTCTTCATGTTGGCAACACAGATAGATTCAAGTTTATTTTGTTCCTATCAGGGGAACAGGAATGTTCTAGATTTACCATTTCTGTCAAAAATTAACTTCATTTCTTAAAGAACTGTTTTTCTTTGTTGACTTTTGTACATATTGTATTACCGGTACTCGAAAACTTCTGGAGCAAAATACATGAAACTTTTCTTGTGAAATAATATCTCATTGAGAAAAGGAAATACTTGTAGGATTGTTGTTAATTCATTTGGAGGTCTTGAGACCTCTTGGTCATCAGCCCCGTATAGTTGGGTGTGTGTTGAAGTTGTCTGGCAACCTGTATTGCTGTGATGACTGTAGTAATGTGTGTAAATGTATCAAGGACAAGGATGGGGTAGACGCTCCGGGACTTGATGTACGACACTATGCCGGCAATTTCCTGTAGCGAGTGTGGAAAACCCACACTCAGGATAACCGCTATCAACATCGGGATTCGATCTTACGATATCCGTACTTACTGCAGCTTCCCTCGCGGCCATGGTGCACGTTTAACGAGCGCGGCTACGCCGCGGGACGAAATGCTTGTAGGATTTGGCTTGAGTAACTACCTAGGTATAACCCCCCCCCCCCGCCATTTGTCGATCCTGGCTACGCTGCTGGTGGCTGTGGTATCCCGTTTCTTTCGTTACGTTACCTGACTGAAGTTCGCCGTATCACATTTTTACTTAGCGCTTTCTGACGTTCATTAAAATGTATTACGTAGCCCATTTTCGCAAGTAATTGACCATTCTTGGAGGATCTTGGCCGATTATTCGCATAAAAAAACACTTGGAAACCCCATTGTAATTTGGCCATGATGGGGCTTATAAGTTTGGCCACTCGTAGCGCGGCGGTGCATTTTCCCTCCAACGCAAGGAGCCTATTGGCAACTCCAGCTATCTGATATGACATCACGTGGTAAAAAATGAGAAACTTACCAAGTAGGGTACATTTGTCACGTGGTGACTGTTTGTATATGATTTCTTGTATTGGTAAGCAGATCGTGGTAAATTCTTCGTGTTTATACATAAATTATAAGTTTTACTAGTTGATAAGAGTGCAAAATGAGTAAAAGCAAAGTATTGCTCAGTTTACGGCTGTAAGTCGATGTATAAGAGGGCTGCGGATATACATTTTCATCACTTTCCAAAAGATGCAAATAGCAATAGCCGAAAGGTGACGATACCAAATAAATACGGGCAACAAGAGCAGGTTGGACCACTCACCACTACACTCACTGACGACAGGACGGGTTGTTCACTTACGCCGAGCCAAGCCGCACCTAGACAGACAAGCACAGTCTCGCCGAGCCAAGCCGTACCAAGACAGCCAAGCTTCATCAGTTAGGTATCCTTCCCCGCTCCCTAGTTCATTTCCAATAAGCTTACCTGCCCCATATAAATTAAGAACTGGTGCGGAATTAACCCGTTAAGTGGAAGGGTGGGTTTTGTACTCATCGGCCAATGTGGTCTACAGCCTGACAAACCATGTTTTACTCTGCTACGTATGGTTCAACTTAGCATGACCTATCTTTTCCTCAGGGGAGTGTTTCAGCTTTGTGAAGCGATGACCAACCAAATCTACGTTCCTGCAGTATTAGTGAAGAAATGTATAACCTAACTTCTGACCAAGTATTGATACTACGATGCTGCTTCAATATAAATGGTTCGAAGTTGCTTAACCAATTATCTTACAGTTCAAACATCTGTTCTCAAGAAATAAAAGATGCCCATGTTTCACAAACAAATCAGTAACAAAATATATTTGGGGAAGGATTTCTTACATTTGCCAAGAGGCTAGTGATGAAGACAATTTAAAAAAGAAACAAATACTTATGTTAGAAGGTATGTCTTAATGGCCGACAATAATATAAGGTGGGTGATCTGGCAACGTCGGCTTTTATATATCGCAAATATAATTCCTAACCTCAGGGAAACTTCATCGGATTATTGGCATTTCATAGCACAGAAATAAAATTATTTCACAATGTCACGTCCCGTTCAGACGTCAGAACCCTTCATAAGACTTGGCAGATTAAATTTTTAACACAGAACCATCAGGAAAACAAAAGACGGTCGGTCTCCGGACTTAGAAGACAATCTTCCGTCCTAACCCTGCCAATTACCATACTTTTGGCGAGCGAAATACCCAAACAGATAAAATTAAAATATGTTATCGCAAGTTCATCTCAGATGAAGATAAAACAGGAAACAATCGTAGATTGCCAACCAAGTTCAATGGTAGATCGCGTGTGAAACAAAATACTATCTTGGACCAAATAATTATATTATGGGCCCATATCGAAATAAGATAAAATAAAATCACATCTTGAATGAAATAATAAATTGGTCTTCGAATTAAGCCAAAGAAAAACGCTAATATTTATAGAGACGCCAGACGACACCTGGCTTGGTCGAAATAAGAAACATTGCAATCAGTAATGAACAAGAAAAGGCGTAGCGGTATTCACACAATTAATATAATATTCCTCTTTACCTTTTCCCCAATAGCCCGGGGCTCCGAGATATCACCCTGCATTCATTTTCCTTCAGATTACATCGTGGAGATTTTAGGGACCGAGGCACCCCACCACGCATCCAACACTCTCAGTTTCCTATCGAATAATGGCCAAGATCACTCACCTTTTGTTTTTACCAGAATCTCTGTTGCTGCTTGCTCATGTGCAGTGAACAGAAGTTGTAACAGAAACAATTGAAACGCCGTACGCGTATTACGCGTTGCCAACCGTTACAAAACCAAACAAGTACCTTTCCAAATGGCTCCAACTCAAGTTACAGTAATTTAAGCTGGCATTTGGTATTACATTATGAGATGTCAAGTCGCCATTGGTTCACCGACTACAATACATAATCAGAAGGTTCAAGGTACATAATACATGCAACAAATATGGTACAGCACCATCATAGTAAAAATACAATAATTTCAATTACATGCAACATTCAAACATCAACATGCACTGTTACATATCCAAATATTTTCATTGGCATGCAGTGGCAATTTGTCTACTAGCATGCATTTTTAAATTCTTTTAAAGGGAAGCTAATCATTCTTTATTTCTTCTTTTATCCTAAACGGGGTGTTAATAATAATAATGCATTTTATTAATCCCTTAACGAGTCAAGGACTCATATACAAAGGAATCGTACAGTTTTATCTTGTTGGCGACAAATTACAATTCAATGTTTAGTTTACAAGTTTTCAGTATGAAAATATATACAACATTTTGTAGCTTTCATAAGTTTTTGTACACAATGTAGCCTTCTTTTGTCTTCTCAGATTTTGGAATTTCTTAAACTGACATTTTATAATCATTCCACATAAACTGTTTTAGCCTCCTTTTAAAGATTGGCAGGCTAGGTGCAATTTTTATATTTTCTGGTAGTCTATTGAACTTTACAAAGGCACTATACTTAATGCTATTACTGCCATATTGTTTGGAATTGATATGGAAAAGTGATATGTCATCTGCATGTCTAGTTTTGTAAGCGTGTAAATCAGATTGTTTAGTGAAGTTTAAATTTGTGTGGATACCTTTGTGTAGGATTTGGTACATCAGGACATTTGATTTGATTTCTGCATTTAAGGCTACTGGTTGAATTTTACTCGTAATATAAAGGTGTTTGGTAGGTGTTAAAAAAGGGTAGTTATACATATTTCTTATGGCTCTATTCTGAATTACCTCAATTTCCTTTTTTAGGTAATTTGAGCATTTTATCCAAATTGTATTCAAATATTGTAAGTGGCTATGGATTAAGGAAAAATACACTTTCCTGAGTAGATATTTTGGGATATAGTAGCTCAATTTTTTATCATCCCAGCAGCAGGAGATATTTTTTTAACTAATGCATCAATGTGCTTTTGCCAGGAGAGATTTTCATCTATTATCAGGCCTAGGTATTTGACAGATGAGACCCTTTTAACTGCCTTTCCATTCAGCATTATATTCTGAGTGATGTCTAACTTTGTTCTACGCTTAGATATTATTAAATAATTTGTTTTACCTTCATTTATTGTTAATTTATTTGACTGGGTCCAGCCAAGTATTGTATTCATGTCCTCCTGCATGTGTATAATCAGCGTGTTGGTGGTGTACGCATTGTAAAAGATGCTTATGTCATCTGCAAACAACGTTATATTACCATGAAAACTGAGTGTTGCTATGTCATTAATATATACTAAGAAGAGGGAAGGACCCAGTATTGATCCTTGGGGCACACCATGGGTAACATTTACCTCCTCACTTCTGTAGCCATTTATTTCAACATACTGCTTACGATTAGACAGGTAATTTTTAAACCATGTCCAAGCTACTCCTCGGATACCTGCTTTATCAAGTTTCCCTAAAATAATTTCATGGTCAACAGTATCAAACGCCTTTTTCAGGTCTATGAAAAGGCCACTCGCTGTCATCTTATTGTCTATGACATCCTGCAAGTTAGAGATTATATCAATTGTGGCTATTTCTGTGCTTGAGTTTTCTCGGAATCCATACTGCCCTTTGTAGAAGTAATCATTTTTATTTAAAAAATTAACAATTCTGTTTTTTACTACTGTTTCGAGTACCTTGGATATGGGTGGGAGGATGGAAATGGGTCTGTAATTGTCTGGATTGCTTTTGTCACCTCCTTTATAGACTGGTATGACTCGTGCTATTTTTAGATCATCAGGTACCAGGCCAGTCTCTAACGATAAATTAATTAAAGTAGTTAGTGGGCTACTTAGCATGTCAATGGAGTTTTTTAACAATTTTACTGACATACCATCTTTGTCTTGGCTACTTTTCATTTTAAGGCTTAATATAATATTGCGAATTTCCATCTCATTAGTCGGGGTCATAAATATGGAATCTGTGTTGACATTAATTTCATTAACTTTCTTCCCTGGGAGGATGTTTTTGGCTAACTTGTGTGCTATGTTTATAAAGTGAGTGTTTAGAGCATTGCAAATATTTTCTTTTCCTGTGAAAGATTTACCGTCAATTATTATCTCACTGGGACCATCTTTGTTTTCAGTTGTGCAGTTGTAGATCATTTCATTGATTACTTTCCAAGTATCTTTTATGCTATTGGCGTTCAATGTTAATTTATGTTCATAGTATGAGGATTTCAGTTTCCGTTTTAAAGCTGTCACTTTGTTCCTACATATTATGTGCTCTTCCTTTAAGAGGTTGTTGTTTCTGTGAATGTTAGTTTTAAGTTTAACATGTAGTAGGTCCCTTCGTTTTATTAGCTGAATTAATTCTGTTGTTATCCATGGGTTATTGTGGTTCTGGTGTATTTCCTTCAAAGGTGTGTCAGTGTTCTCTTTGTTGGGTGTCTGTGTCAAGATTTTGTGTTTCATGGCGATGTAAGTTTCATTTACATCATCTAAACAGTCTATTTGATTGAGATCATTGGAGAATATGTTTTTGTTCACGTACCGGTAATTTTTATTTACGTTTTTTGAGCTAGACCTTTGCTTGTTGTGGGGGTATTTAAATGTCATGTTCGAGATTGGGCCTTTGCCTGGATAGTAATTTGACCAGAAAATCTCAGTTACAAGAATATTATGATCACTAATATCACTATTTATATTGCTTATCCTATAGGTATATTTACAGTTATTAGTGGCTACCTGATCAAGGAGTGTACTTGTTGATTCACATATTCTTGTTGGATACCGAGTATTGCATTGTGTTTCAAATGAAAAATCTTGAAGTGACCGACGAAGTTATTTTGACGAGATACGACGACGGCCGACGGGACACGAGGTCTCCCGACGGAACACGGATAGGGCCGACAGCAGGATTTGAAGATTGTGTCAATTTCAATTGGCACAGTTCTCCCTCTGCGAAAGCTCAACCAGGGGTTCAGCAGTTGATTCCACAGGGCGCATGCAAGGCATGGGTAGGGCTCACCGACTGACAGGTTATCATGCCAGTCACAGCTAATCATCTTCACGTTGTGGTAGCAGGCACCTCCACTCCGACCAGCAGAATGGCAGACACCTCCACCAGATGTTAGTTCGTGTATGGTGACAGCAGCCAGAGCTCTTTGCTACCGCCACCCAAGATGAAGGTAACTGGAACACAACCACAACAGAGCAGAAGGGAGCACCAACAAACATTGCACCATGGACAGATCTTCTTATCACCAGTCACCATGTCGTTGCATTCCAACCGCTAGAACACGCACTAATCGCATACCTTCGAAGAACTTAATGATCGAATTTTACTCCCGTGACAACTTGATCACATTTCAAGTATCTTCTTCAATGGGTACTGGAGCAGGTAATCAACTTCCAGTACAAATAACTTTCGGTCATAAGCCTTTAGAATAATAATTAAATTTGAATAATAGGAGGGGGCACAACGAAACGAACATCACATTCCGATGTTCAGGCAAAAGAAAATCAAGGTTCCCACCAAAATCCTGCGTTCACATTCTAATATGAATTAATTAATGGGGTTCGAAACGTGCTTAAATCACATAACCTCTCAATAACATGGTGACTTTGGCTCTCAAGTTAATTAATTAAAGGTACAAGGTACCACAATACCTTCTGGGCAGTCCCAGACAATACAGGTATATTGATTTGATTGACCTTATAGGCTCAAATACACAGACTTCAAGCATGGCTATAAACTTTACATGTGACCACTCGCAGCAGACACAGAATCGAACACGCAGTTCAACAAGCTTACCAACAACAAATTTTCAAAATTAAAACATCACTTCACCAGGACAACTCACACCAGAAACCCTACTTCCATGGCAGGATCACAACACTCAGTCATCATAGACAATCATTAACTCCAATCAAGAGATGACCACATAAGCCATAACCTCTCTTCCAAGTCACAAAACACTCCTCATTCCTCACATGCACTTTTCAACATCAGCCACCGCGACAACACGCAACACTCACAAACAACACTCGACAACATTCAGCAATTCTGCCATAAACTCCGATCATCAACTTTATCCTCATTCAACACCAAACCATCCACTCAACACTCAGTAAATAACCCAATCAAAAATCCACTCAACCATCTTCTTAACATCACAGTGCTGCTCATAACCGCACCATGACCAACCTTAACAGTTCATTATTCCACAGTCAGCACACTCACTTCATGCACCAAACTTTAGTGTAACCAAACCTGGCACACAGTCAACTCCCAAACAATCACAGTGCAACCAATCATCACCAATTCACCAAACATCAAACTCGCACCAATCCACCATAAGCAGCAAGACTACTACCAACTTCCCAATAGGTCACTCAAGGCAACCAACTAATCTCATCTTTACCTCTCAACAGAAACAACTTCTCAGTAAGGAGTTCCCACGAAATGTCCGTCAAAGCAGACAATATCAGTTATTAAAATCCCCCCCCCTTAAAATCTTCTAATCTTTCCAATTCCTAAAACGAAACTGGCTTGAAACATCTGCCACCTGCCTCGACGATAGGTAGTAACCACCTGCATATACCTCGCAACGTAAGTATCCACCTGCATACACTTCGCAACGAAAATCTTCAGGGAATGAACATCCTGGAATACATTCGAATCTCGGGGAATAACCATCCCGAAATTCAATACTCAGTCACTTATCAGCAACTTACCGTCCGTAGGTGCCTATAACGTCTGTATAACCAGACAAAATTTAAATTTTCCCAACAAATCAATTTCAGAACAAGACCTTCCGTCGAACTCTAAACTTCCTCCAGCCATCCTGCAAATCCACAGTTCACCACTGAAAGCATACTAAGCTTCTTAACATTCCGGCCTTTCGAATTCCGAATAGATATAAACTTCCAGTCGTCTTCAGAAACTGGCCTAAACACCTGCCACGTGTCGCAGTGAAAGGAAAACATCTGCCTGCATATACTTCACACGAAGTATCTTAATTAAAATCAATAGGCACCACTCGACAAATCATCTCTACATCAGGGAATTAATCCTCCTGGAATTCGACATCCTGGACTTCAGGGAACAACCCTCCTGATTCCAACTCGACGAACTAACTCTCACTCCCATATCTACCTAACCTTAACAAGGACCAAGATTAGCTAGCACTATTCCCCATAAAACAGTACCAACCAATGAGGAACCAAAACAATAGACCAAGACTGGCTAGTACTACTTCCCATAAAATAGCACCAACCAACGAGGAATTATAACAACAACAACAAATACCTACTAGGTACTGGACCCGATACCTAGTTGAGGCTATCGGCTACGCCAGCTGACATTGAGCCGTAGTTGAGATTTATGGGAAGAATGGTAAAGATAGCGCTAAGATCGAGTCGAGAGGAATGTTAGGAAATGACGTAGAAGGCCAAGGATCAAGAAGGCACTGCCAGTCAAGCAGATGGAATTATGGGAAGAATATTAAAGTTTTATTAAGATCTTTATGGAACATAGTGTTTAATCATCTCAGAAGAGAGGAAATGTCAAGCAATATATATGGTAATAACTTGAAGAAAGACAGATAATCCCTTAAGTTATTGTATAACTTAATAGCCGAGATGATGGTGGTCGAGATTATATTTGTGACGCACGACCGCAGAAAGTGGGGGAGCATCACGTGATAGCGCCAGGGTTGGAGCTTCTTAACGCAGTCCAGACACATCAGTCGAGTTCAGCCAGCGAGCTGAGTAGTACACATGCGCAGAGCGTACGGTAGAGTTGAGCGGTGCACAGCACTTGTCGCGTGGCGTGAAAACGAACAGTATTACTTAACCAAGCAGAGAGCGAAAGTAGGTCAGTGAGCCAAGGCGATCAACGTACGGTAGACGGCGAGAGAACCGGTTACGAGGCAGGTTGTACGCGCCGTGTAGGCAGGAGAAAAGCCGGGGTCAGAACAGCATTGTAATACGAGATTGAGAACTTTATTTCGAGCTGCAGTTTGTAACGCAGAACAGCACAGCGAAGCGGCATGGCGAGGCCGGCTTTAAGCGTAGATCATTCTGGAACAGTGCAGTAGATCAGAGCGTGCTAGTTCCGACTTTTATACGCAGGCAATATTAAAGAAGCTGAACTTCATTTCAACATTCAGTTACAACATTGAGTTGGGACTTGTATTCAGTAATAGAATTGTGCAGGCGGATGGTTGTAATATACTGCAATTATGAACTTAGATATTCAAACGACATTACGACTTATGCATTTCATAACGGAACATGTAGAGCGACCATGGGGTCAAGCTAACATTAATGCTTTTTAGGCAAACGAAATGTTACAGTTATATGCACTTATGAACATTGGCATGTGCATTAATACAATTCTTTTTCTTGAATGATTATAAAATATCGAGTACGAACACAGCTACAGGGTGTTTCAAAAACTTATACACTCTCATAAATAAAATTTATTTTCTGCAAGTGAGACTTAACCGCTGTGGAGATTGAACTTTTAACAAGCAAACCGAACATTATATGGGACAGTGGCGTAACATAGAAGAAGAATATGGGGTACGCTGCTTTTATGAACATTTACGTAAGAATTTGGACAGTATCCGCTATGGATAACATGCAGTTCATCAGTAGGGATTTTTTCCATTGGATTGTTTGGAGATATTAAGATGTTATTCACTCAAGTGAATGAATATCGCTTTTATATGACAACTAGAGACTTGTTGATTCCAATCTGGTATATTCACTCATTAGACAACGAGATGGGGCCTTTCGTATTTATACGATTGCGTGGTGGTACACATCTTTACCCATCGTTCAGGGCATTATCATGATAGTCATCGGGGCGAGGCCTTTCGTATTTATACGATCGTGTGGTGGATACTCATCTTACTCGCCATTGAGGAACTCATTTTTATCATCCGAGTGTACTTGAGATTGTAAGAGGATCAAACAAGAAACTACTAGTCACATATCAGTCGAATTTTGTTAAATAAATTAGAAATAAATGTCAGCAGGGTTACACTTGTAATTCTTGTTTGCCAATCCAATATTTTGTTGCTATACTCTTTTGAGAGTACTTTCAGTTAACAGCTGTTACAGCTGATGCTTTTGATAATTTTTATGATTGAGTTTAATACCTTTGAGAAGGATTTAAAGTAATTGAATCTTATTAGATGAATCATTAATGGTCAGATTTATTTTAAGGCAGATCAGTATTGCATATTTTGATGTGAGAGATTATAGCACATTAGTGTTTTTCTGTGAAGTGAATTATGAGAATTTTAAGAGAATTTATGCTATTTGAAAGCAGATTTTGAATTTGATTACGATTACTAAGGTAATATTTTTCCTAATTGTTTAAGAAGTTGTCTAGATGTGATCAGATTAATTACAGTTATTGGAGATTGTGTGCGTTGATAATTTGAAGCCAGTTATAATTTTTGTAGATCATGCAACGTGATTAAGTGAAGTTTGTGATAGGCATTTTGTGGAAGTTGCCAAGTGGAAGTTGCAATATTGCTAATGTATTTTGAAGCAGACATGAGGTTGTCGAACCCAGTCTAGCATAATTTTGAGATTCATGCTGTGCGCTGAATATTTATGGAGTTTTGTGGAATAATTGTGGTATTCAAATGTGATATTTGATAGAGTGAGAATATATAATGTAGTTGTGGATAGTGAGATCCAACGTGAATTTGTGAAGGCAATAATACTTTTTGGCATGATAATTGAATACGAGATATAACTTGGAAGTGATAAAACTGTAAGACAACGTTCTATAACCCATATTAAACAATTTGTTAGGAAGTTAAACAAATAAATAAAGTTGATAATACAAGATTTTCTGATAATAATAATTAATGAAATAATAATCTGAAGTTTAAGCATATTAATGATCTGACCTAATGAAATAAAAATCAGAATGACTAGATGAAATAATGAAAATCTAAATAACCAGATGAATAAAATTTAAATAAGTTGATAAATTAAATTTTGGAATATATCAATGAAATTAAATAAATGGATGAATTACAGATTGAATAAATAAGCTGATTTAGATAAATTAATAGATGATTAAATAGATGATGAAAAACTGAATTAGAAGGTGATAATTAATTAAAGAAGCTGATGATTAATAAATTTAAATGATTTGATGATAATGAATTAATTATTCTGACTTGAATATATTGAATTTTGAGATGAGAACTAAAGTGAGAAATATTTAATTTTGATGATGATGATGATTATAACCAATGAATAGTGGATTTTCTGTGATTCACGAACAAGCAATTATTAATGACAGTGTAAATAGTGTAAATTAATTATTCGATGTTTAGGAGCATTTTACTAAAATATTCTGCATTTGAATAATGCCATGCAAGCCATAAATTATGTGATATTTAAATATGTGATTAGAATATATGTGTTTAGACAGATTAATTAATATTTTTACATCCACATTCATGATGTTAATTTAAAGAGAAGTTAGGTCTCAGTTATCACGAATGTCAGTGACGCAAAGACATAGTGCTACGGTGATCCTGAGAACCCAAGAGAACTTTAGAATTTTTTCCTATTTTTTGTGGATTAAATACACTTTGAGTAGAATAGGGATGGTTCGATTTTCTGAACAATGACAATTTAACGTTGGCATTCGACCATGCTCTCAGGTAGGATGAGTGTTTAATATGTCTGTCTGACTATCAAAGTTGAATAAATTTGTTTTTATCTTAGTTGTGATCTGATGATGATGTGATTTTCCTATTTCTTTCCTTGTCTTAATTAAGGCTTAACCAGGAAGGATGTGGTTTGCTAGGGATTCAGTTGATGGCGCCCATTTATATTTGCATTTTTTTTAAATTAAATTTAAACCCGTAACGACCCTGGAGATACTTATCTCGTGTTACCCTCTGCTTTTGTGATATTTCAACTGAATTTCCGACACATTCCTTATTTGACTTCATGTTCATTTAACTCCGCTCTGTCCTGGAAATCCAGGAATGCGATGTAATAGCAGATGGGTCATCGCATCCCCAGGACGAACGGGTACAGTACCAACAAAATGACAACAAGAAAATACCCTAAATAATGCTCCTCAAGTATCGACACAGAAGTACCGACCTAAAAACACTAACCAATTACCCTCAAATATTTCCACAGAAATACAAGCAAGGCAATAAACACTAGACACTAGCAAGTACCATCACAGTAGTACCGACAAGCAGAATTCCAATAACAACACCCCGATACACAAATACCCATAAGAGTACTTACTAAATAAGTACGCTAAAATACAACAACACCATTAAGAATTGCCAATACTCACTCAGAGTACCAACTCAACAACACGTACTCACACCGAGCACCAAGTACCAAGAAAAGCACTTAACACACCTGAAATAAAAAAATATATAACCTCAAACACTAAGCGAAGGAAGGAAGCTTGTAGTTTAACGTGACCGTTAATCTTGAGATCATGAGCCACGGGACCTCCTTTTTACGTGGAATCCGAACCACAGGACATGGCATTTCACTTCGAAAATCTCACATGCATTGACCGGGAATCGAACCCGGACCGCCTTGGTGAGAGGCATACAGCTAGACCGCTGAGCCACCACGCCCCCCCCCCCCCTCAAACACTAAAACGTATGATGTACGACCATCACCAGCCCGAACGACATCAAGAGTCAGAAGAGCATAGCAATGTCGACATCACCAACCCTCACTGAAAGCACCAGAATCATAACAAACAGAGACTGGGTACTTCCGCTAGGTTGGTATCACTTCATCAGCAGTACCCTAACTACTTCTAACTCCCCAAAAGACACCACTGCTCAACACAGCCATGTCACCAAACAATACTAACAAATACCAACGACAGTTAGTACGAGACAACCGAAATATTCTACAAGAAAACCAAATATCCACACAGGATATCGAGTACCAGACAGTCAAACAGGCACTCACACTCACTAAGTAAAATATTATTTTGCACTAAAAATAACCTTGATGAACGGGACACTCCTGCCCAAGCAACATTAAGGGTCAGAGAGAGCGCAGAATGCCCGACATCAACACCACCAAAAACACCCACTATTCCTGAGACGCATGTAACACCCTAACCTCTCACCACAACAAACACACTAGCACTCACGCCAACACCATTCACACATGTCCAGGAACGTTCTTCTTCATCCGCCAAATCAAAATTTCGAAGTTGAACCTAAATAAAATTTTCAATTTTTACAATTCACCAACTGAAGATCAAAACCTCTCCACCATTAAGCAAACAGTACACCACGATCATCTCTTCTTAGCACCCACTCGTTGCTGATACCATAACCTCGATATCACATCGCACTGAACAACAGCTGATCATAGGAATACCAACCTCACAGCTGATGCAACACTTAACCTCAACAAGAAGGAATCTCAATCCCCGAAACAATTTAGAACCCGGAAAATTCTCCGCTGAAAATGAAATCTACAGCTGCCCCACTGCTAACCTGAAATAAAATTTCAAAGAAATTTCCCATCCACCGACCAAAGATAAAATTTTCACCCGACCAAAACACTCTCACCAAGATCAATTCTTCTTAACACTGCACTCGCCGCTGTATGTACTTACAGTACACAACAGAATTTCACCTGCACGTTCACTGAAAGTTCACAAGACCGTTGTACTACTAAAATCAGGTTACAACTCAGCACTATCTACCTGAGCACAGAAGTTTACTCACAGAAGCTAAAAATTAAACCAACTACATTGATTACACTCCTCCAGATGACTAATTAACAACTTGGCAATTCAATTGCAGCACTTTTCCAATCAAAAAGAACTTTGAACAGCAGAAGAAGTTATGAGCTCTTTGCTCGCCACTGTGCAGAGGTAAATAGTAACTACTTAAATAAAACACTGTATCATCTGGGCTTACCTCGTGATCCCCAGCAGCACCAACACCATCGAGATAACCAAACATAGGCCAACGGCCAAGCCAACCATCACTTGAGAAGTCACATGCCCTTGAGTGCCAGCTATCCAACTGGACTTGACTCGTCTCTTATACGCACACGTACTGGAGAATGCCAGCAACGCTTCGACCCCGTACATAGCATGAAAACAAGAACACAATACATCCATTAGCAATAACACTGGTTAGAAACCTACCTAACTGATTAAGATAAATTTTACATGTTACAACTTTGCCCGTAACTCCCCGCGACTTTAGGCTATGTTACCAATTATTGAAATTCATAACATCTGCCGACTACAGAAAATCATAAAGCACGCTCTATGCTACCACTTACTGCCCCATATAAATTAATAACTGATGCGGAATTAACCCGTTAAGTGGAAGGGTGGGAGTAGGGGAGTAGTAGGGGTTCTAACGAGTGTCATGGCCGCCGCGTGAGTCCAAGCCAATATCTCGTGAACCCAAGGTCGAATGTTGACAAATGAGGTGCCGTTGGACTCTGGCTGACGTCCTCTTTCCTATGGACCACTTATTATATTTTTCAAAATAAAAATGTTTTTGAAAGTAGGCGATAGTTTGAAATCCAAACATGATAGAACGTTGTGCCATAGCTTAAACGAATGGTCATTATGTCCTTTATATTTTATAATAAAACTTTTTTTATTTTTGATGTTTTTTGAAAAAAGTTCAGTTTTGAAATTTTTATATATTGGAAACTAAAGGGTTTAAAAAAATTTGTTTGACATAAATGAATGGCCCTGACTCCTTCTACCCGCAAAATAAATTTCAAGCCTCTAGGACTAAAACTGTGCAGTAGTGGGGTAAGGCTGGTTCTACCCGTAATCGCGCGTGTGCATGAATAAGTATGGCTATCTTGGAAAAAGTTGGTGGTGGGGAGGAGTAGGGTCGAGTGAGGGGTCGCTTAGGTGGTATTTCTTCCGCTCTATTTGATGGTGAGGTTATTTTTTTTAAATGGGTGGAATTTGGAAACGCAATTTGAGGTAAACGTACGTTTTTGACATTTTGATGATATTTAATGAGCTTGTAAGGCTAGAACGATGTGTTGTTTAGGAACGGGGTGACGTTCTCTTGGCTATGAATGTGTGTTTTTTTTAATTTTGAAAATTCTTTTTTTTTTTTGGATTGGCGCTATTTTGAAAACGGTGAATGTTGGAAAAAAGTTCGTTTGACGTTAATGAAAGGTGGGCATGCCCTTTAGGGTGGAAGCAAGTTTCAAAGGTGTAGGAGGGGAAAAAATGATAGCCTACTTTCTAGCGAACATTGGTGATCATTGGCGAACGGATGGTCGGATTTTAATAAATGAGCTGTCGTTGGACTTGAGCTGACGTCCGCTTTCCTATTGACCACTCGTTATATTTTTCAATTTATTTTTGAAAAAAATTGTTTTCGAAAGTAGGCGATAGTTTGAAAACCAAACATGATAGAATGTTATGCCATAGTTGAAACGAATGGTCCCTATGACCTTCATTTTTTTTATAATAAAACTTTTCATATTTTGAGATTTTTGAAAACACTTAAATTTTGAATTTTTACCATTTTGGAAACTAACATGTTGACAAAAAAATTTGTTTGACGTAAATGAAAGGTCCCTACCCCCTCTACCACGAAAATAAATGTCAAGTGTCTAGGACAAAAAACTAGGCATTTTAATTATTAAAAAAAAGCGTGTTTGTAGACAGAGAGCCGGTAGCGCTTGACGTATGTTACAACGAGGCTATGATTGGCCATGGTCGATATGGGAAATGACTATTTCGATGAGGGCGATGTATGGCAAAACGAGGGATTGGTTTTCGATATTTTTTCCTTTGACGAATGAATGAAGGCGAATATTTTGAAATGTGACAAGCATGCTAAGATTTTTACCCCTGAAGGGGATCTTTAACGTTTTAGTTAACGGTGATGAGCGAGATCGCTCTCTGACACAACAGACGGTTGTAGGATATGACCAAGTGATTCTTAGACGTTGGCGATCTCGGTGACAGTGCCTGGAAGAAATGAATTGCTATTTTGGTGGGATGGCGGGGGCAGCTTATGACGGTTGGTTTTGTGACATTTCCTATGACGGATAGAGGCGAATATTTGCAAATGTATTAAGTGTGCTAGGATTTTTTACCCCTGAAGGGGATCTTTAACATGCTAGTAAACGGTGATAAGCGAGACTGCTATCTGGCACAGTAAATGGTTTTAGAATATGGAAACCTATAACATTTGCTCAACCAAGTCATGTGCATGTACGCAAAGAGCCAAAACGGTAAGGTCGTTGGCCTGAAATGTTATAAACTAAATATTGAACTGGGTCAAGTCATGTGTTTTAGGATGAAAGTATGTGGTTAACATGATCATGTATTGAGGATGGCCGCTTGCTAGTAATTATTATTACAGTAAAATGTTTAATAATAATAATAATAATAATAATAAGACACGCACACATGTTTTGAATGCTAACACGCACACAGTCCAGCTCACTGGTGACTGAATATTGTACCTAGCTAGAGGACTCGTGAGAGCTGTTGCTGGTGCTGACGAGGCAGGAATGTCTACGTCAGCAGGAAGAGTGATATCAGCTTACTTGCCTCGTGGTGGCTAGCAGGTGTGCTTTTTAAGCAGAGACCGCCATTTTGGTTCTGAGACAGTAGGACTACCGATGTACAAGAGGTAGCCATTTTGGTTCCTTATTAAAACATGAAACTAGTATAAGGTACACGAATCTTATTCAGATTGAGGCATGGGAACACGTGCGAGAGAGAGACAGAGAACCATTCAAGGTCAAAACGCTGAGAAAATAAAACGTTTTCTGTTGCTAGGCTAACTGATAACGATTGCGTTAGTCATGCACTTGCCATTTTAGCACACGGACGTATACAGTAGAGCTGTGGAAGAAAAATCCTTTTATTTTTTGGTAAGTATCTATGAATGATTATTTTAATAATGTCATGCTAATGAACCTTAAATTTGTAGTTATTGATTAGGTAATTATTGAATTTTTAATTTATTTGTTTGCAGATAACCGGTATACCTTACATGTCTGAGATACAAGAAACCAGTTTACTTTTGAGCCCACTAGAAGGAAACAGCAATAAGCCACTGCAAGTGAAGGTGGGATTATTTTTTTAAACTAACTTGTTTCATTTCTTGTTTCATATTTTACTTTATGAAATGCATGTGAAATGAAAATCCACAGCCTGCTTCCAGTCTCCGACCGGGTCAGGAATGGAATGAATGAAGCCCCCAACTAGCGGCGAGGATATGAACTGTGCCGGCTGCCGAGGTCTGACGCACTCCTCTGGGGCAATGATTAAATGAATGACAGATGAAATGAAATGATAGTGGAGAGTGTTGCTGGAATGAAATTTTGACAGGGAAAACCGGAGTACCCGGAGAAAAACCTGTCTGCCTCCGTTTTGTCCAGCACAGATCTCACATGGAGTGCCCGGGATTGAACCACGGACCCAGCGGTGAGAGGCCGGCGTGCTGCCGCCTAAGCCACGGAGGCCTTTATGAAATGCATGTACTAACCTGAATTTAGGTATTTATAACGGTTTATTTTATTTGTTTTTAGAAACTTGGAAAGAAAAGCCTTACCGCCGTAGCAGTCGCTGAAAACCCGAGACGCAGTAATGTGCAACCATTTTTTCCAGGCAGTGAACTATTTAAAACTCAGGTAAGCCTAACATAAAATGCTATTCCATTTTACCACTACTGAAAACTCGTAGACAAAAAATTCATCACCTGTACACGACTAGGACGATGTTTGCTTTCTTGATTAAAGACTATGTATTGGCAACCGGTACAAGACCATATTGGTTGTTTACCGGGAAAGTACAAGGCCATATTGGATTTTGTAAAAAACAAAAATTTTAATTTAACTGACATGTCGTTCCCTATAATAATAGTAATAATAATAATAATAATAATATTAATATCGTATGGCCTCGGGTGCCGGGTGCAACCTTTGTTATTTGACACACAGGGGGTAGCTTGCATGTCGAATATAGTTGTTCCTTGACTATGAAAGTCAAGGAGGTTAGATGTTAGATATCTAATCTCTTTAAACTCTATAGCGCTTTCTAGTAGAAAAATGAGGAACTTTGTACCCTATGAACTCAACGAATATTCACAGGTTTGAACATGATAATCTGAACAAAATGACATGACATTATTATTTTATTTTTTATGTATTGGTTAAAGGGGAATGTAAATGACTGCAGCTTTATAAAAAGAAAATAAGTACATGGGTTACTGTTAGTGTCAACATACAGTTTATTATAATTTTTATGGTGTTTTGATATATTAATGCCAATATCGTATGGCCTCGGGTGCCGGGTGCAACCTTTGTTATTTGACACACAGGGGGTAGCTTGCATGTCGAATATAGTTGTTCCTTGACTATGAAAGTCAAGGAGGTTAGATGTTAGATATCTAATCTCTTTAAACTCTATAGCGCTTTCTAGTAGAAAAATGAGGAACTTTGTACCCTATGAACTCAACGAATATTCACAGGTTTGAACATGATAATCTGAACAAAATGACATGACATTATTATTTTATTTTTTATGTATTGGTTAAAGGGGAATGTAAATGACTGCAGCTTTATAAAAAGAAAATAAGTACATGGGTTACTGTTAGTGTCAACATACAGTTTATTATAATTTTTATGGTGTTTTGATATATTAATGCCAATTAACGTTAAAGTTTTATTTACAAGTATTGATTGATTGATTGGTTATTTTGTTTGCTTTTAGGTGTCGTCATGCGCCATTAACGTAATGAACAGACAGTGAACAAGCAAAAATTGTGCTTTAACGTATTCTGTGCAACGTTAATAACTTACAATAAGAAAAAGTTTTATTATAACACATGGCGTTAGTACCAAATACAACAATTGAGCAAGTTGGTTTACCACGTGGGTTAAATTTAAAATCAGAACATGAACGTTGGTTAACATTTGAATCCTGGCCTGTAGGCTTTTTGTCGACACATGAACTTGCAAAACCCGTTTTTTTTACTTGAACCGAGAAGATGGGGTGCGCTTTGTGTTTTGTCGTATTGAACTTTCTCACTGGGAAGAAGGGGATGATCCCTTTAGAGACCATTTGCGATGGTCTCCTTGTTGTCCTTACATGCTTGGAAAACAAGTGGGTAACATACCCGTGTATTCATTTTACCGAACCACAAGATCATTGGCTGCTACTTAAGTTGCTGAATCACAAATAAATAATAATAATAATAATAATGTATTACCAGCCAACAACGGTAGTGTTGATATATGTGGTCCATATGCCATAGACAGTGTTGAATTGGCATGTGCTTTTGAAAAATTGGGAGTTTGCAAGACTAAAGCACTAGCACAACCAGAGTACAGCTCTGTTGAAAAACGTTTAGAATCTTATAAAAATGTTTGGCCATTAATATTAAAACACCTTACCAAACAGCTAAGTGAAGCTGGATTTTTTATACTGGTGAAGGGGATAAAACAATATGTTTTTATTGTGGATTTGCTTTAAAGGATTGGCAAATGACTGATGTCCCTTTTGTGCAACACGCTCGTTGGTTACCTAACTGTATATACATGGTGTTGCTTAAAGGTCAGGAATTTGTGAACACTATTCGTAAAGAAAACGTGATTGCAGCACAAGACATAAAAGTGCCTTTAGAGTTAGAACATGCGGAGCAAATACACGAGGCTTAAAAAAAAAGACTTGTCTCACGAACAGATACAAAAGTGTGACCAACAATTATGTAAAATTTGTTATCAAGATGAACTAGGTGTTGTATTTTTGCCTTGTGGACGCATGATAGCCTGTGCCAAGTTGTCATTAGAACTCAACACTTGTGCTATATGCAGAAAAGCAGTATCAGCTACAGTTAGGGCATTTCTTGCATAAATAGTAAAATTTATCAGCCATGCATAGTGTAAAATCCCTAATTGCACAATATTATTAAAGCTGTTTTAGAGTGTAATAGATATGCTTTTCTTTTGTTTATAGACTACTACAATGAATGTTTTGAATGTTGTGGGTCAAGCATGTGGCTTAGAGACAAAGAAGCTCAGCGAATTGCCAACGATTATTCCATTCCGCATTATCAAGATTCGGAAAATGAAAACAGCATATGGTGATCGTGTACTTTGTGTATGTGAAAACTTTGAGACATTTCTGCCTACACGGTTTAATGATATGTCGGAGAGTGTTTTTCATGAAGTCAATAATGCTGTACAACCTGTACACTTAATTTATGAAGGTTTTTAAAAAATATGTGCATGGTTCGTTTTAATTAAATAAAAAAACAAATGTCAAATAATAATGGAAGATATAAGTCATGACAATGGACTGAAAGAAAATATGTGTATAGAATAATAATGTCTTAGTGTTTAGTATTGTCTTAAAAAATATTATCATGAAACAAAAAAAAATGTATATAAAGTTTGTAAATTAATGAAAATAATGGTACAATGTTGTTTTATTTTCTATAGAAGTCAGAATATTTAACATTGCAGAGTATACATGATTATGACAATAGATGCACACTTAATACAACTCTTTCTCTCTTCACAATAGTCTGTTATAGTTTTTAAACACAAGGCTTGTTGTAGATCTTTTTATAGCAAAGTCCATTCACTGTTGTTTTCAAAAACTGGGGAAGCCGCAATGGTTTTATAGGCATAAAACTTGTTGTTATTACTATTTAGTCATTTTGATCCTCTTGCAATACTACGGTACCTTTTTGAATATCAAGAGCAGATGACCTAGTTGTTCCACTCCTTAAAACGTCAACAACAACACTACCTCTTGCATAGTTTGTGATGTTGATGGCTCTTGCGGTGTGGAAGACGGATTAAAAATAACTTTTAGAACAGGGGTTAAACGTTGCTCATTAAACAATCCACTATTTTGAGTAGCAATATGGTTTTCTTGATTTTTTGTCGACGGCAACTGTGTTTCATGCAGTACACTACATTGATGATCACTGACACTTAATACCTCACTA
Source organism: Meconema thalassinum (assembly GCA_946902985.2). Taxonomy (NCBI): domain Eukaryota; kingdom Metazoa; phylum Arthropoda; class Insecta; order Orthoptera; family Tettigoniidae; genus Meconema; species Meconema thalassinum. The sequence goes on from OX336388.2 coordinate 1,205,952,041, forward strand.
TTTTTACATTTTAGGTCTCCACAACAATGCTTGGAACGTTGTTTTGAACAGCGCCAAATAACAGTTCCGTTTTTATTGGTTCGTTTCACAATATATGAATATCCTTTATAGTATGCATAAGGCTTACCATACCTAGTCACTGATATTTCCATGTCAACTGTCAAGCATAGACTAAGCTCTAGTAAAGTCAACTTGGTAATAAGAATAATAGTTTAATGAAAGAGCAAATATGGATCCAAAGAGCTCAGGTAAAAGTGGAAGCAAATAAGCAAATATAAGAACCAAGCGTGGGGGTAAAATTGGACGCAAAGTGGTAGAGCCATTACACAATAATTTTAGCACGACGTAGCTCTTGTTCAATTTCTTTGATTTCCCAATCGTGACCGGTATGCCCAGAGTGTTGTAAAGCATGCAAGTGTCGAAGCCGTTGAATTAGCTTACTGGGTTTATTCCAGTATACAAATTTAACAAATGAATTTTTAGGAGTAAACAAAGCATTACCATTATCATCATCATGATCATCATTATCATCATGACCATTATTACTATTACTATATAGTCCTTTTTGATCCTCTTGCAATACCACTTCATTTATAGTCTGCGTTGATTTTGATAGTGTTAAAGGTTTCTTGGACGTTGACAACTGTCTTAACATGACTTTTTGAGGACATGATAGATCTTTTGAACAAACACTGCACTATTTTTAACCGCAATATCGTTTTCTTGAACTTGCATTTTAGCATTTTGATAATTGTTTGTAAACAGCAACCGTGGTTCGTTTGGAGCACTACTTTGATGAACACTCATACTTAAAACCTTTCCATTTTTACTTTTCAGATTGCCTCGACATTTTGTTGACCTCTCTTTTGAGCATCGCCAGAATATTATTCCTTTCGCATTCTGACGATTATAGTTATAAGAGTAGCTTTGATAGAGTGCCCGTTGCCTACCTCTGTTGGTTGTAGTCAGTTCGATAGTAGTTACTGACCTGTCAGTACGATGTACACACTACAATGGTTACAACTGTTTTGCTGATGGAGTGACCTACCATAAGAATCTCTGTTTCGCGGGCTTATAGGTCGTGTTCCAAGGACATTTTGTTGTCCTGACGTTTCGCTGAATACTGCGTTCAGCATGTTCACAGGTTACATAAAGCGAGGTAAAACAAGTAAACAGAAGATATATAAATAGTCAACAACCCACATATAGAGGCTACCATAGCAACGGCTTACCACATAAAAGTAATGCATCAAGGACAGGGCTGCTCGTCTGTTGCATCTTCTCGTCTACAACGGTCAATAAGGGCAGGCTTGAGGGGATTAAGGACTGGAAGCCAAGCTCTGTTCACACGTTCTGCTTCCTCCTTAAGATTGAAGCTGTTAGTATGCTTCAGGATTTCAATGGCCTCCCTTTGTAGCCTAGCATGATAAGACACCGTGGTGGACAGAACTTCGGTGTCTCCATATCTTATATCGTGACCTGCAAGTAGCGAGTGTGCTGCTACAGTGGATTTATCTGTTTGTCCCAGCCGGCTGTGTCGTTCGTGCTCCTTGAGGCGAGTGGCAATACTTCTTTTTGTTGTTCCAATATATACTTGGCCACAATCACACGGGATTTTATAAACCCCTGCCGCGGTAAGAGGATGTCGCTTATCTTTAGCGGACCTAAACATGTCCTTAATTTTTCGTGTAGGCCTGTATATGGTCTTTATATCATGGGACTCGAGTAGCCTCCCTATTCTGTCCGTGACCTTTTTTATATAAGGAAGAAAGGCTCTAGCCAGGGGCTGCTTGTCTCCAATTACCCTTGTAGTTGGACGTCTCGGATGGAGTGCTCGCTGGATATCTTTCTGGCTGTACCCATTCGCGCGTAAGGCCTCGTTGAGGTGTTCAATTTCTTGTTTTAGGCACTGCTTTTCACAAATTCTTTTAGCGCGGTCAGCCAGTGTTTTTATAACTCCGTATTTCTGTCGTGGGTGGTGGTTGGACGTCTTATGTAGATATCGGTCAGTATGGGTCGGCTTACGGTAAACTGCATGTCCCAAAGTTAGATCAGCGGTCTTCGTTACCATAACGTCGAGAAACGCGATTTTCAGTTCATTTTCTAACTCCATGGTAAACTGAATGTTCGAGTTCTGGCTGTTAAGATGTTGTAAAAACAGATTTAATTGATCTTTACCATGGCCCCATATTACAAAGATATCGTCCACGTATCGTAGCCACACTTTAGGTTTCAAAGGTGCAGTCTCTAGTGCTATTTGTTCAAATTGTTCCATGAAGAAATTAGCGATCACCGGACTAAGGGGACTGCCCATGGCGACCCCATCAATTTGTTCATAGAAATCACCCTTCCACAGGAAATAGCTAGCGGTGAGGCAGTGGCGGAATAAGGCGGTGATATCATCAGGAAAAATCCGTGCGATGTACTCCAGGGCTACCTTTATAGGTACTTTCGTGAAAAGAGAAACCACGTCAAAACTTACTAGTAAGTCACCAGCTTCTAGTTGAATAGTTTTCAATTTTTCAATGAAATGGCCGGAATCTTTGACGAACGACTGTGTACCGCCGATATGTGGTTGAAGTAAGGTAGCTAAATGTTTGGCAATGCTATAAGTTGGTGATCCAATAGCACTCACGATAGGACGAAGAGGAACATTATCTTTGTGTATTTTAGGTAAACCATAAAGTCTTGGTGGTAAAGCTTCACTTCTGGTGGTTCCCTTCTTTACGTTTTCAGGTAGCGAAGATACCTTGATCAGGCCGTTTGTTTCACGAAGAATCCGGTTGGTAGGATCTCTCAGTAGTTTGCGGTAGGTACCCGGGTCTAAAAGTTCCAAAACCTTGGCAGTGTAGTCGTCCATGTCCAAGATAAACGTTGCGTTCCCTTTGTCTGCAGGAAGAATGATTATGCTCTCGTCCATGTTGAGAGTCTTTATAGCCTTTCTCTCCTGAGGTGTGAGGTTACTCTGCGGTGCCGGTGCCTTCTTGATTATACGTGAGGCTTCATGACGGATTTCATCTGCTTGTTCAGATGGTAGCTCACGGATTGCCGCTTCAATATTGGCGACAATGTCTTCCACGGGAATCGAAGGAGGGGTCACTGCGTAATTTCCTCCTTTCGCTAGTATAGAGATTTCCCACTCTGACAGGTGGCGATTGGTCAGATTAACAATTGTCCGTGAGATGTCCAGCGTAGGCGCAGGTACCGACGCGGGTTGGTCTCTCTGTAACCGCTCAAACTTTTTCTTCTGCCGGATGCTAGACTGTTCAAATGTTGAACGCATAGAGTAGAAGGTGATACGATCTACATTTTCCCAGTCCTGATATGAGAGTGTGCTGCTGATGCGGTAGTGCAGCTGTAAGAGTGCCTGATCTGTAGTAGCGAGCCCCTTACGTGCAAAGCTTATGCGTTCACGTAATAGCGAACGTTCAGTTCGATCATATATTCTATGGGCTCTAGCTGAGGTTAGTGGTCTCTTCATTTTAATAAACTTGGGAATCATACCAGTGTCTCGGCATCGAAGAAGAAACGCGAGTGATGACAGAAGTTGCGACTTTTTCTTCCTTAACCTCTCAAAGCGACGAACTAAGTGTGATATTTCCTCCCCGTAGAGGCGAATTAAGTAAAAATGTAGACTTTCACGACCGGCGTTGAAATAGGAATCTCTGTTTCGCGGGCTTATAGGTCGTGGTCCAAGGACATTTTGTCGTCCTGACGTTTCGCTGAATACTGCGTTCAGCATGTTCACAGGTTACATAAAGCGAGGTAAAACAAGTAAACAGAAGATATATAAATAGTCAAGAACCCACATATAGAGGCTACCATAGCAACGGCGTACCACATAAAAGTAATGCATCAAGGACAGGGCTGCTCGTCTGTTGCATCTTCTCGTCTACAACGGTCAATAAGGGCAGGCTTGAGGGGATTAAGGACTGGAAGCCAAGCTCTGTTCACACGTTCTGCTTCCTCCTTAAGATTGAAGCTGTTAGTATGCTTCAGGATTTCAATGGCCTCCCTTTGTAGCCTAGCATGATAAGACACCGTGGTGGACAGAACTTCGGTGTCTCCATATCTTATATCGTGACCTGCAAGTAGCGAGTGTGCTGCTACAGTGGATTTATCTGTTTGTCCCAGCCGGCTGTGTCGTTCGTGCTCCTTGAGGCGAGTGGCAATACTTCTTTTTGTTGTTCCAATATATACTTGGCCACAATCACACGGGATTTTATAAACCCCTGCCGCGGTAAGAGGATGTCGCTTATCTTTAGCGGACCTAAACATGTCCTTAATTTTTCGTGTAGGCCTGTATATGGTCTTTATATCATGGGACGAGTAGCCTCCCTATTCTGTCCGTGACCTTTTTTATATATGGAAGAAAAGCTCTAGCCAGGGGCTGCTTGTCTCCAATTATCCTTGTAGTTGGACGTCTCGGATGGAGTGCTCGCTGGATATCTTTCTGGCTGTACCCATTCGCGCGTAAGGCCTCGTTGAGGTGTTCAATTTCTTGTTTTAGGCACTGCTTAACAGCCAGAACTCGAACATTCAGTTTACCATGGAGTTAGAAAATGAACTGAAAATCGCGTTTCTCGACGTTATGGTAACGAAGACCGCTGATCTAACTTTGGGACATACAGTTTACCGTAAGCCGACCCATACTGACCGATATCTACATAAGACGTCCAACCACCACCCACGACAGAAATACGGAGTTATAAAAAAACTGGCTGACCGCGCTAAAAGAATTTGTGATAAGCAGTGCCTAAAACAAGAAATTGAACACCTCAACGAGGCCTTACGCGCGAATGGGTGCAGCCAGAAAGATATCCAGCGAGCACTCCATCCGAGACGTCCAACTACAAGGGTAATTGGAGACAAGCAGCCCCTGGCTAGAGCTTTTCTTCCATATATAAAAAAGGTCACGGACAGAATAGGGAGGCTACTCGAGTCCCATGATATAAAGACCATATACAGGCCTACACGAAAAATTAAGGACATGTTTAGGTCCGCTAAAGATAAGCGACATCCTCTTACCGCGACAGGGGTTTATAAAATCCCGTGTGATTGTGGCCAAGTATATATTGGAACAACAAAAAGAAGTATTGCCACTCGCCTCAAGGAGCACGAACGACACAGCCGGCTGGGACAAACAGATAAATCCACTGTAGCAGCACACTCGCTACTTGCAGGTCACGATATAAGATATGGAAACACCGAAGTTCTGTCCACCACGGTGTCTTATCATGCTAGGCTACAAAGGGAGGCCATTGAAATCCTGAAGCATACTAACAGCTTCAATCTTAAGGAAGAAGCAGAACGTGTGAACAGAGCTTGGCTTCCAGTCCTTAATCCCCTCAAGCCTGCCCTTATTGACCGTTGTAGACGAGAAGATGCAACAGACGAGCAGCCTGTCCTTGATGCATTACTTTTATGTGGTACGCCGTTGCTATGGTAGCCTCTATATGTGGGTTCTTGACTATTTATATATCTTCTGTTTACTTGTTTTACCTCGCTTTATGTAACCTGTGAACATGCTGAACGCAGTATTCAGCGAAACGTCAGGACGACAAAATGTCCTTGGAACACGACCTATAAGCCCGCGAAACAGAGATTCCTATTTCAACGCCGGTCGTGAAAGTCTACATTTTTATTTAATTCGCCTCTACGGGGAGGAAATATCACACTTAGTTCGTCGCTTTGAGAGGTTAAGGAAGAAAAAGTCGCAACTTCTGTCATCACTCGCGTTTCTTCTTCGATGCCGAGACACAGGTATGATTCCCAAGTTTATTAAAATGAAGAGACCACTAACCTCAGCTAGAGCCCATAGAATATATGATCGAACTGAACGTTCGCTATTACGTGAACGCATAAGCTTTGCACGTAAGGGGCTCGCTACTACAGATCAGGCACTCTTACAGCTGCACTACCGCATCAGCAGCACACTCTCATATCAGGACTGGGAAAATGTAGATCGTATCACCTTCTACTCTATGCGTTCAACATTTGAACAGTCTAGCATCCGGCAGAAGAAAAAGTTTGAGCGGTTACAGAGAGACCAACCCGCGTTGGTACCTGCGCCTACGCTGGACATCTCACGGACAATTGTTAACCTGACCAATCGCCACCTGTCAGAGTGGGAAATCTCTATACTAGCGAAAGGAGGAAATTACGCAGTGACCCCTCATTCGATTCCCGTGGAAGACATTGTCGCCAATATTGAAGCGGCAATCCGTGAGCTACCATCTGAACAAGCAGATGAAATCCGTCATGAAGCCTCACGTATAATCAAGAAGGCACCGGCACCGCAGAGTAACCTCACACCTCAGGAGAGAAAGGCTATAAAGACTCTCAACATGGACGAGAGCATAATCATTCTTCCTGCAGACAAAGGGAACGCAACGTTTATCTTGGACATGGACGACTACACTGCCAAGGTTTTGGAACTTTTAGACCCGGGTACCTACCGCAAACTACTGAGAGATCCTACCAACCGGATTCTTCGTGAAACAAACGGCCTGATCAAGGTATCTTCGCTACCTGAAAACGTAAAGAAGGGAACCACCAGAAGTGAAGCTTTACCACCAAGACTTTATGGTTTACCTAAAATACACAAAGATAATGTTCCTCTTCGTCCTATCGTGAGTGCTATTGGATCACCAACTTATAGCATTGCCAAACATTTAGCTACCTTACTTCAACCACATATCGGCGGTACACAGTCGTTCGTCAAAGATTCCGGCCATTTCATTGAAAAATTGAAAACTATTCAACTAGAAGCTGGTGACTTACTAGTAAGTTTTGACGTGGTTTCTCTTTTCACGAAAGTACCTATAAAGGTAGCCCTGGAGTACATCGCACGGATTTTTCCTGATGATATCACCGCCTTATTCCGCCACTGCCTCACCGCTAGCTATTTCCTGTGGAAGGGTGATTTCTATGAACAAATTGATGGGGTCGCCATGGGCAGTCCCCTTAGTCCGGTGATCGCTAATTTCTTCATGGAACAATTTGAACAAATAGCATTAGAGACTGCACCTTTGAAACCTAAAGTGTGGCTACGATACGTAGACGATACCTTTGTAATATGGGGCCATGGTAAAGATCAATTAAATCTGTTTTTACAACATCTTAACAGCCAGAACTCGAACATTCAGTTTACCATGGAGTTAGAAAATGAACTGAAAATCGCGTTTCTCGACGTTATGGTAACGAAGACCGCTGATCTAACTTTGGGACATACAGTTTACCGTAAGCCGACCCATACTGACCGATATCTACATAAGACGTCCAACCACCACCCACGACAGAAATACGGAGTTATAAAAACACTGGCTGACCGCGCTAAAAGAATTTGTGAAAAGCAGTGCCTAAAACAAGAAATTGAACACCTCAACGAGGCCTTACGCGCGAATGGGTACAGCCAGAAAGATATCCAGCGAGCACTCCATCCGAGACGTCCAACTACAAGGGTAATTGGAGACAAGCAGCCCCTGGCTAGAGCTTTTCTTCCATATATAAAAAAGGTCACGGACAGAATAGGGAGGCTACTCGAGTCCCATGATATAAAGACCATATACAGGCCTACACGAAAAATTAAGGACATGTTTAGGTCCGCTAAAGATAAGCGACATCCTCTTACCGCGGCAGGGGTTTATAAAATCCCGTGTGATTGTGGCCAAGTATATATTGGAACAACAAAAAGAAGTATTGCCACTCGCCTCAAGGAGCACGAACGACACAGCCGGCTGGGACAAACAGATAAATCCACTGTAGCAGCACACTCGCTACTTGCAGGTCACGATATAAGATATGGAGACACCGAAGTTCTGTCCAACACGGTGTCTTATCATGCTAGGCTACAAAGGGAGGCCATTGAAATCCTGAAGCATACTAACAGCTTCAATCTTAAGGAGGAAGCAGAACGTGTGAACAGAGCTTGGCTTCCAGTCCTTAATCCCCTCAAGCCTGCCCTTATTGACCGTTGTAGACGAGAAGATGCAACAGACGAGCAGCCCTGTCCTTGATGCATTACTTTTATGTGGTACGCCGTTGCTATGGTAGCCTCTATATGTGGGTTCTTGACTATTTATATATCTTCTGTTTACTTGTTTTACCTCGCTTTATGTAACCTGTGAACATGCTGAACGCAGTATTCAGCGAAACGTCAGGACGACAAAATGTCCTTGGAACACGACCTATAAGCCCGCGAAACAGAGATTCCTATTTCAACGCCGGTCGTGAAAGTCTACATTTTTACTTGACCTACCATAAGCTTATATATTGGCTTATGTGTTGGCTTTTTGTGTTGGCTTTTTGTGTTGGCTTTTGTGTTGGCTTTTTGTGTTGGCTTTATGTATTGGCTTTTGTATTGGCTTATTTGACAAGTTATTTTTGTCAATGTATTTAGTGGATTTTTTTCTTGGTGTTGGAAAGTATTTGAAAGAGATGGAATATTTAAAGACTTAACCTCAGCTCACTAACCTAACCTAACCTAACTTCACCTAACCTAACCTAACCCAACTTTACCTAACCTAACTTCACCTAACCTAACCTCACCTAACCTAACCTTTCAACTCTCAGATGATAATTAAATTCTGGGCATAGTCGAGTTGGAACCCAAGACCTCAAGGGTAAAAACCAATTATTTTTCGTAGCTTATTTTGGTAGCTTATTTTCATGGCTAACCTAACTTTACCTAACCTAACCTCAGCTCACTTTGGATATCACTAGTAAGAGTTCATATCCTCCGCTAGTTGGCATGTTCGTTGTTCAGGTAGTGCTCATATTTACCGCTAGGTAGCGGAAACATACTTTGTGTGTTGCATGTGACTCTTGTGAAGTTTGACCACGCGCATGACGTGCTTGTATAATTTCTATATATAAACTCAATATACAATAAACCAATAAATGTTCAGAACTAACATGTATAGCCAGGTTTAGGGTATATAGGAGACCCTTAGAAAGAGAGGCCTGTCTAACCCACTAGTCTACAGCCAGCCTCGTCATACGCAGTAAGCATTTGTTGGCAGTAAATCCTATGCCACGTTGTTCATAACATTGCACTTAAACAGGCTCTAGATCATGGAATAAAATTGGTAAAAAAAACAACGTATGCCTTTAGCCAAGGTCTTTGTTTAAACTTTAACACACGATGAATTCATGTGTTGGCTTTTGTGTTAAAGTTTAAACGAAGACCTTGGCTAAAGGCATACGTTAATTTTTACCAATTTTATTCCATGATCTAGAGCCTACTTAAGTGCCATGTTATGAACAACGTGGCTTAGGATTTACTGCCAACAGGTGCTTACTGCGTATGACGAGGCTGGCTGTAGACTAGTGGGTTAGACAGCCTTTCTTGCTAAGGGTCTCCTATATACGCTAAACTTGGCTATTGGGCCCGTCAGAGGAGCTGCCAGGACAGCCAACAACCGCAATGACTTCCCTAACATCTCATCCGCCGGACCTAACTGCCGAGAGGATCAGGTGAACATCCAAACAGGCCAAAGCGGCACGAGAAACTATTGTCCACGGGGATCGTGGTACATGGTGACGAAAGGTCATAGACTGCCTAAGGAAAGGTTCACCTTAAAAGCAAGACTGAGAAAGGAAACATCCAGGCTTATGTAAAACATCGTGAAAATTTATTGTAAAATTGAGAAACCCCTATCCTAGTTCGGAGGGTTTATATCGGCTAATCCACAAGCTAATAAATAATCAAAAATAAAGAGCAGGTCCCTACCTGAGAAGTTACAGTAAACCCTCGCGAAAGATCTGTCTCACAATAATAAAGCAACAACAGCAACACTAGGGAAAATGGTACGACAAAAACCCTAGGTCAAGTTACAAGATCAAGCTAATATCGGAATTTACATTTAACAGGGTAGCAAAACAAATCTAAGTTAGGATGATACCATCTCCACATTTACATTTAATATTAATTCATCTAGCTAAGTCCTATCAATTAATTACAAAATGTACGGCGGTGACGTCCGTAATATCAAACAATTACAATCAAAGCTATGTGACAAGCCATAAAAAAACATCTAAGACATTCTTACGAACTAGGTGCTAATCAGCACACAAAAGGGTAGCATAGAGGATTCGTATACTTTTATATCAACAAATAAATAAATAAATACAAGACCACAGTTTTATTCAAAGCCTGCCTACACCTTGGTTTACTGTTTGTAAGCCATAGTCATTTAACGTGTGTAATTACGGTGACGACTGCGTAGTGAAGACTACGTCTAACATCGTATGGCCTGCGCTCCACAAGCTACGAACTAAAGGTTCGAGCACGCTTCAGTCGCTACAAAAAGTGTCAGATGTCCTCAAGTCATTTCCTCCAGGAAATACCTTCATTAGCACGGCTATGTTAGCAGGTTCCAAATGCAAATGAACAAGGTTAAATAGAAAGGATTCGTTAGTTATATTTTGTTTATCAAAATTATGCGTTTTATTATTAAGATGTCGGTTTAGATTATCGTTGGTTTATGGCGAATAATAGCTGACAAGCCTCGGCACGGAGCGTCTCCCTGAGATCATCTCTGCCAAAAAGCCTCGACTCAAAAGTCGGAATACAATCAACGAGCAATAACAACTCGGACACACAATAACACAAGTTACCAGCGGCGCACAGCTCGCGTTCAATAACTCTGGGACGGGCCTGGACACATCAGTTACCCGCCTTAAACATCTGGTCTACGGGAACAGTCCCGGACATGGTACACAAAATACCTTCATACATGAAAAACCTCCTTCACGGGACTAGCCTCCAACATACTATAATAAATCTGACATAACTGTACTAGTCAAAACAACGGTACACGCAAAAAGGCGTTTAACTAACAAATGACAATCTAAAGAACATATGAGCAGATACAGAAGTGGACACTGGGTTCCATGAGCTACCAATGCAATGAAAAACAAATGAATGCTACACGCATTCTGTCCTGTGTTAATATCAGTCTGTCTCACTTAGAAGCAAGCGCTCTCAGTCGGGCGCTGGGAAGTATTCAAAAACCTGTTCGTGTCACAGCAAGCCGCAGGCTCCCTGCGCTATATGACACAACACATTGACTGGGCCGGCAGTTTAAGCAAGAGAATAACTGTAAAAATGGCCTCATAATAATACCTTTACCATAGGTTATAAACCTCGAAGAATGTGTGCATTAAAAGCACGCTATAAAGCTAAATACAAACATATAACTCCGTCTTTCATAGCAAAAACGTTTAAAAGATAGCAATGTCACTCATTGCTGGAGCTCTTAGCTCTCAAAGGTAAAATACTCTTCATTAGTTTCTTGTATCAAACATCAAATAAATCACGTGTCATCACACTTGACACTAACAAAACAATATTACGGCGCAAATACCACTCTCTGCTGGATCTGCTTAATGATACGTTGGGAACTGGGTTCGATGCTAGGCAACGAAACATCCCTTTTACTTGCAAGGTCCACACTTGACCTGGATGGCCTCTGAGCACATCTCGAATGAAATATAAATGCAGTTACAAAACTGGTAATTACAGTCGATTACCCAAATGATACGACTACTCTAATGAAGTCAGGGGCGTAACATTGACTGGCTGAAAAAAGTGCAGTTAAAGAATCATAACCATGGCATCAGATTGCCATAACAAGAGTCTGCTAAGACTTGAAAAATCACCCCAGATAGGGTTAAACAAAGTAGCCTCAAAATGACTACAGTCACGTTTAGCAATAGACAGAAATTGGCGTCCTATGACGTCCATCAGGTTGCACCAGGGTTGAACAAAATATCAAACCCAAGGGTGACTCACAATCACTGTAAATAAATGACATCTAATTATGCTAATTACATTCCCCTACCTATGAAATGGCTGTCACTAAGTTCGGCTGATTTACAATCTACACTAATCTAACTATACCACCAATGACTAGAACAAAGAAGGGTTGTACAAACTCACGATATGAAGGAGCCCACACTTAGCTCTCTGTCCAAAAACAAGGGTTGAACAAAAGCACCTCTGGCTTTCAGGATTGGCATCGTCCTTATCTGAACTTCCATCTTGGCTCTCCCAAAGACCAGGATTCGGTCTGTCCCTGTAGTTGACATCGTGAATGGGTTGGACATGCCTAGGAAAGGCATCCTCGATTCCTTCCTTCTCGTTCGACGTTCTTGAAGTTCCATAATCATGCTCGTTCCGTCCGAGACGTCTCCCTCATACAATAATGGTACTTAGCCCATTATCTCCGACTCGAACATGGTGTTGTAAATGTCGAACACGTGGTCGATAATATTATACATCATGTAGTGCATTATTATTTGAAAATTACAGTATGCTTCGTAGATATCACAGGCTTTAAACATATATCTGGTAACACAGCCGCTACACTTTGCAGATATCATTAATAAATGACCATGCACTGATCTGCGGTTTCACACGTGCGCAGACGCTACTTTGGCAATCACGTGGCATCCGTGAAATGGGCGTTGATTTCTCATCGATGAATCCACCGTAGCAATTTATATGCAATGTATTCTTAGTTTAACACTTGTCTAATGTAACAATATCACATTTACCTGTATATTTCGCACCAGGCTCTTGGCCCTCCACAGATCACGTGGGTATAACAATGTGGTGCGACAGAATTGTCGTAAATGCACAATACTTGCCAAATAAGTTCACTTGACTATTCGTGCTAATCACTACACTTCAATAACTGTGATTCGCAATACAATTGTGCTCGATGGCACTTGATAAAGATTCCTCGCTAAAAAGCGGACAATTCCCACGTCTAACACGACGGGTATTATAACACGCCTCAACAGGGTGGATTCTCAAGACGTAGTGCACGGAACTGAATTCCTCGTGGAATCAAGTCTTCAAACTAAGTCGTTGAGCGACTACTTACATTCCTATTTGCGTATCTGCAATGATATTACCATACCTTAAAGTGAAAAAAAATTCTCCAAAATGTTTCAATAATACTGAATGACGAAATTGAATATTCTGAGCCTCGTAGAAAGATAAAATTGATTAATAAGACCTCAGATAAATAATTAGCAGACTTCACCAAAGTCAAAAGTGCGATCCTCCGCTACTCCAAAGATAATTGTATAAGCTCTCAGCTTCTCGTAGCTTTCTGGGTGTGTTCAAAGGTAGTACATCCCATCATAAATGTGCTGTCATGAAAAATATCACATGAACCTTAGCTCAGCGGGTTCACTATACATGTTAGTTCTGAACATTTATTGGTTTATTGTATATTGAGTTTATATATAGAACTTATACAAGCACGTCATGCACGTGGTCAAACTTCACAAGAGTCACATGCAACACACAAAGTATGTTTCCGCTACTTAGCGGTAAATATGAGCACTACCTGAACAACGAGCATACCACCTAGCGGAGGATATGAACACTTACTAGTGATATCCAAAGTGAGCTGAGGTTAGGTTAGGTAAAGTTAGGTTAGCCATGAAAATAAGCTACCAAAATAAGCTACCAAAATAATTGGTTTTTACCCTTGAGGTCTTGGGTTCCAACTCGACTATGCCCAGAATTTAATTATCATCTGAGAGTTGAAAGGTTAGGTTAGGTGAAGTTAGGTTAGGTAAAGTTGGGTTAGGTTAGGTTAGGTGAAGTTAGGTTAGGTTAGGTTAGTGAATCAAAATGAAAAAGATTCAAAAGAGAAGAGCCATAAAGTATAATATGCGTAAATTAATTGAACCTTCAGTAAGACAAAATGTAGAAGAGAAGCTCAATGATGAACTTGGATCCCTATCTGATGCCTTATGTACCAATGAGAAAATTAAAACATTAACTAATACCGTTGAATCTATGAAGAAATATCACTTAGTAACAGATATCACTAAAAAGAAACCATGGATGACTGAAGAGATTCTTAAAATGATGGATAAGAGAAGGAAATCAAAGGGTAATCCTGATGAATATAAGAACATCAACAGGGAAATCAGGAAAGAAATAAGATTAGCTAAGGAAAGGGACATCCAAGAAAAATGTAATGAAATAGAGATGTTGCAATTAAAACATGACAGCTTTAATGTTCATCGAAAAGTTAAAGATGTGACAGGGAATTATAGAACTAGACAAGGAAATAGATTGGTCAATATTGAAGGAAAACTAATTGTTGGAAAAGAAGAGTTTAAAGATACGTGGCAAAGATATATAGAACACTTGTTTTATGATACTCGACAGGAGCCACCTCGAATAAATGGTGAAACAGGACCCCAAATTCTGGTAGATGAAGTACAAACCGTGATAAAAGCCATGAAGGATGGTAAAGCCACTGGCCCTGACAATGTGAATGCTGAATTTTTAAAGCTTTTGAATGAAGATAATGTGAAATGGTTGACTAAAATATTCAACGACATTTACAATTCTGGGAACATTCCTCAGGAATGGCTTAAATCGGAATTCATCACACTACCAAAAAAACCCGGAGCTAAGTTTTGTAGTGAGTACCGAACAATCAGTCTCATGAATCACATCTTGAAGGTATTTCTGAAGATCATTCATCGCAGAATATACAAAATATGTGAAGAACAAGTTTCTTCTACACAATTTGGTTTTAGAAACGCATTTGGCACACGTGAAGCCCTATTTAGCATTCAAGTATTGTTTCAAAGGTGCCGTGATGTGAACTGCGATATATATGCCTGCTTTATTGACTATCAAAAGGCTTTCGATAGAGTAAGACATCATAAGATGATAGAAATTTTACAAATGATTGGCTTAGATGATAAAGATTTACGAATAATTGTGAACTTGTACTGGAATCAATCTGCTTATGTGAGGTTGGGTAACGAGAACACGGAAGATATAGATATTCTAAGAGGTGTAAGACAAGGCTGTATATTGTCTCCATTGTTATTTAACATCTATTCGGAATATATCTTTAAAGAAGCTCTAGAGGATGTTGAGATGGGAGTGCTCTTAAATGGTAACTGGATAAATAACATTCGATATGCCGATGACACTGTGATTTTTGCGGATAGTCAAGAAAGCCTGCAACATATCATTGATAAAGTTATCCAAAAAAGCCATGAATATGGTTTAGATATAAATCCTCAGAAGACAAAATTGATGGTCATTAGTAAAAACAAAGTCTCTGCATGCAAACTAAATATAGACCAGAAACCCATTGCACAAGTGCATAAGTATATATACCTTGGCACTACCATAAATGACCAATGGGACCCTTCTGATGAGGTGAAGTCTCGAATTGGGAAAGCCCGGACAACTTTCAATAAGATGCGGAATTTGTTCAGACATCATGGGCTGACAATGACTACGAAAATCAGGCTTTTGCGTTGTTATGTGTTCTCTACTCTTTTTTACGGTGCTGAGACATGGACTCTGACAGAGTCTTTATGTAAACGGTTAGAGGCCTTTGAAATGTGGCTGTACAGAAGGATATTGCGGATACCATGGACAGACCATGTCACAAATGTTGAGGTTCTCCAAAAAATGAAAAAAACTAAGGAGGTATTAACCACCGTGAAAATCAGGAAAATCCAATACCTAGGACACATCATGAGAAATACCACCAAGTACCATCTCCTACAGTCTATTCTTCAAGGAAAAATACCAGGGAAGAGAAGTGTTGGACGAAGAAGAATTTCCTGGTTAAAAAATCTCACAGCCTGGACCTCAAAAACATCTACTGAATTATTCCGAGCTGCAAGTGATAGGAACAGCACAGTCAAGATGGTAGCCAACATCCGGAACGGATAGGAACCATAAGAAGAAGAAGGTTAGTGAGCTGAGGTTAAGTCTTTAAATATTCCATCTCTTTCAAATACTTTCCAACACCAAGAAAAAATCCACTATATACATTGACAAAAATAACTTGTCAAATAGCCAATACAAAAGCCAATACAAAAAGCCAACACAAAAGCCAACACAAAAAGCCAACACATAAGCCAATATATAAGCTTATGGTAGGTCACTCCATCAGCAAAACAGTTGTAACCTTTGTAGTGTGAACATCGTACTGACAGGTCAGTAACTACTATGGAACATACTATAACCAACAAAGGTAGTCAACGTGCACTCTATCAAGGCTACTCTTATAACTATAATCGTCAGAATGCGAAAGGAATAATATTCTGGCGATGCTCAAAAGAGAGGTCAACAAAATATCGGGGCAATCTGAAAATTAAAAATGGAAAGGTTTTAAGTGTGAGTGTTCATCAATGTAGTGCTCCAAACGAACCACGGTTGCTGTTTACAAACAATTATCAAAATGCTAAAAAGCAAGTTCAAGAAAACGATATTATGGCTAAAAATAGTGCAGTGTTTGTTCAAAAGATCTATCATGACCTCAAAAAGTCATGTTAAGACAGTTGTCAACGTCCAAGAAACCTTTAACACTATCAAAATCAACGCAGACTATAAATGAAGTGGTATTGCAAGAGGACCAAAAAGGACTATACAGTAATAATGGTCATGATGATAATGATGATCATGATGATGATAATGATGATGATGATGATGATGATAATTATGATGATGATGATAATGGTAATGCTTTGTTTACACCTACAAATTCATTTGTTAAATTTGTATACTGGAATAAACCCAGTAAGCTAATTCAACGGCTTCGACACTTGCATGCTTTACAACACTCTGGGCATACCGGTCACGATTGGGAAATCAAAGAAATTGAACAAGAGCTACGTCGTGCTAAAATTATTGTGTAATGGCTCTACCACTTTGCGACCACTTTTACCCCCACTCTTGGTTCTTATATTTGCTTATCTGCTTCCACTTTTACCTGAGCTCTTTGAATCCATATTTGCTCTCACATTAAACTATTTTTCTTATTACCAAGTTGACTTTACTAGAGCTTAGTCTATGCTTGACAGTTGACATGAAAATATCAGTGACTAGGTATGGTAAGCCTTATGCATACTATAAAGGATATTCATATATTGTGAAACGAACTAATAAAAACGGAACTGTTATTTGGCGCTGTTGAAAACAACGTTCCAAGCATTGTCGTGGTGACCTAAAAAGTAAAAATAGTGAGGTTTTAAGTGTCAATGATCATCAATGTAGTGTACTGCTTGAAACACAGTTGCCGTCGACAAAAAATCAAGAAAACCATATTGCTACTCAAAATAGTGGATTGTTTAATGAGCAACGTTTAACCCCTGTTCTAAAAGTTATGTTTAATCCGTCTTCCACACCGCAAGAGCCATCAACATCACAAACTATGCAAGAGGTAGTGTTGTTGTTTGACGTTTTAAGGAGTGGAACAACTAGGTCATCTGCTCTTGATATTCAAAAAGGTACCGTAGTATTGCAAGAGGATCAAAATGACTAAATAGTAATAACAATAAGGTTTTATGCCTATAAAACCATTGTGGGTTCCCCAGTTTTTGAAAACAACAGTGAATGGACATTGCTATAAAAGATCTACAACAAACCTTGTGTTTAAAAACTATAACAGACTATTGTAAAGAGAGAAAGAGTTGTATTAAATGTGCATCTAATGTCATAATCATGTATACTCTGCAATGTTAAATATTCTGACATCTATAGAAAATAAAACAACATTGTACCATTATTTTCATTTATTTACAAACTTTATATACATTTTTTTGGTTTCATAATAATATTTTTAAGACAATACTAAACACTAAGACATTATTATTCTATACACATATTTTTCTTTCAGTCCATTGTCATGACTTATATCTTCCATTATTATTTGACATTTGTTTTTTTTAATTAATTAAAACGAACCATGCTCCTATTGTTTTTAAAACCTTCATAAATTAAGTGTACAGGTTGTACAGCATTATTGACTTCATGAAAAACACTCTCCGACATATCATTAAACCGTGTAGGCAGAAATGTCTCAAAGTTTTCACATACACAAAGTACACGATCACCATATGCTGTTTTCATTTTCCGAATCTTGATAATGCGGAATGGAATATGCGTTGGCAATTCGCTGAGCTTCTTTGTCTCTAAGCCACATGCTTGACCCACAACATTCAAAACATTCATTGTAGTAGTCTATAAACAAAAGAAAAGCATATCTATTACACTCTAAAACAGCTTTAATAATATTGTGCAATTAGGGATTTTACACTATGCATGGCTGATAAATTTTACTATTTATGCAAGAAATGCCCTAGCTGTAGCAGATACTGCTTTTCTGCATATAGCACAAGCGTGGAGTTCTAATGCACACTTGACACAGGCTATCATGTGTCCACAAGGCAAAAATACAACACCTAGTACATCTTGATAACAAATTTTACATAATTGTTGGTCACACTTTTGAATCTGTTCGTGAGACAAGTCTTTTTTTTTTCAGCCTCATGTATTTGCTACGCATGTTCTAACTCTAAAGGCACTTTTATGTCTTGTGCTGCAATCACGTTTTCTTTACGAATAGTGTTCACAAATTCCTGACCTTTAAGCATCACCAAGTATTTACAGTTAGGTAACCAACGAGCGTGTTGCACAAAAGGGACATCAGTCATTTGCCAATCCTTTAAAGCAAATCCACAATAAAAACATATTTTTTTATCCCCTTCACCAGTATAAAAAATCCAGCTTCACTTAGCTGTTTGGTAAGGTGTTTTAATATTAATGGCCAAACATTTTTATAAGATTCTAAACGTTTTTCAACAGAGCTGTACTCTGGGTGTGCTAGTGCTCTAGTCTTGCAAACTCCCAATTTTTCAAAAGCACATGCCAATTCAACACTGTCTATGGCATATGGACCACATATATCGACACTACCGTTGTTGGCTGGTAATACATCATTATTATTATCATTTATTTGTGATTCAGCAACGTAAGTAGCGGCCAATGGTCTTGTGGTTCGGTAAAATGAATACACGGGTATGTTACCCACTTGTTTTCCAAGCATGTAAGGACAACAAGGAGACCATCGCAAATGGTCTCTAAAGGGATCATCCCCTTCTTCCCAGTGTGAAAGTTCAATACGACAAAACACACAGCGCACCACATCTTCTCGGTTAAAGTAAAAAAAAAAAACGGATTTTGTAAGTTCATGTGTCGACAAAAAGCCTACAGGCCAGGATTCAAATGTTAACCAACGGTCATGTTCTGATTTTAAATTTAACCCACGTGGTAAACCAACTTGCTCACTTGTTGTATTTGGTACTAATGCCATGTGTTATAATAAAACTTTTTCTTATTGTAAGTTATTAACGTTGAACAGAGTACTTTAAAGCACAATTTATGCTTGATCACTGTCTGTTCATTACGTTAATGGCGCATGACGACACCTAAAAGCAAACAAAATAACCAATCAATCAATCAATACTTTTAAATAAAACTTTAACGTTAATTGGCATTAATATATCAAAACACCATAAAAATTATAATAAACTGTATGTTGACACTCACAGTAACCCATGTACTTATTTTCTTTTTATAAAGCTGCAGTCATTTACATTCCCCTTTAACCAATACATAAAAAATAAAATAATAATGTCATGTCATTTTGTTCAGATTATCATGTTCAAACCTGTGAATATTCGTTGAGTTCATAGGGTACAAAGTTCCTCATTTTTCTACTAGAAAGCGCTATAGAGTTTAAAGAGATTAGATATCTAACATCTAACCTCCTTGACTTTCATAGTCAAGGAACAACTATATTCGACATGCAAGCTACCCCCTGTGTGTCAAATAACAAAGGTTGCACCCGGCACCCGAGGCCATACGATATTGGCATTAATATATCAAAACACCATAAAAATTATAATAAACTGTATGTTGACACTAACAGTAACCCATGTACTTATTTTCTTTTTATAAAGCTGCAGTCATTTACATTCCCCTTTAACCAATACATAAAAAATAAAATAATAATGTCATGTCATTTTGTTCAGATTATCATGTTCAAACCTGTGAATATTCGTTGAGTTCATAGGGTACAAAGTTCCTCATTTTTCTACTAGAAAGCGCTATAGAGTTTAAAGAGATTAGATATCTAACATCTAACCTCCTTGACTTTCATAGTCAAGGAACAACTATATTCGACATGCAAGCTACCCCCTGTGTGTCAAATAACAAAGGTTGCACCCGGCACCCGAGGCCATACGATATTAATATTATTATTAATGTTACATTATTATTATTATTATTATTATTATTATTATTATTATTATTATTATTATTATTATTATTATTATTATTATAGGGAACGACATGTCAGTTAAATTAAAATTTTTGTTTTTTACAAAATCCAATATGGCCTTGTACTTTCCCGGTAAACAACCAATATGGTCTTGTACCGGTTGCCAATACATAGTCTTTAATCAAGAAAGCAATCATCGTCCTAGTCATGTACAGGTAATGAATTTTTCGTCTACGAGTTTTCAGTAGTGGTAAAATGGAATAGCATTTTATGTTAGGCTTACCTGAGTTTTGAATAGTTCACTGCCTGGAAAAAATGGTTACACATTACTGCGTCTCGGGTTTTCAGCGACTGCTACGGCGGTAAGGCTTTTCTTTCCAAGTTTCTAAAAACAAATAAAATAAACCGTTATAAATACCTAAATTCAGGTTAGTACATGCATTTCATAAAGTAAAATATGAAACAAGAAATGAAACAAGTTAGTTTAAAAAAATAATCCCACCTTCACTTGCAGTGGCTTATTGCTGTTTCCTTCTAGTGGGCTCAAAAGTAAACTGGTTTCTTGTATCTCTGACATGTAAGGTATACCGGTTATCTGCAAACAAATAAATTAAAAAATCAATAATTACCTAATCAATAACTACAAATTTAAGGTTCATTAGCATGGCATTATTAAAATAATCATTCATAGGTACTTACCAAAAAATAAAAGGATTTTTCTTCCACAGCTCTACTGTATACGTCCGTGTGCTAAAATGGCAAGTGCATGACTAACGCAATCGTTATCAGTTAGCCTAGCAACAGAAAAAGTTTTATTTTCTCAGCGTTTTGACCTTGAATGGTTCTCTGTCTCTCTCTCGCACGTGTTACCACGCCTCTTCACTTTCCTCAATCTGAATAAGATTCGTGTACCTTATACTAGTTTCATGTATTAATAAGGAACCAAAATGGCTACCTCTTATACATCGGTAGTCCTACTGTCTCAGAACCAAAATGGCGGTCCCTGCTTAAAAAGCACACCTGCTAGCCACCACGAGGCAAGTAAGCTGATATCACACTTCCTGCCTCGTCAGCACCAGCAACAGCTCTCACGAGTCCTCTAGCTAGGTACAATATTCAGTCACCAGTGAGCTGGACTGTGTGCGAGTTAGCATTCAAAACATGTGTGTGTGTCTTATTATTATTATTATTATTATTATTATTATTATTATTATTATTATTATTAAACATTTTACTGTAATAAGAATTACTAGCAAGCGGTCATCTCAATACATGATCATGTTAACCACATACTTTCATCCTAAAACACATGACTTTACCCAGTTCAATATTTAGTTTATAACATTTCAGGCCAATGACCTTACCGTTTTGGCTCTTTGCGTACATGCACATGACTTGGTCTTGCAAATGTTATAGGTTTCCATATTCTAGAACCATTTAATGTGCCAGACAGCAGTCTCGCTTATCACCGTTTACTAGCATGTTAAAGATCCCCTTCAGGGGTAAAAAAATCCTAGCACACTTAATACATTTTCAAATATTCGCCTCTATCCGTCATAGGAAATGTCACAAAACCAACCGTCATAAGCTGCCCCCGCCATCCCACCAAAATAGCAATTCATTTCTTCCGGGCACGGTCACCGAGATCGCCAACTTCTAAGAATCACTTGGTCATATCCTACAACAGTCTGTTGTGCCAGAGAGCGATCTCGCTCATTATTATTATTATTATTATTATTATTATTATTATAGGGAACGACATGTCAGTTAAATTAAAATTTTTGTTTTTTACAAAATCCAATATGGCCTTGTACTTTCCCGGTAAACAACCAATATGGTCTTGTACCGGTTGCCAATACATAGTCTTTAATCAAAATAGCAATTCATTTCTTCCGGGCACGGTCACCGAGAACGCCAACGTCTAAGAATCACTTGGTCATATCCTGCAACAGTCTGTTGTGTTAGAGAGCGATCTCGCTCATCACCGTTAACTAAAACGTTAAAGATCCCATTCAGGGGTAAAAATCTTAGCATGCTTGTCACATTTCAAAATATTCGCCTTCATTCATTCGTCATAGGAAAAAATATTGAAAAGCAACCCCTCGTTTTGCCATACATCGCCCCCATCGAAATAGTCATTTCCCATATCCACCATGGCCAATCATAGCCCCGTTGTAACATACGTCAAGCGCTACGGGCTCTGTCTACAAAAACGCTTTTATTAAAAAAAAAAAATGCCTAGTTTTTTGTCCTAGACACTTGATATTTATTTTCATGGGAGAGGGGTAGGGACCTTTCATTTATGTCA
The DNA here is from genome assembly GCA_946902985.2 of Meconema thalassinum. Lineage (NCBI taxonomy): Eukaryota > Metazoa > Arthropoda > Insecta > Orthoptera > Tettigoniidae > Meconema > Meconema thalassinum. The sequence continues at coordinate 1,205,974,481 of OX336388.2, forward strand.
AACAATTTTTTTTGTCAACATGTTAGTTTCCAAAATAGTAAAAATTCAATATTTAAGTGTTTTCAAAAAATCTCAAAATATAAAAAGTTTTATTATAAAAAATAAAGGTCATAGGGACCATTCGTTTCAACTATGGCATAACATTCTATCATGTTTGGTTTTCAAGCTATCGCCTACTTTCGAAATCAAAATTTTTCAAAAAAAAAATGAAAAATATATTGAGTGGTCTATAGGAAAGAGGACGTCAGCTCGAGTCGAACGACACCTCAGTTATTAAAATCCGACCATCCTTTCGCCAATGATCACCAATGTTCGCTAGAAAGTAGGCTATCATTTTTCCCCCTCCTACACCTTTGAAACTTGCTGCCACCCTAGAGGGCATGCCCACCTTTCATTAACGTCAAACAAACTTTTTTCCAACATTCACCGTTTTCAAGATAGCGCCAATCCAAAATAAACAAGAATTTCAAAATTAAATAAAAATCAACACACATTCTTAGCCAAGAGGACGTCACGCCGTTCCTAAACAACACATCGTTCTAAACTTACAAGCTCATTAAATATCACCAAAATGTCAAAAACGTACGTTTACCTCAAATTGCGTTTCCAAATTCCACCCATTTTAAAAAAATAACCTCACCATCAAATAGAGCGGAAAAAATACCATCTAAACAACCCCTCACTCGACCCTACTCCTCCCCCATAACCAACTTTTCCAAGATAGCCATACGTATTCATGCACACGCGCGATTATGATTAGAACCGGCCTTACCCCACTACTGCACAGTTTTAGTCCTAGAGGCTTGAAATTTATTTTGCGGGTAGAAGGAGTCAGGGCCATTCATTTATGCCAAACAATTTTTTTTTAAACTCTTTAGTTTCCAATATATAAAAATTTCAAAACTGAACTTTTTTCAAAAAACATCAAAAATAAAAAAAGTTTTATTATAAAATATAAAGGACATAATGACCATTCGTTTAAGCTATGGCACAACGTTCTATCATGTTTGGATTTCAAACTATCGCCTACTTTCAAAAACATTTTTTTTAAATATAATAAGTGGTCCATAGGAAAGAGGACGTCAGCCAGAGTCCAACGACACCTCATTTGTCAACATTCGACCTTGGGTTCACGAGATATTGGCTTGGACTCACGCGGTGGCCATGACACTCGTTAGAACCCTTACTACTCCCCTACTGGTGGGTTTTGTACTCATCGCCAATGTGGTCTACAGCCTGACAAACCATGTTTTACTCTGCTACGTATGGTTCATCATAGTATGACCTATCTTTTCCTCAGGGAAGTGTTTCAGCTTTGTGAAGCGCTGATCAACCAAATCTACGTTCCTGCAGTATTAGTGAAGAAATGTATAACCTAACTTCTGACCAAGTATTGATACTACGATGCTGCTTCAATATAAATGGTTCGAATTTGCTTAACCAATTATCTTACAGTTCAAACATCTGTTCTCAAGAAATAAAAGATGCCCATGTTTCACAAACAAATCAGTAACAAAATATATTTGGGGATGGATTTCTTACATTTGCCAAGAGGTTAGTGATGAAGACAATTAAAAAAAAAACACTTGTGTTAGAAGGTATGTCTTAATGGCCGACAATAATATAAGGTGGGTGATCTGGCAACGTCACCTTTTATATATCCCAAATATAATTCCTAACCTCAGGGAAACTTCATCGGATTATTGGCATTTCATAGCACAGAAATAAAATTATTTCACAATATCACGTCCCGTTCAGACGTCAGAACCCTTCATAAGACTTGGCAGATTAAATTTTTAACACAGAACCATCAGGAAAACAAAAGACGGTCGGCCTCCGGACTTGGAAGACAATCTTCCGTCCTAACCCTGCCAATTACCATATTTTTGGCGAGCGAAATACCCAAACAGATAAAATTAAAATATATTATCACAAGTTCATCTCAGATGAAGATAAAACAGGAAACAATCGTAGATTGCCAACCAAGTTCAATGGTAGATCGCGTGTGAAACAAAATACTATCTTGGACCAAATAATTATATTATGGGCCCATATCGAAATAAGATGAAATAAAATCACATCTTGAAAGAAATAATAAATTGGGCTTCGAGTTAAGCCAAAGAAAGACGCTAATATTTGTAGAGACGCCAGACGACACCTGGCTTGGTCGAAATAAGAAACATTGCAATCAGTAATGAACAAGAAAAGGCGTAGCGGTATTCACACAATTAATATAATATTCCTCTTTACCTTTTCCCCAATAGCCCGGGGCTCCGAGGCTTCACGCCGCATTCCTTTTCCTTCAGATTGCTTCGTGGAGATTTTAGGGACCGTGGCTCCCCACCACGCATCCAACACTTTCAGTTTCTTATCGAATAATGGCCAAGATCACTTACCTTTTGTTTTTACCAGCATCTCTGTTGCTGCTTGCTCATGCGCAGTGAACAGAAGTTGTAACAGAAACAATTGAAAAGCCGTACGCGTATTACGCGTTGCCAACCGTTACAAAACCAAACAAGTACCTTTTCAAATGGCTCCAACTCAAGTTACAGTAATTTAAGTTGGCATTTGGTATTACATTATGAGATGTCAAGTCGCCATTGGTTCACCGACTACAATACATAATCAGAAGGTTCAAGGTACATAATACATGCAACAAATATGGTACAGCACCATCATAGTAAAAATACAATAATTTCAATTACATGCAACATTCAAACATCGACATGCACTATTACATTTCCAAATATTTTCAGTGGCATGCAGTGGCAAGTTGTCTACTAGCATGCATTTTTAAATTCTTTTAATGGGAAGCTAATCATTCTTTATTTCTTCTTTTATACTAAACGGGGGGATTTCAAATGAAAAATCTTGAAGTGACCGACGCAAGTTATTTTGACGAGATACGATGATGGCCGACGGGACACGAGGTCTCCCGACGGAACACGGAGAGGGCCGACAGCAGGATTTGAAGATTGTTTCAATTTCAATTGGCACACTACCAACCGCCATCACCTCGCTCTGCGATATCCGAGCCATTCCACTACGAGTCATATAGGCCTAATTTGACTTCGCAGGGTTAAGGGCCCCTTCAGGCGAAGCCACTTAGCAGCGCTGCTTCGTGGTGCGTTGGTGGCGCTTCTACCAAGCGTTCGTGGCGCTTCTACCAAGCGTTAGTGGCGCGTTGGTGGCGCTTCTACAGAGCGTTAGTGGCGCTTCTACCAAGCGTAGCTCAGTTTTCCAGTAAACATGGACTTAGAGGGTGATATAATTCTTGCCATGCTCCTCATACGGAGGAGAAAGAGACTTAAACGGAAAACAAGAAGATTCTGGGTGCATCCATTGGTTTTGGAAAGGCAGAATCGAGGACTGTTCTACACCTTATTCGATGATCTTCAACAGGATGACGAAAAGTTCTTTGCGTACTTTCGCATGTCCAAAAAATCATTTTAAGAGTCCCACGCCGTAGTTGTGATCGTAGTTAGTTGTTTATTTATTGAGGTTTTAAGGGGAGGAACTACGAGGTCATCTGCCCCTGTAGTTGTGGTCATATAATCGTGCACCACGGCTGTGAGGGCAGCTGTAGCAAGTCTAGAGATCGTAGGTTCAAAACCCAGCACTGACAGAAAATATCCAGAGTGTGGTTTTTCTACACTCCATCTAGGCAAATGCCGGGATATTACTTTACCACTGCTAGTAACGCACATGTTAAGGACTTTCTGGCCTCTGAGGCCTACGAAGATATCCAATTAACTACGGAATCAACCGGCAAGTGCATACCCATAAGGTATCTTCTGAAAAATGGGTATCATAATGTTTTCTTGCGATTCTGTTGAATCATTCTTCAGTACATCCCCTAGGGGCTTACGACTAGTGGGACGTGGGTTTGGTGATCACCCCAGCTGTGTCCGGTATTACTTGCACTTACTTGTACCGGGCCCCTTTCAGTCATCTCTCATGTCAACCACCCTTGATCACATTTCGTTTACTTACGACATTACGACACTCCCCCTCCCTTCGGGGCTTACAACTTGTGGGACGTTGGTTGTTGACCACGGCCCAGCTGAGTTCGCGATTGATTCCACTTAATTGTGCCGGGGTCCTCTCTGGAATATTTCCTGTCGGCCTCCCTTGATCAACTTTTGTTCTCTTCCAACCCTGACGGTATTAGGATATCCAAGGTCTAGGGAGTCTTTCAAATTCCCGCCTTAATTGTACATTGTCTCACCTTTCCTGATACCCTCGTTCTTCAAAGGGTCAGATCTCTTGTTTTTCTTGTCATCATATCTCTTTCCTTCTGCACAAGGTCATAAAGGAGGCACGGGGTGTGTAGACCCACCACTGAAGGTGCGCCCTGGATAGTGCTACACCCTCAAGGGCTCACGGCTGTTGAGTTCGGGAGGATATCTGAGCTGGATCTTTTTCTTTTTTTTCCTTTTTCCAGCGACTCTGGGGCGGACTCTCTTATTTACCTTCCTATGTGCCTTTCATGGCTCTACATCCTTCCAAATCCTTCAATTCTCATTTTTCGAGGGTTTAGGGCATTTCTGTTACCTGTATTTTATTTCCCTTATTCCTTCCTTTTGTCCTTTTCTTCTACTAATCCGTAAGTTAGTTGTAAGTTTTAGTTCTGGTGTTCATTTCATCATCATATTTTATTTTCGCAAAAAAGAGGCCGATAACCTCGATGTTAGGCCCTTTAACATCAACAAACATCAAATTACAATTTAAGCAATACCTTTGCCGACAATGAAAACTGCAAGTCTGGGTTACGTTGTATGAACAGTGGAAATAATTTCTTGTATGAAATGCTTGGATTGCATTTCTCAGAACTCTAATTCTCTCCACTCATTAATCTAACCGCAGCAACGGACTTGCCAGCGTCATTGCAGAGAAATTTGTATCACCGATTACGAATATTAGACCGTATTGCACAAGCCGAAATAGGCTACCGGTTGCTTCCAAATGCCTTCTGTACTAACCACTCAGCAGGAAAGTTAATGAAGTTTTATAAAAACCGAGTGAACCTAATGGAATTCTATTTTAATAAGGTGTAAGGTATGCCTAGTTTCTCTCAGATTTAATATCACGCTATTTTATTTTGTGATATAATTTGCATTTTGATATTGCGGAAATTATAATATGTCATAAGTCTTTGTTATGCTATGCAGTGTTGACTGCGCTGTGTGAGCAGTTGCGTAACTAACGGGATTTCATGTAAAAATCCTCATTGTCTAGGCCGGTAGTGGAGAGCGCAGCTGGCATCCAGTCGGCCGTGAAAATACACTACCATGTGGCGAGCCGTCCGTTAGTAGCGCTACCGACGCGCCACTAACGCGCTACGTATGCGCCACTAATTAGAGCGTGTTTCTATCTCCCAAAATTTTAATAATGGCACCCCGTGGCGTTAACGAACAGCTGATTCCTCACCTCAAGTTAAAACGCAATGGGAGTGAAACGCGAATTATGATCCGCATCATCCTGGCTTGTTATTGGCTGGCAATTATTACCAGCTATTGGCTGCCCGCGGGTTTGTTTACAATTATCACCAACATGGTGGCGAGAGGAATAGATTTCTACATCAATTAAATTGCTAGAAATCTATTCCAGTTCATGACAGTTGTATGTGCGTTTATATTTAAATTGAAGCGTGACACTGTTCATAAAAATTTGTGAAAATAAAAGTACAAATCAACACTCTTGCCAATCAACTGAAAGTTTCTACTACTTTGGATGTAATGGATGTAAATCAATTGGCTGTCGTTTCCACCAGTTTTATTCATCAGTTCGAAATACATTCAGTACAATAACCTTTTGTGCACTATAAAACTACATTATAGACCATTGCATATTGATGTTGCTGTCTGCTTATATTTACCAATTTCATGACATGTAATTTGTAGGTTATGCATAATAAGGCATATAATTTAAGTGGCCGTTTGTAATGTGAAGTCCTTACTGTATTTATATACAAATATTATGGTTTAACTAATGAAGCAAGGATTAAAAGTGCAGTTTGCACTGCCACCCTTTTTTTTGTTTAAATATTGATATGTAGTTTATCAGTCTGGTAACTTCTTGGATTTGCTTGAGATAGATTTATAGTAATATACTACCTTATTAACCTGCAGGCTGATTTTTTTAAACATGCCCAGGTGCATACAGTAGCACAAGACCTACTGCAGGCTATGTCGATCCTAAATGTAGGCCTATTATAGTGCTCATGTCAAAGGTCGTCTTAAAATTTTAACTATTGAGACTTGATTTGCATCGAAGATAATTTCAGCCGAGTCTGGCAAGGCTTCATAAACTTGGGCGTGACTTCACATTTTCATTTTTCCTATACAGCTTTTGATACCAACCACTTAAATCACAGTATTTCAAGATTTGCTCTCATTAAAAATCACCAACACTTCTTTTTTTTCCCTGGTGGTGGGCTGTATTGGAGTCTACAGAAAATAAAGTTGAGAAATAAAAATACATCTTAGGTTTCCATGACACAGTTGCATTTTATCCTACTATATCTCCTAATTCCTCATGCTGCATAAATAAACATGACAGATTACAGCATTAGCAATGATGACAGTAATTTATGAATTGTTAAAATGTTTTTAAAAGATGCATAGAAAGAGGCTTGATAAATCCTGTATCATCAAACCATTTGAACATTCCCACAGAGCTCTAATCAGAAGCTCATTTTATGTGCAACAGGTATGTAAAATTAACCTCCCTCTCATTAACTTGTAGGCCTAACCTGAACATAATCCATGTTAAGAGCTGTTTTTCGGTTCACAGGAAAACCTACCATTTAAAATCTTGCACATACCGGTAGGCTACTAATCATATTAAGGTGCAATTAACTAGGGTAATTTTAAAAATCATGGCTATCAACTACTGATTTAAATATTCCAGACATCTTTCTTAACTCCACTTTTACTGACAGCATGTAAGTCCTTACTACTGTCTTTCAAGCCATTGACCAGTTGTTTTTTTATGAGGAACCATTTTAGTCATTCTTCTCTATGTGAAATACAGTTGATGACAACTGCCTGGAAGACTCAGGTGTTTTTTCTTGTGTCGCTTCTCTGGTTGCCTATGACACTTCCTAATTATTAACAGAATGTTTCATTGAATTGTTGTATCCAATTGACCAACTGGTAATATATTATGGTTTGCTTTAATATTCCTATGATACACTTTTAGATCTCATATATTAATGAAATATACAACAACATAGGCTGAAATGTTGAACCAATCTCCCATTCCCTAACACTCCCAACTAATGGGACATAAGCTACCTAGTGGTTGGTCTCACAATGCTTCCATCTACATGTACCGTACTAGGTCTAGTAGTACCATAGGTATTGTGACTGTTTCTCCAACTCCGTCAAGGAAACTAATTCTGAACTAAGATCGGGAATGGGGTACACTGTCCCTCGAGGGCAATCAAGGACAACTTGAATCATTCAAGTGATTTTTCTATTTCATTTTACCAACTAACCAGGTGCCTGGAAATTCTAGTGAAGGAGGCAGCTAAGTAGGCTAGCCTACTGGTATTCACCATTCAGAGAACATTCTCAGCGACTTGTCTATGCATAGGCCTATGACACAATTTTCAGTAATTGATACAGTAGTCACAGAACACTAATGGTGCCCAGTACTCGCAGCTTAGCATAGGACGGAGTGGATTCCAGCCACAGATTAACTTATGATCTGTCAACGGGTTTTCAAACAAATTGAGCACACACCCAAGTACAAGGGTCTTGACCATGATGTTCCAAGCCTCTAAATGAAACACTCCTCTTTAAGACTTTCTGGTCTTGCATCCATGGTCGATCAACATTCTCCTGATCTGTGTTCTCAAGTTTCTGATGGTTATGGACATTATTTTTATCCTGATAACTTCATATTTTAAGGGGTTGGGGTACATGCCCTATTCTTAATTAGTTCAGCATAAGATCATTGAATCCCCTTAAGAAAAATAGGGAACATCCATGTGTTATTTGACCATAGGAAAGGGAGAATTTAAAAAACTGAACCTCTAGGGACATTGATGCAGATGACTCAGAGTAAGTAGGCTAGATCAAAATGAACATTTTTCAGTCTTGCCTTAATAAAGGTTGATAACTTTCTACCGTTCAACATGAATAGGCCTATATTGGATGGGAAATATTTTTATTATTTGCAGAGATTACAAGGATGACTTGTTGATGTATCGTTATTTTGTTAAGCGAACATAAGTTCCATGTCCATATCGTGTTGGAACCCATATTTCAGTGCTGCCTTAGTAAACGAAATATTCAATGTCTTTCAGTCGGTTGCACTTAATGGTAACGAGAATGAGCATTATTCCAAAAAACAAAACAAAAACTGTAGGCTACATGCAGACCTAACATGTCAAGTCAATCATGCCTACAAGACAACAAAAATGCTCTATGAAAAACTATTAAAACCCCATAATGGTAGTCAAAAATAATTTCAAACCACCGCCACTATTTCGCGAAGGTACAGAAAAATCTTACTATAGTACAGCTATTCGTAATAGTTGCTACTGTTGTGATAAACCGCTACTGAGTGATAGGCCCCCGAAATATAACTATTTATCTTAATGTCTACAAGATAACGAGATTGCCAAAAAACCACAAATCTATAGAAGGCAACACTAAAAATGGCTTATCTAATCCACAAGTCACCCACCCTTCACCAACATTATTAATATTTGTAATTTAAGTAACTTAGGTTATGTTAAATTGAGGTTAATGGCGGATTTGATTGTGGCTGTGTGGCGGGAAGGACCCAATAAGTGCTCAGCCAATCAGGGACGTTTTGTTTGGAGACCATGCTCGGAAAAATTTTAGATCATTTTGATTCTCAGGGCTTCGTTAAGCCCCCACCCTAGGCCGTCATCGTGTCCAAAATGGCGGCTTAACGAACACGACGGGGTGCCATTATTAAAATTTTGGGAGATAGAAACACAGCGTTAGTGGCGTGGCTGCAGCCTCGTCTGAAACCAACGATTTAGTTCCTGGTTTCGCGAAGAGAAGCGCTTCTTTTTGTGGCCGCCACCAGCGGCGAAGTCAACTACACAGAGCGTCTGCAGCGCCACTTTTCTGTGGCGGTGGCTGTGTGTGAACGCTCTCATTTATCTATAGTATTTATGAACGGAAGCGCTTCAGAGAAGCGCTGCTAAGTGGCCTCGTGTGAAGGGGCCCTTATACCTACCATCCAAATTAAGCAATTCCTATCTACCCCGAGTTTTAATACAAGTTAAACTCATCCCTTCGCCCCAAATAATTTGTAGAGACTATGGTGCAGTGAGCAAACTCAAATAGGCCTATTGGCAACTGAAACTAACACTTGGGGCGCTGCGGTCGGTCTGGATAAGTAGGGTAAAAATACTCAATAACACGCGTTTGATATGGAACACTTTTTATTTTTCGGTTATTATCAGTAAATGTGGTCCCTAAAATAATGACAGTGTTATTTTTAATTGTATATATGTATAACTGTGCGATACACGTGATCTAATTTGTGTTTTCCACTGGATTGTATGTGTCAATTGCATATTATCAAGCATCGGTTGTCTGCTGGTATTTGTTTTGTGCAGTTCGAGTCATCGCGTTGTTACGTTTAAAAGCTATATTTGAGTTTGCTCACTAAACCATAGACTCTATAAATTATTTGCTGCTTGGTAGGACAACGGGATGAGTTTAACTTGTATTAAAACTCGGGGGAGACAGGAATTGATTGATTTGGATGGTTAGCAGGTGAGTTTGGTGTTGAATATCGGCGTAACAGTGAACAACCCGTCCTGTCGTCAGTGTGTGTAGTGGTGAGTGGTCCAACCCGCTGCTGTTGCCCGTATTTATTTGGTATCGTCACCTTTGGGCTATTGCTCTTTGCATCTTTTGGAAAGTGGTGAAAACTTATTTACGCAGCCCTCTTATACATCGACTTACAGCAGTAAACTGAGCAATATACTTTGCTTTTACTCATTTTGCACTCTATCAACGAGTAAAACTTATTACTTATGTATAAAGACACGAAGAATTTACACGATCTGCTTTAATACAAGAAACCATATACAAACAGTCACCACGTGACAAATGTACCCTACTTGGTAAGTTTCTCATTTTTACCGCTAGATGTCATCAGATAGCTGGAGTTGCCAATAGCTTTTAAACGTAACAGCGCCATGACTCGAACTGCACTAAACAAATACCAGCAGACAACCGATGCTTGATAATATGCAATTGACACATAAAATCCAGTGGAACTCACAAATTAGATCACGTGTATCGCACATTTATACATATATACAATTGAAAATAACACTGTCATTATTTTAGGGACCACATTTACGATTATAACCGAAAAATAAAAAGTGTTCCATATCAAACGCGTGTTATTGAGTATTTTTACCCTACTTATCCAGACCGACTGCAGCGCCCCAAGTGTTAATTTGAGTTGCCAATACTGTGCCTGGAGAATGAGCATGTTTTGAGTTAGTTTATTCCAACTTAAGTTTAGTGTGCCATTACCGTCAGGAAGTAGGTCCCATGCCTAACCAGTTCCGCATTGCTGGGTTCTGATTCAGGGTATTCCCCTGGGTGTCAATCCCTTGTCAAAACCCTATAAATATTTTCTGGAGTATTTGATGTAAGCGAGACAGGTCCATTAATATCCTACGAAGAAAGTGAGAATACCATAATAGAAAAATCACAGTTCCTTAGTTCAATTCGTTCCTTATAGACCACGGCAGTTTTTAGACCAAGACCGACTACAATATCTTTATTGTAGTCTGTCTTGCTTTTAGACGAACATTATTGTTTACCGATTTCAATTCCTATCGATAGTTATCGATAATTGGGGTGGTTTGTGAAAATATCGACAGTGCGCATGGCTCCTCGCTGTTCTCGGTGATCCTGGGCAGAATTTTAGTAGTTTTGTATAAACAAAAATGAGTGAATCTCACACTTTTTCGCGAACTGAAATCGTCAGCTTATTTGTCCGACTTTCTTTGTTTACCGCAGTTACATATTTTAGTGTAAAATGGATGATCAATCAGCTAGATCCAACAAATAAACAGAAGAAAACTGCTAGGAAGAAGGTAGGTTAAAGGACGTCAATGGGATCAGATGACCAAGTAAATAAGTTGTCACAATAATTATTCGGTCCTGTTTATTTTTTAAATAGAACATCAGATCAATGAAGAACTTTTGGTTCTTGAAATATCTTGAATTGAATGCAGCATACTTGCAGGGGCGATCTACATGATACATTATTGAGCTTGAAATTCCTCAAGGGTTAGATTTCAGTTGAAATTGGAATGCTAATAACAGATTTTTATCGATAGGCGCAGCACATTTATTTGAATAGTGTATCTAATTGGCGAGTACGTGTGCTACAATGATCACCATTTGTGAATATGTAGCATAGTGCCTCGTTGCTACAGTCGGTCTCTGTTCTTTTTTAATTGCGTGGTCTTATGGCATCCTCCAGTCATTGTATTGTAGCTTAATTGGTAGGATATGCTGGCTTGTTTTTCTCTGTATTTACTCCAGCCCCTCTAGAGAATTTTGCAATCAAAATATATGAGAGATCACCTTCACATGCAACTGCACTGCTCCCAGCTTCTGTTCCTCTATTGTATTGTGGCTACCTTATAAGACTTCTTTTTTTCCATTATTTCTCTTAATGCTCTTAAAAATTGTTCTCCTTTCCCATCGTCTGGCAATAGTATTCTGCTCAACCAATGCTTTCACTTTTAATGTACCGGTACTGACGTTTGTTATACTACCAGAATCTTTACAGTGAATGTTGAAATGTTGTGAATAAGTTCATTTGTGGCATCTAGTGTGTGTAGCAACAGTTGTAGTCAACTAAAGAAAGGAGGTCCTGGATTAGGGCCACACAGTGCCTTCTGCTAAATTTGCTAATGCTCTTTCATCAAGATCAGTATTTAAATAGCCTAACTTACCTTGGAAGCAATGCAAAATACAGTGGTGTGATAATTAAATTGACTGGTACCCTTCTTTAACTGACCATGATCTGTTGAGCTGATAAAGTAGGCAATGACTTTTGGTCCTGAGAAACTAATGTAGTTCTCAAACTTATTCCCATATGGTTAACTATCGAGCTACATTCGTTTGATGTCGACAGTGTGGCGGATATGTTAACATGGGGTGTAATTATGTGTACCATACATTTTACTTTTTAACGGCTTGAAACTTATATTATTTTAAAATGTTAATTGGTTTAGTCCGTTGGATATTTAAAATAGACCATTGGTTTATCAAGGTTACAAGGGGTTAGGCCTATGTGAAACATGCAGTTATGTTTGCTACTATCCCCATATGTTTGAATTTGAAACCAAAACCACTGTTATAAAAGAGAAATACTGATAGTGATGGGTTAGGATCCAATGAAAATTAATTGTTGGTGACAGTGCCCTTCCATTCCCGTCTACACGTAATTATATCGCTGTCAGTTTATTGTACACTTGTTCCTTATATAAGTGTGGCCCAACTCTTATTATAAATATCGACCCATGAAACCGAGAGTGTCGTGAGCGGCAATTTAACGAAACCCTTTATAGCCTGTTAGCGATGGTTGTTATTCATAGCAGAATTTGGGTGTAAAAATAAATGTTTATCTCAATATTTTACCTACAAGTACAAATGACCCATTTCTGAATATACTCTGTGAGCTGCCAGAATGGTATTGACAATTGGCCGGGAATTTCAAGTCAGTCATCACCCCTCTGCCTCTTGACCAATCCCTGTTCGCATATTTGATGTCATAATACTCTGTGTTGCAATATTACAGCCCACGTGTTTCAGTGCCTGGTCAGCTGTATCTAGGCTTTTACAGTTTGGCAACCTCGTTCTCAGACCACATGGCGAGGCGAGAACTGTCAATCCTATTCTGGCAGCTCACAGAGTATACTTGAAAGGTAAATTTATTCTACCATCATAATTGTTGCTTAACCCTCAGTTACCCAGGTCCAATTATACACTCACCGGCAAACAAAAAACAAACAAAAAAACACAACACTTGCATTTTTTAATTATTCTCATAATTTAATGCATTAAAATTATTCTTATGTAAATTTTTTTAATAATTAAGTTAATTGTTTTCTAAACATTTGAAAACCACTTCACATACAAAAAAATGCTTCAAATAAAAAATCTGTTTAATTTTCTAGAATAAGAAAAAAAGTGAAAATGTCTTAAATTTTGAGTAAATTACAAAATCGTTTAAAAATGTTAATCTGAGTTCCAAAATTGACCATAACAGAATTAATTCATTTCTTTGGGTAGGCCTACTGACACAAGAACTGAACAATTAAAAACAGGTATTTCCACCCCTAGTACGAATCACCTCGCGTAACCTCTCTGCCATACTTGCGATGATTTGTGAAATGCTCTCCTGTGGGATGCGTTCCCACTCCTCATGCAGAATCACCCGATGTTGCTGGAGAGTCTTGGGAGCACGTTGCCGAACATTTCTGGCCAACATATCCCAAACATGTTCAATTGGATTGAGGTCAGGGCTCCTAGCTGGCCAGTCCAGTGCGTAGATTCCAACCACATGCAGGTACTGCTGGACACATCGGGCACTGTGTGCTCGTGCGTTGTTGAGCATCAGGCGATATTCATCCCCGACAAATGGAGCAAATGGTACAACATGGTTTTGAAGGACTTCCATGATGTACCGGTCAGCTGTGAGAGCCCCATTCTCAATTACGTAAAGTACAGTCCTGGCATCCATACTGACCCCCCCCCCCCCCCCCTGTCGAATGGAGTCCTGGAGGAAAAAGTTACGGTAGAAAACCTTTCTCCAACCCTCCTCCGCCCTCTTTCTCTTCCGTCAGGCGATCTGAGACCGAATCTCTTCTCGTCTGTGAAGAGAACGGCTTGCCATTGCTATTGTGTCCATTGTTGATGGAGGCGAGCGAAGTGAAGACGTTCCCTGCGATGTTGAGGTTTCAATCTGGGGCCGATAGCAGGTCTTCTGGAGAAGATTTCTACTCTTAATCTTCTCCTTACTGTCCTCTCACGGACATTCACACCTGTCGCCTGCTGAAGCCGATTTCTTACTTCTACAGCTGTGGTGTGTCGGTCCCTCAGAACTTGGAGTCGCAGATACTGGTCATCTCCGTCTGATGTTGCGCTTCTGCGGCCTGATCCACGCCTCCTGGAGTATGTTCCAAGTTCCCTATACCGTTGGTATGTCCTTTGGATGGTCGAAACATTGACATTTAACTGTCTTGCAACGTATCGCATGCTTCTTCCATCTTCAATCAAGGCTACAGCTCTTGCAGCTTCTTCGCATGTAAGAACCATGTTTCCTTTGCAAGAAGAACTTAAAAACTGATGAGAAATCATTTGAAAAATACATTTTATCAAACAAAGCATATTTGGTTTGTAGGGATAAGACTTATCACCCAAGCACTTCAAGTTTACTGCAGGAAATGAACTAATGGAAATGGAGGCGTACCGTCTGCCTGGGGTAGATAGCGAACTGGGATGTCATAAATCAAACTTTATATCGATAATTTAAAGGAAATGGATGATAAACACTCTGAACAAAAAAGGCCTGATAATAGTATAAAGTGACATAATTGAGACAGAATTCAGCTAATACGCAAGTTTTAATTTTAAAAATCAAGTGTTGTTTTTTTTTTTTTTTTTGCCGGTTAGTGTAGAACATACATACACTTACCCAGGTTTGGTCTGACAGACCTGTCTTTATTTTTCTACATCACGAAGAGTTGCATTGATACAGAGCTTTAAAAATTAAATTACAGATTCTGTGACCTCTTATATATCTATATACCGTAGACATAAAACAAAAATCCCATGCAAAGCTTGGCTGTTGGTATTTATTACATGGAATACAAAATTTCTTTAAAAAATGCCTTAGATAGTGAATTCGAATAATATAGAAACAATATAAGGGGAAATTTGTCACTGTCTATAGATATGCGAAGCAAAGGACACAAACTAGTACACTAGCATGAAAATATAATTAAAAGCAGCAAACAAAGCAAAAATTACAAGCAGTTATTTTTATCACACTTTATTGTTATAGTCAAAGGATTGGGCTCAAGATTGGTGGTTATTATCCATAAATAAAGCTCACATTCTCATTCTCTGTTGTTTTGAGCTAATCACAGCAATATTAGCAGACTCGTTTTTTGGCAAACTGCAAAAAAATTGGATTTCTGCAAGAATGGCCCATATAAGCAATTTTCCATTTCTTGCTTGGAGTGCACATGTGGCAAGTCTTCCTCTTTTGCAGTTTCTCTTCAATTGCAGTGCTTCTTTACAACCAAAATCTTTCTAATGCAGATCCTGAGTTCATGGGTGAGATTAGTGTTTGAAGGCCTCTTTTCCATAACGGGAAATACCAGAGCTTTCACTAGTGCTTCCATGAATTCAAGTCTGGAGACAGGAGTCTGAGATATGGTTGGATTCAATTGCAAAACCTTCATCACAGTCTGTTTCACCATCACTCCCATTCTCATCCTCAAACCATTCAGCAATGACACTTTGGATATGTCAATCAGCGGCAATCACTTTACGTGAGCTTCCGACTGGGGAAGTCATTTCACAACGGTAATACCCAGGTATGGTCAGGTGGACCACTTGAGAACTTAGAAATATTGCACACCACTCACGAGGGAAGTACCCCAGCTCGAACGTCTAAAACCGACTGGCAGTGCGCTAAACAATGGGAAGACTAGTTACCATTTTTTTGTCCGTATTGACAAATATGAATTATTTAATCTGTTATGCAGCCTCCCCCAAATCAACTTAACATGCGAAGATATGTCTGTTCTACTACCTATCACAGGCATTTATCTGTAAAACCCCGCATTAGTGTACAATCAATGTTTGGAAGTTACAGCGTCCAAAGATTGCAGAAACATAATTCTCAGCAGAAACTACCGTGCAACAGGCAATTCGGACCATTATATTAACAAGAAACAGATGTGGTGCAGTATCATCTGGAAAAAGGTTGAACACTTGCTGGCAACAAGAAATCTTAACACATGCAGTACCGTGTTGACATAGTCATCTTTCCCGCAATGGAAGATACTATGTTGTCCTTCATTCGACGTCGAAGTGTAAATGTGGAGTTGCAATGAAGTGATTAAAAATCAGCGGAATGGAACAGTACGCACCCTTAAGAAGGGCAACATGTAGACATACTCCATTATTTACAATGTTCCCGCATTGCAATAGTCCAAACTCAAATGCCACGGTGATCAAATTATCACATACTCAGATGGCGCTGGCGACCGAACACGTACTTTTACAGATGAATGACATTGATAGCTATCGACATGTTACAACTGTATACTTTAAACCCACTTTCAGTTGGTTTTCGTCTTTCGAGCTGGAATACTTCCCTCGTCAGTGTAACAGCTGGCGATAAACTGATGTCTTCGAACACATATGTATGCAGCAATAATAGAGTACTGAAACCTACGCTGCTCAAGGTCGCAGCAAATAAGAGTAACTAATACTATTACCAAGGTGAGTCGTCTGGCAGACCAGCCTTGGGTACTTGAGGGTTAAAACACTCTGGCTTTCTAGCGGTGATGCAAAAGTGATTTAACTGTGTTATAGCCTACTTGGAAGTGGTGGTTTGAAATCTGGTCTTGATGGTTGAAATAATTGTACGAGACCATTTTTTATTTTTCTGTTAAGTTACCGTAAATTAGGCTACTCTATTCTAGGTCCAAGGCATTTTTATCATTTAATGGTCTTCAAATAAACCCACATACTGACAGATGAGATTTACACCATGACTTGTGTCTTACAGTGTCAGAAGCTAAGCTTTTGAAAGCCTAAAAATCACTCCACACATATGCTGAGACCAGGTCCTAACCTTCTTGTCACTGACTAATGATCGTAAACCAGCTACTGTAATGTAGGCTATATCAATTATTGTCATTTTTATTGTTTATATTGTCCGTATTGAAATATTAACAATTTAATATTGGAAAGTGGAAAAATTTATTAAGCTACTATAATTACAATATTTAAAATAGAAATAAATGCATCTAACTTGAATCTCAAACCTCTGCAGAAAAACTACAGAATAAAGGGCTCTTGTGGAGTTTAGGTGGCACGGATACTTTTTCTTGAAATGTGATTTTTTTACATCAATTATCGAGGGTGCTGATCACGAATATACTATTAGTTTTGTACCCACATATAACACCCTTGAGGGACGAGTGTTCGATTCCAATCCGGGCCAGAGATCTCGAATTCGATTATTCCGTTTAGTACTTGGGAGGGGAATTGAACTCCGACATTCAAGGGCACTACGGATGACTTTTCGCATATCTGAAGTAAGAAACTATTTCATACAATTTATATTGACGCAATGCTGTACAGATCCGGGTTATACGTAGTAAATTCGAATTTATGACTTAGTACCTGGGAGGGGAATCGAACTCTCGACCATCAAGGGCACTAAGGGTGACTTTTCGCATATCCGATGACAAGAAACGTTTTCATACAATTTATATCAACGCAATTCCGTACCATGAAGTATAACATAAATTTCTCGCCAAATCAATACTTTTTACTTACATAAAAATGCTATAGGTACATGTTTCGAAAACACACAATGTTTTCTTCCTCAGCCCACTTATTGGTGTTAAACATCATATAACATCGATAACCTCACTAAATAACAAAAACACAGTTCACATTTATTCTCTTGTTCTTCCTTTGTTAGGCCTGTGTGTCATTCGACACATTAATGTCACTCACGGAATAAACACTTATTAGTTGTAGTAATGAATATTGACGCATTTACTCATTGCTAGTTTCAATGTGGGTTGCTGAAATGCACACAAGTGTCGTATAACCTTGCCAAAATCGGAGAAAACAACTAACCAACACCCAGGAAGGTAATTGGGTGTGGCGTCATGAAAATAATTCGAGTCAGGAATGTATGTTGGAATTAAACTATTGCGGTGGGGGTTGAGGAGGAGGTTTGCGTTTATTATTATTTAAATAATCTGCTAATAAATCAAACAATTCATTCGTTTCAAAATTAACCTCGTTTAGATTATTGCATTCCTTTGACCTCTGATAAGTAATGATATGAATATTTTCCAAAATATTCATATAGCTGCCCTTCGATGCGTAATGCAAAATTTTGACGTCATTATTTATGTCCGTGAACTTATGTCCCGTTTCTTCCATGTGTAGCGCCATGGCTGTAAACTTCTGTGTTTTATGGCCGAAACATGCTCAGCATAACGAGTACGTATGCTCCTACCCGTTTATCCCGCGTAATTTGAATTGCAAAAATTACATCTGAGCTCATAACCATTTCCCTGACCTTTTCATTCCTCAACCTGTCTCTTCTTGTTACTCCGATCCTACTTCGCAGGAACTTCATTTCACCTGCCTGTATTCTGCTTATGTCTCTTTTCTTCATTGTCCACGTTTCTGAAGCATAGGTCAGTATCGGGATATAGTAGCGTCTGTATAACACTTCCTTCCTTTTTTGTGGGACATGTTTATTCCACTCATTTTTCTGAATCAGTCTGTTCTTTCCCCTCCAACTTTCACACAACTCACACTTCCACAATACATCTCCTTCACTCTGCCTACAGTCCCGTTTTCCACTCCCATGTTTTCCATTGCTTTCCAAACCTTCTCGCTACACACTCTATCATAGGCCTTTTCGATGTCCAGGAAGGCCATCAACAGATCCTCTCCAAATTCGTAGTGGTGTTCCTGGAGCTGTCTCACTGAAAATATGAGATCCACTGTTGATCTCCCAGGTCTGAATCCATACTGCTCCTCTCTCAATTTTCTCTCCACTTTGGCTCGTATTCTACTTTCTGCAGTTATTATTTCCAAATCCAAGCAATTTTAATACATATTTCTTACAAATAATCTTGTTCCATTTAGGAGCCCTTGGGGAACGTTCAAATTTTTAAGGAGCATAACTATGGCTCACACTTTTAGAGTAAGTATATATGGAGGTAATCGCTTAATTCCAAGGAATTATTGTATCATTCGACACAAATAACACACGCAGATTCAATTTGTTTTGTGAAATCGGTTGTCATTCAAACAGGACCTCCGGGGTGGCAGCCAAGCACGCTGACCACTACGCAACGGAGGCAACACGTACAATTAGTAAGATTTTAAGCAGTTAAAAAGCATTGTGTTATAATTTGTCTCAGAGTAATCCATTCATCGAGTAGTTTTAATTATAGGCTATCATGTGTAACTTACAGAATCCTGTTCTACTCATTCTATGGATACATGTGACATTAGCACCCAGGTGGAGCAGATAGAAGTTAAAGATATCATGACGTAATTTGGGAACCGATCGCCCTATACCGTTTCACCCGCCTGGTGAAGTGCCTCTTGTTTGTTCTTAGCCGCTCCAGGAATCCCAGGGGATGACGAAACATTCCGACTATACACGAAAACTGCACAGGAGTTTGTGCTCGCGATATCTAAGTCTCGGCTAGCAATTTCAAGCAAAGACTGCTAAGTCTCGAAGTATCCTTGTTTAAGAGACATTATCACATTCGCTTCATTACTGGTCTACAACATGCAAGACATCTAAACTCTCTCCTTGGTCAATATAAGTGACATGTCTTCGGCCCTAATATTAGATAGCTTTGCATTGAAAGCATCCGCGCGCCGAGCTTGATGGATGTACTTCGTAGATTTCTTGCCTGCTTTATGCAAGAAATAATATAATTCCAGTCAACTCCTACATAACTCACTTACAAAATGTAAAACGTTAATAATACTTATTGAAAAAACAATATTTCAGTGGTAAAAAAAAAAAAACGAGTGGTGAGATCGAACTTGGGCTCCTTCGATCCACAGTCAGTCACCTTAACCACATAGCTATTCGTGCACTCTTGTTCAGTCACTGGCGCAACCATCATAACCTTCATAACCAGCTCTCTGGAAAAATTCCATTTCATTAACAAAGAAATCAATGTTGCACATTGTATAGGTTCATACTGTTACTATATTTTATTGTCAGGACTTGGTTAGTGACCATTTTCAAATACACGGAAGCTTTATACATGGGCGCGTGCAGTTATTAAGTAAATTACATTTTAATGGACTTCTCACAGCCATTTCTGTCATGAGCCAAGGCGGATTGTGCGCATGCGTGAGCGGCAAGAATTCTGCATTTTTCTTTATTAATTTAAAAATATACTGTAACATATTTGTTTATTTTAAAGACACACTGCAAATCTACAGGCCAAGAGCTTTCATCAGAGTGCTCTGCGAAATAAATCGGTTCTGTCGTTCTCTCAATCTCGTGGTAACAAAAATCACCTTAGTGTTTTAAATATATAGATAGATTCCCTCCTCCGCTGTCGGTGACCCACCCAGCCATCCCAAATAGGATCACGACTTATATAGCCAAAATTACAGCTGTGGCCGCCATTCGTCCAAATCAAACATCATCGGTTACGGTCGTGAGTATTCGGGTATCTTCGTTAGCCCCACTCGTCCGCTGGTCTGTCATCAAAACAATACTATCAACCTCGCCTATACGGTACTATGTAACACGAAGAAGCGCCCAGTTCATTCTCTAGTACGCGTCATTCGTGCACAGCACTCAGTTCACCACTCTAATTAGGCTAGTGTGTGCAATATTTCGCTCCTCTGTAATGATTTTCTTTTTCCACAACTGAAATGAGTGTTCTTTTTTTTCTTTCATAGTAAAACTTATTTACCTGTTCTGTGATGAATATTTTTTTCTTTTCTTTCCACGACTGAAATGAGTGTTTTTAAAAATGTTATATGCTCTGTATTTACTCTGCAGTATATCGTGCCGCTTTAATAAATATTTGTGATTTTTTTCCGTACAACTGTGGTTTTGACAATGGTTACAGCCTAATGCGCCCAGATCAATGGTTTTGTGTCAACCGTGCCCTGCTAGCTGCGCGCGGCCAAAGGCCGCACCTACCCCCGACCTAACCTTCGGTTTGTCCAATCCATTGGTTTTTGACTAAAGTTACAGTCTAACGCACCCAGATCAATTGTTTTGTGTCAACCGTGCCCCGCTAGCTGTGCGCGGCAAAGGCGAATATTTTTTTAAAATCAGCAGTGATTTGTATCTCACATGTTGGCAACAATGTGTGCGCCTCAGTGCGTGCCGCTAGAGTGCACCTGGTTGACAGTTGAACGAGATGAAAGCTCTGTCAAAACATGGCAGCCGTTTTTAAAATAGCAAGAAATATAAACACATATTTACGAACTTTAACACATTGAGGTTCAGTAGTGACCAGTCTGGCTACGTGGCTCAGAGGTAACGTTCTCGCTTGCTGTGCCCAAAATCGCAGCTTCGTATCCTGGCGCAGTCAGCTGGCATTTGAGGGTACGCAAATGCGAGGGAGCCGTGTCAGTAGATTTACTGGCACGTTAAAGATCCCCTTCGGGGCAAAATTCCGGCACCCCGGCGTCTTTAAAAGCCAGAGTAGTTAAAAGGGACGTAAAACCAATAACATTATTATTAGTAGTGACCAGGCTTCGTAATTTCAATACGTAATATCGACCAGAAGATGAAACAAGGACACAAGGTACGTAAAAGTCACATTCATGTCTGCTGCAAGTGTATAATCCGCGTTCCACTTACATTCATAATTAATTAATACTATTTTTGTTGTTCACTTCAATTGATAGATGTAAAAATTGCCCGACTTCATCCTGACATGGCACACAATCGTGTAATATGGCGACAGAGAACCAAAAAAGCATACAACTAATTTGTGGGACAAATGCTAAATAAAAAAAGAAGACTTTAATTGAAAGGTTGCACTCCCCTAAAGGTACTGTCAGGACATAACCATAGGTTACTGGGTTATATCACTGTTTGTATGAAACCATTTGAGCAAGCTTGTGAGCAAGTTCTTCGAATTTTGTTGTTGATGTTGTCAATTGCTATGTACAGCATAGAAAATGTATGGTTATATCTCTCAAAGAAACATCTCCTAGAACTCGAAAAAGTTAAGGCCACTTTATTCAAGAAAATTCTATGTCTGTCAAAAGTTCGTACCATCTCGTTTAGAAGGCCTATTCTTGCTAGCCAGGGAGCAGTATCATGTGGGAGAACTACAACTTATCATGCTAATTGTGAGGCTAATCGCTTACACCGATACCATAAGAGAACTACAAACAAGGGAAGCATAAGTATGGACAGTTTTTTTTATGCAACAGACTTTCCATGACAAAATGTGACCCAACTAAGTCATCTGATAACTAGGTTCACTGTGCATGGGTTTCATCATCTGGGGGAATCACAAGTTTTCATGAACTGGGAGCCGATAGGAACAAGAGGTGTGGGGGGATATGTGGAAATCTGTAAAGAGAAACTGAATCTTTGACCAAGTTTTGTTCTACACGAGATAGAATTGAAAATTAGGTACAATGTAATTTGGTAATTTCAGTATCAGGTGCTGCCATGTTCTGCCCAGCGAACAGGTATCCATGGCAGGTTGCCCTCATTTCTCGCTGCTGAATTTTCGCTTTAGATTCAGAGTTTATTTATTCAGGTTGGTAAAAATGTTTGTAGTGTAAGATACACACACAAGTACATATTTACCTGTACGTAGGACGATTAACTGGCTATGTAGCCAATGAAGTCCATAAACTCCAGCTATTTTGATTATGTCACATTATTTAGCTCGTCTATACCTGCTGCTGTGCCTTTGCTCATGCTGTTCACAGTATTTTTAACTTCACTCACTCCAGCCCTGTTCTCAACACTCTTGATGCTCATGTGTGTCATTGGCTGCATCTTCTTTGTAATACAGTAGATCGAAGTACTGGCTCATCTCCTTTATCACTTCCTCTTTCCACACAATAGTTCCATCATCTTTCTCCAGAGTTTTCTCTGCTGTGAAGGGGTTTCTTTTACTTTCTATGTCTTCGTACTGTAGCTTCTTATTATATTAGTTTTTCTATAGGCCTAAATTCTGCCCAGCATTTCCCGTTTTCAGACTTAATTCTTTTGGCTCTAAGTTTTAGGTCTCTGTATGTTTGGTTTTCTCATTTTTGCTTCATCCTAGTCATATTTGGATCTTTGGACTATATTATTCCACCAGAGTGCCTCCTTTCATTGCAATGCTGACCAGTGTATTCTTAAAAGTTTATTTAATGACAAAACAATTTGTTTGTGTTTGATCCGCCCAATTAATACAATTTATTCATTTAAAATATTTGGCTATGTTTCAAGCCTATTTTGCGGTTCATCTTAAGTATATCAATCAAAACATTAAAACTTCCTTTAAATTTCTAAGGTTGTAACATACAGTGCCGTATATGGATATTTAAGTCTTAACGGTCAGTATTAAAAAATTCTAAACTTTTTTCCCCATTTGACTTTCTGTGGTTTACAATTTTATATAATACTGTTATAGTTTTTTATTGTCTATTTTATAACCACAGTCTTATTAACTTACGTGTTGTGTTGAAAAACTTGGAGTTGTGTCATTTAACAGAAAGCTTCTTCCATTGAATATGTTATGCCATGATATCTAGGGTATTGCTGGACTAACCATTACAATAGTAACTTGGTGTTTGAAAATGTTTTGCCAAAATTTGCTTATCGTTGTGACAACAGTTTCCTGATGTTGGGATGTTGATACAGTTTCAATTGAATGTTGCTTTGTAGGCATCAACCACAGAAAGTCAAACGGGGGGGAAAAAAGTTTTAGATTTTTTTTTTTAAATTAATATTGACTGTTAGTTTTAAATGGTACAACCTTAGAAATTTAAGGAAGTTTAATGTTTTGATGTGCTGAATATGAGGCACACAATAGGCTTGAATCATGTCCAGGTATTTTAAATGAATAAATTGTATTGATTGGGTGGACCAAACCCATACAAATTGTTTCGTCATTAAATACATTTGTAAATCAATATGGACCCAATTCCGAAAGAAAACCAACTATGGTTTTATTCTTAAAAGTTATACTGTAGATCATTTTGAAGCAATTACTGGGATATGCGAAAAAATGACATGCGTTTAAAATATTCAGGGTGGACCACGTAAGTTGAGACTGTACAATATGTCAAAAACTAAGCGTTCTATAAAGAACTGTCTGGGATAAAAGTTGCGTGATATTAAGGGGGGAAAGAACAGTATATTTCGAGAACGTTTGGATGGTAATTTGATGGTCAGGTGACGATTTTTGAATGGGAACCAACATTTTTTATTTTGTTTCCTTATACCTCACACAACTTTTGTATAAAGCACTATGCATTTGTTTGTACGGGATAATTTTGCATTGCGATGCAGCCTCGTATAAAATTCCCCTAAAACCAAAATGGCGTCTACCATGACGTCATCAACGACGTCACTCCTCTGGCAAGCTTACGGGAAAAGCCTGGGTAATAGGGGCTTTTGGGTGGGGAAACACAAAAACCTTCGAAACGAGGTATGCACCGAAATCTTTAATTGACCTACATAGCTCAATTAAAGATTCCGATGCGTAGAAAAATTTCGCGATTTCAATTGATATAATTTTCCGCATTGAAATCTATAATTGGACTGTGTAGATCAATTACAGATTCCGATACACATCGTAATTCTTGTAATTTCATAATTAAAAAAACCGTGCATCGAAATCTGCAATTGACCTACATAACTCAATTAAAGGTTCCGATGCGTAGAAAAATTTCGCGATTTAAATTGAGAATTTTAATTTTCTGCATCGAAATCTAAAATTGGACTAGGCTATATAGCTCAATTACATATTACGATACATATTGTAATTATTTGAAATTGATAGTTATAAAATTGTCGGCTTCTGTGATATTATCAACGACTTTACGAAATGCTTCTCTGGAAAAACATTGGTTATAAATTATTTTGGGTGGTGACAACTCAATAACATAAATAAGCATTATAAAAAACTACAAAACGAATTGTGTATAGCAAGATATGGTTTTGTATAATTTGATTTCTTTTTTCCAATGTTGGCTACAAATGCCCAAACACAAATACGATAACATACGCAAAAATAACCAAAAACTAAAGCATTCTAATTTCCGTATAAAACATTGTGGACAATAATGTTTTTTGGGGGGGGCTGTTCCCCCTCATAACCCCCCCACAAGAACAGTTCGGTATTTTTATGTTTTCCAATATTGACTGGAAATACTTAATTAGAAATCACCATCCATTGCAGACTGTCTAATAACGCCACACAAACATACTGTATGTAACGTAAAAACCGACCAATATATGTCTGGTACTAAAGACTGTTATATGCCTTTGCAAGTGTTCTTGTAAATGCCAATTTATCTCTATATTTTACCCAGGTGTATTCCCTCCCACCTTGCCTGACGTAATATTATCGTTTAGACAAATGGCATTATCTATGGCTTTAGAAGAATACAGTACAACTTTTCAATTAAATGCAAAAACCAAAATAAATATATGAACAACGTAAAAAACAAACTCACTGATAGGTCCCACATTTTGTATTATTCCACATGTACAAGAAAAACCAGTATTTTTCGACCACACGTTCCCACACTTAACGACATTTTATTTGAATACAACGACTTCAGGAATTCAACAATTTTATTACAAATCACCAACACAATCGCGCACATGACACTGCTAATATAAAAATCTTGTTCTATAGGTTATTCACAAGAAATAATTGTTAAAATTACGTTTACCAAACACTAACAGGTGAAAAAAAATGGACGACCTCCTCCAACAAAAGCGCGCGCGAAACTGACGTATTAATCTGCTGACAAGCATCCAAAGCGACTCCCGGCAGGCAAAGCGTCAATATCTCAGCCGCAACATCATGGTGATGTCACTGATATCCCTAAAAATTCCCTAGACGCGGCCGCATCGCAATGTAACAATGAACCGTTCGTACACCAACGTACATAATAACGTCATGTATGAATAAATTACATGAATGCCCTGCTCGGGATGTTTCAAATAACAATTACCATGATCGTTGGATAGGTCCTGTTAATTGACCTTACACCTCCTGACTTTTTCTTATGCGGTTACCTCATGAAGGCGCGGATACGAAATGCTTGTTCCAATATTGGCAGCTAGACATGTTTTTACGGACACATCAATCGTTCTAGCACATAGGTAGAAAATGCAATGAGGTGGAAGGCCGTCATTTTGAATATTTATTAGGCTAAGGTTCGATGCGTATGCAATAAATAGTGTTACGCTGTGTATCTGTCATCAATGTTGCATTGTCTACACCAGGGATAGAACCATGTACTTATAAAATTGGTGTACGAAATCCTGTTGGTAGCAGTGCATGATGTATGATTCAGTCATAACAATTCTAAAGTAGAAAAACTAACCAAAATACCTGTAATATTGGCCAGGAAAATATCTGGAGATATGTAGTAATAGATGTTTACTCCTCCACTGTCTGTAACCTACCCACCTTCCAAATAAGGTTCACTACTTATATAGCCTAAGCCTCCGTGGCTTAGGCGGCAGCACGCCGGCCTCTCCCGGTCACTCCATGTGAGATTTGTGCTGGACAAAACGGAGGCAGACAGGTTTTTCTCCGGGTACTCCAGTTTTCCCTGTCAAAAATTTCATTCCAGCAACACTCTCCACTATCATTTCATTTCATCTGTCATTCATTTAATCATTGCCCCAGAGGAGTGCGTCAGGCCTCGGCAGCCGGCACAGTTCATATCCTCGCCGCTAGATGGGGGCTTCATTCATTCCATTCCTGACCCGGTCGGAGACTGGAAGCAGGCTGTGGATTTTCATTTTCACTTATATAGCCTACATGAAATTCCAGCAGTGTCGGCCATTTTCGCCATTGATTATGCACTAACACTACTACTCTGGAAAACGGGGAATACTCAGGGAATTTTTAAATCCTGGAAAACTCAGGGAATTATCAGGGTAGCCTATTTTAATGACACTCAGGGAATTTTAGTTTTACAAGGTCCAACCTTGAATAATTGGAAATTGAGCATTTAAATTTTGATTGGGGAAGAGTATATTCTCTGGCACGATAAAGATCCCCTTCGGGGCAAAGTTCCAGCACCCCGGTGTCTCTAAAAGAAAAGCCGCAGTAGTTAAAAGTGATGTAAAACCAATAACATTATTATTAGGCCTATTAAAAGTATATTCTGATGATGATTGTTATAGATGTACTGTATGTTCGTACTGACGTTAAATCTGTAAGCTCTCATTTCTTGCAAGATACTGTAGAGCACACAAATTACATGTGTAGACTGTGTATTTGTATATATATGTGTAACTGTATGATTTTTCAGAGCATTACTGTTGACGAGCTACTTTCAATACTCGCAAGTATAATAGTTTTTCTGGATGAAAATTTTAGTAATTGGCAAAATAAGGAAAAATATGTTTTTCTGTTGTTGTTATGCTACCCTTTATTGTTCAAGCACTTTTTGAAATGCTCTTAAGTACAAACTCTGTTTTATATATTTATATTATGGTTGCTACTGTTACTCAGGGAATTTTCTGATTTATCCTGGAAAATTCAGGGAATTGTCAGGGAAATCTGTTAGTTGGTTTTGGTAGACATCCTGACTAATACAGTATTGCCAACCCCGCACGTACAATACTACTTCGTATATGTGCGCTACCATGAAACAAAATAGCGTCAAGTTCACTTGAAGGTGTGATGAGTTTGAACCAAATCGCAAAGGATTGTGCAAGCTGTCTGATTACTATAAGTAATTTCAATCGGCATTTTTACAATGACTGCAAAGAGTTGCTGAAGCTGTTACAGAGATACCACAATGAATGTGTGTTTTTTAATGTCTTTTTCCACTGTAATAATTCGAGTTCTTAAAATAATTTTCATCGAACCCAATACTGTTCTACATACAAAACAAACCTATCCTGGGGCTTATGCCCCAGGCCCCCTTGCTTATAGTGTCATCAGTAATTTTTGTCCAGTCAGTCATCTAACCATGTAGCGACCAATGCAATAGGCTACTCTTCTACACACAAAACACACCTAACCTGGGGTTTACGCCCCAAACCCCCTAGCTTATAGTGTCATCAGTAATTTTCGACCAGACAGTCGTCTAACCAAGTAGCGACCAATGGTTTAGTCCAGACACCCATTTTAGTTCATTAGTATTTTTCGTCCAGACAGTCGCCAAACCTCACTACAGGGGATTGCGGTAAAGTGAAGTTGGCACCATTGCCTCAAACAAGCATTATTTACAAATACAAATAATACACAAAAGCCCAATTATTTCTTTTTCACAAAATTATATTACGTGTGTCATCTGATGTAGGCTATTTTGTAACAGATATGTTGGCAACTACTGACATCAATGTGTGCGCCTCATTGTGGGCGCTTGTTGCGGCAGTTTCACATACTAAATAACATCTGACGAACATAGCTCCGGTTGTTAAATAAAACACATATTTACGGGATTTCGCACATATATCGGGTGCAGTTGGTGCAAAAGTGATCAAGGTTACTAGTTACAATTGATAATGTCCCCCCAAAAGATAAAATGAGGTATGAAAATGATATATTGTCGAAATGGAAGCGAAAAGGAAAAGGGTGATAAGTCGTGCATAATTAATATCCTGTTTAGTTTTGTATCAGGAATAAGGAAACACAATAAAAATTGTTGGTTCCCACTTAAAAAACGTCACGTGACCTTCAAATAACCATCCAAGCGTTCTTCAAATTAACTGCGACATATAGCATGTTCTTTCCCCCTTAATATCATGCAACTTTTATTCCAGACAGTTCTTTATACAACGCTTAGTTTTTGAGTTATTGTACAGTCTCAACTTATGTAAAGAAATCTTGGAACGCTGGAAGGAGCACTTCTCCAATCTCCTAAATCGTCCATCAGAAGCTGCTGAAGACTTCCTCTGTGATGTGCCGCAACAACCTGAACAACTGTGGTTGGCAGTACCTCCTACTTATCATGAATTCAGTGCAGCTCTCACCCAATTGAAACCCAGAAAAGCACCTGGCCCAGATAACATCCCTCTGGAACTAATTCAAGCCGGAGGTCATTCCCTCAAAACAGGAATTTTCATCCTTATCCTCAGAATTTGGGAATCAAGAAAGGTACCTGGAGACCTAAAGAATGCCACTATCGTCACTATCTTTAAAAAGGGTGATCGCAGTGTTAGTGGCAACTACCGTGGTATATCACTGCTATCAATTGTGGGGAAGATTCTTGCAAGAATTCTACTTAACCGCCTCAAGGTTATCTCTGAGAGGATCCTCCCAGAGTCACAATGCGGATTTAGAACTTCCAGAAGCACAATTGACTTGATTTTCTGTGTGAGACAGCTACAAGAAAAATGTAGAGAACAACAGAATCCACTCTTCTTAGTCTTTTATGACTTGGAAAAGGCATTTGATTCGGTTCCAAGACCAGCCATGTGGGCAGTGCTGAAGCGGTTTGGTTGCCCTCAGCGTTTTGTAGATCTAATCAAAGCTCTCCATGATGGCATGACAAGTCAGGTTTGCCATCAGAATAAGATGTCCGATGAATTTCCCATTACCCATGGACTGAAACAAGGATGTGTACTGGCTCCAACGCTTTTTGCGCTGTACTTGGCTGCAATGCTTTATGATTCACCCACAAACATCCCAGGTGTGGAGATCAAGTATCGTTTTGATGGAGGGCTTTTCAACCTAACTCGTCTCCGCTCCTTGAGGAAAACTCAGGTTACTAAGGTTACTAACATGTTGTATGCAGATGATGCTGCGTCATCAACTCTCACACCAGAAGAGCTGCAAGAGTCAGTTAACTGTTACAAAAGTGCATGTGATCGCTTTGGTCTTACCATAAATGTCAATAAGACTAAAGTCTTGGCACAACCTTCACCAGGCACACCTCTTCCTCAGTTCAATATCTCCATTTCAAATTTGCCATTAGAACAGGTTGACCACTTCTCGTACCTGGGCAGTACCATTTCTGTGAGCTGTACCTGTGAGCAGGATGTGGATAAGAGAATTGGCGCAGCCCATGCAGCATATGGACGATTAGCGCACCGGGTCTTCATGAATAAAGATCTATCCATGAGTACAAAGCTTATGGTGTACAAAGCAGTAGTCATTTCTACATTGTTGTATGGCTGTGAAACGTGGACCCTTTACCGACGTGATCTTAGGAAGCTTGAGCGTTTCCACCTACAAAAACTTCGATCAATCCTGAGGATTAAATGGGAAGACCGCATTACCAATATTGCTGTTCTGGAAAAGGCACAAATCAACAGCATAGAATCATCCATAATAGGTCACCAATTTAGATGGATTGGTCATGTCCATCGGATGGATGATGTGAGATTACCTCGTCAAATGCTATATGGTGAGTTATGCTATGGCACCAGACCTCATGGTGGTCCTAAGAGGCGCTACAAGGACCAATTTAAGCAGACCTTGAAATTGACAGGTCTTGATTCACAAACCTGGGACATGCTGGCTGAAAACCGCTCAACTTGGCGCCGTACCATCTCGGATACTGTAAAGACGTTTGAAAGGGATCGACGCATACATGAAGAGGCCAAGCGTCAAGCTAGGAAACTTCGAGCAGCCCAACCACGTCCTCCTCCAGCAATACTATGCGACTTGTGTGGTCGCTTGTTCCATGCCAGGATTGGACTCTTTAGTCACCGTAAACACATCCACAAACTGGACTGAAGGAAGAAGATTTATACTCGGATTCGAGTTAAAGCCGATGATGAGTCCACCTTTTATAATATTTGTTACGGCCTACCTCTTCTCTATTTCACATTTCACTGCAAGTTAATTGGAATTATATTATATCGACCAACAGAAAAGTTGCAATATCAATTCTTAAAAGTTGTTGTGATGTTATTTCTCTTTGAGTGCTGGGGTACAGATCTTCCCCGGATATTCACATCATCACGATCATCACATCATAAATCCCCTTTTCAAGAGTTTGTGGTTTCTAGACTTTGGCCTATGCTTGTCCTTCAATCGGTCCTCAGGGTTGACAGTAATCTAATAACATTTGATCATCCAAGTTTTCTCATGGTAACACACATCCGTGATACATGTTTCTGTCTCTCTCTGATATGACATACTCGTAGCCAATGAAAGATTTCTGTTTCCCGTCCCAGCTGTATCTAGTGATTTTATGGCTAGATTGCTTCATAAAGTAGGTGTTCTTTGTGCTCTTTATTATGAATTTCATAAAGAACACCTATTTCAAGAACAATGTAATATGCCGGGAAAAAGTAACAAAACCACTGCATTCAGTTGTAAAAACCGAGTATCTAATGAGTAATTTCAAGTTGTGTTATCTTGCTGTATATTCCTTGAGTTATCGAATATTCAGGCTCAACGATGCTGTAACACACTAATAATTTAGGGGTAGATGCCTCCCTGTTCTGCCCCTTAAAACAATAATAACTAACTCTAATAATTTTGTATTCTTTTAGGCTGAAGAACAGCTGAAGCGTCTTGGAATTACACAAACTAAGGATGATGGCATTGGTCAGGTAAGCTTCTATATCTTTTCATCCTCTTAAATAAAATAAAAAATCATACAGCACATCTCATTGTCAGCTTCATGGTTTATATAGGCTAATGTTATATGAAGTGCATGCATTGAGTTTTGTTCTAAAGCAGATTATGGTGGTATAATAAAAACAAAATATTGGTTGGCCTATATATCTGATACATTTTCCTTTTGTTTGGAGTGGAGTGTGATGGTGAAGTGATCAAGCTGCTTGCCTCTCATCAAGGCAGACTGGGTTCGAGTCCCAGTGAACATATGTGAGATTTTAGAAGTGAAATATCATGTCTTGTTGTTCAGATTCTAATTAAAAATGGAGTTCACTCCTGTGGCTTCTGATAGAAAGATTAATGGTCACCTAAAACTACAAACTTCCTTCTTTTGTTTGGACTATCACTTCATGCATGGGGTGAACGTTTAATTTTCTTGGTCCTCTTCAGTGATGGCCAGATGAGAAGTATGGTTCTTCAAGCCAGACGATGAACATTGAGCAAGTGTTTTAGCAGCTAAGTTAGTTCTTGTGATTACTAAACAGGGACACCATTATGTAGAAATTCCTCGTGGCATAAACATTTTTAACCCATGTGTAAATAATAAATTTGTTGCATCATGCATTTTTGTTTTTACTTTTATGTCAAGCTTAAGCCAGGATGTGTGTGACATGAAGTCATCATTGCAAGGTTGCATTCAACTACAATGCAATCTACCTAGTAGTAACTTAGGCAACAATATTTCTTCTGAGCAAACTCTTGGTTCCCTTTTCTGTGTGAGTGGGAACAGCACTCATTGAGCTGATTTTTGTAAGTTTTGTAAGAAACACTTTAGCTGGTCAGTAAATGGTATTCTTAGGGTAGTCGCAATTCCAAAGCTTGTTTAGCTTAGCCTACCTACACCATGGCTGTATTTGTTTTTCAATGAGAAAGGGTTCTGAGCCTCCTTCTTCCTTTACAAGTGCAGTTATCCATCACAAAAATCACAATGGAGTTTTAAATTTTGTTTGAACAGTTGTACTACAGTGGTTATGTTAGGCTGCCAACCACAAGTAGGCCTATAGCGGTGAGATGTATGAGGTGGTTTGAAAATGTCTGCTGAGTGCCCAGTTCGTCACCATAGCAATAGCCAATTTTTTAATTGCAGCATCAAGCTACTCTCATATTTCCCCTCCAGGGAGTGCTACTTGAAGGACATGACAAGAAAAACGGGTGAAAGTAAGAAAACCACAGTTCAAAGAGAGAATATATTTGAAGCAGGACAAAATTGTGAAATGTCACTTTACAAAAAATTCAGTGTAATGCGCTGATGGTAGCCTACTTCAAAATCTACTGTGCTTGAGAGAATACTTTCCTTGGCGAAACAGTCCCATCGCTTTGAATTGCCAGCACTCCAGCCATATTGTGTGTACTGCATCACAGTGCTATCTTTAGTAAGAAAATGCTGACCATGGTGACAATGTGAATACTATTAAATGCTATTTGACTCATACAAAAGGCCGATCAGATTATATCCAGACAATTTGGAAATGTTGCAGTCACATGCTAAAACCTCGAAACTGATCTTAAAACCCGTGTTGAGTTTGAGCTTTCAGTTGTTGGACTATAGTGTTTATGTTCGACCCTCACTATTATGTGTCAGATAACTGTATCATAATGATGGCCATTATAACACTGTTTTCCATTATGATACAGTTTCTCCAGCCAATCAGAGCTCGTTCATTGACCAATTAGTTAACGATAACTTCGCGCATGCGCTCAAAATCCAACATGTCGGACATAAACACAACATCGAACTATAATAAATTACCGACATGGAATACTCACCGTCCATATGTTCGCGTAAATAAACTGGCGAATATGAGACAAGAAATAGCACTGAACCTTAAAATCACCAACACTAATTTCTACACAGCGCATTGTCTTCAAATGACTGCGGTGACAATATTACTGAGGGACGGCTGATGTAAACATATGGCTGCATATGGCATTGCAAGCCCACAGAGCGCATGCGTCGGTCGTTCAAAGCTCTTGAAAGACAAAGATATAACACCCAACGCTCGCTCTGCGATCACAAAATTCCAGTAGCTGACTCTCAACAGATATTTATGAATATTTATGTTAAAACATATAATAAAGTTATAATTATCGTCGAACATAAACAGTCGTATGCAACTCGCCTATAATGGTAATTAAGACACTCGTATGGAAATTATAAAACTCGCATACGCTCGTTTTATAAAAAATACTCGTGTCTTAATTATAGCCATTATAGGCTCGTTGCATAATGTACTATTGTTATAGTGAAATATTGCCTAAGCTTAAAGGTTATTGGGAAGGAGCCATCATGACTGTTTCCCATGCACTTTGTTCGTACTGGTGAATAGTGTATCAATATTGGGAAAATGGTTTAGTCGTTGAAGTGACCAGCAAACTCCCACACCTCAACTTTGCATGACCCACTAGTTCATTGTGACACAGTTCATAATTAGCAGCAATGTCTTACATTGTCTTCGCCTGTGGTGTGTACGTAAGAGCTGGTTTCATGATCTCACACACCTCATTGCAGAATGCAGGACCGACTGATGCAAAGTATACAATAGACATCTGGCAAGGTGAAAGTGGAAGATAGTTGCTACATTTGATGGATCCCTTTTTATCTCACACTAAATGTTAACATTGAGCCAATTACATGCTGCAACACCTCTGACAAGGGGCATACCGAGTTTTAGTACCGGCACGAATGTTCTCCACAGAGAATCATGCATTTCGCTGGATATGGTTACGAGGGGAAGTTGGAGATACATAAGGTGAAAAAATACATCAAGATCAACACTGCTTACTTCCAGTAATCCATTATGGATCCAATCTTTCAGATAAACATCCATCATCTTTATGAAGCCAACAAGAATCAGGTGCTGATCCTCATGAATAAACTTCCAACTGCACTGCTAGACGTTATCAGGACTTGGATCAGCAAACAGAAATCCATGTTATTTCCTTCCATTACATTCCTGACAAGGCCATGATGCCAGTCCAATGGATTGCTGTGGTATGGACTGTCAAAACAGTATCTACAGCCAGAGTTGGGCATTATCGAAATTACATGTAATTAATATTTTCGATACTTTTGTATTTAGAATACATTTTGGAATACATATTTTGTATCTGTATCGAAAATACTTTCCATCAGTACTTTATATTTTCAAAATACATTCAGAAATTCATTGCATTAGGCAATGTTCAGTTTAATCCTCCATTATCTTTTTATAATTGGTGGGGCTGGCTGCGTCGCTCAGCGGTAACATTCTCGCTTGCTAGGCCCAAGGTTGCAGGTTCGTATCCTGGCGCAGTCAGCTGGCATTTGAGGGTGTGCAAATGCGAGGGAGCCGTGTCAGTAGATTTACTGGCACGTTAAGGATCCCCTTCGAGGCAAAATTCTGGCACCCTGGTGTCTCGGAAATCCAGAGTAGTTAAATGGGACGTAAAACCAATAACATTATTATTATTATAATTGGTGGACATGGCACAGATAGGTTTGAGAACAACACAACTGTGTCAGCAATACACCATCCTTGTGAGACCATGTTTAATGCTATTCACTTAGACTGGCTGCGAGGCTCAACGGTAACGTTCTCACTTGCTGAGCCCAAGATAGTGGGATAGAATCTCGGTGCAGTCGGTTGGCATTTGAGGGTGCTTAAATGTGAGGAAGCCGTGTCAGTTGATTTAATGGCACGTTAAAGATCCCCTTGGAGACAAAATTCCGGTACCCCGGCGTCTCTAAAAGCCACAGTAGTTAAAAGGGACGTTCACTTAGGAATATCTACTAAATGTTCTGTTATCAGCTTGGTAAATCTTGGATACCTTTCCTACGAGTAGCCTCAGCCTACTGTAGCTTAAGTATGAAATTCCCAAACACACGAGGCTGTTTGAATCTGTTAATTAGTGTATTCAGAAAATTCCCTGAGATTCTCTCATAAGGGCTGTACAAAATGTGGCAATTATCTCCTCTAAGAGCACTGTAAGGGTTGTATAAAACTTTGAATTTAAA
This sequence comes from Meconema thalassinum, assembly GCA_946902985.2. Lineage (NCBI taxonomy): Eukaryota > Metazoa > Arthropoda > Insecta > Orthoptera > Tettigoniidae > Meconema > Meconema thalassinum. Next base: position 1,206,010,060 of record OX336388.2, read on the forward strand.
AATAAGTTGCTGTTGTTTCATTTGAAGGGCTTGGACATCGTGGTCATTTAGTCCTGTGTACTTGGGTGTGTGTACTGTAAATGTATATAATTTGTCTGATACCGTGTTATTGTGGGTCAATGTAGAAGTAGTGTGTGTATTTTTAATGAAGGTAAGGATTGGGAAGGAGGCTGTCATGGCCTTAAGTTAGAAACCATTCTGGCATTTGCCTGTAGTAGGAGTGGGAAACCACGGAAAGCCATTTCAAGGACAGCTGACAGTGAGGTTCAAACCCACGTTTACAGAGTTTGTGGATAACTGGGCCCTAGCTGCCGCTGTTTGTTGGTGGGAGTAATAATAATAATAAATGACCCAACTTTTCCAGGTCTGGATAAGAAATAGAGGAGAGGCGAGGGATATGCATTTTAAGAAAGTTTTTTAGTAGTCAACACAATTGTGCCCAATTACATTAGGCGGGAAACAAGTATTTACATAACCTACAAACTAACACACTATTATGTACAAATGCCTACTTAATTGGGTGACATGTTTCAAACGTCAAGCGTTCATCCTCAGATCCTGCTCACTTATGCTTAACCCTCAACTGGGCGCGCCCATCTGACGAACACTCTTGGGCGCATGGGTCATTTCGACCGCTTTCTAAATTTTTAGTCCTTCACTGAATGATCTTGGGTTCTAATAAAAATGTTGAGGATTAATTTTGTTGTATATAAGTTTATACTTATTTAGATAATATTTATAATATTTTTCTGTACTCTAGGCCTTATAAAGATATATCCCATTGTAAGATAAGTTGCTTTGAGAAGAAATCTGGAAAGCTCTGAACACCAAAGTTCCTTTCTATTTATTTTTTCTCTGTTAGTAAAATGGAAGAATAATCATGTCATTTCCCCCCGCCTCACCTCCCCTCCCACCACCCTCACCCAACACTCAGTAATATATTGAGACATATCCATCTTGAACGGTCAAATTACTGTAAAGCACAGTATTTCAGTTTTTACAGCCTGACTAGAGACGGGCCAAACTATCAGATGGCTAGATGATACCTTGGCCGAGATAGTCTGGAGGGGAGTTTAGACCGCCATGCGCCCGATTAGGGGTTAATTAGTGTACGATGTTTATGAAGAAAAAAAGGAAGATTGTAGTTTTACGTGACCGTGAATCTTGTGATTATAAGCCACGGGACCTCCTTTTTACGTGGAATCCGAACCACAGGACATGGCATTTCACTTTGAAAATCTCACATGCATTGACCGGGAATCGAACCCGGACCGCCTTGGTGAGAGGCATACAGCTAGACCGCTGAGCCACCACGCCCCCCGATGTTTATGAATTACACTTAAACACAAATATATATATATATATACAATGTTTATATTACATCATCATCATCATCATCTTGTACAGTTTCCAGCCCCAGGCTGGGTCTGTTTGGAACATAAGCCTCGCCACTTAGTTCTTTCTTCCCACCACCTCTCCGCTGTCACTCTGGTCCAGTCCTCGCCTCTCTTCTTGACACATTCCTCCACTCCTTTCAGCCATCTATCTCTTGGTCTTCCCCTTGGTCGATTCTTCTGCATCTGCATCTCATGTATCCTCTTGGGAATCTTCTTCTCATCCATTCTCTTTAAGTGTCCATACCACCTCAGTCTTGATGTCTCAATCCTACCTTGCAAGGGCTCCTCTTTCACCATTTCCCTGACCTTTTCATTCCTCACCCTGTCTCTTCTTGTTACTCCGATCCTACTTCGCAGGAACTTCATTTCACCTGCCTGTATTCTGCTTATGTCTCTTTTCTTCATTGTCCACGTTTCTGAAGCATAGGTCAGTATCGGGATATAGTAGCTTCTGTATAACACTTCCTTGCTTTTTTGTGGGACATCTTTATTCCACACTAAGCTCCTAATGCTTCTCAGAAATGCTTCTGCCTGTCTGCCACGTTCCGTAATCTCTTTGTCATTTCTCCCATTTTCCTCCACTATACTTCCCAAGTACTTGAGACTTTCCACCTTCTTCAGCTGTCCACCTCCAAGTCTTATCCCACTCATTGGTCTGTCCTTTTTCCTGGTAGTTAACAGGATCTCACATTTACTGATGTTGAACTTCCATCCGTACTCTCCCACTGTTTCTTCCCAAGCCTTCAGTTGCTCCTGAATTTCCTCCTCCTTGTTTCCCCAGACCATGAGATCATCTGCAAACACCATTGCTTTCATCTTATCTTCTCCTATCATTCCTGCTATCCGTGTCATTACCTCGTCCATAACCACAATAAAGAGAAGGGGTGACAGCGCACTACCCTGTTTCAGGCCACTCATTTGTCTGAACCAGTCTGTTCTTTCCCCTCCAACTTTCACACAACTCACACTTCCACAATACATCTCCTTCACTCTGCCTACAGTCTCTTTTTCCACTCCCATGTTTTCCATTGCTTTCCAAACCTTCTCCCTACACACACTATCATAGGCCTTTTCGATGTCCAGGAAGGCCATCAACAGATCCTCTCCAAATTCGTAGTGGTGTTCCTGGAGCTGTCTCACTGAAAATATGAGATCCACTGTTGATCTCCCAGGTCTGAATCCATACTGTTCCTCTCTCAATTTTCTCTCCACTTTGGCTCGTATTCTACTTTCTAATATCTTTTCATATATCTTGGCACAGTGAGGTATGAGTGTGACTCCCCTGTAATTTCTGCACTCCTTTCTGCTTCCTTTCTTAAATATTGGGACAATTAATCCTTTCTTCCAATCTTCTGGGGTCTTTTTCTCCTTCCATATCACCCTCATCACACGGTACAGCCACTGTTTCCCAACCTCCCCTGCTGCCTTCACCATTTCAACACTCACTTCATCCACATAAGTTTGTAAAATTTTAGGAACACAGCAGTACCGGATGCCACAAAGATCAGTTCTAATAACCAGATAAGTTGACATAATTTCATCACATTCAGTGCATTTGTGTATTCACCATACAAGATATTACAATACAATTAGGCCAATAGTTTAAATAGGAACGGTTGATTTAGAACAGTAATAACAAAATAGTGCATACTACTTCACTACAGAGGCAGATGACCTCGTAGTTCTGCCCCTTCTTAAAACAACAATAACTAACAACTTCACTACTGAAATTATTATTCATAATAACAATTCAATAGTTCACAGACTACATACTTAAACCACATTAAGTTAATAATAATAACGCAACAACCATAGAAGTGTGTTATACTGTCTGTAAATAGTTGACACGTTACACAAGTTTTTACAAACCTATGTAGTAGAGTGAAACCTCTCTATAACGGACACTCTTGGGACCGTAAATACCGTCCGCTAAAGAGGGGTGTCCTCTATAGAGAGGGTTAGAGGAAATGATTGCAATATGGCACATGTACTTGTGCAGTATGTGTATTACATGAAAACGTAGGGTAATGTGCGGTAAAACAGTCCAGTTTCGTCCGCATTTAAAATGTTTTCCGGCGAATAGCCGTCAGTGATGGAAGGCAATTTTTCTTCCCAGCTTGAAACAATATCCATATCAACAGTGGAGAATTCTCTGCAAATTGCTCTAAATTGTATATTGTGGTACTTTCTGAATTTCTCGAGGCTTTGAAATCTCCGATACCTAATTCTGCCGGGAAATCCAATGCTTTGGCCTGTATCATTGGTCCGGACACAGGGATGTTCTGACTTCTTATTTTGCTGAACCTCTATCACTGCCTTATCAATAACTGCACCATTTCCACTTTGAAACTGTATAATTTGCAGCTCATTAACTTACCATTAAGACGCCATACCTTAATTATCTCTTATTGTCTTTTGTTTTTCACAATTTCAGCTGCCTCTGTCTTTCCAATCTTAAACACTTCAGATAGTTTCCGTACTCCACATTACTCACGTTTGTGATAATGTACGATGTCTACTTTCTCTTTTAAACTTCAACATTAACGAGGAGCCATTTCAGATGCACTCACTTGCACTGTAACGCATAGGTCCTACACTAGATTTCAGAAGTTTCACGGTAAAACTGACCAGATAGTAAAAGTATGAATTCTCTTATGCCGACCATTTCAAGTTCAAGACAACAATGAGAGCGATACCTTTAGGCCTAGGTTTATATTTGGTGCAGTGCAGAAGACGTGTGTGTACGTATGTATGTGTGCAGAAGATAGGGGAAGCACAGGATGTGTCGAATGTACATTAACACAACAGAGTGTTCATAAAAGACTAATAGACCTACAGGGATACGATTTCTTTTCAAAACAAGTGTCCGCTAAGAAAGGTTGGTTGATTTTTTAAAATGCGGTCGGTATGTCCATGTCCGTAATAGCGAGTGTCCGCATAAGAGAGATTAATTACTAATAAACTTAATAGGGGTTTGGTCTCGGACCTAGAAAATTGTCCGTTACGAAGGGGTGTCCGCCTTAGAGGAGTGTCCGTTAAGAGAGGTTTCACTGTATAAACATCGTACACTAATTAAGCCTAAGTGAGCCGGATCTGAGGATGAACGCTTGACGTTCGAAACATGTTATCCAATTTGTAGTAGGTATTTGTACATAATAGCGTGTTAGTTTGTAGGGTATGTAAATGCTTGTTTCCCGCCTAAAGTAATTGGGCACAATTTGTGTTGAATGACTGAAAAGCCTTCTTTAATAGAATTAGGCAACACTGAAAAAATGGCTTCTATCACTACACATTCATGCATTTGTTTATTAATTTACCATTTTTTTGGTGCCATATTACATACAAAGAAGAATTTACAACCTAATATATTAAACCTATTAAATATGTATAGTCAATTGACTTGTGTCCCTTGGTACAAATTAATGCTTCACCACTGTAGGATCTCAAAGGTCACTACTGAATGATGTGCCTCACTGTTTGCCTGACAGTGCTACATTCGCAGCAAGAAGGTATCTCTTGCGCTTGTAGAGAAGATCCCCTTATAGGCAATGGTGTGTTCGAACCCAATTTAATTTGGTCTAGATCCTTCTAGGCTGGTCAGTTCCAGGTGGCCTTCCTTTGATTCATTGCATATCACAACACTCTTTGGCCACAAGCTGTTTCCATTCATCTGACCATGTCTCAAGAATTTAGAAGTTGGTAGCCACTAGGTTCTTCATTGGACAGATGGTTGCATGCCTTGAATGAGGCCTACTGATATGTGGATGAGCAATGTCTTCATGAAATGGTGTTTGGTATTTTTTTTTTACAATTTTCATGTACTCTCACACCAAATTCCACATAACTTCAGGTACACATAGGATGTTGTTACATTAATGGATGACGAATTCAATCAAATATGCCATGACATAACAGTGCATCCAAGTGATGAAGTTTTTCATCATGTGGAATAAGTAGACATCAAGAAGGAAAAGAGGCTGACAGATTGGGTCAACTTTTGAATTCCAACTATGTTGTAGTAGGAATTTATAGTAGTTTGTAGCTATTCCTTTTTGCAGAATTCAACCTGCTAATCTATATTCTTCATTCAATAAAATGGCATCAGCAGAAATGTATGTACTGCTCGAGTCCAAGCTCTATGAACTTGCGGGGTGAGGAGAAAGAGCAGGGAAGGGTCGGGTGTGAAGAGAAGGATCTGTCAACAGCCCAGCGTGATATATGGTATTCCTTTCTATTCCAATACTGCTAACATTCGGCCGTTGCTCAAACCACTGTGGTGTTAAGAATGACTGAGTGAGTCACCGACCAATGTATTTGGTTCTGTACTATGCACGGACCGAGAAACCTCATCACTCGTCAACACCACTTCTGATAGTCCGCGATGCACATTCCTCTCAGGTTCACGCAGCTTAGACTTGAGCAGTACATAAGACCTTCTCATGACATGGATAAAAATTATTTTAACTTAAATGTATTTATACATAGATTATGATCTTTATTAAATAAATTTATGTTCGTAAACAACCATTTGGTCATGTCCAAGTCTATATCTATGACCATAAATATGTCTTTTTATTCGTCTTCAACTAATTTCCCAGGTGCTATGTTTTCGCTGTGTTTTAAGTAGATGTTTGTTCTATTCCCTTCATTTCATGTTGCTCAGTCTTCATATATCTGATATCAACCAACATAAATATAACCATCATGGTCAATGTTGCATACTTCACGCTTTCAGAAACCAAGAGAATTCAAAATGGCCAACATTTGAATTGCCTACAGTTTACGCCACGGTTTACGGCCGGTGGCCTAGAGCTTGCATATTGAAGGGAGTTTAATACTAGCAGCTAGCAGGAGATGCTGAGAGCACTTGCTCCTCTGGTAATCTGGAGTTCCGCTGGCTGGTTGGAATTTTTATCTTCAGTCCATCATTTCGACCACTACTAAAAATGAAATAGTCACTATACCCAGCAAACGATACGAGTGTGCGGTAATTCAGTTGATCTGCATAATAAAACCCTCGAAATGAACCTCTTATTTCACAAGTTAAGCCAGAGTTTAGTTAGTTATTGTTGCTTTAAGGGACGGAACAGCGAGGTCATCTGCCCCAAGGCCAGAGTTTGACAGGTGGAGTAATCAGCCGCTGAGATAAGTGAACAGATGGCGTGTCATGCATCTCATGTAGCTCAATTGCTTCGTCACAGAATAATGATATTGCAAGTGATAAGAGGCATACTGCAGGCAGCTTTTTAAGTTATAGGCCTGCCCTTCTCCCTACATTTATCTATTGCACGTAGATATGAAACGTGCCTGGATCAAATATTCTTCCTTTCTATTAAAACAGTTCTGTTATTCCTTGTTTTTTTCCTCATTTGAACCCCATATCATGTAATATACTAAACCCTTTGGAAAATAGCATGTAGACAAGATTCAAAATTTCGGGGTCGTAATGGATTCTTGTGAATGTGATTTAGAGGTTTTGCTATCAACATAACTTCCAGGGTTCATAAGGTTAACTTATTATTATTATAAAGCCAAGAAAACAACAGGATCTACTAACAAAATGAAATTTATTAACTGAATCAAACATAAAAAAGGAAAACTATAACCACCCTTTTATTGTTCACTCGCGTGAACAGATCTAACACTGACCAGCCTGACGTACCGTGACGACACGGCATGACAGCTGTCAACAAGCATTGTGACTGAAATGTCACTTAAGTCAGAGTAACAAAAGAAAACGGATCACAAGATCCAAATATAACAAACAAATAAAATAGTACAAAAATTTAATATTTATGAGCGACACGGGTTTTAAGACTAGTTCAAGTAATGAGCATTTTGACGGGCGCTCGTTTCCGACCAAAACAGTTGGTTCGGGAACGGACTCCGTACTGCGAAGGACGAATTACGGAAATGTGGGAACAACAATTACATATTTATATACACTACTGACATGCTCTAACCTTAGATTACCACAACCAAATACACGTGTGTATTATTTAAAATAAGGGCTGCGGAATTACCGTCTTATACCTTAAACACTAGGAAGGCATAACATGACATGAACAGGTTTGGCCGGTTGCCAAATTATATTTATATGAATACAATGGCCTTGAAAATAAGAGCCAACAACAACAAAATACAACTTTTAATTTTCACGCCGGAAAGTTTGGCGTTTTAAAACAATGAACAAATAAGTCGTAGTAATGATAAAAGAAACTTGGATCGACAACATGGCAACTTCCCAAATTAAACCAAATAAAATAACCTTAACTCATAAGGCTTTAAAGCAAACATAACGTGTCATAACAAGCTGGAGACAACCGGGCCTGTTATCGCATCACCGAGAGAGTGGCTGATTTCTTCCCCCAAGTAGTAATTAGTGCCACGCTAAATATAGATTCTGGCCCATAGCCAGCGTACAGCACCTTTGCTAATCGCCACCTGTTAAACGCGTACAAATAAATAACACATTATCTCAAAACATCCTCTCAGGGATTTTTAAGAATACATTTCCAGGTCAAACTTATCCCCACGGATAACTAGTTTGCCGGAATGATATCGCAGTCATGGACAGGCTTTACCTCTCCTCATCATCATCACTTACACCCAAAAATACGTGGCACATTTCTCGAAGATCACGTCGTAGCATGAATCAGCACACCTCTCAGATAATGACACACAACATGTCCAAATGACAATAAAGAATTAATAACAGGATCAGTCCTAGCCCGAGTTATCAAAGCAACAAAATGCAAATATTCCCCCCACGTAGTAATTAGTTTAACATATCATTAAATCAGTCCATTTATCATTGTCGTTCCTAGGTTCTCATTCATGGCTACACTTTTTATAGATACGTTAATCGATGCGGCCGTTTCGCTATAAGAATTACGTAACATAAGGAAAACATTTATATTACAAAATTTACTGTACAACATAATTGTCACGCAATGCCAAAATTTACTACACGCATGTCAGTTAAGAAATCAAACCCTGAAATTTAAATTAAACCACACAAATAAAATCTATACAAAGTTCCACACATCTCTCGCGATTCCCCTCGTCCAAAATCAATAAATCAATTTTTAATACTCATCACTTAAACTGCTTTCCAGAGGCCTCCCGCCTCGTCAATTCCCATCATTAGGCCGTTAGCCCATAACACTGATGGTAATGGAGGATGAAGCTTGCTGTCTTCTCTCCATGGTCGACATTTTGCTGCTGTTAAAACACAATTAAATCAAAGTTTTTAAACTGTTCTATCTGCGTTCTAAGTATTTTATTTCCTCAGATCGTCCTATGCAGAATCGTCGACTTTCCCTATTCTATGGCTAATTGCCATCTCACAATTTATGAAAATTTCCAACTTCGTTGCCGACACACAACTATAATTTTAAAACCATATCGTCTTAAGGACGTCTTAAAATGACTGTCGAAGAATAATTAGGAGTGCCTCGGTTCATCTCAGACATTTGTATATATACAGAAAGCCTAAAGTTTCAATGGTGGGAGTAAAACAGCTCCTCAATATTTTAAGTAATGGGCCTATAATTATGTGTGACCTCTCAAAAATCTTGTATTTTCTCACAGGTCGCGAATCTGCCGTCGAACAAGCAAACCGATCGCTAGATCTTTTTATATCCGATTGCCGCGCAAAACACACTGACGCTATGTTCTGGCGTCATGTTTTCTTATTGGTCAGATAAGTTGGCTTCGGAGTTCTGACCTTACAAATCCCGCCCTTATATTGACGTCACGACTATTCTCCTCTCTCTCACTCCTTGCCTTGTACGCAGCATTTTGGCCTTTTATGGTCACGTACGCCACAGCGTCATATCTGATTTTCTCAGAAATCCAAGAATAACATTGGTTGTGAAACTATTGGTCATTTCCAGCCAGCACGTAGCATGTCTTACCAAGTCCAGATTTCTTGCTACATCAATATTACTCAAATATCCAGCATTTCATGTATTTAGTATTTCCATCGTTTTTATTAATATGAAACATTATTATTGGACACAATGATAAGGGTTCAATACGTCTGAAACTTGAACTGAATGATATCTCTTAAGTTTTAAGAGCAGTTTAGGCACAGTTAGCATAGTCTTTTCCTGAATATAAAATGTATTAACACGTGCACAAGGAACTGTAAGTTAGTTTCAAATTTCCTTTTTCCATTTCTCTCCTTTGTTAAAGAAATTCTCAATGTTTGTGCTCCTCACTTGGTCCTTGCTTGCTAATGTCCAGTGAAATCTTCTGGCTGACAAGTCTCCAGTAGGAATGTTTTCAACCAGCATTATACCCTGGATCATGGGCTGAACTACTAATGTCATATTAGCCAGATAAAAAATATAACTTTCACGATCTTCAGATGGGGAATGCAGTTGATACATAAATATATAGGTCTCAGGTAGATTTATTTGCAAATGGGGATATAATCCCTGGTATGTAGCCTACACAAAGATAATGAAAAACTGTTAAATAAAAACAAATAAATAATAACAGTAATTTTAACTATGGTATGGTTGGTTCTTAAGTTTAGGGGCTGCGACAACGCGGTCATGTCGCCCCGTGTACTTTGGGTGTGTATAGAATCTGTCTGATAACCGGTGTTAATTGTGATGACTGTATTAGTGTGTGTTATCTGTTTTTTAATTTAAGTACTGCAACTTAGAATTTTTCAAATAGTTCCTACTTTTGCCGCCAAGCGCCACTGTCAACGATTACTAGGCCAAGTTCAGAACTTAGCTACTAGACACCACCGCAGTCGGCTCTTGGCAACGAACATAGAAACCTAAGAGCGTTATTTACATTCTTAACCTATCCGATTTAGCTTCACACAGGTGCAATTAGTGGAAGGTTCTTTAACATGCCATAAATCTATGACATGAGACGGCCGGCTTTACTTCCCCTCCGAAGGAAGGCATACTGAGGGATTTTTAACGCTCTTAAAAAATCCGACGGCTTCGGCCGGGTTTGAACCCGCTATCTTGGGCATAGAAGCTCAGCATGCTACCGACTACGCCACCGAAGCCGCCAAAACTATGGTATAATATTAATACAATATTCCTCCCTCCAATACATATTAACACAATGTATACCAGTCTATTTAGAACGTAAAAGTTCTCCCTCTATTCAAATATAAACCATCATGGTTCATTTAACCAGACAATCCCATCCACGAAAATAAAACCCATATCCTTTACCACCTTCTCCAAACCATTAATGTAATTACAGTAGTACAAAAAAGTAGTAGCACAGCCTTGCAACATCAACACACCTGCAAATCTATTTGTTAACTTCGCTATGCACTCTTGAAAATCAGACATAACCCTGGCTGGAGGACTTGTAAATTAATTTGTTCCTACATGCAGCAATATCACTTCTAGATTCTCATAAACTAAACCAACCTAATGGGATTGCTGCTTATCCCTAATTCCTAATAACAGAGTACTTTTGCATCCTGTATGCTATACCCAACATTTCTTTAAAAAAATCCCCCATACCACAATACAAGATTAACTTGCTTCTTGAATAAGGACCTATTGGAACACTTGTTCACATGCAATGCTACTGCTCTAGGAATAGACACAGCTTCCTTTCAACATATATCTAATACAAAAAAGGAAGAGACTTTGAGTTACAGACGAGAGAGGAAGGAGAGGAAACTGAACACATTCCAATATTGCCTCCTCTTACAATGCAGTAGAGGGATCAAAAGGGAGAGGAGAGGACACTGTCCACATTCCAATGTTACTTCCCCTGCTCCCAAAACAGAACAGTAATGCACTGCAGCTGCAAACTACAGTTGTACATTTTCTTTAAAATCGTGTACTATACAGAAAATCTTTGGATTAACCATGCTTTTATGTACATTGTTTAAATGCAGAATTCTAAGGACCAACCAAACATTTGAATTAAAAATGTTCAAATTACCGAAGTTATACTGTATATAAATTGGTTTTATAGTAGGTGATAACAATTCTGTGCATGCAAAACTGCGGACAAGTTTGAAATTTGGTTACATACCGTAAAAGATCTCAAGTCTAGAGTTAAAAGAAAAAATATTGGCAAAACATTATCATAAAAATATTGTCATAATTTTAATTGAAATGTCATTTTGTGTTTTGTTTTAATATGTAAGTTGTGGTTAGCTGCATTGTGTTGTCATTTGGGTGCCCAATAGTTGACAGAGTATGAGCTGGTAATCGCTGGTCACCTGGTGGACCCCAATGAGATTCCTGTGTCTTGGGAAGATATCGCTGGCCTTGAGGACGTTATACAGGAGCTGAGAGAAACAGTCATCCTTCCAATAAAACGCAAGGAACTTTTTGCTGATTCTCAGCTCACACAGCCACCAAAAGGTATGAATCAAAAAGGAACTGACTGTGTATTTAGTAGTTTAGAATTAATTATCCTGCTCTTGCTTGTCTCACTAATAAAGTTAAAATTTCAGCCCTTGGTTCTTATTGTCATCGCTACCTTCTGTGGTCTAGAGGTACTTATTGAGACTCCTGCCCTAGAGGTCCTGGGTTTGATATTCAGCTCTGCCAAGCAATTTAACTGGGGGCTGGAGTAGGGATCACTCAAACTAATGAGGTACACAAAGAAGAGGTGTGTTTGATTCCCATCTCAGCCATCCTAGAAGTGGTTCCATGGTTAGTCATTTCTACTACAGGCAATCCCATCACCAATATTATAAGTATGCACACATTTATGCAGACACCACAGGAACACAGGTTACACAACAAACATAAGTACTCAGAGCTAATGGCCACAATGCTGCAATTTTGTAAATGAAACGGGCTTACAATTTCATTCATTGAAATTTTTGGGGCTATTGCATAGAGCTATACTGGAGGTGTGACATCGGGAAGGCACGGGATGCAGGATTCAACAAAGTCCAACCCATGCCCTGACTAACTGAAATGCAAACCTGCCTTAACCATTGCACAGATGGTAGGTACGAGGAGTGATAATGAAATGTCGTGACAGCAAATGACAAGCCAAAAGGACAACCATGTAACTGCATTGGACCTATCCACATGGGTATCTGAATCACAATCTCAGACAGCTAGAGCTGGCCAGCCTACCCACCTACGCAATCAGACAATCTAAGAGAGGGACAAGATAACCAGATAGGAATCATCTTCGGTCAGTAGTATTCCATCACAAGAGCCCGAGATTATAATCAGAGGATGATGATCGTGCAGGTTTTCGAGCTACATTGTCGAAGGTCAGACATGATGGAAGCGAACTACCGAAATGACTACATGCCTGTTTGATGGGTAGATAGGGTTACAAATGAAGAGGAATTAAGGCGAGTGGGAGAGGAGAGATGTTTCTGGCGACTGCTAATGAAGAGAAGAGATAGGTTGGTAGGACACATACTAAGACACCCAGGAATAGCAAGCTTAGTTATGGAAGGAAGGGTCGAGGACAAGAACTGTAGGGGTAGACCAAGGTTAGAATATGTTAAACAGATTGCCTCGGATGTAGGGTGTGGTAGCTATGTAGAGATGAAACGATTAGCTCAGGACAGGGAGGCATGGAGAGCTGCATCAAACCAGTCAAAAGACTGAAGACTCAAACAACAACAACAACAACAGAAACCGAAACATGAACATTTATTAATAAATCATTATTTAAAACAAAAACCAGTAACAGCTGTTTTAGCTGACACATGACCTTAGCACAAATGAGGTTATTGCATTAAGCAATAACAGCAACCAGTCATGTGTACTGACAACAAGAAATGATATGCAAGTCATTTAACCGATATTGAAGGATAAAACAGGTCAGTGACCATGGTACAGATAGCGAGTTGTCGGATGATGATTGATGTAGTGCTGATGTTTCTGAAGTGACTTTGACAGGCAAGGATGGCAATGTCATCAGCAAATCTTAGAGTTGAGATTATTTCTCCTTGAATCTTTAATCCTACTTCAAATTTTTCTTTAATTTCCTTCATTGCTTGTTCAGTGTATATATTGAAAACTAGGGGTGATAAGTTACAGCCTTGCCTTACTCCTTTCTGAATACCAGCTTCTCTCTCATGTCCTTTGGCTTGAATCACTGCCGTCTGGTTTCTGTATACTAGGGCATGAAGCAATGTCTCCAAATTTTTTATTCTGTTCGCAATATTGGTTGAGGTATGACAAGTCATGCATATTACTCAGTCGACTTTCCCGCGTCGCTGACGTAAGGTGCCACTCTCTGCCACAAAAGGGCTCCAAATTATACCATGTAACATGGCAGTGTGTAAAGTAACAATGTCGATGCGTCAGAGACAGTACTGTAATCGATTTTCTAACCGCAGTAAACGTGCCTCGGATTGAAATCCATAGAAGAAAGAAAGCTGTGTACGGTCACTTTTGTGTCAAGATCAGTAATTTGCGATGTTGGGTTGTTCTTGCTCGTAATGAAGGAAAAGGTGGAGCAAACCTCAACGTGTGTGACAGAGCTCGGAGTGGACGACGAGACTCATCGGAATCGGGTTGATGAACTCAGTAGAGCAAATCATCGGACAACACCGACCCAGCTATCAGGTAAGTGTGGCATATCACGAGAGCATGTACAGGCCATCATTGCAGAACTGAGGTACAGAAAACTGTGTTCACGGTGGGTGCTTCGAGTGCTCACTCCTGACATGGAAATCCGTCAATAATTGCTTTTGCGTTTTGAGCTTGAGGGTGATGGGTTCCTTAACAACATTGTGACAGGTGATGAAAACTGGGTTCACCATTATGACCCCGAATCCAAGAGGGCATCAATGGAGTTCTGCCACAAAGTATAGCAGATGCCAAGAAAGTTCAAGACCATGCCATCAGCAGGCAAAGTCATGCTCACAGTATTCTGGGATGTTCAAGGTGTGGTGCATTTGGAATACATGCCTAAAGGCACCACCATAAACTCTGTACGGTACTGCGAGACCCTCAGGAAACTGAAATCATGAATTTGATGAGTTCGTCCACACATGGAGCACCCTCCCTTCAGAATGACAATTCCAGACCTTACACAAGCATTGCGACAATCACACGCCTTGGATTCACTTTCATCGTTCATCCTCCATACAGTCTCTACTTCGCCCCATCCAAATTTCATCTGTTTCCAAAATTTACAGAACACCTTTGAAGAGTTCACTTTGATAGTGAAGTGGTGGAAGCAGAGGTTTGGTTGTGGCTCCTTCGACAAAGTTAAACATTGTACAGTGATGTTACCAACAAACTGGTTTCTCGTTGGAGAAATGTGTTGATCTCCAGGGTGACTATGTTGAGAAATAAATATGTAGTTGTGAAGAATAAAGATGTAGAATTATAATACAATTTGTTTCATTTACAAAGCTTTAAGGGTTTTCACATAAAACATTCGGAGGCATTACTTTTCAGCATGCCCACGTAGTTTGAAGACGACCCTCCTATCCCTATAATTTATTCCAATCCTTTTCAAATGGTCAACTCCAATCGTTATCAAAAGCATCTTCTAAGTCTACGAATGCCATGAATGTCTTCTTATTTCTCCTTATTCTGCCTTCCAAGATCAGCCTAACACTTAGTACAGCTTCCTTTGTTCCTACATTTCTCCTGAAACCAAATTGGTCTTCACCCAACTCGCTGTTTTAGCAGACAACAAATTAACACAAGAAATTAGCTGTAGGATTGATGCAGCTGCAAATGTTGACAGTTCCATTTGCTAGCTGCTGTGGGATGAGCTTCCATCAGATTACATAGTTGTTACCGCATGAATATAATAATATTATTATTATTATTATCATCATCGTCATCATCATCATCATTTCCCTTATCCAGCTCCTGCCGGGTCGGGGTATTTATGGCACTTCTCCACTTTCCTCTTTCCTTCCACCATTCTTCTTCCACGATCTTGTCCCAGTCCAGATTTCTTTTTCTTATGCTGTTCTTCACTGAATCAATCCACCTTGTTCTAGTTCTTCCTCTTGCTCTCTTACCCTTGCACTTTGCCTCCAGCATCTGTCTTGGTATTCTATTTTCCTCCATCCTCTTTACATGTCCAAACCACCTTAGTTTATTCTTCTCAATTCTCTCATTTAGTTTTCCCATCCCAACTTCCTTCCTAACATCTTCATTCCTCACTCTGTATTTCCTTGTCTTTCCTATCATACTTCTTAGGAATTTCATTTCACTGGCTTGGATTCTACTCTCTTGCCTGCTCGTCAGGGTCCAAGTCTCAGCTGCATAAGTTAATATGGGAACATAGTACACTTTATACATTACCTCCTTGCTTTTCCTTGGTACTTCCTTATCCCAAACAAGTTTTCTTACACTTTGATAGAATGCATTGCTCTGCTGTACTCCTGCCAATCTCCATGTCCAACCTACCAGTTACATCAATTCACTTCCTAGGTACTTGAACGTGTCCACAATTTCCAAACTCTTGACTTCCAATTTTCACAGTGCCCTTTCCTTGTCTTTCCCCTCTTGTCATCACCATGGTCTTGCTTTTCTCTATACTGATTTTCAGGCCGTACTTCTCAATATTTTTGTTCAGTGCATCTAGTTGTTTTTGCACTTCTTCGGTGTTCCTTCCCCAGACCACAATATCATCTGGAAATAACAGTAACTTCATTTCTTTATGTCCATATGCTTCCTTTGTTTCCTTTATAATTTCATGCATCACCATTATGAACAAGAGAGGTGACAGCACACTCCCCTGTCTTAGTCCAGTCTTGTTCCTAATCCAATCTGTCTTTCCAACTGGGGTCAGTACCCTGCTAACACAGTTGTTGTACATTGCTTGACCATTTCCAACATTTCTCTTCCCAGTCTCTTCTTAACCATGGTTTCCCATACCTTCTCTCTGGGGACACTATCATATGCCTTTTCTAGATCTATGAAAGTCATGATCAAATCCTCTCCATATTCCCAGTTCTTTTCCATCACCTGCCTCAAGCATGAAAACTTAACATACATATAATCACGGATCAAAAACTGCAACCCTGACCGATATGAACAGAATTGATTCATTGTTAATTTCATTTCTACAGGTGTGTTACTTCATGGACCTCCTGGATGTGGTAAAACATTGATAGCCAAAGCAACTGCCCGAGAAGCAGGCACTCGTTTCATCAATCTGGATGTTTCCATCTTGACAGACAAGTGGTATGGCGAGAGTCAGAAATTGGCCGCAGCAGTTTTCACTTTAGCTGTCAAGTTACAACCATGCACTATCTTTATAGATGAGATAGGCAAGTATTATTTCCTTGCACTAGTATGTATCTGTATTGCTTTTTGTTACTGGTGATATGAAATTAAAATAAGAATAAAGATGGTCTCATCCATCCATTTCTGAGTGAAAGTTTGAGTTCCAGGAAGAATGGCTATCATTTTCTGGGTTCCTTTTTGACTGATATGGGGAGATAGAGGCAAAAGTGCAAGTCGACTTCACAGAATCATTGTGAATGATTAGGTTTTGGTGGTGGTCACAATAGGGTTGCCACATGTCCTAAACCATGTAATGGACAGTATTGGAAGCATTCTTGAATTTGACAACTTTTTACCTAAATTGTTCATAGTGCAATGCGTGAAGTGTTAAATTTGTTTTTCATAATAACTTTTTTGAGATAGTTTTAAAGGTACTGCGAGGTTATTGTGTGAAATTTGGTATTTATTAAGTATTAAGAATCATGTTATGTGTGTGTTTTGGCTTTGTAAATTTGGCAACCCTGAAACCCCCATATTAGTAAGAGAGGAGTCTTATGTGCATATGTATGTACTGAGGTATATATACAGGGTTATTCAGCTCAGTTGTCCACCTCAAATATCTATTGATCCGTTAAACATTAATTTAGACATTCTGTTTTCAAATTCATAAATTGTATTTAGGAACTGGTAGCAACTTTGTTTTTTTTTAATGGGAATGTAATAATTTGTACCAATAGAACACCTAAGAATGAAGTTCATAAAATTCGTAGAAGAACATGGCAATAGAGCTGCTGGTCGAAAATTCAGTGTAACTGAATTTAATGTTACTGGCTAAACAGAAAAATGCCCTAGGCACTAACCAAATACTTCAGGTGTTTTCAAATGTGACAATACAGTAAAACAGTCATACAGGTGATCATAGCGGTTTTCTTGGTGCTTGGCATGCTAAATAAGTTGTTGTTAGGTTTATACACGTCGAGATCTGTTATTGTTAGTTATGATAAGCTGACTTCAGAAGACAATTAGAAAGACAGTCAGTTGAACTCTTGTGTGATTGGGTTATACAGGCATGGGATAAAGCCTCTTTCCCATGCACGTGGTACGTGGCAAATAGAGATGGAAGGGTCGAGAGACTTTTAAGGTCACAATGTTTCCATTGGCGTGGAAGTTAACAGCGGAATACGCAAGGACTTAGTTTTAACCATTCTGTTTCTTTTTGACTTTAGGCTTAATTCTTTCTAATCAAAGAATATATCGTGTTCCAGTAATAATAAACACACAGTGGGTCTAAAAAATTTAATTAGCTGAGATGCAATTGAATCGGTCGGAGCTGAAAAGCATTAAGTAAAAAATGGTAATTTTTTTAAACAATTAGTACAGGCCGGACATTTGATTTAGATGATTGCCCTTGACCTTGAAGCTTGCGGGTGAACCTGTACACTGTCACTCTCTAGCCCTCTCCCTTCATATTTGTCACCACCGCTTTGATGTAATGGAATTCCAGACTTGAGCATGTGACGACACCGACTTGCAGACAGTACAGTTCACGTCGAAGTATTGTACGATGCGGAAGTACAAGTTACATAGTTACAAACAGAACGCCATTATATTTGCCAATGACTGTACTTCAGCAGTAGTGTGAGACAGCCTTGTCAATCATCTGACTGCATGTGACAGCTGACAACAACACAGATACTGTAGTAACTCGCCTCCAGGCTTCCATTAGGATTTCTCACTCGTCTAAAACAAACGTCCGGCCTGTATTCTGATGTATTGACCCAAGGGCCTTGGAACGGCATAGAAAAGAATTAAGCCAAGCCTTCTGTTAACCAGAAACCCCTGCTACATGTTTTGCGATCAGATGAGAAAAGCATTAGGTCAATGACTTGCTGCCTTTCAGCGTCACATTCCGTACTTAAGGTTGGCCGCACTGCGAGATTCCTGTGTGTTACAGTGCTATTATAAATTGCATTTGTACAGGGTTTAGGTGGTTTTTATGTTAGAAATCCACTTTAAAATAAAATATCATGTGAAATATTCATTCTGGATGGCTTTATGCCACATTAAACTGACCACGGAGCTCGAAGGCATTAAGTCACGTTTCCAAAATTGATTTGAAAAATATGTTTATTAAATCAAAATTCATTTTTTCCTTTAACACAAATATATCCTGATTAGATGAAGGAAAAGGAAGCTTTTAGTTTTATATGACCGTTAGTCATGCAATCATGAGCCACGGGACCTCCTTTTTACATGGAATCCAAACCACAGGACATGGCATTTCACTTCGAAAATCTCGCATGCATTGACTGGGAATCGAACCCGGTCCACCTTGGTGAGAGGCCAACAGCTTGACCGTTATGCCACTACGCCTCCTCCTGGATAGATGCTTCACAATATAGATGACTAATATACTGTAGTGTGTTTGTTAAGTTCTGTTCTGTCAATGACGTTTTTTCTTCCTCCTGAAAAGTAGTGAAAACTGACTTAATGCTTTTCAGCTCTGACGGATTCAATTATATCGAAGCCTTCTAGACCAACTATGAGCAATTCTTGTTTTTGCTACAAAACATGTTTTTAAGAATAAATATCATGTGGTCTTAGTATTCTATGCGGACAGATTCATGGGTTTGAACTTCTCATTAGCTTCCGCACGGTACAGATGTAATAACCGACAATGACTTCTGATTGGTCCTTTATGCATTATGCTTATTGCAGAGCCATTCAGCTCTCACAACCGCATGCACGGAAAAAGGCTTTATGGTGCCAATGAACGTTGTTTCATTAATGAAAATTTTGTGTCTTTTCGGGAATACAATCATTCCCACAAAAATCCCTGCATATATCACACACCGAATATTTTCACACTTTAGGTAAAAAATGTGCATGCTATATGCGAGTAAATACGGCTGAGTACCCACAAGAAGAGCTTGCCGAAACTCAACGATGAGCAGAGACCAATATCAATCGGCTTATTTTAATGCTCATTGCGGGGCTCCTGTGTGTCCCCCGAATGCTGATTACCAGGCTCACTGCTCACTGCATTCTTCAACCCTGCAGGCTCCCTGCGAGACGTGGTCTACAGCTGTAATTCAAGCGTACGGTCCAAGGAAGCAGCAAACAATTTAGGCTAATTAGGGTATAGGTTACTGTGTCCTGGTTCAGGTAATAACTACTGTGTAAGGCATTACATACACGAGCTGAGATCTCACTTAAACCCCAGTCACAGTTTAGAATGCCAAGCCTCCGGCTGAGCAGACGGTCCATTCAGAACTGCTGCCAGCGAGCTACTGAAGCGAAGTGGGCGTGTTCTGCCCCTACCGAGCCCACTCGAACATTGCTGAAGATCTGCACAGGATTCTGTGGCAAGTTCTTCTTGCGCATATTCTACAATATTGGTGTGTGTTTGTCAACAAGGAGTGGGTCACACAAGAGAAAACAAGACAGTAAAGACATTACAGTGGCTGGCACACCACTTTATGTAATGCCTACCCATTATGAAAATCTTTATTGTTTCAATAAGTGCACATCGGATTTGCAAAATAAGCACGTCAATGAACTTATTGTTCAATTCTTAGGTATTCTATTGGGAGAAATTTGTATAGTCCCATTTTAAAAAACAAAGTTGCTACTGGGTTTTCGGTAATACACACGTGATAGAGACGAAATAGACAGTGTTTGATAGATATTTGAGGTGGACAAATCAGCTGAATAGCCCTGTATATTATTTTTTCAGATGGAGTTGAGGAATGAAATGTGTATTAGAATATTTTTAATGAGTCTGTGATAAGGGATTTAACAGCCAATTTTACCAGATGAGAATATACTGAACATTTATATCCATGCTCATGTCACGTTGCAGATTCTTTTTTACGGAACCGGAACTCACATGACCATGAAGCTACAGCCATGATGAAAGCACAATTTATGTCGCTATGGGATGGACTTATTACCGATCCTAACTGCACAGTGATTGTCATGGGAGCTACAAACAGGCCTCAGGATCTTGACCGAGCTATCCTGCGGCGCATGCCAGCCACATTCCACATCGGTATGCCTGTAAGTATATTATAAATCATATGACAATAATTCTCAGACTCTTCTACTCCAACGTTGAATGCTCTCCTTGCCACAGTTTACTGTCTAATTCAAATGTAAATGTGCCAAAGGATTTGGCTAAACTAAGTGGTGAATGTATTAGGAGCAAGCCTGAATTGGTTTTCTAATTTCACCGAACTGAGGTTTGGGCATTCATATTTGACAAATCCCGAAAAATAGCCATTATTTTGACTTTTGATGTTTAAATGTAGTCAAACGTAGGTTTGTGTCGATTTCAGCTCAACTCGGATGAATTATTGTGAAGTATGTAACCAATTTTTTAAATTTTAATTTTGTCACTACAGTAAACCAGTGACATTGCTTGGAAATTTTATGAAAACTTTACTTTACTTTTTACACATTTTGTAAGTAATTTATATCAAAATATGCATGCACTAAAAACTAAATTCCTGGAGTTCTTGCTCAAAACTGCAGTGAGGAAAAATAAGCCCATCTCCTATGTACAGTGGAACTTGGATAATTTGAACCTCAAGGGACCAGTAAAAAAATTCGAATTATCCAAAAATTCGAATTAAGAAAGTTCTTTGAAAAGTGTAGAGAAAATATATTGTATTACATTTACATAATGATTTACGTTCAACAAAGCAAATTAACAGACAACAGTACTTTATAAAGACTGTAACGTGAATAACCTCAAAAGTTTCAAATGAAAAATAAAATCAAAATGTACTACTATTCACCTATTTAACGACAGTAGTAATCCAGCAGTCTAGTTAAGTCTTAGAAAAATCTACTGCTTTTCAAAATAGTTTGAGATTTTTACCTATTTCCTACAATTAAGTCTCTCAGTCATCACAAAAGAATCTAACAAATTTAAGGAACGGAAAACAGAACTACTTACGTCATGTCTACTTTAAACAAACCGCGTAAGTTCTGTGATGTGGTTTGTTGCTTGGGGCTTCACTCGGAACAGTTTTTTCGGGAATTGTCCCATCTGTTTGGCTTCAGATCGACTTTTTATGCTAAAAACTTCGAATTATCCAAAATATAATTCGAATTAACCACGATTTTTTAGCATTGATTGTATATAAAATGCTAGGGACCTAGAGAAAAATTCGAATTAAAGAAGATTTCGAATTATGGAAGTTCGAATTAGCCACGTTCCACTGTAATAGGGACCCTCAGTTTTGGTGAATAAAAAATCAAAATAGCAGTAAAAAAAACGAGTGGTAAATAAAATTAAAATGTACATTAAAACTGTGGTGATGTTCATGGATTTTCTTTTTTACAGTGATTTTAGTTGAATAAGCGACGTAATGAGTAATGGATTCTGTGTTTAGCAAATGCCTGTCAGTGCTTGATAATACCGGGTAACTGATGAATTTCGGAGAAATATAGAATTACTCCAAAAAATATGCAAACTTTATCACTTCAGAGATGAAATTGAGTAAAATAATATTTCCAGTTCTTCCCCTGTCCTGTAAATTCTATTAAATGTTAGATGTGTAGTATTGCAAGTTCACTGATATAACATCATTTTCTGATAAAATTTGTGGTTACTATTAGCATTTAATCCACTGGCTTTACAGAAAAAGCAGGTGCTTGTAGGGTCAAAATAGTATAGATTGTTTAGACAAAGTTGTACTGTTCTACACCTACTTACAGTAGTCGAATATTACATTTCAGGGACAGGCAACCAGGAAGCTCCAGTGATCTACCAAAATGTTCTCGCTTTTATAAGTGATTTACCGTTGTACCCTTGAAATAATCATAATTGTCAGCCAATTTTTGTTTTTAGATACCGGTAACTTAAGATGCCATTAAAAATCATTAAAGGTACCGGTGATGGAATTACCGTAATATTTCTAGAGATAATATATTACAAATAGGCCTGATGGACATGTACAAATACAGTAAAAACCCGATATAATACGCTTGTTTGTTAACATCCTGAATCCCTGGGTTATAGCTGAACCTCAATATATCGGAATTGATTAAAATCTACCGTACGTGTTAAGGAAATGACAAATTACCATACATGGAGATGGACTAACCCATTAATTTAATGCACTGCAACGGTATACACGAATTTGAAGATTCTCACTCACTAATATGATTTTTGTTTTTTGTGACATTAGTGCACTTAACGCTTCATTAAATTGAAACTTAGAACAAGTGACACACGACTACAACACAATATGCTTAACTTTCCGTATACGAACTTGATAACTTACTGATGCACATTGTTTCCCGTTATGCTTAGGCACACGCTGTATTGTGATCATGGTTAATGCTGATAATGCTCTCAGTTCATTGACTCCCATACTGGTGTGTATTAAGACACTAGAAAAGTTCCATTTTTAATCGGCTATTCAGTTTAATACATTCCTACAAATTTGGTTTCTAAAAATCATTCTGGGAGTGAAGAATGAGTACATACAGTGACAAGATAGATAGATAGCTTTATTTTGTCTGGCAAGATTAGGGCCATTGGGCCCTCTCTTCCATCTAACCAGATTTTACAATTAGTACATTATTACTTTATTTGCAGAACTTAAAAATGGTACTTAAATCTTACAGGAATACATTTCAGATCCGATCACAATACATATAATAGCAGGTAAGCATGGCGTAGGAAAAATTATTGTAATTAGTTAATTATTGCTAAAGTAAGAAAATAATAGGGAAACATAAACACTAATAAAACAGAACCTAATGATGATGATGATGATGATAAGCATCATGGATGAGTTATTACTATAGCCTAATGCAATGCGCATTTAAAAGGATGTAAGAAAACATTTAGGTATCTAAACAGAAAATAAATAAAATGTAAATTAGAAACACGAATATAACTCAGCATAAGGATAGCTGGCATTGCTGCCTGAAGCTAGACGGGGTTGCTCCTCTGACAGAGCGCGGCAGGTTGTTCCACAGTCGTGCAGTAGAAACTACGAAGGAGTTAGTGTAGCGTACTGTGCGGTGTATAGGTATGAGCATGAGTGAATAATTTTTTGACCGTGTACCAAGACTATGTTCGTGTGAGGGGCAGTGAAACTGAGTATGCAGGTAAGCTGGAGAGGAACTTAAGAGTATTTGTCGGAAAAGACATAAAGAATGAAGATCGTGGCGTTGATTTAATCGTAACCAGCTGAGTTGTTCGTATGCAGGAGTGACGTGGTCGTTATACCGTAAGTTGCATAATTATGTAGCGTACACAGGCATTTTGTGCTAGTTGGAGTTTGTTTTTAAGAGTAGCAGACAGGTCATTGTATACCACATCGCAATAGTCAAAATGAGACAGTACTAGGGAGGAAACAAGTCGTTCTTTTAACACGCGAGAGAAAATGTTCCCAAATCGTCTCAATGAATTCAGTGCGGAAAATACTTTTCTAGAGACGTTGTGGACTTGCTGCGTCCAAGAGAGATGTTCGTCAATAATCACGCCCAGATCTTTGACTGATTCTCGGAATTTGATTGGGGAGTCGCTCAAGCGTAAGTTTGGTAGGGTGGGATTATTTTTTATTTTACGGAGAATTTTTGGGTGGGAGATTATAATAGCTTGACTTTTTGTCTCATTGAGTCATAGTCCATGTGAATTGGACCAATTACAAATGTCAGTTGAGTCCTCATTGAAAGCTTTGATTGCTTGCGATGGACTTTCTGGTGCAGCATGCAGATAGAGTTGTACATCGTCAGCATATAAGTGATATTTGCATTTAATTATCAATGAAGTGATATCATTTATGTAGATCGAGAAGAGATGGGGTCCTAGAACTGATCCCTGAGGGACTCCTGTCACCACGGAGCGCCAAGAAGTCATTTGATTTGAGTTACTTTTAACGCACTGTTGGCACCCGTGTAGATATGAGTCCACCCATTGGATACTGTTCATAGAGAGATGAATTTTGAATAGGCTAGAGAGTAAAGATCAAAAGAATCAAATGCTTTGCTGAAATCAAGCAGTGCTAAGATTGTTGCTTGCCCACTGTCCATAGCCTTTCTTATGTCAACCGTGACCTTAAGTAGTGCCGTAGTAGTGCTGTGATTTTTCCAGAAGCCAGATTGGTGCTCATCAAGGATGTTGTGCGCTTTCAAATAGCAGGAGAGTTGTTCGTATACGATAAATTCGAGAGATTTGGAGATGGCAGATAATATACTCACTGGGCGATAGTCACTCACGTGTTTGGCTTGTGTGTTTTTAGGGATTGGAATAACAATAGCCGCTTTCCATAGCGATGGGTACGTACGGGTCATTAACGAGTAGTTGAATATGTGTGTAATTGTGGGAAGTATAATGTCAATGATTCGTTTGAATATTTCTATTTCTATATTGTCGATCCCTTTCGATTTTGATTTTATTCTAAGAATGGCACGTCTGACTTGTGACGGGGTAACATGCTGTAACGTGTTTTTCGAGGGGTTTTTATACCACTGGCATAAGTCAGTAGGAAGCCATTCTATATTTATTTATGCGGCAAATTGTTCAGCCAAGAGAATTTTTCATGTTAATTTATTATTATTATTAATTTATTATAATTATTAAGATATTTTCGGAGCATTTTATAAAAATTATAAGCATACAGATAGGTTTTCTATGTCTTAGAAAACGCTATCAAGCAAATTATTACGAACGACAATATCATAGAAAATTATGTGATTACGGAATTTTTACGGAGTTTCGTCAGTTAGGATATTATGGGAGACATGACTCACTGGAAATTCAGATACAGGATGATTCTTGTAATGTAGTATTACGCAAGCGGGGTTGCAGCGTCAAGAAAAGGCGGATAGTTGGAACGGATATCGACTTCATCATTCGCGCGCCGTGTGTAATTAGCCAGAGGAGGGGAAGTAGCAGGGTGCTCAGCCAATCAGTGGAGACCACGTAAGCTGGAAGTCGGCACCAGAGTGGGGATGAGGCGAGTGGATATATCGTTCAGCGCGCCGTGGAACGAGGACAATCTGTGTAGAACTTGCCGAGTATGTTGCACGCGGGAGTCGCTCCGATGTTCCGTGGAGTGGGGGACAATCTGTGAAAGACTTGACTAGTTCGGTTGCAAGTGTGTGTCGCTCCGATGTTCCGTGGAGTGGAGAACTATCTGTTTAAAACTTAACCAGTGTGGTTATACGAGGGTATGGCTCCGAGGTTAGGACCATAAAGTCACCAAATCTACAAGTATATCATCAAATATCGACGGATATGACGACGTCCAGGAGACTGTGGGAAGCACACAGCATCATCCAGTACGAGGGAAATGCTTTGGCAATTTCCAGTGGTAAGCGCGAATGACGCAGAAATACGCAATCTCTCATTTCTCTTTGTTTTATATTTCATATTTCAGTAACTTCATAGCTTGGGAATAAGAGTAAAATCAATAATTTATCAGACTCCGTTTTCACGTAATTTTCTATCGGTAATATTAAAATCGCAACGCTCCAATTTAAATTTTAAACTTATTATTATTATTAATTTTGCTATACTTGTTTTATATAATAAATTCATTTCTTTTACAATGCAATCTTTGCTTTCAGTAGGTAGCATTAGATATAGACCAATTCCTTCTCCTGATACAATTGTTTGTTGGGTTAATTATCAAATCATACCACGATCTGAGTGAATAGATTCTTGAAGGTGTTCTACCAGAGCTAGACGTTGTTAAATACAAATTTAGATTTCAGCATTGCATTGAGGTCTTGGCGCCCATTAAAACAACATAGCTTAGGCAAAGGTAAACAGTTACATTTATCACCCAACAGTTAGGGGCAGCCAAACTGCTACAATTGTCGCTCAACATGAGGGCTATAGAAACCATTACAATGCGAGAAGTAGAATTTTTCTTTGTTGGGGGTGGGGGTGTTGTAGTTGTTGGTGAGAGTTCTGTGTTTTATGTCTGGGTTGACAGAATGTCCTGTACTAGTAAAATAATCATTGAGTGTGTCAAGAGGTAGATTAATGGGGTTGTCATTTCTTTCTTTGCCTATTCCCATGTTTCTTAGTTCATTCCACGCTGCAGAGGGTTTGATATTACGCCCGAGCAAGTTGTGAGCATGCCTGGTTCGAGCGTTACGTACTGCTTGGGATGTTCTGTTTCGGAGCTTTTTAAAGTCATCATAATTCTGTTGCATGGGTAATTTCTTAAACTTTCTGTGCGCAGAATCTCGCCTAGCCATTAGTTCTTTCAGTCCGTGCTGAGCCAGGGTGCTGGAGGTCGCGTCTCTCAAACAGTTTTCACTGGAGTATGTTTATCATATAATCCTGTCAAGTAGTCGTTCATTTTGTGTACTTTATCATCTATATTGTGAATATTCAGTATGTCATGCCATGAGAGCGTCTTCTATCAAGGATAGCGTGTCAATTTGAGAGGTCTCGGTACGTGATGGTCCTTGGTTTGGTCTTCCTATATTTTAAAGAGTAGGACAAGTAGATTAAGTCGTGGGCAGAAATTCCTGGTACAGATGTCTGTCCGTATTGAAGCACTTTGTCTGTGTCAGTTGTCGTGTGTGTTGTGTTGGTAGTGGGTCTAATATTTTCATGTCACGTGACGCGAGCATATTCAAGAGTTGCCGAGTTTCAGCTTTGGTATTATTGCCTGTATTGGTATTGAAATCGCCCATGACTATTAAGTGCTGGTAAAGAGGCAGGATGCGTAATAACGCGTTCTCTACGTCCTCTAAATGACCCAGCGAAGGTGCCTTGTAAACAACGCAGACAGCACACTTTTGATGGGCGGTCTCTATTTCGAATAACATAAATTCGGGTCTCCTATTGTACTGGCTATCTGAGCATGCTAGGATTTTAGGATTTAAGTTCGTCTTAACAAAAGCTCCTACCCTCTTTCCTTCTCTGTCGTTGCGTAATAGTGTGTAGCCGGACAAGTTAAATGATTTTGAAAGATGGAGTGGCGATAGCCATGTCTCACTCATCAAGCAAATATGGAATACATCAGGTATAATAAGTTCTAGTTCATGAAAATGTGCCGGTAAGGACTTACGTACGTGCGCTATGTGAAGACCTGTCGGATGAAGTAACAGTTTTTCGAACAGGTAATCACAGGCTGGGGTGGAGTCAGTGTTCCCTGGAGCTACTTCTGACACTGTGTCACCTTCACAAGGCCACGGTGAGAGAGGGGTGGGACGGGTGGAATTTCTTTCACTGCAGGGGGTATGCTGTACCGAGCTGCTGTCAGAGGTCGTAGACCCACATACTAGGTTTGCCAACTTGGGAAATGAAAACTAAACTAACCAAATTGTACTATACTGAACTAAGACTAAGATTACACTATACAGGTGAACTAATATTAATTAGAACTAAAGTAACATACTGTGGCCGCTGTCAGCTAGGTGAATGTTCTTTGACTACAGTTTCTAACTAGTTTGGTAGGTCACACATGCGGTTAATCCTAATCTTGCTACCATCGGGTTGCTTGATGAGGATATCGCCCTGCGAACTCCAACAATTTCTAACAGAGAAACGAGAAATTGCAGTCTTCAAAATGGCCAGCCTGGTGGAGGTGAGATCTTCGCGAATTGTCACCTTGCTACCTTTAAGCATTCATTTTTGAGAAACACCTCCTGCCTGGTACGGAATTACACAAATTTCACAATGATAGGCCACGTTTTTCCTAGGGATTTAGGTCCAACTCGATGGCTCCTGTCAATATCATGCAGGTTAACACTTGCGCCGATATCACTAAAGATGTTTAGAGCTAGTTCATCAGTATTTTCTTTGGCACTTTCGTGCATGCCAAAAATCCTGATGTTGGATCTTCTGCTATATTGTTCTAGGGAGTCATACTTTTCTTCGAGCTCGTTTCTAAGGGCTCGTATTTCACTCTTGCGACTCTCAAGCTTTTTGGTGAGATCTGATATCAAGTCCATATTGAACTGGAGTGACTTCTCCAGTTGTTTGACGACAAGTTCAGTCACTCTCTCAGATATGGCAGAGATAATTGTATCGAGGAACTTACCCGAACTGAGAGTCTCGTTGAGCATCTTATTTACGGCCTCCTCAACTAAGTTGGCACTACCGTTGGCATCACAGGAGGCGCGCTTGCCCTTGCTTCTGGTCATCTTGATTAAATTATATATTTACTATATAACTACGGAGTTATCACACAAAATAACTTAACACAGTTTACACTTATTGTATTACTCACACGTATACCACTTATTTTCAATGTGCCTACACAATAACACCTTCTAATTCACTTTCACTGAGAAGCCGAGATCCCATGATGCCAAATGATGGGCAACTAATATGCTGAATAGATGGGTTTCCCAATCTAAAACCATGCAGTACACCCCCCGTGTGGGTGCGGATTATAATACACCCACGGCATGCTCTGCCTGTTGTAGGAGGCGACTAATAGGGCCGACATCACTGACGGACACGACATACTTTGATTTGGAAGACCCCCTGTGGATGGGGAGGGTGGTAGGTTTTTTGCTTAGGATTAACACTACCTAAGGGAAGATGATAAGAGAGAAAAGGAGATAGGTTTGGGCATAGAGACGAGTATTGGTAGATAGGATGAGAATCCAACACAAAAATTTAAGTAAATTTATATATAAAAAAGAACTTAGCCGTGCAAACCGTATGAAATGTCTAACTTTAGTGGGGACTCGCACAAGGCAAGCGGAGAGCGCAGCATGAATAGAGGTCGCCTGCAAGCGCTTGGGAAGTCCACTTTCCCTCTCGAGCCGATATTCCAGTACTATGGGGACGGGTGGTAGTCTGGCAAGATAAAATTAGCCAAAAGGAAAGGATGTAATAACTTTCCCTTCAGAAGGGTTAGATTTTATTATGCATTTAAAAATGCTGGAAAGATTTGAATTTGGAGTGGTAATTTTATTTCTGGGCACTGTTGGACCTCTGGCAAACCAATTGAATGCTCCCTGAGAGTGAAGTGACGAAGTGGTTTTAAGGATTCCAGCGATGTTGCTACTGTTTTTTGCGAAAATCTTACACGAATACCAAGTTTCTACCCAGCAAGATGCCGAATAAAAGTTTAGAACAGAGGAAGACCTCAAACCTAACTCAAACAAAACTTAAATTTTGAAAACAATCCATAAGTCAGAGGGAAAATCTCTACAAGTAGGAAGCTTGTGGAGCTAGCTATACTTGCCTCAATGGCTTATTAGAATTAGCTATGAAAACCAAGAGAAACTTAGAAAATGTTGTTACTTGAAGGTTTAGTTTAAATGCAACAAGTAGTAAAGACTTTATTGTTTGAGGAATTATCTGTTTTAGTAAAGAGGACTTAAGCTTAGAGGAAGAATCAGCACTGATAGTTTTTGATAAGTTGAAAAACTTCACTATCGTAGTGTATGTAGGTTTGTAGAACAAGAGAAAGTTATTGCAGTTATGAAGAACACTTAGTGTAATTTGAGCTTGAATCAGTTTATTGCGTTGGAAAGTTTATTGGTTGCAGTTGAATGATGAGGTAAAGTTCCCACGGTGGAAAGCAAAGTAGGTGTTGACCAGCAGTTAATGTAACATGCATTCCTCGGTGAGGAAAAGCATGAAACTATCAATATTCTCCGTCTTTTCAATACAATATTGTATTGAAAAGACGGAGAATATTGATAGTTTTATTAGTAAACATATTCAATACGGACCTGAAATGGATAATATTATTCTGAGGAAAAGTATTCCCATATTTTGGCGTGGAAAATACTAGATTGCTTGAATAATAGAAAGATTGGTTGACATAGAAACTTCTGGAGTTATGATGACGGTTAAATGGGGCAAGAGAGGTCCCGCGTGGAAAGCTAAGTTTTATAGACAGTGGTTGATTTAACATGAATCCCTCGGTGTGGGAAGGTATTCCCATTTAATTTATACAAGAAGTACTGAATTACACGTTTTAAAGCCAGCTTAGATAGCTAAAGCTTGCCCAGAAAAATCCCTTGAAGACGGTTATTGCACAATAGTTAGCAATTCAACACACTGTCTATAAATTTAAATTAAAAAGCATTTAGCTCTTTAAAAACCATTAAAATATGTTTAAAAACATTGAAGTTTTGTACTTAGCTTTCTTTTCATGTAGAGCAGGCGATGGTTCCTGGTGACGGTTGGTTTAAAAAATTGACATGGCGTCTAGTTTAAAATGTCTCAAGAGGACAGGAGACTGGCCCGTGGGAGGGCTTTGCACTGTACTCGACGGCCAAACTATGAGAAGTGAGAACGAGCGATTCCTCACACGACAGAGGTAGGTAGCCAAGGGGAAGGGGAAGCAAGGGAGAGGGGGTAGGAGACAAGAGAGCATATATCATAATGTACAACATGACAAAGAAAAAATTCTTATATAAAAAATTCTTCTTCATGGAGCGGTGTTCATGGAGATGTTAGCTGGCGACAATGACGACGCCTGGTGGTTTGATAAGGAAGTCTTGAGTTCAGAGAAATTGAAGAACTTCGGCAGTTAGCTGCTAGATGCCGCTAGGTTCTCCATGGAAGTTACATATCTAGAACAGACTCGTGGAGAAAATAAACCTGTACACAAAGAGAAAATGAAAAAGATCACTGTTGGTGTCTGCGAGAAAGGAATTAAATAAAATAGACAAAGAGCAGCAACAGCTAACTCTGACTGACTGTGTATTCCAAAGAATACACCAGAGGGCAGAATTCTTCCATGGTATTCCCTAATAGGGGGGCCTTTTTGAATACGGATAAAGAACTAAAGCGGGATCTGGGGAAGAGAGGCGTCACCAAAATTAGGCGCATCACCTGGAAAATTGGAGAGGACAGCGTCGATACTGGCGCTTTCATTCTCCATTTTGAGGGTGATGAAGTGCCTAAGCAGGTGAAGGTCACGTCCTACCATTGCGACGTTCGACCTTACATCCCTCCACCATCAATGCCAAAAATTCGGGCATGTTTACGCCAGGTGTACTGCGAAGGCCGTTTGTAGAGAGTATCACAAGGGGACACATGAGGGTGAAAGGTGTACGCCTTCCCCGATATGTCCTAACTGCCAAGGAAGTCACTCTCCACGGTCAAAACAGTGCCTTAAATTCACCAAGGAAGCTAAGATCCAGGAGATCAGGACTCGTCATAGGCTTTCATATCATGACACTCGCGAGAGGTACCGTGATAGGAATCCCCCGAATTTCGGGTATCGTTTGCAGCTTCAGTGACGCCCTCAATCACCCCTGCCGTTTGTGTTCAAAGTGTAGTACCCTCGGTTTCCAACTATTCTGCGATTTTAAAATCTCCCCTCGCTGTACCAGCGAGCCCTGCTAGCCCGCAGAAGGTTCCAGAACCTTCTTCGGCCATCGTGAAAAAGGTGTCAGCTATACCATCCAAGCTGGCGCCTCTGGAGAAGAATAAGTCCACACTACTATTACAATGGAACGGTTGGTGAAGAAATCTTCCCCTGCTAAACGGAGAAAGAAGACTTCGCCAACCGGGGCTGGAACAACATCTACCAGCCCATTTGAAATGGAATTAATAGTAGTGGAGAAGGTATGCAGCCGACTTTCGCGCCCTCCTGCTGACAGGGTGGCTCCTGCCTCTGCTGGACCTTCCGCTCCCACGAACATAAAGGGAGTGAATCCGGCAGTATCCAAACCTGTAAGCAAGGAGGATCTCCTGGTAGAATCTGTGGCTAAGGGTGAATGGCTTCAGGAGCCTGTCACCCAGGCGACTGAGGGGAAGGTCACACCTTCTGACCCACTGAGACATCACCACAGAACCAAGGAAAAGAATGGTCGGGATATTTCGGGGACAGACACCCAGTCTTCGGATCGGGAGAAAGTTCGACGAGAACCGTGCGCCACAAAAGATAGCGCCCCCTCCGTCTTCTTCGTCTCTGATGGAGATGTGAAGATTGAGGTGTGCTCTCCTCCCCCGTCATCTCTACCTAGAGATGGGGATGGGTGGCAAACGGTCAAGCTTAAGTAGAAGACCAACTTCTACTTAAATCCACAATATGGCACTATTACAATGGAACTGCAATAGCTATTCTGGATATCTCGCTGAGTTATGTCAACTAATATCTTCGTTTTCGGCAACCGTTGTCTGTCTTCAGGAATCCAGGTTTCGTCCTTTCATGAAAAAACATTGCGTCATTTCAAACTCTTCTCTAAAGACTGGGTGGCATCTGCACTCTCGTCCACTCTAGCCTCTTTAGTGAAAAGGTGCTCGTGCGTGCTCAGCTAGAAGCAGTTTCAGTTCATATTTCGTTGCCAGTAATGGCAACAGTATGTAACGTGTACATCCTGCCTGATTCTAAACTGGATTACAATCAGCTGGTGGATGTAGTCTCTCAGCTTCCCTCTCCTTTTCTCCTTCTGAGAGATGTTAATGCCCACAACACCATCTGGGACTCCAATACCACTAGCGGTGGAGGGAGAGATTTTGAGAGACTGATCAGGTGGCTGGACCTATGTTTGTTGAACACAGGGTCCTTCTGAGAGATGTTAATGCCCACAACACCATCTGGGACTCCAATACCACTAGCGGTGGAGGGAGAGATTTTGAGAGACTGATCAGGTGGCTGGACCTATGTTTGTTGAACACAGGGGAACCTATGCACTTCTCTATCACACGGCACTTTTGCAAGTGTCGATATCACCTTCTGCAGTCGTGTGCTGGTTCCCCTGCTACAGTGGGGTGTGCACGACAACCTTTGTAATAGTGACCCTTTCCCGATTATCGTTACTCTTCTGAACCAAAGAGCCATTGAGTTACCAAGTCGATGGCTTCTCTGTCGGGCTGATTGGCCAACTTTCACAGCACGTGTTGTTTTTGCCGAAGATAACTTTGAGAGTGCCAATGATCATACCATTCACATGAAATGAAAATCCACAGCCTGCTTCCAGTCTCCGACCGGGTCAGGAATGGAATGAATGAAGCCCCTATCTAGCGGCGAGGATATGAA
Source organism: Meconema thalassinum (assembly GCA_946902985.2). Taxonomy (NCBI): domain Eukaryota; kingdom Metazoa; phylum Arthropoda; class Insecta; order Orthoptera; family Tettigoniidae; genus Meconema; species Meconema thalassinum. Next base: position 1,206,043,585 of record OX336388.2, read on the forward strand.
CTGTGCCGGCTGCCGAGGCCTGACGCACTCCTCAGGGGCAATGATTAGATGAATGACAGATGAAATGAAATGATAGTGGAGAGTGTTGCTGGAATGAAATATTGACAGGGAAAACCGGAGTACCCGGAGAAAAACCTGCCTGCCTCCGTTTTGTCCAGCACAGATCTCACATGGAGTGACCGGGATTTGAACCACGGACCCAGCGGTGAGAGGCTGGCATGCTGCCGCCTAAGCCACGGAGGCTTCACCATTCACATAACGAATGGTATTTTGGCTGTGGCAGTGGAAACGATACCTTCCTCGTCCGGCAACTCCCGCCGGAAGCTTGTCCCTTGGTGGACAGCCAAGATTGCAGCAGCCATTCAAGATTGTCGACATGCTTTCAAATGCTATCGGAGGCAAAACACCATGGCCAACCGTATCACCCTCAAAAGGATGCATGCTAGAGCCCGATAGATCATTGACGATACCCGGAAACTCCATCAACGGAGGCATCATCATGGACCATCTCGCCATTGCCAACAGTATTGGATCGCACTTCAGTGATGTTATAATTCTACATTTCTGACTCTGAAGCGGGAGGCAGAGGCTTACCCCTTGTCCTTTTCCACTGCTGCTTCGGAGTCCTACAATATACCATTCTCGTAATGGAAACTGCACAGTGCGCTTGCACTGTGCAGGGATACATCTCCTGGACCGGATAACATCCATAATGAAATGCTGAAACATGTGTGCGATTCCAGTTTAAAACAACCGTTGCACCTCTTCAATCGTATATGGATTGAAGGGAGTTTCCATCTTAATGGCGAGAGGGGATCGTGATACCGATTCGCAAGGCTGGAAAGGATCCCAACCTTGTCAGCAGCTATAGGCCCATTTGTCTTACAAATGGCCTTTGTAAGCTGCTAGAGAAGATGGTAAACCGTTGACTGGTGTGGTTCTTGGAAGAGAGAAGTCTCCTGTTTAAGTATCAGAGTGGGTTTCGCTCTTATAGGTCCACCACCGACCATCTGGTGCGACTTGAGAGCGCCATACAAGAGGTATTTCTCTGAAATCAGCATTTAGTCACGGTTTTCTTTGACCTCGAGAAAGCCTACGGCACTACATGGCACTACGGGATCCTTTCCACCCTTCACGAGTGGGGACTCCGTGGTATTTTACCAATCTTTATTGCTAACTTTATGTCCGTCCGACTCTTCCGTGTAGGAGTTGGTAGGACATTATCGCAATATTACACTCAAGAAAATGGAGCTCCTCAAGGTTCTGTGCTGAGTGTCACCTTGTTCGCGGTTGCCATAAATGGCATTGTTGCCGCAGCCAGGCCCACGGTAGTTCCATCACTGTATGTAGACAATTTAGCTCTGCATTAGAGCTCTGGAAGTATGGCAATCATGGAACGGCAATTGCAGCTAGCTATTAACCGGGTCGACAGGTGGGTTAACGACCAAGGTTTTCGATTTTTAACAGCAAAAAAAGTAAACCAAAATTAGAAGGAATCTCCGTCAATCAATACTTGTATATTCGTACACAATTACATCGGGAACATGTTTCGGACCCAATAGGTCCTTCTTCAGCCCTGAACTTCAAAAATGTTGAACAATCAATCATGATACAAACTAACATCAACATAATACTGGTTAAACATGCTGTACATAGAAACATATAAACCCTGAAAACGACACAAGCTAAAATATATTAAAAACACATTAATACACTGTAGTAATTAAGCTAATGTTTATTGCGTCGTAGTGTGACGACTTAGTCCTGTTGAATGATTGACCACGTGAATTTTTCAAGAACAGACTTGGATTTGAGTTGCACTGTGGCGTATGATGTGTCATGTTGATAGTCAAATGGGTTTTGCCCATGTGGCTTGTGATGGAGGCTTCTTCTGTATGGTATCTTAGAAGAGAATAAATAACTTGATTTCCTTGTGCAGAGTCTATCCAAAAGAAGAGAAAAATCAATTAGTGATCAAGCCCCTAAAATGAAAATTTAATAATTTTTTATTTTTTTATTTTATAAAAGAACTATTAGAAAAACCTTTAAACCATGATGCCCGCAATATGCAAACTGACTTACGCCTGTTGAAAGTAGAAGGAAGGAGAATGGGCCTGTCTATCTTGAAAAAGCTGCAAATTGAACATATTAACTATAAGTGTTAGAAAAAAAGGAAAACTTTCGATGGAAGAATATTAGTTAAGTTTATTTGTATTTTGTCAATACGGACCTAACAAATTCCAATTTGGAGTTAAAGGAAGCAAAGAGCAGCAAAAAAATCCGGCGTCTAGTTTTGTCGGCTCCGGAGGCTACATTTACACCCTGAACTACATCTCAGGGATGCTGCGTTGCCATTGGTTGACGCTTGTCGCTTCCTGGGGCTCCATTTCGACAGCAAATTAACGTGTTAGCTCCATATACTGAAACTGAACATGCTCAAGTTTCTTAGTGGCACTATGTGGGGGGGCTCACCTTGCGGTGCTGCTACAGTTCTACCAAGCCCTCATCCTGTCCCTGCTAGACTATGGTTCTGCGGCATACGGTTCAGCAAGGCCAGCAACCTAGGAAATGCTGGACAGTATTCACCATAGTGGCGTTAGGCTGTCGAGCTCTGTTCAGTACCCAATACCACCAGAGGTACACCAACCAGCCTCGTGCCACTCGGTCGGTTGGTATTAGACTAAATAGCTCGTGCACTGAAATAGGAGTGGCTGTAGATCCCTTTATGATCCGGACACCTAGCGAGGTGCCTCCGTGGCAAGTTCCGCGTCCGGAAATTCGGTTAGATCTACATCCAGGTCCTAAGGTGAACACGGATGCCTCCGCTTATCGGAGACAGTACCACAGCTTAGTTCACCAATTTCCGGATGCTGGTATTCTATATACGGATGGTTCAAAGGTGGACGAGAAGGTGGGTTTGTGCTTATGTTATTGATGGTGCAAATACCAAGATCTCTTTGCCTGAAGCCTGTAGTGTGTTTACTATGGAGCTCCATGCTATCTATGAAGCTCTGCAGTTTGTACTACAGGATGCACGAATCCACTTTCTTGTGTGTACCGACTCTTTGAGTTCATTGCAGTCAATTGCTACATGTTTCCCGCAACACCCCCTAGTTCAGCGAATCACGACCTACTAGCCGGGTTGTGCCGCGCTGACACTCGAATCACCTTTCTGTGGCTTCCAAGTCACATGGGAATTGCGGGAAATTAGTTAGCGGATCAAGCTGAAAAAGAGACGGTATCACTACCACCTCGACCAATGGAGGTACCCGCTAAAATTAATTGTTCTCAGTTACACCGACAAGTACTGGCATTTTGGGAACGCCAGTGGCTAGCTGACCCAATGCCCAGTTAACTGAGAGCAATCAAGGGAACTACTTGCATGTGGCGGAGCTCTTTCCGGTCATGCAAGATCCATCCACTTGTACCTCATGAGTAGGGAAGACCCCCCACTTTGTACCTGTGGAGCCATTTTCACCGTGGCCCATATTTTAACCGAGTGTGGATCTTGCTTACTTTCGAAGAAACCTTGGTTTTCAGTTGACACTCAAACTTATATTAGCCGATGACGCTGTGGCTGCTGATCTCGTTATCCGCTTTATAAGTGAGAGTTGGTTAGGGCCAGCGATCTAAATTTTCCAGTGTACATTGACTCAATGACTAGTTATTTTTTGAATAATGAATTTGTGTTTTTCCGTGATTTTTGTTGATTTTTATAATTATTAGTTTTATTTAATGATTCTGTTTTATTAATTTTCGGTCTTTTCAAATTTAGGTGTCCAACTCTAAATTTTAAATACTATTCCAAATTTGTGTATTTTAAACTGTGTCAAGAGGGGCAGGTGACCTTGTAGTTTCGCCCCTTAAAACAACAATAACTAACTCTACAGTAAACGTTCCATTCGCAATGTCCGTAAAACTCACTTTCTTGTTGAAACATTTAAAGGAGGCATCTGGAAACCATTTGAATGTTCCTTCAACCCTTTCTTGCCACCGATTCATTCATAAACACGACCGTGCACTTCTGTTTCTCCGGAGAGAAAAGCTGAGACATATAAAATTATTGCAGTAGGATACAGTACTTTCTAAAGTAATGACAATACAGTACTGTGTAAAGTTGTTTGACAGTTTCATTTCCCTATATGTGTGTTTACTTACAGTGTAAATGACAATGTGCCATGAACCGTTATAAATACATTTTTTTTACTGGGGGACATACCTTCCCCTGCGTTATATCCAAATCTGTGGTAAGGGGCGTGGTGGCTCAGCGGTCTAGCTGTATGCCTCTCACCAAGGCGGTCCGGGTTCGATTCCCGGTCAATGCACGTGAGATTTTCGAAGTGAAATGCCATGTCCTGTGGCTCGGATTCCACGTAAAAAGGAGGTCCCATGGCTCATAATCACAAGATTCACGGTCAAGTAAAACTACAATCTTCCTTCCTTCCTTCAAATCTGTGGTAAATCGGGCCATTCTATAACAGGGTTTTATTGTAATTAAAATACAGTCACTTTTCCACATTCAGTACATCATGTGAAATTTGGCAGGAACAATTGATTAAATATTTGATGATGAGAAGTTTGAAATGCAAGAATATGGCATGCTCAATTCAAATAGAATTAATGAATAACGCTTATTATTACTGATTCAGTGAATAACGTTCCCAATCAACTAACTAATTATATGCTCATATTGGTAGATCGCAATCAACATGTTGACAACCCCTGGCATATGTACTGTTCACCTATTATTAAATCAATCTTTAGTACCTCACAACTTTGCGATGTTACTGTTGGAGTGCTGCTTTTAGTTACCTGCCTGCTCTTAAGGGGTACGGAACGCCAAAAATCTTCAACATTTTCAAAATTTCATTTTTGCATCACATTAAGCTACAGACCATTAACTTTCTAACAGTATATTTGTTTTCTTCACACCTCATTTTTCCTTATGCTTTTCCTCAACAATATGTCTGATTTAATAAACCCACTGATGTTGATCTTTATTTTCCCCCCACTATTGGACAATAGAAACGTTTTTAAGAAAGCAAAACAAGTGTTAAGGTGTCTGAGCGTTCCCCACCCAAAACCATAGCTGTCCGTGTTTCCTCATTTAGCCAAACTTTGAGTACAGTATCTCGCTAAAAAGTATTTTATTATAAGAATTGCCTTTTTTGCAGAACTTTTCAACATATAAAGCTACAAATTTTAGAAGTAATTCTGGACAGGATTTAGGAAGTGTTGGTTGTTAATGTTGACGGCAAAAACAATGAACGTATGTGATGCAAGCCATCATGGCGATGGATTTGAAGTTGAGTTATATATTTAAGTATTCCAATCCTTAAGATGTTTTGTAGCAATTTCAAGTGAAAAAAAGGGAAGTGATAGCATCCGGTAGAATCAGCACATCTATAAGGTGCGTTCAAAAAGTAAGGAGCCGGAGGCTGGAATTCGCAAACCCGTGACGACTGACGACATCGGCTAATCGTGGCGTGTGTAACGAGGTGTGGTTCCGACCAGAGCGTGGAAGGTCACAGCCCGTCGCTAGAGGGCACGCGTGCACGTCACGTGACGATACAAAGCGAGCAGCAGCATGCATCAATCATCCAACCAAGACCAAGACAGTAGGCCATTCGACATGCTTTCTGGTGTGGTTGAAGACTGTGGGGCACCCATTGGGCACACACTTTGCGCAAGTGCAGTCTTTCCTTCATGATGGTGCGCACACTTCCGACGCTCAATCCGACCACGGCGGCTATGGCCTTCACTGTCACTCGGCGGTCCTGGGTAATGAGTGCATCAACCAGCTGGACGTTGTCATCAGTAATGCAGGGAGGTGCCCCAGACCGGGCATCATCGGCTAACGACACCCGTCCTTCCCTGAAGCGCTTGTGCCACGCCTTGACCCTTGCAAGGGACATGCAGTGCTCGCCATACATTTGTGACATTCGGCGATGAATGTCCGTTCCCCCAACTCCTTTCGCTGTCAGAAACCGAACAACACCTCTTTGCTCTTCGTTTGACGCCTCCATGTCACGGTTTGCAATGCGACTGGTAGCGTTGGACGATTGATGCATGCTGCTGCTCGCTTTGTATCGTCACGTGACATGCACGCGTGCCTTCCGGCGACGGACTGTGACCTTCCACGCTCTGGTCAGAACCACACCTCTTTACACACGCCACGATTAGCCGATGTCATCACCGGTTTGCGCATTACAGCCTCTGGCTTTTTACTTTTTGAACGCCCCTTATAATTGAAGTTCTTAACGCTACTGTTATACAAATTCTTTCTTAAATGTGTTATATTTTAATACAGTCATTTTTCTAAATTCACTTTATTTTCATTTTGACAAATGGACATGTTCATAAAAGTGTTGTTAAATTACACCATTTAAAAAAGAAATATTAGCCTCCGTGGCCTAGGCGGCAGCACGCCGGCCTCTCACCGCTGGGTCCGTGGTTCAAATCCCGGTCACTCCATGTGAGATCTGTGCTGGACAAAACGGAGGCAGACAGGTTTTTCTCCGGGTACTCCGGTTTTCCCTGTCAAAATTTCATTCCAGCAACACTCTCCACTATCATTTCATTTCATCTGTCATTCATTTAATCATTGCCCCAGAGGAGTGCGTCAGGCCTCGGCAGCCGGCACAGTTCATATCCTCGCCGCTAGTTGGGGGCTTCATTCATTCCATTCCTGACCCGGTCGGAGACTGGAAACAGGCTGTGGATTTTCATTTTCAAAAAAGAAATATTGATATTAATGTATGGAGTTAGTTATTGAGGTTTTAAGGGGTGGAACTTCGAGGTCACCTGCCCCTAATGTATGAAGAAAACCTCAAAGAACATCCCTGAATTTTTTCAATTAGTTCCTATTAATAGTTTCTAAGAAACAGGTAAATACAAAGTTGAAAATTAGCATGGGCAGTGAAGGACATTGCCGGCCCTGTGGTGTTGGGATAGTGTGCCTGCATCTCACCCGGAGGCCCCGGGTTCGATTCCCGGCTCCGTCAGGGATTTTAGAAACTGATGTGAGGGCTGGAAAGGGGTGCACTCAGCCTCGTGAGGACAATTGAGTAGCTGTCTGACAGTGAGGCAGCGCCCCGATCATGAAAACCAAAATTAACGGTCCAGGGGACCCGATGTGCTGACCACGTGTCACCAATATCTGCAAGCTGGGCAGTGGTCACTTGGTAGGCCTAGGCCCTTCATGGGCTGTAGTGCCATGGGGTTTTGGTTTTAGTATAGGACATTTTAGAGTCCCTTAATGCTTCTTTGTTAGTTCGTTTTGATTGATCATTTTCACACTTACCACACTTTCCACACTTACTAGAGATTCCCTTGATCTGAGCCTGAATTTGATCATTATCCTTGCCACTGCTAAATTTCCTCAAATGATATACAATTATTTACATGCCTGACTCACAAATATGGTGAAATATTGCATTTTCTTGTAACAGTTAAAATTAATTTCAAGAAGCTGATACAAAACACACTGCTTTGACAAACCAAAAGTTCTGAAACTCGTTTTACTAAAACATTTCACCAGCTAAAATATGTCATTCCAGAAGTCACTCTAGTTATATAGTTATTATCATTTCAAATGATCTTGTCGACTTCATCGTTATGCTTTGGTCTACCGTTATGCGTTATGGTTACGCCGTGTATGACGTCATGTTGTTCAGTGCATATGCACCGAGTCTGAGTTTACTCCTCGGGTCTGGCGTTATGCAATATGGAGACGGCGAGTGCGTGACGTCATGCAGCAGAGTGCACCTCCCACTCCGTTCCCCGCGCGGGAAGCCTAAGTTAAAGGGTAATGAAGTCTGTTGAGTCTTGAGTTTACTCCTGGGGTCTGGCGTTATGCGATACGGAGACGGCGAGTGCGTGACGTCATGCACCAGAGTGCACCTCCTGCTCTCCGTTCCCCGCGCGGGAAGCCTAAGTTAATGGGTAATGGAGTCTGTTTAAAGAATCCTGGCGAAGCTCAAAGCCCTCCTGAGCCTTTCTAACATGTGTAGCATTTGTAGCATGCGTCATTTGAAATGATATAAAGTCTAGTCTCTCAGATTGACTGTATCTTTTTGTTTTAAGGGGAAGAACAGTGAGGCCATCTGCCCCCAAGAAGTCAATCTACTCCTACATTTACCTTGTCCTCCTAATTCACATTATATTTGCCTTGGATCCTTTGTCATAATTTTAATATTGTATAAAGAATATATTGTGTATATTACAGACCATCAACCAGAGGCGACAGATTTTGCGTCTTATCCTGCAACATGAACCTACGTCTGAAGACGTGGACCTGCATAGGCTGTCCAAGATGACTGAGAATTTTTCTGGTTCAGATCTCAGAGAGATGTGCCGTAATGCATCGGTCTACAGAGTTAGAGACTATTGTCGAGAGAGTGGCACAAGAGAGTAAGTAGAAATTTGAGATGTTATGATATCTGTATTGCTTTGTTCAAGTCTCTAAGACATACCCTGTATAAAAAGTAAAAAGAACCATTTAATGGAAAAAGGATGTAGATTTGTAGCTAGACATCAGCGATGAAATTTCAACTGTGAAAGCTCAGTACCTCATTTTAAACTGTCGCTGAATATTGCTATTGCGTTTGCCATGCATCATAAAATTTCTTTTATTTCTTTTTCTAGTTTCGTAGATGGTGCAAGCACATCCGTTAGTGCTGAAGCCGAAGATGAATTTCACGATGCTCTCCGGCCAATTACAATGGAAGATCTTGTCACATCTTTAAATAAAATGAAAGAATCGAAGCTGCATTGTGGTGTACTTCATAATCTACCAAAGATAGACCTGGAATAATCGAACTTTGTCCAGTCATTGTTGAGAACGTTTGACTGAATTGCTTTCCTGTATATGAACCATGTTGTGGTGGCATAAAATATCAGCCAGAAATAAGAACTGTGACAGAAATGAAAACTCTGTATAAATTATCTGACCAAGAAAGTAAAACTAAATGAGGTTAATGAGCACAACTGTGTTTTAATACAAATATGTGTGGGATCTTAACTGTCCAGCGGCCAGTAAGGTGAACATAGCTTTAAAAAGAAAAGTGCACAAATAGTGCTTGGAATAATATAGTCAGGATTCTCAGTGCTAAAGAAACTGCTGTTGAGTATTTATCATGTTTTCCTTCATCATAGTCTTTTATTTTTTTATATTATGGAGAATATTTGCCCTCTTTCCCAGTTGTTAAATATCCGAGTATCATTGAAGGAGCATATGATCTAAAACTAATGAAGAATAATGATGTAAGTGTTGAAGGAATGCATCAGGGTACTGTTTAACTTTTTCATAAAATTTCTCTCACTTCATTTTTGCCATTTAATTTTTTATTTTGTTGTATTTATCTTTTAAAGCCATTTGTATTAACCATTTTGGAAAGAATGTAAAACTCATCACTGTATTTTTTAAAGTAGAATTTAGGTATATGTTGATGAAAGCATGACATCTTTATGATATGAACATTAATGAAATGTCACTCCTCAGACAATGAACAAAAACGCAAGTAGGCAATTTTATTGCATTCACCTCAAGCATTCTTTAGAATTAATAGAATGATATCACACTAGATTGGTTCACAGTGATGCAGCTTAATTATTTAACCATACATGTCCTAGGTCGTAGTGATCTCTTATTGCTTGTTAGTTTCTGATCTCCCTTTCATATCAGCCATTAGAAGAAAGTGATGTGTTATTCAGTTCTGTATCCCTCATTCTTTAGAATTGTGTTGTGTTATTATTTAGACAAAAGTTTGTAAAAGTGCATGATGTACTGTATTTATTGAAGAACATTGCAGCCATTATTGAAAAATTCTCCATGCATTCATCAATCTCTTCACTGTTGCAAATTGATAATAACGTAATGCCCTTTCCTTACCGAATTATGAGGGTATAGCAAGATTGCACTCATATAATTTAAACCCCCCATTTAATGTACATCTGTATTTTGATGATTTTCCTCATTTGAATATAAGCCTCCGTGGCTTAGGCGGCAGCACGCCGGCCTCTCACCGCTGGGTCCGTGGTTCGAATCCCGGTCACTCCATGTGAGATCTGTGCTGGACAAAACGGAGGCAGACAGGTTTTTCTCCGGGTACTCCGGTTTTCTCTGTCAAAATTTCATTCCAGCAACACTCTCCACTATCATTTCATTTCATCTGTCATTCATTTAATCATTGCCCCAGAGGAGTGCGTCAGGCCTCGGCAGCCGGCACAGTTCATATCCTCGCCGCTAGATGGGGGCTTCATTCATTCCATTCCTGACCCGGTCGGAGACTGGAAGCAGGCTGTGGATTTTCATTTTTTCCTCATTTGAATATACGTTTCCAAAAGTCCTGGTAACACAAACAATATGCTATCCACTTTATTTAGGCCTAACATGAATGGCAAATGTGCATGTATTGCCTGTACTCAACATTTGCAGAAGACAATTTGTGTACGTGTTGTCACAGCAGAATTTTCAATCGACTACTTGCATAAACTCTTGCACATAGCAGTACCCTGATATATTGCACACTTATTAGCATAATATAAATACAATCGCAAGGAACTTCCCATACAAAATGTGTTGTTCTGTTAGATAGGTTATCGTATTTGATTTAGTAAAGCCACATTGTTGCCAACTTGATTATACAGAAAATCACCCTGTTCACAGCAAAAGCTAGATTCATATCTTATCAATATAGTACCATCAACCAGGCTTGAGTCAGCCACTTCTTACAAACTATTTAACCTCCCCTCATCTGGGAGCATTATTAGTAAACTTTGAATGTACTTACGAATGATACATAACAGGAAACATTGTGCTATTTCTTGAAACTATTAATTTCATGTCAAAAATTATTTAAAATGATGCCAGACTCAATCCTGCAAATGGGTTTCAGTCAACCACCCAGTTGAAATGCTTGTTAACACTGCTTTTCCAGCTGGTTTCAGACATACTATTGTAAAGATTGTATCTTAGTTTTCTTTGGTTTTATAAAGACTTTGAACCTAGCCTCGACCTTGGAATATTGTTTGGCGGCTTGTTAACAGACACTTTTGCATCTTAAAGGTCCTGGCAACTTATTGTGCAAATTCTTGTGAAGCGATCATATTTAGGAAATTTTCTCAAATTAACCCCTCAGGCCGGCTATTTAATCCGGTGCTGCTCACTTCTCAATCAGTATTTAAATTGAAGCTCAGCAGAGGTTTAGACACCAACAATTTAAAGAATAATGTTAATTTTACGAAACATAACGTAATGAAAATTTAAGGACTACTTACCGAAATAATGTCCAGTGATTTTCAGCAATATATGTGATGACTGCAGTTCAGGGTTGTCCATGATCACACACAATATTTACAAATATATATAATTTGATAAGTTCCACTTTAGATCTTTGTTTCAGGTATATTTACCATGAAAGCAAGATATTTACATGACAATGACCAATCTACATATATACATAATTTTTGGGTATAATTTCCAGGAAAATCCGAATTTTGAAAAGCCTTCTAGGTCCGGTATATGTATCCCGTGTAGAATTGTCAATAAAATGTAAATATCGCAATATTAGTTCAAACGTGTCCCTTGCCATTGTTTGAGGGAATATAGGGGTTTCTAAAAATCCCCCCCTGGTAAAATAGCTCTTTAGGGTTGGTTTCTACATTATCCCCATCAACATTACAGCCCCCAAGAACTCATCAACTTCCTCCCCTGTAACTGACTCCCACTTCCTGGCGCGCAACCTTAGTTTCAAGGGCGCACCCTGTGTACTTTCTGCCGCGTGCATATTAGTTTGTCAAACAATTAGTTCAATCGAAAACCAGCAAAAAAGCTTCTAAAACAGACGTGAAATGCTCTCTTGTACCCGGCGTACCCATGAAGAGGATATTTTGTGTGCTCGTGACGAAATCTACCTCTCGCCGCAGCCACTGAACAGCGGTCGATGTTGCTGCAGTTGAAGCTATTTCTTCTTCATCTGTGCTGTCTGCCACTTCTCCAATAACCTCATGCTGTGCATAGTCACTGTCCGTAGCACTACCGAAATTATCGCTTCCCGATACATCACTACCACTACTGTCATCTATCAAACCAATAATCTCTGCGCCCGTAAGAGAATGAGACAGTCCAGCCATTCCTCTGCGACTGAGTAGCCTCTAGCCCTTGCCTGCGAAGCCAAAAATTATCTGCTGAGTATTTGCTTTTGGTGTTTCCCCTTCATAAGTGGCAAGAATTTTCAAATTATAGTTCACAATTTTTTTTAGAAATGGCAGGAAAGGATGTGGTACCTTCTAAAGCAACTAACTTGAAACTCAATAGAGGGCGTTTCATGTTCTTTCCCTCATTGATACGAGTCAAAGGCAATGTATATCGATCAATTTTGTATTAGTTCTTATTATGAAACAGAGATGGCATGAAAGTACATAACTTCTCAAATCATAAGGTGAAAAAAGATCTCGCGAAGCAGCAGTGTTTCAAGTGTAATAGGCATTCTAACTTCCACTTGCACCGGCCGTTTGTGGTACGTCGAACCGGCTGAACGAGTAGAGAGCAGCTGACGTACAGTGTATGGCGAACCGGCTTGAGGGGTTAACAATGTTGCACAAGTCTCTACTTAATTTTGTTTTCATGCTGCAAGCAATAAATGAATGCTGACATGTGACATCACTGTTGCTCAACCTTGCTAGGGGCTTAGAACGCATTTGGTAGACAGCCGACAACAGTTTTATTATACAGTAGAGACTCGCTTATCCGAGGCGCCGTGTTAACCGAGGCATTCATTTTTTCAACGTAATTAATTAAATTAGCGTTAAAATTCATAATAACGTGCTGCTATAGGGCATCCAACGTTTAGAATGAAGCATTGGTCTTATGGCGCGTTACGACAGGGTTGCCACTCCATGGGAGGAGGCAGTACTGTGCCCGTTTAGACCGGAGTCCGCACGACCACATATGCATTTTACCAATAATCAGTCAGCACGAGAGTTAAAATATCCCGGGGCGCCAGATGGGTTAAAGCAAATCGCAAAAACAACATCAAATGAAAAAAATGCTTTACTGATTTTTGGCTCAATGCAACAATAAGGATAGAAGGAGATTCAATCTGGGCATAACACATCATGTAAAATTATCTCATTTTATTTTGAATTTAAAATTGACTGCAAAAATGCTCAAAGCAGCATCATTCACGTGTGGCGACCCACATCCTATTTACACAATATACAGAAATTTTCCCAAACACATTGGACAATTATTTTTGGAAACACAAGTCTGATTATTAGTCCTGTAGACTGTGTTCCAAAATTATATTCATTATTGATGATTAAATCCAGTTCAAATTTAATTGTCTTTACTGGAAATACTGTAGTTCACTGTTTGAATTTTTACATAATATTAACACTCGTAGAATAAATGTTCATAGAATTTTTAACTTTCACTTATTTTTCCAGTTTCAAAAAATATTGTCAAAAAATATTATTATCTCTGAATCAACACAAATTATTTACACATATTAATAACATCTGAAAAGTATTTGACCTTGAGCATAGCATTGAAGAACTGTGCGAAGCACAACAAAAATTAATTGTTCTTCCGACATTAAACATTTCGAGAAGTGACTCGATTATGAAGTTCAAGTTCCTAACAAAATATATGATTTCTGAATCATCAACTTGATCAATAAATTGTTGAACCATTCAACTATTTGACTTTCCACTTGGAATCATTATTATAAAAATATTTATATTTGTGGCCCTTTTAGTAATTTTCACAACTTGCAATTCTTCAACAGAATGCGGAAATAAGAATTATAGCTTCATAATAAATTCATTTAGTTCATGGCACTAGGATTGAAAACATCCTTCAAATTATTCGTGGTTATAGAATTATTTTTAATTGGCAGTGGCCCATTCTATTATTTGTGTAAGAACACAATATTACAACAACAACGGCAAAGGTCTTCCTCTGAAGAAGAATAAACTACTATCATGACAAATCCGGGTTCTAGCAAAATCAAAGTCTAAATGGAATCCGTAAACAAGGTTGAAATAAGAACTGATGGTTTCTAAGAAATAACCTTCGGGTCATTGATACGACGAAATGTGTAGTTCCAATACTCCTTCTATAAACCTGAGCCATCGAACCTGCTATTTGATTGATGCTCGAAAAAATCTACTCATTCCTGCGACTTAAACATGCGCACCTGGGAATGGCATTTCAACTACTCCACACACATAAATTTTCTTCCCAAAATTTATACAATAAATCAAGCTTCTGCGTGTTATCAACACTGGAAGATTAATAAACTTACAAGTTTATTTTATTTTACCATTCAGTTCAACCCGTGACTTTACCATACTTATGAAAATCTTTATTTCACTTTCGAGTGTATTTACGTCATGATTTTATATAAATTCAAAAATATCCTATTTGATACAAATATCATTTGCTTCCCGTTTCATGCCTCTCCGTGTTATCTGAAAAATATACTTTGCTCATTGCAAATATCAACTGTTCAACCAGAACTGAAATGTTGGTTGAATGCGGGCTTGCGCTAACCACTCTCCTTCGGAAAATCTCCTGTTCCAAACTAGAAATGATTAAACTACTTCATAAGCTCTCTCTCAATAAATGTGATTATTAGAAAATATAATATCCAAGAATTATTTAGAAAAGTTATGAAAATCATTATTATTATTATTAGTGGATTATTATTATTATTAGTTATATTATTTTAAATATATTTAATTATTATTTCATTATGTGAGAATCCACATGTTCGAATCTTCGAATATGGATAAAATATCCATTCCTCAACAAAAAATAATTTAACTTTTACAGTTACATCGACGGTTTTCCGTGACTTCCCTAAAATATGAAATATTCAAATAAATCCTCGTTATGCTCGGTCATCGATCCTAAACTGTTCTGAGTGCTGAAAATACTCAGAATAACTCTAATATGTCTTGCGTAAATCATTGCAAGATTTAAATACGAAGAAAAATAAATGTGTTGGTCATCTGCAGAAAAATGAGTTTGTTCCAATTAGCTAGGCATAATATAAAGTCAAAATGTGGCTTACATTTCTCGTTGGTCTTGAAGCGTAGTGAACCTGGTCTGTACCAGATTTATCCAGAAACATGCCCTGTCGGACACGCACGTCTAATCCTTGTATCGGCCGCCATTATATACCCACAATCTGTCTAACAAGACATAGTGGTAATATCTCTTGAAGTTTGAAGTAACTGTTGATCCATTTTAATATTGGCTCCTGTTAAAACCATAGCCGTTCGCTTAAATGGGGTCAGATCTAAATGATCTATTCTCAAATATGTCAGTTGTAACATAACTCACGGTAATCTTTTCAGTACAAGAAAACACTGACAGTCTAAACCAATCAACGGCTGTTCTGAAGATCGTTCCCTGGGCATGGCTTCACACCATCTATCATGCGCGAAGCAACATATAGTTTCCCTTTGTCGGCTAATAAACAACACCGTGATAGACTGGCCTTCAATATACTGAAAGATCGGAGTGGTTATTAAGTTACAAATATGAAACTGACTAAATTGGACTAAAATATCCAAGTATTAGATTATTACTGGACTGTGACAAAGTACTTTTCTAGACAAAGTCTAGCATATGTCCATATAGAAATAAAATATTTCACCAGTGTCCGTTGAAAAATATCAATCACCTTAGTGATTCTCTCTGTCGTAAACTTACTAAGTTCCACATGTATCGCAGCACTTTTGTGACTATCACAATTTTGAAAATAACTTCTGCGTAGATCCGGCAACCATGTGCCTTGGCCCAGCGTAGCAGCACCTTGCTAGGCAAGTGCTTGTTTCGAAGTGAGCTGAAGTTGGTTGGGCCGGCCGGCTTTTATTCAAAACGGTCAGGGTCACGCTGAATCAGCTGAAATCTGGAAATCCTCATATCTCTGGTATCCCTGGTCCGATTTACTTGATACTAAGTGCATTCTCTTTCATTTGGCCGTGCCAGTAATCTGATCCAAGTCTCAAGTCTCTACTCCATGGCGAACTATTTAATCAATAAATAGTCTCGACCTCTGCTACTACTTGCTACGTCACTTGACATGCTCTTAGCTGCATAAAATTTCCAATTGCTTCTAGAAGCAATGGAGCGCGATATTCAAATATCTCAACTTTCAAAAGCGGCTTTAGCCTTTCCCTTGATATCTAGGTGTCTGAATCTTGGAATACACATTCCTAGAGTTGGGCACAGTACAAAGCGCTTCGCGTACACTTTCCGCACATTCAGCGATTGTGCAGTAACGAAGACTTGAATTACTGTATAATAATACTAATAGTAGGCTAACATAACACATACAACGAAATTAAATCAAGTTAACTATATTGTCATTATAAAGTCATTATATTTAATATTCTTGCGAAGTGTATTACTTAGCCTTTTTTTTTGCGTGGTGATAGTACTGGACCCTGTCCACTCTCACTACGTGTTTTAAAAACGCTAGTATTTGATATTCCTGTGGCCAGGGCAGTTTCATTGACTAAATTATTTATACTTTCGTTAGGTTTAAGATTCTTAAAATAACTGAACACATTAATTACGACCTGTTTTTTCCTCCTTCTGAGCACTTGACCACGCTTTCTTTTCACAAAACTTTCCATTGTTGTACGTGAAATACGTAAAATACAACACGTTAAATCTAACAGAACTGCTGCACACACACACACTCAAGATAGAGACTGCTGAACAACTGAAATACAAGCTCGAAGGGCACAGAAATAAAGTAGTGAGGTGCACCCCGCTGTCTTCGAAACTTCATCCATATAATCCGCGGTCAATGAACAGCCCAGCCTGTGTAAACAATTAAACCTACACTCGGGGTATGCAGGTAGAAAACTTCTTCCAACATTCCTCTACAACTCTCAAACTGACATGACATGGTTATCTTTAAAAATAGAAAAGTTGGCAGCATACGAACTTTTTCAATGCTGCTATGCGGTTATGAGAGAATATTCAGAAGTTTTACCTACATGAAAATTGTAATATTGCTAGCATAAAATATTTCAATAATCCATCATCAAGATGGCACATTTAGCTACAAGTGTGTGAAAATTAGGCATTCCAAAGTCAATGCAACATGATATAAGATCGATTTTAATAAAAAGGGGACACAGTTGATCGTTTTTTTTTAAAAATATGGATATCTATTTTTTCTGGCATTTCTATCAAGTTTACGTGGTTCTAATATAGGACAAAAAAGATCGGCAAAACATAGTTCTACCCGAATATGCTGTTTTTACGACAAAGAAAATTTTTCGACTGATATGGCAACAGTGGATTGCTAGAAAATGACAGCGTCATACATGTCTCACGTGCAACAGAAAGAGAGAAGAATATCCCTATCTAACCAGTGCTTCATTCTAAACGTTGGATGCCTTATAGTAACGATAGTAAGGAATAGCTCAACACCCTTCAAGTTGAGTGTGCGGGAGAGTCTATATAGACGAACTTTGGCAGGGATCGGAGCCGTTCGTTGATCTTGACTCTAATTAAAAGTCCCACGTCACCGCATGTTGCTTCGTTTGTACTCGACTAGTTGTATTTCGACGTTTATTCACACTTTGCAACGTTTTGTGCACTATTGTTTTGTGATTCGTTGAATTAAATACGATTCCCTACACATTCCCTCTTAACTGAATTTTCTGCTATCCGAGCTACCCTCGGTCCCAATTACCTCGGATAAGCGGGTTTCTTCTGTATTAGACTCCAAAAAGCAAATTATTTTCTGTAATTTACAATAATGCCTTCCTGTGTTGTATATAGTTGTAACCATAAGCCTAAACTCAACAAAATGAAAGGATAAATGGATTGGATACCCTAGATTCCCTAATAGAGAAAAATCTTCAGAAAGGTATGGAGCTTGGTTAAAAAGTTAATAATGCCACTTTTGAACGCACTATATACAACACAGGAAGGCATTATTGTAAATTACAGAAAATGAAATATCAACAACTGAAAGAGGAAAAGGGTCCTTCAATGGAAATTTGTTAATCAATGCCTTGTGTTGTTTTCTACACGTGTTTCATGTGGCAACAACGTTACTACTATTATCCCTTCGACCTAAACTGCCTGCTTTCAGTGTCGGAAGGGGCAGATTACCTCGTAGTTCTGCCCCTTAAAACAACAATAACTCACTTTGTGTCGGAATAATATACAGTGCACTCCCGATAATTCGCTTTGCGGTTAATTCGCGGGTCTCCAAGAGTATTTTTTAAATAGAAATTCTCACAGTAACTGATCATCACGCTAAGTAAAGCAATCTCTCCGTCGTTCAAAATAATTTTGATGCAATGCGTAAAGACGAAATAATTGAGATTCGAGAAAACTGAACTAAGTTTTTCTGCAATGTAACAGTAGGCCTACTTGCGCAATCTTCGAAACATACGAGCATGTTGCCGTGAGTGGTATAGCACAGATTTCCTTTATCTTCAAAGCCCAAACAATACAAGAGGAATGCACTTACACTTGGAACCTACCCTCCCTTTCCCAACAGTCACACCCCAAGATCGCTGATCTGTGAGTTGTGAAGGGTGGATGCGCGGACAGCGTATTGTAAACAGCAATTATTGCGTAATGGCGCAAACTTGCACGACACCGAGAGCGTGTTTGTTGGATGCTCTTCATGCAGCCAACAAGTCATGGGAGAAAAATACCGCTACTACGCTCATACAAAAGCAAGCGCTTGCCGACTTCTGTAACGACGATATTTCGAACTGGTAAGTTAGACGTTGATAAAGACGATTATGATTTAAGACATGAAAGCAAAGAAGAAATAGCACTGAATTTGACTGTTGGTGAGGAAAACGGAGATCCAGTTGATATCGAGTGCGGGAGTGATGCAACGGAAACCCCAAAAGTTTCCCACAGTCAAGCTAATGTCTCTAGTCACACTTATCTCTTATATAGAAAAACAAGATGAATTTTCGTTCTCATATAATGTTTTCTTCGGAAAAGTGCAATCGAAAATTAGAATAAATGATCTAAGAAACAAAATGTGATGGCTGACTTTTTTTGTTAAATATTAATGTAGGCATAATACACATAGGCCTACCTCTAGCCTGGCATGTCTTATAAGATACTACAATCAAGTGTTATAATTATTATTTTGCATGTTCAAGCCTATTCCAATATTTTAACCAATGCCGGTAGTTCTGTTTTTACTAGGCTTGGCAGAAATAACTGCGGATAATTCGCTGAAGTTCATGCATTAATTACCGCAAATTAACTGTACTCTGTTGCACATAACGTGCTAAGTAATTAACAGGAAATTATTAATCCATTGCCATGCAATTATTTTTCTTGAATTTACCTTGGAATGTGATTATTTTATTTACATTTTAAGTTATGGATGCTAAAAAGCATACTGCATCATACTTATAACATTTTTGTTTACAGTTTAACTTCCTAAAATTAAGTGTAGTGTTTTAAGGTATGGTACACCTTGAAACATCCATCCATGTGGAGGGCACCTTTGCATTTGTTGCAAATCATCCGTAGGGCATTGTTACTCCAGGGGACTCCAGAACCCTTCGTTTAGTCCAATAAATTTGCTGTGTTGATTTCCTTGACTGTGACATCAATATACAAAGAGCAAAGTGTGCTTTTTCCTCATCTGAAGTGACTGGGAACTAGCGAGCTTCGTCATACTACTTTTGTTTCATTGGGTCGTTTTCAATAGAATCAAGGATTTTACTTCCATGATCATTGGTTGCCTTGCAAATTACATCCCAAAAAGTGTCAGTAAGAAACTGACTCACAACTTCATATTCGGTAGGATCATCACCCAGACACCTCCTGACTATAGTATTCAGCTCTCCAGCAACTGCACATGCATTGCCTTTCGGAATATTATTGACCAAATTCCAATTCCAAATCCTCGATGTGGTGAGGTTTTGCACGGAGTTATCTTCATCCTCACTAATGCTTTCGTGAGCAGAGCCACTGGTCTTGGAAGCACTGTCACTGCTAAAACTACTATCTGATAATTTTGAGTTATCATCACCACTATCAATAAGAAATTGCCGAATTCTTTCCTCTTCCTCCTCACGATGTTTACATGAAATCTTGCTCAGTAGCATTCATTTCATGAACAAGATGACCAACTTTAGAAAAAAAGAATAGGCTACATTGTCAAAATGGCCTTTGGATAATAACATTGATATGTAAACACGCTGCCACTATCTAGGAACACAATTCTAAAGTACAACATCACAATCGAAGTAAATCGATGGTCAGACAGATGTATTTCCGACTTGCACCCATGGTGACAGTTGTACCCGTCATTGCATATTCATCATCATCATCATCATCTTGCACAGTTTCCAGCCACTGGCCGGGTCTGTTTGGAACACAAGCCTCTCCAACGTCTTCTGTCTTCCCACCATCTCTCAGCCTCCAACCTTATCCAGTCTTCTCCTCTCTTCTTCACGCTTTCTTCCACCCCCTTCAGCCACCTGTCTCTCGGTCTTCCTCTCTGTCTCTTTCCTGCCCACTTCATCTCATGTTTCCTCCTGGGTATCTTCTTCTCCTCCATTCGTTTTACATGTCCATACCATCTAAGTCTAGATTTCTCTATACCATCCTGTAATGGTTCCTCCTTCATTAATTCTCTGGTCCTCTCATTTCTTATTCTGTCCATCTTTGTAGCTCCAATACTGCTTCTCAAGAACCTCATCTCACTGGCCTGTATTTTGCTCTTTTCCCTTCCTTTCATAACCCAGGTCTCCGAGGCATACGTCAGGATAGGGACATAGTACGTCCGATATGATCTTTTTTTGCTGTTCTGAGGGACATCCTTGCTCCATAACATGCTTCTCACATTCCTCCGGAATACTTCTGCCTGTCTCCCCCGCTCATTTATTTCTCTATCGTTTCTTCCATTATCTTGTATCAAGCTTCCCAGATACTTGAAACTCTCCACTTTCTTCAGCTGTTCCCCACCAATTGTTATTCCCATTGTGGTTCTTTCCTTCTTCCTTGTTGTGATCACCATCTCACTCTTATTTATGCTAAATTTCATCCCATATCCTTGTATTATTCCTTCCCACACGTCCCAACTGTTCCTGTACCACCTCCTCCTTGTTTCCCCAAATCATCAAATCATCTGCAAATACCATTGCTTTCATCTTTCCTTCCCCAATTACTTGTGGCACTCGGGTCATTATGTCATCCATCACCACAATGAAAAGAAATGGTGACAGTGCACTTCCTTGTTTCAGGCCGTTTCTCTGTTCCAACCAGTCCGATCTCTCTCCTCCCACTTTCACACAGCTCACGCTTCCCTTGTACATCTCCTTTATCCTCCTTATAGTCCCATTTTTCTACTCCTTTATCCTCCAGGGACTTCCATACTTTGTTTCTGCATACACTGTCATATGCTTTCTCAATGTCCAGGAAGGCCATCAGTAGATCTGTTCCATACTCATAGTGCTGTTCTTGTAACTGCCTTACAGCAAAAATCAAATCCCCTGTGGACCTTCCTGCTCTGAAGCCATGTTGTTCTTCCCTCATCCCTCCTTCTATCCTTGTCCTAATTCTCCTTTCCAAAACTTTCTCAAACATCTTTGCACAATGACTCATCAGTGTTATTCCCCGATAGTTTCTGCATTCTGTTCTACTACTTTTCTTGAAGATCGGGACAATTATTCCCTTTTTCCAGTCCTCTGGGGTCTTTCTTTTCTTCCATGCTGTCTTCATCGCTCGGTACAACCATTGTATCCCCACCTCTCCTGCTGCTCTCACCATCTCCGCACTCAACTCAACCACACCCGGTGCCTTCCCTCCTTTCATCTTCCTCACTGCATCTTCCAATTATTTCCATGTTAAGTCCTTTTCTGTTTGCAGTCCATCTTCCTCTTCCCTGATTTCTTCCTCCTCGCCGTGGTTTCCATTTGGGTTCAGAAGTTCTTCAAAATATTCTTTCCACATTTTCTTCAGTTCTTCCCTATTTTCTATCTCTTGTCCCCTTTTGTTCACCATTCTAACATAATTGCATGTTAATGAATGCAAAGTTCTTGAGGGTCGTACCCGACATTGCAGCGGAATGGGTTAACAGGTTTTCTAAACCATCAGCCATTTGGCAATAGGAACACATGCACTGGGTTCAGTCTGTTTTAATCTTTAGTCCATAACATAATAAATTGTGTAATGTACAACTTCCTATGGATTCACTGCCACTATTATTCGTATTGTTTTCTTTTTAAATTTTCAAAATTTACTGTACGACCTGTGATAATGTGTTCCATATATTATCCACATCCTTAATTTAGAGACCAAACATTTTGTCAAATAGGTGTTTACAATACATATCCCTTACAAAAAAACTGATGGGGGCTTTGCTGTAAACAATAGAATGTGCCTTAAGAGGATGAGAATGCTTAATACTAGCACTACCCAGACCGACTGCTAACCCCTCATGTATTTTCCCATGCAAACAATATTGTTCAAATATGAGTACAGTGAGACTAAATATAGTAAGTATTGAGCTTATGATTTTAAATTAATGTGCTGTGTATTGACTTTTGCCATGGTATTCTAGGTGTGATTTGATTCTGACCATGTAACAAGAGCAATAGTCTTTAATTCAATTAGCAGCTGAGTAAAACTACTCGCCCAACTTCCCTGTGCTGTGCAGCTGTGTAGTCTTCAGAGTGTTGTACAAGTACATGAACACTGAACAGCATAAGCAGAGGGGAATATGCTGGAGGGAGGGTCTGCTTTGACATCTTCATTTGTCTATAAGAATAGTACAAGGTGTACATTCCATTTGTTATTCATTATTTTCAAAATGTTATTGCAAAATAAAAGTGAGGAGGGGGAAATGTCCTTAGAGTCAGAGTGGGTTGTTGAAAGAAACTCCACTATGTCAGCTGTGTGGCTGTATGGCCAAAGTTATGGGATCAGTTGGCGTTTAAAGAGAGTTGTGCATGAGAGCCCTGTGTAAGTACAGTTACTGACACCTAAAAATGCCTTTCTAGGGCAAAAGTCCAGTATACCAGCATTCGTAAAACCCTAGCCGTTAAAAGGAACACCGAGCACATACTACGCCACGTTTTTTGGCCGATGAGGCCCGATTGCGCAGTCGTACAGAGGATAGGTGGCGAACATCAGGCATGTGCAATTAATACACGAGTTGCTTTCCGCGCAGCTGAAACCTCACGTATCAATTGCACATGCGTGAGGCTCGCCAACTGTCCTCAGGGGATCTTTCACCTGCCAGTAATTCTAATGACACGGCTCCATCACATTTAAGCACTCTCAAATGCCAACTGACTGCGCCGGGATTTTGATCCCGCTATCTTGAGTTCAGTCGGCAAGAACGTTACCGCTGAGCCATGCTGACAGTCATCCCCCAAGATGAAAGGGAGTGAGGAATGGTATGTGGATTTGAGCGTGGTCTGTGGCCTGAATATCACTTGCAGTACCTCGAAATGAGCTCCACATCTTATTATTACAGTTATGCCCGTTGCTCACGGTAAAATGTTTCATAAAATTTATTTTACAACTAATTTTATAAAAATTTGACGAAAGCAAGCTGTGTTGTTCACGGTAAAATTATTTTATAAAATCCGTGGATGTATCAGGATCGCCATCTACCGATAAACTTCTGAACCAAGAATCAGCTGTTCAAGACACATTGGTTTGAGAGTATGACTCCAACAAACAAAGCAAAAATTGAAAAAATTGCTGCTTTAGCTACAATTATATGTCGAACAGTGGTAAAAAGGAAGAAAAGAAATGCTAGGAAGTCCTGGACTCGGGAATGGATAAAAAGAATGGAAGAGTAGAGGAATGCTGTCTTGGTCGAAAATGAGTTGAGGTTAGAAGATCAGAATCCATGTAGGAATTTTCTAAGAATGGAGTAAAGCAGTTTTAAAAACTCCTAGATCTTGTTGGTCCCAAAATTATTCGACAGGACACTAACATGAGGCAAGCCATTTCTCCTGAAATGAGACTGCGAGTGAGTTCGAAGCCCGTTTATCTTCGCCTTCACATCAGCCTGGCTTGTGTTCGGTCGAATTTGTGAAACATATTCGGCGATTGAGATTTCTGCCTCCCTTCTTGCATTTCTATTGTGGTATATGGGCGTTTTAACCTCATACAAACTGATATTTCTGGTTCTCGTCCAGAAAACACTAACAGCTTCCTTAGTCCAGCCGGACCCTGCCATTTTCGAAGTGTTTGTTTTCAAGCGAGCTTCACAATCTTCTCACCACGTGGCGCCAGCATCATCTTCAAGCCAGCTTCCCTGATTGGTTCGTTTCGTAAAATTAATTTTATGGAATAGAACATGTCCTATTTTATGGAAAGTTTTATCAAAGGTTTTATAAAACTTGAATTTGACCGTGAGCAACAGAAATTTTATAAAATTAAATTATTGTACAATAAATTTGAAGGAAAATTTTACAGTGAGCAACGGGCATTATGATGTTGACTGAATTGGCCAAACTCTTCTCTTGCCTGCATGTGGCCATTGTTATTTCCATAAAAAGCAGTGCAGGGCATCCGAGGGTGTTACGGGTCGAGTGAGAAGATGCGTTAAGATGGGTGGTGGACATTTCGATGTAAAGGTTCGTTGTCAAACATTAAAATAAAATTATTATTGTGCTTCTTTCGTCAATTTGTTTTGGCAACGCGCCTCATTTCACTTGATAGATTCTTTCCAATATCTCCATCAGTATGGCTCAAAGAATGTTGCTTCATATAGTTAAATTAATCCATATAATGTCCTCTATTCAACAATGATATTATTGGATGTCATTTTTCGTACACCTGTATAAAAGAGATAAGACTATTTCTTGCAAAACCTTTATTAACATATTAGTGGCAACATCTTGCTCTCAATTTGCACTCTGAGGTATCGCGCATACAAACTCGAGTGTTAGATAAGGCCTAAGGAAGAACTGGAGTTTCACGACTGAACTGATATTAAATGAAGGTTATCAGTAAAGCCCTGCGCGGATGTGGATATCCGCGGATATTTTCGCCACACGAATATAGTTTGCATGGCTGTGCGGATAGCGGATATGCTGCGGATAATGTTTAGAGTAAATTTGCGGATAGTTTTTAGAATACAAACTTACGATAATATTACATATTTGATATGCCAATCTACAGCTTTATGCTTAAAAGAGGAATACTCCTATAGCCCATTGCGTACGAAATATTCAGGCACGTATTGCACTTATACACGAGAAGATTATTTTACTCCTATGCTTTCAACTACATTTTATTAAGTACCGTATGTTTGTAGTAGATGGTCTTGACATATCATCATCAATTCTCACTGCCATTATTACTATACGTACGGGATATAATGTATTGTATTGTATTGTATTTTTTATTCATCCATTCAATCATATAATGTACATTGTACAATGACATAGGACACGTCAATTCACAAATTATACTAATACTAATTTACAATCACAATAATAATATAGGCCTACACAAGGATAACCTTACATCATTTAGTCCTATGAATACATAACTATTAATATTCTAAAAACTCTTTAACTGAGTAGAAGCAGTGCTCCAGCAAGAACTCTTTAGTTTTTATTTTGAACTTTATGTAATTTGCTGTACTTTTAATATTATTTGGCAAATGATTATACAGCGTTATAGCTGCATGGAATACACCATTTTTACATAGTGTTGTATTTGCAGCATGTACATGAAGATTGTTCTTTTGTCTGGTCTGGTAGTTATGTATATTTGAATTCATCTCAAAGATATCCTCATTTCCTAAGCTTTGTTTGACAAATAATAGAAGTTCAAAGATGTAAATACATGGCAAAGGTAAAATTTTCAGTTGTTTAAACAGAGGCTTACATGTATGCAATCTAGTAGTTCCTTTCATTGTTCTAATTATTCTTTTCTGGATAATAAAGATTTGGTGAGCAGCAGGTGAATTTCCCCAAAATATGATTCCATATTTCATAAGCGAATAGCAATAAGCAAAATAAGTACTAAGAACAGTTCTCCAGCTAGTCGATTGTCTTAATACTCTTAATGCATAACAACTTGAGCTTAGTTTCTTGGCAAGTTTAGTGGTATGAGAGTTCCATTTTAGGTCATCCTGCAACCAAAGGCCTAAGAATTTAGTAGAAGAGGCGTTACCAATTTTAAGGTCATTTAAGATTATGGAGGGAGAATTAATACTTTTATTCTGAGCTGTGTGAAAGTTAAGAGCCACTGTTTTACTAGTGTTGATAAGGAATCCATTATTGTTGAACCATAAGGACAGCTGACCTGTTACTCCTCTAGTGATTTTTGAAGTTCAGTGTCATTTTCACCCCTCATCAAAACACTTGTATCATCTGCGAATAGTACAGTTTTAAATGCAGGTATCTGAGATGGCAAGTCATTTACGTAAAGGAGAAAAAGTAGTGGCCCTAGAACGGACCCCTGCGGAATGCCATACTTCAAAAACATAGGATCTGAGTAGTAAAATTTAAATATGTTTGTGGTATTTTCTAAACTTTTTTGTTCGACGATCTGTTGGCGATTATTTAAATATGACTGAAACCACTTACTAGCGATACCCCTGATACCATATTGATGG
Source organism: Meconema thalassinum (assembly GCA_946902985.2). NCBI lineage: Eukaryota > Metazoa > Arthropoda > Insecta > Orthoptera > Tettigoniidae > Meconema > Meconema thalassinum. The sequence continues at coordinate 1,206,070,200 of OX336388.2, forward strand.
AGTTTATCAATTAGTATCTGATGATTTATCACATCAAAAGCTTTAGACAGGTCCAAAAACAGGCCACATACTCTCTTCCTTTCATCAAGTGACTCAAAAGCAGGATTTAAAAATTCATAAATTGCTGACATTGTTGATTTTCCTTCTCTAAAGCCATGTTGAGAGTCAGTTAACAATTTATATTTGTTTATGAAGCTAATTAGACGGTTGTACATTATCTTCTCTAAAATTTTTGAAAATATCGACAATAAAGAAATAGGTCTATAATTGGTTACGTTTTCTCTATCTCCCCCTTTAAATAATGGAATTACTTTTGCAATTTTAAAGATATCTGGAAATATTCCTGACATGAGAGATTGGTTACAGAGGTGTGTTAAGGGGGTAATTATATTTTGGATACATTTTTTAATTAGTATATCAGGAATGTTATCAACTCCTGAGCAATGTTTATTCTGTAGGTTCTTTACAACATTGAGGATTTCTGCTTCTGTAACATTTTCAACAAACATTGATTTTCCATTAAATGTTATATTCGCGAGTGTTGATTTTATTGCTTGTATATTGTTTACATTTAGTAGTTTTTCAGCTATGGTAGCAAAATGCTCATTAAAAATTCTTGAGACATTTTGTGGGTCATTGATCTTCTTGGAGTCTTCTGATAACGTTATGTTATTTACTGCCGGTTTTGTTTGCCTGGTTTCATTTTTTATGATATTCCACATAGCCTTAGTTTTATTTTTAGATTCCAGGATATAATTATCATTTGACATTCTCTTTGCTAATTTTATAACTTTGTTAAGTATGGTCTTATAGGTCTTGAAATACATGTTAAATTCATTGGAGGTTACGTGCGTACTTTGAAAATCGTGGAGGAAACGCTTTCTTTTGCATGAAGTAATTATTCCAAGAGTAAGCCATTGTTTTGATGGAGAAGAAACTTTCAGTCTGATACTCTTCAAAGGAAATGCAATATCAAAATAATACATGAAAATATTAATGAATTCCTGGAATTTTTTGTTTGTATCTATTGACTTGTACACACCTTCCCAAGTTTCTCCTTTTAACAAGTTGTTGAAATAGTTTATATTGTGCTGACTAAAGCTTCGACATTTATCAAACTGAGCATTGTAAACTGGGTTTGAAATATTTAGAGTTATTATTTGAGCTCGGTGGTCACTGAAACCTGTGTTGATTACTTCGAGAGAGTTGCAGTTCACATTGTCATTAATTATTATCTGGTCAAGTGTGGTTGCACTAGTTTTTGTTATTCTTGTGGGTACTGTTACTGTGTGAATTAGATGATGGGAGCTTAACAAATTTAGCAATTCCCTTCTCTCCGTACTTTCCTCTAAAAAGTTAATATTGAAATCTCCACAAAGAACTATTTTTTTATTAAATTTATTTATTTTATTTATTATCACTTCTAGTTTATTCAGAAATAACTTTGCACTATTTCCTGGTGAACGATATATACAGATGAGAATTAAATTTTCCTTTGGGATAGAAATAGCTGTTGCCTCAAAATTTTTATGTATGCATAAGTCATTGGGAATTGGTATAGGCTTAAATTCTATGTTTCCTTTGATATAGATACATACACCTCCATGCTCTGATGTTGATCTACAGTAGTATCTAGCTAAAGTAAACCCTGGTATGACAGCATGATTGATTTGTTCAGGTTTCATCCAGTGTTCAGACAAGCACAGGATGTGGATATCTTTGAGTGATGTTTGTAGAAGCATATCGATATGAACTAGTTTATTATTAAGTGACTGTACATTTTGGTGAAATATTCTGATTGAGGAACTCTGTGCATTTGTACTGTTGTTAAGCTTGGGGATTATAGTTCTTGCAGGAGCACTTACCTCTGTTCTAAAAAACTCTCGCCACCAAGTGAATTCACTGATTCTACAGTAGTCGGACTTGCAGTATGCGGTAGTGGGATGACTGGTCCGTGGGAGTGGAACTTTTTGTTGATTTCCTCCGCTACTTGTGAACAGATCTGTTGCTTTCCTTTGGTGTTTAAGTGAAGACCATGTCGGGTAAACAGTTCTCTTGGTACATCAATATCAAGAAAGTGAACATGCTGATATAGTCTGGATAGTGCTCTAAGCTTTTTGTTCGTCCTCTTTACCTCCTTGTTGACACACGATTCTTTCATTAGATCATGTCTGACTGGGATGCCTAATAGTATAACGTTTGTACCTGAAAGTAGTGGGAGCTTATCTTTGTAGGTTTGTATTGCACCATTCGCTTCGTTTTTCGCTACATCGTTCGTACCCCCTCACAAAACAACATAATCTTCATGAGTAAGGTTTCTGCACATTTCAACACAATTTTCCAGAACATTTTTAACTCTAGCGCCTGGTTTGGTGACGCTACTTACCGCAAAGTCCCTTGATACTTTTAAATTGAGCTCTTCTGAACATCCTTTCCCATGACTGTCACTGAGGAGGAGTACTTTCCTTTTTGAGGCTATGTACGTGGCTAACTTCCGCACTTTTTCCGGCTTACAGTTTGTTGATGCCCTTCTATGTGGTGTTTCTTCTGAGACGGATTCAGTTTCAGCAAGAACATCGTACATATTTTTTGTAGGAACAGCTTGGCTAACTGTTCCCCGCACACGTGGTTTAGGCCTACATTGGCGTCCGCGATTTGCCACCACCACATTCCACGAGTCCGGCGATGACGGGGGATTGTTGCGGTCGTTTACGTTATGTCTGAGTACACTGTTTTCGGCTTTTAATTTAGATAGTTCTTCTTGGGTGTGCTTAAGGTCCCTATTCAAAATGTCGATGATTAACTGTAGAGATTTCACACTCTCACTCGATGCCTTGCCACACAGCGTGCACAGTATATCACTCGTATTTACACCTAAATGTACCTCTGATGGTTTACTATCAATGTCACACATACTAGGTGTCTTCCTACACGATATTTTATCACTGGCGTTAATTACGGAACTGTCCTCGTCTACATTTTCGATATCTTTAAGAGAGCGGTCAATGCTGTCAATAAGCTTGTTAGTTCATCGTGGTGACATCATTAACATTCCTCCAATCAGCTACTTCGCCGTCTAAGGTATCCTGGAAGACCTGGTTCCAGGTTTATCTGTAGATTTATTTCCAACTTGGCACTGAAGCACGTTGGCTGCGATATTGCAACGGAGAGAGTTATGACATCAACTATGCGGACATGGATAGGTCAAGAAGCAGGATGATGACTGACTTGCAATTTCCGGACAAATGTCAATCCCTTTCTCCAAGCGTAAAGAGAAGTTCACTTATTGAATGTTACCGCGACCGTGAGTATGAACATCATTTCACCAACATGGATCAACTATCTATTAAAATTAAACAAGGTGAATATTCAATAGCACGTGAAACAAAGCTCAAGTCAACGATATGGCAGACATTTGGTTACGTTTTCAATGGAAACGAAAAGGTGAACGATATAGTAGGATGTTTTACCTGTAAAAAAGTGTATTCATACTCAAAACACAAATAAGGCACATCAAACTTACTGAGGCACAAGTGCGAAAGTAGCCAAACAAGTATAGCCAGCTCTTGTGTAAAGTGGAGGTCAAGGAACCAGAAGTGTCATCCAACTTGAAGTCCCTAGCAATGAAGCAAATTGTCAGGAACGACTTTCTCCTCAAATGTCTAAAAGGGTTGGTTTAACACTTTATGCTTTATCTAATAAATTAAACATAATATTGAAATACCGGCGGATTTGGGTAAAAGTCATGCGGATTCGGGGCGGACGCGGATAAAAGTCGTGCGGATGCGTATAACAGTCTTGCGGATGCGGATAACGTTTTGTTTATCCGCGCAGGGCTCTAGTTATTAGCCATGAGGTTGTGTATTGCACAAATAATACACAACCCATTTAGACGGAAGGTAGGGAATTAAATTTTTTGCACAAGTGGAACTCAAATCCAACTTGCGGCAGACATTTTAATAAAATTCTCTACCTTTCATCTAAATGGCTTCTATCATCTGTACGATACACGACCTAATAGCTGGAAACTTTCATTTGTCAAGTCCTCCACCATACAGTTTTACCACATACTGTAGTGTTAATTTTGAAGAACAGTTTTGTCATCAACATTCTCATCCCTATTTGCTCTTGAGATTAGTGCTGCCATGAGAAAAGTGTAGTGACTCTCCAACCAAATAGCATGGCTTTGATTTTTGGCTCTGTCATGGACGTCTTAAGGGTTAGGTCAGATTCAGAGTATATTATTTATCTTCTAAATTTCCTCATTTAGATTTTGAAATTATTCAATTCAGAGTAATCCGTTACCATGTTATTGTAATACCACTAACACCTATAATTTTTAGACACGTTCCTACCTCTTGAATTGTATTAAGGTGTAAATTAGGCACAATATTTTGACTAGTGTTTAGGTTTTTATGCTACCTTGGCTCGGAGCTCCACACTAGTCTGGCGTGGTCAGTACAAGGGCACCTACGTCAAGCTTCTAGTTGGTTCCTTTACACTCTTGTGCTGACATAATGTCAACCTGGCTACGTCATGTTCTGGATTATTCCAGAATGCCTTCTACCAGCCTCTATTGCACTCACTGCTCGACAGCCGGCACAACACTCTTCCGTTTACTCTTAAAGAGTCACTGCCTCACAAACTTCTACAAGGTGAGTGAGTGGGTGTTGTGGCATTTAAAATGAAATCTACCAGAGCATAGCTCCTCTAACTGCAGGTCGACCTTTTATCGCCTCGTAAATGGTTTATTTATTTTATTTATCGTATGGCTTTTAGTATCCGAGGACATGTTCGGCTCGCCTGAGTCTGTAGCTGCTTCCAGCGGATACCCTAAAGGGTGAGCTACAAGTTCCGTTCAATTTCAAGTAGTTGCAACTTTCGCCACCAGATATCAATGATACCTAGTGGTGAACGTTGGAACTTTGATAGAGCGTTCTGACGAAATCTAACCTAACAAATTTTGCTTTACACAAGTTTAGTCTGTGAAAGGATCTTTTACATGCCATAAATCTATGACATGGGACTGCCGACTTTACTTCCCCTCCGAAGGAAGGCATACTGAAGGATTTTTAACGCTCTTAAAAAATCCGACGACTTTGCTATCTTGGGCATAGCAGTTCAGCATGCTACCAACTGCGCCACCGAAGCCGCTCGTAAATGGTGTAAAACATTGAGTGCAACATGTGAATTTTGATCCGAAGTTTCAACTTCCCATCAGCGGATTATTTCCGAGTATTCCAATAACCTCTGCGCTTCAGTCCAATAAAAGATACGTAAAAAAACTCTTATTAACTTTTGTTAAATTCCGTCAGCTACACTTGTATAGTGCCTCCCTAAAAGGCTAAATTTGTTTTCCTTTTGGGTCATGCTTGATAGGCCCGCACATTTTTGTATTTCAATTTTCATAATTCTGTGTAAACTTAATTACGGGTTTTAAATTGCCCCAATTTTCTTGTGCCTCTCAACCTTATAATTTTTGTATATTATTCTTTTGAAGATTCTTTAGATTTATAAAATACTTCTTTTACAACATTACATTTCTATTGTGTTCAGTCCCTTCTTGCTTCTGATTTTCTGTCTGTCATCATTACTGTACTTCCTTCTTCCACAAATTTATTGACCAACTCAACTGCCAACTTCCATATTTACTTTACAGCAAGATATTCTAACCTGAAAAGAGAAGTGGATTTAAATTCCACTCTTAGCCACATCAACTAGAGGTGAATATTAGGATGGTACATAACTCAGAGCCACATAGCTTTTCTCAAAAAATACCACAGGGGTGTGGATTATACAACATTTTTCAATATTAGGACATACTCTTAGATTGTTGAAGCACTGTGTTTTAATGCATGATTTACATTGTATATTACACTTTTCATCCTGCCTTTGTCACTCTGAAGCACTCCAGTTATTCTTTTCTTGTTCACCAGAAGTCCTGTTACAATAAAAATGTGCATTCATCAAAAAGTATGTACAGTATGTTCAGTCTCTTTGTTTTTCTATATGTAAAAAATATAATATAAAGATGGAATTTTATAAACTGTATAATGAATTCAGCAGAGTAAGGGAAGAATACTGTCCTTATAAATTATACCACAGAGGTGTATTGCATAAAGTGTGTTACAAAGTTGTCAATAGTAATGCATACACTTGTAATCAGGGCTAGAACTAGGATATCCGGTACATGATTTATACCAATACAATATAATGATTCCTGTGTTTAAAGTCGGGAACTGATGACACCTCAGGTATTGCCGATGACCTCGGCCATTTTGGATCAAAATTACGTATTAATTGAGTTTACCGCGTCACTTGTTAATATTATGTTTATTGAAACATGTTTTCAACCCTTCATCAGCATACTTAACATAATTATACACTAAATAGGTCACTATCTATGTAAACAATATAATAAATGAAACTCAACTCTGCAAATCCAATTTTGAACATGCAAGTCTAATAGAAATGGACAGCCTTACAAAAGTATTTATGAAAATAGTTGTATTTTAGCTCAAATAACGGCTAGTAAGTTTAATATGAAAATTTTATCAAATATACTGTACTAAAAATTTTGTATTATTTAATTATTAGATCTTGATATTTTCATGTAGTGCCAACAAGTATTTTACAGGGTGTCGATACGGGAAATGCGGGAAATATACAGGAGTTTTAGTGACCTGAAATACTGAAGGCTTTCTGGATACGGTATCGCGGTGAATGAAATGATTATTAACCTTGGCAATTCATCAAGCTCTGGCGAAGACAATGATGGTGGTGATGATGATAGGGGACAGTGGAGGGATGGAGGGTGTCAAAGAAGCCCTTGCCAAGTACATTCGTATCCTATGGTTGAAAAAATCAAAGAGAGGTCACCTCTTGCTTACAAGATGACCTGTGCTATTTCCTGCCTAGGCCCTATAGTGGTCGCTGAGACTAAGTTGGCAGAAAATAGGATTGTCATTGCCCTGGAAATTCTTGGTAATCAGAAAATTTCTTTCTGGCGCAATGACTGACCGCATCAAGAGCAGCTACTCCGCACTTCTGAGACTGTCCTCCAACACTACGCGTTTGAAGCAGTTCGACGGAAAAGAGCCACGGCTCGATGTGCTGTGGTCTGAATTAGTGGCTTCAGCACCTTCTTCAGTTCCTGCCAAAAACGATCTCACAAGCTTTGTTAAAATGATACTGATTTTGTATCTCAGCAATGCGGCTCTAAAGAGAAGTTTCTCGCTGAACAAGGAGTGCATGATTGTCAATCAGAAAGAGGCAAGTCTGATTGGCATGCATACTGTTCTGGACTCTGTGATGTCAGCTGGTGGAGTAGAAAAGATAACCGTGAGCAAGCGCATGGTCTATGCTGCACGAAACTCATACGCCATGTTAAAGGAAGCAAAACAGTTGCGAAGCCAGGAGTAAAAGGAAGCGACGGCTAAGATGCCAGTCGAAAGAAAGGCCACGAAAGATTTCCAAGAATTGGCAAAAAAAAAAAAAGAAGATATTGAAAGATGCCCGTTCTGAAGCAGAGAAAATTGAAGAGCAGATGAGTTCCCTAGAGAAGCTTTATATTACCAATAAATCCTTGATTATTGTTTGTTTTATCTTATTTTGTGTGACTAAAGTTCCTAACCACAATCTAGTATTGAGACTTATTTTATTTTGTGTTGTGTATAACTGAAGTTCCTAGTAACAATCTTGTATTTGTCAAAGTGACTTATTTAATTTCGTTTTGCATCATTTTATTTTCTATTACCTACTTTGATAAAATAAATCTAAATTGAAAGGTATTCGCAGCGTGTGAAATTTTACTGTTTTTAGCCTTTCCATGAACTTTGGGGAAAACATATGGCTCTTATTTCGCAGGGCAGATGCACATACCAAATTGTTTTAAAGTCCGTGTAAACACTCACTGCAAATGCGTCACACATGCATAATTTTCACAAACTACAAACAATATCTCACAGCTCTCGACATTTCACTATCAAACACCCGTCACCAACATGTGACTACAAAATACACCACACAAGTGACAGAATTCTTGTCTTGTGGGCAAGCATTGTTTCAATGGCTTGTTAACCACTGCCTGTATCGGATTTCCCTTCATTACCATTGTTTCGTTACCTTTACTTCGCGTAGCGGGCACACACTGAGAAGGCCATGCAAGACGCTTTGCTACATATGTAGCCACGTCACGAGCATGCCAGTGCACCACGGGAGTCAAAAACTCCACTCCAAAACAATAAACCTTGCTTTGGCATTGACTATAATCAAATGTTCTCGAAAGAGAATCAAAATGAATATTGTCCGTTGAGCCATTATAATTAACACATATAGTGATAAGAATTTCCTGCATAACTCAACAAATTGCTAGCGTTTCACCCCAGTGTACCAATTGGGCCCTTCAGTTGGTAAAGGCACACCTACCAAGATGCGTAGCAGGCACACACTGAGCAGGTCATGCAAGACGCTTTGCTACATATGTAGTCACTAGCATGCCAGTGCAGAGCAGCTCGCAAGTCTTGGAGGGGTGGTTGGTGGATGCTGACTTTATGCAACACGTCTCCATAGTGTGATCCAGACATGCTCTATGGGATTCAAATCGGAAGAGCGAGCAGGCTTGCAATATCTTCTGTTTTCAAGAAAACATCAACCACCTGTGCTCTATGAGGTCGGGCATTATCATCCATCAGTCCAAAGTCTGGGCCCACAGCACCTCCCAACAACAGAACATGGGGTCCCAAGATCTTGTCACTGTACCCAACATTAGTTAAACCTTGCGGATTTACCTGTACAATTTCCTGAAGAGGTGTTAGATTAGTCAACATAATCCCTGCCCACACCATTAGGGATCCTCCTCGATATCGGTCTCTTTACACAATATTTGGGTCCCAAAATCGTGTTCCAAGTTATCTCCGATGCGAATCCGCTGAGAATCCCTCTCCAGACCGAATCGAAACTCATCTGTAAAACGAACATTGGCCCTCTGTTCGATCGTCTAGTTGACATGTTGACAACTACATTCTAGATGTTCCCTTCTGTGCAGATGCGTCAGGGGTACACATACAGCAGGTCTCCGACAATAAAGGCCACTCTGCCGAAGCCTTCTGTACACTGTTTGCCTAAATACAACTGTTCCAGTGAATGCTGCGAGGTCAGATGCTAGTTCCGTGCAGTACTACGGCGGTACTGTCATGCCCTTACAGCCAAATAACGGTCCTCTTGTTCTGATGTCACACGTGGACGGCCCTGCCCTAATCATCGGGATACATTTTTGGCTTATACAAACTGTCGCCACATCCGAGAAACAACAGAATGATTCACATTAAGCCATCGGGCCACATCAATTTTCGACTGTCTTGCTTCCATTCTTCCTATGACCCTCCACCGCAGAGGGTCTTCTAGGCGTATTCTCTGTGCCATACTGCACTTTCTGTGCATGTGTACAGTACACAGCGAATGCTGATGTGGAACTACCCAGTAAACACCACCCTATTTGACAGGTGCGCTGACGTCATCGTTGGCATGGTTGCACGATGACAGGAATGCCATCTTCTGTGCAGAACACGATTGTACGGACATTTGTTGACAGTTTGTCTGATTATCAAATTGACAAAATACCGAAAATATTCCGTCCGATTAATACAATACAAATATAATTGTATTGATCAGATAGATTATATTCAGCATTTTTGTAATTTTGTCAATTTGTCAATACAGACCTAATATGGATTCAAGCAATCTCGGGTTGTCTGATTATATCATGAATTAGCCACATGATGGAGAAATAACAATTTGTTGCTGTAATTTTGGACACCAGTGTATTTAAGTTCATATCAAGTCAAGAGAATGCATAATATTACCAGATATTACCACCATTGCATTGTTCAGTATCAAACCAAACCCCACAATTTCTTGGAACCCTGTATTTATGCATTCAGTTCAGTATGGTACAGTATTTATGTACATTTTTTAATGGAAATTGTAAGAAAAGTATTGCATTACACTTGCGGATAATGCCGGCCCTCGGTTAATCAAGACTTGAATAATCGGGGTTCTTCTGACTGAGAGTTGGTCACCGACAGTATCTAATACGAAGTTTCTATTCCCTTTCCTGCTGAATTATAATTGTACAATTTACCTATATTGTATATTATGGAGGATTCTATCAAAACATATATAAGCCCTGTATTAATGACTTATTGATTACATAATGTTTGTCTTTTGAAGAGATTACTTTCAGTTAGATTATATGTGTACATTTAGAATGTTAGCTCTTCAGGTAAATATTACTAATTATACACTGACAAACAAAATAAAGCATAACACTTCTTCTTTCTTCCTTTATTTATTGTTTCATATATATATATATATATATTTTTTTTTTTTGTGAAACGCGAATGTAAATGTACTACGACAGTGGTCAGAATACAAAATTACTTCATAGTTTTTCAAGGTATTAGTTGATAAACCTTTATGAAGGCAACAAGCTTAATGTTTAAAAAATTGAGACAATGGAAGTGTGACATTATGGCGCCAATACCTACGTGTTGCGCTTTTTTTGCTCGTCAGTGTAGTTTTCCTAAGTTAATGACAGTAAATGTAAGAATTTAAGCTTTGTTATTAAGAGGATATTAGACATTTTGATTTATTTGTACTGTGCAAGTGAATCTTCCATGCGGTTCACTTCGTTTCAGCATGACCCTTGTTGATGATCTCTTACTTTTGTCATAATGTTCCTAATGTTTCATATCATTGATGAATTTTTCGAGAAGGAATCAAGAGTGAAGTTTGGGATAGGTTTAAGAGAATGTTCTGGGTTCTAGATTGAAGATCTGGAACTGCACTAGGCTCACGCTGTTGTGCTGTATGGAGAAAATAAGTATGTTTGTGCATCACTGTGCATTGAATAGTGTTCATAAACATTCACACTCGTTTCTATGCATTTTAATCATAATAAAATCAAGGAATGAAGTGATCATGTGATATTTAAATTGCATACTTGGAGTGTTTTCAATCATGCTCTTGGATAATAAGTGAAATTGTGGTGTATTCTTGTGCTGCTTGTAACTGTACAAATTATGTAAAAATCCAGAAATTCCTTTCGCAAGTAAGTTGTTGCTGTATACTTTCTGTTAATATTGTGATAACTGAGTACCATTTGAGGCAATGAGAACAAGTGAGACTGGCATCAGAATACCAGGGAATTCCAACATTTATAAGAAGGGTGAGAAACTAGTAGGTTAAGACAAAGTTTTTATACCTAGGTACACCAGTGACAAGTTGACTTTCAGAAGAGTTTTAAATAATGACAGAGAGGGAGAGTTTTTAAAATGTTCTACTCTTTCTTAGGTTCATAAAAGTACTTTAAAAATTCCAGTTAGTGTGCTTATTGTAAAGCAGTTTCAGAAGTTACTAGACAAATGAATTACTAGCCATTTTGGTTTCTGTTCCAATGTTTTGCAGGAATTATATTACATAAAACGTTGTGGCACTGGTGAGCAACTTAAGTTCTATCTGTAGTATTCAATTCACACAGAGTCCACTCAGTAGCTGTTCAGTGCTCTAGCCCCCAACAAGTTCGTTTCGACCTCCTGGTGTCAAGTTCTACTGTTGCTTTATCAGCCTGTAGTATCCTTAGATGAGATAGCTGTCTTGAAGTAGATAGTGTAGGAAGGGGAGAAAGAAGGAAAAGTCTAGTATTTATGACAAGTATGATAAATATGGCAAAACCTAGTATTTCTAGTGAAATTTGTATCTATACATACACTGGCCAAAGTTGTCAGCTGAACTAGAGCAGTCCTAATTGCATTTAGTTTTCATAGTTATTTTTTACCCTAATTGCCACAAAATAGCACCTCTAATGACATCCCAGCATTTGTGGTGAGCTCCGGTTTCAGCATTCCCATGGATTTTTTAACAATTTTCGTTGTTGAGTGGCACATGAGATTTTGACCATTCCATTGTGTTGAGTACTGACTGTATTTGTGCTTCTGTGTTGATTGACAGACAAGCTACTTTTGGCTCATAATTAATAATTTCAGTTTCTCAGATTACTTCTATTGGTATGTGGACTATTGGATGATCTCACTCCATCCATAGATGGAGTTTGACTAGATTGTCCATTTTTATCTTTGGGGCTTTCGTTGTCTGATCTTTATCACGAGCCAAAGCCCCACCTTACCATATTGGTTGACGTCACATACAGTATTTGGATTCTTTGTAATCTGATCTATCCAGTTTTGACACTGGAATTGATTTCTACATGTGCTTCTGCTAAAGTTTGTTTAGAGACCATAAATTTGTGCATATATGGGCTTATAACTTTAAAAATATTTGTTTGATTGGGCTGAAGTTGAAATTTTGTAATAGTTCTGCAATACAAAGCATTTTAAGTTTATTTCACAAAATTCAAACCATGTTCAGTATTTTCATGCTTATGGGGTCGGAATGTAACTGAGCACACTGGCAACAATTTTGTTATAATGCAGCTTACTAGGGTGGAAAGTGGAAATGCCCCACTACAATGAAACTTCATTTCATTCAGCTACAAGGCCATATCTGGTTGGATTTGCCTCCAATGTGTAGCTTTGGTATGCCCAAATTTGCAAACATGTTCTCTGAACCTTACTGAAAGAAGCATAGAAAGATTTGATCCCATTTTTTGGTGTTCCCTGTTAACAATCGATTTTTTTAAATTCTGTCAATTAGATGGGTTTTATGTTTCTCACACAATATAATTGAAAAAAATACACATTGACCAACTGAAAATTTATTTGTTTGATTAAAACTTTATTTGTATCAAAAGTGAAGCCACTTGCTGCTAGAATAGACCAATAGGTAATTTAAAGCAGAAGTTTCAGCAATCAAAATGCCTTGAGTTAAATGTAAAAAAAAACACATTGTCATTAGTAATCTCACTGGAGGAGGCTGGGTAGGGGTTTACATAGCAATTTGGAAACTCTTGAAATAATAATAATAAGTACAAGGAAGAGAGTCACAGCTTAACTGAAACAAGTGAAACTGTTCCCATTCAATCTCAGGCATTACTCTGTTTGAGTGTGGCTTGCAATCGTGTAATTGCAAACTCTAGTTGTTTTTCCTGTGCTCTCTACCAAGTGAATGTATTTATTTTCTTGACTAGTCCTTACAATATTTTATAAAATGATTTGAACTACTCAAGGGAATATTAAAAATATTAATTATATGTAGAAGCTATATTCACTTGCTGTTGAATAATATTTGTAAAATTATATCTTGGTTCTCTGATCATAAATATTGAAGAACTTCTGTGAACTTCAGAGCATTCATTATTATGCAAATGTTCCTAAAGTTTCCACTGTAATCGAAATGTTGATTGATAGGTTGTGTTAGCTTGTTATGGCAATATCTGGCAGTTGTCTAATTATTTTTAAAAATACACTCTTGGACAAAAGACAAAGTAATACCTTTTGCCGTTGGTATCACACTTTAATTGATCTTAACCCTGAGACTGTAACATCGGTGCAGCTCAACTGTGCTATGCGGTGTCTTAGTACTATATCTTGTTCCACCTTTTGCTGGAATATGATGAAGCAGGGAGTTGTAGACCACATTGAGTCAGTCATGATGTGTTTTTTTTTTTTGTTGGTTTTTTTATATGTAATTTGTGAGTTTGCCTAATTGTTGAAGTTAATTTATATTTACTTTTTATGTTTATAGCTTAAGAAGGCAGTTTAAATCAAAATTCTTGGCATCCAATTAATTTATAAACATTTTATGATCATATGATTTTACCAAACCAACCGATAAAAATGGATCATGATTTTCTATAAAACTTTTAAAACTATGGATACAATTGCATCCAATATGCTTTTCTTTTCTTATGTGCATTCATCAGCTGATGGAATACATCAATTAGTTATCAATGTATTTTGGGATTTGAGTACTCCCCAGTCTTCCTCCACACACTGATATGGTAGTCATCCAGACAAAAGTGTGATTCATTGCTAAAAGCAAGAGGCTGTTGTTCATGCCTCCTGCCTGCTGATGGATGTGTTCTGAGCAGAAATCTTATAGAAAGTCCTCATTCTCTGAGTTACTCTGCAATGGTGTGCTATGACACTGGATAATGCAGAGGGGCTGCTATATTTTTCTGGTTGATATATGGGTATATAGTGTGGCCTTGTCTGGTAATCAAACGATCCTTCCTACCAGAAGCTGCTCGGAGTTGACACAGCTTCCTAACGTACATGCATGTATACCCTTATGTACCTGCCGTTTCCACAACTGCCTCGCACCCAACCAACCAACTGTACTTCCCTCTTTAACTCATTCTATATAAATCATTGTGCCTCTCATGGTTTGATGATGGCATTCAATTTACAAAATTAATGGTCAGCCAGAAGAAGCAGAGAGCCTTGACATGTAAAAATTAGAATCATAAAAATAACTTAAGGGAATAGCCTTCCTGTTGGAGTTATATTTTACAGTTAAGTAAAATATTGTTAGCAATTGTGATGGCCTTCAGGAATGAACTTAAGTTTATGTACTGTGCCCAAGTGACTTAAACATAATTATATACAACGTTTTAGGTTTAATGACTGAATTGTTGGATTGCATAATTCATTTTGTCTAAGAGTGTAGCCTAGTATTGATATGGCTATAATATATGCTTTGGGGGCCGATAACCCAGATGTTAGGCCCCTTAAAACAATAACTATCTTCATCATAATCATCATCATCATAATAATATATGCTGCCATTTCCATACAAATATTCTTGTAGCCTTTCTGTGGCAATACTAGTGTAGGAAGTACTGTAGGGAGAGATCCTGTTTATTGTTATGGGTTGACCGTAGATGTGATACAGTGTACTGTGATATGAGACTATTTTCCTTAATTTTGAGCTATGTATGGAACAGTACAAGGTGAATATATGGATTCCAAGGTATAAATTTGAGAAAATGTGTTGCACTGAGTATATTAAAAATATGAAATTATATAAATGTTTAAAACAAAATGACAGCTACGGTAGCTATAATGGTTCACTGACTGGCCAAAATATTTCTTCTCGTATTGTTGATGTCACAATTAATCTTGTGAAGTCATGAAAATAAAAGTATAGTGAATATTAGATGACAGCTTTATGAGAACAGCTGGTGTAAAACATTTTGAAGTACCAGATTAATTTTCAATAGTTGAATGTTTGGTGTTATAAGTTATTGAATTCAGATAATCCCATGATACATTCGACTCTTGGAGCATGGATCTGAAATTAGTTTGTCCTTTCATTTGAGGATGAAACTTGCCAATTTTCATGTTCTTTTCATATAAACAAGGTTCTCTGTCCACCAGATGTTTATAGGCTGTGTTACATTGTATACCATACTACCATACCATAGAAAATAAATTTTAGTTTACTGCATAGCACATCAACTTGTTATCCTCATGGGAAACTTGGAATGTTGCCAGCTAGCCTGAACAGCCAAAAAGAGCACAGTGGATATAGAACAGTAAGCATTGCTATTAGTTATAACTTGGCTGTAAACTTGAACAAAATTAATAGGCCTGTCTAACCACAGTCCCCATTCCTCCTCTGGTGCTGCCCCTGCAGATCTTAAGCAACCTTGACCCAAGTTCCTGATTTATGGTATAAAGGATAGCTTCTTATTTTTTGCTTTCTTATATTAGTGTAGCAATGCCATAGCATTCCTTCTTTAGTTACATATTTCTGTTAAACATTATAGAATAAAATTTTAGAAAGGAACCAGTTCCATGAATGCGGCATACCTACAGCCACAGTCCTCGTTCATGCTCTCAAGCAACCTTGACCCAAGGTTAGGTGACTTGAAAATATTTCTGAGGGGCTTTCAGTGATCAGTAAAATTTAGCTATCCTTGTAGATGTGTGAACTACCTTTCATTAATTTGACTATTTATTGTTGGTGATTCTTCAGTTTTATTTTTTATTTTTTTTCACTGTCTGCATGTTCTTGTGTCTTCTGTAATTCTTAAGCAAGATAAGATTTGAAACCTCCTATCTATGCCTCTTGTCTTTTCCACACCTTGTAAAGTTTCTAGCATATTCTGAAAAAGAAAATTGAGTGATGATACAATGTTAAGTCTCAGCTTTTTGGATTAGGTAGGGCCACTTTACCTTTGGGTGTGGCGAACCCATCGTACAACTAGCCTAAATATGATAGTGTGCGAGTCGAGGCCTCGGATGGAGGTCCTTGATTCACGCCCCGACGCAGATCACTGGAACCGGGAAAAGAAGAAGAAGAAGTAGGGCCACTTTGTCAAGTGGGGCCCTTAGGCAGTGGAGGCCCCCTCATCCCTACATGCAAAAAGATTTAAAAATTAGACCATTGGGGACAGTGGGCCGCTCTTAGCTGTAGCATCACCGAGAAACTACATGTCCTTCTAATATAACTCGCTATTGGGGCATCGTAAGCTGTGTTGGGAGCCGTGAATGAATGCAATACCTCTTACCCCCAAACTATATGAAGACCCCTTTTAGTATTCAAGGGTCGTCTTACAAGAACAAGCTATCTATGGTGAACATTCCGAACAGACAGATGATACACGAACTCAAATGGTTGAAATCTCTATGACCAGTAAAGTAGCTTTGTTTAAAACTTGGTTAATTTTATTTACTATTATTTTATGGTGTTAACTATTCTGAGTCAACAGTGATTTAACAGGATATTTTGGGGAAGCTCTTGTCAATGAGGAAACTCGAAGTTTGTATTCTTCAAAGGATATTTTAACAGTCATTGTTATTTGGCATTTATTTTAGCCCCTTTTGAGTAGATTAGTAGAAGATTGGTTCCTTTCTAACATTTTCTTCTTGAAGTCTGTTTTCTGGTCTTATATTTAGGATTAGTAAGTTTAGATGTAGGAAAAAATATTCTTAATAGCATTATGAGCCCTTGTTAAATCATTTATTTTAATAAATCAAGTTAAGACTGTATTGAAATAGTAATTGGTTTTAATGAGCTAAATCCTTGAAATCTCCTAATTCCCTATGAGCTTTAAATTTTGTCAGTACTCGTTCTAAGAACGCATTTGTGAAACATTATGAAGCCTTTATCAGGGTTGGCTTTATTCCTTTATATAAAACTAGCTGTTGTACCCATCGTTGATGGGTTAATTTGAATTCCCTATAAATACCATCATCTCCCGTGCCCGAGACACCCACGTTTAGGATACAGTATTCACAGGGGTCAACCCAGGTGAAGTGCCGAGTCCTCACTCTGGGAGAACCGCCGATCGTGGTAAGTATGAATGAACTACTATTCTCAAGTTGTAGGTTATTGTAATGGATGCCTAAATAAAAGAAGGGACTGCTGCTCAATGTGCTCCTTTCACCCTGTTTTCAGTTCACGAGTCTAGCTCACCATGATCTACATTGAAGTATATGAAATGTACATGAAATTTTCGGACCAAATGACATTGACAAGATAATTAAAAACATTACGACAGTTTCAAAATATTTGACCAACCATTCTAGTAATAAAGTTAACAGAAGACGGACAGTAGTGCAGGGAGTTTCGCAGTGGACCAAGTTAAAATTATCATACATATAATCTAGGATTGTAGGAACGATGTTTATATGGTCAAATTGAGTAGGACCTCCACAAGACCCATTTCATTTTAAGAATTCTTTGAATCGAGACAATAACATTTTTATGCATATATTGAATTATAACTTTAGACTTTTGCTTTCTGATTTTAATATGAGTAATATTTTCTTAATAATGTAAGGATGTTTATTTATATTGTCATTAATGTCATTGTTTCATAATGAATACATATGAAGTTGTTAGGCTAAGAAAACAAGCTGAAGAAGGTCCCAATGAAGGACCGAAAACGTGTTCCAATCAAGAAGAGAGCAAATTGAGTATTAGTTGATGTCAACAATTTAAAAGATGTTGAATAAGACTTGAAAAATATGACCACAGTCAGAATTTCACCCCAATCCTCCTGCTGTCTGGGCAGGTGTGTTGAGCCACTTACACCAGTGAGGAAATGGTAAAACCAGGATACAGTACGAACCCTTAGCTGGCGGGAGCACTGAGGGCCATTTTGTTAGATATTGTGGAATTGACGATGAATTCCCAGATGACACCTGACTTTAAAATCATAGAAATAACTCAAAGGAATAGCTTCCCTTTATTCTTAATGCTTTTCATACCTATAGAAATATATCTGCATCTTTACTAGCAGTTACTAACACCAGAACTAGAGTCAAATGCAGCTGGATGGAAACTTCTGCATTGGTGTATGTATACCTGGAGCTGGAGTTACCCTGGAACGAGAAACTACACCATGTATGTGAAAGGGCATATGCATGGCCAGAACTGATTGGCTCTCTCAATCTGTAGGCTTTTTCCTCTTGCATTGGAATTTGAGAAATATTACTGCATTCTGTTTTTCTTTTAAACTTCTTTTTATACATTGTTGTCTTATCACTGTTATATTTGTGCACAGTTCTCTAATTTACAGACACTATATTATTTAAATTTATTGCCAGAGCCTAGTAATTTCATCACCCTTTTTGCAAATATTCAGCATTTTGTATGTTAAATCATACCATAGGTTTATTGTTGTAAATCTTTGAAGTATTTTTTTTAGTGCTGCAAGTTATCATCGGAGGACGAGTGTCAGACTCTTATCTACAGGATGTTCCTATAGCATCAGCTGCTGTCCAAGGACATCTCATTCACACAGCATTTAAAGGAAATTTCCGCCATCAGACCTGGTGAAGGAAGAGTTTCTTTTCACTAACAATCATAACTATTATGTACGGTATGCAGATATAGGCTATGCTGTATCTTAGTGAATATGATTCCATCTTTATTTTCTTGTTTGTGTCCAAACTGTAGATTTCTCTGTTTTTTTAATGTTTGTTTTAGGGGTGATACTTTTCCTATTCTCTATTAATGGGGTGATAATCTAGCCATTAAATCCCTCTGCCATTTAAATAAAGAAATTAATCAATTCTCTTCCAGTGAGGCAATTAATTTTTATGATAGACCACTGCCACTCTCTGTATACCATAAATAGGGAACATTCAGTATCATCTCGGTTCTATCATTGTCCCTAAAATTAGTTGATCCATCTCTTTACATCATTTTCTGGTGGTCATTTACCTCAATTTCCATAATTATTATAAAGCTTTTAATGCCTATTTCATGGAGATACCAGTTATAACACAACAAATGATATTATGCAAAGCAAGCAATACATATTACTGCTGGCCTATATTATTACATTAAAAGGCTATATATTTACAGGCACAGGCATAAAGAAACCATGCACTCATCTTATGTGCCTGGCATGCAAATCTAAGTTTGTATTTCATTTATCACAATTTTGAGGCTAGTTTGTTTTTGAAGTACGGTATTTCATGATAAATATGCTAATTCATGACAAAAATATATGCATCATAAACCATTAAAAATGTGAGAGAATTACTCAAAACGTATAAAATATTTTAATAAATTCCACAAATTGACATAATAATGACTCGAATAGCAAAAAAATGACATAAAAATAGAATACTTAGAAAAATGACGAAAACATGACTTAATAAATATGCATTTCTGTAATGTGGGGGCCATGAACAGTATTTGTATATAAGTTAGCAATATCTGTGGTGAACCATTTAAAAGATGACATATCAGAATCCAGGCCCTGGTAATAAGCTTCCATATAGCTCACAACACGATTGCTTGTACCGGTAATTGATTGCTTTAGTGTATTTCATGCCTTTTGAATTAAGCATAGATTTTTAAATCATGAATGTACTGGGTGAGTGAAAAGAGAATTGTGCAAACTACTTTCAGTTGGTTAACATGAATATATTGCACCTTGGAAGGTTGATGTTGGAGAGCCACATCCGTTTCTGGTTGGCATTATAGGTTTTGGTAGTGTTTTGTAGAGCAATATGGTATTTTTAATTGTGAATTTGATGATGATCACTTGACGAGTGAAACATGTCATCCTTTTAACCTCCTTAATCACATGCAATCTTTTTCAGGTGGAAACACATTCCCAATTTAATTGGGCATAAATTCGTATTGACAGACTAAAAGTTACCTTTCAAC
Organism: Meconema thalassinum; assembly: GCA_946902985.2. Classification (NCBI taxonomy): domain Eukaryota; kingdom Metazoa; phylum Arthropoda; class Insecta; order Orthoptera; family Tettigoniidae; genus Meconema; species Meconema thalassinum. Next base: position 1,206,090,291 of record OX336388.2, read on the forward strand.
TGAAAAATGGCTTTAAAACAGAATGTCATTTCAGTCAGTCAACACAATTTTACCCAATTGCAATGGGTGTCATTCCCTAAACCTGAAAAGAATTGCATAAGATTAATAAATTTACTCTGATTGGTTATGCAAGAATCTAAAAATAATTCATGAAACTCCACTTCATGACCTTAATCTTGTAGCATGCTGAGCCTCTATGCCCAAGGTCGCGGGTTCAAACTTGGCGAAGTCGCCGGATTTTTTAAAGGCGTTAAAAATTCCTGTATGCCTTCCTTCGGAGGGAAAGTAAAGTCGGCGGGCTCATGTCATAGATTTATGGCATGTAAAAGAACCTTCCACTAACTCAACTTGTGTGAAGCAAACTGTGTAGGTTAGGTTTGATTAATGCTCTTAAGTTCCAACGTTCGTCACCAGGTGCTGGTTGCGATGGCATCCAATAGTAGCAAAGTTCACAGCTAGGTGTCGTGGATGGTAACATTGGGTAGCGAAAGTAGAAACTACTTGAAATTATCATCTGCAGTCCTTACTTGATTTAAAGACAGATAACACACACTAATAGGCTACAGTTATCACAATTAAGACTGGTTATCAGACTGATTCTACACACACCCAAAGTACACGGGGCTACATGACCGCGTTGTCGCAGCTCCTAAACTACGGAACCAACCAACGACCTTAATCTTATGGCATTTTTTCAGGTGTAGGGAATAACAACCATTACAATTGGTATAATCGTGTTGATCAACTGAAAAGCATCTTAAAAGTGCTCAGAGTTCTACCCACTCCTGAAGTCAGTGGTGTATCTCAGGCGTGTGAATGTGAGTTAATAGTTAAATATTTCAGTGCTGATTATCACTGTTGTTAGTGAACTGTTCAGTGATGCGTTTTCAACTTTGACATTTAAGCAAATTCACGGACAATGCCAAAACAAGGAAGTAGTAAATGTTACCTTGTAAAATGCTGGATGGGAGGCAATGTAGCTTATACCACAGACGGTAAAATAATCTTTGGACATATTTGTGACTAACAGGTTCTCTGTGAAAAACAATTCCAGCTCACACAGCACTCTTAATATCTCAGCTCATATAAATGCTAAGCAAGACAAAACAAGCCATACCGGTACTAATCCAAGAACTTCATCCACTTGACAAAATGAGCTTACCCGTGATTTGTGTCACACAATAATTGCTGCAAATATTCCATGGCTCATTTCCATAGTTTTCTTGACAAGTATAGCAACCAGACTACTCCTCAACAGTCTACAGTTTGGAAAGGCTACTTGGACACATGTTACAATTTGGTGAAGGTAGAAATACGAACCGCGTTACTTGACTCTCTGATCTATGGAGTTGTAGATGAGATTAGTAATGCATGTAGTAAATAGGTAGCAAATATGTTGGTCAAGAAGTTGTGCGGAGTGAACCGGGTAACCCTTATCTTTATCTCTTGGCAAGTTGTTGGAAAGGATAAATCATTCTACAGGGAGATTCTTTTGCTGGAGCGGGGCCAGCGACCGACTACCGAGTGCACGCGCCTTTCGCCAGCCAACCGAGCTCGAACCGCGGATTGCTCACCGCTGGAAACCGTAACAAAGTACATTAATTAATGGTAAATTCACCAGCAAATCATGATTAAAGAACTTACCTATCCACAGGAGAAGCTGAGAGTGTTCTCCTTCAGCTGACGGACAGGCGGGTTGTACCATGTAAATTAATTAGCGTTTACACGTTGTAATTCCCTTCTGTTGTGAGAGATATCTGCTGCCATATATTGTTCTCCAGCTCCACTAGGGTACGGGTAATTGATCTGTACACTTTGTATTTTAAATTAATCCACAATTGAACATCAAACGGACTTGGTCCGTGCTTCGATTAATTACAGTAGACACGCAGTGGGGTGCAGGAGTAGCTACATAGTGTAACTCTGTAGCTTCCAAAGTTACTGTCTGTCAGCTGAAGGAGAATATTTTTAGTATCTTCTGTGAAAAGATGCCGGTGACGTGAGGTCACCCAGATGCCCAAGAAATTTTAAAAAATCTGTGCTTCTTTAATTAAATCTTGCAGCTATTGTTTATGTTATCTTCTTATCTGTGCGCTGACACTACACACCCTAGTTGATGAAAGTTTATTGACATAATGACTTTAATGATCCTGGTTAGCTCGCCTCCCGCAACCGTGCGGCCCCAGTTCAGTTGGCTGGTAGAAGGCGCGCGCGCCTGGCCTGGCAGTCGGCCGCCGGTCTCGCTCCAGCAAAAGAATCTCACTGTACAATCGTTCGCTTTGTCAGTGATTCGTTACGCTTGCTCTGGCCTTTAGATGGACACCGCAGTCAGTTCCAGGTGTTTCTGACTGATTTTGCCAGCTACATGTTAAAATCCGCTGCAACATTGAAGGTATTTTATCTTCATTTGATTCACGTAACATGTGCAACCCACAGACTTAACAGGGTTGCAGAAGAATAAGGGCACAATGCCCAAATGTGAACAATCTAATATAATATCCACCACGAAGAAAGTGTTTGTGGAAGCGCCTCCCTTGTCAGAGGTATTCAGGAATTGCCTACCAAACGTTCCTCTAACTCCAGAAACTGAAACAGTCCTTACGCGCTGGGGAACTTGGATTGAAGCTGAGCTTTTTTATTGTCACGATTTTGATGGCGTGAAATGTGTGATAGAAGGATTTGATGTCAGTGATACTAGTGCTATTCAGGAGATGAAAGTGACTTTCAGCAATGAATCGGTGCAAAGGGAACTGGTATTTATCAAGACACAATTCCAAATCGTACCAGAGTCAGAAACGCGTGGGTTGTGCCTTAATGATTCACTGGAGATTATAGTGAAAGTGAAGCATGAACTGGAGGGTATCCACAGAAAACTCGGACACCATCATGGTAGCTATTGACAAATATTTGGCTGGTACTGATAATGTGAATCTATTAAAGTGTTTAACATCTACACTCGTTCCTAAATTTAAGTACTATCCTGTCACATCCATAGATGTAGAGAGTTCATTCTCCGGATTGAAACTTATTTCAACAGGCAAATGCCACAGATTTACACCAGAAATCTTGGGGAAGACTGTTATAGAGTACTGCAAAGCAGGGATGGTAAAGAGAACGAAATTAAAATAAAAAGCAGTGAAATTAGATGGTTTAAACACACAGAAGTCTGGAATGAAATTAAATGTGAAGAGGAATTAAAATAAAGTACGTTAATTGGAACAGTATTGAAAGGAACAAGATTAGAAGCGATTCATAGAACTATATTATAGAGAAAATGGTTTAGTTAATGACATTCGAAGAGGAATTAAATTAGGAATAGAATGTGAGGAATGAAATGCAAGTAGTGAAATGTAAGGTGCGAATTGCGTAACGAAACCATTTCGTGAATTAAAAGGAATGAAATTCAGAATTAAATTATATCTGGAATTAAATTCTGAGTGAAATTAAGAAATAAACTGTGAGGAGTGAAATGTGAATAATAAAACTCGATACATAATTTTAAAAAAGAAAGAAATGCATGGAGTGAAAATTTAAGTGAATTAAATCTGGAATGAAAATAATTCTTCAACTCCGAATGAAATTACATGCGGAATGAAATTAATTGTCGAACATTGAATGAAATTAAACCATGAGGTTGGAATTAAAATAAGTGCGGAATAAAATTAAATCTTGGGGCCAGAGTGAAATTAATGTGAAATGAAATTCAATTCGCAGGTTGATTGTAATTAAAGGAATGAAAATAAATGTTGGGGTCAGAATGGAATTAAATGTGGAATGAAACTTAATCCTCAGGTCGGAATGAAATTACACGTGGAGTAAAATTAAACCTTGGAGTCGGAATGAAATCAAATGTGGATTGAAAGTAAAACCTCAGGGTGGAATGAAATTAAATGTGGAATAAAATAAATGTTGGTGTCGGAATGAAATTAAATCTCAATCTCGGAGCATAATAATAATAATAATATCGTATGGCCTCGGGTGCTGGGTGGAATGAAATTAAATCTCAATCTCGGAGTGAAACTAAATGTGGAATGAAATTAATTCCTCAGGACGGAAATTAAATGTGGAATAAAATTAAATCTTGATGTCGGAATGAAAATAAATCTTTGACTTGGAGCGTAATTAAATGCGGAATGAAATTAAATCTTGAGGTAGGAGTGAAATTAAATCTTGTGGTCAGAATAAAATTACATCTTTGACCAGGAGTGAAATTAAATTGGGAACGATATTAAATCTTGAAATCGGAGTGAAATGAAATTTGGAACTAAATTAAATCTTGAGGAAGGAGTGAAATGAAACGTGGAACTAAATTAAATCTTGAGGTCGGAGTTAAATGAAATGTGAAACTCAATTAAATCTAGAGGTCGGGGTGAAATGAGGGTAAGGAACTAAATTAAATCTTGTGGCCGGATTGAAATTAAATTCTTACAATTTAATTCTATTCCTAATGGAATGAAACGGTGAACGAACATTTAATTATATTCAGTCCGGAGTGAAATTAAATTCATACAATTTAATTCTATTCCGGCCGGAGTAAAAATGAATTCCTACAATGTATTTCTATTCTGGTCGGAGTGAAATTACATCCATACAATTTAATTCTGTTCCTCTCTGAATGAAACTTTGAATGAACATTTAATTATATTCCGACGTGAATATAATAAATCCATAACATTTTACTTAATGACAAGTAAATATGAAGCGAAATTTAATCCATAGAATTACGTTTTATTTCTCGCGAAATGGCACACTCTATGAAGAGTTTGTCTTATTTAATCCAATGAATGATAATGATCGTATGGCCATCTGAGAGGTCGAGTGCAAGTCTTTCTAGTTGTGACCCGTGGCCGACCTGCCCGCCTTAATGACGATGACGTGATGATGAAGACATCACATACACCCAGCCAACGAGCCATGGGAATTAACCCCAGGATAATAAAATATTGATGGCCCGGCCGGGAATCGAACCCGGGACAATTCGGATCAAAGCCTAGCGCACTTACCATTTAGCCAAGGAGCCATTCTCTCCAGTAAATATATGGAATATATTATTTCTCTCGAAATGGCACATTCTATGAAGAGTTAGTCTTATTCAACCCAATGAATGATAATGATCGTATGGCCCCCTGAGAGGTTGGTGCAGGTCTTTCTAGTTGCGACCCGTGGGCGACCTGCCCGCCTTAATGACGATGAAGTGATGATGAAGACATCACATACTCCCAGCCAACGAGCCATGGGAATTAACCCCAGGATAATAACATCTTGATGGCCCTGCCGGGAATCGAACCCGGGACAATTCGGGTCAAAGCCTAGCGCACTGACCATTTAGCCAGGGAGTCATTCACTCCAGTAAATATATGGGATATTTTATTTCTCGCGAAATGGCACACTCTATGAAGAGTTTGTCTTATTCAACCCAATGAATGATAATGATTGTATGGCCCCCTGAGAGTTTAGTGCAGGTTTTTCTAGTTGCGACCCGTGGGCGACCTGTCCGCCTTAATGACGATGAAGTGATGATGAACATATCACATACTCCCAGGCAACGAGCCATGGGAATAAACTCCAGGATAATAAAATCTTGATGGCCCGGCCGGGAATCGAACCCGGGACAATTCGGGTCAAAGCCTGGTGCATTAACCATTTAGCCAAAGAGCCATTCACTCCAGTAAATATATGGGATATTTTACTTCTTGCGAAATGGCACACTTTATGAAGAGTTTGCCTTATTCAACCCAATGAATGATATTGATCGTATGGCCCCCTGAGAGGTTGAGTGCAGGTCTTTCTAGTTGCGACCCGTGGGCGACCTGCCCGCCTAAATGACGATGAAGTGATGATGAAGACGTCACATACACCCAGCCAACGAGCCATGGGAATTAACCCCTGGATAATAAAATCATGATGGCCCGGCCGGGAATCGAACCCGGGACAATTCGGGTCAAAGCCTATCGCACTTACCATTTAGCCAAGGAGCCATTCACTCCAGTAAATATATGGGATATTTTATTTCTCGTGAAATGGCACATTCTAATAAGAGTTTGTCTTATTCAACCCAATGAATAATAATGATCGTATGGCCCCCTGAGAGGTTGAGTGCAGGTCTTTCTAGTTGCGACCCGTGGGCGACCTGCCCGCCTAAATGACGATGAAGTGATGATGAAGACGTCACATACACCCAGCCAACGAGCCATGGGAATTAACCCCAGGATTAAAAAGTCCTGATGGCCCGGCCGAGAATCGAACCCGGGACAATTCGCGTCAAAGCCTAGCGCAATAAACACTCAGCAAAGGAGCCATTCACTCCAGTAAATATATGGGATATTTTATTTCTCGCGAAATGGCACATTCTATGAAGAGTTTGTCTTATTCAACCCAATGAATGATACTGAACGTATGCCCCCCTGAGAGGTTGAGTCCAGGTCTTTCCAGTTGCGACCCGTGGGCGACCTGCCCGCCTTAATGAGGATGAAATGATGATGAAGACATCACATACTCCCAGCCATCGAGCCATGGGAATTAACCCCAGGATAAAAAATCTTGATGTCCCGGCCGGGAATCGAACCCGGGACAATTCGAGTCAAAGCCTAGCGCACTAACCATTTAGCCAAGGAGCCATTCACTCCAGTAAATGTATGGGATATTTTATTTCTCGCGAAATGGCACACTATGATGAGTTTGTCTTATTCAACACAATGAATGATAGTGGTAGTATGACCCCCTGAGAGGTTGAGTGCAGGTCTTTCTAGTTGCGACCCGTGGGCGACCTGCCCGCCTTAATGACGATGAAGTGATGATGAAGACGTCACATACACCCAGCCAACGAGCCATGGGAATTAACCCCAGGATAAAAAATCTTGACGAACCGGCCGGGAATCGAACCCAGGACAGTTCGGGTCTAAGCCTGGCGCACTAAACATTTAGCCAAGGAGCCATTTACTCCAGTGAATATATGGGATATTTTATTTCTCGCGAAATGGCACATTCTATGAAGAGTTTGTCTTATTCAACCCAATGAATGATAATGATCGTATGGCCCCCTGAGAGGTTGAGTGCAGGTCTTCCTAGTAGCGACCCGTGGGCGTCCTGCCCTTCTTAATGACGATGATGTGATGATGAAGACATCACATAATCCCAGCCAACGAGCCATGGGAATTAACCCCAGGATAATAAAATCTTGATGGCCTGGCTGGGAATCGAACTCGGGACAATTCGGGTCAAAGCCTATCGCACTAACCATTTAGCCAAGGAGCCAATCACTCGAGTAAATATATGGGATATTTTATTTCTCCCGAAATGGCACACTCTATGAAGAGTTTGTCTTATTCAACCCAATGAATGATAATGGTCGTATTGCCCCCTGAGGGGTTGAGTGCAGGTCTTTCTAGTTGTTACCCGTGGGCGACCTGTCCGCGTTAATGACGATGAAGTGATGATGAAGACGTCACATACTCCCAGCCAACGAGCCATGGGAATTAACCCCAGGATAATAAAATCTTGATGGCCCTGCCGGGAATCGAACCCGGGACAATTAGGGTCAAAGCCTAGCGCACTAACCATTTAGCCAAGGAGCCATTCACTCCAGTAAATATATGGGATTTTTTTTCTCGCGAAATAGCACATTCTATGAAGAGTTTGTCTTATTCAACCCAATGAATGATAATGATTGTATGGCCCCCTGAGAGTTTAGTGCAGGTTTTTCTAGTTGCGACCCGTGGGCGACCTGTCCGCCTTAATGACGATGAAGTGATGATGAACATATCACATACTCCCAGGCAACGAGCCATGGGAATAAACTCCAGGATAATAAAATCTTGATGGCCCGGCCGGGAATCGAACCCGGGACAATTCGGGTCAAAGCCTGGTGCATTAACCATTTAGCCAAAGAGCCATTCACTCCAGTAAATATATGGGATATTTTACTTCTTGCGAAATGGCACACTTTATGAAGAGTTTGCCTTATTCAACCCAATGAATGATATTGATCGTATGGCCCCCTGAGAGGTTGAGTGCAGGTCTTTCTAGTTGCGACCCGTGGGCGACCTGCCCGCCTAAATGACGATGAAGTGATGATGAAGACGTCACATACACCCAGCCAACGAGCCATGGGAATTAACCCCTGGATAATAAAATCATGATGGCCCGGCCGGGAATCGAACCCGGGACAATTCGGGTCAAAGCCTATCGCACTTACCATTTAGCCAAGGAGCCATTCACTCCAGTAAATATATGGGATATTTTATTTCTCGTGAAATGGCACATTCTAATAAGAGTTTGTCTTATTCAACCCAATGAATAATAATGATCGTATGGCCCCCTGAGAGGTTGAGTGCAGGTCTTTCTAGTTGCGACCCGTGGGCGACCTGCCCGCCTAAATGACGATGAAGTGATGATGAAGACGTCACATACACCCAGCCAACGAGCCATGGGAATTAACCCCAGGATTAAAAAGTCCTGATGGCCCGGCCGAGAATCGAACCCGGGACAATTCGCGTCAAAGCCTAGCGCAATAAACACTCAGCAAAGGAGCCATTCACTCCAGTAAATATATGGGATATTTTATTTCTCGCGAAATGGCACATTCTATGAAGAGTTTGCCTTATTCAACCCAATGAATGATACTGAACGTATGCCCCCCTGAGAGGTTGAGTCCAGGTCTTTCCAGTTGCGACCCGTGGGCGACCTGCCCGCCTTAATGAGGATGAAATGATGATGAAGACATCACATACTCCCAGCCATCGAGCCATGGGAATTAACCCCAGGATAATAAAATCTTGATGTCCCGGCCGGGAATCGAACCCGGGACAATTCGAGTCAAAGCCTAGCGCACTAACCATTTAGCCAAGGAGCCATTCACTCCAGTAAATGTATGGGATATTTTATTTCTCGCGAAATGGCACACTATGATGAGTTTGTCTTATTCAACACAATGAATGATAGTGGTAGTATGACCCCCTGAGAGGTTGAGTGCAGGTCTTTCTAGTTGCGACCCGTGGGCGACCTGCCCGCCTTAATGACGATGAAGTGATGATGAAGACGTCACATACACCCAGCCAACGAGCCATGGGAATTAACCCCAGGATAAAAAATCTTGATGAACCGGCCGGGAATCGAACCCAGGACAGTTCGGGTCTAAGCCTGGCGCACTAAACATTTAGCCAAGGAGCCATTTACTCCAGTGAATATATGGGATATTTTATTTCTCGCGAAATGGCACATTCTATGAAGAGTTTGTCTTATTCAACCCAATGAATGATAATGATCGTATGGCCCCCTGAGAGGTTGAGTGCAGGTCTTCCTAGTAGCGACCCGTGGGCGTCCTGCCCTTCTTAATGACGATGATGTGATGATGAAGACATCACATAATCCCAGCCAACGAGCCATGGGAATTAACCCCAGGATAATAAAATCTTGATGGCCTGGCTGGGAATCGAACTCGGGACAATTCGGGTCAAAGCCCATCGCACTAACCATTTAGCCAAGGAGCCAATCACTCGAGTAAATATATGGGATATTTTATTTCTCCCGAAATGGCACACTCTATGAAGAGTTTGTTTTATTCAACCCAATGAATGATAATGGTCGTATTGCCCCCTGAGGGGTTGAGTGCAGGTCTTTCTAGTTGTTACCCGTGGGCGACCTGTCCGCGTTAATGACGATGAAGTGATGATGAAGACGTCACATACTCCCAGCCAACGAGCCATGGGAATTAACCCCAGGATAATAAAATCTTGATGGCCCGGCCGGGAATCGAACCCGGGACAATTCGGATCAAAGCCTAGCCGACTAACCATTTTGCCAAGGAGCCGTTCACTCCGGTAAATATATGGGATATTTTATTTCTCGCGAAATTGCACACTCTATGAAGAGTTTGTCTTATTCAACCCAATGAATGACAACGATCGTATGGCCCTCTGAGAGGTTGAGTGCAGGTGTTTCTAGTTGCGACCCGTGGGCGACCTGCCCGCCTTAATGACGATGAAGTGATGATGAAGACGACACATACACCCAGCCAGCGAGCCATGGGAATTAACCCCAGGATAATAAAATCTTGATGGCCCGGCCGGGAATCAAACCCAGGACAGTTCGGGTCAAAGCCTGGCGCAGTAACCATTTAGCCAAGGAGCCATTCACTCCAGTAAATACAGGGTGGGGCAGTAACAATGACCCATTTTAAACATGTTATTTAACCATGAAGGAATACAACTACATATTATTACTGTACACTGTTCGAAAGAACACATCCTACCATTAATTACACATGTCACTTTTTGTAAATTATATCCTTCAGGTGTCCACCATTGTTGGCGATGCAATCTTCTGCACGAACACGCAAATTCTCCATAACCTTACGAATAGTGTCTCCTGTTATGGCCCCGATTTCGGCTTGAATGTTGTTTTTCAATTCTTCAATAGTTGTTGGCCTGTTAGCATACACTTTGGATTTTAGGAATCCCCACAGAAAAAAATCACAAGTCTATAAATCGGGCGAACGGGCTGGCCAGTTGACATTGCCAAAGCGGGATACAAGATGATCTGGAAACATTCTGCGTAAGACTGTCATGGATGTTTTGGCCATGTGAGCGGTAGCACCATCTTGTTGGAACCATAACGACTGCAAATTGATATTCTTACGGCGCACTTCCTGCATTACAAACTGTTGCAACATAACAACATATCGATCTGATGTTACTGTGTCAGCGTCACCTGCATCATTTTCGAAAAAATACGGTCCAATAATACCCTGCAGACACACACCACACCACACAGTAACTTTTGCGCTATGAAGTGGTCTTTCGTGCATCTGATGAGGATTGGTAGGCGCCCAGTACCTACAGTTTTGTTTGTTTACATAGCCCGATAACTGAAAATGGGCCTCGTCAGACATCATGAAATTGTTGAGAAAGTCGGGTTGAGTGTTTATCATCTCCAGAAGCTGTGTACAGAATGTTTGACGTGCCTGGAGATCTCTGGGCAATAATTGCTGCACCACTTGGAGTTTGTAGGGATGGAACTTCATATCCAGATGCAACACTTCTGGCCGAGATGTTAAGAACTTGTGAATGCCGACGAACTGATCGCGTTGGACTTTGCTCGACACCAGCTCGCACGCGTGCAATGTTGTCCGGGGTGCGAACTGTACGTGGCCTACCAGACGGTTTCTTGTTTGTTGCAGATGCTGTTGCTCTGAACTGCTGGACCCATCTAGTAATCGACTTCCGAGACGGAACTTGATCATTCCGACCAATGTCAAAATGTTGCCGGAACAAACACTGTGTTCGTACTGTGCCCAACTCTAGGAATGGGTATTCCAAGATTCAGACACCTAGATATCAAGGGAAAGGCTACAGCCGCTTTTGAAAGTTGAGATATTTGAATATCGCGCTACATTGCTTCCAGAAGGAAATGGAAAGAATATGCAGCCAAGAGCATGTCAAGTGACGCAGCGAGTAATAGCAGAGGTCGAGACTATTTATTGATTAAATAGTTAGCCATGGAGTAGAGACTTGAGACTTGGATCAGATTACTGGCACGGCCAAATGAAAGAGAATGCACTTAGTATCAAGTAAATCGGACCAGGGATACCAGAGATATGAGGATTTCCAGATTTCAGCTGATTCAGCGTGACCCTGACCGTTTTGAATAAAAGCCGGCCGGCACAAGCAACTTCAGCTCACTTCGAAACAAGCACTTGCAAGGCAAGGTGCTGCTGCTACGCTGAGCCAAGGCACATGGTTGCCGGATCTACGCAGAAGATATTTCAAATTGTGATAGTTATAAAAGTGCTGCGATACACGTGGAACATAGTAAGTTTCCGGCAGAGAGAATCACTAAGGTGATTGATATGTTTCTTCGGACACTGATGAAATACTTTATTTCTTTATGGACATATGCTAGACTCTGTCTAGAAAGTACTTTGTCACAGTCCAGTAATAATTTAATACTTGGATATTTTAGTCCAATTTAGTCAGTTTTATATTTGTAACCTGATAACCACTTCGATCTTTCAGTATATTGAAGGCCAGTCTATCACGGTGTTGTTCATTAGCCGACAAAGGGAAACTATATGTTGCTTCGCGCATGATAGATGGTGTGAAGCCATGCCCAGGGAACGATCTTCAGAACAGCCGTTGATTGGTTTAGACTGTCAGTGTTTTCTTGTACTGAAAAGATTACCGTGAGTTATGTTACAACTGACATATTTGAGAATAGATCATTTAGATGTGACCCCATTTAAGCGAACGGCTATGGCTTTGACAGAAGCCAATATTAAAATGGATCAACAGTTACTTCAAACGTCAAGAGATATTACCACTATGCAGGGCCGTGGAGAGCGGCGACGGGCCCTGGGGCTGGAATCTCCCGGGCCCCCAAGACCCAAAAATTAGTCAACAGGAAGTTCAGTTCATTGAACTGCATGTTAAAAGAGGTGGAAGAGGTATACTGTACACTGTGCCTCTGTGACATAAGAAGTAATCTCTTTTCATAATGAAAACATGAATTTTACACTAAGTCAAGACGTATTTTAAAATACGTTTCACATATAGGGGTTTTATGTTGACATTCTTAAAACTCGCTGCCCTTGGGTCCAAGCCTCAACACTGATAAGTGTTTTGGTTGAACGGCGATCACACATACATTAAACCAAGCAAAATATACTTTCATAATTAACCACAGGTATACTCATACGTGAGTCAAGTTATTTATTATGTGGCATCAGTAGATTGCAGCTAATCAGTGATTGTTTTCACAAAAAATGAAAATGTGAATTTGAACTATTTTTTGTAATTTGCTGTCAGTGTACTTCTTATAATTAAATATTGCTTTGCAATAAGCAAACCTAGAGGGATCTCCTAAAACTCCCCAATTCTATCTATGACTGGTGACCATCGGGGGCGAATTTAAGCCAAGATTATGGGGAAGTGGACACACCGGGGATCTGGAGGTATGGAATATCACCAATCTCAGAGTGGGGTCCGGGGGTCCTCCTCCGGAAATTTTGCAAAAATTAGGTCCAAATTATTGAGTTATAGGCCATTTGGGTGATTATTTTTGTGATATTTTGGAGTAAAAATGTGGTGACCATAGACATTTAGTGGCTATAGAAAAGACTCCGTTATTGAAGTAAAAGCTCTCGCACCTTCAAGTAAGATCCCACGGTGTAGCTCACCAATGACCGAGATGGGGGTCTACAGCAAGCCTGCAGATCAGAGATTCGAATCCCGGTCCAGCAGTGGCTATCCTGAGTGTGGATTTTCACACTCCCTCCAGACAAATGCCGGGATAGTACCTTATTTCAAGTACCCTACTCGTAATCCTAATAAATACACTAATAGTCGCGACGGGCAACGCATTCCCACTTTTCCCAGTCGGCAACTAAGAATACGGAATGCGATTGATCATGTCACAGAGGCCCTAGCACAGCACTGTGAATACCCTGCTTTTCGTCCAGCAGTGGGTGGTTTCAAGAGGGTCTAAGTTCATACTCTCCAAGACAAATAGTTACAACAATGTTACAAATACACCTCTCTAATTATACAACAACCACTAGCCTCCCCTTCAGTCAACACAATTCGCACGTTTCTTGGTTTTCTATTTTGTTCGCTGTTTGAGAATCTTATAATTTACTTAATTAATATTTGTGAAAACTGCTGCTTTACAGTCAACTTCATTCAATAATGCGGAGGCCTTCAGAAACAAACCGAAAAATTAACGCGACAGCAAATAGTGAATTATAGGCTATCTACAGTATGGTACTAGTTGATGCAAACGATTCCCAACCGAGTGCCAATGGTTCATTGCCTGCCAGTAGTACTAGACCTACTAGCTACCAGTGGCGGATCCAGAGGGGGGCACCAGGGACAAGTGCCCCCTCCGAAAAACCAGTTGTCTGCTACATTGATATTGCCGATAAAAGTTATTGTTTGTGAAAACTGCACTGCAAGTAAAATCTTTGCTGTATTGCCTGCATTCATGAATGTGGTCAATGTTTGTTATCATATGGCAACACTGTTAATATAATCGCTACATCGACAGTGTTACAAGTGCAGAGAGATCTTTCAGCAGCCTGCAACTTGGCAAATCATGGCTACGAACGCGAATGGCAGAGGAAAGGTTGAATGGCTTGTGTCTGTTATTTCTTCACCGTGATATTATGTTGACGTTGAAAAGGTTCTAGAACGTTTCTCTAAAGGGGTAAACGAAGGATCGCCCTGGATCGTATTTTGTAATAGGCATGTACTTTGCCTGGGATAGTCACCAAATAGAATCCCAATCAGTATTCAATACAATTGTTTCTTGTATTTATATTTATGTCACTAGTAGTGACTCAGTGACTGACAATGTTGGTACTATGTACATATTTGGTAGCATTTGTGTAGTACGGTAGACTTGTATATTGTCTTCAGATAGTCACTATGATTGCAAATGTTTTAATACATATTAGACTGTGTAATGCGCATTAAAGAGTGGAAATGTACATATTCTGTAGAATTAAAAACTTTTTTTTACATAATGACAATGACTTGTGTTATTGAAACTGAAACCAATAAACCATTTTAATAGTGTATAATGAAAATCTTGTAGAATTATAAAATCTGGTGGTTGGATGTTATGTGTAGTGTGTGTAGATTAAATACAAATTTAGTAATTTTATTACATATTTTCTCTAGCTACTCTGAAATCCTAGAGTGCCCCCTCCGAGGTGAACCTCTGGATCCGCCACTGCTAGCTACCAAGTACACTGGTTAAATGTCGCAAGCCCCTAAATGAATTACAACTGTAACGACAACTCGGCCTATTATTAACTGTTGAGTAAGACTACGAATGACACCGCAGTCGGTAAGCCGAATCCTACATTCCTGCCGCGGCTTCGTCAGGACCCGGAGTCATTTCCAAGTCATAAAGGGAGCATCTCATGTTATGTTTAACGGTACTGAGACGTTAAAGCTTATCATGAAAGGGCTTGATTCGCAAGGGAAAATATCTCATCGCGTCCTGAAAAATAAGCGCTTTGCAGATCGATGGAATAATCGGCGTAGAAATGCCCAATAATAACAGTCACTGCACCAGCTCAAAACAAAATTGTATTATATTAATATTCGACAATACTTCATCTTAATTTTCTTCTAAATTAAGCAGAGTTCAATATTTGGTTTTAGAAAAGTCTGCGCGGTTGCCTACATGCAATATATTAATTTCTGCATCGCCATGCACACCACTGTCGATACTTATTGTTGTTTTATGAGACGGAACAGCTACGGTAGGTCATCTGTCCTTACCACTGTCGTCCCATGAGAGGAATTGGAAAACAAAGTTGACAGGTTCAGTGTCCTAGCTTAATTGTCTTTTTTCTCCTGGTTAATTAAACACTTAGTCCAGAAAAATACTGGAATGTTACCTTAGTTTCAGTCTTTGGATACATTTCCAACTCGAGTACCAATAGTAATATACGGTAGGTTTTCAATAAATCCCGTAATCAGAAATGATTTTCGCATGAACGCAAGTACCTAGGATTGTTGATCGTATTGAATGAACCAGTTAAAATAATATTATACTGCACCTAAGCATCAGATTATTCAAATGTTAGCATTGTTTTCTCAATTCAGTATACTATGAACAATTTGGCATGCATTTCTTCTATCTACGTTTGACAACAGAATCATCCCACCCTTTTGCAAGATATTTAGCCAGCAATGATAATTTTTCACATAGTGCGAAAGTGAATTACTAGGGAACGATAACCTCGCTGTTCTGCCCCTCAAATCAACTATAAAGTAAATTACTGTAAGATTACTACTTTAAAATGTATTTTACATACCTGCCTGCATGGCATACGATACGTCTGGTTAGACAATATATTCATTTCAGACACTATCATCTCTAAATAATATAAGCTCGGCGTAACGCACCAAACTTGAAACTCTTGAGCTACCGGTAGCTGACCAAACACACCAGGGCATCCCAAGCCCTCGTGGCCTTGGCGAAAGTTATTTGAAGGATTGGTGCATAAGCCGAATAAGCTAAATTTAGAATAATGGAATGCTCTCTCTGTCTTCAGGTATATTCTGGGAACAATACATAGCGAAACCCCACCGCCTAAGTTTACCACTTTGAGACAGTTGTTCTTCCCACAAGCGCTTTGTAGAGGAAAATATTGTCCACTTGACATAATAAGTTTCTCAATCCTTGTAACATTGTTCACAGACAGTTCATTGCATTCACTAAATGATTGTCAGTAGCAAATTCAAGTCACATAAAGGCAATAATAAATCAATGCCCGATCGGACCCATCCTCCTAGGATGCCGGGCCCCCCTGGGAGGGCCGGGCCCCGGGGCACCAGCCCTGCCTGACCCCCCCTCTCGTCGGGCCTGCCACTATGTCTTGCTAGACAGATTGTGGGTATATAATGGCGGCCGATACAAGGATTAGACGTGCGTGTCCGACAGGGCATGTCTATGGATAAATCTGGTACAGACCAGGTTTACTACGCTTCAAGACCAACGAGAAATGTAAGCCACATTTTGACTTTATATTATGCCTAGCTAATTGGAACAAACTATTTTTTCTGCAGATGACCAACACATTTTTTTTTCTTCGTATATTAAATCTTGCAATGATTTACGCAAGACATATTAGAGTTATTCTGAGTATTTTCAGCACTCAGAACAGTTTAGGATCGATGACCGAGCAGAACGAGCATTTATTTGAATATTTCATATTTTTGGGTAGTCACGGAAAACAACCGATGTAACTGTAAAAGTTAATAATTATTTTTGTTGAGGAATGGATATTTTATCCATATTCGAAGAATCGAACATGTGGATTCTCACATAATGAGATAATAATTAAACACATTTAAAATAATATAACTGATAATAATAATAATAATCCACTAATAATAATAATAATGATTTTCATAACTTTTCTAAATAATTCTTGGATCTTATATTTTCTAATAATCATATGTATTGAGAGAGAGCTTATGAAGTAGTTTAATCATTTCTAGTTTGGAACAGGTGATTTTCCGAAGGAGAGTGGTTAGCGCAAGCCCGCATTCAACCAACATTTCAGTTCTGGTTGAACAGTTGATATTTGCAATGAGCAAAGTATATTTTTCAGATAACACGGAGAGGCATGAAACGGGAAGCAAATGATATTTGTATCAATTAGGATATTTATGTATTTATATAAAATCATGAAGTAAATACACACTCGAAAGTGAAATAAAGATTTTCATAAGTATGGTAACTTCACGGGTTGAACTGAATGGTAAAATAAAATAAACCTGTCAGTTTATAAATCTTCCAGTGTTGATAACAAGCAGAGGCTTGATTTATTGTATAAATTTTGGGATGAAAATTTATGTGTGTGGAGTAGTTGAAATGCCATTCCCAGGTGCGCATGTTTAAGTCGCAGGAATGAGGTTTTTATTTGAGCATCAATCAAATAGCAGGTTCGATGGCTCAGGTTTATAGAAGGAGTATTGGAACTACACATTTCGTCGTATGAATGACCCGAAGGTTATTTCTTAGAGACCATCAGTTCTTATTTCAACCTTGTTTACGGATTCCATTTAGACTTTGATTTTGCTAGAACCCGGATTTGTCATGATAGTATTTTATTCTTCTTCAGAGGAAGACCTTTGCCGTTGTTGTTGTAATATTGTGTTCTTATGAAAATAATAGAATGGGCCACTGCCAATTAAAAATAATTCTATAACCACGAATAATTTGAAGGACGTTTTCAATCCTAGTGCCATGAACTAAATGAATTTATTATGAAGCTACAATTCTTATTTCCGCATTCTGTCGAAGAATTGCAAGTTGTGAAAATTACTAAAATGGCCATAAATATAAATATTTTGCTTAATAATGATTCCAAGTGGAAAATTGAATAGTTGAATGGTCCAGCAATTTATTGATCAAGTTGATGATTCAGAAATCATATATTTTGTTAGGAACTTGAAGTTCATAATCGAGTCACTTCTCAAAACGTTTAATGTCAGAAGAACAATTAATTTTGTTGTGCCTCGCACAAGTTCTTCGATGCTATGCTCAAAGGTCAGATACTTTTCAGATGATGTTATTAATATGTGTACATAATTTGTGTTGATTCAGAGATAATAATATTTTTTGACAATATTTTTTTGAAACTGGAAAAATAAGTGAAAGTTAAAAATTCTATGAACATTTATTCTACGAGTGTTAATATTATGTAAAAATTCAAACAGTGAACTACATTATTTCCAGTAGAGACAATTAAATTTGAACTGGATTTAATCACAAATAAATGAATATAATTTTGGAACACAGTCTACAGGACTAATAATTAGACTTGTGTTTCCAAAGATAATTGTCCAATGTGTTTGGAAAATTTCTGTACATTGTGTAAATAGGATGTGGGTCGCCACACGTGAATGATGCTGCTTTGAGCATTTTTGCAGTCAATTTTAAATTCAAAATAAAATGAGATAATTTTTACATGATGTGTTATGCCCAGTTGAATCTCCTTCTATCCTTATTGTTGCATTGAGCCAAAAATCAGTAAAGCATTTTTTTCATTTGATGTCGTTTTTGCGATTAGCTTTAACCCATCTGGCGCCCCGGGATATTTTGACTCTCGTGCTGACTGATTATTGGTAAAATGCATATGTGGTCGTGCGGACTCCGGTCTAAACGGGCACTGTACGTCACTGTCACCACATTTGAAAAACGTTTCTATTGCAAACGCACGGTGTTCGTTTGACCAACGCTCCATACTGACTGGCAGGCAATGCTTTGAACTGCACTACACACTGGTACCAATATCAACTCTCTAGGAAGCCGTGTGCAATAATGGCGGGCAATTTAAAAAGGGTCATTGTTTGTTATTGGTTTTACGTCCCTTTTAACTACACTGGCTTTTAGAGACGCCAGGGTGCCGGAATTTTGCCCCGAAGGGTATCTTTAACGTGCCAGTAAATCTACTGACACGGCTCCCTCGCATTTGCGCACCCTCAAATGCCAGCTGACTGCGCCAGGTTTCGAACCTGCAACCTTGGGCTCAGCAAGCGAGAACGTTACCCCTGAGCCACGCAGCCAGACGGGGGGGGGTCATTGTTTCTGCCCCGCCCTGTATATGGGATATTTTATTTCTCGCGAAATGGCACACTCTATGAAGAGTTTGTCTTATTCAACCCAATGAATGATAATGATCGTATGGCCCTCTGAGAGGTTGAGTGCAGGTCTTTCTAGTTGCGACCCGTGGGCGACCTGCCCGCCTTAATGACGATGAAGTGATGATGAAGACATCACATACTCCCAGCCAACGAGCCATGGGAATTAACCCCATGATAATAAAATCTTGATGCCCCGGCCGGAAATCGAACCTGGGACAATTCGGGTCAAAGCCTAGCGCACTAACCATTTAACCAAGGAGCCATTCACTCCAGCAAAAATATGGGATATTTTATTTTTCGCGAAATGCCACACTCTATGAAGAGTTTGTCTTATTCAACCCAATGAATGATAATGATCGTATGGCCCCCTGAGAGGTTGAGTGCTGGTCTTCCTAGTTGCGACCCGTGGGCGACCTGCCCGCGTTAATGACGATGAAGTGATGATGAAGACATCACATACTCCCAGCCAACGAGTCATGGGAATTAACCCCAGGATAATAAAATCTTGATGGCCCAGCCGGGAATCGAACCCGGGACAATTCGTGTCAAAGCCTAGCGCACTAACCATTTAGCCAAGGAGCCATTCACTCCAGTAAATATATGGGATATTTTATTTCTCGCGAAATGCACACTCTATGAAGAGTTTGTCTTATTCAACCCAATGAATGATAATGATCGTATGGCCCCCTGAGAGGTTGAGTGCAGGTTTTTCTAGTTGCGACCCGTGGGCGACCTGCCCGCCTTAATGACGATGAAGTGATGATGAAGCCATTACATACTCCCAGCCAACGAGCCATGGGAATTAACCCCAGGATAATAAAATCTTGATGGCCCGGCCGGGAATCGGACCCGGGACAATTCGGGTCAAAGCCTAGCTCACTAACCATTTAGCCAAGGAGGCATTCACTCCGGTAAATATATGGGATAATCAGTATTCAATGCACATCTGATTGAAAACCTTTCCAACCGGGTAGAAGGTTTCAAACTCCCCAGACGCCAATGGAGAATTATTAACCGGATCCGTACAGGACAAGGCAAATGTGGATTCCTGCTTCACAAATGGGGGTGGGTTATTTCTGCTAACTGCGATTGTGGAGCTACCCTGCAAACCATCGGACATATCGTTGGTGAATGTCCGCAACGAGCGTTCCAAGGATCAGTAGGTGACATTCATCATGCATCTTCTGAGGCACTTCAGTGGATTGATGGCCTGGACTTAGAAGTTTAAACCATGAACTTGTGTTTATGACTATGTATATAACTGTATATTTAACTTTATAAGTAGTGTATGAACTTTTATTTTAATTCTGTATCATCATACGTTAAATAAATAATGGGATATTTAATTTCTCGCGAAATGGCACACTCTATGAAGAGTTTGTCTTATTCAACCCAATGAATGATAATGATCGTATGGCCCTCTGAGAGGTTGAGTGCAGGTCTTTCTCGTTGCGACCCGAGGGCTACCTGCCCGCCTTAATGACGATGAAGTGATGATGAAGACGTCACATACTCCCAGCCAACGAGCCATGGGAATTAACCCCAGGATAATAGAATCTTGATGGCCCGGCCGGGAATCGAACCCGGGACAATTCGGGTCAAAGCCTAGCGCACTATCCATTTAGCCAAGGAGCCATTCACTCCAGTAAATATGTGGGATATTTTATTTCTCGCGAAATGGCACACTCTATGAAGAGTTTGTCTTATTCAACCCAATGAAAGATAATGATCGTATGGCCCCCTGAGAGGTTGAGTGCAGGTCTTTCTAGTTGTGACCCGTGGGCGACCTGCCCACCTTAATGACGATGAAGTGATGATGAAGACGTCACATACTCCCAGCCAACGAGCCATGGGAATTAATCCCAGGATAATAGAATCTTGATGGCCCGGCCGGGATTCGAACCCGGGACAATTCGGGTCAAAGCCTAGCGCACTAACCATTTAGCCAAGGAGCCATTCACTCCAGTAAATATATGGGATATTTTATTTCTCGCGAAATGGCCCACTCTATGAAGAGTTTGTCTTATTCAACCCAATGAATGACAATGATCGTTGGGTGGATTATTAGCTTGGGAATAACCTAACCCCCAAGGGAAGATGATAAAGAAAAAGAAGTGGGTTTCGGACTGGAGAACGAGGATGGAGAAATAGGACGAGAGTCCAACAGAAGTTATAATTTTAACTTTAAGTATACTCAAAGGCAGCTGCCACTGCAATTCCGCTCTCCGATACCTTAAGTGGGTAGGGACCAGGGCAAGGCTAACGGGAAACGCAGCTGGAACTTGGGTTATTTGAAAGAAAGTTACTTTAGTGTATTCCCTCTCAAGCATATATATGCCTACTATGGGGAAGGGTGGTGGTCTTGCAAGACAAAGAGTAACGGATTTATTGTGTATCTGTTCAAAGGAGTTTGTTTCTAAACAGGTAGTTTGAAGAGTGCAGATAAATTGAATCAGCTTTGATATTTTAGTTTTTGAAATTGTAGAATTTCTAAAGAGCGACCAAATGCTTCCAAGAAGGATAGGGATAAAGCTATTATACCTTTGGAAATAATTTTGGTAAGTGTACCAATAGTTGCATTTAGAAATGGCTAAGCTTTTACCCAGCAAGGCGCCGACTAAAAGTTTAGACAATGAGAAACACTTATATTTTGAAAAACCAACCATAAGTGTTAGGGAGAATCTCCACAAGCAGGAAGCTGGCGTAGCGAGCTATGCTTGCCTTACTGGCCAGTTAGAATTAGCTATTAAATCTAAGAGAGACTTTACTAAGTTACCAACTAAGAGTTCTTGCTCAAATGCAACAAGTGGTGAAAACCCTATCAATAGATTTATTTTTATTAAATAGGAAGAATCAAGGAAGACAGGATCTTGCCTAACCGTTATATAAGAGAAATGATAAAGCGAAAAACAAATCTTTAATTTATTTAACAAGGTAAAAGGAAGTAGTTTTTGTAACAAATATATAATTTTGAATTTTTATAAACAATTGGGGTCGCAGACTTCCGAAAACATCTAAAGCTTGCGCCAGGCAATTGATAACTCTTTTGGTTTTAAACCTTTTATATGCTTTAAAATCTCCGTAAGATTTTGAAATGGCTAAGATAAATAAATTGAAAATTTAAAGATAACTGACGTAATTAAAGTTAAACAATAAATCAAGTACAAGGTGTGTACTTTAAGGATTTCTAGATAAGTATCTTAGAACTAATAACAACTTCGAAAGCAACAACTTCAAAAAACAGGAAGAAATGAAATAGAAGTTCCTATAACTTCTTATATTGATACAGAAATACGCTTAATGATTATACATAGGAGATTATACAAATAGGGCAGGTCACTTATTGTGAAACCCGAAGAGAACAATCGAAAGGAAGTTTCTAGAACTCCTATGTCTAAGTAGGGATCACGAGAAAAATGGGGCAAGTTTCCCTTTCGTGAAACCTAGAGATAACTCACTTTTGAGTAGAAAGAATTGGAGTCCCTCATTAAAAGGGAGAAACATTATAATTTAAGGCGTGTACTAGACACGAAGTTTCACAGACATTAATTCGTTGTACGTGGAACAAGTAAGGGAGGGCACTTATTGAGAGTGACACCTCATTGATAAAAGACCTAAAGTAACAATTTTATTAATTTGGTTTGTTAGTAAAGGGTTTGGGAAAGATCAAATGGGATTGTGGAAACGTGTTCATGGCCGTATTTATTGTACTCGGACGAGCGCGACGCGGATGAAAAGTCGAACAGGCACTGTTTTCACTATAGTCAGTTGATATAGTTGAAAAGTTCACTGTAGTAGCACAAAAAGTTGATGGCAAAGAAAGTTATTGCAATGGTGGAAAATAACTAGTTACACTAGATTTGCGAGAGTCTGTTGCTTGAGAAACTTGTAGGTTATAGTTGAATGCACCAGAAAAATCCCAATGGAGGAAGAGAAATTAGATATTGATTAGCAGTTCATAAGGAAGATTCCTTAGTTTGAAAAAGTAATCCCATATGCGAGTGGAAAGTATATGACAGTATAACTGGTAGATAGAGTGTAGGTTCTGGAAGGTTCCAGAGCAATGATGAGTTGTTTGAATTGGGTAGAGAATCCCTCGGCGGAAAACTAGATTATATAGACAGTGGGTATTTTGGAAATATCCCTCGATGTGAGATAGCATCTCAGAAAATCTTTCATATTGAAAGTTAGACTTGATAGTTTGAGTTTGATCAAGAAGATCTCTTGAAAGCAGTTATTATCACATAGCAACTTTCACTGTCTAAAAATCCAAATAAAAGCATTGAGCTTTTTAAAAGCGATGAGAATGAAGTTAAAACATGAAGTCGGTACTTATCTTTGCTTCATGAAGAAGGCGATGTTGCTGTTGACGGTTGATACTAAAATTCGAACATGGCGTCGAATTTAAAGTTTGCTTCTTGAGTTGAGGAGGCGAGCTTTAGTTAAGCTCTAACTGACTGGATTGACATCTGATGTATAAGTGAGGTCCGCTCAACGGAGCGTGGAGGGACCAGGGAAGGGGAAAAGAGTGGGGTAGGAGACAAAAGGAATACATATAAGAATAGCCAACTTAACAGTTATAAAAATCTTTTTGATGAAATGGTCTTCAAAGAGTTGATAGTAGGAGTCACTAGCGCAGCCTGGAGGGTGAAAAAGTAGACGAAGTTCTCTTGATCACGGATATGATAGCTGGCGATGGCGACGAGATCTGGTGGCTAGATTGATAAGGAAGTCCTCTCGTACAGGGAAGAATTGAGGAACTTCAGAGATTCGCTGCTAGATGACGCTAGGTGGGTTATGGAAGATATATATCTAGAACAGACTTACAGGTAATATGAGAGACATATACCAACAAAGAGAAATCAGATCACTGTTGGTGTTTGAGAAAAAGGACGGGATGAACTAAAGCAAGGAGAAGCAAAAGCTTACTCTATCTTACCGTGTATTCCAAAGAATACACCAAGATGAGAGGGCCAAACACCAACAGAGAATGAAGACATAAAAATCAAAAGCTTAAAGGTAAAGGAGCAATTAGAGACAATGGTCTTATGTTATGCCCATTAGTGGTCAATATCTCGGCTACCCTAACTCTCCCATCCCTTCCAGGGTAACATTCAGTCATTCTACCAGAAATCCAGACCAAGGGAGGAGAAACATCCCTAACCAAGACCAAGTCCCGCACTTTAATGTCGGGATTGGAAAGAAACCACTTCTGTCTCCGTTGCAAGGAAGTTAAGTATTCCAAATTCCACCTCTTCAAGAAAGAATTTCGGAGGGCTTCAAGTTTACGTCAAACAATAGGTAAATTAGAATCCCTGTAAGAGTTGGGAAGGGGAGGAGGGGCAGAAAGAGAAGTGCCAATAAGGAAGTGACCAGGTGTGAGTGGAAGCAGGTCATCAGGGTCATTGGAAAGCGGAGTTAAAGGGCGAGAATTAACAACACCTTCAATCAGAATAGAAAGTGAATTACATTCTTCATAAGTCAGAATGCGACTACCTAAAACCTTTCTTAGATGACGTTTAGTCAGCTTGACACAGGATTCCTACCTACCACCGTGATGAGGGGCGTAGGAAGGTATAAACCGCCATTTGAAACCTTTTGAGTAGGAAAAAATAGAAATGTGTTCCATGGCAGGTGAAGATGTAAGAGCTTTCTTCCACAAGGAAGCTGCGCCTTGAAAAGTGGAGGCGTTATCGGAGAACATCTCAGAGGGAACGCCACGCCTAGCAGTCAAGTGAGAGACGGCTGACAAAAAGTAAGAAGTAGAGGCATTTGTTACTTGTTCTAGATGAATCGCACCAGTAACCATGCAAACAAAAGGGAAACATAGAGTTTTCCAAACAATTTGCGTTTAACTTCAGGGGAATTACATTTATATCGGAACGGACCAATGTAGTCCACACCAGTTAAAGCAAAAGGACGTATAGGAGAAGAGCGGAAAGAGGGCAGATCGCTCATTAATTGAGTATTGACTTTAGGTTTCGCTTTGAAGCAAGGAATGCATTTGTGAATTACAGAGGAAACTTCATGAACTTCATTTAGAATCCAATACTTTCCCCTTAAGAAGCAAAGCAGTGTGCGTGTACCAACGTGCAGGTTACGATAATGAAAGTCACGTATAATTAAAGAAGTTACGTGATGTTTGGAAGGCAAAATAACAGGATGCTTTTTGTCCTCGGAAAGCAAAGATTGCGAGAGTCTACCACCTACCCTGAGTAACCCATTGTCATCAAGGAACGGGGCTAAGGCACGAAGACGACTCGATTTCGGAAGATCCTTTTTAGCAGAAAGCAAAGACAATTCAGAAGAAAAGGCTTCCTGCTGCGTTAGTTCCAAAACCTTAATGGTAGCGAGATTCAATTCATGATTGGTAAGGTGTGGTTTGGGGAGAAGAGGTTGGTCGACCACAAGATATTTCCATCTGAGAAGATAGGCAACAATTCGAATTAATTTGTTAAAGGAAGAATAGCGGGACAACAAGGGATGAGAAACGTTGGAAACAAGACACGAAGCAGTAGATTTAGATACTTTAGCGTCAGGCAAGTTGAAGTTTGTAGCTGGAGGTTTAGAAGGCCAACAAGAAGAGTCTCCGATTAACCACGAGGGCCCATGCCAGTACAACTGAGAAGCTGCCAATTGAGAGGGTAAACATCCACGAGAAATGATGTCGGCTGGGTTGTCAGCACTGGGCACATGCCTCCATTGACATCCCGAAGAAAGAGTTTGAATTTTGGAAACCCTGTTTGCACCAAATTTTGCCAATAAGCGGGGTTTTTGGCGATCCAAGAAAGGGTGATCATGGAATCGCTCCAGAGATAGATTTGCGAGAATTTGACTTTTAAGACTTCCCGTAATTTCTTAACAAGTTCTGCGGCCATGGGTGCAGCACACAATTCAAGCCTAGGCAAAGTGATAGTTTTAAGAGGAGCCACCTTCGATTTGGCACAAACAAGGTTGGAAACTGAAGATCCATTTAATGAACCGCTATAAACCAAATATGCACAGCAACCGTAAGCTTTTTCGGAACTGTCCGCAAACACAGGAAGGAAAAAAGATGCATTAGGATGAGCGTTAATTAAATTCCGGGGAATTTCAATAAGGGAAAGATCAAGCAAATTGCTGCGAAAAGAGAGCCATCTGTTACGAAAGGAAACGGGAACAGTGTCGTCCCATTCACATTTGAGCGACCATAGCTCTTGCATGAAAATTTTGGCTATAACAATAACCGGGGCAAGAAATTGAAGCGGATCAAAAATTTTTGCAATTTCAGAGAGAATTTGTCTCTTTGTGTTAGGGAGCTCTTCTGCGAGCGAAACTTTATAGATGAGAGTGTCAGTGCTAGTGCACCAATGAACTCCAAGCGTTTTTCTGGATTCGGAGTTTCCACAAATTCGACGGAGGAGGGATCTACATCTTCAATAGGAAACTGGGCGAGAAACTCATGGGAGTTGGAATTCCACTTATGAAGTGGGAATCCTCCATTCTTTAGCAATGCCTGAAGTTCTAGTGACACGAAAGAAGCTTCCTCCAGAGTGGGGAAGGACTGCAAATAATCGTCAACATAGAATGATGTAGTTAGTGCTTCGGAAGCTTTAGAATCAAATAAATGACCATCTTGAGAGGCTAACAAGTGTAGGGATCGGATAGCAAGGAAAGCGGAAGGTTTTAAGCCATAAGTAACCGTCTTTAAGCGAAATACCTTAATGGGCTAGCTGATTTCGTCGTGCCACAAGATTCTTAGGAGACCTCGTTGTTCAGGCTGAATTAAAACTTGATGGTACATCTGTTTTATATCCGCTATAACAGCTATGGGAAATAATCGAAAGTTTAAGAGTATAGCAGATAAATCTGACTGAATAGCAGGACCAGAGTAAAGAGTATCGTTAAGACTGTTGCCATTAACGTCAGGTGATGAACCATTGAAAACGACTCGGATTTTATCCTTTACAAGAGGGTTTTTCCACACGGGATGATGATTTAAGAAAACCGTTTCAATTGGGGGGTGTAATTCGTCATCAGATTTGTTAACAACTTCCATATGATCTAAGCTTTCATACTCATCCATAAAATCAGTATACTGCTGTTTAACGAGAGGTTCTTTCTTGAATTTGCTCTCGATAGCAAAGAGAGCTTTTCGAGCTTTGGGTTGAGAGTTAATAAGTTTAGGGGGATTATGTAATCTTGGCATCTGAACAATGAACCGACCATCAGAAGAACGAGTGGTGGTGTTCAGAAAAAGTTGCTCACAGAATTCGTTTTCTGAAGAGGTCACGTTACGAGAATCAACGCTTTCGAGCCTCCAGAACTGTTCCAAGTCAGTATTAGCGAAATAACATTGCGATACGGGTTGGGGAGAATAATGAGGAAGTTGACCGGTGACGATCCATCCAAAATTAGTGTCTCTGGCAACCACGTTTGAGGATAACTTGCGAACCTGTTTACGAAGGCAATTCCAGAAAACATTGGCACTAAAGAGTATGTCAATGGGGTTTTGTACATTGAATAGAGGATCGGCTAGCCTTAAATGCGAGGGAATGTTTAAACCTGAAATGTCCACAGAGTGACTTGGAGTATCTTCTCCTATGCTATTGAGAATGAGACAATTCAGTTTGAGAAAGTTGTTTTTGTGACAAATGTCTCTTATGGTTAGCTCTGAAAACTGTAAAGCTTGCGATTTTGAGCTGTTAATGCCCGATACGTTAATAGAAGTGGGATTTACAGGTAGGCCTAGTTTTCTAATCAAAGAATTAGACACAAAATCATGAGTTGCCGCTGAATCAAGAAGACCGCGTGCACGGACCCAGTTGCCAAAGTTATCCTGAACTTCGATTTGGACAGTGGACAATAGTACTTGGGCACTACGTATGGACTTGGCATTTTGAATGTAAGATGAAGCATTGGAACTGTTAGCATTGTCACTTTTCTGAGAAGTAAATGCGGTCGATGACCTTTCTTGATCATGACGATGTAGTAAAGTGTGATGAGCTTTTTCACAATGGAAGCAAAGTCTGGTGGACTTGCAATTTGAAGCAGAATGCGTGGGTGCTGAGCAGTTGAAGCAATGTTTATTCTGGGAAACTAATTTTCTTCTGTCGTCGACTGACAGTTCTTTAAAAGATTTACATAAATATAAGGCGTGGGAATCTTTACAAAGTATGCACGTTAACGGTTCATTTAAACTCTTGCGGGGTTCGCTTTGAGTGTTTAAAACGAGAGAACTAGCAATACGGCGTTCACTAGACCTTGTTGGGTAACCAGTGGCGTTTGACTTGAGTTAAGATGAGCTGGACCCAGGTTTTTGGGTACTAGACGCTAAGCGTTCGCTTTTAGGTTTAAGAGACATTGATTCTAATTTAGAACTAGGGGATGAGGGTTCACTTTGATTAGCTAAAGCAGTTAAGAGTTGGCATCTAGCATTTATGAAAGTGACTAAATGCTCGTAAGAGTAATCGTCTTCTCTGGAATGTTCAATCTCCCAAGCTTTGAGGGTAGCAACATCGACTTTAGAAACCACTAAATGTATTAGGAAAGTGTCCCAGTGATCAGTGGGTTGATCTTATTGGGATTGAGCTTTAACGTGAAGTTTTGTTGTATCAATGAGAGTACGCAAACTAGTGACGTCATTGTGCTGTGACGCAGGTAAGTTAAATAGAGCCTTCATATGGCGTTGAATACGTAACCGTGAATTACCGTATCTTTCTTTCAACAAGTTAAAGGCAATGGGGTAGGTTTCGGCACTTAATGGGAGTAATCGTCTTCTCTGGAAAGTTCAATCTCCCAAGTTTGAGGGTAGCTCAAAGCTACCCTCAAAGCTTTCTCCTGGAGAAAGAGGATGGAGCAATAGGACGAGAGTCCAACAGAAGTTATAATTTTAACTTTAAGTATACTCAAAGGCCACTGCAAATCCGCTCTCCGATACTGCAGAGCTTGACCTCGGAGGATAGATCTCAAATAATGAAACTTGTAGACGACTTGAATGTCTTCATTGTCATGAACAAGAGAACAAAATAGTTCATACAAAGAATCCCAAGTAGATTCGCCTCCAGAGAAGTGGGGGTAAATCAATCTTAAGTAGAATTGGTTTGGGCTTGTGAGTACCATCGCGAGAAGAGGTTTGTTGTTCGTGAAGGGAACCAAGAACTGATCCATCTTTGTTCTGTTCTTCTTCGAGTTGGCGTATTATTTTAAAAGCAGAACATATACCTTCGTAATATTGATTTTCTACTTCGACTCGATCTTCAGTTTGATTGAGCATACAAGTTTCGATTTCAGTTTGGATGTTACCATAATTTTCATATGAACGTTCAAATCCTTTACACGATGTTTTAACAAATCTAATTGAGCTTCTGAGGGATCTAGCTCTTTGATGTATTTTCTGAATCGGGTAATTTGCCCTTTATAGGATGCTCGTTTAGAAGTAAGTTTTTCATCCTTATCCTTTTCTGTAGGAGCAATGACAAAATAGGTAAATTAAAGTATAACTTACGAAACTGTGGAACCTTGGAAATGCTGTCAGGCTGGCAGCAGCAAATAAGTTGAAAGAAAGGGACTCACCAAGAGAAAGAGGAGCGGCCTCTTTCCACTTCACAGGCTTTGCACGGTGTAGTTATAGCTGAAAAATTCAAAGAAGATATTAATGATTTGCAAAATATTGTCAAATAACCCTTGACAAATAGAAAATGTCATAAATGGACTCTCCCGGGTTTCTGGAACCAAATTTTGGGTAGATTATTAGCTTGGGAATAACCTAACCCCCAAGGGAAGATGATAAAGAAAAAGAAGTGGGTTTCGGACTGGAGAAAGAGGATGGAGTAATAGGACGAGAGTCCAACAGAAGTTATAATTTTAACTTTAAGTATACTCAAAGGCAGCTGCCACTGCAAATCCGCTCTCCGATACCTTAAGTGGGTAGGGACCTGGGCAAGGCTAACGGGAAACGCAGCTGGAACTTGGGTTATTTGCAAGAAAGTTACTTTAGTGTATTCCCTCTCAAGCATACATATGACTAATACGGGGAAGGGTGGTGGTCTTGCAAGACAAAGAGTAACGGATTTATTGTGTATCTGTTCAAAGGAGTTTGTTTCTAAACAGGTAATTTGAAGAGTGCAGATAATTTGAATCAGCTTTGATATTTTAGTTTTTGAAATTGTAGAATTTCTAAAGAGCGACCAAATGCTTCCAAGAAGGATAGGGATAAAGCTATTATACCTTTGGGAATAATTTTGGTAAGTGTACCAATAGTTACATTTAGAAATGGCTAAGCTTTTACCCAGAAAGGCGCCGACTAAAAGTTTAGACAATGAGAAACACTTATATTTTGAAAAACCAACCATAAGTGTTAGGGAGAATCTCCACAAGCAGGAAGCTGGCGTAGCGAGCTATGCTTGCCTTACTGGCCAGTTAGAATTAGCTATTAAATCTAAGAGAGACTTTACTAAGTTACCAACTAAGAGTTCTTGCTCAAATGCAACAAGTGGTGAAAACCCTATCAAGGAAGACAGGATCTTGCCTAACCGTTATGTTAGTGAAATGATAAAGCGAAAAACAAATCTTTAATTTATTTAACAAGGTAAAAGGAAGTAGTTTTTGTAACATATATATAATTTTGAATTTTTATAAACAATTGGGGTCGCAGACCTCCGAAAACATCTAAAGCTTGCGCCAGGCAATTGATAACTCTTTTGGTTTTAAACCTTTTATATGCTTTAAAATCTTCGTAAGATTTTGAAATGGCTAAGATAAATAAATTGAAAATTTAAAGATAACTGACGTAATTAAAGTTAAACAATCAATCAAGTACAAGGTGTGTACTTTAAGGATTTCTAGATAAGTATCTTAGAAATAATAACAACTTCGAAAGCAACAACTACAAAAAACAGGAAGAAATGAAATAAAAGTTTCTATAACTTCTTATATTGATACAGAAATACGCTTAATGATTATACATAGGAGATTATACAAATAGGGCAGGTCACTTATTGTGAAACCTGAAGAGAACAATCGAAAGGAAGTTTCTAAAACTCCTATGTTTAAGTAAGGATCACGAGAAAAATGGGGCAAGTTTCCCTTTCGTGAAACCTAGAGATAACTCACTTTTGAGTAGAAAGAATTGGATTCCCTCATTAAAAGGGAGAAACATTATAATTTAAGGCGTGTACTAGACACGAAGTTTTACAGACATTAATTCATTGTAAGTGGAACAAGTAAGGGAGGGCACTTATCGAGAGTGACACCTCATTGAAAAAAGACCTAAAGTAACAATTTTATTATTTTGGTTTGTTAGTAAAGGGTTTGGGAAAGATCAAATGGGATTGTGGAAAAGTGTTCATGGCCGTATTTATTGTACTCGGACGAGCCCGACGCGGAAGAAAAGTCGAACAGGCACTGATTTCACTATAGTCAGTTGATATAGTTGAAAAGTTCACTGTAGTAGCACAAAAAGTTGATGGCAAAGAAAGTTATTGCAATGGTGGAAAATAACTAGTTACACTAGATCTGCGAGAGTCTATTGCTTGAGAAACTTGTAAGTTATAGTTGAATGCACAAGAAGAATCCCAACGGAGGAAGAAAAATTAGATATTGATTAGCAGTTCATAAGGAAGATTCCTTAGTTTGAAAAAGTATTCCCATATGTGAGTGGAAAGTACATGACAGTATAACTGGTAGATAGAGTGTAGGTTCTGGAAGGTTCCAGAGTAATGATGAGTTGTTTGAATTGGGTAGAGAATCCCTCGGCGGAAAACTAGATTATATAGACAGTGGGTATTTTGGAAATATCCCTCGATATGAGATAGCATCTCAGAAAATCTTTCATATTGAAAGTTAGACTTGATAGTTTGAGTTTTATCAAGAAGATCTCTTGAAAGCAGTTATTATCACATAGCATAAACCAATGCTGGCAGGACGAATGGTCAAACTCAACGTCTGGAACTAGTGCCCAGGAGATCAACCCAACGGTGAAAATACAAGGATTTGACCTTCCTGGAAAATTATGGTTTCGCCTCAATAGACTGAGAACCAGGTACGGCCGCTGCAATTACCTATGCCATAAGTGGGGTTGGATAGATTCCCCATTGTGTCAATGCAATGAGGAGGAACAGACCATGGACCATATCATCCAGCACTGCCCTCTACATGCCTACTCCGGGAGCCCTAGTGATCTGTTTCATCTTCGAGAATGTACTGTGGAATGGCTCCAAAACTTGAACTTGGATTTGTGATTTGTTTTTATGTAATTCACCATACGATTAAATAAATAAATCACATAGCAACATTCACTGTCTAAAAAATCCAAATAAAAGCATTGAGCCTTTTAAAAGCGATGAGAATGAGGTTAAAACATGAAGTCGGTACATATCTTCGCTTCATGAAGAAGGCGATGTTGCTGTTGACGGTTGATACTAAAATTCGAACATGGCGTCGAATTTAAAGTTTGCCTCTTGAGTTGAGGAGGCGAGCTTTAGTTAAGCTCTAACTGACTGGATGACATCTGATGTACAAGTGAGGTCCGCTCAACGGAGCGTGGAGGGACCAGGGAAGGGGAAAAGAGTGGGGTAGGAGACAAAAGGAATACATATAAGAATAGCCAACTTAACAGTTATAAAAAACTTTTTGATGAAATGGTCTTCAAAGAGTTGATAGTAGGAGTCACTAGCGCAGCCTGGAGGGTGAAAAAGTAGACGAAGTTCTCTTGATCACGGATATGATAGCTGGCGATGGCGACGAGATCTGGTGGCTAGATTGATAAGGAAGTCCTCTTGTACAGGGAAGAATTGAGGAACTTCAGAGATTCGCTGCTAGATGACGCTAGGTGGGTCATGGAAGATATATATCTAGAACAGACTTACAGGTAATATGAGAGACATATACCAACAAAGAGAAATCAGGAGATCACTGTTGGTGTTTGAAAAAAAAGGACGGGATGAACTAAAGCAAAGAGCAGCAAAAGCTTACTCTATCTTACCGGTATTCAAAAGAATACACAAATGGTATGGCCCCCTGAGAGGTTGAGTGCAGGTCTTTCTAGTTGCGACCCGTGGGCGACCTGCCCGCCTTAATGACGATGAAGTGATGATGAAGATATCACATACACCCAGCCAACGAGCCATGGGAATTAACCCCAGGATTATAAAATCTTGATGGCCCGCCGGGAATCGAACCCGGGACAATTCGGGTCAAAGCCTGGCGCACTAACCATTTAGCCAAAGAGCCATTCACTCCAGTAAATATATGGGATATTTTATTTCTCGCGAAATGGCACACTCTAAAAAGAGTTTGTCTTATTCAACCCAATGAATGATAATGATCGTATGGCCCCCTGAGAGGTTGAGTGCAGATCTTTCTAGTTGTGGCCCGTGGGCGACCTGCCCACCTTAATGACGATGAAGTGATGATGAAGACGTCACATACACCCAGCCAACGAGCCATGGGAATTAATCCCAGGATATTAAAAGCTTGATGGCCCGTCGGGAATCGAACCCAGGACAATTCGGGTCAAAGCCTGGCGCAATAACCATTTAGCCAAGGAGCCATTCACTCCGGTAAATATATGGGATATTTTATTTCTCGCGAAATGGCACATTCTATGAAGAGTTTGTCTTATTCAACCCAATGAATGATAATGATCGTATGCCCCCCTGAGAGGTTGAGTGCAGGTCTTTCTAGTTGTGACCCGTGGGCGACCTTCCCGCCTTAATGACGATGAACTGATGATGAAGGCATCACATACGCCCAGCCAACGAGCCATGGGAATTAACCCCAGGATAATAAAATCTTGATGGCCCGGCCGGGAATCGAACCCAGGACAATTCGGGTGAAGCCTGGTGGACTAACCATTTAGCCAAAGAGCCATTCACTCCAGTAATTATATGGGATATTTTATTTCTCGCGAAATGGCACACTCTATGAAGAGTTTGTCTTATTCAACCCAATGAATGATAATGATCGTATGGCCCCCTGAGAGGTTGAGTGCAGGTCTTTCTAGTTGTGACCCGTGGGCGACCTGCCCACCTTAATGACGATGAAGTGATGATGAAGACATCACATACTCCCAGCCAACGAGCCATGGGAATTAACCCCAGGATAATAAAATCATGATGGCCCGGCCGGGAATCGAACCTGGGACAATTCGGGTCAAAGCCTAGCGCACTAACCATTTAGCCAAGGAGCCATTCACTCCAGTAAATATATGGGATATTTTATTTCTCGCGTAATGGCACATACTATGAAGAGTTTGTCTTATTTAATCCAATGAATGATAATGATCGTATGGCCCCCTGAGAGTTTGAGGGCAGGTCTTTCTAGTTGCGACCCGTGGGCGACCTGCCCGCCTTAATGACGATGAAGTGATGATGAAGACATCACATACTCCCAGCCAACGAGCCATGGGAATTAACCCCAGGAAAATAAAATCATGATGGCCCGGCCGGGAATCGAACCTGGGACAATTCGGGTCAAAGCCTAGCGCACTAACCATTTAGCCAAGGAGCCATTCACTCAATTAAATATATGGGATATTTTATTTCTCGCGAAATGGCACATTCTATGAAGAGAGTGTCTTATTCAACCCAATGAATGATAATGATCGTACGGCCTCCTGAAAGGTTGAGTGCAGGTCTTTCTGGTTGCGACCCGTGGGCGACCTGCCCGCCTTAATGACGATGAAGTGATGAAGAAATCACATACTCACAGCCAACGAGCCATGGGAATTAACCCCAGGATAATAAAATCTTGATGGTCCGACCGGGAATCGAACCCGGGACAATTCGGGTCAAAGCCTAGCGCAATAACCATTTATCCAAGGAGCCATTCACTCCCGTAAATATATGGGATATTTTATTTCTCGTGAAATGGCACATTCTATGAAGAGTTTGTCTTATTCAACCCAAAGAATGATAATGATCGTATGGGCCCCTGAGAGGTTGAGTGCAGGTCTTTCTAGTTGCGACCCGTGGGCGACCTGCCCGCCTTAATGACGATGAAGTGATGATGAAGACGTCACACACTCCCAGCCAACGAGCCATGGGAAATAACCCCAGGATAATTGAATCTTGATGGCCCCGCCGGGAATTGAACCCGGGACAATTCGGGTCAAAGCCTAGCGTACTAACCATTTAGCCAAGGAGCCATTCACTCCAGTAAATATATGGGATATTTTATTTCTCGCGAAATGGCACATTCTATGAAGAGTTTGTCTTATTCAACCCAATGAATGATAATGATCGTATGGCCCCTTGAGAGGTTGAGTGCAGGTCTTTCTAGTTGCGACCCGTGGGCGACCTGCCCGCCTTAAGGCTGTGCGGTCAAAAATTGAAATTTTATTTTTATTTTTATTTTTACTCTTAATCTCTAATGTAGGTCTTTGTGAGATATTATATGCGTTTTGAAGAAAATAACGACGGCTCGTTTGCTGAGGACATGGCTTCAAAGTGGCTATCTTGAGCGTTAAAGGTACAATCTCCACGACGAAACTAATAATCGGAAGACACCGAAATTTATGTACAACAACCCCTGTAGTAGTACCTGCAATAGGAACAATTCTTATTACGAAATTCAAATTTTGTATTAACCTCTTCAGATTTGAATACCATTTTTAGTGAGAAAAAATTGTTATATTAACTTCAAAGTTTTATTAATTTGATGTGGCTCTTATTCTGAGCAGTAGAAAAGTTCGATAAAGAAATTTGGTTCAGCGATATACCCGTGGTGATTGTACCTTTCAGACTCTACAAAACGCAGGTTGAATCAGTCACACACACATACACACACGCGCGCACACACACAGCGGTAAGACAAGGTCTTGGGCAAGAGCGCGCTCGGGCACCTGCCTTATCCTCTCCTTCAACACCTTTGCTATCGCAGCTTCCGCCTCCCTCCCGCCCTGACTCATCATGCCAGTCCACACGACCACAGACTAGAGCAGAGTTTACCAACCTTTTGAAGTTCACGGCACCCTTGGGAATAACATTAAACACTAGGGGCACCCTTCCTTGAATAAAAAAAAAATTATGTTTCATATGTAAATTTATTGAAATATTTTATAATAAGTAACGTACACCATAACATAATACAGTCTACTTTACTACAGTCAGTGAGTAAAAATACATCAAAATTTTGTTCGATAAATCGTTAATATGAAACTTGTGATTGATGCTTAGAGCACAGGTACGTGATATCGGGCCTTGCAGTTGACAATGAAACACGCAAATCATCCTCAAGGTTATTCAGTCTATTTCTTGCTTTGGATTTTATTGTCACCAGAGCAGAGAAGGCTTGCTCGCATAGATAGGATTTTGGAAAGGGCGAAAGTGTGTTAATTGCTTTCTTTATTAGGTTAGGATACTACTCTCTCCGCTGAAGCCCAAAAGTAGCCACCGACGCCTCACTCTTGGTGGACTTACTTTTGAGTGTGGAATCGGCACAAAGATGAATAAATTCATCTCGTTCGCAAACAGTGAAATCTATTTCCTCGCACTATCTATGAAATCAAATGGTGAGACAACCCAGTTGACATTCATAGTGGAAATAGATGGAAAGTATGTATCTATTGCTTCTTGCAATCTTGATAAGTGATCACAAATGCGGTCTTTCAGCTTACCCAGATCGTTATCTACTGCCAGATGAAGAAAGTTTGAGAGATCTCCTTTCTGAACTGCAGACGTCCAAGAACTAAGTTTTCTTTTAAAATCTTTCATTTTATTGGTTGAGGAAATTATTGTTTCCTGTCTACCCTGCATTGAAACATTCAGTTAATTCAGTTTATGAAAAATATCTGCCAGATACGACAGTTCCAAGCACCAAGAATCAGTTAGTAACAGCTCATAAAATGTATCTTGATTTTCATCTTTAAAAAGAGTTTTCACCTGTTCTCTAAGTTCAAGAAACTGCTTCAATACACGACCCCGCGACAACTACCTTACTCTGTATGAAGTAACAAAGAGGTATGAGGTGCATCCGTTGCGAGACATAACTGTTAAAAAATCCTGCACATTAAAGGTCGAGACTTGATGTAGTTCACCATTTTCACAACTTCGTTAAACACTGCAGCAAAATCTTGAGCAATTGCAGTAAAAACCTTTAAATTTCCCAGACATAGATTGTGCACCATCTGTACATATACCACAACAGTCTTTCCATGCCGGCCGAAGTCGTCGGATTTTTAAGAGAGTTAAAAATCCCTCAGTATGCCTTCCTTCGGAGGGGAAGTAGATCCGGCGGTCCCATGTCATAGATTTATGGCATGTTAAAGAACCTTCCACTAATTACACCTGTGTGAAGCTAAATTATATATAGGTTAAACATTTGACTAGCGTTCTTAGGTTCCTACGTTCGTCGTCAAGAGCCGACTGCGGTGGCGTCTGGTAGCTAAGTTCTGAACTAGTAGTCATTGACGGTGGCGTTTGGCAGCAAAAGTCGGAACTATTTGAAAAATTCAAAAGACTGCAGTCCTTACTTGAATTAAAAACAGATAACACGCACTAATACAGTCATCACAATTAACACCGGTTATCAGACAGATTCTACACACACCAAAGTACACGGGGCTACATGACCGCGTTGTCGCAGCCCCTAAACTTAAGAACTAACCAACCAGTCTTTCCATGAAAGATCTTGGTCATTGAGAAAGGAATTAATAGAAACAAAAATATCATGTCCTGAGGTTGTAGTCTCCAGCGGTCTACAGAACAAAAACGCCTCATTAATATCTTTATCATCAATATATCTGGTAAAACCAAGGAGTTGCAGTTTGTCACCACTATCGATACTCTCATCTACTTGCAAAGCAAATGCTCTATCAGTTTTTATTTTCCCCACATCTTGTTCGTTGATATTGCAAACATTTCAGATATCCTGCGACTGATTGTGTTGTTGGAAAGAGGAAATTTCGAAATTTGATTACTGCTCCTTCACCAAGTATTGTTGAAACTATAATTTTCCATGCAGGACCTATGATTTCCTCTCCAAGAGTATGAGGTGTGTGTGTGAGATTTTTTTTCCTATCAGTTCTGCTACTTTAAACGAGGCTTCAAGAGCAGTATCACTTATGGTCATTCTCTTTACCATTCGCACAGCTGTTTTTTTCTCCCCTTCTAGTACACGTGAAAAATACATCACACTCTTCCCAGACCCACTAGGATGCTTAATTGTGAGATGCCACTTCAGTTTGCTAGGTACCATGGCCTCGTGTTTCGCCACAAACTAAACACACAGGGATAGGGTTTTCCTCGTTCTTATTCCACGTAAATCCATACACTACGTAACTGTCCTGGTATGTTCTTTTCTTTCGTCTGTCTTCTTTATGTTGAATTCGACGGTTCGGGAGTAGGAGCCGACTGCTCACTTTCACTCTCCAGGCGTTTACGTTTAACAATGAACTTGTCCATAGCTAAACACTGCTACTGTAATCAACGCCAAGAAAATATGTTAAAGTGGCGTAGGAACGGGTACACTTTGATATATTTATATATATGTAAGTGACTGATGTGAAACAGCTTTTGTCAAAGCATTTCGGCCCTGAGTGGCACAACAGAGAGGATCTAGGCTTCTACCGAGACTTGCTACTATGTGGCGAAGACATAGCTCGACAAAATGTATCTGAAGTAGTAGAAGAAGAAGAAGAGGAAGACCCCATGGAATGACGTTGCTGTGCAGTCCAATGGACTCTATTTCGCCTAGTTTGAAAAGCTGTGAGCATATTGTGAATGGAAATTTAAGGTTGAAAGGTTACTTTTATTGTATACTGGGTAGTTTCTTAGAGAACTTTAAAATATAGCAATAATTTCACTTTCACATAGAAACCATAATTACTGACTTAATGAAACTAATCCAAAACTACTTAAGTCCTAGATCCTGTATCAAAACTGCTTAAGTGCAATATATTTTCTATTATTACGTAAAAACTGCTTTTACTGTATTTTTAAAACATACATAAAATGAAAACTAATCGTATTTTGTAACTATTATACAAACTGTTTCTATTTAAACGCGCACGGATAACTCAAGACAGTTTTTTGCCCTTTCTCACAAATTTCATGAAATTGACTTAGGTAGTTCTGGAATTGGACGACTCACATACATATCTTTATAACCTCTGTTATTTATTTTATTTGTTATTTAATTTCCAATGAATTTGTTATTATTAAGTCCCTTTTTTTGTTAAATTTTATTCTTTGTTTTCTTACTGTCAATACTTTATATTGTTATACAGTCAGTATAAAATGGTGTACTTCGTACCTGTATCAGATTATTACTAAAAAAAGATGTTTCAATATAGAACAATATGATATGTAAATGATTTTTCAAAATCTGAAATAATAAAATTTATTTTCATGGGAATATTTGCTCATAATAAAATATGTGTGTGTTTCGTTTACAGAATGTTAAAAATTATTTATGAGTTACTTTATAAAATTCTGTAAGTTATATTCGCAGAATAAATCATGTTTAAGATCAATAGAACTTTATAGGCCAGGCGACAGGTCGAAAAAGAAAAGCCTCAATAAGGAAATAATTAGTGGAAAGCTGGAAATTGCTTTAATCGCTTTATTTTGACCCAGATATTACTCTCCCAAGTTTTCCCCCTCAAGCGAAGTCGGCGTTGGCCCTTCTGGCCCTAAGAAGGTACCATTTTTCCTTTTTTTTTTTTTTTTTTTGCTAATATCTCCCAAACCATCAACTTTATCAACAAAATGCCTATTATGAAAATAATCTAGAGTACATTTTCTACAAAAATGCTCTCTACCTTTTGTCTCTAATGTGAACTGTTACGATGCTACGACCATTCAAATTGGAGCCCTTTTAGATTCTTGCGGAAAAGCTATGGAAATGATATGCCATATCAAAGTTTCTACATATTATAAAATATTTGTCAGCATTCCAGGTGCACAAGCTGTTAACTTGTTACAAGTATAACAGATTTTCAATGTAAACAGCTGTGGCCTCAATTTCTCCGTCATCGCTTTCATCGTCTGTATCGGTACTTTTGTCCGACGTCACAGGGCGCTCAAGATTAACATCGATGTCTCCGTCACAATCATCCATATCATCTTCCTCGGCAGCATTTGTACATGACCGTCCCATACAATTCATGCAGATTCTGGAGCATCGGAGGCCCGTTTTCCTGCAACCACAAGCTGCGTTACATCCTTCCGAACATTTGCTGGACACTGTGTTTAGAAGCGTTTGTGGCACCGGATCTCTCGTAGGTATGGGAGCCAAACCATACTGAGAATTTTTCCAGCCCCAATCCAGTGGATTTGTATCATTTCCATACCATGTTTGGATTTGATGATATGTTCTTAAAGAGTGATCACGTGCCGCTGATTCGGTGGGAGGTAAGCTTGCGAGATTAAATCGATGTTTGCTTAGAGATTTTTCAAACAGTTGGAACCGCAGCTCATTCAGGGTATTTCCCGTGGTTTTGTTGTCATAAAGCCCAGCCAAAACCAACTGGCCCGCTTTGTCAATTTCATCGGGGTTTGCGTTCACGTCTCGGAAAACCCTAACAGCTGTCTGCAGTTCCTCATTACTCTTCAGCAGTGTTACGAATTTCATTTTGCACTGCCTGTGAAACGAAGACGTTATATCGCACCCACTAAACGCATGCAAAAAGAGGAAGTTTTCTTGCACACATGTTGGGAGATTGAAACTTGTTGTGCAAAATAGTTGTTGTTTGGTTGAATCTTGGCCGGGTTTCATAAAATACATTTTCGTGGAGGGTGGCACACAAGCCGCCAAGATGACCAGGATATCTATATCTTCAGCCACTATAATGACTGAATTGTCGGGCCGAGATAACTCGAATGGGGTGGTAACGATCAGCACATCGGCATGTGGAGCTTGTCTGGTTTCGATTCCTTCGCTTTCGAATTTGACGCGCAACAAGTCGATCAACCTTCGTTTGTTTGTGACATTAGACAAAAAGTTTGCTTGTGGCATAGGTGCCGTCATGGACTCATAAAAAAAAAAAAATAGCAGCTTCATGCTTGTGCGATCGTCGAAGACGTTCAACGGACTTGGTACTGCGAGCTGCTGGGTCGTCAGGATACCCAACGAAAATAATGACACTGTTTTTAAAGTATCTTTTAACGTAACTCGCATATTTGGCACTAATGTCGACAAAAGTATCGGTTTGATACCAAATTACACGGTGCAGAAGATATCCTCCGTCGAGAACATGATGTAGGTCCTCAAATATGGGCTCATCGGTAACAGGATCGAATAATTTATAGAACACAGACTTTTGCGTCTACGCATTCCCGCTTTATCAAAGATCGCAACCGGATACGGAGCTAGTTCAAACTGGAAATATTGTTTCAATTCTGCATCGGATTTCTTTGCAAGGCAAATGCATTGGAAAAGCACAAGAGGATCACCAGGAATATCCGTGTTGCGGATTTTTAGCCTATTTTCAATTTTGAAAAAAATAGGCTTATGAAATCACCTTTTGTCCGTGTGTGTGTGTGCGTGTGTGTGTGTCTAAACGACTGGAGCGATTTCAATGAAACTCGGTAAGTTCATGGCGCTATTCCCGGCGACCTCGACCGTGCCCTTCAAATTTTGTTACGTCTCACCAATCCAACATGGCGGCTGTGCGAAATATTTCACTAGCATTCGATATCTCCGAAACTATTACCGATATCGCCCTGAAATTGTGTACGGTGATAAAGGGCACTACTAGAAGTTCTCCTATGAGACTTTCAAAAACCTGGTGACTACAAAACCAACATGGCGGCCAAGCGAAGTTGAGACTTTTAAATAGACTTTTCTCGCGATTTAACTACCCAAACGTAATGAAACTGGGTACAGCAATTGTTTATACACATTGTAAAGCACTGGAGTCTAATTTAGTTCAATTGTTTACATAACCTCAAAATGGCGGCTGTGCGAAATATTTCACTGACATTCTATATCTTCGAAACTATTACAGATATCACCCTGAAATCTTGTACGGTGATAAAGAGTACTGATACAAGTTTACCTATGTATATTTCATAAACCTGTAAAGTACAAAACGAACATGGCGAACAAGCGAATTTGAAATATTTTAATAGACTTTTCTCGTGATTTAACTCTCTGAGCGCAGTGAAATGTGGTACAGTAAATGATTTTGCAGATTGTAATGCACTGCCATCTAATTTAATTCAATTGTTTACATAACCTCAAGATGGCGGCTGTGCGAAATTTTAAAATTATGTTTTTATTTCTTGTGTCGTTATCATGCGATTGAAGTGAAAGTTTGAATAATGAACCTAGGCAATAATTGTCCTTGAATGGTACATAACTCTATGGCCTATACATATAACAATCCTAAACGGCGAACTTCCGAAATATTTAGACGGTTCTCAATATCTATGAATCTTTTACAGCAAACAAACAGATTTTTTTTATGTTCATAGAGACTATGAACATATGTTCACCTATAGGACTTTGAGTAACCTGGTGAGCACAAATCCAACATGGCGGCGACGCGAAGTATAAATATTTAAATGGACGTTTCTCGCGAATTAACTATCCGAGTGCCGTGAAACGTTTCACGTTAAATGCTTATTCAAATGTAGATCCACTGGCATCTAATTTATTTCAATTGTTTGCATAATCACAAGATGGCTGCTGTGCGTAATTTTAAAATCTCGTTTTTACTTCTTGAGTTCTAATCATGCGATTGAAGTTTGAATACCACACGACCACAATAATCTTAATGTAATAGTACAAAAATAAAAATCCAACCTGGCGACCATCTGAAATATTTAGACGGTTCTCAATATCTATGAATCTGTTACAGCAATTAAACTGATTTTTTTATGTTGATAGAGGCAATTAACATGAGCAGGATATATGAAAATAGGCTGTATAGTTCTTCACGGAACTACTTGTTATTTTCGAATTTACCGCGCGGAGAGGCATCACGCCATTTTTTTCTAAGGAACTTCACATCGTGAAAATTGTTGCCGGTTATGCCTTTTTGTGCTGCTATTCCAATTTCATAGGTCATATGACAAGTGATTTGTCCATCCCCGACAACTCCTGTGCTTAACGAAACAACGTGTTGTCCACGAGGAAAGGGCTCTTGAGTTGATAACCATCCAACAAATTTTCTCAAGTCCGCATCATCCCGCGAGATCCGCGCACACCGAGCATCCACATGCTGTTCTGTAGTCGAAAACTCAATATTGCAAAATGATACTAATGGTAGGTATTTTTCCACAGCTGTTTACATTGAAAATCTGTTATACTTGTAACAAGTTAACAGCTTGTGCATCTGGAATGCTGACAAATATTAAAACATGTAGAAACGTTGATATGGCATATGATTTCCATAGCTTTTCCGTATGAATCAAAAAGGGCTCATCTTTGAATGGTCGTAGCATCGTAACGGTTCACATTAGAGACAAACGGTAGGGAACATTTTTGTAGGAAATTTACTCTAGATTATTTTTTATAAGAGGTATTTTGTTGATAAAGTTGAAGATTTGGGAGATATTTGCAAAAAATTGAAAAATGGTACCTTCTTAGGGCCAGAAGGGCCAACGCCGACTTCGCTCGAGGGAGAAACTTGGGAGAGTAATATCTGGGTCCAAATAAAGCGATTAAAGCAATTTCCAGCTTTCCACTAATTATTTACTTATTGAACTACCTGTCGCCAGGCCTATTATGCGAGTTGCAATCTTCAATATATATCAAAATAATATATATATTACAATTTGCCTTACGCCGCACCGACACAGATACTGTAGGTCTTATGGCGACGATGGGATAGGAAAGACTAGCAGTGGGAAGGAAGCGGCTGTGGCCTTTATTAAGGTACAGCGCCCATTTGCCTGGTGTGAAAATGAGAAACCAGGGACAACCATCTCCAGGGCTACCGACAGGGGGGTTCGAACCCACTATTTCCGGAATGAAACCTCACAGCTGCACAACCCTAACCACAACCTCACTCCGTGAATCATATCATACTATATCAAAATATAA
The DNA here is from genome assembly GCA_946902985.2 of Meconema thalassinum. NCBI lineage: Eukaryota > Metazoa > Arthropoda > Insecta > Orthoptera > Tettigoniidae > Meconema > Meconema thalassinum. The sequence goes on from OX336388.2 coordinate 1,206,134,420, forward strand.
TCATAATAGGCCTATATCATAATATATTCTTTTTTATTGGGCTGGACGGAGGGAGAATACCTACTGTCGACCAAAGTATTATGTGCACTCGAGTTTGAAGGGTGTTTGTGAAGTAACCAATAGACCTACATAAAATCCAATACCATCATCATTTTCGCCGTTCTATTTTACGTTAGTTCATGTAGGTTTGGAATTTTTAATTTATATTTTAATATTTTTTTTATCGCAGTTGGAACACAAAATGTGCCCATTTTGAAGCGTGATTCAACCATGCGTCACATTTAAGAATTATTATCTCAAAACCCCGTCATCAGATCAAATGCAAATTTTAACACAATATACATTGGAATGTTGTATAACTGGTTTATTAATTTCAAAATTTTGTGTGTCCAAGAAACAAAGTTGTTATCATTTTTGTAAGGTACCTTTTTCTCGGTTCGGGGTGGTTGGAAAATATCGCTCTTGGTCGCGTTGTAATCCTTATACATCAAGAAGTTATGCTGTATGACTGTGAAATACGTAAATTAATTCACTTATTTTATATCGGTTTGTATTTGTTCGTGGAAATAAGGCATGATTCACCTGCCAGCCGCTCCGGGGTAGGCTGTACAGCGTTGCTGAGATGGAGCCCATCACTGCCGAGCGAGGCGAGGTCGTATTTCCCCGTTCAAATATAAACCGATATAAAATAAGTGAATTAATTTACGTATTTTAAAGTCGTTCAACATAACTTTTTGATGTATAAGGAATATAACGCGACCAAGAACTACATATTCCAACCACCCCAAGCCGAGAAAACGTTACCTTAGACAATAGATAACAACATTGTTTCTTGGACACGAAAAATGTTGAAATTAATAAACCAGTTATACAACATTCCAATGTATATTGTGTTAAAATTTGGATTCGATACAATGAAGGGTTTGTGAGATAATAATTCTTAAATGTGACGCATGGTTGAAACACGCTTAAAAACGGGCACTTTTTGTGTTCCAACTGCGATAAAAAATATTAAAATATAAACTAAAAATTCCAAACCTACATGGACTCACGTAAAATAGAACGACGAAAATAATGATGTTATTGGATTTTATGTATGTCTATTGGTTACGTCACAAACAACCTTCAAACTCGAGTACACATAATACTTTGGTCGACAGTAGTCCACAAATTGGCAATACGGCACGGAAAGCAAGTCTGGTTTGTTTTTCAGATGCAAAGCAACGCTATCAGTGTGAGAGAGAGAGAGAGAGAGAGAGAAGACATTGAGTGACGAGGAGAAGCGGGGGGAGTAGGGGCGGAAGGAGGTGATAATTGAAGGGTAGACACGTCACTAACACAAATGCAGCGGCTGCTATCGGTGATACAGTAGTGCTGCCATCTCTTGCCATGCGATTGACGGCGGTGGAGACCGCACAGCCTTAATGACGATGGAGTGATGATGAAGACATCACATACACTCAGCCAACGAGCCATGGGAATTAACACCAGGATAATAAAATCTTGATGGCCCGGCCGGGAATCGATCCCAGGACAATTCGGGTCAAAGCTTAGCTCAATAACCATTTATCAAAGGAGCCATTCACTCCAGTAAATTTATGGGATATAATCTTAATTTGAACCTACTTTCATTTTGTGAAATATGTACGGCTGAACGATTACAATGAAACTTGGTGAGGTCGTAGTACTATCTCGTCCAACCACAACTGTGCGTTTCAAATTTTAATAGAAGTTAATATAAGCCGAAGCTGGCACGGGCTAATGCACAAGATGGCCGCCACACGCAACCGCACTCTTTAATGGCGGGCTTTTCAAATCATTATTGATTTGTTATTAACTATACATTACTTATTATTTATTTTTTATTTAATGTATTATGTCGCCTCCGTAGCGTAGCGGTCAGCATGGTTAGCTGCCGCCCCGGAGGTCCTGGGTTCGATTCCCGGCTCTGCCACGAAATTGAAAATGTGGTACGAGGCCAGGAACGGGGTCTACTCAGCCTCGGGTGGCCCAAATGAGTAGAGGGGGTTCGATTCCCCCTCAGCCATCTTCGAAGTGGTTTTCCGTGGTTTCCCACTTCGTCTTCGGGCAAATGCCGGGATGGTACCTTCTTCAAGGCTACGGCCGCCTCCTTCCCTCTTCCTTGCCTATCCATCCTCACATCCCTTACCTTCCCTCATGAGGCCCCTGTTCGGTTTGCAGGTGAGGCCGCCTGGGCGAGTTGCCAATCCCACCTTACCAGTTGTATCTCTTCCGATTCGATGTTCCCAGCTCTAGGACACTGCCCGTAGAGGCGGTAGTGATGAGTTCCCTCGCTGAGTCCGTGGGTTCCACCAACCTGGAGGGTAAACGACAATATATATATATATATATATATATATATATATGTATATATATAATTATGTATTATGTATTGTGCCCAACTCTGGGAATGGGTATTCCAAGATTCAGACACCTAGATATCAAGGGAAAGGCTACAGCCGCTTTTGAAAGTTGAGATATTTGAATATCGCGCTACATTGCTTCCAGAAGGAAATGGAAAGAATATGCAGCCAAGAGTATGTCAAGTGACGTAGCGAGTAATAGCAGAGGTCGAGACTATTTATTGATTAAATAGTTAGCCATGGAGTAGAGACTTGAGACTTGGATCAGATTACTGGCACGGCCAAATGAAAGAGAATGCACTTAGTCTCGAGTGAATCGGGCCAAGGACACCAGAGATATGAGGATTTCCAGATTTCAGCTGATTCAGCGTGACCCTGACCGTTTTGAATAAAAGCCGGCCGGCCGAAGCAACTTCAGCTCACTTCGAAACAAGCACTTGCTAGGCAAGGTGCTGCTGCCACGCTGAGCCAAGGCACATGGTTGCCGGATCTACGCAGAAGATATTTCAAATTGTGATAGTTATAAAAGTACTGCGATACACGTGGAACATAGTAAGTTTCCGGCAGAGAGAATCACTAAGGTGATTGATATTTTTCTACGGACACTGGTGAAATACTTTATTTCTTTATGGACATATGCTAGACTTTGTCTAGAAAGTACTTTTTCACAGTCCAGTAATAATAATCTAATACTTGGATATTTTAGTCCAATTTAGTCAGTTTTATATTTGTAACCTGATAACCACTTCGATCTTTCAGTATATTGAAGGCCAGTCTATCACGGTGTTGTTCATTATCCGACGATGGGAAACTATATGTTGCTTCGCGCATGATAGATGGTGTGAAGCCATGCCCAGGGAACGATCTTCAGAACAGCCGTTGATTGGTTTAGCTGTCAGTGTTTTCTTGTACTGAAAAGATTACCGTGAGTTATGTTACAACTGACATATTTGAGAATAGATCATTTAGATCTGACCCCATTTAAGCAAACTGTTATGGCGTTAACAGAAGCCAATATTAAAATGGATCAACAGTTACTTCAAACGTCAAGAGATATTACCACTATGTCTTGTTAGACAGATTGTGGGTATATAATGGCGGCCGATACAAGGATTATACGTGCTTGTCCGATAGGGCATGTATCTGGATAAATCTGGTACAGACCAGGTTCACTACGCTTCAAGACCAACGAGAAATGTAAGCCACATTTTGACTTTATATTATGCCTAGCTAATTGGAACAAACTATTTTTCTGCAGATGACCAACACATTTATTTTTTCTTCGTATTTAAATCTTGCAATGATTTACGCAAGACATATTAGAGTTATTCTGAGTATTTTCAGCACTCAGAACAGTTTAGGATCGATGACCGAGCATACCGAGGATTTATTTGAATATTTCATATTTTTGGGAAGTCACGGAAAACCGTCGATGTAACTGTAAAAGTTAATAATTATTTTTGTTGAGGAATGGATATTTTTTCCATATTCGAAGATTCGAACATGTGGATTCTCACATAATGAAATAATAATCAAATATATTTAAAATAATATAACTAATAATAATAATAATAATCCACTAATAATAATAATAATAATAATTTTTATAATTTTTCTAGATAATTTTTGGATCTTATATTTTCTAATAATCACATTTATTGAGAGAGAGCTTATGAAGTAGTTTAATCATTTCTAGTTTGGAACAGGTGATTTTCCGAAGGAGAGTGGTTAGCGCAAGCCCGCATTCAACCAACATTTCAGTTCTGGTTGAACAGTTAATATTTGCAATGAGCAAAGTATATTTTTCAGATAACACGGAGAGGCATGAAACGGGAAGCAAATGATAATTGTATCAATTAGGATATTTTTGTATTTATATAAAATCATGACGTAAATACACACTCGAAAGTGAAATAAAGATTATCATAAGTATGGTAAATTCACGGGTTGAACTGAATGGTAAAATAAAATAAACTTGTAAGTTTATTAATCTTCCAGTGTTGATAACAAGCAGAGGCTTGATTTATTGTATAAATTTTGGGAAGAAAATTTATGTGTGTAGAGTAGTTGAAATGCCATTCCCAGGTGCGCATGTTTAAGTCGCAGGAATGAGGAGGTTTTTATCAGAGCATCAATCAAATAGCAGGTTCGATGGCTCAGTGTTAAAGAAGGAGTATTGGAACTACACATTGCGTCGTATGAATGACCCAAAGGTTATTTCTTAAAAACCATCAGTTCTTATTTCAACCTTGTTTACGGATTCCACTAAGACTTTGATTTTGCTAGAACCCGGATTTGTCATGATAGTATTTTAATCTTCTTCAGAGGAAGACCTTTGCCGTTGTTGTTGGAATATTGTGTTCTTATAAAAATAATAGAATGGGCCACTGCCAATTAAAAATAATTCTATAACCACGAATAATTTGAAGGATGTTTTCAATCCTAGTGCCATGAACTAAATGAATTTATTATGAAGCTACAATTCTTATTTCCGCATTCTGTCGAAGAATTGCAAGTTGTGAAAGTTACTAAAATGGCCATGAATATAAATATTTTTCATAATAGTGATTCCAAGTGGAAAGTCAAATAGTTGAATGGTCCAACAATTTATTGATCAAGTTGATGATTCAGAAATCATATATTTTGTTAGGAACTTGAACTTCATAATCGAGTCACTTCTCGAAATGTTTAATGTCAGAAGAACAATTAATTTTTGTTGTGCTTCGCACAGTTCTTCGATGCTATGCTCAAGGTCAAATACTTTTCAGATGTTATTAATATGTGTACATAATTTGTGTTGATTCAGAGATAATAATATTTTTTGACAATATTTTTTGAAACTGGAAAAATAAGTGAAAGTTAAAAATTCTATGAACATTTATTCTACGAGTGTTAATATTATGTAAAAATTCAAACAGTGAACTACAGTATTTCCAGTAAAGACAATTAAATTTGAACTGGATTTAATCACAAATAATGAATATAATTTTGGAACACAGTCTACAGGACTAATAATCAGACTTGTGTCTCCAAAGATAATTGTCCAATGTGTTTGGAAAATTTCTGTACATTGTGTAAAAAGGATGTGGGTCGCCACACGTGAATGATGCTACTTTGAGCATTTTTGCAGTCAGTTTTAAATTCAAAATAAAATGAGATAATTTTACATGATGTGTTATGCCCAGTTGAATCTCCTTCTATCCTTATTGTTGCATTGAGCCAAAAATCAGTAAAGCATTTTTTTTCATTTGATGTCGTTTTTGCGATTAGCTTTAACCCATCTGGCGCCCCGGGATATTTTGACTCTCGTGCTGACTGATTATTGGTAAAATGCATATGTGGTCGTGCGGACTCCGGTCTAAACGGGCACATAAAATAAGATAGGGAGAGAAATGGCTTCGAACGTGGGGCTCGAGTTAGACACGGTCAATCGCATGCCGATTTAAATTGTGATAATTTTTTATATGAATATTTTGGGAGTTGAGAGATGTCTAATTTGGATGAATAAATTAGTAGGAAACCCAATTAGTGGGGAAAATTAGAAACTTAACTGGATTAATAATTAGAATGGGTTTGATTATTTTTGATAATGGCTTAACCATCAGGGCCTCAAGTAAATTCAGTAGTAAACGTTCGATGACTGGTTAAACGCATTATTAGAATCCAGGTGGAGGATATTTGAGAACTTGCATATTTTTCTTGTGATATTGTGGTAAATGTAATTCGTAAAAGTAGAGAATTTTGTTTTTCCATCACGTCGACATTAGGACAAATCTCATTTTATTAGAGTGTTCCAATTAGCTATTCATATTTCTTGTTCTAGTTATAAGCTTGTGTCTGCCAATATTGTATACCCCTAAGTTTTGAATAATAATTGAAAATAATGGAAGAGATGATGAGGATGATGAGGAGTTTGGATGAGAGTTCCAAAGAGGCTGGACTGCGTGTAGCAGCCATTATGAAAGAAAATACAGAGGCTTTGGAAAAGAAACTTAAAGAAAATTCTGATTCTTTAGAAAATAAACTTAAAGAAAATTTAAATGATAAACTTAAGGAAAATTCTGATTCTTTAGAAAATAAACTTAAAGAAAATTCTGATTCTTTAGAAAATAAACTTAAAGAAAGTTTAAATGATAAACTTAAAGAAAGTTCTAATTCTTTAAAAGATAACTTGAAAGAAAGTTTAGATGATAAACTCAAGGAAAATTCCGATTTGTTAGAGAGCAGGTTAAAAGATAACTTGAAAGAAAATTTAAATAGTAAATTTAATTCTATGGAAAATAAATTTAAAGAGAATTCCAAAATTTTGAAAATGTCACTTGAGAGTAAAATGACTAAATTATGCGAAAAAACACATGAGCTCGAAACTTCATTAGCCACTAACGCAAGTTTAATGGACGATAAATTTCGCGATGCCGATCTAAGATCCCAAAGCTTAGCTGATAGGATAGAACATGGTCTTAGGAAAGTTGGTGAAGACATGATCAACCTAGAAGTCAGAGTGAAGAAAGAGAGCAATGAGATGGCAATTCTAGTTGTTCAACGTTTGACAGAACAATTAAAAGAACTCGTAACGGGAGAAATAAGAGAAGGTGTGATTAATGAATTACAAACTGAAATTAAAACCACAGTTATCAATGAAATTAAAGACACACTCAAGCTGGAGAACCAAGAGGGAGTCAAGGAAATTAGGGAATCTTTGTCATCCCATATTCAAGTAATTTCCAAAGATATCCAAGCAACTCAGAAGGACATATCAGATATGACAGGGTCGTTGAAAAGTCACGAGGCTGTTATGAACCAGATATCCACTGATGTCAAGGAGAACTGTAGGGAAACCGAAGCAATTAAAAAAATGGCAGAAGAAAACCATAAGGAAATTGAGGCTATGAAAACCCAGATCAAGGACGAGAAACAGTCTGACCATTTGTTGAAAATGCCAAGTAGAAGGGGAGAAGAACAGATACAGATAAACCTAGGAGCAGCTAGGGAAACTGATAGTCAAAGACAGGAGGAGGTCAGGACAGTATTTCAATCCAACCCCATAACTGTATTCAAGAATGTAGAGGATAAGCCTTCTAAATTTTCAGGGCGAGATTCTGTGACACCCGTAGAATTTTTGAGAGAAGCAGGTGATTACCTGAAAGATTCCAAAATCCCTAAGGAAAGACAGATCCGAGTGATATGGAAATTTTTGGAAGGTCCTGCACTTCTTTGGATTAGAGCTTTTAGATCCACTCTCACCAATTTTGAGGAGTTTTCTCGTGGGTTATTAAAAAAGTTTTGGTCCCCGGAAACCCAACAGCAAGTCAGAGCAGAATTATATTCAAAGAGATTCTCGACGTCACAACCTACTCGATACTCTACGTACTTTTCTGGACAGCTTTCTAAACTACAACATTAAGATCCGCCGATGCCAGATAATGAATTAATTACTGCATTAATACGTCAGTTTCCAGCAGACGTCCAAAGGACTTTGATCGCTGCTGACATTTATAATATGGAGCAATTTGACGAGGTATTGCAGAAACTTGATCATACGAACGCTCAATTCTTCCATCAGAAGGGAGGAAAGAATAACAACGCTGTGTACGCTGTTATGGCCGACGGTTATTCCCAAACACCTCGAGAGATTCGAGAGGGGCGAGAAGAGAAAACGCCGAGGGAAGGGCCCGATAAAAGAGGATGGAATCAGTACAATAACCGATACAGTTACAAACCTTATGCAAGACCGGATGGTGGATATCGATATAATACTCGATGGAGAAGGCCAAGGGATAATCAAGGAAGGTACCAGGAAAGAAGGTACTACGGTAGAAACAACTACAATAACAGAGGGAATGAGAATACTCGTAAGTCCAATGAAGAGTTCAATAAGGAGACGAGGAAGAACTTAGAAGAAAGACACCAAGAAAACTTGCAGTTCTTGGAACAGAGGCCCAATGAACCAGGTCCATCGGGAACACAACAATCCCGGGGGAATGGAAACGAAAAAAACAACTTCGAATTCACAGTAGAAGATAGAATTTTAAACACTTTCACTTCCAGAATTATTAAATGGCAAGCAGAGGATGATGACTTAATTCAACATAATGACGAACGGAAAGAAATGGGTACAATAATTAGAATGCCAATCATATCATGCGAAGTATTCGGTATGCCTGTCGATACTTTAATTGATACTGGGGCTATGCTTTGTCTTTTGAGTGAGAAGCTTTATATTCTGTGGATGCTCAAAGAGAATTTAGAGGAGATTCCAGTATCAGGAATTAAAATCCAAGGAATAATACCCAACAAAATATATCTGTGTAAAACACAATTATACTTATGTATTACTATTGGAGGACATGATTTCCGACATGTGTTTGTAGTAATGAAGGACATGGCTTTTGGCATGATATTGGGAGCGGATTTCATTCAGAAATATCAAGCAGTGATAGACATGAAGACAGAGACGATCAGATTCAAGAATACCGAAGAGATTAACTTCGAGGGAAAAGAAGAGGAAGACATCGAGGGAGATGCTCAATGGTCTCTGATTTTTCATGAAGCTGAAGGAAGAGAAGTCTACACTGAGAAGGAGTCCCCAGAGCTAGGGAAAATTTTGGAAGAGTATCACGATATTTTTGATATTAAACCTGGTGAAATTAAAGATTTTGAATATCGTATTCGTGTAAATGATGATGCACCTTTCCATGCTAAATTGTATCCGGTGGCGGAAAAGCATCGAGAGAGGGTAAAAGTGCTTATCAAGGAGATGGAAAGCAACAATGTGATTGAAAAGTACACTACATCTTATGTCAATCCATTAGCAGTAGTGTCTAAGCAAGATGGAAGTCTGAGACTATGTTTAGACGCGCGAAATTTGAATTCAAGATTGCTGCCAGAGTATGACAGACCACCAATCATTAGGGAACTGTTAAGGAAATTCCAAGGCAAGGTCTGGTTTTCTAACATTGATCTCACTTCGTCCTACCATCACATTAGGCTTAGTGATGATTCCAAAAAGTTTACAGGATTTATGTTTGACCAGCAGACATATGTATTCCGCCGTCTACCATTTGGAGTCAAAACATCTGGATCTGTTTTGATCAGAGCACTGGAACAAAATTTGAGTCCTGAAGTAAAAGAGATAGCAATTCGTTACATAGATGATATCCTAATTGCATCCGAGACTAAGGAGGAACATTTGTTACATCTTCAGATGTTATTCGCAGATTTGAGGAAAGCGAACTTTAAAGTAAACCTTCGAAAATGTCAGTTCTTTCGGAAGGAAATAAAATTTTTGGGCCACATTTTGATGGTGAAGGATACCGTCCCAATGAGACAAAGATACAGGTGATTGCAAATTTCCCTAGACCTACTAGAGTGAAGAATGTCCGCAGTTTTCTCGGAACATGCCAATTCTTTGCAGGGCATTGTCCAAGCTTCACCAAGACGGTTGCTCCACTGCAGGAATTATTAAAGAAAGGAAACAAATGGAAATGGAATGAAGATTGTGAACAATCATTTCAAGATGCCAAGAGGTTATTGGTAAACAGCGTGAAATTGGAGTATCCTGACTTTACCAAGAATTTCATCATAGAATCTGATGCATCCACCGTAGGGATTGGAGCTATTCTTCTTCAAGAAGATGAAGATCACAAGAGACGTTACCTGGCGTTCATAAGCAGGAAACTTCGTCCATCAGAAAGGAATTATTACACCACAGAGTTAGAAGCACTTGCTGTAATCTTCGCGTTGGAGTCGTGGAAGAAAATGTTAATTGGACATTCAGTAATTGTGAGGACTGATCACCACGCATTGGAGTTTATTTTGAGAACAAACTTTGCCAGTGATAGGATAACTAGATGGTCACTTTTTATTCAACAATTCAACCTAGTTATTGAACACACTCCTGGAAAGTTGAACGTTGGAGCTGATTTATTGAGTAGAGCAGTGGAGTCTACATCTAAGGTTTTTCAAGTAAACCTGACGCAGGAAGATGAGGATACCTTGAGAAGGTTAAGATTGTTGCATTTATCCCAGAGGAGAGTCCGACGTTTTAGAAACATTTTTCGTTTTCTACAGGGAGACATGGATCCAAATGATGATGATTTTGTGGAAACTGAAAGAATTTCAAGAGATTTTATGATGTTAGATGGTTTAATCTACAAGTTTGCAGATCCCGACCATACGAAGCTGAGAGTAGTGATACCTCCACGAATGCAAAAACCCATTATCTGGATGGCACATCGAATTGCAGGTCATGCTGGAGTAGATAAGACGGTCAACATGATTCAAGAGAAATTTTCGTGGGAGCGAATGCGACAAACTGTCAGGAACACTATTCGAGAATGCGACTTATGCCAAAGGAGTAAACATAATTCTAGATTACGGAGAGAATTACCAAGGCCTATTATTCCTTCTAAGCCTTGTGAAATCTTCGCGACTGATCTATATGGTCCTCTCCCAAAATTCTAAAAGAGGTAACCGATATATTCTGGTGACCATGGATGTTTTCAGCAAATACACTATGTTACATCCAATTCAGAAGGCAAACGCAAAATATTGTGCGAAGAGAATTAGAGACAACGTAATTCCGGAAGCAGGCAAACCGGAATTCCTTTTATCAGATCGTGGACCCCAATTTACATCTTTAGAATTTAGAACCGTCATGAATAGTCTTGGGATTAGACAATTGTTTTGTTCTATCAGACATCCTGAAAGCAATCCAGCAGAACGCGTGATGGCTGAAATAGCAAAATTTTGCCGCCTCTATTGTCCAAATGAGCATTGGAAATGGATGGATGTTCTCTCATTAACATCCGAATCCATCAACTCTACAATTCATGAGAGTACTGGACAGATTCCCATGTTGCTTCATCATGGAATTAAACCAACAAGATTATGGGATCGAATCATCTCTATTCCACCTGAGATTGAACCAAGTCGTCAGATGAGGGAAACTCTAGCTTTAGATAAGTTGAGGAGCCAAGCTGAGAAAAGAGAGCGCAGAGTGAGAGGAAAGCGTTTTCGCAGACCCTTGCGCGTAGGAACTCTTGTTTTAGTGAAAAGACCTACACCCTCTGACGTGCAAAATCGAGTGTACTCGAAGTTTGCAAGCCTTTACGCTGGACCCTATCGTATTGTGGAAGTAAACAACAATGGAAGCTATGAAATCGCCAATACACGAACTGGTAACATCATGGGAACTTATAATGCATCGAATTTGAAGATTTATTATTCAAGAACCAGATGATTTAATGTGTAGATAGGAAAAATAAAAAAAAATCAATTTTTATTTTTTGTTAGGTGTGGGGTGGATGTGCCCAACTCTAGGAATGGGTATTCCAAGATTCAGATACCTAGATATCAAGGGAAAGGCTACAGCCGCTTTTGAAAGTTGAGATATTTGAATATCGCGCTACATTGCTTCCAGAAGGAAATGGAAAGAATATGCAGCCAAGAGCATGTCATGTGACGTAGCGAGTAATAGCAGGGGTCGAGACTATTTATTGATTAAATAGTTAGCCATGGAGTAGAGACTTGAGACTTGGATCAGATTACTGGCACGGCCAAATGAAAGAGAATGCACTTAGTCTCGAGTGAATCGGACCAGGGATACCAGAGATATGAGGATTTCCAGATTTCAGCTGATTCAGCGTGACCCTGACCGTTTTGAATAAAAGCCGGCCGGCCGAAGCAACTTCAGCTCACTTCGAAACAAGCACTTGCTAGGCAAGGTGTTGCTGCCACGCTGAGCCAAGGCACATGGTTGCCGGATCTACGCAGAAGATATTTCAAATTGTGATAGTTATAAAAGTACTGCGATACACGTGGAACATAGTAAGTTTCCGGCAGAGAGAATCACTAAGGTGATTGATATTTTTCTACGGACACTGGTGAAATACTTTATTTCTTTATGGACATATGCTAGACTTTGTCTAGAAAGTACTTTTTCACAGTCCAGTAATAATAATCTAATACTTGGATATTTTAGTCCAATTTAGTCAGTTTTATATTTGTAACCTGATAACCACTTCGATCTTTCAGTATATTGAAGGCCAGTCTATCACGGTGTTGTTCATTATCCGACGATGGGAAACTATATGTTGCTTCGCGCATGATAGATGGTGTGAAGCCATGCCCAGGGAACGATCTTCAGAACAGCCGTTGATTGGTTTAGACTGTCAGTGTTTTCTTGTACTGAAAAGATTACCGTGAGTTATGTTACAACTGACATATTTGAGAATAGATCATTTAGATCTGACCCCATTTAAGCAAACTGTTATGGCGTTAACAGAAGCCAATATTAAAATGGATCAACAGTTACTTCAAACGTCAAGAGATATTACCACTATGTCTTGCTAGACAGATTGTGGGTATATAATGGCGGCCGATACAAGGATTAGACGTGCTTGTCCGATAGGGCATGTATCTGGATAAATCTGGTACAGACCAGGTTCACTACGCTTCAAGACCAACGAGAAATGTAAGCCAAATTTTGACTTTATATTATGCCTAGCTAATTGGAACAAACTATTTTTCTGCAGATGACCAACACATTTATTTTTTCTTCGTATTTAAATCTTGCAATGATTTACGCAAGACATATTAGAGTTATTCTGAGTATTTTCAGCACTCAGAACAGTTTAGGATCGATGACCGAGCATATCGAGGATTTATTTGAATATTTCATATTTTTGGGAAGTCACGGAAAACCGTCGATGTAACTGTAAAAGTTAATAATTATTTTTGTTGAGGAATGGATATTTTTTCCATATTCGAAGATTCGAACATGTGGATTCTCACATAATGAAATAATAATCAAATATATTTAAAATAATATAACTAATAATAATAATAATAATCCACTAATAATAATAATAATAATAATTTTCATAATTTTTCTAGATAATTTTTGGATCTTATATTTTCTAATAATCACATTTATTGAGAGAGAGCTTATGAAGTAGTTTAATCATTTCTAGTTTGGAACAGGTGATTTTCCGAAGGAGAGTGGTTAGCGCAAGCCCGCATTCAACCAACATTTCAGTTCTGGTTGAACAGTTAATATTTGCAATGAGCAAAGTATATTTTTCAGGTAACACGGAGAGGCATGAAACGGGAAGCAAATGATAATTGTATCAATTAGGATATTTTTGTATTTATATAAAATCATGACGTAAATACACACTCGAAAGTGAAATAAAGATTATCATAAGTATGGTAAATTCACGGGTTGAACTGAATGGTAAAATAAAATAAACTTGTAAGTTTATTAAATTTCCAGTGTTGATAACAAGCAGAGGCTTGATTTATTGTATACATTTTGGGAAGAAAATTTATGTGTGTAGAGTAGTTGAAATGCCATTCCCAGGTGCGCATGTTTAAGTCGCAGGAATGAGGAGGTTTTTATTGAGCATCAATCAAACAGCAGGTTCGATGGCTCAGGTTTATAGAAGGAGTATTGGAACTACACATTTCGTCGTATGAATGACCCGAAGGTTATTTCTTAAAAACCATCAGTTCTTATTTCAACCTTGTTTACGGATTCCATTAAGACTTTGATTTTGCTAGAACCCGGATTTGTCATGATAGTATTTTATTCTTCTTCAGAGGAAGACCTTTGCCGTTGTTGTTGGAATATTGTGTTCTTATAAAAATAATAGAATGGGCCACTGCCAATTAAAAATAATTCTATAACCACGAATAATTTGAAGGATGTTTTCAATCCTAATGCCATGAACTAAATGAATTTATTATGAAGCTACAATTCTTATTTCCGCATTCTGTCGAAGAATTGCAAGTTGTGAAAGTTACTAAAATGGCCATGCATATAAATATTTTTCATAATAATGATTCCAAGTGGAAAGTCAAATAGTTGAATGGTCCAACAATTTATTGATCAAGTTGATGATTCAGAAATCATATATTTTGTTAGGAACTTGAACTTCATAATCGAGTCACTTCTCGAAATGTTTAATGTCAGAAGAACAATTAATTTTTGTTGTGCTTCGCACAGTTCTTCGATGCTATGCTCAAGGTCAAATACTTTTCAGATGTTATTAATATGTGTACATAATTTGTGTTGATTCAGAGATAATAATATTTTTTGACAATATTTTTTGAAACTGGAAAAATAAGTGAAAGTTAAAAATTCTATGAACATTTATTCTACGAGTGTTAATATTATGTAAAAATTCAATCAGTGAACTACAGTATTTCCAGTAAAGACAATTAAATTTGAACTGGATTTAATCACAAATAATGAATATAATTTTGGAACACAGTCTACAGGACTAATAATCAGACTTGTGTCTCCAAAGATAATTGTCCAATGTGTTTGGAAAATTTCTGTACATTGTGTAAATAGGATGTGGGTCGCCACACGTGAATGATGCTACTTTGAGCACTTTTGCAGTCAGTTTTAAATTCAAAATAAAATGAGATAATTTTACATGATGTGTTATGCCCAGTTGAATCTCCTTCTATCCTTATTGTTGCATTGAGCCAAAAATCAGTAAAGCATTTTTTTCAATTGATGTCGTTTTTGCGATTAGCTTTAACCCATCTGGCGCCCCGGGATATTTTGACTCTCGTGCTGACTGATTATTGGTAAAATGCCTATGTGGTCGTGCGGACTCCGGTCTAAACGGGCACAGTATATAATTTTTAATATTTTTAAATTTTAATTTTATATTATTATTTAATTTATAGGGGAGCGTGATGGCGCAGAGGCTTAGCTGCTCGTCTTTCACCCGGACGGCCGGGGTTCGAATCCCGGTGACAGCGGGGTGGAATTTTCACCTGAAAAATCACGTGGCGTCAGGAAGGGCATCCGGCCTTAAATCCCCGGCCAAAACCAAAATGAGCCTGGTTGGCTTCGGCGACCCCAATTAATTGGGAAAAGCCGAAGAAAGAAAGTTTTATTATTATTTAATTTATTATTATTTAATTTATTATTTTTATTGTGCCAAAGCACTAAACCCAGCAATTCTCTAACCCCACTGAAACCTGATTTAAGATTTAAATGAATGCACTTAAGATTTTCTATTTTTTACATTTTAGTTTTAAGATTTTTCAATTTTACATTTTAAGATTTTAAATTATAGATTTCTTGATTTTAGATTTTTCATTTTAGATTTTTAGATTTTACATTTTAGACTTCTTTGATTTTAAATTTTACATTTTTCGAAAGAGACCAAACTACTAGGCTATAGACCTATTTTTTTAAACTTGTACATTTTTATTTATTTAATATTAATTTTTTTAGCACAGGGCTAATGCACAAAATGGTCACTACACGCAACCACTTACACATATGACATACTAACTAAACTTGACCTAACCTAACCCAACCCACAGAAACCTCATTTAAAGATTTAAATTATTGCATGTAAGATTTTCTATTTTTACATTTAAATTTTAAGATTTTTGATTTTGTTTTGATTTTACATTTTCAGATTTTTAATTTTTAGATTTTACATTTTAGATTTTTCGAAAATAGTAAACTACAAGGCCACATACCTAACCTAACCTAACTTCACTTAACCTAACCTTTAAAGCTAAGCCAAAGGCTAATGCACACACCCAAAGTATATAAGGGCACATGCAACTACCGGTATCTCTTTTGAAGAGGGTGGGGGAGCGGTTCCCTGTGGACGAGTCCTTGTTGACAGGTCCCTGTGGACGGGTCATTGCTGCCGGGTCATTGTGGACGAGTCCTTGTGGACAGGTCCTTGTGGACAAGTCCTTGTGGACAGGTCCTTGTGGACGAGTCCTTGTGGATGAGTCCTTGTTGATGAGTCCCTTTGGACTGATCCCTTTGGACCGGTTCCTACGGACTGGCTCATGAATTTATTTAAATTATGTCAAAGGGCCTAACTACATTTCGCGTGTGTTGAACTGACGTTGTTCACTAATCCCCGACTACTATAATGGGATAACGATATGGAAGGAAAGTGATGAAATACATGTGAACACGTGCGAGATGTCATTATTAGCATTCTCATTGTGAAACAAGTCACATCCTGTTTTGGTTCATACGTGAGAAAATGCAAGTTCATGTGTAATATGACCTAAAACACAGGTGTTCACCTGTGCACGTGCACGATAAGAGCTAACAAGTCACAACCTGTTTTGACAGTGGTGAGAGGTGAAGGGGGGCGAGTCAGTGTAAGAGAGAACACAGGTGAAGAGAGAAAGAAATATGTATTGCTCATCTCATGAATCAATAAGGTTAGGGACCTGTATGAGAGGTCGTTGGACTTGGGGTGACATTCTGTTTTTGAATATACTATTTATTTATGTCAAAAGGACCTAACTGCACTTTTGTTAATATCTCGCTAACTAATAATCAGAGAGGGTCAAGTGAGGTGTCATAGGACTCAGGATGGTCAACCCTTTTCCATGACCAACGAATTTACCCAAAAGATCTAAGGTCATTTTAATATCTCATGAATCAATAAGGCTAGAGACCTGTATGAGAGGTCGTTGGACTTGAGGTGACATTCTGTTTTTGAATATATTATTTATTTATGTCAAAAGGGCCTAACTACACTTTTGTTGATATCTCGCTAACTAATGATCAGAGAGGGTCAAGTGAGGTGTCATAGGACTCAGGATGGTCAACCCTTTTCCATGACCAATGAATTTACCCAAAAGATCTAAGGTCATTAGCTTTTTAATATCTCATGAATCAATAAGGCTAGGGACCTGTATGAGAGGTCGTTGGACTTGAGGTGACATTCTATTTTTGAATATATTATTTATTTATGTCAAAAGGGCCTAACTGCACTTTTATTAATATCTCGCTAACTAATAATCAGAGAGGGTTAAGTGAGGTGTCATACGACTCAGGATGGTCAACCCTTTTCCATGATCAACGAATTTACCCAAAAGATTCAAAACAGCAAGGTCATTGACCTATGATTTTATAAACTAATAATCAGAGAGGCTCAAGTGAGGTGTCATGGGACTCAGGATGGTCACCCCTTTTCCATGACCAACGAATTTACCCAAAAGATTCAAAACAGCAAGGTCATTGACCTAATATTTTATAAACTAATAATTGAATACTAACATGTGAGGTGTCATAGGACTTAGAATGGTCAACCCTTTCCCATGGCCAATGCATTTACCAAAAATACCCAATACATCAAGGCCATTGACCTGAGATTTTATAAACTAATAATCGGGTACGAACATGTGAGATGTTTACCATGTGTGATGAAACATAGCTAGGTAGAGAAAGAATTAGTGTAGGCTACTTGTATAGTGACTGACAAGTCTTTTACCATTGAAACTTGTTTTCAGATCAAACTGCAGTATAGAGAGAGTATAGGTTGCAGGTATGGGTTAATAAATGAGAAACAGTGTACACAAACTCTGATTTATCGATTCAAGAATTAAGAGTAGACTATCTTTAATTGTTTGGTTAAAGATCATAGCTAAAACACAAAAATGCTCAGTGGTTACCGGGACAAAATTGTCGATACAAACAACAAGCTTTAAATACTTGACGCTAATAACCTATACACACACACACTCGCTTGTTCTAAACTAAACTGTGTTGCTGTCAGTGCTCAGACAGTAGGCTGATGACGAAATGCATTGCTAACAGAAATATAATCATTTCCGGTTGTATAATGTTACCAGCTATCCATTTTGTGTTGCAGTGGTAAGCACTTTTAGCTCTTGTACTGGTGGTCTTAACTCGATTTCCAGGTCTAAAGCCTAGAACGAGTCAAACTAAGAAACAAGGGCATGGTGGTGCAGTGGTTAAGCTGTTAGCCTTTTCACCAGGGTTCGATTTCAGGTTAATATGCATGTCATAAAACATATTAAACAAAACAAAACAGAGATAACGTTTAAAACTGATTACATTTGTGTCTTTCCAAATGATTACTTGGATTACAAATACAAATGTGAGCTGGGTTTGATATACAGTTAATGCTGTCTATCACACACTAGACTGTAAGAAAGCCAAAAGAGCAAAAGGCGCAGGTAGAGCAGTGGAAAAATTGCTATATGTAGAGAACTACCTAGTGGTTTTATGAACTTGCAAAGCTATATCGCATAAACAGTGCAGGATACAATCCAGCAATCAAATTTGTATCTTGTGGAACAGAGAAAATGCACTTTTACCTTGATGGATAGCAAATGAGTGCAGATGAATGACCTATGCATTAGCCTACCATAGGGTTATAACCACGAGGTGGAGGTGTGATTCTATATTTTATTGTTTAGAGACATGGCTTTTTTGTAACCAGTAGATTTAGTATTTTGTAAATATTCATTTTTGTAATTGTAAAATAGTGGAAATATTTTTTTGTAATAGTAAATGTTAAATGTATAACTAAAAATACCTTTTTTAGTTGTTCTCGTCACCAAGAAAGAGGATGGATCTTTAGGACACAGCGTTTTTCGTAAGCCAACACACACCAATAGATATCTCCACACAGGTTCTCACCATCACCCTGCCCAGAAACATGGTATCCTTACAACTCTAACTACCAGGGCTAGGAGGATTTGTGAAGTGTCTTCTTTACAAGAAGAAATTAACACCCTGCGAACCACCTTTGAGAGCAACGGTTATAGCAAGGCTTTGATTTCTACGGTTCTGAAACCAACAAATAATAATAGGACGTCAGTTGAGAAAAGAGATGTAAGAGGAACTGCTTACCTTCCGTACATACATAACCCAACGATCGTATTGCTAAAATCCTACGTCGGTACAACATACGGACTGTATTTGGAACTTCTGTTAAGATTAGGCAACTCCTGCGACCAACTAAGGACAGTTTGCCTAAATTGCAACAACCGGGTATCTACAGAGTTCCCTGTACTTGTGGCAAGGTTTACATCGGGCAGACTTCGAGAACAATATGCACTCGCATTAAGGAACATAATAGATGTATCAGGCTCATTCAACCTGATAAATCAGCTGTTGCCGATCATGCTTTAACACCTGGCCATGATGTCATGTTCCAAGGAGTGGATGTTCTTGCCCGTATAAAGCAATATCGTCCCAGAATCATCAGGGAGGCGGTTGAAATACGTAAACACCCAGATAATTTCAACCGCGACACCGGCTACAATCTCAGTGAATCCTGGCTACCTATTATCAGAACCCTGAGAAAGTAAATCACTGCTGCTTTCCGTTGTCCTTAACATGGGGCTATAATGGCGTCCATCTTTGGGCACCTTCTATATGTTCTTCGTTGCTTTCTCTTAGCAACATTGTCGTATTCCAGATTATTCCTGACGATGAAAGACATGGTTTCTTTCGAAACGCGTCGAATATTAGTATAATAAAACACGGCATAAGCCCAAAATTCAACATTATGAATAATAACACGGGCCGTGAAAGTCTAAATGACAATATTAGAAACCTCTATGGGGAGGATATTTTCCGACTGATGTCTAGATTTAGTAGGTTACGACGCAAGAAGGTGTGTCTAATCTCTTCACTCGCTTTTCTCCTAAGATGCCGGGATCATGATATTCTACCGAGTTTTGTTATGTTGAAGCATTCCTTCAGAACACCTAAGGCAACGAGAATCTATCGTCGTGCAAGCAAGGCGTTATTGATAGAGAGGTTACAGCATACTCGTAAGCAGTTGGATTTTATTTCGAGGGAGTTACTACAGCTACATCTACGCCTCTCAAACTTAGTAAGTGAGGAATTATGGAAGATCTTTGATCGTATTTCTTCAGTGCAAGCTAACAGCGTTCTAGATCAGGTGAGGGACAGACATATTTCCAAATATGATAGGTTATATCAGTTGCAGAAATCTCAAGCCATTAGACTTGATGCTAACAAGGTTGTCGTAAATTTGTCCAGCAAGCCCCTAAGTGATACCCAACAGGCAGTTCTCGCTAAAGGTCTCAATTTTGCTGTAGCGCCTAGAAGAATTCCTATTGAAGAACTTATTACATCCGTAGAATCCTCGGTACATCACCTCACACCTGAAGAGGCCGAGGAAGCCAGGCAAGAATGTTCCCGAGTTCTCAAGACCGCTAAGCCACCTAACACCAACTTAAAACAAGGCGAAAGCCGGGCACTTAAAGATCTAAGGGACGATTCTGATATTATCGTTCTCCCCGCTGACAAGGGTAACGCGACAGTGGTATTGGATAAGGTTGATTATGATTCCAAGATCTCGTCTTTGTTATCAGATCCTGTATATAGGATTAATAGTCGTGATCCTACTACTCGCTACTCAAATGTCACCGTCTAATTGATCAAGCAATCATCTATTCCAGTGGATGCAGCGAAGACTCTCCTTCCAGGGGATGCTATTCCTCCGAGACTCTATGGTCTTCCTAAAATACATAAGGAAGATGTTCCTCTTAGACCTATTGTTAGTACGATTGGTTCTCCTACATATGCCCTTTCCAAATACTTAGGTAGACTACTTCAGCCGCTTCTGGGTAACACGCCTTCGTACATTAAGGATTCCACACACTTCGTGGAAAAGTTAAAAGCTATAACACTTCAGCCGGGTGATATTCTAGTGAGTCTCGACGTGGTGTCTCTGTTTACGAGAGTACCTATTGATGGTGTTATGTCTCTCATTAATGGCTTTTTTCCTGAAGACATCACAAGACTTTTTTATCACTGCATGACCTCCTCCTACTTTCTATGGAATGGGAATTTTTATGAGCAGACTGATGGTGTGGCCATGGGTAGTCCTCTCTCTCCTGTTGTGGCTAATTTCTTCATGGCGAACTTTGAAGAGAAAGCTTTGTCGTCGGCTCCTTTCAAACCGAAGATCTGGTGGCGTTATGTGGATGACACGTTCGTTGTTTGGACGGAAGGTGAGGAAAATCTTAGCCATTTCCTGGATCACCTTAATCTCCAGCACCCTTCTATTTGTTTCACCATGGAAAAGGAATCTGACGGCAAAATACCTTTTTTAGATGTTCTCGTCACCAAGAAAGAGGATGGATCTTTAGGACACAGCGTTTTTCGTAAGCCAACACACACCAATAGATATCTCCACGCAAGTTCTCACCATCACCCTGCCCAGAAACATGGTATCCTTACAACTCTAACTACCAGGGCTAGGAGGATTTGTGAAGTGTCTTCTTTACAAGAAGAAATTAACACCCTGCGAAGCACCTTTGAGAGCAACGGTTATAGCAAGGCTTTGATTTCTACGGTTCTGAAACCAACAAATAATAATAGGACGTCAGTTGAGAAAAGAGATGTTAGAGGAACTGCTTACCTTCCGTACATACATAACACAACGGATCGTATTGCTAAAATCCTACGTCGGTACAACATACGGACTGTATTTGGAACTTCTGTTAAGATTAGGCAACTCCTGCGACCAACTAAGGACAGTTTGCCTAAATTGCAACAACCGGGTATCTACAGAGTTCCCTGTACTTGTGGCAAGGTTTACATCGGGCAGACTTCGAGAACAATATGCACTCGCATTAAGGAACATAATAGATGTATCAGGCTCATTCAACCTGATAAATCAGCTGTTGCCGATCATGCTTTAACACCTGGCCATGATGTCATGTTCCAAGGAGTGGATGTTCTTGCCCGTATAAAGCAATATCGTCCCAGAATCATCAGGGAGGCGGTTGAAATACGTAAACACCCAGATAATTTCAACCGCGACACCGGCTACAATCTCAGTGAATCCTGGCTACCTATTATCAGAACCCTGAGAAAGTAAATCACTGCTGCTTTCCGTTGTCCCTAACATGGGGCTATAATGGCGTCCATCTTTGGGCACCTTCTATATGTTCTTCGTTGCTTTCTCTTAGCAACATTGTCGTATTCCAGATTATTCCTGACGATGAAAGACATGGTTTCTTTCGAAACGCGTCGAATATTAGTATAATAAAACACGGCATAAGCCCAAAATTCAACATTATGAATAATAACACGGGCCGTGAAAGTCTAAATGACAACTAAAAGTTATTTGGGATAAGTGTGCATGTCAAGGATAAATAGCGTGGTTGTATTTGTTTTTCAAAGACAGGTATGGTTGTGTGAATATATGACTATAGATAGAATGATAGAGAGAGAGAGAGAGAGAAATTGTGTGTGTGTGTGTGTGTGTGTGTGTGTAGCATTGATTATTCAACCAAAGCAAACACGGCAAGGTAGGATGGTGGGGTAATTAATGCATATAACAAATGGTAAATAGCATACTGTAGTTTTTTTTAACACTTGTGTTTTTTAAATGCAGCGGTAGATAGGTGTTATTATGTAAAACAGCCTTACCTACAGTAGTAGTATTAGTAGTAGTAGTAGTAGTAGTAGTAGGCCTATACGTTTTTGGAAACAAGCAGAAAGAGAATGCACTATTGCCATGGCCAAGCACTTCCATTAAAATAATTTCAAGAAAATTTTAATCAGCAAATGTGTGTTTTACAAAACTAAACTTTCAGCATGGACTAAATCATAAACGTGTCGTCTGTGATATGAAAAAAAAAATAGGAAATCCATGTTTCCATATCAACACAATTTAAAAACTTAAAACTGACATTTAAAAAATGTAAATGGGAAATTGTCAAATGTGTAAACAACAAAATGGAAAATTCTTGTTTCCGTATCATGAAATCCAAAAACTTTAAACTGACATTTTCAAATCGTGTACATGGCAAATTGACAAATGGCAATGTGTGAAATGTGAAAATGAAAAAAAAAATGAACAAATGGCTATCATTATTTAAAAAAATAAAAAAACATCGTGTTCTATCGTTAAAGTGTGAATCAAACCACATCTACTTATTTGAATCACCCGAGACTTAGTAGACCTGTTATAGTTCTAATATACTTTTAAAATTTTATGTTAAAGCTCGAATTGAACTCAAGAGCTTTAGAGTGCCAGCTAACTATTATAACCGTTACGTCACAAAGACAACTTTACACTACTCTTAATGAACAATAATAAGAAAAAGAATAATAAATATTGAATTTTTTAAAAGAATGAACATGGTGACACTGTTTCTGTTGCACTGTCTGCTAGCTACTAGCCAGCAGCTGGGGTCTTAGAAAACGATACAGTTGACATTTTGCAATGAAATGTGACATGTTTCAAAGTATAGTATTATGGGTTGCTGTTGAGTAAAAACTAATCCTGTACAAGGAAGCAAGGGTTCGAACCCCTTACCTAACATTACTATTGCCTGAACATGGCTTGACGACACTGTATTATTATGATACTCGGTACACAAACCATAGATAGAGTGTATTGTTTAAGATCACTTTCTTTCTGAACATAGGTGGAGATTGTTGATGGTTAACAATGGCATTAATATAGTAGGACGTGGGTATAGCAATTAAGAAAAAACAGACAATACCCATACAATATTTTTATTTATTTAATATAAGTACTTGTACTGTCCCCGATAATCCGGATAGTAGGCTGTCAGAAATCCGCCCCCTCAATCGGATTGCCAATAATCGATTGCACCGGCCCAGCTACATCAATGAAAATGGCACTGACAGATACCACCGAGATTAGAGCACAGTAGTTAACATGAAATTATTGTGGAACACACCAAAATATACGGGGTTCATACTTACCTTTTACTTACCTATTCAATTTAATCTCGGGTCTGGGTTTTCAACTGGATCACTTAATAGTATGCCCTCACAATAACCTCCACCACGATATTTAAAATGAACCAAGTCGAAGACCAGAAATTTAAACTGCACAATAATTTATTTCACATAAAGAAAAAAAAAATATTGTAACAAAATTTAACAACAAAATAGTTATGGCTGTCTGAAGCCATTGTCAATGCAACCATGTCCTCCTGTAGGACTGTAGACTCCACATACAAAAATTCAGCTTTCTCTAACTCAAAAGAACGTTATATTAACAATGCACATTGGAATGGATAAGGGAGCTGGGACGAGACATATAGCATTTGTTTCCTTGTTCATGAACTTCTTAATTTAGTTCATTGACACACATTTATTAATAACCGCAAGGCCGCTAAGTAGTTGACCTTGACCTCCACCATTCAGTTATCTGGCCACCTGCAATACACCCTAAGCAGTGTTGCATGCTTGCTTCGTCAAATGGACGCAGCTGCCTAACCAGTGTCACCATATGCTGGCCAACGCAGAGTCTAGCTCTCATTCAAAACAATTTAAATGCTCACATCTCAACTCAAATATTATCACGCAAAATTTATACAAGTTCCGTTCACATTGCAATGGATTACTCTGTTAATCTCAAATATTATTTAAATGTTTATTCCAATTATCGAACTAGCGTTGTTTAAATGTTAATAGCAAAACGCATAATGTTATATCATAGTGTTCAATAATTATTTATAACATTAAGATTGTTCATAACTAAATCAAACGACAATTGAAATTTTTTTACACGCCTCTATTAATCCCGTTTGTTTCAAATTATTATTATATATATTTACATAGTTATTTACATTATTCATATTTTATTTATATTTGAAATACATTAACCACACGTTTATCCGGTTGATATTTTCTTAAATCGTGGTAATATAATCGACCGATGAAGGTTACTTATATTAAAAATTTTAGATTCAGGTTTAATAAGATTTAATAATTATAATTTGTGACGGTAACCTCCATTCAAAATCTATAATTCAATCAATTTATCACTCTTGTTAATTTTAACAGTAACTTCACATGAATAATTTTCAATGGACCTGAACAATACAACTCAGCGGAAACATACCTCGCACAAACGCACAAAATTGGCCCATAATTCATCATATATCTCATTATATATGGCATCAAAATCTTCCACAATACACACAAAAACCTCCACTTATAAATTCATCATCATCATCAATATTATTGTGGGAACCTCCTTCACTTATTAAAGGGCATTATTCATCAGCGACTTTTACACGTCCACTGAACTAACGATTATACATCCATAGTTCCTCTTTAAAAATTCTTATATTCATCAATTGTATCGAAAACTGTTATTATATTTAACCTTCATGGGTTTCATTCATGAAGCGATATGAATTAAAAATTTGCCAGTCACAAATAAATTTACTAGCAAATACGATTAGACACGCCTCCCTGGTCTATCAAAATGAATTAATCTCATCATAATTATCGCAGTATAAAAATACTATATTCAAGCAAAATTCATTTAACTGCAGAAATAGTCGAATAGAATGCAAATAGACCAGAAAATGCAAACATTATTGTTTCAATCTAGAATTGAGAAAATCTCCTATCAAATGTTCATTACTATAGTGTACTGAATAAATCGTATTCAAAGTTCATATTTCATAAAATTGTCTATAATGCAATGGTATTTCAGAATTGACTAAAAATGTCTGTGTTTCAATCATGTTCATAAAAACGACTAGTATTTCCAAGATCGTCGATAAAGTAGTAGATTTTAACGCTCTAAAATCTTTTAATCATTCTTCTTTCTTGAGGATGACAGAAAATTGGTCAAAGTAATTTACTGGAAAGAATTACTTTAATAAAACGACACGTTGCCTGAATTCAAACTTGCCATAGAAAATCGTTAACTTTACAGTCAAATCGTGACTACAAGAAAAATTCAAATTCTCGAAAGAATATTTAACTTCAATATAACCTGATCCAAAATGTTTAAATATGCAAATGACATACTAATGTCTCAATAAATCGAAGAAAATGGCATAAAGCTGCAAAGTGTACAGAGTACAGAAACATCTAGCAAAAGAATATGGGGCAGTCAAATATATGACAGAAAATATGGGAAAGATAGTTGCTCAGATCTCACTAAAATGGCTCAAATAAATCAAGAAACGTTCACGGCTACCTTATCTGTTGGATTGAAGTACTAGAAGAAAATTTCAAAGAAGACTGCTGCTGGTTCCAATTCACCACAGGATAGATGTGCACTGACCTCGAACCTGGAACCTGCGCCCTCGGAGAATAGAACAGCTTCCTCCTTCGGAAATCGCACTGCTCCGTGTAGACGATAGACATCCTTCTGGCAAAACTCTTCTTTGTGTGCTGGGAAAAACCATTGCCCCTCTTGAAAGTTCCCTGAAGTTCTTGTAGAAATCAGCCATGAAGTTCATTGCAAATATTTCCGCAGAAATGTTCATAATTGTGGAGTATGAATTTATTTCCACTGCCATTTGATGTAATTCAGCGATGGATTACGATGCATGAGTGTAGCTGAATGTTCACTACATGCTCGTCTTTGTAGAATGACGATTATCGAAGCTCCATGTTGCTACTTCACACTACTGATGTATGTCCCAATTGCATTAAAGTTTTTGTCTTCCATCTCCACTTCCATTATAATGTTAGTCGAAAGTACTGCCAGATTGTATAGTTCCATTGTAGAGTGTAGCGTTGTATCACCAAATGTAATCTTCAGTATCACGGTTGCAATACACGTGTCTGCCGTAGCGTAGAATGTGGTATTAAAAGTGCTTCTCAGGATTCGAGAAAAACACTTTTCTCTGCAGTCTTTAAATGCGAATATCTTCTGAAGTATTATAATGAAAATGTTCAACTTTCGCACACGCCTCAATATTGTAATGCACTATTGAATTAGTATAAATGCAGTAGCTAATTCTTGATAGATAAACTTGTAGAATCGTTTATGTGTGCGCTCCAACTTCGCCTAGTTTTAGTAACAGTAAAATTGCACTGATGGATACCCAATACTGTTCGATGCGGTGGGAGAAAAACCTCTCTGATGTTCAAGGCCTTTTATCTACTTTGAAGGGGCGTATCCATCCCTACCATAGCTTCTTCTTCCATCATTACTCGAAGTTCCAACTTTGGCTATACTTGACGGATGTTCAGATTTCAAAAACATATAATTAATTTCTTCAAAATTCCAAATCAATGCCATAACTGAAAATAGTTTTCCACAATTCTGCATGCCAAAAGTTATTAAAAATGGTAGTTTCAGTAATCTCCGTCTCCCTTCAAGCTATCATTCATTGGTTCGAGCCTCTCCTCCAATAGCGTAACTTCTTCCTCAGCACGTTTACTTGCTTCCCTGCGACTGCGTCGTAAATCTAAGATCCTTCTCGAACAAAATCGTGACGTCAGCAAGAATCTAAGCTCAGCCAGCCTACTTGCTCGAGCGTTGCGTCATCCACGCCTACGTCATGAATATACACGTCACAACTATGACGGCCATAACTTTATTCACATATGCCAATACAGCCACCGTGGTCTCAGTATAATTCAATTTACGGGGGCAGTACAATAGTTACATTCAAAATACATTTCTTTTTTCTCTATTACTATTTAGTCCTTTTTGATTCTCTTGCATATGAAGGGTAGATAACCTTGTAGTTCAGCCCCTTAAAACAACAACAACACAACCTTTTGCATAGTTTGTGATGTTGATGACTCTTGAGATGTGGAAGATGTATTAAACATAACTTTTACAGCAGGGGTTAAATGTTGCTCAATAAACACTGCACGATTTTGAGTAGCAACATTTTTTTCTTGTACTAGCTTTTTAGCATTGTCATGATTAATTGTTGACACCAACAGTGTTTCATTTGGTGCACCACATTGATGATCACTCACACTTAAAACCTTACCATTTCTACTTTTTAGATTGCCTCGACATTTTTTTGACCTGTCTTTTGAGCATTGCCAAAATATTATCCCTTTTACATTTTGACGATTATAGTTATAAGAGTAGCCTTTATAGAGTACACGTTGTTTACCTTTGTTAGTTGTAGTAAGTTCCATAGTAGCAACTAACCTGTTAGTATGATTTGCTCATTACAAAGGTTATAACTGTTCTGATAATAAAATCATTTAGCTTTGGCTTTTATATTTAATATGTACAGTTTTGAAGTGATAGCAAAAGTGAGAGCAAAGTGGTAGCATAGTGGTAGAAAATATAACATGTATCGTTAAGAAATAGTTTAAGCGGTTATGTGGATCCATTACATAATAATTTTAGCACGACGAAGCTCATTTTCTATATCCAATAGTTCTTCCTCATATTCAGTATAACCAGCCTGTTTATAGACATGCAGTTGCTGAAGCCGCCGGATTAGCTTACTTGGATTGTTCCAGTAGACAAATTTAACAAATGATTTTTTAGGTGTAAACAAAGCATTACCATTATCATTATTATCTTCATCATCAACATCATCATCATCATAACCATTATCATTATCATCATCATCATCATCATCATCATCATCATCATCATAATTATAATCCTCATCACTATTACTATATAGTCCTTTTTGATCCTTTTGCAATACCACATTTTGCACATTCTGTGTTGCCTTTGATAATGTTGGGAGTTTTTCAGACATTGACAACTGTCCTAACATGACTTTCTGAGGAGATGATACATGCTTCTTAACAAACAATGCACTATCTTGAGCTGCAATATCTTTTTCTGGGACAAGTGTTTTAGCATTTTGAAGAGTTTTTTTAAACAGCAACGATGTTTTATCTGGTACACTACATTGATGATCACTCACACTTAATACATCACTATTTTTTCTTTTCAGCTCACCTCGACACTGTTTTGAACGATGTTTTGAACAACGCCAAATAACAGTTCCATTTTTATTAGTTCGTTTTACAATATATGTATATCCTTTATAGAATGCGTATGGCATACCATTGCTATTTGTTGATACTTCCATGTCAATTGTCAAGCATGAACTAATCTCTAGCAAAGTTCACTCGATAATATAAATAATAGTTTAAAGTGAGAGGAAAAGTGGGTGTAAGAGTGGGCGCAAGAGTGGGTGCAAGAGTGGGTGCAAGAGTGGGTGCAAGAGTGGGTGCAAGAGTGGATGCAAGAGTGGGTGCAAGAGTGGGTGCAAAAGTGGGTGTAAAAGGGAGTGCAAGAGTGGGTGCAAAAGTGGGTGTCGCTTATAGTAGGCATGAATTTTACTAGAATGTGATTTGAGTAAATGTAATTTCTAAACCCAAGTAGTGAATAGTCAGTTGGTTTTGATCTATGCAAGCGTAAACATGTCACATACACTGGTGATGGATACTCAAGGCTTTAAGGTCAACGAAAACAAGTACAGTATATATTTAAAGAGGTGGCTATCATTGATTGCACAACACGCGGGTTACCATATCTTTTTTTCGGACTAGTGTTTTAACATTTGAAGTAATTTTTTAAACAGCAACGATGTCTTATCTGTCACACTACATTGATGATCACTCACACTTAAGACCTCACTATTTTTACTTTTTAGTTCACTTTGACACTGTTTGAAACGATGTTTTGAACAACGTCAAATAACAGTTCCATTTTATTGGTTCATTTTGCAATATACGTATAACCTTTATAGAATGCATATGGCTTACCATAACTATTCGTTGATACTTCCATATCAATTTTCAAGCATGAAATAATCTCCAATAAATTTCGCTCGATAATAGAAATAATAGTTTAAAGTGAGTGCAAATGTGGGTGCAAAAGTGGGTGCAAAAGTGAATGTAAAAGTGAGTGCAAAAGTGGGTGTAGTTTATAGTAGGCATGATTTTTACTAGAATGTGATTTGAGTAAATGTAATTTCTAAACCCAAGTAGTGAGTAGTCATTTGGTTTTGATTTATGCAAGCGTATACATGTCTCATACACTGATGATGGATACTCAAGGCTTCATGGTCAACAAAAACAAGTATATAGTTAAAGAGGTAACTATTATTGATTGCACAACACTGAATCTATTTTTGAAATTTTGACAAAGGGCCTAAGTGCACTTTTGTTAATATCTCGCGAACCAATAAGACTAGGGCATTGTATGAGGTATTGTTGGACTTTTTGCCGAAGACTGCTGGTAAACACCTATGTTCCCACGACCTTTTTAAAGATGGCGGCTAACCCACGAGGGGTGATTAAAAAGTAATCCAAGCGGCGCTTGTCGATAAGCAAACCAATAATCAAAGGGGGGTATGACAGAGCTTGAGGCGATAACCCCTTTTGATTGATCCCAGTTGATTTGCCCCTTTGGACTGGTCCCTGTTGACTAGCCCCCTTTGGACGGGTCCTTTTTGAAGGGAGTCATTTTTGACGGGGCCCTGCTGACGGGTCACTGTGGACGGGTCCCTGTTGAAAGGTCCTTTTGACTAATCTCTTTGGACCGGTCCCTTTGGACTGATCCCTATGGGTTGACCCATGCATTTAGCCAAATTATGTCAAAGGGACGGGCGAAATTTATTGGAGATTATTTCATGCTTGAAAATTGATATGGAAGTATCAGCGAATAGTTATGGTAAGCCATATGCATACTATAAAGGTTATACGTATATTGCAAAACGAACCAATAAAATGGAACTGTTATTTGACGTTGTTCAAAACATCGTTTCAAACAGTGTCAAAGTGAACTAAAAAGTAAAAATAGTGAGGTCTTAAGTGTGAGTGATCATCAATGTAGTGTGACAGATAAGACATCGTTGCTGTTTAAAAAAATACTTCAAATGTTAAAACACTAGTCCGAAAAAAAGATATGGTAACCCGCGTGTTGTGCAATCAATGATAGCCACCTCTTTAAATATATACTGTACTTGTTTTCGTTGACCTTAAAGCCTTGAGTATCCATCACCAGTGTATGTGACATGTTTACGCTTGCATAGATCAAAACCAACTGACTATTCACTACTTGGGTTTAGAAATTACATTTACTCAAATCACATTCTAGTAAAATTCATGCCTACTATAAGCGACACCCACTTTTGCACCCACTCTTGCACTCCCTTTTACACCCACTCTTGCACCCACTCTTGCACCCACTCTTACACCCACTCTTGCACCCACTCTTGCACCCACTCTTGCACCCACTCTTACACCCACTCTTGCACCCACTCTTGCACCTACTCTTGCACCCACTCTTGCACCCACTCTTGCACTCACTCTTGCACCCACTCTTACACCCACTCTTGCACCCACTCTTGCACCCACTCTTGCACCCACTCTTGCACCCACTCTTGCACCCACTCTTACACCCACTCTTGCACCCACTCTTGCACCCACTTTTCCTCTCACTTTAAACTATTATTTATATTATCGAGTGAACTTTGCTAGAGATTAGTTCATGCTTGACAATTGACATGGAAGTATCAACAAATAGCAATGGTATGCCATACGCATTCTATAAATGATATACATATATTGTAAAACGAACTAATATAAATGGAACTGTTATTTGGCGTTGTTCAAAACATCGTTCAAAACAGTGTCGAGGTGAGCTGAAAAGTAAAAATAGTGATGTCTTAAGTGTGAGTGATCATCAATGTAGTGTACCAGATAAAACATCGTTGCTGTTTAAAAAAACTCTTCAAAATGCTAAAACACTTGTCCCAGAAAAATATATTTCAGCTCAAGATAGTGCATTGTTTGTTAAGAAGCATGTATCATCTCCTCAGAAAGTCATGTTAGGACAGTTGTCAATGTCTGAAAAACTCCCAACATTATCAAAGGCAACACAGACTGTGCAAAATGTGGTATTGCAAAAGGATCAAAAAGGACTATATAGTAATAGTGATGAGGATTATAATGATGATGATGATGATGATGATGATGATAATGATAATGGTTATGATGATGATGATGTTGATGATGAAGATAATAATGATAATGGTAATGCTTTGTTTACACCTAAAAATCATTTGTTAAATTTGTCTACTGGAACAATCCAAGTAAGCTAATCCGGCGGCTTCAGCAACTGCATGTCTATAAACAGGCTGGTTATACTGAATATGAGGAAGAACTATTGGATACAGAAAATGAGCTTCGTCATGCTAAAATTATTATGTAATGGATCCACATAACCGCTTAAACTATTTCTTAACAATACATGTTATATTTTCTACCACTATGCTACCACTTTGCTCTCACATTTGCTATCACTTCAAACTGTACATATTAAATATAAAAGCCAAAGCTAAATGATTTTATTATCAGAACAGTTATAACCTTTGTAGTGAGCAAATCGTACTAACAGGTTAGTTGCTACTATGGAACTTACTACAACTAACAAAGGTAAACAACGTGTACTCTATAAAGGCTACTCTTATAACTATAATCGTCAAAATGTAAAAGGGATAATATTTTGGCAATGCTCAAAAGACAGGTCAAAAAAATGTCGAGGCAATCTAAAAAGTAGAAATGGTAAGGTTTTAAGTGTGAGTGATCATCAATGTGGTGCACCAAATGAAACACTGTTGGTGTCAACAATTAATCATGACAATGCTAAAAAGCTAGTACAAGAAAAAAATGTTGCTACTCAAAATAGTGCAGTGTTTATTGAGCAACATTTAACCCCTGCTGTAAAAGTTATGTTTAATACATCTTCCACATCTCAAGAGTCATCAACATCACAAACTATGCAAAAGGTTGTGTTGTTGTTGTTTTAAGGGGCTGAAGTACAAGGTTATCTACCCTTCATATGCAAGAGAATCAAAAAGGACTAAATAGTAATAGAGAAAAAAGAAATGTATTTTGAATGTAACTATTGTACAAGTACTTATATTAAATAAATAAAAATATTTTATGGGTATTGTCTGTTTTTTCTTAATTGCTATACCCACGTCCTACTAAATTAATGCCATTGTTAACCATCAACAATCTCCACCTATGTTCAGAAAGAAAGTGATCTTAAACAATACACTCTATCTATGGTTTGTGTACCGAGTATCATAATAACACAGTGTCGTCAAGCCATGTTCAGGCAATAGTAATGTTAGGTAAGGGGTTCGAACCCTTGCTTCCTTGTACAGGATTAGTTTTTACTCAACAGCAACCCATAATACTATACTTTGAAACATGTCACATTTCATTGCAAAATGTCAACTATATCGTTTTCTAAGACCCCAGCTGCTGGCTAGTAGCTAGCAGACAGTGCAACAGAAACAGTGTCACATGTTCATTCTTTAAAAAAATTCAATATTTATTATTCTTTTTCTTATTATTGTTCATTAAGAGTAGTGTAAAGTTGTCTTTGTGACGTAACGGTTATAATAGTTAGCTGGCACTCTAAAGCTCTTGAGTTCAATTCGAGCTTTAACATAAAATTTAAAAGTATATTAGAACTATAACAGGTCTACTAAGTCTCGGGTGATTCAAATAAGTAGATGTGGTTTGATTCACACTTTAACGATAGAACACGACGGTTTTTTATTTTTTAAAATAATGATAGCCATTTGTTCATTTTTTTTTCATTTTCACATTTCACACATTGCCATTTGTCAATTTGCCATGTACACGATTTGAAAATGTCAGTTTAAAGTTTTTGGATTTCATGATACGGAAACAAGAATTTTCCATTTTATTGTTTACACATTTGTCAATTTCCCATTTACATTTTTTAAATGTCAGTTTTAAGTTTTTAAATTGTGTTGATATGGAAACATGGATTTCCTATTTTTTTCATATCACAGACGACACGTTTATGATTTAGTCCATGCTGAAAGTTTAGTTTTGTAAAACACACATTTGCTGATTAAAATTTTCTTGAAATTATTTTAATGGAAGTGCTTGGCCATGGCAATAGTGCATTCTCTTTCTGTTTGTTTCCAAAAACGTATAGGCCTACTACTACTACTACTACTACTACTACTACTAATACTACTACTGTAGGTAAGGCTGTTTTACATAATAACACCTATCTACCGCTGCATTTAAAAAAAAACACAAGTGTTAAAAAAACTACAGTATGCTATTTACCATTTGCTATATACATTAATTACCCCACCATCCTACCTTGCCGTGTTTGCTTTGGTTGAACAATCAATGCTACACACACACACACACACACACACACACACACTTCAAAGTTGCAGTCCCTACTTGAATTTTAAAAAAACAGATACACACACTAATACAGTCATCACAATTAACACCGGTTATCAGACAGATTCTACACACACCCAAAGTACACGGGGCTAAATGACCGCGTTGTCGCAGCCCCTAAACTAAGGAACCAACCAACCAACTCTCTCTCTCTATCATTCTATCTATAGTCATACATTCACACAACCATACCTGTCTTTGAAAAACAAATACAACCACGCTATTTATCCTTGACATGCACACTTATCCCAAATAACTTTTAGTTATACATTGAACATTAACTATTACAAAAAAAATGTTTCCACTATTTTACAATTACAAAAATGAATATTTACAAAATACTAAATCTACTGGTTACAAAAAAGCCATGTCTCTAAACAATAAAATATAGAATCACACCTCCACCTCGTGGTTATAACCCTATGGTAGGCTAATGCATAGGTCATTCATCTGCACTCATTTGCTATCCATCAAGGTAAAAGTGCATTTTCTCTGTTCCACAAGATACAAATTTGATTGCTGGATTGTATCCTGCACTGTTTATGCGATATAGCTTTGCCAGTTCATAAAACCGCTAGGTAGTTCTCTACATATAGCAATTTTACCACTGCTCTACCTACGCCTTTTGCTCTTTTGGCTTTCTTACAGTCTAGTGTGTGATAGACAGCATTAACTGTATATCAAACCCAGTTCACCTTTGTATTTGTAATCCAAGTAATAATTTGGAAAGACACAAATGTAATCAGTTTTAAACGTTACCTCTGTTTTGTTTTGTTTAATATGTTTTATGACATGCATATTAACCTGAAATCGAACCCTGGTGAAAAGGCTAACAGCTTAACCACTGCACCACCATGCCCTTGTTTCTTAGTTTGACTCGTTCTAGGCTTTAGACCTGGAAATCGAGTTAAGACCACCAGTACAAGAGCTAAAAGTGCTTACCACTGCAACACAAAATGGATAGCTGGTAACATTATACAACCGGAAATGATTATATTTCTGTTAGCAATGCATTTCGTCATCAGCCTACTGTCTGAGCACTGACAGCAACACAGTTTAGTTTAGAACAAGCGAGTGTGTGTGTGTATAGATTATTAGCGACAAGTATTTAAAGCTTGTTGTGTGTAGCAACCGTTTTGTCCCGGTAACCACTGAGCATTTTTGTGTTTTAACTATCATCTTTAACCAATCAATTAAAGATAGTCTACTCTTAATTCTTGAATCGATAAATCAGAGTTTGTGTACACCGTTTCTAATTTATTAACCCATACCTGCAACCTATACTCTCTCTATACTGCAGTTTGATCTGAAAACAAGTTTCAATGGTAAAAGACTTGTCAGTCACTATACAAGTAGCCTACACTAATTCTTTCTCTACCTAGCTATGTTTCATCACACATGGTAAACATCTCACATGTTCGTACCCGATTATTAGTTTATAAAATCTCAGGTCAATGACCTTGATGTATTGGGTATTTTTGGTAAATGCATTGGCCATGGGAAAGGGTTGACCATTCTAAGTCCTATGACACCTCACATGTTAATATTCAATTATTAGTTTATAAAATATTAGGTCAATGACCTTGCTGTTTTGAATCTTTTGGGTAAATTCATTGGTCATGGAAAAGGGTTGACCATCCTGAGTCCCATGACACCTCACTTGAGCCTCTCTGATTATTAGTTTATAAAATCATAGTTCAATGACCTTGCTGTTTTGAATCTTTAAGGTCAATTCGTTGATCATGGAAAAGGGTTGACCATCCTGAGTCGTATGACACCTCACTTGACCCTCTCTGATTATTAGTTAGCGAGATATTAATAAAAGTGCAGTTAGGCCCTTTTGACATAAATAAATAATATATTCAAAAACAGAATGTCACCTCAAGTCCAACGACCTCTCATACAGGTCCCTAGCCTTATTGATTCATGAGATATTAAAAAGCTAATGACCTTAGATCTTTTGGGTAAATTCATTGGTCATGGAAAAGGGTTGACCATCCTGAGTCCTATGACACCTCACTTGACCCTCTCTGATTATTAGTTAGCGAGATATCAACAAAAGTGTAGTTAGGCCCTTTTGACATAAATAAATAATATATTCAAAAACAGAATGTCACCTCAAGTCCAACGACCTCTCATACAGGTCCCTAGCCTTATTGATTCATGAGATATTAAAAAGCTAATGACCTTAGATCTTTTGGGTAAATTCGTTGGTCATGGAAAAGGGTTGACCATCCTGAGTCCCATGACACCTCACTTGACCCTCTCTGATTATTAGTTAGCGAGATATTATAAAAAGTGCAGTTAGGTCCTTTTGACATAAATAAATAGTATATTCAAAAACAGAATGTCACCCCAAGTCCAACGACCTCTCATACAGGTCCCTAACCTTATTGATTCATGAGATGAGCAATACATATTTCTTTCTCTCTTCACCTGTGTTCTCTCTTACACTGACTCACCCCCCTTCACCTCTCACCACTGTCAAAACAGGTTGTGACTTGTTAGCTCTTATCGTGCACGTGCACAGGTGAACACCTGTGTTTTAGGTCATATTGCACATGAACTTGCATTTTCTCACGTATGAACCAAAACAGGATGTGACTTGTTTCACAAGGAGAATGCTAATAATGACATCTCGCACGTGTTCACATGTATTTCATCACTTTCCTTTCATATCGTTATCCCATTATAGTAGTCGGGGATTAGTGAACAACGTCAGTTCAACACACGCGAAATGTAGTTAGGCCCTTTGACATAATTTAAATAAATTCATGAGCCAGTCCGTAGGAACCGGTCCAAAGGGATCAGTCCAAAGGGACTCATCAACAAGGACTCATCCACAAGGACTCGTCCACAAGGACCTGTCCACAAGGACTTGTCCACAAGGACTCGTCCACAATGACCCGGCAACAATGACCTGTCCACAGGGACCTGTCAACAAGGACCCGTCCACAGGGAACCGCTCCCCCACCCTCTTCAAAAGCCATGAGTGGGCATGCTAATTCATAGTGGCTTTCCACCGCACACATGTCTCTTGTGTAGAACAACTTTTCATTCCATATTAGCATTCAAACTCTCACATGTTGCAATTGGAAAGAGAGATTCTCTAAAAAAAAATACAATTTCCCCCCCCCCTAGTAGGGGTAGGTTTTATTTTTGGGGTTGAAATATGTTGTCCATAGGAAAGGGGGTATCAACCCGAGTTCAATGACACCTCATTCGTCAAAATCCGACCACGGGTTTGGGAGTTATCGGGCTGCCGCCATCTTGTGAGGAGGGTGAGGAGAAGGAGGAACCAGAACTGTCCAAAACACACTACTGATGATGCTTATGATAATGATGATAATGATGATGAAAACGAAGATGATGAGGGTTTTTTGTTTATAAAACCATTGTGGCTTCCCCAGTTTTTGAAAACAACAGTGAATGGACATTGTTATAAAAGGATCTACTACAAGCCTTGTGTTTAAAAAAACCTATATCAAGCAAAGAGAAAAAATGGTATTCATAATCAAGATTAAAAAAAAAGAAAATAAATAAAACCAATTGTATAATTTATAACAAAAATAAATAAAAGAAACAAATGAATTATGTGTAAATATTGTAAATGGATTTAAATTAATACAAAAATATTGTATGGACACTGCTTGTACTTTTTAAAAATTACTAACCACCTCCCACTCCCAATCCAACTGTTAACCTATAGTAATCTTAAGAAATTACCCTTAGTTAGCTAAAACTTGGTACCGGTAGTCAAAAGTATAGTATAACCCATGTAATACCTATATGCTTTGGGATAAAGTATACAGCCTTGTTAATGTAATGATAAATCGTGTTTGGGAAATATGAATTTTAGACATGGACTAAATCAAAAACATGTAAACAAATAATTGGAAAATCCATGTTTCATTATTAACAAAATTCAAAAACTTTAAACTGAAATTTTAAAAATTGGAAATTGGCAAATTGCAATGTGTGAAATATAAAAATGAAAAGAAACAAATGAATAAAAGCTTTTACTTTTTAAAAGTTAACTGACTTTGTAATGCTAAGCTGCTTGTGCGTAGCGAACATCTTGTACAGTATCCACAGTGCAGGTGTCAGTTTTACCTTACTCTCTGTAAGACTAGCATAGAGATAGTTGAGTGTACCCTTATATACTTTGGATGTGTGCATCAGCCTTTGGCTTAGCTTTAAAGGTTAGGTTAGCTGAAGTTAGGTTAGGTTAGGTTGGGTATGTGACCTTGTTGTTTACTCTTTTCGGAAAATATAAAATGTAAAATCTACTGTAAAATCAAAAAATCAAAATTTAAAATCAAAAAATATAAAAACAAATCAAAATCTAAAAATAAAGATATCTAAAATGTAAAAATAGAAAATCTTGCATGCATTAATTTAAATCTTTAAATGATGTTTCTGCTAGTTAGGTGAGGTTAGGTTAGGTAAAGTTAGGTTATGTATAGTTAGGTTAGGTTAGGTAAAGTTAGGTTATGTTATGTAACGCTAGGTGAGGATATGTTAGGTTAGGTCAACTGAGGTTAGGTAAAGTTAGGTTAGCATGTCATATGTGTAAGTTGTTACGTGTAGTGACCATTTTGTGCATTAGCCCTGTGCTAAAATAGTACATTATGCAACGAGCCTATAATGGCTATAATTAAGTCACGAGTATGTTTATAAAACGAGCGTATGCGAGTTTTATAATTTTCATACGAGTGTCTTAGTTACCATTATAGGCGAGTGGCATACGACTGTTTATGTTCGACGATAATTATAACTTTATTATATGTTTTAACATAAATATTCATAAATATCTGTTCAGTCACTAGAATTTTGTGATCGGGTGCTGCGCTGGGTAGTATAACTCTGTTTTCCAAGCTCTCTGGCCGACCGACGCTTGCGCTCTGTGTGCTTCAATGCCATATGTTCAGATTGTGCACCAGTATTCAGTAAAACTGTCACCGAAGTCGTTTGAATACAACGCGCTGGGTAGAAATTGGGTTTGGGGATATTAATGAACAGTGCTATTTCTTGTCTCATATTCACCAGTTTATTTACTCGATCTTCCGGTAATTTATATAGACATGTTGGATTTTGAGCGCCTGCGCGAAGGTATCCTTATCTAATTGGTCACACAACTGTTTCTTGAGCTCTGATTGGTGGGAGAAACTGTTTCATAAGGAAAAGTAGTGTTATAATGAGCCTCATTATGATACAGTTTTCTGACACATAATAGTCAGGGTCGAACATAAAGAAATATTAAATAAAAATGTATAAGTTAAACAAATATTAGGTCTGTGACCTTGTAGTTTTGTCTGTGTTGAAAAATGTAAAATTAAAAATAAAAAAGTCAAAAATGTAAAATCTAAATTGAAAATCTGAAATAAAAAAAATCTTAAAATGTAAAATTTAAAAATAAAAATAAACTTAATATCTAAAATTTAACATCTAAAATGTAAAAAATAGAAAATCTTACTTGCATTAATTTAAATCTTAAATCAGGTTTCTGTGGGGTTAGAGAATTTTTGGGTTAATGACCTTGCAGTTTAGTGCTTTGACACAATGAAAATAATAAATTAAATATTATAATAAAAATGATTAAAATTATATACATAATACAATAAATAAAAAATAAATAATAATTAATGTATAGTTAATAATAATGATTTGAAAAGCCCGCCATTGAAGAGTGCAGTTGCGCGCGGCGGCCATCTTACGCATTAGCCCCTGTGCCAGCTTCGGCTTGTATTACCTACTTTTAATTCGTTTGTTTTGCTTTATCGTTTTACCCTCAGGGTTGGCTTTTCCCACGGGCTAAGCGAGGTA
Organism: Meconema thalassinum; assembly: GCA_946902985.2. Classification (NCBI taxonomy): domain Eukaryota; kingdom Metazoa; phylum Arthropoda; class Insecta; order Orthoptera; family Tettigoniidae; genus Meconema; species Meconema thalassinum. The sequence goes on from OX336388.2 coordinate 1,206,174,410, forward strand.
TCCCACCTCTACCGCCACTAAGGACAGTGTCCTGGAGCTTGATACTCTTGAGTCGGGGGATACATTTGTGACTAGCACTTCTCCCAAGCGGCCTCACCCGCAAAGCGAACAAGGGCGTTATGAGGGGGATGGGAAGAGTGGGAGGGATAGACAAGGAAGAGGAAAGGAGGAGGCCGTAACCTTACGTTAGCTACCGAACTCGAATTTTCAGATGCCCATAATGATGAGAATGATATTTTGGAAATTTTAATGAATTTTAGTCAAGATAGAAGGAATTTTAAGGATTGTACAATATCATGTATTTTCAATCTTGGAACAATGGATGCAGATTGTAGCAAAGCGAGGAAAATGGCTATCATAGCCAAGATTTGTCCTTGCCTCGTGTAGTATAAATTGCGGGAAATCGCTTAGCAACAGAGAGCTATGAATGATTGGTCAATCTAGTTTCTGGAAATGCAAGGAAGGGATGTTGCCGCCAAGAACAACGCTCCTCATATGAGATTTTTGCTGATATTACTGTAAAGGAGTAAATCTACATCTGAAACAATGGAAATGTGCCCAAATTAATAAGAAATATTATCAATACCGTTGGAATGAAGTTCGGAGTCCATATATGAAGATTTATGTGAATATTCAGTTCCGGTCATTGGCGCGGATTGGCTAATGAGGCACCCTGCCGTGAGCTTAGGTAGGGGGCGGCGCGCTGTGGATCGAGGTCTTTCGCGAGTATCGTTGAAAGGGGGTATAGTCAAGTCAAATCAGACATAAAAAGGGGCCCGACCTTGCAAAAGGTCATGTAGTTCTAATTTTTTATATGTTGTTTGGACCTCTGCCAATAGCAAAATAAAAAATAAAAAATGCAACTTTCAAAGTCCTGTGCTAGCTGTGTAATAGGCAAAAACAGCCAGATATTTGCACTTTGTTCAGTTTTTGCTCAATATCGTCTAAACTATGCCTCTGAGAGAAAATATTGGGAATACCTGCTAACAGTTATATTACATGGTCTACAATTTGAGTCCTTAGCGAGCTCTGTACGTTTAGTAGTTCCAGAGATACAGTTATTTAAAGATTGGATGTTTTTTTCTTTTTTCTTTTTTTTTCTTTTCAAAAAAGCAAAAAGTGTTGATTTTGGTCTCCTAATTTGACAAATATTGACAAACCTTCTCACCCTATGAGAAATGTCATTGATAATGAACTTACATTTTATTTGTGTACCTTTAATTTGAGCTTTGACTGGTTCCTTGTAGGCCTAGTGCTTCTTCCAAAGTTGCTTGTAACAGAAAACCTTGAAAAATAGAAATCGGGTGAAAGCAACTAAAACAAGTTTTGAGCGTATCAGACATCAGGTACAGGGCCTGTACTGATTAAATCGGAGTTAATATTATGATAAGTAGCCTATACATAGCAATGGTTCACAATTATGGGAATGATTTCGTGTTAATTATTAATTATTTACTGAAATACTGTGTTAGATACCAGTACGTATGGTATTACTTATAATATTATACTTATATGATGTCTTCTCGAATCATTCGAGATAATGGTGATGCAGAAAAACTAATAAATTGGTTTCTTCCCCACCCTCCGTTTCCCCACATTGATAAATTGGTAACCATCAGTAACATAAATTGCCACTTGGTCTAACAACTGGGAACTGAAGGTGTTAAGAAAATCATTGGGAGTGCGTTTGGTAAGTAACCTTTAAACTAAAGAACAAAGTAGCCACATTGTCATCCGTCTTCACTTCTGTTAACGTGGGGAACAAGAGCGTAGTTGTCGATCCACTTACTATATTTCAAAGGGTTGCTTAACCAAAAAATCGGACGAAGAACTGAAAAAAACATTTTAAACATGTATAAGCCCCAGTCCCAAAGTCTTTGTTTAATGAACAGGGGATGCGAAAAGGCCACCAAGTCCAGTCGCTTCTCTGCTTTCACTACACTATCCAGCCACACACCAGCTGACTACAATACTTACGGTACGTTGTTTTGGATTGGGGCTATGGTGTATTCCTTGGAACACACGGTAAGACAGAATAAGCTTTTGCTCCTCTTTGCTTTATTTCATTACTTTTTCTTTACGCAAACATCAACAGTGATCTCCTGGTTTTTCTTTGTTTATACACTGTGCTTATATTACCTGTGAGTCTGTTCTAGATATATATCTTCAATGACCAATCTAGCGTCATCTAGCAGCGAATCTCTGAAGTTCCTCAAAATTTCCATGTACAAGAGGACTTTCTTACCAATCTAGCCACCAGATCTCGTCGCTATCGCCAGCTATCATCTCCGTGATCAAGAGGACTTTGTTTACATGTCTATCCTCCAGGCTTCGCTAGTGACGCCTGCTTTCAACTCCTTGAAGACTAATTCATGAATATATTTAATTTTTCTTAAGTTTGAAATCTTTATGTATGCTACTTTGTTTGTTTCCCCCACCCTTCTTCCCTCCTTGCCCCCCCCCCCTGCGCTTCGTTGAGCTGGTCTCACTAGTGTTTCGAACTTCAAAGCTTACAGTTGGAGCCTAACTAGGGCCCGTCTCCTCTACTTGAGAGACATAATTCAAATCTTCGCCATGTTGTGAATTCCAGACTAACGGTCACCAGGAGTTTCGCTGTTCATCAGAAATGAGCTATGTACTACTTCAACGTTCTTCAACACATTTTAACCGCTTTTAAATAGCTATATGCCTTTTAACCATCATTTTATAGGCAGAGTGAAATTGCGAAATGTGGGGCAATAACCATCTTCGCGGGATTGTTGCTGTTGGGCTTTGTCTATCTAAGCTAATCTTAAAATGAAGCAGCATTGCTTATCCATATTAATTGAGATACTTTCTCACAACGTGGGACATAATTAAATTACCCACTGTCTATAGAAAGCTTAGCTCTTTCCACCGCTGGACTTTATTTGCCCATTCAACCGTCAGGATTGTTCTGGAATTTCCCACGTCAAACAATTCATCTACAAGCTAAACCTTCTAGTATTTTCCACTCACATATGGGAATACTTTTTTCAAACTAATGAATTTTCTTTATGAACCGCTGATCAACGCCTAATTTGTCTTCCTTCGTGGGATTGTCCGCTGCATTCAACTATAACCTACAAACTTTTCACCGCAATAGACTCTCTTAAACCAAAATTCAACTAGTTATTCACATAACTGTAAATCATTTTCTCTCTATAAACTTTCTGTGCTAAAATAGTGAACTTTTCAACCACGTCAATAGACTATAGTGAAAACAGTGCTCAGGCAACTTTTCATCCACGTCGCGCTCGTCCGAAATAAATAAAATAGGCCAAGAACTTTATCTACAAAGTTCCTATTTCCTCTTCCACAACTCCTCTTTACTAACAAATTAGGTTAATCTTTAAATTTATGTCAATTTCAATGAGGCCTCGCCAAACCATAGGCTCACTCCCAACTTTCTCCGTTTGAAATTTATTCATTCTGTATAAATATCAGCAGTTAGAAACTGCTTATTAATCTATTTTCTTTTCTTGCTAGTACAGGAATTGCTTAAGTATTAAGTACGCAACTTTTCAATAATCTCTTTAATCCAGGTTTCACGGAAGGGTAACTGGCACTATTTTTCCTCGTGATCCTATTTAAATATAGAAGTTCTAGAAACTTCTTCTTATTTTTTTCCTCAGGTTTCACAATAAGTGACCTGCCCTATTTGTATAAATAACCACCGTAATTACCGTGTAAATATACGAAGTTATAGAAACTACTACTTATTTTCTCTCTCTCTCTCTTTGTTGTTATAATTTCAAATTGTTATTTTTTCATACTTTTAAGATTTCTAAATATGAAATCTTAAAATACCCACATCGTACCTGATTAATTCGGCTACGACAGAATTACTTTATAATTGTTGTTACAAACTTTAGAATTGTCCATTTTAAGCACTACTTTTAAAATCTTATTCAGATTTTTAGTGCTTACCACAAGTTTTAAACTTGTACCCAATTTAACGTTGTTTATAAATTGTAAACTTGTTATCTTTAGGTCTTAGACCTTCACATGTAACCTTTCAGAAATCACAATCATGACCTAACTCTTATTAATTCTTTGTTAATTCTTCAAAGTTTAATTTATTGTTAATAAATCTATTATTTTTTTCTCATTATTCGTTTCGCTAGATTCACGCTTAGGTAGGACCCTGTCTTCCTTGACTCTTCCTAGGGTTATGCCCTCTTTAATAAAAATAAATCTATTGATAAGGTTTGCACTACTTGTGGCATTTGAGCAAGAACTTTTAGTTACAAACTTATTAAAGCCTCTCTCAGCTTTGATAGCTAATTCTAACTCGCCAGTAAGGCAAGTACAGCTCACTCCGCCAGCTTCCTGCTTGTTGAGACTTTCTCTAAACTTATGGTTGGTTTTCCAAATGTAAGTTTTTCTCATAGTCTAAATTTTTAGTCGGCACCTTGCTGGGTAAAAGCTTAGCTATTTCTAAATGCAACTCTTGGTGCTCTTACCAAAATTATTTTCAAAAGCATAACTGTTTCGTCACTACCCTTCCTGGTACTACTCGGTCATTTGTTGAGAGGAATTACCCACCCGGAGTTAAGAAATATCACTACGAGCCCAACCTTTGCTCGCCTTTCAAAACATTTTGTTAAACCTAACTCCTTTGAAAGTACAAACCGTAAATCTGTCACTCTTTGTCTTGCCAGACCACCACCCTTCCCCATAGTAGGCAAATTTATGCTTGAGAGGGAATACGCTATAGCCGTTTGCTTCCGTATAGCCCAAGTTCCAGCTGCGTTTCCTGTTAGCTGCGTCCAGGTCCCTACCCACTTTAGGTATCGGAAAGCTGGTTTACAGTGGCAGCTGCTTTTGAGTGTGCTTAAAGTTAAAATTATAACTTATGTTGGACTCTAGTCCTATTTCTCCATCCATTTTCTCCAGTCCGAAACCCACTTCTTTTTCTTCATCATCTTCCCTTGGGGGTCAGGTTATTCCTAAGCTAATAATCTACCCTGGCTATCTTTTACACAAGGCTCTGGCAGCGCAAAACGTCTGTGACAGCCATTGTTTCAAGTTACATCAGCTACATTAAAAGCCGCTTCGTTAGCAACGTCTCGGTTATTGGCGGTTGTCCTGAAGTGGCCACTAACAAAAACACAAGAAGTGCTGAACGACTCCGACGCTGTGCTACTCACTTCTGCAATGACATCATTTTTGAAGAATCCACCATCATCCAAATACCTCAGGAAAAAGTATTGGCCAATAAGAACAACAAGAGACGCCTCATCCCACTTCTTTACGATTCATTCGAGCAGCATGGCATACAAGAAAAAGTAGCCGAAGAAGATGCTGATCGGGACATAATTGCCATGGCACTCAGTGGCGGTTAGTACTCTTAAACAAGGGTGGCGCACAGCACATTTTTAAGAGAACGTACGCCCATAATGGTACATGTTGGCCGTACCATGAGTAGACAAGAAAACCGATGTCACTCAATTGGTTTAATTGTGGCGGCCATTTAGTAATCTTTTCTCTGCTGTTTTACCGGGCTGTGATGCCGCAGCGGAAAAGCTGCTTGCCTCGCACCAAGGATGGTCCGGTTCGATTCCCGGTTAATGTTTATGGGAATTCCGAGGTGAAATGACACGTCTGGTGGCTTGGATTCCACGTAAACAGCAGGTCCCGCGGTTTATGATCGAGAAGTTAATGGTCACGTATTAGTACAAGCATTCCTACTATTCCTTCCGATACTCCTAAAGTTGATTACTTAAACTCAATCATTTCACGGATCCATTGAAGACATTAACACGAACATTTCAAATTCCTAAAAATCCAGTGTATATTATTAAGAACTTAATCGAATGCGCGACATAATATACCTATTCTTGTCCACAAGTTCGTTGTGTTTACGAACAATCATCATCCAGTTGCTACCTTATACTATATTCACCAACACTGCTAAGCTCATTTCATTGTTCGTATGACATTTTGACTTTAAACAATGTTTCTTACCTTTTTAAGGTAAATGTTTTAAATCATTGATGCCAGTCACGGTCCATGTGCCATCGCCACCAAATAACTGGCACGGGAAATAAAACAAAATGAATTGACAACCCGACACCCATATATCCAATCCCATTATTCATACACAGATTTATTGAAAGTCCTGTTATATGTTCTGTGTTTATCTTTAGAGACTTGATTAATGCACAGATCTGGTTTTGGAGGGCCTAATTCAGTTGTTAATAGACTGTCCTCATAAGTTAAGGTCTTATTTTGTAAGTTTTTTACCTCGTTTATTTCATGGTTTCGTTAACGACACCCCCAGAGGCTCACGTGGAACGTGGGTTTGCGACCACGGGACCACAGCTGAGTCCGGCTTTGCTTCTACTTACTTGTGCCGGGCTCCTATCCGTCTTCTTTCCTGTCGACCTCTCTTGGTCAACTCTTGTTCTCTTCTGACCCCGACGGTATTAGGGTATCCGAGTCCTAGGGAGTCTTTCACTTTCCCGCCTTAATTGGCCCTTGTCTCATCTTTCCTGATAGCCTCATTCTTCGAGGGGTCGGCCTTCTTTTTCTTTACATGTTATCTCCTGACTTCTGCACAAGACCCTCAAGGAGGCAGGGTGTGTGTAGTCCTACCACTTCCGGTGCACCCTGCATATATTGCTACACCCTCAGGGGCTCACGGCTGGGGAGCTCAGGATTTGGTGACCCCGAGGGATTCCTGAGCTGGGTCCGTTTTGTCACCATTTTCCTCTGAGTTTGGGGCGGGCCCTCTCCTCTTTTGCTTTCCAATGGGCCTTTCATCGCTCTCCTTCCTTCCAAGTCCCTCATTCCTCATTCTTTGAGGGTAGAAGACGTTTATTTTCTTCCTGTCCTTTATTTTCCTTATCCTTGATTTGTTTATCATTTCTTCTTCTAGTATGTAAGTCTGTAGTTAGTATTAGTAATAGTTTTCATTCTTATCTCATCTTTCTCTATCACCCAAACCATTAGGGGCCGATAACCTAGATGTTAGGCCCCTTAAAACAACAATTATCATAATCATCATCATCATCATCGTTAACGACATAAACACCTCCAATGCGTGAAAATGCAGTGAAAATGATTAAGTAATTTGTCGCAGCATTCAGTTACGGTCTAAAATCAGAATGACACATAATAGATAGACGACGAGTAGGAATTAACCGCCTTCCTCTTACGACGAAATACGCGCTCAGTGTATATTTTTATTATGTTTAACACGGGTACGTGCTATTCGCACCTCACAAATCACGCTTCCAATAACAACTAAGCCTATTATGAAAGATTAATATTACTGAAAACTGCAAAAGACCACCGCACTCATACACATTTATAACTGAATATCGCAGGCGCCAAAACTTTCGAAGCCAAGTGTTGACGCAGGACTGTCGTCACGCAGTTGTGTTTACCCCTAGGCCTAGATGAAGGGATGAAGAGAATTCTCAAACTTGACGTTATAACATAATACAAATTCACTTACGGAACATAGCCTACGTTCAAAATGTTACGTTTCTGTCTCATTGCATATCATTATATGTTGATATTTCTTCTTACATATTAATAAAGAGCGCAATGTTCAGAAGGATGTACCGTAATTATTTTGGTGGAAAATTGCGGAGGGTATGTAAATACGCTATCTATGAACTTGTCTGCCCTCTACCGGTGCACTTTAACACCCCTCTCCTCCCCTCCCCTTCACTCCCCAACTTGCTACTTTCACGGCCATTTGACCGTCTTGTCACATGATTCTTGTGCCCCAAATCGAGGAAATTGCCATAGCCCCTCTCTCACCTCACCCCGCTGAATAGGAAGGGATGAAGCTACAGAGCCAGAATTAGGAAGAATGTGGCAACACTGTGCTGGTCTCAAAAGACATGTGCCCAGCACCTTGTTGTGACATGCTGCAACTGTTGGGGAAAGTGAACAGCAGGGTGACTGAACTGCTTGGTCGCGACATAAGCGCCATTACCACGGAAGGACTATCAAGACGACTACGACCCAAGGAGAATATTTAATGGTGGGGCACGTGACCGTGTGCCCTTGTTCTAAAACCGCCACTGATGGCACTATCCATATATCCTACATTCGACCGTGTGATCGAAGTAGGAGAAGATGTTGACCTCCTCGTCCTCCTCAATGGTTTAGGCTCAGGTGCAACTAACATCTACCTTCAGAAGAGTAGCAAAGGTGAAGCCGGCTGTGTCCATTACTCAAGCTCCTCTTTTGCCCATCAACCTGCTCAACACTCACCAGGTACAGTGCTTTTTATCAATGCGTTCAGCGGGTGCAACACCACTTCACCCCGTATGGGCATGGTAAAACCAAGTTAGCTAATATATACAAAAATCCCCAACTTGTAGAACTGGCAGAACTTTTCCTGCTGCCAGACTCCAGTAACGAAACCATAGCAAAAGCTGGGGAGAAATGTTTTGTGTATTTGCACGGGGGTGATTTCCTAACAGACTCCCTGAATAGCCTTCGCTACCAACGGTTTGTTACATCTGCAGCCAACATCAAAATCAATCTTGCTCGCTTGCGCCCAACAGAGGATGCAGCAAGCCACCATGCTTACAGAACTTACCACCAAGTTCAAAAGTGGTTGGGGGTCAACAAATATCCTACAGGTTGGGGATGGAAGCTTGATGATCAAGGGTTTAGCCCCATCACTACAACTATGGATCCTACACCTCAGCTCCTACTGCGCAGATTTCCTGCAATTGCAGATAAGGTTGAATCGGCGGTTGCAGCTGCCGCAAAGCTGGGCTGAAGTGCACAGCCCTTTGTCGATTTTATTTTGGCAAAATATGCCAAAACGTGCAATAGCTTCAGCTAGAGGATTCTGACGATGAGAAAGACATCCCAACCCCTACATTTCTAGAACTGCAAAACGAGCCTGCGCCATCTGTTCAGTTCAAAAATTCCTCCAATAAACCTGAACCATCGTCAGAGGAAGATTTTTCGATACCCGGGCCATCAAAACGACTGAAATTACGATGAGACCTGTTGCTTCATAATATTGTAACATAATTTTAGATGTAGAGTTTTCTTTTGTAATAAAACTAAATAGTACTCCGCCCGAATCTCGCATAGCCACCACCTATATCCGCAGAGATGGAAAAGGATTGTAGGGACGTCGATACCCAGCCAGATAAACCAACACTACACTACTAGGTGAATGACTAGGAAACCCTCGACGCATACCGGTCATGCAATAACGCCACTAATTAGTTACACGTTTACTAGAAATAAAATATCCATAACAAGAAGGTAGGACGAGAATCTCGGATCTCAAGCGTGAACGGTGAAGTTGAGACTAAGTGAGTTCTAGTAACTAACTGGCAGTATTATCGCACGTCGATTGCGAAATGAAAAGATGATCAGTTTCTATAAAATGAGCAGGCAAACAAAAATAGTGCCTGAAATTTATTAACTAAATATTTACAAGACATTAAATCTTCCTACCACAAATAAAAATAAATTCGAATTGAAAATAAAATATTTCACTCGGTAGATAGTCCTTCTATCTGACAAATAAACTTTCAGCAAAGTTTAAATTACACAAATGTAATTATTTAAGAATAATACTTAAGTGTTTGAGCTTTCTAGTCACCCTGTGACTCGATCACTTTAAGCAGTCTGATCATAATCAGCTGTTCATCAAATAAAATGTAATTAACAATACACTGCCCTACATTACATACTTATTTATATAAAAAACGTGAACGTAATGAGAATAAAATTATTAAACTATTTAAAGTGGTTAAATATTTACATAAGTTGCAATCACCATGTCCAGCACGGTACTTAAAAACATATATACAAGATCTTTCGCAATCTGACAATCGTATTTCGCTTCTGTTTCTCTAAACAGTTTTTCGAACACTTGTTCACAAAACAATGTAATTTTTGGTATTCTCTGTTTTTGTCAAAATAAATAGAGCTTTGGTAGCGAACAATTAAGTTAAATGCAGCTCTTAAATGTCGTTTCAATGAATAAAATACAATAGATTTAAAGAACGATGCGGAACTACACAGTTACACTTAATAAGCTTCGTGGATTTCGTAATAACACTTTCTGACATGTACAACACAAATATAAACCCTAATATCAGTTACTTTTTAAACATACTGTATCAATTCTTTGCTCCAAATAGCAATACACTTCATTCCTTTCGTAATACGGTGAACAACATCTTATAATGGCGTCTGCTAAGCTTCCAAACTTGACATATTCCTTTCCTCTCCTTTTAACAACAATCTCAATAATAATACACGGTATTCCTTCAATAAAAACCCATCTTGCTACACTCCAGACGTTTAGAAGAATCAGTGACTCTACTAGGTAAACACAAACCTGTGAAATACTGTTCATAGTGCACTCCTATCCAACTCTACTCTAAATTAATTATCTTCGTGCTCGTTCAATAACAATGACATACTTGTTCACTCCAGTTCACCTTGTACAATATTCCTCTTAACTTCAAATACCGCATTTCGTTAACAAACTTTCACAACATACTGTTTTCCACGTTACAACAAAATATTAACATTACTAAACCGTAGTTTGCTCGTCTTTATTGTTAATAACTATAATACATATCCTTCCGTTTGTGATGTACATTCAATGAATTAATTATTCATATTTAAACTTTTTTCATATCATACAAGACCTCAGGTAGATCTACAAATCTCCTGGTCTGTGGTTTCGTTATAGCAATTTTTGCAATAAAATTGTTGCTAATTATAGACATAATTTGTCCTCTGTTGTCAACAATATGATCCTATTTCATAGTTTAAATCCTTTATAACTATTGGCAATGACTATATCATTGTCATCTTACAATAACATTCCGCAATTGAAATTGTTCTACTCCAATAATATTATTTATAAATGTTTCATTTATGTTCTGACACAATAAAATGTTTAAACAATGTTTCGGCATTCTACAATAATGCTTTCTCTTAATAATAATGCAGTCTAGCAATATGGACGCATTCTGTCGCTTGTTACGCATTTTATAACGATCGAAGCATTCCCTTCATTAAACAGTTTCGTTTAAAGGTGAGCATATTGAAACGTTTCCTTAAAAATATAAAAACGGAATATCTAAAGTCAAATACAAATGACATTACGTCAAAAACGACACACGCTGACATATAATAAAATTTACCGTGAAATCTCTAAAATTGACAACATAAAAGCATGGGTTATGAATAAGAAAAACTACTTATAAGTTGGTCACTCCTGAAATACTATCAAAGACTACATCAAACTACTGAGATATTAGAACATTCAATTTTCTACCTTTCTGTTGATCTGCTGTCTTGATACCTGGTCTGATATACTTGATGTTCTTCTCTCGGGACGGCATGTGCGTGTCGCCTGCCTCGAAGCGAGTTCCAGTTAGGCGTGTGGCGGTCAGCTATCCGGCTTCTCCCCTCGTCGTGCGGCAAGCACCTGGGCTGCTGTCTCACCTCCCTGCTAACGGCATTTCTTCTTGCTTCGCGACCTCTTGTCTGGCAACTCGAACTCGGGACAAACGAACCCCTCTGTCCGTATTCTTCGTGTAGCATCTCGTCATCAAAGTAGGTTTGAATGTCTCTGGTTGACGTTTCTCCAAGTTGGCAGTGGACGTTTGAATCGTATTTTTGACGGTAAATTTAGAATACTGCATGTTGATGAGCTGTTGTAGTATCATCGATCCATGGTCTTCAAGATCACTCTGAATTCCCACTCCATAATGTGTACTAACCTCCTTCCATAATTTAGTGTTCCATTACAATCTCCTTAGTCAGTGTTGAATAAGAATGTTCCCCCTGACTCATGGACATTATTATCATCGAAAATGTAAGATGATTTTTCAGAAGATATACTGTTGCAATATTGTAGCTGGTGAATGCAATGCTACTTGTCGTAGTTCTGTAGAAATGTGAAGCTGTAGAAACGAAGTCTTCTTCCAATAAACGTTGTATTTATAAAATGCTTCTCTCTGCTTCAAACTAGTGCGTTTTGCGATGTGCCGGCTTCTCCTTCTCTTCCTCGGCGATAGCTGTATCTCCTCATGGTTCAGTGTAGTCTCCTGAACGTACTTTCAATGTAGTATTGAGCTCTTCTGGGACGCGCTGCAATGTATGTCTGCTCTCTTCAAGTTGCTAAGTAGGAGTCATCCTGCTCTCGTGACAATGGCGCGCGTGGCAAACTAGAATGGATTTCTAGCCTCGCACAGAGTCCTATTAAACTGAATTTTGATCATATTGTCTCTCCTGGACATAAATTCTTAATTCTGTTTGACAATTAAATGTCATTTTCTCTTCTGCATCTTTTGAAGTGCTAATATCGCTTGATATAAGCAAATTTAATATAATAGCCAATCCCACAAAATTATGTGATCCAATCTGATTGGCTGTTGAGTTATCACGAAAAACTCCTGGTTCTAGCCTCTTATCATCGGGCCGTGTGCATAATTTTGTTATTGTCACCTCGGCCAACCAAAACCGGTCTTAGGCTTGCTATCTTGAAGTCTTGGTCATATTCCAGTGTCGAAAGATCAGACTCTCCCTTGGTTAAATTATCATTCACTGAAATATTCCCGAATTTAATTCTTTCAAAATACTCCAAAATTTTCCAAAAAGTTGTCAATATGCTTTATTCATTTCCTAAAATACTTATCTGAATAAAATATTGTTCCAATTCCAAATTCCATTTATTTCACCTTCAGGTTCACAAGTCGGTTCGATCCTCAGCTCAGTCAATGGCTGAAGCAGGGCTGAATTCAAGTTCAGTACCTATGTGAACTCTCTTCCCTTTTTCTCAAATTCAATTTTCCATGGTTTTCAGTTACATGCCACATTTGAAAGAAGCACTGGGCCTATAGGTACCCGTCAAAGCTCAAATTAAAGGTAAAAAATAAACTTCAAGTTCATTATCAATGTCATTTCTCATAGGATGAGTATTTTGGACAATATTTGTCAAATTAGGAGACCAAAGCCAACAATATTTACTTTTCAAAAATAAAAAACATCCAATATTTGATTAACTGTATCTGGGGAATTACTAAACGTATAGAGCTCACTTGGGACCCAAATTGTAGACAATTTAATATAAATGTAAATAGGTATTCACAATGTTTTCTCTTAAACGCATAGTTTAGACAATATTAAGCAAAACTGAAAAAGTGCAATTATCTAGCTTTTTGCCTATTACACAGCTAGCACAGGACTTTCGAAGTTGCAAATTTGTTTTTTTTTACTATTGGGAGAGGTCCAAACAACATATAAAAAATTAGAACTACATGACCTTTTGCAAGGCCGGATGTATATTTTGACTGGACTAGTAAGACCTGTGTCGAACGCGGCCCCGACAGCCCAGTAATTCAGAGTGTGTGCGATCTTACAGTTGACGGTCGATAAGCCGGTCAGCAACACAACCGTGCTACAGCGATTGAAATAATAGATTGCACAAGTGTTCAAATATTATATTTTGTGCTAATTAACAGTGTGAAAGTACATTATAACTATTGTACCCAAATTACGGGAGCCACCGTAATTTACATTTTTGCATTATGAACAACGGAACGTATTTATGAAGTTTGAACAGAGCGCTGAGACAGCTAGTTCACCGCGCCGAGCAAGAGAATGCGCCAGGAAGAAGACCTGTGGCGCCGACGGGCGAGCTACTAAAACTCATTGATGATAAAATAAAATCGTCGATTTGAGGTCTAGAAACTAGTAGATATTATTGGCTATGGAATTTTAGGTATGCCAGAAGAGATTTGAGGCAAATCGAACCAGTCGTTCGAGAGTTATGGGTATTTTTGTATACGCACAGGAAGTAGGGAAGGCGCCTAAGCTTTGGAACAGCGGGGCGTACTCGCCGGATGGAACAGCAGACACAGAGAATTTCAGCTCTGTGGCAGTATATATAGAATCATTTTTCAAGCAATATTATGCTATTATTTCATCAACCACCGGAGTAGTACCGTCGTAACGTTCGTCAGACCACGTGCTACGTTGAAACACAGTCAGTCACTATTGTCAACTGATGTTGGACTTAGTCTCTCTGACTAAACCAGCTGCACTACAATAAGCACTTGGAATTATCGCGTCATACCAGTCAGGAGTGGAAAAACTAGACTACGATATTGGGGCCTTTTGTTTTAAACAGATTGTGCTTCCAATGTTAGGAGATTAGAGGGGACTATCTACAAAGTAGATATGACCTGAGGCACACCTCATTACCCGACCACAGTTTTAGTCTACGACAGCGGGACAGATTCCAGGACGCGGATCTGTTGCAGAGCATATCTGTTTACCCGCATAGGTTAATTTATGGTAGGCATCTTCATTTTCCATATACTCCAACGACAGTAAGCGTATGTTCGCAGAGGTCAAGTTGCTATTTCATCACTGAGCTGTTAATAAGTAGCATAAGACAGAATGCTGTATTTTCAAGTAAATATGAACATTGAACAGTTAAAATGTTTGTTTAAAACAATCGGACAGTTTGTTATGACATCCGTCATAATGTCGGACATTAGCAAAAGTTAACGCGAAGTGGATCAGTGCCTATTATTAAACGCGAATATGTGCCGCTAAATACCGAAAGGATAGGGTAACGATGGAACAACCCGAAGGTGAGCTGAAGGTTAGGCAGATAGCCAGGGCAGTTGCCATGCTAATGGAATGGAAGGGGATCCATTAGATTGTGATGTCAGCCAAGGACCTGTACCACCATGAACATCAAGAATACGTGAGCCAAATTCTTACATGTACTTTTACTAGAGCAGAGTAGTTGAGAAGTTCTTTCTTTTTCTAATTCACTTAGAAATTATCAACACTTTAGTTTTGCTTCGTTCTGACAGTTATGTCTCTCGAGACTAGAGTCAGAGAAACCATGGCTAGTACTCTTCGAGTGTGAACTTATTTTGAGAAAATTTATTTCAGTCATAGAATGTCCAACTGACATAATGAGATGAGTTATTTAGTTAATTTGAATGCTTTTAGTAATTTTAAGAAAGCTTGGATCTTTCAGATTACTCAACATAAAAGTCTAAATAACAATATAAAATAATTTCATGATGATTATGAGCAAATCCAAATAATAATAAAATACTTCCACATTAAATCTAAATAAATTATAATTAATTATGAATTAAATTATAAGAAAATTCAGGGAAAGTGATTAATAATTCAATTATTTAATGATTTTTATCATGAGTCATAATAATAATAATAATAATAATAATAATAATAATAATTGATTTGATTAAATATTATAAATATTTGAGGATTTCAGTGTGTATAGTTCAGCAGTAATATTAATAAGTGATTATTTAAAATTCATATGGAAATAAATATTATACATGTCAGCCAGCAATAAAATGGAGAGTCATATGACGTATTTGTGGAATGCACCATTAAATTAAGAAATGAGTAGAGGAACGGTAGGTGAGCAAATAACGAACATGTATATAATAGGATGCAGTATTGTTAAATAGAGGTAGGAAAAGAATATGTCCAGGATAAAATAGAAATATTTCATTTTGGAAAACCTTTGTTTACACCAGATCTAGGCAATGTAGAGGACGGAGGCGTTTTGTTTAAAGACAGGAATAGTGCACAAATAATAAAAGAATGAATCATATATGATGATTATTATGTTTATAAAAAATAATATATTATGCGACATGAAGGTCGGCATTTGTATAAAAGTGTATTGGAATATATATTTCCATGTGGTAAGGAAGAATTTGGAACATTAGCTGCTCAGTTGTGAAAAGAAGGGTTGAGTCAAGTAACCGCCCCATATTTCTGTCCAATTCTACTTCTGTCAGAAATGCTTTCTCGCCTAATACCTGAGACAATTATTCCGATTTCCAGTTATTGAGCCTACTGAATATAAGATTATCAGTTCTGTTAAAACCTAGCCGGATCCTGAAAGAAATAAAGATTTGAGTGTGCATAAAATAAATCTAAATTACAAGTCGAGTTAATGTTGCTTCGAATAGGGGTGATACCTATTTTTGAAAAATAATAATAATAATTGCTGATATTTCTGAACCTAGTTATTTTTGATGATAATAATAATTGCTGATATTTCTGAACATAGTTATTTTTTATAATAATAAGGGATTATGATAAATAATGATTGACAATGAAATGAATGATTTAATGAAGTAATGTTAACAACAATTTGATGTTGAGTTACACAATATGGTTATTGATAAAAATAACATCTTTGAAAATGGAAAATTTAAAATTGTTCCTTTTTTGTAATGTTAAATTTGATTAAATAAGATAATTATGTAGATGCTGTAAATGTTTGAGCAAAGATTTAAACAACAACCAATTAAAACAAATGCTATTTGAGAAAAGATAAACAGGACTTTGAGGAAATATAATAATATTAATATTCTGACATTATGTGGTCGAATATTGGTATTTTTCCAACCTAATGTTCCTACAAGAAATAACTATATATTCGTTCATACACAAGTGAGATGCGATTTTTGAAAATCACCTGATGTAATATTTTTCCAATGAAAACAAAAATGTTGTCAACTTGAATCAACGAAACAAACAATGATCTTTAGATATTTGAAACCATGAGTGACATGTTTATTTAACATGAAGTAAAAGTGACAAGTGTACAGATAGGGGTCAATAAACAATGAACCGCCTATTGTGTAAATAGCGAAACTTTAGAATCGGGAACTGATACCAGATGGACTATTAATTTCTGGCTATCAACAATTTAGGCTAGGAATATTTTCTTTCTGGTGTTGATATTTTTCTTGTGATGTTTTTGAATGATTTTGCATACATTTTTAGATCTTTTAAATGTAATAAAATGAGATAATTTTAATAGAAATTGTGGCATTTCCCTTCTCTATTCTCTTCTCCCTTGCTTGCCTATTGCCGAGATCAGTTAAGCCAGCGATTACTTTAGATTATTCCCAGATAGATCCTGAGATTGTTTTTCTCGTGCTGAATTGATTTCGGGAATTGGCAAATGTGTTCGTTGGACTTCGGTCTAAACGGGCACAGTTTATATACGTCCTACATTGATATTGCAACAGAATTTCGGAGCTTTATAGCCATTTTTGATAGAAATGAGACTGTGCTAACAAAAGTGTTTGTTTAAGAACGCTAGCAGTTCATATGCGAGTGCGTCAAACTCTTGGTGAAGTGAGCTGTCGCCTAGCAGGAACAAAGAGTGCGGGACATTCCTGAAATATATATGCGCGTGCTACTAACATTGACTGTGAACATTCACATTGATATTATTCATTATAAATATATTTCGACGATGTTGTATACTGGAAAGTTAAGAGGAATGAATGTCTGTATTTGTAAAAAAGAGTGAGATGGCAACGTAAGCTAATTATGCGCAAGGAACGTGATATATGCTGATGAACTGGAATGTCAGAGCAACCAAGATTAAGCAAAATTATAACAATGAAGCAATGCAAATGCAATTCTACACACTACAACTACACAATGGAAGGAAGCAGTCATGTCAAACCATCGTTCGCTAGAACAGAAGAGAGCCAGGGTATCCCGGTTTGATGCGTGAATATAAGTTCAGCCCCGGAGAATAAGAAGACGGAGTTCGATGCCAGAAGATGCAGTTCGATACTGGAGGACGCTGTTCGAGGTCCGAAGAGGCAGTTTTCCCGGAGGATCAGATCAGTTTTCCAGAGTATGGAATGCTGTTCCATACAGTATTTTCCATCATACTATTTCTTCTAGAGTCGTCCAAGGTAGAGAGAAGACTTCTTAAGTAGTTGTTGGTTCAGTAGTTTTGCAGTAATTAGAATATTTTGGGAGCATATACCATTACAACATTTTTATAAATTTATTCTTCAGTGAATGCATAGTACAGTCGAACCTCCCTTCTGCGGACACCGTCGGTTCCGAGGAAAAATGTCCGTTATGAGAGGTGACCACTGAAACAAGTTTATAAAAATAATCGAACATTTTAACGGCAAAGTACATTCACTTAAACATAAACATACACGTCTTTATTTTGAGTATTTGTTTATTTGAGATTTCCCGCATTTGAATTTTTCGGCAAGCTTTCTCACTGAAAGTCCCTTGTCACTTTTTACAATCACATTTCTTCTTGTTTCGAGGTCTAAAAACGTTCGTCCCTTGTTACTCATGTTTACTCGACGACTGAAATGCTACGGTATTTCTGTCTCACTAATTTGCGCATGTACTGCAAGTCTTTTCCTTCTCAAGTTGACTACCTGAGTTCGACCTTATCGGTGGCAATCTGAGTTATGAATAGAATGATGCAAGCAGGGAAGAAAATCCCCAGGTAACTCGTGAGTAAACAGTCACTGGCAGCAATCCTGGACAATTAGAATTCTCGGAATGTACACCAGTAGGTAGAACACCATAACAAAAGGTTTGGAAAGAGGAATGTATAGAAGAATTAACTTTACGGCTACTACAGCGTTGCCATGTAGCCTGCATTTCTCTCTCTCTCTCTCTCCTTTGACTCGAAATAGGTGTAGTACAGACATTCAAGAGGGATTTCCGTATGTCTGCAGAATGGTTTTAAAAGGAAGGATGACATGGTCTGGTGTGAAAATATCATGTAGCGTGTGAAGTGTCCGCTTAAGTCAAGTGGACGGGACAGATGGCGATGTCCGCTGTCCGGACCTCAAGGTGTCCGCTGAAATGAGGCTAATTTAACACTTGTCTTATGTAAAATAAAATCGGTTCCAAGTAAAAATGTCCGTATAGGCAGGTGTCCGCTGAATAAGGGTGTCCGTTAGGGCAGGTTCGACTGTAAAACTTTAGTATTCTTGGTTGGTTCCTCAGTTTAGGGGCTGCGACAACACGGTCATGTAGCCCCGTGTACTTTGGGTGTGTGTAGAATCTGTCTGATAACCAGTGTTAATTGTGATGGCTGTATTAGTGTTTGTATCTGTTTTTTAAATTCAAGTAAGGACTGCAACTTTGAATTTTTCAAATAGTTCCCATTTTTGCCGCCAAACGCCACCGTCAACGACTACTAGGCCTACTTCAGACCTTAGCTACTAGACGCCACCGCAGTCGGCTCTTGGCAACGAACGTAGGGACCTAGGAGCGTTGTTTACATCCTTTACCTATACAATTTTGCTTCACACAGGTGTAATTAGTTGAAGGTTCTTTAACATGCCATAAAACTATGACATGGGACCGCCGGCTTTACTTTCGCTCCGAAGAAAGGCATACTGAGGGATTTTAACGCTCTTAAAAAATCCGATGGCTTCGGCCGGGTTTGAACCCGCTATCTTGGGCATAGAAGCTCAGCATGCTACCAACTGCGCCACCGAAGCCGCTTTTAGTATTTTTCCATGAGTAGTTTTTATTCGTAAATGTCATCGTTTTGAGGATTTCATCTACGCTGTGAATTTTGTTGCATTTTTGAATTTAGACATTTTGCATAAATGCATTTAAGACTGGTTTCATAAATTGCATTAATTTACTTTGACTACGATTTAATGATTGGGAATTTTAAAGTAAGAAGAATATTAGTTTAGGAGGAAGTTTAATCGATTATAAAACATTTTGCTCATGTTTTACATTTGTATCGTCGATCTTTGAAGCATGTTTACGTTTATTAAAGAAATGTCATACTTAATATAACTGGAATGAGACTTGAAGCTATATTAATTGTATATCAATTCGGACTATTGAACGTTGTTCAAGAGTGAGTTCTTTCATTAGACTTTTTTAATGTTGATGATAATTATTAATAATAATTTATCGATACCATAATATAATTGAAATAGGAGATTTTCTTCAATTATGTCGTGACATATCAATAATATTGAGGATTCTTTAAAAAACCTTTTTCAACATTTAGATAACTGTTGTTGACTTTATAATTGCATTATAGCAATAAATTAGTAACGATCAGAGAGGTGTTACGAAACTCCATTTCTATTAAGTATTAACTACCATTGTTTAAATCAAATAGGCAATTCAAGTAAACCAAATAAGTCATACACTGTAATTAAATATCAATATTTATGAAATATTTTAACAACGTGAGGATTAATACACTCTAAACATCGAAATGAAGTATTTATTGCAACAGAGAACTAGTGTGGCAGTTCCAAGATTAAGTTGTAATGAAGAGTACGTTTTTATTGTGAAGTGAAGAATTATTAATAGTGATAGCAGTTATGAGAAGCTCTGAAACGTATTTCGACGTATTATTGAGGGAGTAGTCGTTTGTGGAATAAAGTGGTGATGCTTATAGAGTAATGCTGTTATGTGAAGGTTCTTATACGTAATGGTAAACGCATCAATGAGAAGTATAATGCAGCATAAAGAAAGCACTGTCGATGCAAGAAAGAGTATTGAAGTATATCAATCTATTTTAAATGACTTACGGTTGAATTGACAGAGGGAGTATTGGCGGAAAACGTGTTGTAAAAAGATTATAAGATAGTTAATTTTTATTGAAACTACTAGCAGAAGTACCCGCTCTTCGAACGGTCTTCGGTATTAATAACCAGACGTTATCAATTGAGCTACTGTTGCAATGGTTAGGGGCTTGTTATTCCTTCATATGTTTATCAGAGCGAAGTTAGTATTCTGGGAATATCACACACACTGTTAATTTAAGGGCCTTAAAATGTGGTTTTCGGAGACTCTTTATAGACTCCCGAATTTTGTGTCTTACATTGAGAAGCGCAACATATGCTTTGGTCGTCCTTCTAGGACAGGCTGTTCCAGACAAGCAGCTCACCAGTGACCAGTCGATTACTCGCCGCCTTGCGTGAGTAAACCTGCATCATGCAATACAGCTCTGCCGTGTGGGCTGTCGTCACTGCGCGGTGAATACCTCAAGACTGGCAGGAAGCGCATGCACTTGTGTTATGACCTTCGCCCAGTGACGTATTGGCTATCACCCCCAGTACCTCCCCAGCCGTGCTCTGAGCATCACTGCTGAGTACTCGCGTGTACGCATACTCAATCTCGTGGATTTGGAACAGCCTGTTCTAGGATAATTTTTATATTTCGCCTATTTTAGCATGTATTTTGAAAAGTTTCTTCCTATACCAATCCTTCTATGAGAAGTACGGTGAAGAGTTGTATAAATGATTGGTGTATTGACTCTCATGGATACCTAATTTTACGATGCTCCAAACATTCGAACACGAGTTATAGGCGTACATAAAGATACACAGAAAGGCCGAAAATCCCTAAGTATGCCTTACTTCGGAGGGGAAGTAAAGCCGGCGGTCTCATGTCATAGATTTATGGCATGTAATAGAACCTTCCACTAACTTCAATTGTGTGAAGCTAAATTTGTAGGTTAGATTTGATTAACGCTCTAATAGTTCCAAAGTTTGCTGGTTGCGGTGGCATCTAGTAGCCAAGTCACAGCTAGGTGTCGTTGACGGTAGCATTTGGTAGCAAAAGTAGGAACTACTGGAAATTGATCGTCTGCAGTCCTTACCTGAAATACAGATAACACACACTAATACAGCCATCACAATTAACACCGGTTAGCAGACAGATTCTACACACACGAGGCTACGTTAACGCGTTGTTGCAGCTTCTAAACTGAGGAACCAACCAACCAACCTACAACATATCACCCAGAAGTCCGAATATGGATATATCAACCACACAGTTTCAAACAAAATCATCCTTACGATGAACCCGTTTGTCGAAAAAACAAGTTAGAATATGCTCAATCTAAATTCACCTATCGTGCACTTCCTGACGTGAAAATAAAATTGAAATCCTCGTAGACGAAACGCAATACACCTCACATAAAGACTGACCCTCACCGTTGTGTAAAGTCCCCATCCACAGGAAGACACCTTTAACAAATTATAAAGGCTTGTGGTGCATGGATATTCATTTTTTTTAGCCTCCAATGGCCCTAATTCCTAATAGCCGCAAAAAATACTATTTCAATTGAGTATTTTTTGAAAATAATTTTGCTGTTTGGATATACAATTCTGTACGACATATCACACGTGTAAATCACGTGAAAAAATCTAGGGTACCCCTTAACCCCCTTATGCGCATTGATGAATTTTACAGTCGAAGTTGGTTCCGTGATAACCTCATAGCCATTTGCAAACTTTCACAGAAATGTAATAAGTGGAGTGGCATTGATTTTTACAGAAAGAGATGGAACGTTGGATGTCTTCTCTTGAGAACCTGTAGTCATGGTCGCCGGCTTGCATTCCTTCATTAGTTTATTAAATTAAATTAGTTTTCTGGAAATATCTCAGAAACTGTTGGTTTTAGAGCCTTAAAATGTAGTTTTCGGGAACCCTCGTGTTTTGTTTCTGCCACCGAGGGGCTAATAATGAGCTTTGTCTCGTCGTTGTATGCCACAATATAATACTACTACTACTACTACTACTACTACTACTACTACTACTACTACTACTAATAATAATAATAATAATAATGATAATATAATAAATACAATATAAGGATAGGGATATGAAAGACCTTCCGTACCACACCCACACGTGAAAATCGCGTGACAAAATTCTAGTGTACCCCTTGACCCCCTTAAGCTCATTATACGTATTGATGAATTTTACAGCTTAATTTGGTTCCGTGATAACCTTATAGCCGTTTGCAAACTTCACAGTAATGTAATAAATGGAATTGCATTGCGTCTTACAACAAGTAGTTCCGTGAAGAAATATAAAGCCTATTTTCATATATCCTACTAATGTTCACTGCCTCTATCAACATACTAAATTTCAGTTTGATTGCTGTAATAGATTCGTAGATATTGAGAACCGTCTAAATATTTCGGGTGGTCGCCATGTTGGACTTTTATATATGTAGGGCTTAGAGTTATGTACTGTTACATGAAGATTATTGTGTACGTGTAGTATTCAGACTTCAATCGCATGATTAGTACACAAGAAGTTAAAACGAGATTTTAAAATTTCGCACAAATGCCATCTTGTCGTTATGGGAACAATTGAAAAACATTAGATGCCAGTGGATTAACATTTGTATAAGGATTTACTGTACCAAGTGTCACTGCACTCGGATGGTTAAATTGCGAGAAACGACCATGTGAATATTTATACTTCGCTCCGCCGCCAGGTTGGATTTGTGATCACCAGGTTATTGAAAGTCCTATAGGTGAATTTATGCCCATAGCCCCAATGAACATTAAAAATTCAGTTTGATTGCTGTAATAGATTCGTAGATATTGAGAACCGTCTAAATATTTCGGATGCTCGCCATGTTGGATTGTTATATGTACAGGACTTAGAGTCATGTACCTTTAAAGAAAAATTATTGCATAGGTTCATTATTCAAACTTTCATTTTGATCGCATTATTACGACACAAGAAATAAAAACTTAATTTAAAAATTCGCACAGCCGCCATCTTGAGGTTATGTAAATAATTGAACTAAATTACAAACCAGTGCATTACAATGTATATTAACATTTGCTGTACCAAGTTTCATTGCGTTTGGATCATTAAATCGCGAGAAAAGTATATTTAAAACTTTCAAATTCGCTTGGCCGCCATGTTCGTTTTGTAGTTAACCAGTTTTTGAAAGTCTCATAGATGAACGTTCAGTAGTGCCCTTTATCTCCGTACAAAATTTCAGGGTGATACCGTTAATAGTTTCAGAGATATAGAATGCGGTGAAATATTTCGCACAGCCGCCATATTGAGGTTATGTAAACAATTGAACGCAGTTAGATGTCGGTGCATTACAATGTGTATAAACATATACTGTACCAAGTTTTATTGCGTTTGGTTGGTTAACTCGCGAGAAACGTCTATTTAAAGTCGCAAATTCGCTTGGCCGCCATGTTGGTTCTGTAGTTACCAGGTTTTCAAAGGTCACATAAGTGAACTTCTAGTAGTTCCCTCGGTCACCATACGAAATTCCAGGGTGATATCGGTAATAGTTTCGGAGATATTGAATGCTGGTGAAATATTTCGCACAGCCGCCATGTTGAATTGGTGAGACGTAACAAAATTTGAAGGGCACGAAATAGTGCTATGAACTCACAGAGTTTCATTGAAATCGCTACAGTCGTTTAAATTTTATTAGGGACACACACACACTCCTCACACACACACACACACACACACACACGCGCACACGCACGCACACACACACGGACAAAAGGTGATCTCATAAGCCTATTTTTTCAAAATTGAAAATAGGCTAAAAATAGATGGTCCTCTGAGATTTTGTTTTCATGGTTAACAGCTTGCATTCTTTCATTAGATTATTAAATGAAATTAGTTTTCTGGGAATATCTCAAAAACTGTTGGTTTTAGTGCCTTAAAATGTGGTTTTCGGGCCCCCGAGTTTTGTTTCTCACATCGAGGGGTTGAAAATAAGCTCTATCTCGTCCTTCTACGCATATTTCAGCATGTATTTTAAGGGGGTAGGCCCCCTTTTATGAGAGGTACGGAGATGAGTTACATCAATGATTAGTGTGGTGTATCTGACGGATATCTGTATAAAATTTTACGTTGATCCACCCAGCCGTTCTCAAGTTATAAGGACTCGAATTTGTCCACAGACAAACAGATAGACAGACAAACAAAAAAATATTTTTGCGCGCATCCGTCATAAAGCAGTCTGAAACGCGCAAATAACGCAAATTTCCTTGAAAATTCAGAAAAAAAACAGACAAACGTTCATTTTTATATGTATAGAGATTATCATCATTTAGAGAACTTTACGTATGAGCTTAACTTAAGTGTTCGGCCATATTAGCATGGAAATGACATAAAGACCTATGAAGTGTAGAGATGGTAATTAATTAATCAAATACAATGATGATAAATGGTAAAGTTGACGCTATTGCTGATACTATTGAATCTTGTAATGATGATGAAGTCGGGAACAGAAGTAAACAATACTTGTGATAAAAGTAAATAATACTTCCGATAATAAATACGTGTAAACTATATTAATGACAGTAAATAATATTTATAAATAATTACAAGAGTAATGAAGTTAATTAAGCCATTAAACATATAAACAGCTGATTAAATATAAATAAAAAGATAGGTATTAATAATACTACCTATATAAATTGACAACATGCTTAAATAAATATTTATAATGATAAATATTGATTCGCATTGATAAATAATTAGTGTTAGGTTCACCTGTCAATAAATCACGTAGACTCCTCTAGAATGCATATTTTATTATTTGTTGTGGAAAGGTTCACAATACACACGATACACACCATATTGTTCTTGACACTGACCTTCACTGATCAAAGAATACGTGAAAGATACTGCACTACCAACTCTTGTGCTTGCTGCCAACTCAGCAATTAGTGAACTTGTTTAATATTAATTGATATTAATATGTATAATTATTTGAATGTTAATTAATAATTTAATAATTACCTACCGGTATTGAAAATAATTATAGTGATTTCTGTTGACATTTATAAACATTTATAAAACATCTAAAGCGAATTTAAATAATTAAATGATAGTCTGGAGAATGGATGTTCGATGAACATTGTGATATTGTCGTTGTTTACATCAGTTTACATCAAGGCTGATCAACAAAGTAGACATAGGTGGTCTTATGACAGATCAACCTGTGATTGTTTGTGTAAATATTGTGAATTTATGTGGAGAATTATGAGAAGGAAAGAATATCAGTGTAATGATTATGTTAAAACACCAGGGGAGTTGTTTTTTATTTGAAGTAATGAAAGAAGGGTTAATTGAAATGTGAGGAACAGCTGATCGCTTTACAATTGATAGTCAAATTAATCTGTAATATACTACAGAGGTTATGTATAGAGTAACAGAAGATTATGTTAAACGAAATATTATTTTAAAATATTTAATTGAGGATTTTCTTTTCAAATTCGGAAACAGATGATCAGTGTTAACATTCTGAAACAGCTGATTCATGTTTACGTTTTGAGAAGCAGTGGACTGCTAATGTCAGATGGACATCATAAAATATTTCGCTTTATTGTTAAACAAGCGTGTTCAGTAACATTTTACGTAACTTAATATAGGATTTGATTTTTATTATATTAAATTTAAATTGTTTTGTTTATTCTTGAATAAATTATTTTCGTTCGTTTTGATTAAACAGGGTTAAGAGATTTATTTTAATTATGGAGAGAGAATGTGTTGTGGAATGGTTTAAAGCTTTAGTATAGCTCCTTGCTATGCCCCATTTGCCCCGAGAACCGTACGTTTCTCGTATTCTCCACTTAATTGTTTGGTTTACCCAGTTTTGTTCTCCATAACACAATCGTAGAAACTATGTACCCACATGTAGGTCTTGTCGGTAGGATTTTCAGGTTTATCTAGCCGGGAACCTTCAAGATTCTACAATCCAGCTGATCTTCGCTTACGACGAGCGGCTTCTCATGTTTAAACGGGTACACATATTAAAATGGTTTGCCCTAATACCGGACTCGATTAAGCTCGATTGGGTGCGATTGAATATTTATTTTGACATTTAAAGAAAGATTAGATCTGAATAAAATGCTGAGAAAGGAAAAATAAGTCTTGAATCAGAATGATAACTTATGATCTAAGACTTTTTGTTTGATAATCCGGTTGTTGACATGTTTAGTAACAGTAATGTAACGTGATGAATTAAAATTAATGTATGGTAAAATAATAATGATAGCATAACATAAAATCACGCATGGATTGTTATTAAGTTAATTTAAGTTGAAGTTAGACATTAAAATTCCCAATAAGTTGAAAATGGTTGCTCCAGGGTTTTCTAGATCTGCAGTATGTATTATGTTCCTGTAGCAGTCTCTATATTGAACCCTTGCAAAGAAGCATATGAGACTCAGTTTCGGGGGGTGTATCGGTTCATATCGTAAGTTGTTGTCAAGGCGCTTCATTAACTTGCAGGGTAACATATAACAAAATAACATGCAGGAAGGAGTGAAGCCAGGGTTAAAACAAATGAATTTAATAAACAAATCACCATATTTACACTCAACAATTAACAAAATAAAACTCCCATATGACTCCCACTTAATAAAAATGCCAAAAAAAAACTAGGCGAAAATCTCTGGAGAGATTAATTACATGGACCAAGTGTTCCTAAGATGAAATAACAAAAGTGACTATGTATGTGCGTATGTCGTTCTACATGCATCATGATGTGTACAAACGAATGCGTGATTCGTCATCATCCAGAATGATCATTCAAACAACGAATCCACATTTCTTAGAGCTAGACCGACACGGGGGAACACAACTACAATACTTAAAATTAAACCGACACTTCCTAGACCTAATATAAACAACACAAAATTTCCGTGTGAAATTGGAATCAAATTGCCGTAGCAACGTTTACTGCCTAAAAACTTAGGACTTCTCACACAAATCAACACAAGTACATTAACACGTGACCAATAAAAAAAATACACAAATGACCGCCGTCAAAATTTACAAGTACTCTACCACTACACCACACAGGTGTGACACTAAAAAAATTACATGAATCGAGTCATAAACAAAACAATAGGCTCACAGCCAACATTTACGTTATTAATACCATATTTTACCCATACAACGTACAATAAGCCGTTACACACATGGCGAACTCCCCAATTAATCATGGCTTAAAATATAACCATCACAATGAACAGGTTTTGCTACATGAAAGCTTACAGGGGCCAGTCGGACAATTAGGACCGCCTATCAAAATAAGTCACCAGGCAAAACGGGCGGTTTGTGGAACTCTGCATATCTGTCAACCCACGTGTCAATAATCTCGACCTCCCAGGACATGGGGTCGAATCTCAAAGAAGTGTGCCCCAAAGCACAATAATACGTGGGTGTGTGTCAGAATAATATGGACAAGAAACAGCGGTCTTCCTAGAGCACCCTGTCTTTCCATCAAAAATACAACAGCAGCAAAAATATGAGGGCGGTAGGACCTCTACCCCCTCCTCACGTAGAATCAACACACACTTGACACAGTAACACACACAGAATCACACGTATGGGTTTTGACAGACCCTGAAATAAAAAGACATAAATAATTTCCACATGCTGGCGCCACCGTTCTATGCCGTGACTAGTTAACCTGAAAAGGACTAAAAAAATCTATCAAAATTAGAACGAAGGTGTTCTATAATTACATCTTAAGTTGGTGCGCTTGGCAACCCTAATATGAATAATAACCTGTTCAGCAAATATCTTACAGTAATTACCTCCCTTTCCTATCTCAAATATTAACGTTAATAAAGCACCATTTATCGAATGTAACGGGTTTCGCATTTGCATGGATAAAAAAATCACGTACGCACGCCGCGCATATTAAATATGACTCAAAGAAAAACAAAATATAAAACAAACACTTTGGCCACGCCCCAACGGACATTTAAAACATTTAGTGTCGGTGCAAGAAAAACTTTAAACAACAAGAAAAGAAACATGACTATTTACAAAAGTTCCCCGGCCAAATCTAACTACATAATTGAAATAATTCAATTGTTGTACATCACCGATCAGCTTGTAGAACTTAAGACATCCTTCTCAGCCCATTTCCCTATGGACAAATTAACACTCCATCGTGGTCGTCTGCGTTGAATCGTTGAAGATCATCCCAACTCCAAACCACGTGTTGAGCATCTTGGTATCGACTCCTTGGCAGAAAAGTTCAATGTTAATTATTTGACCTAGCTATAATCGCTTGCAGGTTACTCAATTCGCCCACAAATTGTCCTAATGCGATTAATTGCGAAAACTTGCCCTAGATATCTCGCACACAAGCACAATAAACACATCAAAAATATACTGAAATTTGTACATAAAATATACACCTCGAGACCACGTCACTGGCTCGATAATAAGTTTAAAATCTTGACTGCACAGGCAGTCGCTATCTTGCTCGGTATTTCCGTACTGTACTGTTGACCTTCGCTCTGGTGAGCGCTAATTAGGATGTTACAAGACTTCCCCCTCATAGCTGAAATGGTCGTCTTTAAAAAAAATGTTACAAGTCACCACGCACACTGCGTGAAATATTAGCTCGCAAAAATAAAGTTGACTTCAGATAAAATGTACTAGAGCTTTAAAATTCGTTATTACGACTGATGTGAATTTAGCTCCTCAGAGCTCACAAATAAAATAACTTCAACTAATTCAGAGCGTTAAAATCGTTGTACAAACGGGCGTGAAGTTAGCCTCTCAAGGCTCCAAAACGAATGACCTAGAGTAGCGTCATGTCAATCTATTTATTAGAAACTGACAGGGGACGGAGGAGTGGGGTGGAATTGGATAAAATTTTCCAAAGTTTTTATCTCACAAATATGGGACTAGTGTCATTCTTCTTCAAATAAATCAAACGTCTCAATGCACTCGTGCGGAGGTCAGTCCGTTCGGCGGTTCTTTAGATAATCAATTCCGCGGGTTTTTGCTACTGACGCTGTCCATCGCGTGATCATGGCTTGGTCTCTCGTGATTGGCTGATTCAATCGTATGTTCGTTGCAAGTGACTCGTGATCATTCCTTTATGCTTCCAATTTTGGTGCAAGTAGTTGCTCAATTTGGCCTTGAACCCGGCTAAATCTGGCCGTCCCCCAAGAATAACTACCAGCTCTGCTCCTGTTGCAATCATTACGAAACGCTAGCCTCCCTTTTATCCTTGTCCACTACCTCAAGTACTGCCTGGGCTGCAGTAATAATAATAATAAATATGAATACTTATTTATCGTAGATCAATAAGGGTTCATTTATCCTCAGCAAGGTTTTGAAATTCGAAGCAATTTATTGATTTGGATTTCAAAAACAAAATCCACTGTAGTAACAACACATTTCTTTAATACCTCGCTCAGCTGCTCGAGTGTACGCCCCTCTGACTCAATTAGTGTGCTCTCTTTCTCGCTGGAATGTCATTCATACTTCCACACTAGGTCTCCCCCTTCTCCTCACGTGATTGCCACTCCTGTCATCTCAGCTGCTTGTTGTTTACAAACAAAGTGCGTACTCTGGCGCTCCACGTATATTTGAGTGTTGGCTCTCAAAATCAAATTTTTGCCATACAGATTCTGCACACATCATCTTTCCTAGTCATCAAATGTTTCCCTTCTATAGTAAGGTTTTAAGTTGGCGCTATTAAAAACAAATTTAGCACCAGTGCTCACTTCTTCCAGCCTGTAGGCATTGTTACCCAGATTCTTGATTACCCGGAACGGGCCAATAAATTTTGGACAGAATTTTGCGAAGACTATGTTCTTAGGGTCGGATATCGGTGGTCTACGAACCAGCACTAACTCTTGTTCTTGTAACTCCCGGTGAAACTTCTTTCCTCGGTACCGTCTCAGCCTTCGGTCCGCTTGGTTCCTCATGTGCTCTCTCGTTCGCTGGATTCGCAACTCGTGCGCTAATAGTGGATCCCTTGGGCATGGAATAATCTTGTCCCAAGTTCTTTCTGGCAATCTGTTGTGGTGTACAATCAGTGGGACTTGACCTGTCGACTCGTGCTTAGTGGTTTTCATGCACATCTCAATTTCCCCTACTTTGTCAACCCATTTATTATGATCGTTAGGAATCATTACTCTGTAGTACTTGGCAACACAGCGAATTGTTCTCTCGCTCGGATTTCCACAAGGATGACGAATGCTTGAAAATACGTATTTTATTCCTAGGCTCTCCAAACCTTGCCTAAAAACATTGCTCGTGAGGTAGGTACCATGATCTGATAGAATGGATTCCGGCTTCCCAAGCATCGGAATAACTTTGTTCTGAATTCGACTGAGGACTTGTTTTGATGTCGTCTTCTGGATAGGACATAGCACGACAATCTTCGAAAATACATCGACACACACCAGAAGGTGTCGGCATCCACGCCTTCCTTTTACTAAAGGACCAAAACAGTCGATAGCGAGCATCTCGCACGGTTTTTGAGGTAAAAGTGGTCTTGGAGGTTGTTTCAGAATGAAGTTGTTCGGTTTCGTGCGCTGGCATGCGTCACAAGTTCTAATTACTTCAACAATGGTGAATCGCATCTTAGGCCAAGTGAAAGTCTCCCCTATCGTAGCTTCAGTCTTATCCGTGCCGATATGTGCTAGGCTCTCGTGAACATGCCAAGTCAATCCCCTCTGTAGTGATGCTGGAACTAGGATTCGCAGTTTAGTATGATGCTCATCCACGTACTTATGTAACAAGTTATTTAAGTAGTGAAATCTCGCTTCTTTAGCACGGGCTTCTCGATACTCAGGTGAATTTGGTTGTAATTCCTTCCTGTAGAATTTTATCATCATCATCATCCACGGGTCTGCTTCTTGCTCCTTCCGAATATCCTTCAATCTCGCCAAAAAATCACGAGCCTTAGGTGTCAATGTAATATTGTGAACTTCCGCTGTTACTTCGTTTCCGTCCTCAGGATTTCTACTCAAGGCATCTGGTATGACGTTCATCCTTCCAGGGCAATGCTCTATTGTAATATCAAACTGCTGTATGTAGATGGACCAGCGCGTAACTCTCTCACTTGCCATTGTTGTCTTGAATAAAAATGTCAATGCATAGTGGTCGGTTCTAACAATGATGGAATAGCCACTGTTGAAGAGAATATAAAATTGCTAGCAGCTCAAGTTCCGTAACGGTGTAGTTCCTCTCATGTTTCCTTAATTTACGACTCGTAAATGCCAAATAGGATTTCTTCTTGGGTTCTTCAGCGTCCTCTTGGTACAGCATAACACCGATTCCAATCAATGAAGCATCTGCTTGAATAATAAATCGCTTCTCAAAATCCGGATATCCAAGCTTCACACAGTTTTCCAATAAATCTTTCGTTGCTTTAAAAGACCTGTCGCACTCCTCGTTCCACGACCATCGATTTGCCTACTTCAACATCTCCTGCATAGGTGCTACTGTTTCTGTGTAACCAGGGCAATTTTCCTTGAAGAAGCCTGTCACTCCCAAAAACGCTCTCACATGTTTGACTTTAGTAGGTGTGGGAAATTTCTTAATAGCATCAATCTTGGCTGGATTAGGCCGCACGCCCTCGACATCAATTATATGCCCCAAATATAAAATCTCGCTCTGACAAAAATGTGATTTCTTTAGGTTAATCTTGAAGTTCATGGTTCTCAGGTTGTCCAGAAGTTTATTTAAATTTATCAGGTGTTCCTCCATTGTTTCAGATGCAATTAATATGTCGTCAACATATCTCGTGGTGAAGCTCTTGACCTCCTCAGTCAGATTTCTATCGAGTGCTCTTATGAGTGCACATCCCGCAGTTTTCACGCCAAAGGGCGTTCGACACCAGATATAACTTTGATTATCGAATAAAAATCCCGTCAACAGTTGGGATTTTTCTTCAAGTTCAAGATGGTGGAAACTATACGTCAAATCGACACTTGAGTATATCTTCTTCCCACGGAAGCCTTTCAAAACATCTTTGATCCTAGGTGCTTGGTCATGCTCAACTAGCAGTTTGCTGTTCAAAACTCGCGCGTCTAGGCAGAGCCTAATTGATCCATTTGGCTTGGCCACAGCCAATATTGCGTTCAGGTAAGGGGTTGCTGCCTTCCTTATCATACCAGAATCTAATAAGTTAGTAATAATGTCCTTCACCTGAGAAAAATGTTTCTCTGGGATCGGGTACAATTTACTTTTAAATGGGGTCCAGTCTGTGACTTGCATGGCATATTGAAAATTTAAAACTTTTCCAGGTATGGTGTCAAAAGCTCCTTTATGTAATCTTAAAATTTCTTCCAGTTTTCTTCTATCAGGTTCCCCTACGATGGCCTCCTTAAGTCGCTCCTGAAGTAGAATTTCAAATTTGGTTCCGCTAATTTCTTCTTCCGCCAAATGTACCCAAAGTTCCTGCGAAATATCTCGGCTGTCAATTTCTACCACTGCTGTCTGGCTGACTCGCTCCCCCGTCAAGTTCTTATCTCCGGCCTCATTAGTGCATTCTTCAACGACCCAAGTATTTGCCTCTCTCTCCAACGGACTCTCTTCCATGTTTAAACCCACATGATTCAACCCCTCTACTTGTTTGAAACTTACAGTGTTGTTATGTAAGTCAATTACAGCATGAAAATCGCAGATGAAGTTGGCTCCTAAAATTATGTTGTAGTTCATCTTTGGAATAACAATGAATGTTTGCGAAAAAGTATGGTTCAATATTTCCAGATCTAAAAATGCTTGCTGTTTACAATTTATAGTTTTGTCAGGAATAACCCCTCTGACTTTCATTAGCGGTACCGGCATAATTGGAACAGTTTGTTTTCTTCCTATTTCTTTTATCAAAACTTCAGTGACTAAGCTCACCTGGCTACCTGTATCAATCAAACATCTCACCCTCATGCCTCCAATATGCGCGTAAATAATTGGTAGTTGTCTGATAACACTTTCACGGTTCTTCACCACTTCCTCCAGGCAGTCGTGCGGGAATGCTACCCACTCTTCTATATTGGCCACTATCATCTCTTCTCGCTCCCTGGAAACCTCCATTTTCAGACTATCATCTTTCAGTTCATTTGGAGTTTTTTTTTTATCCCGGGACCCATTTGTTGTGTTTCGCCGGTTGTCATTCTGTCGCTCCTGTTGCCTCAATAAACTCTCTGCCCCCTCTCCTTGATGATTGTCTGGGCTCTGTCTGTTAGCCATGGCACGCCCCCACTTCTCCTTCTCCGTTTCTTCGGCACTTAATTGATCCAAGTATTTTCGTGATTCAATATATCGCTCGTCCCAGTTGTTCCGATAATCTCCCCTATTTTCTTGGCGATAGTCCCTGCTGTTATTCCATCTACCATCTCCATTTCTTTGGTAAGGTCTACCTTGTCTCTGGTTTCCCCTCCAATTTGTGTACTCCCGCTGGTACGTTCATTGATTGTTCTGATTTTGGTTGTTCTGATTGTATCTCCCGCGGTTATTCTGATAGTTTTGATTATTATTGTTGAACTGGTTTCGGCCGTCAAAATCTTACCTTCTCGGTGTGAATTGTGTCCCTGTGGACTGAGTCTTGGTTTGGTTCCCCTGGCTGTGGTTAATTTGGAGTCCCTGAACTACCTCTGCCGTGTTGACACATTCCATATTCCTCCTTCCTGTCTGTGGGTTCACCATACTCGTCTCGTCTAAGTGTCTGAGTAATTCTTCGGCTTGGACTCCGGTTTGAATGTTTCCTGCGACTAATAGTTGTTGGATGTGCATTGGGAGTTGTTTCCCGATGGTTAGAACCATATTTTGCTCGCTAGGCGGATCGTCAAAATCTCTGAATTTTACCAACTGCTGGCTGAAGAATTCTGAAAACCGGGTCGGATGCGTACTATGATATTTTCGCGTGTACAGGTCCATTCTCAACCCCTGCTGTAAAGAAGGTCTCCAAAACTTCTTTAAAAATGCTTCGCGGAATTGAGCCATGTCTGTGAAAGTATACTTAAAGCTTAAAAACCAGGTTAGGCTGGGTCCCTCTAAATATTTCTCCACTAGTCTTAATTGTTTCTCAGGGCCGATGTGCTGGTCATTAAAGTAATCAGTTAACTGTCGTAGAAATGCTTTGGGAGTGGTTCCTGAATGTTCCTTAAATTTATCGGGCTTGAAATCATTACCCCGAATGACTTGGATGACTTGGGCTGGTGCCAAGTTCGGTTGTGGTGTTGAAGTCTCTCCCCTGTATTGCTGGAATGCGTTACTCGTTAGTCTGGGACTTTGACCCCGGCTATTATCCTCAGCCAACTTCAAGCCTGCAGGACTTCCAATACTTCCCTGCTTCTCTGGTATATTTTCAGCCGAAAATAATGTCCCATTTTCTAAAGATCTAATCTCGTTTTTGATGATTAAATCTGAGTGTTCCTGTAATTTTGATTTTACATTTTCCTCCAATGCCTGCATTCGCTTTAAAACTGTCAGCCTGTCTTCCTTATTTGCGTGAGCCTGCTGGTCCCAATCTCGCCGGATCCTACTTTTCAAGCTGTTAATTTTCTCCTCGTTCCTTTCCTGATTTTTCTCTAGCTCTTCACGTACTTGTTCTCCAACATCCTCTCTTATAACCTCTTGTGTTTTTATTAATTGTTCCCCGACTTCTTCTCTTATGACCTCTTGTGTTTTTATTAACTGGCCTTCCAGATTATCCCGAGTCTTGACGAGCTGTTCTCCTACCTCTTTTCTTATGATCTCTTGTGTTTTTAATAGCTGTTCTCCTACGTCTTGTATTTGCTGTTGTGTCTTGCCTAATTGCTCCTCTAAGTTCTCCCGCAAGTGTATCCGTTCGGTTTCGGCCTTAACCTCGACTTTATCAATTTCTTTTATTAATTCCAGCACGTTGCTGTCAACCGAATGAATTTGTTGCTGCAATTTCTCTTGGGTTTTCTCATTCCCGCGGTGTTATTGACACATGCTGCCTCTATCTGCTTGAGTTTATCTGCCACCATCTCGTCAAATTGTACTAATTTGTTATCAAACTTCGCCTCCAACTTCTTAATTTCGCCTAACTGTTTGACGTTGTTCTCCGCAACCTCGCCTGCCAGTTTCTCTAGCTTTTTAACGCTCTGATTAATGTCATTAGTGATCTTTCCTAATTGTTCGGTTTGTGCCGTTTGTGTTACCGCCTGTTCCGACAATTTGTGATTTAGTTCATTTAATTGTTTGTCCGTGTCTAATTTCTGGACCTCTAATTGGACCGAAATATTACCGCTCATGTCATGTAATTGTTTTTCGCTCTTCTCACGCTGACTTTCGAATTGTTTTTCCGTGTCTATCTTCTGCGCTTGTAACTGGACCGTAATGTCACTTAATTGTTCTTTTAATTGTTTATCATTATGCTCACGCTGAGCTCCTAATTGTTCTTTTAATTGTTTTTCCGTCTTCACGGACATCTGGATCGACATCTGTTCCAACAATGCCTTAATTTCATCAACACTCGCCATTTCACACACACAAATATATACAGAGAAAACAGGGTCATGCGCCAAGATTTCAGTCATATACACGCATACATGTCACAACATTTAAATATTACTGGCTTTAATTTAATGAAAATTTCAGTAACAAAATTTACTGAATACAATTACTCTTATTCCCAAACAACAAAATAACCCCTAGTGATCTGCTTTAAATTCCTAACCAACAGAATTTACGATAAACATCAATTAACCGAAGTCAATTAAATGTCAAATATAAGGCAACACCTTCCTGCTTTGACTGAGTTCAATAATAATGCAAATTTTCTAATTTTAATGCCGGGCGCCAGAACAGGTTTATAACAAATACAATATCAAATTCTAACCTTGTTCAATATCTCTAACTTTAGGAACTCAGTGATTTTACTAATGCACATGGCGGTACAACATCGCCTCAATTTACTGAATTTACATGTCCGCTTGACCTGGCATCATTTCTCAACGAAATAAATATGAGATCAGCGAAGCAACAACAACAACAAGCCCCTCGTTGGGCGCCATTTTTGTTTTATGAACCCTCGCAAAGAAGCATATGAGACTCAGTTTCAAGGGGTGTATCAGTTCATATCGTAAGTTGTTGTCAAGGCGCTTCATTAACTTGCAGTGTAACATATAACAAAATAACATGCAGGAAAGAGTGAAGCCAGGGTTAAAACAAATGAATTTAATAAACAAATCACCATATTTACACTCAAAAATTAACAAAATAAAACTCCGATATGACTCCCACTTAATAAAAATGCCAAAAAAACTAGGCGAAAATCTCTGGAGAGATTAATTACATGGACCAAGTGTCCCTAAGATGAAATAACAAAAGTGACTATGTATGTGCGTATGTCGTTCTACATGCATCACGATGTGTACAAACGAATGCGTGATTCGTCATCATCCAGAATGATCATTCAGACAACGAATCCACATTTCTTAGAGCTAGACCGACACGGAGGGACACAACTACAATACTTAAAATTAAACCGACACTTCCTAGACCTAATATAAACAACACAAAATTTCCGTGTGAAATTGGAATCAAATTGCCGTAGCAACGTTTACTGCCTAAAAACTTAGGACTTCTCACACAAATCAACACAAGTACATTAACACGTGACCAATAAAAAAATACACAAATGACCGCCGTCAAAATTTACAAGTACTCTACCACTACACCACACAGGTGTGACACTAAAAAAAATTACATGAATCGAGTCATAAACAAAACAATAGGCTCACAGCCAACATTTACGTTATTAATACAATATTTTACCCATACAACGTACAATAAGCCGTTACACACATGGCGAACTCCCCAATTAATCATGGCTTAAAATATAACCATCACAATGAACAGGTTTTGCTACATGAAAGCTTACAGGGGCCAGTCGGACAATCAGGACTGCCTATCAAAATAAGTCACCAGGCAAAACGGGCGGTTTGTGGAACTCTGCATATCTGTCAACCCACGTGTCAATAATCTCGACCTCCCAGGGCATGGGGTCGAATCTCGAAGAAGTGTGCCTCAAAGCACAATAATACGTGGGTGTGTGTCAGAATAATATGGACAAGAAACAGCGGTCTCCCTAGAGCACCCTGTCTTTCCATCAAAAATACAACAGCAGCAAAAATATGAGGGCGGTAGGACCTCTACCCCCTCCTCAAGGAAAATCAACACACACTTGACACAGTAACACACACAGAATCACACGTATGGGTTTTGACAGACCCTGAAATAAAAAGACATAAATAATTTCCACATGCTGGCGCCACCGTTCTATGCCGTGACTAGTTAACCTGAAAAAGACTCAAAAAATCTATCAAAATTAGAATGAAGGTGTTC
The DNA here is from genome assembly GCA_946902985.2 of Meconema thalassinum. Lineage (NCBI taxonomy): Eukaryota > Metazoa > Arthropoda > Insecta > Orthoptera > Tettigoniidae > Meconema > Meconema thalassinum. The sequence goes on from OX336388.2 coordinate 1,206,212,149, forward strand.
TATAATTACATCTTAAGTTGGTGCGCTTGGCAACCCTAATATGAATAATAACCTGTTCAGCAAATATCTTACAGTAATTACCTCCCTTTCCTATCTCAAATATTAACGTTAATAAAGCACCATTTATCGAATGTAACGGGTTTCGCATTTGCATGGATAAAAAAAAATCACGTACGCACGCCGCGCACATTAAATATGACTCAAAGAAAAACAAAATATACGACAAACACTTTGGCCACGCGCCAACAGACATTTAAAACATTTAGTGTCGGTGCAAGAAAAACTTTAAACAACAAGAAAAGAAACATGACTATTTACAAAAGTTCCCCGGCCAAATCTAACTACATAATTGAAATAATTCAATTGTTGTACATCACCGATCAGCTTGTAGAACTTAAGACATCCTTCTCAGCCCATTTCCCTATGGACAAATTAACACTCCATCGTGGTCGTCTGCGTTGAATCGTTGAAGATCATCCCAACTCCAAACCACGTGTTGAGCATCTTGGTATCGACTCCTTGGCAGAAAAGTTCAATGTTAATTATTTGACCTAGCTATAATCGCTTGCAGGTTACTCAATTCGCCCACAAATTGTCCTAATGCGATTAATTGCGAAAACTTGCCCTAGATATCTCGCACACAAGCACAATAAACACATCAAAAATATACTGAAATTTGTACATAAAATATACACCTCGAGACCACGTCACTGGCTCGATAATAAGTTTAAAATCTTGACTGCACAGGCAGTCGCTATCTTGCTCGGTATTTCCGTACTGTACTGTTGACCTTCGCTCTGGTGAGCGCTAATTAGGATGTTACAAGACTTCCCCCTCATAGCTGAAATGGTCGTCTTAAAAAAAAATGTTACAAGTCACCACGCACACTGCGTGAAATATTAGCTCGCAAAAATAAAGTTGACTTCAGATAAAATGTACTAGAGCTTTAAAATTCGTTATTACGACTGATGTGAATTTAGCTCCTCAGAGCTCACAAATAAAATAACTTCAACTAATTCAGAGCGTTAAAATCGTTGTACAAACGGGCGTGAAGTTAGCCTCTCAATGCTCCAAAACGAATGACCTAGAGTAGCGTCATGCCAATCTATTTATTAGAAACTGACAGGGGACGGAGGAGTGGGGTGGAATTGGATAAAATTTTCCAGAGTTTTTATCTAACAAATATGGGACTAGTGTCATTCTTCTTCAAATAAATCAAACGTCTCAATGCACTCGTGCGGAGGTCAGTCCGTTCGGCGGTTCTTTAGATAATCAATTCCGCGGGCTTTTTACTACTAACGCTGTCCATCGCGTGATCATGGCTTGGTCTCTCGTGATTGGCTGATTCAATCGTATGTTCGTTGCAAGTGACTCGTGATCATTCCTTTATGCTTCCAATTTTGGTGCAAGTAGTTGCTCAATTTGGCCTTGAACCCGGCTAAATCTGGCCGTCCCCCAAGAATAGCTACCAGCTCTGCTCCTGTTGCAATCATTACGAAACGCTAGCCTCCCTTTTATCCTTGTCCACTACCTCAAGTACTGCCTGGGCTGCAGTAACAATAATAATAAATATGAATACTTATTTATCGTAGATCAATAAGGGTTCAATATATTTGTTGTTTACTATGGCAAAGGTGGTGGAAGTTTATAAAATGTTTGCCGATGTCCAGGGGAAGATGGATACCCTGACTAAGGACGTTGAAGGTGTCCGTACTGTGCCCGTTTAGACCGAAGTCCGGACGACCACATATGCATTTTCACATAAAATCAGTCATCACGAGAATCTAAACATCCCAGGGCGCCATAAGGGTTAAAGTGACTACAATAACACAAAAAATTGCTTTACTGATTTTCGGATCGATGCAACAATAAGGATAGAAGGAGAGTTTCTGAAAATAACACAATTCGTAAAATTATCTCATTTAATTAAAATGTTAAAATGTTGACTGAAGTAATGCTAAAATAGCATTAGGGATGCATGACGGATCATACATTTATATACACAAATTTACAGATTCACCACCACATGAACCCTAGGCATTTGAAACGAAAGTCAGATTGTTAGTCCTGTTGACTTCGTTCAAATGAATTATTTACAACTGTTGGTTTGTCAGTGCAAATTGAATTGTCCATCCTGATTCCTAACTTTTAAGTATTCACACGTTGAAATGAAATATTATCACTCGATGAAAAAATCACTGTTTTTGTTTTAAAAAATAGTAGCAGAAAATTAACTAACACTTTTTCCAGGAATCAGTATCTCAAAATTGGTTCAAATATAAAGTCATAACAATGAATATAACACAATATTAATTACATGGACATTCGAGCATGGATTCGAAGAACTTCGATAAACCGAAAAATATTTATTGTACCATCTGTTCTCGATCCAAAATTAATTCGGAGCTCTTGACTCATATAGCAATATTATGGTCAAAAATGTATTATTAACAAAATATCCATTCTTTTAACTATGGATTTAACCATTCAATTATTTAAATATCACTTGGAAATATTATTTAGAAAAATTATCACACAAATAATATTATTTGTTATGATCAAAATTACAATTCTTTGACAGAATGTCAAAATGTTAATCATCTTGTTAATTTACATAATGTTTATATTTTAATAAGATCACAAATATCCTCTAACATTGTAGTGGTTGTTAAGAAATAACAGTTTTAAATCACCGGCCCATTCGATTTAAATGTGTCAAAAATCACATGATCATAATTAGCATCTAGACTACGGTAAAGTCTTCTCATAATGAAAGGTAAATGTTAATAACTAAATTCCGGGTTAACAATTACTAGGAAATATTTATAGAACACGTGGTTAAACTGTGAATTGACATGATGGTTCCATAAAATAACCCTTGGTTATAAATTCGACGAAAGTGTGGCTTGCAACAATATTTCAACTCCCAACATTATTTCAAAGTCATCCAACCTACAATATGGTTGATGCTCCATTATAACAACCTCAGTACTAAGACTTAAATTGCACAATCAGAATGGCATATTTATCTATTTCCACACACACAAAAAAATCTTCCCAAATTATACATAATAATCAAGTCTTTGCTTATTACTCAAACTGGAAGATTTATAAGCTAGTAAGCTACTCAATGAGTTTACAGTAATTTTACCATCAGTTAAACATTAATAATTCCACACCGTGTCTATATCCAGCCAAACGTTCTATCACAAGACGTTGCTCATAATGATTTTATATTTATACAAACTCTAGTAAAACCCTATTTTATACATTCTATTTGCTTCCCGTATCATTACTTTCCGTGTCTTCTAAAAGATTTAACTGCATATTGCAAGTGTAAACTGTTCCCATAGAATTATTCTGTTAATTGGATGTGGCCGTGCGTTAACCACTAGCCTTCGGAAAAACAAGTATCCGATTTAGCAAACTGTTTTAAATATCAACTTTATAAATTCACTGCATGATAATATGATTATTGGAAAATATAAATCATTATTATTATTATTATTATTATTATTATTATTATTTCAGAAAAATATTGAAAATAATAATTATTATTAAATCAGCAATATTATTATTATTTTCACAAATGGAATTAACGTTGCTAAACTGTTCGGGCAATATCATCCTCGACTTCTTAAATATGGATAAACATCCATTCCTCAACTTAAATTTATTATTAAATTTACAGTACGACGGCTGATGACCGCAATTAGAAAAAAAATATCAAAATCAAATAAATGTTCGTTTTGCTCGTCCATTAATTCAAATCATTGACTTCTCATGTCTGAGTGTAAAAACTGCTCAGATCAAGGCTTCCCATGCCTTGCGAAAAAAATATTTGCAACAGCAAAATATCGAAGAAAAAACATGTGTTGGCAAGACTGTAGAAAAATCGAGAATTCCAGCTAACTAGGCATAAAAATAATGCAAATTGTAGCTTACATTCTTGTAGATCTTGATGTAGATAATCTGGTCAGAACGAGACTATTCCAGTCTCCTGTCCCCATTTGGACACGTACTTAACTTCTCGTATCGGCCTCCATTATATACCAGCAAGATGTCTAACCAGACATAGCGGTATTCATACTCTTTGCCTGATAATCTTGATGAAAACTGTTTGTAATATGAGCCACTTCAACAGCTGAAGTAATATTCTTGTCTTGGGTAAGATTGAAATGATCCATGATGCAAAATACCAGATTGTAACGTGACCCAACTGTGATGCATTCAGTACTATCAATACTCTGAAAATCTTATTCAGCTCCGGTCCAAGTTCAGATGTTCAAGTCCCTGGGCAGAGTTATTCACTCTCCAGACAATGCTAGGCATGCTGGTTTCCCTATATCGGCTAAATGAACTGAACCGTGCAAGAATGGTATGTGAAAAGTACTGACTTGGTTGGTCAAATAGCTACCAAGACAAAAGCTTGTTCTGGCCATTGGATAAAAAATAATCCAGATAGATAGATTTTATTAATTCCATTTGATCAAATACATATGTACAATACATTTTTGATATAGGACACGTCAGAATTTACATCTATAAAATCAAAGTACTAATAGGTATATAATACTAATACTATAACCATTTATAACTTATTATAATAACAATCTTACGAGATACAATCTTATTGGACAACTATTTACACCTTGCTCTATTATCATAATATGAAAACTTAATTCTATAAATACAACAACTTACAGCTAGGTATTACAATTAAAATAGAAAAGTAAAGTATAATTATAGACTTCATCGCTCCTATACACTAAGATATTGAACTACAGAGTAAAAACAATGGCACTGCAGAGAAGCTTTCAACATTCTATCAAAGGTTTTTATTTTTGGGGCAAGTTTTATATACTGGGGTAGTTTATTGTATAATTTAACTCCTGTGTGAAAAGTTCCTTTTTGATATATGCTTGTGTATGTGTGTGAAATATGAATGTTTTGATTTTGTCTTGTGTTATGCCTATGAACATCATTGTTTGTTTTAAGAAAAACATCCTTATTTATTAAATTCTTAAAAAAACATAATACATTCAAAGATATAGATGCAGGGCAGTGGGATAATGTTTAAATCTTTAAACAGAGGTCTACATGATTCTCAAGTGTTTACATTTGCCAAAATTCTAATCGCCCTCTTTTGTATCCTAAACGTGCTTAGTACATCTGGCGACATACCCCAAAATATGACCCCATATCTTAAGTATGAATGGAAATAAGCAAAATAAGTATTTCTTAATGTGTGCATGCTAGTGCAGGTTTTCAAAATACGTAACGCAAAGCACATCGAGTTCAGTTTAGTATTCAGATATCGTATATGTTTATTCCATTTCAAGTCATGTTGTATCCATAGTCCTAAAAACTTTGTTTCTGATTTATTTTCTATTTGATGACCATTTAATGTTATATTGGGCTTCGCAGGATTCCTATTCTGTATAGTGTGGAAATTTAGACATACTGTTTTTTTATATTTTATTATGGGGCGATTATCTTGAGACCATTTGGTTAACTCTCCTGTAACGGAGTTAGCAGACTGCTGTATGACCTGTTTAGTTTCACCTTTTATTACGAATGTTGTATCGTCCGCAAACAAAATTTCCTTATGTGAATGAACGTTCTGTGTTATATCATTGATATATAGAAGAAAGAGTAGTGGGCCCAAAACCGATCCCTGGGGTACTCCAAATTTAATAATTCCCTCATTGGACAATGTTTCATTAAGTAATTTGGTTCCATCATCCTTGTGTCTCAAGCTTACTATTTGTTTACGTCTTGTTAAGTAAGACTATCCATTTTTAGCTAGACCTCTAATACCATATTGATTTAGTTTTGTAAGGAGGATTTTATGGTCAACAACATCAAATGCTTTCGATAAATCCAAGAATAGGCCAGTTACATGTTCCTTATTGTCAATTAATTTCAGTATACTATTAATACATTCATAAATTGCTGTCTGTATAGATTTTTCCGTTCTGAATCCATGTTGTGAATTTGATAATATTTTATTTTTTTCTATAAAACTTATCTGTCTCTTATACATGATTTTTCCCCACAATTTTTGCAATACCAGTTGGTAAGGTAATAGGACGATAGTTATCTAATTCATGTTTTGAACCTTTTTTGTGCACTGGAATTACTTTTGATAACTTCAAAATATCCGGGTAAGTTCCTGAGAGAATAGAACTGTTTATTAAGTGTGTAAGTGGATTTAATATATTTTCTGCACATTTCTTTAAAATTGCATCAGGGATGCCATCAATGCCAGAACAGAATTTATGTTTAGCTCTTTTATAACTATTCTTACCTCTTCACTTGTGACATGATTTATAAATAAAGAATCACTACGTATATTTTTTATTATTAGAATTTAGTGTATTTACCTCTGATTTATTAAATATTTTTTGTGGAATTTCCAGAAAATAGTCATTAAAAGTGTTTGCTATTTCCTCTGGATTATTAATCACTTTATTATTTCTGGTCAGCGTAATGTTCCTTTGTATTTTAGCAGATTTTCCAGTTTCTTTCTTTATCACGGACCACATAGCCCTGTTTTTATTAGATAATTGGGAAATAAAATTACCATTATGCATTTTCTTTGCTGGTCTTATTACCTTATTTAATGTGTTAGTGTATTTTTTGTAGTATAAATTGAATTCAGGTGTTGTGTGGTATTGTTTATATAATTAGTGTAGAAATTTCTTTCTTTGACATGAATTTATAATCCGTGTTGTTATCCAATTGCTAGTTTTGTTATTTTGAAAAGTTCTTTGTCTAAAGGGGAATGCTGTTTCAAAATAGTGTTTTAGGGTACTGTTAAATGCATTAAATTTATCATTTACATTTTCTAGTTTATACATTTCTGACCATGTTTCCTTATTTAATAAGTCATTGAAATATGTAACATTTGTTTCAGTGAATGACATGCACTTTGATTTTACTCCATTATCATTATTATTGATTGTTTCGGGTACTTCAAAGCTCAGTATTTGTCCACGGTGGTCACTAAAACCCGGACAATAGACTTCTATTGAATGGTGATATCAATCTGTATTTAAAAAAATTGATCTGGAGTGGTTTTACTAAATTTTGTTATTCTTGTTGGGGTATTTACTGTAGGTTTCAGTCCAAAGGAAATTAGTAACTGTGTTAATAATTCACAATTTCTATCAAATGTTAAGAAATCCACATTTAAATCCCCACAAATTATTATATCGAAATTTACTTTGCTCATGTTATTGAGTAACACAATTCTTATTTATCCATAAATAAAGGAAACTTTCCTGACGGAGAACGGTATACGCATACAATTATTAACTTAAACTGCTGTATTTTTACGGCAGAGATTTCAAAATCCTGTTCCATAATTAGATAATCATAAGCCGTTAACTGTTCATGATCTAAATTATTTCTTAAGAAGATACAAGTACCATCATGGCTATTATTAGACCTAGAGTATTCGAGTTGCTCCTCTTTCAGCCAATGTTCTGAAATACATAGTGTTGAGATGTCTTTAAGTTCATTTTTAAGCATTAGATTTATGAAATCAATTTTATTCTAGAGAGACTGAACATTCTGGTGGCAAATTTTAAATTTGTTACTTTTGCAAGCTTGTGTTGGTGATTTATTTACATTATTACTATCATAATTGTTATTATTATTGTTGCTAGACAAATCCGAAATACCATTGTTGGACTCAGTTAAATTTGACATCAAAAGACCTGAATGCCAAACCTCACGTTTGGCTTCTTTTACCAGTTTCCCTGCTTCTACTCTAAAGATATTACTGTTGAACTATTCTTACCATTTGAATTTACAATTTTACAGATCTCATCACTAAGATACTATTTTCCTAACCTATTTAAGTGTAGGTAATGCCGAGTGTGGAACTTCCTGTCTAATTTACTTACATCTATAATTTGGACATTTGGAAAACTCTTACAAATTTTATGAATTTTTCAATTTGTAGCCTCTATTTCTTCATTTACACATGATTTGGGAATTAAGTCGTATCTCTGCGGAATGTTTACAATGATGACATTTGTGTTATGCATGGATGGCTATGTACCCTTTAAATCTTTGATTAGCTTTCTACTCTCGTTTCTATAGACGTCGTTTGCTCCAGCGATGATTACTGCATAGTTATTAGAATTAAAGGACGCACACTCTCCTACCATCCCATTCGTGACCGTTGCAATTGGCGCTCCGGGCTTTACTGTCGAAGTGACCTCCATTTCTCCGCTTCTCCCCAATACGCTTGCTGCTACATCTCGCCCGTGACTACCCGCAAATATACGCATCTTCCTGGATTTTCTCTTTATCACTTTCTTCTTTTCTTCTTGAAGAAAGTCATCATTTACTTCGACTACCGCTCCAAATGAATTTAAGACGGGAATTTCAGTTACATGTACCAGTACTCCATTTATAGGCTTAGGCATATTCAATCTTACCTTACCAGCAACCACTGTCGACCAAGTTTCCTTGCTTTCCTCTCTGTTTCCTTTTAATTTATTCAACTCTTCCATTAACTTAGTAATATCTTCCTTTAGCAGCTTTATAATTTCATCTTTTGAGGACAGTTCGTTTCTCAGGTTATGACATTCGCATGACGGTACCGGTAGGCCTACATTACGACAATCGGTTTCACTTTTCTCCTCACTCAATTTTACCTGAGATCTTGTGATGATTTTATTTGCATTTTTTACTTTTATTTTGCACGACGAGCATAAATCCATAACGGTTACACTACCTGACGAACCACTAACACTGTTTACTGTCGACATACTAGAGATCTAAGTTTGCCTTGATGTTTACACCACATTTCACTAAATTTATTTTAATTATTACTACCTAAATGAATTAATCTAATTACCTTCCAATAAAGAAGAATGTGAAATATGTATATCTTCCAATCGGGTGAAAACTCGTAAAAGCACCACTGCTCTACTTGGTTCAAACAATGATTGAAGAAGTCACCGAATCTTTGGATACACGTTCCCACAACTTAGTTTAAGTTTATAAAATTATCAACAAGAAGAAACCCGTCAAAACATGACGGTCATTGGGAAAATATTTACTGAAGGATTCTGTTATATGCATTTTTTGAACGATTACTTTTTGACACTGTTGCAACTTTAAGGGCGTCAAAAGATCGACTTCGCAACATATAAATTGCCATGACTGAAACCTTGATGAGGCAAATAGAGACCTACACGTTCCAGAGTTTCCCCATGATCTTTATTGATTGTGATCAAGTACGCCATGCGAATTGGAAATTGGAAAATGGAAGTTTTTTATCGGATGATGTTAAATCAAGCCCAAGGATTGTAGCTCTCTGACCTATACCATATGCAGTTATTGTTTCCAAATCCAAGCAATTTTTATACATATTTCTTACAAATAATCTGGTTCCATTTAGAAGCCCTTGGGAAACGTTCAAATTTCTAAGGAGCATATGTGGAGGTAATCACTTATTTCCAACGAATTCAAGAATTCTGTAGGAAACTGAAGTAACTGATTTCATCTTCAGTATTAATCCGTTAACGCTGGTGTATATTTTTGAATTACTGGATATCAGTTCAATGACTTTAAAATTAATTTAATTGCAGTGTTCATTTTTGGTGTAAGGATGCGAACTTCCTTCGCAGAAGTGAATGTTTCGCCGTAAATCTCAGCCACGATATCATCATTGTGATAATAATTCTGGAAACTTTCCCCTAGTTGGGCTATCATTAACCACTTATGATCTCTGGTAGTGGGGCAATATACTTGCTTAAATATCCACACAAAGACACAGGACACCAACTTCCATTAAACATACATATTTATTAATAATAATTATTTTACACTTCTCTGCAGGCCTCCATTTTCCTTGCCTGGCATCATCCTAAAATAAACCAACTGGCCTCCATCTTGCCACACAATATCCATCTAAACAGCCCATCACCATGGCAACCATGCCATGCCATCTTTTTTTTCAACAAGAATAAATCTGAACAACCGATTATCATAAAAGAACATAAAAATATCCTGCAATGAAACTTCATTGGGCAAAGCCCCCTATAACCTCATTGCTAGGACACCACAGATAATCCAATAAGCACAAGTATAATACTCCTTGCAGTGCCCAGCAAGAGGTAGCCATTTCCTAACCAAAATACAACATTAAACAAACCGAAATCGTGAGGGTGAACGCTGTAATCTAATAAATTCGGTTACAGAACATCCCTTCGAGGATAGATCTCTAAATCATGGTTATAGATTCATCCTCGACCCTCAGACAAGTACATAACACTAAAACAAATGCACACCAAACATAAATTAAAAAGGAATACCAAAAAAGCAAACAATAAGACAAAAATCACAAACTGAACAAATATACATGATAGGCAGAAAAACCAATGACACCATCATCACAGAAACAATTATTCTAGGTTCACCAGAAACACCATCATAAATATTTTCATCCGATAGAGTAGCCGAAGCTATCTGATCGAGTCTATCAGACCTTCCTGCAGCATCGGAAAAAACCGACAACAATATCATGGTCAGAAGAAATAGCAGAATCGTCATCAGACCTGTCTGTGCCGTCATCATAATCATCTACGTCTTCATCATCATCGAGTTTTTTCTTCTTCTTCTATCTCTTCTTTTGGTCTGTCTCCTTCCGCATCGTCTCCTTCTGCAGGTGCTTCTCCTGCTTCAAACTTGGCTGCCTCTTTCTTCTGTTCCAGTTTCTTCTGCTTCTTCCTTTCCTTCTTGTGTGCCATGCTGCCCTCTGATGGCAGGGGGACCTGATCCACAATCTCCACCTCCACCTTCCGTTCTCCTTGGTTGGCAATAGCTAGCTGCTGCTTGGTCTTGTTGGACCGTATCCTGGTGCCGGGTCGAGGAAACTTGCGGTCGTCCGCCGCAGGCAGCTCCATGCCATGGGCCATGCGAGCCTGAGCACGCGCACGGTCTGTCTTCTGCATGTGCGTCAGCCACTTTCCTTCAGCCTTCATTCTCTCCTTCTCCTTTCCCTTCTTTTTCTTCATCTGCCTTATCTTGCTCATCATTTCTTTTCTTCTCATCTTTTCTTTTTACTTTGCCTTGATCCCTTTTATCGTCTCCGTTTTCTTCTTCTGATCCTTCACTCTCTTATCTCGATCTGCCTGACATCTCTTCCTCTTCTTACTCCTTCTCTTTGCCTTCCATCTGATCCATTTCTTCCTCCAACTTGTTCTCCTGCGTATCCTCATCTTTCTCCTCCTACGCTTCTTCACGTTATGTCTCATCTTTCTTTTGTCGTCCTCTTCTGTTACGTTGGCGGCGACCTCTGTGTCTACCCCCACAACTGCTCTCTCTTCTTCGCCTGCTATGGTCTCTCCGATATATACCTCTACAACCTCGCCTTATCTTTTCCACTTCTTGATTATTTTTCATACGCCCCGTATCATCAAGTACTTCCAAGATCTTCTGCTCTTCCTCTACAGACACACTCACAGATTCTACTAATTCAACTTTCTCTTCCACAATGCATACGACCACCACTCTCTGTTCTTCCAACTTCCCTTTTTCTTCCTCCTGCTCCTTCTTCTCATTCGTCTCCTCCACAACCACGCTCACAGGTTCTACCATCTCAACTTTCTCTTCTACGATGCATATGCTAGCCACCTGCTCTTTGACCTTGTCAAGCTTTTCAGACATTCTCGCCTCCATACCATCTGGAAAAGGGGTGGGGTCACCATTTTAGGGATTTCGAAAGGATGTGGGGTTTCGGACACAAGGATTGAATTTTACATGATGGTGAGGGAAGAGACCAAAGATTAAGATTTTCCTTTGCGTTTATTAAATCTCTAAAGAGCATATGAAGTTACTTTGAATAAATATAGTTTAAGAATTGACAATAAGAATAATAAGAATGCAAATTTGCTAGTTTCTCCAGGAAACGAAAAAGGTTAACAAAATTCCCTTATGAGAGATTAAACTTTATATTATTAATTAAAAGGCACATAATTTGAAATACATAAAAGAGGAACCCTTAATGATTAACCATGATAAAGCTAGGTGTCTACTAGTATATGATGCCACCTTCAATGAGGTGAAAATACAAAATCATTTCGTGTTATGCCAGCAAACCCTTGGTTGGAAACAGGGCTGATGACCAGGTTGCGGGTAGATTGTCCACACAGAGCTGATGATTGAAGTAGCAGTTCGAATTGCCCGCACATGGCTGATGATCGAAGTTAATGCGCACACACTCCAGAAGTGCGGGTTCTGAGCCAAGGTTTTGGCGATGTTCAGTCGTGCTGACGAGAGTTGACCAGCAGGGAGATGTTTCTTGGTAATACTTCTCCGCTGGTTCGATACGTTGCTTTTCCATTAGGCAGACTTTAAACTGAGTACAGCGTTGTAAAAAATTGCTCAGCTGCCAGCTGGAGCAAAGGTTGGCCTGCAGCCTGACGCCGTGTTGTCGTGAAGCAGAGCCTCTGGCAAGGCCGTGTGACTCCAGAGGATAATGACCCCCAGCAGGCTTGTAGCAGCAGGTGACGGATGTTGGAGAGTCGACCCATCGGCCGGTAGACCTAAGGTTTTATAGTGGTAGTGACGTCATTGCAAGGTGCAGATAGCCGACCAGCGGGGGATGGCAGGCGACCAATCAGCTCATAGACAAAGAAGGGGCGTGCGAACGGCAGCTGGGACAGCTCAGTGGTTTTGTGACAGTTCACGAGAGAGGAACACTAAAAACACACTTCAGAATAGGTGAGTAATGATACATAAATAATTGTAAAACATGAATACAATTAAAATATAAGTTGTACTTAAAGACTAAATATACAAGAACCGCGTTCACTCTGCAATTACGGCAAAGTAGAAAAATGGGGCAGAACTAATAAACAAATGTTTCAAACCATACGGGAAACTAACACTAACAAAAACTATTCGCAAAAGTGAACACCATCCATCCGGCTGCACATCCTCTCTTCCATGCTATTCATCCGGCTGGTCGTCCTCTCTTCCATCCTATTCATCCTCTCTTCCATACCATCCATCTGGCTTGCCATACCATCCATCCGGCTTGTAATCCTCTCCTCCATCTTATTTCTCCTCTCATATCGGACCAGAAGCGTCTCCAACATGGCCATCATTGAAACTTCCATGTTTCTACCACCTTCGGCCATCCCCTCTCCTGTCTTTGTGTGATTCATTTTCTTCATGCTTCTACGTTGGGCGCCATTGTGATAATAATTCTGGAAACTTACCCCTGGTTGGGCTATCATTAACCACTTATGATCTCGGGTAGTGGGGCAATATACTTGCTTAAAGATCCACACAAAGACACAGGACACCAACTTCCATTAAACATACACATTTATTAATAATAATTATTTTACACATGTCTGCAGGCCTCCATTTTCCTTGCCTGGCATCATCCTAAAATAAACCAACTGATCTCCATCTTGCCACACAATATCCATCTAAACAGCCATGGCAACCGTGGCATGTCATCTTTTCTTCAACAAGAAGAAATCTGAACAACCGACTATTATAAAAGAAACATATATCCTGCAATGAAACTTCATTGGGCAAAGCCCCCTATTACCTCATTGCTAGGACACCACAAATACATTAGCGCCCGGGTGGAGCAGATAGAAGTTAAATATATCATGACGTAATTTGGGAACCGATCGCTTTATACCAGTTTCACCTGCCTGGTGAAGTGTATCTTGTTTGTTGTTCTTGACACTCCAGGAATCCCGAGGGACGACGAAACATTCCGACTGTGCACGAAAACTGCACAGGAGTTTGTGCTCGCGATATCTAAATAATGTATCCGCTAGCAATTTCAAGCAAAGTCTGCTAAAGCTCAAAGTATCCTTGTTTAAGAGACGTATCGCACTCGCTTCATTACTGGTCTACAACATGCAAGATATCTAAACTCTCCCCTTGGTCAATATAAGTGACATGTCTTCGGTCCTTATATTAGCTTTGCATTGAAAGAATGCGCGCGCGGATCATGATGGATGTATTTCGTAGATTTCTTGTCTGCTTTATGCAAGAAATACTGTAATTATAGTCAGCTCCTACATAACTCACTGACAAAATGTAAAACGTTAATGATACTCCTTGATAAAACAAGATTTCAGTGGTAAAAAAAACCTGCTGAGAGTTATGATTGAACCAGGGCTCCTTCGACCCACAGTCAGTCATCATAACCACACAGCTATTCACTCACGCTTGCTTAGAAGCTGGCGCTATGATTCACTATCTTCATAACCCGCTATCTGGAGAAAATAGTCCATTTCATTAACAAAGAATCAATGTAGCACATGCGTATATGTTCATACTGTTATTATATTATTTTATTGTCAGTGTTGTGACTGGACTTCTTGTTTATATATATATTGTGTGTTTTACTGTGTTTAAAAGTATTCCCTCCATGTGTGCACTCAGAGTATTTTGTTGCATTGAGTTGGCGGCCCTGCTAAGACCAGCACGTCAAGCAGCGGCAAGAATGAGAGTTGTTGACTATTGTGTACACTCTCCGTTGAGACAATGGACAGGCATTTCGAGTCATTCCCTTACAGCGAACAAGGCCGTACGCTTCCGCGGCATCATAGACATGCATTATTGAGTGTTGAATATTTATTGTGTTGTATATAGTTGTGAATATATCTACAGTTCGTTCCATGCGTTGTTTTATTGAGAGTGTTTCGGTGCCAGTATGTAATTCCTTGCCTTGTGAACCTGCACCACCACTAACATGCTACCAGAGAAATTGCATCCCCAACATATTGGACCTCCAGGGCCGGATGCGACGATTGTGTTTAAATACGTGAAGTGTGAATTAAAGTGTACAAGTGTGGTGAACTTGCTATAAACTGGAATTTACAAACACAAACAGCTTGGCGGGTCATTCTCCACGCTACGCCGAAGACCTCCGACTGCTGCCGAACAGACACGATACAGTCTTCACATCAAAACAGCTAAAGGTACCTAGACTGGCTTATTTACTTATCATTGCTCGCTCCTATTGCTCATTGTTATATTATCCTACCCTTATTCCTAGTTTGTCAGCATGGATGAGGCAAATAGGAAACGAGTAATCACTACACGTGCTGTAGCTAAAGCCAGCCCCACGCGCGTGGCAAAATTTGTGAATGAACTTCAGGAGGTGGATAATCAAGCCATAATAGTGAGGTTAAAAGAATTGCCTGTCATACGTGATAAGTTCGAAGGGGCTCAAACACAGTTGGAAGTGTTTGAGGACTTTTAAATGCACGCTGAAGATAAGGATGTATTTGAAACAATGTATTTTGATCTGGAAACCAAAATGACCAAATTGACTGTCGCTAACAATGGCTCTGTCAGCGCTAGGTCAGGTGACAATCTAAATTCCACTTCCAACCATAGTTCAGGCTCCAAAGGAATTAAATTACCTACAATTCAAATCCCTTCATTTAATGGTGAAGTAACTCACTACAGGCATTATTACGACACATTCGTGAGCCTTATTGTCAACAATGCAGATCTAGACAACATACAACGATTTCATTATTTACTGAGTTCATTGCCAGGCGAGGCACATGCTCTCATAGCAAACCTCCCAGTCACCAGCTCTAATTTTGAAATAGCTCTTGAAACAATTTCTAAACGATATGACAATCCTCGTTTAATTGCTTCTGCTCATATCAGGCAATTGTTAACATTACCGTCTATGAGCAAGGCGTCAGCAAGTGATCTGCGGGCAGTTCTCAACCAAGCATTTAGCAATTTGAATGCTATAAGGGCGTTACAATTGGACGTACCATTGGAAGACTTACTTGTGTCACAATTAATACTGGAAAAGGTCGACATATCAATAAGCAGGGAATATGAATCAACACTTAATTCCAACCTTGCATGAATTGTGTGAATTTCTCGAAACTAAGTGCAAATCAATTGAGATCATAAATTCTAATCTACCTAAGCCTAGTTTAACAAACATTAAATCTCCTGTTCCCCACAAGCACAAACATGGCGTACAAGTCCAGCAATCATATGTTGCAAAAAATTCACAATGCATGTATTGTAGTCAGACGCATGCACTGCATAAGTGTAGGAGTTTCGCGCAAGTTCCAGTTCATGTGCGAAGGGAGTTTGTAAAGAGCGAGGATTTGTGTTATAATTGCCTCAAGTCAGATCACAAGGTTAATAACTGTAAATCGGGCAGCTGCCGCATTTGCAACAAGTGGCACCATACACTAGTACATATGGATGCAGTCCAACAATCACAACAAGGTAGTCACTCTTATAACCCTCCTAGGAATGGTAGCTCAGAACAGCAAGGACAACCCGAAGGAAGGTCAGGAACAATAAGTTACTGCACATTCAAGATAGAGCCATCCAGGCACATTCTATTGTCTACAGCTTGTATCAAGGTTAGGGATAGTACAGGAAGATTGCAGATATGTCGGGCGCTGCTTGACCCTGGTTCTCAATCCTGTTTTATTACTGAATCCTGTGCTCAGCGATTGAATCTTCCTAGGCAAAACAAGAGAGTTCCAATTCAAGGAATAGGAGACACCACTTCAGAGACGAGGCACAGTATCTGTCTTGAAATATCCTCTCACACCAACAATTTCACTACATCAGTCGAATGCTTGGTACTTATTAAGGTCACTGACGACCTACCAGGACACGTTATTGATCCTACTGAATGGAACCTACCTAAGAAACTTCTAGCAGATCCGTCATTTCATCAACCTAGTAAGATCGACATTTTGTTAGGGGCTGAAATTTGTGCATATATTTACCGATCTGGTAAGGTAACCAGGGCCTCCAATCACCCTGTCCTGCATGAAACCGAATTTGGATGGATTCTATCGGGGAGGTATGAAACAGGGACTCACCCTTCCACTATGCCACGGCGGCCGGTAGCATCATTCTTTGTGAAGACCGACGTTGATATTCAGAATCAACTTCAAAAGTTTTGGGAATTAGAAAAAGTGGGCCGGGCTCCGCTAACTAAAGAAGAACAACAATGTGAGGCACACTTTGTACAGCACACTACAAGAGATCATTCTGGAATATGTGTGGTTCGCTTACCATTCCATGAAGATCCGGACAAATTAGGCGATACATTTACGATGGCATCTAAGCGATTTCAGCTACTTGAACGAAGACTCAGTAGGCATCCTGATCTGAAGCAAGACTACGTGAAATTTATGGACGAGTATGAAGCATTAGGGCATATGGAGCCAGCTTGCGCGGCTACGACATCTACATACTACATGCCTCATCATGCCATTCTTAAAGAATCCAGTTCGACAACAAGGACAAGAGTTGCTTTTGATTGCTCTGCTAGTTCCAGCAATGGTGTATCTTTGAACAGCTTACTTATGGTTGGGCCTACTATACAGCAAGATCTCTGCTCCATAATTCTAAGATTTCGAGCTCATCCCATTGCATTCACTGCTGACATCGCCAAGATGTACAGACAGGTACAAGTAAACACCCAGGACCGTACCTACCAGCGGATTTTGTGGAGAAGAGATCAGACAGAACCCATCCAAGGATATCAATTAACAACTGTAACCTACGGGATGGCAAGTGCTCCCTTCTTGGCTACGCGATGTCTACAACAGCTTGCTTCAGAAGGCGCCCAGGTCTACCCCAAGGCAGCAGAAGTTATTGCAAATGACTTTTACGTAGATGATTGCATGTCTGGATGTCAAAACATCGAAGATGCACTTGAAATGCAACGTCAGTTGATAGAATTACTCCAAGGGACGGGATTTCCACTACGCAAATGGTACAGTAATCATCCTGGTCTACTTGAGAGTCTTCCCGCGGAGCTCAGAGAGACCCAACTTCCTCTACGCCTCGACAATGATGACAACGTTAAGACTCTAGGGCTATTATGGCATCCTGCTGCAGATAACTTCCAAATAGTTAACAACATCCACTTGGTATCACCTACACACGAATTCACGAAGAGAACTATGTTGTCAGTCATCTCTGCCATTTTTGATCCGTTGGGTTTCATCAGCCCAATAGTCATCCTTTGTAAGATGTTTCTACAGCAGCTCTGGCAGCAACAGATGGCTTGGGACGAACCACTGTTTCCTGAGTTATCACAGATTTGGCAATCATTGAACGGTCAGCTTCCTCTCATAGACAACAACCGCATTGCCAGGAGAATTATTGTTGATAATCCTGTAGTCAACATCCAGTTACATGGCTTCTGTGACGCTTCAGATAAGGCATATGGAAGTTGCATATACTTGCGATCCACAAACCAGAATGGAATTACCACAGTGAAGCTCTTATGTTCTAAATCAAGAGTAGCACCTTTGAAGAGACTGTCACTCCCTCGATTGGAACTCTGTGGAGCTTTATTGCTGGCACAATTGCTTAAGAAGGTAACCCGAGCTTTGAGATTGGACATTTGCCGAACATATCTCTGGACTGATTCTACCGTAGTATTAGCATGGTTAAATGCACCCTCTACTAGATGGAAGACCTTCGCGGGGAATAGGCTGGCTGAAATACAAGAGAACACTACAAGTGCTGAGTGGAGACACGTACCATCTCCCGATAACCCAGCGGACATGATTTCTAGAGGAGTCTATCCCAATGATCTCATAGGAAATCAGCTATGGTGGGAAGGACCAATTTGGCTACGAGAAGGTGCCACATCATGGCCTACCCTAACTGATGCTCTTACACAGCAAGACACTCCGGAAGAGAAATGTAAGACGAGCTGTCATATCACCACAAGAATAAACGATGACATCACTACAAGGTTCTCAAGACTGACAAGATTGCAGCGTGTAACAGGATACCGTAATCGCTTTACAACAAACTGCAGACGAGCACGTGAAGAAAGAATAACTGGTGACCTCTCCCTGCAAGAATTACAACAAGCGTTGCACCAATGCATCAAATTGGCTCAACTTACTGCATACGGAAGGGAGATACAACAATTGGAACAAGGACAGCCTCTTAATCACAAGAGCAAATTACTTTCTTTGAGTCCCATCCTAGATGGCATGCGTCTTCTGCGAGTAGGAGGTAGATTAGAACACTCTGATCTTACCTACGATGAAAAACACCAGTTGATACTTCCTCCAGGTCATCACCTAACAAGATTAATCGTGGAGCACGAGCATCGTCGCATGTTACATGCTGGTTGCCAACTTGTACTTTCATCGTTAAGGCAACGATATTGGATAGGAAATATTAAATCAACTGTCAGAAATATTTTGCATCGCTGCCTGGTATGTCATAAGTTGAAGGTTCAACCTGCACATCAATTAATGGGGCAACTGCCACTTCCCCGAGTTGAAGCTGTCAGGCCATTTTTTTAACTGTGGCGTGGACTTCACTGGACCGTTTTATGTCAAATCCGGCTTCCGTCGATCAAAACTAAAGGAGAAGTTCTATATTGCCATATTTGTTTGTTTAGCTACTAGGGCAGTGCATTTAGAAGTGGTGAGCAATTTATCTACCCAAGCATTTTTGGCCGCTTTGAAACGATTTGTGTCACGCCGAGGACGATGTAAGAAAATCTACAGCGACAACGGGTCCAATTTTGTGGCTGCTCAACGAGAACTTCGGGAACTGCAAGCTCTTCTGAAGTCTGCACAGCTGAAGACTGAGATAAGGAACTTCACAAATACCGAGGGCATCGAATGGATCTTCATCCCTCCTCGCGCACCCCATTCTGGTGGGTTATCGGAGGCTGGTGTAAAGTCATTTAAGCACCACCTGCGACGAACTATGGGAACTATGTGCCTCACGTATGAAGAGCTGACCACCCTAACATGCCAAATCGAAGCATGTCTCAATTCCAGGCCTCTGATCCCTCTCTCGTTTGACCCTGCTGATCCCCAAATTCTTACTCCTGGCTACTATTTAATCGGAACTTCTATTACGAGCATTCCCCAGCCAGATCTAGGTACCACTAAGCTTAGCCTGTTATCTAGATGGGAAATATTGCAGCAGCGACTCCAGCTGTTCTGGCGCAGATGGTCCCACGACTACCTCCATCATCTGCAACAGCGAAGCAAATGGACCAGCTCCTGCCCAAATGTGCAACCAGGTGCACTGGTCATTGTACGTGAGGATAACCTGCCGCCCTTATCCTGGAAGGTGGCAGTCGTCGAATACGTTCATCCTGGTGCTGATGGACTGGTTCGTGTCGTAACCATCCGCACTCCGCATGGCGTTATCAAGAGGCCAATCACCAAGTTGTGCCCTCTCCCAGCGGATGGGGATGTTAATTAGTGCTCATAGTGTATTTACGTTCTTGATTTGACTTGTGTGTTTTTATATTTTATATATTTTTTATATTATTGAAGAAAGTTAACTTTCTTGGCGGCCGGTATGTTGTGACTGGACTTCTTGTTTATATATATATTGTGTGTTTTACTGTGTTAGTATTCCCTCCCTGTGTGCACTCAGAGTATTTTGTTGCATTGAGTTGGCGGCCCTGCTAAGACCTGCACGTCAAGCAGCGGCAAGAATGAGAGTTGTTGGCTATTGTGTACACTCTCCTTTGAGACAATGGACAGGCATTTCGAGTCATTCCCTTACAGCGGACAAGGCCGTACGCTTCCGCGGCATCATAGACATGCTTTATTGAGTGTTGAATATTTATTGTGTTGTATATAGTTGTGAATATATCTACAGTTCGTTCCATGCGTTGTTTTATTGAGAGTGTTTCGGTGCCGGTATGTAATTCCTTGCCTTGTGAACCTGCACCACCACTAACATGCTACCAGAGAAATTGCATCCCCAACAGTCAGGACTTGGTTAATGTATGTTTTCAATTACATGGAAGCTTTATACATGTGCGCGTCGAGTTATTAAATAAATTACATTTTAATGGACTTCTCATCGCCATTTCTGTCATGAGCCAAGGCGGATTGTACGCATGCGTGAGGGGAAAGAATTCTGCAATTTTCTATATTAATTTTAAAATATACTGTAACATATTTTTTTATTTTAAAGACACTCTGCGAATCTACAGGCCCAAGAGCTTTCGTTCGAGTGCTCTACGAAGTAAATCGGTTCTGTCGTTCTCTCAATCTCGCGTTGACAAAAATCACCTTAGTGTTTTAAATATATAGATAATAATAGAACTACAACGTGCAATGAACCTACTAACGGACTGGGCAAAGAGGAACGAAATGAAAATTAATGAGGAGAAGACTGAACTAATCGTATTCTGGAAAGGAGGTAAACTAAGGGAAGCAGAGCACATAACGTGCAATGGCGATCGCCTTCGCAGAACAAACAGCTTCAGATACCTAGGCGTGACCTTGCAGACCACATGCAGCAGCTTCAGGATCCACATAAGAACTAGAATGATTGCAGCTCTGAAAGCAATGAATGACATCGATAACATCGCGCAAATTGCAGTAGAGACAGCCATGGTGCTTTTTCGAGTTAAAGTGCTACCAGTATTAACCTATGGACTCGAAATCATAGGCGAATTTCTGAGTGCAAAGCACCTAGAAGACCTGGAAAATATTAAATCCAGATACCTGAAGCGAGTCCTGAGAGTATAAAAAACTACAAGATCCCGACTCATATGAGCTCGCGAGGGAGACTTTCCTGATCGAGGACCTGAGATGCAACCTTATTCTACCAGGAGGAGCAGCATATGATAGGCTGTTGCATAAGCTAAGGGAAAAAAGGAGGGACATTTGGGAGGACTTCTATTCAACGGAGGCCATGACGGATCGGAAATGGATGGAAACGGGCTACCAACTGAGGCATATAGTCACGAGACTGATTGTCCACGGGTTCCACTTCAAGATGTGTAAAAACAAGGTTTTCCATGAACCAAACACAAACTGTGTGTGCAGGCTATGTGACCAGATATGTGAAAGATATCACATCCAGAAATGTTCCTCGAGGTCAGGTTCGATTAGTGAGTTTATCAAGGACTAACAAACAATTATTAAGAGCTCATTGGTCGTCACGTTGTTATACCGGTATGTTATATTTCCCTCTGTATCCTCTATGCACATTGTGCGCAATAAAGTTTATTATTAAATATATATAGATAGGAATTTCTAAATACTATCAATATTCCATATTTCACTTGACCTAAGGAAAGTAAATTTATAGATTTTAAACCTCTATTATAATATTTTACCACTTTGATCAAATATTTACACTAGCTGCTATTTCACTACACTTTCACTGTGACGCCATCTTGCCGCAGCACAGTGGAAAGATAAATATAGAGAAAGTCTATCATAAAGCAGTAATAATTACCAAAGTTCTGCCACTAGGAATATCACCTCAGTGATAACTTACGAAGAATTCTAAGTTCACTAAAACTTCAAACACTTTTCGAAGTCCAGTAACCATGTACTGTCGTAGAATTTCACTAAAGCCTGTATCACACGACATTCGCTAGCATGGAAGCTTCTACCAGTACGGGTATACAAGCTGGTATACACGCGTCTATTACCGTGTGATTTGTACCTTCCATACTAGGTTCTGCCTTCCATGGTAGCTTCCATACAACTCACGAAATTGAACAGGTACTATTTTTCCTGGCAGTTTCCATGGAAGGTTGAGTACAACAACCAATCGGATTGCTTTTCTCGTTCTAGTAAAAATCTTAGCGACAACGTAAACACATACATTTGTTATGTAGTTAGGCCCTCGAATAAATACATCTGAACAGCGTTTGTGTGAAAAGCGAACTCAAGAGACGGTGCTGTCGTTATCTGGAACTAGCGGAAGGGTGATGGAATCATAACAAACAGATGCAATAACATGTGATTTGAGTTGATGTGTGTGCTCTTCTCTCGTTTTTTCAGTTATTTTCATAAAAATCTTCTGTTTCTAGCACTTTCCCGCACATAATTATGTGCTTTTCATCTAAAAATGCCTGCCCTTCAACAACAGCCCGCCTAGAATTGTCAACAAAATTCAACACAATCATAGGCTATATGAAGTCTATCACCCTTGTCGCGACCGACCTACCACCTACATTCCATTCAGTTCGCGAATATCCAGTAAATACAGAACGTGTCATATTATTATTATTATTCTGGGATAAATTTTGAGTCGCCTCCGTAGCGTAGCAGTCAGCATGTCGCCCCGGAGGTCCTGGGTTCGATTCCCGGGTCTGCCACGAAATTTGAAAAGTGGCATGAGGACTGGAACGGGGTCTACTCAGCCTCGGGTGGTCCAAATGAGTATAGGGGGTTCGATTCCCACCTCAGCCATCCTCGAAGTGGTTTTCCGTGGTCTCCCACTTCGTCTTCGGGCAAATGCCGGGATGGTACCTACTGTAAGGCCACGGCTGCCTCCTTCCCTCTTCCTAGCCTATCCATCCCCATCTTCCATCCCTTCCCATCCCTCATAACGCCCCTGTTCGCTTTGCAGGTGAGGCTGCCTGGACGAAGTGCTGATCACACCTCCCCAGTTGTATCCATTCCGACCAGATGTTCCAAGCTCCAGGACACTGCCCATAGAGGCGGTAGTGGTGAGTTCCCTCGCGAGTCCGTGGGAACCACCAACCTAGAGGGTAAATTGACAAAATAAAATAAAAAGAAGTAAAATTTTTCGCCGTTGGATAGACTTGAACCCGGGATCTTCAAAACAGCAAGCCGACGCGATACCACTTGCACACTTTTTCAACAGACTTTACAGCATTTTGTTACGCTTCCTATTAGCGCGTATGGTTATATACCAATTATTACAGTTAGATCTTAAATATTGATTGGATACATTCATTCAGTATCAGGCATGTTTTCAAATGTACCGTACTTAAAGCAAGTTTCACGACCGCTTTGCGTTAATAATGCGAATCGACTGTAAATTTTACCCCCAGATGACAACCGTCCTCCATGTTTTATTTCTTACAACTTGGCACACGAAATGCTAGTATGTGATTCTCTTCAGCCATAAAAGCAGGTGTACGGACAAGGATGAACAGAATCATACAGGATTTTATACCAGCGATCACAACAGCTTCCATGCTAGCGAGTGTCGTGTGATACATGCTTAAGCCTTCTCCTCGTCTTTTTTTCACCCCCTCCCCGATAGAGGGTGCTAGCGTGACGGCATACACTATCTAAAAACAAGTATCCCCTTGTGTATACTGTCACGGGCCTGCTTCATCACCTAATAAGGCGCGGTGCACACTGGAGAAACCTGTTTCATGCAACTGGTTTCATTAAATCGGTTTCAAGAAACCAGTTGCATTGGAACATGCACACAGAAGCAACGGTTTTCCGTCAGTTAGGATGGTAGGTACCAATACTGCAACTAAATAATTGTACATATTGTAAATATTTTCACGTGTATTTCAAACATAGATTTTATAGCCTAAGTGTAATGGATCTGATGATGATCGCTTGACGATCGAAACTGGTCATCCTAGTGTATTTTTTAATCTCATGTAATTTATTTCAGGATTAGGGCATAACCCATCTCTTTTTGGGTACATTCGTGTTGACCGACTGAAAAGCACTAAACTCTTGTCAAGATGATTGTATTAATAAAACGTAACATTGACTTTAACCAAACATAAAACATCACAACAAATTGGTTGAATAAGAGGTGCAAGATAGCCTTAAAACTCATCATTTTGCACCAAATGATATAAAAGTTTCCCGGGGAGAACTCTGGATCCCCTATTCTTTGGAGCCTATACCACGCCCCCTAACTCCCGGTTGGGCACCCCGCAAAATAAAACTCTATATACGCCCCTGCTGTTATTACAAGATACAGTTTACATGTCTTGTAAACACCTAGGTTCGTAATGCCCAACCAACAGCAGGCCACGTTTTTATTCTAAAGTTCGCACTTCATCCTTCAATAGCAAATTCATGTATTTACAGTACGTAAAAGACGGGAGGCATAGGCCAAAGAATAGTATTAAAATATATAGGGCTGTGCACACTGCGTTTCATGAAACTGATTTTCCGAGTTTCACGAAACCAATGCAACTACGGCGCGGTGCACACTGGAGAAACGTGTTTCATGCAACTGGTTTCATGAAATCGGTTTCAAGAAACCAGTTGCATTGGAACATGCACTCAGAAGCAACGGTTTTCCATCAGTTACGATGGTGGGGCCATGATTTTTTTCTTGTTGGATTTCATGGCCCCGCCTTTCTAACGAGGACCATGCCTCCAAAGAATAATGAACCCGAACGGTAACTAAAATTACAATTACAATTCGGTAACCATGCCTGTAGCCTTCAGGGGCAGATAACCTCGTTGTTCCGCCCTTTAAAACAACAACCACCAGTAGCCTCCGTGTTATGTTCGCGTGATCGCAATATAAACCACTATCGCATCCAAGCAGCATCCCCTACTTGCCAGCCCAAAGAAAGAGCGCCCAGTTCAGCTGACGAATATCAATAGAAATGACATGGACACCCACATAATAAATATATAACAGAATACTAACTTAAATAACTGACCTTGCGGTTCACGTGAGCAATGAGGTTGCCCGATTCCCCACTCCCCTGTTATTCAGGGGCGTATATAAAGGGGGCCGCCCCCGAAATTTTTGTCACATATAATATTTGTTTATGAATTAAAACATTAATAGTACATTATGCAACGAGCCTATAATGGCAATAATTAAGACACTAGTATGTTTAAAAACGACCGTATGCGAGTTTTATAATTTGCATACGAGTGTCTTAATTACCATTATAGGCGAGTTACATACGACTGTTTATGTTCGAAGATAAATATCCATAAATATCTGTCGAGATTTCGCCAGTTTTATGTACTGAACAGAGCACATGGGACGCAGAGAATGCCATGCATTTGACCAAGGCCTCCTCGATCACCCCACTATGACACTAGGCAACGCAGTGACATTTAAATTAGAAGGCCTTGGAACTCAGCGCGGGTGCAATGCTAACCTTATCTAATCGGTCAAACAACTGTTTCTTGAGCTGTGATTGGTGGGAGAAACTGTTTCATAATGAAAAATGGTGTTATAATGATCATCATTATGAAACAGTTTTCTGACATATAATAGTCAGGGTCGAACATAAAAACTAATATAGTCTACTTATCATGTACTATTGTTACTATGCGACGTATGGCAACGTTGCAAAACAAGGCGAAGGTAGAGCGATATAAACAGTGTGACAATCAGTTAGCTCTGATCTTATGTGTAACAACATAACCTATTATTACTCTCCAGTGCCTTCGCTCTTATGAACCTACCAAGAACAGCAACAAATGCTTTTATACCCATATCAAACTTTTGTCAAATTTGCCTCTCTCTGCAGCTACTGGTACTGCCGAACGGAGTTTGAGTTGGTTGATAACATACTTTAGAAATTCTACTTCTGAAAACAGACTCAACGGTCTAGTTTTGTTACAGAGACATAAAAACACCGACGATGAAGTTATAAACCGACTTGGTAATGCTTCAAGAAACCTTGACTTTATATTATAGTGTAAGTTGTAAATCAAAACAGTAATGATAATTCTTTCAATGTAAACACTATCAAGTAAGCAAGATGATTGTATTAATAAAACGTAACATCAAATGGTCTTAGTTGTGTTTGACATTAACCAAACATAAAACATCACAACAAATTGTTTGAAAAAGTATTGCAAGATAGCCTTAAACTCATAATTTTGCACCAAAATATATAAAGGTTTCTCGGGGAGAACTCCTGAGCCCCTATTCTTTGGGGCCTATACCATGTCCCCTAACTCCCGGTTGGGCACCCCGCAAAATAAACATCTATATACGCCCTGTTGTTATTACGAGGTACAATTTACATGTCTTGTAAACACCTAGTTCGTAATGTCCAACCAACAGCAGGTCACGTTTTTGATTCCAAAGTTCGCACTCCATCCTTCAATAGCAAATTCATATATGAACGTAAAAGACGGGAGTCATTGGCCAAAGAATAATATTAAAATACATAGGGCTGTGCTCGCTGTGTTTCATGAAACTGCTTTTCCGAGTTTCACGAAACCCGGTTTCACGAAACCAATGCAACTACAGTTTCATGAAGTGCAGTGTGCACAGCCCTATGTTAATCTTATCTATCTGTTGCAAGCAACTTTAGTTTCACGTTTCGTGAAACCAGTTTCTCGAAACGAGTTTCTCCAGTGTGCACCGCGCCTACAGTTTCAGGAAACGCAGTGTGCACAGCCCTATGTTATTCTTATGTATCTGTTGCAAGCAACTTTAGTTTCACGAAACGGGTTTCATGAAATCGGTTTCAAGAATCCAGTTGCATTGGAACATGCACACAGAAGCAACGGTTTTACATCAGTTACAATGGTGGGGCCATGATTTTGTCTTGTTGGATTTCATGGCCCCGCCTTCCTAACGAGGACCATGCCTGCAAAGAATAATGAACCCGAACGATAACTAAATTCAATTAAAATTCGGTAACCATGCCTGTAGTCTTCAGGGGCAGATAACCTCGTTGTTCCGCCCTTTAAAACAACAACCACCAGTAGCCTTCGTGTTATGTTCACGTGATCGCAATATAAACCACTATCGCATCCAAGCAGCATCCCCTACTTGCCAGACCAAAGAAAGAGAGCCCGGTTCAGCTGACGAAAATCAATAGAGAGGACAAGGACACCCACATAATAAATATATAACTTAATACTAACTTAAATAACTGACCTTGCGGATCACGTGAGAAAAGAGGTTGCCCGATTCCACCACTCCCCTGTTATTCAGGGGGGTATATAAGGGGGGTGCCCGGGAGGCCCGGACCTCCCCCGAAATTTTTGTCACGTATAATATTTGTTTATGAATTAAAACAATAAAAACTAATATAGTCTACTTATCATGGACTATTGTTACTAAGCGACGTATGGCAACGTTGCAAGGCAATGGTAGAGCGATGTAAACAGTGTGACAATCAGTTTGCTCTCATCTCATGTGTAACAACATAACCTCTTATTACTCTCCAGTGACTTCGCTCTTAAGAACCTACCAAGAACAGCAACAAGTGCCCTTGAAGCGTGTGACAAAAGTTTTCTCCCTAACTTTTATACCCTTATCAAACTTTTGTCAAATTTGCCTCTCTCTGCAGCTACTGGTACTGCCGAACGAAGTTGGTTGGTTGGTTGGTTGGTTGATAACATACTTTAGAAATTCTACTCCTGAAAACAGACTCAACGATCTAGTATTGTTACAGAGACATACATTACTGACGATGAAGTTATAAACCGATTTGGTAATGTTTCAAGAAACCTTGACTTTATATTATAGTGAAAGTTTTAAATCAAAACAGTAATGAAATTCTTTCCATGTAAACACTATCAAGTAAGCAAGATGACTGTATTAATAAAACGTAACATCAAATGGTCTTAGTTGTGTTTGACATTAACCAAACATAAAAAAATCACAATAAATTGGTTGAAAAAGTGATGCATGATAGCCTAAAAACTTATAATTTTGCACCAAATTATATAAAAGTTTCTCGGGGAGAACTCCGGATCCCCTATTCTTTGGGGCCTATACCATGCCCCCTAACTCCCGGTTGGGCACCCCGCAAAATAACGCCCCTGCTGTTATTACAAGGTACAGTTGTGGTGTTTGAAGCCATATTTTCAGTGTTGCCTTAGTAAACAAGAGTTTAGTGCTTTTCAGTCGGTCAACACGAATGTACCCAAAAGAGATGGGTTATGCCCTAATCCTGAAATAAATTACATGAGATTAATAAAACACTAGGATGACCAGTTTCGATCGTCAAGCGATCATCATCAGATCCAATACACTTAGGCTATAAAATCTATGTTTGAAGTACAGGTGAAAATATTTACAATATGTACAATTATTTAGTTGCAGTATTGGTACTGCAACTGTCAGTGTATGCTAAATGCGGTATATATGTTAGGTGAAATGCTAAATGGTGATGGCTATCCGGAGATTGTACTTTAGAGAGATTATATGGTTGTAAACTATGGTTAAACTATACAATTTTAGGCTAACTACTTATCTGATTGTCTTCCGTACTACAGCTATTCGCAGTTTCCGTGCTCACTTGAACTCGCTGTGCGGTCGACTGCGGTGGTTATCTTAACGACTGGTTTTTCCCTGCCTTCCCCCCCTGTCCCTACGTGCTGTGGGGAGTGATCGCGATGTGTTTATGTGAGGTGTTGCCAACCTAGATAAGATGTATGTTATTGAATGAGGTGGATCTACAACTATTAAAGACCGTGGATGAGTCCTCGCCACGCGTGGAGCATAACCCATTCGAACTAAGCGTTGACGGTCTTATGAGGACGTCCCGGCACCTTTAATACTGCCTCTAATATGGGCCTTGGTTTATTGCAGAAGAAAAGTACATCGTACACCTGATCCAGATAACATTTACCTATTAACCTATTTACCTATTGCGATAAGATACGGAACACATTCAGCCGTGTGCGAACATATGTGTGACGCAGGGCATAGCTTTACCAACATAGAGTCGGACCTTAAAATAATCCATCACGAATCGAAAGGCAGAGCTCTTGACATAAAGGAAGCAATCGAGATACACCTAGCCAAACGAAACAATCCCAACAATCTAAATGAACACACGTTCATGGAGAGCTCACCCCTCTTCACGCTACTAAAAAACACACCCTGTCGGAAACAAAACACAATTTAGCGACACAGCCAAGCTAGATAAAAAAGGGGGGAAATTAGGGGTTTTTAATAGGTAAATGTTATCTGGATCAGGTGTACGATGTACTTTTCTTCTGCAATAAACCAAGGCCCATATTAGAGGCAGTATTAAAGGTGCCGGGACGTCCTCATAAGACCGTCAACGCTTAGTTCGAATGGGTTATGCTCCACGCGTGGCGAGGACTAATCCACGGTCTTTAATAGTTGTAGATCCACCTCATTCAATAACATACATCTTATCTAGGTTGGCAACACCTCACATAAACACATCGCGATCACTCCCCACAGCACGTAGGGACAGGGGGGGAAGGCAGGGAAAAACCAGTCGTTAAGATAACCACCGCAGTCGACCGCACAGCGAGTTCAAGTGAGCACGGAAACTGCGAATAGCTGTAGTACGGAAGACAATCAGATAAGTAGTTAGCCTAAAATTGTATAGTTTAACCATAGTTTACAACCATATAATCTCTCTAAAGTACAATCTCCGGATAGCCATCACCATTTAGCATTTCACCTAACATATATACCGCATTTAGCATACACTGACAGTTGCAGTACCAATACTGCAACTAAATAATTGTACATATTGTAAATATTTTCACCTGTACTTCAAACATAGATTTTATAGCCTAAGTGTATTGGATCTGATGATGATCGCATGACGATCGAAACTGGTCATCCTAGTGTTTTATTAATCTCATGTAATTTATTTCAGGATTAGGGCATAACCCATCTCTTTTGGGTACATTCGTGTTGACCGACTGTAAAGCACTAAACTCTTGTTTACAAGGTACAGTTTACATGTCTTGTAAACACATAGGTTCGTAATGTCCAACCAACTATAGGCCACGTTTTTTATTCCAAACTTCACACTTCATCCTTCAATAGCAAGTTCATTTACGTAAACGACGGGAGGCATTGGTCAAAGAATAATATTTAAATACATAGGGCTGTGCACACTGCGTTTCATGAAACTGCTTTTCCGAGTTTCACGAAACCAGGTTTGACGAAACCAATGGAACTACAGTTTCATGAAACGCAGTGTGCACAGCCCTATGTTAATCTTATCTGTCTGTTGCAAGCAACTTTAGTTTCACGTTTCACGAAACCAGTTTCACGAAACGGGTTTCTCCAGTGTGCACCGCGCCTATATCAATAACCAACATGGTTATCTAATTGAACGAGAAGGTGAGGAAATGGCAGAGGAAGCAAGAAATTACCCTTTCCTAGCCCTAAGGAAGAAAACGACTCCAAGAGCCAAAGAAATTCCGCTTAATAAATGGGAAACTCACTTCCAAGCAATTCTGAATAAATCGGAAGGGGACGTAGTTTTCACCAGAGACAGATGGAAAACTGTAAATACTATGACACGGACCATACATGTAAAAAAATCACAACATCATCCGAGGAAATAAAGAACATCATAAGATGATCATTGACACGGCGGCTTAGGCAAGCAGCACGTCGGTAACTCGATAACCAACGCTCTGCTTCACCAGAATGACACCGCCCAATGGCCAGCGTGGATGGGCCAACTTACCGTTTATTTAGAGGTCCGCGTCGCTTCCACAGCAACAAATTCACCTCCAGATGACATGCCCCAACAGAAGAGCTCCAAAGGGGTGGAAGGAAAGTGGAGAAGGGGAACGCACAGGCTATTCGACAGACACCCCCCAATAACCGACAGAATTGCTGCCGGCGAAATAATGCCACAACAGTTGATTAAAAATTTAAAATAAAAATTTAATGTTAAAATTTAAAGAGAAAACACCTCCACCAGAAACAGAACATGCATGCTTGCAAACAAAAAGACAAGAATTAAATTGAAATTAAAATGTTAAAAAGCCCAAAGATTAAAATAAAAATTACAGGCATAATAAATGGGAAAGGGCTTGATAATTTACAAGGGAATGCAATAGCGATCCGACATGCGGAGATCCCGGCCACGATGAAACGAGAAATAAAAATTAAATTAACAAAATAAAATGGGATTAGAAAATAAATTTAAGATTTGCACGACGGCGAAAAACACAGGAACATTTACCAAAAACCACAAAGTTAACTAACAAGATTACATTTTAAAAAAAATTAAGCTAACACACAACACGTTTGAGTTTCGTGGCCGGCAAAACAGACTGACCTCGAGACCAGAATGCATCTGGGCAAAACAAAAAACAAACATGGCCACTAAAATACAGGAGACCGCATGCCTGATCGAAACTACGGCAAACAATTAGCATTAAATTAATTTAGAATCCCCAGAGCGAAATGAAAGGAGGAAAACAATTACATCTAAGAACTATTAACACTAGTCGGTTTATGTCTCGACGGATCTTACATTAGACTGATAATATGCCAATCCCAAGATTGCCAAAAGAAAATAAATAATAATTTAAAACGTAAAATAAACTTATAAATGTGTCTCCAGAAGGTACAAAAAATAACAAAATTAATATATATATATGTAAACATTATTAAAACAAAAAAAAAGAAATTTTAGGCCTATCATGCAAAACAAAACACGAAATCAAACATTCATACAAGGCCAGTATTGGAGTTCCCAAAATAAAATAAATAAATATATACAATAATTACGTACCTTAAAACTTCACAGTGGAGACACAATGAAAATAAAAAAACTAACACATTTTAAATTAAATAAAATACGGCACTCTATTGCCTTGAAAATGGCCCACCCAGCACATGCTTCGTTTTGGTCACAAGCACAGGTCTGCATCGAGATGCGATTACATTTCACACGTCCACTTCACGGCGAAACGATGAAATTCACAGACTGAAGAGCACAGACATTTCCTTTTTCTCTTGAATATATCTATATTTCGTAGAGGCTGGGGGCTAAGCCCCCATCAGCGGTGACACCTTTCACGACCAGTCGGCGTGTTGCTTCCTTTTACGACAGACAATGGACTCCACAAGGAGATGGCGGAGAAATCCCGCGTCAGATGCCGAACTGCATTCATGTAAATATTTATCGTCCAATCAAGGCTTGACACTTCAATCAACAATGTCATTATTAAGTAAATAATTTGGCGGTATCATGAATACACAGGCATTTGTTTCATGACGTAGAATATAATTGCCTTTCAATTATGCCACGAATTGGTAGAGTTTTAAAAGGCACAAGCAACACTCTCTAGCGGAGAAGCAGGAACTACTTGAAGTAACCCCGAAGTCCGACAGCAGGTGCTATCTCGTGTTGACAAACGGAATCAAGTCAGCAGGCGGTCGATTCAAAATGTCATGGAACACCCGAATACAGGGAAGAGGGATTTAAAAAACATTGGGACGTGCATTGCACGTAACAGTCTCCCTCCCTTAAGCGTGAACACCGTTCACGAATATGCCTAAGCATAGGCAGTACTCCTTAACTAGTCGATTCACCAAGCATGTTTCCAGAAGAAAATGTTCACCAGTTAACTCCAATTGATGGACAAACCGCATCGTTTTGGTTAGGAAGAGTGCAGGGTCAGATTATCAGGGAATGGATAATTGATCACCTCGCAAACCACTTAGTTAACAGCTTCCCTGTGTCCATAATTCTTCAGAAACGCAGAACACCAGCACCTGCAGTGCTTTCATAGTCCGAGACACGTTAGGAAAATTTTCAACAAGTCCAATGTAGTTATCTTTAAACGAAGTAGGTGGATGCAATGTGCAAGATATTATGCGACGCGTGGGCAGCCATTTACAAAACAGAAGTTAATCTCATTTCAAAAATAAAAGTTTACAGAATTACAATTTCTTACTACATTTTACAAAGAGAAACAAAGTTGAATTTATATGAAGAAAATATTTCTGACCAAGCCCTAGATCCGTGCTTACAAAATTTCATTTACAAATTTACCTTTTTACAGACTAGAAGTACCTTTCAAGATTACATGAGTTAAACGACAATACCTTTAGAAGGAACTACGGTAGAGGAATGACCACTTAAATTCCCAAAGGGAACAGGAATACAAGGTTACCATGAGTTAGGTCTCCCACTGAGCCCAACTTACACGCTAGCATTTTTTATGAAAACATCAAATTTTAGTTTCAATTTTACGATATACCAAAAAATGGGAATTACCCAACAGTTACATTTTGTATCCCATTAGAGTTTTCATATCCAGTTCAAAATTCCAGAAGGAACAGATGCCTGAAGGCTTCAATGAAGGTTAGGGATACTCTACATTATACAAAATTCGTTTTACAAAATTTACTGTAGCATTTCCTCATTAGAAACGTCTCCACCTCGTTTAATGTGCGACAGATGCACTCTGGAAATTTTCTTTGCTTTGGGGTTTCTAATAAGCAGAGTAACGGGACTCAGGAATGCCACTACATAACATGGGCCCTTGAAACGAGGGGTCAATTTGCTTGAAACTAGATTACTGACGCCCTTGGGCTCGAAATTGCGAACGTACACAACATCACCAATTTCCAAATCCGTTGGCTTGCGACAGGCATTGTGTCGCTTGGCAAGTTGGTCATGTGATACCTTAATATTCTCTCTAGCCTTGTCGAATTTCGCCCTCATATCCTCGGGCGTGAAACTGTCTGGAAGGAGATCGTGCAGGTTCCACAGATTGGACAACGGAGAATTAGCCATAAAGGAAAACATTAACGAAAAAGGGGTGGCTTGCGTCAATGCAAATTAGAATCCCACTTGGAATGGTCGCCGTGGTGGAAAGCAATCAGAGCAGAACGGAAATTACGATTGACTCGCTCAGCGAGAGACGGGTTAGGAAAAGAGGGAGTGGTGGTTACATGCGAAATAGCATAATCAAATAAGAATTGACGGAACTGATGAGATACAAAGCACCTGGCATTATCTGACACCAGGTACTGACATGACCCAAAAGATGAAAAGATGGAATTAAGACACTTTATGACGGAACTGGTCGTAGCCTGTCTGGTGGGGAAAATCCAACTAAACCGGGTGAAACCGTCAGTGCAAACAAGCGCAAATTGGTTTCCCCGACCAGAGCGAGGGAACGGCCCAACATGGTCGATAAAAAGCCTCTCCATGGGTCTAGATGCCGGTTCAGATGACAAGAGGCCAACCTTAGTAGAAACCGGAGGTTTGCTAATACTACATGCAGCACAATTTCTAATGAGCCTCCTAATGTCGCCATCCATACTTTGCCAAATGAAAAACTGTCTGATTTTAGCTCGGGTCTTGAATACTCCTAGGTGGCTACCAATAGGAGATTCATGATAGTAACGAAAGATTTCCGGAATGAGGACCGACGGGAGCACAATTTTAGGTAGACGGTCATGACGAGACGAACAACACAATACACCATCCTTTAGAGAGTAGGGCTTGATCACTTCACCAGAATCGATTCGATCAATTAGGCTAGATAAGGAGGGGTCTTCTTTCTGGAATCGTCTCACATCTCCAAAAAGCACAGGGGAATTGCTGAGAACGACATTGACAAAATTTACAGGTGATACAAGGTTTACGGGTTCACATCCCTGAATATCCTCTTCTGCTGTTTCCTCGTACATGCGACTTAATGAATCAGCTACCGCATTTTCGGACCCACGGATATGGTGGACAGTGAACTGGAATGACAGAATCCTATTTGCCCACCTGGCAATTCTACCAGTTTTACGGGGTTTCCCTAAGACCCAGCTCAAGGCTTGGTTATCGGTCTCAAGGAGAAACTTAGTGTGCTCAAGATACATACGGAATTTTTCTAGAGCGAACAACACAGCTAAACCCTCAAGTTCGTATATGGAATACTTCCTCTCTGCGTCCGTTAAGGTACGA
The DNA here is from genome assembly GCA_946902985.2 of Meconema thalassinum. Taxonomy (NCBI): domain Eukaryota; kingdom Metazoa; phylum Arthropoda; class Insecta; order Orthoptera; family Tettigoniidae; genus Meconema; species Meconema thalassinum. Next base: position 1,206,247,550 of record OX336388.2, read on the forward strand.
GAAGCGTATGCAATCGGTTGCCTACCCAGATCAGATTCTTGCAGTAGGACACAACCAACACCACGACCAGATGCATCAGTCTGTACAATGAGCTGCTTCCCAAAATCCGGAATGGCTAACACAGGGGCGTTAGAGAGCGCAAGCTTAAGATCTTCGAAGGCTGCCTGCTGAGAGGGACCCCACTCAAACTTCACAGCCTTTTTGCGTAATTGATTTAGAGGAGCAGCACGGTCGGCAAAGTTACTGATGAACTTACGGAAGAAGTTCACCATACCAATGTAACGAGCAACACCCTTGGCGTTATTGGGTGGTTTAAAATCTCTGATGGCCTGCGTACGAGACTGGTCCACGGAGATACCAGATTCAGAAACAATATGTCCCAAGAAGGAAATTTTGGGCTTGGCAAAGGAAACCTTGGACAATTTGACGGTAAGGCCAGCGTCACGCAACCGATCAAGTACAACTTTCAGATGATCAACGTGTTCCTCGAAGGACTCAGAATAGATCACCACATCGTCAAGGTAGTGGTACACAAACTTGAATTTAATTTCAGAAAACACCTTGTCCAGAAGTCTGATCAACACAGCGGCTCCGGTGGATAGGCCAAACGGGACACGGGCATACTCAAACAGGTTCCAGTCAGTGGAAAAAGCAGTAACATGCCTGGATTCAGGAGAGAGGGGAATTTGGAAGTAAGAAGAATTTAAATCGATGATCGTGAACACCTTCGTGTTGCGAAACCAACTAAAACATGTGTGAAGGTCCGGCAAAGGGATGGGCTGCAAAACAACTTTTTGATAAAGAGCCCTATAGTCGACCACCGGCCGAAAACCACCGTTAGGTTTTGGCACAAGAAATACAGGGGATGAGTAGGCAGAGATAGAGGGTTGGATTGCACCTTCTTCTAACATCTTATCGATAATCTTACGAAGTTCAGCCATCTTGGGCGGGGCAAGGCGATACGGGCTGGAACGCACCGGCACAGAATCGGTTAGCTCAATCTTGTACTCCATCAAATGGGTTACACCCAACTTGTCAGTAAATACATCGCTATACTCCTGACATAACCTCTTAATGGCATCCTTTTGAAGACTCGTTAAATTTTCCAGATCGAGATCCTCAATAGTCACAGGTTCACTAACAGAATTAACAGCAGGAGAAGATAAAACCGGGTTAAACGATAACTTACTTTGCGGATTAAACTTAAACCATAAGTTGCGAGCACCAAGATCAAGAAGCATACCAACGTGTGACATGAAATTAGCTCCAATGACCACAGAACAAGAAAGATTTCTGACAACAAAAAATTTAAACTTCCAAGAAAAATTTAGAATATGAATTTTGACTGTCATACTACCCAAAATATTTAAGTTTGAACAATTTGCCGAAATAAAAGATTCATTGTTAGGCTCTAACTCAGGAAATTTGCAAACACTCTTCATAGATAAAAACCAGTCCTCGCTTATAAAGGATGCGACACTACCAGAATCAAGCAATGCAGAAACGGGCTCGTCATTAACACACATTTCAATAAACGGGGATATTCCTTTAGCCACAGGAGAAATTCCAAAATCATTACTCACTCTAAAACGATTACAAGTAGATGACGAGGACACCCGCACCACAGGTTTCACATTACGTTTAGAATTAGGCTGACTTGCCACGACATTGCTCACCGACAGGTTAGGTAGGTCAGCGACATAAGCAGAATTAGCACGTGAAGATTTAGTTTTCAACGAGTTATCAAGACTTTCATTGGTAGGGCGACCAGAAACTTCACAGGGTTTTCCCAAACTCTTATGCACAGAAATATCCTTGGAATTAACACCCGAATTGGTCTCCACAACATCCCGTCATTGGCGATACACAACCTGGTTACTCGGACACACCTTCTTGACATGCCCCACGCCACCGCACGTGTGACACTTAATGTTGGGTCTTGGGTGGATCATAACCTTAGGCGGGGGACGAGGGGGCCGAGACATCAAGGAAGGAGGAGGAACATTAGCTACACGAAGGGAATCTGCATGTTTCACAGCCATAGCCTCAATAACGACCTGTTTCAGCTCGACAAATGACGAAGGCCTGTTACACATAGTCATGTATGACCTATATTGAGGCGAAAACCCATTTACAATCGATGACAGCAACTGTCGTTCAGTTAAAGTGGATGCAAATACCTGGGCATACACCTTAATGTCGCTGACATAGTCGCTAAGGGACTCGTCCAACCTTTGGACACGATATAAAAACCTTTGCTCGAGAGCACTAAGGGCACTCGCAGGGACAAAAAACCACAACACTTCCCTAATAAACATGGCTAAGGACATGCGGAGGTGGATAGCCTCAGCTAGCTTATCGCGCAGCATACCGGATACAACAGGATACAAGAGTTGAAAAATCTGAATTTCCGACATCCCAAAAATCGAGGCATGGTTACCCAATTCGACTACTTGTTTTAAAAATAGGACCACTTGGGTAACGTCATCCAGGTTGAAACTCTTTAACTTAGTTAAGAAACCAGAAATAGGATGAGGAATCGACCCATAATTAACGGTAGGCGAGAATGTAGCATTAGGAAAAGAGACATTGTTACCAGGGTAGCCCGCTCGCACACCCTCTACAGGCGACAAAACATTTACATTACTAGAGAAGGAACTGGGATGCAACGGGTCGGCAGTACCCAGGAAATCATTAGGTGACCTAACGTGAGAAGAATAACCGTATGCAGGTTTAAGTGGTATGGACGAGCCAGCGCCAGGCAACAGAGGGGCAGGCAAACTACTAATAGTAATCGATCCCGAAACCTCAGACCTAGTAAACAGATGTGATTCACGTTCAACCCCAGAAGAACTCTCCAAATTCACAAGGTTATCACTTAAGTCAATTAAATCGAAAACACAATTGTTGTCGGCCATTTTAAAGAACACAGAATGCAGACAGACAATACAGAAGGAAACACATTTTAGGAGTTACGAGGACAGTTTACACTTTCACAACAGTACCACAACCACCAATTACCAACACCATAGATTAGGCTGACACTCGAACACAGCCACCATACTACACAAAATCATGCACAATGCTGCCCAGAACTGCATACGTCACCACCTGCTTGGCTCGAGAACAGGAAGCTAAATTACAAAAAATGGCACAAAACATATGGCTAACAGCTTCCGACAGGGCTCCAGGACGCCTTCACTCGAAGCATGTAGGCTATCAGAATATTAAGAAATCCCATTTCCCATGCCAAGAACACATGTCAGTCACTCACCGAGCTTCTTCTTCAGTTGGGATGTTGCACACAAACAGGACAAAATACAGCAGCAAACACCTCGCTCAGGACCGGTCAATTACATAACAGCACATGGATATCCAGAGGCAAACATGAAATAAAACAAACGACAAGGATTAGCTTTACATAACATCAAGTGCACTGGCCTGACAAGATCCCATCAACAACCGCTCCATCAGCACTAGAGGGGTCCATAAAACGAGCCTGTGGGTATGGAGGAAGGGGAGGGTTACGGAAGCGAACTCGAGCGCGGTCTGCTACCAGAATTGACATGGCGGTTTAGGCAAGCAGCACGTCGGTAACTCGATAACCAACGCTCTGCTTCACCAGAATGACACCGCCCAATGGCCAGCGTGGATGGGCCAACTTACCGTTTATATAGAGGTCCGCGTCGCTTCCACAGCAACAAAATCACCTCCAGATGACATGCCCCAACAGAAGAGCTCCAAAGGGGTGGAAGGAAAGTGGAGAAGGGGAACGCACAGGCTATTCGACAGACACCCCCAATAACCGACAGAATTGCTGCCGGCGAAATAATGCCACAACAGTTGATTAAAAATTTAAAATAAAAATTTAATGTTAAAATTTAAAGAGAAAACACCTCCACCAGAAACAGAACATGCATGCTTGCAAACAAAAAGACAAGAATTAAATTGAAATTAAAATGTTAAAAAGCCCAAAGATTAAAATAAAAATTACAGGCATAATAAATGGGAAAGGGCTTGATAATTTACAAGGGAATGCAATAGCGATCCGACATGCGGAGATCCCGGCCACGATGAAACGAGAAATAAAAATTAAATTAACAAAATAAAATGGGATTAGAAAATAAATTTAAGATTTGCACGACGGCGAAAAACACAGGAACATTTACCAAAAACCACAAAGTTAACTAACAAGATTACATTAAAAAAAATTAAGCTAACACATAACACGTTTGAGTTTCATGGCCGGCGCCAACAGACTGATCTCGAGACCAGAATGCATCTGGGCAAAACAAAAAACAAACATGGCCACTAAAATACAGGAGATCGCATGCCTGATCGAAACTACGGCAAACAATTAGCATTAAATTAATTTAGAATCCCCAGAGCGAAATGAAAGGAGGAAAACAATTACATCTAAGAACTATTAACACTAGTCGGTTTATGTCTCGACAGATCTTACATTAGATTGATAATATGCCAATCCCAAGATTGCCAAAAGAAAATAAATAATAATTTAAAACGTAAAATAAACTTATAAATGTGTCTCCAGAAGGTACAAAAAATAACAAAATTAATATATGTATGTAAACATTATTAAAACATAAAAGAAATTTTAGGCCTATCATGCAAAACAAAACACGAGATCAAACATTCATACAAGGCCAGTATTGGAGCTCCCAAAATAAAATAATTAAATATATACAATAATTACGTACCTTAAAACTTCACAGTGGAGACACAATGAAAATAAAAAAACTAACACATTTTAAATTAAATAAAATACGGCACTCTATTGCCTTGAAAATGGCCCACCCAGCACATGCTTCGTTTTGGTCACAAGCACAGGTCTGCATCGAGATGCGATTACATTTCACACGTCCACTTCACGGCGAAACGATGAAATTCACAGACTGAAGAGCACAGACATTTCCTTTTTCTCTTGAATATATCTATATTTCGTAGAGGCTGGGGGCCAAGCCCCCATCAGCGGTGACACCTTTCACGACCAGTCGGCGTGTTGCTTCTTTTTACGACAGACAATGGACTCCACAAGAAGATGGCGGAGAAATCCCGCGTCAGATGCCGAACTGCATTCATGTAAATATTTATCGTCCAATGAAGGCTTGACACATCAATCAACAATGTCATTATTAAGTAAATAATTTGGCGGTATCATGAATACACAGGCATTTGTTTCATGACGTAGAATATAATTGCCTTTCAATTATGCCACGAATTGGTAGAGTTTTAAGAGGCACAAGCAACACTCTCTAGCGGAGAAGCAGGAACTACTTGAAGTAACCCCGAAGTCCGACAGCAGGTGCTATCTCGTGTTGACAAACGGAATCAAGTCAGCAGGCGGTCGATTCAAAATGTCATGGAACACCCGAATACAGGGAAGAGGGATTTAAAAAACATTGGGAAGTGCATTGCACGTAACAATCATAAAACCGAAAAACCCCGGGACCGGATCAAATCTGTATAGAGCATATCAAGGAATCTCTCGAGATGCTACTACCACCGTGGACCAATATCTTCATTATCTACTTAAGCAGAGGTATTCCCGACACATGAAGGATATCGATCATCAAAGTGCTCTAGAAAGGGAAGGGCAACAACACAAGTAACCCCAACGCATATAGAGGAGTGGCGCTAGAGAACAACCTCTTCAATATATAAACTGCTCAAAAGAATTAAAGCACCACTTTTTTCAAAGGCCACCAAATTTTGAAAAGTTGACCGCACAAGCTCGAAATCTCAGTATGACGTTTGTCCTGAGGCCTACCAAGCATATGCTTCAGCACAACTCCCCAACTTGAGTAGTTTTGGGGTAGCGCCCTGAAAACCAGCCCATTTTCGAAAACCGCAAATTGAAGTTTGCGAAAAACGCTGTAGGACTTGTCGCAGATTGGCAAAGCAGACGAAAATGAATCAGTCTTACTCTTCAAGGTTCCACAAACACGTTCAAATCATTACATTTGACGTTTGGGCATTTTCAACCCCCTTCATCATCCCCTAAACATGGACTACCATTGGGGGCGTCTGAGAAGGTACCGGGTGTGTTTAACCACCTGAAAACCTGCACACCGTCCTCAGTTGCTGATTGCAGTAAGTTGTTAAGGCCTCCGGCAATGTTCACCCCTCCTAACACCCTCAACTGGCATGGGACCAAACCACCCCCTCTCGACTCACCCTTAAGGAAGGTTTTAATCGAGATGTTTATCTGTGCTGTGAATAGGGGGTCTTCCCCTAACGTTTAAAAAAAAGGAGTTGTACCTGTGTCACCACCCCTTCCCCTGCTACCCCCGTTTGTATGATTTTTCGAATCAGGCCCTTTTAAGGGACGAAACGAGGTCTTAATCGCTGAAAGGGCTGTAAAGGTCCTTAGACGTAGTGGTGACACGAAATCAACCCCTTCCTATCGTTGATTGACATTCCATCCCCCAAACTTGAAATTTTTGCACCCTCAACCCTCCCTGTCTGGACGCGTAACGCGTCATGGCAGAGTTTTCAGAGTTGAATGAAAATGAAGCTTATAGCCTGCAGTCGAGCCCAAAACAACAGTTTGGATGGAATTTCATCGGTAGGGTGGGAAACGGGACCAAAAATTTTCAGAAAAAGTTAACGGCCTATAGTAAGTACGCCATGCATAGGCAACCCACATCACGGCCGTGCGTGCGGGTTTCCTATGATCGGAAATAGGTTACAAAGGTTGGAAATGGGAGAAAAATGACGTGATGTGGGTTGCCTATGCATGGGTGTACTTACTAGATGCTGGTAACATTTTAGAAAATTTGTTGGTCCCGTTTCCCACCCTACCGATGAATTTCCATCTAACCTGATCTTTTGGGCCCTATTGCAGGCATGGGATAGAGGTAACTGTAAGAGTTGAGAGTCATTGATAAACTTTAGAGTACTTTGGATTTCTTTTGGAATTTTGTGTGTTGTTGTTTTTGCTGCTTACAAACATGCCTGTAAGCATTATGCAGCCATGAAGATGACTGACATACTTTCCAAGACCAAATAAGCCCCCAACAAGCAACAGCAAATATGAGAGAGCTAATACAAAAGCCAACAAAATCCAACAAAAAAAGCCAACAAAAGCCAACAAAACTCTGACAAAAAAAGCCATGTAGCATGCTGGTAGTTGAATGAGTATTGATATCGACCGCTAGATAGCATGCTGGTAGTTCAGTGAGTGAGTGTTGAAATGGAGCGCTAGGTAGAATGCTGATCGTTCAAGTAGTTCTCATAGTCACCGCTAGATAGCGGAAACATACTTTGCGTGTCGCATGCAGCTATTTAACAAAGTTTTGCCTCATGAAAAACGTGCTTGTATAAGCTTTGTATAAAAATTGAATATACAATTAAGTACTAAGTGTTCAGAACTAACATGTATAGCCTTGTGTGGGGAATATTGGGGTCCTTAGCAAGAAAGAGTGCCTAACACACATCATTGTACAGCCTTTTGATATGCAGTAAGTACCTGATAACTTTGAGTAGGGTATAAGAATATTTTCAGTTGTCACAATGTTTACATTGTGAAAGACCGTTGAAACAACCAGTCTTTAGCCTTGTCATATGCAGTAAGCAGCTGTTAACCTTAACTAGGGGTATATTAGAGGACCCTTAGCAAGAATATCACCAGTTGTCTATTACCTCTCACGGTGTTCACATCGTGAAAGACTGTCGAAACAACCATTGTACAGTCTTGTACTACACAGTAAGTAGCTGATGGTCTTGACTATGGTATATTAGGGAACCCTTAGCCAGAATGCAATCGGTTTATAACTACTTGTTACAGTGTTCACATCGTGAAAGACCGTCTCACTGTCCAGTCTGCAGCCTTGTCATACGCTGTAAAGAGCTGTGGGTCTAGACTAGGGGGTATATTAGAGGACCCTTAACAAGAATATCACCAGTTGACTACTACCTCTCACGGTGTCCACATCGTGAAAGACCGTCTCACCGACCAACCTCTAGCCCTGTGATACGCATTAAGCAGCTGTTTGCAGAAATCAACATTCATAATGGAAGAAACTATTTTAAGCTATATGTGCAAACAGTGTGGAAAAACTTTTCTTCGGGTCTATGATAGAAAGCGTCATGAAGTTTCGTGTGGGAAATTCCATGAGTGTAAAACGTGTGGCAGTAAATTCAACAATGCCTACAATGGACGTCGGAATGAAGAATGTTGTAATGTTGTGTTGGCAGCTAAAAGACAAAAAGCGGAGCCTACAAAACATTACCTACTGTCATTGATCCCAGACAAAAATGGACTTATTGAATATGAGACATCTTTTGAAGGTCAACTTAAATCCTAATTCATTCGTTGTCATACGTGCAAGGATTTAAATTCATGCCTCAAAGAGTCCAAACAGCAAATAAAACAAGCTATGCAGAAAGAACTATCAATGCACAAGTCGATCAAAGTTAATCTTGTGGCTGAATGTAGATTCATTCATACGTCCACCAACGAAATTACAGATCGGGCTCTTTAAACACGAAATCAGGCTCTAATTTTGGAAACAGACTTAAGTAGTTTTTCGGAAACACAATTTACAAAGTTAACTACGGAAATGGAAGAATCTGAGCTAAAAGGCAGTAATTGGGCTTTGTTAGCAGTGGAAGGAGTACGATTGAAAATAAATAAGTACAATCCCTTGCGTGGAAGCACATATATTCCATTACCAGCAGCTATACAAGCAAGAAAAGCCTGCATTAATCCTGAAAACTTGAAAGATGAAAAGTGTTTTATGTATGCCATTTTAGCAAAACTGGTTAAAAAGGATGCTCAACGCATTAGTAAATACAAGGCCCTGGACAAAAAGTATGATTTTTCTGTAATATAATTTCATACAAAAACAAAAGTTTGGTGCTTTTCAGTCGGTCAACACGAATGTACCCAAATAGAGCTGGGTTTTGCCCTGATCCTGAAATAAATTACATAAGATTAATAAATACACTAGGATGACCAGTTTCAATCGTCAAGCGATCATCATCAGATCCATTACACTTAGGGTATAACATCTATGTTTGAGAATACAGGTGAAAAATATATACAATATGTACAATTATTTAGTTGCAGTGTTGGTAATGCAACAGTCGGTGTATGTTAAATGTGGTATAGCCTATCTAATGTTAGGTAAACTTCTAAAATAGTGATAAAAATCCGGAATTTGTCTGTTAGGGGTGATTATATGGTTTTACAAAATCAACTATGGTTATACTGAAATAATGCAAGCTTATATTTATCGAGTTGTCTCTTTAACTGGAACTTGAAGCAGTTGCGTGTTTCCACAGACACCAGTTGTAGTCGACTAACCCCGAGTGTTCGCTGGGTGGAACTGGTTTTCCCCTTCCTCCCCCTTTAGTTGCTATGTTCTTCCAGAGGCAAGTGCCATGTATATTTGTGTGACTTTGCCAAATCTAGATAAAAGTGTATGCTATTGAATGCAGGAGTCTGCAACTACTAAAGACCGTGGAACTATCTTCGCCACGCATGGGCTAAAAAGCCATTTATACTAAGCGGTACACGGTCTATTGAAGACGTCCCGGCACCTTTAATACTGCCGCGCATATCGGCCTAGGTTTATTGCAGGAAAATGTACATAGTACACCTGATCCAAATAACATTTACCTTCAAACCTCACAAAATCATTTCCTACATTACTAGCTGACATTCCTATTAATGTATTTGGACTGGAACAAGACAACAAACTGTTCCCTCTAAAGGTTGTGGATCAAGAGCTACAAGACCATCGCGACCTCCTTCTGCTAAGTTCTTCATCTGGCCAGAACCACTACGTCTTTATCATAGATGTTGATAAACTAGTAAGACATCAGATTACCCTCCATGAACATAAGATATATACGTGTAATCGGTGTTTTACTCACTTCAATAACCAATATGGGCAGCAAGGAATGGAAAAATTGAAAGAACATAGAGCTTTGTGTGTCCAGCATGAAATTGCTAGGGTTGAAATGCCAATTAAAAACTCAATTGTGAAATTCTTAAATGTTGAAAAAATGCTTAGAATACCTTACGTTATCTATGCAGATTTTTAAAGTATACTGTTACCCTATCAAACATGTCTACCTAACCTGAGGCAAGTTATACAGTGCCATACCAGAGTCATGTTCCTATGAGCTTTGGTATATATGTTAAATCCTCACCAGCTGTGGAACACATAAAGACAAACCTTCCAAGCCAACCTGTTAATTATCGTGGACCTGACGCTGCAGAAAATTTATGGACTGTTTGATCTCAATACCTAATGAAATCGATCGCCTTTACAGCTTAAATGTTCCAAAGGCCTTAACTCAGGATCAAGAAGCAGAGTTTCAATGTTCTGAAACCTGTTATTATGTCAAAAACCATTTACCAAAGAGGACTGGAAAGTTCGAGACCACTGCCATATTGCAGGGGAATACCGTGGAAGTGCTCACAATAACTGTAATTTGAGGTGTAAAACACGTAACCCCGTTCCTGTGTTTCTACATAATATGAGTGGCTACGACGCAAATTTCATTGTAAAGCAATTCGGATGTACTACTGAGAGAGTGGATGTTATCGCTAATGAGCCGATTACATCTGCTCGACGTTTTTCCGTCCCTCGTCGCCCCTTGGTCATCATCACAGACTCAGTTCTTGGCCCAATGGTCACCCTTGTGTTTTCCAATTTTAAAAGAAGAAATAATAAACTGAATTAAAACCTTCCCCATGAACTATCTGGCCCAGGTTGACCGATTACTTTATTCCGGAAGCCAACAATTGACTTCGCAATATATGCCATTATTGGGAGATGTGACAAGTTTTATGAACCTAACTACTTACATCTGGCGCTCTTCGAACATTTTAAATTCAAATTATCCTCAAAGCCAATCAGCGCCTGTGTTTTGCGACGGCCGGTGCTACCAATCCTATTTCCGTGCAAGTGAACATTTGTGCCATATACTTTCACTAACTCTATACGTTAATATGTTGGCAGTATGTACATTATTCAACTGTTTACTAGTTCTGATTATCGTCACTGCAAGCAAGAAGCAGTGGCAAATGATTGATGCGCATGCGCATGGACAAGAGTTCCGTGGCGTTACCTTCGGCGTTGGGAAGCCAAACCATTCAAAAATGTGATTTTAATAGGTGTGGACGTCCTTAGGGCTTCGGCCCCTAGGCTTTGTTCCTTAGGGAACATGAAACAGGTAAAGAGTTGGAACTTAAAAGCCAGTGAACTCGATAGTAAGATAACCTAAAATCTACAAAGAGGATCAATTGAATAAATTATGTGAACTCTTAACTTGGGAAAATTTGTGTCGTGGATCTCAATTTGCGTCGATTCCAAAAACTTTAGTTTTTTGCGTGGCACCGTCTAGTTTCAAGTTGATTATGTAGCAGGTTTTATTTGATCAGTATGGGCCCATAATTCTGATATTAGGCCTAAAGTCACTTTCTTTCTTCTCTTATTTTGTACCTTATTTCTTTTCAAAAACGATGCCAATTTAAAATTTTAGGACGCCTTCATAGGCTAGGTTATATATATATATATTTAAAAAATGTAAAACGTATTTTTAAAATTATGTTCTATTTTGGATCTATGGGTTAGTTTCTTCTTTGCCATGGCCTTTCTTGCCGGGCAATTCTCTTTTGTTTTTCGAGCCATAATAAGTGTAATTTTTGATTGTCGTAACAGGATGAATGTGGCCATGCTCTATGAGCAAACGTTGTTTGTGTTTCGCGCTTACTTAATCGCAAAAGTAATCTGTTTAATGAACGGATTTTGGTTCCGTGAGATTTGATTAGGTGATGCTACACCTTTGAAGAACATTTCGTGTTCGAGAAAAGTACCTATGCCTTTTAATGGTTCAAATATGATGTATCCTCAAACTGGATCTTTCGCGTGGCTTGGTCGCCATTGGTATTTGGTAAAAAGCGTGTCTGGCTAACTAAAGTCGGTATATCCTATCCGAAATTGGCCTAGCTCCGTAACATTCAAGCGAGTTAAATTGTCCATGCTTGCTTTACGGCTTGATTTTCTTGCCTGAGTATTTGTGTGATTTAATTCACTTCATGACATTTTGGGATTATTTCTGATCACAGTTTTGTGTTTGGATCAGTGATGTTTATCGCGGTGAGTTCTCCTGCAAGCTCTTTCTCGATTTCATTAACTTGATTTTGGTTCGGGATTTGTTTTCCTCTCCTGGATATGCTCATTCCTGAGAATAATAACTTTTTTTAACTTACCGTGGCTGGGATTTTTCTTTTGCTTCCATGGCTCTGGTCGTTAAAGCTCATATCTTTTAAAACACTAGTGGGGTTCCTTAGGGTTTTCCTGTGTGCATTTGTTATTTGATAATTTAAAATATGAGGTTATGTTTCATACATGTATCGTTCTTCAAGAACCAACTTGCAACCTACTGTAATTGTTTTCTCAAATATATCTTTATTGTACATGTTTTTAATTATTCTTTCAATAGTTACGGTATATCGGCGCGGATTTGGGTTTAAGGGTTCAGGCTTCTCTCAACGGACATAATGTCCGATAGTCCTCGTCTAAGGGTGTTTCGATCTGCTCCAGGCTTCGAAGTCGGAATCCCGACCAGGGGTTACGGCCTCGAAGTTGTACAGGGGTAAGTAGCGAGGCAGCTAACTCCAAAGAAAAGTACATTTCCTTTACCAAATATGTAGGAAATGTTAAGCTTAGATTTGTGGACACGTTTCGGTTAATGCCGAGTAGTTTGGAAAACTTAGTTTCCAACTAAAAATCATACCCTGAAACAGACAAGTACTAGCTGTATGCCTCTCACCAAGGCGGTACGTGTTCGATTCCCGGTCAATGCATTTCAGATTTTCGAAGTGAAATGCCATGTCCTGTGGTTCGGATTCCACGTAAAAAGGAGGTCCCGTGGCTCATAATCACAAGATTCACGGTCACGTAAAACTGCAATCTTCCTTCCTTCAGACAAGTACTTTGGAAAAGAAAATGCAATGCTCATGACTCGTAAAGGGGTATTTTGTTATGACTAAATTGACTCATGGGAAAAGTTAAGTGAAAAGTGTTTACCTCCAAAAGAGGCATTCTTTAACAAATTAAGTCAAGAAAATGTTAGTCAAGAAGACTATGCACATGCCAAAAATGTCTGGAAACAGTTCAACATTAAAACTCTAGGGGAATATAGTGACCTTTACCTAACTTCATATGTACTCGTTCCTGCAGGCAGCTTTGAAACGTTTAGAAACAAAACACTAGAAACACACCGAGTGGATGCTACACACTTTTTTACTTCGCCTGGTTTAAGTTTCGAGACATTGCTCCTTTACACAGGAATTGAACTGGAATTGCTACAGGATTACGATCAGATTCTTCTAATCGAGTTTGGAATACGTGGCGGCATATGCCAGGTGTCTCATCGGTATGCTGAAGCTAACAATAAATACATGGAAACCTATGATTCTGAGAAACCATCGATGTTTATTACCTATGATGATGCCAACAACCAATACGGGTGGGCTATGTGCCACTCCCTTCCTTATGGTGGATTTCAGTGGGTTTCTCCAGATGCTGTTGATCTAGAAAAACTAAAGGAAGACGATCCTGTGGGATAAATTCTAGATGTTGATGTTGATTACCCATAACAACCTTCGAAAACAAGCAAAAAATGATTTTGAGAAAAATCTGTACAAATTATGCCATTTTTTGAAATACAATGGAAAATATCCGTAAAAGAATAGACATACTGCCCCCGTAAATTGAATTATTTCGGGACAAAATGAGAGTATTTTCCGTCCCCATGGTAAAATTTAGCTAGCAAATATAATTTCGGGAAGGGTGACACAAGAGGGTCGTGTTACAAGCTCGAGACTGCGGGAGAGCCCGATCACGTGATAGATTGCACAATGGACGCTTCTAGAAGGCTATTCATAGCATATCAACAGCGAGTTTGGAAATTAATATTATAAATATTGTTATAAATTATGCTATTGGATCCCAGTCCACAGCCAATGAGGAGAGGTCTTATTGAAGACGGGATCAACTTTAATTACACAACATGAGTAAATTATGCATTTAGGCCCTTAGAAGAAGATTTTCTTATTTGGTAATGAAGAGAATATTAAGAGAAATTATGTCTGATACCTTAAAAACCGCAGATAGGTTAATCTACACAGTAATAAGCATTGGTAATCTACGCGCTAAAATTATGGTGAGAGATTGATATGGCCGACAAAAATACGACTTGGAGGGGGAGATCCAAGGATCGAGGTTCTTATTCCAGCAGACTTTGAAGAGTGAGGAAGTGTTTTTACTGGGTTAACGGAGATCCCAAGGCTTAGTCCGAGTGCGACGACTGTCGACTTGTGGAGACGCGAGTATAGCTAGGTGGAACGGTAGAGATCACCGCATTTCCATTCTGAGTGAAGTTGCGAGGAACATAGTATTGATTACATCTCATACAAGATTGAGATTTGAAGTTAAATAAGTGAACATTTATCAAGAACAGGTCGCTTACTATATATTTTGGAAAGTCGAGTGCTTAAATATTCACCGTTTCGACAATATAAGCCTGTCATGTTAGATTTCCAAATGTGTTGGAAATAGAGCTGAAGATCATTATAAATTGCAAAGTGAAGTTGACGAACGCAGTTCAAGTGAACAGTGGCGGAGGACTTTTAATATTGGCGCAACACATAAACATTAACAGTATGACTATAATTATTCTTCAAACATTATCATTCAACTTAATTAATATTGTTGATATGATGAACTAAACAGTCATGCGCCAGAGACATATTCAATAACAGGAGTTAAGATACGATGGAGCTACGTTAGACAACGTATTCTTGAATACAGACGTTGTGTACGGTCCATCTTGTGCATTTTCGTCAGTCTACGAACACTAATATAACATCAATTAGCAATGGAAACATTTCATTCACTATTTATATGAATATTTCCATAATTATATTCCAATGATGAAACCGATACATATTTACGACGGAGAATGAAGACTCTACAGAAGAGATTTGTCAAGATGCTAGGGAAAGGTAACCCAGCAACCCAGAAGAATTTGCCAGAAGGATGTCTTTCGAGCCCATCCGAATGTTCGTGAATTCCAGAGAGAGAGACTTTTCTTATCTCTGAGGTCGCAGATCCAAGGTTCGAATGCTGATCCATATCAGTGTCTTGTACTGAGGAATCATCTAAAGTATTGTGGCAATACTTACATTGATCTTCAAGTATTCGTCTGAATAAGGTATTAGTGTATCTCAATTGTTATATAGAGCTTGATTAGTGACATTCTGAGCCAGCGATCTTATGCCATATTTTCGGCGATTTTATTACATATTTCTATATTTTCACATTTCATGTATTTCAATGCTTTTATGTAGTTTACACTTCAGATGTGTGTTGATATTTTTATGCTGCAAGATTATTTAGAAGATGATTGCATTTCATCTATTTTTCAATTTTATTCTACGGATCAGTTGTGGAACTGACATTAAAATTTTGTTTGAGGAACCATATTGCCTCATAGGAGACTAGTCGTTTCGACTCTCGAATTTTAATAAGTTCATTTAAACCAAGTATTCTGACATTGTGTCATAGCTTCAAATCAAATTCTTATTAAATTTAATTTGAGCACTTTAATGTAACAACATATAACTTCAAGAACAGAAGAAACATCGAATGATATTGTTATATCATTATTTTACATAAACTATCGACGATCTAAGAAATACTGGTCGTTTGATAAGACCGAAGTCTTAATTCCTATGAACATTCTTTGTGTAGAGTGGAAAAATATTACGACATTGATAAACCTTTCTTATTATCTGTAAAGCTAAGAGCTTTGTTCATTTAATATGTTAGAGGAAATACCTTTTGATAGAAGATTATTCAAATCTTTGGCTAGGAATTCAAAGCTAGTTTTTCCCGGTCTGGATTGAATTCTATCTGACACTATAAATAACATGTGTGTTATTTTATTCTATTTGTGTAACATCAAGTCATTTTGTGGACATGACATTAAAACAATAAACAATTTATAGCTTGACAAGTGAGATGAAACAGGAGTATTTATTTTATTACATGTATTTGCGACAGACGAGTTAACAGTTAATTATCTTGTTGTGGAGTAAACTTTAGGAGGTTAATCACGACTGTCTAATATCGTTCATTACAATTGGAAATTTCGTTTGAAGAACTTACGTATGTATAATTGTAGTCCAGTAATCATGTGCAATGATACTGAGGGTCATGCCAGTATTTGAGAGAAGTTACTACATAAGATATGTTAATAACAATTAATCCCTTTTGATTATTGTATAACATAGTAGATGATAATTGTTTATGCCATATATACTGTTATATGAGGTTTTGTAGAGCTATGGAGTGCTCAGGCGAGGGAATTCCGCATTTTAAGGAAGTCAAAGTATTGTTGTTCTTTGATAAAAGGCATGTATCATGATAAGAGCCGTTGTATACAAGTAGTCCAGTTCTTGTGAATTAACGATTTAGCTGTGTTAACAGGAGGGTTTCAGCGGAAATACAACTTGAGAAAGATTGTCTACTCACGTCTATAATACTGTTATTACATTTTATTAAACCCGAATTTATGTAATTACGTACAGCTAACCTTAATCAGTCGACTGTATTATACCGATAATGTAATGAAACTTATATAAGACGAGGTGTATGCAGTATATTAAAACTACAGAACGTTAAAGGATGGTTATGTGAAAAACCAGTGTATATATTTAGTTAAGAATTATATTGTAACCGAGAAGTTAGAATCTCGAAAGTGTCGCGTTAGCAACACTAGATAATGGATATTATTATAAACATATTACATGTAAATAATTTTTGTGGAAATGATTTAATTAGTTAAATAATTTAGTAGGAGTTATTATTCAATTGTTCTGGAACAGTGTGTGTTTATGAGCGGATGTTTTTGGTGTGAATGATTATTCATTGTTAAGAGAAGATGTGGAACCGTATTGGTCTAGAACAATAACGGAGTGCGAATGAAAGAGTATATACATTTTTTAGAATGATTGGTTAAGAAACAGAGCAGTTATATGAACTTTTGTAAGAAGTAAATGTTAATTTTTACGTGTTTTATAAATGCCACACGTGCAGTCTCTGTGAGCTAGCAAGAATGATTCACCGTTAGCACTGGAGAGCGATGACATAATATTTAAGCAGGTGTAGACTCACAGCCTTCTGTTTATTGTATAAACCAGTTTTGAGTTCGGCGTGGTGCCAATATTTCATTGATGAAACAAAGCCACGGCACGTGCGTTCTACAACGCAGGTTTGTGAATGAAACCATGTGTCTGGAATGCTATTGAGAGGCTTCACTAAACGTTTTTATTTCTACGCAGTGTAGGCTTAGAACAAGCCAAGATTTATACTCATAATTTTTAATACAGCATGGTAGTAAGAGGTATAGTTGAAAGGAGGTGTGAATGTTTGCGTGTTTTTAATTTTAATGTTAATTGTTAAATTCATTTATTGTTATTTGTTTATAGTAGATTAGTTTACCTTTTTGTTAATACATTTGTTCGGATTGTTTTCCATTGTTGTTGGAGTGTGATTCATTTTAAATATTAGGAGCAGAGTATTGTGGATGTAGTGTAGGCGAAGCTGATTCTCTGTCCCCGAGGTAAGTAAAGGTGAGTGCCCCGTGTAGTTGGTTGTTGATCCACAATATTCTGGTAACTGCTGTCTGTAAATCCCTAAAGACCATGTTGGAAGCGATTTCTAATGTTGTATTCGCCGGAGCAATGAGAAATAGGCAATCCAGCGGGGGCAATGGATATGCCAACAGGATCCTTTCCGGATTATCGGGCACAGTAGGAATGGCACCTAACGTGGGGATACGAAATTAGCTTCGTAGTGTCTCTAAAGAAAGTTGGTTTGAACGTTTCTAGTGAAAGAAATAATTACCAGACTTGTGGGATGTCTTAACCATTTCGGATGGATGTGAGTGTAATCATATAGGCTTAATTTAAATTGATATTACAAAGGTTACACTCAGATAAAGATCAGATCTTAGAAACCTGAAAGAGGTGTAGTAGGTAGACAGTTTCGAAAAACGACCTATAATCTGATATCTATTTTATTTCACCGGTACATGACGATTGCTAAGGTCATGTGTGAACTAAAGCTAACTTGTTTTGATGATTGTAATGGTAGAATTTTTCTTTGTGTTAGTGTATTTAAAGTGAATGACAGGAGAACAAACATTTTGAGTGAGTTTATTCAACATAGGGTGTATAATAAGTTAATGCTAAGGTAATTGTAAGTTACTTTTAGACATTACAGTAAGGTGCTCAAAAATATATATGGAATAGGACGTTGCTCAGATGTTGTTATTTTGCTCTGTTATTGTTTATGTCTCTACAGCACTATATAAAGGGTTATTGCAATGACAAGTGAGGATGTGAATAAAATGTTAGAGGAGATGCATGTGAAGCTGCAAGAAAGTATGCAGCAGAATTTCAATATTGTTGAAGGTAAATTTCAGGAGGCGAAGCAGGACCTTGAACAACTGAAGCGGGTACGAAAGGAGGACATTAACACAGTGATTGTTAAAGTTGTTGATTCTCTTACAGATAATGTTGCTTAAAGTGTTAAAGAGAGTTTCAAAACTGAAATTCAGGAAGTTCAGACTTCTTTAGAGTGTTTGCATACTAGTGCCTCTAAAATGGTTGCAAATGTCACGCGATTACAGGCCAGTTCAAAGCAGATTCAGGACGATGTAAGTGGTGTACGGACAGATGTCGGAGATGTCCGAACTGATGTTAGTAATGTTAGGTCAGATGTATCCACTGTTCGATCCAATGTAGACTCAGTTCAAGCGGATGTGTCTAATGTACAGTCCGATATTGGTAATGTTAGGTCAGATGTATCTAATGTCCAAAATAAAGTCGATACAGTCCAAGTAGAGGTATCCAATGTCCAAGCTAAAGTAGATACAGTCAAAGCCGATGTCACCAATGTTCAGGTTGGCATAAATAATATGCAGTCAGATGTCACTGATGTACAGTCTGACATAGGTAAAATACAGACAGAAGTCAATACGGTATTTGTAGATATATCAAAAGTCCAAGTGGACATTAATAAGATTAGACAAGTGGTAGAGGCGTCTAAAGAATTGTGTACACAGAATATAACTGCTTTGACGACACGCTTTGTTAACGATGCGATAAAAACTACAGCTTCTCTGGTCGAATTAAAAGGTAACGTAGAAACTTTACGAACACAGGTTATCGACCATAATAGAATTCTTAAGGCAGATATTGAGGAGGACATAGCTGAAATGTTAAAAGCTAATGTAGTTGTATGGAAAGACGAATGGAACAAATCTAGTGGGGAACATGTTAAGCAAATCCAAGATAACATAGAAAAGAAATTAGCCTGTACCCAAGTAGAAATTAATAGAGAGGTTATCGAAATAAGAACAGATCTACGTAAAAGGATTGATACGCTCACTGAAAAGAAAGTAGAGGATAGAACTCAATCTAGTCAGGATCTGCAAGCTTTGAAAGAATCGGTAGAGAGTAAAACTAAAACGATAGAGGAACGATTAAACAAGGTTGTCACTAACGTTAATGCCATGAGTGAGGAGAAAACTAATGAACTAGAAGAATACGTATCCAAGAAGTTAAAAATCTTAATCTAGGAGATGTTGCCAAGCTTGAGACGTATAAGGAAGATTTAAAGACCGAAGTAGGACAACAGCTGAAGAAGATTATCGCTGAGATAGAAGAAAAGGAAAGGGAGAAGACAGATCTTGAAGATTCGAGGAATCAGACTAGAAGAAATAGCCTAGAAGTGGAAGAAAGGGAAATTAGTCCGGAAGAAAGATTATTCAGGTTTACGGAAGGTTTAGAGGAGAGGAGTAAAGAGCCCGAAAGTTACAATAGAGATTTTCGACAAAACCTTCAGGATTCATATCCGAGAAACGTGACGGTCATAAGGAACTTTGAGGACACACCGCGTAAGTTCAGCAAACTAGATAGTTTCACACCGATAGAGTATATCAGAAATCTCAAAGATTACTTTATCGATGCGCATATTCCAAGAGAGGGGGAAATGCAGATCGTAGAACGCGTTTTATCAGATGGGCACCTTGAATGGTTCATAGCCTTCAGATATACCTTCATGAACTTCGATGAATTCGCAGAAGCACTAATAAAGCGTTTCTGGTCTATTGAAGCACAAAACTCCCTACGCGCAGAAGTATACTCACGAAAATATTCAGGAACTCTTCCTACACGCTACGCAGACTTCTTCACGAGTCAGGTAGCCAGGCTCAGATTTCTTCAACCCCCGTTTTCTACAGCTCAGTTGATAGACGCGATAGCCTGGATGCTCCCTGTTGAAGTCAGACGTCTAATTATCTCGTCAGGGATCAACGATCTAGCAAGCATGGACGAATTGCTCAGAAAACTCGATTACACGAGCCCTATGCCAAACGTTGTTGCGAAGAACCAAAGGCAAGAGTACAAAGACATTACTACAGTATATCTTGACCAAACACAACAGACAGACAATCCGAAAGAACAAGAAAAGGGAAATATTGGTCCTGAAAGGAATAATTATTTCTGAGATCGTAGACCAGAATCCAGATACAGGAGATTCCGTGGAGGTCGTCCATACCAGCAACAGCAAGGACGTGGTAATGATAATAGCAATGGCAACCGTAGAAGTGGTTATTATCACAACAATAATAACTACCGTTACAATAATAATGGTTATAACAGGAATAACAATAGGAATAACCAGAACGATAATCGTAATAGAAACTCCCAAGATGAAATTATGACGAAGGAGAAGTATCATGAACGTCATAAGGAAGGACAAGAATATCTGAAAGATTTAAGAGACAAGGAAAATGGGAAAGGTGATAAAAAGGATTTGAGTGTTGATTCCAAACCAGGTACCAGTAAAGGAGAAGGTAATGGAAATGGTTCTCATAGACGATATGTAGGGACCATTTACGTTGACCAAAAGAAGTAGAAGAGAGAAGAGGATATACTGCTACACAGAACCAAAAGAAGAAGAAGAAGAAGAAGACGTTGAAGAACCAAGAAAAGAAGAAGACGTTGAAGAAGAGAAGAATAGAAGAAGAGGAACGGGTCAGATGGAGATAACTGCAATAAAACAAAGAAGAAAGAGCGTTCCGCATAACTAATGCTTATGGGACTAACTGTTATGAGTTGTTTGACGATGAAAATAACGTTCTTTTAGGAAAATTCAACGCTAAAAATTTGAAAAAGTATCATAAGAAAATAGGCTAAAATAATTCAATATACAAGTTCAAGTGACATATCAAAAGTCTTGAATTAGTATGATTAAAAACAATTTGCAACTGTTTTTAACTTGAGATGACGGAGGAATGCCCCCGTAAATTGAATTATTTAGGGACAAAATGAGAGTATTTTCCGTCCCCATGATAAAATTTAACTAGCAAATATAATTTCTGCAAGTGTGACACAAGAGGGCCGTGTTACAAGCTCGAGACTGTGGGAGAGCCCGATCACGTGATAGATTGCACAATGGACGCTTCTAGAAGGCTATTCTTAGCATATCAACAGCGAGTTTGGAAATTAATATTATAAATATTGTTATAAATTATGCTATTGGATCCCAGTCCACAGCCAATGAGGAGAGGTCTTATTGAAGACGGGATCAACTTTAATTACACAACATGAGTAAATTATGCATTTAGGCCCTTAGAATAAGATTTTCTTATTTGGTAATGAAGAGAATATTAAGAGAAATTATGTCTGATACCTTAAAAACCGCAGATCGGTTAATCTACGCAGTAATAAGCATTGGTAATCTATGCGCTAAAATTATGGTGGGAGATTGATATGGCCGCCAAAAATACGACTTGGAGAGGGAGATCCAAGGATCGAGGTTCTTATTCCAGCAGACTTTGAAGAGCGAGGAAGTGTTATTACTGGGTTAATGGAGATCCCAAGGCTTAGTCCGAGTGCGACGACTGTCGACTTGTGGAGACGCGAGTATAGCTAGGTGGAACGGTAGAGATCACCGCACTTCCATTCTGTGTGAAGTTGCGAGGAACATAGTATTGATTTTATCTCATACAATATTGAGATTTGAAGTTAAATAAGTGAACATTTATCAAGAACAGGTCGCTTACTATATATTGTGGAAAGTCGAGCACTTAAATATTCACCGTTTCGACAATATAAGCCTGACAAGTTAGATTTCCAAATGTGTTGCAAATAGAATGTGAATGGCATTCAGTTAGTCTTCTCTTTAAAGGATTTATTGAGTAATCCGAATCTTCCAGAGGTCCTTGTTGAAAATTGCTTTCCATTTTTCGAATCGGCATCTTGAAAAGATCGGCACTCTTCGAACAGCTTTCCAAATATTCTTCATTTTTCCTGTAGTTTGTTTAATCCAAGAGAATTCTGTGAAATTGCAAAGTGAAGTTGACGAACGCAGTTCAAGTGAACAGTGGCGGAGGACTTTTAATATTGGCGCAACACATAAACATTAACAGTATGACTATAATTATTCTTCAAACATTATCATTCAACTTAATTAATATTGTTGATATGATGAACTAAACAGTCATGCGCCAGAGACATATTCAATAACAGGAGTTAAGATATAACGATGTAGCTTCGTTAGACAACGTATTCTTGAATACAGACGTAGTGTACGGTCCATCTTGTGCATTTTCGTCAGTCTACGAACACTAATATAAAATTAATTAGCAATGGAAACATTTAATTCACTATTTATATTGAACCCAACGGAGTTAGGCTGACTGATGTCGAACGTGGATCTCAGAGATAGTTGAGCTCAGAATAAAGGTTCCGGCAAGGAACGAACACGAGATCTTTTGAGGGAGTTTAAGTTATAAAAAAACTAGAGAAAATACATATTAAATCACTGTTGTGATATGAACTAATGCTGACATTATTTATTAATATAATGCAGGGAATATTAGAAGAATACGGCATTATTGGGCTGTATGAGGCATACTATTCTGGACTTGAGCACAGAAGTTGGAGCGCTTGACAGTTGTCTAATGACTCTGGAAAAGGGGTGGAGATTCTTGGAGCCGTGTCACTCTATGTGACCTACTTAAGTCGTCTGGAGCAGGTCAGGAGGCTAATTTATTATCAAGTTATTTCCCCGTTTCAGAATGGAGAGGCTGGTGGTGTGAGGAGATACCAGCGTAATTTAATGATTACTCGTGATTGGAGCAACGCAGTGACATGAGGTTTGCACATATGTGAATGTTTAGCCGGGAGGCTAATTATCAAGCCATTAAACATTGAAATCGAGGCAGATTTAATGGAACACGCAGTAACACAGTAAGTGGAGGTTAGCGGAGAGATATAACCATGCTTTCCGGGGTTTTTAGATGACGCCGCTTGGGCACGCCATGGCAAAGGCAATTAATATTAATTAATTGGCCGATCGATCCTCTGTGATCAGCGAGGGAAAATGAACCAGAAAGACCACACCAGAATCATACTGGGAGAGAAGATGACACTGCAGGGGAATTCTCGGTCTACTTTTTCTCTCCAAACGGATATAAGGGATGGACCCAGGACAGGGGGTCAGTCGTCAGAGTCAGTCGTCAGGAGTCAGATGTAGTCAGTGGTCAGTCGAACCATACTTGAGAGCGGAGAGCACGTCACCCTAGCTCAGAGAAGAAAGGCGCGGACTTTAACATTCTAAGTGCAGCAACATATAATCATGCATTAAGTCATGAATTAATAGCGTGTAATGTAATCAGGTGAACCGTAGTCTAGTGCGAAGTGCGCATTACCGAAGTCGAGAAGGGATGCTCGGACTTCAACATGAAGAGCCGCGCGGTAAGTCATTTATTAATACCACTTATTAAGGACAGTCGTGCCATATTTGTATAACCGGCATTACGAGCGATTGTTATTGTGCACGTAGGAAATGTACCGTGTAATATACAAGGTAGGACAATCGAGAGTGATAATTTGTACAAGTACAATGTAAAATGGTTGAGCGCAGTATGTAAACTATTGGTTATACATATCATAGGATGCCGGACTGCGCAGAGATAAACTTTATTATGCGATTGGTGAAATTTCATAAGAATACCAATAGAATTATCGATCAGGACGATATGCAAGCATATTTATGCGATAGCAGGAAGTTCATCGAAGGATAGAGATTGATAGGCAGTTGGGGGAATCGATAGGAATCCGTAGGCAGATAATCGAGACTTTCAATCAGGACGCGGATAGCAGCGAGGAGGAGATCTTCGACGTCTGCATTTCTGATATTTTGCCAGGGAAAGTCAACCAGTAATAAATGTAAATAATGAGCGTGTGAGTGTAGTGATGATCCGTTAAATATCTTTAAAATTAATATTGTAACAAGTGCTATAAAGTGTTGTGTGTATAAGGAAGCAATAGCTTCAATATGGAAAGGAAAAGTGCCGTGTGTCTTGTGAGGCAAAAGTTATATAAAATGTGTGTTATCAGTGTAAGAATGCCTTGCTAATAGCAAATAATGGCAGGCATTACTGGAGGAAATGCGTGGTTGGAGCCACCAGACTAGCCGATGTAAGTACCCAAAAACCATGATTTTGTAGCAGTTATGAAGTCCACTGTGTGTTGGGTGATTTCAAAATTATAGAATATGCCAATAAGAGGCAATTTTAGGAGGGAGAACATCAAGGTATTATTTTTGTGTTGATTTTAGTAAAGTTGAGATGTTTTTGTACATCATTAAGTGGATAAATCGTTACCACTATTGTAAAATGGCGATTCAGCTATATAAAAACTTAACGTAAAGAATCTAGGGAATGGAAGAGTTTAATAGTGAATTGAATTTGCAGCTTGTGAATAAGCTTGTAGAGTAATTGATAGATTTATCTTACTAAATAAAGGACGAGATCATAGCATAATGGTCAGGGAAGCCAGGTAGTCTATTTGACGTGTGAAATCTCGTATAGCCTAGGGCATACAGAGATATTTATTATTTGCCAGAGTGTATTTAGTGATGTACCCTAACTCTGAGGATGGATATGAAATGTTCCGGGTTTGAATCCTGTGGTGTATGAGAGGATAACAATGGAAACCTCTGCATGATACCTGATGTCGACCGAGAACTAGTTATTGTATAATTCAGCTCATGGGAAGCGAATTTAATTGGCGGCAGGTTGTGCCTGACCGTAGCATTTAATAAGATACCGGCTAGCCAGTTCGACCAGTGTTTGATGAATCTCGCTCCTTCATATAATGAAATGGACCTATTGAGGCCAGTTATTAATATCCTAAGGTTAGGAATAAATATTTAAACACG
Source organism: Meconema thalassinum (assembly GCA_946902985.2). Lineage (NCBI taxonomy): Eukaryota > Metazoa > Arthropoda > Insecta > Orthoptera > Tettigoniidae > Meconema > Meconema thalassinum. The sequence continues at coordinate 1,206,272,893 of OX336388.2, forward strand.
ACCATAACCTAACTTGCATACCATTTAGTTGAAATCATATGGGATATTTGGGTCATTGAGACTGCATTATTGTATTTAAAATCTTGTTACTGCTTGGGGATAAAAGCAAGAAGGAGAGGAAGGGTCAGCGCACGTGTTGTGACCGCCTGAATCAGTCCCATTGTATACAAGTCGCTCCAAGGGGGAGATTTATAAACGACCATTGAAGCTTGGCATTTAGAAGGGACAGACTTTGAAACCCTGTTGTAATGAAAAGAGTCATTGTTGTACTGTATAATGAATTTGTGTGGTTTGAAGCACATTGTTAATTAAGGATCGTTCTTACAACGTAATACTTGGCAAACTTATGAATTGTTGGAAGTTACATTTTTACTGACAGTGTTACTTAGCTCTGGAGGTCAATACCAGATGCCTTAGGCTACGCCCACGCAAGGGCAGCATAATATACCATCCGACACAGCGGTAACGGAGTTTTTGAAGTTGAAATCACAAAGGCATACAGTAGAACTGTAGAAAAGGGGACTGTAGAACGCCAGAACGGGTATAATTACATAGAATTGTGGAGTTGCAAGTAAATTTGTGTAACCTATAAATTGGCTAATGCATGGTAAAGCATTTTGGTGGGAAAAGAGATACAAAACACAAAGGTACACATAATGTAAATTAAGATATGTTGAGAGTAAACAATTAAGCTTGTGAAATGAAAGAGGTCACAACAGGTGACATAAGATTATAAGTACAGTTTTTGTGTATATTACATGTGCATCAGAGCACTGGAGATGAATTCTGATGTCAATCTCAGGGTAAATGTATGAATAATCATCCGGATTTGCAAGGATAAAGTGTGAATAATTAGTGGATTGTAGGAGCAATTTTGCTTTGTTTTGTATGATATTGTTGGGATTGTGTTTTTGTGTGTCTGAAGCCATGATTTAGAACTGAATTAAAGTCTTTAGAATAGAGTTGTGCTTTATCATTGTAGAGTTGATACCTTTTAGTCTCAGATCAAAAATATGCAACTGCTCAGTGGGTGGACGGTACACGCCTGAGAGCAGATGCTGGCTGGAGGCAGAAGCATATTTTCCATGGAAATTACTCACATGGGTACAATATGAATATTTCCATAATTATATTCCAATGATGAAGCCGATACATATTTACGGCGGAGAATGAAGACTCTACAGAAGAGATTTGTCAAGGTGCTAGGGAAAGGTAACCCAGCAACGCAGAAGAATTCGCCAGAAGGATGTCGTTCGAGCCCAGCCGAATGTTGGTGAATTCCAGAGAGAGACGTTTCTTATCTCTGAGGTCGCAGATCCGAGGTTCTGATGCAGATCCATATCAGTGTCTTGTACTGAGGAAACATCTAAAGTATTGTGGCAATACTTACATTGATCTTCAGGTTTTCGTCTGAATAAGGTATTAGTGTATCTCAATTGTTATATAGAGCTCGATTAGTGACATTCAGCGATCTTATGCAATATTTTCGGCGATTTTATTACATATTTCTATATTTTCACATTTCATGTATTTCAATGCTTTTATGTAGTGTACACTTCAGATGTGTGTTGATATTTTTATGCTGCAAGATTATTTAGAAGATGATTGCATTTCATTTATTTTTCAATTTTATTTTACGGATCAGTTGTGGAACTAACATTAAAGATTTGTTTGAGGAACCATATTGCCTCATAGGAGACTAGTCGTTTCGACTCTCGAATTTTAATAATTTCATTTAAACCAAGTTTTCTGACATTGTGTCATAGCTTCAAATTAAATTCTTATTAAATTTAATTTGAGCACTTTAATGTAACAACATATAATTTCAAGAACAGAAGAAACATCGAATGATATTGTTATATCATTATTTTACATAAACTATCGACGATCTAAGAAATACTGGTCGTTTGATAAGACCGAAGTCTTAATTCCTATGAACATTCTTTGTGTAGAGTGGAAAAACATTACGACATTGATAAACCTTTCTTATTATCTGTAAAGCTAAGAGCTTTGTTCATTTAATATGTTAGAGGAAATACCTTTTGATAGAAGATTATTCAAATCTTTGGCTAGGAATTCAAAGCTAGTTTATTCCGGTCAGGATTGAATTCTATCTGACACTATAAATAACATGTGTGTTATTTTATTCTATTTGTGTAACATCAAGTCATTTTGTGGACATGATATTACAACGATAAACAATTTATAGCTTGACAAGTGAGATGAAACAGGAGTATTATTTTTATTACATGTATTTACGACAGACGAGTTAACAGTTAATTATCTTGTTGTGGAGTAAACTTTAGGAGGTTAATCACGCCTGTCTAATATCGTTCATTACAATTGGAAATTTCGTTTGAAGAACTTACGTATGTATAATTGTAGTCCAGTAATCATGTGCAATGATACTGAGGGTCATGCCAGTATTTGAGAGAAGTTCCTACATAAGATATGTTAATAACAATTAATCCCTTTTGATTATTGTTTAACATAGTAGATGATAATTGTTAATACCATATATACTGTTATATGAAGTTTTGTAGAGCTATGGAGTGCTCAGGTGAGGGAATTCCGCATTTTAAGGAAGTCAAAGTATTGTTGTTCTTTGATAAAAGGCATGTATCATGATAAGAGCCGTTGTATACAAGTAGTCCAGTTCTTGTGAATTAACGATTTAGCTGTGTTAACAGGAGGGTTTCAGCGGAAATACAACTTGAGAAAGATTGTCTACTCACGTCTATAATACTAATATTAAATTTTATTAAACCCGAATTTATGTAATTACGTACAGCTTACCTTAATCAGTCGACTGTATTATACCGATAATGTAATGAAACTTATATAAGACGAGGTGTATGCAGTATATTAAAACTACAGAACCTTAAAGGATGGTTATGTGAAAAACCAATGTATATATTTAGTTAAGAATTATATTGTAACCGAGAAGTCAGAATCTCGAAAGTGTCGCGTTAGCAACACTAGATAATGGATATTATTATAAACATATTACATGTAAATAATTTTTGTGGAAATTAGTTAAACAATTTAGTAGGAGTTATTATTCAATTGTTTTGGAACAGTGTGTGTTTATGAGCGGATGCTTTTGGTGTGAATGATTATTCATTGTTAAGAGAAGATGTGGAACCGTATTGGTCTAGAACAATAACGGAGTGCGAATGAAAGAGTGTATAAAATTTTTATAATGATTGGTCAAGAAACAGAGCAGTTATATGAACTTTTGTAAGAAGTAAATGTTAATTTTTACGTGTTTTATAAGTGCCACACGTGCAATCTCTGTGGGCTAGCAAGAATGATTCACCGTTAGCACTGGAGAGCGATGACATAATATTTAAGCAGGTGTAGACTCACAGCCTTCTGTTTATTGTATAAACCAGTTTTGAGTTCGGCGTGGTGCCAATATTTCATTGATGAAACAAAGCCACGGCACGTGCGTTCTACAACGCAGGTTTGTGAATGAAACCATGTGTTTGGAATGCCATTGAGAGGCTTCACTAAACGTTTTTATTTCTACGCAGTGTAGGCTTAGAACAAGCCAAGATTTATACTCATAATTTTTAATACAGAATGGTAGTAAGATGTAGAGTTGAAAGGAGGTGTGAATGTTTGCGTGTTTTTAATTTTAATGGTAATTGTTAAATTCATTTATTGTTATTTGTTTATAGTAGATTAGTTTACCTTTTTGTTAATAAATTTGTTCGGTTTGTTTTCCATTGTTGTTGGAGTGTGATTCATTTTAAATATTAGGAGCAGAGTATTGTGGATGTAGTGTTGGCGAAGCTGAGTCCCAGTCCCCGAGGTAAGTAAAGGTGAGTGCCCCGTGTAGTTGGTTTTGATCCACAATATTCTGGTAACTGCTGTCTGTAAATCCCTAAAGACCATGTTGGAAGCGATTTCTAATGTTGTATTCGCCGGAGCAATGAGAAATAGGCAATCCAGCGGGGGTAATGGATATTCCAACAGGATCCTTTCCGGATTATCGGGTACAATACGTCTTGTGACTGACAGCAAAAAGGCAGAAAAGCTAATAGCAAACCCGACATTTATTGACAGAACAATTTATGGTCCTAACCTAGCTGCTTTCCACATGGCTAAACGTAACATTGGATTCAATAGGCCTATATATATTGGAATGTGTACACTGGATATTTCAAAAACTCTAATGTATTCCCACCATTATGATGTCCTGCTACCCTATTATATAATGAGCAATCTTAAACTCATGTATATGGATACCGACTCGTTCATTTATTTGGTTAACACCCCAGATGTATATCAAGACAAGTTGGATATCCTAGATCACCTGGACACGTCAGATTATCCTACTAATCACATATGTTACTCTACATCCAACAAGAAAACGTTGGGGAAATTTAAAGACGAGGCTTGTGGACAAATTATAAAAGCATTTGTTGGACTTAGAGCTAAAATGTACGCTTTAGACATAAATGGTAAAAAATCAAAAAGATGAAAGGTATTAGCAGAGGTGTTGTCAAAAATTGTATAAGCTTTCATGATTATAAGGATTGTGTCATGAAAAACAATGTAAAAAGAATACCCATGAACATTATCGCTTCTAAAAACATGACATGTCATCTATAAGACTAAACAAAATTGCTTTGTGTCCTGGTGATGATAAAAGATTGATTGATCCTGATGGTATAGGTACACATGCCTATGGTCACTACTCAATCATTAACCATGCTTAAAGAGTTAAGTTATGAATATCAAAATCTTCTGCCTGCAACTAGCAAATACATAAAACAAAACAATTTAGGAAATAAAACAATAGCACTACAAAAATAAAATAAAACAAAAATAAAAATTGGTATTCCTAATTTAAAAAAATAGAAAACAAAATAAGAACAACTGTACAATTTATAACAAAAAGGAATATATATATAAATGTATTACAGTATGTGTAAATAGTGTACATGTATTAAAAATAAGAAATATTGTATGGACACTGCTTGTACATTTTTAATTACTACCCACCTCTCTCCACTCCTAATGCAAAATGAACATGTAAAACACAAATTGGAAAATCCATGTTTCCATATTGACAAAATAGAAAAAACATTGAACTGAAATTTTAAAAACTGTAAATGTGAATTTGGTAAATTGACAAATGTGTAAACAACAAATTGGAATGTGGCTTCGGTGGCGTAGTCGGTAGCATGCTGAGCTTCTATGCCCAAGATAGCGGGTTCAAACCCGGACGAAGCCGTTGGATTTTTAAGAGCTTTAAAAATCCCTCAGTATGCCTTCCTTCGGAGGGGAAGTAAAGCCGGTGGTCCCATGTCATAGATTTATGGCATGTTGAAAATCCCTCCACTAATTACTCCTGTGTGAAGCTAAATTGGATAGGTTAAAATGCAAGCAACGCTCTTAGGTTTCTACGTTCGTTGCCAAGTGCCGACTGCGGTGGCGGCTAGTAGTTAAATTCTGAACTTAGCCTAGTAGTCGTTGATGGTGGCGCTTGGCGGCAAAAGTAGGAACTATTTGAAAATTTCTAAGTTGTGGTCTGTACTTAAATTAAAAAAACAGATAACACACACTAATACAGTCATCACAATTAACACCGGTTATCGGACAGATTCTACACACACACCCAAAGTACACGGGGCTACATGACCGAGTTGTCACAGCCCCTAAACTTAAGAACCAACCAACCAAGAAATTGGAAAATCCATGTTTCTATATCATGGAATTGAAAAACTTTAAACTGACATTAAAAAAAAATGAAAATGGGAAATTGGAAAATTGACAAATGTGTAAACAACAAAATGCAAAATCCATGTTTCCATATTATAAAAATTGATAAACTTAAAACTGACATTTTTTAAAAACTGAAAATGGGAAATTGGAAAATTGACAAATGTGTAAACAACAAAATGAAAAAAAAAACCGGCTGGGGTAGTGATCATGTTGTACAGTAGCCTATAAGACTAGCATAAGGATAGTTGCATGCGCCCTTGTATACTTTGTGTATGTGTATTAGCCTTTGGATTAACTTATGTTAGGTTTGGTAAAGTTAGGTTTGGTGAGGTAAGGTATGTGACCTTGTAGTTTACTCTTTTTTGAAAATGTAAAAACTAAAATCAAAAAATCTTAAATTTTAAATGTAAAATCTAAAAAAAACTAATATCTAAAATACAAAAAATCAAAAATGTAAAATCTAAAAAATGTAAAATGAAAAAATCAAAAATCTAAAATGTTAAAATGTAAAATCTAAAGTCTTTAAATGAGGTTTCTGTGGATTAGGTTAGGTTATAACTAAGTTGATTATTTGTGCTCTCCCATTTGCTCTTACTTTTTGCTCCCACTTTTTTGCTCTCACTTTTTGCTCCCACCTTTTTGCTCCCACATTTTTGCTCCCACTTTTTGCTCCCACTTTTTTGCTCCCACTTTTTGCTCTCACTTTTTGCTCACGCTTTTTGCTCTTACGTTTTGCTCCCATATTTGCTCACACTTTGAAGTTAGGTTATGTTAGGTTAGATTAGGTGAAGTTAGGTTAGGTTAGGTTAGATGTGGTTAGGTTATAACTAAGTTTATTATTTGTGCTCTCACATTTGCTCTCACTGTTTTGCTCACACTTTTTGCTCTCACTTTTTTTGCTCGCACTTTTAAGTTAGGTTGCGTTAAGTTAGGTTAGGTTAGGTTAGGTTATAACTTAGTTTATTATGTGTGCTCTCACATTTGCTCTCATAATTTATCTGACTTTGAAGTTAGGTTAGGTTAGGTGAGGACATGTTTGGTTAGGTGAACTAAGGTTATGTTAGGTGAGGTTAAATGAAGTTTCGTTAGGCTGAATAGCAGAGGTATGAATTAAACCCGCCTTTTCTCACTTTTGCCTCACAAGACTAAGTGTACCCCGTTACACTCGTGAGACCAGAAATTCAATTTCTTGGCACAGCCAGGAATCGAACCAGGGCCACCGCGGTGACATTCAAGATTACTAACCCCTACACCACGAGGTGGACAATATAAGACTGGTCTTAATTTTACATGATCAATCAATAGTTACCTAATAATAATAATAGTAATAATAATAAAATAATAATAATAATAATAATTAATCCATTTGGCAACTATACGGCCGACCTGTCCCTGTGACGTCATTGACGGTCTCAGGGCGTGGCGGCCATCTTACGCATTAGCCCTTGCGTCAGCTCTGACTGTCCCCTCCATAAGAATAACAAAGGACTGGTTGCGCGCCGCGGCCATCTTGCGCTTTAGCCCCTGCTCCAGAACCGCTTTATTTATCCTACTCCCCACAAATATTCCTTTGTTGCTTCTACTGTTGAGTTTCATGTTCGTTCGTACTACTTTTGAGTACACTCCTTGCCCGAAGATGAACATTCCTGACATGACTGGTTTCTTGCCATACTATAGTTTTTCTGGTGTCTTCTCACAGGTGGAGGATGGACTCCTGTTGAGGAGATATGCTGCTGATTGGACGGCATGCCCCCACATGTCATTTTCTAGTTGGGCATCAAGTAGCATAGCTCTGAGTTTATTTAGCAGGGTCCTGTTCATGCGCTCCGCTTTCCCGTTCATTTCCGTAGTATGAGGAACAGTGTTATCCAGCACTGTTCCATTTTTCTTGCACCAATGTTTGAAGAAATCACTGTTGTACTCGCCACGATTGTCAATCCTCAGTTTGTGCACTTTCATGTTGAATTTAGCTTCAGCTGTAGTGATGTATTCCTGCAGATATTCTTCAGCTTCATCCTTTGTCTCTAGAATGTACTGCGCCCGAATCTCACATTAGCCACCACCCAAATCCGCTGAGATGGTAAAGGATTGTAAGGACATCGATCCCCAGCTTGACACATCAACAATTCCCTACTGGGCGGATGACTAGGAAACCCTTGACGCATACAGACGTACAATAACACTACCAATCAGTAACACATTTACCAAAACAAGTCTAAATTCATAATAAGAAGAATGAGAATCTCGGATCTCGGACGTGAACGGTGAAAGTTGAGACTAAGTGAGTTCTAGTTGCTAACTGATAGTATTATCGCACGGAGATTGCGTAATGAAAAGTAGATCAGTTTCTATAAAAACAAACAAACAGGCATCAAAGGTGCCTGGGATTTATTCCCAAAAATATATACAAGATAGAAATCCCTATCACCAAATAAGCAATATTAATATCAATAATAAGAAATATCATCGTTAGGAGATCAAATATCTACTTCACAATGAGTAAATTCTGTAAGAATTTCGTTGCAGGCATAATAAAATTTGAATATAGATTTCGAACAATTAATTAGTCTTCCAGTGACTTGGTAAAATATTATAGCTTGATATAATCAGCTGTTCGCTTTAAAACACTTCACAATAAAATAATCCTAATATATACATGAATCGTTGACAAACGTAGTTAAAAATTCTACTTCAAATAATAATAATAATAATATTTATAACATATTTACAAGGATTAAATACCTACGTCTAACGCAGTATAAAATACCTGAACTAGTTTTGACCTGATATGTCAAAACTATTAGCGTTATCTCTTCCAAAAATGTTCCTTCCTTCCACGTAACAAATAAACAAACACTGGTTCACATTAACGACAAGTTCTCGCAATATTGGGTATTATGTCACAATCAATGAACTAAAATTAACGAACAATACAGTTAGTTATAGTTCTAAGAATTCCAATCCAGTAATAATAATTATAATTACAATAATAAAGATCGAGACGGAACTACACCCTAAATAAACGACGTTGTGGAAATAACATTAACGCTTACTGACATGAACAACACATAAATACGCTCCTAGATGTCAATTACTTTCTTAACACACTGTGGCAATAGTTTGCTCTCACGGCAATGCTCGCTTCGTTTCAAATAAGTGAACAATACTCTAATATAGCGTCTCAAGCGCTTCCAAAATGACACAACTTCCTTCCTCTCCATAATATCTTAACTTCTCATAACATACTGCACGGATTTCCTTCACAATCAAATAAAACCCATCTTACTACACACCTGTAAAAGAATCAGTGATCTTACTACATGACACTACTGTGTACATGTTTCATGAAACACTCCTAACATCCTCCTTCTCTAAATTTAAAATCATCGTGCTTAAACTTTTCATAATACTCATGTTCACAGCTATACACCTTCGTTTAACATTCCACGTACCTTTTAAATAATGCTTTCATAATAGACCATAGCATTACTCTTCAATTTCTCGTAACATGAGTGTAAGTTTCAAAATACCTTGTAGTCCGCTCGTCTTTCAAAGTTAATAACAATATCTACCATCATTCCGTTTCTTATAAACATCTATGAATACAATATTCATTTAACAGCTTCATTTATATATATTTGACTTCAGACAGACCTACAAGTCTTCTGGTCTTCATTTCGAGTTAACAAAATTGTTTTTAAATAATTGTTGCTATTTATCGGCATCACCTGACTTCCATTGTCATAACAGTGATCCTTTCTGACAATAATATAGTTACAGAAATCATCCATGACTTGATTAACGTCACATAATCTTAATATTCCTTAATTGGAATTTTACTTGTTCAAAGTTATTGTTTATAACTCTTTAAATTGTTGCAAAAATTGTTAAAACATTGTTTATAGTTAATAACAACATTCTGATCCTTTATAACAAATCTTGTTTAGAATATCGAAGTATTCTAGTAATAACAACGCATTTATATTGCTTATATCATAAACAAATTTATCATATCATTCGTAACCTTATATTTAGAAACGGATTATTTATCAAAATATTTATCAGAGCATTTCCTATCGAATCATTTCTATCGAAACATTCCAAACGAATCATTCCAATCTGAGCATTCCCTTGTATAGTACAGTTTTCGTTTAAAGTGAGAATTAAAAGCGTTTCTATAAAATTTTTAAACGACTTTCTAAGATCAAAACTATCAAAATCACGTCTAAAACAACACACGTGACGTGTATACAAATTTAACTAAGAAAATCTCCAAAATGGACAAAGTAATAACATGAGTTATGAGAAAAATATCTAAAATATGAATTGGTCACCCTGCTAATTTCAAACAAATACTACATTCAGAACTACAGAGATAGATCAGTAATTCCTGTACCTTTATGACGTTCTGCGATGAAAATGCCTAGTCGAATGGCCTCGATATTCCGCTCCCTCATCGGCTCGTGCTTAAGTTTCTTCTGGCTTGGATCGTGCAGGTAACGGGACCCACAGCTGGCCGCCTCGTCTCTGCTGGTCTGGAAACCACCTGTTTCCTGGCCGTCCGCATAACATTCTTCTCTCTTCCCGACTGTATGCAGTCTAGACACAGGAACCTGGATCATTGAACACCGGATACCATCTACTTCTCTCTTCTTCTCTTCATCATCATCAAAGGAGTTATGAGCGTCCATGGTTTATATCTCTTCTGGATCTTGTTAGTTGAATGAGTAGTATTGTTGGAAATAAGCGAACTGCGTGTTGGTGAAGCAGTCGTGGTAACATCGATCCAAAGACTCTGTGATCATCTCTGAGCTTCCCAGTCCATAGTGTAGATCATCCTCCATTCATGCTTTAGTGAATCATCGAAGTCTTCTTAGAGAATGCATAACATAAACATCCTCCCTGACTTGTGTTTGCAGACATGGTGATTTGTAGTATGATATCTGCTTAAATAATGGGATAGTAATGCTTCAATAATGTAGTAACTTGCTTCATAAATGTAGTGGCTTGCTATGAGTGAAGTATTCTTAGAATTGTTCAATACAATTTATAATGATACTGCTGTAGTCTTTCTGTTCGTTTGCCGTAGTTATAGAATTTGCTGGTTTAAATGCTCAATATTTATCTCCAATACTTTTGCCGGACTGTCTCCTTCCTTTCCTCAGCGATCGATGCGTCCCCCGCAGATTATCAAAGTCTCTCGCTCGCGCTTCCCATTGTTACCGAAGCTTGGCGGAGCACTATACAAAACAGATCCTCGCTCTTCAAACGTCAAAAAAGAAGTCTCCTTCGCTCTGGCGTGCGGTCGGGCGCGTGCCGCTAGAAATCCAGTTGTAGCCTCGCGTCCGGACCACTTATAATATAATTATGCTATTTTCTCTTCTATTAGCCAAAATCGTATAATTCCAAATTTCCAAATAAGTGTCGAATAATTTTGTGGGTCTGTAGAATAGCTTATTTCTCTTAATAAAAGCAAATATGGTTTAATAACGTTTCCCTCACAAATTTTGTGATCCAATTTGATTGGCTATGAGATTAATGTTGAAAACTCTCCCTGTCCTAGCCTCTTATAGAAGGGTCGTGTGCATGATTTGTTGTTGCCGACTCGGCTAACCAAAACCGGTCTTGAGAGTGCTAACTTGGAACTTTTGACAATTTCCAGCTCTTAATAATCAGACTCTCCCTTGGCTAAATCTTCATTCACTACATAATTTCCAAATCCAAATATCTCAAAATAGTCCAAAATTCTCCAGAAATGTTTCTAAATGATGCAATTCACTTCCCAAAATATATCCTTGAGAAAATAAATTATTATCTCCAATTTCCAAATTATTGATCAAATGATGACAGATCGGTTCGATCTTCGACTCTGGCAATAACTGAGCTTGGGTGAATTAGGGCTCAGTACACTTCCAGAAAATGGGTGTAGTCATCTAGCACTGTCATAAAATAATTTTTGCCATTGTATGTTGGTGGATCAATCTTTCCACATACATCACTATGTATTATCTCCAATGGGCATGTAGCTCTAGCTCTCACAGTATTGAAAGGAACTCTTAGTTGTTTAGCTTCTGTGCACACATCACACTTGATTTCTTCACATTTTGACAGGCTGCTTGGTAGTCCTTGGCTGAGTTCTGGCAGTTTCTTCAGATATCTTGTACTGATATGGCCCATCTTCCGATGCCATATCATGGCGGTATTTGTTTCTTCTTTCTTTGTCAAATGAGCTTCCAAGTTGTTTTTCATGTCTATCACGAACAGACCTACTTCACTTTTACTGCCTGTCATTAAGACATTTTCATTCGTGTCAAATATTTTAACTTGGTTGCCTTTAAACAGAACTGTTCCACCTCCATTTGTGACACAGTTCACGGACAGTAGATTTCTACTCAGCTCAGGCACATATGAGACATTCTGGAATATGATATCTTTGGTTTCAATGTCTCCTTCAAGCTCAGTGACCATAGTCCCACCTTTCTTTGCAACTTTTATATTTTTAGGCTCAGTTTTTCTCCTGTTGGTGAGCAGCGCATCTTGTTTGGTCATATGGATCGTGCATCCACTATTCACAACAAACTCTTCTCCAGATTTTTCTTCTGTTGTATGGCATTGTTTTTCAACCACGTATAGCTCCTGTTCTCTATTTTGAACCCTTTTTCTACGCATCTTCTCTCTGTGACAATTCCAATGTGGATGATTGTCTAATCCACAATATTTGCATGGTTCAAAAGTTTTACCTGCATAGCAGTCAGAGGTTTCGTGTCCACCTTTATTACAATTTTTACACTGTAGATCACTTTTTCCTGAAGCTTGCTGCTGTTGCTTATGGTTTGGCCTTCCCTGGTCTTGCCTGTTAGGAGGGCAGTTGTTAACTTTATGTCCAATCTTATTGCACTTGTAGCATTTCACTTGACTTGGATTGTTGGATTTCTTTTCAGTCTTGAAAGCTACTTTGAGTTCTTCAGTTGTATTTGATTCTTCTTGTATAATAAGTCTTGAAATGAGATTTTCCAGGGTTCTCTCAGCAGCGGGTGTGGCCTCCCACACTGTATTAAAATATCTGTATTGGCCCAGAAGAGTGGTAATTATTTTGGTGATTACTCTGTTCACTGATGCCTTCTTTTAGACTCCTGAGTCTTGCCACTAGATTTCTTACCTCAGATATATTTTGCATGAGGGTTTTGTTGTTATCATACTTGTATCCGCAGAAAGATGACAATAGTTGATAGTTCAGTTGTTCGGTGTCTGTCTTGTATATTTTTGTTAGGAGATCGAACATCGATTTTGATGTCTCACAAGTTAGCACTAGAGGTTTCAAAGAGTAATCTATTGTCTTGAGAATGTAGTACCTAACTTTGGCATCCTTGGCTTCCCATTGTTCCAACTCCTTTGCCTTATCCGTATCTGGTTTTGTAGCAGTTTCTTTCAGGAAAGATAGGAGATACTTGGATTGGAGCAGCGTTGTTAAATCTAGCTCCCATAAAATATAGTTTTCTGCATTTTTTAGAATGGTAAAACCTTTAAGCTCACCCACACTATCTTCTTCGGTCATCGTTTGCTGGGACGCTGGTCTTGCTAATTCTCATTTCTTGATTTTCACGATCCTCTTAGCTCAATGAGCGTGTCTGAAGCCCTGTTGAAGTAATCTTTTCTTTTATATTTTTAGATAACTTCTATTAGAGTCTATTAGATTGTATTGTTTGGTTGAATAAATAAAACAGACATAACATACACTTATTTTTCACGTAACGACTTCACCGCAGTGTAGATGTTATTAAAAAAAAAGAGCAGCGGGTTGCCAACTTCCATAGATAACAAAATTACATTTTTAGCCAACCTCAACATTACATCTGAGGGGGAGGATTTAGGGCTATTTCACAATCCTACGTGACCCTCCTGCCATGACATCTCCAAATGCTTTCGAGGAACCCCATCCTTCCTTCACCTCACCCCTTACATCAATCTGAGAGGAAGTTTTGGGGAATATCACACTCATCCATTGGTATCCCTGACGGAACATCTTCCACAACGTCCTATGATTATGGGCGGATGACCTCGTAGTTCCACCCCTTGAAACTTAAATAACTAATTAACGTCCTATGATCTTGAGGAAGTCCTCTGCCATCTTAATGACGTCACCACGTGCCTTCAGATTCCTATTTTCACCCATGTTAGGGGTAGGTTTGTTCTTTGGGATGAAATGACCTATTGTCTTGAAGGGGGTATGACTACTTCTCTTTAGCGCCATCACCCCTATTTTTAAAATTCCTCATTTCGGTGCTATTGCCAAGTGCATGTAAAGCGCTATCACCCTAATACAGTAGCCTACTTGCTTGCCTCACAACAAGGTCCGGGTTCTATTCACAATCAATGCATGTAAGATTTTTGAAGTGATTCCATAAAAATGGGTTGGATTACACCGGAAGAAAGGCCGTCCCGTGCCTCATGATCGCGTGATTTTCGATCACGTAAAGCAGAGTGAGAGCTCTGTTTCGTAGACCAGGCGGAACAATTCTTTTAAAATATTGCCCATTAAAATGATAAAATCTTGCGAACAAGTAACAATCACAAGTCTCTCGATTCTCAAGTAATCAATAAAGAAAATATATTTACTGTTGCTTATGTGAGTTTAAACATTCGCCAAATTCCTATCCAATACGAAATTTAAAATTTCCTGTCTGGAAATTTTCGTAAAGGTCACAATATTGGCGACAACGCTTATTTTATGGACTCTTCGGAATAATCATACGCTATGGTAGGCTATATAAAGACCGATACCGTACCTGTAATGAAAAAATGAAAATACACAGCCTTCTTCCAGTCTCCGACCGGGTCAGGAATGGAATGAATGAAGCCCCCATCTAGCGGCGAGGATATGAACTGTGCCGGCTGCCGAGGCCTGTCGCGCTCCCCTGGGGCAATGATTAAATGAATGACAGATGAAATGAAATGATAGTGGAGAGTGTTGCTGGAATGAAATTTTGACAGGGAAAACCGGAGTACCCGGAGAAAAACCTGTCTGCCTCCGTTTTGTCCAGCACAGATCTCACATGGCGTACCTGTAATAAGTTCTGCTATTTTTTACCCCGCCAGAATTGATCGGTTTTTATGCTCGAACAGGAACTGGTTTTTATACTTAACTGAAATACAAAGTGGCAAGTTAATATTACATGTGAAGAAGAATTGCATGAATGTAGTTCCGTATGCTTGTGTCATATTATTTCGTTTTATAGTAAAATAACCCCACTTACATTAATTTTATCCAAATATAGAAAGATGGATACTCCTCAATTCTACCAACATTGCAGTTGATAACTATATGACAATTTATTCACTTGCGCTCTCATGGTGCGGAGCCAGCCGTCCGTCGTCTCACGTTGGCTTGCAGCATAGGCCTATATGATTTCGTTATATGATGCTACATTTCTCATGTAGCTTTTATTTTCTTGCTCAAATGATTTACCCGTGCTTTACCAGTTTTCAATCTTTATACGACAGCGCTATTAGCGGAAATGTGAGATTTTCCGGAAATGAATCGGTAACTGGACAAAAGCACGGAACTCTGCTCTGCTCTCGGAGACAGCAGGGTAGTTGAGATTTTAAGACGCCATTTCTGAAGATATTCAGTCCAATTCTCAGAATTTAGACCGCAAGCATGACATTGCTTGCCATAAGCAAAATGTCATTAATTAGTAACCGTGTTTCATCATTATGATCTAACGCATACGTAAACGTCAGGGAGTGCCGAATGTTGAACATCTCATTGTTAACTGTGGGTGACAGCTTGATCAGAGCTAATACTAGCCCCGGATGAGATATACCTGAATTAAATTCTTGCTGTGCTTGTGAAAGTGTTGCGTGATTGTGAAAACATGTATTCCCCCACATCAGAGTCTATTTTTCGCTGGAACGAAAGTAATAATATTTAGACCAGGTGAAGTGGATCTTTTTATGGGGTTATGCTTTTCTTGCAGAAAGTCCAGACTACATAACATTAAATCTGAAAACTTTTCTGCATCTGCCACCCCACTCCATGTTTGTGTGGAAGAACAAAGAGGACCAGAATTGGGATCATCTTCTATCTGCCAGTATACAAGAATGGCAAATACTATATCGAACATGAAGATGACAAACCCAATTAAAGGTCTTGTCAGTAAAAGAAGGAAGAGATATACTGAAGATGGATTTAACTTGGATTTAACCTGTATCCTTTTCTGTTCCTATTTCTTATTTTTAAACATGTATCTTCATGTTGGTCTTCTGCACGACTTGCCAGTGTTCGAGCAATTGCTAGGCATAGGCCCCATGTTGTACCTTACTGCATGAACACTCTTTTAAGTTGGTGATAATGCACCCTATTGAATTTTATCTGCCTGAAAACCTTTGTTATTGTCTTACGAACTCGTGCAGTTAACGGTGTCTGCTGACAATTTTCTATAGGAAAGCTAATGTGAGTAATATACAGAAGTTGAATATTTTATCACTAGAGGGTGTTATTGCAATTTTTCAGTAGTGCCAACATTATTGCATGGCGCCGGTTTTGCCGCTTAGTTTGAAACTGTTGGAGATAGTGCGGTCATTGCAGTGGTGAACTCTGAATAATGTTTTACATATTTAAAACAAACCTGGGACTTACGCCCCAGACCCCCTTGCTTGTAGTAGAATCAGTAATTTTCGTCCAGCCAGTCATTTAACCTAGTACAGGCCAATGGCTTTATCCAGACAGTTGTCTAACCAAGTAGCGACCAATGGTTTCGTCCAGACACCCAATTTAGTACATCAGTCGTTTTTGTCCAAATCTTCACTTAACCTCGCTACAGGGGAGTGTGGTGAAGTGAAGTTGGATTAATTGTTGAAAGATTTATTGTTCACTTTAGACCATCCTCCCTTTTCATCACTTTTAACAACTTCTAACACCTTAGCTTATTGAAAATATATCATTTATGATATGCATACCTTTCGGGGAGTTGTTGGGAGTCGTTTCACAATCTCTTCATACTCAATAGCCACTGCTGCACCGCAATAATTGTTATTTCACGAAAAGAATGCAATTTTTCTTCACTTTCTTCACTTACGGACGCCATCTTTGACAGTCATGTGACACACGAAAGTCGATCATGTGATTACGTTACCAACTTGAATAAAGAAATTCACCACACGCCTTCGCTACTAAGTTGGCACTGTCTTGTGGAAAATTAGTGCTAGTACTACAAGCAAGGGGGTCTGGGGCGTAAGCCCCAGGTTAGGTCGGTTTTTGTATGTAAAACATTAATAACATACAATTTATTTCCACTACTAGGTTAGGTACTGCCTGGTCGAAAATTAATGCTAGTACCACAAGCAAGGGGGTCTGGGGCGTAAGCTCCAGGTTAGGTCTGTTTTTGTATGTAAAACATTACGTGCGAAATAGTACCAAACGCGTGGGGTTGGCAATTCTGACTCAGTGAGAAAGATGGGGGTGAGAACTTCGATTTCAACTATATGTCGTGTCGCTATTTGGGCGGGATGGTGGGTCTATGACAGTGGAGCAGTGAACATCTAATACTCAATCCTCTCCTGAATTGGGAAAATTTTCCATTTTTGGTCCGTATCGACAATTGTAATTTGTTTTATTCAAATTGGCAGGTTCCGCCTATCAATACCTTAATGCATTTACATAAACCCTAGATGCAGTACATGTTTCGAGCCATTATCGGTCCTTCAAAGCTGTGACAAGACATTAAGTCAGCTGATGAAGGACCGATAATGGTTCGAAACATGTACTGCACCTAGGGTTTATGTAAATGCATTAAGGTATTGATAGGCAGAACCTGCTAATTTGAATAAAACAATCCTCTCCTGATATCCTCCCGACTATTAAATCAGGTAATTTCAGTTTTTAAAAATATTTATACAAAGGATGGTCTAAAGTGAACCGCTACCGTTGAAAGTAGGTACTCCTCCCTTTTCATTATATTATTTATGATTCACATACCTTTCTGGGAGTCATTAGAAGTTTATTTGAATTTCAATTGTCACTGCTGCACCGGAAATATTTCTTTTATTTCGTAAATAAAGCATTTTTGTTAGTGCTCATTTCACGGTCGGCACCGTCTTACATTGTCGTCAGCACCCCTTGCCAACATGTCTGATACAAAATTCACCACACGACACGTGAATAATGAAATAAAAGGCAAAGCCATTGGTCTGGATAAAGATTATTGATGCATTACTACCCCCACTGTGCGTGACAAAAACCAGGGGTGTTATATATTAGGGCCGCGCTACCTAACCACCATTGGTCTGGACGAAAATATTGGTCAAGGCAAAACCATTGGCCTGGATAAAGATTATTGATGCGTGACTACCCCTACTGTGCGTGACAAAAACCAGGGGTGTTGCAGGGCCGCGCTACCTAACCACCATTGGTCTGGACGAAAATATTGGTCTGCTGGATGCGTGCGGTTGGCAATACGGTGCATGACGCATAGCATGATGCTAAAATGCCTGAAACAGCTGGACTTTTGCCTATATAAGTCGTGTTCATATTTGGGACGGCTGGGCGGGCCTCAGACAGCGGAGGAGTAAACATCTATTACTACATCATCTCCAGATATTTTCCCGACTATTAATTAAGGTAGTTTGGTTAATTTCAGTAGTTTAAGAGTTTTATAGAAAGGAGTTCCTACTGTAAATTTTTACCCAATGGTTTCGTCCAGACACCCAGTTTAGTACATCAGTCGTTTTTGTCCAGTCAGTCACCTTCACTTAACCTCGCTACAGGGGAGTGCGGTGAAGTGAAGTTAGCAGCATTGCCCGATACAAGCCTTATCCAATATGGCGATGATTATTTTTTCGTCGGTTTATTACTTGAAATTGAATGTTGATAATTTCCTTATTTTAAAGTGTGAACATGGTGTTTGTTAAAAGCAGTTAGCTTCAATAACATAGCTCAATAAGTACCAACAATTTCCAGAGTGCTACTAACAAAAATAACGTAAAAATAACAACATTGAAATAGGAGACAGTCAACTGCACAAGAGCCATGTCTTTTTTGAAAGATTAGACAGCATTAAATTATATCGAATACAAGTTCATCAATTTAAATAATTTTAAATCCTCCCTGTACGCGCAACTAGGTCGGTAAAAGTGACCTGGGCAGGTGCAGCCCTATCTCCCCAATGAACACACGTGCTGAGCCTGGCAATGTTGGAATAAGCTGTCGGTATCTCCGGTGTCGTAAGATTGTGAAGTGCTAGTTGAGCCAGAGAGTGGGTGTCCGTGCGAGAGCTTCCCGAGCCTTGATGGTATCGGAGGGGAGACTTAATTTGATGACCTGGTATTACTAGTCCATTACGGTTAAGTTGACCTAATTCTGCCTATCAAGATACTGTAGACTTTTTACTGTTATGGGACTGGATTGGGGTCTAAAGATCAGGATACAGAACTGGTGGGTCGGGGACACTCTTTGCTCCCGAAGGTAATACCTGCAGGCAATGTTTTTTAAGGCTTTATGCAACAACATTTTCATTAATTCTGAACGAGAGCTAATCG
Source organism: Meconema thalassinum (assembly GCA_946902985.2). Taxonomy (NCBI): domain Eukaryota; kingdom Metazoa; phylum Arthropoda; class Insecta; order Orthoptera; family Tettigoniidae; genus Meconema; species Meconema thalassinum. The sequence continues at coordinate 1,206,292,165 of OX336388.2, forward strand.
TGGCTTTTATATTTGCACTTAGCATGGTAACACTGAATGAGACTAGGGATGGGCGCGACTGAAGCCTGGAAGAGAGAGTGTCGACTCGATCGACTCTGAACACCGGTCTCGGTTCGCATAAAGCCTCGCGACTCCACGTTAATCTGATGAGTATTGCGGGGTCGCTTCGCATGAAGCCTCGCGACTCCCAGCTCACCTGTTGAGTATTGCGGGGCCGCTTCGCATGAAGCCTCGCGACTCCCAGCTCACCTGTTGAGTATTGCGGGGCCGCTTCGCATGAAGCCTCGCGACTCCCAGCTCACCTGTTGAGTATTGCGGGGCCGTTTCGCATGAAGCCTCGCGACTCCAAGCTCACCTGTTGAGTATTGCGGGGCCGCTTCGCATGAAGTCTCGCGACTCCAAGCTCACCTGATGAGTATTACGGGACCGCTTCACATGAAGCCTCGCGACTCTAAGCTCACCTGTTGAGCATTGCGGGGCCGCTTCGCATGTAGCCTCGCGACTCCAAGCTCACCTGTTGAGTATTGCGGGGCCGCTTCGCATGAAGCCTCGCGACTCCAAGCTCACCTGTTGAGTATTGCGGGGCCGCTTCTCATGAAGCCTCGCGACTCCAAACTCACCTGTTGAGTATTGCGGGGCCGCTTCGCATGAAGACTCGCGACTCCAAGCTCACCTGATGAGTATTGCGGGGTCGCTTCGCATGAAGACTCGCGACTCCAAGCTCACCTGATGAGTATTGCGGGGGGCACACGGTCGCTTTTTATCCAAATCTCTCATTATTATTATTATTATTATTTATTTTACACGTTACAGGCCTATTAGACCACGCGAAGCAATCATGACTTTCTGTTCTTCCTGTCTTTCCAGTACTCTTTCATTCGTGCACTAAAGGCCCTCTTCCTTTCTTCGGTCCACTTTGGTCTTTGGGCTGTAGGTGCAGCTCTCTCTGACAACACTTCCCACTTGTATACTTTGTGTCTAAATACGCTTTTGTCTATGACGTCTTCTGGGTCGACTTGTGCTTTTACTAGATCAATTTTGACTTGCATCATCCAGGGTGTAGTAATCTTGAGCCGCTGTATGTATCTAAGAATTTTGTTGGTGAGTCTAGTTTGTGGGAGTCTGCTGATGTGGCCATAAAATTTTAGTCGCCTCTTTCTGATGTCTGCTGCGAGGTTGGACAATTTCTCTGTGGTGTCTCTGGAGTGAAGCCTGTATCCTTCATCTGTGTGCTTTGGTCCAATTATTTTCCTTATTATTTTTCTTTCCTCTGTGAGGATTTTTTCCAAGTCGCCCTTAGTGTGTAACGTCAACGTCTCACTAGCATAAAGCACCTCAGGTTTAATAACCGTGTTGTAATGACGAAGTTTAGTGAATGTGGACAGACATTTTTTGTTGTAGACACTCTGTGTCTTGTATAAGGCTCTCTTCATTTTCATTAACCTAGTGTTCTGCGCGATTTTCTCTTTTCCCGTCGGTTCAAGCACTTCACCTAGGTATTTAAAGTGGGCGACTCTATTGATCTTGCCATATTTCGTGTTTAAATTCTGTATGTCGAATTTCGTACAGAAAAACTCTGTCTTTTGGAACGAGATCTGTAGTCCTACTTTTTCGGCGCACTCTTGGAGTACTTCTATCTGTCTGATTGATGTGGTTTCGTTATCTGAGAGTAGAGCCAGATCATCCGCGAAGGCTAGACATCCAACCTCCAGTTCGTCCTTTGGTCGTCCTAGTCGCACTGGCCTCCAGTAACCTTGAAGTCTCAGTTCTTTCTCCCATTCCTTGATAACTTTGTTCAGCACTAGGTTGAAGAGAAGCGGAGAGAGCCCGTCACCTTGGCGAACACCTGTATTGATCTGAAATGGTTCTGAGATTTCCCCCATGAATTTCACTTTTGATGTCGTGTCTGTCAGTGTCTGTTTGATCAATCGCAAGGTCTTGCTATCCAAACCTTGCTCGTGCAAGATGTTGAACAATGACTGACGGTCAATGGAGTCATATGCCTTCTTGAAGTCAACGAACGTACATATAACTGGAGTATTCCTGAGGGCTTTGATTTTCAATATACTTTTTAGGTTGAAGATTTGTTCCGCGCAGGAGCGACCAGGACGAAATCCCGCCTGGTACTCGCCAATCTTGTGTTCCAGCTGGTCCCGAGCCCTTTGGAGTAGGCACGCTGAGAGGATCTTGTACGTAACTTGTAATAGTGAAATGCCCCTGTAATTGTTTACGTCAGAGCGGTCGCCTTTTTTGTGTAACGGGTGGATCAATGCACATTTCCACTCATCTGGTAGCTTTTCTGATGTCCAGATGTCAGTGATAATCTGTGTGAGTTCCCTGAGTGAGTGTGGCCCTAGGTTTTTCAGTAGTTCGGCCACTATGCCGTCTTCACCAGATGTCCTGTTGTTCTTAAGTTTGATGATGTGCCTGTGAACTTCCTCTTGTGTCGGAGGTAATGAGTCTGCGTTCTTGACTGTAGGTTCTTCCTCTGAGAATCTCTCTATTGGTTCTGGACAGTTGAGAAGATCAGAGAAGTATTGTGCCATCACCTTGCAATTCTCCTTATTCGTTAGTGCTAATTTTCCATCACCTTTTCTGAAGCAAAGGTTTGGTGGTGTGTACCCTCTGATGTGTCCTGCAAACGTTCTGTAGAAGTCCCTTACGTTGTAGTTACGGAAGTTGTCCTCAATGGAGTCCAACTGTTCCTTCAGGTATCTCCTCTTGGATTGTCTGATAATTTTTGCGGTTGCTTTTCGTGTTTCATGGAAATTCTGTAAATTTTCTGGGGATTTTTTACTGTTGTATTTCTGATATGCCAATTTCCTGGTAATGAGTGCATTCTCACAATCAACATCCCACCAAGGATGTTTGGAATTCTTCTTCAAGGGAATGAGATCTTGTGCTGTTTCTATGATTTTTCGGTGGAAATTTTGCCAGTCATTGGCATGTTCTTTTTCCCAGGCTTCCTTCACTCCAGAGTCTGCGATCTTTTTTGTGTCAAATTTTGGTAGGGGGGTTTTCTTACAGAAAGTTCTCTTTGGGGTGAACTTGACCTTGACGCGGGTTAGGTAATGGTCAGAGTCAATGTTGGCTCCTCTACGTACCTGTACATCATGAATCTCCTTCTGTACTGGATATGAGATTGCCACATGGTCGATTTGGAACTCACCTAACTGCTGGACTGGAGAACGCCAGGTTTTCTGTTTTCTAGGGTGTTTTCTAAGAGATGTTGACATGAGCTTGAGGTTATTCTGCTGGCAGAGTTCTATGAGTCGTGTGCCATTTTTATTTGTGAATTTATGTGCAGGATAGTTTCCGACTGTTTTCCTGTACATCTTTTCTCTACCGATCTGTGCATTGAAGTCGCCCATGAGGAGTTTGACGTCATTCCTGGGGACTTTGGACATCACTGTGTCAAGGGTCGACCAGAATTTTTCTGCGGACTGTGGATCGCTCTTGTTACTTTGGTTAGTGGGGGCGTGTGCGTTGATCAGTGTGTATTTTTTGTTGGCGCACCGGAAGCGCATGCTCATCAATCTGTTGTTTACTGGAGTAACTTCTTCTAAGGATTCTCCTATGGTCTTGTGGACCATGAAGGCCATCCCCAGAAGTGGAGCGCCTTTGGCAACGCGCCTGTCAGTCTTGCTCTTGAACAAGCGATAATTGCCGTAGTCCATGGTGTCTTCATCTGTGATACGTGTCTCCTGCAGCGCGAGGATTAGAAGCTTCTGTCTATCGAGTTCTGTCACTAGATTGTGCAACTTTCCAGGCTGTATGAGAGTGTTGATGTTTAGAGTGCCTAAGTATGTTGATGTCTTATGTGGAAGTTTGCCAGAGAACTCCGATTTTCTCTGTGGCCGTGGTTGCCCGGGTCCCCCAGAGTCCGAACGCCCGGGTGCCGTCAGTTGACGGGTGGATTGGTTACCACCTGGGGTAATACTGTTATTATTTGCACGCGCCATGGTTACTTGTAAGAAAAGGGGTCTAGTGGTTATCCACTAGGTTTCTTAGAACCAGGGATTGTTAGTTCCTGGAGCATGTTTACAGCCGCACCACATGGTGAACAGACGCTGACCATAAGCCGCCCAATCTGGGAACAAACGCTTTTGGATTTAGAGTTCTTTATTGGTGGAGAAACCACCTGGCTCTTCCGCTCCATCCATCGTTGGGAATCTTAGATTCCTCTTCCGCCATCAGGACCGTTGACCAATTTTCACCTAGTAACCCTAGGCAGGGGCCCTTACAGGGTGCTACCATCCGGAGCCAGATGGACCCAGGTTTTTTAACGAGGTGTTACTCCTCCCCCTCCTCCTTCCTCATCACTTACGAGATGAGGCCCCGGGCTTGGGACCGGCAGTGGCGGAGTTATTATTATTATTATTATTATTATTATTACTATTATTATTATTTACAATCATTGTACCAAATTGTTGAAATATTGCACTTTAGGCAGGTTGTATTACTATTATTGTTATAAATAATAATCATCATAATAAACACAATAACAATTGCACCTACAACATTACCGATGATAACTCGAAACAATCATCCATGTTTGCTGGCTAATAATCCTATTGTATTCATCGTAACACAAGGTATCAAGGAACGAACGTGGATGCACAACAAGACCGTCACAATATGAGAGGCCTGTGCGCACATCTTAAATAAAGTAATTAACAAACCATAACATAGGCCAAATCTTACATTTATTTAACACCCAACTTTTGTTATTGGAGGCACGGAAATGAAACACCCTATCATGAAATTAAAAATACACATACAGTGCCAAGAACTTCGTAATTGGTATTCGACATTCCATATAACGATCTTGCCGGCAAAATAAATATCCCATCACTATACATCTAGGCCGATACAGCATATTCTCATACTGTAGAATCCTACCGTAGATCATAACAAAGAACGACTATGCATATAATCATTCTATTGAGTCGTTTTGCTGGTTATAATAGCTTGCTATACATTTCAATACCAAAAAGGTATCACTGGCAAGCTAGCAGCAAGATTTAGTCAGCTGTATTTTAAACATGCCGCAGCGATGGCGAACAACGTTGCTGCTGGCGCTGTGTGACATACATGTTCAAGCAGTTCCACAAACGGTTGTTAGATCAGTGGAGTCGAGAGTATCGGTTCCAGCGGCAGCAGTCTCGACTCTTCGCGACTCCGTTCGCAACCCATCCCTAAATGAGACATCGTGTGTTAAAATTTTCGAAAGTAAGGTACTGAAATTAGCCTAGACACTTTTTCTGATGATGGAAAAATAAATCACTAAATGATGTAGTAATAGATGTTTACTCCTCTGCTGTCCATAACCTGCCCCTAGATTAGATCATATTATGATTTATAGGAAAATTATGCTGTCTCCGCCATTATACACGTTCAAATACAGTATTGCCAACCCTGCAATTATGGTGCTACTGTGTATATAAGCGGTTTGGTAACACTGAATGAGACTTCATTTTGCAATAGTAAAATATGTGAAATCCAGACCAATGGCTTTTGCTTAGACCAATAATTATTAGGTAGCGGCCTGTTAGCCATATACACCCCTGGTATTTGTCGCGCATCAATAATCTTTATCCAGACCAGACCTGTGTGGTGCATTTTGTATCCCACATGTTGGCAACTGTAGTGATGCCAATGGGTGCACCTTGGTAATAATTGAAGAGACCTCCTCCACTTTTGAAAATGACTGCTGTTGTTAAATGAGCAATAAATAAAAACACATACAGTGGAACATCGTTTATCTGGACTAATTGGGACCGAAAGTATTCCGGATAATGATTTTTCTGGATAATCGAACATGTGTTTATTTCATAGTACAACCATACTACAATAGCGCAGTTTCTAATGCAGTAAACGCTTCTCCATGACTAGGTCCGTCTTCATCTTTCCCATCTAAGCTTTCATCCTTTTTGTCTTCCCCACTTACTTCTTGCACCAGAGAAGCAATTTCATCATCATCATCATCTAAGATTTGAAAACCTGAGTCACTGTCACTTTACAACCAAGCTTGTGCGCCTTCTCTATCACAGTCGGAAAATCCAGCAACTTGGGGGAACAACTCATTTGCCACTGCATCCAAATCTTCATCAACAGTGTCTGTCGTCTTAACGTTCTCTTGTTCTCATACCAATTTATTCAATGCATTTCGAAGATTCTGTGGTGTTAGTGTTCCATCCAACAGCTATCAAGTAACAGTAGTCCTTAAGAGAAAGCTTTTTTTGAAAAAAATATCACCCTCTCCTCATCTCCTGCCAACAGTAAACGACGTTAAACTTTCCTCTTGCACATCCACCTAAGTTTTTTTTTTGGCCGTCTGGATAATTGACGTTCCGGTTGTTTGACGTCTGGATAAACGACGTTCTACTGTATTTACATAATTTAGCACATATTTCTGGTGCAGTAGTGACCTGGGTTAGTAATTTCAATTGGTAATGTACCACAAAAGATTAAATCTTCAGATTTATTGATGCGTGAGTACTCCCACTGTGTGTGAAATAATCCAGGAACGTGGCCCTGGGTCGTGCTACATAGTAGTTATTGGTCTGGATAAAGATTATTGACAAGCCTGACAAAAAAAAAAACAGCAACAGGAAGAAGGGTTCACCGTAGTCGATAAAAAGGAAGAAAAGACTTACCTTGCACCTAACGGATCCAGTACAATCGACCTGATTTTCTACAGAGGAAAACGCATTAAAATAAAATCACAAGTAGTGTTGGATCGACCAACAGTCGCCCCACTGAAAAAAACACCTTCCAGTCCACACCATATTTGCCTTATCAGGAGACTCCGTATCGACGAAAACCTGCCACTCTCACTTGATCTCAAGGAAGCTGAACAATGACACATTAAAAAAGGGAGAAGAACTTTTAGGAAATCTTCCTAGCCTAATAGAAGAAGGTCTGCTCCAACCTGCACGGGACTCCATGCTGTTGTATCTACATAATGCACAATTACCAAAGAAAACACGAACAGCTCAGCCATGGTTTGACAAAGAATGCTATCGTACGAGAAAAGAAGCCCTTCATCTCCTTCATGAAGCGAAACATGCAAATACACCTGACGATTTGAAAGCTTATGCACAAAAGAGGAAAGAATACAAGAAGCTAAATATGCTAAAAAAAGCAAACTACACTGAAGCAGATGCTCCAAGGCAAGCGGAAGAAGCCCTAAGTGACCCCTTGATTGCGATCAAGAGGAGATCCAGAGCAGGAGTGACAGGAATCCCAATTGATGTTTGGGAGCAACACTTCACCCAGATTTACAACAAGAATTTAGAACAAGCTTACGAAAAAGAAGAGACTACAAACTTAGAATTTGAACCAATAACCGAGGATGAAGTAAGATGCACAATCCTTGAAACTCTAAAAGGGAAAGCTACAGGACCAGACGAGGTGTTCAATGAAAACCTCCAAGACACCCTTGTAAAACTCGCGCAGCTGTGGACGAAGATGTTCAACAAATGTCTTACGCTCGGAAAAATACCAGAGGACTGGAGAAAGTCGAACATCATCTTATACAAAGGAAAGCGAGACATAGAGGACCTCAACGCATACAGAGGAATCGCACTCGAGAACAACATCTTTAAGATATTCTCCAAACTCCTGACGAAAAGACTCGACTCACTCACAGACGCCTTCATACCGGAAACACAGTTTGGTTTCAGGAAGGGAAGAGGAACCCTTCATACGGTTGGCAACCTCCTGGAAGATATTCAAAACCCTCTAAGACACCCTTCTAGGAAATTCTACGCAGTTTTCGTAGATTTTACAAAAGCCTTTGATCTACTGAGCAGACAGATACTCCTGAAAAAACTTCAAAATATGACAGGAAAGGATAACCCAACAACAGCTGCTATCAAAACCCTGCTAATTTACAGTGAAATTATAATCAAAGATGTCGTATCGACCTCAGGAAACTTTATACAGACCAACGGTGTTTTACAAGGAGACCCGATTAGTCCTACCTTATTCAACATCATCATGTCTGACGTCACTGACATATTACAAAAGTATTCAGTGAAAATGTACCTCTATGCAGATGACATCATACTAGGCTCGCATGATAGGAAGGCCCTGCAAGACACTGTAGATAGGTTTCAGGAATGGGTCGAGAATAACCAACTCCACCTGCATACTAGTCTTGTGTAGTTCGCGAACAAACTAGTTCGGAAGAGCGGGTCCCACAGACGAACTACCGAACTAGTTCCCAGATCCCTCGCTTGTTAGTTCGTTCGATCTTTTTCCGCTGACCGACTTGTAACACGTGAGAGCGCGGGTCCGCCATAGCTCGTCACGTCACCACTCCTTGCACAATCACATGCTCTGTTTCGTTCAGTCAGTTCACTTGATTGAGTGTATCTATTGATAGTGGCAAGATTGTCAAGCTTTGGCGCGGCGAATGTTCAATGTTGGTTTATAATAGACTAATGACAGTATAACACACTACAAGTGCTAACACGCCAATATGTAATAACTACCTTATATTTGTAATGTAATACAGTGGCGGTTCATAAATTGAAGTTACTGATAGTTAACTGATTTAGATGTGGGGATAATTCCACAGTTTTATTTAACTTGGTCATTTTGGATTATTTGAAAATATGTCCAATTATTTAGAAAATCGGCAAACTGGTTTAACATTATCATTTTAATGAACTGGTTGATATTTATTTTTGTCGATATGTGGTGATACAACTACTTTTTACCTTTTTTTAAGAAATAAACATTATGATGATAATTCACAAAGAAAAGCGAACTTCTATGGACAAAAACCCTGAACTAAAAAAACCTATTCCTCCCACATATGCCATAAAGATAACGTACCCAACCGTTTCAGAGCAGCCAAATAATGAATATCACGAAGCGAGTAAGAAATGAAACGAAAATTGTGGAGGGGGTACGTCTTATCATCACCTAGTGACAAGTAGGAAATGGAATAGGATGGTGACGTGCCGATATACGCGAAAAATGATGATAATTGTTGTTTTAAGGGGCCTAACATCTAGGTTAACGGCCCCACGCGAGAAAAAAAAAAAAGAGAATAATAAGTGTATGCTTCTACGAATACATCATCCATTATGTTTTTCTTTTAGGTATGGTACCGGTAGTTCACTAATGATAAACAAATGACAACTTTTGGCTTTATAAACAATAGAAAGAGAAGTTTTCTCAGAAGGAAGGACATGGACCCTAATTAAAAGGATGGCCAACAATAGAGTGAGATGGAAGAAGTTTGTAGCTACCCTATGTTCTTACAACGAATAAAAGGAAATAAGGAAGGAATAGGGAATTTCACTAATGTTTCAATACTCATATTTTTGTATTTTTTAATCTTCGAATATCAAAATGTAAAACACATTACTACACACGCAACATGTCAATATCTAATACACGAACTGCACGTGCAGCGAGCAGAGTAACGTTAACAGTAGCCTAGAGTATTGCTTGAAACGAGAGCAATGTGAATGAGCAGTCAGTGGTGACGAGTAATGAGTGGTGACAGACTGCTATAACAAACCAAGAGCGCGTGCAGTGGCAGCAGCAAGGCGAGCGAACGATCTGTCTTCGAGATGAGAGCTAACTAACTAAAAGAGCGAACTAGTTCGCTAAGGAGCTGCGAACTAAGCTGATCGCTCCCAGCCGCAAACTATTATGCGCAAGACTACTGAATACCGACAAGACAGTGCAAATGTTTTTCAGAAGGGGAGGAAGATCATCTGTACAAGACAAAATATACTACAGAGCGAAGAGATAAAGATTGTAAATTCCTTAATGTATCTGGGAATCACTCTACAACCATCAGGTTCATCGTACAGAATTCACATACAGGAGAGGGCAGCAGCTGCCATCAAAGCCTTCTACAACATTAAGAATCCGACAAGACTAGCACTAGACACTGCAATAACACTTCTCTACGCAAAGCTAATGCCTGTCTTGACCTATGGTATTGAGCTCATATGGAACAACCTGACAAATAGAGACTTATTGACCCTCGAATGTGATAAAGCAAGATACCTGAAGAGAATTTTAGGCATATCAAAATACACTCCTTCAAGACTGGCTTATGAGCTTGCAAAAACATGCTTCCTCATAGAAGACTTGAGGTTCTGTCAACAGCTGCCAGCGATCAAACAAGAGTCGGGACAGAAAAAGCAAGAGATCAGACATATGGCTCGATTTCTATACAACAGATGCGATGCTGGATAGGAACTGGACGGGAGCAAACAAGGACCTAAGGAGCGCCATAACTACTGTCGACCAAAATATTATGTGCACTCGAGTTTGAAGGTGGTTTGTGAAGTAACCAATAGACCTACATAAAATCCAATATCATCGTCATTTTCGTCATTCTATTTTACGTTATTGTAGTTCATGTAGGTTTGGAATTTTTAATTTATATTTTAATATTTTTTTATTGCAGTTGGAACACATAAAGTGCCCGTTTTTAGGCGTTTTCAACCATGCGTCACATTTAGGAATTATCTCACAAACCCGTCATCTGATCGAATCCAAATTTTAACACAATATACATTGGAATGTTGTATAACAGTTTATTAACTGGTTTATTAATTTCAAAATTTTGTGTGCCCAAGAAACAACGTTGTTATAATTTTTGTAAGGTAACTTTTTCTCGGCTCGGGTTGGTTCTTAAGTTTAGGGGCTGCGACAATGCGTTGGAAAATGTAGTTCTTGGTCGCGTTGTAATCCTTATACTTCAAAAGGTTATGCTGTATATATGTGAATTATGTAAATTAATTCAATTATTTTATATCGGTTTGTATTTGTACGGGGAAATGAGACATTGTTCACCAGCTAGCCGCTCCAAGATGGAGCCCATCACGCGTCATGGCGCGCCTCGCTCAGAAGTGATGGGCACCATCTCGGCAACGCTAACAAGCCTCGACAGTGTGTTTAGAGGAGCAGTGTGTTCACTTCAGGAATGTAGTTTTCACCTTTTCAACGCTAACAAGCCTCGACAGTGTGTTTAGAGGAGCAGTGTGTTCACTTCAGGAATGTAGTTTTCACCTTTTCAATATCTTCTAAGTTGCTTATTGAGAGGAATCTCCTAAGTATTTCAATCCTGTAGGTGTGTATGGGCATCATTTTGGCCTCTAATAGCTGTTTCTAGGAAAATCTTTTGGAGGCGATTGTCATTCATAGCTGTCATAGCCGCTATTGCTTTGTTTTTGATGTGTAACATCTTTCCGCTCGGTTGCTGGATAGTTTTGTGAGAGTGATTTTGAAAATTGGGGACGGAAGTGGATCGGAACAATCGAGCTGGCAGTGGTGGATCGAACGGAAGTATGCACTGCTCGATCGATCCAGCGGGCAGTGGTAAGACTCGGCTGGCAGTGGTACGAGAAACAATGAGCGCGCAGTGTCGGAAATTGATACCATGACGTACTCTCGGCCATGTGGAATGAATATGACATACTGAACGGAAAACGCTCATGCGAACTCTGGTGTCAAGTGATAGAAACAAATGACATGGTACATGTTCGAAGTCTTCGTATCAGTATTTAAATGGTAAAATGCCTTAATATCAAACATTGTAAGTAGTCGGCATTGCCGGTATTATGTTTCTGCACAATGGCTATTCATATATATACCCACATAACGGTAATGCAGTCATCAATATAATATAATCGTTGTGGTTATACGAGAATTGAGCAAGCCTTCATGAACTATTACTGAATACATTCTCTTGACTCACAAGAGGGCCTATTCATAAGGTATTTTAAACTCAATTTCACGCAGGAGCATTATCGAAACAAGCAAAATATAAATGAAACTTAATTCTGTAATGCAGTATTATTGGAACGTGGAAATAAGACACCATCTTGTGCACAATATTTGCGTAGTCGAAATAGCCGTGGGGTTAGTCCTTATGACTGTGAATCTAGAGATCTTGGGTTCGAATCCCGGACGGGGTAGATATTTTTGCTACCAGATTATCATTTTAAACGATATTGATCATATCAATATGACTCATTTTAACAGAATCCATATGAAATTATGTGTTGGTCTGTGAATGAAGAGAACCTGTTTATAAGGAATTAAAGGTTATGAGCGGTGTCGCGTCTATTAATCTAGTTGATCCATATCGTATTCTTTATTTAGGTTAGTGCTGGTGTAAGCTACAAATCATCTAATAAAATGAGTTCCGTATTATAAACTACAATATCTGTAAAACACTCCCTTTTACAATAGATTAATATTTGTGCCAATAATAGTATAAAATACCGGTGTATCAACAATTTCACGTGAGGTTTCTTCTAAGTCAGATGTTACACCACTATGCGACTACTCTAAGGCTCGTAATTTTTTTTTGTGTGTGCCATGTATGCGTGTCCATGGGTTGCTCCATCTATTTGTTTATTCACAACTTGGAAGCGATTGCTGACCGAGGTAGATGATATAATTTGTCGCCTGTTTTCCTCCTTTCCTCTTATCCCTGTTGATTGCATAGCCTAGTCATTTCTTTTGGCCCTGCTGTGTTTATCAATGGCCGCTTGTAGGGAAACCATAGATGTCTATATTAAAGCCAAGTCATCTGCATAACTGTAGATCTTTATGTCTTTGCGGCTTCGGTGGCGTAGTCGGTAGCATGCTGAACTGCTGTGCCCGAGATAGCTGGTTCAAACCCGGCCGAAGTCGTCGGATTTTTTAAGAGCGTTAAAAATCCTTCAGTATGCCTTCCTTCGGAGGGGAAGTAAAGCCGGCGGTCCCATGTCATAGATTTATGGCATGTAAAAGATCCTTTCACAGACTAAACTTGTGTAAAGCAAAATTGTTAGGTTAGATTTCGTCAGAACGCTCTATCAAAAGTTCCAACATTCACCACTAGGTATCATTGATATCTGGTGGCGAAAGTTGGAACTACTTGAAATTGAACGGAACTTGTAGCTCACCCTTTAGGGTGTCCGCTGGAAGCAGCTACAGACTCAGGCGAGCCGAACATGTCCTCGGACACTCCCGGCACTAAAAGCCATAGGATAAATAAATAAATTTATGTCTTTGAGATTGTTTCCACCACATCATAGGTAGTGGCATTAAATTAGATTGGGCTAAGAGGATCTCCTTGCAATACCTCTGATGTTTGTTGTATTAGTTTGGAGATAGAAACTGTCTAATCAATTTCTATGCTATTGCTTAAGATGTCTATTTTAAGCTGCACTATTGCGTTTTCTTCTTCTATGAGATGTTAGAGTTTGTCTAAAAGCTTCACTCTGCTATTTGTGTTGAACACTTTGCCATAATCAACAAATACAGCCTGAAGTTTCCCCTTTGGACGTTCTAGAGTGATGATTTTATGTGATAAACCTCTCATCTGAATCCCTACTCTACCTAGGCCTGGACCAAAAGACTTGGAACAAGTGGTGAGATGTGTATGATAAAGAAGCAACTGTCATAATCCTGAGCACAATGAAAGTTCATTGCATCCAATGCAAGCCAGTGAATCATATTGTATGCTGTAATTACATTATCTCTCCAAGAACCAATAACATTTTGCAGTATATTCTCTTAAAAACCATTGTCAGATCATTTGGAACAAATAAAAATAATATCGTATGGCTTCGGGTGCCGGGTGCATGCTTCGTTAATTGACACCCAGAGGGCAGCTTGCATGTCGAATTTCGTCGTTCCTTTGAACGCTATGAAGGTCAAGGAAGTTAGATATCTAAGCTCCTTGACACTACAGCGCTTTCTAGTAGAGAATGGAACTTTGTGTTGGCGGAAAATCCCGAGATTAATTTTGCCATTGAACATGGCCTACTGAATTCAAATGGGTTCTTTAACATGCCAACAACGTATGACATCCATGTCGTGATTTTTGTTACCTTTCAAAAATCACTCACCACGGCCAGGGGCGAACCTGCAAGCTTGGGGTTCGTAATCAGACACGTTAATCATTCACCCACCGTGGCAAGCTGGAACAAGTACTATAGGTACATAGGCACCGCTATGATTACACTATATATAGGAGGGAACGGAGGGGGTCACTGTCACCGACAGTAATTTTCAGTGGATCCTAACCTAACCTGTCTTGATCACTATGTTTTGGACAACAGTGGTTTTTGTATAAATTTAAAATGTATGGAGATACAGTAATAGCAAGCATAATCGGCGCGCTCTGCATTTGCCCGACCCGTTATACTCCACTCTCTTTACTCACTCTGCGTATTGGAACCTTCATGAGCCTATGCTTTAGTATCTGCTGGACTTACCCAACTGACATAGTTTTAAGCATTCTAATACAAGTTTCATTCCATGAATTTATAAAATACATCAACAACATATGACTTGTACGACACTGTCAGTGGCATCCGTGTTAGCTTATTATAGACCTATACCAATCATTCTATATAGGCAGGAGGTATTTTCTTTAGGATATGTGATAATAGCCCCCGACCTGTTTTTTTACAATACTCCGGCACCATTGTGAATACCATTGCATTGCTGTGCAGGGTTAGGTGTGTTTGTTTACATATGTACATTTGCAGGGTTATTATAAATGATTGAAGCGATTTCACAGCTCTGCCGTAGCTTTATTATTTGACAAATTGTCACAGGGCTTTGCTCAAAGCTAGAAAAACTCAATTTGTTTTGGGGACATATTACAAGTGCTCTAGGCCTATATACGTGCCCCTAGTAATTCTGCAGATATCATGTCGATAATCAAGTTCTTCCTACATTCGGTGCAGCATGGCCCTACCAATTTATTCAAAAGCACTGTTGATACGAACTCCCATTTCAGGTAGGTTTGTTGATAGAGGCGGTGTAAACACTGTTGCTTTCACATAACCTCACATTAAAAAAAAAATGATCGCATGGGGTTAGGCCGGGAGAGCATGGAGGCCATGACATGAATTGCTGATCATCAACTCCACCACGACCGATCCATCAGTTTTGCAATTTCGTGTTTTAAAATTTTAACGAACATCTTGATGGAAGTTACGGCAGACTGATGTGAATGCATTTCAAGCACAACGTACACTTTCTCGGCGCCTGCCGCAATTTTGCCTAACTGCTCACTGCTGCGCTCTCGTGGTAGAAATCTGAAGTGCGACTGCAACAGTTTTTCTATATGACTGTTGAGTTTTGGGACAATATGTCAATTAATGTAGCTACAGTGGATTTATGAAATTGCTTAAATCATTTATAATAACCCTGTATTAACATTGGTCTGTGATAGAGATTCCAGTGAGTGACAAGTCTGACTCGTGACTATGGGTATACTGGAGACTATATCAGCTGAACCTTGAAACATTTCCAATTTGGTTTATTTCATGTCTTTTTTTCTTCGTCAACAATGCAGCCTATTGATGATGTGTTCATCCTTAGTGCTTATACTCTGTGAGCTGCCAGAATGGGATTGACAGTTCTCGCCTCGCCATGTGGTCTGAGAACGAGGTTGCCAAACTGTACAAGCCAGAGATACAGCATACCAGGCACTGAAGCTTGTGGCTGTAATATTGCAACGCAGAGTATTATGACATCAACTATGCGAACATGGATTGGTCAAAACTGATGACTGATGTGGAATTTCCGGCTAAATGCCAATACCATTCTGGCTGCTCACAGAGTATATATATCACTCCTCGGGCAATATGGTGCTTTACTGTCATGGCAAGTGTGTACCATTTGCAATATTTTGTGATATTAATGTATGTGTAACCTAGAACCTAACAGTTTATATGCAGAGCTTTATAAGACATTAGGCTTTTGTTTGTATGGTATGTTAAATTATTATCCTTGGCCTGTGACTGTTAGGTTTTGTTAGGTTTTGGTGAGTGACAATTTATTGGTCAGTACATTAACATGGGTTAGAATGGGCTAAGTCCATGTTGACTACTGATTTGTGACAGAGGAAGGTTAGAGTCTGCGTGCTGTATTTTATGATACCGATTAAAAAAAACCTACCATACCCCTCCCACTACGGCCCAGGCAATTCCTGTCCATTTGCAAGTTTTGACATTGTCGGCACAGTGTTGTGTTGTCATTAGTCGATCCTGTACAATGGGTCTCTTATTCTCCAGTAATTCCCTTTACTGTTGGATTTATTGGTCTGTGACATGTTAAACCATGTTGCCTCAGCAGATCCCAGATCTGTGGAAGATTTACCGAACAGGGAATCTGTTGATTTTTGCCAAGAAGTAGTCTCGATCAAACAGCAGCCTAACCTTAATAAGACTTCTTTAATTATATCAAGCTAAACATGAGCAATGAGCATGAGAAAGCAGTTAATTTGTTCAAATAATTTAGGCTTACCGTGGCAGTAGCTTTCTTGATGAATACAGTATAAAGCCCGGATACATCGACACAAACATGCTAAAATCAATAGTACTGGTAGTCCACGTATTTTACTGTACTCTAAAATATAGAAATGTATTTAAGGGCAAATACAGAGAGAATTTTGCAGCAATTCAATATATACGGTATTACTGTTTAATCATGAAATAAATTAACACATGCATCAGGAACATTGAACATGAAATATAATTAACTTCAGTCCTTTTTTAAGGTTATTGAAGGGGCAAGTTTATAATACTCTCGCTCAATTGTGAATACATAAGGTGTGAACAGAGGAGTTAATGACGTTAAGTTTTGGTGGATCCTAACCTGTCTTCAGTAATTTTAAGTTAACATGGCTAGTATAACTGCCATGCTTCATTTAGGCTTAACCACTTTTGCTCTGAGTATGGGAACCTTGATAAACCAGGAATGAGACCAGAATGTGGCTTGTACACTTGCATCATACATCATCGTGGCTTTTACAAACCTTGTTTCATCTTCTGGGTGACATTACCTATTGAAATTAGTAACCTTGGTCAGTACGGCACCTGAAATATGTGCTAAATCAAGTAAATATATATTTTTATTTTTTGCTCTTTGAACAACGGCAGCCATGAAGCGCTTGAATCTCGTTTAACTGTCAACTAGGCGCATTCAACGGCACACACCGCGGAGCACACATTGCCAACATGTGGGATACAAAATCACTGATGACAAAATTACACTGATCTGGACGTGTTAGGCTGTAACCATTGTCAAAAACCATTGGATTGGATGTGTTAGGCTGTAACCATCGTCAAAACCCATTGGATTGGACAAAACGAAGGTTGGAATGGTTGGGAGGAGGTGCGGCCAAGCACAGTAACTTTTTAGGTTCGTTATAGTACCACCAATTGAAATTACTAATGGTTATTAGTAGAGCTGTCGATCTATTAAAAATGTTGATCGGTTAACCGAATGCCTTTAATCGATTAATCGAATTTTAGTCGGTTTCACACAGTATCAGTTTGAGAAAAAGAAACCTTTGAATAGTCTTATGAAATAAGAAATTCCAAAATTTTCCGTCTATTCAACTCATTTTTTAAATTGTTATTTTAGTGTCCTTGAGGGTACATGTTTCGGAATTCTCTCAATTCCTTCTTCAGCCCATCACACTTAATATTAGGAATCATCCATAAAAGACAATGTTACAAATCCTTTCAAATGTCAGAAACACTTGTTTATACAACAACGAAAGCACATAAAATTGTTAAACATTTTAAAATAAATTTTTAAATAAAAAACACTTCATGACTTCTTACAACCTTTCCCACATGAATGCCATATTGACATCTATTGTACTATTTCGTATATAACGAATAAAGGCCTTAGGTGTGAATAAATAAAAATGGAACATTTTGGAGAGAAATTTTAAAAATTATCTTAATTGCTGTTCGTGTCCTTGAACGAAATCACTTTCTTAAAATTGTGATGTTGATAGCTGAGTTCTGGTACAAGGCATTTGAGTCTCTGAAATGTTGAGGCATTGTCAAATGTGCTGACGGTTGAGGTCTTGTGACTATGTTGCTGAAAACATTATCCTTGGAAGCTGACTCAACCTTGTTGATCAAATGTGATTTTTTGAGGAGAACATTAAGATGATTTGTTTAGAAATCTTGTCCTAATTCTGCTTCACGGACCTGAAATGAATTCGTTGTAGGGTAAAGTTTGAAAACAAAATGGATTTTTTAACAAATCACAGACTACCAAGACGAGCACTGGAACGACGGATGGCAGGGAAGAGAGGACGAGGAAGACCAAGAATACGTTGGATGGACTCGGTGGAGAATAGTATTAGAAAACGGAACCTGGATTGGCTGGATTGGAACACTGTGTCGGAAGAGGAAAGGTGGAACGACAGAACAAAGTGGAGAGGGACCATATTTGCCCCCACCCAGTGTCAACTGGTAAAGGGGAAATGAAGATGATGATGATGATGATGGTCGAAATTTAAGTTGGAATGCGCCTGATGAAAACTAACGGATCAATTGATTTTCATACCTGAAGAAGAAGAAATAAACATTGTGATGCATCATTACGATACCTTTAATGTTAACGCGGACTAGAAGGTTAAATGTGAACTACTTACTGACGTCGGTGAGAGACAACGCGTCGTGGTTCACTAGAGGTCAAACTCCGTGCTGCGTGCATGAATAGTATATTTTAAAATGTTTACAATTCCATTTGCTATGAGGAAGATATAATTTAAAATTTTTATTTTATTGGTGGCGTGTGGTACGGATCGGTTGATTTAAGACTTCCTGAATCAGACAGAACTCAAGAAAATGCCTTGAGCCAAAATTATGTTGAGAGTTTCAAAGAGGGTTTCGGAACAGTAAGGTTAGAAAGTTTAAAGAGCAGAACAAGTTGTTTAGTTGCATTAAATTTATTAATAATTGAGATCATGCATATGAATCCAACAAAAGAGCCAAGCCCAATAAACATCTTGCAATAAAGGTCAACATATGAAACTGAACTCAGTATTTGATTAACAATTAAATTTGACATACATTTGAAACAAGGAGGAACAAAATTCCAAACAACATTAACGAACTCATCATCAACTGGTACATGCAATCAATTTGCAATGTGAAAAAAAAAAAAAAAAAAATCTAGCACTTGGGGGCCTTAGCCCAAGATACCAGATTATAAATTTGCAATCCACTTCCAAACACTTGGGGGCTCAATCCCAAGGTGTTTGAAAGAAAGTAAAGTGAAGTTAATGGTAGATACTTCAGTTGAATAACTCAAAGAATACCAACTGGGATTTAATCCAAAACACTCAACTCAAAATGTAACTTTAACCTAAGTAAAGGTAAGTTTGAAATATCTTTATTGTGTTTGAAGGCCAAATCTCGAAACTCCAATAAATCCAAAGTCAATTCAAGTGATACTTTTATATAAAAGTTGAATGATTGCAAAAACCAGTCGATATGTGAACAGGAATTGAAAAAATAAATAATTGTTACTTGTATGCATTAGAGGTAAGACCATCGAATGCAAACAAGAGAGCATTGATTTAACAAGAAGTGAATGACAGGAAAGCGCCTTTTAACGACCAAGTGATCAGATGAATTATTCATGCAACTTCATAAGGCAAACTGAAAGCCTTAAGAAATAGGAAAAATCTAGGCAGAATTAGAAGGCTTTCAGCCTGTAGCAAAAGTAAGTGCGGCCTGCGAACAAAGCCCAGTAGAAATATTGAAAGCTGGTTTTAAGTGAGGATCTTGGTGATCGTATTGGAAACTAGTTCAATGGAACATATTTACTTATCTGTTGTTTCTTGCTGCGATGGTTACGCATGATGCTTGAAACATTGGCAGTAAACTGCTGAAAAAACACTGAGGCCTAGCCGGTCATTAACAACACTACCTCTCGAGGAGGTGCAGTTTAAAATTTAGCGAAGTTTTGATAAAATAAACGCTGCCTTGAAGTAACACACTTTAGCACAATTTAAGCATGGTCAAAGAAATGACTATACTTCCAGAACTTCGAAGAAACTAAGGCCTAACGGCAGATCACCCGAGGCTTGTAGAGGTGATGAATTTGTTAAGAGTCCCATGGCGTAGGAAGTTCTGATTAGACAGCAAGCTAGTGTCCAAATGAGGAAAAGTTCGAAGATTTCAAATATGTAGATGAAGAAAAGCGTGCTGAATTGTCGATAGCTTCGACATGACAGCAAGTGTCCTGTAGACGGCGAGTGTGTTAGACAGCAAGTGTCTAAGTTGACAATGTGTGTGTTGAATGTTCAGACGGCCAGCATTTATATAGGAGCTCGGACGCCAAGTATCTGGAAACTTCGATGAATCTGGAGACGTGATTGGTTGGCTGGATACAGCAACCAATGAGAAGCGTTGAAAAAGAAATGAAAGGTATGTCAACAATTTGGCTGTCATTTGAATTGGTGCACTAATGAAGATAAGAAGAAATATTTTAACTGCAACAGGCCTAAAGAAAATGTCTTAAAACCAAGCAGGCGTAAATGCAGAACAAGTCAAAAAGATAGTATACATTTAACAAAATGGTCAATCCAGACCCAAATGAAGAAACATAGAAAACATGTGTGCACATGTCAAATTAGTTAGGTTACCAACAACAGCTGACATTTTGATATTTTTCTCTCGAAAAGTTACGACCTGCTAAAATGAATAAATTACCGGCTTTAGTAGCCTTCACAATTGCAAACAGCTTGCAAGTTAAAATAAATAAATTCAAAAGCATTTAACTTAATAATATTATTTAAAATATATTTCAATATTGATTATTTAATGACACAAGAGTTTGAAATCGAAGTTCACAGTTACGTACAGTCACACTTCTTTGCTCCAGGACTTCAGACTCGTCAGTAAGTTGACATGCTCAGAGCTAAGGGCTGCCCTTCTCTTAGTAACAATATTTCCAGAGTCACTGAACACACTCTCACACGGAACTGAAGTACCTGGAATTCAGAGCATTTTTTTCGCTATGCGTGCAAGATGAGCAAGTTGGACTGTATGTATTTTCCACTAATGTAGAGAGTCTGCAAAGTCATCTTCTAGTTCCACCAACGACTTGTAAACTTCAGTAATAAGACAATAATAGCCTGTCCGGTATTTCCTTTCCTATTGTTTGTAAAAGTGGTGGGCAAATCCCTCAGTTTAGAAGAAAGCAATTGAGTAGATGCTTTTATCTTTCTGAAGCAAAAGTATGACCATCAGCTAACTTTAATGACCTGTCAATCTTACAATAGCTGATTAGCACGCCAAATAGCAAATAATACAATACACAGGTTTTGTGCTGCACAAAATAATTACTTTTCCCACACCACATAGTGATGTAAAATACCCAGGTATTTATAAACCGGAGTAAATACCCAGGGTATATACCCAATTTGGGTAAATACCCGGGTATTTTAGATTTTTCATTAAAAATCCTGTGTCGTGGTAAGTTGAACCTTAAACTATGCAAACTATTCTACATTAACTTTTTAGAAATGTAACAACATTAGATAGTTAATAAAATTAAATTTAATTAGAATTGGGACTTAAAAACAGAATTAGAATTGGGAATTAGATCAGGAGATAAAATTCAATAGTTATAACCTGAAAAACTCAGGGTTAGAATTGAACTAGGCTTTTTTGCAAACATTGAGATAAAAGTTGGGGGAAATTTATTCAGAGCATTGGCCAAGTTCTACAAAAGGTGTAATGGACAGTTTTTCAGAACAGTTTGTAAAATCATCTCTACTTAGTATAAAACAAAGTCCCCGATTCTTGGATGTCACGGGTAATCTCGAGAACCTCTGGATATATTTTGATGCGGGTTTCACAATTCTGTCAAGGATATCTCGAGGATGATTTCTGTAGAAAATTATTTATTTATGATCAAAGGAAGCAGAGCAGTAACAATTTCAGTGAAAAAATAAACAAAAAAACCGAGAGTCTGAGCGCTTTTTGAGTTTATTTTGGGCAAACCGTTTAAACATATCTAAATACTATGAGTGTAAGAATTGTTCAGCATGAAAAGTTTTACATAAAATCCAAGAGAGCATATCTCTATCTTCAATACATCGCCCACTATAAGTATATTTACGTTTTCATTTCTTCCAACCATGTCCATTCTAATATTGAGGCGACAGTTTACGAGCTAGCTAAGGGCGGGCCTTATCACCCCTGTTACAGCCTAACTAGCGGGCGAACCTATTACCCCAGTTACAGCCAGCAGCAAACCGTCGAGTCGTGTTGAGTTAAGACTTAAGAGAAGGCTGGTTGTGTTTGGAGTTACCCTGGAAGTTAAACTCGGTTTTTCTTCATTTCGCATGTGAACTTTCCTTTCCGCAAAATACACAGTCAGTTTAAGATTGGACGGAAGGGGGATTTGTGTTTCATGCACCTCGCCATTCTTACATGCACCTCGCCATTCTTAAATTACGTCTGGCAAGAATTCGTTATAATTAGTAGTCCAGTCAGTGATGTTAAGCCATCATGCCGAGATGTAAAACGGATATAGGTAATAGTTCATTGACATGACAAAATAAAAAAGTGCTTATCACGTAACAATGAAACAGAGCAACAAATAATTTCTAGATTGCCACAAGAGAAAGAAAGACTTAGTTCTCGGCACCTTCAAACCGTTGCTCAAGAAGAATACCGCCTGAACCACGATCAGAAACAAGCTTATAACACTAAGAAGGAAGGTAAGATATTTTTTCTCGATGCCTCTGAAGGCACAGGCAAAACATTCTTGATTAATGTGTTGCTCGCCAAAGTGAGGTCTGGTGGTAATATTGCTCTTGCCGTCGCATGCAGCCATTCTTTTGGAAGGAGGAAGAACTGCACATGCAACATTTAAACTTCCTTTGAAAGTCAGCAGTAATGATGGAAATGTAATATTTCAAAACAAAGTAACACTGCCAGTTTAATCCAAAATTGTTCTTTAGTTGTAAGGGATGAGGCTACAATGTCGCACAATACTTCCGTTGAAGCTTTAGACAGGACCTTGCGTGATCTAAGGAATCGGAACACACCTATGGGTGGCTGCACAGTTTTGTTCGCCTGAGATTTTCGTCAAATCTTACCAGTTGTTACCAGAGGTACGAGAGCCGACGAAGTGTACGCTTCATTACAAATATCTTAAATCTGATCAGATATAACAAATTGGCACTCAAAACTAACATGAGAGTAGGCTACTCTTATCTTCAGAAGATAATAGTTTGTTTGCTAATTTGTTACTTAGAGTCGGAAATGGAGATTTACCGGTCATTGACGGGAAAATTACCCTCAGTGACTATTTCTGTGCTTTAGTAAACAGTATTCAAGAATTGAATGATAGCGTTTATCCTCAAATCCATGGCCTATCTAACAAGTCTCATTCATGGTTTAAAGAAAGTGAAATATTATCGCCGACAAACGAACAAGTTGTGAAAACTAATGACTTGGTGTTCTCCAAATTCACTGCCCAGGCTGTAGGATATTACTCAGTAGGCTAGACGCAGTAGTCGATAGTGAAGAAGCTGTCCATTACCCTACAGAATTCCTAAATTCTTTATTTCCTTCTGGCTTGCCACCACACACAAGCTTATTTTAAAAGTAGGAGTGCCTATTATATTGCTACGTAGTTTACAACCACCAAAGTTATGTAATGGGGCACGATTGGTAGTGAAAACTTTGAAAAACTGTTTCTTTGAATCAACTATCTTAACTAGCTGTGGTACAGGAGAAACTGTCTTAGTACCCAGAATCCCTATGATTCCTTCAGATTTGCCTGATCGTTTCAAACGAGTACAATTTCCAGTAAGAGTCTGCTTTGGCATGTCTATAAACAAAGCACAGGATCAGACACTTAGCGTGACAGGAGTTGATCTTAATGCAGAATGTTTTTCTCATGGACAGCTTTACGTGGCTCTATCGCTTGTTACATCAAACCGAAA
This sequence comes from Meconema thalassinum, assembly GCA_946902985.2. NCBI lineage: Eukaryota > Metazoa > Arthropoda > Insecta > Orthoptera > Tettigoniidae > Meconema > Meconema thalassinum. Next base: position 1,206,315,932 of record OX336388.2, read on the forward strand.
CCTTTTAAGTGTTCACTGCTGGAGGGAAAACTACTAATGTCGTATACAAGGATATCTTATAAGACATCCGTTAGAAGTAGCCTATCACCTTGCATTCATAACTGTTCCCGGGCGAAGCCGTGGTGGGTTGCTAGTTCATATATGAAATAAATAATCAAATAACCGAAAAGGCTAGTAAAAAGTAAATAGAAAATCAAACAAAGAATAGAAAATGAGAGGGAAGTACAGTGTCAGTTTGAATTCTGGGTAGGATGAGCTAAGCAGTGTTGCCAACCCATATGCTCTTGGCATACAGTACATCTTCACCCATTATAGAGCCCACATACTACAAAAACTTCCTGACATGCATTTGTGTTATTTAGAGTATGATTTAAAAAATTAATATTTCTTTAATATTTAAAATTAAATGAAAAATAACTTTTACTAAGCATTTTTTTTTTTCAAATGCCCTTTCTATTGAATATATTTTATTACCTTTTGAGTTTTGGCATACACTTTCAATGAATATGCAAATAGCTTACTCTTATTACTACAAAAGTAGCTTTTCCCTCCCACATCTTTGTTGCTCATTTCCAGCATCGTAATAAAACTCGACCTTCTCAATATCTTGGTATTTATTAAATATTTATAACACAAAACAACCAAAAGGTTTTATTCAATATTTTACTTTAGTTTAAGGAAAAAAAACAACAATTAAGGACTAGGTTACAGTGTCAAAACACTACATATAAATACCCAAAAATACCTGGACATCCTTTTTTTTTTTGAAGGATCAATATGTTCCTGATTTCAATTTAAGGCATCAAATACCTGTGTTTCAGTCCTTGTTTGTCCAACACTTCACCAACACATCAAAAAGTGTTGTACAAAGCTCAAAAACTGAAAATACCCTCATTTTGGGTATTTAAAAGACCACTGGGTAAATACCCAATTTATATTTACCTTCCCACTGGGTATTTACCTGTCCCACATCACTAACACCACACTACTATTTTAATCGATTTAATTAATCGACTAAAGCACATTGATCAGATAAAATATTTTTAGATTAAATGGTTAATCGATCCGATTAATCAATTAAATCGACAGCTCTAGTTATTAGGCAACTTGCACAATCCATGGTCAATTATGATTAAATTTGGCACACTATGACATAAACTGGGCGCTGCGCAGTATCGAATGAACTGGGTGCTACTTTGTTTCACTGAGTAGTACCGTAAGTGCGTGGTTGGCCGTGCTGTCTTGACGATAATTCACGCACATAATGACGGACACGCTAGACTTTGACCTATATAATTCGTGATCTAAAAAGGGGACGGCGGGTCGGTTATGGTCAGTGGAGGAGTAAATATCTATTCCTACATTATTTCTCATCATTTGATATGGTATTTTGGCTAATTCATGTACAACGTTCAATATATAATGCAATACATTTTTTCTCTGCCAATTTCTGTTTTAAAAATTGAAATTTTGTTTGGGACATCTTTGAATATTCCTGCTTCATCTCGTAGAGTTTCATTACTTTCCGATAGGTGGCAGTACATAACTAGCCTTTGAAAATGGCATCAGTAACAGAGGTGCATACCAAATAGAGAGCAAACTCGATCAAAGCAGGCAGGCAAGCAGCAATGCTGGAAGGGATGCCTATCTTGTGGCCGAAAACCAGGGCATCTCAGATATTCATAGGTGCTTGCAGAATGTCTACGGAGACCAGTTGGAGTATTCCAAGCTTTGTTCCCGCTGGGTTCCTCGATACCTAACAGAAGACCACAAAGTCCAAAGAAGAAACATCTGTGCGGAATTGCTTGCTCGTTGTGGGGCTGAAGGTGACATATTCATGTCGAACATCGTCCAGGTGATGAAACATGGATTCATAATTTCAAACTGGAAACAAAACGGCAATCCATGGAGTGGCGCCACACCAACTCTCCCACAAAGAAAAAGTTCAAAACCGTACCCTCAGCTGGTAAAGTCATGGCTATGGCCTTAGCTTGCCACACTAAGGAATACACTTCAACATTTTCGTTCTAAATTCCCTTTTGTAAGTATTACCGCTCTCCATTTTGTGAGTGGTTTCAATCTGAGTTCCTTTTTGTAAGTACTTTCCTTCTCACTTAATTTTCGTTCTGGTTTCCACTTCATTGACATTTTCGCTACCACCCAGACCATTAGGGGCCGATAACCCCTTAAAACAACAATTATCATCTAAAGGGCGGCCATTTGTCGCTCACACAAGAGGATGAAGGTCTGATGGTAATGGTGATTCCAGTACATGGTAGCAGAAATCAAGGGATTTGACCTTGGCTGCTTGAAGGTGAACCTTTTGCATGGAGTCATAACTTCTATGTCAGAAGTCTCTAACTCGAAGTATGGATACTAGAATACTGCTGGTAGATTTTCTGTTATGTGTTTACTTCCATAAAATATCTACAGAATGGGTAGTGACAGATGCATACAGTTTGTTTTACTGAAGATTTGTAATCTCTATACCATTGCTAGAGCACTGGTTTAATTTGTTTTGTATGTTTTTGCTGATGTATTTTCTTTTGCTCAGCTATTTATTATTTATTAATAAGTGGAGAACTGTATTGTTTCTTTTATTGTTCAGGTTCTCTTAAAACATATGTAGGCTATATTTTCTCCTTAACTTGTGCTCAGATATCAAAAACAACTTGATAGCCATGGGATTTCCTGCAGAAAAGTTGGAGGGAGTTTACAGAAATCACATAGATGATGTTGTTAAGTTCCTGGAGTCCAAACATAAAGACCACTATAAAATATATAACTTGTAAGTAAAAGTAATGCCTGAGTGAAATAAAGTATGTGAATGAATGTGCATGTCTTTTTGACCTCCTGGGTTGCTTTACTAATCGTCAGCTGGAGAACTGGAGAAAACATCCCTCGAATACATGCAAGGCCGCCTTTTCCCTCCAACTGCTGTACCATCTCATGCATATAGGAAGTAATATGCCTTGGTGGGGGTAGAGGTTAAGTTCCAAATAAATATTTCATCCAAGACCTTTGATTCACTTTGATCTCATAAGTTATCGATATTCACTCAATCAACTAGATGTTCCCATTATAGCCGTTAACAATTTTCTCCTAGAGCTGAAAATTTGTACTAATGGTCGAAACACCATTATAAATGAAATGTGAAGTCCCCATCGGTCCGACGACGGCAAAGAAATTTATTCAAGGTCAAAGTTCGCAAATATGGGTTTTTAGTGTTTTTCAGCCAAACGGCAAGTTTTATCATAAAACTAGATCAGACTGAAATTGTATATCATGCAATTATCTGTAAAAATTGTCGCAACACTTCTCCTAAGAGTCACCGTTTGTGAGATATAACTATTCAAAAAGTAGAAAAAGTTGTATTCTTCATAATATGCACACGTTTCCACGCCACCTGTGAGGTAGTGTACTTGGCATATTTTTAGCCTACTTTTCACATTTTGCAAAAATGAGGAAAAAGTAGACTTATGAGATCGATCCGGGCAAATGTGTCTGTCTGCCTGTCTGTGTGTCCCCCCCCCCTCATCAACTCCTAAACAGCTGCAGCAATCGAATCCAAATTTAGTATGAGTAGAGATGTATACCTGAATCTCAAGCCCATATTTGAAAATGTCAGTGCTACCAACTGCTGAAAAATGCAATAGAAATTTGAGCTCCATGTTGGATATCTTGGAAGGTGTGCATGGGAGCTATTCCAAAATTGCCACACAAATAGGTAATAATATTTTGGTTTAATTTCCAGGAGGCCATACATGACAGTGTTGCCAAAATTATTTTAAGCCTGCTGATAGGTTCAATTTTTAATTGCATATAACTTCTACACTATCAATTGGATTTCAACCAAATTTTGTATGTAATATGTGTACATAAACAGTACTCTTAAGAGCCACCAAGGCTGCCAACTGTTAATAAATGCTCTCTCAATTTTTTAAAATCAAATACCAGTATATCAGTATGCAACCCGACAGCTTTAAACAATGCACACGTATAGTACCTGTCATTCTAGATTAATTTGGAGTAACTAATATACGTCAGTGCTACCAACATGTTTCTAAGCCTGCTGATAGGACCAATTTTTAAATACATGTAACCAGCGGTGGCTCGTGGGATGTAAGTTCGGTGCAGCCCGACACACGCTCGTGTGCAGTAAACGTATACATTTTGGATAGGTGTGTTGGGTCATCTAGCTAGGAGGAAATCTGGTATCGGGGTGATGCTTTGGGATGACAATGGCATACAAATCAACCGCTGTATTATTTTCATGCACTTACTTTAAATAGCACAACATAAGTATAAAATTAACTAAAAGAGCAAATATGACTCACATTCGGTCACGTCTATTGCTTGTATGTTAAATCTATTCTTCGGTCCTTTGAAGCAGTGAACTTGTCTATGATGTCATCGTAAAAGGGCATTGTATTCATCAAGTCGTTGAGTAGTGACTTCTCCAGGGATATGGTTGCCAGCGCAGTCAGCCTTTCCTGGGATGTTGAATTCCTTAAGTACCGGTATATTTTTATCCCCTTAAAGCACGAGAAGCTTATTTCTACTGAGGAACTGGTAGACGGTATAGTAAGTATTAAACAAAATAATTTATACGCTTCTTTGAACACGTCCTTAAGTTCATTCCTATTGAGCGACAAAATTATTTCCACCAAACTGGTATTTTTGTAGGTAGAATCAGAATAGATGTACTGAAGTTCGTTTTTTAACCTGTGTGTGTCAAATATTGTGGGATAAGAGATTTTTAAGTTCTCTAGAGCATGAAGAGGGATGATTTTAGAATATTCTTCAAACTTAGAGCTATCTCCTAAGCAAAGAAACTGGAGCTTCTGCATATCTTGAAATCTTGTATCAATTTCTAGGGAGACTAGATCCAATATCTCAAAATACAGCACTCGATACTTATGAAAAACCTCATTTTCTGTTTTTAAACCAGAATATCTTTTAAGTTCAATTTTAGTTTTCTTCTCAGCCATATGAAAATAGGTTTTAAACGTTTCTTCATTCATTTTACCTAGTATCAGTTGCCGCGTGGTGTTTATTTTTGAGAGGCAGAAGTAAATGTCCAGATACTTCTTTTGGAGCACGTTAAATAATATATTAGCAAGCTCAAAATGTCATTGAACACTATTGATAAAAATGTAAATTGGAAGTTATTGAAGTTATTAAACAACCCTTCTGATTGACGAATAGTTTTCTCGTCTGACTGAGGGTCGTGCATAAGTCTTTCAAAAATATCTTTCAATCCCTCCCACTCCTCGACAACTACAGTTAAAAGTTTTCCATGTGACGACCAACGTGTAAGGGGTAGGCTTTCTACTCAAATGTCAACCTCACCTGCACGTGGTGCACCCTGCTTTAGACTAACGAGGCTCTGACGACCGAGTGACTCCCGGGATAAGGAGTCCCCCACTACCATGCCACCGGCTCCCCAGGGAGGCGAATGAGCTGGTAGTGGTTAGGGCACTCTCTTGCCCTTGGGACAGGAAACTTTCCCTAAAGACGGATGAACCACCTGTGGTCAACGGCATAGAAAGTCCTCAACGGCGGACCAGGCATAAGGGCAATGAGTCCCTCCTTGGCTGGAATGGCGGATGAAGGCTGCAGTGACTAGGATTTATTCAATCGTCTTGCATTTGCTTGCCATTGAACATCTTTCCTAAGTCATCAAGTAATGTGCGTTTGTTGATGTGCAGCAACATTCTCACGTAAAAAGATTTCACGCACAGCAGTCTTCCAACAACATTGACTTTCTTCAAAGTCCTGCGGCGATCAAGAAGTTGCGACGGGGGCAGGATTGTGATGTCTGGGAGCCTCTAGTGATAACTTGGCACGTAGGCGGTAGATGTGTGATCGGTCGTCTTGCTTAGGGTTGTGGCTGTAGAGCAATTCGGCCGCTGCAACTACGACTGAGCAGTCCTATTTAGGGTCCACTCTGCTCACCCCACATGGGGAAGGGGCTAGAAAAGGTGCCCTAAACATAGTCAGCCACTTATACTACCGATTGGATAGCCGCGTCCAAAGGTGTCACCTCCATGCGGTCGAAAATGTATAAGTAACAAATTTTATTTTGCAACCTGGAATGTAAGAACACTCACTGATGACCCCGCAAATGAGAGACCTGAAAGGAGAACAGCTATTGTGGGTAGAGAGCTACGGAGATATGACATTGACATAGCAGCACTTCAGGAGACCCGTCTTGCTGAGGAAGGTCAGTTGAATGAGCAAGGTGCAGGGTACAGCTTCTTTTGGAAGGGTAAACGTGAGGACGAACACAGAATACATGGAGTTGGCTTTGCCATTAAGAGCAAGCTTCTCAAGGATCTGTCAGAGCTTCCAACTGGGTATAATGAACGCCTCATGACACTAAGACTTCGGTTATATAACAACCAGCATGCCACGGTGATCAGCGCATACGCCCCCACACTAGATGCTGATGATGACATTAAGGAAAGGTTCTATTCAGATCTGGATACCGTCCTATCAAACATCAACCGTGAAGATAGGATCATCTTACTCGGAGATTTTAACGCTAGAGTGGGCAGGGACTACAATGTTTGGAATGGTGTCATTGGTAAGGAGGGAGTTGGTAGCGAAAACTCCAATGGTGTCAGACTGCTCTCCAAATGCACTGAACATGAATTGGTAATCACCAATACTATCTTTCGCCAAAAGAATCGCTTTAAAACATCATGGCAGCACCCTAGATCGAAGCACTGGCATCTTATTGACTATGTGATTGTACGCAAGAAAGATTTACGAGATGTTCTTATCACCAAAGCAATGACAGGAGCCGATGACTGTTGGACAGATCACCGGCTTATCAGATCAGTTATGCGTATACCATTGTCCACACAGAGGAGGAAGCAACAGAAGAGCTGTAGGCATGTTTTTGATACCGAGAAGTTTGGTAAGTCAGAGCATATCTCCCAATATAAAGAGTTGCTTAGCCAGACACTGCCACAGGAATACCATCCAGATGTAACACTGCACTGGGAGAGTCTGAAGACCGCTATTCAGAATGCTTGCAAGGAAACGCTGGGATATAAGACCAGGAAACATCAAGACTGGTTTGATGAAAATGATGAAGAAATAGAAGCATTAATCTCAGAAAAGAGAAAAGCCTTGCAAACTTGGAGAAAAGATATGAACTCCCGTACTAAGAAAGAAGCATTTTGTCTTGCGAAGGCAAATGTCCAAAGAGGAACTCGTGCTCTCAAAAATGCATGGTGGACATCCAAAGCTAAAGAGCTGCAATATCTAGCAGACAAAGATTCGCGACAGTTCTTCCAAGCCACAAAAGCGATTTATGGCCCCTCCACGTTTGGTAGAAATCCACTTTGGTCCAGTGACAAAAGTACACTTCTAAAAGATCAATACTCCATCATGAATAGGTGGAAGGAGCATTTTGAAGACCTCTTGAACCAGGACTCAGTTATTGATGAGCAGGTGTATGATATATTAGAACAAGCACCCATCAAAGAAGAACTCGGTACCCTGCCAACACTAGATGAGGTTCAGTGTGCTATTAATCAAGCAAAGCGACACAAAGCTACTGGATGTGATGGAATACCAGCGGAAGCTCTCAAAGAAGGAGGTGAGGAACTCATAAGCCACATACATGATCTTATCATTAAAATTTGGAGAACTGAAAAAATGCCTGCTGATTTCAGAGATAGTCTGATAGTTCCCATATTTAAGAAAGGTGATCGTGCAGACTGCAACAACTATCGTGGTATATCTTTGTTATCATGCCTTGGAAAGCTTATTGCTCGTATTTTGGCGAATCGTATTCTATCCCTGGTGGAGAAAATACTCCCAGAGAGCCAATGTGGTTTCAGGCCTTCTAGAGGAACTGCAGATATGATATTCACTGTTCGTCAGCTTCAGGAGAAATGTAGAGAGCAAAATAGACCTCTTTATATTGCCTTTATAGACCTCAGTAAGGCATTTGACTCGGTAAACCGTGAAGCCTTGTGGAAGATTTTATCATTGTATGGTTTTCCACTGAAATTTATTACCATCTTAAGACTACTCCACAATGATATGAAGGCAAATGTCATTGGTAACGACTCGATTGGAGAACCATTTCATATTAATACCGGCGTTAAACAAGGCTGTGTGATTGCCCCTACATTGTTTTCTCTGTACGTTGCCACTGTCATGCAGTTAGTCAAAGATGATCTTCCTACAGGCATACAGATAACTTACAGGATGGATGGGAAGATCTTTAATTTGAGCCGTCTAAAGGCAAGGACTCGAACATCTCCTGCTGCATTGGTTGAGTTACAGTACGCTGATGATAATGCAGTAGTAGCTCAATCAGAGGACGAACTTAGGAAAATCCTGAATGCTTTTTCTTCAGCCTACAAAAAGATTGGGCTGAAACTTAACACCAGTAAAACCCAAGTCCTCTACCAACCAGCCCCTGGACAAGGACAAAGAAACATCAATGTCACCATCGACGGAGCGAAGCTTCAAGAAGTTAACGCCTTTTCTTATCTTGGCAGCACCCTGTCATCAAGTGCAAATATAGATTCCGAAATCCAACACAGGATTAACCGTGCTGGGGCATCCTTTGCAAGATTGAGGTCTAGAGTTTTTGACAACCATGATATCAATGCTGCAACGAAGATCCTTGTGTACAACTCGGTTGTAGTTCCCACCTTACTTTACGGATCTGAATCCTGGACATGCTACAGACGTCATTTTAAAAAGCTGGAGCAATATCACCAGCGTTGTTTGAGGAGAATTCTTCGTGTCACATGGCAAGACAAACGCACAAACACCAGCATTCTCGAAGAAGCACAGACTACCAGTGTTGAAGCCATGCTTTTAAAACGTCAGCTGCGATGGACAGGACACGTAATCCGCATGCCCAATAATCGCATTCCCAAGCAAGTGTTTTGCTCTGAACTAATTGAGGGCAAGCGCTGTGTGGGAGGTCCGAGGAAGCGATTCAAAGACGTACTAAAGGCTAATATGCAAATGTGCCATATTAATATCAACAACTGGGAGACCTTAGCTCTTGATCGCTCATCCTGGAGATCAATTGTTCATCGTGGTGCGATACTTTTTGAAGAAAACCGCCGACGTATGATAGAAGATCGGAGGCAACGCAGAAAGAACAGAGTGTTCATTAGAAGACAGGGAATGAATGCGGATGTCTCACCTGACCCTGATACTACCTGTCATCACTGCGGGAAACTGTGTCTCTCCCGCATTGGGCTTTTTAGTCACCTCCGGACTCATCGATGAAGAGTCATTCAGTATTGGAAGGCCAACCTACTCGAGACGAGTGTTTGCTATCATCATCCACACCAGATGGTATTCGTTTCGCAATTACTGAATCCGCGATGAAAGTTCTTTTGGCTGATGAATGAAAAAATTAGGGAATACCACCCAGACTCGCAAAAAAAATACGGCACTCTCATATGTTGCTAATACTTAGTTTTACCACTAGATTTAATCGGTGTGCCAAACAATGTACAAATAATGCTTGAGGGGCATCTTCCTTGACCTTAGTTTGAAGACCGTTTAGATGACCTGCCATGACACTAGCTCCGTCATAACACTGGACAATCAATTTAGTTTTGTAAGAAAATTCACTCAAAACAGTCTGAAGCAAGTGGAACGAAGTAATCGCCGTACGGTCCGAACTAACATCATAAAAGCCAAGAAAGCGTTCAACTAGCGCACCTTTATAGGTATTATACCGAAGTATCACCGAATACTGCGATTTATTTGATGTCAGTTGTATCGTCGACCTGAACTGAAAAGAAAGAGGTTTCTAAAATTTCTTCTCTCACAGCATCCCTAATGAAGGTATAGATACAGTCCATCAGCTCACACTGTATAGTTTTCGATTCTCCGCTAAAAACTTCATTTATGAAGCATAATGCTGTTGCATTTCTAATGAGCTGCTGCAGACTAGTTTCAACAGTTCTTTGAAATTTCCCCTATTTAAGGAGGAGTCGCTCTCATCATCATCATCATCATCATCATCTTGTACAGTTTCCAGCCCCAGGCTGGGTCTGTTTGGAACATAAGCCTCGCCACTTAGTCCTTTCTTCCCACCACCTCTCCGCTGTCACTCTGGTCCAGTCCTCGCCTCTCTTCTTGACACATTCCTCCACTCCTTTCAGCCATCTATCTCTTGGTCTTCCCCTTGGTCGTTTCTTCTGCATCTGCATCTCATGTATCCTCTTGGGAATCTTCTTCTCATCCATTCTCTTTAAGTGTCCATACCACCTCAGTCTTGATGTCTCAATCCTACCTTGCAAGGGCTCCTCTTTCACTATTTCCCTGACCTTTTCATTCCTCACCCTGTCTCTTCTTGTTACTCCGATCCTACTTCGCAGGAACTTAATTTCACCTGCCTGTATTCTGCTTATGTCTCTTTTCTTCATTGTCCACGTTTCTGAAGCATAGGTCAGTATCGGGATATAGTAGCTTATGTATAACACTTCCTTGCTTTTTTGTGGGACATCTTTATTCCACACTAAGCTCCTAATGCTTCTCAGAAATGCTTCTGCCTGTCTGCCACGTTCCGTAATCTCTTTGTCATTTCTCCCATTTTCCTCCACTATACTTCCCAAGTACTTGAGACTTTCCACCTTCTTCAGCTGTCCACCTCCAAGTGTTATCCCACTCATTGGTCTGTCCTTTTTCCTGGTCGTTAACAGGATCTCACATTTACTGATGTTGAACTTCCATCCGTACTCTCCCACTGTTTCTTCCCAAGCCTTCAGTTGCTCCTGAATTTCCTCCTCCTTGTTTCCCCAGACCATGAGATCATCTGCAAACACCATTGCTTTCATCTTATCTTCTCCTATCTTTCCTGCTATCCGTGTCATTACCTCGTCCATAACCACAATAAAGAGAAGGGGTGACAGCGCACTACCCTGTTTCAGTCCACTCATTTGTCTGAACCAGTCTGTTCTTTCCCCTCCAACTTTCACACAACTCACACTTCCACAATACATCTCCTTCACTCTGCCTACAGTCCCTTTTTCCACTCCCATGTTTTCCATTGCTTTCCAAACCTTCTCCCTACACACACTATCATAGGCCTTTTCGATGTCCAGGAAGGCCATCAACAAATCCTCTCCAAATTCGTAGTGGTGTTCCTGGTGCTGTCTCACTGAAAATATGAGATCAACTGTTGATCTCCCAGGTCTGAATCCATACTGCTCCTCTCTCAATTTTCTCTCCACTTTGGCTCGTATTCTACTTTCTGATATCTTTTCATATATCTTGGCACAGTGAGGTATGAGTGTGACTCCCCTGTAATTTCTACACTCCTTTCTGCTTCCTTTCTTAAATATTGGTACAATTAATCCTTTCTTCCAATCTTCTGGGGTCTTTTTCTCCTTCCATATCACCCTCATCACACGGTACAGCCACCGTTTCCCAACCTCCCCTGCTGCCTTCACCATTTCAACACTCACTTCATCCACACCCGGTGGCCTTCCTCCTTTCATCTTGTCTATAGCCATCTCCAGTTCTCTCCAAGTCAGGTCCTTTTCCAATCCTGTGTTGTCTTCTCCATCTTCCAATACATTGTCTTCCTCCCTATGACCATTTGGATTCAGCAAATCCTCAAAGTACTCTTTCCACACTGTCTTGAGTGTTTCTTTGTTGTGTACCTCATTTCCGTTTTTGTCCATCATTACCACATCCTCTCGCAGACCTCTTCTCTTACTTTTGACCATCCCATAAAGTACTTTCTTATTTCCTCTGCTGTCTTCCTCCATCATCTCTGTCCACTTTACCATCCACTTCTTCCTCTCCTCTGCGACAATCTTGTTTGCTTCTTTCTTCTTTATCTTATAATCTTCCCTTGCCAGATCAGTTCTTTCCTGGAACCACACTCTGAAAGCCTTGTTCTTCCTTCCCACAGCTTCTTTTACTCTCTCATTCCACCATGGTGTCTCTTTACACCACTTTCTGTTGCTTGTTCTTCCACATACTGCCACTGCAGCTTCCACCATTGTGTTCTTGAATTGCTTCCATTCCTCTTCCCCTGTTTTAGGATTGTCTGTTGGCATCCTTTCCCTTATTATCTTCTGGAATTCTTCCTTGACTTCCTTTTCCTTGAGTTTCCATACTTTGATTCTCCTTTCCTGGTACTCTGTCCTCTTGCTATCCTTAACAACTCCCAGGTTCATTACATGTATTCTGTGGTCGCTATCTAAGGCCTCTGATGGTATTACCTTTATATCTCTGACACTTCTCATCATTTCCCAGTCGTACAGCATGTAATCTACCAAAGATTTCTTTGTTAAATCACTGCTGTACCACGTTACCTTGTGGGTTTCTTTCTTCCGGAACCAGGAGTTGCCTACCACTAAACCGTTTCTCTTGCAAAAATCCAGCAACTTTCTCCCTTCTTCATTCCTGCTACCCCATCCTTCTGCTCCCAATACATTTTCATATCCTTGCCTTTCACTTCCTACATGTGCATTCAAATCTCCCATGACAATGATGCTCTGACCATTCAACTGCTGTTGTAGCTCCTCCTCAAAGTCTTCCTTCTCTTGATCTGTACATCCAACTTGAGGGGCATATACCTGGGCTATCTCCAGGCTTCTTCCCTTTACAGTTACTCTGATCTTCATGATCCTGTCACTTATTCCGTTTACCTCTTCCTTCATTCCATCTCTCACAACTACTCCTACTCCGCTGCTCCTTCCTTCACTGTTCCCACTCCAGTACAACCGGTACCCATTCCTCAGTTCTCTGCGACCTTCTCCTTTCCATCTTGTTTCTGCCAAGCCCAGTACATCCAGTTTTCTTCTCTCCATCACATCTACAATCTCCTCCACCTTTCCTGTCAGTGTCTGTATGTTTAGTGTCCCAACTCGTAGTCCATTAGCATATCCGGGTCGTCGTCGTTTGCATCCGTCCTTTCCGAAGCCTGTTCCTGTTTTGAAAGCAAATATGATATCCACTACTGGCTTGCTAGGCCTATCGTAGCTTCACCAGAGCCCCGTCAGCCGCACTTTTCAGGGTTCCCATAGAGCCTTCACAGCTACCGCAGCGATCCCGGGGCACACAAAGTCCCCACTGTACTTCACCCCTACAGGCAATCCCCTACTTCATGCCGTTGCCCGTCTCCCACCACGTGGAGGAGGTTTTGGACTTGTGGGAGACAGTCGCTCTCATCATGGCCTCTAAATGCCATTTCCTGTTTAGACAGAAATAAAACTGCATCGATTGGTAATCACATGAAAAGTCTGTTAAGCCTCATATTCTCATTAAACTTTGTGATGTAAAGACGAACATTTTCTCTTAAAGCGTCAGCAATTTGACTCTGATTCTTTTTAAGTTCTTTAAATCACACAGCACTTCTTATTTGCTCCGAGGAACCTTCGTGCTTTTGGAAAGACCTAGTGTGACTCATTACTAGCCCTTCTTGGGCGACTGATTTAAAACTTCCCAAAATCACCCTCCTATTGTTGATCGGAAGCACTTCATCATATACCACACAATTGAAATGGCAGGGTCGTGGAGTGTTGGACACACATTTGGTCAACCTAACTGGTATCATTTGGGCGTTCAACTATTAGGTGTAATTCCCTATAAAGAAAACTAATGATAACCTTCAAAATATATGTATTAAAATCAACTTTAAACATATGGCGGGGACTCTCTTCGAACAGACTATGGTTTCCTATCTTCAATTCTCCTCGGCAATGACGAAAACATGTGACCCAAAATGAATGTTGGAATATAAAGATGTTTGTTACTCACTCACCGACGATCTTGCAGATAATCTACGAGACATGCTCGATAGATCAGTTCTCCCCAGCTTTCCAAGATTTTCCACACGTGGTTTGAGGTTAGAGATGTTTACTGGTGTACATAGCCACATCTCTGCGAGAGAAATGAATGTGCTTCCGTACCCAACTTGAATTGTGCTAACAGAGATAACATCCTTGTGATTTGTAGCCGTTTCGAGTACTTTCGAAAGCCATGCTTTCAACAAAACTGTTTCTCTAAATAGTCTGTTAGGTAGTCAGCCCGAAGGCTGGTTGGATCCTCAAAAAGCACCGCCGTTACGTTATGTGAGTAGATACCCACAAAAACCCAAGGCAGAGCTATATTGAGGAATTCTAGGCAAGAAGAGGAGTGAGGTAGTTTGCCATTGCTTTCCTCACTCTCTAAATAGGCCTACGCCAAATTACGAGAACGCGACCTTTCCAACCAGACGCTAGAATAGAAGTGAAGCCTCGCTCCACACGAAAAACCCACCTCTCATCTTGTAAACACATATTTTCATCTTTCTCCGCCAGGGTCATGATACCCTCCAACCCATACAAAATACACCAATAATCTCGAACCCATGTATATTTCTTACAACTCATGGCGCGAAACTCTTCTCTGACGTCAGAATCTTACACAATTTATACCAAGCTTTCTTCTAGACAAGGGAAGTTATACTCAGCCCAAACTAAATTTGGCCTGGAGTTTCCTGCTATTGCAACATCTTGTAGCTTGCCTAACACAATCCGCTGTCTTGTATGCTGACATCTCACATACAAATTAAATGAAATATTCCTGACTGAGTCCCCGAGATACACAAGATATATACACTAAATAAAATGAAATCCTATAACCTAAATGATGATGATGAGCAAGAAAAGGAATGATATGAACAAATTACCCTAACCTGACTTCTCTTGCAGTCAACCAAATAAGGGTTTGGGAACATTGTGACCGGAACAGTCACACTAGTAACACAGGACATATTTTCAAATCCTGTGCGATTCCAGACTCCCTGTTTTACTCCATCAATAAGACAAGGCCAACAAAAGAGTTTCTGCAAATACTGACTTACGGATAACTACTATACCAAGATACCTGGAAATTTCGCGTGTGCACCTTTCCGGAGGCAGAACCAGTCTTTTTCTGGTAAGTCAAAAGTGGTTGGGGTTGATGGCTTGATAAAATTTCTTTTTTATCCTCCTCCTTCCATTTAGAAAACGGAGTTTCTCTTAAAATACAAACTAAATCTATGGACGGTTCCATGTTAAAGCATGCCTTGGAGGGAACACTATTATCTCACACTATAAGAAAAGATTTAAATACTATATACCTAAAGAACGACCTCTCACTCTACATACTCGTACTTATATTTATAACGTAACTGAATTTCAAACGCACTTCCTCTCCAAACATACACCTATAATTATGTTACGCTTAACACAGTAACTATAAAAATGCCAAGAGCTCACTCTTATAGCTGTGGTACTGTATGCTCTTCAAAAGCGCTTATTCTGTTTACACTTCACTCACAATTAATGTGCCACTCGGCCATGAATCACAATTTAATAGCACAATTTGTGCTATAATAGAATACTTCGTACACCACATGTTCAAATTTATAACAAGCTTCTTGTTCCAGCTGTTGGAACATTAGCCACAACTCTCGGGACAAAATATACTAGTAAATATGTCTTTGCGTGATTGTGTTTTAGCGTGATTGAGATACTAACATTGGCAGCAATGGTCTAGGCGCGAAGAGCCCGGATTATACTCGGGTGCGTTCGGATAATATCGTCACTGCTCGTGCGAAGCAGCCAAATATTCCAGTTGCACGCTGGGCTGCACCAAGCGGAATACATCTGTATACAACTGCAGGCGGGGGTGGCGCGTTGTCATGGCAACCGTTGAGTTACACGTCACAAGTCAGCCCGTACTGCTGTGAGCATTGGCAGGGCTGCACTCAGAACTCAAGGCGCAATCATGAAGGGAACGGACTGCGGTGCTTGCTTAATTAGAATTACTAATAAGTATGAGCGCTACGCTGGTTGAGTAATCACAACATATAAAGCGCACTCTTCGTTTCTTTTAAAGAACAGATTTAATCGAGAAAATGTAGGGATTTGTTTATTCAAATTAGCAGGTTCCGCCTATCAATACCTTAATGCATTTACTTAAACCTAGTTGCAGTACATGTTTCGGGCCATTATCGGTCCTTCATCAGCTGACTTAATGTCTTGTCACAGCAAAATACATAAAAAACATTGAGCATTGTCTCAAAGATATGCAAATCCTTTTAAAGCTTGAATATTTTTAATGAATTTTAAAGAATGATTGTAATATTTTAACGTGTATGCATATCTTTGAGACAATGCTCAATGTTTTTTATGTATTTTGCTGTGACAAGACATTAAGTCAGCTGATGAAGGACCGATAATGGTCCGAAACATGTACTGCAACTAGGTTTAAGTAAATGCATTAAGGTATTGATAGGCGGAACCTGCTAATTTGAATAAACAAATTACAATTGTCAATACAGACCAAAAAATGGAAAATTTTCCCAAAAACGTAGGGATGCAGAAAATGATACACAATTGTTTTGAGATGTACCTGATGCACCCGAAAAGCCGCTACTGCATGTAACTTATATACTTACAGTTGGATTTCAACGAAATTTCGTATGTGCAATGTGTAACATAACAGATATGACTATAAGTATTCTTAAACCAGGGCTGCCAACTCTTAATAAATGCTGTCTACATTTTTTAACCCTGATATCAATGTATCGGAAAGTATGCAAGCCAACAGCCTATGTTTTGCACACATATAGTACCTGACATTCTAGATTAATTTGGAGTAACTAATATGTCACTGCTCCCAACATGATTCTATGCCTGCTGATAAGTTTAACTTAAAATACATGTAACTTCTATACTAACAAATAAATTTCATCCAAAATTGGCACAACAAGATATCATAATATTTCAGATAATTTCTGACCAGCACATGCATGACTTTGTTGCCAACATGATTTTACACGCGCTGATAGATCCAATGTCTAACTGCATGTAATGTCCATGTTATCTATTGGAATTCAACCAAATTTTGTATTCTGTTTCTTAAGATATGGAACTAAGAATATATTCAGTCACCAGGGCTGCCAACTGTAGTGCTCTATTAGGCTACATTATACCAGGTACAGTATATTTCGAACTAATTAGAAATTTCGATATTACCAACTTAATTTCGTCATTATTCTAGATATGTCCAAATACTGTAGATTAATCATTGGCATGAAATGTACAAGTCGGACGTTTGTTTTAGACGATTGCCCTTGACATTGAAGCTTGCGGGTGAGCCTGTACACAGTATCTCTCCCGCTCTCTTGCCTCATAGTTGTCACCACCGGTCTGATGTAATGGAATTCCAGACTTGAGCATGTGACGACACCATCGTTCAGACCAGTACAGTCGACGTCGAAGTATTGTGTGACGCGGAAGTACACATTACATAGTTACGAACAGAACGCCATTATATTTGCCAATGACTGTACTTCAGCAGAAGCGTGAGATAGATATGTCAATCATCTGACCGCATGGGATAGGTGACAACAACACAGGTACTGGAGTAACTCGCCTCCAGGCTTCCATTATAATATTTCACTCGTCTAAAACAAACGTCCGGCCTGTAGGCTCTTTAGTTCGTCACGGAACTTCTTGTTTTTAACGTGGTTTCCCCGGTAGGCCTATTCCACTATCTATTGTGATCATGTTTAATTCAATAATTTTTAGTAATAAAAAATGGTACTATTGGAAATGATGAAAGCGGTGTGAATTTTAAGAAATTGGGGGAAATTATTCGGAATCATCTAATATTTTTGCTTCCTTCCTTGTTCTTTTTCTTCTTGTTCCTCTTCTTGCTCTTCTTCTTCTTGTTCCTCCTCTTCTTGCTCTTCTTCTCCTTCCTGCTGGCTGCAGGTAAATTGTTCTAACAGCGATGAATCAGATGTCCCCTCGCTGATATCGTATGAACACTCTTCTGATGGCAAATCAACATTGGAGCATGACTGGCCTTGACAACTGGTACATGCTAATGAACAAAATAATCCAACTTTTTTACAGCCACATTTATCATTACATCCCTTTTTGCAATTGCAAAAACTTTAAGGAGTTTTTCCGGTGCAACTGGGAGTAAAGTCTGGATTGGTTCCAATGTATTGTCGATTAACTTCCAACCCCACTCTTCTGGGTCTAGCTGATTACCAAGCCACACTTGAACTTGATAATATACCCGAAATAGATGTTGATGAGCAGACGCAGAGGTTGGAGGAAGACAAGCTAATTGCACTTGTTTTTTGCTCCGACTGATGTTGAACTTTCCCAGGTTTTAAAAAATAAATAATTTCTTCGGTAAGTAATATCAGTAAGTCACCGTCTTAACGTTTTCACCAACAACAATAGTTGTCAAGTTGAACGGTCTCATTCAAATATCAGGACATCAGCAATTGTAAAAAGGGATGTATTGCTAAATGCGGCTGCAAAAAAGGTGGATTATTTTGTTCATTAGCATGTACCAGTTGTCAAGGCCATTCATGCTCCAATGTTGATTTGCTATCAGAAGACTGTTCGTTAGTCTTGTGTAGTTCGCGAACGAACTAGTTCGGAAGAGCGGGTCCCACAGACGAACTACCGAACTAGTTCCCAGATCCCTCGCTTGTTAGTTCGTTCGCTCTTTTTCCGCTGACCGACTTGAAACAGGGCGAGAGCGCGGGTCTGCCGTAGATCGCCAGCTCGTCACGTCAACACTCATTGCACAATCACACGCGCTTTTATTTTCTTTCAGTCAGTTCAGTTGATTGAGTGTATCTATTGATTGTCAAGTTTTGGCGCGGCGAATGTTCAATGTTGGTTTATAATAATAACAGTATAACACACTACTAGTGCTAACACGCTAATAATAGGTTATAACTACCTTATATTTGTAATGTAATACAGTGGCGGTTCATAAATTGAAGTTACTGATAGTTAACTTATTTAGATGTGGAGATAATTCCACGGTTGTATTTAACTTAGTCATTTTGGATTATTTGAAAATATGTCCAATTTAGAAAATCGGCGAACTGGATTAACATTACCATTTTAATGAGCTGGTTGATATTTATTTTTGTCGATACGTGGTGATATAACTATTTTTACCTGTTTTTAAGAAATGAACATTATGATGATGATTCACAAAGAAAAGCGAACTTCTATGGACAAAAACTCTGAACTAAAAAAACCTATTCCTCCCATTTATGCCAAAAAGATAATGTACCAAACGGTTTCAGAGCAGCCAAATAATGAATATCACGAAGCAAGTAATAAATGAAACGATAATTGTGGGAGGGGGGGTACGTCTTATCATCACCTAGTGACAAGTAGAAAATGGAATCGGATGGTGACGCGCCGATATACGCGAAAAATGATTATATTAATTGTTGTTTTAAGGGGCCTAACATCTAGGTTATCGGCCCCACGCGAGAAAAAATGAAGAGAATAATAAGTGTAGGCCTATGCTTCTACGAACACATCGTCCATACGGTTTTTCTTTTAGGTACGGTACCGGTATTTCACTAATGATAAACAAATTACGATTTTTGGCTTTATAAACAATAGAAAGAGAAGTTTTCTCAGAAGGAAAGACATGGACCCTAATTAAAAGGATGACCAATAATAGAGTGAGATGGAAATGTTTGTAGCTACCCTATGTTCCTACAAGGAATAAAAGGAAATAAGGAAGGAATAAGCAATTTCACTAATGTTTCAATACTCATATTTTTGTATTTCTTAAATCTTCAAATATCAAAATGTAAAACACATTATTACACACGCAACATGCCAATATCTAATACACGAACTGCACGTGCAGCGAGCATAGTATTAATAACTGTTACAGTAGTCTACAAGATTGCTTGAAACGAGAGCAATGTGAATGAGCAATCACTGGTGACGAGTAATCACTGGAGACAGACTGCTATAACAAGCAAAGAGCGCGTGCAGTGGCAGTAGCAAAGCGAGCGAGCGAACGATCTGTCTTACAGGGAATTCGAGATGGGAACTAACGGACTAAAAGAGGGAACTAGTTCGCTAAGGAGCTGCGAACTAAACTGATCGCTCCCAGCCGCGAACTATTATGCGCAAGACTACTGTTCATACGATATCAGCGAGGGTACATCTGATTCATCGCTGTTAGGACAATTTCTATGCACCCAGCAGGAAGAAGAGGAGAAAGAAGAAGAAGAGCAAGAAGAGAAACAAGAAGAAAAAGAACAAGAACATGAGGAAGCAGAAATATTAGATGATTCCAAATAATTTCCCCCAATTTTTTAAAATTCACACCGCTTTCATCATTTCCAATAGTACCATTTTATATTATTGAATTAAACAGGATCACAATAGATAGTGGAATAGACCTGCCGGGGAAACCACGTTAATAAAATACGGGCCAAGTACACTACCCCACAGGTGGCGTGGAAACGTGTGCGTATTATGAAGAATACAACCTTTTCAACTTTTGAATCGTTATATCTCAAACAAGGTGACTCTTAGGAGAAAAAGTGTTGAGACAATTTTTATAGATAATTGCATGATATACAATTTCAGTCTGATCTATTTTTATGATAAAACTTACTGTTTGGCTGAAAAACGCAAAAAAAAAAGCGAACTTTGACCTTGAATATTTTTTTTGCCATTGTCGGACCAATGGGGACTTTTCACATTTCATTTATAATGTTGTTTTGACCATAGTACAAATTTTAAGCTCTATGCGAATTTTGGTAACCTTACCCCTATTTTTTGGGCTAATTTGACCGGGCTATTATTTACAGATCACACATTGTTAAATTACAGTCACCATTATGAACATTTAACCATCATAACAGGGTTGACAACTTGTTGGTTTAGATAGTTTTGAAGTAATTTTTCAGTGTTGTAATAGTTGAATGAGCACAAATATATGCCCAATTAAATTGGGTGGTAAATATATGATTCCACCTGAAAAAATTCTACATGTGATAAGTTGCACCGATTACAAGTAATTAATCCTATGTAGGATTTGTTCAGGTTGTTGTTTCATTGGAGGAGCTTGGACATCGTGGTCATTTATCCCTCTGTACTGGGACGAGTGTAGAATTTTGTCTGATAACCTGTGTTATTGTGGTGTCTGTAATAGTGTATGTATTTGTATTTCAGGTGAGGATTGAGGAGGAGGCAGCCATGGCCTTAAGTTTGGAATCATCCTGGCATTTGCCTGGGGTAGAAGTGGAATAGCATGGAAAACCACTTCCAGGATAGCTGAGGTGGAAATCAAACCCATCTCTTCTCAATTTTGCTTCACGAGGCTGAGGCTCAGTTCCAGCCCTCAAACCAGAATTAAATTTCTTGGCAGTGCTGGGAATCGAACCCAGACCTCCGGGGTTACAGCCAAGAATGCTAGCCGCCACACCACGACGTGGTCTTTTTCAGATGGAATCACATAATTGCAGGGTGTCGAGCGATACGGAAAATACGGGAATTTTAGTGACTCGGGAAAAATACGGGAATTATACGGGAAATTCGCACTTGATACGGGAAATCTTAAAAAGTCTCATAATACCTGACTTCTTAGCCCCCGAACGCTCGGTAGAGTCCTCCCGCTCAGTCTTCTATTTGGCCTTCAGACAGCGGTGCCACCTGCAATTTGCGCCACCGATAGAGCGCTAAGCGGGTTGAGAACCCAGCCAACGTCGAATGCATGCTTTGCCTGGCCTACCGCCGGCCGTACCCTCTCCGCGCGGGGATACGCGCGCCGCGCTCTTTGCTGACAATGACATACCGGAATCGGTCCGCATTGTGATTCACAGAGGAGACCTGGGTTTCTCGACAAGAGCAGCCCTTAAAGAATCTAACAGCTCAAGATCTCAGAAAATTCCAGACGCGAATGTGCTGCAATTTCGCACCAACAGGCGAAAATTGTACATTTGTATCCTATGGCTGGAAAAATCAAAGAGAGGCCAACTCTTGCTTACAAGAGACACGTGCTATTTCCTGCCTAGACCCTATAGGAGTCGCTGAGACTCCTAAGTTGGAAGAAGTTAGGATCGTCATTGCCCTGAAAATGCTTTGTGATCAGAAGAATTTGCTTTCTGGCGCAATGGCTGACGGCATCAAGAGCAGCTACTCCGCACTTCTGAGACTGCCCTCCGTCACTGCACGTTTGAAGCAGTTCGACGGAAAAGAGCCACAGATCGACGTGTTGTGGTCTGAATTAGTGGCTTCAGCACCTTCCTCAGTTCCTGCCAAAAACTATCTCACAAGCTTCGTTAAAATGATACTGACTTTGTATCACAGCAATGCAGCTCTAGACAGAGGTTTCTCCCTGAACAAGGAGTGCATGATCGTCAATCACAAAGAAGCAAGTCTGATTGGCATGCATACTGTTCAGGACGCTGTGATGGCAGCTGGTGGAGTAGAAAAGATAACCGTGAGCAAGAGTCCATACTGCATGAAACTCTTATGCCGTGTTCAAGGAAGCAAAACAGGTGCAAAGCGACGGTTAAGGTGGCAGTCAAAAGAAAAGCCACAAAAGATCTCCAGGAATTGGAAAAAAAAGTACTGTCAAAACAACTTAATTTTATAACTGAAGTTCCTAGTAACAATCTTGTTTTTGTCAAAGTGACTTATTTAATTTCGTTTTGCATTATTTTATTTTCTATTATCTACTTTGATAAAATAAATGTAAACTAAAAAGTATTTGTGGCGTGTCGCGTGTGGAATTTTACTGTTTTTTGCCTTTCCATGGTCTTCTTTCGCAGGGGAGATGCACGTACCAAATTGTTTTAAAGTCCGTTCAAACACTCAATGCAAATGCGTCACACATGCACATATTTCAAAAACTACAAACAATATCTCACACCTCCGACATTTTACTATCGAACACCCGTCACCAACATGTGGCTACAAACTACGCCACATGTCACTAGCCACATGTCACTGGTGCAGTGACAGAATTCTTCTCGTATGGGCAGGCATAGTTTCAGTCGCTTGTTAACCACTGTCTGTGTCGGATTTCCTTTCATTGTCATTGTTTCGTTACTTTTACTTCGCCGATGTTCGACCCGAGGACTGGACTGGACACATCCCGTACAGCTTGTACAGAAAGAAATACTGAAGGCGGTCTGGATATCGTGGTGGATGAAATGATTATTAACCTTGGCAATTCATCAAGCTCTGACGAAGACAATGATGATGGTGATGGTGATGATGATAGGGACAGTGAAGGGATGGAGGGTGTCAAAGAAACCCTTGCCAAGTGACTGAGGATAATTTATTTCTTGGTGTCAGTTCGCTTGCGTCAATCGATAATAGCGCATAGGCTATTGTTTCCCGTTATAGTGTTCAAAATACCGCCCGTCATTCAATAGCCTACAATTCGACAATATAAAACCACGGCAATAATATCGCCACAGACGGGCTTGTTTGAGTGCTCAGTGCTAAATTCGTCTTTACCTTAACTTTAATTTTCTATTATCACGAAAGCTAATATTAACCGTAGAGAGTCGCGATTCAGTGAGTATGCATGGTGTTATCTTTCAACTACTGTAGTAAGCTGAGAACGACCTCCACTCAGACTCTTGTTTCATGTTAAAGGATAATCATTGCATGATGAGTTTTTTGTATATTCATTAGCTGTAGAGTGTTTGCCCTCTTTGTCGTATTTATTGAATTGAATACCTATGATAAAGGTGTGTAATTTATTTCCTCATCTAAAATTATCGTATTTCTCTGTTTGAATGTCCTCGGCGTTGACTCGGGATCGTTTTTTAAAATATATTACGTATAATTTTACCGAAATAATGTCTGAAGTGTAGCGCTGTGTATTATTCGAATCAGTTGATTTACAACACTAAACTCTTAGCAACACAGCTCAGCTGTTCCAAGCTCCCGACATATCCTTCGCGTTGTTTCCTTCGAAATACAGGGTGTAGGTGAGAAGCATGCTCAGAATTCTTGCCGTGTGGCGGTTGGACGTAGGATCTTGTTATCTGGCGACCGTGGGTTGCGGAGAAGAAAAGCGGGGCAAAGTGACAGGAAGGCTGTCAGTACCGAATGCGCGGGGTGGGCTATACTGTATTTGTCCCATAATTTACGCGTGTAATAACGGACATACCTCCAATTTTAATATAAAAGTCGTGATCTAAAAGGGATAGTGGGTGGGTAACATCTATTACTACATGACCCCAAAATTATTATTCATTATTACAAAGGGTATTTTGACTATTTTCAGTAGTGTAGAAAATTGTATCACCTTGATCCGGGCTCCTATAGAGCTTACATTTTCTTTCGATCTTTCATTTGCCATAGGATTCGCCACCGGTGTATGGTTATGCATTACCAGCTTCTGGTTTAGTAGTCGGGTAATGGAAGCAATGGGAACTGTGTACTACAATTTTCCTTGCATGTAACTAAGCAAATTATTGTTAAGAGAACGTAAAATGCACCAAGAATTATATGATCTTCAGCTGTGTGCAGTGAGAAAGCTCTGCATGTGTTCATTCCTTATGTATTAATGATGCCAAATGTCAGCTAACGTTTCGCCACATACAACACTCGTAGTCTCTAAATGTTGCACATTTTCCCGTAAATTACAGCAGTTTATGTTAGAATTGCTTATAAGATCGTGACAAGGAAAGTGTTTCTCCAATTGGATGATTGTGTTTAACTGAATGCACGTTGTATAATCTTGGCGAGGTGTATTTATTTTTCACGAAGCAACTTTACACCGTAGTAGTATTTAATTTTCTGGCATCTTGTTTTAAATTATTGACTAACATATTTCCAAATGCAGAATCCATACCTCCATTAGGATTCGGGTTCCATAATTCATGCGAAATGAGGTTCGTTCGTTTGTGAAATTGAGGTCATAACCTCCCTACACTTTCAGTGATTACCGTATGGTACTTCACGTAGACTAGTGTGAAGATGTAAATGAGCATTTCAAAAAAAAAAAATCGCCAGTTGTTTGGTTGATTAACTTACGGTAATATTTTCCATAGGTACTGAAAACTGGGCACGGTTGGATTTTAAGGTGGAACCGCATGTGCTATCAAATATCGCTTTCTTGCAATACCTGTAATATGTATCGAATTATAAAATGATTATTGGTTAAATAAGGGTTAATAGATAGGTTATTGTAATTATAATGATTAAATAAATATTAAAGAAGAAACGATGTGTTGTTAGTAAATATTAGGCCTACCGGTACGGCGAATAGCCTATAACACGTAGCATCCGTCACAATTTAGCATTTAAACGGGTCACGTTAATGCATAATATACTAATATAACAACCGGATAGCAAATTATAATAACAATTTCACATATAACATATTTAATTTGCACCAACTTAATTATTGTAATTATGTTAGATCAATGCCGTTTGAAAAGTGCAAATCGCACACTTAGTAGGCAAGCTGTTTGTTATGGTCGTCTCTGATGCTAAGTTTTACTAATTACTCTTTTAGGAGACACTTGTCTTTGGAATATTCATGAAAGGCCAACCCTCTAGTTCTTATTTCATAAGTTGAACGTCTAAAAACAAAACTACAATCCGAAATAATAAGGAAGATAATCACGAACGATTCACTGCCAATGAAAATTAAATGGAGATTCGCGGACCGGAAGTTCGCTATGCATAAGCTTCGGTGCCATTTTAACTCGTGAAAGCTCTATACGGTTACGGTACCATGCAATTCAGTCACTTCCAGTAAATATTTATTATGTGACACTCCTATTATCGACTCTCTCAACCCTCCTCAGTAAAACAGTCATTTATATCAGCTCTTATCAGGTAAACGGTATTTTATTTGTGTTCGTAGCATCTCATCCCATCTGCGTGAGAGTTCACTCGCGTACACGCGCTTTGCTCACGCTGCGGATTAGGCCTAAATCTCGCCATCACTCGTGGGCTGCGGAAGTGTCTCCAAAAATGCAGTTACACTTGCGCCAGAAAATCTTGATTCGCGCTTTAAGATTCATTTTTCAGCCGTTCGGTATGCGAATTCAAGTCTTAGAGGGTTCTAAAATATACGGGAATTTGGTGGATTTTCGCACGGAAATACAGGAATTGTACGGGAATTTGAAGAGAGGTCATCGCTCGACACCCTGTAATTATAACCCAATTTAATTGGGCATATATTCGTGTTGACTAACTGAAAGTTACCATTCAATCTTTGGGTTTGCACTAATCTGTTTCGGTATAAAAATCTTATTGACAATTAATTATTTTGCACGTATGGGATGAACTCAAATAAAGTAGTAAATGTAATATAATCTGTTGTCTCAAACACCACTAAAAATCGGTGCACTCAGTCATATGGAAAAATAAAGTTTTCCTTGAACATCATACATGGGACTGTAATGTGAATTGTGTTTTAGACAAGCCACGACCCCCCGTGTGGGTGCGGGATAGAATACACCCATGGTATGCCCTGCCTGTCTTAGGAGGCGACTAATAGGGCCGTCATGGCCGAATAACTTGACAGTTTTTTGATTTGTTAAGACTCCCCCTCCCCCTGTGGATGGGGAGGGCAGAATTCATCCACGGTATCCACTGCCTGTCGTACAAGGCGACTTAGAGGGGGCCTTATAAAGGTCGATTTTGGATTTCTGGTCCCAGTTCTGGTTTGACCCATAAAAATAAACATGCATGCTGTTAGGGGAAGGGCCACCAACTTGGCCATCTGGCCAGAAAGCCTAGACGGTATGCCCCATCCCGTCAGGTGGGTGCGCCATGTACCCTTTCAGTAGTATCCGCCTTACAACGAAGGTCCCTGCATGGCCGAATACTGAGAGCTGTGTAAATCACTGTGCATGCCGAGGGAGAAGTGCCTGTTTGAGGCTCTGGGACTCCAGGCAATACCTGCTATGCCAGGTAGGTATTGCCTTGGCTGGGTGGCGCCCACAGTATTGGTCCCCGTTCGGATTGGGCAGTATTCGGGGAGGATATTTTCCGGGATGCCAAAGTGCTCGCGGAATTCTCTAGAGGGTGGCACCCTTAAAAAGCCGTCTCTTGAAGTTGGAAACCGTCCCAAGGTATATACACCTTGGGATGAAGCATTTTAGAAAAGGTTGACAATGCTCCTCGTTATCTGGTAGCTACCAGAACCTGGTGAAATGTATCGTGTTCTCTGAGGAAATCGAAGATAAATTCGGTGACCTTGACGAGATCCAAAAGCTACTCAACTGTCAGCTTTTATTGAAGACCACTGGTGGTGATCAAACCGAAAAGTTGCTGAAATGCATCGATAAGATCCCAGTGAAGATCGAAAAGCACTCGACGCGGAACAAGATCCGTGGAGTCATCTTCCATCGTGATCTCTTCTGAATTTCGATGATGAATTGTTGCATAACTTGAAGAAACGCAGGGTCACTAAGATACGACGTATCACCAGGAATATCGGCGATGATATGGTAGGCACGGTCGCCTTTATACTCCTTTTCGAGGGGTCCGTTCTACCTAAGCTGGTTAAAGTGACATCCTATCGCTGTGATGTCAGAGCGTACAGATCACCACCGATGCGAAACTACCAGTGTCAGAAGTTCGGGCACGTGTCTTCCCGCTGCACTTCAAATGCTGTGTGCAAGGATTGCAGGAAGGCTGTTCATGAAGGTGAAACGTGCACACATGCACTAACTGCTCGAGCTTCCACGCTCCTAAATCGAAGGATTGTCCAGAATTCATCAAGGAGTCCAAGATTCAGGAGCTGAAGACACTGGAAGGACTTTCATATCACGAGGCTAGAAAGAAGTTTCTTGAAATGAATGCTCCTCAATTTTCAGCCTCATATGCATCTGTCTCTGCTCCAGCGAAGTAGCCCCAGGTAAACCAACCGCGACGAAACCTACCCCGAAGGAGGACCCGGGACCTTCTTCGGCCCTCAAATCTAATGCGCCTGGTAAGCCATCCAAGCAGGCGCCATCGGAGAAGGAAACTTCTAAAAGGAAAGAAAAGCCGGCGGAGGGGAGAGACAAGGTTATATGCCGTCTCTCCTGCCCTCCTGCAAAGAAGGTGGCACAGTCACCAGTGGAGTGGTGCCAGCATGTGCTACATTGTTTTGCAGGGTGTCATGGGGGAAGGGTCAACTACTTCCCCAAATAGAGGTCAACGCCGAGCTAGGAAAAAGAATAGTCGGGATATGCCGGGGACGGACTCCCAGTCTTCGGACCGGGAGAAAGTCCCTCGTTACCGCTCTTCACCAAGAGCGAGACCTGGAAAGTCCGACGATACCTGCGCACCAACCCAGAGAGCACTCCCTCCATTTTCTTCGTCCTCCGATGGAGATGTGGAGATTGAGGAGTGATCTTCTACCCATCACCTCCTCCTAAGGATAGGGATTGTTGGCAAACGGTTAAGCATAAGTAGACGACTCTCCTCTACTTAAGTCCACACTATGACACTATTACAATGGAACTGTAATAGCTATTTTCGACATCTCGCTGAATTACGCCAATTAATTTCTCAGTTTACGGCAACCATTGTCTGTCTTCATTAGTCCAGGGGCCTGTTTCATAAAGCTCTTACACTAATATTATTAGCAAGACAGTAATAATATTAACAAATATTATTAGTTTTTTGTTTCATAAACTTAAGCTAATAATATTAGTTATTAGTTTATGACTCCAAAATATTAGTGAAGGTTTCTAATAATATTAGCTGTTTCATAAACAAGGAAGACTATTAACATAGTCTAATATTATTAGCCTTATTTCCACAAGTGCGCTTAGTCTAATAATTTATATTATTGGTGAGAATAGGCCTACCGTGAACTGAATTTTTATTTAGCCAAATAAGATTGTGTTACAGTAATTTGAGAAGTACATTTTAAATCTAAAGACTTGTAACTTTTGAGTAGAAACCTCACGTGAAATTGTTGATACACCGGTATTTTATAATATTATTGGCACAAATATTAATCAATTGTAAAAGGGAGTGTTTTACAGATATTGTACAGTGAGTCCGGGAATGTTCTCCGCAGCGCCTACATGCATCTGCGAGAGCTAGCTACAGAAGTTACATTGGCAGCATGGCTGCCGCTTGCATCATATTAGCCTTTCACGAATTGATTGCCGGCGGTCGAGATAGGAACTATTCTTTGTTTACTTGTGTCACACGTCAGCCTGCTTCGTTGACAGGTACAGTTGCGCGAGTAGGATATGACTCAGCTCAAGTAGCCTCTGTCATCGTTAAACTGTCCATAGTGACATGAGCTTCTATGATGCGCATTGCTGCTTGACTTATGTGCAGAATGCATCCTGTCATCACTGTGTTCCCTAATAACAAGCAAACAGTATACTTTGTACTCACCACAGCCATTCATAACAGATGCTGGAAATGCTGATGACACATACGCTCGCTAATTGCAATACACACTGACTATTTCGACAGGCTACAGCCCACATGTGTGGGTTTCACCCTGTCAAAGACACCGTGCTACCAACTAAACCGATGAGGCAACCACTCACAGCTTCACGTAACCACTGCGGAGAACATTCTCGGGCGCCCTGCAGTTTATAATATGGAACTCATTTTGTTTGAGATTTTGTAGCTTCCACCAACAGTAGCCTAAATAAAGAATACAATATGGATCAACTAGATTAATTGATGCGACACCTCTCATAACCTTAAATTCCTTATAAACTTGCGAGTAAAGGCAATGTGCACAGCAGTAGCTCATGAAAGGCTTGCCCAGTTCCTGGACATCTTGATTCACAGGCCAACACGTAATTTCAGGTGGATTCTGTTAAAATGAGTCATATTGATATTATAAATATTGTTTAAATTAATAATCCGGTAGCAAAAATATCTACCCCAACCAGGATTCAAACCCGAGATCTCTAGATTCACAGACAAATACGCTATCACCACGGCTATTTCAACCACGCAAATAATGAGCACAAGATGATAACTTATTTTCATGTACGGTACCAATAATACTGCATTACAGAATTAAGCTCCATTAATATTTTGCCTTTTTCGATAATGTTCCTGTGTGCAATTGAGTTTAAAATTGGTCTACTTGCAAGTAAAGGCAATGTTGTTGTTTTTGTTTCCTATGGCTAGCCCAGATTCCAATCCATCAGCTTTCTTTCGTTCCAATAGAGTTGTGTGAGGTTTCCAGAAGTTCTAGCAGTCACATCAACTTTGTTGCAATGTAGCAGGTGCCCCTTATCCATTTTACTTCCAGGTTCGTGACAAAGTGTGCATTCTTCAGATCTCAGGATGTTGATTCGTTTCAGATGAGCTGCAAGGCAGTCATGGCCTGTGTTAAGTCTGAAGAAGGCTATGCAGCTTCTCTTCTTGGTGTTAATTTATATTGATCCCATTTAGCATCAATGTCCTTCCATAATTTGGTTTCTGCTGTTTTCTTTGCCTATCTTCATACCTGTTTTTGATAGTATTTTTCAAGATCCTTTTTGCTGACATAAAATCAGTCGGACTGACAGGTTGTTGTAGTGTGGTACCTTTTTTTGCTAATCTGTCTGCCTCTTCATTACCTGCTATTCCAACATGAGAAGGGATCCACTGAAATGAGATCTGTTTGTGGAGTCTTTGAAGGGTTTTTATCATACAAAAAATTTCTTTCAGTTCTTTATTTTGGGGCTTATAATTTGACGAGATGGCTTGGATGGCTGCTTTTGAATCTGTAATGATAAAGCATTTTTGATAATCAATGTTTCTGCCTAATAACTGATGGAGTGCATGTGAAATTGCTCTTATCTCAACATCAAAATTTGTTTTGTTTTGGCCTACTGGGAAGTAGAGTGAGAAGAGAGATGAATGTATTCCTGCTCCAGTTCTATTTTCTTTGTCTTGTGAGCCATCGACAATTTTAATGGGTTAAGAGGTCTCCGCCCAATCAATACAAACTTGTATTGATTGGGCGGAGACCTCTTAACCCATTAAAATTGTCATTGTACACGTCAATACGGACCTTGCGAAATGGATAATCCTCCAATTAATCTTGTGAGCCATCTGTAAATATTTTTAGCCATTGATTAGATGGATATCTTTTTTCTATTGTACCGAGGGCCAGTTGTTTTAGATCTTGTGGTGAAGAGTCTTTCTTGCAGACCTCTTCTAGCAAAGTAAGATCTGTAGTCACTTGTATACCTGCCAACTCTCCCGATTTAGGCGGGAGACTCCCGATTTCAGACTATTTCTCCCGCCCTCCCGCTTAACGTATTAAATCTCCCGATTTTTCAAAAATCCCACTCGTAATTTCGGATTGAATGTGCAAGATGACACTCCAGTCGTCTATCGAACGGATCGACTTTACGTGTTTTGAAGTTATATCTCGATACCACAGTTTCGCTCTGTATCGATAATCGACAACTGCGTACTAACTCCCGCGTCACGTGCTGCTGTTATAATAGAAAGTTCGCTTCGAATACGTCTTTGTTTGAAATCGTCGATGGTTAATTCGGCGCTTGTTCCTAGATGTTTTGCATAATGACCTGTGGGTGATAGGTAGTTGTACGCTGCGGAATATTTTATCTGTTTCACACGTGAAATTATATGATTTATGTATAACTTAGTTAGATGTTGTTGGAGTTAATATGCCCGTAGGCTATTTTGATTTTTCGATCTAATTGATTGCGTCCGTTCCTCGGTAATATGGGGTAATATGGCGAAGAAATATGATGTGTCATTTAAAAGTGTGTACACAGATAACTTTCCGCATATTACTGAGTCAAGAAGAGGCGCAATATTTGCATTTTGTAGTGTCTGTAGGTGTGATTTCAGTATCTCACATGGTGGAAAGGGAGACATTTCAAAACATGTTCTCTCAAAGAAACATAAAGACAATGTACAGTGTTGGAAAAAGCAAGAAACTTGATTATTTCAAGTGTAAGGAGGAAGACACTGACAGTATAACACGTGCAGAAGTATTGTTCACATCGTTTATTATTGAACATAACCTCCCTGTCAATTGTTCCGATCACGCTGGTCCTTTATTTAGGATGATGTTCCCAGACTCAAAAATTGCCGGGAGATATGGCTCAGCCAGAACTCAAGTATGACAAATTGTCTAAAGTTATGCTTTCCATTTTGACCATTCCGCATAGTAATGCAGAGTGTGAGAGGATGTTCAGTCTTGTCAGAAAACCAAGAACGCAGTTCAGGTCATCTCTCTCCGACAAGACTTTGGACAAACTTTTAACTCTGAACTCGATTCAGAAAGGGAAGTGTTTTGAGCAAGAATATAGCAAGACCATTTTGAAGAGGGCAAAATCAGCCACAGTCACCTGCAACAACGACCAATAATATGATCTTCGATACGTCACTAGTTTTGTATGTCTGAGTGTGGTCGAAAGATTTGTATGCCTGAGTGTGGTCGAAAGACTAGTTGATAGACTAGTTAGAATTTAAAATTACTCAGTCTTAAGTTCATTTGTAAATTGGGATGTCATATCATGTTAGTCATGTACAGTTTAATAGTGTAACTTATATATTTGCTGAAATGTCTTAGCCTGTGTATGTATTATGTTGCATCGCAGCCGCCGCCGCCGCCCCCCCCCCCTCTCTCCTCCCAATCGCTGCCGCGTCGAATCTCCTGATTTTTCATTTTGAGAGGTTGGCAGGTATGCATTTGTATATATTCAATGGGGTTGACTGGCATACAGAATGGTTCAAGTTTTATTTGCAGATTGCTCTTATTGATATATTCTTTGGCGAGACTTAAGGGATCATTTGTGTTTTAAGATTGGGGCTAGAAACTGTTTTTTTGATCCATGTCATTTGAGGTAGTCTTTGTATACTGAGATATGCATTGGCTGTTTGATGTTTCAGCTCTTCTTCTATGGTAAGTTGTGGGTATATAATTGCAAGGCGGTTATAGGTGTGATTTTTATTGCGCCTGTTATGATTCGTAGGGCATTATTCTGACACCTCTCGAGGCGATCAATGTTTGACTGGGGTGCTGTAGAGAGTACTTCACTGCCATATTTTATGATAGGTTTGATGTAAGTATTGTAGGTTGTGTTGAGTGTGTCTTGAGTGTTCCCCCAAGTAGCTCCTGCTAGTCTCTTCAGTAATTTCATCCGTTTGCTTACCTTATCCTCCACATGTTGTATGTGTTTGGTCCAGTTCAGCTTCTTGTCCATGATGATACCTAGGTACTTTGTACTTTCACTTTTTGGAAGGTCTTGATTACTAAATTTGAGACTGAAAGTTGGATTGTGGTGTCTCAGGGAGAAAAACTGGTATACTGTTTTGGTAGTATTTATTTCCATATTATTGTTTTCAGTCCAGTTTTTGAGTTATAAGTGCCTGGTTCATTCTGTGTTCAAGAAGCATTTGCTGATTTGGGCTGTTACGTGCTGTGGTCCAAATGATAACGTCATCTGCAAACATGCTGATATTCACATTACCTACTACCTTTATTGTTTTTGGAAGATCGTTGATGTACACATTGAATAAAGTTGTGCTTGATACAGCTCCTTGTGGGAGGCCTATTTTTGATTGCTTGCAACCTGAAGTTTTGTTATTGTAACAAACATTGATCATTCTTAGTGAAAGGAATCTTGAAAACCAGTTTAACATACATCCATTTACTTTGAAGTTGATAAGCTTCTTTAGCAGCATGTTTCGCCATACAGTATCATAGGCTCCTTTAAAATCGATGAAAACTGCAAGAACACTTTCCCTTTTGTTAAAGGCTTCTTTAACAGCTTGTGTAAATCTCATTATTTGGTGGGAGGAGGACCTGTTTTGTCTAAACCCTGCTTGTTCTTCTGATAGAAGAGATTTTGTTTCCAAGTACCAATTGAGTCAATTTGTAATCATCCTTTCTAGAATTTTTACCAGAATGGATGTAAGTGCTATGGGTCGGTAAGAGGGGACTTGGTTTTTTGGCTTGCCTGGTTTTAAGATTGGAATGATGGTTGCTTTAGTCCAGTCTTTAGGTAGGTTATCATTTGATGTCCAAAATTTGTTGAATATGTGTAGCAGTATGTTTAGAGCAGATGGAATGCAGGTGGTCTATCAACAAAGAAACTTTTGGAAGTAAAGAAAATCATGATAGAGATATAGACATCCTTCTAATCAATGAAGCCAACACTACACCTGAAAACATACAATATTTAAAGATCCAAGGGTATACCATCTACACTCTCTTCAAAAAGAGACAAATAGCGAGCGGAATATTTGCAGCAGTGAAGATCATAATGTCAAAATTCAGAATTGTAAAAGAAATGGACCCAGCAGATACATCAGAAATTATCGAATTATCCATATGGATCAAAAGAAAATAACAATATTCTGTGTTTACAGTTCTCCAAACAATAAAAATCTGAATCTTCACCTTTTAGAAATCAAAACAGCTACTATTTTTATAGGAGACTTCATTGTAGCTTCTCCAGTCTGGGGCTACAACTACACAAATTCAGCTGGTAAAACAATAAAAGACCTTACAGAGAGTAGCTCTCTTGAGCTATTATATAGTAACAAAGACCCAGCAACATTCATTCACCACTCTGGTTCCACAACTAACCCAGATCTCTTATTAGTCTCAACAGATCTTACAAACCACAGTCATCGATCAGTACTCAAAGATCCAGACAGTAAAGGCAATGTGTATAGCAGTAGTTCATGTAGCCTTCCACAAATATTAATCTATCGTAAAAGGGAGTGTTTTACAGATATTTTGGTTTATAATATGGAACTAATTTTATTACAGGTTTTGTAGCTTCCACCAGCAGCAGCCTAAATAAAGAATACGATATTGATCAACTAGATTAATAGACACGACACCGCTCATAACCTTAAATTCCTTATAAATAGGCCTACTTGCGAGTCAAGGCAATGTGCATTGTGCCCAGTTCCCGGACCTCTTGATTTACAGAACAACGCGTAATTTCATGTGGATTCTGATAAAATGAGTCATATTGATATGGTAAATATCGTTTAAATCGATAATCTGGAAGCAAAAACATCTACCTCGACCGGGATCCGAACCCGAGACATCTAGGTTGACAGACGAGCACGCTGTCCGCACAGCTATTTGGATCACGCAAATATTGAACACAAAGATGGTAACTTATTTTCACATACCAATAATACTGTATTACGGGTAAGCCCTATTAATATTTTGCCTGTTTCGATAATGTTCCTGCGTGGAATTTAGTTTTAAATGCCTTATGAAAGGGAATATGTACAGCAGTAGTTCGTGAAGGCTTGCCCAGTTCCCTTATAAACACATCCAAATATATTATATTGATAACTGTATTACCACAATGTAGGTTAATATCTCAATAGCCATTGTGCAGAAACATAATACCGGTATTGCCGAATAGTTACAATGTTTCATATTAAAGTATAATATCATTTAAATGCTGATACGAAGACTGAGCCTACTAATAATATTAGTTGAAATTTTATCAGTCCTCATGATTGTTTATGAAACAGAATTTAATAGAAATTATTATGAGTACTAATATTATTAGCTAATATTATCAGTCAGGTTTTTGAAACAGGCCCCTGGTTTCATCCTAGACATGAGACAACAATAAGTCACTTAAAACTCTTCTCTAAGACCGGGTGGACGGAGCTGTGGCTGCTTGGGGCGTCTGCACTCTCGCCACTCCAGCCTCTTTAGTGAAGAGGTGCCACTGCGCGCCTAGCTTGAAGCAGTTCCAGTTCGTACTATGTTGCCAGTAATGGCAACAATATATAACGTGTACATCCCGCCTGATTCTCAACTGGATTACAACCAGCTGGTGGATCTAGTCTCTCAGCTTCCCCCTCCTTTTCTCCTTCTAGGAGATGCTAATGCCCACAACACCATCTGGGGCTCCGCTACCACTAGCGGTAGAGGGAGAGATTTTGAGAGACTGATCAGGCTGGACCTGTTTGTTGAACACAGGGGAACCTACGCAATTCTCTATTGCACATGGCACTTATTCAAGTGTTGATATCACCTTGTGCAGTCGTGCGCTGGTTCCCCAGCTACAGTGGGGTGTACACGATGACCTTTGTAATAGTGACCACTTCCCGATTATCGTTACTCTTCCGAACCAGAGAGCCACCGAGCTACCAAGTCGGGCTGATTGGCCAACTTTCACAGCACGTGCAGTGTTTGCCGAAGATACCTTTGAGAGTGTAGACGATCATACCATTCACATAACGAATGGTATTGTTACGTGCCACCCCCCTAGTGGCACTTTTGTTAACTGGATTACGGTGGGTTGAAGCACAACACAGATTGTTCCTTTAAAGAAATAATTAACTTTATTGCGGCCAGAAAGATACACCACTCCACAGCAAATACAAGCAATTAGAACCTTACTCCAGTTTCCTCAAGTCTCTCCCTTGAGCGCTCTTGCCTCTTTCACTTAGTCATGCAGCTAATTCTCCACTAATGAGACCCGTGGAATACCTGCACCGCTTCCTTATGTACACAAACTACAGTTACTTACGATAACCTGCTACATGTTGTTTCGCTGTTCACAAACTGGGAAACAATGTCACTGGATTTCGTAACTCGCACGGCACTTCCCCACAATACCTCTGTCGCTCGGTGAAATCACACTCGCTCAAAACACAGGCAGTCCCCTGTATGCTTCTCACTCCCTCGTTGCCAAGAGAATCAGCTTCACTAGGGGTTTCGCAAGTTACGTCACCACACTTCTGTCGCTCAGGATAAACGCTCGCACTAGCTCGAAAAACACTCACTCACTGCTTGACAGGTCGCTCTTATATTGCAGGCCGGTGACTCAATAAATGCTTCTGGACCCATCCAGGGTTCACGGCTTCTCGAGGTTTCCATCGCTGGCTGGGTCACGAATATTCTGGACCATCCCTTTGTCCTAGTAGTCCTGTTGCATAAGGCGCACGCAATACACTGAGGCAGAGCACAGCCCAGCCCTGGGGCAGTTGTGACTCATGCGGCGAGCGATGAAACAAACTCACAGCCGTAACACCACCCCCTTCCTAAAAGGCTGATCGTCCCGATCAATCATTGGTCCGTCTGTGTCCCTCCGTAGGCTGCCAGGCGATCTCGATGCACGATCTTCATCTTCGCCCTCGGGCTCCGCTGGATCCTGTAGACGACATCGTTAATCCGTTTCACGACTCGGTACGGGCCCTCCCAGGACTTATGCAGTTAGGGTGACAGGCCTTCCTTCCGTAATGGGTTGAAGAGCCAGACCAGGTTGTCCTCGTGGAATCCGCCGGCATCCGTCTGTTGGTCATATCGGGTCTTCATTCGGTCGGTCTCGATCCGCAGTTTCCTCCTCGCGAACGCGTGCACGTCCTCCAGTTGGTCGACCAGTTCTTGACAATACTGGCTTACCGGGACCGGATCATTCCCAGGTCGGCCGAAGGCAAGATCGACAGGTAAACGGAGCTCCCTCCCAAAGATGGCCCGGGCTGGTGTGCACCCGGTGGCTTCATGCACGGCGGCGCGGTAGGCCAGGGGAAATAGTGGAAGATGTTTGTCCCAATCCCTCTGGTGCTCGCTGACGACTATTCGGAGATGGTTCTCGATGGTGCGATTGAATCGCTCTACCATCCCGTCGGACTGAGGGTGTAGCGGCGTTGTCCTTGTCTTCAGGATTCCCAGCAGCTGGCATAGGTTCTGGTACACCTGCGACTCGAAGTTCCTCCCTTGATCAGAGTGCAGCTCCAGGGGTACTCCGTACTGGCTGACGAATTCCTTCACCAGGGTCTCTGCGATCGTCTCGGCTTCTTGGTTAGGGAGCGCATACGCCTCCGGCCATTTGGTAAAGTAGTCGCTGACGACCAATATGTAGAGGTTCCCTGCCTCGCTTAACGGGAATGGCCCAGCAACATCGATGGCCACTCTCTCCATGGGGCCGCCCACGTTGTAGGTCTTCAGTGGACCACGTCGTCTTCGTCCTGGGCCCTTGCTGGCTGCGCAATCGTGGCACCTCGCGCAATGGTTCTCCACGTCAGTTTGGCATCCGATCCACTAGAACCGCTCTCTCAGCTTCTCCAGGGTCCTCTTTATCCCTAGGTGTCCACCAGGTGATCCTTCATGGACTTCCTTCAGGACTTCCTCCGTCATAGCCTTTGGAACGACGACTTGTTCCCGGGATGTCTTCCCGTCGGTGCTCTCCCAGGCGCGGCAGATGAGGCCATCCCTTACAATCAACAAGTCCCACTGCGCCCAGTAGGACTTAAACTTTTGGCTGCAGTCACTCACAATGTTCCACCCGGGTCTGGGGACACAGGCCCTCTTCCATTCGGCTATCAGTCCCAGTTAATCATCTTCTGCTTGTGCCCGCGTGAAAGATTCGCGGCTCCAGTTCCCTTGAAGTTCGACAGTAGTCCGTCGGCACTGTATCCCGGTGTTCTGCTCCCTCTTAGTACAGAAGGTGCAGTCTTCGGGGCCCGGTCTTCGTGACAGGGCGTTGGCATTAGAATGCAGTTGACCTTTCCTGTGCTGGATCTCGAAGTTGTACTGTTGAAGCCTCTCTAACCACCGCGCGAGTTGACCCTCGGGCTGTTTGAAGTTCAGGAGCCACCGCAAGGATGCATGGTCGGTCCTGATGAGAAATTCTTGCCCGTACAGGTACTTGTGGAAGTGTTCGATGGTCTTCACGATGGCGAGCAGTTCCTTCCTGGTGACGCAGTAGTTCCTCTCTGGCTTTGACAAGGCTGTGCTGAAGTAGGCCACTACTCTCTCCTCGCTGTCCACTATTTGCAACAGGATTCCCCCTATACCAAAGTCGCTGGCATCGGTATCGACGATGAACCTGGTTCCAGGTCTGGGGTAGGCCAGAATAGGCGCGGTGCACAGAGCCTGCTTGAGTTGTTCGAAGGCACTGTGGCATTCTGCTGTCCATGTGAAGAGTTGGTCCTTCTCAGTCAGTCGATGCAGTGGTTTGGCGATGTCGGCTAATCCTCTCACGAAGCGACGGTAATAAGTGCAGAGTCCCAGGAAGCTTCGTAGTTGGGACTTGTCCTTCGGAACTGGCCACTCCCTCACAGCTGCGGTCTTTTCTGGGTCGGTGCGCACCCCTTCCTCGGAGACAATATGCCCAAGGTACTGGACCTGCTTCTGGAAGAGCTGACACTTCTTGGGGCTCAACTTCAGCTGGGCAGCCCGTAGCTTCATCAAGATCTCCTTCAGGTTGCTGTAGTGCTCCTCGAAGCTTTTTCCCAGAACGATGACGTCGTCGAGGTAGACCAGGCAGGTCTTCCAGTGTAGTCCCCTCAGAATGGACTCCATTAGCCTTTCGAAGGTTGCAGGGGCGTTGCACAGACCGAATGGCATGACGGTGAACTGCCAGAGCCCGCTGCTCACAGAGAACGCCGTTTTCTCGCGGTCCTTAGGGTGGACTTCCAACTGCCAGCAGCCACTCTTCAAATACAAGGTGGAGAACCATCTTGATCCTGATATGGTGTCCAGTTTGTCGTCGATCCGGGGTAGAGGGTAGCTGTCCTTCTTCGTGACGTCATTCACCCGCCTGTAGTCCACGCAGAACCTGGTGGAACCATCCTTCTTCTTCACAAGCACGACCGGAGAACTCCAAGGACTATGTGATGGCTCGATCACCCCTTGCTCCTTCATCTCTTCTACCATCCGGTCGACTTCGGCTTGCTTGGCGTGCGGGACACGTCGGAATGGGGCCCTAATCGGTGCGCTGTCCCCAACGTCGATTCTGTGCTGGACCAAGCTTGTCCTGCCGAAGTCTTTGCTCCCCACGGAGAAGACGTCCTGGAATTCGCGTAGCAGGTCCTGAAGTTGGCGTGATTGTTCCTCGTCTAAATCGTCCTGGGATCCTTGGTACAGCTTCTGTAGTTCTTCTGGCAGTGCGCGTCTTCTTCGGTTGTCCGTCTGCAGGTGGCCGTCTGTCGTATCTGTGATGCGGGCAATCCAGGTAACGGGCTCGCAGATTCCTAGGTTGGTGTCCCGGTGAACCTTAATGTCGTAGTCATTCAGATAGGACAGGCGGACGTACGGCCGAGACGTCGTGTTGATGAGGGTCTTGGCAACTAGCAATCCTTTAGTCTGGATGTCCTCATATTTTGGCTCGATGACAGCCGCCATTCCCTCAGCAGTTCCATCGACAATTACGGCGGGGCTGACCTCCGTCCTGGCAGGAACGATGACGTCCTCTCTCAGCCTTACTCGTCTTGCGGTGACGGCCTCGTGTGCTGGTTGCAAAGCAAGTTCCTCACCTCCGAAGTGCAGAGTGTTGGTACTCAGATCCAAGATGATGTTGTTCTGGTCCAGGAAGTCCAGTCAGATGATCACTTCATTTGATACGTCAGCCACAAGCACTGGATGCTTTATCGCCCGTCGACCAATGACGAACTCCAGTGATGCTTCGCCATGTACCGGTGCGGTCTCTCCGGTCGTGGTTATTAGCTGAAGGTTCCTTTGTGTGGGTTGCACTCTCCACTTCGGGATCACGGTGGGACTGACGATTGTCCTCGATGCTCCCGTGTCGATTAGCATGGGCCAGCTCTCTCCGTTGACGACTCCGTCGACCATCAGGCTGCTATTATCCCTCTAACTGCGTCACACGAACTTGGACTGCCGGGGCTTCACGACTGTCACAAGCCAACCTTTGCCCCCCCAAGGCTGGCTGATACTTGCTTTCCTGGGCCGCGCGGTTTTCCTACGACTGACTGTCCCGACGGAAACCCTTGGCGGCGGCGATCACCGCAGTCCTTGCTCAGGTGGCCTCTCTTATGGCAGGTCCAGCAGGTCGGTAGTCCTCTTCCGGGCCGCCTCTCCGGATGTCCTTCGGCTACGTTTTTGTTGGTGGTACTGCGACTCCTGAAGAACCGGCCTAGTGCCTCGATCAGTTCATCGGCCAGGGGCTTGGTCTTGTCGGCTTTGGCTGGTTCGTCGACGTCCACCTGACGCACCCGCGCGCGCATTCTAGATACCTGCTTTGCCGTCTCGAACTCAAGTGCGTGGCTCAGCGCATCTGCCAGGGTCTTATTGCACGCGAGTCGCAGCGCCTGTTGTGTGTCCGGGTCCTGTAGCCCGTCGGTGAAGGTCTGCGTCGCAATCTGTTCCAGAAAGTCGGCCGGCGCTGTTGGATAGGCGAGCCTTACGAGGCGTGCGATGTCCATCTCGAACTCCTGCAGGGT
Organism: Meconema thalassinum; assembly: GCA_946902985.2. Classification (NCBI taxonomy): domain Eukaryota; kingdom Metazoa; phylum Arthropoda; class Insecta; order Orthoptera; family Tettigoniidae; genus Meconema; species Meconema thalassinum. The sequence continues at coordinate 1,206,356,860 of OX336388.2, forward strand.
TTCCGCGTTCTTCTGTACCCGGGTCCGGAGCTGCATCTGGTAGGCCTGCTGAAGATGGCTATCTCCATATCGGGACTCCATATGGGCGATCAGTGAAGTGTAGTCCTGGGATCCAGTCGGGATGGCCTGAAGGACGTTAAGGGAGTTTCCTCTCGGCGCTACAATGAGAGCTGTAGCCTTTTCTGTGTTGTTCCAGTTGTTTATGGGACAGGCTGCCTCGAACTGACATAAATAGGTGCTCCACGGGACCTTTCCGTCGAAGGTTGAGGGCGTCACTCTGCTCTGTCCCGTTCCTGATATTCCCGGTGTACCTGTGGGTGGGCGTCGGCGCAGCTCGGCAACTTCCTCTTGAAGAGCGTTGAATCTCGCTTCCATCCCCGTCGACGGGCGTTGGTTCAGCTCAGCAATTTCCTTTTGTAAAGCGTTGAATTTCTCTTCCACCCCTGTCAGTGGGCGTTGGCGCAGTTCGGCAACTTCCTCTTGTAAGGCGTCGAACTTCTTTTCTACTGCTGTGACTTCCTCACGTAGGCCCTGGCAGACGGTGTTGACTTCCTGATGCAGACCCTGTTCCAATTTCTTTTGACTTTCCTGTAATTTCATCAGGAGACACTCTTCCAGATTTTTCTGGCCATCCATAAATTTGTCGGTTAGGTCCTCTGCTAGCTTCTTCTGGACGTCTTCTAATTTGGCAGTTAGGTCCTTGGTTAAATTCTTCTGGCTGTCCTCCATCTTCTTCAGGCCGTCTTCCATCTTCTTCTGGCCGGCCTCCATTTTGGTTTCCATGCCACTTAGCTTTTCTAGCAATGTTGCCAATTGCACCTCCATTTTAGCTGTTTGTCTTGTATAGGGCATGCACTCACAGGAAAATTAGAGAAAATGACCTGCTCGGGTTTTGAAACCAGGACCGTCAGGTGTTGTGCTTGAGTTCGTAATCCTGCTTCTGACACCAGTTGTTACGTGCCACCCCCCTAGTGGCACTTTTGTTAACTGGATTACGGTGGGTTGAAGCACAACACAGATTGTTCCTTTAAAGAAATAATTAACTTTATTGCAGCGAGAAAGATACACCACTCCACAGCAAATACAAGCAATTAGAACCTTACTCCAGTTTCCTCAAGTCTCTCCCTTGAGCACTCTTGCCCCTTTCACTTAGTCATGCAGCTAATTCTCCACTGATGAGACCCGTGGAATACCTGCACCGCTTCCTTATGTACACAAACTACAGTTACTTACGATAACCTGCTACACGCTGCTTAGCTGTTCACAAACTGGGAAACAATGTCACTGGATTTCGTAGCTCGCACGGCACTACCCCACAATACCTCTGTCGCTCAGTGAAATCACACTCGCTCAAAACACAGGCAGTCCCCTGTATGCTTCTCACTCCCTCGCTGCCAAGAGAATCAGCTTCACTAGGGGTTTCGCAAGTTACGTCACCACACTTCTGTCGCTCAGGATAAACGCTCGCACTAGCTCGAAAAAACACTCACTCACTGCTTGACAGGTCGCTCTTATATAGCAGGCCGGTGACTCAATAAATGCTTCTAGACCCATCCAGGGTTCACGGCTTCTCGAGGTTTCCATCGCTGGCTGGGTCACGAATATTCTGGACCATCCCTTTGTACTAGTAGCCCTGTTGCATAAGGCGCACGCAATACACTGAGGCGGAGCACAGCCCAGCCCTGGGGCAGTTGTGACTCATGCGGCGAGCGATGAAACAAACTCACAGCCGTAACAGTATTTTGGCTGCTGCTGAGGAAACAATACCTTCCTCATCCCGCAACTCCCACGGGAAGCTTGTCCCTTGGTGGACAGCCGAGATTGCAGCAGCCAATAAAGATCGTCGACGTTCTTTCAAATGCAATCTGAGGCAAAACACCATGGCCAACCTTATCACCTTCAAAAGGATGCATGTTAGAGCCCGATATCTGATACGGGAGAGTAAGAAAACGACGTGGGAAAAGTATGTGTCGTCCATGACGGCGCATACTCTTTCATCTCAAGTGTGGACTAAGCTTCGTCGGATCTCCGGACTCCCGACTTCATTGACGATACCCGGAGTCTCCATTGATGGAGACATCATCACGGACCATCTCGCCATTGCCAACAGTATTGGATCGCACTTCTCCGATGTATCCTGCTCTGGGAGTTATGATCCTACATTTCTGACTCTGAAGCGGGAGGCAGAGGTAAACCCCTTGTCCTTTGCCACTGCTGCTTCGGAGTTCTACAATGTACCATTCTCTGAAAGGGAACTGCGCAGTGCTCTTGCACTGTGCAGGGATACAGCTCCTGGACCGGATAACATACATAATCAAATGTTAAAACATGTGTGCGAATCCAGTATAAAGCAACTTCTCAATGGCGAGAGGGGATCTGATACCGATTCCCAAGGCTAGAAAGGATCCCAAGCTTGTCAACAGCTATGGATGGGCCCATTTGTCTTACATATGGCCTATGTAAGTTGCTGGAGAAGATGGTGAACCGTCGACTGGTGTGGTTCTTGGAGGAGAGAGGTCTCCTGTCTGAGTACCAGTGTGGATTTCGCTCTCATAGGTCCACCACCGACCATCTGGTGTAACTTGAGAGTGCCATACAGGAGGCATTTCTCTGAAACCTGAAACCTAGTCACGGTTTTCTTTGACTTCGAGGAAGTCTACGACACCACATGGCGCTGCGGGATCCTTTCCACCCTTCATGAGTGGGGACTCCGTGGTAATCTACCGACTTTCATTGCGAATTTCATGTCCGTCCGACTCTTCCGTGTAAGGGTCGGTAGGATATTATCGCAATATTACACTCGAGAATGGAGTTCCTCAGGGTTCTGTGCAGAGCGTCACCTTGTTCGCGATTGCCATAAACAGCATTGTTGCCGCCGCCGGGTCCACGGTAGTTCTATCGCTGTATGTAGACGATTTAGCTCTGCATTACAGCTCTGGAAGTATGGCCGTCGTGGAATGGCAATTGCAGCTAGTTATTAATCGGGTCGACAGGTGGGCTAATGACCGGGGTTTTCGTTTTTCAGCAGCGAAAACCTCCGTTGTCCATTTTTGTCGGCTCCGGAGGCTACATTTACATCCTGAACTACATCTCAGGGATGCTGCGTTGTCGTTGTTTGACACTTATCGCTTCCTGGAGTTCCATTTTGACAGAAAATAAACGTGGCAGCACCATATACGGCAACCAAAAACGACGTGTTTCAGGAAACTGAACATGCTCAAGTTTCTTAGTGGCACTACGTGGGGTGCTGACCGTGCTGTGCCTTTACGGTTCTACCAAGCCCTCATCCTGTCCCGGCCAGACTATGGTTCTGCAGCATACGATTCAGCAAGGCCGGCATCCTTGAAAATGCCTGACAGTATACACCGAAGTGGCGTTAGGCTGGCTACCGGTGCCTTCCGGACCTCCCCGATACCCAGCATATTCGCCGATTCGGGTGTTCCACCTCTAAATTATAGACGCCAACATATGCTTTTAGAATATACTGCCAATGTGCGTCAAGTGCTGCAACATTCGAGCTATGGAGCTCTCTTCAGTACCCAATACCATTAGAGGTACGCCAACCAACCTCGTGCCACTGGGCCGGTTAGTATTAGACTTTATAGTTAGCGGCTTTGGTGGCGTAGTTGGTAGCATATTGAGCTTCTATGCCTAAGATTGCGGGTTCAAACCCGGCCCAAGTCGTCGGATTTTTTAAGAGCGTTAAAAATCCCTCATTTTGCCTTCCTTCGGAGGGGAAGTAAAAGCCGGCGGTCTCATGTCATAGATTTATGGCTTGTTAAAGAACCTTCCACTAATTACACCTGTGTGAAGCTATATTAATTATAGGTTAAACAACGCTCTTTACGGTTCCTACGTTCGTCGCCAGGAGCTGACTGCGGTGGCGTCTAGTAGCCCAGTTCGGAACTAGTAGTTGTTGACGGTGCCGTTTGACAGCAAAAATAGGAACTACTTGAAATTTAATGTCTGCAGTCCTTACTTGAATTAAAAACAGGTAACACACACTAATACAGACATCACAATTAACACTGGTTATCAGACAGATCCTACATACAGTACAACCTGTCACATCCGGACCTGTGATATCCGAACCCTCCCATATCCGGACACATCTCCGAATGAATTTTTAAGTCGTAGTTGAGAGCGAGGATACATTAGTGTGCTAGCCAGGGAGGACGAGTGAGAGTTGCAGCGCTGGAAGGCTGTGTGCGTGCTTGACCGCGAGGGGTTGTGGCTTGACTCGGTCAACGACATCTTCCCGGAAACTCATCCCTTTGTGTGAATAAGCGATATTCCATTCACGGCTTCTGCCTGCCTGCCACCAACGTCAACACGAGGCTGCCTCTCTTTCTACCCTTCAGTCTGTGCGTGAGTCTTGAAGCGACAGTTTGTTTTGCGAGTGTGTTTCTGTTGTTACTGTTATTGTTAACGTTGTTATCGTTATTGTTATCTTTTAACCTTGTTTTTTTTTTTTGCTAAAATGTCCGAAAAAAGGAAAAAAACTGTTGTTACGATGGAAGAAAAGTTCCGTGCTCTAAAAAGGTTAGATGCTGGTGAAACAGCCAAGAAGATTGCCGCGGATATGGGAGTAGGAACAAGCACTGTGAGTGACTGGAAAAAGGCTCGGAGTGATATTGAAAAGTAGTGCTCGTCACAAGCGTCAACAAGTGGTGTTAAAAAACTTAAAATGATGAAAAAGGCAGCTAACAACCAAGTTAATGAGGCATTGTTTCTTTGGTTTACCCAAAGAAGAGAGCAAGGGTTACCTATCTCAGGTCCTTTACTAAAAGATAAGGCACTACACTTTAATACGGAAATTGGAGGGGATGAACAGTTTAAAGCAAGTGAGGGGTGGTTGGAATGCTGGAAAAATGTCAAGGTGTGCGGAAACTACAGATCAGTGGTGAAAAGCTATCGGCTAATCAAGAAGACGTTGAAAGATTTAAAATATTTTTACACAGTCTAATTGATCAACATGGGATTACTGGAGAGCAGCTCTATAATTGCGACGAGACTGGGCTCAACTATAAAATGCTTCCCACCTACACTTTGGCTTCCAAGAAAGAAGACAGTGCACCGGGGTATAAGAAGAAAAAGGAGAGGGTCACCATTTTAGCCTGCAGCAACGCTACAGGAGATCACAAGCTTCCATTAGGATTCATTGGAAAATCCAAAAAGCCAAGGGCTTTCAAGAACTTTAAAGACTTGTCTGGCCTACCAGTTTGGTACAGAAACCAGCGCAGTGCATGGATGAACTGCGAATTATTTAGTGATTGGTTTCACAAGCAGTTTGTGCCACAAGTGGAAAAACACTTGTTGAAATATAACTTGCCAAGAAAAGCAGTGCTCCTACTTGACAATGCACCCTCACATCCAAGTGAAGATGAACTTAAAGATGGAGATATAAAGGGTGTGTTCTTACCACCAAACGTGACATCACTTTGTCAACCTATGGATCAAGGCGTGCTTGAGTCACTAAAGCGAACCTATCGCCATAGGTTACTTTCTGTGTTGTTTGCTGGAATGGACGAAAAAGAAAGGGTTACAGAGACGTTAAAGAAGGTGGACATGTTAGACGTGATAATGTGGGTATCCCAGGCATGGGATGAAATAAAACCGTTGAAGCTGGTAAGGTCATGGAGGAAGCTCTTAGATCACAAAGCTACTGATAAATGGACGGGGGAGAAAACAGAAGACGTCAATGAAACTTATGCCTGCAATGAAGAAAATCGTCAGATTGCTGAGCTTGTGCAATGCCTGCCTGGTTGTGAAAAAATCAACAACGAGGAAGCCATAAATTGGTTAGTAAATGAAGACGAAGTCAACGAAATTACAGACAGTGACATTATAGAAATGGTGTGCAATGATGAGGAAAAAATCTTTGAACCCGAAGAAGAGGACAACGCCCCTAAAATGAGTCATTCTGAGGCATTCAAGACCATAGAATCTTTAATCACTTATGTAGAAAATCAAGATGAAACGAGTGTGACTGAAGTGATGCTTTTAAGAACATTGAGGGACATGGCATCCAAAAAGCGTGGACAGTGCGTGAAGCAACAGAAAATCACAAACGTTTTCAAAAACTAATGTAGAAACAGTAGGCCTAAGTGAATTGCGTGAAGCAACAGAAAATGACAAACATTTTCAAAAAATTATGTAGAAGCAGAATGTACAGTGTATTTATGTAAGTACATGTACTGTAAAGCATATTATTATAATTTAATTATTTTAATTTAGTTTAAAGCAATTCTATTTCTTAGCCTATGTACAGTGTACAGTTAACAAAATGATACTAAACCGTTAAAAACATTAAAATTAATCAACAACAAACTCGTGAATTATTTCTGGTCACCTAGCTATTTGTAAAAATAGCCTTGTGATATCCGGATTTTTCCATATCCGGATCGGCCGGTTGCCACATTAGTCCGGATATGACAGGTTATACTGTACACCCAAAGTACACGGGGCTAAATGACTGCGTTGTCGCAGCCCCTAAACCATGACGAATGAAAGAGAAAGTGAGAAGACTCCTCAAGTTCAAGCGCGCCCCGCCAGGCAGCGTTGGAGGGGGCAAGTTCCAAGCTGCCGGTGTCAGCTGGTCTTAGGGATGCTGCTAAGGGAAACGAATTACTCTTTTAAAAAGTAATTAGCGATTACAATGAAAATAGCACGGCAGGGCACAATGGAAAATATAATTCACGGAAATAAGAACTACGGTCTTCATTACATGTTACGGAAAACACAGATTCCTGGAGTATACAGACACAGATAAAAAAAACAATCCCCAGCATATTAAAACAAGCAATAAAAACTGGTCTTCAGATTTCGTATGAAAAAACCAAATATATTGAACACAGACACAATGGAGAAAAATATCTAACAACTCAACATGGACAGATTCAAAGAGTTGATAAATTTAAATATTTGGGAGAATGGATCCAGTCAAATGGACTTGATAACACATCCTGCAAGGAGAGATTCAGAAAGATGGAAAATGCCTATAAACTCACCCAACATAGATACAACAAACGATCAATTTCATTCCAGGCAAAAATCAGGCACTACACAACTGTAATTAAACCAGAGGTATTATACGGATCAGAATGTTTAACGTTGAACAAAAGAGGTGAACAAGAGGAACTGGAAAAGAAAGAAAGGAAAATACTTAGGAAAATTTTGGGTCCCCAAAAGAATAAAGATATTTGCATGAAGAGAAAAAATGAAGACCTTTACCGAAATGTGGAAAAAATTACAGACTCAATTAAAAGACGGAGACTTCAATTTTATGGTCACCTTCATAGAATGGATAGCAGCAGGCTAACTAAGAAAATTTTTGACTACATCTCCCATTTAAAAAACACCACTAGATGGCCGGAAGAGATACGGTGTGATCTGCAAAAACTGAAGATCACAAACAACATCATTTCTAATAGGGTGGAATTCCGGCGACTGATCACTACTGCAGATTTTTCGATTCTGCAAGTTCCACATCAACCACGGAGAGTGTTATCAGCGGAACAGATGCAGGCCATCAGCCAACGTATGAAGAAGTTTTGGGAAGAAAAGAAAAAACGAAACAATGTACCGTAGTCTTAGGTTCAAAGCGGTCTATAATTGGCCAAATTCTAATATATATATATATATATATATATATATACGAGGGCAATTCAGAAACTAACCTCCGATTGGTCACAGTGCGGGTAGTGGGGGGAGTAGCGCGCCATCTGTGCATTCACGCACTCAGCAGGTCAGTCGGCAGCAAGCCGTAGTCGAGTGAACATCGTACCTGCGCTAGTTTAGTTTTTGTGGCAGTTTGAAATGTGTGCTGCAATAGAAAATCCCGCCAAATGTGAAGTGCGTGCTGTTATACGGTTTTTTACAGCCAAAGATGTGGGCACATTCAGATTCGCCTACCAAACCAAAAAAAGCCCGGCAAGATTTTTCTGCCAGAAAACTGATGGCAACGGTGTTTTGGGATGCCAAAGGGGTGTTGTTGGTTGAATTCATGGAACGTGGGACGACCATTAATCAAGACGTGTACTGTGAAACACTAAAAACATTACGACGGGCTATACAGAACAAACGCCGTGGTATGCTGACTTCCGGTATCGTTTTTCTGCACGATAACGCCCGTCCGCACTGCTCGCAGAACAACAGCCCTTCTTGAGTCCTTCAACGTTTTCAACCATCCACCTTACAGCCCAGATCTGGCGCCAAGCGATTATCACCTCTCCATGCATACGAGTATGAAGAAATGGCTCGGGTCCCAGCGGTTTGATGACGACGAAGAGCTCAAAGATGCGGTCACAGGCTGGCTCAAGGCACAAGCGGGTGATTTTTATGCAGAAGGAATTTCAAAGCTTGTGAAGAGATATGATAAGTGCCTCAATCGTTATGGAGACTATGTCGAAAAATAGTGCAAAGATGTAGTTGTAAGATGTATATATTAAAATATTTTTACTTAACTTGGTGTATTTTTTTCAATCAACCGGAGGTTAGTTTCTGAATTGCCCTCGTATAAAACAAGCACTCATAAACTATTTAAATTAACACTACTTACCAATTCATTTTGTCGGCTACTGGACTTCGAAAGCTTGCGTGAAGACTTGGCGGATGTTCGAGATTGCAAATCTCGGCGGATTTCCTTCGTTCTGAAGAAAAATCGGCACTTTATATAATGATAAACTAGTCTGAGGATAACATCCATGACATGCCTAAGACAACAGCCAGCTCCTGAAGGATCAACTGAAATTGTTTCTATGGAATCGATGCAATCAAAAAATATTTAGCTCCACATCGATTTTGAGTTATATTTTCCGGTAATTACTTTCTCGGCTTGGAAAAGAATGTCACATACACTTCTCGAAGGACGTGTTAGAAACACTTCATTGTTCATTGAGCCGTAGTCCTTTATTTCGGTAAGAACTGAAAATTTACTTAGATTATTGTCACGTAGAGAATGAGCACAGGGTGAACACTTAATAAATTTAGAAGAGTGCTTAACAACATAGCCAGCCAAATGGCACACTAAACACTTATCAATCGAAGAGTTTCGAACTGCACTGTCAAATTCAGATACAGAGCTTTCCCTGTCTTCGATATTTACTGCATCTCGAACCACAATTTTTTTTCTTAATGGAAGTTTCCACTGATTCTTTCACTGTCTTGTTATGCACTTCCACATTCCGGGCTAATATACGCATCTGATTAACATACGAGGTCAAGATCTGCTCCCGTTTAGGTTCACAATTTCCACCAACATTTAAAGCCTGTTTTATAGGGACGTACACTGCCGGCCAAAAGTTTCCGGACACCATAAAATTTCCAGTTTTTTAAAGAATGGGGGTGGAATGAAGTCCAATTTCCAGAAAATTTTAAAATGTATGTATTCTTAACATACAGAACTATGTTTGTAGGAACTTACATTATATTCTTAAGCACAAAAAAAAAAGTACACATCACAATTTCATTTCATCAAAAAATCCACCCTTTGCTCGGAGGACACTCTTAACTATCTTTTGCATCCATTCAACAAGTTTTTGCAGAACCGATGAAGGAATATCATTCCAGGCAGTCTGAAGAGTCTTCCAAAGATCTTCCTCTGATGTAGGACATACTCTTCGCACCCTGCGATCCAGTTCTTCCCACCGAAGCTCTATTGGGTTTAGGTCGGGGGACTGAGTTGGCCATTCCATGTTTATGAGTTCTCCTGCTTCCTGTTTCACCCTGAGATAATATTTGCAGAGTATTGACGTGTGTTTGAGGTCATTATCTTGCTGCAAGGTGAACCCATGTCCTATCAGTTGCTTGCCAGATGGCACTGCACTCCTGGAAAGAATGTTGTGATAGCCTTCTTTCCTTAGAATTCCCTTTATTCTGCACATATCCCCAGTTCCATCACAAGAAAAGCACCCCCAAAACCATCACAGAGCCCCCTCCATGCTTGACTGAAGGAGTAATACAGTCAGGATGCATCTTTTCTGCTGTGTTCCTGCGGACATTCAGACGAAGTCTTTGCCCGAATACCTCAAACTTGGACTCATCCGTCCACAACACACGTTTCCAGTCTTCAAGAGTCCATTTTTTGTGTGCAATAGCCCATTTTAGTCTTTTTTGTCTGTTGACTTTCCTCACCGCTATCCTGCCCATTAAATTGGCTTTCCTAAGACGATGCTTCACAGTGGTGACAGAAATTTCATTGTCATGGCTCCTATTGAATTCTGCTTGAAGTTCACCTGTTCTGAGCCTTCTGTTTCTCTTGCTGGACAATATTACCGATTGGTCCTCGGCCTGGGTAGTGACCCTGGGTCTTCCACTTCGTTTCTTGTCCTGATTTGATCCAGTTTTCATCCATCTTGATATTGTGTCATGAACAGTGGATCGCGAAAACTTCAATTTTTTTGGCTATATCGCAGATCGAATAGCCCTTATTGTGAAGAGTATTCACTGCGGAACGTTCTTCTACATTTAGAGTACGTCCTCGTCTCATTTCTGCAATAACAATGGGTAAAACTGAATAATTATAAATTATTGATGGGATTTTATGGAAATTTATGCTTAAAAAATTGTAGTGTATCATTTATTGCTGATACACCTATATAACATTATAAAGTACATTGGGTAGTGACCCTGGGTCTTCCACTTCATTTCTTGTCCTGATTTGATTCAGTTTTCATCCATCTTATGCATGAATGGTACGAACATAAACACTAGAGCGTGATTTGCAAGTACGTTCTTCTGGAGGTCAGGTGTGTGTTCACCTAAATCAACTAATCCATCTACTTTATGAGAAAAACTATTAAACTGGATTTCTTCTCTTAGCTTCACTTCATCTTTTTTGTCTGCTGTGATAGCCTACATTGTCTATTACTAGGCTAGATCCTTCAGGAACATTGGGTGACAATTGCTCGGCGAACCACTTTTCATACACTTCACCAGCCATTTCGTTGTGGGTGTCTGCCGTGTTCTTTTGGCACAGAAACGTTAACTCTGCACCATTAACGAACCCTTGTTCATTCCCGGGACGAACAAAGGCCAACTACGGAAACCACTTCGAGGATGGCTGAGGTAGGAATCAAACCCGCCTCTTCTCAGTTTTGTCTCATGAAGTTGAGTACACCCCGTTCCAGTCCTCAGACCAGAATTAAATTTCTTCGCAGAGTCGGGATTCAAACCCCGGCCTCCACGGTGACAGCACAGTGACAGCCAAGAATGCTAGCCACTAAGCAACGAGGCGGACAATTTATAAAGAACACAAGCTCCACTTCATTTCACAGTTTAACTTCACACCATTGAAAAAATGAAAATCCACAGCCTGCTTCCAGTCTCCGACCGGGTCAGGAATGGAATGAATGAAGCCCCCCATCAAGCGGCGAGGATATGGACTGTGCCGGCTGCCGAGGCCTGGCGCACTCCTCTGGGGCAATGATTTAAATGAATGACAGATGAAATGAAATGATAGTGGAGAGTGTTGCTGGAATGAAATTTTGACTGGGAAAACCGGAGTACCCGGAGAAAAACCTGTCTGCCTCCGTTTTGTCCAGCACAGATCTCACATGGAGTGACCGGGATTTGAACTACGGACCCAGCGGTGAGAGGCCGGCGTGCTGCCGCCTAAGCCACGGAGGCACCAACTTCACACCATTACCTACCCTCATTCAAATGCAGTCGGAGAGATAGCCTACGGGCCACATTTGTAAACTAACTTTCGCTGTGTCTGCGCAGGGCGGGAGGAGTACACAAACTGCTATAACTTATGAATGCGATCTGATATCTTGCTCTGGTTTGTTTTAAAAATTATTTCAGACATTAATGAACATTTCTTCTTGCTTAGTCACCAATGTAAAGTCAACAGCAAAAATATTTCTCGCTACGTAACTTTTGTGTTACAGCATCCCAGATTTTTCAAGTAACATTTAAGAAAAATAATCATAACTTTCTTATTATAAAAATAATTACCGACCTGAGAAATAGAGTATCTTCTACCAACATCAATCAATCTAAAAATAAATTCTTGATCTGTTGCGATCATTAGTTCATTATCTATGGCGTGATAAGTTTTATATCTGCAAAAATATAGATTCACGCTAGAATATCATAATTGTGAAAATTGGCCCATGTGTTAATTATTTATGGCTTTTATTTTTACATCATAAAGAGCGGAAAATTCTCTATAAGACCACGCAAAGATTTTCTTAGATTTTTCACTTTCAATTATTGGGAAATGGCAACATCGCCGGCGTAGAAGAGGACGAAGCTAATTGTAGGACATAGGAGTGCGAGTGAGAGGCAAATACTACATTTAATTCCATACTGTCTTTTAAGGTAGAGACGCACTATAGATGGTATGGACATGTAAAGCGAATGGAGGAGAAGAGGATGCCCAGGAGGATACACGAGACGAAGTGGGAAGGAAAGAGACCGAGAGGACCGAGAGACAGGTGGCTGAAGAGGGTGGAAGAAAGTGAAGAAGAGAGGAGAAGACTGGACAAGGTTGAAGGCTGAGGGATGGTGGGAAGACAGAAGACGTTGGAGAGGCTTGTGTTCCAAACAGACCTGGCCAGTGGCTGGAAACTATGCAAGATGATGATGATGATTTAATATTTTGTTTTATTAATTTTAGGTCTTTTCAAATTTAGGTGTCCACCTCTAAATTTTAAATTCTATTCCAAATTTGTATTCTTTAATCTGTGTTAAGAGGGGCAGATGGCCTCGTAGTTCCGCCCCGTAAAACAACTATAACTAACTATATAGACAAGCCACGAGTTACAGGTTATTGCACCCATCTAGACACTGGAAAGATATGAATTTTTATTTCCTGTTGGCATCCATTATAATCAAATTCCTATTTATGGGAAGATTTAATTGCAACACTTAATAGTTCAACATATTAAGATATTATTTATTGGGGCTTAGAATGTGAAATAGGAGAACTCGAAATTGTCTTATCAGTTATCTTCCAAATGGTAAACTTTGGTTCGTTTGTTGGTTGACTAGGTTTTGATTGCTGGCTCGGACATGGAACATTTTGAAGCTGACATGTGGATTTGAATGGAGTGCACTTTGATGTTAACTGAGAAGGGAAATAGGTTTGAATCCTATTCCGGCCATCCTAGAAACAGATTCACACTTTAAACTCCCAGCAAATGCTACTGAACATACTGGTCATGGCTGTCCCATTCCAAATCTCTTACCCACTGCTTGGGGAAACGAGAGTAAAGCCTATTTGGTGGCGAGGAGGACATATAGTGTTCAATCCCTATTCAAAATCATAGACAAAAAGAGGTTCTCAGTGGGGAAAGAAAAGTGACATGAGAAACTCTGTTCTCTAATATGACTCACAGAAGAGAATCACAGTATTCCATTAGTTTACAGGTAAAAACTAGGTTTTCGGATATTTCTCATTGGATTTGGCTGGTTTTTTTTGGCATAGGTTCTGTACAGCGTGTAACTAAATATTTAGGAAAGCTCCAGGGATTCGAAAGAGGACCTGACAACAAGCAAAACATGTCCTGTAAACATATGGTGTGTGTGCGTTCGTTGCCGTGTTACAAGCATTGTTTGTGGTGTGCATCATACAGACGGCGGCACGGTCCTAGTTGGTCATTTGTGGAGGGCACACAGGCCACTTGTACGTTTCGTCGCTATTCTAGTCCAAACAAATGGGTAGGGCATCGGGGACCGACACCGTGGCCTGTTCGTTCTCCCGATCTCAACCCATTAGACTTCTACTTATGGGATCATTTAAAGGCCATTGTGTATGCCACACCTATTCATAACGTGGACATGCTGCGTCAGCGAAAGAGTAAGGATGTCAGGAGATACGACAGACGCCGGGAATATGGGAGCGTGTGAGACAGTCAATGATGCGGCACATAGACGCCTGCATTACAGCTCGTGGTAGCCGTTTTGAGCACTTTCCGTAGAGAACTGTAAGTACTGTAGTAACGTACACTTTATCAACACAAATAACCAACCTGCATAGTGAAGCGATCTGTGTTATGCTCACCACAAACAATGCTTGTAACACGGAAATGAAAGCGAATACACCATATGTTTACAGGACATGTTTTGCTTGTTGTCAGGTCCTCTTTCTAATCCCTGGAGCTTTCCCACATATTTAGTTACACCCTGTATATTGCATAAAGAGGGAGTTTTTCTTGCATGAAAATCTTGATCCAACTAATTACTGTAGTTGCAGTGGAGTTGGGTAGTATTTGTATTGTAGATGACATTTATATATTAATTCGGAAGAGTGAATTTTGTTGTTAGACTTTCATTTTTCATTGTAAACTAATACAAGGTGTTTTTCTTCCCCAGTTGTTGGGACATGATAGCTCAGTGACATTATCAGTGGCTTACCAAGGCAACCACATGTAAAAGACCAATGCATGTGTTTTTTTGAAATGGTAGTTATGTCCTTGTTGTTGGATTTGAAGTAAAACTGTATATTTCATGGCTTACTATCTCCTATCAGCATTTTTGCTTCTTCCCCAGCTTTAGCAGGATTGGAGCGAGTGCAGCATGAACTTCAAGTACTGTAGTTAAACCTTTGTAAACTATAAGTAAAGTAAATGGAAATTTAATTCGTCTTTATTATAAACTGTTATCTCTTTCAGCCTCTGTGAGGTACCTCCACAATCTCCTATCAGTAATTAGCAATTCAGCGGCTTCGGTGGCGTAGTTGGTAGCATGCTGAGCTTCTATGCCCAAGATCGTGGGTTCAAACCCGGCCGAAGTCGTCTGATTTTTTTAAGAGCGTTAAAAGTCCCTCAATATGCCTTCCTTCGGAGGGGAAGTAAAGCTGGTGGTCCCATGTCATAGATTTATGGCATGAAAAAGAACATTCCACTAACTATACTTATGGAAGCTAAATTTTGTAGGTTAGTTTGATAACGCTATATTAGTTCCAACGTTCGCCGTCACGTGCTTACTGCGATGCCATTTAGTAGCCATGTCTGCAGCTAGGTGTTGTGGATGGTAGCATTTGGTACCAGAAGTAGGAACTACTTGAAAAAATTAATCGTCTGCAGTCCTTCTACGTGAATCACAGATAACACACACTAATACGGCCATCACAATTAACACGGGTTATCAGACAAATTCTACACACACCCAAAGTACACGGGGCTACATGACCGCGTTGTCGCAGCCCCTAAACTGAGGAACCAACCAATTTGCAATTAGTATTGTGGTTTCTTTTGCTTCCATCATGCTGTGAAATATTTAAACAGAGTCTTAACTATCACCTTCTAGGTCTGCTTTGCTTGCTGTCTATAGTGGAGTTCATTAGTATCCTTAGTAATCTTCCCGCCATTCGCATCACATGGTCTTATGTGCCTACTCATATCAGCAACCTCACCTAATGTCTTATTTTTCATTTACCCTTTGTCTCTTCATTACAAATACCTTCTTTGCCTTCGAGATTGTTATGTGTGGCTGCCATCTTGAAATTATAAAATATAAAAATAAAGTTCTGGATTAATGTCTAGGATTAACTTGATGAATTTGTTAAATTTGCAGGAATGTATGACCCTTTCTAAAGAAATAAGCCTGCAACTAAATTAAGTTACCCCATTACATTTTTGTCTGAAGTGAATTTGTGAGTATACATGACTAAAGAGAGTTGAAAAAGGAAAATTGGAGAGAGAGAAAGCAACTATGCTCTCTGTTCTTGCAATGCAAGTACACAATTAAGGCATACATTGGGGAACACAGTGCCAAAAGGAAAAATATTTTGACTTCTCAGTGTTTGGGAAAGAAAATACAAAGAGTGTGGCTATGCCTAGGAGAGCACTACCCTGTCAGTTGGGAGTGGGGAAAAGGAGAAATTCAACCAGAGGTTTAGTAAACCTACTTAGTAATTGAAAGCTATTTATAATGAGTCCAGGGTCTGCTCTAAAATTAAGCATATACTGGTTTACAATTTCAGACCTGCTGGTAATGGAAAATAAAGCTGAGGAGCGAAGTCTTAACTATAGAACACTCATTATACTGCACGATAGGATCAGGCACATGCTCATCATGTAACTTGATTTTTTCAATGGCAATGTTTTTGACTGAATTAACATAAAATCACACACAGCTTGACTTGCTGAAATAGGTGAATTTAAATTAGTGTATCATACTGCTTATATCTGCAGATAGGTTTTCCTTTAAATCATTGCTGTTCATTTCTAGAAATCAAAGCCAACTCTGTACAGGCCATGAGCAGTGGAATGTAGAGACTTCCACTCTTTAAGATATTGGCACTAGATGGAATGGAGTTATTTCCATGCGTGGCTGCCATTGCTCCCAAGAATTACCCCAGTCAGTATTTTTGTTTGAAACCCCAGGGCCATTTTGTGTTTCTGAGGGGTAATGTTGGCATTTTACATCTTAACCATATACAACAAAAGTCAAAGAATGCCTTAGCAGTGCGAACTAAGCCGAGTGTAATTATTTGTTTATACTTCCAACCAGAAACTACAGTCTCAAATATTATAAGAGAAATTAGCCTTTGCCTGAATGCGACGACTAAGGAAAATGCTGTCATACTTGCAGGAGACTTAACCGTTTGTCGTCATAGAAATGTGGGAATCGGAATATGTTGAAACGTTTTTGGGTTTCCCGCCAGTCTTGGCACCGCCCGGTGGCGCCACATAGAGGAGTCGAGGGGAAGTCGCGAGAAAAAGAGGACGAACAGTGAGGCAGTTTTGTGTCGAGTGAAGTCACGCTAAGTTCTGTGCAATCTCATCTGTTGTGATCTTATGTGTAAATACAGTTTTTATACTTAAAATTACTACAAGATGTGTTCGGTTTATTCGCTTGCCAAAATCCCTTCCCACATTTGGGGGCTCGTCCGTGATACGAAGGATTTTGAGTGCGGAACGGCCATTTTGGCTACAACGATAAAACCAAGGCGTGAATTGACGACATTTTTCTGGCAAGATTTATGACGACGACGTGGGTCCGTGAAATATAGAAGACGAGCAGCTGTTCTACTCCCAAAGACGTGGTGGTTCGAGCAGCCTACAAAAGACGAGTTCCAGGATCCTGAACCCTAAGACGACGAAAAGAAAAGTGATTAGCGCGAGTCCCGAAAGACAAAGAAAAATGGCGGACAAAGTGGCGTGTTTACAAGACATTGAAAAAGTGAATAATAACATTAAGACGGCGCCTACGGCCGTGATTAAGACGTTACATAACCTCATTTTCGAAAAACTGCCACATGATCGAAAGAACAGGCAGCTCTTAAGAGAATTCCCAGGATTCGAGTTTGAATGTGACTCACCAGAACACCTGGAGAAATTGAAGTTCATTGAGAGCGAATTCGCCGAGGCTGACCTAATTGCCATTTGCACAGTGTTAAACATTGAATATACGGGAGAGAAAGCCGTGCTTGTGCAACGCATCTGTGACAACTTTATGGACCTTTCGTTGCTGGGGATGCCCAAATACGAAGATGATGATGATGGTGATGGTGATGATGATGATGATGATGATGATGATGAAGACGAGACTGGTAAAACGAAAGATGTGATGAGCAAGATGAAAGAGGCAGGCGTTTTCACGCTGACAAAGAACTGAAGACTAACATCACACGCTGGTTCCCTTCCCAGTGATGGCTGACTTCTACGACACAGGAATACAAAAGTTGATCCCATGATTTGACAGGTGTCTCAATTCTGGTGGTGATTATGTCGAAAAATAGCCCACACATTGCTGTATCTGGTGCCATTAAGTTTTTCGTTTACTGTAACTTGTTTTCTTTTTATTTCAAAAATATGAAAATTTAATTCCTGGATGGGCCTCATAGATAAGCACAAGACAACTACATAACAATCAAGTAAGCTGCTCCAAAGAAAGCAAAGACTCCCAAAATTCCATTTAAGCCCGAAAGACCATTTAAGTCAATGTGAGAACTCTTTTTTTTTTGTCAGTCGTGACGATAAAGCCATACGCCTAATCTGCGGTGCAATAATTACATGCATAAGAAAATCATTTATTGAAAGACAATACAACAGAGTACAATAAAAATAAATAAATAGTGAAATGATAGAGGATGCCAGAGAGAAAGAATTAACTATGTTGAAAAATCTTGAAGAGAGCATTCTGTATCCACAAATGAGGCTTGTACCAATACTTGAGCATTTCTATTTTGGTTAAGGGTTCTTCAAAAAGAACTTTCTTTTGTTTACATTCTTCTAAACTTCTTATTTTTCGTTTCCTTATTTCTAATATTTTTTTTTCTAATTGAAGGCACAAATATGAATGTTGTGATGCTACTCTTAGAAATGTACAGATTTGAAGCCATTCTTTCAGTGTTGCCTATACAAAATAGCCATTTGTAGCTCTTCAGTCGGTCAGCCACTTTTAGAGCTAATTATAAAGTTGCTGTACGCTTGGCAAGAGCTGGGAAGTTGATAATGGAAGGGTCATTAATAAAAGTAATGTGTTGGACGTAGTAGTGACAAAGAATCCTACATTATATCCAGCATGCAGTAGAATACCACAGTCCAGTATGCAACACACAAACATTTCACAGCGAGGAAGAAACAGCAGGGAAGGTGAGGAAGGGGAAGAAAGGCAGAGCAAGTGAGACAAGGGTAGGGAGTGTGGGTTTGCACTGTGGTCAACCTAGCAGTTGTCTTTTGTACCTTGTGCCGCACAGCTCATGCACCCTGTGAGGCCTAGCTCTACAGTGTAATGTTAACATCATACATTTTATATGCATAATGCTTTCTTCAAATTTAGCAATAGTTAATTTTCTAAGTGCCCTATTTGTTTAATATGCATACTCTTGCAGGAATCATTATCTCGGATACTACTATCAGCGCGAGGAACTGTGCTAAATTGTACTACGTAATGTTAGAACACAACTTGCTTAAGATTCATTTTTAATGAAACATCACATCGTTGATTACAAAGCCCAATCATAACACCAGGAGTTAAGAATACAGATCATAACTACTTAAGAACATAAATGATCAAAATATAAAGATATTGCAAGGAGGGGCAATAATGTTTTGACGTAGTAATGCTCCCCTCTTTCCCGTGGAGTAAAATATCCTGGAGATTGAAGCACTTCTTGAAACAGGCCTGTCGGATGGAATTGTCTAGTACGGTGCTGGACGAAGGGTTTGCGACTTGTCAGGAATAAGGGTTTCATGATGCTGAGGCGTGATTGCCGGTGACTGGGTGAGATAAGGGAGGATCAATGGCGTCTCATCGAGAATGTATACCAGCTTGATGTGGTCTATGCTAACTCCAATAGCTTTGTCTTGAATTTTAAGAGTGAAGTTTCTGACATTTTGGTAGACCACATGAAAATGGCTCATGTAAGGAGGACCCTTGTATAGAATCATCACGAAGGAAGATGTAAGTGCATGTTGTTGTATCAGTAACAGTAGTAGTCAATGGGTGAATCTAAAGAGGAGAGGTGTGATCTAGTGGTGGACGGGTGCCTTCAGTAGAGACTTCGTAGCCAGGAGGTGCTCATGGTGATCTTGTTCACTTTTTGAGAAAATCAAATGTCTATGTAGACGAAGACCTTATCAGTGAAACACAGTAAGATCCGACTAATGTTCTGGAGACTGAATGTCGTTAATAGAAATTGAAATAAGCTGAAGAGCATGATGATGCTGTTTATGGAATGCTGGCAGAATTGACCGGTATTTGGGTATAAGCTTTGACAGAGTCAAAAAGGGATAAAATGGTAGAGCCATGAATTCTGTGGTCAAAATCTTGTATGTGTTATAATGAGTACCTGTCCAGGATGGTGATGTGTAGGCATGGCACAACTCGGGAGGCCCTGGAGTGGTATAGATATAATGCACCGTAGAGTGGTGAACTTCGTGAGATGTACCAGTGGAAACTCTGCTAAGGTGTCTTGAAAGGAAGAGTCTTGCTACGTGTCACGGCTTTAACACTGGATTGTGTTATGTTGACAGACTGTCCAGGCGATGGTAGCTCTTTTGTAGAGTCCGGCAGGAAATTATACGTCACCTGAAAATCAGCACCGATACGGGTTCACCCATATGTCAAGGGAAATCATGACTAAGGTTCAAAAAGGTTAAGTTTGAGGTTTTAGTCGTACTATTGTTTGCAGCACTTCGTTCATGATCTGTTGCAATGCATTGGACCCACAGGTAGAAACAAGTATAGCAGCAGAAGTTAGAGCTGATGTAAACGAGGAAACTCCACTTGGTCTCTCTGCCAGTTGGAAAATCACTTCCATACTTTGTCCCCAAACCGTTGATGGTACCAACAAAGTATGGCAGGTTATCTGGCTATCTGACTGGGAGAAACTCAATTGGGGCTTCAATTGAGTTGGAGTTGCATGTGGCTATTATGCAGAGAGTGTGGCAATCGGGCGAGTCAAGACCTCCACTTGGTGTTGCAGTTGGTGAGAAGGAGATGGAACTGGGTTAGGTGGAGGTGCAGACGAAAGAGGGTGTGGGCCACTTAAAAAATCCTATTGGAGATCTCTGCAGTCTGGCCTAGGGTGAGAGAAGCCTGTGACTGGAGGATGGTCTGCACACTTGCTGGGAGGTGTTGCGTTTAGAGGGTCCAAAGGATGGTATCATGGTGACCCATTGGGAGACTGCATGAGCTGGAGAAACTCAGACGGTCTATGACCAAGATGTCCCATGTCCCTCAAATGAATTTTAACATGATGCTAGATGCAGTTTTCGGCTACAATTACAAAGAACACCCACCCAATGGTTGTTTCCTAGAATTAGATTTTGGATGAAGTGTTTTCCACACAGCAAAGGCTGCAAATCTGCTTCCGACCAGACAGTTCATAAGAAATGCAAATTGCCAGCGGTATGAATGTGCTATCTGATCCATTGAGTGAACTTCCCTTCTGTGTCATTATAGTGGAGTATAATTACTGACTTATTCTTTTGATCTGCAATGGTTTCATTAGATAAATGCATAGTAGAAATGTGTCATTGATTTCCTGGGCTTGGGAACATAGGCATCTAAGGTACATTGTTGGTAAATTCAAAAATGGACTCAGTTCTTCTGGGACTGAAATGCAGGTGGAATAAATGGTTAATATTTTCTTACCGTTTCGACCAAAGTTAGACCATTCTTCAGAAGATTCTAAGTCAGATTCATACCCATGAACTAATTGTCACATGTGATGCTTCTAATAGACTTCTAGTATGATACGGTAAGAGTCTGTACAATTCGGTGCCCTAGAGCAAGAGGAGACATTTCACTTAGCAATATGGGAAAAACTATCCCTGATAGGACGTTTTAGAATCACAGGCCTACTAAATTTTTATGCCGTACTTGTCCGGTTGAGATATATACTGTCAGGAAGTACACATTTCTCTGAAGGGAGCGAGTTGCTCATCAACGGAAAACTTTGAAACACTTTAAAGTATTCTTCTTTAGAAAGAACCGTTGAATAAAATATAAATCATGCACTATACATGAAAATGAGGGGAAATTGAACACACTGGAAGTGCCACGCTGTGGGAGGAGTCGGAGCATGAGCTTTGAAGTACCGGCACGAGAGAAATTAGTTGTGCATAATTGCAAATGATGAAACTGCCATATTTTATGGTAATTTTAATGAAACTTAAACACAAATGCTCCTTATCTTGATATACAGTATAATAATATAACAGGATGTCTTACTTGGTAATTGGAGCCGTGTCTGAAAAAGTCTTGTAATATCCCTGAGTACAGAGATCAGCTTCATAATCAGGGCATCAAAGCATAGTTTCTTTTCATGTCTTCCTCTTGTAGCACACTGTGCAAAGTTTTGTGGGTGTTGCTTTTGCTTGTGTTGGAGGAAGCATCTCGGGAAAATGTCTTTCAATGGGGCACACCACACCACTTTTTTGTAATTTGATTGACGGCCTGGAACTTGGCTTTCTATCGCACACGAATGCTCAATAAGGGATGCCTGAATGTGGATGCTCTGGGCTTCAAGTAATATAATTTTAGATATTGGTGATTTCTCTGGCAGATTATCATAGAATTTTGAATAGAAATATCCAGTATCCTCAAAAATTAATTTCACATACCACTTAGTCATTTCCAAGCTTGTGATGTACAGATAGACAATCATAAATTGTCGCATGGAAAATATCAAAGTCCTGTTCGGGTATCATCGTGCTTGGACGTGGCTGTACAGTTGCAACAAATTTTGATGCACTTCGATCTTTATTAAACGACATGTTTGTGACAAAATGCAACTGTCAGTGCACAGTGCCACTGTGCAGATATCAGAATAACAGAGAAGAATGATATGCATTTAATGAGAAACCACCCAAATGCGTAAATAAATGCGTGAAGTGAGGGACACGTCCCAAGTGACGGTGGATGAGGAGCGCTTAACAGAGTAGCTGTGTTAGCGTAGAGGAAACGTGGAAACCCGGACCACCGTGGTTCAAATATTGGTCTCTGCAATTCTTTTTGTTTTGATGGCCTCTGTTATACTATTGTGGAACTGCACGATACTGGACGCCTTTTAAGTTTTACAACGAAATATTGCAATAAACCGTTAGTTAATTACCACTGGGTCTATAAGAGCTGTTATAGACGTGCATTAGATGTTGGACATATCATTACAGTATTATGAGTGTTCTGCAGACTAGCCCAGGGGAAGAGGCGTTGCACGAAAAGACAAAGAACCTGGATTCGAATCGTACTTGTGGTGTGTATTTTTTAAACGTTGTCAAATGTTTCATGAAAGACATATGTGTGTGTTTCTATACAAAGGGAAATCTGGCTTAATGAATTTGCTTGTTAGTCCTGAAAAGGACTGTTGTAGGCACTTCTTCAATATCTCGTCCAGTATCCACCGGGTTCGATAACTTGCTGTAGCCGACTTGGCATTGACTGAACTAGATTTCTGAAGTACTGTTCATCAAGGGAAATCTCCTCCCATGCTTCCAACATAATCTCCTACAATGCATCCTGCGAACAAGGGGGAGGGTGAGGCCAGTTTTCCCTGATATGGCGTTTCCACTTTGCCCACACATGTTCAATGGGGTTCAAGTCTGGAGTTCGAGGGACCAGTTGAGCAGTTCAATGGAGTCAGGAAACCAGCCCTGAACACTCCTGCTCATATGGATTGGAGAGTTGTCTTGCACGAACTGAAGTACTGCATGTGGATAGAGCTCTCTCACACTCGGAATCATAATATTCTGCAAGATGTGCAAATATT
This sequence comes from Meconema thalassinum, assembly GCA_946902985.2. Classification (NCBI taxonomy): domain Eukaryota; kingdom Metazoa; phylum Arthropoda; class Insecta; order Orthoptera; family Tettigoniidae; genus Meconema; species Meconema thalassinum. The sequence goes on from OX336388.2 coordinate 1,206,380,030, forward strand.
GGTCCGATGTGAGATGTCCATCTATCCGATGAAGCACTCCAGCCCCATCAGACGACATCCACCCCCAGCACGACACAGATATGCGGCCACTATGTGTGCGCTCAGCCACATACCGCTTCTGGTATCGGGTTCCACGTGGCCTGTAAACACGATCCGGTCTGACCTCTGCCGAACTGAAACATGTCTCATCAGAGAAGATGACCTGATCCCAATTACGATATAATTCCAGCTCAGCGAAGGCACACCGGTCGACTATATGGTGGTCGGAGAGACATACTTCGATTGCAGGTTTTCTGCAAGCAATTCCTGCTTCTCGCAATCGTTTACGGGCTGTGTATGGACATCCAGGAAAATTAGTCATCTGCATAAGCTGTACCGAGTTGAAGAACGGATTTTCCTGCGAAGTTGTAACTAAATAGTGGTGTTCTTCTTCAGTAGAAACCCGCTGTAAACCAGTGCCCGGTAGACGACCAATCCTCCCTGACACCCGCCACTGCTGTATCCATCTTTAAGCAGATCTAGGTGGAACACCACATCGGATTGCTGCCTCACGCACACTGTAATTGCCGTGTTCGATGAGAGGCAGAACGTGCTCTCTGGATGCATGTGTAGAGTGAACCATGGCAGAATGTAATGACACATTATCATCAACGTTAGCTCGGCCAAACTCGGTTGTTTTCGTAGCATGACATCATCGTGGTGTGTTCCTTCACAAATTATCAATAAATGATAAAAATGGTCCGGTTAGCTCAAACAATGCCAGCGTTTCGCCCCAGTGTGCCGTTGGGCTCGTCAGTTGGTACAGACACACCTACCAATACGTGTGGCTAGCACATACAGTACTGAGAAGGCCATGCAAGACACAAAATACAAGCAGTATTGACGTCACGAGCTTGCCAATGTGCTACGGGAGTCAAACTCCCTTTCATAAAAACAAAAGCCTTACCTTGGCAATCCAAATAAGGTTTTGAATATTCCCAAAGGGAATATGATGTAGTTTCCATTTGAGCGGATGAATTATCAATAAATGATAAAATGGTCCGGTTAGCACAAAATACAAGCAGTATTGACGTCACGACGTCTTGCACACAAACTACAAGCAGTATTGAAGTCATGACGTCTTGCATGGCCTTCTCAGTATGTGCTAGCCACGCGTATTGGTAGGTGTGTTTGTACCAACTGACGAGCCCAACGGCACACTGGGGCGAAACGCTGGCATTGTTTGAGCTAACTGGACCATTTTTATCATTCATTGATAATTCATCCGCTCAAATGGAAACTACATCATATTCTCTTCGGGAATATTCAAAACCTTATTACTTCACAACAATAATATTCTCGGCGTGACTTGAACTGTGGTTGCTCGGTGATGAACGACTTTACAACCTGATAGTTAACCTACTATGCTACAGCGCAACACACGTCATTGTGAGTGTATCATGCCTTACCACGACACGGTGTGTGTGGGAGAGGGGCGAGGGGCTGGCGTTAGCGAGAGAATTACGGACTGACCATGTTGCAGTACGTATCCACCGAACTGTACGCAGCCGACAGCAGCCAAAGTGACACTTAGCATTTTTCATGCCTCAAGAGATGCAACATTTTATGACTGTTTATCTGTACAGCAGTCAAACGGCTTTCCTCCTATCAAGGAAGAAGGGTTCGATTCGGGTTAATGCTCATGCAATTTTTGAATTGGCACGTCAAGTGGTTCATATTTCACACACGTCAAGTGGTTCATATTTCACATAAAATGAAGTTTCTGTGGCTGATGATCATGAGTTTAATGGTCGTACAAAACTATATTCTTCTTCCTTTTGTCATTCTCTTTCCCTCCAGAATATACCACAACAAACACATTTAGAAAAATTAGAAGCCATTTCTTGCGTGTTACCTTTTAAAATTTATTTAAATGCTCTACAGTCTGTCAACACTTAATGCGGAAGCCCTGTTATCTTGGGCGGTTAGGATTAATGTCATCATCATCATCAAATTCCAGCTCCAGTCGCCCGGGTGCTGTTAACGATCCCTCGCCACCTTTTCCTGTCCATGAATAGTTGGTCTTCATGGGTCCTTCTCCAGTCTAGCCCTTTGTCTTCAAGATCATCCTTGATTTGGTCCAACCATTTCTTCTTTGGTCTTCCTACTGGTCTTTTTCCTGGGATAATCTTGTTGAAATAAGCTTTTGGTGTCCTCTCATCTCCCATTCTTTGAAGATGCCCATACCATCCTAATCGTTGCTTCTGCAAATATTTTTTAGCACTGATATCTATGCCAGCCTCTGTCCTGTTTGTTTCATTCCTTACTTTGTCTCTCCTTGTCCTTTGAAGCATTGTTCTTATAAACTTCATTTCGGATGCCTGAATCCTACTTAATGTATTCTACACAAATACCTGAAATAAGAAAAACATTTACAAATATTGTACACTACAGTACACTACTTACAGTATACCGAGTGGTTCACCACTGCAACTAACATTGCATTTCTCGCAATGATCGGTATTTTTCTGCACTTGCCTGTGTGTCAGTAATGTAAACTGAGCCATGGGCCTAGCAAAGAAAAAATAACCATGCACACTTTCTCCCATTAAATTCTATGGACCATTCTACAAACATTATGATTTATTACTTCTTGAAAGAACACACGTACACGTAGTACGATCAAATTAATAGGTTATGCCACGTGATGTGTTATAGTAGAAAGTTAAATGAACACTATAATCGATGATTTATGACTTGCATACAGATATTATCGTTCGAGTTGGAATGGGCATAGTTTTAAGTAGTGAACATGTAGCACCTTTTATGTATATTGTCTTTGCAGCTGACTTGGTTAAGGTTGGTCAGAATGGATAGGGAAGTGATTCGAATCTAGCATCAGGCATTTTTTTTTTTTGACCGACAGCCCATGCTCAATCTTAGTTGGGACACAATATGATGCCACGCATTAAGTCACATCTCCACATTTATTCACTCAAAATGTATTCGTTGATTCTTGCTAACTGATGGAGAAAATAACTATCAAATTAGTAGGTTATGTCATAATTATGATCTGTAATTGTAGAAAGTTAATGAATAACGTAAACCATGATTTAAAACTCTGACACGGATACTAACTTTCGTTGTGGTAGGTACAAAAGCAAACTTATTAGATAAATCTATTTTTTCTTTCATTAGTTAGGCATGAAAGATCAAAATCGCACATACAGTACACAGACTCAAAATCGTGTTGACTTGTGTAATTTCTGGGACAAATAGATGGGGGCAATGGCAGGAGGGTACTCGTAATGAAGACATGAAGGCTATGGTATTGAAGAACCGCAGTTAAGTGTTACACTTCTAGCGAGCACCATGTTTGAGTTATTGGCGGAGGCGGTTAAAGCCCGGCGACACGGTGTATTTGAGTGCTTCGGAGTGGTTCGATCCCAACCATATTATTCTCTTTGAACGACAGATCGTGCTCCATTTTAATGGACACAATGTAGCATGAAGATGGTTCCGGATGACTACTGATACATGAGGCGGGGCCCAATCCTGTTGCCACCACATTCAAAATGTTATAGTCGCCTACCAAATCACATCACAGCACGTATTCTTTCAATCGCGTATTCCAGTGATGAATACGTTGCTCATTTATGTAAAAACAAGGCAGAACACATTCCAGTCTCAACACCTGTATCATGAGCATTTTCCTCACAGAAGACAATTCGTTCTGCAATCTTGAACGAAGATTGCAGTCAACTGGGATACTTGGAAGGGTACCTCCTGTTACAGATGGCCATATAACTTCTAGTCCAAATGAAGAGGCTATTTTCAACGCTGTCCAGAATAATCCTCATATTAGTACACAGACACTTTCACAAGAGACCAACATCAGTGGTCATCTGTCATGTGAATACTGCATAACAATAAATTTCACCCAGACCATCTGCAGTTACAACAGCATCTCCACGTTTGTGATTTCAATGCTAGAATAGCATTTTGTCAAAGGGCATTTCGCAGTATGACTAATAATGTGTCCTTCTTTTTTGTCAAGAGTCCTGTTTTCAGACGAATCATGACGATGGCACTGTGAACTGGCACAATATGCACTATTGGAGTGCGGATAATCACCATTGGGGGAGACAGTACGCATTTCAAGTGCAGTGGGAAGTAAATGTCTGGTGTGGGATCTTGGGTGGCTATCTAATTGGGCCATATTCCTTCGACTACCATTTAATGGGAGCATGCTACCTTCATTTTCTGCAAAATGAACTCCTATAGTTGCTGGAGAATGTGCCACTGCAAAAGCGATTTTGAATGTGGTGGCAACAGGATTGGGCCCCGCCTCATGTATCAGTAGTCATCCGGAACCATCTTCATGCTACATATCCAAATAAGAGGATAGGAAGGGGAGGACCCCTTCATTGGCCTGCCATATCACCTGATCGTACGTCCCGTGACTTCTTCCTGTGGTCCCCCTTAAAAGCAGTGTATGCACAGGAGTCGGAAGATCCTGATCACCTAGGCATGCCAAGCTGTTACACTTCACATGTTAACTATGTCCAAAATTGTCTTTACAACGTCGTGCTAAAATCTGTATAAACGAAGGGGGTCAATAATTCGAACACTTGCTACACTAAATATGCAGTATACTCTGCTTCCTACCTACAGACCACTATGTCGTCATCCAACCTGTCTACGTACCATTGGATAAAAGTGGTACTTTTCAGGACTAAATAAAAATTCACTTGTTGGAACAGGTAGATATTTGGCCATAGTAAATGGCATACTACTAATAATAATAATATGTACGAGCCTGGAAATTGGACCTGCTGCCAGGCAGCTCGGCTGATGCAACGGCAGCGATGCACGATTTAGCCACCTTAGCTATTGAAAGCTGTGGTGCAAACCTGTCACGTATTGAATCTATTCGTAGTCCTTATATAGACACTTCGTGTGCAAACGTTAGGTAGTGTGATAGTTTTAAAACTTCATTTTAGTCAAGGTCATTGAAATAAAACTACTGCTAAAGATTTCTACTATATTCGCGAGCATGAACTCGTCAGTCAAGCTGTACTAAGACTGTCAAGGAGCAGGTACTAATGCTTTTAGGATAACTATGACATACACGTTAGTTGGGTTGCCTTTCACACCATCCCACCATGAAAAGAGTTTATTCATTTGACTTCAACACTTTGTAATTGGGGTTCATAAGTGAGCCGTGGCCAGGTGAACTGATTCAGTGGAATCTTGTTCAGCTATCACCCAGTTATAGTCCAGTCGGGTTTGCTGCATTAAATCATGTAGTTCCAAATGTTTCAGGAATGTGTAGGAGGAGGTCCCCAGATCAACGTCTAATTAAGTCCCGTCGATTTCAGGTGCCGTGGCGAGGGGGGGAGGGGCAGCAGGGTCCTGGAAGGCCCCCCTTTTTAGCGTCGCACAGAAATTTGTATACTTTTTAAACTGAAAGGTAATTAAATGCCCTACAAAATAGTATACTCATAAGAATCTCTGTGTGTTACAGTCTCCGAGATATAAGCCGGTGAACATGGAAAATTTACAGAAAAATATCTAGCGCCTCACGTTTCTCGTCAAACTTGCCCTTGCAATCAGTTTGCCTTCCATTTGACAGGCAATTAGTGAGGAAGGAAGTTGCAGAGAATTAAATTTCCTTCTAGGATATATGCACTTATGCTAATTTGTCGTTGATCAGTCAAACGTTAGAGCTTTTGACGTATCTAGGTCGGTTTCGAGATTTCGCTAGCGAACTACTCATTATTTTACTTCCGTCACTCTGTATTACGTTCTTTATTGATTATGCAAACATAAATGGCATTTATTACCCTTATAACTTATATATATTAAAGTATGTGTGTTAACTGTTTATTTGGAACACTAATAAACACTAACAATCTAGCTTAGGCTTTTCAAAATGCAAATATTTTTTTCATATCCCCTTTTAATATGTGTTTATAAGACCCCTCCCCGTTTGAATTTCTGAGCATGAAATAGAATGTACTTAATTCCTGAGAAGTATGGTCCAGAAAACGAGGAGGGACAGAGTGAGAAATGAAGATATACGGAAAGAACTGGGAGTACAGAAACTAAATGACAAACTGGAGCAAAACAGATTGAGATTGTTTGGACATGTCAAATGGATGAATGAAGTAAGGCTACCAAGACGAGCACTGGAACGACGGATGACAGGGAAGAGAGGACGAGGAAGACCAAGAATGCGTTGGATGGACTCGGTGGAGAATAGTATTAGAAAACGGAACCTGGATTGGAACACTGTCGGAAGAGGAATGGTGGAACGACAGAACAAAGTGGAGAGGAACTATATTTGCCCTCACCCAGTGTCAACTGGAAAAGGGGAAATTAAGATGATGATGATTGTATCTTATGATATCCCACAAATCCCTACTTAGTATAAAACAAAGTCCCCGGTTCTTGGATGTCATATGTAATCTCGAGAACCTCTGGATGGATTTTGATCAGGTTTTCACCATTCTGTAAAGGATATATCGAAGTTTTCTGTAGAAAATAATTTATTTATGATCAAAGGAAGCGAAGCAGTAACGATTTCAGTGAAAGTCTAAAACAACCTGACATCTGTGCACTGTTTAAGCTTACGCTGGGCAAACCGTTAAAAATATCTATATACTATGAGTGTAAGAACTTTTCAACATGAATACTTCTACAAGAAGGTCTACAAGTGCATATCTCAATCTTCAATACATCGCCCACTATAAGGATTTTTACTTTTTCATTTCTTCCAACAATCTCCATTCAATTACTCAGGCGACAGTTTACGAGCTAGCTAGGGGCGAGCCTATGACCCAAGTTGCACCCTAGCTAGTGAGCGAGCCTATTACCCCAGATACAGCCAGTAGCAAACTGTCGAGTCGTGTTGAGTTAAGACTTCAGAGAAGAGTGGTTGTGTTCGGAGTTTTCCTGTAAGTGCAACTCGACTTTTCGTTATTTTGCATGTGAACTTTTTGTTCCACAAAATACACGAGTCAAGTTAAGATAGGACGGAAGGGGGATTTGTGTTAGATGCACCTTGCCATTCTTAAATTACGTCTGACAAGAATTCGTTGCACATGCATCTCCATGATAATATAATTAATAGTCCAGTCAGTGATTTTAACCCATCATGCCGAGACGTAAAACGGATATAGAGTGGGTCGTAGTTCATTGACATTGAAAGAAAAGAGCTTATCACGTAATGCATTCATAACTGTAACCGGGTTGGGTTGCTAGTAAGAATATAAGAAAGAAGTAGGAGAATGAATTGATACTGGGAGATAGTGTAGACAGATATGGCGAAACATCGAATTAAAAACCATCAAGCGTGGACAATGGACGTCTTAAACAGAAGAAATAATAATATTCTAGGATATTTGAAGACCGAGTAAAGGAATTAGCCTTCTGGTGTATGAGATACCAAGGGATAGGCCTAAGTGACTGATCCCTTTCCCAATCGTTGACTGTTGAAATCTCCAGAGGTGTTCATAGATCGTGATTATTTCACTGTAAACAGAACTGGTATACCAATGGCTGGAGTGTGGTCTGATATGGTGACACTGATGTGTGACGTGAAAAGTGAAGGGGGACTAACACAGGGATAGGCATGAGTGATTCTGTGTTGGCGAAATGGGTTGGAGAGGCATGCACAGGTACAGCCATATGTTCTTCACTAAGCTTAGAGCAGTTTGCCGGCGTCAATTCTGTACGTGGGGAACAGCATGTGGACTGTACCATTTACATGCAGGTTTATATGGTAATCAAATAATAGCTAACAAGATATATTGATTGCCAGCATTTATTATTGTAAGTTGATCAGGACCTGTTACTCTGGCTCCATAGAGCATCTCTACCTTAAAAGACAGTATGGAATTAAATGTAGTATTTGCCTCTCACTCGCACTCCTATGTCCTGCAATTAGCTTTGTCCTTTTCTACCCTGGCGATGTTGCCATTTCCCAATAATTGAAAGTGACAAATTTAAGAAAATGTTTGCATAGTCTTATAGAGAAGTTTTTGCTCTTTATGATGTAAAAATAAAAGCCATAAATAATTAATGTACATGGCCCAATTTTCACAATTACGATATTTTAGCGCGAATCGATATTTTTGCAGATATAAAACTTATCACGCCATAAATAATGAACTAATAATCGCAACAGATCAAGAATTTATTTCTAGACCTGATGTTGGTAGAAGACACCCTATTTCTCAGGGGAGTAATTATTTTCATAATAAGAAAGTTATGATTTTTTTTCTTAAATTTTACTTGAAAAATCTGGGATGGTATCACAGAAAAGTTAGGTAGCGCGATACTTTTTTGCTGTTGACTTTACTTTGGTGACTAAGCAAGAAGAAATGTTCATTAATGTCTGAAATGGTTTTTGAAACAAACCAGAGCTCCATATCAGATAGCATTCATAAGTTATTGCACTTCTGTTGGTCACGACTCATCCCGCCCAGCGCTGATGCACCGAAAGTTTGTTTACTCAGTGGCCCATAGGCTATCTCCCCGACTGCGTTTGATGGAGGGTGATTTATGGTGTGAAACGAAGTGGTCCTCGTGTTCTTAATACATTGTCCGTCTCGTTGCATACTGTCTAGCATTCTTGGCTGTCACCGTGCTGTCACCGCGGAGGCCCGGGTTTGAATCCCGGCTCTGCCAAGAAATTTAATTCTGGTCTGAGGCCTGGAACGGGGTGTACTCAACTTGATGAGACAAAACTGAGAAGAGACGGGTTTGATTCCTACCTCAGCCATCCTCGAAATGGTTTCCGTGGGTTGCCTTTGTTCATCCCAGGATGTTTTTGTCGTATGGCCTCCTGAGAGGCCGAGTGCAGGCCCTTCGCCCGTGGGCGACCTGCACGTCGGGATTAGTGATGGAATGGACGAAGATGAATGAAATTGGGCAAGGATGTGGAAGGAAACGGCCGTGGCCTGTCAGAAGGTACTGTCCGAGCATCTGCCTGGTGTTGAAAATGGGAAACCATGGAAGACCATTTCAAGGACGGCCGACGGTGGAGCTTGAACCCATGCGCCTACTGAAACAGCAGTGAGCTTGGTTACATGCGCTGCGCTTTAGCGAGCGTAGCCTCTGCTAACAAGGGTTCATTAATGGTACAGAGTTAACGTTTCTGTGCCAAAAGAACATTGCAGACACCCACGACGAAATGACAGGTTATGTGTATGAAAAGTAGTTCGCTGAGCAATTGTTGCCCAGTGTTCCCGATGGATCTATCCTAGTAATAGACAATGTAGGCTATCATAGTCCGAAAAGCGAACTTTTACCTACAATTTCTTGGAGAAAGGACCGGATTATAGATTGGCTCACTCAATAGGGGCCCCATTTCGAAATGATTTGTTAAATCGGGAGCTTATTTTTATTGTGACTCAAAACAGAGACAGATTGATAAATACATCATTGCTGAGATGGCTAAATCAGCAGGAAAATATGTTCTTCGTTTGCCACCATACCACAGTGAACTTGATCCCATCAAGTGCACAAGTGAAGAACTATATAAAATTGATCAAAGTCTCATTCAAGAAACAAGAAATGAAGAATTTAATTTCGGCTGCATATCACCACTTGACCACACAAAGTTGGGTACCTTAGGTGGACCACCACAAATCATGTATATATTCGTGAAAAATGTCATAATTATAATTTATTATAACCTACGATATTTGAGAAAATGTAATATTATAACATATTATAATATTATCATATTCATAAACAATTGAAAATTATTATAATGTGTGCATTAAAATTGCGCTCTGAGCTTCAGTGTATCATATCTAAATATTGTACCGTCGTTCGCTGCAAGGCATGAGGTACAGTTATATACAACAAACAAATATTTTGGAAATGTCCCGAGATTTGCGTAAAAGCATGCCTGTATACGAGTTATGTTACATCATGTGCCCGGCCTTGAAGAAATTTGTATATGCAGTAGATCAGCGCGCTCCATTTAATGCGTACTGTCTTCTAAGGTAGAGACGCACTATAGTTGCCAGGTGCGGTTTGCAAATCAAGTATCAGAATCCTTTAGCGTTCAAAGTGGACTAAGACAAGGAGATCCTCTAGCCCCAGTCCTTTTCAATATAGCATTGGAAAAGATTAAACGTGGAGCTGGTTAGTATAGGGAAATGGAGATGGTCGGATCCGACATAATTCTAGCATTTGCTGATGATGTGATGATCATGGGGAACACTTTGGATCAGGTAACGACTGATACATCAAGATTCCTACTGGAAGCAAAGAAAATGGGGTTGGTGGTTAATGAATTGAAAACGAAATACATGATTATATCACGTCGACAAAATATTCCGATCACTATCGACGTTGGAATGCACAAATTTGAGACAGTTGAATCATTCAAATATTTAGGATCAATATTGTCAAACAGAAGTGAAATAGAAAAGGAAGTAAGACAAAGAATCACCAACACTACTCATGTTTTCTATAGCATGAGTAGAATTTTCACGTCTAATATCTCAGGAAAACAAGATCCACCTATACATGACCCTAGTACGACCTGTTTTAATGTATGGTTGTGAAATTCGGGCGACTCCAAGAACTTTTGAAGAACGTCTATGTGCATTTGAAAGAAAAATGCTGCGGAAAATCTATGGCCCAAAATACTGCCCAGAAACTGACAGTTAGGAAAGACAGAGTAAAGAGGAGTTATATCAACATTATAAAAAGGCAGAGAGATAGAGAGAAGAAGATTACAATGGTTAGGACACATTATCAGAGCAGAAGGTACCCTCCCGAACTGTGTGTTCAATTTTCAACCAACGGGGAAACGTCCCAGAGGTCGACCAAGAACAAGATGGAAAGATCGAGTTATGTTGGCACTGAACCAGGTGGATTCAGATGGAAGATGCCAGGGATAGAAATCGTTGGTCTAATATATGCAACCATTGTTTGAGAAGCTGAATCATTCTTCCTGTTATGAAGTACAATGTTATATTATGTTATGCTTGCTATTTATGTTGTAACCAAGAATTGTATTCCTTTGTTTTTCTGCTATGGGTCTTAATGGCCCATCACATGCAATAAATGATGATGATGAAGTATATATTGAAGTAACAAAGACTGACATTGTTGCGCAATGTATTACAAGGATGTGTGTTTCGATTATCGAATCTCGAATTACATCTCTCTTCTCAAAATAAAATTTTGTATTTCTCTATGCTGATTAGATTTACAGATTTAACTTAACTACTGGTTTTACAGTTCTACCTTGTAGTATATTTAAATGATTCTAATGAGGGTGCTTTTGATGCTTCTCTCTTCTCTACGTTCGGTTCAACTGGAGATCTTCCTTTGCTGGGATCATCTGGATTTATGGGTAGATGTGATCTTCCATGGAAGTCTATTAGTGGATCTTGAATGGATGTTTGCATTCTCTCGTTGGTACCTTAATTGTACTTTAATGGAACAATCGTGTGTCAACAAGGAGGTAAAGAGGACGAACAAAAAGCTTAGAGCACTATCCAGACTACATAATCATGTTCACTTTCTTGATATTGAAGTACCAAGAGAACTGTTTACTCGACATGGTCTTCACTTAAATACCAAAGGAAAGCAATGGTTCTGTTCACAATTAGCTGAGGAAATTAACAAAACATTTCACTCCCTCGGACCAGTTATCCCACTGCCGCATACTCCAAGACCGACTACTCGAGAATCAGTGAACTCGCTCAGTGGTGAGAGATTTTTGGAACAAAGGTAAGGGCTCCTGCAAGAAACAAAATCCCTAAGTCTAACAACAGTTCAAATGTACAGAGTTCTGGGCCTAAGTTAAAAAAGAACTTCCACATTATTAATAAAAGCTCAGGGAAGGAAGATAAGAACAGTTCACTGACTATTCTGCAGGTCAATATGCAGTGTATCAGGAATAGAATGTTGGAATTAGAACAGTTGAGAAAATTGATGTGGTATCCGGGTCATTCTCACCAAAAGGTTTTTTTTTAAGTCCCTGTGCCATAACCATTTGAACGTATAAAAATATTTAATTTTGCTTTTATTGAAATAATCTTAAAATAATAAGAAATTAAAATGGCAAGTTATAATATAGTTATATATAATGAATAAAATATTATAACAAAATAAGTAGGTTGAAAGTCCCCTCCGTGGGCGTCCCCACTCCTGTGATGTAGGTAAAAATATCTAATAGGTCTAATATCAGTGTTTTATTAAAAAAGTAATATATGTGGCAATTACCACAAATTATGTACTTATTGAAAATATCTGATTTTTATTTTTAGTTTTATTTATTACAAGATAATTAGATTACAAAGTCTGTCCATAGGTTTTAATTCCCGTCCGTGGACACACTTAAATTGCTAGATATTTCCTCCAGAATGCACCACCAGCCAGCATGCATGTAGAGACACTGAAAGGAAGGGGGCCAGCTTTGTTTTCAGACTGAGATTGATGTGATCTTGTGAAATTGTTGTAGATTTTGATAATTTTATAATTTGGCAAAGTTCTTTGTGTCCACTCCGTGACCATCATAAAAAAGATAAGAAATGAGCTATTTTCAAGTATGAGTTAAGAATTAAGTTGCTTGACTGGAAAAGTTTACTACATTAATATCTTGTTAGTCTTACTTCAGACACAAAACAAGGAAAAATCCTAACCCTAGTTTTTGTCCCCTCCGTGGACTTACACTGTCCACGGAGGGGACATTATTGTCCACGGAAGGGATAAATCTTAGCACTGTAAGGTAATATTTCAAAATGATGGGAAAACAATGCTAGGCTAAAAAGAATAACATTTAAGGCTTTTGAAAAATTAATTATTTAGCCATGAAATCAATTTTTACTTACTGTTATAAAACGGACAGTCAGTTTATCTTATCTAATGCCTTACCGACTTTCTTACCATTAGTCACTGTTTTAATTATGTTGTCTTTGAAATATTAATTAAAATGGGCACTAGCAGAATATTGATTAATCCAGTGAAATAATTATATTTCTATAATTTGCAATTATCCTGAATTTCTCATATACTTAGCAGTTTTATACATTGCAGTGTTAGGCTTATATCTAATTTTAATGTTACTTATTTTAGGATTGCTAATACAAAAAAAAAAAAAAAAATCTGTCTGTTTGCCATCTTTTGATGAATACAGTACATTTGCATTTGTCAGTTGGCACAGGCTAGAGTAAAAGGTGGCTTTTCACCGATGTCTCAGTCTCACTCATGGCTGTGATTATATGGAAGCTACTGAGGTATGGGTGGTGCTTAGTAATGGCATTCGGGGCACAGTCAGTGCCTGTGAATGCTGTGAAAGGTTCTACTCATAGGGTTAGGACTACTGTTCTGACTCAGTGAGGAAAGCAATGGCAAACTACCTCACTCCTCTGCTTGCCTAGAACGCCTCAATATAGTGCTGCCTTGGGTTTTTGTGGGTATCTACTCACATAACTTTAACGGCGGTGCTTTTGAGGATCCAACCAGCCTTCGGGCTGACTACCTAACAGACAATACAAAAAAGAAAGCCAATTAGCAGTCAGCTTATATAATTCAAAGAAGAGAGCAAAAGAGAGAAAATATGAAGAAAGCAAGACTCAAAATTAAACAAAATCCCATATTGCTAGAGGAAAGTAAAGCAAAAGAGAGAGAACGTTGTCACAAGCGAAAGGCTAGTGGCAAAATAAAATCTGTTCCGGAAATGACTAGCCGGGAACAAAGAAATGCAAGGAAAATGTGGGAAAAAAAAAAGGAAAAGTAAATATCGCAAAGAAATAGACATAAGGGATCAAAAAGAATTGGAACAGCATTTGGAAGATCTTTCTCCACCAAGCACACCTCGTCCACTTAATGATGCAATTGAAAACCGAGAACAAATTAGTGGTGGCAGTTCAAGAGGAAAGAAATTGGTGAGAAGGAAACTATTTATAAATAACAAATTATGCGAATTTACAGGCACTTGCTAGATAACTTCATCAGGAGATTTCCTTAATCGTTTGTAGCTTCTCATACCACAGAAAAACTAAGATACCAAGATGTCTACAGCAGCAGTGATGATGAACAAGAAGACAAAGTCAATAATGTACCAGACAGCCAACAAACTAGTAACTTGTTGAATAAATATGTGGTTGTAGAATTCCCAACCAAAAAAAAAAACAACAACATGCAAACACTTCATAGGAATTGTGACAAATGAGGAACCTGAAACATGCATTGTTAAATTTCTGAAGAAGAAATCAGACTTTTCTTTCGTCTATCCTGAAAAAGATGTCACTATTGTTGAAAAGTGTCATGTTAATAAGGTGTTGAGTCCTCCTAATTTAAATAGGAGACAACACTATGAATTTAACATGGAACAGTTACCTAAGTTTTTATTAACCATGTCTTAGTGTTAACAAATCATATTAAGATTGACTAAGATATGTTTAAGAGACAATTTGGTCTAGTTTCATTTGGCCACGAGTCATGAGTTAATTTTGTTTTTAGCATTATAGTCCATGTAACCTAATTAAACATTTCTCCACTAAGTTACTTCGTGTACTTTATTAATAATCCCTAAAATATTTTCGCTACCTGAAATTTGCCAAGGTATATTATTTTATTAGACATTAAAGTTTACTTGGGGCCAACATTTTGTACTTTTAATTAATTTAGCATCATAATATTTACATATATACTTGAATAACTTCAAACATGTAATTTTAAGCATGCTGTCATTTAATAAATACGCCAAGTATTCTAAATATCCCCTCCGTGGACAAGGCATATTTAAAAGTCACTAATGAAAGGTTAAATATGACAGATAAAACTTGACCAGTCATATAAGGGTATTTTATAGGCATAACTGAAGTTATGTACATTCAAAATTGTTGCAAGCAACAAATTTTATAAAAATATTTTAATGTGGCATCTGGAACCTTTTGGTGAGAATGACCCATCCATGTCTGAGCACTGACTCACTGAAAATCAACTTGACTTCTTTTTGCCTCATGGGTATGCCATTGCAGATATCATGTGTAGATTTAAAAAGAAAATCAGAGATGTTGGAATTTTAATTAGGGATTGTCTGAAATTCGTCGAGGTTGATTTAAGCCTATATATCTGTGAATTAGATGTGGAATTTAGCTGTGTTAAATTAGTTGAGGCGAATTTAATAATTTTTAGCTTGTATAGATCTTATTTATTTATGTATTTCTTGAGAATTTTGAATTGGCTATCAAAAAAATTCTAAAATCTAATATTAAAGTAGCTATCTGTGGGGATTTTAATTTGAAATGGCAAAGTTAGATGGGCAAATTTCAAGAACATCTTTGAACCTTATAAGATCCTTAAATTTAAAATGTACAAATCAATCTCCAACATGCAGTAAAGCTTGCCTCGATTATATAGTCAATTTCCCAAGTGATGCATACAAGGTCAGGTTAGTTGGCGGATCTTTTGCCGATCATGAACCTTTATTTTCTCTGCACCAGAATAAACTGCCTTATGCAGACACAAATCCCAATTAAGAACCTAATGTTACATGGACTAGAACTCGTAAAGAATGTTCTATTAATCTATTTATTGAAAGACTAAAGAATGTTAATTGGAACTTTTTGTACAAACAACACACTGACAAAACTAATACCGAGATCGATGTTGAATCGTGGCATTCTTGCTCCCCCATAGTTAAGATTAAAAATGTGATAAATAAGAAACTTAACTGGTATTCCGATGAATTAGCCCAAATAAGAGAAAGGATGCTAATTTTGTAGGCTACAGAATTCATAAAAACTCGTGTGAGCAAGGGATTGTGCAGAATGAGGCATATGAAACATATCTTCTGTGTAAAAGGTTTTGCGGAACTAAACTTGTACTCGCAAAAAAGTTAGCTTGTGAAAAATACATTGAAGGTGCATCCAATAAATGCAAGACAGCTTGCAAACACTAGAGCAGGGGTTCTCAAACTATTTCTGCCCCCCCCCCCTCTGAAACGTGAAATATGTAGGCCCCTCCCCCTATTCTCATTTCCTTTCTTAGCACTTCTCATAGGCTACTTCCCACAAAAAAAAAAAAAATCTACTGTGTATGCTACTGCCTAATTAGGATTTCAACTAGCAGTTACATTAATAATAATAATAACACACAATTTATTATTCTTCGAGCACTTCAAAGTACAACAACGTTTTGTAAAAAAAATGTCCTGCATATGCTGCCGTACTAAGCGAAAAAGCCGTATCTCCGTCAGTATTGGTTTTCGAGAAATTGCAAAAATTAGTTTGTGTCTATGCAACAATGTTTTAGTTAATGTTTACACATACTATATAAATATTTGATATATCCGTGGATGTAATTTTTTTATTTTGTGTTAATTATCGACATATTTTGGCACTAAAATGGCAAAAGTGGAGTTTCGGCTTTTTGGCTTCTTATACCCATTATTCTTAACATATTTATAGGAGGATTTGCAGTAAGTGGACATGCTAGATTCACAGCTGTTGTTATATTTTATTGAATAAAACTATTTGACATAGAATAAATAGGTAGACAGTAGTATGTCATACCATAAACTGCTAACATAAATAAAGTAAAGCAATTTATACACAAAAACATATTTGGATCCTTGATGTCGAAACGAAGCTGTTAAGACAAGCTGTTAAGACAAGCTGTATTGCCCAAACGTCTGGATATTCATGACGTTAAAATTTTGATTCTTCATAGTGTCTGTCATGTACATCATTAATCGTAACTTTCACACAAATCTGATACTTCTGATGTTGGAATATTATGCCAAAACTGTCTTCTATTTTCGGGCATGAGCGGTACAAGTATTTCTATTTGATTTATTGAACAATCTCCGTCAATGAATACATTGATTATGTCCTACAACGCACTAGTTGTGGGACATGTTTCGAACCCTGGAACGGTCCTTTATCAGCCACAAAATTGACGCCGTTAAAACATTATACATGAAACACTGAACAAGGTAAAAAGAACATCATGCACATTCAGTTACTCATAAAAACACAATATAGTCTTGAATAAATTAAACATAATACACATTAAAAATCTTTAAAATATTTTTGTATAGTTCATTCTCTTCCTGTCTTCAGTTGATCAGACTATTGTCATGAAATTCTGTCCATTTCAAGAGTCCTTTGCTTGGTGCGGTATAAGATGGGAAGTTGTTCTTATGGTCAAAAGGTGCCATTACTTGTATGAGGACGAAAAAATCACGCAAACATTCCCATTGAGCGGCACGAAAATGAGAACTATGCTATGTCGACATAGCATTCAGTTGCGTCACCTGGCCCTAGCCAGCAGGCCATTGCAGGCCCATAGGATTTTATTGTCTGGAACATTAAGTTCTTTTTACCTTGTTCAGTGTTTTATGTATAATGTTTTAATGGCATCAATTTTGTGGCTGATGAAGGACCGTTCCAGGGTTCGAAACATGTCACTCAACTAGTGCGTTGTAGCACATAATCAATGTATTGATTGACGGAGATTGTTCAATAAGTCAAATAGTAATTTGTCAATACGGACCAAAATGACACCAAATATTCACAAGATTTTCTATAATGTCCAGCTTTCTAACTACTGGAATTCCACGCCAAGTACTTCGTTACTGGAGTGCCGTAATTCCCTTATGCATTGCCATACTGTTCAGGAAATCCAGGTTCCTTACAGGTTCATTTTCGTCGTAGCCCATTCTGTAGTACAGCGACAAGCTACTCCTTTCACCGTGTACTGACGAAATATGTCGGAGGACTGGACGACGTCCCTCTTGCTGGTTCAGTTTGTATGTTGAACATTCGTGTGTCCAATCATAAAGTCCGTGATAGCCATCACTTTAGCTGTCACTTTCCCACTGTTTGATGCCTTCACGGAGTCTTCAAAGTCTTTAAAATCATAAACCTTGCCCTTACGCTTCAGGGAGAGCTCTACCTTGTGATGGAAAGAGTCAGCTGACATGAACATGTGTCCTGGCTCGAAGTACTACTGATCAATTTTTTTAGCTTTGATTTCCAATGAATTCACACTAAAAATGTAAATATACACCGGTTTTGTTTTGAGAGGAACAGCTATCTACCCACAAGGTAACATGTTCAGCATCTCTATGATGCAAAAAGAAAGAATGGTAGGCACTGACTATGTCCTAGTGTTTATGCCCTGATTTACCCTCGTGCCACAATACTGCGAAGGGCTTCCGGTATGCATGGATTTTTTCTTAACTACCCTAGGTTTTTCTAAAAATAATGACTCATTAATGCTATTACACGTTTTGTGAATACTGAGACCTTAAATTCATGCATTCGTGGAAGCATAATCACTTTCTGCAAGTCTGCAGAAAAATAAAGATGGTCATTTGTGAATTCCTTTCAGAATGCTCTTTATATTTTCTTCTAGCTTCACTTGCTCTACTAATGTTTAATTCCCACTCGCTGCAAATGCCGCATCCAATTTGCATCTGATTGACTGTGTGTTCTGGATTGTGCTGACTGAATATTTCACATTTTTGCACTCTACATTTCCAAGTTTTGTAAAGGAAATATTTATTTCCCTAAAAACTGAGCGATAGAGGTCGTAAGAACATGTACCTCCTACGTTCTGCACAAAATGCTTATGCATGGATGCTGCTGTGATATCACTAGGAAGGTATCGCCTATTTGGAGCATGTTCCCTGTGGTAACGTGCAACAGCAGGATTGAATGATTCAACATGTGCCCTCAGGAGATCACGGTCAACTTCGTTTCAAGCACTTTTGATTCTTTTAGGTTTTGCTGTAGACACAGGGGAGACTGAAGAAATATCTTTAGCTTCTCTACAAACGGTCAGTACGAAACATGTGCCCTCAGGAGATCACTGTCAACTTTCTTCCAAGCACTTTTGATTCTTTTAGGTTTTGCTGTAGACACTGGGGAGACTGAAGAAATATCTTTAGCTTCTCTACAAAAGGTCAGTACAAAAGCATCATTATTTTTAGAAAAGCCTAGGGTAGTTAAGAAAAAACTTTGCATACCGAAGTTCTCTTGCCATCATCATTTTTCAGAAAGTAATAAAAAGACATATTTCTGTGAGAGTCTTCTCCACTTCATCTCCGTTTAACGGGTTGACGAACAGTGTGGTTTAAAATGAAAACTTCTTTCTCGGTTTTGCTAAGATTCCAAAACTCGACATTTATTTTCTCCCTTTGTACATGACTAAATATCTCGCTACACTTTTTTCGGCAACTAGTTCCACAGTATGATTTCAAAACATGCTTTTCACGAATACTCTGCTGCTGTTTAACCTTTCTCTCAGAAGCACTTACGTCAAATACCTTTCGCTGCCACGGTTTGCATGATTTTGTCAGTCTTAAATCTCTCCGTACACGGGTTGAAGCAGGCTCTTTGCTAATGTGTGACGTCGGTATGTTTTCGGCTGTTCGTCTATCCTCTGATGTCTGTGGATGATCCAAGTCACATATCAAGGAAGTGAGTAGCCTATATTCCCCGATGACTGTGAAATCCCTAATGCTCCTGAAGATTCAGTTATATGCTCTGGATATAAACTTGGTGAATCACTAACTTCGTTTCACAAAGCTGTACTGCGTGATCACTATGGTTTCAAGCAAAGGTACTTTCCTCCAGTGTGGAATCCAGGTCACCAATATCATAAAGCGAGTCTCTTACCAGTTTCAAGCATACTAGTACCATGGCCTGGTGTCATGTCCTTGTACATTAATCTATGTAATAACCCTGGCTGGTTAGAACTTTCTTTAGCACATTCCAATGATTTGCAGTCGTCGGAGCCAGCCTGGCTCTTACTGGCTTGGACCTGATGCTGTTCTTGACACCACTTCGCACTCACCCACAGATGGAAATGATATGAAGCACTGGACCAACAGAGGTGGAATCTACTATGAACTCCATAAAAAAGAAGTATAATTGAATTTAGGGAAATTTAACATTTATCATAGCATCAATGAACGACAGTACTGGATGACATATACAATTCTGGCTCTTATGAATAAAAGAAGAAAATATAAAACCACAGATCACTTTGAATACAAAGTTCTGCACAAAACCAAAGAAAGTGTAAAGAAGCCTGAGAAATATGGATGCCTGACAAATGCAAAGAGATTCAGATCCTACAAGAGAAAAATGATTATTTTAACTTGCTTAAGAAGGTGAAATAACATAGTGGTTTACAGCAGAAACAATATGGTCAAATTCTGAGAAATGCCAATAATGAAATCATTATGGGTATCGAAGAGAAACTCAAAAGATCCAACTCTTTTCTAAGATGAAAGAAATGATCCTCCACCTGATGGAAGAATAAATTAGCCTAGTCCTGGAATAACAAACTAAAGTAGTGCAAACTGTAAAATTTCTAAATAATGGCAAAGCCACCGGGCCTGATGGATGCTGAAATTAATGATCGAACAAGAATCTACCGGCCTTGGTATCTTATCATCCTTCCATCAGTAAAATATGTATCAGGAGAGAGCCCAACTCTCCTCAATGAGATGGTTATCGTATGATTAATTTGATATCCCACACACTCAAAACATTCTTACGAATCTTTTGCACTCAAATATATATGAAAGTGAATCACTCATGGAACAGAATCGGTTTGGGTTCAGAATTTGGGTTGGTACACGTGAGGCATTCTTCTCCATGTCTGTGCATTTTCCATAGATTACAAAAGAGCTATCAAATGTGTTAGGTATGCAAAGTTGGTAGAGATTCAGAGATTAAGGCTGTGCGGCCGTTTCTGCTGACAGTCTCTGGACAAGAGATGGCAGCACTGCTGTCCCTTGGAAGCCACCGCATGTGAATAGCGACTTCCCCTCCACCCTTCCATTACTCCTCATTCGCACACTATCTTCCCCTCTCTCAGTTGAAGCCTTCCTTGCGAGTCGCACAGCGATCTGTTTCCGAGTCGTAAGCTTATTGCAACCTTGAGATCTGTCGTCCAGCTGGATACAATGGGTCCGGGCGTTTGATTGATAGGACTATGCATTTCAATTTTCTTCTGCTACAAGGGAAAATATTAACTTACTTAGTAGAGTAGCCTCCGTGGCTTAGGCGGCAGCACGCCGGCCTCTCACCGCTGGGTCCGTGGTTCAAATCCCGGTCACTCCCTGTGAGATCTGTGCTGGACAAAACGGAGGCAGACAGGTTTTTCTCCGGGTACTCCGGTTTTCCCTGTCACAATTTCATTCCAGCAACACTCTCCACTATCATTTCATATCATCTGTCATTCATTTAATCATTGCCCCAGAGGAGTGCGTCAGGCCTCGGCAGCCGGCACAGTTCATATCCTCGCCGCTAGATGGGGGCTTCATTCATTCCATTCCTGACCCGGTCCGAGACTGGAAGCTGGCTGTGGATTTTTCATTTCTTCATTGTTAAGTAAAGTGCCATGTGTTCAGATTTTATGTAGCACGCCAGGTTTCCTTTCTTGTAATTTTGAAAAGAAAATCGAAAAAACATCAAAATTGGCAAAGTTTATCATTAAAAAAATATAATATTAATAAGACAATATACCTAAATGACTGCTTAGGTATTGAGGGATGTAGAATCCAATTCTGTATTCAGAGTTTCTCTATCGTGTCCCGTTTATTTGTTGTTGTAATTTTTAGAAATAAGAACGAAAAACTTCAAAATTCGATCAAGAATTTCAAGAACGTCAAATTAGGTACCATATTATTTTTTTAAGTCGCCTCCGTTGCGTAGTGGTCAGAGTGATTAGCTGGCACCCCGGAGGTCCGCGGTTCGATTCCCGACTCTGCCACGAACATTGAAAAGTGGTATGAGGACTGAAACGGGGTCTACTCAGCCTCGGGTGGTCCAAATGGGTAGAGGGGGTTTGATTCCCACCTCAGCCATCCTCGAAGTGGTTTTCCGTGGTTTCCCCACTTCGTCCTAGGGCAAATGCTGGGATGGTACCTACCGTAAGGCCACGGCCGCCTCCTTCCCACTTCCTTGCCTAACCTCCCAGTCTTCCCATCCCTTCATCAGGCCCCTGTTCGCTTTGCAGGTGAGGCCGCCTGGGCGTAGTGCTGGTCACACACCCCAGTTTTATCCAAGACCCAATTTTCAAGCTCCACGACAATGCCCTCAGTGGCGGTAGAGGTGGGATCCCTCTTTTAGTCCGTGGGAAAAGCCAACCCTGGAGGGTAAAACGATGGCGAAAAAAACTAAATATATTTTTAAGCGTGTTTTAACACCGCAATATAAAGCTACTATAAAATCTTGAATTATATTAATATAAAGTACTTCCAGCCATTCAGAAGTTCAATTTGACGTTTGAATTGTGCAGTTCAACAGGAAGTAATTTTATGGCACCACTTAACCTTCTCAGATCCACTACATATTTTCTGAACACAGATTTACTGCGCTGGATATCTGACACATAAAATGAATGCACAATTAAAGCTTACAGTATACCTACCAGTTTCAAGGAATGGAATTAATACAAATGTAGAAATGCATTGAGTGTTTTTAGTTTCTTTGCAATATTAACCAAGAGAAAAAATATAGGGATACTTTGCTCATATTTTTTAATGCCAGTTATTTTATAAGATTTCAGGGATTCCATTTATATAAATTACCAGCTTTAACGCAATAATAATAATAATATCATTGATGTAAAGATATATATCAGTTTCACTATTTTGACATTTTCATAATTTCCAAAAAAGTTCTTTTTTTTTTAAATTGTGCGCGTGAAACGAAACTACATATGGGCTTTGTTACTACCCATAGGGGGGAAGAGTTTTTCTGTAGCGAAGTGGTTGCATATCAGTGATATAACTATAAAATTAAAACACAAAAGAAGTGTTTGGATGGATCATAAACCTTTTTATTGCGCACTGACAAAACTGCAATGGAATGCAAAACATTATAAAAAAATGCAGTAAACCACAAAAGGTGATTTATGTAAACAAAATGACTGCTCATTCAGTAATGAAATTCAAAGTTCACGTATGCAGAATTTTATGAAGTGCAATGCATATTTAACATTCTGTGAACAAAACACACACTTTCACAATTAAGAGCCAAAACACTGAAAACACATAATATTTGCTACATATGTAATGAAAGTTAATCTACTATAAATTATAACATCATTTCCAAATAAGAAACCATCTCCGGATTTTTTTCAGAAAATACCCAAATTATGCACTATTAACCAACAAAAATTATTTTTAAAATGTAAGCAGCAAGTTCAATGACAATCGTCTGCATATACACACTAGCAAGAACATGAAAAACACAATAACACGCAGCTATTGATATATTTGTATGTTAAAGTTGTTATGTTATTAATTATTTCACATTAAATAATAAAGAATAATTTATTATTCTCTTCCTAAACCAAAGAAACTTACAAGGCAACTGATAAAAAAAAAGATATTTAGGCTACGTATTCTGAACAATTTACAGTACGTTCGAGTATCATTCAACAATATTAGCTTCTTGTTGTTGCTTATTTTAAGGCTGCGACATCGTGGTCATATAGCCTCGTGCATCTAGGTGTGTGTAACCTGTGTTATTGTGATGGCTGTACCACTGTGTGCAGTTGTAAATTAGTGATAGAACGTAAAGAGGCGGCCGTGGCCTTAAGTTAGGAACCACCCCGACCACGGAAAACCACTTCCAGGATGACTGAGGTAGGAATTGAACCCTCCTCTTCTGAGTTTTATCTGACGAGGCTGAGTGTAGCCCGTTCCAGCCCTCACAACAGTATTAAAATCTCCTGGCAGAGCCGGGAATTGAACCCGGACCTCCAGGGCGTCATCCAAGAACGCTAGCCACTACACCCCCAGGTGGTTAATGTTTTTCTTGTCTGTGAATGTGTCAGTGGTTTCCTCTTCTTTAGTTTGTTGGTATTATTTGTCGCCTGCTTTTGTCGTTGTGCCTCTAGCACAAATGAGGGATCTCGGATGTTCATGCCTCGAACAACTCGACTGTCTAGAATTTCTGGCAAAATACACTCCTTATAAAATTGTACCAGGTTTGGAAGCATTTTTCTTTGCCATAATATCTCATCCTTTTCTATCCTTTCCACGGATACTTCTCCTTTCTTCGTATAAACTACATTGTCGCACCATTTTCTCCTGGTGATATTCAATTGACCTTGGACCTAGAAGAAGTAGCTATAGCTTCGTTTCAATTGCAATTTTCCTTCTGACATTTCCAAGCACAAACTTTTTTTTTGTCACTTCGTCTCTCAAATCTGATTCAGTGACGGACGCAAGACATTTTACTTCTACGAGGCCATCACAAGCAACCAAACCATCAGGACTGGTTCCTAAAAATGAATGATCTTGATCTACGAAGAACCCACACTTGGTGACCATGTTGCCAGTTTTGTCTTCGTACATTTTCAACCCAGCGTCCTCATTATCTCTTCCAAATTTGACGGAAACTGAGGTGAGATTTTTGGGATACAAAGTTGATTTTACAAGATTGTGGCAAGGGGTGTGAGATAAACGCTATGACTAGCCCAAACTTGGAAGCTGTCAAGCGATTCACTCTTGGGTCGTGCCACATGGGGTTAGTGTGTTGTCCAAGAGTTGATACCTCAATAGGACTACCGTTTGTTACCTCATCGGCCATTTTCTTTGAGAAGTTGATCATTCTTGTCTCAAGAACTTCATCTTCAACGTCAGGCAACTGTGCTAGTGGCCCATAGTTTTCATCACACTTTCGTCTCTTCTTTACTGGCGGTTTTTGAGAAAATGCCGTGCCCTTCGAGATCGTCTTTTCTCTCTGGCGACAATTTTCGCCATGAAAATAATACCTGGGCTTCCATGTAGTTTTCTCCAGGGACTAAGATGCCATGTAGACACAGTGGTGTGACTTAGCTAAGCAAAAGTTAACATCGCCATTTTGCAATGAAAGGAATACGTGAAATCCCTTTAACATTTCCCAAATGCTTACAACACCACTCAGCGAGCTCATCCCATGTCCATACGACCTCTTCGCCCAACCTCCGTCGCCAATAACAGATATGTACGGAACGCCATTCAAATAGTTGTTCTTTCAATGGCAATACGTCTTTCTTCTTCTGGATTTTCCTTCATTTTACGTATGAGAGCTACTTCCCAAACCTTTACAAAGAAAATAATAATATTAATAACAACAATAGCAATGATTGCTTGGACGGGATTATAATTTACAGAAGGTATTTATTTTAAAATCTTAAATATGTTATGAATAAAAGGTTAAAATTGTCTTAATATAGAAATGTTTGAAGAGAGGCTTTTCTTTGCATAATTTTCATCTAATAATGAACAACAACAACAACAACAACAACAAAATAGTATTCATAATTCACTGAAACCACTTATTCAGAATTGTTTATAATATATAGGTCATAAGGAAATATGGATCAATATACAGTACTTACATCACCAACTAGTATTTCATGGTTTGCGTATTTGTTGTGGCACACGATCGGTATGTCCAAAACACTGAACATTTCCTCGACTTGAAAAAACCCGATACCTACTGCCATAGCTCCCCACACCAGAGCATCGTTCACATCCATTTTTTGGTAAACAGGCTCTGAAGTTACAGCATATTCGTTTTCGCAGTTATCACAATAATAAATCCATGTACAATATAATCCATTTTTTATTTCTTTTTTGTATTTGTATTTTCCCATGGTACAATGTTTGGAATGGATCGTTACTAATTATATTTCTTTCATAACGTCATAACGTGACCAATATCAACGATGCGTCGCCCTACTGGAGGCAGTTCGTTGGCCTCAGTATTCCTTTCAATTACCATAGGTGGTACTTCACAATCAGACTCATTGTCATCGTCTGTATCACTTCCTGAATCGTTTGGAAAATTTATGGAATAATCTTGATCTTCATACCTGAAATCACACAATGTTAAAAAGTATTACCTTGATTATTATTACAAAACAATAGACAAATCACTTTCTAAATGTAACGTTGTCCTAACCACATACACGATATGCTTTAAACTAACCTATAATCACTTTCCATCACGTCGGGTTTCTTAAAGCCACTTTGTTTTAAAAGGCTATATTTGGATATAAGCATACAGGCTCTTCATTGGTTATAGAGCTACACGGATTGGTGAAGTATTGGTGTTACATATCTACCATTTCAAGGAACTACTATTTGTCATGAGCAGCTGATCACCGTCACCATCTGTTTCTCTTCATTTTATTCTATTCTTATACCCTAAATTTTATAGTGGACCATATTAGGTTTTAAACACGTATATTATTACTGTGCTACGCTTTGTTTTTTGTTTTTTCAACAGCTGATGAAGGGGATAAAATATAATTAATCCCCGAAACATGTACAGTGCCGGAAAAAAGTTTAAGACCACCCCTAAAAATCCATGAATGTGCTTTCGGTCTTAAACTTGTTACTATTTCACGTTTCCTTTAATATGGCATAAACTACGTTAAAATAGCATATTTTGGTCCAGTGGGAAATACTGTGGCTGAAACGGTTCAAAAGTTACAACAATTTTTAGGTATTATGAAATAACAAAAAATATCTATTTCGTCATGCAGAAAAATTCACAATTCAAAATTGGGGTAAGACAGGGGTACGATTTTTGTTGTCCAAAGAGAACATAGGTAGGGTACTTCAATGCAAGCCTTGGAAAAAATTACAAAACATAAGTTATACAAAAATTGGGGGTTTTGCCCCGCTGAATTTAGGACTAAAAAGTGTCAATTTTTGCACTTTCCATTTATTGCAGTTTAAAATTCCCACCTTCCCTTTCAGTTTGCAATATGTGTTCATTCTGATATTACAGACTCTATGCAAGTCAGTTGGCACTCCTACTTCGTAGTTCCCGCCATTTAGCTGTTGTTTTGTTTCAACATTTGGAGGTTAACTCTTGTGCTGGAGACAATACGGGGAAAACGTAGGTGTCAGAAGCCACCAAGAGGCAAATTATTGGTTTAAATAAGGGTTTAAAGTGACAGAGAGAGATTGCTGAGATTTTGGAAGTGTCTGAGACGTGTGTGCAACAACAATTCATCGATACAGGGAGTTTGGAACAGTTGTTGTCAAGCCAAGGCCAGGCTGCCCAAGGATGACCGTAAGTCACTGCAACTTTGTAAGAGGAACAGAAATGCTAGTTGTAGTGATCTTCTGAGAGATCTAATGAACTCGTGTAGCGATATTGCCATAGGCAAATACATTAAGCTGCTTCCCTGGCCTCCTCGTAGTCCAGATCTCAACCGCATAGATAACGTAAGGAACACAATGGGATACCCGTTGGCAAAACACAATCCCAAGAATGCAGAAGAATTGAGACTGACAGTCCTCACACTATGGCAGCAAGTGTCACAAGCCCAAGAATGCAGAAGAATTGAGACTGGCAGTCCTCACACTAAGGCAACAAGTATCACTCGAGGAGTGTAAGAAGCTGATCCACTCTATGCCGGACAGGATCAAGGCATGCTACAAGTCCAGACGGGGTCCAATAGTACTAAACTTGTATTTTTATGTATCTTTGTTTTAAGTAAATAGATGACTAATAGGTTGAATTATGAAAAATAACATGTGTTTTGGGTGGTTTTAAACTTTTTTCCGGCACTGTACTGTAAACAAGTTCAATAATTAATTTTATCTGTATAGTAATGATTCAGGCAGATGTTCATTTCTTGTTAATAACTATAGATTTTTATTAACATACAGAAAGCAAATACGCATTAAAACTAACTCCAGGCAAATGCTGGGATGGTTCCTCTCTAAAAGCAATCCTATCCCCAATTTAGAAATTCACACAATAGTACAGCCATCACATTAACACATGTAATCACACAAATTCCATACACACCCAAAAATACATGGGGCTATATGACCGCGATGTCTGTCCCTAAAATAAGCAACAACAACACGTTTTACAAGTAGGTAATCTACTAAAAAATGACAAGTCCTGTCAAATTAATTAATTAATAATTAATTTATATATTGTAGCAATAGTTTACTTACCGACATGCATCGTGGCCTATTGGGGGAGTGCTTTCAACTAACAAGCTGTTGAATATTTCTTCAGAGTCTTCAAATTGAGCAGAATCGTTTGAAACATTCACGGTGATTTCTTGTTGTTTTTTTTTCTCCCACGTAGTCTTTGCTGCGCGGCCTCTTCTGGAACGTTTCCTTGACGGAGAATGCTTTCGTGGCATTGTAGAATAAAGTGTGAATGTTATAGGAGCACTCAATCACTCAATCACGAAACACAAACGCAGAATTAGGAAATGAAACGAGAAAGGGGCGAGATATATTCTTCTATTGCATCCTCAAGATTAGGTCTAGTCAGACTGAAGTGTCAGCGACTAAGCGCGCAGGAAAAAAGTTATGGAAGAAGGCGAGTTATTTTTTTTTCTTTGCACTCCACGGTAAGTAGAATGGAATGCTGCGTAAGGAAAGGATTGACCCGAAACGGGAGGTGCGGTGTGGTGCTAGGTAGTAGGGTGGGGGAATGAAGCTCCGTGCAAGTGGTAGTGCGGGTAGCCTATCGTGTAGCCTGTGTAGTTACCGTTCTGCCGAGTTGAAGACTAGTCAAAGGTACATACGTCACGGGTTTATCACTAAACAGTTTCTTTCATCAAATATTCGAATTGCTCAGAATTAGACCCTCTACAAATTGAATAAATTTGAAGCTATTATAGCAATTTTTTCACAATAAAAAAGGTTATTGAAATATTATGCTTTTATAAAATATGTGGAATTTTGAAATAAAAATTGTTCATAATGAAGCTACTATTACAGGGGTTATTGCACAGAAATTTCGAAATTCTCCTGTTATTAGTTTTGTCGTGACGTATGTACCTTTAACCCTCAAAGTAGACACTTTGAATACATGCCCTGAACAAACGAGCAGTCTATATTTTACAAAAGTGGCATATAACAAGTCCCGAAGACCTATATAACAGATTAAGAAGACAAAATAAAAATAAAAAAATATTTTTATTTTTCGGTAGCACAGCCTTAACTGGTATTGACCGCAATGATTTACACAAAATCGGTAATCATTTTTGGAATCAGATTGCGGTTGATATAACTGATCAAGAAACTTCACAAAAGGTATCTAGTCTTGGTTGTGTTTTGTCACTGCTTTTGTTCAAAATTTATTTTGAGGCAATCTTTAAAGAAATGCTGGCAGAATGTGGAAGGATCAATATGAATGGAGAAGTTGTTAACAATGTTAGATAAGCGGATTACACTATTGTAATAGCAGATGATTTATCTACACTTCAATACAAGGTAAATTGCGTAGTACAGCACAGTGAAGAGTTTGGTTTGTGTGTGAACCCTTAAAAACAAAAGTGACTGTGTTCACTAAAAAGACGATAAGAGCAAATCTCATAATAAAAAAAATATTTAGTTGAACAATTGTCCTTCAAATACTCAACACTGAATGTACACTGAATGACCAATGTGATTCCAAATGAGTGATAAAATTTAGAATTGAACAGGCCGGGAAACAATTCATTACCATGAGGAAATTCTTTGTACGATTAAATCTCAATCTGCAGCGGCAAATCCGCATAATCCATTGTTACATGTTTTCTGTTCTACACTACGTCTACTGTTTGTAGAAAGTGAAACACCCAGAAGAAATGGTCTGAGACATTCCCAGAACAGGGGTCGTGTAGGCCTGCGGTACGATACTAAGTGATTTAAATAGAAGAGAGATGGCATTCACATTGGCCCACCAGTGCCCTCTGTCGTGGGACTGGACAGGTCAGTGTTCCACACAGCTCTGTCGGCGTGGGGCCATCATACCAAGTGGAAACGTGTAAGCAAGTGCAACGATGCCTCGCCGACATCACAGCATGTGAGTGCGGTTGAACGGGGCAGAATGCTTGGTCTCCGAGAGGTAGGTCTGTCGTTCCGGGACATTGCGGCTCGTACAGGGCACGCTGCGTCAACAGTAAGGCGTATGTGGATCCAGTGGAGAGAGGAGGTCTGTACACAGCAACGAGAGGGTACAGGGCGATGCAATGTGACTACAGCGCGAGATGACCGCCATCTTCTCCGCATGGCCATATCGGACAGAACAGCGTCGTCCTCGGTGTTGGCTCGACGTTGGAGCACTGCAACGGGGGTGGACATGTCTGTGTCAACGGTGCGGCGCAGTCTTTTGAGGGCTGGACTGGTAGCACGCATGCCACTGCGTCGGCTTCCATTGACTGGGAACCACTGACGCCTCCGACTACAATGGGAGGCAAGTTGATGTAATTTATACAGATTATGCGAAGGCATTCGATAAGGTAGATCATGATATCGCCTCTAATAAGTTTTGCATATAAAGCTTCTCCTACAATTTCCTGAAATTGCTCAAGTCATATCTCAGTGTATGAAAACAGTTGTTGCTTGCAATGGATGTGAATCCTATTCATACCATGCTCGATCAGGTGTCCCACTAGGTTCAAATCTAGGCCCTCTATTATTCTTGCTGCTTATCATTGACCTTACCAGTTGTTTTAAATATTCGAATGTTTTGTTATTTGCAGATGTCTGCATATTTTTAGAAATATTTAGACAGACCAGGACTGTCTATTACTACAAGGAGATCTCAATAATGTAACATCCTGGAGTAAATTAAATTGTTTGAACCTTAATATAAAGAAATGCTTAGTTATGAAATTTACTGGAAACAAATTCCTGGTGACGTTTTGGTACCAGTTATTGGATACGTGTCTCACTATTAATAAATCTATCAAAGACCTAGGAGTCCATTTTGAATCAAAACTAACATTTTCATTGCACAGGCATGAAATGGTAGCTAGCACTTTTAAAATGTTAGTCTTTTATAAGAAGAAATTCTAAAGATTTTGACAACCCAGAAACTATAAAATTATATTGTTCAATTCTTTTGTTAGAAGCAGATTAGAATATGCATCCAGCATCTGGAATCTCTGGTACTCAAACCACATTAATGAAATTGCAATGATTCATAATACATTTCTAAAATATCTGAAGTATAAAATCATTGGTATTTATCAGAAATATGATAGCTATGGAAATCTTCTAAGCGACTATAATTGTATTCTCGGGATAACAGACATAAATATTGCAAATCTTGTTTTTGTCTTCAAATTATTCAATAACCTTCTGTATAAACCACATTTAAAATCACAGTTTAATATACGCAATCCAATTCCCTCAACTCTACCTAAGTTTATTACATTTTACAGCTCAAAAATTAGAACTATACATCACAAACATTCCCCGATTATAAGTGCAATTCAAGTATACAATGATCAGTCAATAGGAACCAACCTCGATCTGTTCAGTACTTCATATAGTTCTTTTGATTCTGCTTGCTGTCTAATCACTTGAACTCTTGCATTCTACCTACCAATTTCCTATACAGAATTATTTAAATGTTAGCATTTAGTTGTTAGAATTAATTTGGATTACAAGCTCAAACTTATGCCTGCCAATTATTCTAAAATTTTGTAGAATTATTTGTAACCAAATGTTTGTGTGTTTCTTATTATTAGGTATATGCCTGTTGGAAGCTCTATAAATTTAATTAAATAAGTAAACACAAATGTTATTCGAAACGAGAGGTATCAATTATTACAACTCGTTAATTAGAAGGAAAGATAGAAGGTAAAAGGTCTGTTGGGAGACACAGAAATTCATGGTTGAAAGACGTTAGAAATTGGCATAATTGTACATCAGAAAAAGCTTTCCATACTGCACTGTCAAGATGAGTTGGCTACGTGGATTGCCAACCTTCGTTTTTCATTTTTTTTAAATTGTTTTTATAATTTTGCAGATGTAATTGATGTATTAGTATTGCACAGCAGTTGTTTAACTGAGGAAGGTCTAAATGAACCATAACGTACTAATCTAATTACAGTCGAGTCCCGCTATTCCGAACCCCCTCTATTCCGAAAATCTGCCTATTCTGAACAGAGTTCAGAAAAAGACCAATTGTTCTTTTTTACTTTTTATTTTTTTACTTAAAAAGAGGAGAAATGAAGAAGACTTTAGTCTTTTCATATTAAAACGTACATGTACTACTATGGCAAATATTTTTGCTTATTATGTACAGTGAAACCTCACTATAGCTCTATAACGGACACCCTTGGGACCGTAAATACTGTCCGCTAAAGACTTGTGTCCACTATAGAGAGGGTTAGAGAAAATGATTGCAATTTGGCACATGTACTTGTGCAGTATGTGTACTTACATGAAAACGTAGGGTTACGTGCGGTAAAACAGTCCAGTTTCGTCCACATTTAAAATGTTCTCTGGTGAATAGCCGTCAGTGATGGAAGGCAATTTTTCTTCCCAGCATGAAACATTATCCTTATCAAAAGTGGAGAATTCTCCGCAAATTGCTCTAAATTTTATATCATGGAGCTTTCTGAAATTCTCGAGCCAGCCGTTCGTGGCTTTGAAATCTCTTATACCTAATTCTGCCACGAAATACAATGCTATGGGTTGTATCATTGGTCTGGACACAGGGACGTTCTAACTTCTTATTTTGCTGAACCACCCTATCACTGACTTATCAATAACGGCACCATTACCACTTTGAAACCGTCTAATTTGCAGCTCATTACCATTACGACACCATATCTTAATTATCTCTTCTTGTTTTGTCACAATTTCTGCTGCCTGTGTCTATCCAATCTTAAACACTTCACATGGTTTCCGTACACCACATTTCTCATGTTTGTGATAATCTAAGAAGACTACTTTCTCTTTTAAAGTTAAGCTTTTACGAGGAGCCATCTCAAATGCACTCACTTGCTATTGTAACGCAGAGGTCCTACAATAGATTTAAGAAGTTCCACGGTAAAACTGACCAGATAGTGAAAGTATGAATTCCCTTATCCCGACCATTTCAAGTTCAAGAGAACAATGAAAGCGATACCATTAGGCCTAGGTTCATTTTTGAGCAGTGCAGAAGGTAGGGGATGGGAAGGTCAGCGCTAACTGGCTTCCAGAAAGCACAGGATGTGTCTAAAACACATTAACACAACCGAGTGCTCATACAAGACTAATAGACTTACAGAGATGCGATTTCTTTTCAAAACAAGTGTCCGCTAAGAGAAGTTGGTTGATTTTTTTAAATGCGGCTGGGGTGTCCGTGTCCGTAATAGCAAGTGTCCGTGTCCGTAATAGCAAGTGTCTGCATAAGAGAGATTAATTACTAATATATTTAATAGGGGTGTCACGGAAAATCGTCCGTTATGAAGGGGTGTCCGGCTTAGAGGAGTGTCCGTTAAGAGGTGTTTCCCTGTATTTTTATACTATACAAGGAAGTTAAATTAGAGAATACAGTTCAACAAATTTGCAATGAGCGCACACAGTTCATCAAACTTCGGTAGAGTAAACACTGACCTGATAGGACTTCACAGAGCGCAGTGCGGAGAGTCGTGTGTATGGAATGCGGGACGATAGGGATAGGTAGGGTAGGGGTGGGGTGACAAGTCTATTTTTACAACACAGTCGATTGTCTGTGCTATGAGTAGTCGAAGGTCAACTGTCCTTCCCTTCCGACTTTCACTGAACCTGGTCACGGGCTGATCAATACTGTGTAGAGCTGACACTAGCAGATGTCCCCACACTTAATTTATGCCTTAACATGTCAATACGTTGATATTATTAATAAAATCCGCCTATTCCGAAATTCCTGCTAAACCGAAAAGGGTTCGGTCCTAATTAGTTTGGAATAGCGGGACTCTTCTGTACTAATAAAAATCAAATGTGTCATGCCATGCATCTGTGGGTGTCAAGCCTCGCCTTGTTGTGCCACAAGAAGTATACAGATTGTGTAACTGCCTTATTGCTGGAATTTGAAGTTCTTGTTCACCTCCTAGTTTTATTTTAGAGGTGCCTTCTATTTATATGTAAATTTTCATGCCATTCGCTCCAGTAGTTCTGACACCAACCTATAACGAACTGAGAAAAATTAATCTGAGGGTATATTTGGTAGTTTCCTCATCCGGGATACAAATTTAGCTAAAAATTCAAAATTTTCAGACAGAAAGCTTAATTTATTTACAGAGAGAAATCCAAACTCTCACATGCGAAAGTTCACAGAGAGAATAAAATATGAGTGAAAATGACTTTACGAATTACGTCCACAAACATCGATATAAAATGAAAGAAAATTATTCATCACAAAATCCATTTCTCGAAACATAAAGTCATAAATATCTCCCTTTTTAGGCGTCATATGATAAAATAAAAGGAAGCTTGTAGTTTAACGTGACCGTCAATCGCGAGATCATGAGCCACGGGACCTCCTTTTTACGTGGAATCCGAACCACAGGACATGGCATTTCACTTCGAAAATCTCACATGCATTGACCGGGAATCGAACCCGGTCCGCCTTGGTGAGAGGCATACAGCTAGACCGCTGAGCCACCACGCCCATATGATAAAATAGCTAGAGATCAAATATTTTGTTGCCTACAACCTTTGTTATGTTAAATAATATCATAAGATTAATATTAACGGAGATACTGTATTTGAGATTTTAATTTCCAAAAGTTCAACCCCTCCCCATGAGGCACTTGTGCTAAATAATTTGTAGCCTAGTTTTACTGTGAGGGTGCCTTCTAATTTTTTGTTGCCAACCCATAACAAACAGACAGACAAAAATTAAACAGATGGTATATTTGGTCATTATTTTAGCCAAAAATTCCAAATGTTCAGACAGAAAGGTTACCTTGTAGAGAAGAGTACAATACACAGTGTATACATGTTATGTAAATTGCAGAGTATACAATATTTCTTGAGGTTTTCTTGACATTAAAATGGTAAGCGTGAATTATGCTTTTGAGGGGCGCAAACTATTGAATATGTTCATAATATCAATAAATGCCAGTCATGATTTTAGGCCTACAATTTGAAAATTCAAATCTTCAGGATTTGATGCAAACAAAATTCAAATGCAAACATGCTACATGTAAATACACTGTATAACAAAAAAACGACGCACCAGGAAGGAATTGTCCGATGGCGATAACAATTGGTGGATGTGAGGAACAGACATAGAACAATAAACAAACGATCAAAAGTGCAGAACAATCAAATGATTTATTGCAGAGTTAGAGCGGTACAATGTGAGGACGTCAATAAGGTGTTGGTTCACACCTGGCCTGGATGCAAGCTGTCACATGACGTGGTATGGACTGATAAAGTTCCCGGATGGTGTCCTGCGGAATTTTGTGCCAAATGGTCTCCAACTGTTGGGCTAAATCGGCGACATTCCGGGATGTTCGCAATCCCCTTCCCATGATGTCCCAAATGTGCTCTATGGGCGAGAGATCAGGCGACCGAGCTGGCAAGGAAGGAAAGGGCAAGCTTGAAGACAGTCCATAGCAACACGTGCCGTGTGCAGCCGGGCATTATCCTGTTGGAAAGTAAGGCCTGGATGTCGCTGAAGGAAAGGTAACACAACCGGCCGTAGAATGTCATCAACTTACCGCTGTGCTGTCAAGTGTGCCAGGAATGACTACCAGAGGGGTCCGTTGTTGTGGGGCTGTGTGGCGTGCGATAGTCAAGGCAGGATCCCCACGCTGGCCTGGACGTCTCAAAACACTTCTGCGGTTGTCATCAGGCCATCGTTGGAAACGGGACTCGTCACTAAAGACTATACTTCCCCAGTCAGCGCAGTTCCACGTTGCTCGAGCGCAACACCACTGTAATCTGACTTGACGATGAACAGGCGTGAGTGGTAAGAGGCGTAACGGGCGGCACGAGCGCAAATTCCTGTCGCTCTGGCGTCTGTTGATGGTCATGGTGGACACGTGTGCGGGTCACACGCTGAATCGTTGATAATGACGACTCCGGTTCTGTGACAGCTGTTCTGACAATCGCTCTGTCTTCTCATGCTGTTGTGGCCCTCAGTCGACCACTGCCGTCCTGACGCTGATGCCTGCCGTTGCTGACCCACACTTGCCAGCATCGTCTGATCGCCGCAGCACTTCGACCCAAATGTCCAGCGAAAGCTCGATTCGACCAACCAGCTTCTTTCAATCCGATCGCACAACCTCTTTCAAACTCTGACATCTACTCGTAATGAGCATGAATCCTTCAACGTTGCATTCTTACAGCCGACGTTCAGATATTGCAGTCAAATGCAACAGCTACTTTGAGCATACATGCCTTATATACACCTGATGCACGCGCAGTTTGGATGCGCGGGAGCTTTCGCTATTCATTCATTGGACACGAAGCTTTAATCAGTTGCATGTTCGGTCCGAATGTTGTTGCAAACGTAACTTCCTCACAATCGGACAATGCTTTCCTGGTGCGTAGTTTTTTGTTGTTATTATACAGTGTACTTAACCTTCTTTGTATGCTCAAATGTACAGTGGACTAAATTATTTTTAAAAAAGTTCAATATTATTCCGCTACTAGCACTTTGTACCCACCATTGACGGGTTTGCGTTGAAAGAATAAAAGTGTTGGGAGACTGGTGACGGGTTAGCTGAGTTATGGTTAGGCTGTCAGATCTGTTTGGCCAACACCCGTATAATTTTGCAATTTGCCACCCGTACATTGTTCTGCCGAGAATTATGTACTGAAATGAAGAACACTATGGTGACAAAAACAAACATTAGACGGGTGATAAAAGAAATAAACGTAAATATTAAAAAAAGTGATTTTCAGAAATATTAGTTTTTGTTTGGCCTTTTTTAGCCATGTAACCAGCTGCATGTTTTAAATTGCCAGTATCTTCAAGTGAACAAATTGGCGGCCACCCAAGTATTTAATACTTATGCCAAATACCGACCAAACTAACCATCGGATCTGTACCAAAATTTGGAAAAACAAATTTCCATACATGAAACGTCAGATGCCCAAACTACAAAGTCATAAGCTGAATTTCAGGATGGTGGCAATGCAAAATATGCAAACATTGTAATCCATAATATGATCTAATCAAGCAATGCTCACAGTAGTTAGCACTCAGGTAGTTTTATGTAAGGACTTTATATTAACAACCTGATGACTTCATGAGATTGAATAGTATGTGCAGTCGCTATCTTGGAATTATAAAATCTGTAAATTAATAACTCGGCACTCAACAGCTACAATAACAAAAATTAGGGACAATGTAAGGATACATATATGCGGTTTCATATCTCCTTCATAAAAGTAGAGCGACTCCATGTTTAAGATGGCCTGGCGAACTACTAGAACATGAAAATCCACAACTTTGAATGTAATTACACAATACGAATCTAGGCAACAGATGTGTATCATATAAGAGAACTCACTAGCATTAGACAAGATTATCACAATGAATTTAGCGCACAGTTGCCATCTTGAAATTTTGAAATAAATTAATGACTTATAGTATTTTACAGCTATTCAAACAAAAATTTAGTAAAGAAGCTTATAAGTCTGCTTCGTATTCTCAAGGCAAAGGAAGAGTGACCCTATGCATTCAAGATGGTGGCTAGGGGTGCTATTGGCATACACAAATCAGTAACTCGGTGTGTAATTATGCAATGAATATATTGTGCAACAGCCATCTTGAATTTTCAGATTATAAAAATAACACCTAATGGTTTAAAGCTAACATGGTGAAATTTAGCAATAAAGAAGAACAGTGTATGTGGCTTTGTAAGCCTTTCCATACATTCGAAATGACAGCTGGGCATACTAATTAAAACCAAAAATCAATTATTCAGGGTGAAATTCCTCAATTTAAATGAAACCTATTCAGAAACTATTATGATATAAGGGACCATTCCGACATAAGTTTTTAGAATTTCATACTGAATACAGTGTGTAGCGGTCATCTTAAAGCTATAGAATATAATAAATTAAATCGCAATAAGTTATATATATATTACTTTTGATTTAATTGTGCATCTAATAGGGGCAGATGAGCTTGCTGTTCCAACCCTTAAAAGAACAACAATAACTAACATGGTGCAACTATCATGATTCATGGTAAAAGAGAAGTGCCATAGAAGAGACCTCGCAGGCATGCAGTAAGTCGTAGGACTTTTACAATGAAACAAGTGTGCAGTTGCCATCTTGAATGATGTAATATCTATTATATAATAAGCTAAGTTCATCCGACAAGAAACTCAAGCTCCTGAACCAGGAGGAGTTAGAAGGTATGTTTTGTGCCAAAATTTTACAAATCGTCTCAATAGTACAGAAAAGAACCTTGCATTTCTTGAAAAGTCAACGGAAATATATTTATTTGTTTAAAAAGAGTTTTTAAACAAATAAACAAGACGATAGCTCCTGGCAGACCTGTGTTGCGTCCAGCCCGCATGACACTAGAGCCGGGGGCGCACACAACCCATTGTGCATTGAAAAGAATATTCAAACGGAATTACCCGCAACAGTGACAAATTGCACTCTTGATTTCATAAGTATTGACAATTTGTTTAAAAAAGTGCATTTAAACGAATAAACGTATGGAAGCCCGCATAACAGTAAACCTGGGCGGGTGGGAACTGCACATGCGAGATTTATCGCACAGGTCCCCTAGTAATAATTAATTACTCTCCATATTTTAGAGCATAAATTTTTAACAAAGTAGAATCTTATAAGTGGCAGTGTATATGAAAGGCAAATAACAGTGATTCCATAATTTCAAGATGGTAGCTGGGCATACTTTTAAAGCATTAAAATGAATTAACTGGATGTAATTGCACAATTAAAACAAAACTTGGTGTGAGAGAACTACCATATAGAAGACTTGGCTAGCATAACTCATAAGAATACCCCATATTGTCTGTAGTGGCCATCTTGGCATTATCTCTATCTCTCTATATATAAGAATGAAAGTTTGTCTGTTTTTTTCTGAATTTCTAGTTATTTACGCGTTTCAGACTGTTTTATGACGGATGCGCGCGAAAATAATTTTTTTGTTTGTCTGTGGACAATTTTGTTCCCTTATAACTTGAGAACGGCTGGGTGGATCAATGTCAAATTTGGTACAGATATCCTTCAGAGGCACGATACTAATCATTGATGTAACTCTTCTCTGTACCTCTCATAAAAGGGGGCCTACCCCCTTAAAATACTTGCTGAAATAGGCGTAGAAGGGCGAGACAAAGCTCATTTTCAGCTCCTTAATGTGAGAAACGAAAATCGGGGGGCCCAAAGGGACCCCGAAAACCACATTTTAAGGCCTTAAAACCAACAGTTTTTGAGATATTCCCAGAAAATTAATTTCATTTAATAGGCTACAATAATGAAAGAAAGCCAGCCAGTAACCATGGCAACAGAAACTCACAGGTCCATCTATTGCTGCAAGACTCAATACAATTCCATTTATTACATTACTGAGATAGTTTGCAAACAGCTATAAGATTATAATGGAACTAAGTTAAGCTGTAATTCATAAATACATATAATGCGCTTAAGGGGGTCAAGGGGTACTCTAGAATTTTTTCACGCGATTTACACGTGCTGGTGTGGTACGGAAGGTCTATTATATCCCTATCCCTAAATTATTATGTTATTATTATAATTATTATTATACTACGGCCTACAACGACGAGACAAGGCTTATTTTCAGCCTCTTGGTGTCAGAAACAAAACTCGGGGCCCCTAAACAGCCGTAAAGGGTCCCGGAAAACTACATATTAACCCCTCAAGCCGGTTCACCGTACACTGTATGTCCGCTGGACTCTACTCGTTCTGCCGGTTGGACGTACCATGTACGGCCGGTGGAGGCGGAAGTTAGAATGCCTATTACACATGAAGCATGCTGCTTCGCGGGATCTTTTTTCACGGTATAAACCGAGAAGTTATGTACTTTCATGCCATCTCTGTTTCATAATTAGAACTAATACGAAGTTGGTCGATATCCGTTGCTTTCGACGACTCATATCGATCAGGGAAATAACGCGCTCTATTGAGTTTCAAGTTAGTTGCTTTAGAAGGTACCACAGCTTCTCCTGCCATCTTGAGAATGTTTTGTGAACTATGTCTATCTTGATAATTTTTGCCACTTATGAAGGGGAAGCACCGAAAGCAAATAATACATAGAGTATTTTTTGCTTCGTAGGCTAGAGGCTACTCAGTCGGAGATAAATAATTGCCGGGCTGTCTCATTATCTTATGGGTGCAGAGATTATTCGTTTGATAGATGACAGTAGTGGAAGTGATGTATAGGGAAGCGATATTTTCGGTAGCTATACGGACTATGCACACACAGCATGATGATATTGGTCAAGTGGCAGCCAGCGCCATTGAAGAAGAAATAGCTTCAGCTGTAATAACAACGACCGCTGTTCAATGTTTGTGGCGAGAGGTTCACGGGTATGCCGCGAACAGGAAAGCATTTCACGTCTGTTTTAGATTCCTTTTATCTGTTTTTCGACGACAGAGTGATTGAACTAATTGTTTGAGAAACAAATGTGTACGCGGCAGAATGTATAGGTTGCACGCCAGAATGTATAGGTTGCGCGCCAGGAAGTGGGAGTCAGTGACAGGGGGCTACATTTATGTGTTCTTGGGACTTGTAATGCTGATGGGGATAATGCAGAAACCTACCCTAAAGAGCTAATTCACCAGGGATGAATTTTTAGAGACCCCTATATTCCCTCAAACAATGCCAAGGGACAGGTTTGAACTAATATTGCGATATTTAAATTTTGTTGACAATTATACACGTGATACATAAAGTGATGTAAAATACCTAGGTATTTATAAACCGAGGTAAATACCCAATTTGGGTAATTACCCGGGTATTTTAGATTTTTCATTAAAAATCCTGTGTCGTGGTAAGTTGAACCACTATGCAAACTATTCTACATTACCTTTTTAGAAATGTAACAACATTAGATAGTTAAAATTAAATTTAATTAGAATTGTGACTTAGAAACAGAATTAGAATTGGGAATTAGATCAGGAGATAAAATTCAATAGTTATAACCTTAAAAACTCAGGGTTAGAATTGAACTAGGCTTTTTTTTTTTTTTTTGCAAACATTGAGATAAAAGTTGGAGGAAATTTATTCAGAGCATTGGCCAAGTTCTACAAAAGGTGTAATGTACAGTTTTTCAGAACAGTTTGTAAAATCATCTCTACTTAGTATAAAACAAAGTCCCTGATTCTTGGATGTCACGGGTAATCTCGAGAACCTCTGGATATATTTTGATGCGGGTTTCACAATTCTGTAAAAGATATCTCGAGGATGATTTCTGTAGAAAATAATTTATTTATGATCAAAGGAAGCAGAGCAGTAACGATTTCAGTAAAAAAATAAACAAAAAAACCTGGCGTCCGAGCGCTTTTTAAGTTTATTTTGGGCAAACCGTTAATATCTAAATACTATGAGTGTAAGAATTGTTCAGCATGAAAAGTTCTACATAAAATCCAGGAGAGCATATCTCGATCTTCAATACATCGCCCACGATAAGTATTTTTACGTTTTCATTTCTTCCAACCATGTCCATTCTAATATTGAGGCGACAGTTTACGAGCTAGCTGAGGGCGAGTCTTATCACCCCTGTTACAGCCTAACTAGCGGGCGAACCTATTACCCCAGATACAGCCAGCAGCAAACCGTTGAGTCGTGTTGAGTTAAGACTTCAAAGAAGGCTGGTTGTATTTGGAGTTTCCCTGAAAGTTCAATTCGGTTTTTCTTCATTTCGCCTGTGAACTTTCCGTTCCGCAAAATACACAGTCAATTTAAGATAGGACGGAAGGGGGATTTGTGTATCATGCACCTCGCCATCTTAAATTACGTCTGACAAGAATTCGTTATAATTGATAGTCCAGTCAGTGATGTTAAGCCATCATGCCGAGATGCAAAACGGATATAGGTCATAGTTCATTGACATCGCAAAATAAAAAAGTGGTTGTCACGTAACAATGAAACAGAGCAACAAATAATTTCTAGATTGCCACAAGAGAAAGAAAGACTTCGTTCTCGGCACCTTCAAACCATTGCTCAAGAAGAACACCGTCTGAACCACGATAAGAAACAAGCTTATAACACTAAGAAGGAAGGTAAGATATTTTTTCTCGATGCCCCTGTAGGCACAGGCAAAACGTTCTTGATTTACGTGTTGCTCGCCAAAGTGAGGTCTGGTGGTAATATTGCTCTTGCCGTCGCATCATCTGGAATTGCAACCACTCTTTTGGAAGGAGGAAGAACAGCACATGCAACATTTAAACTTCCTTTGAAAGTCAGCAGCAATGATGGAAATGTATGTAATATTTCAAAACAAAGTAACACTGCCAGTTTAATCCAAAATTGTTCTTTATTTGTATGGGATAAGGCTACAATGTCGCACAAAACTTCCGTTGAAGCTGTAGAGAGGACCTTGCGTGATCTAAGGAATCGGAACACACCTATGGGTGGCTGCACAGTTTTGTTCGCTGGAGATTTTCGTCAAATCTTAACAGTTGTTACCAGAGGAATGAGAGCCGACGAAGTGTACGCTTCATTACAAATATCTTAAATCTGATCAGATATAACAAATTGGCACTCAAAGCTAACATGAGAGTAGGATACTCTTATCTTCAGAAGATAATACAGTAGTTTGTTTTCTAATTTGTTACTTAGAGTCGGAAATGGAGATTTACCGGTCATTGACGGGAAAATTACCCTCAGTGACGATTTCTGTGCTTTAGTAAGCAGTATTCAAGAATTGATTGATAGCGTTTATCCTCAAATCCATGGCCTATCTAACAAGTCTCATTCACGGTTTAAAGAAAGAGCAATATTATCGACGACAAACGAACAAGTTGTGAAAACTAATGACTTGGTGTTCTCCAAATTCACTGCCCAGGCTCTAGTATATTACTCAGTAGGCTAGACGCAGTAGTCGATAATGAAGAAGCTGTTCATTACCCTACAGAATTCCTAAATTCTTTATTTCCTTCTAGCTTGCTTCTAGCTTATTTTAAAAGTAGGAGTGCCTATTATATTGCTACGTAATTTACAACCACCAAAGTTATGCAATGGGACACGATTGGTAGTGAAAACTTTGAAAAACTGTTCCATTGAATCAACTATCTTAACTAGCTGTGGTACAGGAGAAACGGTCTTAGTACACAGAATCCCTATGATTCCTTCAGATTTGCCTTATCGTTTCAAACGAGTACAATTTCCAGTAAGAGTCTGCTTTGGCATGACTATAAACAAAGCACAGGATCAGACACTTAGCGTGACTGGAGTTGATCTTAATGGAGAATGTTTTTCTCATGGACAGCTTTACATGGCTCTATCGCTTCTTACATCAAACCGAAATCTTTTCATGTTCACTGTTGGAGGGAAAACGACTAATGTCGTATACAAGGATATCTTATAAGACCTCCGTTAGAAGTAGCCTATCACCTTGCATTCATAACTGTTCCCGGGCGAAGCCGAGGGTGGATTGCTAGTTCATATATAAAATAAATAATCAAATAACCAAAAAGGCTAGTAAATAGTAAATAGAAAATGAGAGGGAAGTACAGTGTCAGTGTGAATTCTGGGTAGGATGAGCTAAGCAGTATTGCCAACCCATATGCTTGCTGGCATACAGTAAATCTTCACCCATTATAGAGCCCACATACTACAAAAACTTCCTGACATGCATTTGTGTTATTTAGACTATGATTTAAAAAAATTAATATTTCTTTAATATTTAAAATTGAATGAAAAATAACTTAAAAGCACTTTTACTAAGCTTTTTTTTTTTCAAATGACCTTTCTATTGAATATATTTTATTACCTTTTGAGTTTTGGCATACACTTTCAATTAATATGCAAATAGCTTACTCTTATTACTTCAAAAGTAGCTTTTCCCTCCCACATCTTTGTTGCTCATTTCCAGTATCGAAATAAAACTCGACCTTCTCAATATCTTGGTATTTATTAAAAATGTAAAACATAAAACAACCAAAAGGTTTTATTCAATATTTTTCTTTAGTTTAAGGAAAAACAAAACTAATTAAAGACAAGGTTACAGTGTCAAAACATAACATATAAATACCCAAAAATACCTGGACATCCCATTTCCTTTTTTTTTTTTTTTAGTTTTGAAGGATCAATATTGTTCCTGATTTCAATTTAAGGCATCAAATACCTGTGTTTCAGTCCTTGTTTGTCCAACACTTCATCAACACATCAAAAAGCATTGTACAAAGCTCAAAAACTGAAAATACCCTCATTTTGGGTATTTAAAAGACCACTGGGTAAATACCCAATTTATATTTACCTTCCCACTGGGTATTTACCCGTCCCACATCACTAGATTTATATATGGGACCTAGAAAGCTTTTCAAAATTCAGTTTTTCCTGGAAATTTTACCCGAATATTATGTATATTCTTCATAAAATGCCTTTGGGAGTGGC
Source organism: Meconema thalassinum (assembly GCA_946902985.2). Classification (NCBI taxonomy): domain Eukaryota; kingdom Metazoa; phylum Arthropoda; class Insecta; order Orthoptera; family Tettigoniidae; genus Meconema; species Meconema thalassinum. Next base: position 1,206,424,312 of record OX336388.2, read on the forward strand.
GACCCCATCGTAATAATAGCCTAAAATGGAAATGGCACTTCCAATGATTCGGAAAAGGTTAGGGCGTACCCTGCAGGCGACGCGCAGTTCCTTTGGTACTGGGGGAACTGTGAGAAATGGGCGACCAGTAACCGAAATGAAAGTGGGAATCATGAATGTCATGACCCTGACAGGCAAGGTGGAGGAGGTGGTAGACTTCATGGAGAGGGAGAAGGTTGGAATGATGGGGCTGAGTGAAGTGAAATGGAAAGGTAAAGGAAGGAAGAAATTGAGGAAAGGATATACTTTATACTGGAGTGGTGGCCAAGAGGCAAAAAATGGCGTGGGACTGATAACCTCGAAACAACTGGAGGAGTATGTTGAATTGGTAGAGTGTGTGAGTGACAGAATAATGAAAATTAGAATGAAGATGAAGAATGACGTGATGGACTTCATACAAGTGTATGCACCACAGACTGGAAACAGAGAAGAAGATATTGAAGTATTCCTGGAGGATGTAGAAAGAGTAATCTCAGATGTAGAAGTGGTGATCATGGGAGATATGAATGCACAAGTCGGAATTGAGAGACAAGGAAAGGAAGAAGTCGTTGGACCATATGGATATGGGAAAAAGAACCGGGAAGGAGAGGAACTTGTAAACTTTTGTGAAAGGAATGGACTGATAGTGGGTAATTCATGGTTTCGGAAGAAAAACAGCAGGAAAATTACGAGATATGGGTGGGGTGATAGAAGAACAAAATCAGTAATTGACTACTTCCTGGTAGAAAGGACAAATCGCAGAAAGCTGATGGATGTGACAGCTTTACCAGGAGAAGCATTTGATGGGGACCATAGAGCTGTGGTGGCAAAATTTAGATGGGGAAAATTGGAAAACCTAAAGGAGATCAGAGAAAGTAAAATAAAAGTATGGAAATTGAAAGACAAAGCTGTACAGGAAGATTTTCAGGAGAGATTGAAGCAACAAATCCCAGTTACTGAAGTGGGAAATGTAGAAGAGGAATGGTCCCACTTTAAATAGGCATTTGCTGGTGCAGCAGAGAGTGCTTGTGGTAGGACGTCAACAAGAGTTAAAGAGAAGGAGACACCGTGGTGGAATGAGGAAGTGAGGAAAGCAGTGAAAGAAAAGAAGTCTGCATGGAAAGAATGGAACCGAGATCAAACAGAAGAAAGCAAAAGGAAGTATTACGACAGCAAACGGAGGTGTAAGAAAGTGGTAGGAGAAGAAAAGAAGAAAAGTTGGGAAGAATTTACACGAAGAATGGAAACAGATGTAAGTGGCAGTAAAAGGATGCTGTATGGGCTTCTAAGAAGTAAGAGGAAAGAAAGAGTTACTACAAAGCTGGTGAAAAAGGAAGATGGAGAGTTGTTAACACACCCAGAAGAGATAAAGGGACGATGGAAGGAGTATTTCGATAAGCTATTGAATGTGAGCAATTGTACTGGTGAGATCGAAGTGACACAGCCTGATGACTCTATAACAGAAGATGATATAACAATGCTGGAGGTGGAATTAGCAGTACAGAAAATGAAGATGGGAAAAGCAACAGGGGTGGATGAAATCAGTGTAGAAATGATAAAGGCTGCTGGACCTGTTGGTATGCAATGGCTGTATCGACTGCTAAAGTGTGTGTGGAAACGGAAATGTGTACCAGAAGACTGGGAGAAAGGGCTAATAATACCAGTGTTTAAGAAGGGGGACAAGAAGGTGTGTGATAACTATAGAGGGACCACCCTCTTATCACAGATAGTGAAAATACTGGAAAGGATATTAGAAAGAAGAATGAGAAGAAAGGTGGAAGGAGAGTTGCAAGAGGAACAGTATGGCTTCAGGAGTGGAAGATCCACAGTGGACCCCATCTTTAGCTTGAGGCAGGTGATGGAAAAGAACTGGGAATATGGAGAGGATTTGATCATGACTTTCATAGATCTAGAAAAGGCATATGATAGTGTCCCCAGAGAGAAGGTATGGGAAACCATGGTTAAGAAGAGACTGGGAAGAGAAATGTTGGAAATGGTGCAAGCAATGTACAACAACTGTGTTAGCAGGGTACTGAACCCAGTTGGAAAGACAGATTGGTTTAGGAACAAGACTGGACTAAGACAGGGGAGTGTGCTGTCACCTGTTTTATTCATAATGGTAATGGATGAAATTGTAAAGGAAACAAAGGAAGCATATGGACATAAAGAAATGAAGTTACTATTATTTGCAGACGATATTGTGGTCTGGGGAAGGAACACCAAAGAAGTGCAAAAACAACTAGATGCACTGAACGAAAATATTCAGAAGTATGGCCTGAAAATCAGTATAGAGAAAAGCAAGACCATGGTGATGGGGAAAGACAAGGAAAGGGCACTGTGAAAATTGGAAGTCAGAGTTTGGAAATTGTGGACACGTTCAAATACCTAGGAAGTGAATTGATGCAAACTGGTTGGTTGGACATGGAGATTGGCAGGAGGGTACAGCAGAGCATTGCATTCTATCAAAGTGTAAGAAAACTTGTTTGGGATAAGGAAGTACCAAGGAAAAGCAAGGAGGTAATGTATAAAATGTACTATGTACCCATATTAACTTATGCAGCTGAGACTTGGACCCTGACGAGCAGGCAAGAGAGTAGAATCCAATCCAGTGAAATGAAATTCCTAAGAAGTATGATAGGTAAGACAAGGAAAGACAGAGTGAGGAATGAAGATGTTAGGAAGGAAGTTGGGATGGGAAAACTAAATGAGAGAATTGAGAAGAATAAACTAAGGTGGTTTGGACATGTAAAGAGGATGGAGGAAAATAGAATACCAAGACAGATGCTGGAGGCCAAGTGCAAGGGTAAGAGAGCAAGGGGAAGACCTAGAACAAGGTGGATCGATTCAGTGAAGAACAGCGTGAGAAAAAGGAATCTGGACTGGGACAAGATCGTGGAAGAAGAATTGTGGAAGGAAAGAGGAAAGTGGAGAAGTGCCATAAATACCCCGACCCGGCATGAGCTGGATAAGGGGAAATGATGATGATGATGATGATTATGTATATTATGTAGATTGTGCATTATCATGTAAATATCTTGATTTCATTGTAAACATACCTGAAACAAATACCAAAAGTGGAACTTATCAAGTTATTATATTGTTGTAAATATTGCGTGTTATCATGGACAACCCTGAAAAGCAGTCGTCACATCAGTGGCGGCTCGTCACTTTCTGGACTGGGGGTTCAAGAGAAAAGCGCACTCACCGCAAATGGTGGACCCTTAATCGTCTACAAAAATAAACAGTATACATGTGGTACCTCAAGTTTCGTACAGATAGTTTTGAACATTACAATGAGCTATTTCAAACACCATGAGTTCAAATCATTCGCCTCAACCAGAACTTGAACCCTGGATCAGCATAATTAGTGAAAATCAAAGTTTTCTCTCTCGATCTCTCTCTCAAACACACGCACAAACACGAACCTGTATGACAGGCTCCATCCGGTAATGAGCCTGATTAAGAACATTCAACACTTCAAATATTACAGCAATCTAAGGTGCAAGCACAGCATATAATGAGAGTATTAGAAATGTTAATAGATTTACTCACCCTATGCAGACTGCTTGTATGTAAAAGCCATTCTACGCTCCTTAATAGAGGCAAACTTGTCTATCACTGCTTCATTGAAATCCACAATGTCCCTGGCAAACTCTCTTTCTATGGATAGCATAGCCAGTGCTGTTAGTCTGTTCTCAACCATCGAACTGCGTAAGAAGGTCTTAATTCTCTTCAGAGTTGAGAAGCACCTTTCAGCTTCTGATGTTGTCATAGGAACGGTAACAATAATTTTCAAGAGTTTGACACATTCACTGAAGGTATTCGCTAACCTATTTTCTAGGAGAAACTGCAAGAGGTGAATAGCGCCTGAAACAGCCCGGAAATCTTCTCGCATATACAGAATCTCTAATTCGGTTCTAAGTTTTGCTTTGTTGAGGAATGGATATGATTCACAGGCTTTGTGAAGAATAGAATGTGGAAACTGCTTCTCATACGTGGCAAAACTCTGAGAAAAGATTTCCTGCAAGAAGGTGATTAGTGAACTCGAACCGTTCTTTGGCGTGAAATATTACTGTGTCACAAATCTCTTTTGCAGCAACACTTTTTGGGACTCGTGGCTGTATTCTTGTAACTTGGCCGGTAGAGGTAAGGCGTCATGTTCATCAGCAATTTCATCAATTTTACTGTCCCTAATCTTTTTAATAGCAGCCTCAAAATTCGAAATTGCATTCCTGGTCTCGAGAGGGTCTGATGTTCTCTTTTGCAGCTGATTATACAATATGTCAACATGAGGCATGATTTGGTAAAATACAGCCAACCAGAATTGAAAAGTCAAGTGTTCTAATTTTAAACGCAATCCTCGTGCTTGTGTAATTTTAGATGGCTGTCGAGAAGTACTTTCGAGTTGTTCTAGACACTCAATAAGGGCGCTTCTATTCTCGTACACTACTTCAACGGTCCTAGTTTTAAAATTCCACCTTGTACTGGAAGCATGAGGAACCCTCCTGCCGACAACCTCATTCAGCACTACAAATCGTTGTGGGGAGTTATGAAAGAAGCTGGGTATTTCATTCAGATCTGCGAAGAATATGCGTACTTCGGTATTCTGACTCGTAGCTTGTGCCATAATCAAGTTCAACATATGAGCGTAGCAGTGAACGTAGTGTGCATACTTAAAATCTTTCCGAATCAGAGCTTGAACTCCTGAATGGCGTCCGCTCATAACGTTTGCCCCGTCATAACTCTGTGAAATTAATTTATCCGGATTGTCTAGTACGTTGTTTAAAGTAGATTTCATGCATTCTGCTAATGTTTTAGCACTATGATCATCGGATGAGAGAAAACTCCAGAATCGTTCAACTGGTTTGCCACTTGGAAGAACGTAACGCAACACGATGACCAACTGCGCAGCCGTTGACACATCGGTCGTCTCATCTGCTATTATCGAGATAAAGTCCGCTGTGAATATTTCTTTCTTTATTTTCTCATGACAGATTTCAAGCATACAAGAGAGTAATTCATTCTCAATTTCTTTCGAGGTGCCCTTAAAAACTGTTGCTTTAGACATGTGATCTCTAAGCGCAACATCTAGCTCTGAACTAAAATTGACGAGGCCCCTAAATATGCTAGGATTTGACGATTCATTTGTCTCATCATGCCCACGAAGTGCTAATTCGAAGGCACCACAGAATTTTACACAGTCAATGATTTTTGATAGTATATAACGATTCTTCCGCACTTGATCATTATGTCTTTCCACAGATTGCCTGTAAGCACTGTCAAGCTGCTGTCGAATATCATGCTTACCCAGGAGATCAAATTCAAGTTGAGCAATCATGTGTGTTTTTGAACTTTCATGTTTCTTTATTTTCTGTGACAAATGGCCAAGGTCTGTGACACCTACTTTTGTCCAGTTTCCTTCTCCATCCCCATTTGAGAAACACAAACACGGGAAACAGAAAAATCTATTAATGATATTACACCCACAAATCCATTCTGCTCTCTTGTATATGTCCGGTTTAAATTTCCGAACAATCCTCTTATCTTTATTTTTAGTCTGGTTGGTTAAATCAAGATCCGGCATTGGCCGCCCTACTGCTTTTATCTCTATTTTTTGCGCTAACGAAAGAGAAGAAAAGTTAGTTTTCATAAGCCTTTGGACACTATTTAAAGCCATATTGTTTCTCCCTACCTGTTGGGCTGACACACACGCACACGTAAAAATAATCGAATTACACAGTCACTAATTTCACGCAGTTAATAGGCACAAGGGATTACTGAAAGAAATTTACCTTCGCGCTCTTGACAGTCGAACTAACTTAAACCTGATAAAATATTGGAATTACAGTAGCGGTTTGGGTTGCTCCGGAGCGTAACAAGACCTTTTTCTGCTATTTTATTGGTATTATTTCAATCTAACTGAATCGTTTATTTAATTAGGCTTCAAATACAACAAATAGGTAGGTAGTTTACTTTATATAGATGAATTCACGGATAAATTACGGGCGCATATAAACAGTCTAATTTGGCAGCCATGATGCACCGATTCAAAAGCGCCCCTAGAGGCGACTTTCACCGTATATTCACATTGACCGCATTATTTTACACACACGTCAAGAGATGGCAGAGTGTGTACCTTTCGCGCAACCTTGAAGAGCCTGTGCTGGGCCCATTGCCGGCAGTGGCTGGGCTATTGAAATAATTCTGTACCAGTGCGCATGCGCGTAGGACAGATACACGTTTCGCTTGTATCCACCGTTCTCTTTCCCTTCTACACCCCCCGCTGCATGTCCCATGCCCACAATCTACGTTACTCGCCTATTCCCTGCAGGAAAGATTGACCAAGACTGGGGGTTCAAACGAGATCTTGCGCCGGCTCGACATCCTTGCGCTCGTTACCTGCATTTGAACTCCGCGCTCTTTTCTTACAAATATTTCTATTACGTAGAGGGACAAAATGCTAAATATATTGTCAAATTTAGTGGGGGTTCATTGCGCCATTGCGCTATAGCAAGAACCGCCACTGCGTCACATATATTACTGAGAAACATTGGACATGATCTTGTTAAGTATTCCTAAAATTTTCATTACGTTATATTTCGTAGATCTAAAATTATTAATTTCTTACCTGGTTGGTGTTTAAACCTCTGCTGAGCTTCAATTTAAATGACTTTGAATGAATTTAAATACCGCCGGAGAAGTGAACACTTCCGGATTAAATAGCCGGCCTGAGGGGTTAAGGCTCTAAAACCAAGAGTTTCTGAGATATTCCCAGAAAACTAATTTCATTTAATAAACTAATGTAGGAATGCAAGCCAGTAACCATGACAACAGTGTCTCATAAAGTTACATCCAACTTTCCATCTATTTCTGCAAGAAGGAATGCCACTCCATTTATTAAATTTCTGTGACAGTTTGCAAATGGCTATAAGGTTATCACGGAGCCAACAAAAACTCTAAAATTCATCAATGCACTTAAGGGGTCAAGGGGTACCCTAGATCTTTTCACAAGACTTAAACGTGCGATATGTCGTACAGATGGTCTATTATATCTTCAAACAGCAACATTATTTTCAAAAATTCCTGAATTGAATTAGTTTTTTAGGAATTTGGGCCACTGGAGGCTAAAAAACCTGAATTTTCATGCACCACAAGCCTTTATAGTTTATAAAAGGGGTCTTCCTCTGGATGCGGACTTTACTCAACAGTGAGGGACAGTTTTTATATGACGTGTATTGCGTTTCGTCGACGAGGTTTTCAATTTTATTTTCACGTCAGGAAGTACATGTTAGGTAAATTAGTTTCAGAGCATATTTCAACTAATCATTTATCTTTGTCGACAAAGAGGTTCCAAGCCCCTAACCATTGCAACAGTAGCTCAATTGATTACGTCTGGTTATTAACACCAAAGACCGTTCGAAGAATGGGTACTTCTGCTAGTAGAATATATATAAAAATAATAAACAACACTACTATATTTTAGAGCAACAATAACGTGGTCATCTTGGCATTATAGGATATAAAATAAATAAGCACTCTATATTTTAGAGCAACAATAACGAAAACAAATAATAAAATAGGACCATATACAGTATGTGGTTGTGTATGCCCAAGGCAAAAGAACAAATTCTCTATACATTCAAGAGAAAGTAGACTATTACGTTTACTGAACATCTAGTTTTTACTTGCATTATGTGGCTTGGTATGACAAGGCAAGATGATTGTAATGTGCATATCATAGAAATTGAATGGGCTTACAATTAAAGACAGCATAATTAGATACAGTACATCCATGACATTGAACCAGCAGTCGAGCTTGAGTTCAGTTTCAAGACCAACTCTTTACTGCCTACCCACACCAGATGGCAAAATGAAAAAAGAGAAAGAAGTAAGGTGCTTCATTGGGACGACACATGTACTCTTATATCATTTCATCACCTTCACATGTGATGATGTGTTGACAGTTGGTGAGGGCCGTGAGCATATATCGTCAAAGCCAATTATTAGTTTGTGAGGAAAGGAAGTGATTTCAGATTGTACAAATGTCTTACTTCCCTAGACAGAGTTTCACATTTAACTTGGGAAGGACTCATTCAATCATAAATATTATTAGCTGGAACTGTTCACTGTATAATTTCCACACTCCATGATAGGTGTGAAATAATTGATAGGTATATTGCTGCTTATTACAGGCTTCAATTAGACACATACATTAGAACTCGGTTGTGACATCCATGTTATGTCATGTGCCTTGTAATATTCTCAGATCAGCAAGTGAATCACCAAGCAGGTAGGTTATACTTAGCCCATTGAGGTATGAAATCCTTTAGATTTTCACTTCCATTCCTTATTAAACTCTACAATACATATCTGCAACATAATTCATTACAAGAATATTCATTAAGTTACATCCTTTCAATAGTAGGCTAATATTAACTTATAAATATAATTCATTTACTTATATATTGTACATCCAGACCCAATATGCAACTGAATTTTGAAACAATTCTGAATCATATTTCTTCTACTTCTTCCAAATTTATAAGCTTATCTTCATTCTCATAATAATCTCTGGGGTCAATATGATGTTGTGCACATAACGAAATCAGAAATACAATGCTTTTAATACCTTGTCTGTCTACATATAAGCAATCGTCATTACCTGCATCTCTTACACAGCTTAATATTCTTCTGCTCCTTTCTTTATTATTATTCCACTTTTTGTGGGTAACACAACCCTTAATACTGGTCTGTCTGCATGGACAAATTAAATCAAAACACTTCACACTCCTGCAATTCATATATCATCCTTGACTTTTATTTCCCTCTAGCTAAATGCATGTTCACATCACAACATTGTTCTTTTCTCTTCATTCCAACAAACTTTATCAGACCAACTCCATATCTCATCGCCTCAACACCATCAATATTCATTCACATCTTAAAAATAAAAAAAAAAGCAATTAGCTCCCATTCCGCATGGCAATTCTCAACAACATTCCATGGCAACCTTGCCCTAAGATCAAGGAACCTTTGCCAATTAGTCAAAGCCACCTGGTTATATTGCAAAGCCACCTACCAGCAATAGCCAGACCACCACCGAGAATCTCTATGGCCCAGAACACATAAGACACCCTGTGGTGGTCTACCAATTGTGGCCACGGCTGGCAACCAGATAAAAATAAAAATAAATAAATACCAACGAAACAAAAAAAGCTGAAAACTAAAAGCAATCTCTGTAACCTACTACAAAAGTTCTGTTACAATTTATACAGTTGGCCAACACACTGGCAAATATCGTTTGAGAATTGAAAGTTAATATTATGGGCTCAGCATCATATCATATAAAATTTCTTCTAGGCAGCATTAGCATGTAAGCTGATGGTAAAAAAGTGAGGTGATCTTTACAAGTAGCCGACTTAACTTCATAAAATTTCAGTAGATATAATTTTAGTAAATTATTGGCAAATAACTATGTAAAGTTAAAATATGTCATGTGTCAGACCTATGTTTGCAAATGTGCATGCAACCACAATCCTGTAGCCTACGGTAATGTAAATAATGCCATGTGGTGGTGTGATGTTGCAGAACCCAATATTACACTGGGGTAAAATGCTGGAAAACCAGATTGAGATAGCCGGATAATTTCAGTTTTCCACATTTCTTTGAAGTCTTGATTTGTTTAGAAGAACAGTAATTACACAGACCACCCATATTAGCCTACTTTCGATTTTTGCAAAAAATGAAAGTAGACTTATGAGATCAACACAGGGCGAAAAAAGTGTGTCTGTCTGTGTGTATGTGTGTGTGTGAGTCTGTGTGTGTGTGTGTGAGTGTGTGTACTCTGAATGTCTGTCCCCCCCTATCAATTCGAACACGGTGAATGCAAATCGAACGAAATTTGGTACAAAGGTAGCACTAGCAAAGGACACCTCAGTGTCATGTTTTATATCGCCGCCATCTTGACGGAAACGTAATGGCGGCCACACAAATGTTCAAAGCTTAAATCAAATTACGACTAACCTAATCATCCGATCTCTACCAAATTTTTCAACAACATACCTTTATGGGGGGAGCATCCTTTGACCAAACTAATAAGTCATCAGCGTAATAGTTTGCGGATGGCGGCCATCTTTGTGTGAAAATCGATTCCCCCTATTAATTCGAACACGGTGCAACCGAATGGAACGAAATTTGGTACAGAGGTAGTACTAACAAAAGGCACCTCAGTGTCATGTTTTATATCGCCGCCATCTTGACGGAAACGTAATGGCGGCCACACAAATGTTCAAAGCTTAAATCAAATTACGATTAACCTAATCATCCGATCTCTACCAAATTTTGCAACAGCATACCTTTATAAAGGAAGCATCCTTTGACCAAATAACTAGGTCATTAGCCTAATAGTTTGCGGATGGCGGCCATCTTTGTGTGAAAATTGATTCCCCCTATTAATTCAAACACGGTGAAACCAAATGGAACGAAATTTGGTACAGAGGTAGCACTAGCAAAGGGCACCTCAGTGTCATGTTTTATATCGCAACCATCTTGACAGAAACGTAATGGCGGCCACACGAATGTTCAAAGCTTAAATCAAATTACCATTAACCTAATCATCCGATCTCTACCAAATTTTGCAACTACATACCTTTATGGAGGGAGCATGCTTTGACCAATCTAATAGGTTATTAGCCTAATAGTTTGCGGGTGGCGGCCATCTTTATGTCAAAATTGATTCCCCCTATTAATTCGAACACGGTGGAACCGAATGGAACGAAATTTGGTACAGAGGTAGCACTAGCAAAGGGCACCTCAGTGTCATGTTTTATATCGCCACCATCTTGACTGAAACGTAATGGCGGCCACACGAATGTTCAAAGCTTAAATCAAATTACGATTAACCTAATCATCCGATCTCTACCAAATTTTGCAACTACATACCTTTATGGAGGGAGCATCCTTTGACCAATCTAATAGGTCATTCGCCTAATAGTTTGCGGATGGCGGCCATCTTTGTGTCAAAATCGATTCTCCCTATTAATTCAAACACGGTGAAACCGAATGGAACGAAATTTGGTACAGAGATAGCACTAGCAAAGGGCATCTCAGTGTCATGATTTATATCGCCGCCATATTGACAGAAACGTAATGGCGGCCACACAAATGTTCAAAGCTTAAATCAAATTACGATTAGCCTAATCATCCGATCTCTAGCAAATTTAGCAACAACATACCTTTATGGAGGGAGCATCCTTTGACCAAACTAATAGGTCATCAGCCTAATATTTTGCGGATGGCGGCCATCTTTGTGTGAAAATCGATTCCCCTTGTCAATTCGAACACGGTGAAACCGAATGGAACGAAATTTGGTACAGAGGTAGCACTAGCAAAGGGCACCTCAGTGTCATGTTTTATATCACCGCTATCTTGACGGAAACGTAATCGCGGCCACCCAAATGTTAAAAGCTAAAATGTAAATACGACCAACCTAATAATCTAGTCTCTACCAAATTTTGCAACACCATATCTTTATGTGGGAAACATATTCAGACCAAACTGCAAGAACATCAGCCCAATAGTTGGCAGATGGTGGCCAAGTATGTGTGCAAATCGATTCCCCCTATCAATTCAAACACGGTGAAACCGAATTGAACGAAATTTGGTACAGAGGTAGCACTAGCAAAGGGCACCTCATATTCATGTTTAATATCCCTATAGCACGTTGTATTTCAACAAGCTACTACAACCAACATTCAATCATACTCCTTGAAAAGGACAAAGAGTTATAACAATACCCATGCATTTAGGAGAAAGTAGGCTATATGTTCTTTACTGAACATCTTGTTGTCTTTTTGAAATATATTTTGGTCACAATCAAGTTATGAGCTTCTGCACAGTAAAGTATCCGACATCCGTCGTCATTGCACACACCAAGCCCATGTCCTCTATGGCATCGCATATTTCCTTCACGCTGAGACCCAATATGTCCATTAAAGTCTCCTCCAAGAATAATGGACTTATCCTGGGGGATTGCTCGAAGGTGGGTATCCAGACTGTTCCAGAATTCATCTTTTTCATCCTCTGTACATCCAATTTGAGGTACCTAGCAAGATATGTGGGCAGCGATTTCTGTTGAATCAATCTTGATAGACATAAGCCTATCTGACACCCTGTTGACATTGGTGACACTGTTGCAGTAGTGATGGTCTATGATTATTGCTACACCGTTTCGTGCGGCGTTGGTACCGTGATAGATGAGTCTGTAGTTACTGTCGACCGAAGTACAGGGTGATTCAAAAAGAATACCACAACTTTAAAAATGTGTATTTAATGAAAGAAACATAATATAACCTTCTGTTATACATCATTACAAAGAGTATTTAAAAAGTTTTTTTTTCCACTCAAAAACAAGTTCAGAGATGTTCAATATGGCCCCCTTCAGACACTCGAGCAATATCAACCCGATACTCCAACTCGTTCCACACTCTCTGTAGCATATCAGGCGTAACAGTTTGGATAGCTGCTGTTATTTCTTGTTTCAAATCATCAATGGTGGCTGGGAGAGGTGGCCGAAACACCATATCCTTAACATACCCCCATAAGAAAAAATCGCACGGAGAAGATCAGGGCTTCTTGGAGGCCAGTGATGAAGTGCTCTGTCACGGGCTGCCTGGTGGCCGATCCATCGCCTCGGGTAGTTGACGTTCAGGTAGTTACGGACAGATAAGTGCCAATGTGGTGGCGCTCCATCCTGCTGAAATATGAATTGTTGTGCTTCTTGTTCGAGCTGAGGGAACAGCCAATTCTCTAACATCTCCAGATACTGTAGTCCAGTTACAGTAGCACCTTCGAAGAAAAAGGGACCAAAAACTTCATTGGCTGAAATGGCACAGAAAACGTTCACCTTAGGCGAGTCACGTTCATGCTGAATTGTTTCCCGCGGATTCTCAGTGCCCCATATATAGACATTGTTACAGTTGACTTTCCCGTTAGTGTGGAAAGTTGCTTCATCACTAAACACAATCTTTGAAACGAAAGATTCATCTGTTTCCATTTGAGCAAGGATAAAATCACAGAAATAGATTCTTTTAATCTTATCAGCTGCAGACAGTGCTTGAACCAATTTCAGACGATAAGGTTTCATAACTAACCTTTTTCGTAGGACTCTCCATACAGTTGATTGTGGAATTTGCAGCTCTCTGCTAGCTCTGCGAGTCGATTTTCCTGGGCTGCGAACAAATGCTTGCTGGATGCGTGCTACATTTTCATCACTCGTTCTCGGCCGTCCAGAACTTTTCCCTTTGCACAAACACCCATTCTCAGTAAACTGTTTATGCCAGCGTTTAATACTCCACCTATCAGGAGGTTGAACACCATACTTCGTTCTAAATGCACGCTGAACAACTGTCGTCGATTCACTTCTGCCGTACTCAATAACACAAAAAGCTTTCTGTTGAGCGGTCGCCATATTAGCATCAACTGACGCTGACGCCTAGTCAACAGCGCCTCAAGCGAACAAATGTACAACTAAATGAAATATATAGCTCCCTTAATTCGCCGACAGATAGTGCTTAGCTCTGCCTTTTTTCGTTGCAGAGTTTTAAATTCCTAAAGTTGTGGTATTCTTTTTGAATCACCCTGTATTATGTGCACTCGAGTTTAAGGTTGTTTGTGAAGTAACCAATAGACCTACATAAAATCCAATAACATCATAATTTTTGTCGTTCTTTTTCACGTTAGTTCATGTAGGTGTGGAATTTGTAATTTATATTTTAATATTTTTTATTGCTGTTGGTACACAAAAAGTGCCAGTTTTTAAGCGTGTTTCAACCATGCGTCACATTCAAGAATGATCTCACAAACCCGTCATCAGATCGAATCCAAATTTTAACACAATATACTTAACTTGTTTATTAATTTCAAAATTTTGTGCCGCCAAGAAACAAAGTTATCATATTCGTAAGGTAACTTTTTATCGGCTTGGGGTGGTTGGAAAATGTAGTTCTTGGTCGCGTAGTAATCCTTATACAAGTTATACATCAAAAAGTTATGCTGCATGACTGTGAAATACGTAAATTAATTCACTTATTTTATATTGGTTTGTATTTGTACTGGGAAATAAGACATCGTTCACCAGCTAGCCGCTTCAGGGAAAGCTGTACAGCGTTACCAAATGGAGCACATCTCGCTTCATGGTGCACCTCGCTCGGAAGTAATGGGCTCCATATACATTCCAATGTATATTGTGTAAAAAATTTGGATTCAATCTGATGACAGGTTTTTGAGATGATAATTCTTAAATGTGTCGCATAGTTGAAACACGCTTAAAAACGGGCACTTTTTATGATCCAACTGCGATAAAAAAATTAAAATATGAATTAAAAATTCCAAATATATATGAACTAACGTAAAATAGAACGACAAAAATAATGTTATTGTATTATATTGGTTACTTCACAAACAACCTTCAAACTCGAGTGCACATAATATTTTGGTCGACAATAGTTATTTTGATTGAATTAACTTCTTTAACATACCCCGTTAAGCCTCCGTGGCTTAGGCGGCAGCACGCCGGCCTCTCACCGCTGGGTCCGTGGTTCAAATCCCGGTCACTCCATGTTAGATCTGTGCTGGACAAAGCGGAGGCAGACAGGTTTTTCTCCGGGTACTCCGGTTTTCCCTGTCAAAATTTCATTCCAGCAACACTCTCCACTATCATTTCATTTCATCTGTCATTCATTTAATCATTGCCCCAGAGGAGTGCGTCAGGCCTCGGCAGCCGGCACAGTTCATATACTCGCCGCTAGATAGGGGCTTCATTCATTCCATTCCTGACCCGGTCGGAGACTGGAAGCAGGCTGTGGATTTTCAACATACCCCGTTCATGAGTAGGTAACCCTCGCTCTTTTCTCACGTCACTCGGGCGCAAGTGTCGCTTGTCGCTTTTGGGGAACGCCCTAGCATGTTCCGAATTGAGAAGAGACGTATCCATTGATGCGACAGAAAATACCTCAACCGGCGGGTCGCTTCGTCTGTCGTTGAGGGCATTTTAACGCTACTGCCAGCATATAATTCGGCCACTCCTAACATGGGGTACAGACGCTGTGTGTAGCCGCCCGCTCTGGTTCAGACGCTACAACTGATATCTACCCACAAAATGAGGATGATACCTTTTACTCAATCCCGAGCACAGGGCTGCCATATCCGCCATCTACACTGTACCAAAGATTATCCTCTCCACTGTAGCTGCTGTTGAGGACTTCACCGTACCCCTGGCAAGGGACCCTTACAAGGGACTACCAGCCGGGTCAGCTGGACCAAGGTGTTTTAAAGAGGTGTTACTCCTCTATCTCTCGCCCTTTGTCTTGACTTGAGACAGGCAGAGCCTGGCTGAAACTTTCACACTGCTGGGATCAAATCAGACCAAACTATTTCCATTTGCTGCCTTATGGCATGGAGGGATCAGAGGGAGGGGAAAATAGGAATTAATAAGTACTTTCATGCAGTTCATCTTGTTTCACAGGGATTCAGAGCAGTTCATATTTTGGTTAGACTATTGTGCTGGCCAAAATAAAAACTGCCTTTCTTTCTTTCCTGGTTTACATAGTAAATTGTTCGAGTCAATGTGAAATCAGTCTAAGTGAATCATTTCGAACCTGGACATACATTCATGTATTGTGACAGATTTCACCATCAAGTTGAATTATCATTGAAACTTTTCGGAAAGACCTATGACTCAACGATTTTGTTAGTGCTGTGCTGTCTGCTAATAATGGCAAAGTTATTACAAAAGTTATGAATATTTCTGACTTCTATAATTTTCAAGATTTGTCTTCAGTTTCTAAGCTGAATTCCAAACGTTGCAATCCTGATTAAATTCTTCTTTCCAAAATTGTACATATTTGTGCATGAAAAGGTGATCATAACCTTCAATATAGAACAGATTATGAAGCAAATACGTATCTTGAACTCAATTTTTGGAAATCTGCTGTTGTAAAGAAAGGCCCCCATCTTGAACCAGTTCAGCACACAAAACCATGCGGAATTTCCAAGGAAAAGAAGGAAGGCATTATCAGAAACCTCACTCCGCTAATTAAGGGGTTCTCAAACTTTCTGATATCTAGCCCCCCCCCACCGTATTCTCATTTCCTTTCTTAGCACTTCTCACCTAGGCTACTTCCCACACAAAAAAAAAGATCACACAAGATCTACTGTGTATGCTACTGCCTAATTAGGATTTCAAATACCAATTACATTAATAATAATAATAATACACAATTCATTATTCTTAGAGCACATCAAAGTACAACAATGTTTTGTAAAAAAAAAAATGTCATGCATATGTTTTACTTTTGCTTATAAAAATAAAAACAACTGCTGCACGTGCAGTTATTGGAATTGAGCAAAGTTTGTTTGTTTCACTAATTAGGTCTTCAGCTGTGACAACTGTGTTCAGTAATGCTTTTCATATTTGAAAGCTCGTGACTTATAAATGACAATAGAAATAATATATGCAATTTTCAACATTTCACTGTGAATTTGAAAAATGTTATTTTAAAACTCTTCACCCATGAAAAAGTAAAACGGGAGAATAAAAGTGTATATGGATCAGAATTCAGTAATTCTCAGACACTTATGGAGTTAGTGTGAAGTGTGAGCTTGAATGTGAGACGAAAGTAAATCCAGTCTTGGTTGGATGTTTGAAACAATAATCCGCAGATCCCCTTCCATTTGCAGCTGAGACCGATGCTTCGTCTTGACGGATGCCATTGCGGAAAATGTTGACTCACACGAGAAGTTGAAGCGAAGGGTAATAACAGGTCCACTGCTTTTCTTGATAAAATGGGATATTCATTCCAAATCTGCACCCAAAAATTTTCAAGAGACTTCGACTTAAATTCATTTCGAAGTATTCTGTCACTTGAGAGTTCTATTAGTTCCTCCTGTTCTGCCGTTGACAGGTGGGCTGTTACGTTCGTTTCAAACGGACTGCAAATCCAGTCATTCTCTGTTGAAGGTTGTGGAAATCTACCCTCTAATTTTTCATGAAGGTTTTGGAGGTGTTCTACGACAATTCCACTAATTTGACAAATATCTAACTCTTTTTCTTCCAGGAATTAATTCAGACAATGAAACATCTCACAGTTACCTTTGTCCATCTGGGCTTTCCAAAGGACTTGACCACGAGACAACCAACGTACCTTTGTGTGCAATAGAAGCGAATCATGTGTAGATCCCATCTCCTCACAAAGAATGAAAAATAGCCGACTGTTTAAAGCTCTTACTTTCACAAAATTTACAAAACTAATTATATCGTTCAGCACTTTATTGACTTCCGGTTGTAGTACTTTTGAAGCCAATGCCTCCCTGTGTATCATGCAATGTGTGAATTTTACAGAAATAGTAACAGCACTCACTCTTGCTCTGAAACCCTTTTTAGTTCCAGTAAATGCCGACACCCCATCAGTACATATACCAACACAATTTGTCCATGAGAGATTGTTGTCAATAAAAAAGGAATTCACAAGAGATAAAATATCTTCGCCTGTAGTCCGCCCTACCAGAGCTTTACAAAATAGAAAATCCTCGTGCATTTAATTTTCATGACAGGAGCGTACAAAAACAAGAAGCTGGGCACTGTTTACGATATCAGTACTCTCATCAAGTTGCAGGGCAAATTTTGGGCTATCATGAAGATGGGCTAGCAATTGATTTTTTATGTCAGAGGCTATTACATCAATACGACGAGTTACTGTATCATTTAAGAGCGGTATCGACTTCAAACACTCGCCAAACTTTTCTCCATGCATAATCGCGCACATTTTCACGGCAGCAGGAAGAAGTAATTTCTCACCAATAATATGTGGTGATTTGGATTTTGCAATTAAATAGGATACCTCCAAGGATGCTCTTAGCACTTTCTTAGGAACTGGTGCATGCTTTTCTAGGAATCTAACATTCCCTTTTACAGTAGTTGTTGCTCGGGGCACTTAAAAAATGCTAAAGGTTTACTCACATGGTCTGGATGTTTAGTCTGCAAGGCGCGCCATGACGCATGAAGAGCTCCATCCGTGCAACACTATACAGCTTTCTCCGTATCGGCTAGCTGAGGGATCATGTCTTATTTTCCCGTACAAATACAAACCGATATAAAATATGTGAATTAATTTACGTATTTCACAGTCATACAGCATAACCTTTTGTTGTATAAGGATTACATTTTCCAACCACCCTGAGCCGAGAAAAAGTTACCTTACAAAAGTGATAACAACTTTGTTTCTTGGACACACTAAATTTTGAAATTAATAAACCAGTTATAAAACATACCAATGTATATGGTATGAAAATTTGGATTTGATCTGATAACGGGTTTTTGAGATAATAATTCTTAAATGTGATGCATGGTTGAAACACGCTTAAAAATGAGCACTTTTTGTGTTCCAACTGTGATAAAAAAAATTTAAAATATAAATTAAAAATCCAAACCTACATGAACTAACGTAAAATAGAACGACGAAAGTGATGTTATTGGATTTTATGTAGGTCTATTGGTTACTTCACAAACAACCTTCAAACTCGAGTGCACATAATATTTTCGTCGACCGTAGTGATACCACACTTGCTTTTATGTTTCCATTTTGTTTGATGGGTCTTCACTAACTGAGTTTGCTTAATATTGACCTCGATGGTCACACGAGAGGGTCCACTTGGCCTACATATACGCCATCTTAATCGCTTATTGCTGGTGCTCTGTTCTTCACACCCTCCAAGTTTGGATGCAATCAGGCTATATTCTTTTTGGGTGTTAAAATATTCACAAACATTAGTGAGCATAGAGCATGAAACCCTGGAGATCTACTGAAATAAACTTCACAGGGCGAAGAAAATAAAGTTCTGGAGACCATCCAAACTATTGACTACCCATTATTTCACAATTCTATATCCCAGGTTTCTTTACATTGGACTTTATCTATTCGCTGGAGCATTAAGGGAAATAGTTTTAAGTTATTAACCCAGGTTGCACCTAAAGTAGACCCTGGTTATTCATTGAGCAGATGTAGTTAGTGCAAATTTTAGTTATTATTTTACTAAATAACTATATTGGCAGCATGGTTGTGGTTAATATTTTTGCTTTCATGTTAACCCTTAACATGACTCAGATTATATGGGTTATGGTGTCCATTTGCTTCAAAAATAGATAATGTACTGTAAATGTTTGTAATTTTCTATGGCTTTATTTTGTTTTTAATTGTTATAGATGTTCTGAACGCTCATATGATGTGAGCAAATTCCAGAAGCGGGTGGCAACCTATCCCTTCGACGATCACAATCCACCTAAAATGGAACTTATCAAGCCATTCTGTGCCGATGTGCACGAGTGGCTCACACAGGACCACAGGAATGTGGCAGCCGTCCATTGTAAAGCTGGCAAGGTAAAGTAGTTTCATTGAACAGATGCTTCTTATTTGCTATATGCAAGTTGCTTGCTGAATGACAATTATTCTACTTTGTATAGACATTTTAGAAGCTATTTTTCGGTGCTGCCTTTGCAGTCTAATTGAATTGGCCGGAGCTGAAAAGCGTTAAGTCAGAAATGGCTATTTTTTAAACATTGTGTTCTGAAGTATTGATCCAAAGGCCTTCGAACGGCATAAGAAAGAATTAAGTCAGTCTTCTATCTAAGTCGGAATCCACTGCTACCTCAATCGGAGGAGAAAAGCATTAAGTTAATGACTTGCTGCCTTTCAATGGCGTACTCTGTACTTAATGTTGGCCGCACTGCAAGATTCCTACGTGTTAAAGTGGTATTGTAAATTACATTTTTACAGAATTTAGGTGGTTTTTATGTTACGAATCCATTTTCCAAAAATATACCATGTGAAATATTCATTCTGGATGGCTTTATACTGACCTTGGAGCTTAAAGGCATTAAGTCATGATTCCATTTGAAAAATTGTTTATTAAATTAAAATTGATGTTCCACTAACAAAATATGACCCGAATAGTTGAATTGCATTTGAAAGTTGCAAATTTAATGACAAAATCGTTAAATTGGTAACACTGGTATTACCGTCGACCAAAATATTATGTGCACTAGAGTTTGAAGGTTGTTTGTGAAGTACCAATAGACCTACATAAAATCCAATAACAACATCATTTTCGTCGTTCTATTTTACGTTGGTTCATGTAGGTTTGGAATTTTTAATTTATATTTTAATATTTTTTTTTATCACAGTTGGAACACAAAAAGTGCCAGTTTTTAAACGTGTTTCAACCATGCATCACATTTAAGAATTATCTCAAACACCCGTCATCAGATCGAATCCATATTCTAACACAATATACATGAAATGTTGTATAACTGGTTTATTAATTTCAAAATTTAGTGTGTCCAAGAAACAAAGTTATCATTTTTGTAAGGTAACTTTTTCTCGGCTCTGGGTGGTTGGAAAATGTAGTTCTTGGTCGCGTTGTAATCCTTATACATCAAAAGGTTATGCTGTATGACTGTGAAATACGTAACTTAATTAACTTATTTTATATCGGTTTGTATTTGTACGGTAAAATAAGACATGGTTCAGCAGCTAGCCGATACGGGGAAAGCTGTACAGCGTTGCCGAGATGGAGCCCATCACTTCCGAGCAAGGCGCGCCATAACGCGTGATATAGAAGTAACAAGAATAACAAGAAGAGACAGGGTGAGGAATGAAGAGGTCAGGGAAATAGTGAAAGAGGAGCCCTTGCAAGGTAGGATTGAGACATCAAGACTGAGGTGGTATGGACACTTAAAAGAGAATGGAAGAGAAGAAGATTCCCAAGAGGATACATGAGATGCAGATGCAGAAGAAATGACCAAGGGGAAGACCAGAGATAGATGGCTGAAAGGAGTGGAGGAATGTGAGAAGAAGAGAGGCGAGGACTGGACCATAGTGACAGCGGAGAGGTGGTGGGAAGAAAGGACTAAGTGGCGAGGCTTATGTTCCAAACAGACCCAGCCTGGGGCTGGAATCTGTACAAGATGATGATGAATATTTGTTCATACGAAGGTCACTACGGAAATTTTGAGATGTGAGAAAGTGGAGGTTGACCCACTTGAATGGAAAGCAGGGTGAGGAAGCCCCATCCTTTGTGAATAAGCTGGTAGCAAGACGTGACTCTCTCGGTCCGGGAAGTCCCGCAGTGCACGATCGAACAAGCCGCGATGCGCAGATAGTCAGTTGCTGCAATGGAGCTGGAAAGGGAGCATTTTCGTGCAATGATTTCCTACGATTTTAAAAGTGGTTTAAACCAGTTCCAATGTTTTCAGCGTTTGCAACAGGCTTTTGGGGAGATAGCTCCTTCCCATGCCACAGTTTTCCGGTGGTTTCAGGAATTTAAAAGGGGCCAAAAATTTTTGAAAGATGAGGAGAGAAGCGGGCGTCCGGCAACAGTGGTGACTGAGGAAAACATCACAACCGTGGAGAAAATGCTTCGCGAAAATAATCGTCTAACATTTAAAGAAATTGAGGCAGCATTGCGGATTGGTTCGCCAGCATTTTTAAAGTCCTGCATGAATTTCATTGTGTGAGGAAGGTCTCATCCCGATGGGTGCCTCACAATTTGACAGAAGAACAAAAACACGCCAGTGTTGAATGGAGTGAGGAAGTGCTGACTACAAAAGTGAAGCGCCCCCGAAGTGTTGGCATGAAAATGGTGGCTTCATTCTTCTCAAAGGGTGGTCATGTGGCAACCATTCCTCTGGGGGAATAAAGGACAGTTACCACTAATTGGTACACCAAGGTTTGCCTGCCAAAAGATTTTGCCAAACTTCAAGAACGGCGGCCACGCACGGGACTGCGAGGGATCCTTCTCCATCACGATAACACGTCTGCACGGCCAACATGACAATTGAGTTCCTGGAGTCTACGGTGGTCAAACTAATGACTCATCCACCTTACAGTCCTGACCTGGCTGCGTGTGATATATTATTTTTCCGATGGTAAAAAATCACAAGCGTGGAAAGAGATTTTCAACCCCTGAAGAAGCTGTTACGACCTATGAAGATGAACTTGCAGCCATCGAAGAAAACGAGTGGCAAGAGTGCTTCCAGAAGTGGTTTCATCGAATGCAAAAGTGTATACAGTGTGGTGGTGAGTACTTCGAGAAAGTGCACCAATCAGAATAATAATAATAATTTAAAAAAACTTTTGGAGTATCTCAAAACATTTGTAGTGACCCTCGTATTAGCAGGAGAGAGATATTGAGTGGAAGTAGACCTACTGTATTGCTGTAGTCTAGATTTTAAATATCCTATCTTTGAGATATTGTGTAACCTCTGGTAAGTATTACATCCCTGCAGGGGTTATTTATGAAAATTATTTTTTCTGTTTTAGGGTCGTACTGGAGTTATGATCTGTTGCTACCTTTTGCACAGCCTGCAGTATGCCTCTGCTAACGATGCCCTCAACTATTATGCTAAGCAGAGAACGCACGATAGGAAAGTAGGTATCTTTTCAGAAGTATTTTCTCGATATTTGAAGCATTGATTGTACCTCAGATCTTACAAATTTTGATGTATGGTGTTGATACTTTAAGTAATACACTCACCGACAAAAAAAAAAAACAACGCAACACTTGATTTTTAAAATTAAAATCGGCAATGGACACAACAGCAATGGCAAGTCGTTCTCTTCACAGACAAGAAGAGATTCAGTCTCTCATCGCCTGATGGAAGAGAAAGAGTGTGGAGGAAGGTTGGAGAAAGGTTTTCTCCTGTAACCTTTTCCTCCAGGACAGCATTCGATAGGGGGGGGGGTCAGTATGGATGCCAGGACTGAACTTTTACCTAATTGAGAATGGGTCTCCCAGAAGTCCAACCCCTCGTCCACATCATGGGAGACGGGCAACGGCACAAAGTAGGGGATCGCCTGTAGGGGCGAAGTACAGTGGGGACTTCGTGTGCCCCGGGACCGTTACGGTAGCTGTGAAGGTCCTACAGGAACCCTGAAAAGTGACGGCTAACGGGGCTCTGGTGAAGCTACGATAGGCCCAGCAAGCCCTGAGTGGATGAAATCAAATGCTTTCAAAAATGGAACGAGCCTCGGACATGATGGATATAATAGACGACGACACGGCTGTACACACGGCTAAGATTTGGAACTTTAAACATAAGAACGCTGACGGGGAAGGTGGAGGAGATAGTGGATATGATGGAAAGAAGGAAGTTGGATTTATTGGGATTGGCAGAAACAAAGTGGAAAGGGGAAGGAAGGAGAGAACTGAGAAAAGGCTATAGACCGTACTGGAGTGGGAATGAAGAGGGAAAGAGGAATGGAGTGGGAGTAGTAATACGAGATGGTTTAAAAGAAGAAGTGAAGAGAATAAGTGATAGGATGATGAAAGTGAAAGTAGCACTGAGGGGAGAGACCGTAGAAATAGTGCAAGTGTATGCTCCACAAGTAGGCTGCACCTCTGAAGAGAAGGAGGAGTTTGAAGAGGAATTGCAGAAGCAGCTGGTAGGAACAAATATGATTGTTATGGGGGATCTGAATGCCCCTGTAGGAAGAGAAAGACAAGGTTATGAGAGTGTTCTAGGACCAGAGGGTTGGGGCGGAAGAAATGAGGAAGGAAAGAGACTGTTGGACTTCTGCCAGAGGAACAGCCTGCTAGTTGGGCCAAGAGAAGAGAGAGCCACACAATCACATGGTACAGTGATGACTTGACCAGGAAGTCGGTGGTCGACTATATACTGTATGAGAAAGAACTAAATAAGAACATCACGGACATCAAGGTTATACCATCGGAGAACCTGGATAGCGACCATCGATTGCTGGTAATGAACCTGAGAGGGAGTAAGGAGAAGAAAGGGACTGAGAACCAGGAAAGACGTATAAGGATATGGAAACTGAAAGAAGGGGATAGAAGGGTCGAGTACCTCAAAATGGTAAAGGAAGGAATTCCAACAGATGAAGAAAGAGGGGTGGAAGAGGAATGGGCTAGATTTAAGAAGACACTGGTAGGTGCAGCAGAAGCAGTATGTGGGAGGACAAGTAGTAAGAAGAGGTGGAAGGAAACACCATGGTGGAATGAGAAGACAAAAGATATAGTAAGGGAAAAGAATAGAGCCTTTAGGAGG
This sequence comes from Meconema thalassinum, assembly GCA_946902985.2. Taxonomy (NCBI): domain Eukaryota; kingdom Metazoa; phylum Arthropoda; class Insecta; order Orthoptera; family Tettigoniidae; genus Meconema; species Meconema thalassinum. The sequence goes on from OX336388.2 coordinate 1,206,448,445, forward strand.
TGGTATCAAAATAGGACGGTAGAGACAAGGGAAGAGTACCAGGAAAGAAAGAAGGAGGGGAAGAGAATAGTGGCTGAGAAGAGAAGAAAGTGGATGGAAGAGTGGATAAAGATGATGAAGGAGGATAGTGAAGGTACAAAAAAGGTCCTGTATGGGATGGTAAAAAATAAGAGGCGGAAGGATCCTACGGATTATGTTAGAATGGTGAACAAAAGGGGACAAGAGATAGAAAGTAGGGAAGAACTGAAGAAAATGTGGAAAGAATATTTTGAAGAACTTCTGAACCCAAATGGAAACCATGGCGAGGAGGAAGAAATCGGGGAAGAGGAAGATGAACTGCAAACAGAAAAGGACTTAACATGGAAAGAAGTGGAAGATGCAGTGAGGAAGATGAAAGGAGGGAAGGCACCGGGTGTGGATGAGTTGAGTGTGGAGATGGTAAGAGCAGCAGGAGAGTTGGGGATACAATGGTTGTACCGAGTGATGAGGACAGCATGGAAGGAAAGGAAGACCCCAGAGGACTGGAAAAAAGGAATAATTGTCCCGATCTTCAAGAAAGGTAGTAGAACAGAATGCAGAAACTACCGGGGAATAACACTGATGAGCCATTGTGCAAAGATCTTTGAGAAAGTTTTGGAAAGGAGGATTAGGACAAGGATAGAAGGAGGGATGAGGGAAGAACAACATGGCTTCAGAGCAGGAAGGTCCACAGTGGATTTGATTTTTGCTGTAAGGCAGTTACAAGAACAGCACTATGAGTATGGAACAGATCTACTGATGGCCTTCCTGGACATTGAGAAAGCATATGACAGTGTATGCAGAAACAAAGTATGGAAGTCCCTGGAGGATAGAGGAGTAGAGAAATGGACTATAAAGAGGATAAAGGCGATGTACAAGGGAAGTGTGAGCTGTGTGAAAGTGGGACGAGAGAGATCGGACTGGTTGGAACAGAGAAACGGCCTGAAACAAGGAAGTGCACTGTCACCGTTACTTTTCATTGTGGTGATGGATGACATAATGACCCGAGTGGCACAAGTAATTGGGGAAGGAAAGATGAAAGCAATGGTGTTTGCAGATGATTTGGGAAAACAAGGAGGAGGAGGTACAGGAACAGTTGGACGTGTGCGAAGGAATAATACAAGGATATGGGATGAAATTTAGCATAAATAAGAGTGAGATGGTGATCACAACAAGGAAGAAGGAAAGAACCACAATGGGAATAACAATTGGTGGGGAACAGCTGAAGAAAGTGGAGAGTTTCAAGTAACTGGGAAGCCTGATACAAGATGATGGAAGAAACGATAGAGAAATAAATGAGCGGGGGAGACAGGCAGAAGCATCCGGAGGAGTGTGAGAAGCATGTTACGGAGCAAGGATGTCCCTCAGAACAGCAAAAATATCATATATCGGACGTACTATGTCCCTATCCTGACGTATGCCTTGGAGACCTGGGTTATGAAAGGGAGGGAGAAGAGCAAAATACAGGCCAGTGAGATGAGGTTCTTGAGAAGCAGTATTGGAGCTACAAAGATGGACAGAATAAGAAATGAGAGGACCAGAGAATTAATGAAGGAGGAACCATTACAGGATAATAATATCGTATGGCCTCGGGTGCCTGGTGCAAGCTTTGCTATTTGACACCCAGAGGGTAGCTTGCATGTCGAATTTGTAGTTCCTTGACTATGAAAGTCAAGGAGGTTAGATGTTGGATGTTAGAGCCTGTAACCCCTAGAGGGCGCGTCCCCAGGTGGCGGATAGGGGGCCCCTACTTCTGTAGGGCTGGTTGAAATACCCAATACAACCCGCGGACCAAACAGGCAGCCCGGTTCCTGGGGGCTTTAAAATGCTGGGACACCCTCTCTCCAGAGGTCATAAATATGGAGGGCCCAAGCCCAGGGTTATGGGCGAAGCCCCAACGGTATCGGCGGCGGAGAGGATGGACTTCGGTACGGCGTCGATGGCGGAAGAGGGAATTCTGTAGCGTCTGTACTCCAGAGGAGCGGCTACAAAAGGCGTCTGTTATCCAGTGGATCGGCCTAGAACAATACCTGGCAGTAGGTCATAAAATGCCTTTGAGTGTGGCGAACTCATCGTACTAATAGCCTATAAAATGAGTGAGTGTGAATTGAGGCCTCGGAAAGTGCTAGGGCGTCCCCTGCAGGCGACGCACAGTTCCCAGGGGTCTGGGGGAACTGTGAGAAGTAGGCTACCAGACACCACAAACATCGCCTTCATAAACGTGATGAGCCTAAATGGCAAAACAGAAGAATTGGTGGACTATATGGAAAAGAAGGAAATAGCAATGATGGGAGTCAGTGAAGCGAAATGGAAGGGAAAAGGTGAGAAAGAAGTCAAGAAGGGGAAGGGATATAGAATATATTGGAGTGGAGGAAACAAGGCAATGAATGGTGTTGCAATAATAGTGAGAGAAGACTTAGTGCAGTATGTTGAGAAAGTAGACCAAATTAATGACAGAATGATGAAAATTAGACTAGGACTTGAGAGTGGAACAAAGGATTTTATACAGATTTACGCACCCCCGACAGGGAAGGTAGATGAATGTTTAGAGGATTTCTTAGAAGAACTGGAAAAGTGTATAGAAGACAAAGAGGTTATAATAATGGGGGATATGAATGCACATGTGGGATCAGATAGGCAGGGAAAAGAAGAGATAATTGGCCCATTTAGCTATGGAAATCAGGATGAAGAAGGAGAAATGTTAATAGATTTCTGTAGAAGGAATGGATTAATTGTTGGAAATACATGGTTTAGGAAAAAGAACTCCCAAAAATAACTAGGTATGGATGGGGAGACAGAAAGACAAAAACAATGATCGATCTTATCCTAGTGGAAAAGGATGAACGTAGACAACTGGTAGATGTGACAGCTATGCCAAGAGGAGATTTTGAAGGAGACCATAAAGTGGTGATAGCCAAATTAAGGCTTGGGAAAATCACAAAGCTTGCAGAGAAAAGGGAAAGAAAAATAAAGGTGTGGAAGCTAAAAGAGAGAGAGGCAATGGAAAAGTTTCAAGAAGGCTTGAAAAAGGAAATTCCCAAAGAAGACGAAGCAAAAAGTGTCGAACAGGAATGGTCATGTTTTAGAAAAGTTTTTGCGAAGTGTGCAGTAAACACTTGTGGAAGACTATCAGGGAAGAAAAAGGAAAGGGAGACTCCTCGGTGGAACAACAGGGTAAAGGAAGCTGTTAAAGAAAAACAAATGGCATGGAGGAAGTGGATAGGCAGTAAAAATGCAGAGAAATGGCAAAAATATAGAGAAGCAAAGAAGGCATGCCAAAAAATTGTACAAGAAGAAAAAAGGAAAAGTTGGGAAGGTTTCACGGAAACTTTGAAGGAGGATATCCAAGGAAGTAAAAAGGTTCTATATGGATTGGTGAAAAACAGTGTAAAAGGTAGGGAAAACACAAAATTTGTAAAAACTGAAGCAGGACTGATATTGTATCAAAGAGATGATATATTAAAAAGATGGGAAGAATACTTTTCAAAGCTACTAAATGTTAAATACATTGAACTGGAAGATGGAAAAGAACAAGAAGAAACAATGGAAGAAGAAGAAGAACAAGAAAAGGAGATCACTATGCTAGAAATAGAGGAAGCCATACAGAAGATGAAGAGCGGTAAAGCAGCAGGAGAGGATGAGGTGTCCACGGAAATGATAAAAGCAGCGGGACCAATAGGTGTACAGTGGTTGTATAGTTTGTTTAGAATAATTTGGAAGAAGAAAGAGATTCCAGAAGAATGGGGAAAGGGATTAATTATCCCGATTTTTAAGAAAGGTGACAAAAAGGAATGCAATAACTACAGAGGGATCACTCTTATCGCTCATGTAGCTAAGATCTTTGAGAGAGTTCTGGAAGGCAGACTGAGGAGGAAGATAGAAGGGGAGATGGAAGAAGAACAGTATGGTTTTAGGAAAGACAGATCAACATTTGACCTAATCTTTGCATTAAGGCAAATGATGGAGAAAAGATGGGAATTTGGAAAAGACATGGTGATGACATTTATTGATATTGAGAAAGCGTACGATAGTGTGCCTCGACAGGTGGTTTGGAATGTATTAAGGAAAAGGAGAGTTAACGGAGCTGATGTCCAGATGTTAAAAGCTATGTACAAATATTGTGTGAGTAGCGTGAAGACCAGTATAGGAAAAACAGAATGGTTTAAAGTGGAAACAGGTCTCCGACAGGGAAGTGTATTGTCCCCCTTACTATTCATCATAGTCATGGATGAAATTCACAAGAATGTTAAACAGAGATTGGGACAAGAGGCAACAAAGGCCATGCTGTTTGCAGATGATATAGTGATATGGGGCGAGGATGAAAAGGAAGTACAAAAACAACTAGAAATAGAGAAATATGGGATGAAAGTAAGCGCAGAGAAGAGCAAGACAATGGTAATGTCAAGAGGAAGGAAGAGGAAAGATAGAATTGAATGGGAAAATTCTAGAAGTGGTTAAAAGTTTCAAGTACTTGGGAAGTGTGATCACAGAAGATGGAAGGATAACTGAGGAAATTGGAAAGAGAATACAACAAGCGAACAGTTTTTACCAGAGCATAAGGGGTATTCTGTGGAACCGAGATGTCCCAAAGAAATGTAAAAATGTATTATATTCAACCTACTACAGACCCATACTAACATATGCAGCTGGAGCGTGGACTACTACAAAAAGAGAGGAGAGTAGAATACAAGCCGCGGAGATGAAATTCCTTAGAGGTATAGAGGGCAAGACCAGAAGAGATAGAGTTAGAAACGAAGAGATTAGAAAAAGGACAGGAATCTTGAAGCTGCAGGACAGGATAGAAACAACAAAGTTAAAGTGGTATGGACATATGATGAGAATGGGAGAGGAGAGAGTACCAAAGAAAACTTTCTGTGAAAAGATGACAGGGAAGAGACCACGAGGAAGGCCCCGAAAGAGATGGGCAGATACAGTGTGGGAGTGTGTAGAGAAGAGAGGAGGAAAACCTGAAGAAGTACTAAAAACAGGAGAGGAGTGGTGGAGAGACTGGAAACGTTGGAGGTCCTTAATTCACAACCCGACCCAGGAAGCTGGAAACGGGAAATGAAGATGATGATGAGTAGAGAAATGAGGAACTTTGTGCTGGCGGAAACTCCCGAGATTAATTTTGCCATTATGAACTCGGCCTACTGAATTCAAATGGGTTCTTTGACATGCCAACATCGTATGACATGCGTATCGTATTTTTGCCGCCTTTCAAAAATCACTTACCACGGTCAGGGGCGAACCTGCAATCTTGGGGTTAGTAGACCGACACGCTATCCACTCACCCACCGTGGCAAGCTATTACAGGATGATATAGAGAAATATAGACTTAGATGGTATGGACATGTAAACCGAATGGAGGAGAAGAGGATACCCAGGAGGGTACACGAGACGAAGTGGGAAGGAAAGAGACCGTGAGGAAGACCGAGAGACAGGTGGCTGAAGGGGGTGGAAGAAAGCGTGAAGAAGAGAGGAGAAGACTGGACAAGGGTGGAGGCTGAGAGATGGTGGGAAGACAGAAGACGTTGGAGAGGCTTGTGTTCCAAACAGACCCGGCCAGTGGCTGGAAACAGTGCAAGATGATAAATAATAATAATAATAATATCGTATGGCCTCGGGTGCCTGGTGCAAGCTTTGTTAATTGACACCCAGAGGGTAGCTTGCATGTCGAATTTCGTCGTTCCTTTGAACGCTATGAAACTCAAGGAGGTTAGATATCTAAACTCCTTGACACTACAGCGCTTTCAAGTAGAGAATGGAGGAACTTTGTGTTGGCGGAAAATCCCGAGATTAATTTTGCCATTGAACACGGCCTACTGAATTCAAATGGGTTCTTTAACATGCCAACAACGTATGACATGAGTATCGTGATTTTTGTCGCCTTCAAAAATCACTTACCGTGGCCAGGGGCGAACCTGCAATCTTGGGGTTGGTAGTCCGACACTATAACCACTCACCCACCGTGGCAAGCTTGCAAGATGATGATGATGACTCTCACAGCTTACCGGTACATCATGGAAGTCCTTGAAAACCATGTTGTACCATTTGCTCTATTTGTCGGGGATGAATTTCGCCTGATGCATTACAAGGCACGAGCACACATAGCCCGTTGTGTCCAGCAGTACCTGCATGTGGTTGGAATCTATGCACTGGACTGGCCAGCTAGGAGCCAGAAATGTTCGGCAACGTGTTCCTGAGACTCTTCAGCAACTTCGGGTGATGCTGCATGAGGTGTGGGAACACATCCCACAGGAAAGCGTTTCACAAATCATTGCAAGTATGGCAGAGACGTTACGTGAGGTGATTCGTGCTAGGGGTGGAAATACCTGTTTTTAGGGAGGATGTTGGTGAAATTTTCATGATTTTTTTTATTATTTTCTTTAAAAATTGTATGTAGTTTCAAGATTATAATCCCAAAGTTTAATTGCTGTACATCAATTCTAAGGGCATCTAAAAAATCGAAACGTTATGGCGCCACGCCCCCTATTTTGCTGTTACCAGTACAGCTGGACAGGAATCCGTATATATCTTGCCACTCTGACCGTCATTGCGAGGAAATGTTTGATGTTATTGTTCGAAAGGCTGTGGACAAGATGTCGGCTGTTCCGGTTCTTTGTTGTTGAGTAACCATGGATACCACGAGGTTAATAAATGTGTGTTACCTGTGATAAGCGTTTCTGTCGAATATTTTTTTCCAGTTGTTGATTAGGTTCTATATGCTACTGGTTTTTAACGTAAATATGGGGAGAATAAGTGGTAGAGTGTTTAAAAGAGTGGAAAGGAATAGGATTCAACGTGCAGGTACCGGTACAGTGAAGGGAATTGTCCCGCAAATTTTGAATAGCAGTGCATCTACAAATAAAATCAGTAAGAGTATTCTACCTGACATTACCTCCGAGGAAACTTCTAATAGTTGTTTCAGATTAATAGACATCGAACTACTTAGTTAGTTATTGAGGTTTTAAGGGGCGGATCTATGAGGTCATCATTCTGTGAAGCAACTCATAACAGCTGTACATGTGCCAATTGTGGTTCAAAGTCGAAATTGTATGATGATGTTACAGAAAGGATTGGCATCGTTAGTACACTACATGTTGATTAGAAGTGCAAAGCAGACAGTAATCCCTGATAAACAAATGGGTTTATGATGCTTACATTCGATTTTGCTACAGGATGAGGTGCCTAGGTGTGGGAAGGGGAGCTAATTTATTTTGTGGCTTGATGAATAGCCTATGCCACCACCTGTCAATAGGGTTACAGATCTTAACACAAGATTGCTAATTTCCTTGGAAGAAGTTGCCAAAATGAACTTACTACCTGCAAAGGAACTAGTACAAGCAGAAGATGATGAGGGGTATGGATATGGCCTGCACTGAAAACTTCAGCTCTAGGTATTGCATTGTAATATGAAGATAATACTTCAAATTAAGTTTCCCGTAAATGACATTTGTTCACTTATAAGGTGCATTTTCTCAGACACTACTGCATATAAAGCAACGAAACTTGGTAGTCTCCTTCTAAGTAGGACTGTGCACAATCCTGTGCACCAGAATTTTAATTTTTGGCCTATGATAGAAGCAGGGTTGGCATGTTTAAAACAACATGTTTTAAACAGCATGTTTAAAACAACATGTTTTAAACAGCATGTTTAAAACTGTTTAAAACAATGCACATTGTTTAAAATTAGTTTTAAACTCAATGCTTCAAACAACCGTCTAAAATATGTTTCTTTAGAAGTTTTTTTTTTCATATTTTTAATTAATCATTTTGCAATACAGTAGAGTACAGTGGTCTTCTCTGCCTTCTACTGAAGGTTTTAAGTCATAATATAAAGTTTATAGAGTGATTTTGTAGTGGTTTTGATGTCCTTGTTAAAAATGTTTGCAAGCGAACATCCATCAGAAAATATAGGGATGTATTTAAAATATTACAAATCCAAATATCACTGCGACTTTGTCTTTATTCAACAGGTTTCTTGTTGAGTTCACGAAAAACACAAACTAGTTTGGCAGCCTTCTCAGTCCCTAACCTATTCCTGACTTTGCTATGCACAAACCCAAAAGTGGAGAAAAGACATTCTATCCCAGCTGATGAAGCAACTGCACTATGCAGCTGATGTGCTAGGCCTGAAGTTGTGTGATGAATGTTATTCTGCAGTGCCACCCACCATGTCAGGGGTTGAATTTCTTTTAGTATTGCAGGACCAAACAGGTATTCCTTGAAGGGTGAACCTTTTGCTTTGTACTTAAATAGGTCAGGCATTGCATCTGGGTGGTAAGCTTCAACATACTCCATAGCAGAATGATGATGTTCTTCACTCAGTCTCTGTCCTTGTTAGCGTGGATCCATGAGATTGGCAAGGAGATGGGTATCAGTTACAGCGGTGTTAAATCGTTTCATGAATTTCTTTATGTCATTGGGATTGTTTTCATTTTTGAAAAAATTGAGCAGGTCAAGCCAAACCTCTACTGCTTCCCCAATGGTACAGTCATCACGCTGCATCTTATCTAATGAGCCTGATGCAGTCTTAAGTTTTATGAGATAGTCTTGAACATCTTGTTTCATATTGATATCATTTACCTTTGCACTTATACCGGTAATTGGTTCAGTGGCACTTCGATTTTCAGTGCAGACTTTGACAATAATATGCCAGTTACCCAAATAGGACTCTATAGAGTCAGCTAAAGAATTCCAGCGTACATCCGTAGGAAGAGCAAGAGCTGTTTCGCCAGCCTGTTTGTACTTGGCTGCTGCAAAGTGAGTGTTCCTGAAGTATTTAATAATTTGTTTAACATGTTCTGAAATGCCAACCACCTCCAAGTCATGTGCTAACAGATTAAGCAGGTGAGCTGAACAACCATAAGTTATCACTTCTTTGATATCTTTTTTTTGCCAATTCATCCCTCATTTTCCCCATATTGACAGCATTGTCAGTGACAAAACTTCGAACATGGCAGCCATAAGAAGTTTCACAGTATTTAATTGTTTTTTCTGCTACCATTAAGAGGTAATCAGATGTATGACTGTTATCTTCGGTGTCAATGGTTTCGGTTATGTAAGTAGAGTGGTCCATTACATCACTAAGCGACACACAAAAAAGTGAGTCGTTATGCACATTGCTCCAACCATCTAAAGCCATATATACAGATTTTCCTACCAAAGTTTTCTTTACTTTGGCCAACTCTTCAGCAAAAATTTCGTCAAGAAGTTCACCTGAAATTTGCTTTCGGTTGGGTGGTTTATAAGCTGAATCATTTTTACAAACTTGGGATGTTCAACATGCCGAAAAGCAGAGTTTGTGCCAAAATTAAAGCGAGCTATTTGCAAATCACATTGCTTTTTCTCCTTGGCTGATGTGTGTACTGTAAACCTATCCAATCTTCCTTGAAATATTCTTGGGCCAGGGCCTTGAATAAAAGATGAAGATGGAGAACTGGACAATGTACATTTTCCTCTTGATCTTGATGGTGCTGAAACCACAGAACGTGAACTGGAAGCTGGTTCATCATCTGTAATAAAACAAATCAATGTTATCCGTTTAGCCCAAATTATCTGTATTGGTATAAACAATATATGATTGATTGGGTAAGACCAGTATTAATCATAACTTTGCCATTAGGCTACATTGGTTTTTTGAATAAAACCTATAACTTACACAGTTCCGGTATGTAATATTTTCAAGAGCATAATAGAATTGTAATTTAAATAAGATATATTTCTTTCAAACAAACAATTTGAACAAAAGTGCACTATGAATTTTATTTCTTAAAAAAATAAAAAATAAAATTATTGAACATAACCTATCAAATTTGCCTCACTTGTTTTTTATTAATTTAATTTAATTATGTATAAATATATCTTGCCGGCCCCGTGGTGTTGGGGTAGCGCGCCTGCCTCTCACCCGGAGGCCCCGGGTTCGATCCCCGGCTCCGTCAGGGATTTTAAAACTTACGTGAGGGTTGGAACGGGGTGCACTCAGCCTCGTTAGGACAATTGAGTAGCTGTCTGACAGTGAGACAGCGCCCCGATCACGAATACCAAGATTAACGGCCGAGGGGACCCGACGCGCTGATCACGCGTCACCCCAATATCTGCAGGCCAAAATGACTGGGCAGCGGTCGATTGGTCGGCCTTAGCCCGTCATGGGCTGGATAGTGCCAGGGGTTGACTTTTTTAAAATAAATATATCTTACCTGTAGAATTGGAATGCGATTGAAGTGATTATGATGCAAGCTGCTGATTAGTGGATATTAGTGAACTTTTGATTTGGGTTTCATTTTCATATTCCATTTCCATGACTCCACAGTCAGTATTATCCTCAGATTGTGCAGGCATGGATTTGTTTCTATAAGGGCATTTTGTCTCTATATGTTGTTTCATTCTAGCAACTAACCCAACCATGTCTTCCTTGCACAACTTAGATTTTGCCCTAATTGTTTTACCCTTAGAACTTTTGCATTTGATAAAATGTTGCCATACAGGATCTTTTCTTCTGCTCCCCCAGGGGCTCACATCTAGTGGGCGTGGCTTGGCGACCACGGGACCCCAGCTGAGTCCGGCATTGCTTCCACTTACTTGTGCCGGGCTCCTCTCTGTCTTCTTTCCTGTCGACCTCCCTTGGTCAACTCTTGTTCTCTTCCGACCCCGACGGTATTAGGTTATCCGAGGCCTAGGGCGGGGTCGCCAACTCCCGAACTCACTCAGGGGCTCACGGCTGGTGAGTTCGGGAGTTGGCGACCCCGAGGGATTCCTGAGCTGGGTCCGTTTTCCCCTTTTGTCCCTTACCTTTGGGGCGGACCTTCTCCTCTCTCCCCTTTCCTCTCCTCTTTTCATTATATTTACTTTTCTCTTTAAGATTCACGTACTGTTTTTGTTACTTGGTTCACCGTGTATCTAAATTCCCTTTTAGCTTTTTTTTTAAAGGTATTTTTCCTCTACGTTGCATTTTGTAAGTTTTTTGCGATCTAAATTACATCTCGCGATTGTTTTCAACTTAATTGAATTTTGTAACGATTGACAATCTAAATTGCTTTTTGGTAAGTCTTTCAATGCATGTAGCCGGGCCTTTTAGTGAGAATTTTGAATTTCAATGGCATTTTGTAAGTATTTTCAACCAAAACCACATTTCGCACGAATTTTGAATCTAAATTGCATTTTGTTTGGTGGGCATTTTGCACATATTTTGATTCTTAATTGCATTTTGTGAGTATTTTGAATCTAAATTACATTTTATCAAGTATTTTCAATCTAAATTGCATTTTGTAAGTATTGTCAATCCACATGAGTCGTTTGAATCTACCGTACATTTTGTAAGCATTTTCAACTTCAATTGCATTTTGTAAGTATTTTGAATTTCAATTGCACTTTGGGACTAATTTGGATTGGAACTGGGATATTTCAATCTGAATTGCATCGTGTATTTTCAATTTCAATTGCATTTTGTAAGTATTTTGAATCTCAATTGCATTTTGTACGTAATATCGATCTAATTTGCATTTTTCAAGTATTTTGAATTTCAGTTGCATTTTGTAAGTATTTCGACGCTACATTGCATTTTGTACGTATTTTGAACCTAGTCTTCATTTTGTGGGTATTTTTCAATCTATTCCTTTTGTGAATCTGTTCGTTCTAAATTCCCTTTTGTAAGAACATTTTGTCAGTTGTTTCAATCAGAGTTCCTTTTTGTAAGTATTTTCTGTCTCACTTAATTTTCGTTCTGGTTTCCGTTTCATTATCATTTTCGCTATCACCCAGATCATTAGGGGCCGATTACCTCGATGTTAGGCCCTTTAAAACAACAATTATCATCATCATCATCATCTTTTCTTCTGCCAGTTGAACTCATAACTGCAATAAGCTGATTATACTGCTAAGTAAACACTTTCTACACAGCAATTAACAGAACACAAAAAAGTAGATACACCACCATTCAAACATAACCTAACACAAACACAACACAACAGCCAACCATAAGTTGTAGAGAAAAAAAATCCCAGCTGGCAACTAAATTTCCCTGCTGGCTGAGTTTAGTTGTAAACATTGGTCTATTACTTACCATACAACTCTGGTCAAGATGATCTCTAAAGTATTTATATTTAAGTATTAAAAATACAGCATTTTATTACACTGTTTAAAACATGTTCAGAATTTAAAAAAAACTGTTTAAAACAAAAACAAAAGTTTTAATGTTTTATTAAAAAAAACTGTTACTTTGCCAACCCTGGATAGAAGTTATGATAGGGATAAGAACATTTTTTGGTAGATTTTTTGTAATAATAATTTTTTATTTGAGTGATTTAAAATGTATCAAAATTCTGTTGCACAGGATTCTAAGTTGAACCTTTTCTATGATCATATTGAGTTACAAATGCAATGCAATATCAAGCAGCATGTTGACAATAACCATACCAAATATGAACTATATATCTCTAAAAATGTAGAAGTTATGGACATTTATCTACGGTCATGTTTTTTTACCTGCATCCTCCCTTAGTGTTCAGTTCTTGTGTCAGTACCCAAAGAATGGATTAATCCCGTAATGATACATTTTGGAACTCAGATTAACATTTTTAAACGACTGTTATTTACTCTAAATGCAAGACCTTTTCACTTTTTTTCTTATTCTAGAAAATTAAACAGAATTTTTATTTGAAGCATTTTTTTGTATGGGAAGTGGTTTTTAAATGTTCAACCCTCTCGGTGCCACCCGCCGATCGGATCGGCTCTCGCTGCTCGCGCCAAAAGTGCCAAAGCCGATTCAATCGGCGCGCTGTTTATCTTACAATTGTAGATTTCTCCAGGCATATGTCTGTAATTATTTTATACGGTTGGAAAGGTGAGGTTCCAAGCTTGCCTGTGCGGTGTCTACTGTTCTCCTTCGATGTGCGTTACGCGATAGGTTTGAGTTTGTATTTATGCCCTCCCTTTGTGCTCCTCCAATCACGTGTGTTCCCGCCAAAATTGCGGTGCAGTTGTTTTCTTCTTGTTGAAGTTTTCTGCCTACAGATGTATCTAAGAACTTTTTACAGCTGGAAACGTAGTGTTTCTTCGAATATGACTCTTAGGTGTCCTTAATTTTGGCTCAAAACTGATTTTTTACAAAACAAAATTGAAAAATTGAACAATTATTAAAATAACCCCAATTAAAAAGGTTTATTTGATTTATTGAACAATCTCTGTCAATACATTGATTATGTGCTACAACGCACTAGTTGTGGGACATGTTTCGAACCCTGGAACGGTCCTTCATCAGCTACAAAATGGACACCGTTAAAACATTATATATAAAACACTGAACAAGGTAAAAAGAACATCATGCACATACAGTCACTCATAAAAACACAATACAGTCTTGAACAAATTGAACATAATACACATTAAAAACTTTAAAATATTTTTGTAGAGTTCATCCTCTTCCTGTCCTAGTTGATCAGACTATTGTCATGAAATCCTGTCAATTTCAAGAGTCCTTTGCTTGGTGCGGTATAAGATGAGAAGTTGTTCTTATGGTCAAAAGGTGCCATTACTTGTATGAGGACGAAAAAATCACGCAAACATTCCCATTGAGCGGCTCGAAAATGAGAACTTAATGTTCCAGAAAACCTTCTGTGGACAAGAAGAAAAAGTAAAAATAAAATAAAATGATGAACGCGAAACTGATCAACAACAAGATTCGCCGCGGGAAGAAGAAGAAATCTTACCTTACATGTGCCTGCAATGGCCTGCTGGCTAGGGCCAGGTGATGCAACTGAATACTATGTCAGGTCAGCCGAGGTCGCGGAGAGGATGAAGGGGCGGGAACTCGCTGCCGAATTATGGGTGGGGAAACACTGGGGAAAGGGAGGAAAAAGGGGGGTGGGGTATAATCACTCCTACCGCTTGCAACTACGGAGGTTTTTTTAAATTAGAAAGAAAATAAAGGGATTCTGCCTTTCCAATACTTGTATTGAACCTCACCTACTCACAGGTACATTTATCTTTGTTACTTTTATGTACAGGCTGAGGAAGAAGGAGTTTTACCTTCGAAACATGTACCTGTGAGTAGGTTCAATACAAGTATTGGAAAGGCAGAATCCCTTTTTTTTCTTTCTAATTTATAGTTAGTCAATACGGACCTCAATTACTGACATGAGTTTTTTTTAAGCGTTTGTTGTTAACGACGTAATTGGTCAGAGTTTTATACAAAATATGATCATAGTTAATTTCATTTAAATTGTGTGACTGTTTTTTTTTTTTTTTAGCGTATGGCTTTTAGTGCCGGGAGTGTCCGAGGACATGTTCGGCTCGCCAGTTTTGTAGCTGCTTCGAGACGGACACCCAATGGGTGAGCTACAAGTACCGTTGGGGAGGGAAGGAGGGGAGTTGGAATGTAAGGACCAGGAGTTGGAAGGTAGCGGCTGTGGCCTATAGTTAGGGACCAACCCCGGCATTTGCCTGGAAGGAAGATGGGAAACCACAGAAGACCATCTTCAAGGTTGCCGGCGGAGGGATTCGAACCTCCTCGCCTCCCGGATGTGAGCGACTGCCATCAGTCATGCCGTAACCACCACGGCTAACTCACCCGGTGTGTGACTGATTAATTCTGTAATATATAACCAACCTGTTAGCCACCTCAGGTTGTGGGGAAATATTCTTGCTTGAATGCACACAAAGACTAGGACACCAACTTCACTAAATACACACAATTTATTTAATATAGGCAAGCTTCCAGTACCTATGCCTTGGCATCATACACCCAATCAACACTGTCACCATTTCACATTACATTTCCAAAAAAAACTTCAGCTCCCTTCTTGCCTCAAATTCCACTGCAAACAACCCATGTCCATACGTCAAAACTCAAGAGTTATTCAATCTTTGATTAATCAAAACAAACAAAAACTATGTTTCATACACAAATATTCACCAACTGTCCTCCATCTTGATACAAAATCACCTATCAACAACCCATCACCATGGCAACGTCCACATGCCATCTTGACCTCCTAGATCAAGGATGCTATCATATGCAATAGCCAAGGCCACCTGGTCCACCCACTTGGCCATCCACCAGCAAAGAATCTCAAGGCAAAACTCATAAGATCTCTGTGGTGGCCTGCCAATGTGTGGCCATGGCTGGTAACAAAAAAATAAAACAAACTAAAATACCTAAAAGAAACTCTGTAACCTACTATTGTTAGGTTACAGACGCCCTCTTTGAGAGAGAATTTCTGAATGAAGGTTAGAAATTCACTCGCAACCCTCAAAACAAAAACATAAATGAAATACATGAAGCAAACACTAACAAAACAAAATCACATACAGAAACAAATCACACATCATAGTCAGAAAAACCATTGGCACAATCATCGTAGAAACAACCGTTCTAGATTAACCAGAATCACCAGCACAAATATATTCTCCTCCAATATAGCAGCCGAAGCCATCTCGCCGAGTCTATCAGACACTCCTCCAGCCTCGGAAAAATCCTACATCATCATAGTCAGAAGAAATGGCTGAATCATCATCAGACCTGTCTGTGCCGTCATCATAATCATCTACGTCTTCATCAACATCATCATCATTAAGTCTTTCCCATTCTTCTTCTTTCCCTTATGTTTTCGGTCTTCCTCATCTGCTTCACTCTCTTCCGACTGTGTCTCGCCTGCTCCTTCAGTCTTCTTGGCTGCCTCCTTCTTCTGTTCCAATTTCTTCTGCGCCTCCCTTTCCTCCTTGTGTTCCATGCTGCCCTCTGACAGCAGGGGGACCTGGTCTGCAATCTCCACCTCCACCTTCTGTTCTTCTTGCTGCTGCTTGGTCTTGTTGCGCCGTATCCTGGTGCCGGGTCGAGGAAACTTGCGGTTGTCCACCGCAGGCAGTTCCATGCCTTGGGCCATGCAAACCTGTAGCAGGGCCTGAGCACCCGCACGGTCTGTCTTCTGCTTGTGCGTCAGCCACTTGCCTTTCATCTTCATTCTCTCCTTTCCCTTCTTTTTCTTCATCTGCCTTATCATGCGTAGCAATTCCTTTCTTCTCATCTTTTCTTTTCTCTTTGCCTTAATCCCTTTTATCTTCTCCTTTTTCTTCTTCTGATCCTTCAGTCTCTTATCTCGATCTGCCTGACACCTCTTCCTCTTCTTACTCCTTCTCTTTGCCTTCCATCTGGTCCATTTCTTCCTCCAACTTGTTCTCCTACGTATTCTCATCTTTCTCCTCCTACGCTTCTTCACGTTATTTTCTATCTCATCTTCCTCCTTGTTTTCTGTTTTATTCCCCTCCTCCATTTGACATACTTTTCTGTTACGTTGGTGGCGACCTCTGTGTCTACCCCCGCAATTGCTCTCTCTTCTTCGCCTGCTATGGTCTCTCCGATATATACCTCTACAACCTCGTCTTATCTTTTTCACTTGATTATTTTTCATAAGCCCCCTAGCATCAAGTACTTAGATCGTCTCCTCTTCCTCTACAGACACACTCACAGATTCTACTATTTCAACTTTCTCATCTACAATGCATATGCTAATCACCTGCTCTTTGACCTTGTCAAGCTTCTCAGACATATGCTCACTGACCTCATCAAGGATCTCACCAAGCTTGCTAGACCTTATCTTTTCCACTTGTTCACGCCCTCTAGCATCACGTACTTCACATTTCTTCTCCTCCTTCACAGACACACTCACAAATTCCACCACTTCAACTTTCTCTTCAACAACACATGCTAGCCACCTGCTCTTGGACCTTGTCAAGCTTCTCAGATATTCTCGACTCCATACCATCCGTCCGGCTGGTCATCCTCTCCTCCTTACCATCCATCCAGCTGTTCATCCTCTCTTCCATGCTATTCATCTGACTTGTAATCCTCTCCTCCATCTTATTTCTCCTCTCATATCGGACCAGAAGCGTCTCCAACATGGCCATCATTGAAAGTTCCTTATATCTACCACCTTCGGCCATCCCCATTCCTGTCTTTGTGTGATTCATTTTCTTCTTTCCCCACGTTGGGCGCCATTGTAATATTTATAAAAACTTCACCAAGCTATCTTCTTTCATCCCCACGTTGGGCGCCATTGTAATATATAACCAACCTGTTAGCCACCTCAGGTTGTGGGGCAATATTCTTGCTTGAATGCACACAAAGACTAGGACACCAACTTTACTAAATACACACAATTTATTTAATATAGGCAAGCTTCCAGTACCTATGCCTTGGCATCATATACCCAATCAACACTTGTCACCATTTCACATTACATTTTCCAAAAAAAACTTCAGCTCCCGTCTTGCCTCAAATTCCACTGCATACAACCCATGTCATTGCGTCAAAACTCAGAGTTATTCAATCTTTGATTTATCAAAACAAACAAAAACTATGTTTCATACACAAATATTCACCAACTGTCCTCCATCTTGATACAAAATCACCTATCAACAACCCATCACCATGGCAACGTCCACATGCCATCTTGACCTCCTAGATCAAGGAAGCTATCATATGCAATAGCCAAGGCCACCTGGTCCACCCACTTGGCCACCCACCAGCAAAGAATCTCAAGGCAAAACTCACAAGATCTCTGTGGTGGCCTGCCAATGTGTGGCCATGGCTGGTAACAAAAAAATAAAACAAACTAAAATACCTAAAAGAAACTCTGTAACCTACTATTGTTAGGTTACAATTCTTAAAGCTAGATCTATTTCCATTTGTTGCAAGATGTTAAGCTTGGTTCCTTCACTGCAATAATGTAGGATTTCCAGATCGTTTTCTATTTTTGAGTAATTATGGTTATATTATATCATATATGACTATTAATGGCCGAAAACTTTTTATGCCTAGCGGCGTTAAAATGTTCGTAGTATCTTACGTTAAAACTACGTCCCGTTTGACCGACGTAGTCTGAAGGACAATCTTTATATTTGATTCTATAGATGCCTGATTTCTGAAATTTATCCTGTTTGTTAATGGAGCTAGAATTAAACAAATGATTCATGGTGGTGTTAGATGTACTGTATGCTATTTTTAACTCATATTTCTTTAATGTATTAGTGATGTTATGGGTCAGTTGGTTTATGTATGTGAACGTAGCATAAGAACTGTCTTTTTCCACAGGTTTCAGTTTGGTGACGGTTTTTATTTTTATTTTTCGTAACATGGAATCAACATATTGCTTGCTGAAACCGTTGGCCCTCGCTATCTGTTGTATGGTGGAAATCTCGTTATTCCGATCTTGTTCTGATAGTGGTATACTAAGAGCTTTATTAATGTAGGCTCTGGATGCGGCTCTTTTATGACTAGATGGATGGTTAGAGTCATTTCTGATGGTGGAATGTGTTTGAGATGGTTTCCTGTAGATTTTATAACGCAGTTTCGGTGGTATCTCTGACAGTCAGATCGAGAAAGTTAATGGCTTGCTTAATTTCAGAAGCTGTGGTAAACATAATGTTGTTGTCAATCTGGTTGAGTTCTGCTGTGACGTTGCTAATATTGCTGACTTTATTGTGTATTATTAGGAATATATCGTCTACGTATCTAGCCCAGTAGCTAAATTTCGGCATCATCAATAAAGATCCAACAGGGCTTACACAAAGGAAGCTTAAACAGCTCATAAAGAACACCGTTTTGATTTTGGATGAACACCAAATTAGTAAGTTAATTAACATGAACCCAAGTTTGCCAACCCACAGGTCATTGCCAAAAACGCATAAGGATAGCATACCCATTAGACCCATTGTAAATTTCAGGGGGAGCCCAGTGTACAAGTTGTCGCAGTTTTTGCAAATTTTTTTAAAGAAACATTATAAATTCTCAGCTAAATAAGCCCTTAGGAATTCCGTTCAGTTTTGCGAACTAACAAAAGGATTAGATATAAAAGAACCAGAAACATTACACACCGCGGATATCAGTGACATGTACACTATTATCCCGGTGGGACACACTTTGAGCATAATAGAAAATAATTTAAAAAGTCACAGCAGGCTCTCCCATGACGAGATTAAAGAATTCATCGATTTATTAAAATTTACCGTTTAAAATAATTTTTTCACGTTTAACCAGAAAATTTTCAAGAAATTTGATGGTTTGGCCATGGGATCCCCTCTTTCCGGAATACTGACCAATATTTACATTGACCATTTGGAGAACAACAATAATAGTAAAAAATTAGCTACTGGGCTAGATATGTAGACGATATATTCCTAATAATAGATAGTAAAGTCAGCAATATTAGTAACGTCACAGCAGAACTCAACCAGATTGACAACAACATTAAGTTTACCACAGCTTCTGAAATTAAGCAAGCCATTAACTTTCTCGATCTGACTGTCATGAGAGATACCACGAAACTGACTTATAAAATCTACAGGAAACCTTCTCAAACACATTCCACCATCAGAAATGACTCTAACCATCCAGCTAGTCATAAAAGAGCCGCATTCAGAGCCTACATTAATAGAGCTCTTAGTATAGCACTATCGGAACAAGATCGGAATAACGAGATTTCCACCATACAACAGATAGCAAGGGCCAACGGTTTCAGCAAGCAATGTGTTGATTCCATGATACGAAAAATAAAAAACAAACCCGTCACCAAACTGAAACCTGAGGAAAAAGACAGTTCTTATGCTACGTTCACGTACATAAACCAACTGACCCATAACATCACTAATACATTAAAGAAATATGAGTTAAAAATAGCATACAGTACAACTAACACCACAATGAATCATTTGTTTAATTCTAGCTCCATTAACAAACAGGATAAATTTCAGAAATCGGGCATTTATAGAATCAAATGTAACGATTGTCCTTCAGACTACGTCGGATAAATGGGACGTAGTTTTAACGTAAGATACTACGAACATTTTAACGCCGCTAGGCATAAAAAGTTTTCGGCCATTAATAGTCATATGATAGAATATAACCATAATTTCTCCAAAATAGAAAACGATCTGGAAATCCTACATTATTGCAGTGAAGGAACCAAGCTTAACATCTTGGAACAAATGGAGATAGATCTGGCTTTAAGAATTAATCCGTCACACAATTTAAATGAAATTAACTATGATAACAATATTTTGTATGAAACTCTGACCAATTACGTCGTTAACAACAAACGCTTAAAAAAACCTCCGTAGTTGCAAGCGGTGGGCGTGATTATACCCCACTCCCCTTTTTCCTTCTTCCCCCCTTTTTCCTCCCTTTCCCCAGTGTTTCCCCACCCATCATTCGGCAGCGAGTTCCCACCCCTTCATCCTCTCCGACCTCGGCTGACCTGACATAGTATTCAGTTGCATCACCTGGCCCTAGCCAGCAGGCCACATTGTAGGCACGTGTAAGGTAAGATTTCTTCTTCCCGCGGCGAATCTTGTTGTTGATCAGTTTCGCGTTCATCATTTTATTTTATTTTTACTTTTTCTTCTTGTCCACAGAGGGTTCTCTGGAACATTAAGTTCTCATTTTCGAGCCGCTCAATGGAAATGTTTGCGTGATTTTTTCGTCCTCATACAAGTAATAGCACCTTTTGACCATAAGAACAACTTCTCATCTTATACCGCGCCAAGCAAAGGACTCTTGAAATGGACAGGATTTCTTGACAATAGTCTGATCAACTAAGACAGGAAGAGGATGAACTATACAAAAATATTTTAAAGTTTTTAATGTGTATTATGTTCAATTTGTTCAAGACTGTATTGTGTTTTTATGAGTGACTGTATGTGCGTGATGTTCTTTTTACCTTGTTCAGTGTTTTATATATAATGTTTTATCGGCGTCCATTTTGTGGCTGATGAAGGACCGTTCCAGGGTTCGAAACATGTCCCACATCTAGTGCGTTGTAGCACATAATCAATGTATTGATTGACGGAGATTGTTCAATAAATCAAACAGTAATTTTGTCAATACGGACCAAAATGACACCAAATATTCCCAAGTAAAAAGGTTTTGATGCCGTATTTACTTTTATGAATATAATGCACTAGCAGAAGTACCCATTCTTCGAACGGTCTTCGGTATTAATAACCTGACATTATCAAATGAGCTACTGTTGCAATAGTGAGGGACTTGGAACCTGTTTGTCGACAAAGAAAAATGATTAGTTAAAATGTGCTGTCAAACTAAATTTACCTAACGTGTTCTTCCTGACGTGAAAATAAAATTGAAAACCTTGTAGACTAATCGCAATAAACGTCACATACAAACGGACCCTAACTGTTGTGCCAAGTGCCCAATCACAGGAGGACCCCTTTTATAAATTATAAAGGCTTGGGGTGCATGAAAATTCAGGTTTTTTTAGCCTCCGGCAAAAAATAGTTTATTTCAAATCAGGAATTTTTGAAAATAATGTTGCTGTTTGGGGATATAATAGACCTTCTGTACGACATATCGCACGTGTAAGTCGTGTGAAAAAAATCTGAGGTAATCCTTGAACCCCTTAGGCATATTGATGAATTTTACAGTTTCAGTTGATTCTGTGCCATTTGCAAACTTTCAGAAATGTAATAAATGGAGTATTACTTCTTGCAGAAATAGGTGGAAAGTTGGATGTCACCTCTTGAGATACTGTTGTCATGGTTACTGGCTTGCATTCCTTCATTAGTTTAGTAAATGAAATTAGTTTTCTGGGAATATCTAAGAAACTGTTGGTTTTAGAGCCTTAAAATGTAGTTTTCGGGGACCCTTTACGGCTCTTTAGGGGCCCTGAGTTTTGTTTCTGAGACCAAGGGGTTGAAAATGAGCTTTGTCTCGTCACTGTACGCCATAATAATGAAAATAATTATAATAATAATATAACAATATAGGGATAGGGATATGATAGACCTTCCGTACCATACCCGCGCGTGTAAATCGCGTGAAAACATTCTAGAGTACCCCTTGACCCCTTTAGCGCATTATATGTATTGATGAATATTTCAGCTTAATTTGGATCCGTTATAACCTTATAGCCATTTGCAAACCGTCACAGTAATGTAATAAATGGAATTGCATTGCGTCTAACAGAAATAGATGGACCTATGAGATTTTGTTGCCATGGTTACCAGCTTGCATTCTTTCATTAATTTATTAAGTGAAATTAGTTTTCTGGGAATATCTCAAAAACTGTTGGTTTTAGGGCCTTAAAATGTGGTACTGGACCCCTTAGTTTCATTTCTCACATTGAGGGGCTGAAAATGAGCTTTGTCTCACCCGTCTATGCCTATTTCAGCATGTATTTTAAGGGGTTAGGCCCCCTTTTATGAGAGGTATGGAGAAGAGTTACATCAATGATTAGTGTCGTGCCTCTGATGGATATCTGCATCAAATTTTACGTTGATCCACCCAGCCGTTCTCGAGTTATAAGGACACAAAAAATTGTCCACAGACAGACAAAAATTCTATTTTTGCACGCATCCGTCATAAAACAGTCTGAAACGCGCAAATATCGCAAATTTCCGTGGAAATTCAGAAAAAACAGACAAACTTTCATTTTATCTATAGAGAGATGAAAGAATGAGATATTGGTTATAATGCAAAGCAAAAATAATGATTCTATCGTTGGAAATGTGGTATTTATGATTTTTTTTCGAATAGTCTGCATGACCATTGAAAATGGCTTGGCATTCTTGGCAAGTATTTCAGGAAATGGCTTGGCACTAAGAGGGTTAAAAACAATTAATTAAGCATAATTTTTACATAAGAATAATTTCAGTGCAATAAATTATGAGAATAATTAAAAAATACAAGTGTTGCGTTTTTTTTGCCGGTGAGTGTATAACTGCATTTCCTCAGTGTGCAGGGGGGCGGGGGTCATTTAACCAGGAAATCGGAGAAAATCATCTTAATTGATCTCTTGATTCAACTATTGTGTTGTTATGAATTATCTTAAATGGCATCCGTTAATTCTTGCTATTCTTATGCACTGCTGAAGTGGTGCAAATTGATCTGATGTATGAATCTAATTGGAGCTCTTCCTCAACTTCGGATACCTTAACCATTCCCCTTACTTGTAAACTTTTCCAGGCCATAATTTCTTATAGTGTGTCGAAAGAACGCGGCAATTCGTTGTTAGACATGCTTAAACGTACTTCAATGTCCAGGTATTTTATTATTGACTGTGGAATAAAAATGTTTTTTTTAACCCTTCTCAAAGCGTCTGAATGCGCCCGGATATGAAATTCACAGCTCCCTGCTAAAGCGCCCGAAAGTGCCCGTGTTTGTTCTGGTATTCTCCTGCCACCTCTCGTGTTGATGTGGAATTAAAACTAATTGTGAACTATAGGTAATGTGTCAGGCAGGCATAGGACAGCATTTAGAAGGCATAGTGCTGCTTTTAGCGGTAACAATAAATGTTTGTTCCTTCACCTTTCTCCCAGCTGTTGCTAGGAAACATGGCTGGTCTCTCAGATGTCGATGTCCTAACAGAATTGAATAGAAGCGATGTTAGTGATTCGGAAAGCCTCAAGTGGAAGTGATTTTCTGTATGAGTTGGATGTAAATGATTAGTTAAATGATAGTGACAGTGATATTGATGAGGATACAGTAAACCAGCGTAGTGTAAATGCCGGTGGTGACGGTGGCCTACAACCAAGCATTCAACCTTCCCTGCCTTTTACTCTGCCAGATGATTTTACTGGCGATGGGATTAGACATTGGGAACTAAGGACTCTATGGGGAAGGCTATCAAGATGTATATATTAGCATATTGAAATTAGGATTTGGCAATTTTTGTATTATGAGCCAATGTGACTAATTCTGGGAGAAATAAAAATCTGCTGAAGTGGTTCTGAACCAGGGACCTCAGGAAATAAAATGGTAAACAATGTAAATATGTGTACAGTTTGTGAAAACTGTTCAAATTCCATTACTGACACATTTTTTATAACTTAGTTTCATAATTGTTTATGTGGCCAGATCATATAGTTTTAAAATTGTGACCAGATTATATGAGGGCAGACTTCAAAACAAGGACCCCAGGTGAGTGTGATTTACTGTGGGTCATTGCAAGACTGTTGGTAATTCAGGTGTAAAATTTAATTTTATTTAAATGTACTGTATTAGGTGTAGTTCCAATGTAATGAGCAAAAGTTTATACCCATGTCCACAGTACTTCATATTCTAAAATAATAGGGTGATTTCTGGAGATATCATGCCTGGAAATGTAACAAGGAAAGGGTTAAACTGGAAATTTTACTCTGTTCATTATTCCCTGAGATGTTGATGAATGTGCTTAAGTTTTTTGATATCACGGTGGTACAGAATCCATGCTTTGCATTCTTAGAGTAGTGTTGAGATAACAACAGCTTAGTAGTTAGTTATTGTTGTTTTAAGGGGCAGAACAGCGAGGTCATCTGCCCCTTAACAACAGCTTGTCATAGCATAAGCTTGGTAGATACTGTTAGGTCATTATTCAAGAAGCTCTGACCAATAGCCATCCAAAGGCCAGATGAGCAGTTTGCCTGTTTACCTTACTCCGACCAGAATACAGAGCTTGGATATAATACTTCCTTTTCCAATGTTCAAGAAGGTTATGTTTAGCTTTGGATGAGTTGTTCCAAGGCAGGTTGCACTTGGTTTTCGAGACATTGATGATGAGGCTAAATTGATCATAGGCGTTTATGAAATACTTACTGATTGTTGCCGATAAACCCATTTGTAGATTGGTGATTTTGGGGTTACACTGCTTCAGGGTAGGGAAGCAATGGCAAACTACTTCACTCCTCACCTTGCTTAGTATGCCTCATTATAACTGCATTTTGCAGCTCCTACTAGCTACCAGACTGATTACTTCTAATTGAATACTGTACTCTCTATTTAATTTTTAATAATTAGAATTTTATGTGGAATTGCAAACAATTCAAACCTACATTTGTAATGGAATGCCCAATTGCAGCTTAACTGATTATTGTGATTACTAGGGCTCGGATGTTTAAGACCTAAAAATAGGCCGAATATGCAAGCAAATATGACCTTAAAAATGATGAAATATGACTAAAAAATGACAAATTATGACCTCAAAATGACTGATTTAAATATGACAATTTTTAAAATTATAAATCCAAACTACAATCCCTTCGAGATTAAATTGATAACTGAATTCCTTATTTCTATTTTCACATTAATTTTCTGAATATACATGTTTAAGTGGTTATTTACAGTCTATTTTCCTTGACTCATCAAACAACACATGAGAATACATACCTATAAATATGTTCATTAAATTGATGTTGTCGACTGGCATTGCTGCTGTGCTTTGCCGTGTTACAATGCTGCTGCACATTAAACCGTTTCTTCAGCCATGACTTTCACTTCACACAACTTGCAAATCAGACTGAACCATCTGTACAAAAATATTCTTCTCCAAATTCCTTAATAAAGCTTCGTAACTTAACACTAGTAGAAGTCTTTTCCTGAGGCTAAATGAAATGCGTACTGGAGTGGGATTCGCTGTAAACTGATGCTTGTTTATGTAAAAGGAGATGTAATTAGCCAACTGCTGGGATGGGTTTTTCTAGATTATTTCTGTCTCAGAAGAGTCCAGCAGAGTGGTGGCGCAAGAGGTGCAGTGAAGTGTATGACCTTCATCCCATCCAAAAGGTATTCCACTTGCATTAACTGCCGTTGTGATATCCAGATTCAATTTCTGTAAATACTAGTTCCCGTTCGGTAAGTTGAGGATGATTGCACACCTACAGCTGCAGTCAAACTACCAAAATATGACGTTCTTATCAAAAAATGCTTAAAATATGACCTGATGGTAAAAGATGTTTGAAATATGCATTTATATGACAAATAAAAACCACTGTATTGTGACGGTAATCACCTGATTTGCATCAGAAACTAATTGGGCATGAAAATATAGGCAAAGAAAAAAATATGACTTTTCCTAAACATCCGAGCCCTAGTGATTACTTTTATGTAAAGTATTGAGGAATAGTGATACAGTCTCATCTCTATTTTCTATCCATTCATATTTTTGATTTAGATCAACGTTTGTGTGGTGATTATGTTACATGTTTTTTCGGGGCCTATAAGTCATAAATTTGCTTGTCAATGTGTTGCAGGGTGTAACGATCCCTAGCCAGTGCCGTTACGTGGGTTATTACGCAACTTTAGTACAAGAACATTTAGACTACCATCCGGTGAGGTTACTCGTAAGGGAGATCCATCTTGAGCCCTTGCCTACGTTCAATGGTGGTCACGGTAAGTAGGCCTACTTGTTGCGATGTGACAATACTGCATTATTAGCATGTACTTAATATTGGTTTCTCGTTCAGCAGGTGTACAGCTTGTGATCTCAGAATCCAGCAACAAAGTTTACTCTTCGCCTGTGTACGTCACTGAGAAGGGTTCAAACTCCCTCCACATCCGACTGGACAAGTACCTGACTCTTCAAGGGGATATTAAAGTGGAATTTTTTAACAAACCCAAAATGAAACGAAAGGTAATGTTTTAAGGGGATTTTCACTTATGTGCCAAATATTGGCAATTGAGCATCTTAAATTTCTGGTAGTGGCTTGCTGTATTTATGTGAATGCTATCTGTTATTTATTTAGAAAGGAAATTGAAAAAATAAATTTAAGTTTTGTGGTTTTTAGTGGTTGTGAGGGATGTTATACCTCTCCAAGCCTTTCTCCCTTCAAAGTTATGCATCCACAATAAGATATACATTTTACTGGTTGTCATCAACAGTTTGTTCATGTTCATTTGAGCACAGATTTCGTGGCTGTGGGAGTCGGTATCATGATATGACTTGTGAGCCTATGATGATTCTCATCACCACTAATTGTTCAAGCCTGCAGCAAGACATGCATTTTACTGACTACCACTACAGCACAATTTCAGTGTCCATGGGAGTGAGGTACTGTGATATTACTGTGTGTACATCCCTGGAGATGCGGTCAATATCTCTTCATCGTATATCACATGTGGTGAGTCAAAGTCGTCACTCATTCCAAGCAGGCAAGAAGCAGAAAAAGAAACTCAATGAGGAAGAAAGAGGATCGAGAACTTCTGAATGAGATGATTATGGGGCTAGAATGCATTAAACACATCAGGTTGGGCCACAGCCTTAGTTTAAAACAATGTTAAAGTTCAAGTCCAGTTACCCGAAAGGTTATTTGTTTGATATACAGTAGAACTCGGTTAAGAAGTTCCCGCATAAAAAGTTTTTCCGCTTATGACTATAGTTTGTAACGTAATGCACAACTTTCCGCCAAAATCAATACTTTGTAAGTGCGTTATTAAACGCTTATTTGTGGTACAATGAAAACTTATCTTCAAAAAGAAAGGAAACAATTTCCAACAAATATCGGCAAGATGGATGGGTCAAATTACTTAACAAGACCTGGTAGTTATTCTGGACAATAGCTCCACCAACAGTCGTCATCTACAATATAATGAATGCATGGACATAGAACAAGTCAACGAATTTTTTAAATTTTTATACATAGTGTCTTTTTAAATGTTTTTAAAGTGTATTTATGAGTGATATAGTGTGTGTGCAGTGTTTCGATATGATGTTATCCTTTTGTACTTATAATGTATAGTCCAGGACACCTTAAATAAGTTACTAGAAAACCAACATGGCCGCCACATTTGGTGTTGCCAACTTACATCATTTAACACCAAAAAGGTCAGCACACACATCCATGTAACACGTATCGCAAATGATCCAAACTAAGTAAAGGCTCTTTTACGAAAATACGTTTTACATGAAGTTGTGAAGCAGTCCTTGCTCAAGTTAGGGACATCTTGGTCATCAGTCCTCGACAGTAACTCTTAAGCAGTATTATGGTAGTGAAGTTAACTTAAATTATCTCTTCTAGATTGATTTTTAAAGCATCATATAAAATGCATAAGAACAGAAACATTAATACTTACTCAATTATTTTCGCCAGGGAGCTAAAGATGAGCATGTTCATTTCTTCTTATAGGCTATATTTTTATAATTAGTCCAAAAATGCAGACCATTCTGTTTTAAGATGAGTGTTCAGAGAAGGATTTAGGAGTAGGAGAGAAATATAATAGTAGGGTACATATTAGCTTATTATTTCTTTATTTTTGATAAGTACCGTACTAATTTCTTGCATGTATTGGCAACTCAAACTAACACTTGGGGCGCTGCGGTCGGTCTGGATAAGTAGCGTAAAAATACTCAATAACACGCGTTTGATATGGAACACTTTTTATTTTTCGGTTATAATCAGTAAATGTGGTCCCTAAAATAATGACAGTGTTATTTTTGATTGTATATATGTATAACTGTGCGATACACGTGATCTAATTTGTGTGTTCCACTGGATTTTATGTGTCAATTGCATATTATCAAGCATCGGTTGTCTGCTGGTATTTGTTTTTGAGCAGTTCGAGTCATGGCGCTGTTACTTTAAAAGCTATATTTGAGTTTGCTCACTGTACCATAGACTGTAGAAATTATTTGCTGCTTGGTAGGGCGAAGGGATGAGTTTAACTTGTATTAAAGCTCGGGGGACACAGGAATTGCTTGATTTAGATGGTTAGAGGAATTGCTTGATTTAGATGGTTAGCTGGTGGGTTTGGTGTAGAATATCGGACTGGTAGCAGGTTCTCGCAGAGTAGATATTTACCCTGCGAAGTCAAATTAGGCCTATATGACTCGTAGTGGAATGGCTCGGATATCGCAGAGCGAGGTGATGGCGATTGGTAGGGTAATTGGAAATGAACTAGAGAGGGGGAAGGATACCTGACTGATGAAGCTTGGCTGTAGTCGGCTGGTGTAGGCCTAGCTGTCTTGGTACGGCTTGGCTCGGCGTAAACAGTGAACAACCCGTCCTGTCGTCAGTGAGTGTAGTGGTGAGTGGTCCAACCCGCTCCTGTTGCCCGTATTTATTTGGTATCGTCACCTTTTGGCTATTGCTATTTACATCTTTTGGAAAGTGATGAAAACTTATATCCGCAGCCCTCTTTTATGCATCGACTTACAGCCGTAAACTGAGCAATATACGTTGCTTTTACTCATTTTACACTCCATCAACGAGTAAAACTTATTACTTATGTATAAAGACACGAAGAAATTACCTCGATCTGCTTACGAATGCAAGAAACCATATACAAACAGTCACCACGTGACAAATGTACCCTACTTGGTAAGTTTCTAATTTTTACCGCTGGAGTTGCCAATAGGCCTACATATATGAAGGCAGAATTGAGACAAGCTGTTGAAAGCCTGTTGGCAAATCCCTATTGAGATGCAAAGAGGATGGTTGATCCAATGCTTAGGCCTAAAACCATTCGAACTAGTCGTGGATTTTAGGGGCATTAGACTAATGGCAACTCGAAGATTTCGTCTTGGAATGGTAGAAAGCAGCAGTTGGTTGATTTTGGGGCTTTGTGACATCATGGTCATGTAGATCTGAGTACTTGGGCATGTGGAATTTGTCTGATAACCTGTGTTATTGTGATGGTTGGATTAGTGTGTGCATTTATTATTCAGATGAGGATTGGGAACGAGGTGGCCGCCTTAATTTAGGAACCATCCCGGCATTTGCCAGGAGTAGAACCGTGGAAACCACTTCCAAGATGGCTAAGATAGGAATCAAACCCTCCTTTTCTCAGTTTTGCCTCATGAGGCTGAGTGTGCCTTGTTCCATCCCTCAGACCAAAATTATAATTTCTTGGCAGAGCTGGAAATTGAACCTGGACCAACTGCCAAAAAATGCTAGCCGCACAACGCGAGATGGTTGGTAGAATAGTCTCCTGACCTCTCATCAACCGGCACATTAAAAGCCACTTGTAGAAAATTCAATGAATTCACTGAGAAATTGACGAGTTAAGTACAGGCGTTGAAAGGCAAGCTTTATCGACGGAGTAATATATTGAAAATTATAATTATAAGATACCAACACAAAACAATTTTCTGTGGAGAGCTGAGTTATTTAAATTGCGAGAGCGGAATATATGAGAAGGAATTGAACTGAGGCAGCGTTGTCGCGAATGGGTACATCCTCTACACTTCCACTCATTTCTACATGATCATAATAATAGCATTATCATGACGAATACTATATCACTGACCGAGTTCAAGTGCGCCCCGCTGTTGGCCAGCGCTAGTGGTGCAGATCCCCAACGCTACAGTCAGCCGCAGTCAGCTGTTCAGAAATGGGATACGCGCTGGCCTGCGTAAACCTCTTTACGAAGGCTGCGGTTACGCTGATTACATCAAATTTTCAGTGCATATTCTAAAATAAAATAATAGCCTGCCTTCAACCAAAAATGTTCAAGGCAAAACGACATACGTTATAGAGGTAACACTTCAGGAGTGATGAACCAAGTAGAATACTTAACTTAGCCTAAATACCTTGTGTAATGATGAATAATAATTATGGAAGTGATATCCTAATAGATGCTTTCTCCTTAGCTGTCTGTAACCCACCAGCTATGCCCTTTTATAAAACGACATATACTGTAGTGAAATTTCAGATTAATTCTGTACCATGTATCACTCCTTTTTCTTTTTGCTTTCACTTTGATAATATATCATTTTCATACCTTATTTCATCTTCTGGCGGGAGGGGGGGACATTATCAATTGTAACTACTAACCTTGATCACTTCTGCACCGGATATATGTGCTAAATCACTTAAACATGTGTTTTTATTTATTGTATATTTAACAACCGCAGCCATGTTCGACAGCATATTTGGTATGTGAAACTGCCGCAGTGAGCGATCACATTGACGTCATTAGTTACCAACATATCCGATACTAAATAGGCCTAAATTAGACGACACATGTAGGCCTAATGTTGTAATTATGTGAAAAAAAGAAATAAACGAGCTCTTCTTGGTTAGACGACTGACTGGACGAAACCATTGGTCGCTACTTGTTTAGACAACTGTCTGGACGAAAATTACCGATTGCACTACAAGCAAGGAGGTCTGGGCATAAGCCCCAGGTTAGGTTTGTTTTGTATGTAGAACAGTATTTACCACTGTAATGAACGCTGATGGCAAGAATTTCATGTTTCGAACTAATCGTAAAAAAACCAGCGCCTCACTGCCTAAAAGTTATTGGTCTAGGCACAAACCATGGGTTTGGATGAAAATTATTGATGCGTGTCTACCCCCACTGTGCGTGACAAAATCCAGGGGAGTTTGTGTGGCCTAATGAATTAACAATTATTGGTTTAGACAAAAACAGCTTGCACAATCCATTGCGAACTGGTTCAAACTTGGCGCTATTTTGTTTCATGGTACCGCGCTTATACAAAGTAGTCCCGTAAGTGTGGGATTGGCAATACTGTACTTGTGCATAATTAACAGCGAAAATGGCAGACTCGGCTGGAATTCCATCTATATAAGTCGTGATCCTGTTTGGGACATCCTGAGATCTGAGAAATGCACACTTTGTCACGAACCTGGAAGTAAAATGGATAAGGGGCACCTGCCACATTGCAACAAACTTGATGTGACTGCTAGAACTTCAGGAAACCTCACACAACTCTATTGGAATGCAAGAAAGCTGATGGATTGGAATCTGGGCTAGCCATAAGAAACAACAACAATGCTTTAATATGAAAAATTGAGGTAACGCGGGCCACGTTAGCTAATATATAACACCCCCGGTTTTTGTCATGCACAGTGGGGGTAGTCAAGCATCAATAATCTTTATCCAGACCAATGGTTTTGCCTTTTATTTCATTATTCACGTCCCGGCCTTAAATCCCCGGCCAAAACCAAAATGAGCCTGGTTGGCTCCGGCGACCCCAATTAATTGGGAAAAAGCCGAAGAAGAAGTATTCACGTCCAATGTTCAAGCTGTGTAGTATAGGCCTACGAGATCTATGAAATTTTTAGTTTTCTATTACCGTATAATTAGAGACACGATTTTATGGTGAATAAAAAACCACAACAGCGGTGTAAAAACAAAGGGCAAAGCGGGATAAAAGCGGTGAATAAATGCCATTGCTTAAGGTGTAGAAAAACGGTTTACTAGACTATATACATACTTTTGCCTTATGTTGCAATGAAGGAAACTACAAACACACCAAGTATAGCTTGGTTTACAGTATTCATTTGCTGTTGAAGTAGTAACTCAGTAATGTTTCTAAGTTATCATTTGACAGGTTGGTACGCTTGTCAGACAAAATATCATTGTAGGCAGAAAGGGCCCTTTCACTGTCAACATTTGAAATGGAAATGTACAGAGATTGAAGACATTTCACAGCTATAGGATATTCCTCTAACATTCCCTTCAATACATCTTCAACTACATTACCGTCATTACATGAAAAATATTTACAGGTGATTTGCAGTTGAATGTAGAACTTCAAAAAGTCATGAGAATTCACTCCAGCAAAAAAGGGGGATTTTCTCTATCTTGTTGAAGAGAGATGACTCTATGTTCACAGTTCTTAGCAGGGGCAGATGAAACAGTGAGGAGAGTGAATTAAAAATCTCATGAGCAGAGTCTTTTGCCAGCATATCTGAGAGTTTTGTGTGACATGCATTGCCAAGGGCTACGAACCTTTTTTCAGCACTTTTCTTTCTATCACTTGATAGTTCATTCAATGCCTTCAATATGTCTGGTTTCATCTCTAGTTTTTCGATAACCGTGTACTCAGAAATGAGTTCATTTACCATTGGAACAACTTTATGTGCCAAAGCATAATTAGAACCCTCGAAGCAAGTTATCTTTTCAGAAGTTGAGGCACAGTGTTCTTTCACAAAAATTGCCTCACACAAAATTGATTTTACTTCACTTTCTCTTAATTTTTGAAAGTATTTAACACTTTCAGCATCACTCTCCACTGTTTTAAAATACTGAACCAAGTCCATGACATAGTCTGCCAAGTAGGAAACTGATGTGAACCACGTATTCCACCTTGTGATAACTGGCTTTATATCCTTTTCTCCTGCACCATACTTTTGCTGCAAGAACCTAATATACCTATGCTTCCGTTTTCTTGTATTAAGAAAAGCTTGCTTTGTTTTGGTAACGCACTCATTCACACGATGAAGTTTCTTCGGCCAGATTCCTGCTACTGAATCAAGCTTGTGTGCCCAACACTCAATGTGAAGAAGATTGTCCGATATCAAACCTTGTAAAGTTTGCACACACTTTTTCATATATCCTGCACCATCTGTTGAAATACCTATGATATTTTTGTATGTTTATGTCTCTTAATAACCTCCACTATGGCTTGAGAACATTCCTGCGAGTTAACATTCTGAAGCATTAGGACACCACCTACTAGCACTTTAGGAGTCTCGCCTCTACCCTTGGGAAGAGTTCTAAATAGCACAATGAACACGGCTCGACCCATCCTATCTGTGGTTTCATCACAATGTAGAATAACATGCTGATTCATTAATTTCTCACTACTTGATTCTTCTATTTCTTGATGTAATAGGGGCAAATATTTCTCTCGTAACCAGTCAGCTGTGGGAAAATTTCCACTTCCTAAAACAGTGTAATGAAAAAAATCCATTAGCAAGCAAATCATTTTAATTTAAAATATTAATAAATCAGACTTATTTGTTGTTTATGATGAAAAATGAAAATCCACAGCCTGCTTCCAGTCTCCGATCGGGTCAGGAATGGAATGAATGAAGCCCCTATCTGTTTATGATATGAACTTAAAAGTATTTAAAAGTAAACTAAGTCATTACTACACTTTCTAGTATCCCACATCACGTTTCCATGGTGGCTGCAAAACTTTCAGCTGTAAATGTCACGGCGGGTTGGTGGATTCTCGGCAATCGTAAAATAATTACCTTCCCTCCGTGATAAAATTCGTTACATAAAACTACGTCTTTCCATCTATTATTTTTATTGCTACGAAAAGTGGGGCTGCGGGATACTGGTAAGTGTAGCGGCATCCGAAAAAAAATTAACTCCCCTGGTATATGTTTGTTCATCCAATCCTTCATTGTTGGATGATCTAGCTTTTCTAAAGGAATGTTGGCACTCAAAAAGGCCTCCACTGTTGACATTACAAATTCGTCGGAGTCATTTCTCACTTTTTTGGCATTCCCGACTGCCTCTTGAACTGATATCTGTCTTTTGGTACCTCCTTCAGTCAAAATCCTTTTCTTCTTTTTGTGATTTTCACTTAAG
The DNA here is from genome assembly GCA_946902985.2 of Meconema thalassinum. Taxonomy (NCBI): domain Eukaryota; kingdom Metazoa; phylum Arthropoda; class Insecta; order Orthoptera; family Tettigoniidae; genus Meconema; species Meconema thalassinum. Next base: position 1,206,482,511 of record OX336388.2, read on the forward strand.
TTGTGTTTCACACATGAATTGCGACGCTTCCAATCTAGTCTAATGTTGCAGAATTTGCACATAACTATCTTCTGCCGCGCATCGAAAACATGATAGCCTTCGTCTTTAAACTCGTCAGCCCTATCAAAACAAGTCGTTATTTTCGGCATTGCGAATTCACATTAGAAATAGAAATTTCAACTACAAATCACAGCGCACCCACGTGGTCAGCAATGCGCGGCCCAACTCTCTCACTTGTCTCCCAGTGCGACAGGATAGCCAATATTGAAACTGTGTAGTAATTTCCTGCTACGTGATGTTAGGATATGCTTAGGCTTTAAACACTTAAAAATACATTTGAATTGGGTTCTACCAGCAATGCTAACAAGGTGAAAACCACTGAAGGCTCGCGATATCGCCCCAAATCGTGTAGAGACGTAATAAACAAGCCGATTTCGTGATATGTCGCAAATACGAACGTACATCGCAAATAAGGTGGAATTTCGCGTTTAGTCGTGAGGACAAATTCAGTGCTTTATGATCAAACGGTATTAAACACACATTTAAAACACCTTTGATGCACATATAAACACATTTCGCATTTTCACGATACACCATAAAATCGTGTCTCTACGTATAATGTATAGCCTACAAATATCTTTACCTGTGTGCTACTAAATCTAGCGCAGCCATCACAGCATACAGTCACAATCATGTCCGATGCAGGTGTATAAGCTACTTTCTACTTTCATTCAGAATTAATAATACAAGTAGGCTATAGCTGCGACCAATATTTATAACTTATTGCAACCAGTGGCTTCGCCCAAACCGTGTCATCTAACCAAGTAGCGAACAATGACTTTGTCTCACCCAACATTAGTACATCAGTAATTATCACCCAGACATTCAGTGGCGCAGTAACTTATGTCGAAAACTAAAAGAGAGCTATGAGATATTGTTGGTATTCTCTGAAAATTTGCATATGAGACTCTAGCGCAGTACATATACCATGCACATGTGAGTATATGGCTCTTCAGAATGAGGACTGATTCATGTTGCACAACCCTTGAAGTTCGTTGAAGGGCATCACACTACTCTGTCGCAACCATGACTGAAACAAATAAAAATAGGCCTAATATAAATATTTTATCTGCCTACTACTAAGTAGGCTATAGGTCAGTAGCCAAGTACATAAGTTATAAGCTTCATAAATAATCACCAATACATTCACTACCACCAACCGAGTGCGAATCATAGACTGGCACTTCCAAGCTTAAAGAGTTACATTTGCAATGTATTATAATATTAAGGCTGACGGCATTTGGAAGTCGAGAATAATATACATTACTATATTAGAAGGCGAATAGGACCTAATAATACATTCCCGAGAGAGAACTTACATAGGCTATATTTTAGGTTATGTTTGAATTAGGCCTATACGGAAAATGCAGTCGGAAGACTATTTCAAAATTTCCACAGACCATTAATGTTTTTTATTACGTTATTTGTGCTCTGACTGAATATAAAAATAAATAAAACAACGATTAAATAACTCAGTACTTTAAATTGTGTAGGTCTAGGCTAGGCCTACTTACTTAAATTGTAGTGATCTTTGTAGAGTTACTCCAATCCATCTCCAATCTTGTTCTCGTATTTTTAGGCGTCATGATGAAATCTAAATAAGAATTTATCCAAAAATTAATTAAATAAAAGCTTCGAAACATCTCAGACAAATGGATTTGACACGCACATATCAAGAGTCTATAATAACTGTATAAACTGTTTTAATCGATGTATATTACTGGTACTTACCTTGTACAACTTGTTACAACTTCATTAGACTTGAATTTCCAAAGAAAACTGTGAAATTATTTAAATAATAAGTCATTAATTACAGTTGTAATTATTACATTGGCTGACTTTGTGAAAAATGCATTCTGGGAGTTATTGCCAGAAACATGTCGGCAACTGTGTGGTACGGAATTTTACTGGTATTATGGTCTTTGGAGATCGCGGGATTTTAAGCAGGGTTGGCGACAATGTGCTCGCACCTGAAAACAACTTACCTTCAAGAAATGCAACCATAAACCAACATTTACGTAGGCATAGGGGACGGCTGTTAATGTTGCCTACCCTGTCTTGATCTAGTAACTCATTTAAGCTGTCCCAGACTATAGCTGAGGAAGGACTGTAAATAAAGGTCCGAAACATGTACCACAAATTAGCGTTTAATAACGCACTTATACAATATTGATTTTGGCGGAAAGTTGTGCATTACATTACAGACTATAGTTGAAATTGTCAATACGGACCAAAATGGTAACAAATATTCCCAATCCCCTTAAGACGTCCCATATTCTCGGTCCCGTGATCGGTCCCATAAGATACATGTATATTTTTCCCGTATAAAATGTTCCTGCACAAGAGGTTTTACTGGTTAAATACAGCAGTTCAGATTTTTTATCCCCGTAAAGTAAAGACTTTCTCTGAAGACGACTGTTAATCAAAACTTGCCAATCTCTGCGGAAGATACTTCCGGTTTCTTATTGGACAGTGTTAACCTTGAAACATGTGTAAGGGGGGATGGAAAACGCATGCTTCCATTGTAGTTCTGTGTGTTCTAACTTGTAAGTCAAGCATTGCCAAGCGTAGCATAACATTATTGAAATTACGAGAATTGCGTCAGTGAAGTAAAGTTTTCAAATCATTGTTAAAATGAGTGGATCTCGGATAAATGGCATAAAAAAAAGGCACTTTCGATTAAAGATAAAGTGGACATTATGAGGAAAGTGGAGTGGTCTACTCTTTCGCGTGTTGCTCTGGCGAAGGAGTTCGAAATGCCGCCGTCTACTTTGAACAGCATCTTAGCAAAAAAAAAAAAGAAGGGATCTTGGCTTCTGCCGGGTATACTGCAAGAAAATTAAAACCGGGAAATACGACGACGTAGAATAAGCTTTGCTGGTATGGTTTAAACAGCAGTGAAGTTTAAACATTCCGTGCGTGCGCCGAGTTCAAGGTTACGCAGTGTTGCAATGTTATGCGGCAACTACCTTAATTACGAAAGATTTGTTTCTAATACCGACCGGTCAAGCCACTAGCCGGAAATGTACACCCGAACTAGCACCATATAGCGGATACTCGTGTGTGGCGGGCAATTTAAATCTTTAAAATTTGCATGGCTCAATTAATACCCGCACCCCAATTTTTCACGGCCGATTTTGTACAAAAATGTGTGGGTAGTATTTGGGTATATACGGTAATAAACAGAAGCCTATGTCGATTTATTTCTCTTTATCTCTGGTGTGATAATCAGATTTTAATACTGTGGCTTTTCTTTTTCCGGCTTTTATATAGACATACTGTATGTGGTATCCTTCACAAACAACAAAAATGTGTGTGATTCACATGCATTTCAGACTACTACCCTTTTAAGAAGTTTCCCTGTTTAAAAGTTTTTTTTAATGGTCCCTTGAAAAACTTCTTAACAGAGTTTACTGTATTTAATTTAATAGATTATAAACTACTAATGCCAGAGGGTTGAAACTTTGTACTGTACATAGGTTCAGTATGATATTTGAATAAAAATAGACTACAATCATGGACCTGTTTTAAAAAATAAGGACTTGACTTACTGTATACCTAACAAAAAATAGTTTTATGTACAATTTTTAATTAATGCTGCTAATACTAATTCCTGTATGTTCTCCATAATGGTCTACTTTATGCAGACACACATACTCTGTATACAATTGAAAAATTAATGGATTTTATTGGTAAGTAAATTTCTTATGAATGAGAAAGTAGGCTAAATATTGAAATATTCGACACACTAATTTTTCTTTGCTATGGTATTTTATTGTTGTACGAGGTCCTGTCCAGTTTTAAAGTGAATTTCAAGTATACCCAAAGTATACTTGTTATAATATTGTGTGTGCAATTTTTAGTTAAAATTATGGTCATTGACAGACGTGTACCCTTAAAAGGAATGGCACTACTGTTACCGTAACTTAATTTAATTAATTATGCTGTTACTTCTTGTTACCTATACAAATTAATGGTGTACTCTCCAACCCTGACATCTGTTGTTTAGATTTAGCAATGTTTAAGATGCATTTTAGCTACACACACATACCTTTCTGTGTTGATGTAACTGGTAATTTTTGCTGTAATTTTGGTGCTTGTGCTGAAATTTAAGTTCACATCATTGACAGTGAGTTGTCTAAGCGCTAGGAATATATTATGCTTAAGATACCATGACTTTTGATGAAACATAGGATGAGCTGAATTCCCATGGAGAAAAGATATAAATAATACATGAACATGATCCATTGTAATGGTAAGCCTGAGAATTAGAAGTGTGGCTTTTAAGTGAGTCAAACATTTCTATAAATTTTTCCATCTTACAGCAGATGTTTGGCTCTTACAGGAGTAAATGTAGTATTTAAATTTATACTGGTATAAATACATGAAGCCTCCGTGGCTTAGGTGGCAGCACGCCGGCCTCGCACCGCTGGGTCCGTGGTTCAAATCCCGGTCACTCCATGTGAGATCTGTGCTGGACAAAACGGAGGCAAACAGGTTTTTCTCCGGGTACTCCGGTTTTCCCTGTCAAAATTTCATTCCAGCAACACTCTCCACTATTATTTCATTTCATCTGTCATTCATTTAATCATTGCCCCAGAGGAGTGCGTCAGGCCTCGGCAGCCGGCACAATTCATATCCTCGCCGATAGATGGGGGCTTCATTCATTCCATTCCTGACCCGGTCAGAGACTGGAAGCAGGCTGTGGATTTTCATTTTTCATAAATACATGAAATATTAATAGGGGGTTCACTCGGTCCAACCTTTTGTGAAAATAATTTTTGAATATCATAGAAGGAACCCATGAATCCATATGTGCTTAACTTTACTTAGATCTGTACAGTATATGAACACAAGGTGGACATACAAATAATCAATGGAGTGGACACCGATTGTTTATGTAAAAATACAATGAAACCAGACTCGGTCACGAGTTGAGAAAGTTTGGACACCACTAATTTGAAGCCAAATGAAATTACACTGTTAGTGATTATTCTCATCTAATGCAGTTTTTGTATGCTGTTATGGAAAGTTGCTCAATTGTGTCCCTCGCAAATATCTTTTAAACTGTTAAAGGTATGAATAGTCAGTTTTCACTTATATGAATGGTGCTAGGGGGCTCATAAGACAACTTGCAAGTCTTTTCCCCTGTTTTCTTAATCACTGAGATATCGGTACCAATGTCTATTTTTGAAATGGATTAGTAGCCTACTGATTTCTCTCAAGAGCATGACATACTGTTATTTAGTAAATTCAGCGCTGTAATTAGTTTTCCAATCATGCAAGCACTTTTGAGAAATTGAGTACAAAGTATTCTCATTTTCTGTTGCAGATGATTCACTTTGCAGTTACTTTGTAGGTCTTGAAGAGTATGTTTTTAAAGTAGTAATTCTTACAGTACCTAATCATCATGCTAATTAAAATAATCCCTGCATCATTTAAAGGAATTTTAATGCGAGACGATGCGTGGAGACCAAATTATTGAGACTTGAGAAGACTAGACTTCATTTCTCTACAATTTAACAGTAGGCCTACTTGCACTCTGCTATCAGAATGCTGCAAGTTTGGAAACATATGAGCATGTTGACGCGGGTGGTACAGCACAGATTTCCTTCATCTTCGAAGCCGAGACAATTTAAGAGGAGTACACTTTCACTCAGAATATACCCTCCCTTTTCCAACAATCACACCCTAAGGTTGCTAACCTGTGAGTTGTGAAGGATAGTTCCGCGGACAGCTTATTGTAGACAGCATTTGCTTGCTTCATTGACTGCGATTTTTCAAACGGGCAAGGTAATCTTACTATGATGACATCATTACTGCAAAACCTGCCTGAATGCCAAGCTGCAGAAGAAAGTGACGTAATTGAGTGGTTAGACCTCGATAAAGACGATTATGGTTTCAGACATGAAAGTGAGGGGGATATTGTACAGAATTTGACTGTTGTTGAGGAAGACTGAGATCTAGATGTTATTGGGAGTGATGCAACAGAAATCCCAAACGTTTTCCCACAGCCAAGCTAAGCTAAGTTATTGTCTCTATAGGCACACTTCTATGTTATACATAAAATCGAGATGAATTTTCGTTCTCTGATATTGTTTTTCTGAGAAATGTATGATCCAAAACTAGAAAAAAATAACATCTAAGAAACTAAAAGTGATGACTTTTTCCCCCGTTATATATTAAATGTTCAGACTATCAAAACAGAAAAAGAAAGAAGACAAGACTCTCAAAAAAAAATAGTCAAAAAAATCATGAATAATAATGCAGATGATATCTTTAACAATAAATTTTCAATGGAAGAGTTAATGTTAGCAATAAAGAACACACAAGTCAGAAAACAACCAGGACCAGATGAGATATTCCCAGAATTCATAAAAAATCTAGGTCCATCTGCTCTAAACATCCTGCTACACATATTCAACAAATTTTGGACATCAAATGATAACCTACCTAAAGACTGGACCAAAGCAACCATCATTCCAATCTTAAAACCAGGCAAGCCAAAAAACCAAGTCCCCCTCGTACCGACCTATAGCACTTACCTCCATTCTGGTAAAAATTCTAGAAAGGATGATTACAAATAGACTCAATTGGTACTTGGAAACAAAATCTCTTCTATCTGAAGAACAAGCAGGGTTTAGACAAAACAGGTCCTCCTCCCACCAAATAATGAGATTTACACAAGCTGTTAAAGAAGCCTTTAACGAAAGGGAAAGTGTTCTTGCAGTTTTCATCGATTTTAAAGGAGCCTATGATACTGTATGGCGAAACATGCTGCTAAAGAAACTTATCAACTTCAAAGTAAATGGATGTATGTTAAACTGGTTTTCAAGATTCCTTTCACAAAGAATGATCAATGTTCGTTACAACAACAAAACTTCAAGTTGCAAGCAATCAAAACTAGGCCTCCCACAAGGAACTGTATCAAGCACAACTTTATTCAATGTGTACATCAACGATCTTCCAAAAACAATAAAGAAAGTAGGTAATGTGAATATCAGCATGTTTGCAGATGACGTTATCATTTGGACCACAGCACGTAACAGCCCAAATCAGCAAATGCTTCTTGAACACAGAATGAACCAGGCACTTATAAAACTCAAAAACTGGACTGAAAACAATAATATGGAAAACAATACTTCCAAAACAGTATACCAGTGTTTCTCCCTGAGACACCACAATCCAACTTTTAGTCTCAAATTTAGTAATCAAGACCTTCCAAAAAGTGAAAGTACAAAGTACGTAGGTATCATCATGGACAAGAAGCTGAACTGGACCAAACACATAAAACATGTGGAGGATAATATAAGCAAACTGACGAAATTACTGAAGAGACTAGCAGGAGCTACTTGGGGGAGCACTCAAGACACACTCAACAAAACCTACAATACTTACATCAAACCTATCATAAAATATGGCAGTGAAGTACTCTCTACAGCACCCCAGTCAAACATTGATCGCCTCGAGAGGTATGAGAATAATGCCCTATGAATCATAACAGGTGCAATAAAAACCACACCTATAACCGCCTTGCAATTATATACCCACAACTTACCAATAGAAGAAGAGATGAAACATCAAACAGCCAATGCATATCTCAGTATACAAAGACTACCTGAAATGACATGGATTAAAAAACCAGTCTCTAGCCCCAATCTTAAAACTCAAAAAGATCCCTCAAGTCTCGCCAAAGAATATATCAATAAGAGCAATCTGCAAATAAAACTTGAACCACTCTGTATGCCAGTCAACCCCATTGAATATATACAAGTGACTACAGATCTTACTTTGTTAGAAGAGGTCTGCAAGAAAGGCTCTTCACCACAAGATCTAAAACAACTGGCCCTCTGTACAATAGAAGAAAGATATCCATCTAATCAATGGCTAAAAATATTTACAGATGGCTCACAAGGCAAAGAAAATAGAACTGGAGCAGGAATACATTCATCTTTCTTCTCACTCTACTTCCAGTAGGCCAAAACAAAACAAACTTTGATGCTGAAATAAGAGCAATTTCACATGCACTCCATCAGTTATTAGGCAGAAACATTATCAAAATTGCGTTATCATTACAGATTCAAAAGCAGCCATCCAAGCCATCTCGTCAAATTATAAGCCCCAAAATAAAGAACTGAAAGAAATTTTTTGTATGATGAAAACCCTTCAAAGACTCCACAAACATATCTCATTTCAGTGGATCCCTTCTCATGTTGGAATAGCAGGAAATGAAGAGGCAGACAGATTAGCAAAAAAAAGGTACCACACTACAACAACCTGTCAGTCAGACTGATTTTATGTCAGCAAAAAGGATCTTGAAGAATACTACCAAAAACAGGTATGAAGAAATATGAAGAGAAGCTGTAGCCTTCTTCAGACTTAACACTGGCCACGACTCCCTTGCAGCTCATCTGAAACGAATCAACATCCTGAGATCTGAAGAATGCACACTTTTTCACGAACCTGGAAGTAAAATGGATAAGGGGCACCTGCTACATTGCAACAAACTTGATGTGACTGCTAGAACTTCTGGAAACCTCACACAACTCTATTGGATCGCAAGAAAGCTGATGGATTGGAATCCGGGCTAGCCATAAGAAACAACAACAATATTAAATGTTGGCATAATCCACGTACCATGTAGTAATTTTCCTCTAGTGCGCCTTGCAGTACAATGTTAAGTGTCATAATTATATTTTTTCTTGTTCATAAAATACATTTCCATATTTTAACCAATGGTTTAGTTTTTACTAGGCTTAACAGAAATATTTGCAGATAATTCGCGGTTTTCGATAATTCGTGGAAGTTTGTGCATTAATTACCGTGAATTTTTGGAAGTGCATTGTATTTGAAAATTGGGCTGTCATGCATTTTTCACTGACTCGCTGTCGAAGGGATGGTCTGAGACGACAAGGTGAGAGTCATGGCTTGTTGATGCACCTGTATGTCGTAGCAGGTATAATCTGCTTTAAATTGAATGGTTATTCCCTAATCAGATTCATTGTCTTTATTCCAGAAGTTCTGATCCATGGGAAAAGTATACAGAGGGTGCGACTAAAATGTATACACACTTCAAGCAAAAAAAGAAACTGTGTTAACATAACAAAGCTGAATCCGCACAAACAGAAAATGATGAGCACTAATCATCTTAGAGGGGCCGATAGCCTAGATGTTAGGCCCCTTAAAACAACAATTATCATCATCATCATCATAATCATCTTAGACTTTTCTAGTTACAGCAGTTAGAACAGGTGGTCAAAAGGCTCACCATTGGCGTCGATACACTTCTGAGTGCGTTGAACTACTGATCGAGCAATGTTTGCAAAAGTGTCCTCAGCGAATGCAGCACATGCCGTTTCAATTTCTTCCCGAAGTGCTGCCAGTGTAGCTGGTTTTCTATGGTGTACAACATCCTTAAGAGTTCCCTACGGGTTGAAGTCCAAGGGAGTTAGATCCGGAGAACACAGTGGAAACTCACGGACCTCTTAGTCCTATCCAGTGCCCTGGAAGATTGTCATTGAGATACGCATGTACATCTCGGTGGTAATGTGGTAGTGCGTCATCCTGCTGGGAGTAAAATTCCTCATTTCCATAGTGTATAAATGGCGGGTAAGACAGATGTGCGTATCATGTTCAGGTACACTTGGCCAGTTACTGTCCCTTCAAAAAATAATTGTCCAATTAGACCCCTAGATGACCACCCACACCAAACATTAATTTCAGGTAAATTAAAAACCTTTTCCACAAAAACATGTGGATTGTTTGCACATCAGTAGACACTGTTATGCTGGTTAACAGTTCCGTTCAAAACGAAGCAATTTTTCTAGGTTTGTGCCGTGTCTTGTGTGGAGTTTCGCCTAGGACACCAAGCTGGCTTATCACCGGGCTCTTGGTGTCCCCGCCCAGACCCCAACAGGAGTAGCGAACTGCGCGCTACCTCCCTTTTTATAGAGTGCAACTGCACCTCTTACCTGCGAGAACTAAAAGCTCAAGCAGCCATAACCTCCCTATGAAGGCTTCCCAAAAGATGGTATATTGGCTTTCACGGCCAGTGAATTAAAACTCAGCAATTTTTCGAGGTTTGTGCCGTGTCTTGTGTGGGGTTTCGCCTAGGACACCAAGCTGGCTCGTCAGTGGGCTCTTGGTGTCTGTGCCTGGACCCCCACAGGAGTAGCAAACAGCACGCTACCTCCCTTTATATAGAGTGCAACTGCACCTCTTACCTGCGAGAACTGAAAACTCGAGCAGCCATAACCTCTGTATTGGCCAACGCGGGAAGTCAACAACCCACCAAGAGTATTCTGGTAATAGTGGACAATGTATAAAAATTTGTTGGCCAAAGCATTAGATAATGATGTGATAATACAAAGAGTTGACTTTACAAAGGTCGCTTGACAATTTAGCAAACATGTGGAGGACCAGACAATATTATTGTCACTAAATAAGGAAATCCAGGAAGGCATAAAGGACACGACACCACCACTAACTAATAATAAGATATATTATCAAATAGATGGCACATAAAACAAATATCCAAAGGTGACACATAAACAAATATTCAAAGGTGGCACATAAACATATGAGAAACACTAGCACAAATTTACACAATTGAAGAAACACTCAAAGAATTAACACACGTTACGTCTTGAGCCTAAAACACACATATTGTCTTGAACGTAGCTGCAGATCAGTACATCATAGAACGGCATGCAATACACGGCGGTTCCAAAGAATGATATAATTTAAATATGCAACACAAGTGGAGTTGCAACAAATAATGAAAAAACAGGTCGCATGGAACGAGAATGTGTCGTCGAACCAGGACTGACTTACAGTGATGCGCCGATACTGTAAGCCCAAAATGAATTGTTAATAAAACAAATTATGTGTGAAACGCAGGAAGTCAAAGTAGTTGCTGTCATACAAATACCGGGATATGCCAATCGCACGGTATTGTCGCAATAGTAAAGTAGTTAAACCCAGCGTCAACTTCCATTCCAGTGACGTTGCAGGAAGTCAAAGTAGTTGCTGTCATACAAATACCGGGATATGCCAATCGCACGGTATTATCACAATAGTAAAGCAGTTTAGCCTAGCGTTAACCTCCATTCCAGTGATGTTGCAGGAAGTCAAAGTAGTTGCTATCATACAAATACCGGGATATGCCAATCGCGCGGTATTGTCACAATAGTAAAGCAGTTTAGCCTAGCGTCAACCTCCATTATGTGTGATGCCTGGCCTTGTAACATGCTTCCAGACACGATGAATTACTTATCACACGAAGCATCATCAATATTCATACGCGTGAAGACAAATTGTTAGGCAGTAAATGAAGATAAAAGTGAACACATTAACAAACTATCCGACGCCGCGGATTGAAGAATTCGTCGATATGGCGCGTAGCACCATCAAGCATGGTTTGACGAGATCGAAAATCACCGTAATGTCACTGCCCAAACAAAATATGAATCATGTGCATAGGACATGATTGCTAAGCACGGTTACTATGAAGATAGCACCAATTATAGAAATGATTAGCTGGATACTTGTTGATATATCACAACCAGCGTTGAGGCACAACATTGTCTCATGGCTACACACTTAGAGAACAACGAAGAAGAAACACGTGATTGGTCGCTACAAGCAGCAAGAAGGCCTCTGATAGGCTGGAAGGAGCCAATCACAGTAGAGAGTTTAAAAACCAAAGAAAGAGGCCTCTGATAGGCCGAAAGCAGCCAATCACAGTAAAGAGTTCAAACAAGTTAAAGAAGAATCAATGTGGCCAACTTAGAATACAAAATTACCTTCTAAGCCAAAATATCCTACTGGAAACACGGCAGTGGGAATATTACATGCAATCAAAACAAATAAATCACGACAACCAATCAACATAAACAAAACCAACCTGACAATGAATAAATACAATGAAGACAAATAATACAGATATGTACAACCACACAGAGTGGAAACAAATAGGGAAACACAAAAACTGGTTTGCCAAGACAGTGGCCGAACCATATTGCCCGCACAGAAACAACAGGCAGGTTGTTTATGAAAATACAAGAGTGTTTAGTTCTGCGGCAACAAGGGAGACACCTTGACGATGGGACGTTTCAACAGTCCAGAGGTGGTATGTAGAGACCACACGAGCTAGGCCGTCCTTACCACAATGAACCTCAAGAATACGTCCAAGTCGCCAGTAAGTAGGAGAAACATTGTCGTCCATAATAAGCACAAGCGTGCCAACCTTGAGGTTAGGAGTCATACGGTTCCACTTGCGACGTTGTTGAAGGGAGAGTAAATGATCTGTGGAACATTTACGCCACAATGAAGTCATAATCTGTTGAAGTAATTGCCATCTAGACAACCTATTGATGGGCACTTCAGAAGCGTCAGGAATGGGCAAGGCATTCAAAGGTCGTCCAACAAGAAAGTGACCTGGCGAGAGATAGCACAAGTCAGTAGGATCCTCAGTCATAGGCGAAATGAGTCTAGAATTTAGAATAGCTTCAATTTGCACCACGAGAGTGGTCAATTCTTCATACGTAAGTACTTGAGCCTTCATGATTCTTATTAAATGAGATTTCAAAGATTTGATGTTTGCCTCCCAAATTCCACCAAAGTGCGGAGAACTAGGAGGAATGAAGTGCCACTGAATTAGTAGCGATGACGTAGAATCTTGAACAACAGATTGAAAATCTGCAGAGGAGAGCAACGTACCAAGATCAGCAAGGTCAGACTGTGCGCCTTGAAAGTTGGTACCATTGTCGGAATACACTTGAGCGGGAACGCCCCTTCTACTGCAGAAGCGAGTAAAGGCTACAACGGAAGCATGACTGGAGAGGGAAGTGACGACGCCGTAGGTATCAATTGACAATAAATAGAGACAAGCTCCATAGGCCTGCTGACTGCTGTCGCAAAAGCCATGAAGTCGCATAGATTTGATTTCTGAAGCAGGCTTAATCAAACGTGGAGTAGAAATCTCAGAAATCGCAGGTAAATTGCTATAAACATTCAGCCAAGCTTGCGCGATTTCCATTGGAAGGGGGTCATCCCAACCGAGTTTGTAAATCCACAAATCTTGGAAGAGAATCTTACAAGCAACTACAATAGGTGACACTAAACCCAAAGGGTCAAAGATAGAGGCAACAATGGACAAAAATGAACGCTTAGTAAAGGTAATTGAAGTGTCACAGTTCACGATAGGTGACTGAATCCGCAACAAGTCATCGATAGGTTGCCAATAAAGTCCTAGCGTTCTGGCGACTGTTTCTTCACCATCGCCGAAACTACGGAGTTGTTGTTTCTCTTGATGAACAAGAGGAATGTTATCTATTAGAGTCATGGAGTTTGAACTCCACTTACACAGTTCAAAACCACCTAATCTCAAAAGAAGGGTCAATTCATCATACAGAATGAGTGCGTCATGCTCGGAATCACATCCCGAGATACAATCATCAACATAGAAGTCGTTTAAAACAATCTGAGTGGCAGCTGGAAAAGCTGTGCCATCAGTGAGGGCGAGCTCCTTTAGCACACGAGTGGCTAAGAAGGAAGCTGGGGCAGTACCATATGTAACGGTGTTTAATTGATATTCTACTATAGGGTCTGAAGGAGAGTCTCTCCAAAATATTCTCTGTAAGTCACGATCTTTGTGATCTACAAGAATCTGTCTGTACATTTTACTCAGATCAGCTGCAAACGCTATCAAGTGAGTACGGAACCGAAGCAAAATAGAGAACAAATCCTGCTGAATTACAGGGCCCACCAACAAGGTATCATTAAGGGAGCACCCAGACGTAGTAACCATCGAAGCGTCAAATACCACTCTGAGCTTTGTAGAAGTACTGTGCGGCTTGAAAACAGGATGATGGGGAATGTAGTCAACTTCACCATCAGTCGGGTGGGGGGCAACTTGCATATGGTTTAAGGCTAGATATTCATGCATGAATTCAGTGTATTCTAACCTTAACTCAGGGTTACGAACCAAACGTCTTTCGAGAGAGTGAAAACGTTTTAGTGTAGCGTAGCGAGAGGCACCTAGAGGCTCCGAGTCTACCTTGCGAGGGAGTCTAACCACAAATCTACCATCGTCTTTGCGAGTGGTAGTAGCAACGAAGTGTTCTTCACATATGGATTCATCAACAGACAACACTGGGGTTTCAACTTCTTCAACGTTCCAAAACGCTTCCAGCTGTTGTTCTACATGAGGGCGTGAGAGTGTAAGTGCTGATACCACGTGCGATGGTTGCGAGGTGCTTGCACTGGGCAACTTCCCAGATAACACCCAACCCACAGAGGTATTTTGAATGATGGGCAAATCACCAACTGGTATGATTTTACCAGGACATAACAGGTCAAAGAAATATTCTGCACCAAGAACAAGATCAATAGATTTAGTGCAATTGAAATCAGGATCAGCTAAATCAATATGTGATGGAATGTTCCATTCAGAGGTATCGAAACCAGCAGCGGGTAGCTCAAGTGCAATATTGGGAACCACGAGACATTCAAGCTTAGCAGACCAATTAGTAGCACAGGCAAAAACGTTCACATCAGCAACAACAGTAGCAGTGCTTTGATTTTGACCAACACCGTGAATGTGTACCTTCATAGGTTTGGTGTGGAGTCTTAATTTCTTAATTAAGTGTGACGAAATTAAGTTACAATCTGATGCAGAGTCAAGTAGTGCAGTGACAGGTACACGTAAGCCATTGCCAGCTAATATATTCAACTTGGCAGTGGGTAATAGCGTCCTTGAAAATTGATTGTCACAAGCGACGTTACTGCAACTAGAGTTTACCACGTTAGCATGAGCTTGAGAAGCATCATTACTAGTGCCACTGGAGGGCTCATAGTGAAGAAGAGTGTGGTGTTTTCGGGAACAAGTGTTACAAGAGTACTTCGAACATTGATGATTAGGCTCGAAATTACGCAAACAATTATAACACAATTTTCGAGACCTGACAAATTTCCATTTGGCTGTGGACGAAAGTTTGAGAAAGGTACCACATTTCGACAATTGGTGATCAATGCTCCTACAATATATACAACAAGATTTGGTAGTAGTTAACATGGGTTTCTGAGGCGAATGACCTTCAGCTTTAAGTTTGGTTACAGCAGTATGTAATGCAGGCCTGGACACATTCCTTTCAGTTATTTCCAGTACCTTGCATTTTTTCTCTAAGAAGCTAACCAAGTCCTGGAGAGTGGGAATTCTCCCAGAATCAACATGATTCTCCCATTCACGGATGCTATCATTATCTAGTAGCTCCAATATAAAATGTGACAATAACAAGTCTTGAAGGGGAACCCCGTTAAAGTCCAAAGCTTCTAACGCATTGACATGAGAAACAAAGTGGTCGATGATGGCACGCAATGACACTGAATCATTACCGTATGCGGGGGGCTTGAAAAGCTTGGTAACATGATTGTGCGCTATGAGCCTAATGTTATTGTATCGAGTTGTCAGCAAGTTCCATGCAACCATAAAGTTATCATCTGACACAGTAATGTTCTTTAAGAGGAGTTTGGCCTCACCACTAAGACTAGAATTAAGGTAGTAGAACTTAACAATATCAGACAAAGCATGGTTATCAATTACTATAGCCTTGAAGCTATCTCTGAAATTCAACCAGTCTGTGAAGTCGCCACTGAACTGCGGAATTTGAATTTCAGGCAACTTTATATGAGCTGCAGCTACGTTAGCAGTAGGAAATTGTGCACTCTGCAAATTATTCAAAGGGTTATCACTGTCTGTAGTGTTGGATTTTTTGAAATTGTCACAATGTAGTTTAATTTTAACCAGCAACTCAAAATATTTATCTTCGAAGTCACAACGTTCGGCTATTTCTTCTTCGATATTGTCTGTAATATCCTCTAAAGCGACTTGCGCTTCGTTATATTGTTCATAAATTTCCTCGCATTTGTGTTTGCGTAACACTAACATTTGATATTGCTCTTCTGTAATGTCCTGAAAGTTGCTAATTACTTTTTCTTGTGAGGTAAGCATGCCCTTAGCGACTGCACGCTTCCTAACTAAAGGTCGTTTTTGGGCATCCTCCATAATGACCTTAGGATTGCCCGCCTAGATGTAATTACCAGAGTTGCACACCTAACTAACACAACCAACTTAACTAACACAAAAAATAAACACTGAGACAATGGTCTCGATTAAGTTGTAAACAAACATCTGAACATAGAATACTGTATTGTGTCCTTGGGAAGTTAATGGGAACGTATACAATTTAAATTTATGGCCTTCCTGGTGAAATAGCAAGAAACAAGGGCCCAACATGGCCAAAACAAAGCTTAATGATTCAAAGTAGTGAACAGCTCAATATCCGGCCCGGACGACCAAATAATGTATTGGCCAACGCGGGAAGTCAACAACCCACCAAGAGTATTCTGGTAATAGTGGACAATGTATAAAAATTTGTTGGCCAAAGCATTAGATAATGATGTGATAATACAAAGAGTTGACTTTACAAAGGTCGCTTGACAATTTAGCAAACATGTGGAGGACCAGACAATATTATTGTCACTAAATAAGGAAATCCAGGAAGGCATAAAGGACACGACACCACCACTAACTAATAATAAGATATATTATCAAATAGATGGCACATAAAACAAATATCCAAAGGTGACACATAAACAAATATTCAAAGGTGGCACATAAACATATGAGAAACACTAGCACAAATTTACACAATTGAAGAAACACTCAAAGAATTAACACACGTTACGTCTTGAGCCTAAAACACACATATTGTCTTGAACGTAGCTGCAGATCAGTACATCATAGAACGGCATGCAATACACGGCGGTTCCAAAGAATGATATAATTTAAATATGCAACACAAGTGGAGTTGCAACAAATAATGAAAAAACAGGTCGCATGGAACGAGAATGTGTCGTCGAACCAGGACTGACTTACAGTGATGCGCCGATACTGTAAGCCCAAAATGAATTGTTAATAAAACAAATTATGTGTGAAACGCAGGAAGTCAAAGTAGTTGCTGTCATACAAATACCGGGATATGCCAATCGCACGGTATTATCACAATAGTAAAGCAGTTTAGCCTAGCGTTAACCTCCATTCCAGTGATGTTGCAGGAAGTCAAAGTAGTTGCTATCATACAAATACCGGGATATGCCAATCGCACGGTATTGTCACAATAGTAAAGCAGTTTAGCCTAGCGTCAACCTCCATTATGTGTGATGCCTGGCCTTGTAACATGCTTCCAGACACGATGAATTACTTATCACACGAAGCATCATCAATATTCATACGCGTGAAGACAAATTGTTAGGCAGTAAATGAAGATAAAAGTGAACACATTAACAAACTATCCGACGCCGCGGATTGAAGAATTCGTCGATATGGCGCGTAGCACCATCAAGCATGGTTTGATGAGATCGAAAATCACCGTAATGTCACTGCCCAAACAAAATATGAATCATGTGCATAGGACATGATTGCTAAGCACGGTTACTATGAAGATAGCACCAATTATAGAAATGATTAGCTGGATACTTGTTGATATATCACAACCAGCGTTGAGGCACAACATTGTCTCATGGCTACACACTTAGAGAACAACGAAGAAGAAACACGTGATTGGTCGCTACAAGCAGCAAGAAGGCCTCTGATAGGCTGGAAGGAGCCAATCACAGTAGAGAGTTTAAAAACCAAAGAAAGAGGCCTCTGATAGGCCGAAAGCAGCCAATCACAGTAAAGAGTTCAAACAAGTTAAAGAAGAATCAATGTGGCCAACTTAGAATACAAAATTACCTTCTAAGCCAAAATATCCTACTGGAAACACGGCAGTGGGAATATTACATGCAATCAAAACAAATAAATCACGACAACCAATCAACATAAACAAAACCAACCTGACAATGAATAAATACAATGAAGACAAATAATACAGATATGTACAACCACACAGAGTGGAAACAAATAGGGAAACACAAAAACTGGTTTGCCAAGACAGTGGCCGAACCAACCTCCCTATGAAGGCTTCCAAAAAGATGGTATATTGGCTTTCACGGCCAGTGAATTAAAACTCGGTGATTTTTCTAGGTTTGTGCCGTGTCTTGTGTGGGGTTTCGCCTAGGACACCAAGCTGGCTCGTCAGCGGGTTCTTAGTGTCCCCGCCCGGACCCCCACAGGAGTAGCGAACAGCGCGCTACCTCCCTTTGTATAGAGTGCAACTGCACCTCTTACCTGTTAGAACTAAAAGCTCAAGCAGCCATAACCTCCTCACACAAGACACGGCACAAACCTAGAAAAATTGCTGAGTTTAAATTCACTGGCCGTAAAAGCCAATATACCAGTTCCGTTCAGCTTTAATTGTGCCTCATCGGATCAAGCAACTTTCTCTACGAAGGCCTTCCTCTTGCACCATGTTCTGAAACCACTCACAGTACTGCATTCTCCGATCAGGGTCATCTTTACATAATGCATGCGTAAGTCTTGGGACGAAAACTTTCAACTTTGTTGTTTTAATAGTAGGGGGTACGCTGGTTCTGCTTAATCCCAGTCTCATGTACACATTGCTTTGTAGATTTCTTACTTGATGCTCAAAACGTTTCAAAGCCATAGCCGAGGACGCAGGGCTTGTTGCTCTGCGCGGTCCTCCAGATCTGCCCTTGTGATCATCTCATATGGTACCATGAGTCTCAAATTTGTCTCGAATGCGTGCTATTGTTACTCACGTTGGCAGTTCTGTACACACGTCTCCATTGCCGTTGAACTTCTGCGGTTCAAATGATAATACTTTACTCTATTCTGTTGTAAAAACATTAGCATAAAGCCACATCTGTTTACAGAGTGTCATACGATAATCTTGGCTTCATCTGTTCATTGTTGATTTACCTGTCGCGTAGCAATACTAGCATAACGTACCCACGCTTTTTGCTCAATCTTTGTTTACCATTATTTATTTATCGTATGGCTTTTAGTGCCGGGAGTGTCCGAGGACATGTTCGGCTCGCCAGAGTCTGTAGCTGCTTCAAGCGGACACTCATAGAGTGAGCTACAAGTTCCGTTCAATTTCAAGTAGTTCCAACTTTCGCTACCAGATGTCACTGATACCTAGCGGTGAACCTTGGAACGTTGATAGAGCGTTCCAACGAAATCTAACCTAGTAATTTAGCTTCACACAAGTTTAAGTCTGTGGAAGGATCTTTTACATGCCATAAATCTATGACATGGGACCACCGGCTTTACTTCCCCTCCGAAGGAAGGCATACTGAAGGATTTTTAACGCTCTTAAAAAATCCGCTGACTTCGGCCGGGTTTGAGCCCGCTATCTTGGGCACAGCATGCTACCAACTACGCCACCACTGACGCGCTACTACAGTACAGAACACTTAACACAATCTTCTGTTTGAGTGCAATAGCGTGAGCTGGCGTGGTCGCTGTGCAAATAAGTAAGCCCTCCTCCACCACACGGCACCCAGCAGAGGGAATACCCGCCCGCTTTAAATATTTTGACATCCTACTACACATATATTGTCGTATGCGGCAGGCATGTGGACAACAACTAAACGCGATGAAAGTATAATCCAGGCAGCAGAGATAAAGTTCCTTAGAGTTATAATTGGAAAGACTCGCAGAGACAAAATCAGAAACAAGGAAATTAAGGAAAAGACAGGATTCCCGAAGTTGCAAGACGAGATCGAGATCAGTAAACTAAAATGGTATGGACATATGATGCGAATGGGATAAGACAGAGTCCTGAAATGATTATTTATTGAGAAACTCGTGGGAACGTGTCAAAGGGGAAAGCCGGGCATGAGACGGATGGAGACAGTGAAGGAGAGCATTGAGAAAACAGAGTGAAAGTGGAAGATATACTGGAAGAAGGACGAGATTGGTAGAGAGACAGAAATGTATAAAGGCCATTGATTCACACCCCGACCCAGATCCCGGGTACCGGGGAATGGACTACACATTACTGTTGTTTCTCGGTCTAGCTCTGCAATAATATATTAAACAGATATCTCCTGTCAAAATGTGTGTACATTTTATTGGCACCCTTTGTGTAAATGATGGACAGAGCAAGTGAAAGAAGGTGTGGCCTAGAGCAATTTTTGAATACTCGGATTTCTCTAAAAGTAATTACACCACTAAATTTGTTCATTAAAAGTGTGTCATGCTCGTGAGAGAAATATGTACCATTCCATTTAAAAAGCAGATGCTGATATCTCAGTGATTAACTCTCGCATTACCAAGCGGGGTATTCTGACTATCCCAGGCTGAATTTTTTCCCTGAAATAATTTTATCTGAAGAGCTAACCTACATACTTGTGGTTTCATGATTTTGTCCTAAAATGACGGGTTGTGAGGCTACCCCGCTTGGTATGAAATGTCTTATTTTTCTATTTGTCAAAAATGAAGGTTTTACGAAATATTTCTCTCCTTCATCTTCGTTATTTAATTTTTACATTGTAGAATTTTACTCTACACCCATTATTTAATGTGAAATCACAAATTAGTGCTTGTTGAGGGCACTATGACTGCTCGACAGTACGTTGATAGGGTACTCAATCCAGGACATACATTGTATTTGAAGTTTTAAACAGAGTCATTTGGGGCAGATGACCTCGTAGTTCCGCCCCTTAAAACAACAATAACTAACTAACTAGAGTTGCGAAAGGATCCAGCTTCTTTCACCGAGTACGAAACCTCATCTGGGACAAGGGAGTACCTCTAAGAGCTAAGCAGACCATGTATAAAACCTAACCTCCTGCCAATCATGACATATAGTCTGGAGACCTGTGTCATCAATAAGAGAGAAGAGAGTCAATTATAAGCATGTGAAATGAAGTTCCTTAGATCAGCCCTACAAAAACCCAGAAGAGACAGGATCAGGAATGAATATGTAAGGACACACATGCAGGTGAACTTAACCACGGAAGAAAGGATGAGTGTGTCGAGATTAAAGTGGTTAGGTCTTGTGAAGCGGATGCATCAGACCCGAACCCCAAGCCAGTATTTGGAGATGGTGCCAGGAAGAAGACCAATTGGACGTCCTAGAAAGAGATGGACAGACCAGGGCGATCTTATAAGGAGAGGAGTAACTTGGGATGCTGTGGAGAGGGGAAAGCTATACCAGGACAGGACTAAATGGAGGCATATCATTCACAATGTTCCTACCCGGCTCGCTGGATTGATATCCTGATGATGATGATGATGATGATGATGATGATGACGATGACATACACTGTTACATATTGCCTAAGTTACTATGGTTGAGTTGAATTAGATATTCACTGTTGTGCTGAAATTGCATGCTTCTAGACTTCAACTGCAAGTAAGGATGCCCAAAGGATTATTATCCAGGGTGTCTACTACTCTGGAAAACAGGGAATACTCAGGGGATTTTCAAATCCTTGAAAACTCAGGGTATTTTAATGACACTCAGGTAATTTTAGTTTTTACATGGTCCAATCTTGAGTAATTGGAAATTAGGCATTTGAATTTTGACGGGGGAAAAGTATATTCTGGTGATGATTTTTGTAGATGTACACTGAAGAAAATGGAAATTGCAACACCCAGAAGGAGTGGTGCTACATTGCTGCAATTGAACATGCAGGACGAGTGTTCGGTTGTGATTCGATGATTACACTTTCAGATCCCTCTGACTGCTAGTTTGGACAACAATCAATACAGGATGTGCCCACCACGAGCTGCAATACATTGATGAATTCTGCCAGGCATGGAGTCAATAAGGCCCTGGATCGTTTCCTGAGGAATTGTGGCCCATGCTTGCTGCACTGCATGGGTCAGTTGTTCCAGAGTTGTGGGAGGACGATTGGCCAGTTGTCGACCCATCATGTCCCACACATGCTCAATAGGACTGAGGTCCGGGGATCTGGTGGGCCATTCTAAGGTTGTGATGTCGTGGAGAGCTTCTCTGGAGATGCATGCAGTGTTAACCCGGGCATTGTCCTGCTGAAACATCCCATTAGCAATGTTCGCCATCATAGGGACAACCACTGGATTGAGTACCCTATCAACGTACTGTTGAGCAGTCATAGTGCCCTCAACAAGCACTAATTTGTGATTTTTCACATTAAAGCCAAGAACTCCCCAGACCATAATGCTTGGTGTTGACCCTGTGTGCCTCTCGACAATAAGGTCTGGGCGGCCCCTCTCCCCGGAACGTCGGCGCACACGATTCTGGCGATCACTGCGGGCAAGACAGAAGCGCGATTCATCACTAATGACGACCCTATGCCATTCGTCGACCCACGTCGATCGTTCTCGACACCAGACCAGCCTTACACGTCGCTGTTGTGGGATCAATGGAACACCTTCTGCAGGGACACGGGATCGTAAGCCAGCTGCACGCAAGCGATTACCAACTGTTTGTTGTGTAACGTGGGGTGCCTCAGCTGCTCGAATTTGCACTGCTGTTGCATGTGGTTCCATCCGGGCCATCCGAATGATGCGGCGATCCTCTCTCACAGTTGTCTGTCGCGCTGGGCCTGTGCCAGGTCTAGTACCTTCATTTGACCACTGCTGCCATACACGTTGTACCGTAGATGCCTGTCGGCCAACACTTGCAGCGACAGTCCTTAGCGATAATCCAGCCTCACACAGCCCAATTATCCGAGCCCTCTCAAACGGCGACAGTTGTTGATAGCGTGCTCTTCTCTGTTGTCGAGGCATGTTTGACGGGGAACACTTCACTGCACAGACTGCAAGTCAACTACGCTACACCAGAGTCAGTATACTGGAGTTGATTCCTCCGCGACCAATCACGTGAGGAGACCTGTAGCAACAATCCAATGGGTCTGAAACTTTGATCGGTTACATACCTACATGGCATCGTTCCATATCTTGAAAATCAACACAAACGACCAATGCCTTCATGGTGTTGTAATTTCCATTTTCTTCAGTGTATCTACGTACTGACGTTAAAACAGTAAGCTATTGTTTCTTGCAAGATAGAGCACATACATTATATGTGCAGACTGTGTATTTGTAATAAATGCGTAACTTTATGATTTTTGAGAGCAATACTATTCACGAGTTACTTCCAATACTAGCATGTACAATAGTTTTTCTGGATTACTAATTGAGAAATTGGCAAAACATAGAAAAATATATACAGTATATACATTTATTTTCTTTAAGACTTTGTCATGCTACTCTTTATTGTTCGAGCACATTTTGAAATACTCTGCTTTATACATATATTTATATATGTATAATATATTTATTATATGTTTATTTATTATGGGTGCTACTGTTACTCAGGGAATTTTCTGATTTATCCTGGAAAAATCAGGGAAATCTGTTAGTTAGTTTTGGTAGACATCCTGATTATCTACAGAGGGGATTTTGAAAAGTCTAGACTGTTCCGATGTCAGTGACAATGAAAATGAGGGTGACATTGACAATGGATTGAATTAATATATGGAACCTCTAGATGAAGCCCATATCACAGAAGTGATGAAGTTGAATATGAAATATCAGAAGATGATACACATTCACGTTGAAGACATTGGAGACATTAGAGATGTATTTGTTTCTAGGACTGGGCTTGGATCTTCCAGTGAACCACCAAAAGTTGAATGGCACTGACTTCTCAACATTTTGAACATAACACCGGGCCCAATCAATGATGGCAAAACATTCACAACAATAACAGTCATTTTTGTTATTTATTCCACCAGAAATTGTGAATATTATTGTCGAAGAAATGAACATGGAGGCAAACGGAGTAATTTCTATGTGGAATGCAGCCAAAATGTATACATTTTGAATTTTACACAAGTCCAACATTGAATTTGTCGTCTGAATGATATAAAATGTATTGTGCTTTGCATCTATGTTCAGTTTAAATACTTTTAATGATTTGAAAAGTTGTATTTCAATAATAAATGCTATTCATTGAAAATAATAAAATCTAGAAACAAATATTACGCTAAATCACAAAATTGTATTCGGGTAGTCAATTGGTAAAATACAGGTGTCATAAAGCTTGGCAATGGTAGGGTTAAGGAAAGAGTGGAAAAGATGTGCAAGTTGTTAACAGAATATTGATATCTTCAATGTTTTAGAAGATATTTGAGAGGGACTTCTTAGATGACTGACCCTATATATATACAGTATATATAATAATATGCTGTATTATTGTGACTTTTTGGTGTATGCTGTATCTCTATAGGCTTACTGATGTGTTATTGCAGCATGGATTTGCTACAGTCAAGAAAGTAAGTATTCTGTTCTGGCAGCACTAACAAGTTAGCTATAATTGAAGAATTGAAATATGTAATTATATGCAAAGTGTTTTTTTTTTTTTTTTTCAGGAAACATTTTTCCAATTACCTGCATACTCTCAAAATTTTAATAGTCGAAGCAACCATACAGTTAAGCTTCATTTATATGTGTTTCAGCAGCCAAAACATTTAAATATGAAAAACACACAACGAAAAGTGAGCATAGTGGCTAGTGTTTCATTAGGAATTGTGTAATTTGAATTACTTATATTCATACTAAGAAGAATTCAATAGGCCTATCAAATTACACAGGAAAAGCTATTATACCTCCCTCCTAATAAAGGAACTTCAGTAGACAGATTGCTCTTGCCTGTTCCTACTCCTTGATAATTAGGTGTGATTAGTGTTGTACTCGCATATTTCACACAGACTTAAGGTTGTAAGAAACCTATGGACGAATATGTATAATTTTCGTGGAAACAATGAAATTTTAGCGATGTGTTGTAATTTTACTGTAGTTCTTCATAGTGATCCTGTTTCTATGAGTTGAGCTGAGCCTTCAAGTGGCAAGTGTTAAATACCACTGAATTCTCTTCATTATGTCAAAGCCTGCTTATTATAAAATCAAATTATTAATTTAAAACGAACTTTCTTTTCTTAGCCCATTGTTGGCTGACTTATCAGAAAGTATGTTTTAGTTGACAATGCAAAGCCTGTAACAGTATTTTTTGTTTGGCATGTTGAGGAACTTTTTTCAAAGTATTTTAAAGTATTTTGTGGTTCTCTGTCAATTGACAAATAATGTATGTAATGGGTTGCTTCATAGCACAAAATAATGTGCAGTTTAATTTGTCACTTGACTCCAGATATATTTCAATTCTTCAAATGCTTTCTGAAATATTATTTCACATGGTTGCAACAAAACAAAATCAACAGACAAAAGCAACAACAATAACAACAAAAATTGCTGTTTTATATAGGGATTTGTTCCTAATGTTGTTTGCTACCGATATGTGTTTCAGCTACTTTCAGAACTTTGAATAGATCTCCAAATACTGTAGATGGGTACTTTCTATTAAAGGTACATTTGTAGAATTTTCCACAGACAATAGGACTTCCTAAATATTTGTAAAATTAATTACATGATTAATGCTTAATTTTGTAAAGAAGTATTTTTCTTGGGAGAGGGGCATTACAAAGGGCTACAGTCAGGGGAATATCATAGTGATTGTTCTAGTGGTAGGACATTGAGGTCATAACGACATAAGTCATACTGTATTTCACCTTTCTCACAGGGATCATGTTTTACTTCTCCTGAAAAGTTCAGTCTTAGCTTCAGACCTTTGCACTGCCTACCAAAGATTTTTAAGTGCTCTTATTTACAGCTATACATACAATTTCTGGTTTAATGTGGTTGTATGTTACTTGGTTCCATTTTGCTTATTTTTAACTTACTTATTATTTGTGTTTATTCAATATATTGTTTGCCCAAAGTATCCTGGATTTTCGGTAAATAAAAAAATCAATGTAGCAGTGAAAATGAAAGTAAACTTGGGGTGTTTTAAAGAGGTAAAACTTCACTTACAATGTTATTTTGCATAAAATTTCTGATAATATTTAATGATTTGGCATGTTAGAATGCAGTTTATTCTGAACACAATATAGAAAAGAGAATATCCTATGAACACTTTCAGAAAGAGAACATTTAATGAGACATTTTAGAAAGATAAATAGACAATAATTACACACACACCCTGGAGCTAAATGACCATGATGTCCAAGCCCCTCAAGTGAAACAGCAACAACAACATAAATAATAAAAAACTATGATGCGTATAGCCTTTCAAGATCGAGTGCCGCTGAACTTGGCTGCGCCAGCGTTCTTTGTTTATTGCAACAGGTGCATTGCGGGATGATGAGGGGGACACAGTGATGCCGGAGTACTGTCTGCACATAAGTCTAGCAGCATTGCACACGCTACTTCTGTTTGACAGAAGTTATATTGTGACCGGAAAAATTAATAATAATGGGTGAATTAAGAATGGTGTGAATCTAATTGTTTCACAACAGCACAGCTAAGTGTAAGAGGAGCACATGTCACCGCAGAAAGGAGAACAATGACTGAGGCTACTGGAGCCGAGTCATATCCTAACAGCACGGCTGTACCTGTCAACCAAGTAGCCTGACAGCGTGATACAAAGTAAACAAAGAATAGTTCCCACCTCGACCTCTGCCACTCGTATCTTGAAAGGCTAATAAATATTAATCAAATATTAATCAAATTATAAATTACTAACTAAAGAATAAAATCAATAATATACATTATAATAATATCGTATGGCCTCGGGTGCCTGGTGCAAGCTTTGCCATTTGACACCCAGAGGGTAGCTTGCATGTCGAATTTCGTAGTTCATTGACTATGAAAGTCAAGGAGGTTAGATGTTAGATATCTAATCTCCTTGAACACAATAGCGCTTTCTAGTAGAGAAATGAGGAACTTTGTGCTGGCGGAAACTCCCGAGATTAATTTTGCCATTATGAACTCGGCCTACTGAATTCAAATGGGTTCTTTGACATGCCAACATCGTATGACATGCGTATCGTATTTTTGCCGCCTTTCAAAAATCACTTACCACGGTCAGGGGCGAACCTGCAATCTTGGGGTTAGTAGACCGACACGCTATCCACTCACCCACCGTGGCAAGCTATATACATTATAAACAATTATTAATAATTACATATCTCTATATTAAATAAATAAACTCTGTCTTGGTTCATAACAGCTAACAAGGGAAAAGGATCATGGGAATATACAATTGGTTGAAGTTGTGAAGATTTGAATCCATTCGTTAGCTCCTCAGGTTGGCAAATTTATATATAACATCGACATTTTACTGAGTACTCGCTGAATTGCCTTCCAAGTTCAGATATGGACTTTTCTGGTTCTGACAATTCGAGGCTTTAGCAGTGGCAATTGAGGATATACTTATTAATGATAGTGCTTGTTGTGTGCACTGTGATGGCTTCCAGACTGAAATAGTATTCATGGTCATTGTCGTGATCCCTACTGTATTTTGTGTTGTGATCTAGTACTTTAATTTCTTTTCTTGATTACTGTGGTTTGACACAAGGGATTGGAAATTAATATAACTTTATTTCTTTAAATATGGGAAGAGGGTATAACTAATTCCACTTCTTCCATGCACAAAATGAGTGGGTTTGGGGATGAGCAGAATTCAAAGCATGAACTGCAGGCACTATAGCATATATACCTTGCTGACTGATTTATCTTTTTACATTCCCAGTGGGTAATCAACATTTTTCTCCTGGTTTGTGGTTTTTATATGATTCCTTAACAAATTTGAAGTATTAGAAGCCATTTTTCAGGGTTGCCTAGTTCTATATAGAAAACTTTTCAGTCGGTCAACAAAAATTGTGTCCAATTACATTAGGTGGGAAGTTCTTCACAATAACGGTTAACATACTTAATCTACATTAATAATAATGCAAAAACTATATAAGAGCTTCAGACCAACTGAGCAATAATATCGGTAAATACTGTAAGTTTGACACTTTACACAAGTATTCACAAACTTTGTTAATATAAAGATTGTATATAATGTATATTTTCTGTTCATAAGTGTATTACATTAACATCGTACCTTATCTAAGCCTAAGTGAGCAGGAACTGATGATGATCGAAACGTCAGCCAATTAAGTACCACTCCCCCACACACACTTTTTTGTGTGTACATAAAAGCATGTTATTTTGTGATAAATATCTCATATAATATTTCTTTCAGGTTAGGGCATTTAAATACCTATTTCCCGCACAATTTGTGTTGACCGATTGACAAGCTTTCTATAACAATCCTTAACAATGTGTACTTCATATGCCAACACTAAAAGAGAAACATAATTCACAAAATCGAGTGAATATTTTAGCTAAGGTATTGTCTGTTTCAAATAAAATATGTGCACTCTTGAATGTATGTGTATTTTCTTAGCACATGGTTTGTGACTGGTTTGTTGCAATGAAAATTTCAATTTATTTCAGGAAAAAATGTTCCATTTTTGGTTTAACACTTTCTTTGTGCGTGACGAAGTGCCAGTACCTGAGGCTCCTGCAAATGGTAACGAGGATGGGGATGTGATCCCACCCCCGGACCGCTCAAGCAGAGCCATGAGCTACGATGAACCCCGCATGCCACAACTCCCAGCCAGACAAGCCAGGTAAATTAACTATATATGTTCTTTTTTAAATTGCAGGTTGTGGGGTCACCATTGTGAATTCCCTCCCTAAGTTCAGTCATCCCTCATTATACGTGTTCTCACTTCATGCGTTTTTGCTAAAACTCGATTTAAAAAAATTGTAGATAATTGTATAAAATAAAAAAATGTACTAGTTAGGTTGCAGGTTCACGGTCACCCTGTGGGAGGATTTCTTGATCGAGTGTGCAAGGCGGCATGTAGTCAATCTCAAAGAGAGTGCTGAGTAGCTTTGTTGCATTGTTTCATTGTTGACAAGCGGCATGTGGTCATTATTAAAGAGAGCATTGAGTTGACTAGCTGTGTTTTATTGTTTCTAAAAACATTATGGAGAAAAGAAAGTGTGATCAAAATGCTTCCAATAACAAAAAGCAAAGGAAACCAATAACACTTGAAGAAAAGCTGAAAGTTATAAAGCGATATGTACGCAATGAGCGCACTGGACATTGTCAGAGCTACTGGAATCTCGGAATCAACTCTGAGAACCATAAGAAGTCAAGCAGAAAATATTAAAGAAAGCTACAAGTGTGACCAGAACATTTCTGTCAATACGAAAAAAGAGGACCCCGGCTTCGAAGTCTGCAAAGATCGCTTAACTTTGTTGTTAGGAAGAAATGCGTCTCGAGACCATAAAATCAAACCCCTGTTGGTTTATCATTCCGAGAACTCAAATTTCATTTCTTTAACACGCGTAGGCTTTTTCCCCTTTTTTCCCTTGAAATAATCTAACCCATCATACATTTATTTTACATGTTTTCGTATTCACAATGATTAGTTAGAACAAATTCAATGCGTAAATCGAGGGATACCTTTATGTACCATATCTTAGTTCTGATATTGTCTGGCTTGACTTATTTACTCACATTCTGCCCTTGTTATTTTATTCTTGGTGAGGTATTTACACAAATGACTTAATTTTCTACAGTAACATACAACTAGGATTCGGTTCTGAAATTGCACCCCCCCTCATCTCAACTTAAAAATTAAAACAGCCGGGATATAGCAGAGTAAGTGACTTTGATATCATCTTTAGTATAAAAATCAATTTCATCTCAACACAATCTCCTTTAAATGATATACTTTGTCCAGCAATTTCCAATTTTCTTTTATGCCTTCAAAAACCTTCTTTTAAACGCTGCACAATAGGTGCCAGCTCCAAACTATACTCATGAAAGAATGTCATAGTATTGTCTAGGACCAAGGTGTTATATGCCCCTTAAAACAACGATCACCACCACCGCCACCGCCGGCTGCATACAGTTCGGTGGATATGTACTCCAACATGGTCAGTCAGTAATTCTCTCGCTATCGGCCAGCCCTCGTCCCGCTCCCACACGCACCGTGTCGTGGTAAGGCATGATACACAATGACACGTGTTGCGCTATAGCGTAGTAGGTTAGCTGTCAGGTTGTAAAGTCGTTCATTGCCAAACAACCACAGTTCGAGTCACGCCATGAATATTATTTTTGTGAAGTAACTCACCCCGATTTGTTTTTTTGTCGTGTGGTCTCCTGAGAGGCCGAGTGCAGGTCTTTCTAGTCGACACTCAGCTGGAATTTATCGTAATTGGGATCAGGTCATCTTCTCTGATAAAACATGTTTCAGTTCGGCAGAGGTTAGACCGGTTCATGTTTACAGGCCACGTGGAACCCAATACGAGAAACGGTATGTGGCTGAGCGCACACGTAGTGGCTGCATATCTGTGTCGTGCTGGGGGGTGGATGTCATCTCATGGGGCTGGAGTGCTTCATCAGATAGATGGACATCTCACATCGTATCAATATTTGCACATCATCATCTTGCACAGTTTCCAGCCACTGGCCGGGTCTGTTTGGAACACAAGCCTCTCCAACGTCTTCTGTCTTCCCACCATCTCTGAGCCTCCACCCTTGTCCAGTCTTCTCCTCTCTTCCTCATGCTTTCTTCCACCCCCTTCAGCCCCCTGTCTCTCGGTCTTCCTCTCGGTCTCTTTCCTTCCCACTTCGTCTCGTGTACTCTCCTGGGTATCCTCTTCTCCTCCATTCGTTTTACATGTCCATACCATCTAAGTCTAGATTTCTCTATATCATCCTGTAATGGTTCCTCCTTCATTAATTCTCTGGTCCTCTCATTTCTTATTCTGTCCATCTTTGTAGCTCCAATACTGCTTCTCAAGAACCTCATCTCACTGGCCTGAATTTTGCTCTTCTCCCTTCCTTTCATAACCCATGTCTCCGAGGCATACGTCCGGATAGGGACATAGTACGTCTGATATATGATCTTTTTGCTGTTCTGAGGGACATCCTTGCTCCATAACATGCTTCTCACACTCCTCCGAAATGCTTCTGCCTGCCTCCCCCGCTCATTTATTTCTCTATCGTTTCTTCCATTCTCTTGTATCAGGCTTCCCAGATACTTGAAACTCTCCACTTTCTTCAGCTGTTCCCCACCAATTGTGGTTCTTTCCTTCTTCCTTGTTGTGATCACCATCTCACTCTTATTTATGCTAAATTTCATCCCATATCCTTGTATTATTCCTTCGCACACGTCCAACTGTTGCTGTACCTCCTCCTCGTTTCCCCAAATCATCTGCAAACACCATTGCTTTCATCTTTCCTTCCCCAATTACTTGTGCCACTCGAGCCATTATGTCATCCATCACCACAATGAAAAGTAACGGTGACAGTGCACTTCCTTGTTTCAGGCCGTTTCTCTGTTCCAACCAGTCTGATCTCTCTCCTCCCACTTTCACACAGCTCATGCTTCCCTTGTACATCTCCTTTATCCTCTTTATAGTCCATCTCTCTACTCCTCTATCCTCCAGGGACTTCCATACTTGGTTTCTGCATACACTGTCATATGCTTTCTCAATGTCCAGGAAGGCCATCAGTAGATCTGTTCCATACTCATAGTGCTGTTCTTGTAACTGCCTTACAGCAAAAATCAAATCCACTGTGGACCTTCCTGCTCTGAAGCAATGTTGTTCTTCCCCCATCCCTCCTTCTATCCTTGTCCTAATTCTCTTTTCCAAAACTTTCTCGAAGATCTTTGCACAATGACTCATCAGTGTTATTCCCCGATAGTTTCTGCAATCTGTTCTACTACCTTTCTTGAAGATCGGGACAATTATTCCTTTTTCCAGTCGTCTGGGGTCTTCCTTTCCTTCCATGCTGTCCTCATCACTCGGTACAACCACTGTATCCCCACCTCTCCTGCTGCTCTCACCATCTCCACACTCAACTTATCCACACCCGGTGCCTTCCCTCCTTTCATCTTGTTCACTGCATCTTCCACTTCTTTCCATGTTAAGTCCTTTTCTGTTTGCAGTTCATCTTCCTCTTCCCCGATTTCTTCCTCCTCGCCGTGGTTTCCATTTGGGTTCAGAAGTTCTTCAAAATATTCTTTCCACATTTTCTTCAGTTCTTCCCTACTTTCTATCTCTTGTCCCCTTTTGTTCACCATTCTAACATAATCCGTAGGATCCTTCCACCTCTACCATCCCATACAGGACCTTTTTTGTACCTTCACTATCCTCCATCATCTTTATCCACTCTTCCATCCACTTTCTTCTCTCCTCAGCCACTACTCTCTTCGCCTCCTTCTTTCTTTCCTGGTACTCTTCCCATGTCTCTACCGTCCTATTTTGATACCACCTCCTAAAGGCTCTATTCTTTTCCCTTACTATATCTTTTGTCTTCTCATTCCACCATGGTGTTTCCTTCCACCTCTTCTTACTACTTGTCCTCCCACATACTGCTTCTGCTGCACCTACTAGTGTCTTCTTAAATCTAGCCCATTCCTCTTCCACCCCTCTTTCTTCATCTGTTGGAATTCCTTACTTTACCATTTTGAGGTACTCGACCCTTCTATCCCCTTCTTTCAGTTTCCATATCCTTATACTGTACGTGTTTCCTGGTTCTCAGTCCCTTTCTTCTCCTTACTCCCTCTCAGGTTCATTACCAGCAATCGATGGTCGCTATCCAGGTTCTCGATGGTATAACCTTGATGTCCGTGATGTTCTTATTTAGTTCTTTCTCATACAGTATATAGTCGACCACAGACTTCCTGGTCAAGTCATCACTGTACCATGTGATTGTGTGGCTCTCTCTTTTCTTAAACCGGGAGTTCCCAACTAGCAGGCTGTTCCTTTGGCAGAAGTCCAACGGTCTCTTTCCTTCCTCATTTCTTCCGTCCCAACCCTCTGGTCCTAGAACACTCTCATAACCTTGTCTTTCTCTTCCTACATGGGCATTCAGATCCCCCATAACAATCATATTTCTTCCTACCAGCTGCCTCTGCAATTCCTCTTCAAACTCCTCCTTCTCTTCCGAGGCGCAGCCTACTTGTGGAGCATACACTTGCACTATTTCTTCGGTCTCTCCCCTCAGTGCTACTTTCACTTTCATCATCCTATCACTTATTCTCCTCACTTCTTCTTTTAAACCATCTCTTACTACTACTCCCACTCCATTCCTCTTTCCCTCTTCGTTCCCACTCCAGTACAGTCTATAGCCTTTTCTCAGTTCTCTCCTTCCATCCCCTTTCCACTTTGTTTCTGCCAATCCCAATAAATCCAACTTCCTTCTTTCCATCATATCTACTATCTCCTCCACCTTCCCCGTCAGCGTTCTTAGGTTTAAAGTTCCAAATCTTAGTCCGTGTGTACAGCCGTATCGTCGTCTATTAAATCCATCATGTCCGAGGCTCGTTCCATTTTTGAAAGCATTTGGTTTCATCCACTACTGGCTTACTGGGCCTATCGTAGCTTCACCAGAGCCCCGTTAGCCGTCACTTTTCAGGGTTCCTGTAAGACCTTCACAGCCACCGTAACGGTCCCGGGGCACACGAAGTCCCACCCACTGTACTTCGCCCCTACAGGCGATCCCCTACTTTGTGCCGTTGCCCATCTCCCACGACGTGGACGAGGGGTTGGACTTATGGGAGACCAATATTTGCACATCTTGCAGAATATTATAGTTCCGAGTGTGAGAGAGTGCTATCCACTTGCAGTACTTCAGTTCGTGCAAGACAACTCTCCAATCCACATGAGCAGGAGTGTTCAGGGCTGGTTTTCTGAGCAGGACTCCATTGAACTGCTCAACTGGGCCTCTCGAACTCCCGACTTGAACCCCATTGAGCATGTGTGGGTAAAGGTGAAACGCCATTGCTACCCGGCCAGTAGGCCTAATTTGTGGAAATAAGTGCTACCCAGTATTTTCCCAGAGGTAAATACTACTAAGATGATACCCAGTATAGAATCTATGATACTAGAAAACACCAAGGTCTAATCAGGTTATATATATTCTAAAACAAAATCATACAATAACATTGAAAACCTTACCACCTAACATCAATCAAATTATATGCAGAAAACGAGGAAACTAAATTAAAGAAATGAATAACTACCCTAATGATGATGTACCACACATCAGCTTTACTTGATCAAATCCGTTAAGTACTCTTAAGAAGGTTGAAATAAATTATAAACATCTAGTCAAGGTCTTTCAACGACCAATTTTGATGAACATCGAATATCATAAGTTAATCACGAAGAAATATTATCTCAGATGTTTAAAACAGACCCATATGGGATAAACTAGTAGTTCGAGCACAGAGGGAAACAATTAATTAAGGAACGTAAAAAATAATGATACAGTCATAAAACTGGCTCGAAACCTAAAATAACATGATCACCGTAATCGACGAATGAAAATTCGGTTCACAATAAATAATATTTTGCTGAATTATTAAAATAAATCAAACCCATTAAAAACAAACACTATAACACTTTGGAAGACGAAACTGGTTATTTTCGTGAACAGTATATAATAAAAATCTCTCACATAACCAAAACAGCTTTCGCACAATCACACCAAAACATATGTTCAAGCCAAAGACATAATGTAGCAGACCACCAACCTAAGAAAGGTTAAAATTGCTAGGCTTAAGACATATCTCTCATACCAACCAAACACTGGCACATCATAAATAATATATGGATCTCCAACTCAATTGATACAACAAACAGACTACAGTAATAATAGTGAGAGCAAAATCCATACATTACCGAAACATTACCAATACTCGACACACAGTCAAACACACAACCCAAGTTTAGAAACAACATTCATGCATCAGTCACCAATACAGATCATTCCAATAACCAATTTGTCTACCATCACAAATAAAACTTACCTTCTATGGTCACCTCATTTCCAAAATAAAATATATTATATATTAAAATATAACTTCTTTTAGATGTTTTCCTTGATATTTCCATCAGATGTTAATAGGACATCGAGCAGTCTACGGCGTAGCCATATGAGGTTAGCCTGAGCTTCTCAATATGGTAATCACATCTTTCCTCTTTGGAATATACGCCAACAAAGGCCCTTCAATGATAATCTCGAACCCTATCGAAATTTACTGGATTAAGTTATCAACACAGCGTGAGCCGTCTAGCGTAATTTTAGTATAACTTCAGGGCAGTTCCAAGTTACCCGTAAGATGGGGCGATAGTAAACGAAAACACTCCGTAGGTTTCTTAACAGTCCCATAGATGGGGACAGGTCTTACATATTCGAGGTCAGTATCATACTTTCATCAGGGGCCGATAACCTAGATGTTAGGCCCCTTAAAACAACAATTATCATCATCATCATCATACTTTCATATTCGTATCCAGAATGACAACTTGAAAGTATGTAGATATGGTCAAATATAAGCGTAACATCTCTTCCCGCCCGCAAATGTGATCATTGGGTCACCAAATGATCACTAGGGCCGAATGTAGAATAGAAGTTACTGAATAATCGATGCTTTTTTTTAAACATGAAAACTAATTTCAGAGTTTTTTCATGCACACAAATGTTACTTCAAAGGATGATTAGCACAAGAATAACAAATACGGTTCAGTTTCCCCGTGCATAGAATTTGTGTTGTTTTACATAATAGGTCTTCATATCCTCCAGTAATCGAGTACTGGTTGAGAAGTTTTCTTTCTTCAGGAGACAGGCACGTTACTATTGAGTGTAGAACTGACGATGACATCTGGGTGCCCATGGACGTCAAAGAAAAGTCCCACGACTGCAAATGATGCTCAGGTTCCAGCAAATTTTTCTGTGAGCAAATCGAACTGCGAACAGAATTTTGTTCCTTTGTTTCTTCCACAAAACAAACAGTGACCGACAGAAAATAACACATAACCGAAAATAAAATAAGAATACCCCTTAAAAGTTTCTTCGTTTCTTTACAAACAGAATTATTTCAAATTTGTTATTAACAATTCTTTTCTGAACCTTCACCACCACTTTTAACTTGAGATATGTTAATTCGGAATATCCTTTTCCGCTGAGGATCGCCTTCAAGAACAGTAACAGGAGAAATAAAACTAATTAACTTACATGGACCACGAAATTTTGTGAGCAGCTTACTAGATTGATTAGGTCCAGATTCCTTCAAAGAAAAATTCTTAGTAAAAACTTCATCACCAATTTGAAGTGATGTGGATCGGTGTCCTCTGTTGATCTCTCTCTCAATCTGTCATGTGCAACTTTCATATTAGTTTTAGCTGTATTCCAAACAGCACGAACATTAAGTGAAGAAGCATTATCAGGCAACAAATCTTTTAGAGACCTCAAGTTCGATATAGGAGAATTAGGCAAGAAGGACAACATCAAATTGAATGGTGTAGCACGATGAGCTTCATGAACAGCCGTATTAAACGCATAAGTAAGCCAGGGTATACAATATCCCATAGTTTATGGTCGTTGTGGTGAAAAGATATCAACGCTGCTTTGAGATTTCTGTTAACTCTCTCTGTGTATGACCCTTTAGGATAATACACAGTTGAAGTCATATGCGCAACAGACAGTTCGAAAAGAAAAATCCTAAAAACATGAGATGAGAAACATTTTGCGTTATCAGTTACTAAAATCTGACATGGCCCGATAGATGTGAAAATTTGGTTGAGACACCTTATAACTGTAGGCAATATCCAATTAAATCGAGTAAACTCGTCAATGCAAACTAAAGCAAATCGGTTTCCTAGCTTGGACAACGGCAGGGGACCCACCCAGTCGATAAAGATATTTTCTATAGGTCTCGTAGCGAGATCAGATGCTAACAATCCAGTTTTAGTATTATTAGATGGTTTAGCCAATTTACAGGCTTTACAATGTCTTACCATATTTTTTATATCTTTCATCCATATGTTTCCAGATAAAATTCTTTCTAAACTTTGACCTAGTTTTAAGTACGCCCAGATGACCGCCGATTGGCGTTTCATGGAAGTATTTAAATATTTCAGGAAATATCACGGCTGGTAAAACAATTTTAGGTAACCTATCGTTACGTGAAGTGCAACACAAGATGTTATTTATAACAGAATAAGGTTTGTCGACCTCTCCTTTTTCAATTGTATTAAGAATCTCATAGAGTACCTGATCTTCTTTTTGGTATTCAGAGACATTTCTGAACAGTTTTGGAAAGTTAGATAGAATAGTATTAATGGTTTTACATTCAATGTTTTCACTATATGTTTCCTCAACATTTTCATCAGATTCCAACCTATCATCGTACATATCTCGCTATCCTACCAGTTTTTCTTGGCTTTCCGAGCACCCAACTTAATGCTTGGTTGTCTGTTTCTAAATCAAAGTCAACATGCTCTAAATAAATCTTAAATTTTTCCAAGGCGAACATTACTGCCAACCCTTCAAGTCCATAAATCGAATACTTAGATTCAGTAGGGATAAGAGTCCGAGAGGCATGAGCCACTGGTAATCTACCATGTTCATGCTCTGGAAGCAACACGGCACCTAGCTCTGTTCAAAGCATCTGTCTGCACAATAAACTTCTTAGAAAAATCAGGAATGGCCAGTATCGGAACGTTAGTTAATGCCAATTTAAGATCTTGAGATGGTCCCCAAGAAAATTGAGTTCCTTTCTTTCTCAACATATTAATCGGTTTGGACGGTGCGTAAAATCAGGAATAAACTTACGGAAATAGTTTAAAATTCCGATAAACCTAGCTACTTCTTTTACATTTTTAGGTGGCCTAAATTCACAAATAGCTTGCGTTCTACTTTGATCAACAGAGATACCAGAAGATGAAATGATATGACCAAGAAACGAAATCTCAGACTTAGCAAAGGATACCTTGGACAGTTTAACAGTAAGCTTGTTTCAGCCTTTCCACAACTTCTCTGACATGAGATAAGTGTTCTTCAAAGTTTCTGCTAAAAATAACATCGTCAAGATAATGAAAGACAAATTTAAATTTTATACCATCAAAAACATCGTCCAAGAGACGACTTAGTACCGCAGCACCGGTGGAAATTCCAAATGCTAAGCGCTTGAATTCATAGAGATTCCAATCTGTAGTGAAGGCTGTAATTCCTTTAGATCTCTCTGTTAACGGAATTTGAAAATAGGCTTTATTTCAATCTAATATGGTAAAGTGACAAGCTCCTTGGAACCATGCAAAGCTTGACTGAAGGTCCGGAAGAGGAATAGATTGAAGAATGACCTTTTTATTTAATGCCCGATAATCGATTACAGGTCTGAATTTGCCATCAGATTTCGGGACTAGGAATAAAGGGGAAGAATAAGGTGAGGTGGATTTACGAATAATACCTTCTTCTAACATTTCATCAACTATTTATTTCAAAGCTTTCATTTTAGGTGGGGCGAGCCTGTATGGAGGTGCACGAACGGGAATGTTATCAGTTAATTCAATATCGTATTCAATCAAATTGGTAACGCCAAGTTTATCTGTCCGAACATCTGGCAATTCGGAACACAGATCCCTTATTTGCTCGGCTTGACTATTAGTTAATAGTCGAACTCTAAATCATCAATAGTCGTGACCTATAGTTCCTCTTTTGTCGAATTGACTCCAAGATTATATGAGAAAAAATTAAATTTCCATTTCCTACCAGGTTTGAAAGTGAACCAAAAAGATTTCGAACTTATATCCAACAATAATCCAACATGAGTAATGAAATCCGACCCTAAAATCACTTCACATGATAAATTGTTCACTATCCACAACTTGAATTTCCATGTGCAATCATGGATCCTGATTTTAGCAGTCACACATCCCTAAATATCAAGGGAAGAACAATTTGTGGTTATGAACTTGTTGGGTTCTCTTACTAATTCATTAAATTTGCATACAGCAGACATCAATCTGAACCACCTATAATCGATAAAAGAATGTATACTACCCGAATCAATAAGGTCAGGAACAGGTTCATTATTTAAATAAATATCAATGAAAGGACAATTATTTACAGATACCTGAGAAATGTGATTACAAGTTTCCTTAATCGCGTTGAGACCACTATCATTATTACTAAATTTAGTTTCATTTTTAACGCTTTTTTCAGTTGAAACATTTTTAACAGACATATCAGAAGAAACGTCATGAAAAGAATGATATACCGAGGAGGTCTCCTTGGCATGAGGTCATTTCCTGGAATGAAAATTATTAGTACAAGATTTAGCAAGGTGACCTACCGAACCACATCTGTAGCATCTTCTTTCTGGTTTCACTAAGGTATTTCTGTAATTAGAAGAATAAGTACTATTCCTAGGAATAGGTATACTAGCAAAAGATAATCACCATTCCTCACTGTTTCTGCAATCATAGTTATTCTGTTTAGACCAGGGAAATCAGTAGGAGTTCCTCTCATAGACAAGTATGAGCGATACACTGGGTTAATACCATCGAGATTCTTTGAAACTATCATTTCTTCACTCATTTCAAGACAAAATACCTTTCCGTATCCCTTAATATCAGATACATAATCATTTAGGTTTTCGTAAAAACGTTGTACTCTATAGAAGTACTTGTGTTGCAGCATACTTAAGGTGTGAGAAGGGAATAACGATGATAAAATATCTAAGTGGAAATTATTTAAGGAGGTACAAGACCTCATAGCCTTTAACAGGTGTTTTCTTAACAAACCATTTATATACGGGGAAATTAGTTGGTAAATCTGAACTTCAGAAAGATTAAACACAACTGCATTGTCAATTAATTCAGAAAACTTTTTTCAAAAATAACACTTATGTTTCAGAATCACTACCATTGCATGTAGGAAAACCATTTAAAGATGTTGATAAAGGATGAGGGATATTAGAATAATTAATTCCATGATGAAGGTTAGAAAATGAAAGAAAAACTTCATTAGACGAGGCACCATCTTTTAAATTCACAGACCTACTGTCATTTGAAATACCAGTTGGTATATAGTTCGAAGTACCAGGCATGCTATTATCGTTAGGAATAATGCTAGCACTATCTGTTAGGAATAATGCTAGCACTATCTGTTCCGTTTGAGTTCGAAGGAACTACACTAGTTTATTGGTTACTGGTTGAAGACCCTAAACTCACAACATCATTCGAATTGGTAGAGTTGTTTAACTTATTCAGGGTTGCACTTTCATCAATTAACGAGCAAGATTCTAAATTTTCAACTAAATCATTATTATTTCCATTATCAGAATGAATAGTTTCACCAGAATCACTCTCTTCTAAACTCACACTGTTAGAACAACCAACTAAATATCAGAATTAATGGATTTCACTTCAGAAAATATTTTATGGTGACAGTCAACCAGACGAGAACGTAGATTTTTCAAGTTTTCACAGTACTCAGCATCATGCCCAGAGCAGACTTCAATAATATCCCCAACACGATAGAACCAATCAACTATACGAGCTTTAAATCTTCTCAATTGAGACACAGAATTATCACTGGCACAAAATATTAGGTCACCAAGATTTAACAGATTTTGAAGATCAGACACAACAGAAGACTTACCGATTGACCAAGGATGATCACTCCAGTTGGGAATGACAATAAGAGAAGATTTCAATTCCTTCAAATTGCAAGATCAATTTCTCTGTGATAAGCAGGAGATTTAACTCTGATCAAAACTTCATGAGCGACCTCATTCTTGTTTAAGTAGTAAGCTGCCACAGTATTCCTTTCTTCCATTGATATATGCCATGTATCTCAGATATGGATCAGAAAAATCACAAGCATTAGAAATTTAATAATATTAAACAGACCTAATAACC
Organism: Meconema thalassinum; assembly: GCA_946902985.2. NCBI lineage: Eukaryota > Metazoa > Arthropoda > Insecta > Orthoptera > Tettigoniidae > Meconema > Meconema thalassinum. Next base: position 1,206,523,153 of record OX336388.2, read on the forward strand.
TTACTGTTCTCTATCACCTGACTCTATGCCTGGGAATCTCTTAAAGAAATGTGGAATAATAAATAAGAATCAACCACGCTCTGCTACCAGTTGCTACCCGGCCAATAGGCCTAATTTGTAGAAGTAAGTGCTACCCAGTATTTTCCCAGAGGGAAATACTAATGAGATGATACCGAGTATAGAATTTATGATAATAGAAAACACCAAGGTCAAATCAGGTTATATATATTCTTAAACATAAAATCATACAATAACATTGAAAACCTTGCCTTCTAACATCAACCAAATTATATGTAGAAAACGAGGAAACTAAATTAAAGAAATGAATAATTACCCTAATGATGATGTACCACACATCAGCTTTACTTGATCAAATCCGTTAATATTTCTTAAGAAGGTAGAAATAAATTATAAACATCTAGTCAAGGTCTTTCAACGACCAATAGTAATGAACATCGAATATCATAAGTTAATCACGAAGAAACAATCAAATTAAATCATTTCGGGAAGGAGCTAATGTATTATACGACCGATTGATAATCCGTTCCAACATGGAGTCTCAAATTCATATGTTTTAAGTGAAATTCATAGGTCAAAAATATCTTAAAGGAAACAATGTGTCACTGGTTACCATGTTAACCAGTGACAATAAAAAAAAATAAAAAAAAATACATCATCTCAGATTTTTAAAACAGACCCATTGGGGTGAACTAATAGTTCGAGCACAGAGGGAAACAATTAAGGAACATAAATAATGATGATGAAACTGGCTCGAAACATATAATAACATGATCACCGTAATCGACAAATGAAAATTCGGATCGGCTTATTAAAATAAATCAAACCCATTTAATACAAGCACTATAACACTTTGGAAGACGAAACTGGTTATTTTCGTGAACAGTATATAATAAAAATCACTCACATAACCAAAACAGCTTCCGCACAATCACACCAAAACATATGTTCAAGCCAAAGACATAATGTAGCAGACCACCAACCTAAGAAAGGTTAAAAATGCTAGGCTTAAGACATATCTTATCAATAAATGATCAAAATGGTCCGGTTAGCTCAAACAATGCCAGCGCTTCGCCCCAGTGTGCCGTTGGGCTCGTCAGTTGGTACAGACACACCTACCAATACGCGTGGCTAGCACATACTGAGAAGGCCATGAAAGACACAAAATACAAGCAGTATTGACGTCACGAGCATGCCAATGTGCTACGGGAGTCAACTGGCATTGTTTGAGCTAACCGGACCATTTTGATCATTTATTGATAATTCATCCGCTCAAATGGAAACTACATCTCAAAACCTTATTAAGACATATCTCTCATACCAACCAAACACTGGCACATCATAAATAATATATGGATCTCCAACTCAATTGATACAACAAACAGACTACAGTAATAATAGTGAGAGCAAGATCCATACATTACCGAAACATTACCAAAACTCGACACACATAACCCAAGTCTAGAAACAACATTCATGCATCAGTCACCAATACAGATCATTCCAATAATCAATTTGTCTACCATCACAAATATAACGTACCTTCTGTGGTCACCTCATTTCCAAAATAAAATATACTAGAAGACCTGTGCTGCTCCGCAGCATTTACTTCAACAATCTTACAGCACTTCTGTCCATATGACATTTGCATATCATCATGCTAGTGACCTGAACAGACATTTACGGTACCGTCGCTTTTGGGTAAATGATGAAGTAGACTTATGAGATCAAATGTGGGGGTGTCTGCCTGCCCTCTGTGTGTGTGTTCCACTATTTACCCAGCGTAGGCTTAAAAGGCACACGGACGTCAGGTTCCAGACGCAATTCTGAAAAGCTGAGGTGAACAGCTAACTCCAAACACATAAGCTATACTCTTCTCTGAAGTATTAACTCGACATGACTAGACACTTTGATGCTGGCTGAAGCTAGGGTGATAGGTCACTCGCAAGCTCGCAAATTCACTCTGAAGCTAGTAATTTAAATTGCCACTGAATGGAGATTGCTTGAAGAAATGAAAACTTAAAAACACTTACAGTGGTCGATGTGGGAGCTGTCCCGGACTTTCTTGCAGAACTTTTCATGCTGAACTATTCTAGAGTATATCGATATTTTTAACAGCTTACCCAGCGTAAGCTTAAAAGACACATGGGCGTTAGGCTTTTCTTCAACTCGTTTCACTAAAATTGTAACTACTTGGCTTCTTTTGGTCATAAATAAATGTTTTTCTACCTAATCTTTCATCGAGAAATCCTTTACAGAATGGTGAAAACCGCATCAAAATCCATCAAGTTGCTCTCGATATTACCCGTTACATCCAAGAATTGGGAACTTTGTTTTATACTACCGGTAAGTAGATAGCGATACCCACACAATTTAATCCTACAGCGGTACAATTTGGTGTTCTGTCTACTTATGATACCAATGGTATAAATTTAAAATAAAAGATGGGTCGCTTATATTTGAATTTAGAGATGTAACTGTTGGGTAACATATAGAGGTGTGCAAATGAATAGAATTACAGTGAAACCTCGTTAACACGTTCCTCATTAGTACGTTTTATCACATATCACGTCGTAATTTTCAAGTCCCGATTCTTATCTGATGGAAATAAGGTAAAATTACCTCATTTATGACGTTGCATATTTTGTGGCACATCGCTTAGTATGATCGCATTTTAGTCAGCCCTGAAAGCATTCTTCATTCACCCCTAGTGGAATGTGGGCCCGGCCTCTCTGGGACAACATTCCTTGCCAGCAAGCGAGCGAGTGTTGGGACATATCAGGTATAGTTGTCTCCCTTCCCTGCGGCGACTCAGACGTAATTAGCAGGCGACGACAATAAGCATTGTTTGCTACTGACCAATAGCTGACGGTTGTTGACCAATAGAATGCTTCCTCAATCACTCCACGTGGACTCAAGTCCCGCCCTGGCACGGCTATTTTGTGTCAACCGCACATAGTGTTCAGTCCCGTCTCGCCGCTTACATTACGTCTCGAGCTAAATGTACCGAATGTTTATGTGACCGAGTAGGCTACTTACTGCATTCACGCAAATACACATTACACTATCTAAGAAGTTGTGAAACCTAGTGATCATTTTGTTGCGTCGTATTTAAATAATGGATAGGCCTAAGAAAGTAGTTAAATCATTAACTAGTGACGAAAAAATGAAAATTCTTGAAGAAGTAGACAGAAATCCTCACCTTAAGCGCGTGGAACTGGCACGAAAATTAAAACTCGCTCCTTCAACGTTAAACACTATTGTTACCAATCGAGACAAAATAGCAGTTGCGTACAAAGACAATAGAAATGGAAAGAGAAAACGTGTGCGCAAAGGAAAATTTTCTAAACTAGAAACAATGCTCCCGCAATGGTTCAACCAAGCCCGTGCAGCAAACATTCCAGTGGATGGAACCATAATTCGTGAGAAAGCGAATTACCTAGCGAACCAGATGGGAGTAACAGACTTTGCAGCGTCAAACGGATGGATCGAGCGGTTCAAAAAGAGGCATGGTCTTGTTTACAAGTGCTTGCGGGGTGAAGCAGCAGCTGTTGACAGTGGCACAGTTGAAACGTGGACCAGTGAAACGCTACGGTCCTTGTTGAAAGAGTACAAGCCCCAAGACGTATTCAACGCTGACGAAATGGGTCTTTTTTTCAGCCTTCTGCCCGACAAGACATTTGCGTATAAAGGAGAAATTTGCCATGGTGGAAAATTGAGCAAAGAAAGGTTAACCGTCCTTCTTTGTTGCAATGAGAGTGGAACGGTGAAGTTGTGGAACGGAGAAGTTGCTTCCTCTTGTCATCGGTAAAGCAATGAAGCCTCGTTGCTTTAAAAATGTCAAGAGCTTTCCTTGCCAATATAAAGCCAACGCAAACGCTTGGATGACTACTTCTGTTTTTGAAGATTTTTTGCGAGCCCTAGATGCAAATATGGGGAGTAAAAATCGAAAAATTCTATTAATTATTGATCGATGTGCTGCACACCATGTGAATGTTCCCACAAGGAATGTGAAAGTGGTTTTCCTTCCTGCCAACTGCACAAGTCGGCTTCAGCCCCTTGACCAAGGAATCATTCATTGCGTGAAGAAGAAGTACAGGAAAATGTTGGTGCAGAAAAGGTTGGCCAACATCAGTGGTACACGCAAGAAGATCACTGTTCTTGATGCTATGCATATCTTGAAAAGTTCTTGGGACTCTGTGGAGCAAACCACAATTAGCAACTGGTTCCGCAAGGCAGGATTTCGCGTTTTCCATGAAACTCCGGAGGTCGAAGAAATTGAAGAAGAAAATTTTGAAGACTCTGATACAAAACTTCGACAGCTATGTTCAGTGTGACGATAACATTGCTATTTGCCAAACTGCGCCGATCGACGATATTTTTCAAGAGCATGAAAAGGAAAAGAATGATGATGAAGGAGGAGAAGAAGTAGAAGAGGGGGAGGAGGAAGACGTACCAACCATACCAACCTTAGGAAGGGCATTGGAATCGAAGGACACTGTCCGAAGCTTTATTTCAAGCTTTTCAGTTGACGAAACCGTCATGGACACATTGTCAAAATTAGATGTTATACTGTATTCACTTGGACAGAGAAGTCGTAAGCAAACGGCAATGGATATGTTTTTTAAGCGCCAGTGATGTGTTATTTCGTTAAGTGTGTAAATATTGTGTAGATATATTAATTTGTTACATACTGTACATACATTTGTTTGAGGTTAAAATCTATTTGTGTGTGTGGCTAAAATTCATCAGTTGGCCTGGTACGGTTTGCAACTATGAAGTTACAGGATTATAAAATAGGTAGGTGTAATGCAAAATTCATAACCAATTTAAAAGGTTTTGGTAATTGATGTTTGTTTCTTACATTTATTATATAATTTTCGGTGTTGTGAGGGACATTTGGACTAGTACTAATCAGTGCTGTGTGTTGCCATGTTCTGAGATTTGCTCGAGATCGCGTGATGGCGAAAGTTGTTTCTTTTTTTTTTTCTTCACACGCGAGCATGTCTAACTTTGGTTATATCCAATCGTTCACGCCTAAGAATACGGCACTTCTTTTCCACAGAATATCAAGAAAAACATGCATTTAAGCCAAAATTGATAAACAAAAAAACTTGTACTACAGTATTTGAACAGAGTACGGTACTGGTATAGTAGGCTACATTTTTCTCTTGTTTTCATTGCTCTCGTTTCTCTGTCCTGTGTAAACTAGTTCTGTAATACAATAATTCTGTAGGATGTTTAATTGTATATTCGATAGCACGTACTTCCGATTAACGCGTTTTTTTTTTTACTTTTCCCTTACTGAAACAATTTAAATGAGGTTTAATTATCATTTTTCGGTAGTACGTTTTCCCGCTTTTGACGTTCAAATTCTTCAGTCCTTTGAAAAACGTACTAACGAGGTTCCACTGTAATTAAAATAATTTTAATTAGTCATAATTTCTTTTATTCAAAATCATTTTATTGACCAACTTATTTTTTTGTCCTACTTGGTTGTGTTTCCTCTCCCGTGGAATTTCACCTTTTCCCATAAGGAAATGCGTCTGGAAACTTTCAGATTGTTGGATTCCGAGGGTTGTCTGAGCAGGGTCCGTTTTCAATTTTTCATTGACTTTAGAATTTAAGTCAGGTGATTTCAATTCATAGTTCATGAATCTTTGTATAGTTTAATAGCGTTCATCAGTTAAAAGACCCCAAATCCCTCTGCTCTAAATTCACACGTAAAGTCAGTGGCGGACTGGCTCTCGAGGGCCCACTCGGGAGTTCTGACAGAAGCCCCCCTCCCCCTCCCCGAACCCCCGTAGTGGGAAATGTAAGGAAAATAGGCAGAAAGTAATTCCTAGTTTTTTTCGTTTAATTTCACTTATTGAACACAAACACAATAAACATAAACAATTGAAGCAGAAAACAGCTTAGCAGCTAATTACAGAGGCAATATGCTTGAACAATAAAATCACAGCAACAAACGCGAAAGTTCAGAGGATGTTCTAGCAACACTATATATAATTTTGTCTTTGTCAATCGACGCCACCAGGTCGTACTTGACGTTCATCAAAAACAGAGGTTCAAATATCTCTTACGAAATAGTGGACCTTAACTTAGTTTTGACAATCTTGGGTTTTGAGAACACCCTCTCACAAGTTATTTGCGTGCAAGGTAGTGTCAGAACGAATTGATAGACGCAATACAGATTAGGAAACAGTCCTGATTGCTGGACAATATCGCGGACGATATCAAACGCACACTTTAAACATCTTTTACATTTAGGATAACTTTCTTTGATCTCGTCAGATTCTTCATCAACATCAACATGTAAGTCAGTTTCAAGGGGAACATCTTCTTTGCTAGGCTCAAATGTTTCATTTAAATCTTTGGTTAAGGAAGAGTACTGCGCTGCAAAAGTTTTTAATTCTTTGGATAGTGTATCTTTATCTACCTTAGCTAATCTTGCAACTTCCCTTAGCGCGTTTTCAGGCAACCCGTTTGTGATAACATCATTAAAATTTTTAGGATCTAAGCAAGCACAATCTTTGAGAAGATCCGCGTTAGCAATAAATCTACGAACTATGCTAGACTTAGCTACATCGAGAATATTCAAGTACGTCTCAATCCTGTACACATCTTTTGGATTTTTTGGTCTTTCGTCATCAGCTTTTCACCAGCCATTTGTTTGGTTCTTTTCATTTTCTTTGGTTTAAAGTCCTCCTGCAAATGAAAATCCTCTGGGACACCAGCCACATCGGGATCATGTAAATTCAATCTCTCGTTTAAATGGGCAGCAACATTTTTGCTCTTCTCATACAGCGACTCAAAGTGTTCGTCGCTCCTTTTTTTCTCAATCTCTTTTGCAAGTTTTTCCACCATATTGAACGCGGTCAAGTAGTTTAAAGACTTAGATTGTAAATATTTTGACGCAACTGAACTCGACTTAAAAACATCTAGGTACACAGCAGCAGTTAAAATATTCTCAAACTTGCTCCAGTTTTTTAACAGTGCATTTGCTAGAAACTTTGTTTTTGCATCAAAAGTTGAGCCCCGTGAAACAATTTTGAACAAGGCTTCCAATAAAATGGCGAATTTCGAAGTAGAAATCGATTCCTCGTGAACATCTAGATCTATTTGGGACGAAAGAGCTTTGTCTTTGCTCCACCACCTGGTTTTTCCGATAACCTGTAACCTGCTCATTTTCCCATGACCAGACTCAGCCTGCGTTTTTACTTCCCTTACAATATCCATACGCTTATGCGATTCGGAGAAAAAACACTGCTGTTTCCTGCACTAAACCGAACGAGTTTTTGCTAGAAAGGCAACATTCGGTCGCGTCTACCATGACTAGATGAAGAACGTGTCCAACGCAGAGCGTAAACAGTATGTCTGGATTCAAAATTTTAAAGTGGGCTTGCAATCCCTCGTACTTAGCTGACATATTGGCAGCGCCGTCATATGAACAACCATTCAATTTTACGATTTCTACTTTCATTTCGGAAAATTCTTTACAGATGAGATTGTAGAGAGCTTTTCCTCTAGAGTCATGAACAGTGAGCAAACGAAGCAATCTTTCATGAACTTTTCCGTGTAATACGTAACGCACTACCACAGCCATTTGATCCAAAACAGAAACGTCCTGAGTGGAATCAACAAGAAGACCAAACCAAGTGGCTTCCTTTCAATCTGAGATTATCTGTGCTTGCAAGCATTCACCAATAGCTTTAATTAACTTGTTAATGAACGTTTTTGACAGAAAAGTGACCAGAGACCCTCTCCCTGCTGAAGGTTCTCCCCCTTTTTCTTTTCGTTTTTCCTTCATTCGCTTACTAAGCTCAATGCACTTACTGATATGTTCTTTGAGTACGACATCATAGTCTTTAAGCAATAACACCAACTCTAAAAAGTTGCCATGGTTAACAGACCTATCCTCCAATCTATAGGCAGCCCATACCTGCCAACTCTCCCGATTTAGGCGGGAGACTCCCGATTTCAGATCATTTCTCCCGCCCTCCCGCTTAACGTATTAAATCTCCCGATTTTTCAAAAACCCCACGCGTAATTTTGGATTTAATGTGTCGTCTATCGAACGGATCGACTTTACGTGTTTTGAAGTTATATCTCGATACCGCAGTTTCGCTCTGTATCGATAATCGACAACTGCGTACTAACTCCCGCGTCGCGTCCTGCTGTTATAAAAAGTTGGCTTCGAATAAGTCTTCGTTTGAAATCGGCTTCGAATAAGTCTTCGTTTGAAATCGTCGAAGGTTAATTCAGCGCTTGTTCCTAGATGTGTTGCATAATGACCAGTGGGTGATAGGTAGTTGTACGCTGCGGAATATTGTATCTGTTTCACACGTGAAATTATATGATTTGTGTATAACTTAGTTTGATGTTGTTGGCGTTAATATGCCGGTAGGTTATTGTGATTTTTCGAACTGAGTGATTGCGTCGGTTCCTCGGTAATAAGGCGAAAAGATATGATGTGACATTTAAAAGTGTGTACAAAGATAACATTCCCAGGGTGTCTACCGGTAACGGAAGTAACGAATTTTACAAATGGGTAACGAAAATTTTCCGAAGGCGGATTGAATTATTTTAACTCGCGCCTCTAGGCTCAGAGATGGCGATGGAGCGAGTTTCACGCAAGCGGCGCCAATTGCATAAGCTATATTTCCCCGTGCCCGACCTCGAGGAAATGCATACTGAGGATACCCTGAGTGGTATACATCGTTCAGCGTATATCTTCGGCATCAAGATGACTTTTAGTTTTGTGTGAAATATTTATGTGTTATATTAGGAAGCCTGACTTTTCGCGAGACGTTTATTCGTGAAAACTTCTGAAATTATTCAGAAACCTCGCATTTTTCGCATTTATTTGGAGACTGTTAAATTGAAGTCCAGAAATAACGCTAAATAATTTAATGTCGCGATCTCGCGAAATGTTACCGTTTTGAAAAAGATTCGAAATACGTAGGCTGTAACTTATTTTAAAAATCTGTCTCGTAAATTAGCGACTTCCAGTATGGTTAATTCGAAATTCCGTTATATGATGATTTTTCCTTCGAACTTTGGTTCCATCGGATATATTATAATCTAACCGGTTATTTCGAAAACTTGTATAACTTTTATAATTCGTGATTCGCATTCGAAAGAAAACTTGTCCTCTAGTCGTATTATTCGTGCAATCCTCTCCGAATAATTCTTAATATTTGATACCTACTTCGAACATTCATACTCAAGACGGCCGGCTGACCGCACGACTTGCCTGCGGGAATCTCGTCAAATGGACCGAGATCGACGTCAGTAGCGTAAAATCAAAAAACCCGTCCCCTATCGTGAACTTGTGACCACGAGGTCTGCGGGAATCCCGTCAAAGATGATTGGGCACCAATCACGAAACATTCCGAAACCTACTCGCTACCTTTCCCATGGCGGTATACTTAAAAGCGTACGGGGAGCGAGAAGTGCATCTACCCACTTAGAAATGACAGCCTACGTAGCGTCGCGATACTAATTTCTCCTCGTGATCCACCCTGAACTGATGAACTCCCAACAACAGCATAGGGACAGCGGGAATCACGGCGCCGGCCTTACAACTTGTCCATAACTACTCGTGAATTTTAACCATGCCCAACCCTGAGCTTGCCTCCACCATTCTGTGAGGACGAATAAACAATCGTTCAACGGCCGGGTGCGGCGCGGTATGCACAATATCACGAGGACAACGTGAATCTCGTAAAACAGCCGAGAGCGGAAGCGGCAGCGATTGCCATACGTCGCGATATTTCTCTGCATTCAATGACGAGAACAACTATATTTTTGTCAAACGGACAGCAGGTGGCGCCGATTGCATAATAATGCTATATTTCCTCGCGCCCGACCTCAAAGACAATGGAAATCTCGTCGAACGACTAAAAGTGACACCGATTATTAAATCGTGATATTTATCAGTGTTCTATCGCGAAAACAACGGGAATCTTGACAAACGGGTGAGACCAGCGCCGATCGTGTAACATCTTGAAATTTCGCCGTACTTGACTGTGAGGACAGAATTCGGTTACAATCATGTAACGTCCCGTAAATTTCTTCGTGATCTACCGCGGGGACAAAGGAAAGATTAGAGCAGAGCAACCTCTTGGCAATTATAAAAACGCCTTGTGCACAAGACGACATATTAGCTGAAACAACTCATTTGATAATAAATATCTAGTATTTATTTATTATTTTTAAAATTGTTGTAACTCCCTAAGTGAATTGTATTTACCGCTTTAAACACAGTTCATTGCTGTCTTTCTCCACCGCGTGATGAGCCCATTTGCTTGCAGACCGCAGACGTATCTTGAATTCAAAGGTAACTAAAATTAACTAAAAGTTAACTAAAAGGTAGCTAAAAAGTAACTAATTTTTACTTCATCCTTACAGTAGACACCCTGATTCCGCATATAACTCAGTCAAGAAGAGGCGCAACATTTACATTTTGTAGTGTCTGTAGGTGTGATTTCAGTATCTCGCATAGTGGAAAGGGGGACATTTCATTTTCCAAAATTAAGCTTTTTGTAAATACATTTCCTAGCATGTTAACAGACCCTCAAGACAATTTTAATGAGGAAATGGATGCTTTACATTCCCAATTTTGAAACTTCCAACTAGAGGATGTGACATCTATTGAAGAAGAAGAGAGAATTGATGTGAAGCGGGCACTGGTAGGCCAAATGATATGTAGTGGTGGGGTACTCAAGTTATGCTTTCCATTCTGACCATTCCGCATAGTAATGCAGAGTGTGAGAGGATGTTCAGGTCATCTCTCTCTGACAAGACTTTGGATAAACTTATAACTCTGAAGTCGATTCAGAAAGGGAAGTGTTTTGAGCAAGAATATAGCAAGACCTTTTTGAAGAGGGCAAAATCAGCCTCAGTCACCTGCAACAACGACCAATAATATGATCTTCGATACATATTTGGTGCAATGTCTTAGCCTGTGTATGTATTATGTAGCGTTCCCCCTCGCCCCCCCCCCCCTTTCCCCCCCCCCGTCGCCGTGTAGAATCTCCCGATTTTTCACTTTGAGAGGTTGGCAGGTATGGCAGCCTCATCCGACGTTCCTCTATAAGCAAGCCCTTGCCTCCCCACAAACACAATTACATCAATCAACCTCTTTACAATTTGGCGCCTTAGCTCAACCTCTTGCCTACGCATTTCCCTAAGATTGGCATCAATGCAACTACTGTAGTAATGTCCCTACTAACGGCTGCTTGCAACAAAGCATCACAGGCATTTAAGTGATTCTTGGATTTCTCATGACTTTCAAAAGAACTGTAAACATGTTTCGCGTCTTTTACGTCATGACCAGTAACAAAGGTGGATAAGTTACCTCGAAAGTCAATGTTTCTCCCAAAAACCATGCATGTTGTGCAGAAAATTTGCTTTTTCTCACTGCAATACGAAATCCACTTGCGCTTTATTTTCTCGCCTGATGGCAACGTATAAAAGTAAAGTTTGTTTGTTGCAAAAGGCAACTTATAAGGACACTCTTCCGAAGAAGGCTGAATCGGATGATTTTTAAAAAATGCTAATTTGGCATCAACACTAGAATCCTTTGCGGGAGGTAAAAAAATCTATAAGAGACACGTACGCTGAAAGTGGCTCGCGCTTGCTTCGAGGGAAAGAACTATTGCTACTACAACCTTCTTTTTCAGATTTATTAGCCTTGTTAGTTCTGTACCCTGGTTCCCTGTAAAGGCCGAGCTGTGTTCGGCACTGTCATCTTTTGCTTCGATTTCAATGTCCACGGCACGCTCACTATCGGGAGTTGACACAGCCTCTACCTGTACCGGTACCGGTACGTCGTCACCAGCGTTCTGCTAGTTTGTTGAAGAAGCGCTCGCGGTGCCCTGTAAGTTCACGGGCTCCCGAGATGTACGAACGTCAACCCCGGCTGTGGCTTCTCGATAGGCTTCGCTCGGAAACGACACTGAACTCTGCTGGCAGCTTCCATTGTTTTCTCCATCGACCCCATGGGATTCCTTTGGATGAGTTGACAGAGCAGAAGGAGGTTCATCTCGGTTATTAGTTCCGAGTCCGTCGCCTCTGTTCTTATCACCGTCCTCCGAGTCCGAGAGCGATTTGTCGACGACACCTCGGCTTTCTCGATCTGTGAAAGCAAAAACAATCTTACTTTATACATCTGAATGGAGCGATGTGCACGTTTTAAAGCACGAGTTTTAGAACATAGCGTTATAATTCAAAAATATTTTATGTATGTACTAGGAAAAAATTGTGTTTTCTTCACAGTAGACGTCAAAATTAAAAAGAAAACCCTGTGCACAGGAATTTTTAAATTACAGAAGAAAAGAAGTACGTTGAAATTGCAGCTTGCTAACCTTGCACAGCGCAAAGCGAAAGTGAAGTCATAACTCAAATTACGTAAGACATTTTTTTTCCAATTTGCTATCCGTGCCTACCCCTACCCTACAACAAGGTTGTGTTTCATATAGATGTTAATATTTCATCAGTAGTATTTTCTCGAATCCCCTCCCCTTACTCTTGCAAGATTTTTGTTTCGTTGAGAAACTTGAATAAAACAACGATAATTTACGACCTTTGCAATTTAATGACCTGTTTTCCCCTTTTAAAAATATTGCCACTAAAAATGATCATTATCGCATCAAGTCAGAGTAAAAGTGATTTGATTAGGTATCGTTCTTCTTTTTTTTTTTTTTTTTTTTTTTTTTACAAAATGAGCAAAATAAAAATACATTTAGGTTCAAAGTATTTACTTATCTACAAGAGACACACAGCAAAGTACCGCACCGCGTTTCGTCGTAAGAGATACAGTATCATCTTCTTAAGAACGTAGGAAAAATTCTCACGTGCAAGATCTCGCCAACACGCCTACCTCCCTCGCCGCCTTCCCTATCCTCCCATGAAAAGTTGCGATGAGATTTTCTCCGACCCTAGACCCTCCCCCTTTTCGATTACGTGATTTGCGTATGACCCTTTGACGACAAATGCTTTCTTAGAGTTGACATAATTTTTATAAATTATATTAGTAATGAGTGTAAATGCGGACAAAACACTGCACTTATTTTAAACATAGTACTACATAGCTGAGCTCCTTGCTACGTAATCAAGCACAGTGAACAGAGTATTTTGCTTATGATCTGATCCAGCAGCTTCCAGAGCACTTCTCTCGCGTATTTTCTTCTTTTCGTGTCCGCTTTTGCGTTGTTGAGGCTTCTTGTTTGTTTGCGGCATTGTTGTCGAGCATTAGTCTATCGTTGCATAGTTTTGGGGATTTCCGGTACCTTAATTAAGGTACACGTAGGCTTAGTGTGTAACTGACAACTGATTTACAGGACCTTTTCCCATACACACTCACATCAGATCAGTCAGTAGTTATTCCGCCCCAAAGTAATCCAGGGTAAGATTTCGCTTCACGTTAACAATCAGACGCACACTCGATTCGCACTGCACTTAATGGCAAACTTGTTTATAACGACTGGGGTACGCACTTCAAAAAGTTTTATCACACCTTAATTGCACTGTTAAGGCTCCTGGGACGGCAACAAAAAAAAAATCACAGCAGCGCGGAGGTTAAAACAATAGGGATGTCACCAACTCGTCAAGAAACGCAGCCCAACCTCGGCTCGATCACCATGCGCACGCAGGTGCAGGCAGGCCTCGGATTCGGATTCCGTAAACTTCGTCAGCGACTTTTTGCGATTGTAGCGAAGCAGGCAGTGTGACGGCCTAAGCTGATAACATGGCTGTAGTACGCCTGCTCCGCTACGATCGCATAAAGTCGCTGAAGAAGTTTATGGAAACAAAAATCCATCGCTACGGAAAGATTGTGCAGATTCCAAGCTTTAATTTGATATACGTATCTCAGTACAGCACAAAAAGGAAACATTGAAAATTTGCGAAAACAAAATGGGTTCCTTCGCAAAATCAAACGTTGGACGTTCGGGCCTACTGTACAACTCTTAACGACTTTCGGTCGGCGCGGTGGACGGAAAAACGCATTCGGAGCATACTTTAATCGCTCGGCGTTCGTTTTTGCGCAGACATGCGCAGACTTAGACAAGTTCAATGATATTCTATATACATTAAGGATTGTAAAGGTGTTCGTCGCACCTTGGTACTCGTTGGTGCAAGGTTTATATCTCGCCTTAAACTTGCGGATTTTCAAAGTTTTTTTTGTCTAGTTTACGTACTGTTAAAACAATTATATTGAGTGCTATATCTATGTGTAATGGAACCATCTTTTGGGAAAAATTACGACCTTTCCAAATATTTATATGGTTATAGTGGTTTAGTAACGTTAACCCACGAAAAATTGAAAATACGCGAACCCTAGCTGTTAGCAGAGGCTTTTTTGTAGAAAAATAGTCGACTTTGAACGCTCATTCTGCCATCAAATGATTTTGTTTCAAAATTTTTGGCATCACATGAAGCATTGGACCTTTATGAAACAAATAAGATCGATCTTTATTAACAATTAACACTTTCGCAAACGCCCAATTATCCCCCCCCCCTCCAGACCACTGTGCACCGTCCTGGCAGGCGATGCGACTACTCAGGCGGGTGTTTCCGGAAAATTAGCTTTTGCATTTTTTTGGAGTAGTGATTGTTCTGTCTTAATAAAACAGAACAGGAAACAAAAGAGAAAATTGAGACGTTGGCCGTCTCCTCAAAAGCATACAAACGATGGCGTCTCAATGTAACAAAATGCGTTTCAATATGAGAGGGATTGGGTCTTAGTTTGAGACAACAGAAAGGGGCCCCGAGCTGAAAGGGGCCCTTAGCTAAAAGGGGCCCTTAGCTGAAAGGGGCCCTTAGCTTAAAGGGGCCCTTAGATGAAAGGGGCCCATAGCCAAAAAGTTGTTTTAAAAATGAAAGGACCAAAATAAATTAAAACAACACTAATTCGATTAAAGACCTCGATCGATTCATTTTATTTCAATAGGGAGGTGGTGTATTTTTTAGCTTCAACCAGTGGCCCAAGGACTCTTAAGTTGCGGCTATCGTTACGGCCCAAAGGTAGTGCTGCGGCTCAATACAAATTTTCGGTAGGCCGGGGGCCCAAGGGCCCCCGACCCACCGAGTGCCCACCCGGGCCAGTCCGCCACTGCGTAAAGTAGAGTGAGGTAATAAAAACGTAACGTGTGGCATTTTGCATTTGCAAGGCTCCTCTGTTGGTGGAAATTCTAAAAAATAATTTTAATTTGAGTTTCTTAAATGAAGATATATTTAGGAGTCTTGGTTAAACATTTGAAGTAATTTCATCGCCTTGTAAACATACTTAGTGCATTAAACCGTGAAAAGTAAAAATGTAATTTTGGAAAACTGACATCGAATCTAATAATTTGCACACCTCTGTAAAGACAGCTATCGCCTCCACCACTACAGATAGAATAGTAAGTAAAGGCGATTGATGAGAAATGAAAAGATAACTCACACAGAAGGAATTAATATTTATTAAGCTGTAAATTTGATTGTGTATATCTTAGTTATAGAACTGAGGCAAAGAAAGAACAGGATGCAGGATAGTAATCAACGATGTAGGAAAATAGAACTTTTTTTTTACCACTACCACAGGACAGTTATCGTATTAGGGATGCGGACGTCCTTGTATATTTGTTATTTAATCTGTGCCCCTTTTGCTGAGGTCTGTGCTCCTCTGCAACATTCGTTTCAACATTCTAATAGTAGTTCCATATGACATTTGCTGTTCGCTTGCCTTTTGGCTCTATTTGAACTTTGATGTCATGAAAGGATTTTGCTCGCGATAGTGCGACATACAGTTGTCCGTGGCTAAATAAATGCCTACTTGATCTAGTGTTTGACCTTGAGCTTTATTGATAGTTATACAAAAAGCCAAACGTACTGGAAACTGCCTCCTTTTGAAGGAAAATGGCATAGCAGTATCTGATGGCGTAAGGTCAAGGCGGGGAAGTAGAACATTGTTTCCAACATTTGAGGGTATTCACCGTTACCAATTTTGTATCAAGAAGTTGGCAAAGTCACGTTGATCTGTATCCGCTCGCATATTTTTGTTGAGTTCAAAAATATTGAATAATGGCCACAAAGGAGAGAACCTTACTGACATTTGGACTATAATAATAATAATAATAATAATAATATCGTATGGCCTCGGGTGCTGGGTGCAAGCTTTTTTATTTGACACCCAATGGGTAGCTTGCATGTCGAATTTCGTTGTTCCTTGAAGCACTATGAAAGTCAAGGAGGTTAGATATCTAAGCTCCTTGAACACTATAGTGCTTTTTAGTAGAGAAATGAGGAACTTGGTGTTGGCGGAAACTCCCGAGATTAATTTTGCCATTATGAAGCCGGCCTACTGAATTCAAATGGGCTCTTTGACATGCCTACATCGTATGACATGGCGTCGCAATTTTTGCCGCCTTTCAAAAATCACTTACCACGGCCAGGAGCGAACCTGCAAGCTTGGGGTTAGTAGACCGACACGTTGACCACTCACCCGCCGTGGCATCGACATTTGGACTGAAGCTGCTCTATATGCGTGAGGTACAACAGGCAATACCTGCCTAAAATCTCCACCTAAGATGATAATTTTTCCTCCGAAAGGCACGTCGTTATTCATGATGTCCTTGAGCAGCCGATTTACACACATCAACGCGTGCTTATTAGCCATAGGAGTTTCATCCCAGGTGATAAGTTTTGCTGAACAAATATTAAAAGCTTCCTTGCTGTTAACCGTTACTCCCGATACAGAACTTTCATGTAAATATAGAGGTAACTTGAACTGGCTGTGTACAGTGCGCCCCTGAGATAGTAACATTGCTGCAATACCAGTCCATGCAACAGAAACTACATTTAACCCCAAATTTGTGCAACTTTGAATCAAGCATTGGTAAAGAAATATTTCCCCGGTGCGCCCTGGACCGTCAATGAAATATGTATTACTTATCCTTTCATTGCTGTTTTGTACTAACCCCAAAATTTCTGTAATTATAGCCATTTGGTTTTCATTTGCTTGGTTTATAATCCGACTTAATTGATCCTCATTAAGTTTTGGATAATTCATTGGTAAATTTGTCTGAGGGAAATTATGAATAATAGCTGGCAATTCGAGGGAAATAATGGGAAGACCATGGAGATTTAATGTATTAGAAATATGTATAAGAGTGAACTGATATGCAATGTTAGGTTCGTGAAACTGCAAATAATCTTCTGATAATGAATTCTTGAAAATGTCCCATAACTGTCTTACATTTGAAGGGGGTCTGAAAGATACATATGTAAGAAAACAGTTGTCGTAACTGAGAAGGCATCTGAAATTGTGACGCTTCTACCAAACAACGCTGCCATTCAGAATCATCAATCAGCAAACCTCGCTCCTTAGCTGTTTCTTTAAAAGTAGAATAGACAACGACTTTGTATGTTCATAGATCCTGGAAGCTGGTAGCACCTATGACGTGAAGCAATAACAGGCGTAAATAATACCTTTCTGTTTCTGTAGGCGAAACATTATACATTCTGCCTATAATTTTTGAAACATTTTTTCTTTTTTGCCACTGGCAGTTGCTCTTGTACTGGTGTTTCAGGATATATATACGGACTTCTGGCTTGCGAATCCCGTTATGCTTATTGTATGGATACATGCAACATTAGCACCCGAGTGGAGCAGGTAGAATGGATACATGCGACATTAGCGCCCGAGTGGAGCAGGTAGAAGTTATCGATATCATGACTTCATTAGGGAACTCATCACCCTATACCAGTGAATGTTATAATTATATTAGATGTATTGAAACACCAAACGAATGAAATAAAACAAAACATTGAATGAAGAAATGTTCTGTTTTGGCGTGATTCAAACCGCATAGAAGATTTTTAAGTGAATACGTTATGTCCCCAAGGAGATTTGATCTCTGTTAATATCATGAAGATGTTTACGTGGATTCACATTACTACCATGGAAACGACGATAAAGATTGGCAATCTACCGGACTATCATGATACAGAGTAAGTTGTTGTTGCCTAGTGACAGTCCATCAAGTTAGATTTATTATTGGGGCGGCGTTGAATATCATGATACAGTGTTAATCGTTGTCACCTAGCGACAATATGTCCGTCAAGTCATTCGATTCTATTTTCGTGTGACCTTGAAGGAAGTAATATTCACAGTTATTTTAATTCATGGAGTTGGGTATCAATCGATAATGCGTGACAACAAAGACTACAAACGTCGTCGTAGCGCAAATACTTCCTTAGATATTTCAGTTTTAGTAAAGGGTGAAATTTTTTGAAAACTATTTTAATATATAATATTATGTATTAAAATATAACTTCTTTTAGACGTTTTCCTTTATATTTTCATCAGATGTTGATAGGACATCAAGCAGTCTACGGCGTAGCCATATGAGGCTAGCATGAGCTTATTAAAGTCTTCTCAATATGGTAATCACATATTTCCTCTTCGAAAGTCTATAGGATAATAATATACGCCAACAAAGGCCCTTCAACGATAATCTCGAACCCAATCTAAATTTACTGGATTAAGTTATCATTATCATTATCATTTCACATTTCATTCCAGCAACACTCTCCACTATCATTTCATTTCATCTGTCATTCATTTAATCATTTCCCCAGAGGAGTGCGTCAGGCCTCGGCAGCCGGCACAGTCCATATCCTCGCCGCTAGATGGGGGCTTCATTCATTCCATTCCTGACCCGGTCGGAGACTGGAAGCAGGCTGTGGATTTTCATTCAAGTTATCAACACAGCGAGAGCCATCTAGCGAAATTTTGGTATAACTTCAGGACAGTTCCAAGTTACTCGTAAGATGGGGCGACAGTAAGCGAAAACACTCCGTAGGTTTCTTAACTGTCCCATAGATGGAGACAGGTCTTACATATTTGAGGTCAGTATCAAACTTTCATATTCGTATCCAGAATGACAAATTGAAAAAATGTTGGTATGGTCAAATATAACCATAGCCATATAGGGAAAACTGGCCTCACCCCCTCTCCCCCGTTTGCAGGATGCATTGTGGGAGATAATGTTGGAAGCATGGGAGGAGATTGTCCTTGATGAACATTACTTCAGAAATCTGGTTCAGTCAATGCCACGTCGGCTACAGCAAGTTGTCGAAGTTGGTGGATACTGGACGAGATATTGAAGAAGTGCCTACAACAGTCCTTTTCAGGACTAACAATTAGCAAATTCATTGCCAGATTTCCCTTTGTTTAGAAACACACACGTATTTCGTTCATGAAACATTTGACATGTTTAAAAAAGAAACATGGTGAGTACGATTCGAACCCTGGTTCTTTGTCGTTTCACGCAACGCCTCTTCCCCTGAGCTAACTGGTAGTCTGCAGAATGCTCATAATATTGTAAAGATATTTCCAACAACTCATGCACTTCTATAACAGCAATTATTGACCCAGTGGTAATTTAATAACGGTTTATTGCAATATTTCGTTGTAAATCTTAAAAGGCGTCCAGTATCGTGCGGTTCCACAATGTATAACAGAGGCCATCAAAACAAAAATAATTGCCGAGACCAATATTTGAACCACGGTGGTCCGGGTTACCAACTTCACACCCTTCCTCTACATTAACACAGCTACTCTGTTAACCGCGTCTCATCCATCGTCACTTAGGACGTGTCCCTCACTTCACGCTGTTTCTCATTAATTGCATATCATTCTTCTCTGTTATTCTGATATCTGCACAGTGGCACTGTGTACTGATAGTTGCATTTTGTCACGAACATGTCGTTGAACAAAGATCGAAGTGCATCAAAATTTGTTGAAACTGTACAGCCACGACCAAGGACTTTGATATTTTCCATGCGACAATTTATGATTTCTATCTGTACATATTGTAAATATTTCCACCCATGCTTTCAGACAAAAAATTTGTAGCCTAAGTCATCCAAGTGTATTTATTAATCTCATGTAATTTTTTTTGAAGATTACGGAATAAGCCATCTCATTTGGGTACAATTGTGTTGACCGACTGAAAAGCATCAAACTTTCGTTTACTAAGGCAACACTGAAAATGGCTTCAAACACCATACTGTTGCATGTTTCTTAAAATGTGGCAGAAGTTCTATCAGACACATGCTGTAGTTTGTAGGTCTCTTATACATCAGCCACAGAAAAAACTGCTGCACAAGACTGGTTGATCCTTATCTGAACTTGAAGAAACTCTGTCACTGCAACCACCTGAAGGAAGGAACTGAGCGTCCTGAGGAATCGATGTGTCCTCACAAACAGTTTGGAATCTCCTACATGATGTAGGACTGTTTAAGGTCTTGATCATTTAACCCGTTGAGAGTCAGGTTTCTTAGCCCACTGCACAGCCCAAAATTTAGGTTTTTGCACATGTTTGTAAAACAACCCACAAGAGGCATTATATTTTTATGAAACAAATGAATTTAACACAGTATGTTAACTAGACATCAAACAACTAGTTTAAGCACAAAAATTGTGAATCATCATTTTTAGTAATGTTTTTTGGTATGATAATCCTCAAAACAAGGTACAGGGCAAAGAGTTCTGTTGCACTCCTTACAATGGTAGATGGTCCTTGTGTTCCTTTTCTCCCTTCTTGATGTGTGAGCACACACATGGCACACTCTTGAAGGTGGTCTTCTTCCTGGTTCGTTTGGGGGGATAAGGGAAAGAAAATGTCGTTGAGTTAGCCTTGTCGGATTATCCCCGCTAGACGGACGACCACCAGAAATAGATGAAGTTCTTGTAGGCCCTGCTTCAGTTAGTGAACGAACAACTTCCAGTCGAAACGATTTCAGTGACCTCTTGTCTCCTTTCAGAATCCTCTCAATAAAGAAGCAATTCAGTATTATCACTTCCAATAAATGGAAAAACAATTTCTTGTACCATTTGATAGACCTGCGAGTGGACTGAACAGTAGTTATCATCTGGTCGGATTTATCAACAGGCCCCATTTTCTTGTTGTAGGCACCAACACACACTGGTATCTTTCGTTGGTCTCCCGTTTTGTGATCTGTTTTCCCCGTATGAACCATTCCACTTGAATGTGTAGTTGTGAGCATGCCAACTTCCCTCCTGTCCATCCATCTGACAGAAAGAATGTTGGACGTATGCTTTTCCTCCATTTCCCCCCGTTTCAGTTTTATAGAAGCAGTTGGCAGTCCTTTTCGATTTTTCCTTACTGTTCCACAAGCATGTGTTTTTTGTGAGTGCAGAGTCTCAAATAGCTCTGGGCTTGTGTAATAATTGTCAATATATAGGCTATGACCCAGATTCAAGTAGGGATTCATCATTGTCATAACTACTGTCGAAGAAAACCCAAGGCTGCAATCAATAAGTTCTGTAGTAGCTCCAGTGTATAAGATCATATCTAAGATATAGCCGGTAGCACAGTCACATAACACAAATAATTTCAGGCCAAATCTGTTCCGTTTTGAAGGTATGTACTGTTTGAAAGACAATCGGCCCTTGAACAAAACAAGACTTTCGTCAATAGCGACATCTTGAAATGGATGGAAAAGAGATGGGAAAGTCTGCTTTATATGTTCCATAACAGGCCTAAGTTTGTACAGTCGATCACCTTGAATTTGTAACGAATTATCACTGAAGTGAAGAAACTGTAGGATTGATTTGTAGCGGTTACAAGACATCAACTGGGAAAATATGGGTGTGTGAATCAGAGGATCTGTAGACCAGTACTGTTCTATTGTATGCTTGTTTACATGGCCCATAAGTAAACTAATTCCTAGAAACAGATACATTTCATCAACCGTGACATCATTCCATTTCTGTGCTCGGGATTGGGGTGAAATGTTGGTCTTACTATTCATAAATTGTGAATGATATAAATTAGTTTCTGCAGCTATTTTCTGTACTAATGTCACTGGGAACAATTTTTTGAAAATGTCAATTTCTAAAGAATCTTTCGTCAGTGAAACATCCTGAATTCCTGAATTACTGCCATCAAACATAAAATCGGTTGGCGTAAATTGGTTGGTTACAGTCTCGTCTTCCCAAACTCGGTGAATACTAGGCGCTTTATTTACTTTCCTTCGCTTTGGACGTAGCGGCTGTATGACCTCATCCTCATTTTCATTTACGTCTTCACCACTTGAATTACTTCCAGATATGCCTCCTACATCGTCTTCATCACTGTCTTCCAATACTGAACAATCACTTTCATCATTCATGAGAATTTCACGAACTTTATCGTCGCTTGTAAGCAAGTCAGCTCGACTCGGCGCAGCCATTTTGAACTGTTTGCAATTGAGTCGCTAAAGCTGAAGACATCCGCTTAAAAACATTTAATTTCCAGCGCTCCCCGTGGCGATAGCAATAATCTAACGAGTTCAGAAAATAGTCAACAGATGCCGGGAGCTAACCGTTTTTCAATCGTTGTCCAAAGACATACAGTTACGAAGATATATCACTTCAAATTCCGACACGCAATATATTGCGCCGTAACCACAGCGGCACTTACCGCTACACGCAATATATTGCGCCGTGACCTTCAAGGGGTTAAGAGATGGTTGTGTGCAAAGTGCAAGATTGAAAATGTAATTCGGGTAACAATAGACCCAGACATTTGTTACAGAATACATTCCATTACATTCAAACAATTTAGTATTTATGTTTGGAATGTAAATGGTTGGATGCTTTTGTCGTTGAGCACTAGCAGCAAGGAAAAGATTGAGCACTCTTTGGTGAGGAAACATGACGGATTGCTGCACACCACCAGTCAGAATGCACAGAAGTGTAAGAACATCCTTCATCCCATTGCTACTGGATGTAGAGTGCCCATTGGAGCAGTTTTTCACTTCAGTGCTCATGTTCTCCTCTGTGAACATATAAACCAGAATTATGAATTGTATGGAACATTTGTCCCCAATCTATGACACCAATGGGATCTCGTACCCATTGCCATCTTCCGCAAGATATGCTGGATGGCTTGGCACTGAGCGTGTACCTTCCTCCAAACCTGTCTCGGCCATTCAAATTCAATTCATTCAATTTTAAAAATGGCTGATGCATACCTGCCAACTTTTACGGTTTATCCGTAAAATTTATGGAAATTGCAGCATTTTACGGTTTTATGGATGAATGGTCTTGTGGACCAAAATTTGAAACGATAATTTACGTTCGATAATCCCTCCCACTTCTGTACAATCGATTGTTTGCGTGGGTCGAAGGCATGTCCACGATAGTCGATAACTCGTTCTTTGATATGATTGGTACTTTTAACCGTGTGATGTTTGTGTTGTCATTGTAATTGAATTTGAAGCCGGGATAACAGTTTTTCCATGTGAATCTTAGGTGTCGACAGGCCCTGCTTTGCAAATTCTTTGTTCCGCTCAGTTCGCTCGTTGTGATTTAACCCGTATTCTTTGACCATGTGAGTTGTTCATTGTTCCCGAAGTTGGCGTTCCTTGAATGTTTATAGTCTTTTAAGGTTATGGCATATTTTAATTAAGTGTTCGAGTTTTTGTGCTATAACTTCGTGCTTCACAGTTTCTTGTATTCCTTGGACTAATTACATTCGTTCCACGTGTGTGTGTTTCTCTACCTTGTGCATATTCTTTCTTCACGAGGTTGGCGTCGTGTTCATTTAATGGCTTAAGACTTTGTGTGTTTTGACATGTTTTAATGAAGTGTTGGCTATCTTAAGTGTTTTATGTTATAATTTTATGTGACGTTCAGTGATCCCAGTTCCTTTCGATGTTTTAGTAGATATCGAGAATGAACAAATCCAACAAGAAACAGTACTTCCATATATTTAAAGAATCATACTCAGTTGATTTTCCGTGCATACTAAAATCAAAGAAGGGAGAAAAATTTGCCTTTTGCACGGTATGTGGGTGTGATATTACTGTAATATTGCACGTGGTGGAAAAAATGATTTAAGTAATCATGTGAAGTGCGGTAAACACATAAGTTATGATAAATCGAAGGAAAATAGCAAGAAAATCAACACCTTTTTTGCTAAGTCTGGAAATGTTTATAGTGACGTAATTGGGGCCGAGTGTCTGTTTACTTCCTTTTTGGTAGAACACAATGTGCCCTTAAGTGCGGCTGATCATGCTGGTGCTTTATTTAAGAAGATGTTTCCCACATCAGGAGTTTCAAAGAAATATAGTTGTGGTCGCACGAAAACGACATGCATTGTAAATAAAATGGCAAAAAATGCATCATCTGAAGTTGTTAAGTGCCTTCAGAACGGACCATTTTCTTTGGCAACGGATGGAAGCAATGATACGAATGCCAAGTTGTATCCTATTGTTACTTTCTATGATGTTCCGCAGGAAAAAGTAGTGAGCACTGTGCTATCCGTACCAGCGTTGGACGGGGACTCAACAGGGCGAAACATAGGTAACCTGATGTTATCACAGCTGAGTTCTCATAATATACTAATTGAAAACTGTGTGGCTTTCTGCTCCGACAATGCTCCTGTTATGATAGGACACAAAAATGGGGTTTCTGCAGTTCTGAAGGAAGTTCAACCAGGTATTGCCATCATAGGTTGCATTTGCCACCTGATTAATCTAGCAGCTGCAAAAGGTGCTGGAAGATTACCAGTTAAAGTGGATGAGATCCTTGTTGATATATTTTATTTCTTAGAGAAGAGTGTAAAGAGAAAAGAACGCCTTCAGAAATTTCAGAACTTGCACAAAAAAGAGGCAAAGAAAATTCTGAAGCATGTATGTACTAGGTGGTTATCTTTAGGCAGATGTTTGGATAGACTACTGGACCAGTGGGATCCGCTTCTTTCTTTCTTTCTTTCTTTCTTTCTTCAAGGAGGAAGTAATATTATGTACCCAAAACATTTCCACAAGCTTGACACCTTTCAGAATACCTAAAGTTGAACAAAGGGGATCCAAAGAGTATCAGAAGAAGAGAATTCTTGATTCTGATACAACACATGCCCCTAAAAGAATAGCATATTCTTCCAAATGTGACAAACCCATCCTAAAAAGTAAGATTTCTGTTACAACTCGTGAGGAAAAATTGTTTATGTTTCTGTCCTCAAACTTGAACAAGGCCTTTTGCACTTTCCTTCATGTGACTATTCCTGTATTTGACAAATTGAATGTTGTCCTTCGGACTTCTTCCCCACAAGTTCACTTGTTATTAGAACTACTAAAGGATTTGCTAAAGCAGCTGTTTACCAAGTTTGTTAAGCCCAAAATTGTCAAAAGATCCTCATTGCTTGAAGTTGAGTACAGCTTGATTCAAAATCAATGAAGTGATGATGAGTTAGTTATTGGCATTCAAACTTAAAACATAGTGAATGATCTCCAGGATACAGATAAATCCCTTTTCTTTTCATCAGTGAGAAAATACTTTTGTACTGCCTGTGACTTCATCATCAAGTTTCCACTCAAGGATGACGTGTTAAAGAATGCTCAAGTTGCTAGGTTAGACAAAATTGAAGATGCACAGTTTTCTTCCATTCATGTTTTCTTGGAAAAGTTTCCTATCATGTTATGCAAGGAAGAGAATGAAACTACTGATGAGGTGGTGAATGAGCTTCACAGGCAGTTCACAGCTCTTCAGGTAGATGACACTTTGGCTGCACATCAAGATGCTGCAAGTGATTCCAGTTGGGCACAAATATCAAGAATTCGTGGAGCCGATGGCCTTCTTAAGTATATTCGAATTTCTAGAGTAATGCTCTCTATCCTCACCATACACCATAGCAATGCAGAATGTAAACATGTTTTCAGCCTTGTGAAGAAAAATAGTACACTGTTCAGATCATCCATGTCCAATGAATCTCTGGAGTCTATTTCTATTTTGAAGACCAGGAGTTCTGGTCCCTGTTATGACAAAACATTTTCTCAAGACTTTTTGCAGGAAGCTAAAAAGGCCACAACCATGACTTTAAAGTCGAACTAGCATGTGATTTGCAGTGTGTATTATATTATTTCTTGCCTGTGTTACGTTAAACAAGTTTTATTGTGTAAAGCCTTTTTCAATTATCGTATATCTGCTTAATTTATCAAGGAAGTCCAAACCAATATTCACCATGCCTGCTGGATTTCTTCTTGATTGTTATGTTCACCTACAAATCATGTAAGTAGATATGATTTCATTGAAGTATCCTGTTTAAAGCATGAATTATTGTATTTTGTAGCCCAGAAGTATTATTTTCGTCGAAAATCGTTTTGTCGCGCGTGATTTTTACTGATAGCTCTATCCAAACTTTGGCAGGTATGCTGATGTGTGTGTAATGATAATGGTGTGGTAGGAGTAGTCTCATTACAAAATAAAAACCTGGTGAATGAAAATCTGAAATTCAAAATTTCATAAAATTCCAATTTTACTTGACTTTGGTCCCATGGAAAATATGCGGCAAATACAAAATCTGGTTATTTCGATTACACTTCGCATTCATGGACCTAGAGAAAGCATATGACCGGGTGCCCCGAGGAGAAGTCTGGAGATGTTTACGAGCGAAGGGAGTCCCAGAGAAGTACGTGCAGTTAGTTCAGGAAATGTACAAAGACGCAAGAACACAGGTTAGAAGCAGCGTTGGACTTACAGATTGGATTCGGGTTCGAGTAGGTTTACACCAAGGTTCGGCTTTAAGTCCATATCTGTTTGACGTAATTCTGGACGAAATGTCTTGTGGATTACGAGACCAAGCCCCCTGGTGCATGATGTTTGCGGACGATATTGTGTTGTGTAGTACCACCAAAGATGTCATAGAAGAAAAACTGGAACAGTGGAGGGCAGCCTTGGAAGACAGAGGACTCAGGATTAGCAGGAAGAAGACAGAGTATATGAGGTTCAATACAGACCAAGACTGTGAGATCAGAATGCAAGGGGAAACGTTAAATAGAGTGGATGAGTTCAAATACCTGGGTTCGGTGGTGACTGGAGATGGAAATCTGGATGTGGAAGTGTCACACAGGATTCAGGTAGGATGGATGAACTGGAGGAAAATGTCAGGAGTGCTCTGTGACCGCAGGATCAAGCCTAAGGTTAAGGGGAAAATATATAAAACTGTCGTAAGACCTGCATTGCTGTATGGCTCTGAAACATGGCCTGCACGCAAAACGCACACACACAGGCTTGATGTCACGGAAATGAAAATGCTCAGGTGGATGAGTGGAGTGACTAAGCGTGATAGAGTGGAAAATGTCAAAATAAGAGGAACATTGAAGGTTGTGGAAATATCTAAGAAGATACAAGAAAAGCGACTTCAATGGTACGGGCATGTGAGAAGAAGGGAGGAATCCTACGTGGGGAGGAAGATGCTAGACATGCAAATACAGGGAGTGAGAATGCGAGGCAGACCTAAACGAAGATGGATGGATTGTGTACAGGAGGACCTCAGAGAAAAACAGTTGTCAGAAGAGGATGTGCATGACCGGGCTAAATGGAGGAGAGCTGTCAGAAACATCGACCCCACATAGGAGTGGGAATGATGTAAAGAGAAAGAAGAAGTTATTTCGAAACCCTGTATACTGGTAATTTGTTATGCCAAAGAGAAATATGCACTTTCATATCATATTTTGATTTTCCCCCTTCTAGCTTCTACTTGCCGAAATTGCATCTTAGAAAAAAATTATTGGTGGCCCACTTGATGTGCCTATGACTTGTCACCACGGCATGATGGCAGTGGGAGATTGGTCCATTGGGTGGAGTGGAGCACTGAATGTGAAACCGAC
This sequence comes from Meconema thalassinum, assembly GCA_946902985.2. Classification (NCBI taxonomy): domain Eukaryota; kingdom Metazoa; phylum Arthropoda; class Insecta; order Orthoptera; family Tettigoniidae; genus Meconema; species Meconema thalassinum. Next base: position 1,206,550,840 of record OX336388.2, read on the forward strand.
TAGCAACTTTTCTCTAATCGACCATGAACTTGGCCACTGCCACTCGATTAGGATTATGGAAATACAGTGCACTCCCGCTAATTTGCGTTAATTAATGCACAAAATTCTGCGAATATTCCGCAGTAATTTTTGTTAAGCTTGGTAAGTGCAAAACCATTGGTTAAAATATTGAAATGCACTTTATATACAAGCAAAAATAATTATAACACTTCACATTGCATTGTAAGACACAATAGAGGAAAATTACAAAATGCTACGTAGATTATGTCAACATTAATATCTAACGAAGAAAATCAGTCATCACTTTTTGTTTCTTAGATAATTGTTCATTTTTTCTAATTTTGGATCGTACATTTCTCAAGAAAACAATATCTGAGAAAATTCATCTTGATTTTCTACATAAGAGATAAGTGTGCCTACAGAGACACTAGCTTGGCTGTGGAAAACTTTCGGGATTTCCGTTGCATCACTCCCGCACTCGATATCATCTGGATCTCTGTCTTGCTCACCAACAGTCAAATTCCGTACAATATCCTCTTCACTTTCATGTTTGAAACCATAATCGTGTTTATCGACATCCAACCACTCAATAATATAATTTTCCTCTGCATCTTGGCATTCATCCAGGTTTTGCAATAATGATATCATCGTAGTGAGACTACCTTGCCCGTTCGAAATATCGTGACTGAAGCCGGCAAACGCTTGCTCTTTGCCTAGAACAGATTTCCAAGATTGTGCGAGCCTATTAACTGTAACTTTTTCCCTTGACGTGTTGACTGCATGAAGAGCATCCAACAAACTTGAAGTCCTTCCAAAATGTTGGAATATCAATGTTTACCTCAACCAATTGCTGTAACAACGATGACTGGTAGTTCTTCTTTAATGCAGCAATAACGCATTGGTCCATAGGTTGCAGACAACAAATATCACCTTCTCTAAGTTCACTTTCGTGTGGATGGGAATGCGCGTTGTCAATTAAGAGCACTGCTTTGATTGGTAGCGACTGCTTAATTAAATAGGCTAAATGGAGGAGAGCTGTCAGAAACATCGACCCCACATAGGAGTGGGAATGATGTAAAGAGAAAGAAGAAGTTATTTCGAAACCCTGTATACTGGTAATTTGTTATGCCAAAGAGAAATATGCACTTTCATATCATATTTTGATTTTCCCCCTTCTAGCTTCTACTTGCCGAAATTGCATCTTAGAAAAAAATTATTGGTGGCCCACTTGATGTGCCTATGACTTGTATAACAAAATGATTCTGAAATCAGTCCTTAAATATTTGTGTGTCCATCCACGCTTTTTGATGGTAGTACTGCAAAGGGACATTTTCTTGTTTAAAGCAACGAGGTTTTTTAGGTTTCCCTATTGCTAACAATTTTAAGTTATGATTTCCACTTGCATTAGCACACGCCATAATTGTTATTCTTTCCTTCGATGTTTTACGGCCTGGGGCGTGCTGTCTTTTTGCATCACTAATGTTCGGGACGGTAAACATTTCCAATACAACCCTGTCTCGTCTGCATTATAAGATTGTCTCAGGTCAAGCAGTTCTTTGTCAATGAATGATTGAAATTCCTGTACAAACTTTTCAGCAGCACTCGTGTCTGCGCTAAGACTCTCTCCGTGAATCCCAATTTCTCAAATTCTGTAGCCAGAAGATGCTTTAAAATCTCCTTCTAAGCCAAGGGCAATGTGGAAATGTTTGGCTTGCTCTGCACACATTGGCCTGGACACAGGAATACCTTTTTTTTAAAGCACAAAATGTCATAAATGTTTCGGCATAACTCGACAAATTGCCAGCGTTTCGCCCTGGTGTACCATTGGGCTCTTCAGTTGGTAAAAGTACACCTCACCAAGATGCTGGCTAGCACACACTGGAACCTTACCTTGGCATTGAATATATAATTTTCCTGAATGAAAAAATATGTATTGTCCGTTGGGTCATTATATATATAAACACAAAATGTGATAAATGTTCCGGCATAACTCAACAAATAATGGCTCAATGGACAATACATAGTTTTCTTTTGGGAAAATTATATATAAAAACAGGAATACCTTCCGCTCGTTTTTGATTAAACCACCATATCATGGCTTCATCTAGATTTTCATAGCCCGATGTTCTCATTGATTTCCGGGATGATGAACAATCACACAGAAGAAAATTTGATGAGGGTTTCCTTTTGCTTTTTCATGTCTCTCACTGTAGTTTCACCCACACCAAACTCGCAGGCTAAATTGGATGACGCCTTGCCTTTCTCCAGCCTCTCTATAATTTTCAGTTTTTCACTGACGTTTAACCTTTTATATTTCATTTTACGACCGCTCATATCGAAAACTGATAACCACAAATTACTATTGATAACTCTCGCAGCTGACTTCAAAAACACAAATTACTATTGAAAACTCTCGCAGCTGACTTCGAAAACACAAATTACTATTGAAAACTCTCGCAGCTGACTTCAAAAACACAAATTACTATTGAAAACTCTCGCAGCTGACTTCAAAACTCTGAAAAGACTTATGCATGCCGTGCACACTTCTCAACTACAATTGACTACTGTATCACTCTGTTATTCACGACAAGGCTCCAACAATGGCAGCAAGGAAGTGCATTATTGAGTGGTTGACAAACCATAATAGGCTGCACCTGTGCGGAATGACATGAGCAAAAGGGAACTTATGAATCTTGTGAAAGAACACAAGCCACAACGCCCAGTGTATGAGATTGATGAAATAGCGAGACGGCATGGACCCAAGGTCATCAGGCTACCACCCTATCATTGCCACTTGAACGCAGTTGAAAAAATTTGGACCCAGGTTAAGGGTTTGCGGCCAATAATTAGCAATTAACCATTTCGGAAGTGCAAAGATTACTGTACTTACTGAAGCAGTGGAAACTGTTGCTCCAGGGAACTGGAGTAAAGTCGTAAACCACACTCGATCTGTAGGCCCAATACTTGAGGCGTGGGAAGACTTGGAGTGGTTTGCCATTTCTTTGGAAGCACGTGATAGTAACGAGAGTTCGACGGGGAACGTACCGGTAATGTGTACATGTAAGCCTACTGTACACGTACTGTGTAGTTGTGATACTTGCGACCTATGTGTCATGTTCGAATCAGCTTACCGCGATCCGCAAGCACGCTGGCAACACTGCCCAGCTGATCGGCAAACTGTCAAGTAGGTATAACCAGCTGAATATACAATACGCTCACTGTCCGAGCATCTACCCTTCTCAACTCGCAGGTCAGCGACCTTGGGCTTCAGTTGTGGCAAAACGAAGGGTAGGTTCTGTGCTATACCGCCCGCGGCAACATGCTCGTATGTTTACAAGTTTTCAGCATTCTGGTAGCAGTGTGCATGTAGGCCTACTGTTACATAGCAAAGAAACGAAGTCCAGTCCACTCAAATTTCAATGATTCCGTCTCCACGCAGCACATTGCATTAACATTCTTTATAATGACTCTAGAGATAATTTTTTAGCGTGATGATTAGTGGGTGTGTGAATTATTACTTTAAAGAATATTCTACGAAACCCGCGAATTAACCGCAAACCAAATTATCCGCATGCGAATTAACGGGAGTGCACTGTATTGTCAAACAGGCCTCGAATGGTCCTGATTGAGTAACATTGCAATATTTTTCGGATCACTACAACATGCAGCTTTTGAGAAATGTACAGTATGTCTATCTTTTTAGGAGTGATAATAGGCAATAAGAGGCTGATGAAGAGTATTTATTTTAAGCTCTCGATACTTGTATCTGTGGTATTTTTGATAAAATCAAAAATGTTAATGGTATTTTCTAGGCGGAAACTGTTTTTAATTGTATATCCTCAAAAATCTACAAATGCAGCAGAAGGTTTCATCAATTGGGCCAGAAAGTCTCGCTGATTGCGTAAACTTGACATTTTCCCATGCTCGGCCTAGAACTCAAAACTGTAGGGACAGTGGGAGTTCAGTCAAATGAGCCGAAATTTGCAGAACCTCATGGTATTACCCGTTTGAGATACGAATGTCAGTGGCCAGGTTGGAAACTATTCTTTGTTTACATGTGGCATGCTGACAACTTGCTCTCTTGACTAGTACATTCGTGCGGGTGCAGGGTTGGCATGTTTAAAACAACATGTTATAAGCAGCATGTTTAAAACTGTTTAAAACAATGCACATTGTTTAAAATTAGTTTTAAACTCAATGCTTCAAACAACCGTCTAAAATATGTTTCTTTAGAAGTTTTTTTTTTCATATTTTTAATTAATCATTTTGCAATACAGTGGAGTACAGTGGCCTTCTCTGCCTTCTACTGAAGGTTTTAAGTCATAATATAAAGTTTATAGAGTGATTTTGTAGTGGTTTTGATGTCCTTGTTAAAAATGTTTGCAAGCGAACATCCATCAGAAAATATAGGGATGTATTTAAAATATTATAAATCCAAATATCACTGCGACTTTGTCTTTATTCAACAGGTTTCTTGTTGAGTTCACGAAAAACACAAACTAGTTTGGCAGCCTTCTCAGTCCCTAACCTATTCCTGACTTTGCTTTGCACAAACCCAAAAGTGGAGAAAAGACATTCTATCCTAGCTGATGAAGCAACTGCACTATGCAGCTGATGTGCTAGGCCTGAAGTTGTGTGATGAATGTTATTCTGCAGTGCCACCCACCATGTCGAGGGTTGAATTTCTTTTAGTATTGCAGGACCAAACAGGTATTCCTTGAAGGGTGAACATTTTGCTTTGTACTTAATTAGGTCAGGCATTGCATCTGGGTGGTAAGTTTCAACATACTCCATAGCAGAATGATGTTGTTCTTCACTCATTCTCTGTCCTTGATAGCGTGCATCCATGAGATTGGCAAGGAGATGGGTATCAGTTACAGCGGTGTTAAATCGTTTCATGAATTTCTTTAAGTCATTGGGATTGTTTTCATTTTTGAAAAAATTGAGCAGGTCAAGCCAAACCTCTACTGCTTCCCCAATGGTACAGTCATCACGCTGCACCTTATCTAATGAGACTGATGCAGTCTTAAGTTTTATGAGATAGTCTTGAACATTTTGTTTCATATTTATATCATTTACCTTTGCACTTATAATTGGTTCAATGGCACTTCGATTTTCAGTGCAGACTTTGACAATATTATGCCAGTTACCCAAATAGGACTCTATAGAGTCAGGTAAAGAATTCCAGCGTACATCCGTAGGAAGAGCAAGAGCTGTTCCGCCAGCCTGTTTGTACTTGGCTGCTGCAAAGTGAGTGTTCCTGAAGTATTTAATAATTTGTTTAACATGTTCTGAAATGCCAACCACCTCCAAGTCATGTGCTAACAGATTAAGCAGGTGAGCTGAACAACCATAAGTTATCACTTCTTTGATATCTTTTTTTGCCAATTCATCCCTCATTTTCCCCATATTGGCAGCATTGTCAGTGACAAAACTTCGAACATGGCAGCCATAAGAAGTTTCACCGTTTTTAATTGTTTTTTCTGCTACCATTAAGAGGTAGCTGTATGATGGTAGATGTATGACTGTTATCTTCGGTGTCAATGGTTTTGGTTAAGTAAGTAGAGTGGTCCATTACATCAATAAGCGACACACAAAGAAGTGAGTCGTTATGCACATTGCTCCAACCATCTAAAGCCATACATACAGATTTTCCTACCAAAGTTTTCTTTACTTTTGCCAACTCTTCAGCAAAAATTTTGTCAAGAAGTTCACCTGAAATTTGCTTTCGGTTGGGTGGTTTATAGCCAGGCGGAAGAAGCTGAATCATTTTTACAAACTCGGGATGTTCAACATGCCGAAAAGCAGAGTTTGTGCCAAAAATAAAGCGAGCTATTTGCAAATCAAATTGCGTTTTCTCCTTGGCTGATGTGTGTACTGTAAACCTATCCAATCCTCCTTGCAATATTCTTGGGCCAGGGCCTTGAATAAAAGATGAAGATGGAGAACTGGATAATGTACATTTTCCTCTTGATCTTGATGGTGCTGAAACCACAGAACGTGAACTGGAAGCTGGTTCATCATCTGTAATAAAACAAATCCAATGTTATCCGTTTAGCCCAAATTATCTGTTTTGGTATAAACAATATATGATTGATTGGGTAAGACCAGTATTAATCATAACTTTGCCATTAGGCTACATTGGTTTTTTGAAGAAAACCTATAACTTACACAGTACCGGTATGTAATATTTTCAAGAGCATAATAGAATTGTAATTTAAATAATATATATTTCTTTTTAAAAACAAATTAATTATTGAACATAACCTATAAAATTTGCCTCACTTGTTTTTTATTAATTTAATTTAATTTAATTATGTATAAATATATCTTACCTGTAGAATTGGAATGAAATTGAAGTGATTGTGATGCAAGCTGCTGATGAGTGGATGTTAGTGAACTTTTGATTTGGGTTTCATTTTCATATTCCATTTCCATGACTCCACAGTCAGTATTATCCTCAAATTGTGCAGGCATGGATTTGTTTCTATAAGGGCATTTTGTCTCTATATGTTGTTTCATTCTAGCAACTAACCCAACCATGTCTTCCTTGCACAACTTACATTTTGCCCTAATTGTTGTACCCTTAGAACTTTTGCATTCGATAAAATGTTGCCATACAGGATCTTTTCTTCTGCCAGTTGAACTCATAACTGCAATAAGCTGATTATAGCCTACTGGTAAGTAAACACTTTCTACACAGCAATGAACAGAACACAAAAAAGTAGATACACCACCATTCAAACATAACCTAACACAAACACAACACAACAGCCAACCATAAGTTGTAGAGAAAAAAATCCCAGCTGGTAACTAAATTTCCCTGCTGGCTGAGTTTAGTTGTAAACATTGGTCTATTACTTACCATACAACTCTGGTCAAGATGATCTCTAAAGTATTTATATTTAAGTATTAAAAATACAGCATTTTATTACACTGTTAAAACATGTTCAGAATTTTAAAAAACAGTTTAAAACAAAAAAAAATCATGTGTTAATGTTTCATTAAAAAAAAACTGTTATTTTGCCAACCCTGGCGGGTAGGGTATGACTCAACCAACTCCTGTAGCCTCAGTCATTGTTCTTCATGCTTACCAGTGCAGGACTAATGTGGACACTACTCTGTCACCACTGTGACCTCCTCCTCGACCTGCAAGGCTCCATTTGCTACGATCAACAAACGCCGATAGCACAGTAAAGCTCTGCAGCACTTGTCTGAAACATGTAGTATGTCCTCGCATCGCAATATTATTCCTTGCCCGATCGTGCGAACATGTGACTGCTAGAACAGTTGGAATCTTGTCTAAATGCCTGAGAGCAGTGCAACATCGCAATATGTTTGCTATTTCCTTATGGCAAGTTTGTCAAGACTATGAAATTTTCATTAAAAGCAGGATTTTCATAAAAGAGGGTTTTACTGCACTTGAATTGCATTTGAACTTGTCCAATTATTGCTTTAAATGGTCTTGATACATCTTATGATCACCTGTGAACAATTGTGGCACCCATCGTGCTGATAACTTCGTCATACCCAAAGGTTTGAGCAGGATAGCAAAAACGTTCACCCAGGAGATTTACCGTCTCAACTATCTTATGTATTTTCATTTGGCTGTCATTCAACACAATATCGTAGATTTTATTGACCTGTTGTGACCTACCTTGGACCTCCTGGACGAACAGCAAGTTTTTCCTTGTGAAAACTCAACAGATTTGAGTGAACCATTCCATTCGATTGAGGGGAGTCCCGAGTCCCCTTAATACTATTCATCAGTTTTCTCAATGGTTTTTCCATGTGAATGAAAGTAGTGATTTTTCAGCACACACATTTCACTTTTCTCCATTGCAGCAAAGAAATGGGACCTGATCTGGTTTCCAATGCTGTCGACTATGTTCTATCAAAGATATCTCAACAAGACTCCGAAACTCAGTGAGTATGCCTAAAGAAGAGAGTTAACGTCTAACCCAAAATGAAAATTGCGAATAGAGTGTGGCTGATATAATAGTGTAACATTTGAATTTTATTTCATTGTAGGGTTTGTAAGAGAAACTAGCTATTATATGGTTATGTGTACAAACAAATAAAGGCAGTGAAATCAGAATGTGTATGAACCAAATTGAGATCTCTTTTGGAAAAAAAGGATTGCTTCTTTAGAAAGTCATTTTAAAGAGCATTTGGAAATCAACTATATTTTGAAACAGTGGGTACTTTCAAAGAATTTACAACAATAGCTCTCTGAACTCGATAGGCAGCAGCCCTTTCCTCACAACATTCCTCATAGTGACCAGTCTTTCCTTATGCGACACCTTTTGTTACAAATTGCTGGATGGTCTTGTTTTAGTTACTCCTAATTTATTTCAAATTTGAGGGCTGCCACAAGGACAAAGTATAATAAATAATAGTCTTTTTGTTTCCTTTGCTAATGTGTTAAAACTGTCTCATAAACAAAAATTCAAAAATGGAAAAACAATAGCGACAATTCTTATATTTGTGCTATTAGTTGCATGCTATTCTTGTCTTCTGCTATACAAGTGGTTTCATAAAATAGCTATGGAGCAGGCCTGCCATAATATAAATTTCAAATCCAGGCCAAGTACTGGAAAAATTCTTAAAAATCCACCTAAAATTATAGTATATTTGAAAAGCACACAACAAATTATGAATTTATGAAGGAGGAGAAAAACATGAAATGTTCATAAATTTGTAATGTTTCCGAAATGTTGAATTTCTGAACATACTGTTTCTTTGAATAAAACTTTTAATTTCTCATTTTCATTGTTCACAGATTTAATAAAATATCGTGAATTTCCACGAGAAAAATAAATTAATGCAAAATCACAAATTAATTTTTATTCATTACTATTATATCAAATGTTCCAGCACACTGTTCCTTTAAACAAAAAAATAATTTTTTAATTGTCTTTTTTATACTTTAGGAAATCCTACGAAAATTGTTAATTTGATGATAATGCAATGATAAAACGCTGGAATTTAAAGAATTTATAATTGAAAATTCTGCGATGTTCCAAATTTACTTTGATGGTTGATTCCTTTGGACATATGCCGCATATACTGTAAAATAACCTGGTTATTTGTAGTACATGTATGCCAGTAATACATAAGTTAAAGACAAACAAAAGACAAAATGTGCCCTTCGTGATAGTAATCAATTCTCTCCCTTCAGTATGAAGAATGAAGTGATGCTTCTAATGTCTAATGGTTCGTCGCTTCACGCACACAATTTTAGTTTAACATTCCAGTTTTTTGAGGCAATGTTATTTGAAAGTAGGCTTACCTACTCGATGCGATTTATGCTATTCATTTGTTCAAAGAAATGGAAAAGTTTGACTTACCTATTTTTGACTTCTGTGCGCTAGGGGGAACCTGCAACCCCTAGAGGGCGCATCCCCAGGTGGCAAATAGGGGACCCCTACAGTAACGGTAGGGTTGGTTCGAATACCCTCCAATAGAGCCCGCGGACCAACAGGTAGCCCAATTCTTGGGGGCTTTAGAATACTGAGACACCCTCTCTCCAGGGGCTATAAATATGGAGGGCCCTGCTCTGGGATAGGAGTGAAGACCTCAACAGCACCTGCGGTGGAGAAGGAGTCCTTTGGTACAGTGCAGATGGTGGATTAGGCAACCCAGTGCTCAGGTTAATAGAGCAAAAGGTTTATGTCCGTATATTGGACATATATCAGGCACCGAACATCGTCCGGGATAAGGCGACCACTTTTATCAAGTGCCAACGGTTTCTTTGGAGGGCAGATGAGCGGGTAGAAGAAGGGCACTCTCTTGTCCTTGGAGGGGGAAACTGCTCCTAAAGGCGGAAGAGCTACTAGGTGGCCAACGACATAGAATGGAGAAGGCAACGGGAAACCACTCCATTAAAGATCCTAGGATATCCCAAGTATAGCAGCCATGATGAGTTTCTCTATTGTTTGTGATTCTACTGATCATGGGAATCGGAAACCAAGATCCGGCAAGAGAGGAAACGGTAGCGAGGCCTCTTCGGTCGTCATTCAACGAAACTCTCGCAATGACAATTGCAAATTCACTGTTGGTACATGGAACGTAAGAACTCTTCAACAACCTGGACGGCTTGAGGAGGTAAAAAACTCTATGATTAAGAAGAATCTAGATGTCCTTGGAATGTGTGAAACTAGATGGGCAGGAAATGGAGACTTCAGGATAATCCACGCAGGCAATACCAAAGCCGGAAATAGTGGTGTAGCGATTGTATTAAGAGGAAAATGGACTCACAACGTAGTCAACACTTATCACATTAGTGAAAGAATTCTAATGATACAAGTAAAAGCAATTCCAGTTGATTTGGTGATAATACAAACATATTTCCCCACTTCAAATGCTGATGATGAAGAAATTGAAGAAATGTATGATCAAATAGAAGAATTGTTTGACATAGTAAAGGAGAATTCAAACATTATTTTAATGGGTGATTTTAATGCTTCCGTAGGCTCTCATAATGATGTTAAATATGCTGGTAAGTTTGGCATGGGTGATGTCAATGTGAGAGGAGAAAGATTACTGGAATTCTGTGAGCAACATGAGATGGTAATAACTAATACCTGTTACGAAGTTCCCAAGAGAAGACGTTACACCTGGATAGCACCTGGAGATAGGAGAAGGTTGCAAATTGACTACATCATAGTTAAACAAAGATATAGGAACCAAGTGAAAGCCAGCCATAGTTACCCTGGGGCGGAAATTGATAGTGATCATATCCTAGTTGCAGCTAAATGTGATATAAGGTTCAAGAGGAATAAAACATTTAGACGAAAGAGATGGTGTTTAAATAAGCTTCAGGATCCTAATGTAGTACAAAAATTTAAAGATGTTAGCAAATTGGTTAAGGATGAGACTTTAGGATGGGATGATATAAGAAATGGCTTAGAAACAGCCGCAACGGAAGTACTAGGCAAAAGAAAATTGGAACCGAAGAAGAAATGGATGACCCAGGAAATCCTGGAGCTTATTGAAGAAAGGAACAAATTTAGAAATATAAACACTCAAGCGTATAAGTCTCTAAAGAATCAAATAACAACGAAATGTCGCAAGGAGAAAGAAAATTGGATGAAGCAGGTATGCATGGATATTGAGGATGACCTGAAGAATGGGAAACCTGACAAAGCTTATTTTAAAGTGAAATCTTTGAGCTATCAGCAACGCATTACAAGCAACGTAGTTAAGGATTCCAAAGAGAAGCTATTGTTTGAAAATGATAAGGTATGTGAGCGATGGAAGGAATACCTTGAAGATTTGTATGATGGACCAGATATTACTGACAATAGTAGTTATATAGAAGATGAAGAACTAATTGAAGAAGATGATAAAGGTCCAACTATAACTAAAGCAGAGTTTTATGCAGCACTCACTAAACTGAAAGGAAATAAAGCTACTGGTGTAGATAACATTCCTGCAGAGCTCTTAAAATGTTGTGATGTAAACATTAAGGAATGCCTTTTTCAAATCATTACTAAATGCTATGAGGACGGAATTGTACCTCCTGATTTTATTAAAAGTCGAACAATCACACTACCCAAGAAAGGAAATGCTTGTGAATGTTCTAATTATAGAACTTGAGCCACTCTTTCACATGCATCGAAGATTTTATTGATAATCATCAAAGAGAGACTAAGCAAGAAAATTGAACAACATCTGGATAGTGATCAGTATGGATTTAGAACAAGGAAAGGGACTAGGGAGGCTATCCTAGCATTACATCAGATTTTAGAAAGAAGACTGGAAGTTAATCGAAAAACCTATATAGTATTCATTGATATAGAAAAGGCATTTGATAATGTTAATTGGAAAACCTTATTTCTTACATTGGCCAAAGTCGGGATTGACTGGAAAGACAGGCGCCTTATTCTGAACTTATATAAAAATCAAACTACCGAAATAACAGTCAATGGCAATAAAAGAGAAGCAAAAACATGAAGAGGTGTAAGGCAGGGTTGTCCTCTATCACCATATCTCTTTAATATCTATATAGAAGCTGCAGTAAATGCATTAAAAGAGAAAACAAAAGGATTAAAATTTAATAGAGTACAGGTTCATAGCATTCGCTTTGCAGATGATATTGCACTTTTAGCAAACTCTGCATGTGAAATGAATAGAATGTTAATCATTTTTCAGAAATCCTTAGGAAAATTCAGGCTTAGAGTTAAATCTTGGAAGACAAAATTAATGGTGGTTGATAAAAAGAAACAACCAATTTTAGCTAATATAATGTTAAATGATAGTGCCATTGAACAAGTAACGGAATTTTGCTATTTGGGAAGTGTGATTAATTATGACAACAGATGCATCTCAGAAATTAAGAAAAGAATAGTGTTGGCGAAGAAAGCCTTTCAAAATAAGAAGAATTTGCTGCTCAATGAGCACCTCAACTTGAAGATAATGAAGTCATTTCTCAAGACCTTTGTTTGGAGTGTGTTGACCTATGGTTGTGAAACATGGACACTGGGGAAAAGAGAAGAATCAGAATTTGAGGCAGCTGAAATGTGGTTTTGGAGACGAATGACCCGAACAAGCTGGGTGGAAAGAAAGAGAAATGAGCTTGTTCTGAACCAAATTCAGGAGAATCGATGCCTGTTGAACACCATCAAGAGAAGGAAATCAAAATTCATGGGACACGTACTCAGACATGACACTCTCCTCCAGGTCATTTTCGAAGGAAAAATTTTGGGGAAGAAACCAAGGGGACGACCAAGACAATCGTATCTCAATAACATTGTCAAGGAAATGGAATGTGAATCGTATGTCAATATGAAGACAACTGCTGATGACCGTAAGAAATGGCTGCAACGACAAGGCTTTTAGCCTTTAGAAGCTGATGATGATGATGTGCGCTGTAATGGCTGACAACAGACCTAGAAGTAGTTCGAGTACTGGCGATTAGAAAAGTTTACCATACCCAAGAGGGGGCAGAAGGAATATATCCCCCCCCTCTAAAAGTCTTTGACTTGTCACCCCTTTTGAAAGGCAGCTTAGCCAGTCACTACATAAGGCAGTCTTTTCCTACATCCAGTTCAACTCCCCCCCCCAGAAATTATTTTGCTGGTGCACCCCTGAAGAAAACTTATTTGAGTACATGTGTATAAAATGTAACCCAATGTAATATGTTATTTATGGATCCAATAGAGGGGGAATATGGCAAATTGATTTAGGGCCTTGATATAGAATGGCACTAAGATGTGTGAAAGTAACTCAGCACATGAGTGTTTATTAATCGGGAAATACATAGTACCGTATATACCCGAATACCACTCGCACATTTTTATACAAAATCGGACGTAAAAAATTGGGGTGCGGGTATTAATTGAGTCATCCAAATTTTAAAGATTTAAATTGCGAGTATCCGCTATTATGGTGCTTGTTCGGGTGTTCTTGTTTATATCCGTCTAATGACTTGACCGGTCGCGCAATCCAAACACAAGCGTCAGTTTCGTTAGTTGCGTGATAGCATGGCATCAGTAAAGGCTCGGTCAAACAGGAAGCAGGCTGACCGCGCAAACTCGGCCGCCTGACCGCTGCGAACTCTGTATTGTGTAATATTGCATCATCCTAGTTAAACAGAAGGCGATTTACTGCGGCGGGTAATTGAGCAGTTGTGATTTTCCACAAAGTCTGTGTCTTGACTTGTTCGTGTTCAGTTTGACCACCCCAGTCCACGACGGGCTGTGGTCGTTCCGTTCGTGCGAGCAGTCCGTGTCCTGTTCGACCGAGCCGAACTCGGCGCATGCACTGGAATGTTTAAACTTCGCTGCTGTTTAAACCATACCAGCAGATCTTGTTCTCCGTTGTCTTATTTCCTGATTTTAATTTTCTTGCAGTTTGCGGAAGTGTTCCCGGCAGAAGCCAGTGTTTTTCATATCTCCTCACACATGTTTCAAGGTTAACACTTTCCAATGAGCTGCTGCTGTCATGGCGTGACGTCATGTAGCCTTGACGTAGTTCGCCCGGTCGCGAGATTGCAATTTCTAGTTCACTTTTAACATTGGAGCAGGACACTCGGAACTGCTGTATTCTTTCATTCGGAACACCGGAAGTATCTTTCGCGGAGATTGGCGAGATTTGATTCAATCGCGGGACCGAGAATATCGGACGTCTTAAGTGGAAAAACTTTTTATGCGGGAACTTCTTAACCGAGTTTTGCTGTATTACAGTGTTAATAGTATACATTTTTGTTTAAAATAAAGAGTCAAAAAGAAACAAAAAAGTTTTTTTCCCTTAAATTTCCATACAAAAATGAGGGTGCGGGGATTATTCGGGGGCGGGTAATATTCGGGTATATACGGTAGTTAAAAGGTTAATTGTCTCTTGTACATGTTCGCCCTACCACCAAACCTCCTTGTTGATGAAAAGACATCCAGGTTTTGTTGTACACATGATGGTTGTGGCACATTCCTTTATGTGTTCAGCGATTGTTGTCCAGGTATCGTTGACATGCTGTTTATGTTCTATTATATCTAAAGAACCGATGGAGGTTTTCAGCTGGGTGTAATGAACATTCATTTTCTCAGATGTAGACTTCAGGGTTTTCATACAGAGATTGAGTCGAATTCTAAAATTAAGGAGGAGCAATAGTTACGTGGAATAACCTCGGTGCCAATTACTGGGCTTCAGGTCACAACCCGTAATCAATCTGTGTACTTTCCACCACTGCTAAAGGTAATGAGACCTGATGGACACTTTCTGAAAAAGGTGTTGGATCTGCCAAGTCAAATGCCTCAGCATATTCCAAGATTCTGTTTCTGTCATCATTTTTCTCTCCAAAGCCCTGACTCCCTTGTATTCTCTGGCATGTCCATTCTGCGGGACTACATGACCGCGTTGTCGCAGCCCCTAAACTATGGAACCAACCATGTCCATTCTGGTCACCACCAATAAATAGGAGCTAGTTTTCCTTGAGTCCTCCAGGCTGCTACAAACTTCCTCCTTGACTTTCGTAGCGAAGCTGCCTAGTTCCCCCTGTGCTGATGAATTAGCCATTAATGAGATTATCTTGTGGCTGTCGCCCGGGTGGTTCGGGTTTGATTCCTGGCTCTGCCAAGGGAATAATTCTGGTCGAAGGGCTGGAATGGGGTACACTGACCCTCGTGAGGCAGAACTGAGAAGAGCGTGGTTTCCCCCACTTCTACTGCAGGCAAATGCCAGAATGGTTCCTAACCTACGACCATTGTCACCTCCTTCCCAATCCTCACTTGAATTACAACTACAGTATACACACTACTACAGACACCACTATGACACTGGTTATCAGACAAAATTTACACATGCATACACCCAACTACACGGAGCTGAATGACCATCATGTCCAAGCTGCCCAAATAAAACAACTACTTAGCCAGCCATGAATGAGCTGCATATCTGAGACCAAGAGATCAGCAGTGCCCTACTGGATAGAGCAACACCCAGCATGTAGCTTCGAGCTCACATTGCAAGCGACGCACTTTGCGTGAAAATCTATACAGTGTGGTCACCTGTGATTTAGAGTGTGTACCATTTAGCCCTGGGTTCAATACATGCCCAACCATCACATTGACTGTCTTAATTAAGTCAAACATGTTTTTATGAGAAGGATTTTATGATTTAAAATTTGTTTTCAGGGGCACCTTATAAAACATTAACTGAATTACTGCAGTCTTACTAGCCCTATGTCGGACAAAATGTAAGAGCCAAAATTATGCAAATCTTTTATGAGGGTTTGCCAAAACATAAGAATTTGGGAAGCCATGACACTCAAATGAAGAAAGCTTGGAGTTTTGCATGACCGTTAATCTCGTGATCATGAGCCACAAAATCTCCATTTCATGTGGAATCCGAAACACAGGACTTGACGTTTCACTTCAGAAATCGCACTTGCATTGACCGGGAATCGAACCCTTGGTAAGAGGCAAGCTTCTCGCCCCACACTCAAAACAATGGGTAAATTATTTCTATGAGTCTTGAATTTACTGATGTCATATGTGTAGCTCCTATAGTAAGCTGACATATTCATACAAGATATATTGGTCTTCATCCTGCTGATTGCTCAGTAGTTTGTTACTACTCACGACCTAATGGCACGAGCCATTCTGGTGCATTCAGAAAACACACCTGTCTGGAATTGAGGAGACCTGAGGGTGGTCTCATTCCAACACTTTCACCATTTTGCTCCTAAGTATGGACTTTTAACGGGAAGTGAACATCTGTTAAATGAAAATACTGTTACTTTTGAATTTGAGTTTTATTTGTAATTTCATCATTTTAAATTATGTCTGTATTATACTTTTCAGGACTGGATCACTGGCATCATTAAATTCTGAATCCAAAATGCTACTTTTGAGGTTGGACAAGTGGGGTCTAGATGATGCTCACAAAGACAAGCAAAACAAATTGTACAGTCCAGATTTCAAGGTAAGTGCAAATGAATTGAATGTAGCACATTCTTTGTTAGCTATGTGTATTTTTTCTATGACCCTCATGCCGTCGACCTCATACCTTGATTTTCATGACCTCATTGGGGGAGTAGTATTTGGTGTAAATAGTTCTTTAGAGACTTATTTTCAATGCATTGAGAATTTGAACTAAAATAATATACAAAATATTGGCACATACATAAATGATTTTATGAATGTTTATCTTCACACACGATTTAATATGATGAAATGCGTACACATTACATTGGAGGTCACCAACGTTTATGTACCTTTGCCATCATACCAGCAACAAACCAGGTCAGGCCCTGTGGTAAGGGGTAACATGCTTACCTATGAGGTCCCAGGTTCGACTCCGGATCTGCTAGAGATTTAAGATCTGGTGCAAGGGTTGGAATGGGGCGCACTCAACCTTGTGAGGACAGTTAAGCAGCTGCTTGATATGACAAGTAGTGCCTCGTGGTCTAAAACCAAGGTGACTTGGCTGAGGGTGTCATTGCATGAGCTGGGTAGGGCTTTGTCTTTGGAATACTGTCGTACCATCTCTTGATAGCTGCTTAAAGATTGTTTTAAGAACTTTTTTTTTTTGCTGGACACCAACGTTTTTATTTCATTGCAGATATTGTAGCTGCTAGGTTCAAGATCTGGTAAATAGGAGCATAAGGTGACATGGTCCTAGAGCCTGCAGGGTGTTCCTGGTTTGACAACCAACATGTGGACACACATACCATTCCCATATACTGGGTGGGTGGGGTATAATTTCAATTGACCAAATGTTGGTGTTCTTCTCTCCAGTGTCTGTGGACCACACAATCAAGCAATAAAAACAATATTCATCGAATACCTGCACACAGTTCTACACTACTTTAGTCAACACTAACGCAACCGAGCAGCGCTGAGGCAACTTTTAATTTTTAGTATCGGTAAGTCCTTTTGGGGCCGTTTTTACAATGTTCAGATAATGTGGCAGATAGCTTCCTATCAGAAATTTTATTCCCTCAGTCAACTGGCTGATCAAGTCGCTGATGCGTTCTACAAACTTATTTCTTTTCTCAGATAGCTATCCGAAACTAATCTGACGCATTTAAGTGTCGCAGCAGAGGTTGGCAATGAAAAAGTTGAAGACGATGAGGCATATTTGACAATTTGTATGTAAAACATAAGCACGTGATGGTATTTACAAATACAGTATGATAGTTGTAATGACCAAGATAATTGGAATTTATAAATTTTGTTTGAAATAACTGTACTTTCATTGCTGTAAATTTATGTAGGTCACCAAAATGTTAGGTGCGGCCTATATTTATAGACTTGTGATAACAACATATCAGTTGAATGTTGGTAAATTTTTAGTAGTACCATGCAGTAATATACTTTCGAGTTGATATTAACTGTTGGTTCATGGAAATAAAATATATATTTCATATCAGTATTGATTCTTGAAGAATGAAATGAAATAAATGGAACATTTAAGACCTTAATTAGGGTCTATAATAGCGAAGTTTTATAGTGAACACAGAATGACGATTCATGGAAAGGAATCCAGATGCACCTGACCATTCCAATAGTCCCATGTGATATGATTGATATAAATAAACAAATTATTTAAGAAGGATTTGTCAGTTGTCATTTAGTTGGAGATTTCAGATTATGGTAATTGTGGTTTTGGTGGCTGGAACTTCCGAGGTTATCTGCCCTTAGGGGAAAATCAGTTGCCCCATACTTTTGGTATCTTAAGAATCCTGATTATTGCACTTGTAGGTATCCTTCATTGATATGCTTGACCATACCCTACCTCAATTCTTGAATTGTCACTAGAAGCTCAAGTAGTTTACATATAGAGAGAATGTAACTCGTCTGCCCACCAACAGTGTAGACCTAGGCTATTTATTTTGTGAGTGTGTTTTAGAGCAAGCTCTGGATGGAAGTCCTATCCTAAATTCTGATAGGAACAGTTGAAAAGAGTATTCACTCACTAATAAATTATTTTTAGTAGGTTGTTAAGAGTTAGACCTAACTGTATGTGCCTGCATTATTAGGCTATAGTACTGTGCTAATAGAAAAATTGGGTGTTTAGCTGATC
Organism: Meconema thalassinum; assembly: GCA_946902985.2. NCBI lineage: Eukaryota > Metazoa > Arthropoda > Insecta > Orthoptera > Tettigoniidae > Meconema > Meconema thalassinum. Next base: position 1,206,569,365 of record OX336388.2, read on the forward strand.
AGAATGTAGTGACGGCAAAATACCAGTACCATATTTTTCTTTTCATGGCATTAGCAGTTTTATCTTGACAGTTCTACTCTTGAATAATGTTTTGACAAAATATTTAGGCTACATTCCTTTCAAACATGCTGAAAAATCTATCTGGTACCTTGATTCTTAAAAAAAATGTATTTTAAGTTCAAGCAGCTCTTTTTGAGAATCCTAGACAGGGTGAGCATTAATTTCATCTTCCTCTGGCTTTGAACTGAATTAATTTGGCCTTGCACATGAATGTGTTTCTATGTTTGAAAGAAACCAACTTTCCTTGGTGATCATTCCAAATATCTAATGTACATTCGATTTTGTAAGAACTACTGTCTGCACGTCTTTTGTACGTTCTTCAATTAATCCAGCACCATAATTTCCACCCTTTGCTTCCTCTTATCAGTTGCCTGCGTGGCTTAGGCGGCAGCACGCCGGCCTCTCACCGCTGGGTCCGTGGTTCAAATCCCGGTCACTCCATGTGGGATTTGTGCTGGACAAAGCGGAGGCAGACAGGTTTTTCTCCGGGTACTCCGGTTTTCCCTGTCACAATTTAATTCCAGCAACACTCTCCACTCTCATTTCATTTCATCTGTCATTCATTTAATCAATGCCCCAGAGGAGTGCGACAGGCTTTGGCAGCCGGCACAGTTCATATCCTCATTCATTCCATTCCCTGACCCAGTCGGTCGACTCTAAGCAGGCTGTGGATTTTCATTTTCACATCCTCTTATTAAACGAGTGATGAATTTCTCTTGGAGGACAGGTTTGGTCAAATATGGTTAGGCCTATATATTCAAACAGGAGCAGCAGATATGTGTTCCTATTAACTCTTAGAATACCAAGGAGCGCAAAAGCGTTCCTCGGCGTGTTAGCGAAAACAGCCAGGAATGCAATAGCCCTCCTCATGCAGGCAATTTTATATATGCTTGTAGTTCTCAGTTTTCCAACGGATCGCAGCACAATGCAGATGACCCAGAATCGGCAAAGCCTGCAGTTCCTAAATCTACCACAACTATCGCGGTAATAGCTTTATTTACGGAGATATGATATTTTTGAAAGCGCCCACTGTTTTGTCCACCACGCACTGTTGATAGTACGAATATGGCCTCAGCTGTGCGGGATGTGTTTGTAAACGATGATGATCTAGCCGAGTATATCAATAGAGTGTGCGCCGATGATGATTACATTGAGTCTGATGAAGATGTAGCAATATCAGTGTCATGTAGTAATGATGTTGGGGATTTTATTTCTGATACAGGAAGTGAGAGCAGCGATTGCATTCCGCAGTAGGCCTACCATAAGCCTTGTGGTATTGTCATTAGTGAAAGTGACAATTTTACTGATTCGGAGAGTGACGGTGACGCAAATGAAGACAGTGCAGGCGGTAAAGACAATAATGCCTGTGTACCTAATACAGGGTTTAGTGAAGTTCCAATTGATAGTGACCGTCGGTTCGAACCCATCTGACAAGATGTTGTACACGTACATCGATGAGCGACGAACACTGAAATATTGGAAGAAGGTGGTATTTTGAATCTTTGCTCGAATGGTGCTGAATGCCTATTTGATATACAAAGAAAGTACTTCAAGTAAAGTTACGACATAGCTCAAGTTAACTTCCTCCATAAAAGAGTACATAGAATAGGAATGGGTCCAGGAGAAAAATCTACAAACAAAATGTTTCCTAAGCTTCATCCACCAAGGGAAGGGGAACTTTTGGTGAAATTAAGTGGTAGATTATTAAAAAGATGCATTGAGTGCAGCAAAATAGATGGAGGCCCAGTAAAAAGGTCACGAACTGCATGTTCCAAGTGTATGAAAGGTCTTCATGGTATCTGCGTAGGGTATCACATGTGCTAAAAGTGAACCAGCATAAAATGTGAAATATGTACAGTGCATGGTGTAAGAGATGAGAAGGGGAAAGCAGAATACAGACGTCTGAGAAATGAGGTTAACAAGAAGTGCAAGGAAGCGAAAGAAGAATGGTTGAAAGAGAAATGTGCAGGTATAGAAAATTGTCTGAAATTAGGTAAAGTAGACACAGCTTATCGAAGGATTAAGAATACTTTTGGGGAAAAGAAGACTAAGTGCTGTAATATTAAGGACACAAATGGAAAGCCTCTAACAGATAGGGAAGAAAAGGTTGAGAGATGGAAAGCTTACATAGAGAGTTTGTATAAGGGAAAGGAGATTGAGAATCATGTAATGGAAAGGGAGGAGGAAATTGATGAGGATGCGAAGGGAGATTTAATATTGAGATCAGAATTTGATAGAGCTTTGGAAGACTTAAGCCGGAACAAAGCACCAGGCATAGATGATACACCGATTGAGTTGCTACGCTGCATAGGAGATGAAGGTCTGATCAGGTTATTTCACTTGGTGTGTAGGATTTATGAGACAGGTGAGGTACCCCCTGATTTCAAGAAGAATGTAATCATCCCTATACCAAAGAAAGTGGGAGCTGACAGATGTGAAGATTACCGTACAATCAGCTTGATTACTCATGCTTCAAAGATCCTGTCTAGAATAATTTACAAGAGGATTGAAAGCCAGATAGAAACGGAGTTGGGTGAAGACCAGTTTGGTTTCAGGAGAAATGTAGGAACAAGGGAAGCTGTACTAAGTCTTAGGCTGATTTTGGAAGGTAGAATAAGGAAAGATAAGAGAACATTCATGGCTTTTGTAGACTTAGAAAAGGCTTTTGATAACGTTGATTGGACTAAATTGTTTTACATTTTGAAATCGATTGGAATAAAGTACAGGGATAGGAGGGTGATATACAATCTATACAGAAACCAGACAGCAGTCATTCGAGTTGAAGGACATGAGAGAGAAGCTGGTATTCAGAAAGGTGTAAGGCAAGGCTGCAACTTAACACCCATACTTTTCAATCTTTACATTGAACAAGCAATGAAGGAAATTAGAGAAAAATTTAAAGTGGGAGTGAAGATTCAAGGAGAAATAATTTCAACTCTGAGATTTGCTGATGACATAGTCATCTTGGCCGACAAGCCTGAGGATTTGAATGAGTTTTTGAATGGTATGGACTCCGTCTTACAGAAAGAATTCATGATGAAAATTAATAAATGTAAATCAAAAATACTGGAATGCAGCCGAAATAAATCAGAAACCTCTATGGAGATCAAATTGACAGGTGAAAAGCTGAAGGAAGTAGAAGACTTCTGTTACTTAGGAAGTAGAATAACCAGTGATGGACGAAGCAAAGAGGATATAAAAAGTAGGTTGGCTCAGGCAAAGAAAGTTTTTCTACAAAAAAGGAATCTGCTGACATCGAATATAGATTTAGGTATTAGGAAGTCATTTTTGAAAGCCTTTGTCTGGAGCGTGGCGCTCTATGGAAGTGAAACTTGGACTATTGGTGCAGCAGAAAAGAGGAGAATTGAAGCATTTGAAATGTGGTGTTACAGGAGAATGATGAAGATCAGATGGGTAGATAGGGTTACAAACATAGAGGTATTAAGACGAGTGGGAGAGGAGAGATGTTTCTGGCGACTGCTAATGAAGAGAAGAGATAGGTTGGTAGGACACATACTAAGACACCCAGGAATAGCAAGCTTAGTTATGGAAGGAAGGGTCGAGGACAAGAACTGTAGGGGTAGACCAAGGTTAGAATATGTTAAACAGATTGCCTCAGATGTAGGGTGTGGTAGTTATGTAGAGATGAAACGATTAGCTCAGGACAGGGAGGCATGGAGAGCTGCATCAAACCAGTCAAAAGACTGAAGACTCAAACAACAACATGGTGTATTAAAATATTTTTAAAATTAGAAACTATAGTACCTAACATCGTGAAACTTTCTAGAGAGTAAACCAACAACATGTGACTGCAGACAATAACAACCGTTTGTCTGTAATTTTCATTTTGAATTGTGTTTCTTTCTCTCAATTTTGACTTTTCTCTTTTTATTTTCACAGTAATAAAACAAATATTTTTTTATATGTTGTAGTGTTATTGTAACATAGTATGTTACTTAGTAGAATGATAAAGCAACTTATTTTCAATGATCAGGAAAAAGTTTTGGGGTATATCTTCTAAAATACAAAAGTTATAATGATTTTAGTACTACATTGCAATTTCTTGAAAAGAAGCCTTGTATTCTATACCACCTGGAAAGGTTTTTTTTTTGGATAGCACCCCAACTGGGAAATAGCAATGGGTTAGGTTTAGGGCACACAGTGGACTCTAATAGGACGATATGGAAGAGACCAAACGTTACTTGACTAGTGTTCATACATTTATTTGATTATTATAAACATTTAGATAAATAGTAACAATTATTTGCATTAAAAGGATGATTTAAAAGAGGCAATTCAAAATGCCTGTTTCTCCAGGAAACTCAAAAACAACTTGCAAGTAGCATTGACTAGGAAAAAAATGAATTGCCAAAGTTGATTACATGAAGAAAGACTTATTAACAGGCAACTCAATAAAAAAAAAATTATAGAAAAATATCCATGACAACCAAGTTAGAAGTTTTAAAGGCTTGGCCTTGAATTATGTAAAATAAGTTTGATTTGTTACCAACAGTTCGATACTTGACACAGAGAGTATCTTCCATAAATAATCCTGCGGAAACCCCGCTGCCAATAGCAGGAAGCGATGATGATTGCCCGGGCAGGGCAAGTTAGTTCAGCATGATTCCAAGGTCCGAGTGTAGACCACGAATTGGCCGGCCCGCGTAGAGCGGGTCCTGAAGTCCAGTAAAGTTATTCTCCAAGAAGCCGTGATGTGGCTTCCAAAGGAGATGGATGGTAATTCCTCCAGCGAAACGTAACCAGCAGTTCCAGGCCTCTTGAGAATGACCTGGTTAGCAGGTACGAGCAGTTACTATTTCATCGTGCCGAGTTGTAGAGAGTTTAAGTGACGAAGCTGTCGCCTAGATGAAGGTTGTTGACCCCGGACTGCCCAGCCCGGCAAAGTCCAAGCAGGGAGGCATGCCACGTAGATAGCTTCAGGTCAAACAATGTTGGTAAACAGTGCGCCGACCTAGGCTGCACTGAAGTGGTCAGACAGCCGTGGGCAGGTGTAGACAGACACAGCAGAACGGCGATGAAGAGAATATATAGTGGTAATGACGTCAGCGCGCCGAACATTCCAGATGGGGAGGAGGGTTGTCAAACAGACAATCAACGCATAGCTCCATGCACATTGCAAGGGTTACCGCTGAGGTGAGCACAGTACTTCATGAGAAAGTGTGACAGTATGGTGCGTCTAGAAAGACACTTCAGAAAAAGATGAGTTGACAAGAATAATAAAGAACAACAATTCAAATGAATCATAAGTTAAATAAATAAATAAACAGAACACCGCGTTCATACTGCAATTATAGCGAAATAAAATAATGGGGCAGAAAGATTGAACGTATGTTTCAAACCGTACGGGAAACAAAACCTACAAAAACATTCGCAAAAGCGAACACCACCTATAAGCGACTGGTACTAAAAGGGTTAAAGTGAAATGTATTTGGAATTATGGACATAAGGCTTATTTTATTTTAAAGTCACATTCATGTGTTTGCTACATATTCATCACTATTTTAACAGTACCTTATTTTAATACTGGGGTGTCTGCAGTAGTATATAATTTTTTTAAACTGAGGCTAGGATTGGGAAGGAGTTATTAAGATAAGTACCATCCCAACGTTACAACCTCGCAAGCCTTTAAAGGGCATAGTTAGTAAGCTTCAATAACTTTAAGGAAGTACCTGTAGGGAGTCATGAATGCTACCTACAGTATGTAATGGTACGAGCCCACTATCAAGCTTCTCTGCAGTACCAGTGCGTCAAGCAGCTGGTATTTTTAATAATGATTATGTACTGGAATTCAAGACACACAATTTTCTTCTTGCACCACCAGAGAAACTGCATTGTTTAACACAGTACTTACCCAGTTTGCACATTATTTCCTTCTCTCATCTCAAGCCTGACTTTTAACAGTTCACTACAGTTCCTTGATGTAGTATAAGCCTACTTTACTTTAAAATGTGTGCATTCTATCACACATACTGTAGTATTTGTTGCTGACCACACAAGACCTGATATTCTTGCACACCATCTTTGTTCAAAACTACAGTATATAAAACTAAACCTGTTGCAATTAGGCCTGTTATATTTTAATTTCATTCAGTCTGGAAACTGGTCTACATGGCAGATATAACATCTCTTAACATTTGATTTGCCAATTCATACATCAACCATCACTCGACCAGGTATAGGTTGAGGAATGAAGGATATATGTCCACAAAGTTGTGTCTCCTCCTGCACTGTTTAGACTTGTGCAGTAATAATTTAAAAAAATCCTTTCTCCTTAATTTTTCCTGTGCTACTGGACCAATTTTCAGACAACTCTTTTAATAACAGAATTATTGAATTAGAAAAAGACCCCAACAATAAATTTCAATATCAAATAAAAAGTGCATTAAATGGAATCTAATACATTCTCACTAAGGCAGAAAAAGCGAAAATACTGAACATGAACCCTAAATTTCATCCTCATTAAGGGCCTTACCGAAAATTCATTAGGCTGAGTGCCCAGTTAGACCAATCGTCAATTGCAGGGAACACACCGAATTACAAATTAAGCAGGTAACTACTGAAAATACTAAAGGACAGAGTGGTCATCAACAACGACAAATTGGTCAAAAACACAACGGAGTTAGTGAATAAACTAGGTTCAATAAAAATAAAACCCAATATGAGGTTAGTGTCATTCGATATAACCAATATGTACACTAACATCTCGGTAAAAGAAGCCATCAAAGTAATAGAAGACAACTTATATTTGAGTAACTCGACAAATGAAGCAGATTAACAAATTCACAAAGAAATTTGATAAATGGTCCGGCTAGCTCAAAACAGTTGCCAGCGTTTCGCCCCAGCGTACCAATGGGCTCTTCAGTTGGTTATGGTACACCTCACCAAGACGCGTGGCTAGTACATACTGTGAAGGCCGCTGCAAGGCACAAAATGTCGCCACGAGCAGCGCCAATGTACTACGGAAGTCATAACTTCATTTCAAAAATAATGTTAGCTTACCTTGCTAATCCATATTGGAAATATCTGTTCCCGAAGGAAACAGGATGTAAAATTGTCCGATTGAGCTAAGTACATTAACAAATTCACAAAGAAATTTGATAAATGGTCCGGCTAGCTCAAAACAGTTGCCAGCGTTTCGCCCCAGCGTACCAATGGGCTCTTCAGTTGGTTATGGTACACCTCACCAAGACGCGTGGCTAGTACATACTGTGAAGGCCGCTGCAAGGCACAAAATGTCGCCACGAGCAGCGCCAATGTACTACGGAAGTCATAACTTCATTTCAAAAATAATGTTAGCTTACCTTGCTAATCCATATTGGAAATATCTGTTCCCGAAGGAAACAGGATGTAAAATTGTCCGATTGAGCTAAGTACATTAACAAATTCACAAAGAAATTTGATAAATGGTCCGGCTAGCTCAAAACAGTTGCCAGCGTTTCGCCCCAGCATACCAATGGGCTCTTCAGTTGGTTATGGTACACCTCACCAAGACGCGTGGCTAGTACATACTGTGAAGGCCGCTGCAAGGCACAAAATGTCGCCACGAGCAGCGCCAATGTACTACGGAAGTCATAACTTCATTTCAAAAATAATGTTAGCTTACCTTGCTAATCCATATTGGAAATATCTGTTCCCGAAGGAAACAGGATGTAAAATTGTCCGATTGAGCTAAGTACATTAACAAATTCACAAAGAAATTTGATAAATGGTCCGGCTAGCTCAAAACAGTTGCCAGCGTTTATCAAATTTCTTTGTGAATTTGTTAATGTACTTAGCTCAATCGGACAATTTTACATCCTGTTTCCTTCGGGAACAGATATTTCCAATATGGATTAGCAAGGTAAGCTAACATTATTTTTGAAATGAAGTTATGACTTCCGTAGTACATTGGCGCTGCTCGTGGCGACATTTTGTGCCTTGCAGCGGCCTTCACAGTATGTACTAGCCACGCGTCTTGGTGAGGTGTACCATAACCAACTGAAGAGCCCATTGGTACGCTGGGGCGAAACGCTGGCAACTGTTTTGAGCTAGCCGGACCATTTATCAAATTTCTTTGTGAATTTGTTAATGTACTTAGCTCAATCGGACAATTTTACATCCTGTTTCCTTCGGGAACAGATATTTCCAATATGGATTAGCAAGGTAAGCTAACATTATTTTTGAAATGAAGTTATGACTTCCGTAGTACATTGGCGCTGCTCGTGGCGACATTTTGTGCCTTGCAGCGGCCTTCACAGTATGTACTAGCCACGCGTCTTGGTGAGGTGTACCATAACCAACTGAAGAGCCCATTGGTACGCTGGGGCGAAACGCTGGCAACTGTTTTGAGCTAGCCGGACCATTTATCAAATTTCTTTGTGAATTTGTTAATGTACTTAGCTCAATCGGACAATTTTACATCCTGTTTCCTTCGGGAACAGATATTTCCAATATGGATTAGCAAGGTAAGCTAACATTATTTTTGAAATGAAGTTATGACTTCCGTAGTACATTGGCGCTGCTCGTGGCGACATTTTGTGCCTTGCAGCGGCCTTCACAGTATGTACTAGCCACGCGTCTTGGTGAGGTGTACCATAACCAACTGAAGAGCCCATTGGTACGCTGGGGCGAAACGCTGGCAACTGTTTTGAGCTAGCCGGACCATTTATCAAATTTCTTTGTGAATTTGTTAATGTACTTAGCTCAATCGGACAATTTTACATCCTGTTTCCTTCGGGAACAGATATTTCCAAAATGAAGCAGATGATATAATAAAATTGTTGAAAGTCGCACTCAACCAGAACGTGTTTCAATTCATTAATAAAATATATGAAGAGGCAAATGGGTTAGCTATGGGGTCACCTCTTAGCGGTCTAGTAGCCAACATTTTCATAAACAGCATAGAAAATAATTATCTGAGAGACAACAAGGTAAATGGGATTATACAATGGAGTAGGTACGTGGACGATATCCTATGCATATATGAAACTGATTTAACAAATGAAGATACGATCTTACAAGACATCAACGGTTTACATCATTCGATCAAATTCACCATGGAGTCGGAAAAAGAGCCAATCATAAATTACCTAGATATAACAATCGAACGGTCAAACAATAACCTGTCGTATACGATCTTTTGCAAGCCCACTCAAACATCACACACTATTGATAATTGCTCCTACCACCGAAGCACACATAAATTAGCAGGCTTCAATTCAATGATCCACAGGGCCATAAGCAGGGCTAGATTTGTGACGGTACGCACCTGTACGCCGTACCAAAACCTCTGATCAGGAGAAAAGTCGAATATATAACATAATTTTTAGAACTGTTGAACGTTAGTTGTAAGTCAAGGTCAACTTGGTCTTTGACTGGATAATTATTTCAGAAAACCGTCAAAACAAAATTATAAAACTAGAAATAAAAGATTGTTGGTAAACATGTGTGTATTTTCAAGCCAAATTGTTTTTTTTTTTTTTATTACGTAAAAAATAAATTGAAAATATTGTACATTGATTGAATGGTAGCCTAGTTGGCCTGCATTAAAATTTAATATAGGCCAATGGCTATGGTAAGAAAAATGTTGCTACAGTAGTCTCAATTTAATTTCAAATTGCAATCAAAATTAGATTGCTATGTTGTCCTCTGATTAATTTTTAAAGGTGTTCAGAAAAGCGTAAAAATATCATTTTTAGAACTCTATATTTCAATATTCCATAAAGACCCCCCTCACCCTGCTCCCACAACTGCCCGGTAGCCCACAGTCCCGGAACCTCTTTCTTTACAAATCAAGCACTGGCCATAAGTATACACATGATAAAATAAAATTACAACTAAGAGATTAGGACAATAAAACAAATAGCTGAGGAAAACAATTTTCCTCCTAATAAGATCGTTCAAATAATACAAAGACATTGGGCAAAAGCTAGTATATTGCAAACACCAACCAGTGATTTCAGAAATGTTAACTTCAAAGTCGTTAATATTTGACATTGTTCCGTATTGACGAGATTATGTGAATAGATAAATAATTATCCTTATAATTCTAGATCCGCCTAGTCAGTACTTTTATTAAAATGTAATCATAGATCACATATTTTATAATTGCAAGTACATGTTTTGAGATTGTACATAAAATGATCTCTTCATCAGCTTACAAAGTGACAGGCCCAACATTCATGATAATTGCTCCATTGCGTGAAAACATGTTAAAATACAGTGAAACCTCTATTAAGAGACCAGTGACGGTTCCATGGAAAACTGGTCTTTTAGAGGGGTGATCTCTTAATAGGGGTAGGCATTAAACATAATTTTATACTGCATTAATAATAAAGTACAGTTGGAACACATACTTGATTACAATTTATCTGCATTGGTTCACATTTAGCACAAATTAATTACAATTAGTTATTTTCTGATCTCTGTCATTTAAAAGAGTCATGAATTGATCTCTGTTTCAGATTAGCACATCTTTTTTTTAACAATTTCACTTTCTAGAATATCTCTGAGTGAGTTCGAAAGTCCATTAATTTGTTCTGGGTTCGAACAATCTTCTAGGAGAGCCGTTTTTTTTTTCTATACGTTGCATAACACTTTTTCTAATGTCATTGTATGGTGATGCAGTTCTGTGCCTACAAAACCATTGTTTACATCATCACCCTCATCACCATCTTCAATGGGAAGGCAGACGAGAAGTGGTCTTTAGAAAGAGGTCAGACTGAGAAAATGCCTGGTCTTTGGTCAGGGAGAGGGGTGGTTCTTAAATAGTTTCTTTTGTCACAACGGACAAAAACGCTGAAGGAAGGTACTGCGGCAATAATCTGATAAAGTTGTGTAGGCCTAAACATTTGAACATCTGGACATTTGAGCGAAGGCCGGAGAGAAACCTGAATTATAACGCCGACCGGTTACGTCATTTAAAGGTGAACAGCCAAGCTGGCATTCTAGAGACACGGTGTGCGCATGAGGAAAGGGATATATCTGCTTTAAGCTTGCGTTGATGGTTGCAGGTTGCGCAGGCGAGGCGAACAGTCTAAACATAGAGTGTGAGACGTGAGCAGGTTAAGTTGAATGAACTAAGAAGCGGATACTGTAGCGTGTAGATGTGAAAGTGTTACGGCGTAGTGGAATGCAATGTGGTCACACAGCAATGTAAACAATATGAACGCAGACTCGGACATGTTGGGAATCTACACGGACCTCAATACCCAAAGTATGTTTCAGTAAACCCATTAGGGGTTGCCAGGGGATGAATGGTCGCGAGGAAATGGATGCGTGGACATGGAACGAGATGATAAGAGACGCCGGCGCCAACGCCGTTGGTGGAGAGGTGCAGTCGGGGGCGGTCATGGTCGTCGCCTGGAGATTGACAGATGTAGGGGACGCATGCTTACACTGGAGCGCCGGGAGACGCGGGTGGAACGACGCTGTACGCATGACCAGGAAACATCGACGTCTCTTATTCCCAAGGGCCAGGATTCATCACGACGCCGGATCCAAAGTAAGATATCTTTTTCTCACTCCTGTTCACCGTAAAGAAGAGAATCTCCATTTTTGAATAGCCATGCCATAAGATGACTTGGGGTCGTGTAATTTAATCCCATTCACATAGTTTAACGCTATTAACAATCAATGATTCTAGGTTAAATAAGAGCATCACTCTCGTTTTCCTAAGGTTGTGCAGAGTTTTTTTTTACTTCGAGTCGTTTTGACTTTTACGGACAGCATCAATGTCTATGTTATGCTTTGAAATATAATTATATAATAGTAAGGTTAATAATAATAATAATCATAGTTAAAGGTTGATAAATTTTGCTATAATCAATACCAAAATATAGTTGGAGATAATCACGCATGGCCATGAAAAAGAAATATCGCTCGAGATAATTGGGCATGAAAATCATGGAACAAGTTTTATTCCAAAGGGTCTCTTATGAAATTCAGAGATGTGATATGAAATAAGACGCTGGTTTTGGTCAATTGTTGTCTGGTATGATATGGTTCCTTGGGCAAAGTATCATGTTATCGTACGACTTCATTGTAAGGTTGAATTACTGTGTTAAGTGTGGGTTCGAGGTATGCTATTAAGCGCAATTTTTTTGTAATGAGATTAATATGGTATTCCGTCATATGTGACGAGGTAGATTATTGTGGTGATATTCAGTTATGTGTAACAAGGTTATTCAGGGGGCTATGTATGACCCTGAAAATTTGTAATTGTACGGACAGGTTCCTCACTAGATGGATGGATGTGCTGCATTTCCTCATAGGGTTGAGTGTGGAACAGAGCTATGATGTACTTGAGGGTACGCTCTGTAGTAAGGTTACTCAGATCCTCACACATAGTGGTTGACTGAATGGCTATGATTAAATGTTGGTCACGAAAATGAAACACACTGAAGTATACTATTATGAAAGTTGTGAACCAGTTCTAGACGTCAGCATATGACATATCGGTAACTTACTTATGCAAGTGGGTATATTAATGAGGACCAAGGTAATTGGGACGGTCATGCCTGTAGACCAGGTAGAACAATAAGAATGCGCTGTGTAAATATTTAAACACTAGTTGGAAATGTAAATGATTTATATTTTGGTTGGTTATCGAATTCCACATTAGGTGACGTCCAGTTGATGTTGGGAAAATTTATGATGTGATTTTGTTTGATGCTCTTTAGATGGTAAATTTCAATTCGATGCAGGAGGCCGTCCATCGATGTATAAAGGTAGATTGTCATGTTATGATGTGTGTTTTTTTTTTTCTGAGCACATGCCACAGGTAAACTTTGGACTAAGTGGCCAGTAATTTTATTATTATTATTATGCATGTGCACTAATGGAATAATGGTTGTGTTAATTTTGGCTGGGCAGTCTCCTGGTCGAATTTCTAAGTAGGCAGGTAGCATGTTTGGTTGTCCTTTGGCCAATAAAGGAGCAGATGTTATTTTACGAGGGCTGTTTTTTTTTTTTTTATATCTGTTTGTTAATTCGAATTAGGGGGTTTGCTTTTGAATCCTGGTTCATTTTGTTTGCCATCCCAACCCGTAAACGACCCGAGACCCTTTGTCTCTAGCTCGCTGGAGCTTTGGTTTTATTCTTGTCTGTTTGAACCAAGATTCACGCCCTAATTCTCTTTACACCCACTCCCTTGGCCGTTTCTTCTGATGGGGCCGGGATGTTGGCCGGGTTATCGCCTGTCCCATTGGAGAAGCGGGCACAGTATGAAACTATTCTACATTAACTTTTTAGAAATGTAACAACATTAGATAGTTAATAAAATTAGAATTGGGACTTAGAAACAGAAACAGAATTAGAATTGGGAATTAGATCAGGAGATAAAATTCAATAGTTATAACCTGAAAAACTCAGGGTTAGAATTGAACTAGGCTTTTTATTTTTTTGCAAACATTGAGATAAAAGTTGGGGGAAATTTATTCAGAGCATTGGCCAAGTTCTTCGAAAGGTGTAATGTACAGTTTTTCACAACAGTTTGTAATATCATCTCTACTTAGTATAAAACGAAGTCCCCGATTCTTGGATGTCACAGGTAATCTCGAGAACCTCTGGATAGATTTTGATGCGGTTTACACAATTCTGTGAAGGATATCTCGAGGATGATTTCTGTAGAAGATAATTTATTTATGATGAAAGGAAGCAGAGCAGTAACGATTTCAGTGAAAAAATAAACAAAAAACCTGGCGTCCGAGCGCTTTGTAAGTTTATTTTGGGCAAACCTTTAAACATATCTATATACTATGAGTGTAAGAATTGTTCAGCATGAAAAGTTCTACATAAAATCCAGGAGAGCATATCTCTATCTTCAATACATCGCCCCACTTGCATGTGAGATTTTCGATGTGAAATGCCATGTCCTGTGGTTCGGATTCCACGTAAAAAGGAGGTCCCGTGGCTTATAATCACAAGATTCACGGTCACGTAAAACTACAATCTTCCTTTTTTAATACATCGCCCACTATAAGTATTTTTACGTTTTCATTTCTTCCAACCATGTCCATTCTAATATTGAGGCGACAGTTTACGAGCTAGCTGTGGGCGAGTCTTATTACCCCTGTTACAGCCTAACTAGCGGGCGAACCTATTACCCCAGATACAGCCAGCAGCAAACCATCGAGTCGTGTTGAGATAAGACTTCTGAGAAGGCTGGCTGTGTTTGGAGTTTCCCTGGAAGTTCTACTCGGTTTTTCTTCATTTCGCCAGTTAACTTTCCGTTCCGCAAAATACACAGTCAAGTTAAGATTGGACGGAAGAGGGATTTGTGTTTCATGCAACTCGCCATTCCCTGGAACTGCAACTCGGCTTATCTTCATTTCGTCTGTGAACTTTTCGTTCTGAAAAATACACAGTCAATTTAAGATTGGACGGAAGGGAGATATGTGTTTCATGCACCTCACCATTCTTAAATTACGTCTGACAAGAATTCGTTATAATTAATAGTCCATTCAGTGATGTTAAGCCATCATGCCGAAATGTAAAACGGATATAGGTTATAGTTCATTGACATCGCAAAAAAAAAGTGCTTATCACGTAACAATGAAACAGAGCAACAAATAATTTCTAGATTGCCACAAGAGAAAGAAAGACTTCGTTCTCGGCACCTTCAAACGGTTGCTCAAGAAGAACCCCGTCTGAACCACGATCAGAAACAAGCTTATAACACTAAGAAGGAAGGTAAGATATTTTTTCTCGATGCCCCTGTAGGCAAAGGCAAAACGTTTTTGATTAATGTGTTGCTCGCCAAAGTGAGGTCTGGTGATAATATTGCTCTTGCCGTCGTATCATCTGGAATTGCAGCCACTCTTTTGGAAGGAGAAAGAACAGCACATGCAACATTTAAACTTCCTTTGAAAGTCAGCAGTAATGATGGAAATGTATGTAATATTTCAAAACAAAGTAACACTGCCAGTTTAATCCAAAATTGTTCTTAAGTTGTATGGGATGAGGCTACAATGTCGCACAAAACTTCCGTTGAAGCTGTAGAGAGGACCTTGCGTGATCTAAGGAATCGGAACACACCTATGGGTGGCTGCACAGTTTTGTTCGCCGGAGATTTTCGTCAAATCTTACCAGTTGTTACTAGAGGAACGAGAGCCGGCGAAGTGAATGCTTCATTAAAAATATCATACATCTGGCCAGATATAACAAAGTGGCACTCAAAACTAACATGAGAGTAGGCTACTCTTATCTTCAGAAGATAATAGTTTGTTTGCTAATTTGTTACTTAGAGTCGGAAATGGAGATTTACCGGTCATTGACGGGAAAATTACCCTCAGTGACGATTTCTGTGTTTTAGTAAGCAGTATTCAAGATTTGATTGATAGTGTTTATCCTCAAATCCATGGCCTATCTAACAAGTCTCATTCATGGTTTAAAGAAAGAGCAATATTATCGCCGACAGACGAACAAGTTGTGAAAACTAATGACTTGGTGTTCTCCAAATTCACTGCCCAGTCTCTAGTATATTACTCAGTAGGCTAGACACAGTAGTCGATAGTGAAGAAGCTGTTCATTACCCTACAGAATTCCTAAATTCTTTCTTTCCTTCTGGCTTGCCACCACACAGGCTTATTTTAAAAGTACGAGTGCCTATTATATTGCTACGTAATTTACAACATCCAAAGTTATGCAATGGGACACGATTGGTAGTGAAAACTTTGAAAAACTGTTTCATTGAATCAACTATCTTAACTAGCTGTGGTTCAGGAGAAACGGTCTTAGTACCCATAATCCCTATGATTCCTTCAGATTTTCCTTATCGTTTCAAACGAGTACAATTTCCAGTAAGAGTCTGCTTTGGCATGACTATAAACAGAGCACAGGATCAGACACTTAGCGTGACTGGAGTTGATCTTAATGGAGAATGTTTTTCTCATGGACAGCTTTACGTGGCTCTATCGCTTGTTACATCAAACCGAAAACTTTTCGTGTTCACTGCTGGAGGGAAAACGACTAATGTCGTATACAAGGATATCTTATAAGGCCTCCGTTAGAGGTAGCCTGTCACCTTGCATTCATAACTGTTCCCGGGCGAAGCTGGGGGTGGGTTGCTAGTTCATATATAAAATAATCAAATAACCAAAAAGGCTAGTAAATAGAAAATCAAACAAAGAATAGAAAATGGGAGGGAAGTACAGTGTCAGTTTGAATTCTGGGTAGGATGAGCTAAGCAGTGTTGCCAACCCATATGCTTGCTGGCATACAGTAAATCTTCACCCATTATAGAGCCCACATACTACTAAAACTTCCTGACATGCATTTGTGTTATTTAGAGTATGATTTAAAAAATTAATATTTCTTTAATATTTAAAATTGAATGAAAAATAACTTAAAAAGCACTTTTACTATGCTTTTTTTCAAATTTCCTTTCTATTGAATATATTTTATTACCTTTTGAGTTTTGGCATACACTTTCAATTAATATGCAAATAGCCTACTCTTATTACTACAAAAGTAGCTTTTCCCTCCCACATCTTTGTTGCTCATTTCCAGTATCGTAATAAACCTCGACCTTCTCAATATCTGGGTATTTATTAAAAATTTAAAACACCAAACAACCAAAAGGTTTTATTTAATATTTTACTTCAGTTTAAGGGGGAAAAAAAACCATATTAAAGACAATGTTACAGTGTCAAAACATAACATATAAATACCCAAAAATACCTGGACATTAGTTTTGAAGGATCAATATTGTTCCTGACTTCAATTTAAGGCTTCAAATACCTGTGTTTCAGTCCTTGTTTGTCCGACACTTCATCAACACATCAAAAAGTGTTGTACAAAGCTCAAAAACTGAAAATACCCTCATTTTGGGTATTTAAAAGACCACTGGGTAAATACCCAATTTATATTTACCTTCCCACGGTGGGTGAGTGGATAGCGTGTCGGTCTACTAACCCCAAGATTGCAGGTTCGCCCCTGACCGTGGTAAGTGATTTTTGAAAGGCGGCAAAAATACGATACGCATGTCATACCATGTTGGCATGTCAAAGAACCCATTTGAATTCAGTAGGCCGAGTTCATAATGGCAAAATTAATCTCGGGAGTTTCCGCCAACACAAAGTTCCTCATTTCTCTACTAGAAAGCACTATAATGTTCAAGGAGCTTAGATATCTGTTATCTAACCTCCTTGACTTTCATAGTGATTCATGGAACAACGAAATTCGACATGCAAGCTACCCTCTGGGTGTCAAATTACAAAGCTTGCACCAGGCATCCGAGGCCATACGATATATTATTATTATTATTATTATTATTATTATTACTGGGTATTTACCCGTCCCACATCACTACACAGGACATAGTTTCACAAACATAGATACAGACCTGAAAATCATACACTGCAAAACAAAAGATGGGAACTTCACATTAAAGAAGCCATAGAAATTCACTTAGCTAAATTAAACAACCCAGATAATCTAAATGAGCACACATTCTTGGAGAGTTTACCCCTATTCACATTACTAGGCAGGAATCCAGTCATGGCGGGAGATTGGCCGTTAATAGCAGAGATCGTTCTTCACAATTAGCAATCATACAGTCATGCAGCTTAGATCATCGCTGGCCACATAACAATTCTACGTAAAAGACCAAGTAATGTTTTAAGTCACTACAATGGAGAACGCTGGTAACAGGTCGATTGAATATTGAGGACTAGTATGCAGAATAACTAACAGAGCACAGCACAAGTTACCACAGGCGGCACCATTAACATAGCGTGCTCACAGAGCAGTCAGTCCGCTGGAGACATGCAGCGGAACTGGACCACAAGAATCAGCTCTAAAAAACGGATAAGATGACATCATTCCATTACTTCCCGTGCATTTGTATATTTTTAACCGTGTATTTGCCATGCGAGACATTGTAATATAATTAGGCCAATAGTTTAAATAGGAACGGTTGATTTATAACGATAATAACGAAATAGGTAGTTACCACACACCTTCCTGTCTCCTTTCTTGAATATTGGCAATATTATTCCCTTTTTCCAGTCTTCAGGAACTTTCTTCTCTCTCCACACACTCCTGAGAAGTGTGCATGTCCACTGCAGTCCCACTGGTCCTGCTGCCTTGATCATGATAATAAATGAAAAGATTGAGCAATGGGCATTGAAGATAAATGTGGAGAAGAGTAAAACGGTTGTGATGATGATCAGAGGTAAGAAAGAAGTAACAGGAGTAATCAAAGTCGGAGATAAGGAATTGGAAGTGGTGAAACACTTCAAATACTTGGGAAGATGGAAGACAAGATTTGGAAATTAGTAGAAGAATACAACTCGGGAGTGCTTTCTACCAACAGGTATGGGGTCTAGTATGGAACAAGGATATACCAATTAAGGCTAAAAGAGTTATGTACAAAGCATATTATGTTCCTATAATGACATATGCAGTAGAAACTTGGACAATGACAAAGAGGGATGAGAGCAGAGTACAGGCAGCTGAGATGAGATTCCTGAGAAGCATGGTCCAGAAAACAAGGAGAGACAGAGTGAGAAATGAAGACATACGGAAAGAACTGGGAGTACAGAAACTAAATGACAAACTGGAGCACAACAGATTGAGATGGTTTGGACATGTCAAATGGATGAATGAAGTAAGGCTACCAAGACGAGCACTGGAACGACGGATGACAGGGAAGAGAGGAGGAGGAAGACCAAGAATGCTTTGGATAGACTCGGTGAAGTATAGCATTAGAAAACGGAACCTGGATTGGAACACCTTGTTGGAAGAGGAATGGTGGAACAACAGAACAAAGTGGAGAAGAACCATATTTGCCCCCACCCAGTGTCAGCTGGAAAAGGGGAAATGAAGATGATGAATAACGAAATAGGCAGATAATTTCAATACTGAGATTATCCATAATAACAATTCAATAGATAACAGGAAACACACTTAATCCACATTAATCTTATATATTAAAATAGTTTTGAAGAAATTTCAGCCATTACTAAAACTGAAATATCTCGGGACGTATTTGCGCTACGACGACGTTTGTTGTCTTAAAATGTAATGTCCGTCAGTCATTATTGATTGAACCCCACCTTACTTGATTATATCTTCCGTGTATTAAAACAATTGTGAAAGTTCATTTATTCAAGGTCAAACGAAAATTCGAATCTAATAACTTGATGGGCATATTGTCGCTAGACGACAATGACTAACACTGTATCATGATAGTCAATGCCGCACCATTGATGGACAGGTTGTCACTAGGCAACAACGATTTACTCTGTATCATGATAGTACGGTAAAATTTGCTAAAGGATACATGGGAAAACTGACCGATTGTGAATCAAGGATTGTATTAGACTGTAGTATTCTCTATGGTATCATATTCACAGTTAATCAGCATATTAGCAAAATGTAATGTAATGCTATCCTGTCAGAGAAACATAGTGCCAAACATTCCTACATTCTCCTGTTACCATTTTTCAGTTTTCATGTGTAGACAGTTGTTATTTTATTTGCGGGGCTTAGACATCGAGGTCATGTTGCTCCGTGTACATGGGTGTGTGTGTAGAATTTTTGTGATAACCTGCGTTGCAAACATTCGTACATTCTCCTATCACCATTTTGCAGTTTTCATGTGTAGACAGTTGTTATTTCATTTGCGGGGCTTAGGCATCGTGGTCATGTTTCCCCGTGTACATGGGTGTGTGTGTGTGGATTTTTGTGATAACCTGCGTTATTGAGATTGTTGCACAGGCATGTGTAAATTGGAGATAGCATATGGTATTTGAAGCCATTTTTCAGTGTTGCTCAAGGATTTATTGGACTGTAGTATTCTCTATGCTATTGTATGCACAGTTAATCAGCATATTAGCAAAATGTAATGTAATGCTATCCTGTCAGAGAAAAATAGTGGCAAACATTCCTACATTCTCCTATCACCATTTTGCAGTTTTCATGTGTAGACAGTTGTTATTTCATTTGCGGGGCTTAGACATCGTGGTCATGTTGCCCCGTGTACGTGGGGATGTGTGTAGAATTTTTGTGATAACCTACATAATTGTGATTGTTGCACTAGCATGTGTAAATTGGAGGTAGGATATGGTTTTTGAAGCCATTTTTCAGTGTTGCCTTAATAACCGAAATTCAATGTTTTTCAGTCGCTCAACACGATTGTACCCAATCGTAATGGGAGGTTCCCTAATCCTGAAAAAAAATATTGCATAAGATTAATAAATACACTTGGATGATTGACGATTGAAACTGGTCATCCAAGTGTTGCCTATTTATTAATCTCATGTAATATTTTTCAGGATTAGGGTACCTACAATAACAATTGGGTACAATCGTGTTGACCGACTGAAAAACTTAAATTTTCGAATAAGCATACAATAATAAAAAGAGTGGATAGGAACCGATAAAAAGTTGGGGGTGGGGGGGCATTGGTGCTTTACGCTATACGCGATTATTTTGTTTACAAAATTGGACGGCGTTATGCATTAAGTGGCTAAGTGCCAATTGTTGGAAATTGAGTTATTTGCACCATCTAGTGTGTATGGTCTGGAACTACATTCTTTTTACATAAGTATGCCATTTTTCTTAATATTAACCGTTAATTTTATAGAAAAGTCTAAGCACCATTCCCTTTATCTTAGGTTAAGAGTTTTGCATTAATCGGCTATGAGGCGAAACTATGAAGCTATCCTTCGAAACGCTATATTGAGTTCTGCAAGAAACAGCCAAGCGACATTTCATTGTCTCTCACACTTTGTCTGGGTTGTCTGTTAGAAGAGCTTTGACTAGAAGTTACACTCTGGCAGGAGTATCAGTCTGTAAAATGTGCTTTATCCAGACCCTAAGAATATCAGGGGATCGCATTAACAACTATCTTAAAAATGCCAACGAACAACAAGAAATTATTAAGGATAACACAGTTAAATCAGGAGGTTATAACAGAATAACTGATAGTAAGATGGCTGAAATTATCGAGCACATTAATAAATTTCCTTAGTACAAGTCACATTATTGCAGATCAGAAACAAGCACTCTCTTTCTTCCGTCACATGTCACACTTCCAGTTATGTATGAATTATACGTAAAGGAATATTCTCAGCCAGTTTCCCTCTCACGCTATAAGAAAGTATTTTACTCCAGATTCAACCTACGAAGAAAACCGCTTAAGAAAGACACATACAACTTTTGTGACTCTCAAATGCTCAAATAAACAATAAAAATGGTGACACTGATGTGCTAAAGATAAAGTTGCTTGCTCATCAGGAGGATGTAGAAAATGCTCGAAGTACAATGAAGAGTGAATTTCAAAAAGCAACCAAAATTAATGGACTGTCGGTGCTTAGCTTTGATATGCAGAGGACATTGCCCCTGCCGAGAATTCCAACAAACATAATATTCTACAAACGTCAGTTATGGCTGTATAACTGTGGAATTCATGACGCTTCATCGAACAAAGGCTTCTGCTACCTGTAGCTCGAGGGCCAAGCTGGGCGTGGAGCCCAAGAAGTGGGCTCTTTTCTAAGAAATTACATCACTGAACATTTAGAAATAGGCACGGAACAACTTGTGCTTTGGTCCGATTCCTGCGGAGGGAAGAATCGGAACATAAAAATGGTCCTAATGTTGAAGTCTGTCATGGAGTCACATCCAACTCTAAAGACCAAAAAAATGTGATTTCTGGTTTCTGGGCACAGTTATTTGCCCAATGATGATGATTTCGGAGATATTGAAAGTGCCTTGAAGTTTCATCAAAGACTATATACACCAGAAGATTACAAGGAAGTAATGGGAATTTGCCGAAAGAAGAACAAGCTGGTCGTGAAAGAAATGAAAAGAGAAGATTTTGTGGGCACAGCATCCGTTGAGAAACGAATAATAAATAGGAAGAAAGATACCAATGGCAATGGAGTAAGCTGGCTAACAACATGGGAAATTGAAATAAGTAAGGAAAGCCCATGGCTGTTGACTTTAAAACGTACTTTCGATGACAAAGACGGCCAAGTAATCAATTTGAAGAGAAGAAATAGCGCATGCCAATGTGACCAGAATAACCTCAGTTTATGCCTTAATGCTCTATGGCCAAACGGAAAAACTATATCAGAGACAAAATTACAGGATCTCAAAAGTGTGATGCATCTGATACCATCCGATGCCAAGGAGTTCTACGAAGGCCTTCATTCAGATGGAAACAGTTTTGACGACATCGACGGTTTTGGTAGTGAACTCGATTTCTCGATACAAGATGAAACCTAAGACTGTGTCAATTTCCTATTGTGTGAAAAATATTTCCATCATAAAGTAGAATGTAACACCAATGTTTATAGCATTACTTCATTTAGTATAATTATTGCTTTAAGTTTGATTCTGGTATTCAAATGTATCTGTGTTTCTATTAGACTATTGAGAATAAAATTGCAATTAAGGACACACGAGTACTCATTGTACAATAGGCCAATCCAGTGTCTTGCATATGTGGATGATGTTGCTTTGCTGGGAAGGACATCAGGAGATGTGAAGAGGGCATTCGTAGAATTAGACCAGATGGCTTCAGGAACTGGACTGAGGGTGAATAGCACGAAGATAAATTATATGACCACCGTGAGGCAGGGTGAGGTACCCCAGGAGCTTGTTATTGATAATACTGTAATAAGACTTTCGCTAAGACCAGCACTTTCAAATATCTTGGATCGACTATCACCGAGGGATCTGACTGTGTCGAGGAAATCAATGGAGACTGCGCTCCGGGAACCGAAGCTACTTCAGTCTCTCCCATCTGCTGCGATCAAGAACGTTATCACGCAGTTGTAAGAAAACTATCTATAAGACAGTCATCCTACCTGTTGTCACCTATGGGTGTGAGCCATGGGTGTTGACTAGGAGGAATGAGGATTTGTTGATCAGGTGGGAGAGGAAGGTACTCCATAAGATCTATGGGCCTGTGTGTGATTGAGGAGTGTGGCGCCTCCGCACCAACAAGGAGATCTATGATCTGTATGGGGACCCTACTATCGTCGCAAAGGTCAAGAGTTCCCGGATTCGGTGGCTTGGACATGTCGAGCGAATGCCGGAGTCAAGGATGGTGTATCAGGTCTTCCATGGGCGCCCACTGGAAAGCGAGGACGGGGCCGACCGGAAAAGCGCTGGCTGAACGATGTCGAGGAGGATCTCAGGATGCTACGTGTCAGAGCTTGGAGGAGGCGTGCACGGGATAGGAAAAGCTGGAAGACTGTGGTGGAGCAGGCCAAGGTCCTTCATGGACTGTAGTGCCACGGGGTAAGGTAAGGAGTACTCATTGTACGCGTCAAAGTCTCTAGAAACTGGCATTAAAATAAAAATGTATAGAGGGCTAAAAGACTAAAAAAAGGTGCTTAGACGGTTAACGCATAACTATCGTGTTCGATAGAATAACGTAACAAAAAGCTATTCACCAAAAATGGCGCTTAGCAGTTTTATGCGTAACTAAACTCACACATAACATAAAGCAGCTAAGTGTCAATTGCTAATAAATCAATTGTTTGCTGTATTTTTGTAATTTAAACGCAATAACTATCAACAATGCATATAGGTAAGGGTTTGTTTGCTTTTAAAATTCAAAATTGGCTAACAGGAGAGAATTTGTAATAGTTTAAATGTCAAAACTTTCAATCACGTTTTTCTCAATATCAGCTTTTGGTGGATAGCTGTTTAATGCATAACACCGCCCAATTAACTTCTACATGTTCGGGTCAGTAGCAGATGCCGCTACAGTCGAATGTTGGAACCGCCATTCGTGTTCATTCAAAACGATGATTCATAAGGCGACCCTCAATTACAAATGTTATAAAAATTAAAGGTGACGGTAATTGTCTGTTCAGGTCATTGGTATATTGTGTGGACAACAATCAGAGTTTATGAATAATTGTTAAACATGTTACAGACAACTGGAATAATTATTCTCCTTTTATTATTGGCATCAGCGACACGTTTGAAAATGCTATGCAAACTTCTTGATACAAATTGGTAACGGTGAACACCCTCACGTTGATGGAGAACATTCAGAATTAGTCAACTTATCACCCTCCATCATTGCTAAAACTGATATCATCACTGAAATATAGGGAAACGTAGTTTCCACGCTGAAAGGTATTTCACGCTTTTCAAAAATAGCGATTTTAGCACCTACAAATGAACACTGTAAAGAAATCAATGACATCGTTTTAGAGCTAATCCCATGATCATCGAGAACTTACATCAGTGTGAATAATTTGATTACTGAAGATGAGAGTGAACTTCTAAAATTCCCAACAGAATTTTTAGACAGCATAGACATAAGTGGATTGCCACCTCATAACCTTCGACTAAAAGAAGGCTCAATTGTGATTTTGTTGAGAAATATTAATGTTACCCAAAGTCTGTTGAACGGTACTAGATTGTTGGTTCGGAAGATGCATGACAATTGCTTACACCTGGAAATTATCACTGGCGTGAATGTTGGAAACAATGTCCTACTTCCTCGCCTTGACCTTACGCCATCAGATACTTCTATGCCATTTTCCTTCAAAAGGAGGCAGTTTCCAGTTCGTTTGGCTTTTTGTATAACTGTCAATAAAGCTCAAGGTCAAACACTAGATCAAGTAGGCATTTTATTTACCCCAACCGGTGTTTAGCCACGGACAACTGTATGTTGCACTACCGTGAGCAAAATCCTTTCATGACGTCAAAGTTCAAATAGAACCAAAAGGCAAGCGAACAGCAAATGTCGTATGGAAGGAAGTACTATTAGAATGTTGAAACGAATGTTGCGGAGGAGCATAGACCTCAGCAAACGGAGCACAGATTAAATAACAATTATATAGGACGTCCGCATCCCTAATACGATAACTGTCCTGTGGTAATGGTAAAAAAAATGTGCTATTGTCCTACATCGGTGATTACTATCCTACATCCTGTTCTTTCATTCCCGCAGTTCTATAACTAAGATATACTCAATTAAATTTACAGCTTAATAAATATTAATTCCTTCTGTGTGAGTTATCTTTTAATTTCTCATCAATCACCTTTACTTACTATTCTATCTGTAGTGGTGGAGGCGATATGCGATGCAATCCTTACCTAATTGGCTATGAAAATCTTGGGCTATGGTTGGTGAAGAACCTGTATCATAATGAAACTTGAACTATAATGAGCCTCATCTCATAAGTCTACTTCATCATTTACCCAAAAGCGACGGTACCGTTAATGTCTGTTCAGGTCACTAGCATGAAGACATGCAAATGTCATATGGATAGAAGTGCTGTAGGATTGCTGAAGTGAATGCTGCGGAGCACCATTTTGCAGTTTTCATGTGAGGACAATTGAAGGTCACACAGCTTGCGAGCGACCATATCACCCCAGCTTCGGCCAGCATCAAACTGTCGAGTCGTGTCGAGTTAATACTTCAGACAAGTATTTGGAGTTTCGCTATTCACCTCGCTTTTCAGAATTGCGTCTGGGACCTGCCGTCCGTGTGCCTTTGAAGCTGACGTTGTGTAAACCATTAAAGATAAGGTGGGACACACACACAGAAGACAGGCAGACATCCACACATTTGATGTCATAAGTTTACTTCATCATTTACCCAAAAGCAACGGTACCATAAATGTCTGTTCAGGCCAATATCATGAAGGCATTTGAACAGCAAATGACACATGGAAAGAAGTGCTGTAGGATTACTGAAATGAATGCTGCGGAGCAGCACAAGTCGTATAGTAATAGTAATAATGCAACAACCATAGAAGTGTAATATACTGTTTGTAAATAGTTGACACGTTGGCTGGTTCCTCAGTTTAGGGGCTGTGATAACGCGGTCATGTAGCCCCGTGTACTTAGTTCCTACTTTTGCCGCCAAAAACCACCGTCAACTGCACAAGTTTTTACAAACTTAGGTAATATAAATAGTGTATATATTTATTTGTGTTTAATTGTGATTCATAAACATCATATGAGGCGTCTAGAATCAAAACCTGCCAAGTCCACAAAACAAGATTTGTGGGAAATTGAGGAAAACTGTTAACATATGAAAAAACATCCTTGGAATATGAACATTTTGTTTATTAATTACTTTGTCATCAAACGATGCATTCCAACAAATTACAGGATTGTCCCTTAATGGAAAGTAACACAGTTCTTGAGATTAATTAGGAGTTAACTGATTTTGAAAGTGAAATGTACATATGGACGTTTTTGAAAGTAAGAAAAGCAGTTCTAAGAATAAAAACAAGGGAAGAAGGAAAGCATGTGAACGTGAACCATCCAAATTTTGCATGAAATGAAAACCAAACCTGAATTATGATTATGCATATTGAACCCTTACATACAAGACCATTTTTAAGTCTTCAAATATTTTATTTCTTCAGCTGTGATATAGCCCAGTTGAGGAAACTGATGGTCATATTTTGTAATAGTAGTCTGTCTGTGTGAACAAAGTATCCTGTCTATGTCGCCAGCAAGACCAACGGCCAAGCTAAATATAACCAATTCTAAGAAAGGGAAAATGCTGTTGCGAGATTAAAGTCCGTTGCTTATTTCAAACGAGAAGTCCGTTGATTTTCCTTGCCTGGAGGATGTTAGAGTGAGAGCGCAGAGTCCAGGTAGCAACCGAGGTCATGACCTACGCCATATGGGGGAGGAGTTCACCACCTAAATGTTTCAAATTATTTGAATGAACAGCCAATAACATCAGGACGCTACTTTTTGGAAGCATGGATATTTGCCCACGAAATCAAGAAATGTGTGTAGCCACGATGCGATTTTCTGCACGCGAGTGTCAATCGAGTGCTGATTTTTACGAGTTGATTGAGATGTGTCCGAAGTCTGTGGGACAATTATTAAGAATTATTGCGGAGCGAGGTACCCCTTCCACATAGTGTTGTGCTAAAACATATAAATACTACGGTCTGTGAACAGACATAACACTTGATTTTCTGAATCTGAGACGTTTATAGGGTGTTACTCTGTCCGAGCACGAGGCTCTTTTGATACTTTAACTTTTGCGAGTGCCATGCAAGCACTTAGGAGTTTGATGTTTAATTGTGTTGTGTGTCGCGGAACATGTATTGTGATAAGTAATGTGGATTAGGTGGAGACAGTTCCACAGTATAGGGAAAGTCTTCGGTACTGCATCGAACAATTTAAGTGAATTTAGTAGCTTATTAAGCAGTCTAGCTAGCCATATTAATAATAATAATAATAACATTTTCCAACAGCAAGATGTTCAGCTACAAGATGGAAGATCTAGACCATATTTTTTCATCTGCCATGATGTGTAGTACGATGGGCTAGGTCATCAGATGGACGATGACGAGGGTGTTGTCAGGCACCGGGCAAAGCTGAAGTGATGAGTACACAATTAAATTTATTTAATTTTGGACGGGGCGGGATCACGCACAATGTTTGGGAAATTCGTTTGTAAATAATCTTTGTTTTGCTGTGTTAAATGTAAATTCTTTCACTGACATAATTATTTTTCTTAGGGTCACGTGACAATTTGTTGTAGATATTAGATTTTGTGTGGTTTTTGCTGTGGCTTTTGCCTTTCGCTTTTTATTAGAGTGCTTGCTCTCAGGTCGCTCGCACGCCTGAGAGCATCGCACTATTGAGATTACTTACGGCTGAAATGTTCGATAGGGGTGAAAAATGGGTCTGTTTTAACTGTAATGCTAGACATGGGGGGAATTTCCCATCTTTTGGTTATGATTAATCAGGCAAATGCTAGTTTATTTTGTTTTGCTGTGCGCAATCTTTCGTCGCTACAGAAGGCCGTCTGCCTGTCTGTATTCAGGTCATTAGTCTTGTTTGGCAATTTATTCTTGGTCTGAAGTACGAGTGTTGGTCATTTTGTAAAGCAATGATGTGTGTGCTATGTGTGATTTCTTCGATGGTGAGCAGGTTTGGGCAGTGGTCCCAGGACCGTTGCTACTATATTTTCAGCTTGCGTAACCTGCGGGGTGCATTTGCTGATGTTGTGAATCTTGATATCCCAAGCGGGATTTTTCAAGAATATGATGGTATTGATTTATTATGTCTCGCGATTTCAGGAGCCAGTGAGGCTATCTTCGAGAATCCAGGCTAGGCACTTGGGTATCTTTGTCTATACACACAAAAGCACAGTTGAGATTGCTTGAATGACCATTGTACTCAGATCTGGAATGCGATAAGCAATAGCGTGTGCGCTAATGCATTCTTCTTAATATGTTAAATGTCTTGCCTGATAAATTACGATAGTTTTGAATTAAATGGGGAGCTATCCATGCCGCTAATCTAACTAATATCCGACCGTATTGATCGAAGCGTATTGTGTAATTGTTTTGTTCGCCTGTTGAGGCATGTTCTTTTTGTTGTTGTTGCTTGGTTCGCTGCCAAGTTTTGTAAGGTCACTTTGCTTTTTATTGTCTATAGTGCCGGATACTATGATGCGCATTGTGGTGCGATTTGTTTTAAATGTCATTTTTAAGGTCGCATACGGCGAACCAGATCTTGTATGTCACGTGTTTGCCTTGTGTTGATTTGCATAGCCTAAGACCGCTTAGTTCGGCTGCTAGTAATTGTAAATATACAACTCGTGTATTGTTGATTGTTTATAAAGGGTTAGACTATGTCAGTGTGTTTATTATTGTATTAGCCATTTAGTGTGTATTCCCATAATTGTCGTGATCTCCAACCCGCAGAACGGGAATTCATGACTTAATAGAGTGGTCGAACGGGAATGAATTCTCGTATAGTACTCATTTATTTCAATTGTCCGACAGCGCACGCAACACGTAAACATGTTCCTTTGTAATTTTGTATTTTTTTGTATTTTTATTCAGTGTAATTTTTGTCTTGAGGTGACGTTTTTGGTACAACTTGTGTTTTACGGCTGTCTAAGCTGATTTATTGTTGAGGTAGTTATTTTTATGGACTGATGTTTTGTGTCAGTCATTTGTTTTGACGGCTGATACGGTTTGAGGACACACTGGGACCAAATACGTGCGTAACTTTCCGGGTCCTTGACCGGCTTAGTTAACTTAATGTCGGATGCCTAGAAGTCGCATGTGGGCTACTGGGTTACTTGCTGGTCACTTGTGGCAGGCAAATGACTCATGGTTTCATATATGGGTGGAATTTAATTTATTGTCATGTCAGATAATTCCATATTAAATTGTTATTTGTTTAAACCTGTCATATAATTCATTTGTAACTTTAAGTTCCCCTATGAATCCTGGAAATTATAAGAAGCACCTTTCTCCTCATACTACTTTTCAAGAACTGATCATGACCCCGAATATAAGTCTTGTGTGGTGCTTCTTTTCCTAAGGGTAGAATATACAGTGCTCTCTCGGTAATCCGGCATATGTTGGACCAGAGCACTGCCGGATTACCAAAACCGCCAGATTACTGGAAAATATCGAGAAAAACGCAGATATCATTTGAAAATCAGTTTTAATTACATTGTACTATACAAAGTAAAAATGTATGAAAATACATCATATAACTCAACTTTATTCCTTGGAAGTAGACGGCTGGAAGTATGCTTACCACGTTCTTGTAAAAACCAAGCATAGAGGCTATCATCAACTTTAGGATTTTCACCAGTTTTCAATGTCTGTCGTTTACTTTTTAAATTTTCATTCGTCTTAAAAAACTACTTTATTTTATCACTGTTTTTTCTTATGTCATGAACTGTAGCTCGACCAACACCGTATTCGTTAGCAACACTAGCTAACGTTTCACCCTTTTCAAGCCGCTTTATGACTTCATGTTTATCTAACAAAGATAGAGTTTTATGTTTACGTTTTTTCTGCACGGATGCCATCATCAACACAACACTACTACAGTACAACTGTCCTACACTAAGCACCTGAGGGGGGCGTGCATGAGTCATCGCTCTTGGTGCCAATGCATTGTTTACTCAGACACTAGTCTTGTCGCTGCATGGGAAACATTGTACAGTATTGGGGACGCATTATCAAATCAAGTGTTGAGCTCGTACTCGAATACAAAACCCTAAGTTTTGTCCGACATTTTCATAGGGAAATAGCATCTTTTGAAGGAAAATAATGTCACCATTGAGTTGCCCGCATGCAAGTTCATATAAAGGCAACTTCATCTCATTTTTCATGTTCGATGGACTTGGCAGGTTTTGAATCTAGTGGGAAATTTGTGGGAAAACAGGATCTGAGGATGAACGCGTGACTTTCGAAACATGTCATCCCATTAAGTAGGTATTTGTGCATAAAGAGTGTGTTAGTTTGTAGTGTATGTAAATACTTGTTTCCTGCCTAATGTAATTGGGCACAATTCGTGTTGACCGACTGAAAAGCTTTCTTTATTAGAATTAGGCAACACTGAAAAATGGCTTCTATCACTACAATTTACGACAACTATTTTCACCCAAAAACCTGTGGCCTTACATTTTGCAGCTTGGTTAGATGAGCAATGTAAGGGGTATGGTGAGACCAGTTGCCTATGGGTAAGATGAAGACTATGAACTGCCAAGTAAAGAAAATCAATTATTTAATAATAATAATAATATCGTATGACCTCGAGTGTCGGGTGCAAGCTTTGTTAATTGACACCCTGAGGGCAGCTTGCATGTCGAATTTCGTAGTTCCTTTGAATGCTATGAAAGTCAAGGAGGTTAGATATCTAAGTTCTTTGACACTACAGCGCTTTCTTGTAGAGAATAGAGGAACTTTGTGTTGGCGGAAAATCCCGAGATTAATTTTGCCATTGAACACGGCCTACTGAATTCAAATGGGTTCTTTAATATGCCAACAACGTATGACATCCATGTTGTGATTTTTGTCGCCTTTCAAAAATCACTTACCACGGCCAGGGGCGAACCTGCAAGCATGGGGTTGATAGTCCGACACATTAACCACTCACCCACCTTGGCAAGCATCAATTAGTTCATTAACAGTTTATGTTGTCCCTTGTCTTTAGGTACAGTACTTATATTGGGAGGGATAAACAAGTGAGGTACAACGAGGATAATACAATCTCATATCAGGATTTCCTTCACTTTAGATGAGGGTTTCATTAAATAGTTTTTTTTTTTTTGTGCTGGTGATAGTTTTAAAGGGTGGAACCTTAAGGTCATCAGCCCCTATTAGAGGGAGGGTAATGACTCAGAAAAATACCTCTAGTTGAGAGGTAGGGGCAATCTGATTTATATTCTTGCAGTGTTTCAAAATAATTTTGCCATCTAAATTGATTGAAAAAGAAAATTGTATTAACTAAAATCTGTAGGCTAATGAATAAATCCAAAGAAAACTCCAAATCCTGATACTGGAAACTACCTAGTACAGTGTGCTGTTAAAGAGGCACAGGGAATTCTGTTAGACTTCATAGATAATGGTTCCATATGGTAGCCTACTTTCAGTGCTCTGAAGCTTGCCAGTTCATATGACTGATTACCGTAACTGACCAGAAAATTTAAAAGCATGGTTTTTGGTATAATAAACTGAGGACAAGAGTGGCCTTATACTCAATTTGATGAAATTTATTAATTATCTTGCCATCTGGTGGTTGTGATTGTTCTCAACATCAGAGTCATCCCCCCTTCAATAACTTGCCACCTGACAGTGGTGATTGTCTCACATCACAGTCATCCCCCCTTCAATAACTTGCCACCTGACAGTGGTGATTGTCTCACATCACAGTCATCCCCCCTTCAATAACTTGCCACCTGACAGTGGTGATTGTCTCACATCACAGTCATCCCCCCTTCAATAACTTGCCACCTGACAGTGGTGATTGTCTCACATCACAGTCATCCCCCCTTCAATAACTTGCCACCTGACAGTGGTGATTGTCTCACATCACAGTCATCCCCCCTTCAATAACTTGCCACCTGACAGTGGTGATTGTTTCAACATCAGAGTCATCCCCTCTTCAATAACTTGCCACCTGACAGTGGTGATTGTCTCACATCACAGTTATCCCCCCTTCAATAACTTGCCACCTGACAGTGGTGATTGTTTCAACATCAGAGTCATCCCCCCTTCAATAACTTGCCACCTGACAGTGGTGATTGTCTCACATCACAGTCATCCCCCCTTCAATAACTTGCCACCTGACAGTGGTGATTGTCTCACATCACAGTCATCCCCCCTTCAATAACTTGCCACCTGACAGTGGTGATTGTCTCACATCACAGTCATCCCCCCTTCAATAACTTGCCACCTGACAGTGGTGATTGTCTCACATCACAGTCATCCCCCCTTCAATAACTTGCCACCTGACAGTGGTAATTGTCTCACATCACAGTCATCCCCCCTTCAATAACTTGCCACCTGACAGTGGTAATTGTCTCACATCACAGTCATCCCCCCTTCAATAACTTGCCACCTGACAGTGGTGATTGTCTCACATCACAGTCATCCCCCCTTCAATAACTTGCCACCTGACAGTGGTGATTGTTTCAACATCAGAGTCATCCCCCCTTCAATAACTTGCCACCTGACAGTGGTGATTGTCTCACATCACAGTTATCCCCCCTTCAATAACTTGCCACCTGACAGTGGTGATTGTTTCAACATCAGAGTCATCCCCTCTTCAATAACTTGCCACCTGACAGTGGTGATTGTCTCACATCACAGTCATCCCCCCTTCAATAACTTGCCACCTGACAGTGGTGATTGTCTCACATCACAGTCATCCCCCCTTCAATAACTTGCCACCTGACAGTGGTGATTGTCTCACATCACAGTCATCCCCCCTTCAATAACTTGCCACCTGACAGTGGTGATTGTCTCACATCACAGTCATCCCCCCTTCAATAACTTGCCACCTGACAGTGGTGATTGTCTCACATCACAGTCATCCCCCCTTCAATAACTTGCCACCTGACAGTGGTGATTGTCTCACATCACAGTCATCCCCCCTTCAATAACTTGCCACCTGACAGTGGTGATTGTCTCACATCACAGTCATCCCCCCTTCAATAACTTGCCACCTGACAGTGGTGATTGTCTCACATCACAGTCATCCCCCCTTCAATAACTTGCCACCTGACAGTGGTGATTGTCTCACATCACAGTCATCCCCCCTTCAATAACTTGCCACCTGACAGTGGTAATTGTCTCACATCACAGTCATCCCCCCTTCAATAACTTGCCACCTGACAGTGGTGATTGTCTCACATCACAGTCATCCCCCCTTCAATAACTTGCCACCTGACAGTGGTGATTGTCTCACATCACAGTCATCCCCCCTTCAATAACTTGCCACCTGACAGTGGTGATTGTCTCACATCACAGTCA
The DNA here is from genome assembly GCA_946902985.2 of Meconema thalassinum. Classification (NCBI taxonomy): domain Eukaryota; kingdom Metazoa; phylum Arthropoda; class Insecta; order Orthoptera; family Tettigoniidae; genus Meconema; species Meconema thalassinum. The sequence goes on from OX336388.2 coordinate 1,206,602,667, forward strand.
TCCCCCCTTCAATAACTTGCCACCTGACAGTGGTGATTGTCTCACATCACAGTCATCCTCCCTTCAATAACTTGCCACCTGACAGTGGTTATTGTCTCACATCACAGTCATCCCCCCTTCAATAACTTGCCACCTGACAGTGGTGATTGTTTCAACATCAGAGTCATCTCCCCTTCAATAACTTTGTCTCGACATCAGAGTTATCCGCCCTTCGGTAACTTACCACCTGGTGGCGCTGATTGTTCTCAACATCGGAGTCATCCACCCATCAGTATCTTGCCACCGGGTGGTGGTGATTATTGACATCAGAGTCATCCCCCCCTTCCTCAATATGTTGCCACCTTGGCACCCTGTTAGTATGTCTTACCCACTCCCCTACTGTTCCCATTTCTTCGGAGTTGGGGACGAGTTTCAATGTGGCAATAGTTTTTACGGCTAGATGCCCTTCCTGATGCCATCCTCACGAGAGGAGTTTTAATGAGATATTACATGAATGACACTGGGTAAGGATTTGGAAGGAAACGGCCGTGGCCTGTTAGAAAGTGCTATCCCGGCATTTCCCTGGAAATGAAAATGGGAAACCGTGATTACCCCATCCATTCTTATTAACACAAAAAATTTAAGCTATCATGAATTTTTGAATGAAACATTTGGCATATTCAGACTTAGGCCTAATCTAGCTTGTTAAATTTGATGGACCAAGTAATATGAATTCGCTAGTCCGAATCTCTGGGATAACAGCTTAATACCTAATGCCGTGCATTAAAATGAAACGAATCGACTAGCTTGAAGTATTCTCTACCGTATCTGACTAGCCTACCACTTAACACAATAAATGCCATATCAGAAAGACAAGAAACATAACCTATGTATCGTAATATTTTCGCAGCCTTCGGTACCTAGTTTCAGAGCAATTTCGTCCCAACTTACAGAGCTAAGGGGTGCATTGGTAAATTTGGCATTGATACAAGATATCAAAAATACTGTAGGCTTTACTTAGTTCTCGTTGTTTATATGCAGTGGTTATGTCAGTAGCAATGCCCATACCTGCCAACTCTCCCGATTTAGGCGGGAGACTCCCGATTTCAGACCCTTTCTCCCGCCCTCCCGCTTAACATATTAAATCTCCCGATTCTTCAAAAATCCCACGCGTAATTTCGGATTGAATGTGCGAGATGACACTCCAGTCGTCTATCGAACGGATCGACTTGACGTGTTTTGAAGTTATATCTCGATACCGCAGTTTCGCTCTGTATCGATAATCGACAACTGCGTACTAACTCCCGCGTCCCGTCCTGCTGTTGTTATAAAAAAGTTCGCTTCGAATACGTCTGTTTGAAATCGTCGATGGTTAATTCAGCGCTTGTTCCCAGATGTTTTGCATAATGACCTGTGGGTGATAGGTAGTTGTGCACTGCGGAATATTGTATCTGTTTCAGACGTGAAATTATATGATTTATGTATAACTTAGATATTGTTGGCGTTAATATGCCCGTAGGCTATTGTGATTTTTCGATCTGAGTGATTGGGTCCGTTCCTCGGTAATATGGCGAAGAAATATGTGACATTTAAAAGTGTGTACACAGATAACTTTCCGCATATAACTGAGTCAAGAAGAGGCGCAACATTTGCATTTTATAGTGTCTGTAGGTGTGATTTCAGTATCTCACATGGTGGAAAGGGAGACTTCAAAACATTTGCTCTCAGAGAAACGTAAAGACAATGTACAATGTGTTGGGAAAAACAAGAAACTTTTTATTTCAAGTGTAAGGAGGAAGACACTGACAGTATAACATGTGCAGAAGTATTGTTCACATCGTTCATTATTGAACATAACCTCCCTGTCAATTGTTCCGATCATGCTGGTCCTTTATTTAGGATGATATTCCCAGACTCAAAAATTGCCGGGAGATATGGCTCGGCCAGAACTCAAGTATGACAAATTGTCTAAAATTATGCTTTCCATTCTGACCATTCCGCATAATAATGCAGGGTGTGAGAGGATGTTCAGTCTTGTCAGAAAACCAAGAACACAGTTCAGGTCATCTCTCTCCGACAAGACTTGGGACAAACTTATAACTCTGAAGTCGATTCAGAAAGGGAAGTGTTTTGAGCAAGAATATAGCAAGACCTTTTTGAAGAGGGCAAAATCAGCCACACTCACCTGCAACTACGACCAATAATATGATCTTCGATACGTCACTAGTTTTGTAAGCCTGAGTGTGGTCGAAAGAAAGGTATGCTTGTTTGATAGACTAGTTAGAATTTAAAATTACTCAGTCTTAAGTACATTTGTAAACTGGGATGTCGTATCATGTTAGTCATGTACAGTTGAATAGTGTAACGTATATATTTGCTGAAATGTCTTAGCCTGTGTATGTATTATGTTGCATCGCGGCCCCCCCCCCCCCAATCCCAATCGCCGCCGCGTCGAATCTCCCGATTTTTCATTTTGAGAGGTTGGCAAGTATGAATGCCACTGAAGTCCTGGGTTGAACTGGCACGAAATTAATTTCCATAAACGCGAAATAGCTTATTTATGGACATTGGTGTTTTCATCGTTGTATGAGTCTCCATTTTAATCTACCAGATACAGACTTGTCAGCCTCTCATGGAGTGGGTTAGTTTATTCTGGGACATATCTCTAGGATAGTTGTATCAGTAACATTTCTGAATATTGTAGAACACACTTAGTGACTGATAGCGTGATTTATCTGTTAAGAGATATCTTGTCATTGTAAAACCGGCCCTTAAAGGTATTTACCATAACTTATCAATAGGTAAGTTAGATAAGTTAGATTTTAACCAAATCTAACCGCCGCCACATCCACCACCGTTATATTTTTATACCCTAAAGCTACTGCTGAAACAGACATTGGCCAATCAGCGAAGGAATGCTCATCAGACCATGCTGGCGGCCAAAATTCCGTATTTACTAGCATATAAAACCCATTCTTTATCCTATTTTTAATGCTCAAAAATTGAGGAGGGTCTTCTATATGCCTATTATCTCAAAAATTTATAGGGTATCAAGATATCCATTAAATAGCTATACATACCAACATCCTCGAAAATACATTTCAAAACAGAAAATTTATTATTCAGGTTTAAAAGATACAATTATGGACCATTAATAGTCTGATATAAATCTCCCGCGATTGCGGCAAGCACCAGTATACGTGCGTGGTAGGGTAGGCCCAATTTTGCGTTCACTGTGTCCGAAGTAGTTAAAAAGAAGCTGAAAAACTCTTATGCTTACTGGTATTAACGTTACCGCTCATGGTGCTCGTAGAACAAAACTACCATAATTCGTATGATATTGTCACTTTCCATGAATGTACGACCACTGTCTGAAAAACGCATTGACAAAGACGGAAGAGTAAGAGGGATGACTGAGTGTGACTGTTTGGCTGGGAATGCGGCCTTGGGCAGGGATTTCTGGGTTATTTCTGTTACAACAGCTAGCCCCAAACTTTTTGCATTCTTCGAGCGATCAGCCTTCTTTTTTTTCCCCCATTATATTTCCTTTCTTCTTTATGATTCCCGCACTGTTTTGTGAATTGGCTCCCCGTGTATCTAAATTACATTTTGTAAGTCTCGATTGCATTTTGTAAATATTTTCAATTTCAATTGCATTTTGTATGTATTTTGAATTTCAATTGCATTTTGTGAGTATTTCGAATCTACATTGCATTTTGTAAGGATTTTGAACCTTAACTACATTTTGTGCATATTTTTCAATCTACCGGTAGATTGCTTTTGTGAGTATTTCCATCTAAATTACCTTTTGTATCTACACTCTACATTTTGTGAGACTTTTCAATCAAAGTTCCTTTTTTGTCAGTATTTTCAATCAGTTTCAGTTGTGGTTTTCCATTTCAGACCATTAGGGGCCGATAACCTAGATGTTAGGCCCCTTAAAACAACAATTATCATGTTTTTGTCTTTTGGTGCAACTGTGATTTAAATTGACAATGATGCTGAAAAAGAGCCATGGAATGATGGCCCTAAATATGTACATGTGAACAGAGTTTATCATAATTTAAAGAAAATTGATATGTATTGTTTAGGCAATACTAGTTAAATAAAGAAAATTGTGAGCAACAGGGCTGTTCCCCAAGGGTTAGTCCAATGCATTGCATTTTGCTCGGGTTGACCCCATACCCCAGTGACCGGTATAACTGCTAATCGGTCAATAATTTTGAAGTATGTGTTATCTATTATGATTTTCTCCACTGCGGTGTTACTTGGCCACTGGTTTCCATGTATGTATGTATCCTTATGTATCCTATGCTTGGCAAAGATTAATGGGATGTGCATTCAAGGATTATGGGTGCATTGGCAGTGCAATGGAATGAGAATTCTCTTCCATCCTTTCTAGTCTCCTGCTATTCTAGATGGCATGTTTACCAACCAGTCTTCCCTTTCAACCACTGCCTTCTCACCACAGCTTTAGATAAATCTCCCTTGTATAGTAAGCACATTCTGTTTTATTTCAGACTTTGTTTACATTTATTACTATAGCCCGACCCAGCGGTTTCTGCCGCGACATGACAGGACAGGCGTGGCTTCAGAACAGTGGGAGGCTGACGGCTCGCGGCATGCGGCACCGAAACAAATATCACGCGCACCGAGGGGTCAAGTTTGACCGGATACGGTTTCTACATAAAAGTGGGATGAAAGGCAGCATTTTACTGAGTATATAGAAACTTGAATCACAATTTCTACGCCCAGTAGTTTACTTTTTATGTTATTTTAAAAATAAAGAGCACACTGCTTCGATACTAGCCGCTGCTGATTTGGAGAACCAATGTAATGTTGCCAAGTAGTTGCACAATGATGAGCGGGTGAGCGAAGCTCTCGTCTACATTGCGTAGCATTATGTTATCACGGCCAAGTCCAAGCAGAGAATGAACGATGTTGCTACATCGGGACTCGGGGAGTCAGGACGTGTCACGTGTGCCAGAGGAGGTGTGAACGAATTGAAGTGCGTAACTGCTTCGCGGCAGACATTCCTGGCAATTTAATGGGTTAAGGGGTCTCCGCCCAATCAATACAAACTTGTATTGATTGGGCGGAGACCCCTTAACCCATTAAATTGTCATTGTACACGTCAATACGGACCTTGCGAAATGGATAATCCTCCAATTAATCTTGAGACATTCCTGGGTCGGGCTTTATTCAGCCCCTTGGAGATAACAATATGACATGTAGTATAAAGTAGTCTATTAATAAAACACAACCGATAGCAGTGGCTACGCGGGCTAAAGCGCAGCGTTAGGTCATGGAGCCAAGCTCTCTGCTGACTAGGTAGACGCGTGGGTTCGAGCCCCACCGTCGGCTGTCCTTGAAATGGTTTTCCGTGGTTTCCCATTTTCAACACCAGGCAAATGCTGGGACGGTACCTTCTGATAGGCCACAGCCGCTTCCTTCCACATCCTTGCCCAGTTTCATTCATCTTCATCCATTCCATCTCTCATCCCGACGCGCAGGTCGCCCTCGGGCGTCGAATAGAAAGACCTGCACTCGGCCTCTAAGGAGGCCACAAAAAAAAAATCACATTCAAATTTTTTGAGGTTAAATGTTAAAGACGACAGATTTGTCTTTTCCTTGCCTAGATAATACGGCATGTCTTAAACACTTGCTCTGCTAAGAACACCTGTGGGGGGAAAAATTGCTGTTCAAAAGTGTAATTCTTTCATAGAAAGTTTGGTCATCAATCACAGCACTACATCAAATAGCTTATTACATTGTTCATTCTCGTACTTTCCCTACTCTCCGTCACCACACATTCCTCTTCTTGATGGAGACGTCAAGTTCCATCCCTTAAATAAGAAGCACCACTTTCCTAATCTCTATCCATATTTGTATTAATCTGAAGGTGCATTTAACTGGGCCAGAAAACAATGACAAAATCAAGAATTATCAAGAATGATTTATGAAAGTTCACTGATACAAATGCGTTAAAGTGAAGTTGAGAATTGTGCCAGCTGTTTTGCAGAATGATGGCATTGTCAGAACAGCAACGGGGGCAAGTTTTCAGGCAGCCACCCCATGGAAAATCATGAGTGGTATACTCCACATGCAGAGAATTTTCTCCAATGTTGATTTCTAATGTTTCTCTTGTTTGATAGGTGAGTTTGTTCCTGCTGAGAGTACCTTCCGACTTGGATTCAAGTCCCTCGACAGACCAGAACTGGATGAACCTCAGTCCTCATCAAAATCCACAGGGTTGCTTCCAAGAAACACCCAGTGAATCTTCAGAGGCCGACTCCAGTGATTCAGATACAACAGCCGAGGATGAGGAAGAGGATGGCTGGGAGTCTGGTAAGTGTACTTTTTCTTACAATATATGCTCATACTTTTGGCATCAATGCATGTGTATAGTGAGCTGTAAATATGTATGTTGGATGTTCCTGTTTCTTTCTTAGCTTCTGTAGAGTATCGGTCAGCTTTTCGCTAATGTGGAATGCAAAATGTTTTGTAAGTGTGAATGCCTTAAGTATAATTTTTCTGTCCTTATATTTTGCTCTTTATCTGGTAATTAATACAAGAGTTTATAAACAAGTCATTGGTTTTTATATATTTTGTATTGGACGAAAATTTACAGCTGGATAAAGCAGAGGCTCATGTTTTTATGTTTATTGGTTTTTGGTATATTCAGTGTTTCTAAGAATGTCTGGCTGCTTGAGTCAAAGTGCTTCATATTGTGAGTTTTGTTTTGTTAATGGTTCCTTCATTGTTGTCTGTGGCTTCACATTTCTGGTCTTCCCACCCACCTTCATGTGGTGTACCCTGCACAAGACTAACTGGGCTACAACTCTTCTCGAGTTCATGTGTATGGAAAGTGGTGGTCCATGGAGCTTTCTAAGCTGGGTCTCTTAACTGTTTATCCTTTACTTTCCTGTACTTTTCAATGTTCCCCATTTTTGTCACTTTTGCTATAGAATGTTTTAAATTTGCTTGAGCATTAAGGATAGTGTATTCTATTCATGGGTTCTATGTGTGCACTGCGCCTGAACTCTCCTACTTCCATCACTATCGCCACCATATTGATGCATTCAGAATCTGTGGTGTGTACGGGGGAGTGAGGAATTTGATGTGCCTTTATTCTGAAGTAAGACTGTTGTTAAACCTGACAGTTTGTTTTGAAAACAAGAACTTGGGAAGAAGAGCATAATTCAAAAGATAGTAGAGACGCATAGAGTATAACAGCTTAGGCTTTAACAGCCAGCGTTCATAATTAGGTAATTACACATAGAGTAGCTCGTACTGTTTGCAGAGTGTGTCTTATTGCAGTTTTATGCTGGCTCCAAGAGGAAACCTTGATAAGAATGAGTTGGGAGTAGGACAGGACTCTGCTTATTGTTAGCGAAGGAAATCCAGGCAAATAGGCCTGCTCTATTCAGAATGGCCAGTGATAGAATCTATTCCACATAGGAGTTGACTCATATTTGATGTAAAGAATATGACTTTGGTGGTCAGTAAAAACACTGGAACTTTGATCAATTATTATTTCTGGGCATTCATAGAACCCTGCTATTTGTTTATCTATATTGATATACAGGGTTTGTCCTGAAAGTAGTGAGAGTGATTCAATTTTAAAAAAATTATTGACAAATGATACCTACGCTCAATATTCTTCAAAGTAGGACCCTTCTGCATCCACACACCGCTGTCAGCGGGATTTCCTACCCTCGTACGCTTTCTGGAAGACGTTAACCGGAATGCTGTCGAGCTCCCTCGTCACGCATGGTCTGTTGCAACGCTTCCACGGAGCCGTGACGATGTCCTTTTAGGGTGGTTTTTAGGTAGGGGAAGAGGAAAAAGTCTGCTGAGGGCAATGTCGGGACTGTAAGGTGGCTGAGGCAGGGTTGCGTTGGGCCAGGTAGCACGTGGAAGGCTGTATGGCGTGGCGCATAGTCGTGTTGGAGCCGCCAGGAGTTAGTGATCGCTGGGCGGATACGGACACATGCGTTTTCTCAGCTGTTTAAGGACTTCTACGTAAAAACCTTACTCTGCGGTCATTGTCCAAAAAATTCTTCACTCTTGCCACATTTTCATCCGTTTTGGTGCTCGAAGGTCGTCCTGAACGTGCGTTGTCGTCAACTTCCTCTCTCACCTCTCGAAACAGCTTGTGTCAGTCAAAAACACTCGATCTGTCCATAGCATTATCACCGTAAGCCATCTTGATCATATCGTGAGTCTCTTTCCCGGTTTTGCAAAATTTGATGGCGTAGCGCGCTGTTTCAACAGACGTACCATGACGCAGCGTGACGAGTGCACTTGCAGAGGTTATGGAGACGAGTGATTTACACTTCACTACAGCTGGGAACCAACTGTGTAGCTGGCTTCCAGCCTTCCTTACCCCCCTCCTCCACCAACCCAGGCGGAGAAGCTTCGGGCAGTCTGTCCGTCCGCGGGAAAATCCAGTCCGACTTCTTTCAGGACAGACTCTGTATGTTGAAACTTACTAATAATTGTTTTTTATTTGATCCACCTGTCCATACAAATGAGTTTCCATTCCATTAATCTAATTGTACATGTTTCGGTCAGTCATGTGATCCTCTTCATTATTTACAGCATACAATATAAAGATATCGATCGCTACTTTGCTTCATAAGTTGCACATCAAAATAGCTATTCATTTTTTGTTATTTGTCTGTGTTTATATAGTTATTGTTGGAAAAAAAGATTAAAACATCCTCTTTTATAACAATTTTTCATCACATTTTCTGTTAGAGCCTTGCTTTTTCATAAAACAACATTCACTACAAGATGCTTAGGAAACATTAAAAACAATTGTTGTTCTGCTTTTGAAACTGCATATAAAAACAATGATGTGCTTGTGTTAGATTCGGTTTTGCTGGTTCTTGCCTTCTTTCCATTGAATTATATAGCAACATTTCTTGATATAGTCTTTTGAAAAACACAGGTCTAGGTTTATTGAAATGCATATTATTGATTTAATTGATACTCAATCATCTTGATTTAATTATTATTATATATGAATTGCAACCAATGGCCATAGCCGGGTATTTTAATTGAACGCCTGTAGGCTCCCAGCAAGTTCAAATTTCAAGTAGTTCCAACTTTGGCTACCAGATGCCACTGTCACGGATACATAGCGGTGAACGTTGGAACTTGATAGATCATTTCTAACCAAGTAACCTACAAATTTGGCTACATACTACCAATTGTAGTGGTAGGTTCTTTTACATGCCATAAATCTATGACATGCCTGCTGGCTTTACTTCCCCTCCAAGGGAGGCATACTGAAAGATTTTAACGCTTTAAAAAATCTGACATCTTCGGCCAGGTTTGAACCCGCGATCTTGGGCATATCAGTCCAGCATGCTTCCGACTACGCCACCGAATCCATTTAATCAATTTAATTATCAGATGGATAACTTATGTCAATATGCTTTTCCAATGCTATAGCCCCAATGAGCTCATTTCCACCTCCCTGTCTTATCAGGACGGTCAGCAGCAGCCAGATATGTTTTCTCCTCCGATGTCTATAACCTACCCACCATCCCCCTTTTTGATCACGACTTATATAGGCTAGTAAAATTCCAGCTGTGTCCGCTACGTTCCTGGTGAATTATTGGACAAATACAATATTTGCCAACCCTATGCACACTGTAGCCCACAGCTTACAACAAGACACCGCGGGTTTTGTATATTTATTTATCGTATGGCATATACACATCAGTAAAATATAAAGGATATCATTGTAATATAAAATAGAGAACAGAGTATTACAAAGTTGAGTCCATATGACCTATGTAATGAAGAGCTTTTGGTGTAGCGTTCAGGAAGTCGAGGAATTCTCCAATATAGGCTCTCTTGGTGCACTCCATCACTATGCCAAACAGATTGGATTTCAGCTCCACAGTCGCATGTTGGGGATTGTATTTTCCTCCATTTGAAGAGGGCATCAGCACATCTACCATGGCTAGTACGGATGCGATTCAAAGTGAACCAAACCGAGCGTGGTTGGTCGAATCCTAGAGCTTTTCTTGTCAAGCATGGTCGAGTTCCGCATTGTGGGGGGCAACTTTCTAGCCACTGTTGTTTCCATAAGTTGTTCCTGTTGAAGCCAACATTGTGTAGAGCTTTTGCTGTGATAATGGCTGGGTGTCTGAATCTAAGCCTTTTTCGTTCGATGATCGAACGTCAGTAAGAACAGGCAATTGTAGGTCAACACTCTTCCGATATTCACGAATAAGGGCACCCTTTCTTCTATCTTGTGGAGGAGGTATATGGCTCAGAACAGGCAGCCAATAAGTGGGGGTGGATCGTATTGTTTCACTAACGATGCGCATTGTTTCATTTAAACCTTAGCACTCACGTGGCAGGGGAGCCCCGACAACAAAAATATCTCGCATAGATCCTTTGTCGGGTCACACCCGACATCGATTTGTTCCGCCTATAACTTCGCTGTCTAGATACACCCAACAAAATATCAGCAATACTGGGCTTCTCCCATCTTCTGGCGATACTATGCACTACCGTTATGATATATTCTCTTTGGAAACAAGCCGTATGGAGAGGTATTTTGAAGGCCATGCAAGTTTGAAATTAACTGTTGCGTAGCAACATGGCAACGTTAGAAGATTGCGAGAAGCAAATAGCGGGATATTTGGATGAAAGTGACGTTGATTTTAGCGATAGTGGAACTGATACTGAATTAAGTGGTGCGGAAGATCATGCAGAATTAGATGGTGTTAGTGAATTTAGTGATGGAAGAGTTTGTTTATGATGAAACATTTCGTAATGACAGTGCTGGTACCTCGAATGATGGTCGCTTATGGAGTATACTATTAGTTTTGCACCCACACCTAACACCCTTGAGGGACGAGGGTTCGATTCCCCTCCCAGGTACTCGGTCATAAATTCGAATTTGCGGCATGTAACCCGGGAAGTTACGGTATTGTGTTCATAAAAATAGTATGGAGACGTTTCTTACATTGGCTGTGTGAAAAGTCGCACCTAATGCCCTTGAGGATTGAGGGTTCGATTCCTCACAGGTACCAAGTCATAAATTCGAATTTGCGATGAATGACCCGGATTCGTATTGACTAGGCGGATCCATAATAAAAGGGTAATTATTTATCTTATCATATATTATCGACACAATACCGTTCCGATCTGGGCCAGAGATCGCGAATTCGATTATTCCACTGAGTACTCTGGAGGGGAACCAAACTCCGACATTCAAGGGCGCTACGGATGACTTTTCGCATATCACAAGTAAGAAACGTTCTCATACAATTTATATCGACGCAATGCCATACAGATATGGCTTATACGTAGCAAATTCGAATTTATGACTTAGTACCCGGGAGGGGAATCGAACTCTTGACCTTCAAGGGCGATATGGGTAACTTTTCGCACATCAGATGTAAGAAACGTTTTCATACAATTTATATCAACACAATACCGTACAATTCCGGGTCATTCATCGCAAATTCGAATTTATGACTTGGTACCTGTGAGGGGAATCGAACCCTCGACCCTTGAGGGCGTTAGGTGAGGGTGCAAAACTAATAGTATATTCGTGATCAGCACCCTCGATTTACCCATAATTGATGTAAAAAAGTCACATTTCGAGAAAAAATATCCGTACCACCTGAACTTTATAAGTGCCACCGGTTCAGAAGGTTATGCAATTACCGCTAATTACAGCTAATTACAGGTACATCCTGAGTGTAAAATACAGATCATTGTGCCTGATATGTTGTACTATGTTATAGTTCATTGTAGTAATTAATTGTATTGTATTGTATTGTATTGTATTATATTACATTAACCTTTTAAATTCACATCGCAAACATACATGTGGTCTGATGACCTGCCACAAGCATATATTTAAATGGAGCTGAAGAGGAAATACTGTTCACAAATAATGGAGTGCTAAGGGTTAATACAATATTGACTCTTTTTGTATGTGCACTGTTGATCTCTAATGGGGCATAGAATTCAGCTGTGGAGTAAACCAGGCCAAGTGCCACGTAATGTCTGCTGATGACTCTCAACTTGTGCCCCAAAGCTTTTGCAAGATGTTATGTCTGCTTCTCAATTTGGCAGCTGTTTTTACCAGGTGTTCTCTATAGGACAATGTCCTGTCTAGTGTTATTCCGAGGGATTTTTGATGCATGTTATGCCTGAGTAAAGTGTCTAGGTTGAGTTAGGACTTCTTCAGTTGTCTCGAAGTTAGCATGTTGTGTTACTATAGCCCAATCATCAGCGTAACCAAATTTTCTGGATATTTTTGATGGCACATCTGTTATATAAAGTTGAAGAAAAGAGATGTGAGCACTGAACCTTGTGGAAGACCGTTGTTAAGTGTTTTGGTAACAAAGAAAGTTCTTCCAGATAACATACTGTCAATGAGGGTGATGGTTTTCCGACATTGAACGACTTGAATCAATTTCTAAAGCAATCCATGTCTCCAGACTGTGTCATAGGTTGAACTTAGATCCAAGAAGGCCACTGACCTCTTCCTTTTTAGCTGATATCCTGCTTCTATATAGGTTGTGAGAGAAAGAACTTGGTCGGTACAGCTTCGAGCAGGGCAGAATCTGACTTGTTCTACTGGGATCTTCTGGTGGTTTTTTGGACTAATTCTGTTATGCAGAAGCCTTTCCGGAAGTTTATAGAGTACACTAGCATAGACCAATAATTACTAGGGCCGCGTTAGCTATGTATGCACCCCTGGATTTTGTCACGTGCAGTGAGAGTACTCTCACATCAACAATCACTAATCCAGACCAATTGTTTATATCCCACATGTTGGCAACAGTAATGTGATGTCAATGTATGTGCCTTTGTGCGCCTCGGTAACAGTTGAAGATAGCTCAAGCGCAGCGTATTACATAATTTTAGAGGGTATTATGCCATAAGAGAAATATTTTATTTTTGTAGTATTTTGCCACAACAATTTCGGAGTATCAGTTTTTGTTTTTTTTCTGACACAAGATCAACAGTGAGCATTACATTTTCTAGATGACTGGATATTCACCAGGTGTACTTTGTCTTATATTTCCTTCTGGGGGAGGGGAGGTCTAACAATTCCTTTTATTAACCCTTACCGATATGTGGCACATTATTTTATGGCAAAGCGTTTGACACAATTAACAGAATGCCAATAGAACAAACAACAGGGGTATTACAAGGAGATCCGCTTAGCCCAATCTTGTTCAATGTTGGTACATATGATGTGGTGGAAACAGTTCATCTAGAAGACTTGAAGATCTACCGTACATTTATGCAGATGACATGGCTTTAATATCAACATCTAGGCCTTCCCTGCAAGCAGCCATTGATAGACTCTCAGTATGGGCTATGAAGCTATTTGAGGCCAAAATTATGCCCATACTCATCTATGGGATTGAAATACTTTGGAGATTCCTCTCAATCCGCAACTTAAAGGACATTGAAAAGGTGAAAGCAACATTCCTGAAGTGAACTTTCTGCCTCTCTAAATACACACTGTCGAGGCTTGTCTACGAACTATCTAAAGGAACTATGCTATTAGAAGATCTACGCTTGAAAATGCTACTTGCGCCCACGACCTACAAAGAGGTAGTCAGAGAACACATAACAAAGAAAAGAGATATTTGGATGGAATTTTACACCACGGATGCCATGATAACGACGGACTGGAAAGAAGCAAACTACCACCTCAGTCACTTTGTTACCAGATATGCGGTGCATGGTTTCCATCACAAGTGTTGTAGGACCATACGTTTTCATGAGCCATGCGTGGTCTTTGTTTGTCGTATGTGTGGGAAACTCTGTGAGATATATCATGTACAGATAAACTTACAGGGTCTTTTATATAAAGTAAGAACGTCACGTAGCAGTATTCGCTGCTGCGTTGGCCTTGGCAAAGCTTGTGGCACGCCACGGTCCCCTGCTTTAAGCGTGTGTACAATCCTGTATGAAATATTACCTTATAAAAGATGCTGGAAGTGTTGTCCTTCCTGGGTTATACAGGCATTGTATCTGGTAACCACATTCTGGCTGATGTGAGTGAGTTTTGCCACTGTAATGTTTCTGATTTTTAATTTTATGCTTTTTATTGAGCACTGAGTCAGTAGTGTCAAAATTATTTACAGTTACGTGAATCTGTGCTAGAGAAGGTGGCACTTCATCAGGAAATTGCTGAACAAATGCATCACGTTCCCGCCGAGCCGACTCTTTACTTAAAATAAGTTTTACATACAAAAATACAATGTTGTAATGATAACTGTCTCCAGTTAACATCTGAGGTTCAGACTGGCGACTGAACACCTGCACGTTTCACCTGCTGATTTGCTGAGCAGACTTGGTTTTGCAAAGAAGTCCGGCCATAAGTTGGTTGGTTACGACTTCATTTAAACTTGGTAAATTGTTATGAATGGGCAGAACTTTTGATCAAGCCTAAATGACGATTGTGAAATTCACAACTTACCATAAAAGATCGTATATTGTAAACAGGTCATAACAAAACGCTTTAGTTAAGGTTTTTAATGGCAATGCAATGAAAAGCCAAATTTAATAATCGGAAGCCGATCGTTGCAGCGTACATCAAAGGCATGGCCGGAGCAAAATATTAATCTGATCTGACAGGAGGGCACACATAAAATTCCATGTAAATCAGAGAGCCGTTTTCTTGTAATACAGAAACGGACACTCACAACTTAGCTATACACCGCTGGACACGGAAATTGTCTCTTCGTGTCAAAGGGCCTTCCATATGCATTGAAATCAAACTATGTATTGTACCAATGGTGCAATGCAAGTTGACTCAGTTGGGCTATCAAAAAACTTTTCAAACATAAATTTTTGGCCCTTATCCAACACATAGTCACTGATACAGGTATTTCAATTGTATAATTTGACACAAATAACACACGTAAATTCAATTTGTTGAGTGAAATTAGTTGTCTTAGATATGTTTGTCATTCAAACAGGTGTTGACATGTGTCATTAGCAAAATGGCTGCTGATTGCGCATGAGTATTGAGATGGCAAGTAAGGAGCAGCTGAAGCAGACCTGTAGTTGCTTACATTATTTACAATCTCATAACAACATATGCTGCATAAAGAATGTACAGTTAGTAATATTTTAAACAATTAAAAAGCATTGTGTGTCATAATTTGTCTCAAAGTAATCCATTCTTCGAGAAGTATTAATTATTAATTATATTATGTGTACTTATTCTATGGATACATGTGACATTAGCGCCCGGATGGAGCAGGTAGAAGTTAAAGATATCATGACGTAATTTGGGAACCGATTGCCCTATACCAGTTTCACCCGCCTGGTCTGAACTACTATTCATACCACACATTCTAGTTATATACTTTTAAATATTTTTAGTAATAACTAATGAACTAAGGCATTATTTATTTCAATATTTACAATGTTTCAAGACTGAAAAATGACGATCCCGTCAACAGTCTCCCTCGACCAACTAATCTATGAAGGTGTGATGTTGGTGTGATACATTTACAGTAGGGCAATAAGCCCTAAACTAGAATTGTATACCAATAGGAGGAAATGACCTACGATTACTCTGCTGAGATGGTTGTAAAAGGCTAGAATTGCAACATACAGAAACAGTGTTTAACTGCTAACAATGTGTTGAAAGATCTGATTATCATTATCATTCATTTCCGTTTTCCAGCCTAAGCGGGAGCAAATATGACACCCCTCCACTTTACTCTTGTCTGTCCACCATCCTTCCTCAACCACTCCAGGTTTCGTTCTCTCCCACTGTCATTCACCGTACTCTAGGTCTTCCTCGTCCTCTCTTTCCAGTCATCCATCTCTCCATCACTTGTTTCGGCATTCTTTTCACATGTCCATACCATCTCAATCTGTTAGGGAGCCGTGTCCGTAGATTTACTGGCATGTTAAAGATCCCCCTCGGGGCGAAATTCCGGCACCCCGGCGTCTCTAAAAGCCAGTGTAGTTAAAAGGGACGTAAAACCAATAACATTAATTATCTCAATCTGTTCTTCTCCAGCTTATCATCTGATCAAGACATGGAGAGTTATCTGAAATTGTTGAATGTGTACAAGCTGCTCTGACAACCTTTTTTCTGATGTAATGAAAATCTGTGTGTTGAATCAATCACAATCACCAATCTTTGTAATTTTAGGAGCTTTTATAAAAGCAGTTTTGTATTATACTACTATAAATACTATATATATACTACGGTACTATAGTTGCCACACTTTGTAAGTTTTGATGTTTTTGTTTTGTTTTTGGAGGATAGTGACTGGTAGTGGGTGTCATTGTAGGTTGACTAGTGCTTTGTAGAGCTAGTTTGTCTTGTATTGATATGATAATGCTTGCTTCATGAGCGAAACATGTCATCCTCTTCTCTATATTTTAATCACATGTAAGTTTTCTCAGGTTATTTTCGCATATTCCTGTAATTGGAATTATATTGTGTTCATGGACTGAAAACTTGTAATATCATTTATCAATAAGGCAACACTGAAAAATGGCTTCAAAGCTATCTATAATTTTATTGAGCTAATGCTGAGATTCTTTAATTCTCATCTGTGAAACTTTCCATGCACTTACTGTAATTCTGTGAGGCTTGTACTGTGATTGTATAGTACACAGCCTAATAGCTAAAATTCAAACAATACCAGACCACAGAGATGACTGGAACAGCCACACTCACCTTGTACTGCTGTTCTTTCATCTTCCAGTATTCAAGCGAACTTAGCTTTGCAGGAATAGTAGCTGGGCCAATTGAGATTATGGTATTTGATTCATATACATTGGAGGTAATGGAAATGAAAGTAATGAGCTGATAACAATCAGTGGATCAGTATTAGGTAGGGATCCATAGTAATGAAATAGTGTAGAAGTTAGGAATGAACACATTAGATAAAGCTATGCACGAATAGTTGGGGCGAAGTTTTATCCCTTTTTTATACAGTGTCAGTTGAGTTGATGGAAGTCTTAACATACGGTACTCTATTAGTTTGGAGACTTACCCACATTACTCGTACAGTATGAAAATTACTCAAGTAACATCGGCTATTGTGCTTTGGGCCGAAACAAATGGGATTCTGAGAGCTTTCCTTTATTGTGTAGCTTGTGACACTGGGCATCGGCCTATGCGACTATGGCTAAAATAATGCATGAAAGGGACTATTCATATGATTGCTTGCACGAAGAGATCTTGTAGTGTTTAGTTCAATGTGTGGACATGTTAGCATGTTAATTATCTTTGTTCTGTTCTTGTGATATGGGTTTGAACTTTGATTGTATTCTGAAATTAAGTTTTCTGATGCATGCTATTGAATGTGTGATGGTGTGTTTCCTACAAGAGTTCTTTTTTGATTTTCTTCCCTGAAGTAGTAGTAGTAGTAGTGTAGCCACCCATAGAAATAAAATAGAATTTCTGTCTGTCAATGTGACTAAATGCCTAATAAGCTAGGATTTTACTATCAAGATTTTGCAAGAAACACTTGAAAGAATTTTGACAGATCTTGGGACTGAGACAGCAAAATATTGTTCATGATGTTAGTACACCTCATGTGTGTGTCTCATCAAATCAAGTGGCTCTTGAGCAAATAAACTCACTTTGTTAGCTTTTCTGGTTGATAGCTCAGTCAAATTTTCTTATGCTAACATGTGTCTTAATTTTTAATTGTCATTTATTAGTTGTTTATCAGTTAACTTTAAGGGGCAAAGAAAGTAAATATATGCAGTGAAACCTTGATTCATCATTTTTGGTAGGACCCCAAGAAGTATAATGATGGATGTGAAAAATCTATGAATGATAGATTATGTTCAAAATTCTTAATAATCCTGTTTCTTATGAATTATTCTTGTTCTTATGGAAAAAAGGAAGTATTAGGCCCCAGCCAAAATATGAGAGGTTAAATTGCTATTACACCACTTTCTAACATTTGGCTTTTTGATAATCAATATTGAATTATTATTGGGCATCAATTGGTGTATTTTTGGCTCAAGTTATGAAATCAATTGACAGCAACTTATCGTTAGATCGCAAGAGCACCTTCAGTTCTCAACCTTCAGTGTGAATGAGAAACAAGATGCGAATTGAGTAGCATCATTATTGTGCCATGTAATATTGAGAACATACTATAAACGAGTCTAAGTATGGAAATGAATTGAGTTAATTGTTGTCTGCTCAGATATCAACTAGTTTTTGGCAATACCATATCATAATACATCATTCGAAACAATGAGTTGAATTTGTATAGCCTAACTTTTGTCTCAACACTGAAATTTGGGCATAATTGAGATGCAAGAGGATAAATTGGAAGTAAAATGTAGGTATTGTTTTTGTGTATAAACCACACACAATTCTTCCTTGTTTTATTCATGGCATTTAAAATAATGTTCTTTTAACCTAAATGTGTATGTTTAAAATATTCCACCCTTTTGTAGTTGCGATATACATTTATGAATTTTCGTAAAATGCCACAGACTAACTGCGTTGTGACAGTAATGAAAATAGTGACAAAGGCATCTATCTACCTATGCAATGCGTACGCATAAACATGTTAATCTCGATGAGTTGAGAAGAATCATGAATGAGGAGGGTATTATAAAGGGAATAGAGTGGTCAGATTTAGACCAGTCGTCGGCAATATCACTACTCATTGTTTGAAATAATGAGCAGGATTCAAACTGGCTAGCTTTTGCGTCGATTAAAAATATTCGGTATAATGGAGACGCAAGAGGACAAATTGAAACCTAAAAGTCTTGTTTTCGCTAAAGGAGTTCACTGCTTTACCAATATGCACAACAATATTCAATGAATTTGTTAGAGCTGATGCTGCACTTTTACGTACAGTTTACGGAATTGCAGTGTGCTTTACGTTTTTATGTATGTATTACTTGACTTAATTCCTTTAAGTCCTAGGTGGAACATAGGGCCTCGACGAAATTTCTCCAGCGTCTTTTATCCCCTGCCAGTACCTTCACCTCTCTCCATATCTTGTTGACTCCCGCTATCTCCTTCTCTATTGTTCTCTTCCATGCGATCTTTGGTAGTTCACACATTCCAGAATCTAATTCGCATCCTGTATTTCATTGCAAAAGTAGTCTCCATAAAATCCGGCTGGCTTAAATTTTGTCTGGTTTCTGTAATAAGTTTGTTTCGGGCGTGTGAGTTACAGGGCGTTGAGCGATATGGGAAATGCGGGAATTTTAGTGACTCGGGAAAAATAGGGGAAATATATGGGAAATTCACATTTGGTACGGAAAATCTTGAAAAGTCTCATAATGCCCGACTTCTTACCCCCTGAACGCTCGGTAGAGTTCTCCCGCTCAACCTTCTATTTTGCCTGCAGACCGCGCTGCCACCCGCAATTTTCGCCACCGATAGAGCGCTAAGCGGGATGAGAACCCAGCCAACGTCGTATGCATGCTTTGCCTGGCTGACCGCCGGCCGTACCTTCTCCGCCCGGGGCTGCGCGCGCCGCCGCTCTCGTTGCTGACAATGACAGACAGGAATCAGTCCGCATTGTTATTCACAGAGGAGACCAGTAGTTTTTTCGACCTGGGTATCTTGACAAGAGCAGCCCGTAAAGAACCTCAAGATCTCAGAAAATTCCAGACGCGGACGTGCTGCAATTTAGCACTAACTGCCGAAAATTGTACATTCGTATCCTATGGCTGAAAAAATCAAAGAAAGCCACCTCTTGCTTACAAGATGACCCGTGCTAATTCCTGCCTAGACCCTATATTGGTCGCTGAGACTCCTAAGTTGGCGGAAGCTAGGACCGTGATTCCCCTGGAAATTCTTTGTAATCAGAAAAATTTGCTTTCTGGCGCAATTGCTGACTGCATCAAGAGCAGCTACTCCGTACTTCTGAGACTGCCCTCCGTCACTGCTCGTTTGAAGCAGTTCGACGGAAAAGAGCCACGGCTCGACGTGCTGTGGTCTGAATTAGTGGCTTCAGAACCATCCTCAGTTCCTGCCAAAACCGATCTCACAAGCTTCGTTATAATGATACTGATTTTGTATCACACCAGTGCAGCTCTAGAGAGAAGTTTCTCTCTGAACAAGGAGTGCCTGATTGTCAATCAGAAAGAAGCAAGTCAGATTGGCATGCATACTGTTCAGGACATTGTGATGGCAGCTGGTGGAGTAGAAAAGAAACTGCATGAAACTCCTACGTCATGTTAAAGGAAGCAAAAGAGGTGCGAAGCCAGGAGGAAAAGGAAGCGATAGCTAAGGTGGCAGTTGAATGAAAAGCCACGAAAGATCTCCAGGAATTAGCAAAAAGAAAAAGAAGAAGATATTGAACGATACCCGTTCTGAAGCAGAGAAAATTGAGGAGCAGATGAGTTCCCTAGAGAAGCTTTAAATTAATAAATCCTTGATTATTGTTTGTTTTATCTTATTTTGTTTGACGATCAATTTCCCAAATACAATCTAGTATTGACAAAGTGACTTATTTTATTTTGTGTATTACTAGCCTACAGTTCCTATTCAGAAATTAGTACTGTCAAAAGAACTTAATTTAGTGTTGTGTATAACTGAAGTTCCTAGTAACAATCTTGTATTTGTCAGAGTAACTTATTTAATTTCGTTTTGCATTATTTTATTTTCTATTACCTACTTTGATAAAATAAATCTAAATTAAAAGGTATTCGTGGCATGTGGAATGTTACTGTTTTTAGCCTTTCCATGGTCTTTGGGAAAAACAAATGGCTCTTCTTTCGCAGGGGAGATGCACTTACCAAATTGTTTTAAAATCCGTGTAAACACTCGCTGCAAATGCGTCACACATGCATAATTTTCAAAAACTACAAAAATATCTTGCAGCTCTCGACATTTTACTTTCAAACACCCGTTACCAACATGTGGCTAGAAAATACACCACACAAGTGACAGAATTCTGTGGACAGGCATTGCTTCAGTGGCTTGTTAACCACTGTCTGTGTCGGATTTCCTTTCATTGTCATTGTTTCGTTACTTTTACTTCGCCAAAGTTCGACCCGAGGACTGGACACATGAAGCTCCGACGAAGACAATGATGGTGGTGATGATAGGGACAGTGAAGGGATGGAGGGTGTTAAAGAAACCCTTGCCAAGTGACTGAGGATAATTTATTTATTGGTGTCAGTTCACCTGCGGCAGTCGATTATAGAGCACAAGCTATTGTTCCCCATCATAGTGTTCAAAATACCGCCTGTCATTCAATAGCCTACAACTCTACAATATAAAACCACGGCAATAATATCGCCACAGAGGGGCTTGTTTGAATGCTCAGTGCTAAATATGTCTTTACCTTAACCATGACGAATAGAAATAAACAGTGTCATCACTCCGCTCCTTGAGTATTGTAGTTCATGGTCCAGCCAGTGTGTGGCGCGGAAGTCACGACGAACCATAAGCATGTGTGACAAGTAGTCCACGAGGTTAGTACTGTAAATAATATTCTGTGCACGAGAAGTCATATTATACGAGGGAATTTGTTTCTTTGTAATAGTTTACGATTGTCTGTGCCGTCCTTTGTGTGTGCAAACAACTAAATTTTCTGCTGTTTCGGGAAAATGTCGTACTGTTTCGTTCCTGGATGTAAATCGGGTCACGGAAGAAAATCTGATGGTAGACCATTTTTTTCACACCGCCAAAAGAAACAAATCTGTTTGCGAAATGGCCGAGAGTTATTCCAAGGAAAGATAAGCAATTGTCGATCAAAAGTAGAATCTGTGACGTGCGTTTTTCGGAAGATTTAATTATTTTAAAGGCGGTCTGTTTCGTAGTGAACTGTGAGAACGTGGAACTTCCTCGCGTGAAGTGGAAATTAAAGCCAGGATCAGTACCTCACATTTTTCAAAATTTACCGAATTATCTATCCACTGAGGTAAAATGATGAAAGGCGCCCAATAGGATACGGAATAAAGAATTAAGGCAGCCTTCCATGGTTACTTGTTCTACTTTGTGCCATCCTTACCTAAAACGAAAAAAAATATAATCCGTCTTAATAATAATAGGACTAAAATAATAATAGTTGTTGATTCTTTAGGGACTTTGTGACATTGTGGTCACGTAGCCCCGTGTGCTTGGGTGTGTTTAGAATTTGTCTGATAACGTGTGTCATTGTAATGTCTGTAGTAGTGTGGGTATTTGAAATTGAGGTAGGATTTTGGTAGGAAGCGGCCGTGTCCTTCAGTTAGGTACCATCCCGGTATTTGCCTGGAGTAGAAGTGGGAAACCACGGAAAACCACTTCCAGGATAGCTGAGGTAGGAATCGAACGCACCTCTTATCAGTTTTGCCTCACGAGGCTGAGTGTACGCCGTTCCAGCCCTAAGACCAGAATTAAATTTCTTGGCAGAGCTGGGAATCGACCCGGACCTCCGCGGTGATAGCCAAGAATGAGACGGACATATAATAATAATAATGGCCAACCTGCTAATAAACTAAACGGCCATCCAATTGTCCGCTTCCATTACCGTCCTCCTGATCAATATCATGGTCAGTATCAGAGTCTTCGGATCTTGTTTCAACTTTGTCTTCAGTATCAGAGCCACAAATTCCTTTCAAATTACTGAATCATGAACGAGCAATTCGTTATCTTTCAGCAGAAAGAGACACACTTCATCTACATCCTTAGGTTTCTCTTTACTGATATTCACTATAGTAAGCCAAATAATCGGTGTATCAGCACACCTGCAACTCACTGACAGAATGTTACATCATTGGGCACGCTAGTACTATCAATCCCACGCTGACAAAATGTTACACGTGTAGAGTTATTTTTAGGCTCGTCATTTCACAACTCCAGAAAATGCTTACTAAGGTATGGTGTAAGATGTCCCGAGACGATAAGATAATAAATTGAACTGTTGGCTTGATACTAAAACTAAAACGAACCATGGAGCTGTCAGACCAATGCGCGACTAACTGAAGGATTTAAAAGATAGTTCTACATGGGGACTGAGAATATTAATAATAACTTTTTCACAGTATTATTCGTAAGTCTAAACAAACAACTTGTTGTAATCAGCGTAACCGCAGCCTTCGTAAAGAGGTTTTCGTAGCGCAGCGCGTATCCCATTTTTGAAAGGCTGACTGTGTAGCGTTGGGGGTCTGCGCCGCTAGCGCTAGCCATCAGCGTAGCGCGGCGCGCTTGAACTCGGTCAGTGATAACACTATGTATTATATTCGTCATGCCTTAACTTTACTTTTGTATTATCATGAAAGCTAATATTAACGGTAGAGAGTCGCGATTCAGTGAGTGAGCATGGTGTTATCTGTCAACTACTGTACTGTAAGCTGTGAACGACCTCCACTCAGACTCTTGTTTCATGTTAAAAGATAATCATTGCATGGTGAGTGTTTTTATATTTATTAAATTAGTTGTAGAGTGTTTGCCCTCTTTGTCGTATTTATTGAATTGAATACCGATGATAAAGATATCATAGCTTCGGTGTGTAATTTATTTATTCATCTAAGTACCGTATTTCCCAGTTTGACCTCGGCGATGACTCAGGATTGACTTTTAAAATATACAAATTGTACAGAAATAATGTCTTGAAGTGTAGCGCTGTGTATTATTCGAATCAGTTGATTTACAACAACACTAAAAACTTGGCAACACAGCTCAGCTGTTCCACGCTCCCGACATATCCTTCACATTCTTTCCTTCAAAATACAGGTTGTAGGTGAGAAGCATGCTGAGAATTCTTGCTGTGTAGTGGTTAGACGTATGGCCTTGTTATGTGGAGACCGTAGGTTGCGTAGAGGAAAAGCGGGGCAAAGTGACAGGAAGGCTGTCAGTACCGAATATGCGGGATTAGCAATACTGTATTTGTCCCATAATTTACGCTTGTAATGGCGGACACACCACCAATTTTACTATACGAGTCGTGATCTAAGAAGGGATAGTGGGTGGGTAACATCTACTACTTCATGATCTCCAAGATTATTATTCATTATTACAAAGGGTATTTTGACTATTTTCAGTAGTGTAGAAAATTGTATCGCCTTGTTCCGGTCTCCTTTACTGTTACCATACAATTCAGTCACTTCCCGTAAACATTTATGATGTGACACTCCTATTCTCTACTCTCTCAACCCTCATCAGTAAAACAGTCCTTTATATCAGCTCTTCTCAGGTAAACGGTATTTTATTTGTGTTAGTAGCATCTCATCCGATCTGCGAGAGAGTTCACGCGCATTGCTCGCGCTACGGATTAGGCCTAGGCCTAAATCTCGCCATCACCCGTGGCTGCAGAAGTATCTGCAAAAATGCAGATACACGTACGCTAGAAAATCTTGATTTGCACTTAAAGATTCATTTTTCCATTCGGTATGCGAACTCTAGTCTTGGAGAGTTCTAAAATATACGGGAATTTGGTGGATTTTCGTACGGGAAATATACGGGAATTTAAAAACAGGTATCGCTCAACACCCTGGAGTTATTAGCCCACAGCACCTTTCTATGTATGAACTGTTAATATTTTACGATTTTACGTGTTGAGAAGATGTCTTTCGAATTCGGACCAGGACGAGCTTACACAGACCACTGATAGATGTTGTGTGACCGATATATTGCTCCATTTATATTTTTCCGAACAATATTTGATCATGATTACGGCGTTCCAGATAATTGCTTTTTAATCCTAGTCGCTTGAAATAGGCTTTTTTTCTTAACAATTGCGACCCTTATGTTGTGTATGAGTGACTTATAATGGATTTAGTTTAAAAAATATTTGGTAGTTCAATTTATGTTTTGTTCCTTAGAATGCCATAAGTTAGTAACATGTAGCATTTTATATTACTGCTGAAGAATTCTGTCTAACTGAAATGAAGAAATTAACAGTTAATTTGGTGTATGTGGTTTCCTGCATACAGTATTCAATCACTTTGGTTTACTGATAGGCCATTTGAAAAATTGGCAGGTATTTAAGTCTATTGTGAGAACTGGGAAATGGAAAGTATGTATGAGTGTTTGGAACAGGATGAAGAAAATTCAGGACATATTTCGACAGACGAGGAAATAGCCAAGGAAGTGGTTGTAGTAGGGAGGCAAGATCAAAGATGACAAATGTGCAGGTGAAGAGGAACCTTTGTTCTTGAGCAAGCCAAATTTTACCAAAGTACTGACACAATAGACACGGTAATGAAATTTACCAAGATGTATTGACGGATTTTTGAAGTGCAGTAATATTACCCGATGTTCTGTGATTTTATAGGGGAATTACTGTAGAAAAGAGCATTAGCAGAGGCAGGTCAATAACAAGAAGAAATGCCACACAAGATCAGACTCCTATTTGAAATCTGTTGCAACACTGACTAGCTCTACTGAGCCACATGCCTTTTAGTCATTCATTAGGTTTTCTACAAAAGAATCTTAAATAGAGCATCCAGTAATAAAGAAAGCTTTTCAGTCGGTCAACACGAAAAGTGTGTGCTAGTTATAGACAACGCCCCTCCCACTTTGCGGCAGTAGCTCTCTAGCAGCAGTTGTGAACGGATCGTCTGCCCAGGCTTGGCAGGCTGAACTGTAGCTGGGGTTCAAGTGAGATCTCAGCGGGTGTATGTAATTAATGTCTTACACAGTAATAGCCTAAAATTACTGTTGAAAATGCAGGAAACAACAAAGAGCTTAAGAATGATCTAATCGTAAAATAGCAGTAAACTTACCTAATGACCTATTCCTAGTGCACGTTTTCTGAAAGAGGTTGAAAGCCGCTCATCTGTGCTATTGGTGCTGGCGTCACTAACACGCTCTCTGTCACTGTCTCTATCGTCTCCTAGATTAATGATTATGGGGTCCTCAATGTCTTATTACGTGCCTACACCGACTCTACCATTCTTCTGCTCCAGTTGACACAATTATTTCCATAAGCAATGTTCTTTATCATCAAGTTTGAAAGTAACATTCTTTTCAGCTACATAATTTTTAACATGAGCCCAAATAATTTCGATGGGATTCAAGTCAGGTTGGTACGGTGGTAGACGCAAGATCTTGTGTCCATAGGTAGCGAGCAGTGTATCGATTTGATACGTGGTTTATGGATTTTAATCAGAGCGTACAGTTGAGGTTTTATCATCTGTAGAAAATGGAATACCCTTATCGGTCAACCAATCCTGCATAACCGTTTTTCGGGAAGATGATGTGAGTGCGCACTCACATTGGTACTCACATTATGGTACGAGGCATTGTCAATCAAGACTACAGAATTGGTTGGCAAATTGGGAATTAATTTCTCTGTCAGATATTTTTCGTAATTTTTATAGTTCATCTCATCGTGACAGTCCCCTGTTTGGTTGGATTTGAAAACCAACAAAGCATTTGGAACGAAACCTGCATCTGAACCGGCATGGACCACTATTAATCTTTGCCCTTTCGAGATAGGCGACTTCAGTCCATGAAGAGAACCGTTACTCCAAGCACTTGGCTTAGTGTGCGAACTATGCAAATATGTCTCGTATCAGTGTAAACAAAATGGGCCTACCCTGTTGTCGGTACTGCCTTATGCTCTGTAAGTACTGCATACGTAGGAGCCTTATGTCAGGTTTCTCCATAAGTATTCTAAGCATGTCTTCTGTCTTCCTCCATCTAAAGCCTAGGACTCGAACTATCTTGCTTAATGTTCGTACACCATCTTTAAAATTTATATCCTCAGCCAGTTTCCTACGGATCTTTTCCAGCGTTGGCCTCTCGCCTTTGGTATTGTGAAAATGATGAATCTTATGCCTGACCACGCCTTTATCAAAATCGTCTTACTTACACTTCTTGACAGATTTTGGTCTTCTCTTTTCCGGCGTTGAAAATGAATCCACCTCACCACTTTCAATTCTTTTGACGCCATATATTATATTCCGCACCGACCTTTCCGACCCACCTGTTGCTTCAGCCACTTTACTTTGATTTGCGCATATGTATCCAGCGAGATGTGTTTAGTTTTTCATGAATTTATACACATTTTAAATAACTTCCCTAGTTTGACTGTGTAAAGTTTTGGCACTCCCTAATTTAGAGCGAAACGGTGGCATTGCTAAGTAGGCCTACATTGAATTATTATACATTATGCATAATTTTCAAGGCTTTAGGTATTAAACAAACGCACTTTCAGCTAATAATAATAATAATAATATCGTATGGTCTTGGGTGCCGCATGCAAGCTTTGTTATTTGACACCCAGAGGGTAGCTTGCATGTCGAATTTCGTTGTTCCTTGAATCACAATGAAAGTCAAAGAGGTTAGATATCTAAGCTCCTTGAACACCATAGCGCTACGTAATATACATAAAATAGTAATAATACACACGTGTGATGTCTCCTACACTCTACGCTTGGTTTACAGCTGTAGACTGTGTCTCGGAGCGAGCCGCATTGTTGAAGAATGTAGTGAGCAGTGAGCCCGGTAATCAGCATTCGGGGGACACACAGGAGCCCCGCAGTGAGCATTAAAATACACCAATTGATACTGGCTCTGCACATCGTTGAGTTTCGGCAAGCTCTTCTTGCGTCTGCTCTACTTGTTTCCCGCCTAATGTAATTGGGCACAATTCGTGTTGACCGACTGAAAAGATTTCTTTATTAGAATTAGGCAACCCTGAAAAATAGCTTCTATCACTACAATTAGAGCATCCAGAGTTAAGAAAAGAATTTTGATTTTAAGGGCTTTTAATTGTTATGGAAACCTCCATACCCTAGATTTTGACACCTGTGTTGTAATGAATACAACTATTGGGCTTATTAAGTCTTGAGTTATTTAAAAAATGTGACTGGCATGCTGGAAAGAATAGCCATGCACTATGCCGTAACATCATCCAATGTTCAGCTGCTAGACATAATACTCAAAATGAGTGAAGGCTCTATAGCAGTCTGATGTAGAATTGTTCTTCAGGCCTGAAGTCGCTTTATAGTTAAAGCAGTTAGTTACATCAGCTTCTTGTGCTGTGTTATTGAGAAGTAGGATTGCGATGAGAAACAGTTATGTACCTTGTAAAACTGCATTGTAATTCATTCTTTTATCATGATAATAATGAATCTCAACGCATGTCAACAAATCTCTTTATTGCTCTTTTCACTCTTCATTGCCAGTGATACAATGGTAAACTAGGGCGATAAAAGAGAAGGATGATGATGATGATAATTGTTGTTTTAAGGGGCCTAATAAAAGAGAAGGGTACCAGATGCTTACATCATATTTGGTCTCAAGAGTGGATGCCTTGATGCGAGTAATGGGCTAATGGGCAATTCCTCGATTGTCTCGTCTTCATTCGATCGCACTTCGTCCAGTGCACCAGCACTTACTCTGTTTGTAAATTCTGTGTGCACATCACTCAGCTGTTTCAATCCTATGCATCATTGTACAGCCACATGTTTTTTTTAATCAGTTTTTACTCCGATTCACCCTTTTCTAACACATTATGTTATTTCTAATTTCTTCACGTTAGAACAATACATTTATGCTTTTCTGCCAGTAACTTACAGTAAGTCGCAATAAGCAGTGCGATGACCACCAGACAATTGGCAAATTGCATGCAAGATAAACAGAATTGGCTGCCTGAGGTGTGGTGAATACCATCAATTCCTAATTGGCACTTGTTTAACTGTAAGTTATTCATCATCATCATCATCATCATCATCAAATTCCAGCTCCAGTCGCCCGGGTCCTGTTAACGAGCCCTCGCCACCTTTTCCTGTCCATGGATAGTTGGTCTTCATGGGTCCTTCTCCAGTCTAGCTTTTTGTCTTCAAGATCATCCTTGATTTGGTCCAACCTTTTCTTCTTTGGTCTTCCTACTGGTCTTTTTCCTGGGATAATCTTGTTGAAATAAGCTTTTGGTGTCTCTCATCTCCCATTCTTCGAATATGCCCATACCATCCTAATCGTTGCTTCTGCAAATATTTTGTAGCACTGATATCTATGCCAGCCTCTGTCCTGTTTGTTTCGTTCCTTACTTTGTCTCTCCTTGTCCTTTGAAGCATTGTTCTTATAAACTTCATTTCGGATGCCTGAATCCTACTTTCTTCTCTTCTGGACAGGGTGCATGTTTCTACTCCGTAAGTTAGAATTGGGATATAGTATGTCTTAAACAGTATATGTTTACACTTCCTGGGCACTTTATTATCCCACAGTAGTGTTCTAACTTGTGCATAGAAGGAGGCTGCATTACTAGTTCTATTTGTTACTTCACTGTTGTTGTTGTTATCCTTACACACTGTGCTACCAAGATATTTAAATTGATCAACAATTTGTAGAGGCTGATTATTCAGGTAAATGGTTGCATTAGACAGTCCTGTTGTCATCACTAATGTCTTACTTTGGCTTATTTTCAACCCATACTCCTTGAACAGCTTGTCCCATGAATCCAGTTTTTCTTGTACCTCTCTGGCACTTTCTCCCCAAATCATGACGTCATCTGCAAAGACAAGGGCATTTGTTTCATTACCCTGTTCTTCTTTTATTCTCTTCAGGATTAAGTTATTGTCAGGTGCGAATTATTTTAAATTATCACAGAACAGGTTAGGTCTGTTCCTTTCTTCTTTCCGAAATGGCCATGGGTAATTTCAGTGTACCGACTACAATGCAAAACATGAAAAATGGGAAATTACCAGGGAATTTTAAAATCCTTGAAAACTCTGGGAATTATCAGGAAAATTTCATGACCCTTTGCGGAATTTTAGGTTTGAAAATTGTGCATTCTAATTTTGCTGGGGAAAAACATATTTTGATGGTGAATGTCTTAATTGTAGAGTTTATTCTTATTGGCATTTAATTAGTAAGCTCTCATTTTTTGAAAGACAGCCCCTTTGACAGTGTATATATACACTTGTTACTTGTAATACATGCATGTTTTATTAATGTTGTGAGTAGTATTAATTTAAAAAAAACCTTCTCTGACATTAGTTTCTAATTGGAAAAAAAAAGTATTTTTGCTGGTGTTTTCTTAATTACATCTTTATTGTGGTACCTGTTACTGATAGTCAATTCAAAATGCTCTGTGAGTACACTCTCTGGTTCATTACCCCTTACAGATAATAGGGCTGAACTGAAGAAACTTAGCCCATAAAACTTTCTAATTACATGTTCCTCAGGGAATTTCCTGATTTATCATGGAAAAATCGGGGAATTCACAGGGAAATCTGTTGTGTGTTCTGGTAGACGCCCTGAATCTGCAAACTGGATAATGAAGAGTTTACTGTATGTGGGAACAGCAATAGCAATTAGAACAGAATGGATTTAAAGTGATACTGAACTAAGACCAGGAGTGTGTTGTCATCGTAAAGGCAGCAAGGGAAAGATTACAGAGGTCCAAGAATGAAGGTAATTTTGTTTGCAGATGATGATGTGATCAGGAGAGAGTATGAGAGGGAGGTGCAACAACAGCTGAATGTAATGAATGAAAGGATTGGGCAATGGGGATATAGAATCTACGTGGAGAAGAGCAAGGCAATGGTGATGAGTAATGGAAGGAAAGAAGGAAAAGGAGCCATTCAAATTTGAGACAAGGAACTTGAAATAATAGAACAATTCAAATACTTTGGAAGTGAACTGACAGAAAATGGAAGACTGGATATTGAAATTTGTGGGATACAACTTGGCAGTGTCTTCTACCATGAGGTATAGAGACTAATATGGAACTAAGTAATGCCAGTGATGGTTAAATAAGTAATGTTCAAGGGATATTACATACCTATAGTGACATATGCAGCAGAAAACTGGAGAATGTGAGCATCTGAAATGAAATTCCTGAGGAGTATGATACAGAAGATAAGGGTCAGAGTATGGAGGAGGAGTAGAAGAAGAAAGAAAGAAAAAAACAAAAACATAAAAACAACTAAATGACAAACTGGAACAGAATAGAGTATGCCAAAACAAGCACAGGAAAGACCGATCGAGATGACAAGGAAGAGAGGAAGACCAACATTACAATTTTTGGACATGGTGAAGAATAGCATAATGCCTGGAGTGATACACAGTATTGGATGAGGAATGGTCAAAAGTCATTGAGGTAGAGAGGAACCATATTAGTCCCCATTCTGTGTCAGAGGGGTTGATTGAATGCTGGTTATTACTGATCCCTCATAGAATGGATTTCAGTGTACTTATTTTTACTTAGGTTCCTACTTTGATCCCATAGCGTCTCTTGAAATTTGAAAGCCAGTGGTTAGATGCTGTGAAGCCTGTTAGCCTGATGTATACAGCAGTTTCCGTTGCCTATTGTTGTAGCATGTGTTCATTAACTTGAATATGGTTGACTCTAGCATCCAAGAATTGGTGAAAAGTTTTCTTCCAAACTAGTTCCTGAAGCTCTTCTATACTACCATATATAGTACTGGTACCACCAGGATTTGTGTGAGCTCCTTCAATGCGTAGTATGTTGCAAATTTTGTTGTAACATCTTAAAATTTTGTCCCAACAGATATTTTGTGATTTTTTTCAAATGCATATTCCACAACTCCTTTCTTTCATTCAAATGAATCCGTTTTCATTGGTTTGGATCTGTTTTCTTGTGAACTCGTAGACTATGAACTATCAATCATGTTGTCTGATTTACTTTCTGGGGAAGAATTGTATTCATCAGACTGTGCACTCTCACCATAGTAATTGACATTGTTTACACAATTAGTGTAATTTTTCCCAATATCTAACGTAACATCAGTATATTCCATCTTAATTTCTATGACAACTTCTGTAGAACACTA
This sequence comes from Meconema thalassinum, assembly GCA_946902985.2. Taxonomy (NCBI): domain Eukaryota; kingdom Metazoa; phylum Arthropoda; class Insecta; order Orthoptera; family Tettigoniidae; genus Meconema; species Meconema thalassinum. The sequence continues at coordinate 1,206,634,344 of OX336388.2, forward strand.
CAGAGATACCCTTATTTAGCTAAACTGATTTCTTCTTTTACGGAGTGTGGTGGTGCAGTAGTCGAGTGGCTTGCCTCTCACTAAGGTAGACCGGGTTCGATTCCCGGTCAATACATGTGAGATTACCTAAGTGAAATATCACGCCCTGTGGTTCGGATTCCATGTAAAAATGGAGGTCCTGTGGCTCATGATTACGAGATTAAAGGTCACGTAAAACTACAAGCTTCCTTTCTTCTTCTTTTGGCATGTACTTATCGCGGAACTGCAGAACATTAGCCATCTCACATATATTTTCAGTCATAGACTTTAAAATATTGAGAGGATTGCAAATCACATTACACAAGACTACATGGATACAAAACGACCAACACATGGACTTTCTGATGTAAAGTTAAACACACTCAACCAACAAAGCTGCCATCAAGTAATCTTTAAACCAGTTTCGCAGCCAATGTTTTCTTTCGACTCCCATACACATGGACTGTACATTAGGATAAATTCAGTTCATATTTGCATATTGCAGGTAAGAGCTTCTTTCGACTATTGCACATATGCATGTCTTCTTTCTACAATTTAAAGTTATACTTCTTGTAAACATGGTCAATACGGCACCTGGAATGAGTGCTGCTCCTAATATTCTACTTCTGTTACGTTAATAAGAGAGAAGTTTGCCGCTGCTGACACAGTTATTGATCATTTATAATGGCTTATAGATATAAACCATATCAATTAGAGTCCGTTACAAGTGGAAGTGGTAAATCTAAAGTGACTTCCCTGAATTGGAATGGAAGGAACCGAGGAAGTAGTTCGAATTAATATACGTACTGATAATAATTGTGTGTGTGTTGCATTGAAAATGAAGTGATAAATAGGGGGCAGATAACCTTGCTGTTCTACCCCTTAAAACAATAACTAACTAAAGTTAAGGGAAGTGTAGAGTTTATTCCATTACATGATAATTCTGTAATCTTGAACCTTGATATGTTGAACGTTGCAAGACGTTTAATAGTATACTGTATGCAGAAGTAATAAACTGATAATAACTAAAAGAGAGTCAGAAGAACAGTTCAAGAAAAACACATGGTGTCACATAGCATACAGGCAATTTATATCAATTACTGGAACATACTGGGTAAATATGTAACAGAAATTTTACCACCTTGTGCAGTTAGCAAAATATGATAAAAATTTCCTGGAAGGGACAGCAATTACACTGGTTTTAAAGCAAACTCTACGTGAGAGTTTAATTTAGTAAGAGTGATGACACAAGAATTCAGGAATTTAATGTCCAATATGCAATAAAACAAAATACGATGATTCTGTCAAAGGATGGGGCACAGCTGCAATTAACTTTTGTTTTAGAAGAGAAGATTCTTCAAATCATTCACCCCATAATGCTTGGAACAAACGGGCTGTATTTTGTTGGCCTAAAACCTTGTCTATAACCTTGCATTCTGTAATCTCCCCGTTCCCTTTAATGCGAGCCTCCGAAGGTTTTCCTGCTACAAAGGTTTGGGGCAGGAAGAGGAAAGTATCGGGACTATCCCGAGATGTGGAGCGGATCCTACCCAAGGTTATGTTCGAAAAATACCTACTGTTAGGTTCTTAATACGTAAAAGATAAGCTTCTAGTGAATATTTATTAAAATACACGGAAAACAAATAAGTTATCACAAATCCAACTTGGCTTAAGTTATTACAATTGTAATAATGCCTGGACACAAACCATGAATAAAATAACAATCCTACCAACCCCAATATCCTAACCTAATTAATACCACTTTATTTTTCACTGCTGGCAAAACCCCAAAATATTAAATGACACCACGTACATACCTCCCACAAGGAGAAGTAAACAGTAAGCTATGCATAACTACAGGTTTGAAAATCAACAACAAGCAGGACGTGCATGGACACCACAAACCACCAAGTTATTATTATTATTATTAATCTTGATTGGTCACATTGGACCACTTGAGTCGTTCCACAATCACATCTTTGAAGGTAGTACTGCTTGGTTCTTGCGCTCTTTCCAGTACTTTTTCATTCTTTCAGATCGGGATTTTCTCAACTCATCTGAAATCTCCATAGGCTTTCTGTGTGTCATTTCTGCAGAAAATTTGTGAGTTTTAAGAATGGTGTTAATTTTATTTTTCTCCTCGGCATCTGTTATCTTGAGTCCAACTGCTTTGAGATCTTGTTGGATTTCTTGGATCCATTTTCCTCCAGTTTTCTTTCCTAGATTTCTCATCACCAGTTGGCGTACAATTCTGTTTTCTGGAAGCCGTAAGATGTGAAAATAATATGAAATTCTTTTCTTCTTCATTGTGCTGGTGATTGGATCAATCTCACGATAGACAGTTTCATTTGGGAGAATCCTCCAGACTCCCTCAACCTGATACTTTTTATTTATGCACGTTCTAATGATTCTTCTTTCCGTTTTGAGGAGCTGATCAGTTCTTTGTTCATTTTTAATTTGGAACAGTGTTTCACAAGCATAAGTGGCTTCAGGGAGAGTTACAGTTTTATAATGTTGGATCTTAGTAGCTATTGATAGGCATTTTTTATTATATGTTGACCACCAAGTTATACTATAACTAGGGCCCGGATTTTTTTTAAATGCATATGCGCGTATGCATATGCATATTTTGACATATTTTGAGGTTTAGTGCATATTCTAGACGTAACAGCATATTCCGGTATATATGTCTGAATTTAAGGACAATTACAAGAACTACTAAAATAAGTCTGTTTTGTGCATCCCTAGCTAGTTGCCTATATTATGTGCATCCCTCACTAATTGGTGTTTTTGACTCTCTGTATAATGGCACTTTACTTTCACAACTGACAATGGCAACAGATAGCTTAGGTATGGGTAGACAGGCTGGCTGGACTTCCCGGAATTCCATTCTCTACCACAGTAGATAATAATCTCAGGGGGTTGGGCAATTGGTCAGGACAGAAGTATCTTCAGTTCACTAGTTACGTTCCAGTTTAATGTCCTGCATCTCAAGTGTTAGTTTCTAAAAATGCCTAAGGAAAGAGCAGGAGAAGAGATTTACTAAATCAGTGGGTGTCGGGTAATAGGGACTATTCAACAGATGGTGTCATCATGTACTGTCAAGTTTGCTCAAAGGAAGTAAAATGTGAAAAGAAATTTCAGCTTGAACAGCATTCTAAAACAACTGCACATATTAAAGCAAAGGAGGAGAAGAACAGCACACCACAACAACTACTTACGCAGGTAAAGCCTAAGTCCGGTATTCTTAATACATTTTCAAATGATCTTTGTAGGGCTTTCGTATGCAGCAACATTCCATGGAATAAATTAAACAATCCAGTTCTGTGATCATTTCTTGAGAAATATTGTGTAAATCAAAAAATACCAGATGAATCAACTCTTAGGAAAAAATTACTTACCTCCGCTATATGAATGTGCCGCAACAACCTGAACAACTGTGGTTGGCAGTACCTCCTACTTATCATGAATTCAGTGCAGCTCTCACCCAATTGAAACCCAGAAAAGCACCTGGCCCAGATAACATCCCTCTGGAACTAATTCAAGCCGGAGGTCAGTCCCTCAAAACAAGAATTTTCATCCTTATCCTCAGAATATGGGAATCAAGAAAGGTACCTGGAGACCTAAAGAATGCCACTATCGTCACTATCTTTAAAAAGGGTGATCGCAGTGTTTGTGGCAACTACCGTGGTATATCACTGCTATCAATTGTGGGGAAGATTCTTGCAAGAATTCTACTTAACCGCCTCAAGGTTATCTCTGAGAAGATCCTCCCAGAGTCACAATGCGGATTTAGAACTTCCAGAAGCACAATTGACTTGATTTTCTGTGTGAGACAGCTACAAGAAAAATGTAGAGAACAACGGAATCCACTCTTCTTAGTCTTTTATGACTTGGAAAAGGCATTTGATTCGGTTCCAAGACCAGCCATGTGGGCAGTGCTGAAGCGGTTTGGTTGCCCTCAGCGTTTTGTAGATCTAATCAAGGCTCTCCATGATGGCATGACAGGTCAGGTTTGCCATCAGAATAAGATGTCCGATGAATTTCCCATTACCCATGGACTGAAACAAGGATGTGTACTGGCTCCAACGCTTTTTGCGCTGTACTTGGCTGCAATGCTTTATGATTCACCCACAAACATCCCAGGTGTGGAGGTCAAGTATCATTTTGATGGAGGGCTTTTCAACCTAACTCGTCTCCGCTCCTTGAGGAAAACTCAGGTTACTAAGGTTACTAACATGTTGTATGCCGATGATGCTGCGTCACCAACTCTCACACCAGAAGAGCTGCAAGAGTCAGTTAATTGTTACAAAAGTGCATGTGATCGCTTTGGTCTTACCATAAATGTCAATAAGACTTGGCACAACCTTCACCAGGCACACCTCTTCCTCAGTTCAATATCTCCATCTCAAATTTGCCATTAGAACAGGTTGACCACTTCTCGTACCTGGGCAGTACCATTTCTGTGAGCTGTACCTGTGAGCAGGATGTGGATAAGAGAATTGGCGCAGCCCACGCAGCGTATGGACGATTAGCGCACCGGGTCTTCATGAATAAAGATCTGTCTATGAGTACAAAGCTTATGGTGTACAAAGCAGTAGTCATTTCTACATTGTTGTATGGTTGTGAAACGTGGACCCTTTACCGACGTGATCTTAGGAAGCTTGAGCGTTTCCACCTACAAAAACTTCGATCAATCTTGAGGATTAAATGGGAAGACCGCATTACCAATAGTGCTGTTCTGGAAAAGGCTCAAATCAACAGCATAGAATCATCCATAATAGGTCACCAATTTAGATGGATTGGTCATGTCCATCGGATGGATGATGTGAGATTACCTCGTCAAATGCTATATGGTGAGTTATGCTATGGCACCAGACCTCATGGTGGTCCTAAGAGGCGCTACAAGGACCAATTTAAGCAGACCCTGAAATTGACAGGTCTTGATTCACAAACCTGGGACATGCTGGCTGAAGACCGCTCAACTTGGCGCCGTACCTTCTCGGATACTGTAAAGACGTTTGAAAGGGATCGACGCACACATGAAGAGGCCAAGCGTCAAGCTAGGAAACTTCGAGCAGCCCAACCACGTCCTCCTCCAGCAATACTATGTGACTTGTGTGGTCGCTTGTTCCATGCCAGGATTGGACTCTTTAGTCACCGTAAACACATCCACAAACTGGACTGAAGGAAGATGATTTATACTCGGATTCGAGTTAAAGCCGATGATGATGATGATGAATCTACCCTGGAATTGATCCGTTCTGATATCGGAAGGAACTATGTCTGGATATCGGTGGATGAGACAACGGATTCATGTGGCCGTTACATAGCAAATTTCGTGGTTGGTAAATTACATCCAGACGAACCCGGTAAGCCGCATCTTCTTGCTTGTAAAGAACTAGAGAAAACCAACCATAGCACAATAGCAAGATTTGTAAATGATTCTCTGCGACTATTGTGGCCATCTGAAATTGAGGATAATTGTTGTAAAGTGATTGTACAGCTCACAGATGCAGCTTCGTATATGTTGAAAGCAGCAAAGGCCATCCAAGTATTTTATCCGAAACTCATACACTTAACCTGTTTAGCGCACGGATTACACCGCATTGCAGAAGAAATACGCACACAGTTTCCAGCTGTTAATAATTTAATTGGATATGGGAAGAAGCTGTTTCTGAAAGCACCAGCTCGTGTCCAGTTCTACAAAGATTGTCTACCTGAAGTTCCTTTGCCACCTGAACCTGTCCTGACTAGGTGCGGGACATGGTTATCTGCAGTATCATTTTATCAGGAGAATTTTAATGAAGTGAAAGAAGTGGTTACAAAACTTGAAGATGAGCATATTGCGTGTGTCCGTGATGCAAAAGTTGTGTTTGAAACCGCTACTGTTTATAAAGATGTGAATTTCATTCATGCACATTTTTCTAAACTTCCAAAAGCCATTGAGAGCTTAGAATATTCTGGTACTCCCCTCCATGAATCACTTGATCTCGTTGAGAAAGCTGCATCTTCATTGAATTCCGCTCCAGGCGAAATTGGAGAGAAGATTAAATGCAAGTTAGAAAAGGTGTTGAATTCGAACCCAGGACTGAAGAAGATTAAGTTAATTAGTCAATATTTGAGTGGAACTAGGGTATCCTTGCCAGATGTATGCTCCGAAACTTTGGTGACCGTGTATAAGTACTGTCCAATCACGTCAGTTGATGTAGAACGATCATTCTCAGCCTATAAACTGATTTTGACGGACAATAGACATAGTTTGTCGCCAGAAAACATTGAAAGACTACTATTTACCTATTGTGATGCTTCTTTTTGCAACAAATGATACCTGTAAATAGGTAAGTGAATAAAATTGCATGTTTTAAGTGCATATTTCATTATTTTCCATGCATATATTCTAACTTTTTAGTGCTATTTGCATGCATATTTTCAGGTTTTTTTAGTGCATATAAATCCGGGCCCTAACTATAACCTAATCCACCCCCTTCCCTTAATGCTGAAACCAACGATCCTAATACAATTAAAACAAGTCCTAATAAAGATGCCTACCCTAAAGCAATATGGTCGGAACGGTACGAACGAAAAGGCGTCAGGTTAAGGGTTATCTTCCTTACTCCCAAAGGCACACACAGCCATCACAAAAAATGCCCCAAATACACTCAATAACACTACACAATACTCACTTTAGACATTTACACCCCGCCAGTACATTAAAGAGAAAAGCGTCAAGCTTCTTGGCGATGGTCGAATTTCAAGGACACCAAACCTCACAAAATACGAACTCGCTCTCCGACATTGACACAAAGCCCGTAGCTCCCGACTATAGTGCAAAACTGAGCTAAAATAAACCACATCACCATGAAACCACAAGGGGGAAAATAAAACCCAGAACAAGTCGAATCCCTGTATTTACATACACCCAAAAACAGACCTAACTAAATTCTCAGCACATAACTTTGAATGCTCCGACCATGCACACTCTTCAGCAACATCACCCCCACTCCTTATCGGGAACCAAGACTAGAAAATAACTGCTACACATAAAGATCCAACAAGATAAACCAAACCAAAATATTACCCCACGTCCCTACATAACTAATTAGGACCAGTGTTAACATTATGTACTACACCTGAAATCTTAAGATGATCATCCCCAACAAATATTTTGCCGAACTAAAACTGGTGTTTTAACAGCATGCGCACGTTGTCACGATCATCCTCGGCTAGCGATAGAGCACATTAAATGACATTAAATTACATTAATAATAATAGTATAATTGCGAATGAAAGTGCATTTAGAATAAATACATCATATCATAAGCATTGTAATTTAAAACTCAGCAATTTTTCTAGGTTTATGCCGTGTCTTGTGTGGGGTTTCGCCTAGTAACACCAAGCTGGCTCATCAGCGGGCTCTTGATATCCGCGCCCGGACCTCCACAGGAGTTAGATAGTTATTGTTGTTTTAAGGGGCGGAACTGTAAGGTCATCTACCCCATTCCCACAGGAGTAGCGAACTGTGCACTACCTCCCTTCTTATGAAGCGCACGTGCATCTCTTAACTGCGAGAGCTAAAAGCTTAAGCAGCCTTTCACCTCCCTATAAAGGCTTCCAAAAAGATGGTATATTGGCTTTCACGGCCCGTGAATTAAAACTCGGCAATTTTTCTAGGTTTACACTGTGTCTTGTGTTGGTTTTCACCTAGGAACACCAAGCTGGCTCATCAGCTATACTCTGTGTTAGAAATTGGTCTTTGTTGGCATAAAGTGATATGGTATCTTTCACACACTGAATGTCACAGGCTGCACACACAAGTATCGCCTGGGTCATGGAAGTGAGTCTTTACGCAGATCAAGTGGTGGTAAGCGTGAACCGCCAACCGGGTAAGTACGTGGCGTAGTTTTTAATTGGATTCCATTCACGTTCGATCTAGCATTGCATCTGTAAAGAAGAACTCCGGCCATATTTCTCGTCTTTTCTTCTTTCTCTCCTCCTTTAAATGCCTGGTCGCATCGGTGGATTGGAGCTCGTAGTGTGGTCGTAAGGAAAGTCTCTCTTGACAGCTCATAGTCGAGCCTTGAGAGCGTGAACCTTGATAGGCCTAAGGCTGCTTTCAAGAAGCGAGATTTCACATTTTCTATTGCTGATTGGTCTTTTTTTCGTCAATTTTAGCCAAATGAGCTTCAAACCATAGGTTATGATTGCTATAATCTCTGCTTTGAAGAGAGCCATTGCTGTATGTATGGATAAACTTATGTCTTTGATTCCATAAAAAGCTTTTATTGCTGCCATCGCTCTTTCCGTTATATGTAGCCAAAACAATGTCGTCATAGTCTGAAGTGTGATGCCTAAGTACCTGAATGCGTTAACTCTTTATAATGGAGTGTCCTTGTAGTAAAGTATGTCTTCCTCTGCGGGTTTTCCCCCTTTTTGAAAGGTAATTTGTTGTGTTCTTTTCTCGTTCACGTGAAGCTATTTTCATTTGTCCATAGTGCTAACGCGTTGAGGGAGAGCTGAATGTCCTGTATGTTGGTCGTTGCAAGAACAATATCGTCGGCATACATATAAAGTGTAGTAGACTTCGTTGCCTGCTTTATTGTCTTAATGATGTCGAATGTAGCTAGGTTGAATAAAAGTGGGCCGAGGGGGTCCCCTTGTAGTACCCTATTGGTCTGGATTAGGTCGTATGTTGTAGATACGGAGCTCACCGGAGAACAACACCCGTTGACCAATATAATAAAGGGCATTACATTAAGAAATGCATAAAACTTGCCAACAAAGGGCATTACCAGAGGTGCCAACTATGACGGATTGTCCGTAATTATTACGGATTTCACATTACGGTCAAAGGGGAAATTATTACGGATAAGTGACATTATTACCCCCCCCCCCCCCCCCAAAAAAAAACCATTTCTATGAAAATAAAAAGGAAAGTTACAGGGTGTCTACCGGTAACGAAAAGTAACGAAAGTAATGAAAAAGTAGCTAATTTTACAAACAGGTAACGAAAAGTAGCTAATTTTTATGTCTGGATAGTTGGAGATAAAGAAAATTCACCAAGGTCTGTTTAAATCGTTTGAATTTAGGCTCACAGATTGCAATGGAGCAAGTTTCACGCAAGCAGCACCGATTGCGTATGCTATATTTCCCCGTGCCCTATCTCAAGGAAATATATACTGAGGATACTTTGAGTGGTATAAATCGGTTCGACATATATTTTTTGCATCAAGAAGAGTTTTTAGTTTTGTGTGAAATATTTTTCTGTAAGCCTATTTTGCTAATCTGAAACTCATTAAGTCGCAGTTGTTGTCGCATAAAACAAAACTCAAAATTTACAAGACCTTTATCAGACCAGTGTTAACTTATGGTTCAGAAACATGGAATATGTTGGTTCAGGATTGCAATAAACTTAGGGTGTTTGAGACGAAACTAATATGGAGAATTTATGGTGCTGTATTGGATAGAGGAGAATGGAGGATACAAACTAATCGGGAAATAGATGAAATCCTCAAAAGCGAAGACATTGTCCGATATATAAAATCACCAAGACTATGATGGCTGGGCCACATTGAAAGAATGGAAGACAAAAGAACACCAAAGATTATACCGTATATAAAGCCAGAATGGAAAGAAGACGACGCCCTGGTAGACCAAGGAATCGATGGAAAGATGAAGTGGAAGTGGACTTGCAAACAATGAACGTACGACCCTGGAGAACAACTGTCCAAGATCGATTACAATGGAAATCTGTGGTTGGGGAGGACAAAGCTCACACCAGGCTATAGTGCCAGATAAAGAAGAAGAAAGACTCACGATCAGCGCCGCTTTATCCTATTTGATGAGATTCCCGTTGTCCTCGCAACCTCCTCGAGACTGAAATATTACGATGTTACGTAATCCACACCCTTTGCCGTCCGTTTGACGAGATCTCGGTTCTCGCGGACAGACACGGAGAAATGTTACTATGTACGTTATCGACGCCGCTCTCGGCCATTTGACGAGATTCCCGTTGGTCTAGTAAAGTGGTAGGTGGCAAGTTCGAAGTTGGGCATGGTCGAATGTGACGAGTAGGTATCGGCGCCACTCGCAAGCAGGTTCGGTTGACTTAATTCTCGCAGTTTCTACTATGTGGTCGCGAGTTTATGGTGGAGCGCGGTCTGACTGGGGAAAGTCGTGAGTACGATGTGCAATTGGATGTGATCGGTGCCGTTTGTGTATGACAAGATTTCCGTGACTTTCACGATCACAACTTATAATTCGTCGTAATCTGGATAGTTTGTGATCTGGATAATGACCAATCCAGATGGTCTTAATTTGTCTCTAGTACCGTTATGTGTTCTACATCATTAATCAATCGGTTATCCATTCATGTTGTCGAGTGGTGATCGATTTTTAAATCCCTGTCACTGTCACTAAATGCAGTTACACTTACTAGAAAAACTTGATTCGCTCTTTAAGATTAATTTTTCAGCCATTCAGTATGCGAACTCTAGCCTCAGAGAGTTGTAAAATATACAGGAATTTGGTAGATTTTCATTCGGGAAATATAGGGGGATTTAAAAACCGGTCACCATTTGACAACATAAATGGATAACCGATTGATTAATGATGTAGAACCCTCTTTTTTTTGGTATGAATCTGAAGATTTTATTTCTTGCCTGTTATGGTTGTAAAATGTGTGTGGATTTTTTCCTTTTCTATTATGTGTGGTGCATGCTTTTTCATAGAAATGCTGTATTAATAGAGGAAAAGAATATCTTTTTCTTTCAGAAGGAGTAATGGTGGTAGTAGCTCTGCTTGGTGACAAGGCTCTTTCTTTTGTTGTAGTACCAGGTTTTCAGTAGTAATTATTGGGTGTTGTGGTGGCTTATGTATGTTGTCAGGTTTAGTGAACTGCATCTTGTTTGTTGCCTCTAATTTTTGTATGCATAACAATAGAATAGGTTGTATAGTATATTTTAAACTACCAGATTTGATAAGTATGAATGTTACTAAGGTGATCTTGAATGGGGTGGCTTCGGTGGCATAGTTGGTAGCAGGCTGAGCTTCTATGCCCAAGGTCGTGGGTTCAAACCTGGCCGAAGTTGTCAGATATTTTATGAGCGGTAAAAATCGGAGGGGAAATAAAGCCGGCAGTCCCATGTCATAGATTTATGGCATGAAAAAGAACCTTCCACTAACTACACTCGTGTGAAGCCAAAATTTGTAGGTTAGATTATTTGATAATGCTATATTAGTTCCAACATTCTCCGCTAGGTGCTGACTGCGATAGCATCTAGTAGCCAAGTCCGCAGCTAGGTGTTGTGAACAGTAGCAATTGGTAGCAATAGTAGGAACTACTTGAAAAATTCATCGTCTGCAGTTCTTGCCTGAATCATGGATAACACGCACTAATACAGCCATCACAATTAACACCGGTTATCAGACAAATTCTACACACACCCAAAGTACACGGGGCTACATGGCCGCGTTGTCGCAGCCCCTAAACTAAGGTATCAACCGATCTTGATTGGACAGAATAAACTTAAGATAAAATTGAATTTGGTAGCTAAATGTCAGTCTGTATGGGCACTTACCATACATATACATGGTTGCCATATTCTGAAAATCTACAGTGAGTATGCTGCCTCTACCTGAACTCAAACCTTTTAACACCAATATCTGGTACATAAATACACATTGATACTGCAACCTTTCAGTCGGTCAACCTTTATAATCCCAATTACTGGGGAATACTAAAAATCAACCTTAAAATAAGTACATGTGATTAAAAAATATTTGTTAGGGACTAAAGAAGAGGGAGAAAACTATAGGATTGCATGGTATGCTCGACAAGCAAGCAACATTAGATCTCTAAATTCAAATCTACAAGCCAAATTAGCTCAAAACTGAAGTATTAAGACCCCTTGAAAAGAAAATTTTATTAATATCAACACAGCTTGATGAGAATGAGACATAAGCATTTTGGCAAATTGCCTGCCAACTGTTAAGTGAGTAATCAGGGTGTCTACTGTAAGGATGAAGTAAAAATTAGATACTTTTTGGCTACCTTTTAGTTACCTTTAGTTAATTTTAGTTACCTTTGAATTCAAGATACGTCTGTGGTCTGCAAGCATAGGAGCTAATCACGCGGTAATAATAATATCGTATGGCCTCGAGTGCCGGGTGCAAGCTTTGTAATTTGACACCCAGAGGGTAGCTTGCATGTCGAATTTCGTTGTTCCTTGAATCACTATGAAAGTCAAGGAGGTTAGGTATCTAAGCTCCTGGAACACAATTGCGCTTTCTAGTAGAGAAATAAGGAACTTTGTGTTGGCGGAAACTCCCGAGATTAATTTTCCTATGAACACGGCCTACTGAATTCAAATGGGTTCTTTGACATGCCAACATCGTATGACATGCGTGTCGTATTTTTGCCGCCTTTCAAAAATCACTTACCACGGCCAGGAGCGAACCTCCAATCTTGGGGTTGGTAGACCGACATGCTATCCACTCACCCACCGTGGCAAGCAATCACACGGTGAAGAAAAACAACAATGAACTGTGTTTAAAGCTGTAAATAAAATAAATAATAAAATAAAAAATTAAATAAATAAAAAATACTAGATATTTATTATCAAATAAGTTGTTTCAGCTAATATGTCGTCTTGTGCACAAGCGATGAGAGTCAAAGCAATAACGGAAGAAATAGTGATGAGAGTGAAAGATATGTATGAAGGAAGCAGAAGCTGTGTGAAAGTCTGTATGGAAAGAACAGAATGGTTTGAGTTGACTAATGGTCTAAAGCAGGGAAGTGCCCTCTCGCCCTTGCGCTTTGTAATGTTGATGGATGAAGTGATGCAAAAGGTAGCACAGCATATTGGGGAAGAAGAAATGAAGGCAATAGTGTTTGCAGATGACTTGATGATATGGGGAAACAAGGAGAGGGATGTATAGGAGCAACTCAATGCATGGGAGGAAGTAGTGTCATCCTATGGAATGAAGTTTTCGACACAAAAGTGTGAAGTGGTGATAACAACACGTGAGAAGGACAGAGTCTACTCTGGGATAAAGTTAGGCGGAGAGCAGTTGAAGAGAGTGCAGAGCTTCAAGTATCTGGGAAGTGTCATTGAAGAAAATGGGAGAAATGACTTGGAATTAGATGAAAGAGGAAGGTGTGCTGATGGATTCTTCAAGAGTGTTAGAGGCCTTACGTGGAGAAAGGATGTGCCACAGAAATGTAAAGGGATTATGTACAAGACTTACTTTGTGCCGATCCTAACGTATGGATCAAAAACTTGGATGATGAGGGAGAGAAATAAAAGCAGAATACAAGCAGTGGAAATGAAGTTTCAGAGGAGTCGTATAGGTGTAACTAGAATGGACAGAGTCAGAAATGTTAGTCGGAGAAATATTAAAGGAAGAACCCTTACAGGATAGGATTGAAAAATCAAGGCTACAGTGGTATGGTCACGTCAAAAGAATGGGAGAAGAAAATATTGGAAATGGAGTGGAAGAAAAAGGGACCTAGAGGAAGACCAAGGGATAGGTGGATAAAGGGGGCGAAGAAAAGTGTCGAGAGAAAGGAAGGAAGCTTGTAGTTTAACGTGACCGTTAATCTTGAGATCATGAGCCATGGGAGTGTCAAGAGAAAAGGAGTTAATTGGACAACAGTGACAGAAGAGAAGTGGTGGATGGACAGAAAACGATGGAGAAGCTTGTGCTCCAAGCAGACCCAACCTGAGGTTGGAAACTGCTCCAGTTGATGATTATGATGATGTGCACAATACGTTGTTTTAATATCAAGAGGTTGCTCTGCGCTTTACCGTTTGGTGAGATTTCCTTTGTCCCCGCGGTAGATCACGAAGAAATGTATGAGACGTTATGTGATCGTCACCGAATTCTGACTTGGCAGTCAAGTACGGAGAGATATCGATATGTTACATGATCGGCGCTGGTCTCAGCCGTTTGACGAGATTCCCGTAGTTTTCACGATAGAACACGGAGAAAAATCGTGATTTAGATAAACGGTATCACTTTTAGTCATTCGACGAGATTTCCATTGTCCTTGAGGTCGGGCACGAGAAAATATAGCATTATTACACAATCAGCGCCACTTGCTGTCCGTTTGACAAGAATCCAGTTGTCCTCGTCATTGAATACGGAGAAGTATCGCGATGTAACGCAATCACTGCCGCTCTAGGCCGTTTTATGAGGTTCATGTTGTCCTCGCGATATTATGCAATCGGCGCTGCACCTGGCCGTTCAACGATTGCCTGCCTATCTGCCCTGACAGAATGGTGGAGGCAAGCTCAAGGTTGGGCATGGTTAAAATTCGCGAGTGGTAATGGACATGTTGTATGGTCGGCGCCGTGATTCCCGCTGTCCCTATGCTGTGGTTGGGAGTTCATAAGTTCAGGGTGGATCACTAGGAAAAATTAGTATCGCGATGCTGCGTAGGCAGTCATTTCTAAGTGGGTTGATGCACTTCTAAATCCCCGTACGCTTTTAAGTATACAGTCATGGTAAAAGTGGCGAGTAGGTTTCGGAATGTTTCGTGATGGGTGCCCAATCACCTTTGACAGGATTCCCGCAGTCCTCGTGGTCACAATTTCACGATAGGGGACGGGTTTTATCATTTTACGCAACTGACGTCGATCTCGGTCCGTTTGACGAGAATCGCGCAGGCAAGTCATGTGGTCAGCCGATCGTCTTGAGGATGTGATTTTGGAGGATGAACGTTCGAAGTAAGTACCGTATCGAATATTACGAATTATTCCGAGAGGATTGCACGAATTATACGACAAGAGGGCACATTTTCTTTCGAGTGTGAATCACGAATTATACAAGTTATCGAAATAACCAGTTAGATTATAATATCCGATGGAACCAAAGTTCGAAGGAAAAATCGACATATAACTGAATTTCGAATTAACTATACCGCATGTCGCAAATTTACGAGACAAATTTTTAAAATACCGGTAGGCTATTATGTATTTCGAAGCTATTTCGTAATTTTTGTTTCGAAACGGTAACATTTCGCTAGATAGCGACATTAAATTATTTCGCGTTATTTCTGGACTTAAATTTGATTCCAAATTTAGAGGTCAATAACTGAAATGAGAGGTTTCTGTTTAGTTTCGGAAGTTTTCGCTAATAAACGTCTCGCAAACAGTCAGGTTTCCTAATAACACAGAAAAATATTTCACACAAAACTAGAAAGTCTTCTTGATGCCGAACTGATGTATACCACACAAGGTATCCTCAGTATGCATTTCCTTGAGCTCAGGCACGGGCAAAAATATAGCTTATGCAATCGGCGCCGCATGCGTGAAACTCGCTCCATCGCAATCTCTGAGCCTAGCAGCGCGAGTTTAAATGATTCAACCCGCCTTACGAAAATGTTCGTTACCCGTTTGTAAAATGCGTTACTTTTTCGTTACTTTCGTTACCGGTCGACACCCTGGTAATATTTCCTTTATGCTTCCAGGTTGTTAGTGGTAAAAAAAAACAGGCACAGATCTTTGTTAACGTCCTTTAGGCTCTACGATACCAACTGCTTTGTATCGATTTTTGTTTTATTAGGTCTGCATTGTCAACATAACTTCGGTACATAGTTGCCAACATATGAATAATCTTATATAAATGAAGTGAGTAAATAATATGTTAAATTGTCTTTCTTAACACTTCCCCTCAATTTAACATAGATAGTAATCTATTAAATGAGTTTAACATACTATTCAACAACAATCTTTGGATTAATTTTGGCTCAATACAATTCAGTACTTGATTAATACATTTGCATAATCAGAATCAGTCTCACAAACTAATGATCACAATACAAAAATAATCTTTCACAGCTTTAACAGCTTACAAGTTGCTTATATACTAACAATGCCCAAGCCAGCTCGAAGAGTCTGGAAATCGTTACCAGTCAGTGGTATGGTGAGAATATCTGCTTTCTGCTCACCTGAAGGAATATGAGGAACCTTCATTACATTCTTCCGATACATATCTTTCACAATATTATACTTGACATCAATGTGTTTTAGCCTTTTCACTTCCCACTTATCTGGACAGAAATGGTTGACTGATTGTCTCAAAGATGACAACTGGTCCTCATAGTTCAACACCTATGTCCAAAACAAGATTTCTCAACCAAATGAGTTCCATTACAGCACATCCGAGAGAAACTTACTCGGCTTCAGTTGATGACTGGGCAACAGCATTTTCCTAGTCACCTAAAGTACATTAGCACCATAGACTTCGAAAATGAAACCAAAAGTTGATTTCCTATTCTTAGTATTACCCCCCCCCAGTCTGCATCGGCTTAGCCAATTAGTTTAGCACTAGTTCCTGATTGTCTTTGAAATAAGAGTCCCATCTCGCTTGTTCCCTTCAGATAACGTACGTTTCAGCCCAACCCATTGCGCACCAGTAGCGTTACTTGGAAACCTACTATAGAAAATTACTGCTATGATTATATCAGGACGGGTTGTCAACATGAGATACATTACACATCCAACTAGTTCTTTGTAAGGTCTGACAGAAAGGATAAATTCACCAACAGGCTCCTTTGCTGGATCTACCTCCATGGGGGTTTTAGCTGGATTGCAGACTAGCATTCCAAAACGTTTCAGAAGGTTTTGGATGCATTGGGGCTGATTTAAGAACATTCCTCTCTCTGAGCGATCAATTTTGATTCCCAGAAATTCTCCGAGATCTCCAAGATCAGTCATCTTGAATTCTGCCATGAGAGTCTTCTTACATTCCTGCAGAGCTACAGCTGAACTACCTGCTACAATAATATCAACATAAAGAAGTAGGATAATAACAAGTGTGTCATGAAAATAAAGACATTTATCATATTCTGATTGCCTGAAACCATACTTCTGAACGAAATCATTGAATAAATAATTTGAGGGCGAGAGAGTGCTGGTCTGTGGATGGCAGGGAAAGATGAACGCCCGACCTTGAGTTGTTCCCCAGCCGCTGACTCACCAGTCTGATTATAGCTACACTGCCAACTCTCCAAACCCCCGCATCAGTCACTAGCTGTCAACACACACGTGCGGATCTGCGATACAATAGTGCAATCAAGTGGTTGTTTATTTCCATTCTGTGTCTATTTTAGGGCTATGGTGACTAAGTGGAAGCATGTTGTGATTACTTTCGGCGATAAATTAGCTGCTATTAAAGAAGTTGAAAAACGAAGCTTATTGAAAACAGTTGTGGCTAATATGGAGTTGGTGTTCCTGTTGTTGTTTGAGTCTTCAGTCTTTTGACTGGTTTGATGCAACTCTCCATGCCTCTCTGTCCTGAGCAAATCGTTTCTTCTCTACATAGCTACCACATCCTACTTCCGAGGCAATCCGTTTAACATATTCTAAGCTTGGTCTAGCCCTACAGTTCTTGTCCTCGACCCTTTCATCCATAACTAAGCTTGCTATTCCTGAGAGTCAGTATGTGTCCTACCAACCTATCTCTTCTCTTCATTAGCAGTCGCCAGAAACATCTCTCCTCTCCCACTTGTCTTAATACCTCTTCATTTGTAACCCTATCTACCCATCTTATCTTCATCATTCTCCTGTAACACCACATTTCACATTTCCTACCATTTCTGAATGGGTGAAGTCTAAATTTCCAGAGCAAGCTGTGAAAAATGAAAACATCCGACTTTGAAAAAGTAGGTGAAGCTCTGTATCTTTGGTTCACCCGACAACTAGAAAAAGGCATGCCTTTGATTGGTCCGATACTGCACGATAAAGCTAAAAATGTTAGCTGAATTGTTAGGTGAGGAAGGAAAAGCTCTGTGTGGTTAGACAGGTTTTTAAAGAAATGGCATTCGGCAATTGAATGTACGTGGAGAAACGTTATCTGCAAACCCAGACGGGGTTGATACTTTCAAAACAGAGTTTAAAATTGCACCCAAAGCTACACTAAGAACGAAATTAATAAGCCGATGAAACAGGTGTTAATTTCAAGTTGTTGCCTACAAAATCCCTAGCTTCCTTTAAAGAAGCTTCTGCCCCAGGATTCAGAATGAAAAAGGAACGAATAACTGTTCTTTTGGCATCAAACGCTACTGGCACACTTAGACTGTCCCAACATGTATTGGGAAGGCGAAAAAACTTCGAGCCTTGAAATGCACTACCAAACAAGTTCTTGAGTCTTGTGAACTCTTTGCCGAATGGTTTAGTGATCAGCTTGTACCGAAAGTTGAAAAGTTTTTTAACTGACAAAGGTCTGCCTAAATAAGCGATCTTATAATTTGGCAATGTGCCTACGCATCCTTGCGAGTTAAAAGTGGAGATGTTGTTGTGAGTTTCCTTCCCCCAAATGTTATCAGTCTAATTCAGCCACTGGATCTGGGCGTAACAGAGACATTTAAATGCCACTATTGTGGACTATGCAAAACATCATGAAAGAAGCATTGAAGGCCATGAATATGGAACGTGTAATTTATTGATGGGCGCAAGCTTGGCTTAATGTGAAAGCAGAAGCTCATAAAGGTGCTGGAGAAAACTTTGTGATTGGCCTGAAGGAGATGACTCTTAAAATATTGAAAACTTGACAAAATGGGAAAAGGAATTCCCTGATGTGAAGACATGGATATGGGCAAGATGGAAGATTAGCAAGTAATCATGGACCAATAAATTGTAGAATCAATGTTGCAGTTAGATACTGACACAATCAAAGAGCCCGAAATAGATGATGTGGATGAGAGAGTGACATCTGGCAATGGTTTTTGTGCACTAGAGGTAAGCCTAAATTTAGAATTTATCTTTCAAAAACCTACACAGAAATGACAGTACATGTGGTGCTGTTTAGGTTGCCCTAAGATTTGTTAAACAATGCAGTGACTCAACGCCAGCTGATGTCTTTCTAATAAAAATATGACTAAACATCGCTGCCTGAAAACGTTTGGAGGGACGCAAGAAACAAACAAAAATTGCCGAGTTTCTTGAACGAGTACAGTAATTCATATCCTGCAAAGTATTAAGTACAGTAGCCTATTGATGTACTGTATTCCTAAAAGTGTAATTTTAACTTTGATAAAGAACATGAGTGTAGTCTACAAAGAGATTTTAGAATTCGTTTGATCTTCAAAACCTTCCTAAAATATGTACTGTAACTACAATACAAAGTACTGTAGATGTTCATGGATTAACCGAAAGAATTGTTATACAAAACAGCTCCCCCCTTAAGTTCGGTTAAATGGGGTTTTACTGTACAAATATATACTTTTTGCTGTTAATACAAGTAAAAATACTTCCATAAAACCAAACCCCATGGCACCATAGCCCATCAAGGCCCTGGCCTAACAAGCGACTGCTGCCCAGCCATTTGGCCTACAGATGGCAGGGTGACACTATGGTCAGTGGGTCAGGTTCCCAAGACATAGACATAGCCTTTGCTACTTCTAGTACAGCATCCCTGTATCCTGACCACTCAGTTTCAATGT
Source organism: Meconema thalassinum (assembly GCA_946902985.2). NCBI lineage: Eukaryota > Metazoa > Arthropoda > Insecta > Orthoptera > Tettigoniidae > Meconema > Meconema thalassinum. The sequence continues at coordinate 1,206,653,809 of OX336388.2, forward strand.
CCTGCAGTTCTTTACCCTCTGCTCTTTGCAATTTCTCATCAATCATTTCCATGCATTTCTGCCTAAGTTCCTTATCCTGGAGATTTTCAACCCTAATCCTTCTGCAAACAGCCCTCACTTTCTGCTCTTTGGGTCTAGCTATGCTTGTTTCACAGCAGATCAGTTTGTGGTCTGTTTCATCAAAGAAGCCCCTGAATAACCTACAATTCCTTGTCAATTTACTAAATTAAAAGTCAGTAATGATATACTCCATTATTGATCTGGTTCCTCTACCCTCCCATGTGTATCCTTGAATCTCCTTATGCTTCGAGAAAGAGTTCGCAACAGATAACCCCATGCTAGCACAGAAGTCCAGTGAACATTTTACATTGTTCGCTTCCCTTTCATCACACTCTTCAGGATGTGTGCTTTTTCCTGTCTTTATACACTGTTGTAGCACATTGTCAACCTGCTTGGTTGGCAGGTACAGTTGTGCGGGTATGATATGACTCTGCTCCAGGAGCCTCATTGTATTATTCTCCGTGGTTATATTAGCTCCTGTTACGTTTAATTGTACTGTTGTGAAACAATTAGATGGTTGGTTCCTCAGTTTAGAGGCTGCGACAATGCGGTCATGTAGCCCTATGTGTGTGTTATCTGTAATTCAGGTAAGGACTGCAGGCTATCAATTTCAAGTAGTTCCTACTTTTGCAACCAAATTCTACCATCAACAACACCTAGCCACAAACTTGGCTACTAGATGCCATTGCAACTGGCACCTGGCGGCGAACGTTGGAACTTAATTGAGTGTTAATCAAATCTAACCTACAAATTTAGCTTCACACAATTTTAGTCGGTGGAAGGTTCTTTTACATGCCATAAATCTATGACATGGGGGCCCACCGACTTTACTTGCCCCCCGATGGAAGGCATACTGAGGATGGAACAATTAAAAATTCACCATTCTTCATTCGCCATTATTATTAATTCTTCTTTTCACAATTCACAATATAACTTGTAACACAAGTAGCGCGCACGATGATACTTGACTTATGTCCAGACTGCACTCCGTCATCACAGTGTCCCCCTCCTCATCCTGCAAGGCTCCAGGTGCTATTTTCAACGAACGCTAGCACTCGTATCTTGAAAGGCTAATACAAATACAGACCATACTACATTCACCACAATAGCAGGTCATCAGACAAATTCTACACTTACCCATGTTCACGGGGATGATGTTTTAGTTCAAGTTTACTTCAGGTATAAACTAGGCCATATAAGTATTTTTAATACTATAATGATAATAATGATTATGTGGCCTCCTGAGAGGCCGAGTGCAGGTCTTTCTAGTTGACGTCTGTGGGCGACCTGCGCGTCGTAATGAGGATGAAGTGATGATGAAGACGGCACATACACCCAGTCTCCGAGCCACGGTAATTAACCCCTGGAGATTAAAATCCCTGATGGCCCGGCTGGGAATTGAACCCGGGACATGTCAGGCCAAAGCTAGTGCACTAACCATTTAGCCATGGAGCCAGACATTTTTTATACTTAGTAGTGATCAAAGTTTTTCTAACTTTCAATTTTGATGTGTCCTGTAACTGTTACCTGTTTCTACATATGTTGGCTGATTAAGCTATATTTAATAGCTGAAACATGCTCTCTTACTAAAATAGATAATTTTATCAAGTTTTGAAACTTAGAGAACACAGTTAGGGGAATGTCTGACACACCAATCTTTCAAGTCCATTAACATTTAAAGGGATGTTAATATAATGTTTATGTTTCAACTTGGGGGTTTTCATATATCTTAGTGTGTATCCTTTCAAATAGGCCATCAGTCCTGTTCCTGAAAAGAAATAAAAAGAGGTTTTGTAGTTGCCATATAGGAAGGAGGGGGGAAAAAAACAAACAATGAATAAATGTTGTTTGGCAATTTTGCTGCTTAAAATCTTAATTTCTAAGAGAGATTAATTTGGTGTATCATGGGGATAATTTTTTTGTAAGTGTTTTTTAGAAATTACTGAGTCCAGAATTATACACTGACGAAAATGGAAATTGCAACAACCAGAAGGAGTGGTGCTACATTGCTGCAATTGAACATGCAGGACGAGTGTTCGGTTGTGATTCGATGATTACACTTTCAGGTCCCTCTGACCGCAAGTTTTGACAACAATCAATACAGGATGTGCCCACCACGAGCTGCAATACATTGACGAATTCTGCGAGGCATGGAGTCAATAAGGCCCTGGATCGCTTCCTGCTGCACTGCATGGGTCAGTTGTTCCAGAGTTGTGGGTGGCTGAGGACGGTTGGCCAGTTGTCGACCCATCATGTCCCACACATGCTCAATAGGACTGAGGTCCGGGGATCTGGCGGGCCATTCTAAGGTTGTGATGTCGTGGAGAGCTTTTCTGGAGATGCGTGCAGTGTGAACCTGGGCATTGTCCTGCTGAAACATCCCATTAGCAATGTTTGCCATCATAGGGACAAACACTGGATTGGGTACCCTATCAACGTACTGTCGAGCAGTCATAGTGCCCTCAACAAGCACTAATTGTGATTTCACATTAAAGCCAATAGCTCCCCAGACCATAATGCTTGGTGTTGGCCCTGTGTGCCTCTCGACAAGAAGGTCTCAGCGGCCCCTCTCCCTGGTACGGCGGCGCACACGATTCCGGCGATCACTGCGGGCAAGACAGAAGCGCGATTCATCACTAAAGACGACCCTATACCATTCATCGACCCACGTCGATCGTTCTTGACACCAGGCCAGCCTTACACGTCGCTGTTGTGGGGTCAATGGAACACCTTCTGCAGGGACACGGGATCGTAAGCCAGCTGCACGCAGGCGATTACTAACTGTTTGTTGGGTAACGTGGGGTGCCACAGCTGCTCGAATTTGCGCTGCTGTTGCATGGGGTTCCATCCAGGCCATGAATGATGCTGTGATCCTCTCTCACAGTTGTCTGTCAAGCTGGGCCTGTGCCAGGTCTTCGAGTGTGGGTACCTTCATTTGACCACTGCTGCCATAACGTTGTACCGTAGATGCCTGTCGGCCAACACGTGCAGCGACAGTCCTTAGCGATAATCCAGCCTCACACAGCCCAATTATCCGAGCCCTCTCAAACGGCGACAGTTGTTGATAGCGTGCTCTTCTCTGTCATCGAGGCATGTTTGACGGGGAACACTTCACTGCACAGACTGCAAGTCAACTACGCTACATCAGAGTCCATATAGTGGGAGTTGATTCCTCCGCGACCAATCACGTGGGGAGACCTGTAGCAACAATCCAATGGGTCTGAAACTTTGATCGTTTACATACCTACATGGCATCGTTCGATATCTTGAAAATCAACACAAACGACCAATGCCTTCATGGTGTTGCAATTTCCATTTTCTTCAGTGTATAATTACTAATACAGTACTTGGCATCCAATTCTTTTAAACATTAGTAAATATGAATGTTTTATTATTATTATTATTATTAGTAGTAGTGGTATTATTATTATTATTATTATTTTTATCATTGAGTTCAAAAGAAAGGGAGACAGTTTATTTAGTGTGATGACCCATGTTTTTTGGCTGCGCAGTGGACTCGGCGGAGCGACAGGTGGGCAGGTATCGTCTTCTGTCGGAACCAGACTACAGGCATTCGGGCCAACTGTTTGACTCATGATGGGGGGAAAATTCATAAATAAGCAGTTTTACATAGTCTTGTAATGTATGTACTAACAAATGTTCCAAATGTGTTATTTGCTAGGCTCAGTACTATTTTCTATACTGTAATACTATTACCATCCTTCTGCTAGATCCTGAAAAGTTACAGCACTGAAATGTCTTCTCTGAATGGACTACATTTGTTTGTATTGTTCACTATACATGCAATACATGCTACTGGGTAGGAAGTGACTTGTTACATCAAAGGCAAAAGGAGGTTCTTGGAGTCCTAAGAGAGAGATTTGTTTGCAGGTGATGTGGGTGGCATTTTAATCCCAACAGAACTTTATATATAGAGTGTAATCAATTTATCAAGTGCTTAGTAGTATCCACGAAGGTGATCTGATCTTTCATACTTTTATCCTGAATGGTTTTCTGAATTGCTTGCACTTTAATAATTCATATTTACCTTAATGATGTATATTGTCTTTTAAACTTACTTCATTTATCATCCAGGTGCCAAAAAATGTTTTTGTATTATTATTTGAATGCGCAGAGACATAATCATTTGTTCTACACCCTGGCGACTTAATCTGTGGTCCTCAGAAATATATGAAGCTTGCAACCTTCTAGCCATCTTTCTTACTGGGTCCACTAAAGTGTGTGTCCAGTGCAGCATTGCACACCAAAAACCAAATAAAGGTGGTGTTTATGCAGCACTGTCAGATACTCCCAGTCTGTTGTATGCAGTTAAAAATAATATAATAATAATAATAATAATTATAGATTGTGGTGATTGTTGTTTCAAGAATCACTGAGGTCTTCTGCTTCAGAAGTTCCACAAAGCTGTAGCCTGTTCCAAGGTTCACTGTCATGTTTTCAATCAGTGGGTTACGCTGATGTCTCTTGGCAAATACATGTTTATATCGTTCTGTAGACCCAGGACATTTTTAGCCTATTTTCATTTTTGAAAAATAGGCTTATGAGATCACCTTTTGTCTGTGTGTGCATGTGTGTGTGATTCGTGTGTGTGTCCCCTCCTAATAAAATCTAAACGGCTGGAGCGATTTCAATGAAACTCTGTTAGTTCACAGTTCCGGGCGACCCCGACCGTGCCCTTCAAATTTTGTTACGTCTCACCAATCCAACATGGTGGCTGTGCGAAATATTTCACCAGCATTCAGTATCTCCGAAACTATTACCGATATCACCATGGAATTTTGAAAGGTGATAAAGGGAACTACTAGAAGTTCACTTGTGTGACCTTTGAAAACCTGGTAACTACAAAACCAACATGGCAGCCATGCGAATTTGTGACTTTTAAATAGACGTTTCTTGAGATTTAACCAACCAAACACAAAAAACTTGGTACAGTATATGTTTATATACATTGTAATCCACCGACATCTAACTTCGTTCAATTGTTTACATAACCTCAATATGGCGGCTGTGCGAAATATTTCACTGGCATTCTATATCTCTGAAACTATTACCGGTATCACCCTGAAATTTTGCAAGGAGATAAAGGGCACTACTGGAAGTTCATGTATGAGACTTAAAAAAAAATAAAACGATTAACTACAAAACGAACATGGCGGCCAAGCGAATTTGAAAGTTTTAAATAGTCTTTTCTCGCGATTTTATGATTCAAACGCAATGAAACTTGGTACAGAAAATGTTTATACACATTGTAATGCACTGGTATGTAATTTGGTTCAATTGTTTACATAACCTCAAGATGGCGGCTGTGCGAAATTTTTTAATTAAGTTTTTGTTTCTTTTGTTGTAATAATGCGATCGAAGTGAAAGTTTGAATAATGAACCTACGCAATAATTTTCCTTTAAAGGTACATGACTCTATGGCCTATACATATAACAATCCAGCATGGCGACCATCCGGAATATTTAGACGGTTCTCATTATCTACGAATCTACTACAGCAATCAAACTGATTCATTTTATGTTCTTAGGGGTTATGAACATAAGTTCACCTATAGGACTTTCAATAACCTGGTGATCACAAATTCAACATGGTGGCGACGCGAAGTATAAATATTCACAGGGTCATTTCTCGTATTTTAACCATCCAAGTGCAGTGAAACTTGGTACAGTAAATCCTTATACAAATTTTAATCCACTGGCATCTAATCTATTTCAATTG